>CM055118.1:972826253-975543753 GCA_029206835.1 Rana muscosa | reverse complement strand
AAGATCGAATTGCACAGGTAATGCCCATCGTGAAGGAACATTTGGCCCAAGCGCAGTTGGCACAGCAGAGAGTGTACAACCGTGGAGCCAAGACCCGTACCTTTTCCCCGGGGGATAGGATATTGGTACTTGTCCCTACGGTTGAAAGTAAATTCCTTGCCAAATGGCAAGGCCCCTACGAGATAATGGAAAAAGTGAGCGAAGTGAATTACAAGGTCAGACAACCAGGAAGGCGAAAGCCCGAACAGATATATCACGTTAATCTGTTGAAAGCCTGGAGGGATAGAGAGTCCCTAGTCGCAGAAACTTGGTCACCAGCTCAAACTGGTTGCGTGATTCCGGAGGTTGGAATAGCAGCCACCTTGTCACAACCCCAACAACAGGAGGTTAAGGAGTTTGTGCTTCGCAACAAGGAGGTGTTCTCTGAGCTGCCGGGACAAACATCTGGGGTAGAGCATGATATTATTACCCCGCCCGGTGAAAGGGTGAAGTTAAAACCCTATTGGATCCCAGAGGCCCGACGGGAGGCAATACGGGAGGAAGTACAGAAAATGCTGAACTTAGGGGTGATAGAGGAGTCCCAAAGTGATTGGTCTAGTCCCATTGTGTTGGTGCCTAAACCGGATGGGAGCTGGCGATTTTGTAACGATTTTCGTCAGTTGAACAAAGTTACAAAATTTGACACCTACCCCATGCCACGTATAGATGAGTTGATCGACCGGCTGGGAACAGCCCGATACATGACGATTCTTGACCTCACAAAAGGGTATTGGCAAATTCCCCTGGCCAAGTCGGCCAAAGAGAAAACCGCATTTGTAACCCCAGACGGGGCGTTCCAATATAAGAGAATGCCGTTCGGGTTACAGAATGCGCCGGCCACATTCCAGCGGAAAATGGACCAGATACTGAGGCCCCATCGGAAGTATGCTGCGGCTTACCTGGATGACGTAATTGTCCATAGCACAGATTGGGCCTCACATCTGCCAAAAGTGCAAGCAGTCCTAGACTCTATCCGGGAAGCGGGGTTTACGGCTAACCCCAAGAAGTGTACCATTGGGCAGGAGGAGGCCAAATATCTTGGGTACACCATTGGCAGGGGAGTGATAAAACCCCAACTCAACAAAGTCGAGGCCATCCAGAGTTGGCCACGTCCCAACAGCAAGAAGCAGGTACGGGCCTTTCTGGGAATCGCGGGTTATTATCGGCGCTTCATTCCCCACTTTGCTTCTAAGGCTGTGCCCCTAACCAACCTGACGAAAGGGAAAGGGTCGGTCATGATTAAATGGACCCCCGAGGCTGAGGCAGCATTCCAATTCTTGAAACAAGCCTTATGTAGCCAGCCAGTGTTGTACTCACCCGACTTCTCTAAAGACTTTGTCGTACAAAGTGATGCGTCAGATGTGGGGTTAGGAGCAGTATTGTCCCAGGTCTGGAACGGGGAAGAGCACCCAGTCATTTACCTCAGCAGGAAGTTGAAGTCCCATGAGGTAAATTACGCCACGGTTGAAAAGGAGTGTTTAGCGGTGAAGTGGGCTCTAGATTCCCTTCGGTACTATCTGCTAGGTAGGCACTTTGACATGGTTACGGATCACGCTCCGTTAAAGTGGATGGCTCAAAACAAGGAGACAAATAGAAGAGTGAATAGGTGGTTCCTGGCCCTACAGGAATTCAACTTCACAGTAAAGCATCGCCCTGGCGTTCAAATGGGGAATGTGGATGCTTTGTCTCGAGTACATGAATGCCTGATTGCTGGTGTTCCAACCCCAAGGTTAAAACAAGAGGGGGGGGGTATGTGACAGCAGGAAGGTAAAGTCACCTGGTTGCATCCAGGGGGGTTGATATATTTCTCCCAGATTCAGGCTTTATGCCGACTTATACAACTAGGGAGGGAGTTGATGAAGCCCAGCTGAGGCTAGTGGGCTCATGGGTGACTCATACCTCTAGGGAGAGGGCTGGGCGTCGTGCAGGCAGGGAGTTGATGAGACTAGCTGAAGCCTGTCAGTTCGTTTAAGGCCTCTATAAAAACTCCCAGATTCATTAGGTGTTTGCTCATGCCTGGAACCAGACCTGTGTGGACTGTCTAGGGAGAGTGAACCCCTGTGCGGTGAGAAAAAGCCTGTGTGGCTATTTGTTTGGACTTTTACTAAACCAGGGACTTAGGGACTAGGACAGCACCAGGCTGATCCCAGTTGTTAGTTAGGAAACCTGCATGTTTAGTCAGAGGTCAAGCTGACCAGGATTTATTTTGTTTATGTTTCTTTTTGGCTTTGCTGTGTTTTTGTCACTGTACATAGAGAAATAAACCGCACCTTTTGATTTTGAAAACCACAACCTCCGTCTGCTGGCCCTGTTTTTGTGTGGGGAGCCCAACCAGGGGGTCACACACACCCGCTACCGAGTTAACCCCCCTCACAATATATATATATATGTAGATATAGAGAGTATATACAGTTTCAGTGCCACTCTGGGGATTGCAAGTTGTTTAAATCAAGTCAAACTTAGTTATTTACATTCATTTCATTTAAATATGTTTTAGACATATAATTACTGCATTTACAGTTCCTTTTTTTTTCTTGCGAGATAAAACTATTTACGACCATGTAACGCATACATGTGCATAGCTCTCAACTGTCCCTGATTTCGAGGGACTGTCGCTGATTTGGAACAAAGTCCCTCTGTCCCTCTTTCCTCCTCATTTTGGTCTGATCTATATAGTTGTATATAAAATGCACTACAGTAAAACCTTGGGTTGCGAGCATAATTCGTTCCAGAAATATGCTTGTAATCCAAAGCACTTGTATATCACAGCGAATTTCAATATAAGAAATAATGGAAACTCAAATGATTTGTTCCACAACCATTTATTAATAGGTCGTTCAGTTTATAGTCCATATAAAAAGATTATAGCAATGTGACCTGGTTGTGTAACCATAAAATGTCCATCCACAAATTGAAGCCTCCACAATGAGATTAGAAGCAAAATCCAGCAGGAGCTACAGAGTATAAAAGAGAAGAGAGGCGCCTCTAGGTGTAGCAATAAGTTGCTAAATGTTGTACCTTCATTAAATGTAACCATATTGCTACACTTAGAGGCGCCTCTCTTCTCTTTTATACTCAGTTGTGATGGGACGCTACTCGTATATCAAGCCAAAATGTATTTAAAATTTTGCTTGTCTTGCAAATCACTCTCAAACCAAGTTACTCTCAAACCAAGGTTTTACTGTATTTATCTTTTAAAAAGTTTTTCCGAGTGCTAAACCTTTCATCCATATGGCTGCATTTGTAAATTTCAAAAGTCAGTATAAAGGAATAGTAGTGGTAAATAAAAAACACTTGTGGGTTTAACTAATCTTTTTTTTTGTTTAATTCTTCTTTAAGGGGGGTGTGGCAAAGGGTGTGTCCTAGGCCTACTTACTTTTGCTAATAGGTGTCCCACGTTCCCATCTCAAAAAGATGGGAGGTATTCATGTGACAGCAGGGTGGGTGGGCCATGGATGCACATATGCATCCATGGGGACCAAGGTTCCTTTGCTGAGAGCACGCTCCCAGTACAGTGACTGAGCCCTCACAGATAGCTTCCAATTTCTGATTATGATCAGCAGCCGATGGGACAGGCCTCCAGTCATGTGATAACTGTGACAGCCGGTCACAGCGATCAAATGATTGAGAAATCTGTTTTGCCTCACAACGTTTTTTTTTTCTTACTGTCTGTGTTCGCACTAGAGATTTACCCTCTCTGTCTGTCACAATGTTTATTTATGCAAGGTTTAAAAGTCCATTAAAATTAGAAAATTCTAAATTTTGAGCTGTCACCAGAAAAAGATTACAGAGGAAATCTTTCAATGTGGACACCTGTTTAATGACAACTGTCTCAAAGAGGATTTCTTTACTTATACATTCCCTCTTGCTTCCTGCGTGGTTATAGTATAATTAGCAATGAGGAATCTCCCAAATTACATGGGCTTACTCTATTGAAAAAAATAAAATAAAAACTTTATATACACTTTAATATCTGCTGCAGTTCAAGACTTAGGTATGCATAATTGGATTAACTAGGGCCGAAACAACTAATCGATTAATCGACAACTAATAGATTATGAAATTAATCGATTACAATTTTCATAATCGATTAATCGGCCAGTAACATAATGAGGTTAAAAATAAACTAAAATTAACCCTTTATAGTACAAAAAGAGCAAATTGCTACTGTAAATATTACTTTCACTGTCCCACAGTAAAAAATGAACCCCTTACAGTAGCGATTATTTGCTCTTTTTGTACTAATTTTAGTTTTTTTAACCCCATGTTACTAAACATCTCAGGCCTGGGTCACACCTCCGTGTTTTTTGGTGCTTTTTGCAGAAACGCACTACAGTTCATTTACATGGTTTCTATGGGACACGTTCACATCCATGCTTTTTTCAGCTGCTGCGTATTTGGAAAGGGCAAGGACTTTTCCTGGTGCCTCCATGGCAGCATACCTGTGATAGAGCTCCGCCTCGACTCCTCCTTCAGGACTAGTGAATAGCATAAATTAAAGGCATAGTCCCTCCCCCAACATTCTCCTTTTTTTCCTCATACCTTCTTGTGCTAGTGAATTCCGACAAGTCAACTAATGCCAACACAGCAGATAATCTATGCGCAACGTTCTACACTCAGGAGGGGACAGTGTCAATACCACCACCGAAGGCAAGGATTGTCATCCAGAGAATGATCAAAGTCATCCGGAGCCCGTATCCGGCGGCTTCACAATGCCTGAGCCTCATTGGCACAATGTCTTCCTGTATACCCATGGTTCCTTTGGCACATTGGCACTTGAGGTATTTCCAGACTGGTTTCTTGGCGCAGTGGAAGAAACAGCAACTATCTCAGACGATCCTGCTGACGGGAAA
The DNA here is from genome assembly GCA_029206835.1 of Rana muscosa. Classification (NCBI taxonomy): domain Eukaryota; kingdom Metazoa; phylum Chordata; class Amphibia; order Anura; family Ranidae; genus Rana; species Rana muscosa. The sequence continues at coordinate 975,538,861 of CM055118.1, read as the reverse complement.
AATGCGCAGGAGCCTTCACTGGTGGACAGTTCTGGAAAACCTCTCCAAACCTCATCACCTGGGCTCCCTTCCTTGGATCACAATTGCGTCCGCTTGCAAGCAGACAGGGCTGGGGAGCCCATTGCAGGCAAACCAGAATACAGGGGAGATGGTCATACACCACCCAGGGAGTGGTATCCAACATCTTTGGAGATGAGGGCAGCCTTCTTGGCACTGACCTCTTTGGCACCCCAAATCAGAGGCCAGAGAATACTCCTACGCCTAGACAACAGGGCAGCTGTCGCTTATCTGCAGAAGCAGGGAGGCACTCGCAGCAGGTCACTCCTCAAGGAGGTAGAGCCGATCATGCTCTGGGCGGAGCAGAACCTCCTGGACCTCAGAGCAATGTATCTGCCAGGCAGGTTGAACACGAAAACAGACACGTTATCCAGAAACTTCCTGGACAACAACGAGTGGGCTCTCCACCCTCATGTCTTCCTTCAGATTGCCAACATATCGGATCCCCCTCAGGTAGATCTGTTCGCCTCCCCGAAGAACGCCAAGCTGGATAGGTTCTTCTCTCGGCTGCCGCACCTACAAGCCGAGGCAGTGGATGCCCTGTCATATCCCTGGAGGTTCACCACGGCATATGCCTTTCCTCCCAGGCCATTAATATTCAAATTCCTCCTGAGGCTCCTCAGAGAGCCAGTCCAGGTGGTGGCAGTACTTCCGTATTGCGCCTCAGTGTGGGCTCTCCAATCAAGATCCCTCCTTTCCCTCAACTTCTGTCGCAGGGCAGTCTAGTTCATCTAAACCCTCAGAAGTTGAATCTTCGAATCTGGAGGTTGAGAGGCGAAGGTTCGAATCCCTAGGGTGTTCCCCAGGAGTCATAACAACCCTTCTAAAAACCAGGAAGCCTGCAACTAATGCCATATATTCAAAAATCTGGGACAAGTTCTTGTCATTTGCTTCCGGAAATGGATTTGATCCAATCCTTCCCTCTACTTCCCATGTTCTAGGATTCCTTCAGACAGGACTTGATCTGGGACTTGGTCTGAGCTCCCTCAAAGTGCAGGTAGCAGCAATCTCTGCCGCAACAAATAAGAGATGGGACGGAGGATCCTTTAGTAGTCACTTACCTCAGAGGTGTATTGAAGATTCGCCCTCCTGTCAGACGATCATTTCCTAAGTGGGATCTGTCCCTAGTCCTGGAAGTTCTATCTGACCATCCCTTTGCTCCAGTGGAACAAGTAACAATATGGAACCTGACACTAAAGACGGCTTTCCTGCTAGCCATTACATCTGGCAAAAGGATCTTGGAACTTCACTCTTTAGGGATAGGTGACGACCACATCTCCTTCTTCTCCGACAGAGTGGAACTTCGCCCCCTTCGGGGGTTCACACCAAAGGTCACTACTCCAAGCCACCTGTTGGAACCCTGGGCACTACCAGTGTTTACAGACACGGATTCAGAGTCTTGTCACAAACTGGATGTATCCAGAGTGCTCAGGGCCTACCTAGAAGCCACCGGCCCCTCAGAAATTCTGAGAGACTTTTCATCGTACCGTTCGGTAAATACAGGAGCAAAGAAGCTTCCATCAGAACTCTGGCATCTTGGGCTGTAAAGTTAATCCAGAAGGCCTACAGGGTGAAGAATATGGAGCCTCCATCCCGAGTGAATGCTCATTCTACAAGGGCAGTCTCAGCTTCCTGGGCAGCAAGGGCTAATGTTTCGTTGGAGACGGTGTGCAGGGCTGCCACCTGGTCTTCTCACCATACATTCCTCAGACACTACCATATTGATCCAGGAGCCCTCACGACTGTTGAGTTTGGAAGGAGGGCAGTTCAGGCTGCTATGTCCTCTTCTAATTAAACCTTTATTGTTAAGCAATTATCCCACCCATGTCAGCTAGTTATTTATCACAGGTATGCTGCCATGGAGGCACCAGGAAAACGGAAAATTGTATCATACTTACCAGTAATTTTCCTTTCCTGGTGCCTATCCATGGCAGCATACGCTCCCACCCTCGGTATTCTATATTACAGAGAATGTTGGGGGAGGGACTATGCCTTTAATTTATGCTATTCACTAGTCCTGAAGGAGAAGTCGAGGCGGAGCTCTATCACAGGTATGCTGCCATGGATAGGCACCAGGAAAGGAAAATTACTGGTAAGTATGATACAATTTTCCGTTTTTTTAACGCAAAACTGTGCTATTTAAATTTTTTGGTTTAATATACTTCAATGGAGAAGCTGCAGAAAAGCATGTAATGTGTTTTTGCGGCAATTTGTGTTTTGTAATCTGCCCAACAACAAATTGGCCCAAAAAAAAAATGCAAAATACTTTTTTTTTGTGTTTTTTTTAACGGTTATTAACCGATTAGTCGATTAATCGAAACAATAATCGGCCAACTAATCAATTATGAAAATAATCGTTAGTTGCAGCCCTAGGATTAACTAATATAAGGCCTTGTAGTGATCACATAAAAAAAAAAAAAACAATTCGCAAGTAACATCCTATGCTAATGCTATGTTTTATCATTGTAAATTTAATTGGGGCATAGTGACCGGCCTCTGGGTGGTATATAAAAACCCCTCTGGTTGCCTGCTCATAGCATCAGTAATCTTGCAAAGTGTCCTGGTAACCCTGATGCCCAGAGCATACTAATGTGCAAAACCACTTTCAATCAGAAAGTTCCTATGCCTTTAATGGGTCCTTTAAGGTAAGGGGCAGCCTCGTTGATCAATGCTAAGGAGCTGAATATTCATGGGGTATTTGTCAATATCCTATTTGATGTCATTATTTCCATATACCCGTATCTAGAAGATAGCCAAGGCTATTGATTGTCACTTTGAGGCTATTGATTAACACTTGAACTAAAATTCCCAATATTTGTTATGGTGGGACTTTTTTGGTTCCAAATATTAATTACGCATTTGTCTCCATACAAACATACATTTTTAGTGATAAACTATAAAATATTTGCAAAATAAAAGAACTTACATGGTATTACATAATATTCTGTAAAAAAACAGACCTATACAATGAGATGTAAAAATTCTCCCAAGTTGCCTATTCCCTGTCACCTGCTTAGTACTTCATAGATTTACATATGATAAATGCTACTTTAGAGTATAATCATTTCAAGCTTTTAACATAAAACCTTATTCCTATATGGATATAGTTTTACGTGACATAATACAGAAGCGGCGGCTTTGTATTGGCACATTTTGTGGTTAACTTCTTCAGAAACAGGGATAATTTCAATAAAACAATGTGTATGCCATTGCATCATAGGAGATGGGGGCACATTCTAGGTGGGGATTACAGAGGAAGAGATGCACCAATAGCTTAGATCAAATTAGTTATGGACTTGTTTATGCTTAACAACTGGTGTTGTGTGTGTATATATATATATATATATATATATATATATATATATTGTGAGGGGGTTAGCTCGGCAGCGGGTGTGTGTGACCCCCGGGATGGGCTCCCCACACAAAACAGGCCCAGCAAACGGAGGTTGTGGTTTTCAAAATCAAAAAGGTGCGGTTTATTTTCTATTTACAGTGACAAAACACAGCAAAGCAAAAGAAACATAACCAAAATAAATCCTGGTCAAGTTGACCTCTGACTAAACATACAGGTTTCCTAACTAACAACTGGGATCAGCCTAGTGCTGTCCTAGTCCCTAAGTCCCTGGTTTTAAATGTCCAAGCAAATAGCCACACAGGCTTTTTCTCACCGCACAGGGGTTCACTCTCCCTAGACAGTCCACACAGGTCTGGTTCCAGGCATGAGCTAACACCTAATGAATCCGGGAGTTCTTATAGAGGCCTAAATGAGCTGACAAGCTTCAGCTGGCCTCATCAACTCCCTGTCTGTACGACGCCCCACACTCTCCCTAGAGGTATGAGTCATCCATGAGCCTACTAGCCTCAGCTGGGCTTATACAACTCTCCACCCTAGTTGTATAAGTCAGCATAAAGCCTGAATCTGGGAGAAATATATCTACCCCCCTGGATGCAACCAGGTGACTTTACCTTCCTGCTGTCACATACCCCCCCCTCTTGTTTTAACCTCGGGGTTGGAACACCAGCAATCAGGCATTCATGTACTCGAGACAAAGCATCCACATTCCCCATTTGAACGCCAGGGCGATGCTTTACTGTGAAGTTGAATTCCTGGAGGGCCAGGAACCACCTATTCACTCTTCTATTTGTTTCCTTGTTTTGAGCCATCCACTTTAACGGAGCGTGATCCGTAACCATGTCAAAGTGCCTACCTAGCAGGTAGTACCGAAAGGGAATCTAGAGCCCACTTCACCGCTAAACACTCCTTTTCAACGGTGGCGTAATTTACCTCATGGGACTTCAACTTCCTGCTGAGGTAAATGACTGGGTGCTCTTCCCCGTTCCAGACCTGGGACAATACTGCTCCTAACCCCACATCTGACGCATCACTTTGTACGACAAAGTCTTTAGAGAAGTCGGGTGAGTACAACACTGGCTGGCTACATAAGGCTTGTTTCAAGAATTGGAATGCTGCCTCAGCCTCGGGGGTCCATTTAATCATGACCGACCCTTTCCCCTTCGTTAGGTTGGTTAGGGGCACAGCCTTAGAGGCAAAGTGGGGAATGAATCGCCGATAATACCCAGCGATTCCCAGAAAGGCTCGTACCTGCTTCTTGCTGTTGGGATGTGGCCAACTCTGGATGGCCTCGACTTTGTTGAGTTGGGGTTTTATTACTCCCCTCCCAATGGTGTACCCAAGATATTTGGCCTCCTCCTGCCCAATGGTACACTTCTTGGGGTTAGCCGTAAACCCCGCTTCCCGAACAGAGTCCAGGACTGCTTGCACTTTTGGCAGATGTGAGGCCCAATCTGTGCTATGGACAATTACGTCATCCAGGTAAGCCGCAGCATACTTCCGATGGGGCCTCAGCATCTGGTCCATGTTCCGCTGGAATGTGGCCGGCGCATTCTGTAACCCGAACGGCATTCTTTTATATTGGAACGCCCCGTCTGGGGTTACAAATGCGGTTTTCTCTTTGGCCAATTTGGCCAGGGGGATTTGCCAATACCCTTTTGTGAGGTCAAGAGTCGTCATGTATCGGGCTGTTCCCAGCCGGTCGATCAACTCATCTATACGTGGCATGGGGTAGGTGTCAAATTTTGTAACTTTGTTCAACTGACGAAAATCGTTACAAAATCGCCAGCTCCCATCCGGTTTAGGCACCAACACAATGGGACTAGACCAATCACTTTGGGACTCCTCTATCACCCCTAAGTTCAGCATTTTCTGTACTTCCTCCCGTATTGCCTCCCGTCGGGCCTCTGGGATCCGATAGGGTTTTAACTTCACCCTTTCACCGGGCGGGGTAATGATGTCATGCTCTACCCCAAATGTTTGTCCCGGCAGCTCAGAGAATACCTCCTTGTTGCGAAGCACAAACTCCTTAACCTCCTGTTGTTGGGGTTGTGACAAGGTGGCTGCTATTCCAACCTCAGGAATCACGCAACCAGTTTGAGCTGGTGACCAAGTGTCTGCGACTAGGGACTCTCTATCCCTCCAGGCTTTCAACAGATTAACGTGATAGATCTGTTCGGGCTTTCGCCTTCCTGGTTGTCTGACCTTGTAATTCACTTCACTCACTTTTTCCATTATCTCGTAGGGGCCTTGCCATTTGGCAAGGAATTTACTTTCAACCGTAGGGACAAGTACCAGTATCCTATCCCCCGGGGAAAAGGTACGGGTCTTGGCTCCACGGTTGTACACTCTCTGCTGTGCTAACTGCGCTTGGGCCAAATGTTCCTTCACGATGGGCATTACCTGTGCAATTCGGTCTTGCATCAGGGCGACATGCTCAATCACACTCCTGTGGGGAGAACTCTCACTTTCCCAAGTTTCCTTGGCAATACCCAACAGCCCTCTTGGGTGTCTCCCATACAGTAACTCAAAGGGGGAGAATCCCGTAGAGGATTGGGGCACCTCCCTAATAGCAAACATCAGATAAGGAAGTAGACAGTCCCAATCCTTTCCATCTCTATCCACCACTTTCTTCAACATTTGTTTTAGGGTTTTGTTGAATCTTTCAACCAGCCCATCGGTTTGGGGGTGATACACAGATGTACGTAATTGCGTCACTTTGAACAATTTACACAGCTCCTTCATAACCCGGGACATAAAGGGTGTACCTTGGTCCGTAAGCAGTTCTTTACAAATACCCACCCGGCTAAACACAAGAGATAGCTCTTTGGCTATGGTTTTGGCCGAGGTATTTCGGAGAGGGATCGCTTCTGGATAACGGGTGGCATAGTCCATTATAACTAATATGTACTGGTGCCCCCTAGCGGACTTGATTATAGGACCTACCAAATCCATGGCGATCCTCTCAAACGGGACCTCAATGATGGGTAGAGGGACCAGCGGGCTACGGAAATGTGGCATCGGGGCCGACCTCTGACACACAGGGCAGGAGGAACAATAATTTTCTATGTCCTTCATCACCCCCGGCCAATAGAATCTCTGTAATACCCTCTCTCGGGTTTTCTCTGTCCCCAGATGACCTCCAAGAATGTGCCCATGGGCGAACTCCAACACCAACTTCCTGTAAGGTTTGGGCACCACAAGCTGCTCAACGGTTTCTTCTGCCCTTTTTGCCACCCGATACAGTAGGTCCTTCTCTACGCTGAAGTATGGGTAAGTGCAGGTATTATCTGGGTTCACTAACTCGCCATCTATTTTCACTACGTTTTCGCGTGCCTTTATTAGGGCGGGGTCTTTCAACTGTTCTGTGGCAAAGTTTTCCCTGTGAACCTCAAGATCAGAAAACTCCACAGACGGTAGGTTTTCGTCTGAGGAGGTGGGCTCCTCTCCAGTTTCTTGAGTCTCCCCTGCCAATACTGATAAGGGAAATTCCGGAGAGTCCTCACCACTCTCAGGGGAGTTCTGGCTATCACATTCCTGGTACATAGGGGCACCAGTGGGGGGCTCAGGATCATCCCACAGTTCCCAGAACTTCGGAAAATCCCTTCCCACAATGGCGTCATACGGTAACTGAGATACTAAGCCCACTGGATGAGAGAGGGTACCTTTGGGGGTCTCGAAACACACTGTAGTCACTGGATACTCTCGGGTGTCCCCATGCACACAAATAACAGCTACCTTGCTATTCCCAGAGACCTCTGTTTTAACTAACTCAGCCTTTATCAGGGTCACAAGGCTACCTGAATCCAGCAATACCACAACATTTCTACCATTAACACACATTTTGCATAAATGTTTCTCAATTCCTCGAATGGCAGTGCATGCGACTGTCGCACACAGCGACTGACGTCTGCCCGTCAGAAAGTCACACTGCATGGGTTCCTCCACAACCGGGCAATTGGCTGCAATATGTCCCGCTTGCCGGCAGCGGTAGCAAACGATCCTTCTTGCCGCCTCTTGAGCCGCTGATTTCCCAGGCTGTTCTCGCCAAACTTGGGGTAGAGCTCCCACCCTCTCACTCTCTCCACCCTTACCCCTTGGAATCCTCTTATCCGCCCCTGGGGATGGTCTGGTCTTAGGGTGGAAAGTCCGAGTGTCTCTGGAAGAGGCCGTCAGGTTCTCTGTAGCCAAGTATTTCTCCACACGATCCACAAGACCATCGGCCGTCTCTGGGTCTCCATGGCTTACCCAGTTTTGGATGGCAGTAGGAAGAGCTCTCAAAAACCGATCCATTACAACACGTTCCACAATCTTTGGTGCGGACAAAGTCTCTGGCTGTAGCCACTTTCTGCTCAGGTGAATGAGATCATACATTTGAGACCTGGGGGGTTTTCCAAGCTGGAAAGTCCAGTTATGCACACGCTGAGCCCGGACAGCCTGGGTGACACCCAGCCTTGCCAATATCTCAGCTTTTAGCATCACATAGTCTTTTGCTTGGTCAGGCTCTAGGTCATAGTAAGCCTTCTGCGATTCACCAGTTAACAGAGGAGCCACCAGTCCAGCCCACTGCTCCTCAGGCCACTTTTCTCTTTCAGCAGTCCTTTCAAATGTGGTCAAAAATACCTCTGGATCATCCTCTCCAGTCATTTTTGTCAATAAACGACTCACCCCAAAGGACGCGGTATTAGTGGGACGGCTTTCCTCACTGGTCTGCGGACGTTGCTGCATTACTGCTTCCATTTGTTGTAGTCTCTGCTCTTGCTTCTGTAACAGGTCTATGAAGCGGGCCTCAGATTGCTGCTGGGCTTGTTGCTGAGCTTCCAGACTCTGTTGGTGAGCTTGCTGCTGGGCTGCAAGGCTCTGTTGATGAGCTTCAAGGCTCTTTTGCAAACCTGCATTTGTCTGCTGTTGATTGGCATTTGCTAGAGCCAGCTGCTTCAGTATCTCCTCCATGCTGGCTTAAAAAAAACTGCCACTGGTTCTCCACCAACTGTGAGGGGGTTAGCTCGGCAGCGGGTGTGTGTGACCCCCGGGATGGGCTCCCCACACAAAACAGGCCCAGCAAACGGAGGTTGTGGTTTTCAAAATCAAAAAAAGGTGCGGTTTATTTTCTATTTACAGTGACAAAACACAGCAAAGCAAAAGAAACATAACCAAAATAAATCCTGGTCAAGTTGACCTCTGACTAAACATACAGGTTTCCTAACTAACAACTGGGATCAGCCTAGTGCTGTCCTAGTCCCTAAGTCCCTGGTTTTAAATGTCCAAGCAAATAGCCACACAGGCTTTTTCTCACCGCACAGGGGTTCACTCTCCCTAGACAGTCCACACAGGTCTGGTTCCAGGCATGAGCTAACACCTAATGAATCTGGGAGTTCTTATAGAGGCCTAAATGAGCTGACAAGCTTCAGCTGGCCTCATCAACTCCCTGTCTGTACGACGCCCCACACTCTCCCTAGAGGTATGAGTCATCCATGAGCCTACTAGCCTCAGCTGGGCTTATACAACTCTCCACCCTAGTTGTATAAGTCAGCATAAAGCCTGAATCTGGGAGAAATATATCTACCCCCCTGGATGCAACCAGGTGACTTTACCTTCCTGCTGTCACAATATATATATATATTGTGACAGCAGGAAGGTAAAGTCACCTGGTTGCATCCAGGGGGGTAGATATATTTCTCCCAGATTCAGGCTTTATGCCGACTTATACAACTAGGGAGGGAGTTGATGAAGCCCAGCTGAGGCTAGTGGGCTCATGGATGACTCATACCTCTAGGGAGAGGGCTGGGCGTCGTGCAGGCAGGGAGTTGATGAGACCAGCTGAAGCCTGTCAGTTCGTTTAAGGCCTCTATAAAAACTCCCAGATTCATTAGGTGTTGGGTCATGCCTGGAACCAGACCTGTGTGGACTGTCTAGGGAGAGTGAACCCCTGTGCGGTGAGAAAAAGCCTGTGTGGCTATTTGTTTGGACATTGACTAAACCAGGGACTTAGGGACTAGGACAGCACCAGGCTGATCCCAGTTGTTAGTTAGGAAACCTGCATGTTTAGTCAGAGGTCAAGCTGACCAGGATTTATTTTGTTTATGTTTCTTTTTGGCTTTGCTGTGTTTTTGTCACTGTACATAGAGAAATAAACCGCACCTTTTGATTTTGAAAACCACAACCTCCGTCTGCTGGCCCTGTTTTTGTGTGGGGAGCCCAACCAGGGGGTCACACACACCCGCTACCGAGTTAACCCCCTCACAGTTGGTGGAGAACCAGTGGCAGTTTTTTTAAGCCAGCATGGAGGAGATACTGAAACAGCTGGCTCTAGCAAATGCCAATCAACAGCAGACAAATGCAGGTTTGCAAAGGAGCCTTGCAGCCCAGCAGCAAGCTCACCAACAGAGTCTGGAAGCTCAGCAACAAGCCCAGCAGCAATCTGAGGCCCGCTTCATAGACCTGTTACAGAAGCAAGAGCAGAGACTACAACAAATGGAAGCAGTAATGCAGCAACGTCCGCAGACCAGTGAGGAAAGCCGTCCCACTAATACCGCGTCCTTTGGGGTGAGTCGTTTATTGACAAAAATGACTGGAGAGGATGATCCAGAGGTATTTTTGACCACATTTGAAAGGACTGCTGAAAGAGAAAAGTGGCCTGAGGAGCAGTGGGCTGGACTGGTGGCTCCTCTGTTAACTGGTGAATCGCAGAAGGCTTACTATGACCTAGAGCCTGACCAAGCAAAAGACTATGTGATGCTAAAAGCTGAAATATTGGCAAGGCTGGGTGTCACCCTGGCTGTCCGGGCTCAGCGTGTGCATAACTGGACTTTCCAGCTTGGAAAACCCCCCAGGTCTCAAATGTATGATCTCATTCACCTGAGCAGGAAGTGGCTACAGCCAGAGACTTTGTCCGCACCAGAGATTGTGGAACGTGTTGTAATGGATCGGTTTTTGAGAGCTCTTCCTACTGCCATCCAAAAGTGGGTAAGCCATGGAGACCCAGAGACGGCCGGTGGTCTTGTGGATCGTGTAGAGAAATACTTGGCTACAGAGAACCTGACGGCCTCTTCCAGAGACTCTCGGACTTTCCACCCTAAGACCAGATCATCCCCAGGGGCGGATAAGAGGATTCCAAGGGGTGAGGGTGGAGAGAGTGAGAGGGTGGGAGCTCTACCCAAAGTTTGGCGAGAACAGCCTGGGAAGTCAGGGGCTCAAGAGGCAGCCAAATGGATTGTTTGCTACCGCTGCCGGCAAGCGGGACATATTGCAGCAAATTGCCCGGTTGTGGAGGAACCCATGCAATGTGACTTTCTGACGGACCGACGTCAGTCGCTGTGTGCGACAGTCGCATGCACTGCCATTCGGGGAACTGAGAAACATTTATGCAAAATGTGTATTAATGGTAGAAATGTTGTGGTATTACTGGATTCAGGTAGCCTTGTGACCCTGATAAAGGCTGAATTAGTTAAAACAGAGGTCTCTGGGAATAGCAAGGTAGCTGTTATTTGTGTGCATGGGGACACCCGAGAGTATCCAGTGACTACAGTGTGTTTCGAGACCCCCAAAGGTACCCTCTCTCATCCAGTGGGGTTAGTATCTCAATTACCGCATGATGCCATTGTGGGAAGGGATTTTCCGAAGTTCTGGGAACTGTGGGATGATCCTGAGCCCCCCACTGGTGCCCCTATGTACCAGGAATGGGATAGCCAGAACTCCTCTGAGAGTGGTGAGGACTCTCCAGAATTTCCCTTGTCAGTATTGGCAGGGGAGACTCAAGAAACTGGAGAGGAGCCCACCTCCTCAGACGAAAACCTACCGTCTGTGGAGTTTTCTGATCTGGAGGTTCACAGGGAAAATTTTGCCACAGAACAGTTAAAAGACCCCGCCCTAATAAAGGCACGGGAAAACGTAGTGGAAATAGATGGCGAGTTAGTGAACCCAGATAATACCTGCACTTACCCATACTTCAGTGTAGAGAAGGACCTACTGTATCGGGTGGCAAAAAGGGCAGAAGAAACCGTTGAGCAGCTTGTGGTGCCCAAACCTTACAGGAAGTTGGTGTTGGAGTTGGCCCATGGGCACATTCTTGGAGGTCATCTGGGGACAGAGAAAACCCGAGAGAGGGTATTACAGAGATTCTATTGGCCTGGGGTGATGAAGGACATAGAAAATTATTGTTCCTCCTGCCCTGTGTGTCAGAGGTCGGCCCCGATGCCACATTTCCGTAGCCCGCTGGTCCCTCTACCCATCATTGAGGTCCCGTTTGAGAGAATCGCAATGGATTTGGTAGGTCCTATAATCAAGTCCGCTAGGGGGCACCAGTACATATTGGTTATAATGGACTATGCCACCCGTTATCCAGAAGCGATCCCTCTCAGAAATACCTCGGCCAAAACCATAGCCAAAGAGCTATCTCTTGTTTTTAGCCGGGTGGGTATTTGTAAAGAACTGCTTACGGACCAAGGTACACCCTTTATGTCCCGGGTTATGAAAGAGCTGTGTAAATTGTTCAAAGTGACGCAATTGCGTACATCTGTGTATCACCCCCAAACCGATGGGCTGGTTGAAAGATTCAACAAAACCCTAAAACAAATGTTGAAGAAAGTGGTGGATAGAGATGGAAGGGATTGGGACTGTCTACTTCCTTATTTGATGTTTGCTATTAGGGAGGTGCCCCAATCCTCTACGGGATTCTCCCCCTTTGAGTTACTGTATGGGAGACACCCAAGAGGGCTGTTGGATATTGCCAAGGAAACTTGGGAAAGTGAGAGTTCTCCCCACAGGAGTGTGATTGAGCATGTCGCCCTGATGCAAGATCGAATTGCACAGGTAATGCCCATCGTGAAGGAACATTTGGCCCAAGCGCAGTTGGCACAGCAGAGAGTGTACAACCGTGGAGCAAAGACCCGTACCTTTTCCCCGGGGGATAGGATATTGGTACTTGTCCCTACGGTTGAAAGTAAATTCCTTGCCAAATGGCAAGGCCCCTACGAGATAATGGAAAAAGTGAGCGAAGTGAATTACAAGGTCAGACAACCAGGAAGGCGAAAGCCCGAACAGATATATCACGTTAATCTGTTGAAAGCCTGGAGGGATAGAGAGTCCCTAGTCGCAGAAACTTGGTCACCAGCTCAAACTGGTTGCGTGATTCCGGAGGTTGGAATAGCAGCCACCTTGTCACAACCCCAACAACAGGAGGTTAAGGAGTTTGTGCTTCGCAACAAGGAGGTGTTCTCTGAGCTGCCGGGACAAACATCTGGGGTAGAGCATGATATTATTACCCCGCCCGGTGAAAGGGTGAAGTTAAAACCCTATCGGATCCCAGAGGCCCGACGGGAGGCAATACGGGAGGAAGTACAGAAAATGCTGAACTTAGGGGTGATAGAGGAGTCCCAAAGTGATTGGTCTAGTCCCATTGTGTTGGTGCCTAAACCGGATGGGAGCTGGCGATTTTGTAACGATTTTCGTCAGTTGAACAAAGTTACAAAATTTGACACCTACCCCATGCCACGTATAGATGAGTTGATCGACCGGCTGGGAACAGCCCGATACATGACGACTCTTGACCTCACAAAAGGGTATTGGCAAATTCCCCTGGCCAAGTCGGCCAAAGAGAAAACCGCATTTGTAACCCCAGACGGGGCGTTCCAATATAAGAGAATGCCGTTCGGGTTACAGAATGCGCCGGCCACATTCCAGCGGAAAATGGACCAGATACTGAGGCCCCATCGGAAGTATGCTGCGGCTTACCTGGATGACGTAATTGTCCATAGCACAGATTGGGCCTCACATCTGCCAAAAGTGCAAGCAGTCCTAGACTCTATCCGGGAAGCGGGGTTTACGGCTAACCCCAAGAAGTGTACCATTGGGCAGGAGGAGGCCAAATATCTTGGGTACACTATTGGCAGGGGAGTGATAAAACCCCAACTCAACAAAGTCGAGGCCATCCAGAGTTGGCCACGTCCCAACAGCAAGAAGCAGGTACGGGCCTTTCTGGGAATCGCGGGTTATTATCGGCGCTTCATTCCCCACTTTGCTTCTAAGGCTGTGCCCCTAACCAACCTGATGAAAGGGAAAGGGTCGGTCATGATTAAATGGACCCCCGAGGCTGAGGCAGCATTCCAATTCTTGAAACAAGCCTTATGTAGCCAGCCAGTGTTGTACTCACCCGACTTCTCTAAAGACTTTGTCGTACAAAGTGATGCGTCAGATGTGGGGTTAGGAGCAGTATTGTCCCAGGTCTGGAACGGGGAAGAGCACCCAGTCATTTACCTCAGCAGGAAGTTGAAGTCCCATGAGGTAAATTACGCCACGGTTGAAAAGGAGTGTTTAGCGGTGAAGTGGGCTCTAGATTCCCTTCGGTACTATCTGCTAGGTAGGCACTTTGACATGGTTACGGATCACGCTCCGTTAAAGTGGATGGCTCAAAACAAGGAGACAAATAGAAGAGTGAATAGGTGGTTCCTGGCCCTACAGGAATTCAACTTCACAGTAAAGCATCGCCCTGGCGTTCAAATGGGGAATGTGGATGCTTTGTCTCGAGTACATGAATGCCTGATTGCTGGTGTTCCAACCCCAAGGTTAAAACAAGAGGGGGGGTATGTGACAGCAGGAAGGTAAAGTCACCTGGTTGCATCCAGGGGGGTAGATATATTTCTCCCAGATTCAGGCTTTATGCCGACTTATACAACTAGGGAGGGAGTTGATGAAGCCCAGCTGAGGCTAGTGGGCTCATGGATGACTCATACCTCTAGGGAGAGGGCTGGGCGTCGTGCAGGCAGGGAGTTGATGAGACCAGCTGAAGCCTGTCAGTTCGTTTAAGGCCTCTATAAAAACTCCCAGATTCATTAGGTGTTGGGTCATGCCTGGAACCAGACCTGTGTGGACTGTCTAGGGAGAGTGAACCCCTGTGCGGTGAGAAAAAGCCTGTGTGGCTATTTGTTTGGACATTGACTAAACCAGGGACTTAGGGACTAGGACAGCACCAGGCTGATCCCAGTTGTTAGTTAGGAAACCTGCATGTTTAGTCAGAGGTCAAGCTGACCAGGATTTATTTTGTTTATGTTTCTTTTTGGCTTTGCTGTGTTTTTGTCACTGTACATAGAGAAATAAACCGCACCTTTTGATTTTGAAAACCACAACCTCCGTCTGCTGGCCCTGTTTTTGTGTGGGGAGCCCAACCAGGGGGTCACACACACCCGCTACCGAGTTAACCCCCTCACAATATATATAAAAAAAAACTGTTATTTAGCCTTTATACTTGCACTATTCCTGCCAGTGTTTCCAAGTGCCTTTGCTTGCTTATGTCACAGTTTGCCTCACATTGATCTGTTTGGCTCTCTCCCTTAAGAGTATATTCCACATACCACAGCTGTCCCTCAGTGGCCTGCTTAGTGGACCGAATATGGGATTTAATCTAATTAAGGTAGAGGGTACATGGTGTGTGTGTGGTGCATTTGTTTCAGCCGTGGTAATAAGATCAGCTTTGCAAAGCAGTTGCATACCTAGTGATCTTTTCTCGCTACACGTTTGGACCTGGCGTGTATGTAGCTCAACATACAGCTTAAACCTTGCATCCTAAATAACCAGACTGTCTGTAACTTTGGTTCTTTATTACGATGAACAGGTGGTGGCCATATAAGATGCGTATGAATAATGGTGAAACTAGAGATAAACAAATAAATGAACATGTAAGAATTATATGAACTCAAACAAATGTCTACTAGGCATATAGATAAACAGTCTTTATCATACCAGCGATGCTGCCTTAAGGAGATCAGGAAACATGTGGCACAGGCTTAGCTGACTCCATGTGGACTGTCCAGTGGAAAAAGACAAAAGAGTTGTGATAGGAAGTGAAGACAGTTTTCAATAACACGACAGGAACTGTACATTACCATAGAACACTGCCCATCAACAGTCCTTTATTAAGAGTGACATCTAGTGGATGATATTTGAATTACAAGTCCAGAAGATATTACTGTACTTTTTTGTAGGCCAAAGGCATGACACTCCCCGCCTGGTATCATAAGATGCCACTATTTATTTCTCAGATGACAACAATAAAATTAGTTCAGAAACTGGTCTGAGGAACAACTTTGTCTCTTTGTTTCTATGGATCTTGACTTCCACTTTTCTGACCCTTCCATCCTCACTTGGAAAGGTGTTGGTGAAGAGACCCAAAGGCCACTCATTCCTTTGAGATTGACAGTCCTTAACAAGAACAAGGTCTCCTCCTTTAAGGTTGGGCTTGTTGTCTTGCCATTTAGTACGTGGCTGTAAAGTGGAGAGGTATTGCTTCCTCCACCTGTCCCAGAAGGTATTTGCCAGACTTTTACCTGTCTCCACTGGCGTAGGTATAAGCCTTTAGTGGTAAAATTCCCATGGGGGGCACTGATTACTCCAATTTTCTGGGTAAGGAGTGCTGCTGGTGTGAGTAACACAGGCTCGTCTGGGTCATTTGAGACTGGAGTTAGAGGTCTGGCATTGATAATGGCTGAGACCTCTGCCATGAAGGTTACCAGACTCTCATGGGTAAGTCTTGAGGTTCCTATTTGCAGAAAGATAGAATCCAGAATTCTGTGGGCTATGCCTATCATTCTTTCCCATGCTCCACCCATGTGAGAGGAGTGAAGTGGATTGAAAGTCCATGAATAGCCCTGATCTCTGAGGTATCTTTCTACCCCTTTGGTGTCCACGTTTGAAGGAATATGCAGTTCCCTGGCTGCTCCAACAAAGTTAGTACCTCTGTCTGAGCGGATGTGTTTTACGGGGCATCGGATAGCAATGAAGCGTCTGAGGGCATTTATGAAGCTTGAAGTGTCCATAGACTCAATAACTTAAATGTGCACTTCTCTGATGACCATACAGGTAAATATGACTGCCCAACGTTTGTTGTTTGCGTGACCTCCTCTGGTTTGACGTGTGACAACAGACTAAGGGCCGAAAAAATCAAGGCCAACATTGGTGAAAGGAGGGTCTGGAGCAAGTCTATCGGCTGGAAGGTTGGCCATTTTTTGTGTTTGTAGCATGCCACAAAGTTTGCGACAAGTAACACATTTAAAGATCATGTTACTCACACATCTCTTAGCTCCAACTATCCATAGGCCTGCAGCTCGTAAGGCTCCTTCTGTGAACAGTCTTCCTTGATGTTTGACGTGGAGATGATAATGTGATATGATCAAGTAAGCGATGTGATGGTGACCAGGAACTATTAGAGGATTTCTCTCATCTGATTCCAAGTTGGCTTGTCTTAGAGGACCACCTACCCTCAAAAGTCCATTTTGATCAAGAAATGGGTCAAGTTTTCTCAGGGCACTGTCACTAGGGATAGGTTTCCTTTTCAAGATACAGTCGATCTCCTTAGCATAGGTTTCATGCTGTACAGTACGGATGATAAGATCCTGGGACTGCTGGAGCTCTAATGCTGAACTGGTCCTTTGACAATGATGCTATCCTTTGCGGTCACATCTGTTTGAGACACCTTTGAAAGAGTGAGCTATATGGATAAGACCAGAAATAGCTCGAACAAGCGTCTTCCATTTTGAGAATCTGGTAAATCTGTCAGATTTAAGCTGGCAGTCTGAAGTTGCAGTCTGAAATGTTGAGATCTCAGGACGGATGTCAGTATCTGAGTCTGGATCTACTAATTCAATAGTGTCGCTCTTAGGAACAGCCTGTTCTGCATTGTACAAGAATGCAGGTCCTGTAAACCATGTTGTGTCTTTAAGGTTACATGCGGCAACAGCTCTTTTAGCATGGTCTGCAGGATTATGGTCAGTAGGTACGTAGTGCCATTGTGTTGGGTGAGTGGATCTCCTAATCCTCAACACTCTGTTGTTGACGTAAACATATAAACGTCTGGTCTCATTGTAGATGTAGCCTAGCACTACCTTGCTGTCAGTGTAGAGCTGGATATCCTTGAGGTCAATGTCCATCTCTGAGGTTATAAGTTCTGCCAGTTCAACGGCTAGTACCGCAGCACAAAGTTCTAGCCTAGGTACAGTGTGCTCAGGGTATGGAGCTAGCTTTGCCTTGCCCATGACAAATCCTACGTGGCATTGTGCTGTAGTGTCGACAGTTCTTAAGTAGGCCACAGCAGCTATTGCCTTGATAGAAGCATCACAGAATATGCAAATTGTTTGGCTCTGTGTCTTTGTAGAAGGTACAGGAGCATAGGGGCGTGAAACATGGAGATCAGATAAGACTGACAGAGAGTTCTTCCACTCTACCCAAGAGTTCCTCTTATCAAGGGGTAGTGGGGCATCCCAGTCGGATGTTTCATGAATCAAGTCTCTAAGTAGGGCTTTACCTTGAATTGTAACAGGTGCAGCAAATCCTAATGGATCGTATAGGCTATTGATTGTGGACAAGACACCTCTGCGAGTCAAGGGCCTTTCTTCTCTGTTTATTTGGAAGGTAAAGGAATCAGATTTCAAGTCCCAAAGTAAACCTAGACTGCGCTGCACAGGTAAAGAGTCTGTACCTAGATCTAAGTCCCTTAGATCGTTGGAATGGACTTGAGCAGGGAAAGCATCCATTACCTCTTTGCTGTTGGAAGCAATCTTGTGAAGTCTGAGATTGGAACAAGCGAGAATTTCATGTGCTCTTTTAAGAAGACAGATTGCAGACTCACTGGAAGGTAAGGATTTCAAACAGTCATCTACATAAAAGTCTTTCTCTACAAATTGTTTTGTATCTGAGCCATACTCAAGTTCACCTTCTTGGGCGGAATGTCTGAGTCCGTAGATAGCGACTGCAGGTGAAGGGCTGTTGCCAAAGATGTGTACCTTCATGCGATACTCTGAGATGTCTTTGGAAGGGTCATTGTCTCTGAACCAAAGGAACCTTAAGAAGTTTCTGTCTTCCTCTCTGACCAGGAAGCAATGGAACATCTGTTGGATGTCAGCCATGAAGGCAATAGAATCTTTGCAGAGGCGTAAGAGTACTCCCAGGAGTTTGTTGTTGAGGTCTGGGCCTGTCAAGAGGACATTGTTCAAGGAGACACCCTTGAATTTGGCACTAGAGTCAAACACTACTCTGATTTGACCTGGCTTTTTAGTTTGCTACACCCTTGTCATCACGCCTTTTTACCTCGAGGATTCACCATTTTTTACCATTTCTTACCTGTAACTATTAAGGCTACATGTATTGTTATTTCTCTGGATATCTATGCCAATAAAGGTTGTCCATTTTTTACCACTCTCTGGATTTACTTTCACCTTGTGGAGCTATTCTGTTTTTTTCTTATGATATCTGGCCCACGGGGACATCCACCTCGGAAGGTTCGTTGGGGCTCATGCCTCCTGTGTTATCTCTGCTGAGAGAGGCCCTTCTGTATCACAGTAGTGTAAAGCCCCGTACACACGATCGGTTTGACTGATGAAAACCGTCCAATGGATGGTTTTCATCAGACCAACCGATCGTGTATGGTACCCATCGGTCTTTTTTCCATTGGTTGTAAAAAATAGAACTTGTTTTAAAATTTTCCGATGGATAAAAAACCGATGGGAATTTCCGATCGTCTATGGGCAAGTCCATCGGTTAAAAAACCCACGCATTCTTAGAATCAAGTCGACGCATGCTCAGAAGCATTAAACTTAATTTTTCTCGGCTCATCGGAGTGTTTTACGTCACCGCGTTTGGAACGGTCGGTTTTTTGACTGATGGTGTGTGGCCAAGACTGATGAAAAACAGTTTCATCGGATTTCCGATGGACATATCCATCGGACGAAAATCCATAGATTATCCGATCGTGTGTACGGGGCTTTACTGTTTAGAAGTTGGATTGGAGACATCCCCTTTGGAGCACCTGGATCCGGGATCTCGTCCATGTCTATTTTCATCTGACCCACAGTAAGAGTATCCATTACTTACCTTTCTACCATTGATGTTGGATGACACTTCCAGTACGCTTGGGGTATTTAGATGCAATACCATCTGCTACGGTGACAGTCCATGCTTCACATCAGATTCTGCACATCCATTGTGGATCAACATAGACTCTGTTTTTTATTCATTTTGTTATAGGACACTTGGGTGTGCATCATAACAGTTATATTTGGGTGTTGGATACATTATACATTTTTATATATGTTTTAGACATATTTATGTATACCCGATTCATTTTTGCACTTTTTACGTCACAATTTGAGTGAGTCATATCTGGAGATTACTCTCTGTGGTCATTCACATAGAATTTCTCTGGTAACACTTTGATTTTTAGCACTGCATTCCTTTTTCTATTTATTTTTAGGATGGTACACTCTGAATATAGGGAGTGTGAGGGGGTTAGCTCGGCAGCGGGTGTGTGTGACCCCCGGGATGGGCTCCCCACACAAAACAGGCCCAGCAAACGGAGGTTGTGGTTTTCAAAATCAAAAAGGTGCGGTTTATTTTCTATTTACAGTGACAAAACACAGCAAAGCAAAAGAAACATAACCAAAATAAATCCTGGTCAAGTTGACCTCTGACTAAACATACAGGTTTCCTAACTAACAACTGGGATCAGCCTAGTGCTGTCCTAGTCCCTAAGTCCCTGGTTTAGTAAAAGTCCAAACAAATAGCCACACAGGCTTTGCCTCACCGCACAGGGGTTCACTCTCCCTAGACAGTCCACACAGGTCTGGTTCCAGGCATGAGCTAACATCTAATGAAGCTGGGAGTTCTTATAGAGGCCTAAATGAGCTGACAAGGTTCAGCTGGTCTCCTCATCTCTGTCTGCACGACGCCCCACACTCTCCCTAGAGGTATGAGTCATCCATGAGCCCACTAGCCTTAGCTGGGCCTATACAACTCTCCACCTAGTTGTATAAGTCAGCGTAAAGCCTGAATCTGGGCGAAATATATCTACCCCCCTGGATGCAACCAGGTGACTTTACCTTCCTGCTGTCACATACCCCCCCCTCTTGTTTTAACCTCGGGGTTGGAACACCAGCAATCAGGCATTCATGTACTCGAGACAAAGCATCCACATTCCCCATTTGAACGCCAGGGCTATGCTTTACTGTGAAGTTGAATTCCTGGAGGGCCAGGAACCACCTATTCACTCTTCTATTTGTTTCCTTGTTTTGAGCCATCCACTTTAACGGAGCGTGATCCGTAACCATGTCAAAGTGCCTACCTAGCAGGTAGTACCGAAGGGAATCTAGAGCCCACTTCACCGCTAAACACTCCTTTTCAACGGTGGCGTAATTTACCTCATGGGACTTCAATTTCCTGCTGAGGTAAATGACTGGGTGCTCTTCCCCGTTCCAGACCTGGGACAATACTGCTCCTAACCCCACATCTGACGCATCACTTTGTACGACAAAGTCTTTAGAGAAGTCGGGTGAGTACAACACTGGCTGGCTACATAAGGCTTGTTTCAAGAATTGGAATGCTGCCTCAGCCTCGGGGGTCCATTTAATCATGACCGACCCTTTCCCCTTCGTCAGGTTGGTTAGGGGCACAGCCTTAGAAGCAAAGTGGGGAATGAATCGCCGATAATACCCAGCGATTCCCAGAAAGGCTCGTACCTGCTTCTTGCTGTTGGGACGTGGCCAACTCTGGATGGCCTCGACTTTGTTGAGTTGGGGTTTTATTACTCCCCTCCCAATGGTGTACCCAAGATATTTGGCCTCCTCCTGCCCAATGGTACACTTCTTGGGGTTAGCCGTAAACCCCGCTTCCCGAACAGAGTCCAGGACTGCTTGCACTTTTGGCAGATGTGAGGCCCAATCTGTGCTATGGACAATTACGTCATCCAGGTAAGCCGCAGCATACTTCCGATGGGGCCTCAGCATCTGGTCCATTTTCCGCTGGAATGTGGCCGGCGCATTCTGTAACCCGAACGGCATTCTTTTATATTGGAACGCCCCGTCTGGGGTTACAAATGCGGTTTTCTCTTTGGCCGACTTGGCCAGGGGGATTTGCCAATACCCTTTTGTGAGGTCAAGAGTCGTCATGTATCGGGCTGTTCCCAGCCGGTCGATCAACTCATCTATACGTGGCATGGGGTAGGTGTCAAATTTTGTAACTTTGTTCAACTGACGAAAATCGTTACAAAATCGCCAGCTCCCATCCGGTTTAGGCACCAACACAATGGGACTAGACCAATCACTTTGGGACTCCTCTATCACCCCTAAGTTCAGCATTTTCTGTACTTCCTCCCGTATTGCCTCCCGTCGAGCCTCTGGGATCCGATAGGGTTTTAACTTCACCCTTTCACCGGGCGGGGTAATGATGTCATGCTCTACCCCAGATGTTTGTCCCGGCAGCTCAGAGAATACCTCCTTGTTGCGAAGCACAAACTCCTTAACCTCCTGTTGTTGGGGTTGTGACAAGGTGGCTGCTATTCCAACCTCAGGAATCACGCAACCAGTTTGAGCTGGTGACCAAGTGTCTGCGACTAGGGACTCTCTATCCCTCCAGGCTTTCAACAGATTAACGTGATAGATCTGTTCGGGCTTTCGCCTTCCTGGTTGTCTGACCTTGTAATTCACTTCGCTCACTTTTTCCATTATCTCGTAGGGGCCTTGCCATTTGGCAAGGAATTTACTTTCAACCGTAGGGACAAGTACCAATATCCTATCCCCCGGGGAAAAGGTACGGGTCTTGGCTCCACGGTTGTACACTCTCTGCTGTGCCAACTGCGCTTGGGCCAAATGTTCCTTCACGATGGGCATTACCTGTGCAATTCGATCTTGCATCAGGGCGACATGCTCAATCACACTCCTGTGGGGAGAACTCTCACTTTCCCAAGTTTCCTTGGCAATATCCAACAGCCCTCTTGGGTGTCTCCCATACAGTAACTCAAAGGGGGAGAATCCCGTAGAGGATTGGGGCACCTCCCTAATAGCAAACATCAAATAAGGAAGTAAACAGTCCCAATCCTTTCCATCTCTATCCACCACTTTCTTCAACATTTGTTTTAGGGTTTTGTTGAATCTTTCAACCAGCCCATCGGTTTGGGGGTGATACACAGACGTACGCAATTGCGTCACTTTGAACAATTTACACAGCTCTTTCATAACCCGGGACATAAAGGGTGTACCTTGGTCCGTAAGCAGTTCTTTACAAATACCCACCCGGCTAAAAACAAGAGATAGCTCTTTGGCTATGGTTTTGGCCGAGGTATTTCGGAGAGGGATCGCTTCTGGATAACGGGTGGCATAGTCCATTATAACTAATATGTACTGGTGCCCCCTAGCGGACTTGATTATAGGACCTACCAAATCCATGGCGATCCTCTCAAACGGGACCTCAATGATGGGTAGAGGGACCAGCGGGCTACGGAAATGTGGCATCGGGGCCAACCTCTGACACACAGGGCAGGAGGAACAATAATTTTCTACGTCCTTCATCACCCCCGGCCAATAGAATCTCTGTAATACCCTCTCTCGGGTTTTCTCTGTCCCCAGATGACCTCCAAGAATGTGCCCATGGGCCAACTCCAACACCAACTTCCTGTAAGGTTTGGGCACCACAAGCTGCTCAACGGTTTCTTCTGCCCTTTTTGCCACCCGATACAGTAGGTCCTTCTCTACGCTGAAGTATGGGTAAGTGCAGGTATTATCTGGGTTCACTAACTCGCCATCTATTTTCACTACGTTTTCCCGTGCCTTTATTAGGGCGGGGTCTTTCAACTGTTCTGTGGCAAAGTTTTCCCTGTGAACCTCAAGATCAGAAAACTCCACAGACGGTAGGTTTTCGTCTGAGGAGGTGGGCTCCTCTCCAGTTTCTTGAGTCTCCCCTGCCAATACTGATAAGGGAAATTCCGGAGAGTCTTCACCACTCTCAGGGGAGTTCTGGCTATCACATTCCTGGTACATAGGGGCACCAGTGAGGGGCTCAGGATCATCCCACAGTTCCCAGAACTTCGGAAAATCCCTTCCCACAATGGCGTCATGCGGTAACTGAGATACTAAGCCCACTGGATGAGAGAGGGTACCTTTGGGGGTCTCGAAACACACTGTAGTCACTGGATACTCTCGGGTGTCCCCATGCACACAAATAACAGCTACCTTGCTATTCCCAGAGACCTCTGTTTTAACTAACTCAGCCTTTATCAGGGTCACAAGGCTACCTGAATCCAGCAATACCACAACATTTCTACCATTAACACACATTTTGCATAAATGTTTCTCAGTTCCTCGAATGGGCAGTGCATGCGACTGTCGCACACAGCGACTGACGTCTGCCCGTCAGAAAGTCACACTGCATGGGTTCCTCCACAACCGGGCAATTGGCTGCAATATGTCCCGCTTGCCGGCAGCGGTAGCAAACGATCCTTCTTGCCGCCTCTTGAGCCGCTGATTTCCCAGGCTGTTCTCGCCAAACTTGGGGTAGAGCTCCCACCCTCTCACTCTCTCCACCCTCACCCCTTGGAATCCTCTTATCCGCCCCTGGGGATGGTCTGGTCTTAGGGTGGAAAGTCCGAGTGTCTCTGGAAGAGGCCGTCAGGTTCTCTGTAGCCAAGTATTTCTCCACACGATCCACAAGACCATCGGCCGTCTCTGGGTCTCCATGGCTTACCCACTTTTGGATGGCAGTAGGAAGAGCTCTCAAAAACCGATCCATTACAACACGTTCCACAATCTTTGGTGCGGACAAAGTCTCTGGCTGTAGCCACTTTCTGCTCAGGTGAATGAGATCATACATTTGAGACCTGGGGGGTTTTCCAAGCTGGAAAGTCCAGTTATGCACACGCTGAGCCCGGACAGCCTGGGTGACACCCAGCCTTGCCAATATTTCAGCTTTTAGCATCACATAGTCTTTTGCTTGGTTAGGCTCTAGGTCATAGTAAGCTTTCTGCGATTCACCAGTTAACAGAGGAGCCACCAGTCCAGCCCACTGCTCCTCAGGCCACTTTTCTCTTTCAGCGGTCCTTTCAAATGTGGTCAAAAATACCTCTGGATCATCCTCTCCAGTCATTTTTGTCAATAAACGACTCACCCCAAAGGACGCGGTATTAGTGGGACGGCTTTCCTCACTGGTCTGCGGACGTTGCTGCATTACTGCTTCCATCTGTTGTTGTAGTCTCTGCTCTTGCTTCTGCAACAGGTCTATGAAGCGGGCCTCAGATTGCTGCTGGGCTCGTTGCTGAGCCTCCAGACTCTGTTGCAAAGTTGCGTTTGTCTGCTGCTGGGCTGCAAGGCTCTGTTGTTGAGCTGCAAGGCTCTTTTGCAAACCTGCATTTGTCTGCTGTTGATTGGCATTTGCTAGAGCCAGCTGCTTCAGTATCTCCTCCATGCTGGCTTAAAAAAAAACTGCCACTGGTTCTCCACCAACTGTGAGGGGGTTAGCTCGGCAGCGGGTGTGTGTGACCCCCGGGATGGGCTCCCCACACAAAACAGGCCCAGCAAACGGAGGTTGTGGTTTTCAAAATCAAAAAGGTGCGGTTTATTTTCTATTTACAGTGACAAAACACAGCAAAGCAAAAGAAACATAACCAAAATAAATCCTGGTCAAGTTGACCTCTGACTAAACATACAGGTTTCCTAACTAACAACTGGGATCAGCCTAGTGCTGTCCTAGTCCCTAAGTCCCTGGTTTAGTAAAAGTCCAAACAAATAGCCACACAGGCTTTGCCTCACCGCACAGGGGTTCACTCTCCCTAGACAGTCCACACAGGTCTGGTTCCAGGCATGAGCTAACATCTAATGAAGCTGGGAGTTCTTATAGAGGCCTAAATGAGCTGACAAGGTTCAGCTGGTCTCCTCATCTCTGTCTGCACGACGCCCCACACTCTCCCTAGAGGTATGAGTCATCCATGAGCCCACTAGCCTTAGCTGGGCCTATACAACTCTCCACCTAGTTGTATAAGTCAGCGTAAAGCCTGAATCTGGGCGAAATATATCTACCCCCCTGGATGCAACCAGGTGACTTTACCTTCCTGCTGTCACAGGAGGTACCAACACTCTTCAGAGTCTTTAAGGGTGGGAGCTATCTCGGCGTGACCGGTCTCAAAGATCTTCCCCATAAAAGAAAATAAATGTTCTCTCATCTCTGACTTTCTTTGTAAGTTACGTATAAGGGAGACAAAACGTTGTAGCACTTGTTCTCTGTTATTGGGTAAGTGTTGTCTCTATGGTCTGAAGGGAAGAACAGGTAATGGATGAAAACGGACAGCCACACTCCAAAAAACCTTTCGGTTGCCTTTATTGTAAAAAAACAAGTGGATGCACTACAAATCACAGCAAAGCAGGGATGGCAGCTGATGCGTTTCACACTATAATTTAGTGCTTACTCATAGCTAAATGTATTTAAAATAACACTTCTAATATATACTCAGACTAAAATGCCATGTGATCAAAATTGATCAATGGCTGGTGCTCATCAATCAATTATGTTAATAGCGGTCAAACCAAAATCAATCAATAAATCAATCAATCAATAGTGGAACCACCTGAATGCATGGATCCACACAACTCTTTAACTCTAGATGTGTAAATATATAAAATATGTTAAATGTGTGTCCATATACATGTATGTATAGATATACACATGAACACGTGAAGAATATATATGTGAATAGAGGAGAAAAAATTGTGTAAACGTGGATAATTTAAATTTACCCATTAAGGGCTGACATGTAAAAATAAATTGGTCAAAATTAATAATACCTTGTGGAGCCAAAAATAATGCGTGTATAATTAATTAATTGAATGATGAAACAAAGAAAAACCTTTATGGTATATGGGTGCAGAATAATTCCAATGTGAAGATGTTGTGTGTAATGTTCAAATTGAATGAGACAAAATTAAATAAATAAATAATTGTGTAAAACCCATGTGGATGGTCCCAAACCGTGAAAAAAAGAGGAAAAGGTGTAAAATGATATATGATGAATAATGGATCATGAATTAGTAGGATTACGATGTAATACTGTCCCATTCAGCGAAATGTGATTATGGTAAACATATACTTTTATAGTGCTAATGTTTACATATTAAAATGATCAGCCAATGGAGACATTTAACAAATGTGATTATATTTAATGGATGTGCTTATGGTGACAATGTCTGTATGTGGGAATAGCTAATTGGTAAAACCATCCATAGTATGTTATAGCATAGGTATATAACCATACGCAAGACATCTAAATGATATAGGAATAGCTAATTGGTAAAACCATCCATAGTATATTGTAGCATAGGTATGTAACCATACACAATTACATCTAAATAAACATCATAGCATGACCGGCATTAGGTAGAAATTGACTGTGCAATAATATGGTAAAGATTCATTCTCAGTGGATGATACTATCAAATGAAACAATTCATATCATTAGTGTTAATGCTGCTAGTTATCATGATTATGATATCTAGAATAGGCATCTACAATTTAATCAAAAAGCCAATCCTGAATATAAACAAAAACCAACAATTTGCTGGATATCGTTGTGATAGCATCCAATAAATCATCTTATGTATTAAAATAGTAAAAAACTTAATATATATAATCCTATAAAACATAAAAACATAAAACATACATATATTGCTGCACCTGAAAAAAGAAGTGCATAGAAAGTGACGTCATATGTCCCATATATAGTCTCATTGTGGAAATTGTATATACTGACACAGTATTATGTCATTTATATTTTGACAATCTCAAGTGGCCATATATATATGGCCCGACTATAGAGTCTTTTCCATATTCAAATGTCGGAACTGTGTCTGCTATAAACGAAGAAAAAGAAACAAATGTAAACATGGGATTAATTGACGTATTTCTATTAAACAGGACTGTTTTGACCACCATTGTTACGTTAGGTAGGTTGTTTAATTAAAGTATCTCCGATATGTCTTTTGTTTAAATCTTTGATGTATAGTACAATCGTGAACATGCACATAAACATGGGATGATATATTGTGTACCTAACGGGCAAATCGGGGAACTGTAACAGAATTATGGGTTTTAAATCTCTTGTTTCTATGGAGAAACTCATATTGTCCACTTTCTTGGACAGTACAAAGCAAAGACTGGAGCAATATTATTTCCCTTCTCTCGTTTCCCATTTTTATCTCCATATTTATAGATTATGCCATGCCCATCATTCATTTTCCCCTTGTCGCTGAGCGATGTCACGCTACCTATGGTGATCTCCCCATATTGCCTTCAGTTCTTGGTTTATTGCTCCAGTCTTTGCTTTGTACTGTCCAAGAAAGTGGACAATATGAGTTCCTTCATAGAAACAAGAGATTTAAAACCCATCATTCTGTTACAGTTCCCCGATTTGCCCATTAGGTACACAATATATCATCCCATGTTTATATGCATGTTCACGATTGTACTACCAACAACCTACCTAACGTAACAATGGTGGTCAAAACGATCCTATTTAATAGAAATACGTCAATTAATCCCATGTTTATATTTGTTACTTTTTCTTCTTTTATAGAAGACACAGTTCTGACATTTGAATATGGAAAAGACTCTATAGTCGGGCCATATATATATATATATATAGCCACTTGAGATTGTCGAACTATAAATTACATAATACTGTGTCAGTATATAAAATTTCCACAATGAGACTATATATGGGACATATGACGTCACTTTCTATGCACTTCTTTTTTCAGGTGCAGAAATATATGTATGTTTTATGTTTTTATGTTTTATAAGATTATATATATTAAGTTTTTTACTATTTTAATATATAAGATGATTTATTGGATGCTATCACAACGATATCCAGCAGGTTGTTGGTGTTTGTTTATATTTAGGATTGACTTTTTTTTTTTTTTTTTTATCAAATATTCTTTATTTCTTTTTCCACATATACAAAACATACTTGCATCGACTTTCCCCATATACCACAATACACATGTAAATTTGTCAAGTATAAAAACCCCACCTTATCCCTCCTTCCCCAACCACGCAACCACACAACCTCCCCCCTCCCCACCAGCTCATCCCCCACCCACCCCCAGACGTGTCTCCACTTCTATCCATTTTTTCCACATATTATTAAATTTGTTTTTGTTTCCTCTCTTTATATATATAAATTCTTCTTTTGCAACGGTGTCGTCTATCACCCTCCTCCGTTCTGTCACTGTAGGGGGATTTTCTGCTTGCCACTTCTGCGCAATAATTTTCCTTCCCTAAAATAGACATCTTGTTATTGCTATTCGTTCGTCTTCCAGCAGTCCACTTTCCTCCAAGAGACCCAATACACATAGCCTGGCTTCTGGTTGTAGAGATGTCGCAAACACAACGCTTATTTTTTCGACTATTTGCTTCCAGTATTGATATAACTTGGGGCATCTCCAAACCATGTGTATTAGGTCTCCCGTTTTGTCCCCACATCTCTGACATCTCACGTCCGGCCTCCTGCCAAACTGAAAAATCCTTTGAGGCATGTAGTACGCTCTGTATATCAAATAGAGGTGGGACATTATTTGAGAAGATGACAACGACACTCTGGGTCCCATTGCCAATATTCGCTCGCATTGTTCCTGCGAAAGTGGGCCCACATCTCTCTCCCATTTAACCTTGTTTTTACTAACTATTTCCTCCCCCTGGTCAGCTCTTTCTAGGGAATCATACATGTCTGAAATTGCCCCTTTAGAGGCCTCTGCGTTTACTAGTTTGCGGAGAAGGGGCATGTCATTCCATTCTGGTGCGCTCTGTCCAAACTGCGTGTTCAACGCATGCCTAACCTGCAAATATCTGTAAAAAGATCTGTTTGGAACAGCATAGTCCTCCCTTATTTCTTGGAATGATTTTATTTTTCCTGCCTTAAAGAGTTGTGCCAATAGATGTATCCCCAATCTATCCCACTCCTCCACCTTCCCCATAACTTTAAGTTCCTGCAGGTTGTTGATGTCCCATATGGGAGAGAATTCAGAGAATCCCCTATATCCCAAGATTCTCTTGACCTCTTTTCAACATTTTACCATTAATTGAGCTGTAAGGCATTTAGAACAAAAAGAGTCAGCCTCCACTGCCTCTACTTCTGTATCATGGCATGTGTCGTTCAGAATTAACCTCTTTGCTATTTCCCTTCCTGCCGTTCGGTTACTGCCCCTCATATACTGCACTTGGGCCGCTAAAAAATAGTATCTGGGGTTCGGAAGGGCCAATCCCCCCTTCTATTTTGGTTGTTGTAGGGCTCAGAGGCTGATCCTTGCCGCTCCATTCCTCCAAATCAGTTCCCTGAACACCCCATCTATTTTCTTAAACCACTGTCTCGGTATCCATACTGGGGAGTTATGGAGAACATATAAAATTTGCGGCATCCATACCATTTTTACCAGATTACTCCTTCCAGCCATTGAAAGAGGAAGCTTATTCCAAACCCTGAATTTTTGTCTAAGCTTTGTCAACAATGGTACTAATTTTCCGGCTATATACTGCCCTGGGTCCCTTGTTATGTTTATTCCTAAATATCTCATTTGGGCCACCACTTTCACTTGATCTATCTGCCCTATCAGTGGATCTATCGGCAAAAGGGCTGATTTATCCCAGTTGATTGTCAGCCCCGAGAATTTGCCAAATTCCCCTATTATGTCTATTGCCATCTCCAATGAGGCTTGCGTGTCCCCTAGGAAAAGCAATATGTCATCCGCGTACATAGCCACCTTCTCCTCCCTCAGTCTCCTCTTGAAACCCTTTATTCCCAGGATTGGCTTTTTGATTAAATTGTAGACGCCTATTCTAGATACCATAATCATGATATCTAGCAGCAATATCATCCACTGAGAATGAATCTTTACCATATTATTGTACAGTCAATTTCTATCTAATGCCGGTCATGCTATGATGTTTATTTAGATGTTCATACCTATGCTACAATATGCTATGGATGGTTATACCAATTAGCTATTCCCATTTAGATGTCTTGTGTATGGTTACAGTAGGTGCCGCCGACATTGTATATTCATCGCGATCCTATCGCAGAGATTCTCGGCGACAGGGGTGCCGACATCTCGGCGACAGGGTGGCGACACATCTCGCGCTCGCTGCAATGGCGAGGAGACGCGGCACTGTATTGAACGGGGATCCGACGTGGATTCCCGCCAATACCAGGCACTGTGTTTGGTACGAATCCTGAGCGGGAACTCCACGCCAATTTTTAAAGAAAAAAACGGCATGGTTCCCCCTCCAGGAGCATAACAGGGCCCTGGGACCTGGTCTGGATTTGAAGGGGAAACCCTACGCCGAAAAAACGGCGTGGGGGTTCCCCTCAAAATCCAAACCAGACCCTTATCCGAGCACGCAACCTGGCAGGCCGCAGGGGAAGAGGGGGGGGGCGAGAGAGCGGCCCCCCTCCCTCCTGAACCGTACCAGGCCGCATGCCCTCAACATGGGGGGTTTGGTGCTCTTGGGCAGGGGGGCAACCTGCGGCCCCCCCACCCCAAAGCACCCTGCCCCCATGTTGATGAGGACAGGGCCTCTTCCCGACAACTCTGGCGGTTGGTTGTCGAGGTCTGTGGGCGGGGGGCTTATCGGAATCCGGGAGCCCCCTTTAATAACCCCTACCCATTCACCTGGTGGAAAAAAATGGCAATAGAAACACAACACAGCTTTTTAAAGTATTTTATTGCACAGCTCCGGGGTCTCTTCCGTCTTCGGGGGTCTCCGTTGTCGTCGCCGCGCTCTCCGGTTCTTTCTTCTGCCGGGCCTCCGCTATCTTCTTCCAGCTCTTTTGCTAGCGGGGCCCGGTCTTCTCCGTCACCTTCTTCCCTCTTCTTCTCTCCGGTTCTTTCTTTCTTCTGCCGGGCCTCCGCTATCTTCTTCCAGCTCTTTTGCTAGCGGAGAGGCCGGTCTTCCCTGTCGTCTCGTCCGGCTCTCCGTTGTCCTTCTGCCGGCCCCTCCACTATCTTCTTTCAGCTCTTTTGCTAGTGGAGGGGCCGGTCTTCCCGTCGTCGCCGTCGGCGTCTTCTTCCCTCTTCTCCTCCTCGATGTTGACTCGTCGCTTCCTCTCGCAGTAATGCTAAATCGTCGGTCCGCAGCGATTTATATAGGCTTCTCATGACGTCACAGTCACATGTTCCCATGACGTCACAGTCACATGCTCCGGGGCCACCCGGAGCATGTGACTGTGACGCCATGAGAAGCCTATATAAATCGCTGTGTACCGACGATTTATCATTACTGCGAGAGGAAGCGACGAGTCAACATCGAGTAGGAGAAGAGGGAAGAAGACGCCGATGGCGACGACGGGAAGACCGGCCCCTCCACTAGCAAAAGAGCTGGAAGAAGATATTGGAGGGGCCGGCTGAAGGACAACGGAGAGCCGACGAGACGACGGGGAAGACCGGGCCTCCGCTAGCAAAAGAGCTGGAAGAAGATAGCGGTGGCCCGGCAGAAGAAAGAACCGGAGAGCGTGGCGACGACACCGGAGACCCCCGAAGACGGAAGAGACCCCCGGAGCTGTGCAATAAAATACTTTAAAAAGCTGTGTTGTGTTTTTATTGCCATTTTTTTTCCACCAGGTGAATGAGTAGGGGTACGATGTACCCCATACTCATTCACATAGGGTGGGGGGGCCGGGATCTGTGGGCCCCCTTATTAAAGGGGGCTCCCGGATTCCGATAAGCCCCCCACCCGCAGACCCCGACAACCAACGGCCAGGGTTGTCGGGAAGATGCCCAGTCCTCATCAACATGGGGGCAGGGTGCTCTGGGGTGGGGGGGCCGCAGGTCGCCCCCCTGCCCCAGAGCACCAAACCCCCCATGTTGAGGGCATGCGGCCTGGTACGGTTCAGGAGGGAGGGGGGCCGCTTTCTCGTCCCCCCCTCTTCCCCTGCGGCCTGCCAGGTTGCATGCACGGATAAGGGTCTGGTTTGGATTTTGAGGGGGACCCCCACGCCGTTTTTTCGGCGTAGGATTTCCCCTTTAATCCAGACCAGACCCAAGGGCCTGGTATGCTCCTGGAGGTCGGTTTTTTTCTTTAAAAATTGGCGTGGAGTTCCCGCTCAGGATTCATACCTAACACAGTGCCTGGTATTGGCGGGAATCCACATCGGATCTCCGTCTACCGGCAATGCGTGTCTCTCATCGTGAAAGGAACATTTTTACTTTCCCGATGACGAGACAGCTCGGCGCTGGCTCTCGCGACGGAGTTTATAGGGTGTCAATCTCGCCGCTAGAAGCGGCGAGATTGACACAATATCGGCGGCACCTACTGTATATACCTATGCTATAACATACTATGGATGGTTTTACCAATTAGCTATTCCCACATACAGACATCGTCACCATAAGCACATCCATTAAATATAATCACATTTGTTAAATGTCTCCATTGGCTGATCATTTTAATATGTAAACATTAGCACTATAAAAATATATGTTTACCATAATCACGCTTCGCTGAATGGGACAGCATTACATCGTAATCCTACTAATTCATGATCCATTATTCATCATATATCATTTTACACCTTTTCCTCTTTTTTTTACGGTTTGGGACCATCCACATGGGTTTTACACAATTATTTATTTATTTAATTTTGTCCCATTCAATTTGAACATTACACACAACATCTTCACATTGGAATTATTCTGAACCCATATACCATAAAGGTTTTTCTTTGTTTCATCATTAAATAAATTAATTATACACGCATTATTTTTGGCTCCACAAGGTATTATTCATTTTGACCAATTTCTTTCTACACGTCAGCCCTTAATGGGTAAATTTAAATTATCCACATTTACACAATTTTTTCTCCTCTATTCACATATATATTCTTCACGTGTTCATGTGTATATCTATACATACATGTATTTGGACACACATTTAACATATTTTATATATTTACACATCTAGAGTTAAAGAGTTATGTGGATCCATGTGGATCCATGCATTTTCATTGATTTATTTATTGATTGATTTTGGTTGGACCGCTATTAACCCCTTCCATACCGGGCCATTGGGAAATGACGCCGGCAGGAACCCTCTCTCCCTCCGGGTGGACGTCATATGACGTCCTCTGCTTTGAGGGGGGATATCTGAATGATGCCTGCAGCTAGAGGCATCATTCAGATATCCTTGTTTAGAGCCGGCGATCCTGTGCACCATAAGAATGATCATAGCGGCAATTCCGCCGCTTGACCGTTCTTATAGGCGGCGGAAGGGGACATCCCCCCCCTCCCGCCGCCATCCGGTGCTTCTCCGGGCTCTCCCGTGCGATCGGGGACCCGGAGAGAATCGTTGGCGCCGGTGGTGGGTCACGTGATGAGCATAGAGATGACTGGTGACCAGATGGTCACCAGTCATCTCTATGATCGTCGGAGGCCCGGGCGCGATGTGATGACGTCACGCCCGGGTCTTCAAATGTAAACAAAGCCGCCATTGCGGCTGTAAGTATGAGATCAGTGAATTTTTTTTCACTGATCTCATGCTTTCCAGCCTGGAGGAGAGATGTGGGGTCTTATTGACCCTGCATCTCTCCATCAAGAGGACCTGTCACATACATTCCTATTACAAGGGATGTTTACATTCCTTGTAATAGGAATAAAAGTGTAAAAAAAAAAAAAAAATTAAAATAAAAAAAACAAGTAAAATAAAAATAAAAATATATATTTTTTTTGAAACGCCCGTCCCCAATAGCTCGCGCTTAGAAGCGAACACACACGTAAGTCCCGCCCGCATATGTAAACGCCGTTCAAACCACATATGTGAGGTATCGCCGCGTGTGTTAGAGCACGTGCAACAATTCTAGCACTAGACCTACTCTGTAACTCTAACCTGGTAACCTGTAAAAATTTTCAAAGCGTCGCATATGGAGATTTTTAAGTACCGAAGTTTGGCGGCATTCCATGAGTGTGCGCAATTTTAAAGCGTGACATGTTAGGTATCTTTTTACTTGGCGTAACATAAGCTTTCATATTTTACAAAAAAATTGGGCTAACTTTACTGTGTTGTTATTTTTTAATTCATGAAACCATTTTTTCCCCCAAAAAAAGGCGTTTGAAAAATTATTGCGCAAATACCGTGCAAGATAAAAAGTTGCAACAACCAACATTTTATTCCCTAGGGTGTCTGCTAAAAAAAATATATATAATGTTTGGGGGTTCTGAGTAATTTTCTAGCAAAAGAATTATGATTTGTACATGTAGGAGAGAAGTGCCAGAATAGGCCCGGTATGGAAGTGGTATAAAAAGCCCTGTATGGAAGTGGTTAACATAATTGATTGATGAGCACCAGCCATTGATCAATTTTGATCACATGGCATTTTAGTCTGAGTATATATTAGAAGTGTTATTTTAAATACATTTAGCTATGAGTAAGCACTAAATTATAGTGCAAAACGCATCAGCTGCCATCCCTGCTTTGCTGTGATTTGTAGTGCATCCACTTGTTTTTTTACAATAAAGGCAACCAAAAGTTTTTTTGGAGTGCGGCTGTCCATTTTCATCCATTATCTGTTTTTGCCTATCTTGTGCATTGCCAGCACCCACAGCTTCCTGAGAAACCATTGATTAGCAGAGCTCAATCACCTGGAGCGGTAACTCCCTTCTCCCACTTGTTCTATGGACCTTGCATCTTTTGCTTTACCAGCTCAGTGATCTGCTTCTAATCATTTTTCCATTCTTTGAGTCTTCCTTAAGATCAATATATATCTAGCTCAGGAAACTAGCCTTTTATTATGGACACTACGATGCCTACAGAATCTACAGCAGGTCTGGGATATAGTAGGACCTTGAAGACCCCATCGGAGAATCCATTCAGAACGGGCTCTCAAACACACATGTCACAATCCAGCAAAGATAAGGAGATCTCTCTACTTACAATGTTCATAAGATTGGAACTCATTATGGCGAAAGAGATCAGATTATATTGGGACACCCATTTTTTGTCAGAATACTTTGCACTTTCACAGATCCCTCGAGGACTACGGATTAAAAAATTCCCGAGCTCCGATCTATTTAATGACGACCTTAAGAAAGAATGGATGGACACTCTCAGCACTTGCTCATTAAAGCTTATGGAGATCTTGGTCTCGTCAAACCAGAAACATGTTGAAAAATTACAGCCAGAAATGTCCTCCATACAGAAAGAGCTTGCCCCACTGCAGACCCATTCAGACTATATGGAACTTGATGGGAAATTAAACAAAAGGCTGGACAAGCTGGAAAAGTTTGTAATAGAAACGAAGAAAGGCAAAATGACTCGAGATCGCACTGATTATGAGAGTGCAAATGTTTACATTTGGAAAAAATCCCAACATCAATCTAATCGGCCATATAGAAATCGAGGGAAAAGTGTTAGTTTTTCCGACCAGGAAAATTAGATTGCTTACGATACATTGGCCACTACGGGATCGGAATCGTCACCCGACCGAGGGACGGGACCATCCAGTCCGCCCAGCAATAGAAATACGGATCCGGCAAAAAGGTGAAAAGGAAAAAGATTTCCACAAAAAGACAAGGAGAGGAGGAACAAAAAACACAAACACATGAAAGATGCAATATCCACTACGGGGGAGAATGAAACGCTAATATCTAACGTTTTGAATATTTCCAGCAGGAGTTTAAGCATCAAGGAAAACAAATTACTTTCCAAGGGGTTAAATTTTTGCCCCACCAAATATTTTGACTTGTTTGCAACACTGCTGGATGTAAACAAGTTCTCTCGTGGACTTACTCTCAAAAAACATTCTTTGGCCCCTGCTTTTGATAAGGAGGATCTTTCCAGTGACGGTCCGGGATCGGGGGAGTGTGCTTCCTCTCCTATATTATTTCAAGAGGTCTGCGCTTTGCAAGATCTCACAGATCTAGCAACCAAGTCAGATCCATACCCCATTGATCCCATTGAATCGGCTAACTACATATCTTTTAAATTACGATCAGACTTTTACCCGATTGGATCTAGAGGTAAGGATCTAGACTCTTTTCAGAAATTGGTGGAGAGGGACCTCACACACCTAGCCCGTCACTGTAAAAAATGTGGCTCCCCTAGTAATTTATCTCCTTTAGAAAAACATGCACTTAAAACATCACAATCAGGAACGCTGACAAAGGGGGTACAGTGGTAGTGTTGGATTCCACAACATATAGGGAGGAAGCCCTACGTCAATTATCAGACATTAGTACATACCAACCACTCAAATCAGACCCTACTGTCCCCTTCACCAAAGAGCTACATGCAGTCCTAGATAGGGCGGTCCAGGCTGGTATTTTTACTGATAAAGAGAAAGTCTTATTCATTCCCTCTAGTCCCATTATGCCAGTCTTTCATCACCTGCCCAAAATACACAAAGGCCTGGATCCATCGGTTGGCAGGCCAATAGTGGCAGGAATTGGCTCTCTTAATGAGAGATTAGGTGAATGGGTAGACAATCAATTACAACCATTAGTGTCGGAGCTTCCCGGGTTTCTCAGGGATACAAAACAGCTGTTGATTAAATTCAATGATTTTGCCTGGATCGATGGTTATAGATGGATTAGTTGCGATGTAGCTAGCTTGTATTCAAGCATCCCACATCATCTGGGCTTACAAGCTGTCACTACTTTTTTAAAGGAATCAGGTACACTGTCTTTAGTAATGCAAGAGTTCATTATCCAATCCCTTGAATACCTCCTCACTCAAAATTTTTTTTTTGTTCGACGGGTGTTACTATTTCCAGAGATGTGGGGCCTCTATGGGAGCAAAATTTTCTCCCTCCCTAGCCAACCTTTACATGGGTTGGTGGGAGAGGTCCCGCATCTTTGGACATAGTAGCCCCCGCCGTTTGGACACAGTCTTTTATTGTCGCTACATTGGCGATCTTTTGTTTATCACTTCAGACAGTTCTGCCAGTTTGGATACATGGCTTTCCTACCTGAATGATAATAGCCTTAACCTTAAGTTTACGGGAAATCTCCAATCTACTACCATTGATTTCTTGGACGTCAAGCTCAGTGGAATCAATGGTTGTATTGTTACTAGCCTACACAGAAAAGATACAGCGGGTAATGTACTTCTTAGGGCAGATTCAGCCCACCCGATGCATACCATTAAGGGAATACCGTTTGGTCAATTCTTAAGGCTTAAAACTTTGCAGTGCACCCAATGAATTTACAAAAGAGGCCATAAACATGTCAGAACGATTTAAAAATAGAGGTTACCCCACCAAGGTCATCAGTAAAGCATTAACTAAAGTGGATATGATCCCGAGGTCATCTTTGTTACTAGACACAAATAAGAGCAATTCTAGGAAACAGCAATCAATCACATTTTTGGTTGTAAGATATGGGATATTTGGGTTCTGGTTCTATGACCTCTCAGTTTATTAGCCAATAGCTTCCCTGCTTTATTGCCACTAGTATAGTATGCCAGTTTCAATCTTCTAGAGGTTTTTTCAAAATCGTCAAGGAATCTTAACCGTAAGTCTGTGCGCAGTTGCGTTACTTGGTCAGACAATATTTGGGATGGGTTAGCCTTGTTTTGTTTGTCTATGTTTTCTATTTTGGATATTAGTTGTACGGTCTGCTGCTGCATTTCTCTCTTGTATCTCGCCCCTTGTTGCATCATAATACCCCTTATTACCGCCTTATGGGCGTTGCAAATAACAAACGGATTTACCACTGAACCTTGATTGTCATCAAAATACTCAACCAGTTTACTCTGTATGTATGACCTGATTGGACCATCCTGAAGTAGGCGATGGTTGGCTCTCCACAAATATGTGGATTTTTTAAGGGAAGGATTCCCTACAGTTAGACATACCGAGGCATGGTCCGACCATATGATACTATTGATTTTGACCGATTTACATTTCATTAACAACCATCTGTCAACTAGAAATAAATCAATTCTGCTATGAGACCTATGGCAATTTGAAAAGAAAGTATAGTCTTTTTCATTTGTATTCAGGCACCTCCAAGAGTCATAAAGATTGTGGTTTTGTAGGGACGCCATCAGGGATGGGTGCCGCCTCTTTGGGGAAGAGGTGGAATCCACATCTGGATCTGGTGTGTATTGAAGTCCCCACAAATTACTAATAGTCCTTTTTGCACCACTTTTACTTTTTTCATAATCCTGTGAAAAAATGTAATTTGTCTTATATTTGGTGCATACACATTTGCCACAGTATATGTGGTGGAGTTTATGTCACATATCAATATGAGAAAGCGTCCCTGTGGATCACATATTACTTCATGAAGATGAAAAGCGACTGAGTCTCTTACTGCTATCATCACTCCTTTTGTCTTTGAGGCAGCATTCGCTTGATATTCATGGGGAAACTGGGGATGTGTACATTTAGGAGGTGAGTTCTGTAGAAAGTGGGTCTCTTGAACGCACAATATGTCACAGTGTTGCTGCAAGGCCTCCTTCCACAGAGATCTCCGCTTGGCAGGGTGATTGAGACCCTTAAGCCCCGTACACACGATCGGTTTGACTGATGAAAACCGTCCGATGGATGGTTTTCATCAGACCAACCGATCGTGTATGGTACCCATCGGTCTTTTTTCCATCGGTTGTAAAAAATAGAACTTGTTTTAAAATTTTCCGATGGATAAAAAACCGATGGGAATTTCCGATCGTCTATGGGCAAGTCCATCGGTTAAAAAACCCACGCATGCTTAGAATCAAGTCGACGCATGCTCAGAAGCATTAAACTTCATTTTTCTCGGCTCATCGGAGTGTTTTACGTCACCGCGTTTGGAACGGTCGGTTTTTTGACTGATGGTGTGTGGCCAAGACTGATGAAAAACAGTTTCATCGGATTTCCGATGGACAAATCCATCGGACGAAAATCCATAGGTTATCCGATCGTGTGTACGGGGCTTTAGTGTTCAGAGTCAAAAATTTTACAGCCATGTGTGGATATCAAAGTTACTCACATGCGTGGGGTCGCTGGAGAATCCCTGCAGGTACATGGTGCTGTGCTGGCACAATGTGCTCGTGCTTGCATAAGGCTCTTTCGTCTTGGTATGGAATGCGGTACTTCTGGCTATTAGGACAAAAAAAAGTTATTCCAAGAAAAACATGAAAAAAAATAACAGTGGCTATTTGCCAAGTAACAGAGTGCAGAAGTGTGTGACTCATAGTCACTCAAGAGATAGGTGGGGAAAGAAGGAAAGTTTGGAACAAAAAAAACGTTACATCCCAACAGGCACTCTTGTGTAATATTCAAATGTTCAATCCAGGTTAGTTATGAGAACGTGCATTTCTGCGGTCAACCGTGCACCATTCAGGTTTTGAGTTTTTTGGAGCGGTTCCCCGCTGAGGTTGTGGTTGAGGGTCAGGGACAATTCCCCAAGAGCGCAGTAATGCAATTCCTTTAGCTAGGGAGTCCATAACATACTCCTTGTCATCTTTTGTGACTATCAGCTTGGTTGGGAAGCCCCATTTATAGATCAGTTTGTGATTCCTAAGGGCCTTTGTAATGGTATTGAGATTTCTGCGTTTTTGAAGCGTGTACTGCGATAGATCCGCATAGAATTGGAGGTCATAATAAGGAGCAGGGATCTGGTCTTTTTGACGTGACACTGCCATCAGTTGCTCCTTGGTATGATAAAAATTTAATTTGAGGATCACATCTCTGGGTATATTTTCAGAGAGGTAAACTGGTTTAGGGAGCCTATGAATCCTATCCACAGTGAAGTCCAGAGCAGATAAATCTGGCATAACAGTAGCAAACAGTTGAGCAGCATGACTCCGCAGATCCTGGTTTTTAACAGATTCGGGGATCCCCTGATCTTCACATTGTTCCTTCTGGACCTGTCTTCCATTTCTGCCAACTTAGCTTTAACTGACTTAATATCATCTTCCGATTTTTCACTAGCATCAACCAGATCATTAATAGTGGTAGCGTACTCTCCCATCTTGTTCTCTATATGAGAGACCCTGTCAGCTACATGTCTCAGTTCTGTGCCAAACTTGTGTACACATGATACCATGTCTGACTGGAGTGAACTCCTGAGGGACACCAGCATCTCTTTCAGCACTGTATCTAAGACAGGCTTGTCATTAGTGGGGAATGAGTCAATGGAGTCTGGCAAGTCCCTGGTGTTATCCCCTGAATCTATGGGAGAGGTCACCTCATGTCCAGCATCCGCGACATCCATCCTGAATCTCGCCTTCTCCGGACTCCCTAATGAAGGGGTAGCAAGTGGGGAATGTGGGTTCTTCGGTGGGCTGCTCCTTTTCATTGCTGTCCCCTTCTGGAATGAGCGCTGGGAAGGTCCGTGCAGTGGCATGGAGGATGAGCCGGCGCCATCTTGCTTAGGTTCCAAAGAGAAGAACGCAGTGAGTTTAGTCGGCCGGTTCCCCTCCTTCTTGCGTCTCGTCATGCTGGATGCCTTTTCCATAGCTTAGTGGGAGATAAAACGCAGTGTTTGGGCAACTTTTTAGTGCCTGGATCGCCCGCTATGAGCCGTATAAGTGCCGCTGGTTCCGGAGCTCAGCTACTGCATGTCCTCCTCGGTCTCCGGCTAGCTCCGCCCCCCATCAATCACATTTTTTAACAGCATACCTGTATTTTCTACATCGTATAGTTTAGAATTTAACAAAATAAAACAAATTGTTACTAAATATTTCCCTATCCTATACAATGATGCAGCTTATCAGGAAGTTCTGTCCAGGGGAATCAAAACGGTGTCCAGAAGGGCACCCACATTGGGAAGTAGACTTGCCCCGAGTTTATTTCAAACTAAACCAGCAGCCACCAATTGGCTGTCGTTTAGAGGCACTTTCAAATGTGGAGCCAAGGGATGTCAGTATTGCAAACACATTGGGACAGGACAGTTTATACATTCGTACACCACTGAGAAAAGTTATGAAATACAGCAGCAGTTCATTAGCTGCAATACTAAATTTGTGGTATACGTGATTAACTGTAACCTATGTAAAGTGCAATACGTGGGTCGAACAATCCGGAGACTCAAAGATAGACTATATGATCATCTATATGATATAGACAAAAATCACAACACAAATGTTGCCAATCATTGGAACATCATTCACTCTAAAGATGTTTCTAGTTTGTCTATCCAAGGGGTTGAAAAAATGATCATCCCCATTAGGAGGAGATAGATTTAGAGGACTATGCAGACGTGAGGTCTTTTGGATATTCTCTTTGGATACGAGAATACCGAAGGGGTTAAACTTCGAATGGGATGTTTCACATTATTATGACTAGACCTCACCCCTGCATCTACCTCTCCATCTCCTCCTCCTTTGCATCCCTCCTCCCCTTTATTTCCCTTCTCTCGTTTCCCATTTTTATCTCCATCTTTATGGATTATGCCATGCCCATCATTAATTTTCCCCTTGTCGCTGGGCGATGTCACACTACCTATGGTCATCTCCCCATATTGCCTTCAGTTCTTGGTTTATTGCTCCAGTCTTTGCTTTGTACTGTCCAAGAAAGTGGACAATATGAGTTTCTCCATAGAAACAAGAGATTTAAAACCCATCATTCTGTTACAGTTCCCCGATTTGCCCGTTAGGTACACAATATATCATCCCATGTTTATGTGCATGTTCACGATTGTACTATACATCAAAGATTTAGACAAAAGACATAACGGAGATACTTTAATTAAACAACCTACCTAACGTAACAATGGTGGTCAAAACGGTCCTGTTTAATAGAAATACGTCAATTAATCCCATGTTTACATTTGTTTCTTTTTCTTCGTTTATAGCAGACACAGTTCCGACATTTGAATATGGAAAAGACTCTATAGTCGGGCCATATATATATGGCCACTTGAGATTGTCGAACTATAAATAATTTCCACAATGAGACTATATATGGGACATATGACGTCACTTTCTATGCACTTCTTTTTTCAGGTGCAGCAATATATGTATGTTTTATGTTTTTATGTTTTATAGGATTATATATATTAAGTTTTTTACTATTTTAATACATAAGATGATTTATTGGATGCTATCACAACGATATCCAGCAGGTTGTTGGTTTATGTTTATATTCAGGATTGGCTTTTTGATTCAATTGTAGACGCCTATTCTAGATACCATAATCATGATATC
Organism: Rana muscosa; assembly: GCA_029206835.1. NCBI lineage: Eukaryota > Metazoa > Chordata > Amphibia > Anura > Ranidae > Rana > Rana muscosa. Next base: position 975,496,539 of record CM055118.1, on the reverse strand, counting down.
TAGCAGCATTAACACTAATGATATGAATTGTTTCATTTGATAGTATCATCCACTGAGAATGAATCTTTACCATATTATTGCACAGTCAATTTCTACCTAATGCTGGTCATGCTATGATGTTTATTTAGATGTTCTTGCGTATGGTTACATACCTATGCTACAATATACTATGGATGGTTTTACCAATTAGCTATTCCCATTTCATTTAGATGTCTTGCGTATGGTTATATACCTATGCTATAACATACTATGGATGGTTTTACCAATTAGCTATTCCCACATACAGACATCGTCACCATAAGCACATCCATTAAATATAATCACATTTGTTAAATGTCTCCATTGGCTGATCATTTTAGTATGTAAACATTAGCACTATAAAAGTATATGTTTACCATAATCGCATTTCGCTGAATGGGACAGTATTACATCGTAATCCTACTAATTCATGATCCATTATTCATCATATATCATTTTACACCTTTTCCTCTTTTTTTCACGGCTTGGGACCATCCACATGGGTTTTACACAATTATTTATTTATTTAATTTTGTCTCATTCAATTTGAACATTACACACAACATCTTCACATTGGAATTATTCTGCACCCATATACCATAAAGGTTTTTCTTTGTTTCATCATTCAATTAATTAATTATACACACATTATTTTTGGCTCCACAAGGTATTATTAATTTTGACCAATTTCTTTCTACACGTCAGCCCTTAATAGGTAAATCTAAATTATCCACGTCTACACAATTTTTTCTCCTCTATTCACATATATATTCTTCACGTGTTCATGTGTATATCTATACATACATGTATATGGACACACATTTAACTTATTTTATATATTTACACATCTAGAGTTAAAGAGTTGTGTGGATCCATGCATTCAGGTGGTTCCACTATTGATTGATTTATTTATTGATTGATTTTGGTTTGACTGCTATTAACATAATTGATTGATGAGCACCAGCCATTGATCAATTTTGATCACATGGCATTTTAGTCTGAGTATATATTAGAAGTGTTATTTTAAATACATTTAGCTATGAGTAAACACTAAATTATAGTGTGAAACGTGTCAGCTGCCATCCCTGCTTTGCTGTGATTTGTAGTGCATCCACTTGTTTTTTTACAATAAAGGCAACCGAAAGTTTTTTTGGAGTGCGGCTGTCCATTTTCATCCATTATCTGTTTTTGCCTATCTTGTGCATTGCCAGCACCCACGGCTTCCTGAGAAACCATTGATTAGCAGAGCTCAATCACCTGGAGCGGTAACTCCCTTCTCCCACTTGGTCTGAAGGGAAGAGGTGCAACCCAGCTGTTTGTGCTATCTTTGACTAGTCCTTGCTCTATTATTTCTAAGAAGAGTTTGTCCTCAATAGACATTGCCGCTCGATTGTCATCTTTAGTTCTTTGAAAGACTGTGCACCCAAAATGGTCTCAGTCACTGTCACAGGCAAAGTTGTCACTAGTGGGGCTTGTGAAGACACAAGACAAGTGGGTGGTGTAGGCCGATTCCTTAACAAGGAACTGGTTGTGGCATGGCTGGAAAAGAGAGGGACGCCCATTCTCTAGGGTATTTGTGAGCATGCTGCTAACGGAGTTAGGTTTGTGCACGCTTCCTAGACAGACATCTCCTATGATGACCCATCCAAGGTCTAACCTCTGAGCATAAGGAGCGTTGTTGGGACCATTAATTTGAGCTCTTGATTCGTGAACTCGCAAGATATCTCTCCCAAGGAGTAGGATAATCTGAGCCTGAGGATCAAGTTCTGGTATCAGATGCGCTATGCGTTTCAAGTGTGGGTGATGAGCAGCCACATCTGGTGTAGGAATTTCGGATCTATGGTCAGGGATCTGGTTCAATTCGATAAGAGTTGGCAAAGACAAGCATGATTGTCCGTCAATGGACTCAACTTGGTAGCCGGATGCTCTCCTCCAAGTCGTCTCCACTATTCCTGCACAAGTTTTTAAGGAGTAGGGGATGCTGGGGCCTTTAATGCCAAAGATGTTAAAGAAGGTTGAGCTGGCTAATGACTTGTTATTTTGGTCATCCAGAATTGCGTAGAGCTTAATAGCTTTGTCTTTTTGGCCTGCTAGGTAGACTCTGACTAGGCATATTTTGGAGCAGGACCTGCCACCTATGACTCCTTTGCAGACCTCTGTACATTGTAAAGTGATCTCTGGTGGAGTTGTAATGGTGTGCTCTTCCTCCCCGCCATGCTCACTAGTGCTGAGAGTGTGTTATAAAGTCCATGGAGCTGGCCCAGGATGTAAACCTGTGTTGTGATCTGAGCTGTCACATTCTGTGCATTTTAAACTGATATTACAGGCCTTGGCGAGGTGAGATGTTGAAGAGCAGTACCTGTAGCAGATGTGGTTCTCCTTGAGGAAGGCCTTGCGGTCCTGCAGGGTTTTCTCTATGAAGGCTCTGCATTTTAGGAGAGGATGTGGCTTCCGATGCAAGGGACACTGCTTACCAGGATCTTTGACCTTTGTCTCTGAGTTAGAGAAGCTGGCAGACCTGTGAAAAGAATCTGGAGGAGTCACGTTAGTTTTGTGTACTGCTACTGGAGGTTTGCAAGGGTTAAGTCCTGAAGGAGCAGCACATGACAATGTAAAATCAAAACTTGGATCATTTCTTGTTTTAGCTTGCTGACACACCAAGTCCACAAAAACAGAAAATGGAGGGAATGGAACATCATGCTGTCTTTTAAATCGAGATCCATGTGTAATCCACTGCTCTTGCAAGTTATAGGGTAACTTTTGTACAATGGGGTTGACACCTCTGGCTGTGTCAAGGAATGCAAGTCCTTGTAAGTCACCCTCGGATTTAGCTACTTGAAGTGCCATTAGCAAGTCACTTAGCTCCTTAAGTTTCTGGTAGGCTTTGTTGGGTATTTTGGGGAAGTTATCAAGTCTTATGAATAGTGCACTTTCTACTGCTTCTGCTGAACCATAACACTCATCAAGTCTATCCCAGATCGTTTTAAGACCAGTGTCTGGGTGGTTTATATTTATTGTCCTGATTCGTCTGGCGTGTTCGGCAGACTCATTTCCAAGCCATTAGATCAGGAGGTCTATCTCTTCACTGCAAGTAAAACCTAAGTCTCTGATGGCATTTTGAAAGGAAGACCGCCAGGCTCTGTAGCTTTCAGGGCAGTCATTAAACTTTTCGAGTCCTTTTGGTGACTAAATCACGTCGTGCAAAGAACCTTGCAAGGTCTATGGGGGCTTGGTTAACCTGCTGTGTGTTCCCATGGTGATATGGATGTGTATAGTCATACCTTTTGAGGGTGTCCAGCCGGCCTCTGTCATACCGTTCTGACTTGGACGTTGGTTTCCGGAGGACGATTAGAAGGCTCTGTTACCTCACATATAGGGAGTCTGTCGTAGGAGGCATCACTTTGCGTGTATTTCTTCTGTTTGCAGGCTAGAGACTTGTCGCCGACTGTAATGTCTTTGGCCTGCCTCTTTGACGTCATCTTTGTCACTGCTTGGCTTAAAATGTTGATTGATATAATCTGAAGTTTGTTGTAGAGAATCTTGAGTTTTAGCTTCTGGGTTGAGAATATTGCTGCGTCTGCTGCATTCGCTTCTCGGGTATACAGCTAAATCTAAGGCCTCTGCTTCGGCTATGGCGGCTGGTGCTTCCTTCTCTACAGTGAGTTTCTCTAGGGCTACTTCTAGGAGGGCTTCCTCGGCCTCTAACTGTGCCCCTTGCTGCACTTTCTGTGCCTCTAGCTGTGCCTCTTGCTGCACTTTCTCTGCCTTTAGCCTCACTTTCTCCTTTTTAATCTGCATTTCTTGCTCAGCAAAGGCTGCTCGGGTCTTGGTGGCTTCGGCTTTTGCACGTGCGATAGAGGAGCTGGAAACTTGGGACCTTGTCTTGAGTGAGGATGCCTAGCTATGTGACATGTTGCTTGCAGGAATGCTTGACTGTGTAGAGACTGCTGGATCGCTGTATGCAGGTGGCTACACTGACAGGGTAGCAGGCCTCTGTGTAGTCACTGTCCTAAATCCCACTTGCTGGATAGCCGCTGTTTCACTGTTCCGTTCTCACTACACGTTTGCCCCTGGCGTGTATGTAGCTCAACATACAGCTTAAACCTTGCATCCTAAATAACCAGACTGTCTGTAACTTTGGTTCTTTATTACGATGAACAGGTTGTGGCCATATAAGATGCGTATGAATAATGGTGAAACTAGAGATAAACAAAAAAATGTACATATAAGAATCATATGAACACAAACAAATGTCTACTAGGCATATAGCTAAACAGTCTTTATCATACCAGCGATGCTGCCTTAAGGAGATCAGGACTTAGGAAACATGTGGCACAGACTTAGCTGACTCCATGTGGACTGTCCAGTAGAAAAAGATAAAAGAGTTGTGATAGGAAGTGAAGACAGTTTTCAAAAACACGTCAGGAAATGTACATTACTATAGAACACTGCCCATCAACAGTCCTTTGTTAAGAGTGACATCTAGTGGACGATATTTGAATTACAAGTCCAGAAGATATTACTGTATTTCTTTGTAGGCCAAAGGCATGACACCTAGTGAATTTGACATACAGGATAGGTTGTTTTTCCATACCACCTCTGCGGGACTGCAGCAGATAACCTTTTTAGCATTATGGTCCTCTAAATAACTTTGAGTTAACATTACATGTGCAAATAGCAACAATCCTGACAATACATGGGATAGAAATAGGCAAATATACAAAATATTCTTGCAGCAGGTCTAATAGATAGGCAAGAAATGGCCAGCAACTGGCCAGCAAACGAATATACGTTACAATACAAACAAAATAATTGTTAGTGGCTAGAGATTTAAACCAAGCTGTTTGTAGTTCATCAAAATGGCAAACAAAATGGAAAACCATTGCAATCATTTGCTGCCTTAGCAACTATTCCAAATCATGCACTTTCGGAACTCTGAACTGTGGTAATATAACTTGGAAGGGCCAATCATGGGGGTTTTCCAATGTGCCAGCCTCCTCCTGATACAATTCAGGTTTCCCAAAAGCCTTTATGCCATGGGTATTGAAAAAGAGGCGAGTAAATTAGGGAACAATCTGAGAGTTTTAACAGAGACTTAGGCCTCATGCACACTGCAGCTGTCAAACTCCTATCTTACAGTAATTTGTCTTTTTTTTTCTGCCCCTAAACACCACTCTATGTTAGCCTATGTGTTTACAAACATATAGGCATTTACAGGCATTTAGAGGCAGGGGCGTTAAGGGTATAAAAACACCAGATGCGTGCAAACGTGCCTAATCGCCTTAGTGCCTAAATGATTATTCATTTTAATGGCCAGAATAAATTACTGAAATTGTTCTGTTACTGAAGTCAGGCTTCAAACATTGGGCAGGACACCTGTCATTTGTAAAATAGTAATGTTCATTATTTACCCAGCTCCTTTCTGCTTAACAGTGCATTTACAGTAACTGTAGGTGTATTGGGGGGTGTGTCCGGATGTGAGAGCCGGTGGACGTGTATTTGAGGAGCTCCGGGTATCCTGTTCTAAATCCTTTGCCATCCGTGCATTTCTACCGACCAAAAAGTGTAAATACTCATACCAGCCTGTTCCCCTGTGTCCCCTGTCTCATCCTGGGGCAAAATTGTGGAGACTCTCTGCCCGGATCGCCCGCCTGCACGCCTGAACCTCCACTCACCTGCGGCCGCCGCCATCTTTCCGGCCTGTGTTGTGCTGCAGAGACCTGATCCCAGCTTGCCTAGAGGTAGGAGACTGTCCTCCGGCCACATCTGCCTGCCCATCCACCTTCCTGGCCCGATCCGGAGACCCGCCTGGCTGCAAGAGGGATCCGTGGAGGCCGTGACCCGGTGCGGCCTAGTGAGGCCTGTGAAGCACCAGTGTTTCCTAGACCGCCGCCCCGCCGGAAGTGCACCGCGGCCGCCATCGACGAGCGCAACAGCGCGGATCGCCTGCCTCCTAATGCCCTATCATCCCTGCCAAGGCCTGGGGTGCTGTAGCACTGAGTCTGCTTAAATTGAGTCAGCTGCATTACCCCTGGAGCCCAACTTCTCCGGTCCCCCGCCACCCCTCTGCCTCAGCCTTGCTGCTCTGGTCCCAGCTTTACATCCTTACCACCCTGTTCTTACCTATTTGTCTGCTGTGGGGTGGGGGGCTGCTGGTGACCACTGACGGCCTGCCCTGCTGGAGGGCTGTCTTTACCTGGTGTCTGCAGGGGAGCCTGGCTGGTGGCGGCACCTGACGGCCGGATGACATAAACTCTCCTGAGACACCTGCTGTGGCCTGGGTCGCCCCTTACCTACCTCCTGGGTGCTCATCTGAACGCAGACAAATCTCCTGGATAGTGGGCCCCCCCTGGTGGACTGTCAGATGTCCTCCTCCTCCAAAAAAGGGAACAGGTCCTCTAAAGCCGCAAAGACCAACGTACCACTTCAGCTGCCACCGCCATCTTCCCCACAATCTGATCCCATACTTCTGGGTCGGCTTCGGGCCTTGCTGGCTGGCTTAGAAATGGATCCCATTGAAGCTCCGCCGACAGAGGGGCCAGCCCCACTGGCTCAGGATGGTACAGCGGTGATCCTCGCTGCGATCTAGCAGAGTAGGACCTCGCTTTTGGTGCATATTGACCACCTCGCTGAAGAATGTAACCTCATACGAAACGACCTTGACAAAATGAGGGGTAGAATGGCGGAAACTGAGTCCAGAGTGTCGACCACCGAAGATCTTACGGCCTCCCATGCCGCCTCCATTGCCGAGCTGCAGCGCACAGTACAGTCCCTTGTCGCAAAGTCAGATGATGCCGAGAACAGGCTGAGGCGCAACAATGTCAGAGTCCTGGGTCTGCCTGAGGGGGAAGAGGGAGATCATCCTGCTGTATTTGCGGAGGAGTTCTTTAAAAATCTCCTGGGCCTTACCGACGTTCCCCCTACTTACGTGGTGGAGAGGGCCCACCGGGTGCCCATGGGCCGAGCCACCCCGGGGAAACCCCCCAGGCCTTTCTTAGTCCGCTTCCTTAACTATCGGGACAGGGACAAGATTCTGTCGGAAGCCCGCCAACATCCCACGCTCAAATATTGTAACTCCTCTGTCCTCCTCTTCCCTGACTTTTCGGCGGACTTGCAGAGAAAGAGAAAAACCTTTAACGATGTCCGCAAACGACTTAGAGATAAGAACATTAAGTATGGCATGCTTTACCCAAGCCGCTTACGAGTCCAACATGAGGGGGCGGTCCGCTTCTTTGACGACCCAGCGGATGCTGACGACTGGCTGACCAAATTGCGTTGAAGGGATCTTCTCACGGACTCCTATGATGCACGGATTTTCCACATCCTTGTTCGCTCTATCCTACTACACTTTCTTCAACCACCGGAGTTACTTCAAATGTACCTTTACACGGGACCCCCACGAGGTTTTAGATTGCCCCAGTTTTTGCTTTTGGGGTTTCTTTTTTTTTTTTTTTTGTCTTGTTTTTTTCCCTCATAAAGCACTGACTTTGTTTTTCGCTGACTTTGAGGACACAGGTTTCTGGGATTGATATCCCACGTCCCTCTGCTCCTTGATCTTATGAGACGGATGAGACACTGCCCGTCGGCAGAGTGGAAGAACTACTACCAGAAGTGTAGGGCCCCCAGTGTAAGGGTTCACTAGCACTCTTTATAAAAGTTTTTCTTTTGGGTCAAAACTGTCCCCAGACCTCCCCCCCCCTGTTAGGAGGTAGGCTGGGGTACAGTAGGATAGGCACCGTGCCTGGGAAGTTAGATTAGGGATTTAGTCGTCCCTTGTTCTTATGGTTTTATATTTCTTATTTGTATGTTTTTGTTTTGTGTTACGCTTAGGTACTGTCAGCATTTTCCGCACTGTGACCGGGATCTTGCTGCTCGTGGGGTGCACCGGTACACGCCCTTTAGAGTATCTCCTCAACTGTTCTTCCCCATCACCCAATGGCTAGTCAAGTAGCTGACTCCTTCACCGTTCTCTCCTGGAATGTCAGGGGTCTTAACTCCAAATTTAAGCGAGCCCTTTTATTCCAATACTTGAAATCTCACTCCCCCCAGCTTATTCTCCTTCAGGAGACTCACCTCACGGGCAGCAAGATTTTGACTCTCAAAAAACCGTGGATACAGCGAGCGATACATGCCACATATTCTACATACGCCAGAGGTGTGTCGGTCCTCGTCCACAAGAATTTCCCCTGTGTTATTGAGGAGATCCGTACTGATCCCCAGGGGAAATTTGTGATAGTGGTGGTCTGTCAGATATATTGTTCTTAATGTATACATCCCTCCCCCGTTTTCATCCGCATTATTGTATGAGGTTCTAGAAAAAATTTCACCTTTCTGCCCAGGGAAGGTTCTGGTGATGGGTGACTTTAATGCCATTTTATCGCCTGAACTAGATAGACCTGCCCCGACTAAGAAACAGTGTATGGACCTCTCTGCCTGGGCTCAGGCGGTGGGGCTGGTGGAGGTCTGGAGGTGGAAGCACCCTACCACAAGGGCCTATTCATGTTTTTCGGCATCCTATAAGACTGCGTCGCGGATAGACCTAGCCTTCTCCAACCCTGCACTGTTAGCGGATGTTTTGGAGACATCCTATCTGCCTAGCGGGCTGTCTGATCATAGTCCCTTGGTGGTGGTGCTTCACTCCCCGGCCTCCCGGAGCGCTGCGCTCTGGAGATTGGGCACACAATGGGTCTCTCATCCTGACCTTGCTGGCCAGCTGCCGCCCCTGCTGTCTGAGTTCTGGGAAAATAATAAAGACTCCTCTTCTCCCGATATTGTATGGGATGCCTTTAAAGCTTTCACGAGGGGACAGTATATTTCTTCTATTGCTAGCATCAAAAAACAACAATCGGCTGCAACGCTGGCGCTGCAGAAGGCTGTTGACGATCACACTGCTACGTATAGCAATGACCCCACCCCAGTTCACTTTGACCTGCTGATGGCGGCTCAGAGGGAACTGCAGTTGCACCTGGCTGAGGTCACGCGACTCGAATCATATAGAGGTAAACAGAGGGCCTTTGAACAGGGTGACCGGAATGGCCGCCTGCTAGCCATGTTGGCACAACACGACCAACCCCTTACCCTTGTATCCACCCTACAGACCCCGGGGGCGGGACGGTGTCCTCCCCCTCTAATATCCTACAGACGTTTAACTCCTTTTATGGCACGTTATACTCGTCCGGTCTGTCCTCAGAGTTTCAGCCGGAGTCGCTGAACGGTCTGTTAGACCCGTTGGCGCTTGGCTGGCTCTCTGACCACGAAAGAGAGATTTTGCGGTCTCGGAGGTCGTAAAGGCTATCCGATCCTTCCCCCCCGGCAAGGCGCCGGGGCCGGATGGGCTTCCAATAGACTTTTATAGGGCTCATGTGGAACTTTTAGCACCCCTGTTGGCACAACTATATACTGTATGCCTGGCAGACGGTGGTCTGCCTGTTTCAATGTACCACGCCTACTTGACACTGATATATAAGGCTCCCAAGGACCCCACTTCCTGTGCTTCATATCGTCCTATTGCATTGCTTAATTCTGACTTCAAAATTCTGACTAAGCTTCTGGCCCTTCGGTTGTACCCCATGCTACCCTCAGTGATATACCCAGACCAGACGGGTTTCATGCCCCGTAGGTCCACGGATGTGAATCTCAGAAGACTGTTCACCAACATACACGCTCACCACCTCAATAAGGGATCTCGAGCGGTGGCCTCTCTGGACGTGGAAAAGGCCTTTGATACGGTCGAGTGGCCCTTCTTGTGGGAAACTTTACGCAGGATGGGGTTTCCTCTGCTGTTTATCAGGTGTCTCCAGGTGTCTCCAAGTGATCTACAAATGCCCCACTTCCTTGGTGCGCTTGGGAGGTGGACTATCTGTCCCCTTCGGGCTTACCAGGGGAACGAGGCAGGGCTGCGCTCTCTCTCCGGCTTTGTTTGCCCTTGCTATCGAACCGGTGGCGGAGGCACTCCGCACCTCACCGCACATTAAGGGTCTCCGACTCGGGTTGCTGGAGGAGAGGGTAGCCCTGTACGCGGATGACATGCTACTCTTCCTAAATGATGCCGGCCCGTCCCTGCAGGGAGCGCTAAATATTCTGGACACCTTTGCTGAGGTCACCGGTCTTAGGGTAAATTGGTCTAAATCCCCCCTGTTCCCAATTGATCCAGCGGCTAGGTCCACATCCCCTCCTGATAGCCCCCTCCTGTGGGTAGACTCCTTTACATACTTGGGGGTACATGTCTCTGGTTCAGCCTCGGACTATATATCTTTAAATCTAGCCCCGTTACTATTGGAGTCCCAGATGAAGCTCAAATCCTGGAGTAACCTGCCCCTGTCATTATGGGGGCGAGTTAATCTCATAAAAATGAAGATTATTCCCAAACTGACATATCTTTTCCGCCACTCCCCACAATGGGTGCCCAAGTCCTTTTTAAAAAAATTGAACTGCATCTTTTCTTCCTTCTTATGGGGCCCCTCTTCTCCCAGGTATAGACTGACGACTTTAATGAGGCCACGAACGCAGGGTGGCATGGCATTCCCGGACTGTCATAAGTATTACCTCTCCGCGCAGTTGGTGACTGCGGCGTGGTGGCTACAGCCGGACAGAACGAACTCGTCGACTATGCTGGAAGCAACAGTGGTCGGTTCGTTGGAAGCTCTTCAATTATTACTTTTTAGGGGCCCTCGTGCCCCGTATCCTCTGACCCCTTCTATGCTTACCACCCTGCGGGCATGGCGGACAGGATTAGCCATTGAGAAATGTAAACAGTCTGAAATCTCCCCCAATGCCCCTATCTGGCTGAACCCCAGTCGATCTCACATTTACAAGATCCCTGACCCCTACGCGTGGACAAAATACGGTATCAAACTTGTGTCACACATAATATCTCAAAACTCCCTACTCCCCTTCTCGCACCTTTCCTCCCAATACAACCTACCCAACCATTTCCTATTTAGATATCTGCAACTGTCCCACGCATTTGCGGCGCAATTTCCGCAATCTTCGTGCATCGTGGCCCAGTCAGAACTGGAGAGGACACTTAGATTTAGCTGTGAAGACAAACCCACCTCACATCTTTATTCGTACTTGATCTCTGTGTCTCTTCCACCTCTGGACAAACTCTGGAATAAATGGCAGACTGATATCCCCACATTAGATAGGGATGACTGGGATGATGTGTGGGATCTCCCCTTCATCTCCTTAGTCTCCATGCGTGACAGGTTAGTGCAGTACAAAATAGTTCATAGAGCTTATTACACCCCACACAGACTGCATAGGATGGACCCTGCCCATTCCTCGGGGTGTTGGAGATGCGGCGCCTCACCGGGCGACTTCTCCCATATCTTCTGGCGGTGTTCAGGGGTCCAGCAATATTGGGAAATGGTGCTGGATTTGATTAACAGAGTTGCCTTAGTCGCTGTGCCTTTGTCAATGGAGGTGTGCCTTTTGGGGCTCATTGAGACCATTGTACCGTCCTCTGCCAAACGCACGCTAATTACCTTGCTGCTCTTCTATGCCCGAAAGAATATTGCTATGCGGTGGAAAAAGCCTGCCCCCCCCTCTTTGGCGCAATGGAAACACTTGGTGAACAGCAGCCTTCCTTTATACAAAGATACCTATGCCAACCGGGGCTGCTCACTGAAATATGACAAGGTCTGGCGCAATTGGTTAGATGAGCCCGAAACAGCCTAGTGAGTTGGGGGTGAACCAGGTCACTGTGTCAGGGTCTTGCCTTGCTCTTCTACCTTCCTTTTCCTCTGATGACCTCTGATATGTTTTTTCATTGACTAGTGGGTCTTAACATACTGGATGCCCTTCTAGATTTTATTTGGGCGGTGCTGCTGTACCCTTTCATGACTATGCATTATATCGCTGGGTTCACATTGCGAATTGTATTTTCATTTGTACATGTTCTTTTACTATGACTGTAGGTGCTTAAGCTGTATGTGTTGTATGTGTTAGAAAATTCAATAAAAAATAAGTTGGAAAAAAAAAAAAAAACTGTAGGTGTATTGGGAACTTGGATATACAGCAAACTCACATAGATGCCATATCATATGTGAGGAAAGTCATATGCCATAGGGCATTTTGCACATGTATGGCATCAGGGGCAGAGTTCTCCTAGGTAATACATGAGCCTATAGTCTACGTGCTGTGAGGGGGTTAACTCGGTAGCGGGTGTGTGTGACCCCCTGGTTGGGCTCCCCACACAAAAACAGGGCCAGCAGACGGAGGTTGTGGTTTTCAAAATCAAAAGGTGCGGTTTATTTTCTCTATGTACGGTGACAAAAACACAACAAAGCCAAAAAGAAACATAAACAAAATAAATCCTGGTCAGCTTGACCTCTGACTAAACATGCAGGTTTCCTAACTAACAACTGGGATCAGCCTGGTGCTGTCCTAGTCCCTAAGTCCCTGGTTCAGTCAATGTCCAAACAAATAGCCACACAGGCTTGGTCTCACCGCACAGGGGTTCACTCTCCCTAGACAGTCCACACAGGTCTGGTTCCAGGCACGAGCAAACACCTAATGAAGCTGGGAGTTTTTGTAGAGGCCTTAAACGAGCTGACAAGCTTCAGCTGATCTCATCAACTCCCTGCCTGCACGACGCCCAGCCCTCTCCCTAGAGGTATGAATCATCCATGAGCCCACTAGCCTCAGCTGGGCTTCATCAACTCCCTCCCTAGTTGTATAAGTCGGCATAAAGCCTGAATCTGGGAGAAATATATCTACCCCCCTGGATGCAACCAGGTGACTTTACCTTCCTGCTGTCACATACCCCCCCCTCTTGTTTTAACCTTGGGGTTGGAACACCAGCAATCAGGCATTCATGTACTCGAGACAAAGCATCCACATTCCCCATTAGAACGCCAGGGCGATGCTTTACTGTGAAGTTGAATTCCTGTAGGGCCAGGAACCACCTATTCACTCTTCTATTTGTCTCCTTGTTTTGAGCCATCCACTTTAACGGAGCGTGATCCGTAACCATGTCAAAGTGCCTACCTAGCAGATAGTACCGAAGGGAATCTAGAGCCCACTTCACCGCTAAACACTCCTTTTCAACCGTGGCGTAATTTACCTCATGGGACTTCAACTTCCTGCTGAGGTAAATGACTGGGTGCTCTTCCCCGTTCCAGACCTGGGACAATACTGCTCCTAACCCCACATCTGACGCATCACTTTGTACGACAAAGTTTTTAGAGAAGTCGGGTGAGTACAACACTGGCTGGCTACATAAGGCTTGTTTCAAGAATTGGAATGCTGCCTCAGCCTCGGGGGTCCATTTAATCATGACCGACCCTTTCCCTTTTGTCAGGTTGGTTAGGGGCACAGCCTTAGAAGCAAAGTGGGGAATGAAGCGCCGATAATAACCCGCGATTCCCAGAAAGGCCCGTACCTGCTTCTTGCTGTTGGGACGTGGCCAACTCTGGATGGCCTCGACTTTGTTGAGTTGGGGTTTTATCACTCCCCTGCCAATGGTGTACCCAAGATATTTGGCCTCCTCCTGCCCAATGGTACACTTCTTGGGGTTAGCCGTAAACCCCGCTTCCCGGATAGAGTCTAGGACTGCTTGCACTTTTGGCAGATGTGAGGCCCAATCTGTGCTATGGACAATTACGTCATCCAGGTAAGCCGCAGCATACTTCCGATGGGGCCTCAGTATCTGGTCCATTTTCCGCTGGAATGTGGCCGGCGCATTCTGTAACCCGAACGGCATTCTCTTATATTGGAACGCCCCGTCTGGGGTTACAAATGCGGTTTTCTCTTTGGCCGACTTGGCCAGGGGAATTTGCCAATACCCTTTTGTGAGGTCAAGAGTCGTCATGTATCGGGCTGTTCCCAGCCGGTCGATCAACTCATCTATACGTGGCATGGGGTAGGTGTCAAATTTTGTAACTTTGTTCAACTGACGAAAATCGTTACAAAATCGCCAGCTCCCATCCGGTTTAGGCACCAACACAATGGGACTAGACCAATCACTTTGGGACTCCTCTATCACCCCTAAGTTCAGCATTTTCTGTACTTCCTCCCGTATTGCCTCCCGTCGGGCCTCTGGGATCCGATAGGGTTTTAACTTCACCCTTTCACCGGGCGGGGTAATAATATCATGCTCTACCCCAGATGTTTGTCCCGGCAGCTCAGAGAACACCTCCTTGTTGCGAAGCACAAACTCCTTAACCTCCTGTTGTTGGGGTTGTGACAAGGTGGCTGCTATTCCAACCTCCGGAATCACGCAACCAGTTTGAGCTGGTGACCAAGTTTCTGCGACTAGGGACTCTCTATCCCTCCAGGATTTCAACAGATTAACGTGATATATCTGTTCGGGCTTTCGCCTTCCTGGTTGTCTGACCTTGTAATTCACTTCGCTCACTTTTTCCATTATCTCGTAGGGGCCTTGCCATTTGGCAAGGAATTTACTTTCAACCGTAGGGACAAGTACCAATATCCTATCCCCCGGGGAAAAGGTACGGGTCTTGGCTCCACGGTTGTACACTCTCTGCTGTGCCAACTGCGCTTGGGCCAAATGTTCCTTCACGATGGGCATTACCTGTGCAATTCGATCTTGCATCAGGGCGACATGCTCAATCACACTCCTGTGGGGAGAACTCTCACTTTCCCAAGTTTCCTTGGCAATATCCAACAGCCCTCTTGGGTGTCTCCCATACAGTAACTCAAAGGGGGAGAATCCCGTAGAGGATTGGGGCACCTCCCTAATAGCAAATATCAAATAAGGAAGTAGACAGTCCCAATCCTTTCCATCTCTATCCACCACTTTCTTCAACATTTGTTTTAGGGTTTTGTTGAATCTTTCAACCAGCCCATCGGTTTGGGGGTGATACACAGATGTACGCAATTGCGTCACTTTGAACAATTTACACAGCTCTTTCATAACCCGGGACATAAAGGGTGTACCTTGGTCCGTAAGCAGTTCTTTACAAATACCCACCCGGCTAAAAACAAGAGATAGCTCCTTGGCTATGGTTTTAGCCGAGGTATTTCTGAGAGGGATCGCTTCTGGATAACGGGTGGCATAGTCCATTATAACCAATATGTACTGGTGCCCCCTAGCGGACTTGATTATAGGACCTACCAAATCCATTGCGATTCTCTCAAACGGGACCTCAATGATGGGTAGAGGGACCAGCGGGCTACGGAAATGTGGCATCGGGGCCGACCTCTGACACACAGGGCAGGAGGAACAATAATTTTCTATGTCCTTCATCACCCCAGGCCAATAGAATCTCTGTAATACCCTCTCTCGGGTTTTCTCTGTCCCCAGATGACCTCCAAGAATGTGCCCATGGGCCAACTCCAACACCAACTTCCTGTAAGGTTTGGGCACCACAAGCTGCTCAACGGTTTCTTCTGCCCTTTTTGCCACCCGATACAGTAGGTCCTTCTCTACGCTGAAGTATGGGTAAGTGCAGGTATTATCTGGGTTCACTAACTCGCCATCTATTTCCACTACGTTTTCCCGTGCCTTTATTAGGGCGGGGTCTTTTAACTGTTCTGTGGCAAAATTTTCCCTGTGAACCTCCAGATCAGAAAACTCCACAGACGGTAGGTTTTCGTCTGAGGAGGTGGGCTCCTCTCCAGTTTCTTGAGTCTCCCCTGCCAATACTGACAAGGGAAATTCTGGAGAGTCCTCACCACTCTCAGAGGAGTTCTGGCTATCCCATTCCTGGTACATAGGGGCACCAGTGGGGGGCTCAGGATCATCCCACAGTTCCCAGAACTTCGGAAAATCCCTTCCCACAATGGCATCATGCGGTAATTGAGATACTAACCCCACTGGATGAGAGAGGGTACCTTTGGGGGTCTCGAAACACACTGTAGTCACTGGATACTCTCGGGTGTCCCCATGCACACAAATAACAGCTACCTTGCTATTCCCAGAGACCTCTGTTTTAACTAATTCAGCCTTTATCAGGGTCACAAGGCTACCTGAATCCAGCAATACCACAACATTTCTACCATTAATACACATTTTGCATAAATGTTTTCTCAGTTCCCCGAATGGCAGTGCATGCGACTGTTGCACACAGCGACTGACGTCGGTCCGTCAGAAAGTCACATTGCATGGGTTCCTCCACAACCGGGCAATTTGCTGCAATATGTCCCGCTTGCCGGCAGCGGTAGCAAACAATCCTTTTGGCTGCCTCTTGAGCCCCTGACTTCCCAGGCTGTTCTCGCCAAACTTTGGGTAGAGCTCCCACCCTCTCACTCTCTCCACCCTCACCCCTTGGAATCCTCTTATCCGCCCCTGGGGATGGTCTGGTCTTAGGGTGGAAAGTCCGAGAGTCTCTGGAAGAGGCCGTCAGGTTCTCTGTAGCCAAGTATTTCTCTACGCGATCCACAAGACCACCGGCCGTCTCTGGGTCTCCATGGCTTACCCACTTTTGGATGGCAGTAGGAAGAGCTCTCAAAAACCGATCCATTACAACACGTTCCACAATCTCTGGTGCGGACAAAGTCTCTGGCTGTAGCCACTTCCTGCTCAGGTGAATGAGATCATACATTTGAGACCTGGGGGGTTTTCCAAGCTGGAAAGTCCAGTTATGCACACGCTGAGCCCGGACAGCCAGGGTGACACCCAGCCTTGCCAATATTTCAGCTTTTAGCATCACATAGTCTTTTGCTTGGTCAGGCTCTAGGTCATAGTAAGCCTTCTGCGATTCACCAGTTAACAGAGGAGCCACCAGTCCAGCCCACTGCTCCTCAGGCCACTTTTCTCTTTCAGCAGTCCTTTCAAATGTGGTCAAAAATACCTCTGGATCATCCTCTCCAGTCATTTTTGTCAATAAACGACTCACCCCAAAGGACGCGGTATTAGTGGGACGGCTTTCCTCACTGGTCTGCGGACGTTGCTGCATTACTGCTTCCATTTGTTGTAGTCTCTGCTCTTGCTTCTGTAACAGGTCTATGAAGCGGGCCTCAGATTGCTGCTGGGCTTGTTGCTGAGCTTCCAGACTCTGTTGGTGAGCTTGCTGCTGGGCTGCAAGGCTCCTTTGCAAACCTGCATTTGTCTGCTGTTGATTGGCATTTGCTAGAGCCAGCTGTTTCAGTATCTCCTCCATGCTGGCTTAAAAAAAACTGCCCGCATTCTCCACCAACTGTGAGGGGGTTAACTCGGTAGCGGGTGTGTGTGACCCCCTGGTTGGGCTCCCCACACAAAAACAGGGCCAGCAGACGGAGGTTGTGGTTTTCAAAATCAAAAGGTGCGGTTTATTTTCTCTATGTACAGTGACAAAAACACAACAAAGCCAAAAAGAAACATAAACAAAATAAATCCTGGTCAGCTTGACCTCTGACTAAACATGCAGGTTTCCTAACTAACAACTGGGATCAGCCTGGTGCTGTCCTAGTCCCTAAGTCCCTGGTTCAGTCAATGTCCAAACAAATAGCCACACAGGCTTGGTCTCACCGCACAGGGGTTCACTCTCCCTAGACAGTCCACACAGGTCTGGTTCCAGGCACGAGCAAACACCTAATGAAGCTGGGAGTTTTTGTAGAGGCCTTAAACGAGCTGACAAGCTTCAGCTGATCTCATCAACTCCCTGCCTGCACGACGCCCAGCCCTCTCCCTAGAGGTATGAATCATCCATGAGCCCACTAGCCTCAGCTGGGCTTCATCAACTCCCTCCCTAGTTGTATAAGTCGGCATAAAGCCTGAATCTGGGAGAAATATATCTACCCCCCTGGATGCAACCAGGTGACTTTACCTTCCTGCTGTCACAGTGCCCATAGGTGTCGCTCTTATGCAGGTTATTATGTAGGGCAGAGGTCTCCAAACTGTGGCCCGGGGGCCAGATGTGGCCCGTTGCTTTCCTTTATCTGGCCCTTTGGGCACTACTCCTCCAACTGAAACCAATGATGGGGCACTACTTTTTGAACCGACACCAATGATGGGACACCCTTCCTCTCACTGACGGCATCAATGGGGCACTACTCCTTCCACTGAAACCAATGATGGGACACCATACCTCTCACTGATAGCATCAATAAGGCACTATTGCCCCCATTAAAACCAATGATGGGGCATTACTTGCTTCCACCGATCACAATCCAGCCCACTAAAAAACACGAAGGACAGTAAATTGGCCATTTGCTTCGAAAGTTTGGAGACCCCTGATGTAGGTGTGAGTTATCCTTGTATCTGCTTGAGGACCAAGATTTTGTATGCATATGCAAACATTAACTATTGGATTGTCCTTACGTATCACTCACATGCAGTTTAGTATTGTAAATAACTCAGGTTTCATAGTTGCCATCTAATACCAACCTGTCTGCTAGGAAGGAGACAGGAAAGTTTGAAAATTCCTTTCCCTAGAGGAAAAGATTGTGGCCAGGCACATTCCACATTCCTAGATTTTTTGTGGTGCAGGTTTCTTATCTTCCCTATTTTTTCCTGTAGTGATCCACAAGTCCCCAGGGGTGGTGTAGGAGGAGCGAGGATTATCCCTGCAGCCCTTTATGGCCAAAAGTCCCTCTGTGTTGCTATGCTACACTGATTGCGCAACACTCTTCATAGGATACTCCCAGTCAACAATGAGCAGGGCCAAATTCTTCACCCACATGTACCAATGCACTGCATCTTGAATGATTGGCGATCTAGCAATTTTTGAGATAGAATTTCTCTGTAATGATAATATCTATTTACCCTTTTGTGCAGTTAGATGAGTACATTATTTTTAAGACCGTGTTGCAAGTAGCAAGTAGCTATTTGGCCAAATCCGGGGTTGCAGTGGAAGTCTTGATGTAGTTATCATGGAATCCTAATGTACAGTACAGTACTCAATAGTTATAGTAGATCTGAGGGTCTGAATAAAATTCACCCCAAGTTATGGGGCTTAAGAATTGGTAATTCCTTTCCTATATTTAAAACCTAGTATAGGAAGTAACTTCTTCATGCTTAGATTAACTCAGAGCCAGACTATTTTATTTTCTAGAAATCCATATGATGGAAAAAATAAAGTAGCCTTTTGGTACTATTCACAGGACCCAAATGAGGTGCTTCATGTGGATCAGATTCACCATTTTGGTGCATACTGTACATCATTTTAAATGTAGGGTATCCGAGCGGAGGTCATTTCACAGATCTCTGGCCTCAGCATGGACAGAGAATTAGTGGTTTGCCTCACAGCCCTCCGGGGCTGCCACCTATTCTTATTTTCATATGATAGTTCGACACATCTGTATTACCCTGCTCTTCTGTCAGGACTTTGCCCCATGGAATAGTTCAAGCAGTAGCCCCACCCTAATGGGTATTTCTAGGTTCCGCTCATGTCCTCTCATAAGCTGTTCTCAGAGATGATTTGGAAAAACAGAGTTAGTTACCTGGAAGCTCAATTTCCACGAATCTTCCAGGACAGCAGGGATTCCCACCCTATAGTCTGTGTTCTATTGTGGTGTTATGTTTTTCATTTGTTGCCTCCTGTTCTTGCTTAATACTAAGGAGAATAGGTGACTGTGCTCTTTTTATTGATAGTGGATGTTTTAAATAGGTGAAGCCTCTCTCTCATAAGCTGTCCTGGAGGATTCTAAGTAAACCAAAGGTTTTCATACATTGGGGCACCTGGAGTGGGGTGTTTTTTTTTTTTTTAACTTAAAATGGTAATAAACCCAGAAACAAAAAATTAATATATTACAGCTTACCAAGCCTTAAATGTCATGGCTGTATACGTTTTCTTTTTTAGGTTCTTTTTAAACCTTTATTTTCACTTGGTGATTATGCCAGTAAAACACTTCTTGTCTTAGGTAGTCTCCACTCTGGATAGATGAGCAATGGAGACACCTTTGGACAACATAATTGCCAATCTGGAGAGTGGGTAGTGTTATATGCATGAGCAGATTTAGATAGACTTGACCAGGGGCGGACTGACAACTCATGGGGCCCCCGAGCAATAGGAGAACACTGACTGTGGAAAATGTTGCATTTCATTTGAAAATCAAGGTCCCAAAGTCTGGAAGAATAGTGGAGAGGTACAGAATCCATGTTGTATGAGGTCCAGTGTGAAGTTTCCACAGTCAGTGATGATTTGGGGAGCCATGTCATCTCCTGGTGTTGGTCCACTGTGTTTTATCAAGTCTAAAGTCAGCGCAGCCCTCTACCTGGAAATTCTAGAGCACGTCATGCTGCCCTCTGCTGACCAGCTTTATGGAGATGCTGATTTCATTTTCCAGCAGGACTTAGCACCTGCCCAGACTGCCAAAAGTACCAATACCTTGATAGAAGGAAATGGTAATATGGGTAGGTGACAGTGTCAAAATAGGCACCAACATCCCTGAATAGAAATGGAAAAGGGAAGTTTTTTTGAGGGGACTTTTGGGGATGCCAGCAACAAAATAGTACAGATACTACAGTATATACATTTTTTTACAGAAATGTTATTGTTACAGACAATACATAATTAAAATATGTGCTTAAACGCATGAGGGCAAGGGAGCATCTTGTCCTTAAAGGAAGGTGGAATCTAGTCACTCAGCATACTAGTGGAGTGATTATCCCAACATGTTTCGCCACTCAGGGCTTCCTCAGGGGTTACTTAGAGGGCAACAAGATGTAGCACTGCATAAAACAGAACAAAGTTTAAGAACATTACATTGGTTCTTTGTACAACATACTTGCACAGTCATCCGCCATGCCTATTCACCCGCTACTTACCCACATGAAAAACTCCTCCACCTGCGGCTAGATGCCGGATGGCGAGAAATGACCGTCACTGGGTAGCACACATTGGTGCAGGACAATCAATGTCCAGGGAAATCAAACTGGGATCTATATATCAATGTATTATATGTTAATATATTAAATATTACATAGGGTGAGTTTAATAATTTTGACCAAAAATATTTTTTAGGTCAAAAAAGAGGGGGGGAAGGGGGGGAAAGGGAATGGGGAAAGAATATTATTAATAAAGGGGTGTCTATATATAGAAATGGGGATACCAATAACAGAGTGAATCTAGTGAAACACTGGGTGTATATAAAAAACCTGGTTTAATGAGCATGCTAGCACTGTGCTTGACTGGCCAGCAAACTCGCCTGACCTAAACCCCATAGAGAATCTGTGGGGTATTGTCAAGAGGAAGATGAGAGTCACCAGACCCAACAATGCAGACAAGCTAAAGGCCACTATCAAAGCAACCTGGGCTTCTATAACACTTTAGCAGTGCCAAAGGCTGATTGCCTCCATGCCACGCTTTATTGATGCAGTAATTCATGCAAAAGGAGCCCGAGTATTGAGTGCATACTATACTGTACATGGACATACTTTTCAGTAAGCCAACATTCCTGTATTAAAAATCCTTGTTTTTTATATTGGTTTTATGTAATATTCTAATTTTCTGAGATACTGAATTTGGGGTTTTCACTAGAAAGAGCCTGTGCACAGGGAGTGTGTCTCTTCCCTCTATTCAGTTATCACATTACACTGCAGCTCTATGCTCTAGTTCTGCAGTGTTTGTGACCTCAGATCCCCTGATCCCTACCTGATAAAGCTGAGAAAAATCTTTTGATCTGTGTGTTTTAGAAGGCTGTAGAGGAGAGAGGGCTGCAAATAAAAAGGTAAAACATATGTTGGAGGATCTGTTTAATCTTTGTGTATCACCTGAGGCTAGTCACTTCACTGGGTATATGTAAGTGTAGCGGTACCCCCTGTAAGCTGAAGGGACAGGTAACAGGTACAACACTCTCTGGGATAAGCAGTCTTTCAGGCACAGATACCAAATTCAGTGAGGTAGTGACAAACAGTGCACTGTTTATTGGTGATATATACAAGTTTTTTATATACAGGTGCTGTTCAGTATTTCAGGAAAACAAACAGAACATAAATAGCCAAACAAAAACCTAGACGTGTCTCGACACTACCTATACAAAATGCAGGCCCTCACTACCAGGCTGAGCAAGCCTATAGCTTGTCAGCTTCCACGTAAAAGGCTTTCACCAACCTTTTGCTGTCACAGACCGAAGTTGTCTGATGATGATCTTCCCAGGCAGAGAGCACTCGGTGTCTGTCTCAGGTGAGTTAAATTGGCCTGGGGGAGAAAACCAAGATCCAAACTGGATCGTGGATCAGAGATCCCTGAACGTGTATGAGAGGAGCCTGGGAGACGTATAAACCCAGAACAGGACTTTTCCCGGCTCTCTCTGGGACGCTCTGCTACACCCTGTAAGGGCTGCTGAGAATTGTGGTTTGTCTGTCACCCTGACCAGCCCTGCTTTCACTCTCAGGCACTCCAAGACATAAAGCAGTCAGTGTTTTTTTTTTTTTTTTTATTGAGGGGTATACCTTGGATGGGGATGGGAGCTATAGGATGCCCAGCGTGGATCAAAAGAAACAGCAATTGATTTTGGAACAACTATGTGCATTCCTTGTACATACTCCTTCAGCTTCCTCCTGCAGAAACTTGCTTGAAGCTCATAACTCCTCATTCCTCCAGCACATCACTTGCTGCAGACTGTTACTCCTAGTCACCTCCAGCACATTACTTGGTTTCCCAGGAACAGCTAGCACTATTTGTTGGTTAGACCTGACACTGTCCCAGCCAGGCCTCAGCAAATGCCCTTTTTAGGCTGGGACCGCGGGCCCCAATGGTGTAGCAGAAAAGTCCTTGTGCTAGCTGCCCTAACTATGGCTACTGATCCCAGTTAGCCCCCTTCAGGCCCTGCCAGCCCTCCTGGCTGCAGCTGCCTCTTTCCACTGCCCCTTCCACCACAGTCCACATTTCTGGTTCTGCAACCCATCTCAGAATGCAAGCTCCCAGTCCTCTCAGGCGTGCTTTCCCAGTCCTCCTGACTGTGCCTCACTCACCAGTAGTGATGAGCCGAACACCCCCGGGTTCGGTTCGCACCAGAACCCGCGAACGGACCGAAAGTTCGAACGAACATTAGAACCCTATTAAATACAATGGATGCGAACGTTCGAATTCTAAAGTGCTAATTATAACAACTATTATGCATGTTATTGTCATAAATAGGGTTTGGGAACCCGGGTTGTGCACCAGGGGACATGTATCAATGCAAAAAGAAGTTTTAAAAACGGTCGTTTTTCGGGAGCAGTCATTTTAATGATGCATAAAGTGAAAAAAAAAAAGTCAAATATTCCTTTAAATATCGTACCTGGGGGGTGTCTAAAGTATGCCTGTGTAGTGCCACGTGTTTCCCGTGTTTAGAACTGTCCCTGCAGAAAATGACACTTCTAAAGGAAAAAAAAGCCATTTAAAACTGCTTGCGGCTTTAATGTAATGTCTGGTCCCGGTAATATGGATGAAATTCTTTAAGAAAAATGGCATAGCTACCCCATGACCCCCCCCCTACCCCAGCCCATTACCAGCCCCTTTGGGTCTTGTATGGATATTAAGGGGAACCCCGCACATAAAATAAAAAAGGCCCTATATACTCTGAACAGCCGTATACAGGCGGTGCATACAAGACAGGGACTGTAGGTTTGTTCTTATGTAGAATCTGTTTGTAATTTTGAACAGGTACATTGTTGAAGTGTAGCTCCAGCCCAAAAATCTATTTTTAAACTTTTTGGGAAACATAGGTAAGGGTTATCACCCCTGTAACATTTGTTTTGCTGTCTGTGCCCCTGTTCAGAACATTTCACCTCACTTTCCGTCCCAATGACAACTGTTTTTGAAATGTGGTGTTTTTCTTGAAACAAGGATTGCTGATAAAGCATCAGTACAGATGAGACCCCTTTCTCCCATATTTATTCTTACAGGAGAGAATTTTCCTTTCTAGGGGTAGATTTCCTCTCACTTCCTGTTGTCTTCTTTCGTTTGCAAGTAGGAGTCGTTTGTAAGTTGGATGTTTGAAAGTAGGGACCTGCCGTATATACTCTGCAGAAATAGGCCCCTTAGTTGTTGGTGTTGGCACAACACTGTAAGCACTCAGTTACTCTTGGTTGGTGCTGGAACGCCCTGCTGTCAACTATTATATCAGGAATTTTAATTACATATAATTGTTGAACAGTGGTAGTAAAAATTGGGGCTTTGATGGTGGTGCTGGTGCCACAACACTGTAAGCCCTGACAGTTACTCTTGGTGGGTGCAGCAATGGGCCCTGCTGTGAATTATTAGATCAAGAATTGTAATTACATGCCCCTTTTGAACAGGGGCTGAAAAATTGGGCCTTTCGTGGTGGTGGTGGTGGTGGCGTTGCCACAAGACTGTAAGCCCTCAGAGTTACTCTTGGTGGGTGCAGCAATGGACCCTGCTGTGAATTATTAGATCAAGAATTGTAATTGCATGCCCCTGTTGAACAGGGGCTGAAAAATTGGGCCTTAGGCACTGGTGGCACAACACTACAACCCCTCACAGATACTGTACTTGGAGCACAGCAATGAGCCCTGTTGCAAAGTATTGCTTCAAAAATTGTAATGACACGCCCCTGTTAAACAGGGGCTGAAAAATTGGGCCTTAGGCACTGGTGCCACAACACTCCAACCCCTCACAGATACTGTACTTGGAGCACAGCAATGAGCCCTATGGCAAATTATTGCTAAAAAAATTGTAATTACACGCCCCTGTAAAACAGGGGCTGAAAAATTGGGCCTTAGCCACTGGTGGCGGCACCCATAAACAAAAATGATCTTCCAAGCTATCATCATCAATCGTATCATTGAGGACTCGGAGGAGGAGGATAGCCAGTCAACATAACAGCACAGGCACTCAGCATCAGCATCAGTCTTGAAGGGATGTGACATGTTAAAATCAATTAGTCTGTTATATCAGCATCAGGTGTGTGGTAGCTGGTGGTGATCCAAGACTGGTTCATCTTGATGAAAGTCAGTCGATCAACCGAGTCGGTGGACAGGCGCACCCTGTGATCCGTGACAAATCCTCCAGCAGCACTGAATGTGCGTTCCGAAAGAACGCTGGATGCAGGACAGGCCAGTAGCTCAATTGCATACTGTGCAAGCTCTGGCCAGTGATCCATCCTCAAGACCCAGTAAGCCAGAGGATTTTCGGTGGGGAAGGTGTCCAAGTCTGACCTTGCCCCTAGATATTCCTGCACCATGTTTATCAGACGCTGGCGATGGTTGCTGGAACCGATCATACTTTGGGGCTGCGGACTAAAGAATTGTCTGAACGCATCGGTCAGACGGCCACCTTCCCCACCGCTCCTTCTTTGACTGGCCGAAGCCTCAGCAACTCGTTGTCCAGGACCAGGAGTTTGTAACCTCCCAGTCTCTGGGAACGCGTTGCACAGACCTTTCTGCAAGGCCTCCCGGAGTTGTCTCATCCTCTGCTCCCTCTGCGACGGTAACATAAGGTCCGCAACCTTACCCTTGTACCGTGGATCAAGGAGAGTGGCCAGCCAGTAATGGTCCCTCTCCTTGATCCGAAGAATACGAGGATCCTTCCGCAGACTTTGCAGGATCAGGGAGGCCATGCAGCGTAGGTTTGCTGAGGCATTCGCTCCGGAGTCCTCTGGGTCACTAAGGACGACATGATCCGCAGCCACCTCCTCCCAGCCACGTACAAGTCCACTGGTTTCTTGGGACTGTAAATCATCCCTAAAAGACTGCTGCTGATGATGCTGAGTGCCAGCCTCCACCTCCATGCTGACACAATCCTCCTCCTCCTCCTCCTCCTCCTCCTCCTCCTCCTCTTCCTGTGCGATGGGTGGGACAGAAGGAACACTGTCTGGGTAAAGGGGGCCTTGAGAGGCAAGGAAGTCCTCCTCTTCCTGCCTCTGTTCTGCCTCAAGTGCCCTGTCCATTATTCCACGCAGCGTGTGCTCCAACAGGTGGACAAGAGGTACAGTGTCACTGATGCATGCACTGTCACTGCTCACCATCCTCGTGGCCTCCTCAAATGGTGCCAGGACAGTGCATGCATCCCTGATCATGCCCCACTGGCGTGGAGAAAAAAAACCAAGCTCCCCTGACCCTGTCCTGGTGCCGTAGTCGCACAGGTACTCATTGATGGCCCTCTGCTGCGTGTGCAGCCGCTGCAGCATGGCCAACGTTGAGTTCCACCTGGTGGGCATGTCACATATAAGGCGGTTCTTGGGCAGGTTCAACTCCTTTTGCAGCTCAGCCAGGCGAGCACTGGCATTATAAGATCTGCGGAAATGCACACAGACTTTCCTGGCCTGCCTCAGGACATCCTGTAAGCCCGGGTACCTGCCCAAGAACCGCTGCACCACCAGGTTAAGGACGTGAGCCACACAGGGCACATGGGTCAGTTGTCCCTGTCGGAGGGCGGAGAGGAGGTTGGTGCCATTGTCGCAAACCACCATTCCTGGCTTAAGCTGGCGTGGCGTCAACCACCTCTCGGCCTGGCCCTGCAGAGCAGACAGGACCTCTGCCCCAGTGTGGCTTCTGTCCCCCAAACACACCAGCGCAAGCACGGCATGGCATCTTTTTGCCTGCGTACTTGCGTAGCCCCGTGAACGGCTACGGAGCACCGCTGGTTCATAGGACAAACCACAGGAAGAGGCCATGGAGGAAGAAGAAGAGGAGGGGGTGGAGGAGAGAGGTGTGTCACAACCAGTAGTAGCATTTTGGAGGCGTGGCGGTGGGACAACCTCCAACACTACTGCACCTTGTCCTGCATCCTTCCCAGCTGCCAAAAGAGTGACCCAATGGGCCGTGAAAGAAAGGTAACGTCCCTGTCCATGCCTGCTGGACCATGAGTCAGCGGTAATATGCACCTTACCGCTGACCGCCCTGTCCAGCGAGGCCAAGACATTGCCTTCCACATGCCGGTAGAGAGCCGGAATAGCCTTCCGTGAGAAAAAGTGGCGTTTGGGAACCTGCCACTGAGGAACCGCACATTGCACAAACTCACGGAAGGGGGCCGAGTCTACCAACTGAAAAGGCAGCAGTTGAAGCGCTAGCAATTTAGCCAAGCTAGCATTCAACCGCTGGGCATGTGGATGGCTGGGAGTGAACTTCTTTCGACGGTCCAGCAGCTGGGGCAGGGAAATTTGCCTGCTAGAATCGGACGTCGGTGTACTGCTAGCAGAGTGGCCGCAAGTACTTGGCTGTGACACACCTAATTCTACACCTTCATTCCTCTCAGTGCATGTTTCAGAGAGGACTGAAGTTATAGTGGGGTTGGAGATCCCAGCTGATGCGGTGCAAGGAGAGGTCCGCTTTGTTCTTTGGTGTGGGTCTTTGAGGTAGGCTTGCCAACGAGCTGCATGGCAGGTCAACATATGTCTGGTCAGGCATGTGGTACCCAAGCGGCTGATGTTTTGGCCACGCGATATACGCTTGAGACATATGTTGCAAACAGCAGCTGTGCGATCTGATGCACTAGCCTCAAAAAAGGCCCACACCAAAGAACTTTTTGAATGACGGGCAGAGGCAGCGCCCTGCACAGGCGGAGCTCTGCGGTGTGATTCCGTCGGTGTACTGCCCTTACGCTGGCCACCAAAGGGCATCCTGCCTCGTTGGAGATGTGCCTCCTCCTCATCCTCCTCCTCCTCCTCTCTCCTATTAGGCACCCACGTGGAGTCAGTGACCTCATCATCACCTCCCTCCTCATCACTGGAGGCAATCTGGCAGTATGCTGCAGCTGCTGGAACATGACTGCCAGATTGGTGTCCTTCTTGAGCATCCCCTCTGTCTGCTCTCACGCTACTGCCTTCCTCTAGCTGGGTTTCATCATCAGACCCTTCGAAACGCTGGGCATCCTCCTGGAGCATGTACCCAACACTGTGCTGAAACAGTTCGGGGGACTCCTCAGGAGGAGGACATGGTGGGTCTAGGGAAGGAGTGACTGATGATGAGTCTGACATTGATACCAGGGAAGAGGACGCTTTGGCAGCTGCTTTTCCAGTACCCTGAGCCTGGGTGAGAGAGGATGAGGAGGAGGAGGAGGGCTTGGTCATCCACTCTACCAAGTCTTCGGCATGATGTGGCTCAACATGTCCAGCTGCCGAAAAGAAGGACAAGCGTGTCCCATGGCCATGTGCTGATGACAATGCACCGCGTCCACGACCAGCACTGTTGCCCCCAGACACAGAGCCTGCTTGCCCTCTTTTATTGCCTCCTGACTGTCTGCCTCTCCTTGTTTGCCTTCCAGACATTCTAATAGATGGCCTGCAGGGAGATGGGAAAAAAGCAATAAGGGCTACCTTCAGGTGTCCTTCTCTGTCCCTTGAAACAAGGACTTTGACAGTGAAAGAAACTGACACACTCTCCCTACCTACAGTTTTCTGTCCCTAGAAAATTTTTTTTTTTAAAGCACAATTTAGCACAAGGAGAATTCACTCACTGTCCTTCCAGGTCCCTGGAAACAAGGACTTTGACAGTGAAAGAAACTGACACACTCTCCCTACCTACAGTTTTCTGTCCCTAGAAAAAATGTTTTTTTTAAGCACAATTTAGCACAAGGAGAATTACCTCACTGTCCTTCCAGGTCCCTGGAAACAAGGACTTTGACAGTGAAAGAAACTGACACACTCTCCCTACCTACAGTTTTCTGTCCCTAGAAAAAATGTTTTTTTTAAGCACAATTTAGCACAAGGAGAATTACCTCACTGTCCTTCCAGGTCCCTGGAAACAAGGACTTTGACAGTGAAAGAAACTGACACACTCTCCCTACCTACAGTTTTCTGTCCCTAGAAAAAATGTTTTTTTTAAGCACAATTTAGCACAAGGAGAATTACCTCACTGTCCTTCCAGGTCCCTGGAAACAAGGACTTTGACAGTGAAAGAAACTGACACACTCTCCCTACCTACAGTTTTCTGTCCCTAGAAAAAATGTTTTTTTTAAGCACAATTTAGCACAAGGAGAATTACCTCACTGTCCTTCCAGGTCCCTGGAAACAAGGACTTTGACAGTGAAAGAAACTGACACACTCTCCCTACCTACAGTTTTCTGTCCCTAGAAAAAATGTTTTTTTTAAGCACAATTTAGCACAAGGAGAATTACCTCACTGTCCTTCCAGGTCCCTGGAAACAAGGACTTTGACAGTGAAAGAAACTGACACACTCTCCCTACCTACAGTTTTCTGTCCCTAGAAAAAATGTTTTTTTTAAGCACAATTTAGCACAAGGAGAATTACCTCACTGTCCTTCCAGGTCCCTGGAAACAAGGACTTTGACAGTGAAAGAAACTGACACACTCTCCCTACCTACAGTTTTCTGTCCCTAGAAAAAATGTTTTTTTTAAGCACAATATAGCACAAGGAGAATTCACTCACTGTCCTTCCAGGTCCCTGGAAACAAGGACTTTGACAGTGAAAGAAACTGACACACTCTCCCTACCTACAGTTTTCTGTCCCTAGAAAAAATGTTTTTTTTAAGCACAATTTAGCACAAGGAGAATTACCTCACTGTCCTTCCAGGTCCCTGGAAACAAGGACTTTGACAGTGAAAGAAACTGACACACTCTCCCTACCTACAGTTTTCTGTCCCTAGAAAAAATGTTTTTTTTAAGCACAATTTAGCACAAGGAGAATTACCTCACTGTCCTTCCAGGTCCCTGGAAACAAGGACTTTGACAGTGAAAGAAACTGACACACTCTCCCTACCTACAGTTTTCTGTCCCTAGAAAAAATGTTTTTTTTAAGCACAATTTAGCACAAGGAGAATTACCTCACTGTCCTTCCAGGTCCCTGGAAACAAGGACTTTGACAGTGAAAGAAACTGACACACTCTCCCTACCTACAGTTTTCTGTCCCTAGAAAAAATGTTTTTTTTAAGCACAATATAGCACAAGGAGAATTCACTCACTGTCCTTCCAGGTCCCTGGAAACAAGGACTTTGACAGTGAAAGAAACTGACACACTCTCCCTACCTACAGTTTTCTGTCCCTAGAAAAAATGTTTTTTTTAAGCACAATTTAGCACAAGGAGAATTACCTCACTGTCCTTCCAGGTCCCTGGAAACAAGGACTTTGACAGTGAAAGAAACTGACACACTCTCCCTACCTACAGTTTTCTGTCCCTAGAAAAAATGTTTTTTTTAAGCACAATTTAGCACAAGGAGAATTACCTCACTGTCCTTCCAGGTCCCTGGAAACAAGGACTTTGACAGTGAAAGAAACTGACACACTCTCCCTACCTACAGTTTTCTGTCCCTAGAAAAAATGTTTTTTTTAAGCACAATTTAGCACAAGGAGAATTACCTCACTGTCCTTCCAGGTCCCTGGAAACAAGGACTTTGACAGTGAAAGAAACTGACACACTCTCCCTACCTACAGTTTTCTGTCCCTAGAAAAAATGTTTTTTTTAAGCACAATTTAGCACAAGGAGAATTACCTCACTGTCCTTCCAGGTCCCTGGAAACAAGGACTTTGACAGTGAAAGAAACTGACACACTCTCCCTACCTACAGTTTTCTGTCCCTAGAAAAAATGTTTTTTTTAAGCACAATTTAGCACAAGGAGAATTACCTCACTGTCCTTCCAGGTCCCTGGAAACAAGGACTTTGACAGTGAAAGAAACTGACACACTCTCCCTACCTACAGTTTTCTGTCCCTAGAAAAAATGTTTTTTTTAAGCACAATTTAGCACAAGGAGAATTACCTCACTGTCCTTCCAGGTCCCTGGAAACAAGGACTTTGACAGTGAAAGAAACTGACACACTCTCCCTACCTACAGTTTTCTGTCCCTAGAAAAAATGTTTTTTTTAAGCACAATTTAGCACAAGGAGAATTACCTCACTGTCCTTCCAGGTCCCTGGAAACAAGGACTTTGACAGTGAAAGAAACTGACACACTCTCCCTACCTACAGTTTTCTGTCCCTAGAAAAAATGTTTTTTTTAAGCACAATTTAGCACAAGGAGAATTACCTCACTGTCCTTCCAGGTCCCTGGAAACAAGGACTTTGACAGTGAAAGAAACTGACACACTCTCCCTACCTACAGTTTTCTGTCCCTAGAAAAAATGTTTTTTTTTAAGCACAATATAGCACAAGGAGAATTACCTCACTGTCCTTCCAGGTCCCTGGAAACAAGGACTTTGACAGTGAAAGAAACTGACACACTCTCCCTACCTACAGTTTTCTGTCCCTAGAAAAAATGTTTTTTTTAAGCACAATTTAGCACAAGGAGAATTACCTCACTGTCCTTCCAGGTCCCTGGAAACAAGGACTTTGACAGTGAAAGAAACTGACACACTCTCCCTACCTACAGTTTTCTGTCCCTAGAAAAAATGTTTTTTTTAAGCACAATTTAGCACAAGGAGAATTACCTCACTGTCCTTCCAGGTCCCTGGAAACAAGGACTTTGACAGTGAAAGAAACTGACACACTCTCCCTACCTACAGTTTTCTGTCCCTAGAAAAAATGTTTTTTTTAAGCACAATTTAGCACAAGGAGAATTACCTCACTGTCCTTCCAGGTCCCTGGAAACAAGGACTTTGACAGTGAAAGAAACTGACACACTCTCCCTACCTACAGTTTTCTGTCCCTAGAAAAAATGTTTTTTTTAAGCACAATTTAGCACAAGGAGAATTACCTCACTGTCCTTCCAGGTCCCTGGAAACAAGGACTTTGACAGTGAAAGAAACTGACACACTCTCCCTACCTACAGTTTTCTGTCCCTAGAAAAAATGTTTTTTTTAAGCACAATTTAGCACAAGGAGAATTACCTCACTGTCCTTCCAGGTCCCTGGAAACAAGG
Organism: Rana muscosa; assembly: GCA_029206835.1. Taxonomy (NCBI): domain Eukaryota; kingdom Metazoa; phylum Chordata; class Amphibia; order Anura; family Ranidae; genus Rana; species Rana muscosa. Next base: position 975,464,942 of record CM055118.1, on the reverse strand, counting down.
ACTTTGACAGTGAAAGAAACGGACACACTCTCCCTACCTACAGTTTTCTGTCCCTAGAAAAAATGTTTTTTTTAAGCACAATTTAGCACAAGGAGAATTACCTCACTGTCCTTCCAGGTCCCTGGAAACAAGGACTTTGACAGTGAAAGAAACTGACACACTCTCCCTACCTACAGTTTTCTGTCCCTAGAAAAAATGTTTTTTTTAAGCACAATTTAGCACAAGGAGAATTCACTCACTGTCCTTCCAGGTCCCTGGAAACAAGGACTTTGACAGTGAAAGAAACTGACACACTCTCCCTACCTACAGTTTTCTGTCCCTAGAAAAAATGTTTTTTTTAAGCACAATATAGCACAAGGAGAATTCACTCACTGTCCTTCCAGGTCCCTGGAAACAAGGACTTTGACAGTGAAAGAAACTGACACACTCTCCCTACCTACAGTTTTCTGTCCCTAGAAAATTTTTTTTTTTTAAGCACAATTTAGCACAAGGAGAATTACCTCACTGTCCTTCCAGGTCCCTGGAAACAAGGACTTTGACAGTGAAAGAAACTGACACACTCTCCCTACCTACAGTTTTCTGTCCCTAGAAAAAATGTTTTTTTTAAGCACAATTTAGCACAAGGAGAATTACCTCACTGTCCTTCCAGGTCCCTGGAAACAAGGACTTTGACAGTGAAAGAAACTGACACACTCTCCCTACCTACAGTTTTCTGTCCCTAGAAAAAATCTTTTTTTTAAGCACAATATAGCACAAGGAGAATTACCTCACTGTCCTTCCAGGTCCCTGGAAACAAGGACTTTGACAGTGAAAGAAACTGACACACTCTCCCTACCTACAGTTTTCTGTCCCTAGAAAAAATGTTTTTTTTAAGCACAATTTAGCACAAGGAGAATTACCTCACTGTCCTTCCAGGTCCCTGGAAACAAGGACTTTGACAGTGAAAGAAACTGACACACTCTCCCTACCTACAGTTTTCTGTCCCTAGAAAAAATGTTTTTTTTAAGCACAATTTAGCACAAGGAGAATTACCTCACTGTCCTTCCAGGTCCCTGGAAACAAGGACTTTGGCAGTGAAAGAAACTGACACACTCTCCCTACCTACAGTTTTCTGTCCCTAGAAAAAATGTTTTTTTTAAGCACAATTTAGCACAAGGAGAATTACCTCACTGTCCTTCCAGGTCCCTGGAAACAAGGACTTTGACAGTGAAAGAAACTGACACACTCTCCCTACCTACAGTTTTCTGTCCCTAGAAAAAATGTTTTTTTTAAGCACAATTTAGCACAAGGAGAATTACCTCACTGTCCTTCCAGGTCCCTGGAAACAAGGACTTTGACAGTGAAAGAAACTGACACACTCTCCCTACCTACAGTTTTCTGTCCCTAGAAAAAATGTTTTTTTTAAGCACAATTTAGCACAAGGAGAATTACCTCACTGTCCTTCCAGGTCCCTGGAAACAAGGACTTTGACAGTGAAAGAAACTGACACACTCTCCCTACCTACAGTTTTCTGTCCCTAGAAAAAATGTTTTTTTTAAGCACAATTTAGCACAAGGAGAATTACCTCACTGTCCTTCCAGGTCCCTGGAAACAAGGACTTTGACAGTGAAAGAAACTGACACACTCTCCCTACCTACAGTTTTCTGTCCCTAGAAAAAATGTTTTTTTTAAGCACAATTTAGCACAAGGAGAATTACCTCACTGTCCTTCCAGGTCCCTGGAAACAAGGACTTTGACAGTGAAAGAAACTGACACACTCTCCCTACCTACAGTTTTCTGTCCCTAGAAAAAATGTTTTTTTTTAAGCACAATTTAGCACAAGGAGAATTACCTCACTGTCCTTCCAGGTCCCTGGAAACAAGGACTTTGACAGTGAAAGAAACTGACACACTCTCCCTACCTACAGTTTTCTGTCCCTAGAAAAAATGTTTTTTTTAAGCACAATTTAGCACAAGGAGAATTCACTCACTGTCCTTCCAGGTCCCTGGAAACAAGGACTTTGACAGTGAAAGAAACTGACACACTCTCCCTACCTACAGTTTTCTGTCCCTAGAAAATTTTTTTTTTTTAAGCACAATTTAGCACAAGGAGAATTACCTCACTGTCCTTCCAGGTCCCTGGAAACAAGGACTTTGACAGTGAAAGAAACTGACACACTCTCCCTACCTACAGTTTTCTGTCCCTAGAAAAAATGTTTTTTTTAAGCACAATATAGCACAAGGAGAATTCACTCACTGTCCTTCCAGGTCCCTGGAAACAAGGACTTTGACAGTGAAAGAAACTGACACACTCTCCCTACCTACAGTTTTCTGTCCCTAGAAAAAATGTTTTTTTTAAGCACAATTTAGCACAAGGAGAATTACCTCACTGTCCTTCCAGGTCCCTGGAAACAAGGACTTTGACAGTGAAAGAAACTGACACACTCTCCCTACCTACAGTTTTCTGTCCCTAGAAAAAATGTTTTTTTTAAGCACAATTTAGCACAAGGAGAATTACCTCACTGTCCTTCCAGGTCCCTGGAAACAAGGACTTTGACAGTGAAAGAAACTGACACACTCTCCCTACCTACAGTTTTCTGTCCCTAGAAAAAATGTTTTTTTTAAGCACAATTTAGCACAAGGAGAATTACCTCACTGTCCTTCCAGGTCCCTGGAAACAAGGACTTTGACAGTGAAAGAAACTGACACACTCTCCCTACCTACAGTTTTCTGTCCCTAGAAAAAATGTTTTTTTTAAGCACAATTTAGCACAAGGAGAATTACCTCACTGTCCTTCCAGGTCCCTGGAAACAAGGACTTTGACAGTGAAAGAAACTGACACACTCTCCCTACCTACAGTTTTCTGTCCCTAGAAAAAATGTTTTTTTTAAGCACAATTTAGCACAAGGAGAATTACCTCACTGTCCTTCCAGGTCCCTGGAAACAAGGACTTTGACAGTGAAAGAAACTGACACACTCTCCCTACCTACAGTTTTCTGTCCCTAGAAAAAATGTTTTTTTTAAGCACAATTTAGCACAAGGAGAATTACCTCACTGTCCTTCCAGGTCCCTGGAAACAAGGACTTTGACAGTGAAAGAAACTGACACACTCTCCCTACCTACAGTTTTCTGTCCCTAGAAAAAATGTTTTTTTTAAGCACAATTTAGCACAAGGAGAATTACCTCACTGTCCTTCCAGGTCCCTGGAAACAAGGACTTTGACAGTGAAAGAAACTGACACACTCTCCCTACCTACAGTTTTCTGTCCCTAGAAAAAATGTTTTTTTTAAGCACAATTTAGCACAAGGAGAATTACCTCACTGTCCTTCCAGGTCCCTGGAAACAAGGACTTTGACAGTGAAAGAAACTGACACACTCTCCCTACCTACAGTTTTCTGTCCCTAGAAAAAATGTTTTTTTTAAGCACAATTTAGCACAAGGAGAATTACCTCACTGTCCTTCCAGGTCCCTGGAAACAAGGACTTTGACAGTGAAAGAAACTGACACACTCTCCCTACCTACAGTTTTCTGTCCCTAGAAAAAATGTTTTTTTTAAGCACAATATAGCACAAGGAGAATTCACTCACTGTCCTTCCAGGTCCCTGGAAACAAGGACTTTGACAGTGAAAGAAACTGACACACTCTCCCTACCTACAGTTTTCTGTCCCTAGAAAAAATGTTTTTTTTAAGCACAATTTAGCACAAGGAGAATTACCTCACTGTCCTTCCAGGTCCCTGGAAACAAGGACTTTGACAGTGAAAGAAACTGACACACTCTCCCTACCTACAGTTTTCTGTCCCTAGAAAAAATGTTTTTTCTAAGCACAATTTAGCACAAGGAGAATTACCTCACTGTCCTTCCAGGTCCCTGGAAACAAGGACTTTGACAGTGAAAGAAACTGACACACTCTCCCTACCTACAGTTTTCTGTCCCTAGAAAAAATGTTTTTTTTAAGCACAATTTAGCACAAGGAGAATTACCTCACTGTCCTTCCAGGTCCCTGGAAACAAGGACTTTGACAGTGAAAGAAACTGACACACTCTCCCTACCTACAGTTTTCTGTCCCTAGAAAAAATGTTTTTTTTAAGCACAATTTAGCACAAGGAGAATTACCTCACTGTCCTTCCAGGTCCCTGGAAACAAGGACTTTGACAGTGAAAGAAACTGACACACTCTCCCTACCTACAGTTTTCTGTCCCTAGAAAAAATGTTTTTTTTAAGCACAATATAGCACAAGCACAAAACACACTGACACTCTCCCTACCTATCCTTCTCTTTCCCTAAACTAAAGGAATCCAGGTTAAGCAAGAAAGAAATAAAAGTCACTGTCCCTGCCTATGCTGCTCTATCTCTGCTCCGGAACACACTACACTAGGCCGCCGTGCTGGCGGCCTTTTATAGTGTGGGGCGTGTACTAAACCCCCTCAGCAATAATTGGCCACAGGCATCCTGCCTGTGGCCAATCATTGCTCTCCTCGCTGCCGGCGCTGTGATTGGCCAAGCATGCGGGGTCACAGTGCATGCTTGGCCAATCACAGCGCCTGGATGACACTGCGATGGCGTAGTGCATTGTGGGCCGTTCGCGTCACTCGAATTTGGCGCGAACGGCCCAAATCGTTCGATCTTCGTCGAACGATCGAACAGCCGATGTTCGAGTCGAACGTATGTTCGACTCGAACACGAAGCTCATCCCTACTCACCAGCCCTCCTGGCTTCGACCAGTTGTCCTCCTTGGAGTCTCTTAGCAGTGCTCTCTTCCGCTGTCCTCTCCTTGCTCTCTCTTGTGCCTCTTTATGTGTTCCTGAAAGTGGTCCCAAATACACCTGAGCCCAGGCCCAAGGTCACCCTCCAGACTGGGGAGCCCCCCGAAAGGCTCAGAGAGCCTCCACACCCTCTCACTCCAGCTCTTCCACCGACAACTCCTCCCCAGCTGGACTCACCCTGGATATTTAAGAAGGCCTGCCCCCTGCCAATCCAGATTGGGGATTGGTCGGGGCTCCTTAAACACCCCAGGTAGCTCCACCTCCCCTCCCACCTCTCTTTCCAGAAAGCACTAGACCTCTGGAAAGGTGTTAGTCACCCAGCCCTATCCTGAGCCACTCCCAGCCCAGAATAAAAACAAACAGACCTAGCAACCAGCCAGGCCTGCTTACATTTACCTATCCTCTCTATCACACTACTAGAGGGTACTACATAAGGATTTACAGCCACTTTAAAAGCGGCTTGGTCTCTACCTTTTGAAAATGGCCTACCAAAGCTGCTTACATAGTGTGCAATGTAATGTTTTCTATATGTAAAAATGGCTCTTGGGGGTCCTGTTTTAACCTATTAAGGACTGCCCCACACAGATATACTGGGTCTGGGGCGCAGGCCATGTCCACCAGGACGTGGCGATCGTTCTCAGGAGAGGATTGTTCTGTGAGAGGGGAAGATGGAGATCTTGTGTTGCGGCAAAGCAGGAACACAGATCTCTGTCTCCAGCCAGTCAAAGCATCCCCCACACAGTTAGAAAGCACTCCCTAGAAGAACATTTAACCCTTTGATTGCCCCCAATGTTAACCCCTTCCCTGTCAGTGTCATTAGTACAATGATAGTGCATATTTTTTAGCACTGATCACTGTATTAGTGTCACTGGTCCCCAAAAAGTGTCACTCAGTGTCAGATTTGTCCGCTGCAATGTCCCAGTCCCGCTAAAACTCGCTGATCGCCGCCATAACTAGTAAAAAAAGAAAAAATAATTCAATAAATATATCCCATAGTTTGTAGATGCTATAAATTTTGCTTAAACCAATCAATATACGTTTATTGGGATTTTTTTACCAAAAATATGTAGCAAAATACATATTGGTCTAAATTGATGTAGAAATTTGATTTGTTACATTTTTATTGGGTTTGTTTTATAGCATAAAATAAAAAATATTGTTTTGTTTTTTTAAATTGTCAGTCTTTTTTTGTTTCTAGAGCAAAAAAAATCACATTCAAATGTTAATGTTCAGATTTTACAATGGCTGTTGGGGGGGTCTTATTCAAAATGGATGGGGATCCTGTTCAAGGGGCCAATTACAACTGTTTAATACTGTGTATGTATTGTGCACAAGGTTATACGTACATAGCTATTAGGCCCCTTTCCCACTAGCGGACCGTATGTCTGCTTTTTCATCCATCCGTTTACGGATGAAATAGGGACATACATTGGTCCCTATGAGATCGCGGGTGTCAGCGGATGAACATCCGCTGACACCTGATCTCTTCCATGTCCACAATCCTCTGATTCTGCAGACGGAGGAAAATCCTATTTTCCTATCCGTCTGCAGAGCGGATCGGATGAACACGGACAGTCCGTGTTCATCCGATCCCCCCATAGGGGAGAGCGGAGATCTGACAGGGCGGTCCCTGCACAGTGTGCAGGGACCGCCCTGTCATCCGCCGGCTCAGCGGGGATCAGCGGAGCGATCCCCGCTGAGCAAGCAGAGGTTCACGGTGCAGATCTTCACGGATCCGTCCTGTGTGAAGGTTCTGCATCTGCAAATGGAACCTAAACCTAAACCATCTAATTCACTCTTCAAGGTGAGAAAGAGGATCCTGGACTATTGGGTGTGCAGTCTGGGCTACTGGCCATGACTAGCACAGTACACAATAATTTGAAAATGCGGATTAGAAGAGCTGCTTAGATAATGCAGATTTTTTTTTATAAAATGCGGGTGGGGGTCATGTTCAAAAAGTGGCCTAGTACAAATGATTTCATACAAGGCATAACAATTTTTGGAGATTTTTGTTTTGTGAATTTACTCTACTTGATTTCTAAATTTTACAATGGATAGTGACAGTCCTACTCAAAGTAGAGACTAGTACAGATGAATAAATACTGGGCAGGCAGGCACAAACATATTTTAGGAGGATTTTTTTCTGCGAATGTTACACTGTAATGTTGATTTCTTCATAAGGAAATACGTGATTGAGAATCTCTTCAAAATAGGGCCTAGTACAAACGATTCAATAGTGTGCACATAGGCACTGTACTGTTTTTTTCAGTGTTTAAATGAATAGCTTGTTGGTATGCGTTCTGTTCAAAATGCAGCCTTGTTTTGACTGTGCTTAAATACTGTGCATAGAATCACAATAATACTTACTGTTGATTTTTTGGATTAAAATTGTCAGACGTCTATCCTGATAAAAATGCGGTCTAGTAAAGCTTTCTTATAACCTGCGTATTGCAGCAGTACAATATGTACTGTTTTTCCTTTTTTGTGTGAGACAATACATCTCATTTTCATTTATTGCTTAAACCCCCCCCCCCCACCCCCTCTTAAACCAGGTCCAATTAAAGCTGCTTATATTGTCTGAATTGAGTCTGTGCAATATTTTATGTATTTTTTCCTGTAAAATAATACACTTAAACACATTTTTTTTATGGACACCTGCCTGGTATGTCCCTCCTAAAGTAGAACTAAAAGCAAAACTTTTTGTTTATCATTTTGGATATCATAAGGAATAGTTACAACCCCTGTCAGTTTTTTGCCATCTTTGTCTCATTGGGGAAATTTCCCTTCACTTTCTATCCTGTAGCCAAAACAGGAAGCGAGAGGAAATCCCTGCAAAGTAAGGGAATGCCTGGTTGTCGCCAGAACTAGCGTTTCCATTGAAAGATTTCCCCTCTACTCCTCCTGTTCTTGGGTTTTTCTTTCACTTTCATGCCATGTACACACGACCGGTTTTCCCTTCAGGAAAAAGTCAGATGAGAGCTTTTGGACGGGAATCCCAGCCATGTGTATGCTCCATCAGACTTTTTCCAACAGGAAAACTGCTGGAAAAAAAAAGAGAGCAGGGTCTCTAGAGTAAGAAACCGTTCGTCTGTATGCTTTTCCGAAAAAACGTGCCATTCTTGGAAACAAATCGACGCATGCTCAGAAGCATAGAACTTTGTTTTCTCGGCTCATCATAGTCTTTTACGTCACAGCGTTCTTGGCAGTCAAAAGTTCACCGGACTTTTATGTGACCGTGTGTATGCAAGGCAGGCTTGAGAGGAATTCCGTCGGGAAAACCATCGTTTTTTTTTCTGACGGGAAAACCGGTCGTGTGTACGGGGCATTACTCTCATTGATAATGTTCACCAGAACAAATAGGGAGGGCAGATCTTCCTAACAAAGGCACAGAAACCAGGCAGGTCCCTCTATATGCAATTCAAACCTAATAAAAAAGTTACACTTTAAACTGGCCTTCTGCAGCAACCACTTGAGCTGTGATCTCTTCTGTGTCAGCCAGCTTTTTCTGTGAAATAGAACTGTAAACTGCATTTCTTATAAACCTGCCTTTTGTCTGCCTGTTAAGCTGCGGACTACTAAAGGAAGTCACATAGTTGGTGTGTGCTGAACATTTGTTTTTTGTCTTTAGTTAAATAATACCCTCTAGCTATATTTTCTTGATTTAAAACCTACTGCGATAATAAACTTTCATTTAGATTTCTTAAAGTGGTTGTAAAGCCTCATAAGCAAACTCCCATTTTAATTTCTCGTATGTGCCTTAAAGCAGAGTTCCGCCCCTCCACCCAAAAATTTACAGTCAGCAGTTACAGTATTTGCTACAAGTCAAATCACATGTCAAATCGGCGGCAATTGCCGTCAATGGCACCATACTAATTAGGCTGCACCGATTTCAAAAAGTAGTTTCCCTACTACTTTTTGCAATTTTGGGCTGCACAGATGTCTCTGAAACTGCCAGCCGATATCGGGACTGACATGCGGGAGTGAAATCAGCTGAGCTCACACGGCTTCATTCCCACAGCTCAGTGTGAACCTGGGCTAAAAGCAGAGTTCTGCCCCTCCACCAAAAATTAAAAGCCAGCAGCTACAAATACTGTAGCTGCTGACTTTTAATATTAGGACACCTACCTGTCCACCGATCCCGCAACTGCCCTTCTCTTTACACAGCATTACTTGCTTCTTCTACTGCTGCTTCCACAATTAATTCTGCCTCAGGAACATCGTTGAGGCTCCCAGATAACTTGCGGCAGAAGCAGGAGGCTCAAATCTTTAACCCTGTAGCCCTGTACACACAATCGGTTTTACCGATGAAAACTGTCTGATGGATTCTTATCATCGGACAAACCGATCGTGTATGGGACCCATCGGTTTTTTTTCCCATCGGTTTTTAAAAATAGAACATGTTTTAAATTTTTCCGATGGATCCAAAACCGATAGCAAATTCCGATCGTCTATGGGCAATTCCATCGGATAAAAAACCCACGCATGCTCAGACTGAATTAGGAGACGGGAGCACTCGTTCTGGTAAAACTAGCGTTCCTAATGGAGAGAGCACATTCGTCATTCTGCAAGTTATTGCCTCGTTTAATGCAGCGCATTGTTTTTTCCTTTAGAATGGTGTTTAAAATGTCTTTTTTGCTGCAGATATTTATCCCGAGTTCTGACAAACTTATGTCTTTCTTGTTTCTTGTGATCTTCTGAATAATTTGATTAATTATTAAAGCCAGACCTCACTAATTTAAAAAAATGTTTTACAATCCCTTTTTTTTGTCATTTTTTTGGGTGTCAATTTCTCACACCAACATATGTTTCTTTTATTTTTCCCTCATGGAGGTTGGTGTCCCTTGTTATTAATTACACATTGTAGTTATGAAATCTTATTGCTACTCACAATAAAAACACATCAGGCAAGTATTTTGGCTGAAATTAAATCTCCATTTATTCTGGCAAAATATATAAATAAACACGAAGGGCAACAATTGGAAAATTAGCGGAAAATATGAAGACATTGGACCCAAAAGGCAGACATGACTATGATGAACAATAAGATAAACAACAGCATGAAATCAGGAGCAGCAGCCAAAGACATACATCATCCCAAGCTGTGGTACTCCATCAAACTGAAACTTCTGGAAGAACAGCTTGAAGCCAGGGAATCACCTTCTGCTCTTCCCTGTACACTTTCCTCCACGCTTCCCTGCAGTGTTCCCTCCATGCTTCTCTGCAGCGTTCCTTCTACGGCCCCGTCCACGCACCCTTGCAGGCTGGGCCACTCTCGTTGGTAATGTGGCAGGAGGAGGAGGAGAAGGAAGAGAAGGATTGGTCTGATGAGAGAGATGGGTGGCCTCAGTCAGCTGCCCCCTCACCCCCATGTGTATGGCCGTGTAGATAAGGTGCTCACAGAGGGCACGTTGTCCCGCCTCCATTTGTAGTAATTTTTCGGAGAGGTAGGTACTAAACCCCTCAACAGGGTTGAGGGGGGCCCTCATGATGGCAGCAGCATCACGGATAATCTTAAATGACTCCTCCTCCACCAGTGTCATCCGCCGATGTTTTTTCGGTCTGACGTGGAGGGGAGCCACTTGTGACACTGTGACACTGTGCTGCCACTAGGCCTGGGGACCTGCTGCGTGCCACTTGGCCCTGCCTCCTCCTGGCAGACACTCACCCCTGCCTCCTCCTGCCTGCCACATTCCTGAGCCTCTTCCTCCTGGCTGGCCTCATCCTGTGTATGACAAAGGGACATAGTTTGATATTTTGGGGAATCAATCACACACAATTTTTATCTCATGACTGTTGCAATTTCCTTGTTACCAATGTTCCTTTTTTTTTTTTTTTTTTTTTGGGGGGGGGGGTAATTTTAGCATTTGTTGTCCAAAAATCTAGTTCATCACAATAGTACTTTGAGGCAAAAAATTATGTTATAAAATACTATACCTGGCTGAAGATGCGCAGATCCGGCTCTTCAAGCACAGGTGGCTCCTCCTCCCCCTCTGCAGGGGTGGAGGGAAGGGTGGAAGGAACGCTGGAGGGAAGGGTAGAAGGAACGCTGGAGGGAAGGGTGGAAGGAAGGGTTGAGGGAAGGCTGGAAATTGATTCCCTGGCATCAATCTGGTCTTCCAGAAATTGAAGATGTTTGTAGTACCACAGCTTGGGCTGTACTACATCGTCTGCTGCTGCTCCTGATCTCATCGAAGCGCGGACTGCTGTGTAGTTTTTTTTATAAGCATTCCGCGTGTTGTTTATCTTATTGTTCATCATACTGTAGTCTGCCTCTGGGACCCAGAGCTTCATATAATCCGCAAATTTTTCAATAGTTGCCCGACGTACACCACTCTTGTGGTAAGCTGGATGTTTGATCTCCCACAGATTGTGCAGTTCTTTATACTTTTCTATGAACACCAACATTATCTCCGGCTCCCTTAATTTATGCATTTTAATGTCTGCAAGTTAAAACACAAGAAAAAAACAGTAGAGGTCAGATTCCATTCTCCTAATCTTATCCCAATATTGGCCTTTACAATCATGAACCATTATAGGCCATTGCAGGCCCAAGTTCCCTTCTTACCTTAGTTGTTGTCTTTTCTGCACTTCCGGTCGTTCTTACTCCGCGCAACCCTAATAACTTTGTTCCCATTTTTATACCCTGCGCATGCGTGTAACTCCGCCCGCATCGCCCACCCGCCCATGACGGTCTTTTCCTGCATTTCCCCGCCCCTTCTCGTTTGGCGCACAGTGGGATACGACGACATGTCGGTGACACAGGTGGCTTCTTTATTAGAAAGTACAGACGAGGAAAGCCCGGAGGCGGGAACGTCCCGATCCAGGAATAAAAGATACAAGGCGACTAATATGTCATTTGCTGAGATGGCGGAGATGGTGGACATCCTGCGGAGGAAAGATTATGATGGGAAGCATGGGCCATACGACACCCCTAATCTCCGGAAGTCGCAAATAATGGACAAAGTGGCGAGGAATCTCTATCAGAAATATGGGGTCAGGAGATCCAAGGAGCAGCTCCGTAAAAGGTGGTCTGACCTGAAGCTGAGGGAGCCGGAGCAGTATAGGAAGCTTAAAAAAAGCATTGAAAAAAGTAAGCTTTTATTTTTACTGTGTTCTTTCACATTGGAAGATGTATTCTTGCATGTTTTGCTCCATGTGCTTGGATTGACTGGTTTCACATTGTAAAATGGCAACTTTTATGTTAAGTTGAGGGTCCACTTATTTGGTAACGTTTCGTAGTAAACACTTGATCGTCTTCCCAAAAACATGTTTGGCACATATCCACGTAAACCACATGTGGTCATGCCTCTTTTTAATAAAACAACGTTTCTACACATTGTTGGCTAGATGATGTGTTGTAAGTAAAGTAGAATGTGAATGAAAGGCTAAACTGTATTCTGTGTAAAGGGGATGACATTCGAGCAGTTGGTTACACAGCTTTTTGCTCAGGAGCAATATACTATAGTGTGGGCCACATGACCAAATTTTTAGGGGTGTCACACACATGTGCTCCAGTGGATACCTTGGTGTGTCTCCAAGTGTGTTTTTTAGGCCCTTAAAAAAAACAGCTTTGTAGAGTTCTCAAGATCTCATGTGTTCATCTTGGAACTCAGGCCCAAATATCAATTGTACCCCACTTCCAAGCAATGCTTACAATTTCTGCCCTCAAATCTCTGTGTGCTAAAGGATACCTTTTTTTTGGGCATTCTCATAGGGGAGAAGAGACTGGGAGGACACCAATCTGAGGAGCCTAGGAAGCACAGACCACATAAACACCCCCAAGATCCCAAAGCACCCCAAGATCAGCATGTGGAGGGAGCGGAGGTGGAGGAAGCGGAGGTGGAGGAAGGAGAGGTGGAGGAAGGAGAGGTGGAGCTTATCACCACAACAGGTCAGTGTCTGTCACCACAACTTCAAGGTAAATACAGATGTAGGCCTGCATATTTCTAAATTTCTCTTTTTTTTAGGGGATGAACGTGGTGGTGTGTCAGGAACTCCAAATCCTCCATTCTCAAGTGTTAGTGCCAAAATAATTATTCAAGAAATAATGGAATGTAGTAGCGAAATGGACATTATGAGGAATAGAATGAATGTGATTGAGCAAAAATATAAAAACATTATAGATATTTTGGGGCGAATAGTCTGACCCCCCCCCCTGTTTTTGTGTATTTTGTCGCCTAACAAATTTGCACTGGTATTCCCACCAGCCAAAATGTGAAGATGCACACAGTGTGTCAACATGTGCTATCTGCCGTCACAGGATATCTATGTCCCTGTTTTGGAGGTGCAACCTCTTCCTCCCTACTCAAGTAGGTGAGAGGAAGGGTTTGCACACCCAAAGCACGTCCATTGATCCCCCATGATGGCAGATAGCACATGTTTACTTTAGCCATGGGATCATGTAGAAAATACCCATTTGAGCCACTAAAATAAAGTGGGGATCTTCACATTTGGGATGGATCAGGGGTGACATCACCCCATCTCAGGTTTCTCTTTTTCAGATTCAATTTTTATATTTCCGTTTTTTTTTAAATGTTTACTATTTTGACCCATGCATGTTTCTGCAAAACAAACCTCCAAAAAAAATAAAAAATAAAATTGTGGAGGTAAAACTTTCTACATTGTATTTCTTTAAAACAAAAAAAAAAGTGGTGCACAGAGTAAAGAGTATCTTGGACACTCAAAAAGGTGTTGCTTGTTCATTCTATGCTCAATAGCAGTTCAGAAAATGATAAATACATGTTTTTTATAGTGACAATTGTGGCTATTTACTAAGGACAAATACACTTGGCACTACAAGAACCTGGGAGACACATAATAAAAAAAAACAAGAATGACAAAACAAGATTTGAAAATATAAAATTATATTTTATTTTCATTATAAAAAGGTCAGATATGGTCTGGCATTGCGATGGCCCCCCTACCCGTGAAGTACTCAACGTATTTATCACGTACTTCACGGGCACTTTGGGGGGCCAAGCCAGTACAGGCAGCGTCCAGGCCGGTCATAATGTTCATCTCTGATGGACCGGCCTCAAGCCCAACTGTAGACACATATGTCGCTGAGAAATGTCTCAAAAAGTTGTGCAAAATGCAGCAGCAGTAAATGATGTGGTTGAGCTTGTATTCTGCCATATGGATAGCTGTCTGAAACAGGCGGAACCGGCTGGCCATTATCCCGAAGACATTCTCCACAACTCTCCAGGCTCTGGCCAGCCGGTAATTAAAAACCCTCCTCTCCGGGGTGAGGGTGCGTTGGGGAAACGGCCGCATCAGGTGTGGTCCCAGTCCAAAGGCTTCATCCGCGATAAAAACAAACGGTAGTCCATCCACGTTGTCTGCATCTGGAGGCAGTGCCAGACCCCCAGAGTGCAGACGGTGAGCGAACTCCGTCTGAGCGAACACTCCGCCATCGGACATCCGGCCGCTCTTCCCCACGTCCACATACAGGAACTCATACCGTGCCAACACCACTGCCATTAACACTATACTATTGAAACCTTTATAATTAAAATAGTATGACCCCGAATGGGGTGGCGGCACTATGTGGACGTGCTTGCCATCAATTGCCCCTCCACAGTTGGGGAAGTCCCACCGATGGGCAAATTGATCAGCCACAGTCTGCCATTCCTGTGGTGTGCAAGGAAACTGTGGAGTCAAACAAAAAGAATACATTAGTACGTTTTCACTTTACATTGCAAACAGACCACACAAAGACATTGTTGACCAACATCAGTATAACATTTATTATTTAAAGGAGTATTTCAACACAAAAATAGAAGGCCCACTTATCAGATGACTCACCCCCGCTGAGGGGACATTAGAAAATATTCTAGGGGGGGGTGTTAGAGGTGATTTTGGGGGCCCCAAATAAAGGGGCTGAACTTGAATGAGAACTAAAACATTTGTACACATTTTAGGGGGGGGGGAGGGGTTCAAAACTACTATAGCACTGACCCAAAAAGCGGTAGTAAAAAAGTAGGCTAGCTGTGTTTGGGCCCAGGATAGCATGCTGGAGAGGTTAGTGAAGGGAAATAGGCATGTAGGCCCCAAAAAAGGCCATTAGAGGTAAAAACATGCATGGGGAGAAAGGGGACATTCCCAGCATATTACAATCAGGGTAATTTGGGAACGAGGAAAGAAATAAAATATATTAGCAAACAATCCAAACATATAATGTGATGTTAAAGGAGCAAACTTACCTTCATATAGTCCTTCTGCAGGACCTGAATGATGGCAGAACATGTTTCAGGGATAATGATCCCGAGAGCCTGGGGGGAGATGCCTGTTGTGAACTTGAGGTCCTGCAAGCTTCTCCCAGTCGCCAGGTATCTCAACGTGGCAATAAGCCTCTGCTCGGCAGTGATGGCCTGGCGCATCACAGTGTCCTGCCTCGTGATATAGGGGGACAGCAAATCCAATAGACGGTGAAAAACGGGGTCCGTCATCCTGAGATAATTCCTGAAATCATCAGGATTATTCTCATGGATTTCCCGCAGCAGAGACATATGAGAGAATTGGTCCCGCTGGAGCAACCAATTCTTGGTCCATGAACTCCTCCTCACCCTGTTCACGGATTGAACTCGGTTACAGTGTTAACCGCAACACCAAGTCCATAGCCAGCACGAGCTCGAGAATGAGAACGCACTTCAAACATGGTCTTAAACCGGTCGGCTGGTCAGAACGAACTCAAACAGAACCCCCCGTGGAACAGCAAGGCCTGAGAAGAACCACCTGAAAAACAGTAAACGAATGGCCAAGAAGGCACTGCAAAACAGTAATGACCTGACTGCACGCACTGAATAACAAATACGAACCTACAAGCACAAACTGAACACCAGGAAACAATCTGCAAAGCACGGAGACTGAAAAGCGCGAATCGGCTCTCACCAAACTTTTACTGACACGCGGTAACACGAAATCAGCAAAAGCAGCCCAAGGGGTGGCGCCATTAGATTTGAACTTCCCTTTTATAGCGCCGTCGTTCGTGTTGTACGTCACATCGTTTTGGTGCGGTCGGTTTTTTGACTGATGGTGTGTGGGCAAGACTGATGGAAAACAGTTTCATCGGATTTCCGATGGACAAATCCATCGGACTAGAATCCATAGGAAATCCGATCTTGTGTACAGGGCTTGTGTCTGCCTGTCACGTCATGCTCCACTCTCTGCATCAGGCCTGCAATTCCTCTCATAGAGCCTCCATTGTTGGATGTACACACTCTTCTCCCATCCTCACCTACATGTACTGCTCCTTTACCAACATCAGTGGCAACAGTAAATTTGAAAGCTTCTCCTGCATCAGTATGCCATGGGCTTCTGCCAGTTTCTTCCAGAAATTAACGGACACAAACTCATCCTGCTGCTGAACCGCCATTTGTTAGTGCTGAAACAAACCACCCTCTTTTCAGTGAGTA
The DNA here is from genome assembly GCA_029206835.1 of Rana muscosa. Lineage (NCBI taxonomy): Eukaryota > Metazoa > Chordata > Amphibia > Anura > Ranidae > Rana > Rana muscosa. Next base: position 975,448,786 of record CM055118.1, on the reverse strand, counting down.
TGATTGTGGATTGGTTTGGGGTGGGGCTAGGGAGGCTAATTTACTTGCAATATCTGATGACCACAGTTTTGATGTGGAAAAGTTGGTTTGTGGCATCTGGTTGGACCCCTCTGCTGTTCCAGAGACAGGTGGTTCATTGGGTGGTTCTTTATGAATTGTTTACCTGTAGGTATGCATGTACCCCTTGAGTGTTGCTGAATACCCATCCTAGAGTCAAGCAACTTATTTTCGCACATGTAGAGAATATGACTGTCTCCACGCAGAGTGTGGATGAACACACTTAATGCTCTTTGGGGTTTTCCAGAAATTCTTGCACCACACTAGGTGGTGATTAGATCCGGTGAACAATGGTAAAAAGTGTAAGGCCCCGAAATAGATTCAGTGGGTGGTCACCAGAGGCTCCCATTCAGTAGAAAGGTGTTTCAAATGGATTCTCAAGAAGGTTGGTACTAATTGATCATAAAAACTGGTGAAAACACCATCATTGGTTTTTTTTATAGCCCTTTAGTAAATACTTTTTCAGGGATAGATATACAGTACACTGGATAAAATACATAAAAATATGATGAGCATGTTCAGAAGGACGAAAGATATATACCATAAAAATATATGTAATTTAAAAAGTTGAAAAAATCCCCTTTAGTTATAGTGCTTTTAGGTAAAAATTTATAAAAATCAAAGTTAAGAAATGTAATGGATGTATGTACATTAAATTAAGCAAAAAGTAATGGTTTGTACTGTAATACGTATTGCTGCCGGATTACACAGAGGGATCTCCTGTTTACTCGGGGCTCGCAGTCACACACAGTCTGCTTCCTGGACCGGATCCTAGGATAGACGTCACATGTTCCGGCATTGGACCAGTGCTCTGTCTATCATAGGAGCCAGACCAGGAGGCTGGACTGTGTGTAACTGCGAGTGTCAAGTAAATAGGAGATCGCTCTGTGTAATCCAGCACTGATCAGGCTGCATTGATGGGCAATAGAAAGGCTGCAGATGGGCACTGATCAGGCTGCATTTATGGGTAATGGTGAGGCTGCAGATGGGCACTGATCAGGCTGCATTTATGGGTAATGGTGAGGCTACAGATGGGCACTGATCAAGCTGCATTCATTAGCATTGGTGAGGCTGCAGATGGGCACTGATCAGGCTGCATTAATGGGCAATGGTGAGGCTGCAGATGGGCACTGAGCAGGCTGCATTGATGGGCATGTCAGGAGCCATGAATCAGACTGAGACAGAAAATGCAGTAAAATCACACCTTTTAATGTAATGGTAAAAATGATACAGATCATTATCATAAGCCGGGATCGGAAGCCAATGCGGGTAGTCAGATAAGCCAGTAATCCTGAAAACAGAGATCAGCATAGTCGGAGGCAGAAGAACAGGATCAGGAACCAGAAGGGACATCAGCCGGGCGAAGTCTTTCACAGGAGCACAGCAGAGAATCTCGAGATATGTTGACCAAGGCGAAGGTACCGGAAGGATTTAATGACCAGGCCATTTTTTGCGATATGGCACTGCGTTGCTTTAACTGACAATTGCGCAGTCCTGCAACATTGTACACAAGCAAAATTTGAGGGTGCAATAGTGAGGCTGCAGATGGGCACTGATCAGGCTGCATTTATGGGTAATGGTGAGGCTGCAGATGGGCACTGATCAAGCTGCATTCATTAGCATTGGTGAGGCTGCAGATGGGCACTGATCAGGCTGCATTAATGGGCAATGGTGAGGCTGCAGATGGGCACTGAGCAGGCTGCATTGATGGGCATGTCAGGAACCATGAATCAGACTGAGACAGAAAATGCAGTTAAATCACACCTTTTAATGTAATAGTAAAAATGATACAGATCATTAAACGTAGTCAAAACATAAGCCGGGATCGGAAGCTAATGCGGGTAGTCAGATAAGCCAGTAATCCTGAAAACAGAGATCAGCATAGTCGGAGGCAGAAGAACAGGATCAGGTACCAGAAGGGACATCAGCCGGGCGAAGTCTTTCACAGGAACACAGCAGAGAATCTCCAGATATGTTGACCAAGGCGAAGGCACCGGAAGGATTTAATGACCAGGCCATTTTTTGCGATATGGCACTGCATCGCTTTAACTGACAATTGCGCGGTCCTGCAACATTGTACACAAGCAAAATTTATGTCCTTTTTTTTCCACAAATAGAGCTCTCCTTTGGTGGTATTTGATCACCTCTGCGTTTTAATTTTTTGCGCTATAAACAAAAAAAGACCGACAATTTTGAAAAAAAAAAAAACAATATTATTGACTTTTTGCTATATTAAATATCCTCAAAAAATATATATAAAAAACAAATGTCTTCATAAATTTAGGCCAATATGTATTCTTCTACATATTTTTGGTAAAAAAATACATTTGCAATAAGCGTATATTGATTGGTTTGTACAAAAGTTATAGCGTCTACAAAATAGGGGACATATTTATGGTATTTTTCTTATGCATTTTTTTTCTAGTAATGGCGGTGATCAATGATTTTTAGCAGGACTGCGATATTGCGGCAGACAGATCGGACACTTTTTAGGGACCATTGAAATTTAAACAGCGATCAGTGCTATAAATAGCCACTGATTACTGTTTAAATGTCACTGGCAGCGAAGGGGTTAACACTAGGGGGCAATCAAGGGGTTAAGTGTTCCCTAGGGAGGTGTTTCTAACTGTGGCGGGAGTGTACTGACATGGACTAGAGAGAGATCGCTGTTCCTGATTACTAGGAACAGCAGATCTCCCTGTACTTCCCTAACAGTATGGGGATCTGTCCGTTTACATTGACAGATCCCCGTTCTGGCTCTCTGAGGAGCGATCGTGGTTTGCCGGCGGACATCGTGGCAGCCCGCTATGCGCATCGGCTTTGGCGTCGCCTCGTGCATGTGCCCCCAATAGCTCTTAAAGTGGCCGACGTACACCTACGGTGGTTTCCGCAGCCGTGCTAACCTGCCGCAGTATAATGATGGTGGCTGGTTGGCAAGCAGTAAATAGCCAGACGGGGCTGGCTGTATGCAGGACTGACGAGCAGGTAATGATCATCAGATGAGCCACTGTGGGAAACCATGAGTGCTGACAATTATTAGACAGCAGAGCAGCCTGAGCACAGAGATGAGATGCATTGATGGGCACTGACCCTTATTTTGCTTCAAAGTTATTTATTTAAATTGTAGGTTTTTTTCCTGAAACTTCCCTCTCAAAATTAAGGTGCGTGTTATACGCCAATGAATACGGTAGTCAGTACGGACCATAACCTGTTAAGAAGTGTAATGGATGGATGTATATTTAACCACTTAAAGACCAGCTTACGCCGATATACGTCGGCAGAATGGCACGGCTGGGCAAAGTAACGTACCTGAACGTCACTGTGATTTTCCCACCCTGCACGCGTGCCTGCCAAAATAGCGCCAAAATTGTCCGATGTGTCTGCCATAATGTCGCAGTCACGATAAAAAATCGCTGATCGCCGCCATTACTAGTAAAAAAAAAAATATTAATAAAAATGCCATAAAACTATCCCCTATTTTGTAGACACTATAACTTTTGCGCAAACCAATCAATAAACGCTTATTGCGTTTTTTTTTACCAAAAATATGTAGACTAATAAGTATTGGCTTAAACCAAGGAAAACATTTTTTCTATATTTTTGGGGGATATTTGTTATAGCAAAAAGTAAAAAATATATATTTTTTTTTTCAAAATTGTCGCTCTATTTTTGTTTATAGCGCAAAAAATAAAAACCGCAGAGGTGATCAAATACCACCAAAAGAAAGCTGTATTTGTGGGAAAAAAAGGACGTCAATTTTGTTTGAGAGCCACGTCGCACGACCGCGCACTTGTCAGTTAAAGCAACGCATTGCCGAATCGCAAAAAGTGGCCTGGTCATTTGGCAGCCAAATGGTCCGGGGCTGAAGTGGTTAATTGTGCATAAAGTTATATTTTGTACTTACCATATGTCCATATATATACACATACACACATACGTACATGTCTTGTGCCTGATGTGAGATTATACCCATACAACTATCACCACTAAGGCCCCTTTCACACTGGGGCGGGAAGGTGCGCTGTGGGTATAGCGGCGCTATTTTTAGCGCCGCTATACCTTCATTTTTAACCCCCGCTAGCGGCCGAAAGAGGGTTAATACCGCCCGCAATGCGCCTCTGCAGAGGCGCATTGCGAGCGGTATTACCGCGGTTTCCCATTGCTTTCAATGGGCAGCAGCGGTAAAGGAGCGGTGAGCACACCGCTCCTTCACCGCTGTAAAGATGCGGCTAGCAGGACTTTTGGAGCGGTCCTGCTAGCGCACTGCTTCAGTGTGAAAGCCTTCAGGCTTTCACATTGAAGACTGCAGGGCACGATTTTTTCAGGCGGTATAGCAGCGCTATTATTAGCGCTAAACCACCTGAAAAACGTGTCAGTGTGAAAGGGGCCTAAATATTACTGTACAAACCATAACATTCACTGAATAATTGAATATACTGTGACAGCAGGAAGGTAAAGTCACCTGGTTGCATCCAGGGGGGTAGATATATTTCGCCCAGATTCAGGCTTTACGCCGACTTATACAACTAGGTGGAGAGTTGTATAAGCCCAGCTAAGGCTAGTGGGCTCATGGATGACTCATACCTCTAGGGAGAGTGTGGGGCGTCGTGCAGACAGAGATGAGGAGACCAGCTGAACCTTGTCAGCTCATTTAGGCCTCTATAAGAACTCCCAGCTTCATTAGATGTTAGCTCATGCCTGGAACCAGACCTGTGTGGACTGTCTAGGGAGAGTGAACCCCTGTGCGGTGAGGCAAAGCCTGTGTGGCTATTTGTTTGGACTTTTACTAAACCAGGGACTTAGGGACTAGGACAGCACCAGGCTGATCCCAGTTGTTAGTTTAGGAAACCTGCATGTTTAGTCAGAGGTCAAACTGACCAGGATTTATTTTGTTTGTTTCTTCTTGGCTTTGCTGTGTTTTTGTCACTGTACATAGAGAAATAAACCGCACCTTTTGATTTTGAAAACCACAACCTCCGTCTGCTGGCCCTGTTTTTGTGTGGGGAGCCCAACCAGGGGGTCACACACACCCGCTACTGAGTTAACCCCCTCACAGTTGGTGGAGAATGCGGGCAGTTTTTTTTAAGCCAGCATGGAGGAGATACTGAAACAGCTGGCTCTAGCAAATGCCAATCAACAGCAGACAAATGCAGGTTTGCAAAGGAGCCTTGCAGCCCAGCAGCAAGCTCATCAACAAGCCCAGCAGCAATCTGAGGCCCGCTTCATAGACCTGTTACAGAAGCAAGAGCAGAGACTACAACAAATGGAAGCAGTAATGCAGCAACGTCCGCAGACCAGTGAGGAAAGCCGTCCCACTAATACCGCGTCCTTTGGGGTGAGTCGTTTATTGACAAAAATGACTGGAGAGGATGATCCAGAGGTATTTTTGACCACATTTGAAAGGACTGCTGAAAGAGAAAAGTGGCCTGAGGAGCAGTGGGCTGGACTGGTGGCTCCTCTGTTAACTGGTGAATCGCAGAAGGCTTACTATGACCTAGAGCCTGACCAAGCAAAAGACTATGTGATGCTAAAAGCTGAAATATTGGCAAGGCTGGGTGTCACCCTGGCTGTCCGGGCTCAGCGTGTGCATAACTGGACTTTCCAGCTTGGAAAACCCCCCAGGTCTCAATTGTATGATCTCATTCACCTGAGCAGGAAGTGGCTACAGCCAGAGACTTTGTCCGCACCAGAGATTGTGGAACGTGTTGTAATGGATCGGTTTTTGAGAGCTCTTCCTACTGCCATCCAAAAGTGGGTAAGCCATGGAGACCCAGAGACGGCCGGTGGTCTTGTGGATCGTGTAGAGAAATACTTGGCTACAGAGAACCTGACGGCCTCTTCCAGAGACTCTCGGACTTTCCACCCTAAGACCAGACCATCCCCAGGGGCGGATAAGAGGATTCCAAGGGGTGAGGGTGGAGAGAGTGAGAGGGTGGGAGCTCTACCCAAAGTTTGGCGAGAACAGCCTGGGAAGTCAGGGGCTCAAGAGGCAGCCAAAAGGATTGTTTGCTACCGCTGCCGGCAAGCGGGACATATTGCAGCAAATTGCCCGGTTGTGGAGGAACCCATGCAATGTGACTTTCTGACGGACAGACGTCAGTCGCTGTGTGCGACAGTCGCATGCACTGCCATTCGGGGAACTGAGAAACATTTATGCAAAATGTGTATTAATGGTAGAAATGTTGTGGTATTACTGGATTCAGGTAGCCTTGTGACCCTGATAAAGGCTGAATTAGTTAAAACAGAGGTCTCTGGGAATAGCAAGGTAGCTGTTATTTGTGTGCATGGGGACACCCGAGAGTATCCAGTGACTACAGTGTGTTTTGAGACCCCCAAAGGTACCCTCTCTCATCCAGTGGGGTTAGTATCTCAATTACCGCATGATGCCATTGTGGGAAGAGATTTTCCGAAGTTCTGGGAACTGTGGGATGGTCCTGAGCCCCCCACTGGTGCCCCTATGTACCAGGAATGTGATAGCCAGAACTCCTCTGAGAGTGGTGAGGACTCTCCAGAATTTCCCTTGTCAGTATTGGCAGGGGAGACTCAAGAAACTGGAGAGGAGCCCACCTCCTCAGACGAAAACCTACCGTCTGTGGAGTTTTCTGATCTGGAGGTTCACAGGGAAAATTTTGCCACAGAACAGTTAAAAGACCCCGCCCTAATAAAGGCACGGGAAAACGTAGTGGAAATAGATGGCGAGTTAGTGAACCCAGATAATACCTGCACTTACCCATACTTCAGCGTAGAGAAGGACCTACTGTATCGGGTGGCAAAAAGGGCAGAAGAAACCGTTGAGCAGCTTGTGGTGCCCAAACCTTACAGGAAGTTGGTGTTGGAGTTGGCCCATGGGCACATTCTTGGAGGTCATCTGGGGACAGAGAAAACCCGAGAGAGGGTATTACAGAGATTCTATTGGCCTGGGGTGATGAAGGACATAGAAAATTATTGTTCCTCCTGCCCTGTGTGTCAGAGGTCGGCCCCGATGCCACATTTCCGTAGCCCGCTGGTCCCTCTACCCATCATTGAGGTCCCGTTTGAGAGAATCGCAATGGATTTGGTAGGTCCTATAATCAAGTCCGCTAGGGGGCACCAGTACATATTGGTTATAATGGACTATGCCACCCGTTATCCAGAAGCGATCCCTCTCAGAAATACCTCGGCCAAAACCATAGCCAAAGAGCTATCTCTTGTTTTTAGCCGGGTGGGTATTTGTAAAGAACTGCTTACGGACCAAGGTACACCCTTTATGTCCCGGGTTATGAAAGAGCTGTGTAAATTGTTCAAAGTGATGCAATTGCGTACATCTGTGTATCACCCCCAAACCGATGGGCTGGTTGAAAGATTCAACAAAACCCTAAAACAAATGTTGAAGAAAGTGGTGGATAGAGATGGAAAGGATTGGGACTGTCTACTTCCTTATTTGATGTTTGCTATTAGGGAGGTGCCCCAATCCTCTACGGGATTCTCCCCCTTTGAGTTACTGTATGGGAGACACCCAAGAGGGCTGTTGGATATTGCCAAGGAAACTTGGGAAAGTGAGAGTTCTCCCCACAGGAGTGTGATTGAGCATGTCGCCCTGATGCAAGATCGAATTGCACAGGTAATGCCCATCGTGAAGGAACATTTGGCCCAAGCGCAGTTGGCACAGCAGAGAGTGTACAACCGTGGAGCAAAGACCCGTACCTTTTCCCCGGGGGATAGGATATTGGTACTTGTCCCTACGGTTGAAAGTAAATTCCTTGCCAAATGGCAAGGCCCCTACGAGATAATGGAAAAAGTGAGCGAAGTGAATTACAAGGTCAGACAACCAGGAAGGCGAAAGCCCGAACAGATATATCACGTTAATCTGTTGAAAGCCTGGAGGGATAGAGAGTCCCTAGTCGCAGAAACTTGGTCACCAGCTCAAACTGGTTGCGTGATTCCGGAGGTTGGAATAGCAGCCACCTTGTCACAACCCCAACAACAGGAGGTTAAGGAGTTTGTGCTTCGCAACAAGGAGGTGTTCTCTGAGCTGCCGGGACAAACATCTGGGGTAGAGCATGATATTATTACCCCGCCCGGTGAAAGGGTGAAGTTAAAACCCTATCGGATCCCAGAGGCCCGACGGGAGGCAATACGGGAGGAAGTACAGAAAATGCTGAACTTAGGGGTGATAGAGGAGTCCCAAAGTGATTGGTCTAGTCCCATTGTGTTGGTGCCTAAACCGGATGGGAGCTGGCGATTTTGTAACGATTTTCGTCAGTTGAACAAAGTTACAAAATTTGACACCTACCCCATGCCACGTATAGATGAGTTGATCGACCGGCTGGGAACAGCCCGATACATGACGACTCTTGACCTCACAAAAGGGTATTGGCAAATTCCCCTGGCCAAGTCGGCCAAAGAGAAAACCGCATTTGTAACCCCAGACGGGGCGTTCCAATATAAGAGAATGCCGTTCGGGTTACAGAATGCGCCGGCCACATTCCAGCGGAAAATGGACCAGATACTGAGGCCCCATCGGAAGTATGCTGCGGCTTACCTGGATGACGTAATTGTCCATAGCACAGATTGGGCCTCACATCTGCCAAAAGTGCAAGCAGTCCTAGACTCTATCCGGGAAGCGGGGTTTACGGCTAACCCCAAGAAGTGTACCATTGGGCAGGAGGAGGCCAAATATCTTGGGTACACCATTGGCAGGGGAGTGATAAAACCCCAACTCAACAAAGTCGAGGCCATCCAGAGTTGGCCACGTCCCAACAGCAAGAAGCAGGTACGGGCCTTTCTGGGAATCGCGGGTTATTATCGGCGCTTCATTCCCCACTTTGCTTCTAAGGCTGTGCCCCTAACCAACCTGACGAAAGGGAAAGGGTCGGTCATGATTAAATGGACCCCCGAGGCTGAGGCAGCATTCCAATTCTTGAAACAAGCCTTATGTAGCCAGCCAGTGTTGTACTCACCCGACTTCTCTAAAGACTTTGTCGTACAAAGTGATGCGTCAGATGTGGGGTTAGGAGCAGTATTGTCCCAGGTCTGGAACGGGGAAGAGCACCCAGTCATTTACCTCAGCAGGAAGTTGAAGTCCCATGAGGTAAATTACGCCACGGTTGAAAAGGAGTGTTTAGCGGTGAAGTGGGCTCTAGATTCCCTTCGGTACTATCTGCTAGGTAGGCACTTTGACATGGTTACGGATCACGCTCCGTTAAAGTGGATGGCTCAAAACAAGGAGACAAATAGAAGAGTGAATAGGTGGTTCCTGGCCCTACAGGAATTCAACTTCACAGTAAAGCATCGCCCTGGCGTTCAAATGGGGAATGTGGATGCTTTGTCTCGAGTACATGAATGCCTGATTGCTGGTGTTCCAACCCCAAGGTTAAAACAAGAGGGGGGGGTATGTGACAGCAGGAAGGTAAAGTCACCTGGTTGCATCCAGGGGGGTAGATATATTTCGCCCAGATTCAGGCTTTACGCCGACTTATACAACTAGGTGGAGAGTTGTATAAGCCCAGCTAAGGCTAGTGGGCTCATGGATGACTCATACCTCTAGGGAGAGTGTGGGGCGTCGTGCAGACAGAGATGAGGAGACCAGCTGAACCTTGTCAGCTCATTTAGGCCTCTATAAGAACTCCCAGCTTCATTAGATGTTAGCTCATGCCTGGAACCAGACCTGTGTGGACTGTCTAGGGAGAGTGAACCCCTGTGCGGTGAGGCAAAGCCTGTGTGGCTATTTGTTTGGACTTTTACTAAACCAGGGACTTAGGGACTAGGACAGCACCAGGCTGATCCCAGTTGTTAGTTTAGGAAACCTGCATGTTTAGTCAGAGGTCAAACTGACCAGGATTTATTTTGTTTGTTTCTTCTTGGCTTTGCTGTGTTTTTGTCACTGTACATAGAGAAATAAACCGCACCTTTTGATTTTGAAAACCACAACCTCCGTCTGCTGGCCCTGTTTTTGTGTGGGGAGCCCAACCAGGGGGTCACACACACCCGCTACTGAGTTAACCCCCTCACAATACATACATTCTAATTACACTTCTTAACTTAGATTTTTTTAAATGTACATACAATCACTATAATTAAAGGGCCTTTTTATCACTTTTTACAACTTTTTTTTTTTCATTTAAATTTTTATTGGTAGAAGGATAGAAACATACAAAGTATGTTACAAAGTTCTCATATAAAGAGACAATAGCAAAATATGTTTGTGAATAAATTTTTCCATGCAGGGCATGAAGTATATGCACTTAGTCATCTGGAAAAACATGAGAAGAAAAACAAAAGAAAAGAAGGTAAATACAAGGCAACTTTGGTAGCAGGTACATATCAAAGAAACAAGGTAGTTGATATTGTTATCACTTTTTACAACTTTTTATATTACATATATTTTTTATTGGGAATATGAATGTAGCGCTGGTGATTCAAGGAGAAAAATAGATATCTCACTGAGTGAATATGACCACTGGGTGTGAACAGTGAAAATATAAACAATAAAACCAAGTATTGTGAATATAAATGTGCTAATAAGTCCACATGAAGAAAAATAAGATATGAAAATGTCCATCAACATAACATGTGATGTAACGGTGAAGATAAACGTGTAGCCACATGGATCATCATGAGGAACTTTCTTTCAAGTGAATAAGAGAAGATTGAATACGCTTACCAGAACCAGTGGATCTACCTGTCAGCGACGGCAGATCATTCAGGCATAGGAAATCCCAACAGCGAATAGGCTCAACTTGTCTGACGACTCTGGGTAGTAGGAACCACAAACGCATAGGTATGGGAGGTCCCTTGGTCTGTTTTTTCAGCAATCACCCACGCCTTCTTGTCTGGGGACAGTGTCTTCATTGCTTGACATATCTGTTCCTCACCCCAGGACTCTCCTTTAATTTCAATCACCACGCTGAAATCTGGGTGGGCATTTTCTTCCTTTCCTTTCTGCCCAATGGCAATAGGGAACCACAATAATACCACACAGTAATATATATATATATATATATATATATATATAAATATTGTTACCTTGGTGCTGGTCACCTGCCCCACAGCTGCAATAGACAGAGTCCCACACAAGATGTAGCTTAACCAGTGGTAATGTGTTTACTTGGCAAAAGAATAAAACAATGATTACACAGACAAGATTGACTACACACAGCTCCCTGCAAAAGTCAATGTGACACAACTGGTACAGAATGTCTCTGCTCCCAGACACAAATGACATGACCTGGGGTCAGATCTGAGTGAGTGTATGGTGGAGGAATCTCCCAATGCAAATGGCACCAGCACTGGGACACCTCTCCACCAAGTCCCACACAACTCACCCAAACAGCGAAATAACAAAGTGATGCAAACAGTTATACTAAAAATAAAAGATCATAAGCCATATGGCTCCCCCTAGTGGACAGTTCAACTGGTGAGTGTCCCGTTGTAGAACTTCCGGAAATAAAGTAAGCGGATGACTGTTCCTTTAAATGTCAGTTAGTCTTCTGCTAGCTTCGTTGGTGCACTTATCTATTTGTATTCCAATAAACAGGGTGAAGATAAATGACAATCACTTGATGCAAGTAGTGTATAGGCAGAACAAACACTAGTTCTTCCCAGCCGCTGTATCACTCTCAGGTGTAACGTATCCCTACTGCAGATGCCAGCAAGTACACGTGGAACTATGGAAACCACCTTCCTGCGACCCAGTTAACTATGTTGATAGGCAAGTGCCTTCTCACCAAATGAGGCCTCGCGGGTCCACTCCATCTGGAACCTCTCCTTGTTCTCAGTCTCTCTGTAACACGAGGCCCCACAGCCGTTTACAAGGTGACGTGGATAGGTGACTCCGGATGCTGTGAAGTGTAGACGGGTCCCTCTCTGGCTCGATTAGCAAGGCTGTCCACAAGGATCCCTCCGTCAGGCGATCCTCTCTCTCTGTAACTTAAGGCCCAGGCTTCTTCGGCCTAGGCGCGCACACAGCAGGCCTCTTGCCTGTTGAAGATGGCGCCCAGAGAGAGCGGGCCGAGGCCCCGTCTCTCCCTTAAATCAGTTCTCCCAGCAGGCTGTGCTTGGCGCACTGCACTTTGGTAGCACACTGGGGTTTGTGGGTATTGTAGTCTCAATCCAACCCACGGCAATAGAGTCTCTGCCTCTTGTACTACAATGCCCACCATGCTTTGTTCTTAACATGACGGAACCAAACAACTTCCAAATTATAACACAAAACGAGCACCAGAGGGAGCCAAGTTCCCCATTAGGCATCAATTGCAGTCTGTTAAGATACAGTATCATATTTTTACATATTTCATCCAGTGTACTGTACACCTTTTCCTAATGAAGTGGCCACTAAAAGCCATGAAATGTGTCAATGGTGTTTTGACCTGTTTTTATAAACAATACTGACCTAATTGAAGAATCTACTTGGAAGCACCTTTTTATTAAATGGTCAACACTGCTGATCACACGTTTGTTCCATTTATCCTTTTTACAATCTGTGGAGAGTGTAGTGTTAGATGCACTAGCAGATTTAGATGGACCAAAAAGTACTGTAAATCCAAACTCCAGCTTTGAATTTTTAGGCAGTTACAGCAGCAGTATTTGTTTTCCTTTTGGGATAAAGGTTTTACATGTTTGAGTTTTAACAACCAACCAACCAAACCAACACAGAATAAGAACATAGTCTGTCCTATTGATGACACAGTAAGGTACAAGTTCCTTATTCACATACAGAATACAGTTAAAACCCACCCAAGAAGTGAATACTGTGATGTAAGACACGGAAAAATAATTATAAAATTTCTGAGAATGGGTAGTGTCCATCCCACCCCATCATATGGGATCATACTGTGACTAAGGAGATAGTGAATACACCAAACCTCATAAAGGATCCTTCTAGAGTGTCCATTTCACAAAACCTGTGCATGTCTATGAACAAAAAGAGGAGACAGGAGATCAGAACTAAAAAAAATATACTGATTGGTAGAAATTTTAGTCTGACATATAACCCCTGGTTACATTGCCAACATGAGCTACCAAGGGTGTTAGTTCCAAATACTCACAAGAGAGCGTATGAGGCAATATCATTGGACAGGATGAGTAAGAGAGATAGAAAAGATGAGAGGAAAGGCAAGGGGGAGGAGAAAGCAAGGGGGCAACATGGAGCATTGATTGCAGTTGTTGCCGCCAAGGGTGGCACAACCAGCTATTAGGTTTAGGGGGTAATTATTTTTTCACATAAAGTCAGGCAGGTTTGGACAGCTTTTTTGCCTTAATAAATAAAACCATCATTTAAAAACTGCATTTTGTATTTACTCGGGCTATCATTGTGTAATAATACAATTTGTTTAATGATCTGAGTCATTTAAAGCGGTTGTAAAGCTAATTTTTTTTTATCAATATCTGATCTATATGCGGCATAGATCAGGAATATAGCTGTTATTTCTGCATAAATTTTCGATTTACCTGTTATATGCATATGCTTTTTCTGAACTTCCTCCTTTAGTGTATCTATGATCTCCTCAGCTTCCGGGTTTTTAGAGAGCGCTCTGTGCAGAAACGTCACGTCTTCAAAGGAACTAAAATTCCCTTGATGCTTAGCGGCATCGCGCATGCGCTTTGTTCTCATTTCTATTACAGACTTCGGTGCACAGCCCCTGCCAAGCAGCCACGCCCATTCCCACCTCCCCAGCACGCCCATACACTGAATAAACATAAAGTGGGCAGAGTAAAGGTGGGGCTGTGCTGTTGAGCTTGTCATTCTGATTACAATAACATGGCATGTTACAGCGTCTTAGACACGCCCGCTGCTCCCCTACCTCCCGTGCCTGTGAACGCAGACAGTGTCTCCCCGCAGGGATGTAGTCCCAAGGGAGGGGGCACGCACATCTAGTAAACTCCAGGCAAAACGGCTCGGATGAGGGGGCAACCTTGGAGAACAGGAACAGGAAGTTACAAATTCACACACAAAAAAGAAGCATTTAAAAAGAAAAATGAAGGAAAAGGTAAGTGAACCAACAGTACACTACCTTAAAGGAACAGAATTAGCAGATAAAAAACAAACCTTTAGTATCACTTTAAGTGTAACAAATATGCAAAAAAAAGAAAAAATCAGAAAGGGGGCAAATAATTTTTCCCGTCAGACTCCATGGCAGACTACGTGTGGGTTAACCTCGCCTCCTCTCCACAGCTATAGGACCCCTTACCCATAAATTTGAGCTCACCTCCACAGACAGGTGTTCCTTTTTTGTCCTCCTCACATTGACCTTCATCATGCGATTCTGTGCGATGTCCAGGATGTGTGGAAGGCTTGGTACTGCTACTGCGGTGCACCCAGGGCCCAGCTATGAGCGGGCGAGTGGTTACAGGGCTGGAAAATTCCCCTATGGTGGAAGGGATGTGGCCCAGAGTACCGGATCGGATGTCGCAGGAATCCCCGGCTGGCAAGGTCTGAAGGCTCTAATTTCTCTTCATCCGTGGCAGACAAGTTTTTGTATGTATTTCATTTTGTCTTTTGTCTCCCTTCCTTGTTGTTTGCTTGTCCCGGCATGTGGAGCGCTTCTGCGTTCCAGGACGCCATAGCTCCTCCTGATTCCGGCCCGCCGCGCATCTGCGCATGCGCAGAGCCGCAGTGAAACCGAGGCTTGGTTTTCACGCATGCGCGGTGCGGCGGAGGGGTCAGGGGCCGCACAGGCGCAGTAGGTCTGGTCCCCTCGGCGCATGCGCGCAGCGGGATCGGCCGTGACGTCATTCCATCGGTTTATTTAAACCGCTGAAGAGCCCTATACAGGTGGGATAACTTGTGGGCATATAGCGGCAGCCTCCCGGAGCCTCGTATTACCTGGATAGGGTAAGCACCTCATTGGCAATGTAATGCTTAAGTATGCTGTAGTGTCTCTTAAAGGGACAGTTTAAAAAAAAAAAAAAAACTTTTTTTTGTGTGCTGTTCTTTGCATTGATTTGCTTATCCTTAGTCTAGGTTGTGTAGTTTCGGATTTTCTGTGTCTCCCTCATCATGGACTCATCTTCACCGCCGTGTGGCCAGCCCTCCCACACAAGGTATGTGCAGAGTGGGTAGGGGGTTGGTGTCTTTTGTGCCTTTGCTGGTGGTTGCTAACGGTTACATCCTGCCCACCTTCCTCCCCCTCCCTCTGTCTGTATTATCTCTTACAGCCCGGCTATATCAGTTCATCAGTCACAAGACAGGGACCTTGCCAGGCCGCATCAGCATCATCATTCATCCTCCAGGTCCTGACGCGGCACTACGTCTAGGACCCATCATCATAGGGGACGTTTACATTCCCCCTCTAGACATAGGAGATGTTCCCATTCCTCCTCTAGTCACCGCCACCACCACCGCGATAGTCGCTCTGACCACAGAGCCTGTTGGGGATGTAAGACCAGAATCCCGGAGGGCAAATCGATATGCGACCCATGTTATGCCTGAGCGGTCGGTGAGAAAGAGACCGAAAAACAAAATCTTGAGTCTCTTGTGAAACGTGTGGTACAGCAATCTATGAAGGAAATAGTTGCCCCCCACACGAGGAGCCAGTCCACCACCTTGTCTGGCTCCTTGGCTGACGAGGCCCAGGAGGATTCAGGCCAATTCCAGCCCCATGATTCCTCCCATAATTCCTCGCAAGACGAGATGGAGGGAGATGATTCTACGGTGGGATTCGACTACGCTTTAGTCTCTCCACTAATCAAGGCAGTGAAGGAAACCTTAAAGTTGGAAGATACCACTGCCCCCCCAGAGAAACAAAGAAAACTGTTTAAGCAACTGGGGAAAGAACGCTCCAATTTCCCACTTCCCTCTGAGCTGAAAGGAGTGTTTGAGGAAGAATGGAGCAAGGGAGATAAGAAGGTTTCTATGCTAAGCAAAACCTCTAGACTGTATCCCTTTAAATCTGAGGACGTTAAGCATTTGGAAAACGCTCCCCTCGTAGATGCAGCAGTAATGCGCCTAGCGAAGCATGTCACCCTCCCGCTAGATGATACTGTATCTTTTAAAGATGGTCTGGATCGAAAGATTGACCAAGACCTCAAAAGAATATATAGCCTGACCGGAACGGCCTGCAAACCAGCTTTAGCCCTTGCAGTTACCTCCAAAGCAATGGAGGCCTGGGTGGAAAATGTAGACTCCGTTCTGAAAGGTGTCTCGGGGTAACTATCTCAAAGTTCAGCAGTGCAAGAACTTAAACTGGCAGTCGCCTTTTTGGGGGAAGCATCAATTGACCTCATCCGTTTACTGGCCAGATCAATGTTGTCTTCGGTCACGGCCAAACGAGCATTGTGGTTATGCCCGTGGCTTGCTGATCCAGCCTCCAAGCAGGCGTGGTGCAAAATTCCCTTTGAAGGGACTTCATTGTTTGGGAACAAACTTGATGTTGTGTTACACTATGTGATTATTCTTGCTCTGTATCTTTAAGATCTGTCCCCTTCTTTCTAGCTGAACTCTCTCTCTCACCGTAGTTCTTTATATTTCTCCTCCACTTCCTGATTCTGGTCATTACTCCTGTATATCTTACAGGCTAAACAGCTTACATGTGGCTTACAACTGCAACGTTTTTCTACCTATGAATATCCATCATTAAATTGAACATTCGAAAAGATTCATCGTCTGTCATCCTAACTGTGAGTTTATTCATTGAGTTAAGCTGCCTGTATCGATGCAAGGGATGAATATCAAACCAGCTTGTTTAAGGCCTACATCAACCTGGAGATGAACTTTATCGCTTTGTAGTTGAGACAGAACAGTAGAAAAACTGAGTTTCACAGCCTAATTACAAGATTTCTGCATGTCAGTACTGATACAGACAAGATTTACTGCCCTCATAGCAAGAAAGAAGAAGAGAGCAGCACATGGCAGCCTTATAGCCTGAGTTTGTCTGCATGGTGTCATATTTCAGCACCCAGAGCCTGCCTGCTTTCACAGTCAGTCTGCTATCATGAGTGACCAAGCTTCTATATGTGAACTCACATCTCCTTCCTCACAAGTTCCTGAAGAAACTGAGTTACCCAAACGCTCAGTTAAACCCACTTGGAAAGTAATGGAGAATTATGAAGCTTCAAGGACTGAATTGTCAAATAGCTTGGAATTAGTCTGGGAGAAAATAGTTGCTGAAGCTAATACAGTGTCTGTTGAACGTGAACTACTGACACTAGAGGGCGCCATTAAACAACTTTCTGCCTCATATGAGCTTTATCAGCTTACCAGCATCAAATTCACTAATGTCTTACAAAACATGAATTCAGACGATTCACTGAGGCAGTTAAAGTGTGTCAACAGTCTTAATATTGAAAGAGACAGTTTTATCCAGCAAACCAGATTAAAGGCAGAAGCAAAGATAAAGCTGTTACAGGACACTGCATCTCACAGATCTGTTTCCACCAGACGTTCTAAAAACTCGTCAAGATCCCATAGTTCAAGATACTCAACACTCAGTGAGCGGCTTATTAATGCCCACGCTGAAGTGGAAGCCAGCAAAGTGCAGGTGGCATATGCAGAAAAAAGAGCAGAGTTGGAAGCGCAGTCAGCACGACAAAGAGCAACAATGGAAACCTTAAATGAACAGTGTAAACATGACGCAGCTATGGCAAAGCTAAGGGTCCTACAGCAAGCTATCAGTGCAGACGAAGGTGCAAGTGAGAAAGACAGCATTAACCTAAACATAGCAGATATGGAAGACCCCCTCAAACGCACTAAAGACTATGTCCTAAGCCACTGCAGTGCACACTCCATCGTCTTCAATGCTCCCGACTACATAGAGACTCCTTCACAGCTTCAAGTTAAAGAGGTTCCAGCAACTTCCTGCACACAAAATCACTCCACTGCATTTCCTACCTGCCTACCTTGCCTGCCTTCATACGTCACAGAGCATCAGCGCAAGCTTCAAGCAAGTCATCAATCTCCAGTCATCGGTACAGCCTTGAATCAACGTACCATTGGAACAACTGACTTCAAGCAACTCACCTGGATGCATCTGCTGCACCATATTTCCCTGTGTCCTTAACACCAATGTCAAAGATAACGCAATCAGCACCATTCAGCCAACAGCATCTCACATAAAGGTGGAGACAACTGAGACAGAAGAGTTTGTGAGGTACATGCTTCGCAGAAAGCTCACAAAGACTGGTCTTACAAGTTTTGATGACCAACCTGAGAACTACAGAAGTTGGAAATGTGCCTTCAGAACTACAATCAGCAATCTTGGCATTACAGCTGATCAAGAATTGAATCTGCTGATCAAATGGCTTGGTCCTCTATCTGCTGCACGTGTTAAGCCATTAAGATTGGTTTTCATGGACAATCCTACTGCAGGCCTCACAGCTGCATGGGAGCGACTAGAGCAAAGTTATGGCAGTCCAGAAGCTATAGAAAATGCTTTGTTCATACGTCTGGAAACTTTCCCAAAGATATACGGTAAGGACAACAAGGAGTTCCAGAGACTGAATGACCTTCTCCTTGAGCTTCAGCTAGCCAAGACAGACCCAAAACTACCTGGACTCAGTTACCTTGACACTCCAAGAGGGGTAAACCCAATTGTCTCCAAGCTCCCGTATGGTTTGCAAGAGAAATGGACTGCACTAGGATCATCATACAAAAGAGAGAACAAGGTTTCCTTCCCTCCATTCTCTTTCTTCTGTGAATTCATCAGGGAAATTGCAGAGACCAAGAACGATCCAAGTTTTTCCTACGGTGAGTACAGTCTCTTCTCACCCTTTCCTAAGAGTACCAGTCTTCAGGGCAACTATAGAAACCGTAGAGGCCCAGTGTCTGTGAAAAAGACTGACATCCTTCCCACTCCTACCACAGTTGTGGCCACAAACAAACAGAGTAGGAAGATTGAAAACCCTAACAGAGAGTGTCCCATACACAAGAAGCCACACCCCCTCAATAAATGTATCGGCTTTAGGAAAAAGCCTCTGGAAGAGCGCAAGGAGCTTTTAAAGACATTTAGGGTATGTTTCAGGTGCTGTGCTTCTACAGAACATTTTGCAAGGGACTGTAATGTGTCCATCAAGTGCATAGAGTGTGGCTCTGAAGAACATGTGCAAGCCCTCCATCCTCTTGAGCCCAGCTCTGCACAACCTGCCAACGCTCCTCCCAGGTTAATGCACGGCGGAGAGAATACAGACCAAGTGCCTAATTCTACCATCATTTCTTCATCCTGCACAGAAGTTTGTGGAGAAGACCGCTGTGGTAAGTCCTATGCTAAGATATGCTTGGTGAACATATACCACAAGGATCAACCAGAAAAGTCTCTAAAGGCATATGCTATCTTAGACGATCAGAGCAATTGATCTCTTGCAAAATCAGAATAGTTCAATCTATTTGAAATAAAAGGCGAAGCTCATCCTTACACCTTGGGTACCTGTAGTGGAACTATAGAGGTTTCTGGAAGAAGGGCTCATGGATTCATGGTATCTTCTCTCAAAGGTAACTTGCAATTACCCTTACCTACACTTGTTGAGTGCAATCCGATACCTGCTAACAGGGAAGAAATCCCTACTCTAGCTGCTGCTTTCCATCACCCTCACCTCAAGGTAATAGCAAATGAGATACCGCCGCTTGACAAAGATGCTCAGATCCTTCTTCTGTTAGGAAGAGAGATTCTAAGAGTTCACAAGGTACACAGACAAGTCAGTGGACCCCCAGATGCCCCATTTGCCCAGCGCACGGATCTAGGGTGGGTCATCATAGGCAATGTCTGCATAGGCAAAATGAAAAGACCTACCAACATTTCGTCATTCAAGACAAATGTTCTTCCAAATGGCCGAAACACTTACTTTGAGCCATGCCCACATCACTACTGGGTGAAAGAGAAGATAGCCAGCCACGGATGGCAACATGGTATCTCAGGTGACACAAGCCCTTTCTCCAATGAGTTCTTTCAAGATGACTCCAATAACTGTGTAGAACCCCTAACCCTTTCGTCTCCCAAGAGAGAGATTGCCCAACAACTTACAGCAGGCTATCAGTAGATTCTCCTCCTTAAAGCGAAACTTAATCAGGAAACCAGAGATGCAAAGGCACTTTGTGGACTTTATTTGACAGAGATCATGCAGAGCCTGCTCCCCCACTAAAGGAGGGGGAAGAATGCTGGTACCTTCCATCCTTTGGCGTGTATCACCCACGCACACCAGACCAAATTAGAGTTGTCTTCGATTCCAGTGCTCAGCACGAAGGTGTTTCTCTTAACAACATGCTCCTTACGGGACCCAACTTGAACAACAGTCTAATAGGAGTCTTGATTCGTTTCAGACAAGAGCCTGTAGCAGTAATGGCCGACATTCAACAGATGTTTCACTGCTTCATCGTCAGAGAAGACAACAGAAACTACCTCAGGTTTCTATGCCACAAGGACAATGACCTCAACAAGGAAGTTATAGATTATCGCATGAAGGTACATGTCTTCGGTAACAGTCCTTCCCCAGCAGTGGCAACTTATGGGCTAAGGAGAACAGCTCAGACTGGAGAAGTTGAATATGGATCGGATGCCCGTCAATTTGTTGAAAGAAACTTCTACGTTGACGACGCACTTAAGTCCTTTCCAACTGCTAAAGAAGCAATTGATCTTCTCACCAGAACAAAGGAGATGCTGTCTGTAGCAAACCTTAGACTACACAAGATTATATCCAACAGCCAGGAACTTATGAATGCCTTTCACTCTGAGGACTATGCCACTAGTCTAAAAAACATTGACTTAGGTACATATGTGCCTCCTGTACAGCGAAGTCTGGGTTTGTTGTGGAACATCAAACAAGACAAATTCACCTTCCAAGTGTCAACGTGTGACAAACCCTTCACTAAGAGAGGAGTCCTGTCCGTGGTGAATAGCATCTATGACCCACTGGGTTTCCTTGCTCCAGTTACCATTCAAGGTAAGATTTTACTAAGACAGTTGTCTACTGAGAACATAGACTGGGATACTCCCTTGCCTAGTGAGAATCAACACAAGTGGGAAAGGTGGAGATATTCTTTGAAGTCACTAGAAAAACTTCAGATTCCCCATTGCTATGTTCCAGGTTCCACTTCAACTGCTAACCGGAGAGAGATTCATATTTTCTCTGATGCATCAGTTGAAGCTATTGCTGCAGTAGCCTATTTGAAGACCTCTGAACTGAATGGAGAATCACACTGTAGTTTTGTCCTAGGCAAGGCAAAACTCACTCCCAAGCCTGCACATACCATACCAAGACTTGAACTTTGTGCAGCCATGCTAGCAGTAGAAATTGCCGAGGTCATACGAAGTGAAATGGACACTAGAATTGATTCTTTCACCTTCTATACAGACAGTAAGGTAATACTTGGTTACATAAACAACCAAACAAAACAATTTTATGTGTATGTCAGCAACAGGGTTGAACGTATCAAGAGATTCTCTCTACCAAGTCAATGGCATCACGTTCCCACTGAACTCAACCCAGCTGACTGTGGGACCAGAGCCGTGTCACCTGCCGCTCTTCAGGACAGCTTATGGCTGTCACCTCCAAGGTTTCTGTGTGAGGACTCTTACTCACCCACTATTGACACCACCTATGGGCTAGTGAGTCCTGAAGATGATAAGGAAATAAGAACTGTGAACATCTCACTACACACTTCTGTAAGTACAAAACAGAAGCTGCGGTCACACCATTACAGGCATCAATGGAAGCAGGTGCAGCATCTAGCCAATGTGTTCTGGCATCGCTGGAAGAAAAAGTATCTTCACCACCTTCAAGGTCGTAACAAATGGCAAGCATCTAAGCCGAATCTTAAGGTTGGAGACCTCATCCTTCTAAAAGACAAGGAAGTTTGTCGGAATGAGTGGCCTATGGGTCTTATTACTAAAGTTATGCCCAGCAACGATAACAAAGTCCGGAAGGTAGAAGTCAAGGTAACCAAGGGAGGATCGACACGAACCTTTAGTCGACCAATTACAGAGTTAGTACTCCTTTTGCCAGGTGAGTGACTTGTGCAAGGACTAGCCATGCTGTTGGCACGGCGGGGAGTACATTGCTGCCATCTACAGGTTCTACTCAGAACTTTGGAATTCTTTGAAGACATCATACTGTGACTTTATGTTCTTCATCCTGTTGAACTTACGTTTATTATTTGCTTGTTGCATGTTTTTCATTACAGGTTCCAGGACATTTATCAGTATTGGACTTATTGAACATATATATATTAGTTTAAGGTTATGAAATCTAAAGATTTCAGACGGGGAGTGTTGTGTTACACTATGTGATTATTATTGCTCTGTATCTTTAAGATCTGTCCCCTTCTTTCTAGCTGAACTCTCTCTCTCACCGTAGTTCTTTATATTTCTCCTCCACTTCCTGATTCTGGTCATTACTCCTGTATATCTTCCATGCTAAACATCTTACATGTGGCTTACAACTGCAACGTTTTTCTACCTATGAATATCCATCATTAAACGGAACATTCGAAAGGATTCATCGTCTGTCGTCCTAACTGTGAGTTCATTCATTGAGTTAAGCTGCCTGTATCGATGCAAGGGATGAATATCAAACCAGTTTGTGTAAGGCCTACATCAAGCTGGAGATGAACTTTATCGCTTTGTAGTTGAGACAGAACACTTGATAACGCCATTTCAAAAGCTACATGCGGAAAGTCGGGTTTGCTTTCCCAGGACAGGCGCCCGTTTAACCAGAGAAAACCTCAATGGAGACGCAGTACAGAGCGTTCGAGGGAGGCACGCTCCTATAAACCCGGACGGGATTTTAGGAGAAGCAGGAACTGGAATAGAGGGCAAACTTCCTTTCAAAAGTCTGGCAAGAAACAGACGCCTGGTGGGCGTGAGCCAACCAAGTCCTTTTGAGATTGGGCCCGCCCAGGCGGGTCGGGTAGGGGGTCGCCTACGCCTCTTCCGGCACGTCTGGGTGGCCTCGATCTCAGATTATTGGACCATCAAAACGGTCTCAACAGGCCACACATGGTTCTTCACCAATTATTTTTTTATGGTTGAACTGGATGGACTTGTGTCTTTTTTCAACCTGACTAACTATGTAACTATGTAACCAAGATCCCTCCATGCAGACCAATGCAAACTTCACTTCCTCAATCAGAACGAAAACAAGTTCTTCTTTCATATGTGAATGTCCTGAAAGATCAAGGAGCAGTGGTGCCCGTGCCAAAGGACAAGGAATTCCAGGGGGTATACTCCCCCCTCTTTCTAGTACAGAAGAAAAACGGCTCTTGGCCCCCAGTTATAGACCTCACCTTTCTAAACAGATATATAAAGCACGAGAAGTTCAAGATGGAGTCATTCTCAACTATCCAAAAAGTCGTTCAACCAGGCGACTGGTTGATCTCAAAAGATCAAAAGGACGCGTACTTTCATGTTCCCGTGGCGGAAGATTTTCACAAATATCTACGGTTCCAGGTCGAACAAGAGCACTTACAATTTATTTGTCTTCCATTCGGGCTAACAACTTCTCCAAGAGTCTTTTCCAAGGTGCTGTTGGCAGTTGTGTCCCTTATCAGAATACAGGGTGTGCGTCTGTATCATTATCTGGATGATTTGCTAGTACTGTCTCAAGACAAGCAGCAGCTCCTGATCCACAAAGATCAGGTGATCTCTATACTGTTGGAGTTTGGATGGCTCCTAAACCGGGAGAAGAGTCAGCTAGAACCGACCCAGCGCTTAGTCTATCTAGGAGCTCAGTTCGACACCATAGAGAATACCATCTCTATTCCGGAAGAAAAAATACAGATCATTCGGGAAAGAATCTCCTTAGGCCTAGACTCCTCACACCTAAGGGCGTCACAGTGCCTGAAGATAATCGGCACGATGGTGGCCACATCCCCTATGGTCAAATGGGCGATGTGGAGACTTCGTCTTTTTCAGTCAGGTTTCCTCCAGCAGTGGAGGTCGGACGATCTCAATCAGTTGATCTGGATAACACAGTCAATGAGGAACAGTCTCCTCTGGTGGCTTCAAACCAAGAACTTGCTAACTTGCCACTCCCTTGCTCCCATCCAGTGGGTGACTGTTACATCCGATGCCAGCAATACGGGCTGGGGGGCCTATTGTGGAGCAGAACTGGCTCAGGGCAAATGGGATGCCCGTCTCCACACTCCAGGTTCAAACATTCTGGAGCTACGTGCGGCATGGTGTGCCCTTCAAGCCTTTTCCCACCTCCTGAAAGGGAAGTCGGTCCCACTCAAAATGGACAACACCACTGCGGTGGCATACGTGAAGAGGCAAGGGGGCACTCGGAGCTTCGCCCTTCTCCAAGAGGTCGAGCCCATCATGACCTGGGCTCAGAGGAATCTGATCAACTTGACAGTAGCCTTCATTCCAGGGGAGCAGAACATTCAAGCGGACTTCCTGTCACACAGCAATCTAGACAACAACGAATGGTCACTGCATCCACAAACATTCAAGTGAATCCTATCGTTGGAATTCAATCCAGAGGTGGATCTGTTTGCATCCCCCTGCAATTACAAGATCGACAGATACTACACTCGAGGTCGGTGCAGTCAAGCCTTCGGAGTAGATGCATTAACGAGTCAATGGGATTTAAACAAGGTATATGCCTTCCCTCCGCGTCCAATCATGCTAAAATTCCTACAGCGGCTTCAGTTGAAGACAGCTGAAGTGGTAACAATAGCACCATACTGAATCTAATGAGCTTCCGGGACCCGTTGCCTCTTCCTCTCAGGCCGGACCTTCTTTCTCAGGGGGCGACCCTGCACCCCTGTCCAGCGATACTGAGACTGATGGTCTGGTTCTTGAGAGGGAGAGGCTAGAGTCTCTTGGGTGTGCTTCAGGGGTAATCTCTACCCTTATGAGCTCCAGAAAGCCTAACACAAACAAAACTTACAATAGAATCTGGGCCAGGTTTGTCAGTTTTGTGACTTCTGCAGGAAAATCATCTAGAAATCCTAGTGTTCAAGACACTTTGAGTTTTCTCCAATCAGGCTTGGGAACATCATGGGTAACTCATCCCCTGGTTCAACAGTTCTTTTGGGGGGTATCGAGAATCAGGCCTCAGAGGAAACCCAGGTTCCCCAAATGGGATCTTCCGCTCGTCCTTGATGCTCTTTCAGCACTTAACAACAAGGATCTTTCCATTAAAGACTTATCAGTTAAGCTGGCTTTCCTCGTGGCTATTACTTCAGCCAAATGAGTTTCAGAAATAAGCTTCCTGGGTTGTCAAGAACCCTTTTTGACTTTCTTCCCGGACTGAGTGGTCCTTATTCCCATGCTTGGGTCTAAGCCAAAAGTCACGTCAGTTTTTCACGAGAATCAGGAAATAGTCCTCCCTACTTTCAATTCACCAGAATCAGCGGATGCTCATCCCTTGGATGTAGGCGAGACTCTGAAAGAATATTTGCGAGTCACTTCACAGGGGCAGATCCGGGGGGGGGGGCAACAGGGCAATTGCCCCCCCCCCCCGAGACCATCTGTCACACTCGCTTGCTCTTTTTTTTTTTTGCGCCTGATCTCCCAGACTTTGGGGACCCGGTACCGGCCGGCGGTAGGTCCCCTGGACCCCAAACGTGTCACACTTGTAGCACCATGTCTCCTCTACAAGTGTGCAAAGTTTGGTGTCTGGGAGACCTACGGCCGGGGAGCACTGATTTTTTAAAGTCGGGCACCCCTTCCATAGACTCCAATGTTAAACAGTAATTTCTCGGGTGACTTTGCGGGTCCGGTACAGGCCGGTCGTAGGTCCCCTGGACCCTAAACTTGGCACACATGTAGCCCCATGTCTCCTTTACAAGTTTCCAAAGTTTGGTGTCTAGGAGGAGACCTACGGCTGGGGAGAGCCGATTTTTCAAAGCCGGGCACCCCTTCCATAGACTCCATTGTTAAACGGTAATTTCTCCGGTGACTTTGCGGACCCGGTACTGGCCGGTTGTAGGTCCCCTGGACCCTAAACTTGGCACACATGTAGCCACATGTCTCCTCTGCAAGTGTGCAAAGTTTAGTGTCTGGGAGGAGACCTACGGATGGGGAGAACCGATTTTTCAAAGCCGGGCACTCCTTCCATAGACTCCCATGTTAAACATCAGTCTAGTCATGGGCGCAGTGAAGCATGGGCACAGTGAGGCATGGGCACAGAGAGGCAAAGTGAGGCACAATGAGGCATGCAGATGGACACCCTAGGCTTATACTCGAGTCAAGTTTTCCCAGTTTTTTGGGGTAAAATTAGGTGCCTCGGCTTATATTCGGGTCGGCTTATACTCGAGTATATACAGTACTTGTTCTGCGGCTGCCGCTGCCTCTCTGAGTCTCTCTCTCAGTTTCTCACATCAGCTGATCAGCGGCGCCGAGAGAGAGACTCATCTAATGTAGTTACGCGGCGCACTGACAAGTGCCTCTTCCCTGCACTTGTTGCTAACGCCTGGGCCGCTTGGCGTCTAGCAACGAGTGACGTCAGTGAGTCACGTCGGGCCGATCTGCGGGCAGGTGCGATAGCGTGCGGCTCCACAGACGGGTAAGAAAGCGGGCGGCTCCGCTTGCGGCACGGTTTGTGGGCAGGCGGCGCGGTTCGTGGGCAGACCGTGCTGCTCAGTGTGTTGGCAGCGCAGGTGAGAGAGCAGGCTCAGTGTGGCAGCTGGCCAATCAGCTAGCCGGGAGCGGGGGAGCAGAGAGATGAAATCATCTCTCACCGCCCGTGCCTGCCCTGCATTCCTGCAGTGACTTCCGCCCTCACTGTGCAGGCAGCAGAGAGATTACATTATCTCTCTGCTGCCTGACTCTGGGAGTCTGGGACACAGCAAGAGACAACCAAAACTACACCTTAGCAGGAAAGTTAGTGACAATCCGCAAGGTGTGGCAGGCAACGTGACAATCCGCAAATTGTGTCAGGTGACGTGGCAAATGACAATCTGCATTTGGTGGCAGGCAAGTGACAATCAGCAAGGTGTGGCAGGTGGTGTGGCAGGTGACGTGGCAAGTGACAATCCGCAAGGTGTGGCAAGTGACAATCCGCAAGGTGTGGCAAGTGACAATCCGCAACGTGTGGCAAGTGACACGCTCAGGGCTCCCACTAATTGCAGGCGACGGTGTCAAGTGACACACTCGGGGCTCCCACTGATTCTGCATTGAACTATTTAATTTTATATTACAATGTAATAATAGATATAATGCGCTTCAATCATCCTGACACCATAACAACCATGGTGCCGGGATGATTGAAGCGCCGACACCAGCCATTTCCCCGATAAATTTCCCACAAAAAAAAAACACATATTTTTTGGCAGTGCCCCTCCCGAGAAAAGACTCTGGATCCGCCCCTGTCACTTCATCTTTTAGAAACTCGAACTACCTGTTCTTGTTACACACTGGCAGCAACAAAGGAAAGAGGGCTTCCTCCAGAACGATAGCGGCCTGGATCGTTCAATCAATTCAACAGGCCTACAGGGCAAAGGGCTTGGCTCCCCCAGAGGCGGTGACGGCTCATTCCACCAGAGGCATGGCAGCCTCATGGGCAGCGGCTCGACACGTGGCTCCTGAAGTGATATGCAAGGCAGCTTCGTGGTCTTCTATTAATACATTTATGTCCCATTATTGTATTGAGCCTGCTTCCCTTTCCTCTGTTAATTTTGGTCGAAAAATCCTGTCAGTAGACGGGAAAGATTAAAATATTTTTTGTTCAAGCATACCCTCCCGTGTGGATTGGCTAGTTATTTCCCACACGTAGTCTGCCATGGAGTCTGTCAGGAAAACGGAAAATTTTTACCAAATACTTACCGTAATTTTCCTTTCCTGATAGACTCCATGGCAGACGGAGTTCCCACCCATGAATAAAAATATGAGAGTTGAAATTTGAGTCGGCTAGTTACGGAACACCTGTCTGTGGAGGTGAGCTCAAATTTATGGGTGAGGGGTCCTATAGCTGTGGAGAGGAGGCGGGGTTAACCCACACATAGTCTGCCATGGAGTCTATCAGGAAAGGAAAATTACGGTAAGTATTTGGTAATAAATTTTCCGTTTTCACAGCATTGTATGTGGGGGAATAACAAGCAGCACTCGGAAAAAGTATACAATCGTTTAGGAAGATAAGTCATCTGCACATCATGGATTTTTTTTTTCTGATTGTTGAACTTCATGGACTTTTTTTCAACCAAATCAACTATAACTGGCACTGATACATTTCTGGTTGTTAATTACTTCCACTCTCGGCCAGCCTTTTGCAACTTTAGTATTAATGGTCTAAAAAAAAAGACTAACGCCGCGTACACACGATTGGAAATTCCGACAAGAAAAGTTCGATGTGAGCTTTTGGTCGGAAATTCCGACCGTGTGTGAGCTCCATCTGACTTTTTCTGTCGGAATTTCCGCCCACAAAAATTTGAGAGTTGGTTCTCAAATTTTCCATCAAGAAAAGTTCTTGTCAGAAATTCTGATCTTCTGTATGCAATTCCGACGTGCAAAAAAACACGCAGGCTCAGAATCAAGCAGAAGAGCTGAACTGCCTATTGAACTTCATTGATCTCGACTCGTCGTACGTCTTGTACGTCACCGCGCTCTTGACTGTCGGAATTTCCGACAAGATATGTGTGACCGTGTGTATGCAACACAAGTTTGAGCCAACATTCCGTCTGAAAAAATCCACGTTTTTCTTGTGTGTGCGTGTGTATCAATGCTAAAAAACATAACCTAGGTGCATAAACTTGCCTTTTATCCTGTCCTTCAGCCATACACAAACATTTTGTCTTACTGCTTACAGCCTCTGCTTCTTACCAGGCTATTATGACATACGGTATCAAATGCTTTTGCAGAATCCTGTGTATCTCATCAATAGAATTTAAAGCACCCAGACTTAAACTTAATTCTTCATAAAAGTTGATTGTTAGACACAACCTGCTTTAACCACTTCAATACCCGCATATTGTCATATGACATCCGCAGGTGGGATCTCCCATCCTGGGCGGGCATCATATGACCTCCTCGGCTTCCCGGCGGTATAGGGGACGCGCGCCACCGCGTCACTCGGGAGCTGATATGCGTGCCCGTTGGCCGTGATGTCCGCCGGGCACCCGCGATTGCTGGTGACATAGCAGGAACATGGATCTGTGTGTGTAAACACACAGATCCAATCCTGTCAGGGGAGAGGAGACAGATCGTGTGTTCCTAGTATATAGGAACACCATACGGTCTCCTCCCCTAGTCAGTCCCATCCCGCCACAGTTAGAATCACTCCCTAGGTAACACATTTAACCCCTTTATTGCCCCCTCGTGTTAATTCCTTCCCTGCCAGTGATATTTACAAAGTAATCTGCATATTTATAGCACTGATCGCTGTATAAATGTCAATGGTCCCAAAAAACTGTAAAAAGTGTCCAATCTGTCCACTGCAATGTCATAGTCACGGTAAAAAATCGCAGATTACCACCATTACTAGTAAAAAAATTATAATAAAAATGCCATAAATCTATCCCCTATTTTGTAGGCACTATAACTTTTGCGCAAACCAATCAATATACGCTTATTGCGATTTTTTTGTTGTTTATAGGGCAAAAAATTTAAACCGCGGAGGTGCTCAAATACCACCAAAAGAAAGCTCTATTTGTGGGGAAAAAAAATCATAAAAATTTCATTTGGGTACAGTGTTTGCATGACCGCGCAATTGTCATTCAAAATGTTACAGCGCTGAAAGCTGAAAATTGGCCTGGGCAGGTAGGGGGATAAAAATGCCCTCTATTAAAGTGGTTAAACAAAACATGCTGGCATGGCTATAATTATTTGGGTTGGTACATACATTGGTGATGTAGTGAAGCCACACATCTTTATATTGAAATAGAGGGGCCCATGTCCCTTGCTATCTAATTTGTCTTTTGGTCAATAAGGAATCTTATTTTCCTATTATAGGACATCACTTTTTTTTTCTTTTGCAATGTGTGAAAGTTTCACTGTTCTTCCAAAGATTCACAAATTACTCCATCATGCATTGAACTTATGTCTGGGGAAGGGAAGGTATACAGTTAAGCTTAATGTACACGGGACGTTTTACAACCTCCCCTGAACGATTTAACTTGACAGATAGTGAATATGAAAAAAGTGTAGCGCTTATTTTTGTGCATAAGTCAGTTGACAACACATGTCAAATATTGCAAACATACATATACATCAGTAACACCAAGTGACTGAATGTGATCAACAAATAAATCAGAACAAAACAGTCCTCTATTGTGACCAAACACAAATAACAGTCCAAAAGTGTAGAAAAAAAGTGTAGAAAAAAAAAACTGCAAGGTTGAAATTAAGAATTCCACATGGATATGACCCACTTTGTGAAAGGATAGAGACACCACCACCGATATAAGGAGGAGGCTTACCGGATGGTGTTGACTTGGTGAGGTGTATACCACCCAAGTCAAAACAGGCTTGTATAATCAGTCAGCAAGATGTATCCAGCTGGTCCTGAATCCACATCTCAGTTGGCACCGCAAATTCCAATAAACATCAGGAAGTGTAAAATACATGTAGTCTTGTTGGAGCCAGAGATACGGTAACCACATAAAATGCGTAATGGAAAAAAAAACTCACATAGTGTGATACCGTACAAAGTAGTATTTATTAAAAAGATTAAAAATGAACATTCACATTTGGAAGAACGTTATAGGCATATCACAAAGTGTAAGAGCGATGTGTGTGAATGGGTCCAGCCAACGCGTTTCAACTAAACAGTCATCATCTGGGGTGTGGACCCCCACAACAACACCGCTATTTGTAGATGAAATGACCCCAGCTGAAATGACCATGATTCCAGAAATGACATCACTTCCTGTTAGTAAACAGGAAGTGGCTATTTTAAACATCACATTTCAATTCAAAAAGTCTTACCAATAGAATAGATGATGACTCTTTAGTTGAAACGCATCGGGTGGACCCATTCACACACATAGCGTTTACCTCTAAGTTAATGGCGGCCCTGCGGTGAATGATAACCCACCGCGGTACATTATCTAGCGGACCACAACAAAGATGGCGCCACATGTACTTTCCGGTTCTTAGACATAAATGGCCGGCCATGTCAACCAATCAGGTTCCCCTGATGATGTCACGTGAGAGGTGACGTAACGGCGTAGGGATCACGGCGTCGGACGCGGATCGGAAGCGACAGGAGGAGAAGTAAGATGGCTGTTTAGCCGCGTCTCATGTATATGTTACATATGCCCTGATTTTACCTATTTGATGTAAGAGTCCACTTTTTAATAAACTAGAGAACACCTTTATGTTACAATACTTCACTATTGGAGGCCTTTTCTTTCTCCGTTTCCCTCCCTGTGTGTATTGACATGACATTGGTGACAAGCTAATAGGAGGCTGGGAAAGCAGTGTGAACACCACATGCGGATTGCTCCATCACTGATAACAGCGGAGAGGAAGGAGAGAGAAGAGGGGGACATCATCACTATAGAGATTTATACTAAATGCGGATTATTCAAGTATCAAGGTGAGAGTTCTGGGAGACTGGGCAAGGAGAGGAGGGATATCCTAGCAGTGCAGTGCAGTCACGCACAGTACCAGGGAGGAGATACTCAGCTCACCCTGTTACTACCTATTGAGGAATAACAGTCGGCCATAAGGGGAAGAAACCCACTCATTTAGGACTTTGTAGGATACTTAGTCCATTAAGCACTATTTTTACCACATTCAGAGACTATACGTTATAATTTTTGCTATCCTTGTCACTACATATGATATGTTTTTTGACACCTTCATTATTGTTTGTTTTTTCCTTCACATTTATTCACTTATTTCTTTGATGTAAAGTTATTTTGTGTTTAGTCATTTTGGAATTTTTTTCTAGCGCAAATCACTGCTTTTTCCATATCCTATATATAACTTGACAGATAGTAAATGTCATTTAAAAATGTCTATTTTGCTGCGTTTAAATGCCGCGTTTGCGTTTAGAAGCGTTTTTTTTAAATAGTCAAAAATTTAAAACGCCTGTAAACGAAACGCGAGATACCGCATTTACACGCAATTACAAGCTGTTACAGGCGTTTGGCGTTTCAAATGCCTCCGAACGTCCATTCTGAATGCATTTTTTTGCTTTCCAACTCAACTGACTAGAAATTACAATAAACGACCCTGTGTACATGTACTGATAAGATAACATAGAGGAGAGTTCAGAGGTAGCTGAAAAAAATGCCCAACTGCTCCTACACGTCTGTTTACCAGCAGCAGTGTACATTAAGCCTTAGAGCAGGGCTTGACAAATTTGCTTGGAATCTAGGAGCCAGATAAAAAAGTTCGGAGCCAGGAACGCGCCCCGTCCCGCCGAGCTCGCGTGCAGAAGCGAACGCATACGTGAGTAGTGCCCGCATATGAAAGCTGTGTTCAAACCACACATGTGAGGTATCGCCGCGATTGGTAGAGCGAGAGCAATAATTCTAGCCCTGGAACCCCTCTGTAACTCAAAACATGCAACCTGTGGAATTTTTTAAACGTCGCCTATGGAGATTTTAAAGGGTAAAAGTTTGTCGCCATTCCACGAGCGGACGCAATTTTGAAGCGGGACATGTTGGGTATCAATTTACTCGGTGTAACATTATCTTTCACAATATAAAATAAATTGGGCTAACTTTACTGTTGTCTTATTTTTTAATTAAAAAAAGTGTATTTTTTCCCAAAAAAGTGCGCTTGTAAGACTGCTGCGCAAATACGGTGTGACAGAAAGTATTGCAACGGCCACCATTTTATTCTCTAGGGTGTTAGAATAAAAAATATATATAATGTTTTGGGGTTCTAAGTTCTAAGTAAAGGGAAGGAGATGGAAACAGGCAGGGAAGCTCCATTAGCATTGCTGGTTGTCTTGTCATACAAACGGCCACCACAAGAGGGCGCCAGATTCCAGAAGGAACCATAGGACTGCAGAAGGCCGCAAAGCCGCGGCCTCAATTACCGAGTGGGGGTGCACACGGAGACAGGGTACCCCAACTGTGCCGCCCCAGGCGCCAGGTCGCTAATTCTAGTCGCAATTGCGACCTGGCGGCCGGGGATTGTCGAGCCCTGCCTTAGAGCATTTCTGGTATGCATCCACTTAAAAATCAAGCAGTCAGTGACAATGGCAAGGCTGTTTTCTCTGCAATTTATCTAGTGAATTAAAACATGCTTGTGCTTGGTTTAATGAGTATATGCAATGGTGGTGCTGCTACTGAGCATTGTAAATATCTACAGTTAGAACGTTTGTTAAACTGGTTTAAAGAGACAATTAGGGTAACCCATCATTTAAACAGGTTTTAAAAGGTTTGCATATTTTTAATAATAAAAATCTATTGCTTTTGTTTTTTATATTTTTTTTACAATGTTGAAAAATTACAACCATAACTTTCTCCTTTCACAGAAATATCTCTGGACAGGTTGATTTAGCTTTTAGCCTCTTGGATGCTTGACAAGAATACACATATCTAGATATGACATCTGTCACTGTAATAAAAAAAAAGTCTGTCTTCAGTCAGCAATATATTATTTGCACAGGCACTGAAAGGGATGGAAAACCAGTGTTATGTCTAACTGAAATTTAAATGCAGATAGCAGTCCTTGACACAGAAGGAACTGGAGCTCTTTTCTGATGCTTACAGTATGAGATAGAGAAAAAAAACCTATGTAGTACAACTGTACAGTACAGTACAGGTAAGTTCCCCCATGTTTTACCTGGTTGTCATCAGGCTGATAAAAATAACTATTGACCCGCCAGAAATGCAGTTAGCTCCTAAGTCTGGCCTCAGGGAAGATCGCACGGTCCTTCTGGGCAGAGCAACATGGAGGTACAAAAAAAAAGGCTCTTAAAATGCTGTTTTATTTTTTTTGTAGCTACTGGACTGAGAGAAATTGGGTTGAAAACTGCTCTGCTCTATTTCTTACACTCAGGACAGTGCTACAGGAAAAACCAGATACCATCTTGAGCTTTGTCAACTTTATTACTTCTATCTTTAGACTTTTACATAGAAGTAAAAAAGTTATTTTAGCTGACAAAGATCAAGATGGTATCTGTTTTTTCCTGTAGCACTGTCCTCTCTGTAAGTTTTCAACCCAATTTCTCCCAGTCCTCTGCCTGCTGTCACCCAGTCCCCTGCTGTCGCTCAGTCCCCCTGCTGTCGCCCAGTCCCCTTTTTCCAAGTCCCCCTGCTGTCACCCAGTCCCCCTGCTGTTGCCAAGTCCTCCGTCGCCCAGTCCCCCTGCTGTTGCCCAGTCCCCCTGCTGTCACCCAGTCCTTCTGCTGTCACCCAGTCCCCCTGCTGTTGCCCAGTCCCCCTGCTGTCGCCCAGTCCCCCTGCTGTAGCTCAGTCCCCTGTTGCCAAGTCCCCCTGCTGTCACCCAGTCCCCCTGCTGTCGCCAAGTCCTCCGTCGTCCAGTCCCTCTGCTGTCACCCAGTCCCCCTGCTGTCGCCCAGTCCCCCTGCTGTCGCCCAGTCCCCCTGCTGTCGCCCAGCCCCCCTGCTGTCATCCAGTCCTCTGCCCTGCTGTCACCCAGTCCCCCTGCTGTCGCCCAGCCCCCAGATGTCACCCAATCCCTCTGATCTCACCCAGTCCCCCTGCTGTCACCCACGCCCCAGATGTTGCCCAGTCCTCTGCCAGAAGAGGGCTCTATTTCTTGCCTATCCCCCTCCTCCTGTCAGCTGTGGGGAGAGCGGCTGTGTCTCTGGAGAGGAACCATGGCAAGTGACACGCTGAATCTGGTGACAAGGGACCGGTGGCAAGTGACAAATATTGTACTTTCATTCTTAAGAGTATGTGCGTAAATTGGGGCAAGCTTGTAGGGGCCCCATAGCATTACTTTGCCCAGGGGCCCATGATGCTCTTAAGATGGCTCTGGCGCTGCCAGGCCAATCTGAGGGGGGGGGGGGTCATTGATGTAAGGGGGGAGTGAATACAATAATGTAAGGGGGCACTGATATAAAGGTTTCCCTCTTATATCAGTACCCCACCCCCCCTTACCTTAGTGTATTCTTTCTGCGGAAGGTAGTCTCTGCCAGGTCATCAGAGTCCCCCCACATTCCCAGAGTCCCAGGTGTGCCCCTTGATGATTGCTCCAGTTTTTCCCACTTTTGACTGTAATTTGCTGATACAGTGGAACCTCGGATTGCGAGTAACGCGGTTAACGAGCGTTTCGCAATACGGGCACTGTATTTTTAAAAATCCTGATTCGGTTTGCGAGTGTTGCCTCGCAACACGAGCAGGATTCAAGCCAAAGTGGTGTGCAATACCGCGTTTGGCCTGAGGTGTGGGGCGCCGGAGCCGAACGGCGCCGATCAGAGCCGTTCGAAAATGCTGGGAAAATTTTCGGAAATACTCTGTTCCCGAGCCTTTCCGAGGTTTTCCGAGTTTAGCCGAGGTGTCCTCGGGCCTTTACGAGTGTCTCCGATGCTCTTCGGCGCCCCCCCCCCCACATCTGGCCACATGCGGTATTGCACGCCATTGAAGTCAATGCGGAACAAATTATTTTTGTTTCCATTGACTTCAATGGGGAAACTCGCTTTGATATGCGAGTACTTTGGATTACGAGCATTCTCCTGGAATGGATTATGCTCGAAATCCAATGTTCCACTGTATATATATATATATATATATATATATATATATATATATATATATATATCTCCCTAGCCCTATGTGCTTTCATATCTGTCTTATCTTTATATAATACACTCTTCAAATGTGCTTTAAAATGCATTGTTTTTCCTTTTATGAACAAGAAAATAATGACGTTATGCTGTTGGGCCGGTATATTAATGCTATGGGGCTGGTATGAAATGTTTTCCAGGGCTGGTTTTTACTCCCAGTCCGCCCCTGTTTATTGGTAAGGTTTACATACAATGTAACTACTTGCCGACCGGCTTCCACAGGCTCCACAAAGTACCGGTACTGTGGGCCAATCACAGCATCACAATAGTAAAAATGAAAGCCATTCATGACAGTTCAAGTAATTGTCGTTACAGTGATCAAAAAAAATCTCTGATCCCTGTCACCATTCAGTATCCCGGATCACCTCCACACCAGCTATATGATGATGCTGCAATGCACTGGTGACAGTATGTAAAAAAAAAAAATTGACAATATTGCGATACAAACAAAAAACTAAAATCTTTTGAAAAAAAAAAAAATATTTTCTGCTGTTTGTTTAAAAAATATCCCAAAAAATTTAATTTTGTTATACATTTAGGCAAAAATGTATTCAGCTACATGACTTTGTTAAAAAAATCCCAATAAGCGTATATTGATTGTAGATGCTATAACTTTGCGCAAACCAAACTATGGTATATATACTGAAATTTACGCAGCTTTTACTTTCTGACTACCTATCACATTTTTTGAGGTGCTAAAATGCCAGGGCAGTACAACCCCCCCCCCCCTCTCAAATTACCCATTTTTGGAAAGTAGACACCCGAAGGAATTTGCTGAGAGGCATGGTGAGCCCATGAAATATTTTGGAAAAATTACATTTGTTTTACACAAAGTTGTCACTTAAATAATATATTGCTCACAGGTGCCATGAGTATATGTGGAATTGCACCCCAAAATACATTCTGCTGAGGATGGGGATACCACATGTGTGAGACTTTTTGGGAGTCTAGCAGCGTAAGGGTG
This sequence comes from Rana muscosa, assembly GCA_029206835.1. Classification (NCBI taxonomy): domain Eukaryota; kingdom Metazoa; phylum Chordata; class Amphibia; order Anura; family Ranidae; genus Rana; species Rana muscosa. Next base: position 975,412,206 of record CM055118.1, on the reverse strand, counting down.
CTAAACATAGGCATGCACACGGGGTCTACCGGGTGTACCCTCATGCCCAGGCACATCCCACACACGTCAGGACTTTTTTGCTGTCAGAATGTGTTAGAGCTATTTTTCGGCACCTCTTATAAAGGACACTGGTACATAGTTACATAGTTACATAGTAGGTGAGGCTGAAACAAAACACAAGTCCATCAAGTCCAACATATGTGTGTGATTATATGTCAGTATTACCTTGTATATCCCTGTATGTTGTGGATACAAAAAATTCCGCGCTGCCTTGTGGTGAAGCCGCTCACACAACCAATTGAAAAATGGTGATAAACAAACAAAACAAAAAAAGAGTGTAGCGCTAAAACTAGATATGAACTGCACTGGAAGTGCAGTAATCAACAATACATATTCAAATTATGCAAACGTCTTGAAGAACACAGTGACAAAATGAAAATTATTCCAAAAAATCCTGAGTGATGTGAGTACTGAATAGTAAAAGTCACAATAAAACCAGATTCTTTAGTGTGAAGATGCTGGTGAAATTGAGTTGGTGAAAATCAAAGTCAAAATCAAAATGGTGGTGCTCCTAAAGTAAACTTGACTCAAAATAAGTGCTTTCAGAGTGACCATCACCATACGATAATAGAAAAGGCTTACCAAAAGGCGTGGACCCCAAAAAACTTGCGTTCAAAGGGTCAACCGAGCATGGGTAAGCCACTATGGACAGCGGATCTCCAACTGTAATTTAAACAGGGGTCTCGAACGCCGATCCAATGCAGAGGGTGCAGAAATTGTCTGGCATCTAAATAGCGATGGAACTTGCACAAAATGCCCAATGATGGCCAAGTGTTGATTTCAGACAAGTTATGGAAAATGGAAGGAAAGAAAAAAGCACATAGCGTAATCCTGTATAAAAGGGTAATTTAATGTAGGTAGGAACACTTACATTTAAAAAGATGTAACAGCGCTTCATCAAATAGTTAGTAGCAACAGTAGGGTCTCCCGACACGTTTCGCATCCAAATGCATCATCTGGGGTGAGCCCCAACTGCTGCCCTCCACAAATTTATAAACAATATGACCCCTGTATTTAGGAGGCCATCCCCTGGGTGTCCATGTGATTATTAATTGCTTCCTGGTTGACCCAAAATGGAGTCATGGTGTGTGTTCCAAGCCTCCATCTGGAACACACTGCATATAATGAAATGATATGAACACAAAGGGTGTACCAATATGGCCGTCCAACTTTCATCATGTGATCAAAACTCCGTGGTGTGCTCTAATGTTATGAACAGCATGTAGCGTGGCTAGTATGCCGCACCCGGATCTGAAGAACAGGCACGTACCAAGCCTCGCTGTGGATCCAATGACGTCACGCGTCTTATTGGCAATAGGACAGACGAGGCCGTGCTTCTGACAGATTCTACATGGGCGACTATGAAAGGGAAAAGAACACTCCCCATCCACACAAAGGTGTGGATTGTAGCACTTATTATGTAAGGGATCAATTAAAATAAAGACACCACGCTGATTGGATAGCACTAAATCCATATATCAAAAAAAAAAAAATTATATAGATGTGCCACAAACCAGCATTGCAAGCGTCCCTCCTCCTCAACAAAGGGAGAATATGTGTATAATAAAATGTTAGTAATAATATTCATTATGCCACCAGTATTAATCTGGTGTGAAAAAAACCCTAAATGAATAAATTAAGAAGAACCATCTTAGTGGCTACTCTGAATTGTTAAAATAAATTCTGCCCCCCCACAGGACTAAATAAAATCACTGATGGGCTGTGCAGAAATACATGTATGCAATGGGAACAAAATGATTAGATGTGGTTATGATATGAACATAAGGCACACCCAAGGAATGTACTCCCAAATAAACCCTGCAGTGACATTAAGTATGAAAGATCGATACACAAATCTACAATGCAATCCCAAAAATGAGAAGCATGAATTACATACATAATTAAATGGAAATGAACATCACATGAATATAATGAACAAATAAAATGACTAAAATAACAAAAAAGGAGAAAACTTTAGAAGAACACACTATAACCTATGATTTGTTGATAAAGGAATTTATGTCCCACTCAACGTTTAAACCAGAAGGCGTGTACGACTGTAACTCGTAAATCCAATAAGTCTCAAGTCGTGACACGCCTCTGGTTTTGGGAGCACCTCTCCAAGGAGGAACAAATTGGTCTATGACCAAAAATTGTGTGCCGGCAGGGTTTCTATTGTGATGTGCCCTGTAATGCCTTGGTACCGTATGGTTAGTATCACCACTGAGAATGAGAGCTACGTGCTCACCAACACGCACAGAAAAAGATCTTATTGTACGACCTACGTACTGCTTGCCGCAAGGACAAGTTATAAGGTATACCACATATTTCGTGGCGCATGTGCAAAACCGCTTAATGGGATAAGTCTTTCCCGTAATAGTTGAAGTAAATTCCAGGGTCTTGCTTCTCCCTGAAGAATTGAATTTGCACACAGAACATTTCTTGCAAGGATGGTAACCCACAAGTTGGTAAAAAAAGGAGGGTCGCACAGGGGGATTGATGATATTGGGTGCGATCTTGCTTTGAAGTGTTGGAACGCCTCTAAATACAACTTTAGCTTGTTCTGGTAAAACACTCTGTAGAACTCGATCATTTCTCAACACTCCCCAATGTTTTGCTATAATGGCTTTAACTTGTTTATGCTGATTGGAAAAGGATGTAAGCATTGCCCACTTGAGGCTGGCATCTTGTTCCTTTTTTGGTTTGACCTCCAAGAGGGAGCTTCTATTTATCCCCAAGGTCCGTTCAAGTTCCCATTCTACATCAATAGGGTTATAGCCCTTCTCAATGAATCTGTGTTTCAGAACATCAGCCTGTATTTTAAATGATTCCGTAGTAGTACAGTTTCTACGGAGCCTTAGAAATTGACTACGGGGGACTGAGTTTAACCAAGAACGGTGATGGCAACTATCAATCGGAATAAATCCGTTGCGATCAGTTTTCTTAAAAAACGTTTGAAATTGAAAACTTTGATCTATAATGCTGATCTCTAAGTCCAGGAATTGTATTTTATTTTTACTGGCTGTATATGTAAGAGAGATGCCCCTATCATTATCATTGAGATGACCCATAAAGGTCTCAAGTGACGCCATGTCGCCATCCCACAGGAGGAGGATGTCGTCAATATATCTTACCCACAACACCAATGATGAGGTGTCATGGGTATGGACGACATCCTCCTCCCATTTGGCCAAAAAAAGATTGGCGAGGCTGGGCGCCCATAGCCACACCACGTGATTGCAGGTAAAATTGGTCATTAAACCAAAAGTAACTGTGTTTTGTTGCAAATACTAGTAACTCCATAATGAACCTACACTGAAATGAGGCCAGAGAGGGCTCCCTTTCCAAAAAATGTTGGACAGCCTCAAAGCCTTTATCATGCGGTATACAAGTATATAATGAAGCGACATCAGCTGTTACCATAATAATGTCACTTTGAATATTAACACTTTCAAGTTTTCTAATGGTAGCACCCGTGTCACATAAATAAGATGGTATACGTCTAACTAGGGGCTGTAAATAATGGTCGATATATCGACCAACCCTAGAAGTGACCGAGTCAATACCACTTACAATTGGTCTACCAGGTGGATGCACAGGATCCTTGTGGACCTTAGGCAAAAAATATATAGTTGGTATTCTAGGAACGGTGGGAACTAAAAAAGTTTTCTCCTTCTTATTTAAAATAGCTCGATCGAAACCACTGTCAACCAACTTTTGAAGATCAGCTCTGAAGCGAGATGTGGGGTTAGTAGTTAACAACTGGTATGTACCAGGCTCATTCAGAATCCTGTACATTTCTTGTTCATAGTCACATTTGTCTAATATGACTATGCCGCCCCCTTTGTCCGCCGGACGAATTACCAAATCTTTGTTTTGACACAAAGACTTAACACCGGTATTGGACAGCGGGCGGTGATATGTGCGGCTAACAGGCAACTCTGTTAGATCCTTAAGGACGAGGTCCCTAAAAATACTAACAGCAGGTGCCACCGGAACTGGGGGGTTGAACAAAGACGGGTTGGACAAACCCGAATGCACGGTTCCGGATGTAGCTGCTCTGCTCTCACTAATGGTGGGATTAGTGATGAGGTAGCGTTGAATGTTAACCTTACGAATGTACTTCTGTATATCAATGAATGTATCGAATTTGTTCAATGCCTTGGGTGGGGCAAACTTGAGGCCTTTATCCAAGATCGATAATTCATCATTTGTGAAAACCTTAGAGCTTAAATTAAAAACCCCTTGGCCTTTTACATGCGCCTTTTCTTTTCCCTGTATGTTGTGGTTGTTCCGGTGCTTATCTTATTTTTTTAAACTATCAATGCTCCCCGCTGAGACCACCGCCTGTGGTTAAACCTATTTTCATTAAACTATTTGCCATTAAACTCCTTTACGCGAAAAAGTTTTATCCCTATTGTGGGGTCACCAGTATAGTATTTGTAAATTGGATTCGTATCCCCTCTCAAACGTCTCTTTTCCAGAGAGAATAAGTTCAGTGCTCGCAACCTTTCTTCATAACTAATATCCTCCAGACCCTTTATTAGCTTTGTTGCCCTTCTTTGTACTAGCTCCAAAACCAAAGTTTGGACCAAAGTTTTGTAGAGTGGTAGAATTATCGCTTTATCCCTGGAGTTAATCCCCTTTTTAATGCATGCCAATATTCTGTTTGCTTTGTTAGCAGCAGCTTGGCATTGCATGCCATTGCTGAGCCTGTCATCTACTAGGACCCCCAGGTCCTTTTCCATTCTAGATTTCCCCCAGAGGTTCTCCCCCAGTGAGTAGATTGCATTCATATTTTTGCCACCCAAATGCATTATTTTAAATTTTTCTACATTAAACCTAATTTTCCATGTAGTTGCCCACCCCATAAATTTTTTCAGATTTTCTTGCAAGGTTTCCACATCCTGCGGAGACGCTATTGCTCTGCTTAGCTTAGTATTGTCCACAAATACAGAGATTGAACTGTTTACCCCATCCTCCAGGTCATCAATGAACAAATTAAACATGATTGGTTCCAGCACAGAACCCTGGGGGATCCCACTTCCCACCCCTGACCATTTTGAGTACTGCCCATTTATCACCACCCTCTGAACTCGCCCCTTGTAGCCAGTTTTCAATCCATGTACTCACCCTATGCCCCCTGTTGCCATAAAAGAGAGATTTGCATGCCCCCTTGTTGATTGCAGAACTTCTCTCTGAGGCAGCAATTGGGAAAACTGTCTCTCTCCTCGGGTTCCTGTCTGGCTGCAGTGGCTGAGTCGGGTCTTTCACAGCTCTCAGTACAGGTGGATGGAGCAGGAAAATCACAGTGCGTCCCCGATCACTTTCCTCCTGTCCAGCACACAGCACAGCTCTCCTCAGGCAGAGTGAAGATCTCAGAGGACACAAAAAAATGCCACTGCCCTCACCTATAACTGGCCTTTGCAGCAATGAGCATTGGAAGTCAACGCACATCAAACAAAAGCCAAGGAAAAATCTTTGGGAAAAATCCAAGCTCTACTTACCAACCAGCCTGCGACCAACCAGATTAACCTGTCTAACAATATGCGTTTAAAAACAGGGGTTTAGTTGCACAAATTTGCAAATACATGCGTAAGCTACAGGCCCCGACAAGGCACCCTGTGATCTGTAGAACCTACCTCTAACTTATAAGAGGCTCCACAATGGAAGCACATGCATTCTGATGAGATATATGAAGGCAGAGGGACTGGAGGGAGCCCACCCCTCCTTAACCACTTACCACCCGGCCTATAGCAAAATGACGGCCGGGCAGTGGTCGTTATCCTGACTGGACGTCATATGATGTCTAGCAGGATAACCGCCGCTGCGCGCCCGTGGGGGCGAGCATGGCGGCGATCGGTGGTGTGTCAGTCTGACACACCGCTACACCGATCTTGGTAAAGTGCTTCCGTCGGAGGCTCTTTACCACGTGATCAGCCGTGTCCAATCACGGCTGATCACGATGTAAACAGGAAGAGCCGTTGATCGGCTTTTCCTCACTCGCGTCTGACAGATGCGAGTAGAGGAGAGCCGATCGGCTGCTCTCCTGACAGGGGGGGTCTGTGCTCATTGTTTATCAGCACGGCCCCCCCTTTTGATGCCCGCCCAGGACCACAAGGATTCCGGAATGGACAACCAGGGATGGCCACCCGACTGAACCACCAGGTATGCCACCTAGACCAACAGGGAAATGCCAATCTGTGCCCAGGCAGCTGCCAATCAGTGCCCACCCACAATGCCTGCCAGTACCACAAGGGATGCCTATCAGTGCCATCTATCAGTGACGCATTTCAGTGCCCATCAGTGCCACGTATCAGTGTCCAGCAGTGCCGCCTATCAGTGCCCAGCAGTGTCGCCTATCAATGCCACTCATAAGTACCCATCAGTGCAGCCTTTTAGTGCCCATCAGTGTCGCCTATCAGTGCCCACCAGTGCCACCCATGAGTGCCCATCAGTGCCGCCTATTAATGCCTATCAGTGCTACATATCAGTGTCACCCATCAGTGCCGCCTACCAGTGCCCATCAGTGCTGCCTATCAGTGCCCATCAGTGCCACCTCATCGGTGCCGCCTTATCAGTGCCCATCAATGAAGGAGAAAACTTACTTATTTACAAAATTTTATAATGGAAACAAAAGAAAAACATTATTTTTTCAAAATTTTCAGTCTTTTTTTATTTGTTTAGTAAAAAATAAAAACTGCAGAGGTGATCAAATACCACCAAAAGAAAGCTCTATTTGTGGGAACAAAATGATAAAAAATTTGTTTGGGTACAGTGTACTAACTATCTGACATTAGTACATCGATCTCCCCTGCTGAGTTACTGTGCTCTGACAGGGGGACGGCCTTCCCACCAGAACACTCTAGCCAGCGTTCTCTGCCATTGTCTAAGAGCGCTGATCGGGAGCTGATCAGCAGACCTTTTTCGGTCATGCCTCTTCAACAGAAGCCGGCCAAAAGGTCAGCTTCTGTTGGACCGACTCCAGTACACATGAGCCAAATATCAGCCAGTTTCTATTGAACCAGCCAATGCCACCCGACATTTGGCCCGTGTGTGTACTAGGCTTAACTTACATAGATCCTCAATGGGCCAAATCACAGCAGTGGAGGGAGCCTGCTGGAGCAAGGATTATGGTAAAGCTGGTAACACATGGATTGAGATTTGTCCAGTTCAGCAGGGATCACCTGAATTTCAGTTTGTGTGTAGCCCTTCCTGTTAGAAATTAGATCAGCTTCTCTTAAACAGGACTGCTGGAAGCCTTGTTCATTTAGTGGCTTGCAGCCAATCAGATGCAACACTATCGAGTGTATTCTAACATGGTAGAGTCCCCGCTGTCAATGCAGTGTCCCAGCAGGGGGGATTCTTGCATCCACATCGCTTGTGTAGGTGAAAGAACCTGTCAGCTAATGATCTGAATAAAAACACCTGTGCACGTGTACAAACTAAATGGATGTATTCACCTTTTAGAACATGTTACATGATACACCAGTATACAGAGTGTAATTTGTTCTAGTTGCCCCTTCTCCTCAATGTGCCCTTACCCACACAGCCTCATCATTTATTCATAGGAATAAAGACATAAGAAGCTGCGCTAATAGTGAATCATCAAATATGCTTGCATGTGATTAATAAAACAGCTTTGATAATAAATTTGTGCAATAAATATAAATACAGTAATACATAAACCAAGTAACGAAAAGTCTCTTTCATGAATGTGGAAATTAATATTAAAACACCCTGTGGAGGATCTTCAATGAACGAGGGACACTGTGAATCCACCACCACACAGAATGAATGATTACCAGCTATACAAGCTGTCAAAGCTCACCCTGGTGAGCGACGTGCTGATGTCACCGCGCTGTTCTCACTTTCGCTTGCACGGGCATGCTTTGTACTACTTGCAGGCTGGCTTTGCTTGTTCTTAATGGAAATTTTTTTAGTCTGATGTTAGCACAGACTTTTTTACAATAAATTATCATCTGGTTTTACCGATGGCGGACTTTTTTCATTTTCTTCCCTTGGTTATATCCACTCATCTCTTCTGCCACTTTCCTCTGCTGGTTTAAACACCAAGTCTCCTATCCATTTGATATATTGGGAGGACCATAGGACCCAGGCTGGAGCTCCAGGAACGCCCGGCTCGTTAGCCGTTTGATGCGTTGGGAGGATCGTAAGACCCAGGCTGGGTATGAGTGACAAGCTTTGACAGCTTGTATAGCTGGTAAGCCTCCATTCTGTGTGGTGGTGGATTCACTATATTTATTGCACACATTTATTATCAAAGCTATTTTATTAATCACATGCAAGCATATTTGATGATTCACTATTAGCGCAGCTTCTTATGTCTTTATTTCTGTTGGTGTGTATTTCACTTTTGAGTTGCAGCTTGTTTTATTTGGTGAAAGAGCACAGTTTTTCTTTTTAACATTTATTCATAGGAGTCTGTAAATGTATAAATGACAAGTCGTATGGGTGCCGAAAATGAAGCACCAACTTCAGACTTTCAAAGAGCGTAAATTGCTAATTTCCCTTCCTCACTACCTATCGCAGTTCTGGAGGCCCTGAAATCCCAAGATAGCACAAATTCCCCCACCCCCAATGACCCATTTTTAGAAAGTAGACACCCCAAGCAATTTGATAAGAAGCATGGTAAGTATTTTGCGCATCTCATTTTTTGTCACAAGGTTTTGAAAATTGAAAAAAGAAAAGGAAAAATACATTTCAGTTTTCTTTTTTCATTTGGCAAAAATTGTGGCAACAAATGAGAGCTGCAAAATACTCACCATGCCTCTTAGCAAATACCTTGTGCTATCTTGGCATTTCAGGGCTTTCAAAACTGTGATAGGGAGTGAGTAAGTGAAATGCACAAGAACACAATATATTGCCCAACTGTTTGGTAAAATATAAAAGGTGATCTTACACTGAGTAAATAGATACCAAACAAGACAAGCTTTAAAGTGGTTGTAAACCCTTCAGGGGAAGTTACACCTGCAGGTAAGCCTAGATTAAGGCTTACCTGTAGGTGTTTGCAATATCTCCTAAACCTGCATGGTTTAGGAGATATTTGCCAAAAGGAATACACCGTTGTCTATGGCGCAGGCGCGCCGTAGACAACGGCGCAGGCCTACTGAGAATCCCATTCATAAAACCGGCAGAGCCGGCTTTGATGGCACCCGCACGCATGCGCGGAGTGACTTTTTCACCACTCCGGCCAATCACAGCACCGGAGCAGCGATACCCGGAAGTTACCTTCCGGAGAGATGTCTGCGGCTGGAGGGGGAGACGAGGACGGCTTCGGGGGCTTCGATCTAAGGTAAGTAATGCATAATGAGCTAGTATGCTAGTCAGGTGTTTATTTGAAAAAAAAAATATTTTCGGGTTTACAACCGCTTTAATAATTGCGCACACCCGTGCAGCGCTGACAAACTACATACATTTTTAAAAGCTTTTAAAAGCCTTTACAGGTTACCACTTTAGATTTACACTGGAGGTCTAATGCTAGAATTACTACCCTTGATCTGAAGTTTGCGGTGATACCTCACATGAATGGTACAATTGCTATTTACATACGACACAAGACCGATACTTTCTTTTTACCTTTGCGCACAAACACAGGGGGGACAGGGGTACTTTAAAAAAAATAAAAAAAATAAAATAATTTCCGCTTTTTTCGGGGGACAGGGGTACTTTAAAAAAAAATAATAATTATTATTTCCGCTTTTTTCGTTTTTTACACTGTCCCTTTCATTTATTTCTTTTTGGATCATTTTTATTGTTATCACAGGGAATGTAAATATCCCCTGTGATAACAAATGGCAGTGACAGGTACTCTTTCTTTTCTGAAAAATCTGGGGTCTATTAGACTCTAGATCTCTCCTCTGCCCTTAAAGCATCTGACCACACCAAGATCGGTGTGATAAGATGCTTTCCCAATTTAAAAATGGCGCTATTTATAAACATCAGTAATTTGTCCATTAAGCCACCTGCTTGAGCATAGTTTTTGAAAATATAGTAAATTACCTTAAAAATAATATATAATAATTATTTGTATATTACATACGCATCGTAATTAACCCCTTGCCACCCAGGCCAATTCTGACTCTTCTTTCCTACATTCCCACCAGCCAAAATGTGAAGATGCACACAGTGTGTCAACATGTGCTATCTGCCGTCACAGGATATCTATGTCCCTGTTTTGGGGGTGCAACCTCTTCCTCCCTACTCAAGTAGGTGAGAGGAAGGGTTTGCACACCCAAAGCACGTCCATTGATCCCCCATGATGGCAGATAGCACATGTTTACTTTAGCCATGGGATCATGTAGAAAATACCCATTTGAGCCACTAAAATAAAGTGGGGATCTTCACATTTGGGATGGATCAGGAGTGACATCACCCCATCTCAGGTTTCTCTTTTTCAGATTCAATTTTTATGTTTCCGTTTTTTTAAAATGTTTACTATTTTGACCCATGCATGTTTCTGCAAAACAAACCTCCAAAAAAAAAAAAAGAAAAAATTGTGGAGGTAAAACTTTCTACATTGTATTTCTTTAAAACAAAACAAAAAAGTGGTGCACAGAGTAAAGAGTATCTTGGACACTCAAAAAGGCGTTGCTTGTTCATTCTATGCTCAATAGCAGTTCAGAAAATGCTAAATCCATGTTTTTTATAGTGACAATTGTGGCTATTTACTAAGGACAAATACACTTGGCACTACAAGAACCTGGGAGACACATAATAAAAAAAAACAAGAATGACAAAACAAGATTTGAAAATTATATTTTATTTTCATTATTAAAAGGTCAGATATGGTCTGGCATTGCGATGGCCCCCCTACCCGTGAAGTACTCAACGTATTGATCACGTACTTCACGGGCACTTTGGGGGGCCAAGCCAGTACAGGCAGCGTCCAGGCCGGTCATAATGTTCATCTCTGATGGACCGGCCTCAAGCCCAACTGTAGACACATATGTCGCTGAGAAATGTCTCAAAAAGTTGTGCAAAATGCAGCAGCAGTAAATGATGTGGTTGAGCTTGTATTCCGCCATATGGATAGCTGTCTGAAACAGGCGGAACCGGCTGGCCATTATCCCGAAGACATTCTCCACAACTCTCCAGGCTCTGGCCAGCCGGTAATTAAAAACCCTCCTCTCCGGGGTGAGGGTGCGTTGGGGAAACGGCCGCATCAGGTGTGGTCCCAGTCCAAAGGCTTCATCCGCGATAAAAACAAACGGTAGTCCATCCACGTTGTCTGCATCTGGAGGCAGTGCCAGACCCCCAGAGTGCAGACGGTGAGCGAACTCCGTCTGAGCGAACACTCCGCCATCGGACATCCGGCCGCTCTTCCCCACGTCCACATACAGGAACTCATACCGTGCCAACACCACTGCCATTAACACTATACTATTGAAACCTTTATAATTAAAATAGTATGACCCCGAACGGGGGTGGCGGCACTATGTGGACGTGCTTGCCATCAATTGCCCCTCCACAGTTGGGGAAGTCCCACCGATGGGCAAATTGATCAGCCACAGTCTGCCATTCCTGTGGTGTGCAAGGAAACTGTGGAGTCAAACAAAAAGAATACATTAGTACGTTTTCACTTTACATTGCAAACAGACCACACAAAGACATTGTTGACCAACATCAGTATAACATTTATTATTTAAAGGAGTATTTCAACACAAAAATAGAAGGCCCACTTATCAGATGACTCACCCCTGCTGAGGGGACATTAGAAAATATTCTAGGGGGGGTGTTAGAGGTGATTTTGGGGGCCCCAAATAAAGGGGCTGAACTTGAATGAGAACTAAAACATTTGTACACATTTTGGGGGGGGAGGGGTTCAAAACTACTATGGCACTGACCCAAAAAGCGGTAGTTAAAAAGTAGGCTAGCTGTGTTTGGGCCCAGGATAGCATGCTGGAGAGGTTAGTGAAGGGAAATAGGCATGTAGGCCCCAAAAAAGGCCATTAGAGGTAAAAACATGCATGGGGAGAAAGGGGACATTCCCAGCATATTACAATCAGGGTAATTTGGGAACGAGGAAAGAAATAAAATATATTAGCAAACAATCCAAACATATAATGTGATGTTAAAGGAGCAAACTTACCTTCATATAGTCCTTCTGCAGGACCTGAATGATGGCAGAACATGTTTCAGGGATAATGATCCCGAGAGCCTGGGGGGAGATGCCTGTTGTGAAATTGAGGTCCTGCAAGCTTCTCCCAGTCGCCAAGTATCTCAACGTGGCAATAAGCCTCTGCTCGGCAGTGATGGCCTGGCGCATCACAGTGTCCTGCCTCGTGATATAGGGGGACAGCAAATCCAATAGACGGTGAAAAACGGGGTCCGTCATCCTGAGATAATTCCTGAAATCATCAGGATTATTCTCATGGATTTCCCGCAGCAGAGACATATGAGAGAATTGGTCCCGCTGGAGCAACCAATTCTTGGTCCATGAACTCCTCCTCACCCTGTTCACGGATTGAACTCGGTTACAGTGTTAACCGCAACACCAAGTCCATAGCCAGCACGAGCTCGAGAATGAGAACGCACTTCAAACATGGTCTTAAACCAGTCGGCTGGTCAGAACGAACTCAAACATAACGCACCGTGGAACAGCAAGGCCTGAGAAGAACCACCTGAAAAACAGTAAACGAACGGCCAAGAAGGCACTGCAAAACAGTAATGACCTGACTGCACGCACTGAATAACAAATACAAACCCACAAGCACAAACTGAACACCAGGAAACGATCTGCAAAGCACGGAGACTGAAAAGCGCGAATCGGCTCTCACCAAACTTTTACTGACACGCGGTAACACGAAATCAGCAAAAGCAGCCCAAGGGGTGGGGCCATTAGATTTGAACTTCCCTTTTATAGCGCCGTCGTTCGTGTTGTACGTCACATCGTTTTGGTGCGGTCGGTTTGACTGATGGTGTGTGGGCAAGACTGATGGAAAACAGTTTCATCGGATTTCCGATGGACAAATCCATCGGACTAGAATCCATAGGAAATCCGATCGTGTGTACAGGGCTTGTGTCTGCCTGTCACGTCATGCTCCACTCTCTGCATCAGGCCTGCAATTCCTCTCATAGAGCCTCCATTGTTGGATGTACACACTCTTCTCCCATCCTCACCTACATGTACTGCAGTCTCCTTTACCAACATCAGTGGCAACAGTAAATTTGAAAGCTTCTCCTGCATCAGTATGCCATGGGCTTCTGCCAGTTTCTTCCAGAAATTAACGGACACAAACTCATCCTGCTGCTGAACCGCCATTTGTTAGTGCTGAAACAAACCACCCTCTTTTCAGTGAGTATGATTGTGGATTGGTTTGGGGTGGGGCTAGGGAGGCTAATTTACTTGCAATATCTGATGACCACAGTTTTGATGTGGAAAAGTTGGTTTGTGGCATCTGGTTGGACCCCTCTGCTGTTCCAGAGACAGGTGGTTCATTGGGTGGTTCCTTATGAATTGTTTACCTGTAGGTATGCATGTACCCCTTGAGTGTTGCTGAATACCCATCCTAGAGTCAAGCAACTTATTTTCGCACATGTAGAGAATATGACTGTCTCCACGCAGAGTGTGGATGAACACACTTAATGCTCTTTGGGGTTTTCCAGAAATTCTCGCACCACACTAGGTGGTGATTAGATCCGGTGAACAATGGTAAAAAGTGTAAGGCCCCGAAATAGATTCAGTGGGTGGTCACCAGAGGCTCCCATTCAGTAAAAAGGTGTTTCAAATGGATTCTCAAGAAGGTTGGTACTAATTGATCATAAAAACTGGTGAAAACACCATCATTGTTTTTTTTTATAGCCCTTTAGTAAATACTTTGTCAGGGATAGGTATACAGTACACTGGATAAAATACATAAAAATATGATGAGCATGTTCAGAAGGACGAAAGATATATACCATAAAAATATATGTAATTTAAAAAGTTGAAAAAATCCCCTTTAGTTATAGTGCTTTTAGGTAAAAATTTATAAAAATCAAAGTTAAGAAATGTAATGGATGTATGTACATTAAATTAAGCAAAAAGTAATGGTTTGTACTGTAATACGTATTGCTGCCGGATTACACAGAGGGATCTCCTGTTTACTCGGGGCTCGCAGTCACACACAGTCTGCTTCCTGGACCGGATCCTAGGATAGACGTCACATGTTCCGGCATTGGACCAGTGCTCTGTCTATCATAGGAGCCAGTCCAGGAGGCTGGACTGTGTGTAACTGCGAGTGTCAAGTAAACAGGAGATCGCTCTGTGTAATCCGGCACTGATCAGGCTGCATTGATGGGCAATAGAAAGGCTGCAGATGGGCACTGATCAGGCTGCATTTATGGGTAATGGTGAGGCTGCAGATGGGCACTGATCAGGCTGCATTTATGGGTAATGGTGAGGCTACAGATGGGCACTGATCAAGCTGCATTCATTAGCATTGGTGAGGCTGCAGATGGGCACTGATCAGGCTGTATTAATGGGCAATGGTGAGGCTGCAGATGGGTACTGAGCAGGCTGCATTGATGACAGAAAATGCAGTAAAATCACACCTTTTAATGTAATGGTAAAAATGATACAGATCATTATCATAAGCCAGGATCGGAAGCCAATGCGGGTAGTCAGATAAGCCGGGCGAAGTCTTTCACAGGAACACAGCAGAGAATCTCCAGATATGTTGACCAAGGCGAAGGCACCGGAAGGATTTAATGACCAGGCCATTTTTTGCGATATGGCACTGCGTTGCTTTAACTGACAATTGCGCGGTCCTGCAACATTGTACACAAGCAAAATTTGAGGGTGCAATAGTGAGGCTGCAGATGGGCACAGATCAGGCTGCATTTATGGGTAATGGTGAGGCTGCAGATGGGCACTGATCAAGCTGCATTCATTAGCATTGGTGAGGCTGCAGATGGGCACTGATCAGGATGCATTAATGGGCAATGGTGAGGCTGCAGATGGGCACTGAGCAGGCTGCATTGATGGGCATGTCAGGAACCAGGAATCAGACTGAGACAGAAAATGCAGTTAAATCACACCTTTTAATGTAATAGTAAAAATGATACAGATCATTAAACGTAGTCAAAACATAAGCCGGGATCAGAAGCTAATGCGGGTAGTCAGATAAGCCAGTAATCCTGAAAACAGAGATCAGCATAGTCGGAGGCAGAAGAACAGGATCAGGTACCAGAAGGGACATCAGCCGGGCAAAGTCTTTCACAGGAACACAGCAGAGAATCTCCAGATATGTTGACCAAGGCGAAGGCACCGGAAGGATTTAATGACCAGGCCATTTTTTGCGATATGGCACTGCATCGCTTTAACTGACAATTGCGCGGTCCTGCAACATTGTACACAAGCAAAATTTATGTCCTTTTTTTTCCACAAATAGAGCTCTCCTTTGGTGGTATTTGATCACCTCTGCGTTTTAATTTTTTGCGCTATAAACAAAAAAAGACCGACAATTTTGAAAAAAAAAAACCCAATATTATTAACTTTTTGCTATATTAAATATCCCCAAAAAATATATTAAAAAAAACAAATTTCTTCATAAATTTAGGCCAATATGTATTCTTCTACATATTTTTGGTAAAAAAATACATTTGCAATAAGCGTATATTGATTGGTTTGTACAAAAGTTATAGCGTCTACAAAATAGGGGACATATTTATGGTATTTTTCTTATGCATTTTTTTTCTAGTAATGGCGGTGATCAATGATTTTTAGCAGGACTGCGATATTGCGGCAGACAGATCAGACACTTTTGAGGGACCATTGAAATTTATACAGCGATCAGTGCTATAAATAGCCACTGATTACTGTTTAAATGTCACTGGCAGCGAAGGGGTTAACACTAGGGGGCAATCAAGGGGTTAAGTGTTCCCTAGGGAGGTGTTTCTAACTGTGGCGGGAGTGTACTGACATGGACTAGAGAGAGATCGCTGTTCCTGATTACTAGGAACAGCAGATCTCTCTGTACTTCCCTAACAGTATGGGGATCTGTCCGTTTACATTGACAGATCCCCGTTCTGGCTCTCTGGGGAGCGATCGTGGTTTGCCGGCGGACATCGTGGCAGCCCACTATGCGCATCGGCTTTGGCGTCGCCTCGTGCACGTGCCCCCAATAGCTCTTAAAGTGGCCGACGTACACCTACGGTGGTTTCCGCAGCCGTGCCAACCTGCCGCAGTATAATGACGGTGGCTGGTTGGCAAGCAGTAAATAGCCAGACGGGGCTGGCTGTATGCAGGACTGACGAGCAGGTAATGATCATCAGATGAGCCACTGTGGGAAACCATGAGTGCTGACAATTATTAGACAGCAGAGCAGCCTGAGCACAGAGATGAGATGCATTGATGGGCACTGACCCTTATTTTGCTTCAAAGTTATTTATTTAAAATGTATTTTTTTTTCCTGAAACTTCCCTCTTAAAATTAAGGTGCGTGTTATACGCCAATGAATACGGTAGTCAGTACGAACCATAACCTGTTAAGAAGTGTAATGGATGGATGTATATTTAACCACTTAAAGACCAGCTTACGCCGATATACGTCGGCAGAATGGCACGGCTGGGCAAAGCAACGTACCTGAACGTCACTGTGATTTTCCCACCCTGCACGCGTGCCTGCCAAAATAGCGCCAAAATTGTCCGATGTGTCTGCCATAATGTCGCAGTCACGATAAAAAATCGCTGATCGCCGCCATTACTAGTAAAAAAAAAGATATTAATAAAAATGCCATAAAACTATCCCCTATTTTGTAGACACTATAACTTTTGCGCAAACCAATCAATAAACGCTTATTGCGGTTTTTTTTTACCAAAAATATGTAGAAGAATAAGTATCGGCTTAAACCGAGGAAAACATTTTTTCTATATTTTTGGGGGATATTTGTTATAGCAGAAAGTAAAAAATATATATTTTTTTTTTCAAAATTGTCGCTCTATTTTTGTTTATAGCGCAAAAAATAAAAACCGCAGAGGTGATCAAATACCACCAAAAGAAAGCTCTATTTGTGGGAAAAAAAGGACGTCAATTTTGTTTGAGAGCCACGTCGCACGACCGCGCACTTGTCAGTTAAAGCAACGCATTGCCGAATCGCAAAAAGTGGCCTGGTCATTTGGCAGCCAAATGGTCCGGGGCTGAAGTGGTTAATTGTGCATAAAGTTATATTTTGTGCGATAGCAGCGCTATTATTAGCGCTAAACCACCTGAAAAACGTGTCAGTGTGAAAGGGGCCTAAATATTACTGTACAAACCATAACATTCTGCATAATTGAATATACATACATTCTAATTACACTTCTTAACTTAGATTTTTTTAAATGTACATACAATCACTATAATTAAAGGGCCTTTTTATCACTTTTTACAACTTTTTTTTTTTCATTTAAATTTTTATTGGTAGAAGGATAGAAACATACAAAGTATGTTACAAAGTTCTCATATAAAGAGACAATAGCAAAATATGTTTGTGAATAAATTTTTCCATGCAGGGCATGAAGTATATGCACTTAGTCATCTGGAAAAACATGAGAAGAAAAACAAAAGAAAAGAAGGTAAATACAAGGCAACTTTGGTAGCAGGTACATATCAAAGAAACAAGGTAGTTGATATTGTTATCACTTTTTACAACTTTTTATATTACATATATTTTTTATTGGGAATATGAATGTAGCGCTGGTGATTCAAGGAGAAAAATAGATATCTCACTGAGTGAATATGACCACTGGGTGTGAACAGTGAAAATATAAACAATAAAACCAAGTATTGTGAATATAAATGTGCTAATAAGTCCACATGAAGAAAAATAAGATATGAAAATGTCCATCAACATAACATGTGATGTAACGGTGAAGATAAACGTGTAGCCACATGGATCATCATAAGGAACTTTCTTTCAAGTGAATAAGAGAAGATTGAATACGCTTACCAGAACCAGTGGATCTACCTGTCAGCGACGGCAGATCATTCAGGCATAGGAAATCCCAACAGCGAATAGGCTCAACTTGTCTGACGACTCTGGGTAGTAGGAACCACGAACGCATAGGTATGGGAGGTCCCTTGGTCTGTTTTTACAGCAATCACCCACGCCTTCTTGTCTGGGGACAGTGTCTTCATTGCTTGACATATCTGTTCCTCACCCCAGGACTCTCCTTTAATTTCAATCACCACGCTGAAATCTGGGCGGGCATTTTCTTCCTTTCCTTTCTGCCCAATGGCAATAGGGAACCACAATAATACCACACAGTAATATATATATATATATATATATATTTAAATATTGTTACCTTGGTGCTGGTCACCTGCCCCACAGCTGCAATAGACAGAGTCCCACACAAGATGTAGCTTAACCAGTGGTAATGTGTTTACTTGGCAAAAGAATAAAACAATGATTACACAGACAAGATTGACTACACACAGCTCCCTGCAAAAGTCAATGTGACACAACTGGTACAGAATGTCTCTGCTCCCAGACACAAATGACATGACCTGGGGTCAGATCTGAGTGAGTGTATGGTGGAGGAATCTCCCAATGCAAATGGCACCAGCACTGGGACACCTCTCCACCAAGTCCCACACAACTCGCCCAAACAGCGAAATAACAAAGTGATGCAAACAGTTATACTAAAAATAAAAGATCATAAGCCATATGGCTCCCCCTAGTGGACAGTTCAACTGGTGAGTGTCCCGTTGTAGAACTTCCGGAAATAAAGTAAGCGGATGACTGTTCCTTTAAATGTCAGTTAGTCTTCTGCTAGCTTCGTTGGTGCACTTATCTATTTGTATTCCAATAAACAGGGTGAAGATAAATGTCAATCACTTGATGCAAGTAGTGTATAGGCAGAACAAACACTAGTTCTTCCCAGCCGCTGTATCACTCTCAGGTGTAACGTATCCCTACTGCAGATGCCAGCAAGTACACGTGGAACTATGGAAACCACCTTCCTGCGACCCAGTTAACTATGTTGATAGGCAAGTGCCTTCTCACCAAATGAGGCCTCGCCGGTACACTCCATCTGAAACCTCTCCTTGTTCTCAGTCTCTCTGTAACACGAGGCCCCACAGCCGTTTACAAGGTGACGGTGGATAGGTGACTCCGGATGCTGTGAAGTGTAGACGGGTCCCTCTCTGGCTCGATTAGCAAGGCTGTCCACAAGGATCCCTCCGTCAGGCGATCCTCTCTCTCTGTAACTTTAGGCCCAGGCTTCTTCGGCCTAGGCGCGCACACAGCAGGCCTCTTGCCTGTTGAAGATGGCGCCCCGAGAGAGCGGGCCGAGGCCCCGTCTCTCCCTTAAATCAGTTCTCCCAGCAGGCTGTGCTTGGCGCACTGCACTTTGGTAGCACACTGGGGTTTGTGGGTATTGTAGTCTCAATCCAACCCACGGCAATAGAGTCTCTGCCTCTTGTACTACAATGCCCACCATGCTTTGTTCTTAACATGACGGAACCAAACAACTTCCAAATTATAACACAAAACGAGTACCAGAGGGAGCCAAGTTCCCCATTAGGCATCAATTGCAGTCTGTTAAGATACAGTATCATATTTTTACATATTTCATCCAGTGTACTGTACACCTTTTCCTAATGAAGTGGCCACTAAAAGCCATGAAATGTGTCAATGGTGTTTTGACCTGTTTTTATAAACAATACTGACCTAATTGAAGAATCTACTTGGAAGCACCTTTTTATTAAATGGTCAACACTGCTGATCACACGTTTGTTCCATTTATCCTTTTTACAATCTGTGGAGAGTGTAGTGTTAGATGCACTAGCAGATTTAGATGGACCAAAAAGTACTGTAAATCCAAACTCCAGCTTTGAATTTTTAGGCAGTTACAGCAGCAGTATTTGTTTTCCTTTTGGGATAAAGGTTTTACATGTTTGAGTTTTAACAACCAACCAACCAAACCAACACAGAATAAGAACATAGTCTGTCCTATTGATGACACAGTAAGGTACAAGTTCCTTATTCACATACAGAATACAGTTAAAACCCACCCAAGAAGTGAATACTGTGATGTAAGACACGGAAAAATAATTATAACATTTCTGAGAATGGGTAGTGTCCATCCCACCCCATCATATGGGATCATACTGTGACTAAGGAGATAGTGAATACACCAAACCTCATAAAGGATCCTTCTAGAGTGTCCATTTTACAAAACCTGTGCATGTCTATGAACAAAAAGAGGAGACAGGAGATCAGAACTAAAAAAAATATACTGATTGGTAGAAATTTTAGTCTGACAAATAACCCCTGGTTACATTGCCAACATGAGCTACCAAGGGTGTTAGTTCCAAATACTCACAAGAGAGCGTATGAGGCAATATCATTGGACAGGATGAGTAAGAGAGATAGAAAAGATGAGAGGAAAGGCAAGGGGGAGGAGAAAGCAAGGGGGCAACATGGAGCATTGATTGCAGTTGTTGCCGCCAAGGGTGGCACAACCAGCTATTAGGTTTAGGGGGTAATTATTTTTTCACATAAAGTCAGGCAGGTTTGGACAGCTTTTTTGCCTTAATAAATAAAACCATCATTTAAAAACTGCATTTTGTATTTACTCGGGCTATCTTTGTGTAATAATACAATTTGTTTAATGATCTGAGTCATTTAAAGCGGTTGTAAAGCTAATTTTTTTTTATCAATATCTGATCTATATGCGGCATAGATCAGGAATATAGCTGTTATTTCTGCATAAATTTTCGATTTACCTGTTATATGCATATGCTTTTTCTGAACTTCCTCCTTTAGTGTATCTATGATCTCCTCAGCTTCCAGTTTTTAGAGCGCGCTCTGTGCAGAAACGTCACGTCTTCAAAGGAACTAAAATTCCCTTGATGCTTAGCGGCATCGCGCATGCGCAGTGCCGCTTTTTCACTGCGTCAGAGAATGAGAACGAGCTTTGTTCTCATTTCTATTACAGACTTCGGTGCACAGCCCCTGCCAAGCAGCCACGCCCATTCCCACCTCCCCAGCACGCCCATACACTGAATAAACATAAAGTGGGCAGAGTAAAGGCGGGGCTGTGCTGTTGAGCTTGTCATTCTGATTACAATAACATGGCATGTTACAGCGTCTTAGACACGCCCGCTGCTCCCCTACCTCCCGTGCCTGTGAACGCAGACAGTGTCTCCCCGCAGGGATGTAGTCCCAAGGGAGGGGGCGCGCACATCTAGTAAACTCCAGGCAGAACGGCTCGGATGAGGGGGCAACCTTGGAGAACAGGAACAGGAAGTTACAAATTCACACACAAAAAAGAAGCATTTAAAAAGAAAAATGAAGGAAAAGGTAAGTGAACCAACAGTACACTACCTTAAAGGAACAGAATTAGCAGATAAAAAACAAACCTTTAGTATCACTTTAAGTGTAACAAATATGCAAAAAAAAGAAAAAATCAGAAAGGGGGCAAATACTTTTTCCCGTCAGACTCCATGGCAGACTACGTGTGTGTTAACCTCGCCTCCTCTCCACAGCTATAGGACCCCTTACCCATAAATTTGAGCTCACCTCCACAGACAGGTGTTCCTTTTTTGTCCTCCTCACATGGACCTTCATCATGCGATTCTGTGCGATGTCCAGGATGTGTGGAAGGCTTGGTACTGTTACTGCGGTGCACCCAGGGCCCAGCTATGAGCGGGCGAGTGGTTACAGGGCTGGAAAATACCCCTATGGTGGAAGGGATGTGGCCCAGAGTACCGGATCGGATGTCGCAGGAATCCCCGGCTGGCAAGGTCTGAAGGCTCTAATTTCTCTTCATCCGTGGCAGACAAGTTTTTGTATGTATTTTGTTTTGTCTTTTGTCTCCCTTCCTTGTTGTTTGCTTGTCCCGGCATGTGGAGCGCTTCTGCGTTCCAGGACGCCATAGCTCTTCCTGATTCCGGCCCGCCGCGCATCTGCGCATGCGCAGAGCCGCAGTGAAACCGAGGCTTGGTTTTCGCGCATGCGCGGTGCGGCGGAGGGGTCAGGGGCCGCACAGGCGCAGTAGGTCTGGTCCCCTCGGCGCATGTGCGCAGCGAGATCGGCCGTGACGTCATTCCATCGGTTTATTTAAACCGCTGAAGAGCCCTATACAGGTGGGATAACCTGTGGGCATATAGCGGCAGCCTCCCGGAGCCTCGTACTACCTGGATAGGGTAAGCACCTCATTGGCAATGTAATGCTTAAGTATGCTGTAGTGTCTCTTAAAGGGACAGTTTAAAAAAAAACAAAAAACTTTTTTTTGTGTGCTGTTCTTTGCATTGATTTGCTTTTCCTTAGTCTAGGTAGTGTAGTTTCGGATTTTCTGTGTCTCCCTCGTCATGGACTCATCTTCACCGCCGTGTGGCCAGCCCTCCCACACAAGGTATGTGCAGAGTGGGTAGGGGGTTGGTGTCTTTTGTGCCTTTGCTGGTGGTTGCTAACGGTTACATCCTGCCCACCTTCCTCCCCCTCCCTCTGTCTGTATTATCTCTTACAGCCCGGCTATATCAGTTCATCAGTCACAAGACAGGGACGTTGCCAGGCCGCATCAGCATCATCATTCACCCTCCAGGTCCTGACGCGGCACTACGTCTAGGACCCATCATCATAGGGGATGTTTACATTCCCCCTCTAGACATAGGAGATGTTCCCATTCCTCCTCTAGTCACCGCCACCAGCACCGCGATAGTCGCTCTGACCACAGAGCCTGTTGGGTATGTAAGACCAGAATCCCGGAGGGCAAATCGATATGCGACCCATGTTATGCCTGAGCGGTCGGTGAGAAAGAGACCGAAAAACAAAATCTTGAGTCTCTTGTGAAACGTGTGGTACAGCAATCTATGAAGGAAATAGTTGCCCCCCACACGAGGAGCCAGTCCACCACCTTGTCTGGCTCCTTGGCTGACGAGGCCCAGAAGGATCCAGGCCAATTCCAGCCCCATGATTCCTCCCATAATTCCTCGAAAGACGAGATGGAGGGAGATGATTCTACGGTGGGATTCGACTACGCTTTAGTCTCTCCACTAATCAAGGCAGTGAAGGAAACCTTAAAGTTGGAAGATACCACTGCCCCCCCAGAGAAACAAAGAAAACTGTTTAAGCAACTGGGGAAAGAACGCTCCAATTTCCCACTTCCCTCTGAGCTGAAAGGAGTGTTTGAGGAAGAATGGAGCAAGGGAGATAAGAAGGTTTCTATGCTAAGCAAAACCTCTAGACTGTATCCCTTTAAATCTGAGGACGTTAAGCATTTGGAAAACGCTCCCCTCCTAGATGCAGCAGTAATGCGCCTAGCGAAGCATGTCACCCTCCCGCTAGATGATACTGTATCTTTTAAAGATGGTCTGGATCGAAAGATTGACCAAGACCTCAAAAGAATATATAGCCTGACCGGAACGGCCTGCAAACCAGCTTTAGCCCTTGCAGTTACCTCCAAAGCAATGGAGGCCTGGGTGGAAAATGTAGACTCCGTTCTGAAAGGTGTCTCGGGGTAACTATCTCAAAGTTCAGCAGTGCAAGAACTTAAACTGGCAGTAGCCTTTTTGGGGGAAGCATCAATTGACCTCATCCGTTTACTGGCCAGATCAATGTTGTCTTCGGTCACGGCCAAACGAGCATTGTGGTTATGCCCGTGGCTTGCTGATCCAGCCTCCAAGCAGGCGTGGTGCAAAATTCCCTTTGAAGGGACTTCATTGTTTGGGAACAAACTTGATGTTGTGTTACACTATGTGATTATTCTTGCTCTGTATCTTTAAGATCTGTCCCCTTCTTTCTAGCTGAACTCTCTCTCTCACCGTAGTTCTTTATATTTCTCCTCCACTTCCTGATTCTGGTCATTACTCCTGTATATCTTACAGGCTAAACAGCTTACATGTGGCTTACAACTGCAACGTTTTTCTACCTTTGAATATCCATCATTAAACGGAACATTCGAAAGGATTCATCGTCTGTCGTCCTAACTGTGAGTTTATTCATTGAGTTAAGCTGCCTGTATCGATGCAAGGGATGAATTTCAAACCAGCTTGTGTAAGGCCTAAATCAACCTGGAGATGAACTTTATCGCTTTGTAGTTGAGACAGAACAGTAGAAAAACTGAGTTTCACAGCCTAATTACAAGATTTCTGCATGTCAGTACTGATACAGACAAGATTTACTGCCCTCATAGCAAGAAAGAAGAAGAGAGCAGCACATGGCAGCCTTATAGCCTGAGTTTGTCTGCATGGTGTCATATTTCAGCACCCAGAGCCTGCCTGCTTTCACAGTCAGTCTGCTATCATGAGTGACCAAGCTTCTATATGTGAACTCACATCTCCTTCCTCACAAGTTCCTGAAGAAACTGAGTTACCCAAACGCTCAGTTAAACCCACTTGGAAAGTAATGGAGAATTATGAAGCTTCAAGGACTGAATTGTCAAATAGCTTGGAATTAGTCTGGGAGAAAATCCTTGCTGAAGCTAATACAGTGTCTGTTGAACGTGAACTACTGACACTAGAGGGCGCCATTAAACAACTTTCTGCCTCATATGAGCTTTATCAGCTTACCAGCATCAAATTCACTAATGTCTTACAAAACATGAATTCAGACGATTCACTGAGGCAGTTAAAGTGTGTCAACAGTCTTAATATTGAAAGAGACAGTTTTATCCAGCAAACCAGATTAAAGGCAGAAGCAAAGATAAAGCTGTTACAGGACACTGCATCTCACAGATCTGTTTCCACCAGACGTTCTAAAAACTCGTCAAGATCCCATAGTTTAAGATACTCAACACTCAGTGAGCGACTTATTAATGCCCACGCTGAAGTGGAAGCCAGCAAAGTGCAGGTGGCATATGCAGAAAAAAGAGCAGAGTTGGAAGCGCAGTCAGCACGACAAAGAGCAACAATGGAAACCTTAAATGAACAGTGTAAACATGACGCAGCTATGGCAAAGCTAAGGGTCCTACAGCAAGCTATCAGTGCAGACGAAGGTGAAAGTGAGAAAGACAGCATTAACCTAAACATAGCAGATATGGAAGACCCCCTCAAACGCACTAAAGACTATGTCCTAAGCCACTGCAGTGCACACTCCATCGTCTTCAATGCTCCCGACTACATAGAGACTCCTTCACAGCTTCAAGTTAAAGAGGTTCCAGCAACTTCCTGCACACAAAATCACTCCACTGCATTTCCTACCTGCCTACCTTGCCTGCCTTCATACGTCACAGAGCATCAGCGCAAGCTTCAAGCAAGTCATCAATCTCCAGTCATCGGTACAGCCTTGAATCAACGTACCATTGGAACAACTGACTTCAAGCAACTCACCTGGATGCATCTGCTGCACCATATTTCCCTGTGTCCTTAACAACAATGTCAAAGATAACGCAATCAGCACCATTCAGCCAACAGCATCTCACATAAAGGCGGAGACAACTGAGACAGAAGAGTTTGTGAGGTACATGCTTCGCAGAGAGCTCACAAAGACTGGTCTTACAAGTTTTGATGACCAACCTGAGAACTACAGAAGTTGGAAATGTGCCTTCAGAACTACAATCAGCAATCTTGGCATTACAGCTGATCAAGAATTGAATCTGCTGATCAAATGGCTTGGTCCTCTATCTGCTGCACGTGTTAAGCCATTAAGATCGGTTTTCATGGACAATCCTACTGCAGGCCTCACAGCTGCATGGGAGTGACTAGAGCAAAGTTATGGCAGTCCAGAAGCTATAGAAAATGCTTTGTTCATACGTCTGGAAACTTTCCCAAAGATATACGATAAGGACAACAAGGAGTTCCAGAGACTGAATGACCTTCTCCTTGAGCTTCAGCTAGCCAAGACAGACCCAAAACTACCTGGACTCAGTTACCTTGACACTCCAAGAGGGGTAAACCCAATTGTCTCCAAGCTCCCGTATGGTTTGCAAGAGAAATGGACTGCACTAGGATCATCATACAAAAGAGAGAACAAGGTTTCCTTCCCTCCATTCTCTTTCTTCTGTGAATTCATCAGGGAAATTGCAGAGACCAAGAACGATCCAAGTTTTTCCTACGGTGAGTACAGTCTCTTCTCACCCTTTCCTAAGAGTACCAGTCTTCAGGGCAACTATAGAAACCGTAGAGGCCCAGTGTCTGTGAAAAAGACTGACATCCTTCCCACTCCTACCACAGTTGTGGCCACAAACAAACAGAGTAGGAAGATTGAAAACCCTAACAGAGAGTGTCCCATACACAAGAAGCCACACCCCCTCAATAAATGTATCGGCTTTAGGAAAAAGCCTCTGGAAGAGCGCAAGGAGCTTTTAAAGACATTTAGGGTATGTTTCAGGTGCTGTGCTTCTACAGAACATTTTGCAAGGGACTGTAATGTGTCCATCAAGTGCATAGAGTGTGGCTCTGAAGAACATGTGCAAGCCCTCCATCCTCTTGAGCCCAGCTCTGCACAACCTGCCAACGCTCCTCCCAGCTTAACGCACGGCGGAGAGAATACAGACCAAGTGCCTAATTCTACCATCATTTCTTCATCCTGCACAGAAGTTTGTGGAGAAGACCGCTGTGGTAAGTCCTATGCTAAGATATGCTTGGTGAACATATACCACAAGGATCAACCAGAAAAGTCTCTAAAGGCATATGCTATCTTAGACGATCAGAGCAATCGATCTCTTGCAAAATCAGAATTGTTCAATCTATTTGAAATAAAAGGCGAAGCTCATCCTTACACCTTGGGTACCTGTAGTGGAACTATAGAGGTTTCTGGAAGAAGGGCTCATGGATTCATGGTATCTTCTCTCAAAGGTAACTTGCAATTACCCTTTCCTACACTTGTTGAGTGCAATCCGATACCTGCTAACAGGGAAGAAATCCTTACTCCAGCTGCTGCTTTCCATCACCCTCACCTCAAGGTAATAGCAAATGAGATACCGCCTCTTGACAAAGATGCTCAGATCCTTCTTCTGTTAGGAAGAGAGATTCTAAGAGTTCACAAGGTACACAGACAAGTCAGTGGACCCCCAGATGCCCCATTTTCCCAGCGCACGGATCTAGGGTGAGTCATCATAGGCAATGTCTGCATAGGCAAAATGAAAAGACCTACCAACATTTCGTCAAGACAAATGTTCTGCCAAATGGCCGAAACACTTACTTTGAGCCATGCCCACATCACTACTGGGTGAAAGAGAAGATAGCCAACCACGGATGGCAACATGGTATCTCAGGTGACACAAGCCCTTTCTCCTGCCATGATGGCGACTTCGGCTCTGCAGTGTTTAATGTAACCAGTGAAGATGACATACTGGCTCCTTCAATGGAAGACAAAGAATTCATCAAGGTTAAGGACAATGAGTTCTTTCAAGATGACTCCAATAACTGGGTAGCACCCCTAACCCTTTCGTCTCCCAAGAGAGAGATTGCCCAACAACTTACAGCAGGCTATCAGTAGATTCTCCTCCTTAAAGCAAAACTTAATCAGGAAACCAGAGATGCAAAGGCACTTTGTGGACTTTATTTGACAGAGATCATGCAGAGCCTGCTCCCCCACTAAAGGAGGGGGAAAGAATGCTGGTACCTTCCATCCTTTGGCGTGTATCACCCACGCAAACCAGACCAAATCAGAGTTGTCTTTGATTCCAGTGCTCAGCATGAAGGTGTTTCTCTTAACAACATGCTCCTTACGGGACCCAACTTGAACAACAGTCTAATAGGAGTCTTGATTCGTTTCAGACAAGAGCCTGTAGCAGTAATGGCCGACATTCAACAGATGTTTCACTGCTTCATCGTCAGAGAAGACAACAGAAACTACCTCAGGTTTCTATGGCACAAGGACAATGACCTCAACAAGGAAGTTATAGATTATCGCATGAAGGTACATGTCTTCGGTAACAGTCCTTCCCCAGCAGTGGCAACTTATGGGCTAAGGAGAACAGCTCAGACTGGAGAAGTTGAATATGGATCGGATGCCCGTCAATTTGTTGAAAGAAACTTCTACGTTGACGACGCACTTAAGTCCTTTCCAACTGCTAAAGAAGCAATTGATCTTCTCACCAGAACAAAGGAGATGCTGTCTGTAGCAAACCTTAGACTACACAAGATTATATCCAACAGCCAGGAACTTATGAATGCCTTTCACTCTGAGGACTATGCCACTAGTCTAAAAAACATTGACTTAGGTACATATGTGCCTCCTGTACAGCGAAGTCTGGGTTTGTTGTGGAACATCAAACAAGACAAATTCACCTTCCAAGTGTCAACTTGTGACAAACCCTTCACTAAGAGAGGAGTCCTGTCCGTGGTGAATAGCATCTATGACCCACTGGGTTTCCTTGCTCCAGTTACCATTCAAGGTAAGATTTTACTAAGACAGTTGTCTACTGAGAACATAGACTGGGATTCTCCCTTGCCTAGTGAGAATCAACACAAGTGGGAAAGGTGGAGATATTCTTTGAAGTCACTAGAAAAACTTCAGATTCCCCATTGCTATGTTCCAGGTTCCACTTCAACTGCTAACCGGAGAGAGATTCATATTTTCTCTGATGCATCAGTTGAAGCTATTGCTGCAGTAGCCATTTTGAAGAACTCTGAACTGAATGGAGAATCACACTGTAGTTTTGTCCTAGGCAAGGCAAAACTCACTCCCAAGCCTGCACATACCATACCAAGACTTGAACTTTGTGCAGCCGTGCTAGCAGTAGAAATTGCCGAGGTCATACGAAGTGAAATGGACACTAGAATTGATTCTTTCACCTTCTATACAGACAGTAAGGTAGTACTTGGTTACATAAACAACCAAACAAAACAATTTTATGTGTATGTCAGCAACAGGGTTGAACGTATCAAGAGATTCTCTCTACCAAGTCAATGGCATCACGTTCCCACTGAACTCAACCCAGCTGACTGTGGGACCAGAGCCGTGTCACCTGCCGCTCTTCAGGACAGCTTATGGCTGTCACCTCCAAGGTTTCTGTGTGAGGACTCTTACTCACCCACTATTGACACCACCTATGGGCTAGTGAGTCCTGAAGATGATAAGGAAATAAGAACTGTGAACATCTCACTACACACTTCTGTAAGTACAAAACAGAAGCTGCGGTCACACCATTACAGGCATCAATGGAAGCAGGTGCAGCATCTAGCCAATGTGTTCTGGCATCGCTGGAAGAAAAAGTATCTTCACCACCTTCAAGGTCGTAACAAATGGCAAGCATCTAAGCCGAATCTTAAGGTTGGAGACCTCATCCTTCTAAAAGACAAAGAAGTTTGTCAGAATGAGTGGCCTATGGGTCTTATTGCTAAAGTTATGCCCAGCCACGATAACAAAGTCCGGAAGGTAGAAGTCAAGGTAACCAAGGGAGGATCGACACGAACCTTTAGTCGACCAATTACAGAGTTAGTACTCCTTTTGCCAGGTGAGTGACTTGTGCAAGGACTAGCCATGCTGTTGGCACGGCGGGGAGTACATTGCTGCCATCTACAGGTTCTACTCAGAACTTTGGAATTCTTTGAAGACATCATACTTTGACTTTATGTTCTTCATCCTGTTGAACTTACATTTATTATTTGCTTGTTGCATGTTTT
The DNA here is from genome assembly GCA_029206835.1 of Rana muscosa. Taxonomy (NCBI): domain Eukaryota; kingdom Metazoa; phylum Chordata; class Amphibia; order Anura; family Ranidae; genus Rana; species Rana muscosa. The sequence goes on along the minus strand of CM055118.1, from coordinate 975,382,643 downwards.
TCATTACAGGTTCCAGGACATTTATCAGTATTGGACTTATTGAACATATATATATATTAGTTTAAGGTTATGAAATCTAAAGATTTCAGACGGGGAGTGTTGTGTTACACTATGTGATTATTCTTGCTCTGTATCTTTAAGATCTGTCCCCTTCTTTCTAGCTGAACTCTCTCTCTCACCGTAGTTCTTTATATTTCTCCTCCACTTCCTGATTCTGGTCATTACTCCTGTATATCTTCCATGCTAAACATCTTACATGTGGCTTACAACTGCAACGTTTTTCTACCTATGAATATCCATCATTAAACGGTACATTCAAAAGGATTCATCGTCTGTCATCCTAACTGTGAGTTCATTCATTGAGTTAAGCTGCCTGTATCGATGCAAGGGATGAATATCAAACCAGTTTGTGTAAGGCCTACATCAAGCTGGAGATGAACTTTATCGCTTTGTAGTTGAGACAGAACACTTGATAACGCCATTTCAAAAGCTACATGCGGAAAGTCGGGTTTGCTTTCCCAGGACAGGCGCCCGTTTAACCAGAGAAAACCTCAATGGAGACGCAGTACAGAGCGTTCGAGGTCCTATAAACCCGGACGGGATTTTAGGAGCAGCAGGAACTGGAATAGAGGGCAAACTTCCTTTCAAAAGTCTGGCAAGAAACAGACGCCTGGTGGGCGTGAGCCAACCAAGTCCTTTTGAGATTGGGCCCGCCCAGGCGGGTCGGGTAGGGGGTCGCCTACGCCTCTTCCGGCACGTCTGGGTGGCCTCGATCTCAGATTATTGGACCATCAAAACGGTCTCAACAGGCCACACATGGTTCTTCACCAATTATTTTTTTATGGTTGAACTGGATGGACTTGTGTCTTTTTTCAACCTGACTAACTATGTAACTATGTAACCAAGATCCCTCCATGCAGACCAATGCAAACTTCACTTCCTCAATCAGAAGGAAAACAAGTTCTTCTTTCATATGTGAATGTCCTGAAAGATCAAGGAGCAGTGGTGCCCGTGCCAAAGGACAAGGAATTCCAGGGGGTATACTCCCCCCTCTTTCTAGTACAGAAGAAAAACGGCTCTTGGCGCCCAGTTATAGACCTCACCTTTGTAAACAGATATATAAAGCACGAGAAGTTCAAGATGGAGTCACTCTCAACTATCCAAAAAGTCGTTCAACCAGGCGACTGGTTGATCTCAAAAGATCAAAAGGACGCGTACTTTCATGTTCCCGTGGCGGAAGATTTTGACAAATATCTTCGGTTCCAGGTCGAACAAGAGCACTTACAATTTATTTGTCTTCCATTCGGGCTAACAACTTCTCCAAGAGTCTTTTCCAAGGTGCTGTTGGCAGTTGTGTCCCTTATCAGAATACAGGGTGTGCGTCTGTATCATTATCTGGATGATTTGCTAGTACTGTCCCAAGACAAGCAGCAGCTCCTGATCCACAAAGATCAGGTGATCTCTACACTGTTGGAGTTCGGATGGCTCCTAAACCGGGAGAAGAGTCAGCTAGAACCGACCCAGCGCTTAGTCTATCTAGGAGCTCAGTTCGACACCATAGAGAATACCATCTCTATTCCGGAAGAAAAAATACAGATCATTCGGGAAAGAATCTCCTTAGGCCTAGACTCCTCACACCTAAGGGCGTCACAGTGCCTGAAGATAATCGGCACGATGGTGGCCACATCCCCTATGGTCAAATGGGCGATGTGGAGACTTCGTCTTTTTCAGTCAGGTTTCCTCCAGCAGTGGAGGTCGAACGATCTCAATCAGTTGATCTGGATAACACAGTCAATAAGGAACAGTCTCCTCTGGTGGCTTCAAACCAAGAACTTGCTAACTTGCCACTCCCTTGCTCCCATCCAGTGGGTGACTGTTACATCCGATGCCAGCAATGCGGGCTGGGGGGCCTATTGTGGAGCAGAACTGGCTCAGGGCAAATGGGATGCCCGTCTCCACACTCCAGGTTCAAACATTCTGGAGCTACGTGCGGCATGGTGTGCCCTTCAAGCCTTTTCCCACCTCCTGAAAGGGAAGTCGGTCCTACTCAAAATGGACAACACCACTGCGGTGGCATACGTGAAGAGGTAAGGGGGCACTCGGAGCTCCGCCCTTCTCCAAGAGGTCGAGCCCATCATGACCTGGGCTCAGAGGAATCTGATCAACTTGACAGCAGCCTTCATTCCAGGGGAGCAGAACATTCAAGCAGACTTCCTGTCACACAGCAATCTAGACAACAACGAATGGTCACTGCATCCACAAACATTCAAGTGAATCCTATCGTTGGAATTCAATCCAGAGGTGGATCTGTTTGCATCCCCCTGCAATTACAAGATCGACAGATACTACACTCAAGGTCGGTGCAGTCAAGCCTTCGGAGTAGATGCATTAACGAGTCAATGGGATTTAAACAAGGTATATGCCTTCCCTCCGCCTCCGATCATGCTAAAATTCCTACAGCGGCTTCAGTTGGAGACAGCTGAAGTGGTAACAATAGCACCATACTGAATCTAATGAGCTTCCGGGACCCGTTGCCTCTTCCTCTCAGGCCGGACCTTCTTTCTCAGGGGGCGACCCTGCACCCCTGTCCAGCGATACTGAGACTGATGGTCTGGTTCTTGAGAGGGAGAGGCTAGAGTCTCTTGGGTGTGCTTCAGGGGTAATCTCTACCCTTATGAGCTCCAGAAAGCCTAAAACAAACAAAACTTACAATAGAATCTGGGCCAGGTTTGTCAGTTTTGTGACTTCTGCAGGAAAATCCTCTAGAAATCCTAGTGTTCAAGACATTTTGAGTTTTCTCCAATCAGGCTTGGGAACATCATGGGTAACTCATCCCCTGGTTCAACAGTTCTTTCGGGGGGCATCGAGAGTCAGGCCTCAGAGGAAACCCAGGTTCCCCAAATGGGATTTTCCGCTCGTCCTTGATGCTCTTTCAGCACTTAACAACAAGGATCTTTCCATTAAAGACTTATCAGTTAAGCTGGCTTTCCTCGTGGCTATTACTTCAGCCAAACGAGTTTCAGAAATAAGCTTCCTGGGTTGTCAAGAACCCTTTTTGACTTTCTTCCCGGACTGAGTGGTCCTTATTCCCATGCTTGGGTCTAAGCCAAAAGTCACGTCAGTTTTTCACGAGAATCAGGAAATAGTCCTCCCTACTTTCAATTCACCAGAATCAGCGGATGCTCATCCCTTGGATGTAGGCGAGACTCTGAAAGAATATTTGCGAGTCACTTCACAGGGGCAGATCCAGGGGGGGGGCAACTGGGCAATTGCCCCCCCCCGAGACCATCTGTCACACTCGCTTGCTCTTTTTTTTTTTTTTTTGCCTGATCTCCCAGACTTTGGGGACCCGGTACCGGCCGGCGGTAGGTCCCCTGGACCCCAAACGTGGCACACTTGTAGCACCATGTCTCCTCTACAAGTGTGCAAAGTTTGGTGTCTGGGAGACCTACGGCCGGGGAGCACTGATTTTTTAAAATCGGGCACCCCTTCCATAGACTCCAATGTTAAACAGTAATTTCTTCGGTGACTTTGCGGACCCGGTACAGGCCGGTCGTAGGTCCCCTGGACCCTAAACTTGGCACACATGTAGCCCCATGTCTCCTTTACAAGTTTCCAAAGTTTGGTGTCTAGGAGGAGACCTACGGCTGGGGAGAACCGATTTTTCAAAGCCGGGCACCCCTTCTATAGACTCCAATGTTAAACGGTAATTTCTCCGGTGAATTTGCGGACCTGGTACTGGCCGGTTGTAGGTCCCCTGGAACCTAAACTTGGCACACATGTAGCCCCATGTCTCCTCTACAAGTGTGCAAAGTTTAGTGTCTGGGAGGAGACCTACGGATGGGGAGAACCAATTTTTCAAAGCCGGGCACTCCTTCCATAGACTCCCATGTTAAACATCAGTCTAGTCATGGGCACAGTGAAGCATGGGCACAGTGAGGCATGGGCACAGTGAGGCAAAGTGAGGCACAATGAGGCATGCAGATGGACACTCTAGGCTTATACTCGAGTCAAGTTTTCCCAGTTTTTTGGGGTAAAATTAGGTGCCTCGGCTTATATTCGGGTCGGCTTATACTCGAGTATATACAGTACTTGTTCTGCGGCTGCCGCTGCCTCTCTGAGTCTCTCTCTCAGTTTCTCACATCAGCCGATCAGCGGCGCCGAGAGAGAGACTCATCTAATGTAGTTACGCGGCGCACTGACAAGTGCCTCTTCCCTGCACTTGTTGCTAACGCCTGGGCCGCTTGGCATCTAGCAACGAGTGACGTCAGTGAGTCACGTCGGGCCGCTCTGCGGGCAGGTGCGATAGCGTGCGGCTCCACAGACGGGTAAGAAAGCGGGCGGCTCCGCTTGCGGCGCGGTTTGTGGGCGGGCGGCGCGGTTCGTGGGCAGACCGTGCTGCTCAGTGTGTTGGCAGCGCAGGTGAGAGAGCAGGCTCAGTGTGGCAGCTGGCCAATCAGCTAGCCGGGAGCGGGGGAGCAGAGAGATGAGATCATCTCTCACCGCCCGTGCCTGCCCTGCATTCCTGCAGTGACTTCCGCCATCACTGTGCAGGCAGCAGAGAGATTACATTATCTCTCTGCTGCCTGACTCTGGGAGTCTGGGACACAGCAAGAGACAACCAAAACTACACCTTAGCAGGAAAGTTAGTGACAATCCGCAAGGTGTGGCAGGCGACGTGACAATCCGCAAATTGTGTCAGGTGACGTGGCAAATGACAATCTGCATCTGGTGGCAGGCAAGTGACAATCAGCAAGGTGTGGCAGGTGACGTGGTAAGTGACAATCCGCAAGGTGTGGCAAGTGACAATCCGCAAGGTGTGGCAAGTGACAATCCGCAACATGTGGCAAGTGACACGCTCAGGGCTCCCACTAATTGCAGGCGACGGTGGCAAGTGACACACTCGGGGCTCCCACTGATTCTGCATTGAACTATTTAATTTTATATTACAATGTAATAATAGATATAATGCGCTTCAATCATCCTGACACCATAACAACCATGGTGCCGGGATCATTGAAGCGCCGACACCAGCCATTTCCCCGATAAATTTCCCACAAAAAAAAAAACACATTTTTTGGCAGTGCCCCTCCCGAGAAAAGACTCTGGATCCGCCCCTGTCACTTCATCTTTTAGAAACTCGAACTACCTGTTCTTGTTACACACTGGCAGCAACAAAGGAAAGAGGGCTTCCTCCAGAACGATAGCGGCCTGGATCGTTCAATCAATTCAACAGGCCTACAGGGCAAAGGGCTTGGCTCCCCCAGAGGCGGTGACGGCTCATTCCTCCAGAGGCATGGCAGCCTCATGGGCAGCGGCTCGACACGTGGCTCCTGAAGTGATATGCAAGGCAGCTTCGTGGTCTTCTATTAATACATTTATGTCCCATTATTGTATTGAGCCTGCTTCCCTTTCCTCTGTTAATTTTGGTCGAAAAATCCTGTCAGTAGACGGGAAAGATTAAAATATTTTTTGTTCAAGCATACCCTCCCGTGTGGATTGGCTAGTTATTTCCCACACGTAGTCTGCCATGGAGTCTGTCAGGAAAACGGAAAATTTATTACCAAATACTTACCATAATTTTCCTTTCCTGATAGACTCCATGGCAGACGGAGTTCCCACCCATGAATAAAAATATGAGAGTTGAAATTTGAGTCGGCTAGTTACGGAACACCTGTCTGTGGAGGTGAGCTCAAATTTATGGGTGAGGGGTCCTATAGCTGTGGAGAGGAGGCGGGGTTAACCCACACATAGTCTGCCATGGAGTCTATCAGGAAAGGAAAATTACGGTAGGTATTTGGTAACAAATTTTCTGTTTTCAAAGCATTGTGTGTGGGGGAATAACAAGCAGCACTCGGAAAAAGTATACAATCGTTTAGGAAGATAAGTCATCTGCACATCATGGATTTTTTTTTTCTGATTGTTGAACTTGATGGACTTTTTTTCAACCAAATCAACTATGACTGGCACTGATACATTTCTGGTTGTTAATTACTTCCACTCTCGGCCAGCCTTTTGCAACTTTAGTATTAATGGTCTAAAAAAAAAGACTAACGCCGCGTACACACGATTAGAAATTCCGACAAGAAAAGTTTGATGTGAGCTTTTGGTCGGAAATTCCGACCGTGTGTGAGCTCCATCTGACTTTTTCTGTCGGAATTTCCGCCCACAAAAATTTGAGAGTTTGTTCTCAAATTTTCCATCAAGAAAAGTTCTTGTCAGAAATTCTGATCGTCTGTATGCAATTCCGACGTGCAAAAAACCACACAGGCTCAGAATCAAGCAGAAGAGCTGAACTGCCTATTGAACTTCATTGATCTCGACTCGTCGTACGTCTTGTACGTCACCGCGTTCTTGACTGTCAGAATTTCCGACAAGATATGTGTGACCGTGTGTATGCAACACAAGTTTGAGCCAACATTCCGTCTGAAAAAAATCCACGTTTTTCTTGTGTGTGCGTGTGTATCAATGCTAAAAAACATAACCTAGGTGCATAAACTTGCCTTTTATCCTGTCCTTCAGCCATACACAAACATTTTGTCTTACTGCTTACAGCCTCTGCTTCTTACCAGGCTATTATGACATACGGTATCAAATGCTTTTGCAGAATCCTGTGTATCTCATCAATAGAATTTAAAGCACCCAGACTTAAACTTAATTCTTCATAAAAGTTGATTGTTAGACACAACCTGCTTTAACCACTTCAATACCCGCATATTGTCATATGACATCCGCAGGTGGGATCTCCCATCCTGGACGGGCATCATATGACCTCCTCGGCTTCCCGGCGGTATAGGGGACGCGCGCCACCGCGTCACTCGGGAGCTGATACGCGTGCCCGGCGGCCGTGATGTCCGCCGGGCACCCGCGATTGCTGGTGACATAGCAGGAACATGGATCTGTGTGTGTAAACACACAGATCCAATCCTGTCAGGGGAGAGGAGACAGATCGTGTGTTCCTAGTATATAGGAACACCATACGGTCTCCTCCCCTAGTCAGTCCCATCCCGCCACAGTTAGAATCACTCCCTAGGTAACACATTTAACCCCTTTATTGCCCCCTCGTGTTAATTCCTTCCCTGCCAGTGATATTTACAAAGTAATCTGCATATTTATAGCACTGATCGCTGTATAAATGTCAATGGTCCCAAAAAACTGTAAAAAGTGTCCAATCTGTCCACTGCAATGTCACAGTCACGGTAAAAAATCGCAGATTACCACCATTACTAGTAAAAAAATAATAATAAAAATGCCATAAATCTATCCCCTATTTTGTAGGCGCTATAACTTTTGCGCAAACCAATCAATATACGCTTATTGCGATTTTTTTGTTGTTTATAGGGCAAAAAATTTAAACCGCGGAGGTGCTCAAATACCACCAAAAGAAAGCTCTATTTGTGGGGAAAAAAAATCATAAAAATTTCATTTGGGTACAGTGTTTGCATGACCGCGCAATTGTCATTCAAAATGTTACAGCGCTGAAAGCTGAAAATTGGCCTGGGCAGGTAGGGGGATAAAAATGCCCTCTATTAAAGTGGTTAAACAAAACATGCTGGCATGGCTATAATTATTTGGGTTGGTACATACATTGGTGATGTAGTGAAGCCACACATCTTTATATTGAAATAGAGGGGCCCATGTCCCTTGCTATCTAATTTGTCTTTTGGTCAATAAGGAATCTTATTTTCCTATTATAGGACATCACTTTTTTTTTCTTTTGCAATGTGTGAAAGTTTCACTGTTCTTCCAAAGATTCACAAATTACTCCATCATGCATTGAACTTATGTCTGGGGAAGGGAAGGTATACAGTTAAGCTTAATGTACACGGTACGTTTTACAACCTCCCCTGAACGATTTAACTTGACAGATAGTGAATATGAAAAAAGTGTAGCGCTTATTTTTGTGCATAAGTCAGTTGACAACACATGTCAAATGTTGCAAACATACATATACATCAGTAACACCAAGTGACTGAATGTGATCAACAAATAAATCAGAACGAAACAGTCCTCTATTGTGACCAAACACAAATAACAGTCCAAAAGTGTAGAAAAAAAGTGTAGAAAAAAAAAACTGCAAGGTTGAAATTAAGAATTCCACATGGATATGACCCACTTTGTGAAAGGATAGAGACACCACCACCGATATAAGGAGGAGGCTTACCGGATGGTGTTGACTTGGTGAGGTGTATACCACCCAAGTCAAAACAGGCTTGTATAATCAGTCAGCAAGATGTATCCAGCTGGTCCTGAATCCACATCTCAGTTGGCACCGCAAATTCCAATAAACATCAGGAAGTGTAAAATACATGTAGTCTTGTTGGAGCCAGAGATACGGTAACCACATAAAATGCGTAATGGGAAAAAAAACTCACATAGTGTGATACCGTACAAAGTAGTATTTATTAAAAAGATTAAAAATGAACATTCACATTTGGAAGAACGTTATAGGCATATCACAAAGTGTAAGAGCGATATGTGTGAATGGGTCCAGCCAACTCGTTTCAACTAAACAGTCATCATCTGGGGTGTGGACCCCCACAACAACACCGCTATTTGTAGATGAAATGACCCCAGCTGAAATGACCATGATTCCAGAAATGACATCACTTCCTGTTAGTAAACAGGAAGTGGCTATTTTAAACATCACATTTCAATTCAAAAAGTCTTACCAATAGAATAGATGATGACTGTTTAGTTGAAACGCATCGGGTGGACCCATTCACACACATAGCGTTTACCTCCAAGTTAATGGCGGCCCTGCGGTGAATGATAACCCACCGGAAAGATGGCCGCGGTACATTATCAAGCGGACCACAACAAAGATGGCGCCACATGTACTTTCCGGTTCTTAGACATAAATAGCCGGCCATGTCAACCAATCAGGTTCCCCTGATGATGTCACGTGAGAGGTGACGTAACGGCGTAGGGATCACGTGAGTCGGACGCGGATCGGAAGCGACAGGAGGAGAAGTAAGATGGCTGTTTAGCCGCGTCTCATGTATATGTTACATATGCCCTGATTTTACCTATTTGATGTAAGAGTCCACTTTTTAATAAACTAGAGAACACCTTTATGTTACAATACTTCACTATTGGAGGCCTTTTCTTTCTCCGTTACCCTCCCTGTGTGTATTGACATGACATTGGTGACAAGCTAATAGGAGGCTGGTAAAGAAGTGTGAACACCACATGCGGATTGCTCCACCACTGATAACAGCGGAGAGGAAGGAGAGAGAAGAGGGGGACATCATCACTATAGAGATTTATACTAAATGCGGATTATTCAAGTATCAAGGTGAGAGTTCTGGGAGACTGGGCAAGGAGAGGAGGGATATCCTAGCAGTGCAGTGCAGTGCAGTGCAGTCACGCACAGTACCAGAGAGGAGATACTCAGCTCACCCTGTTACTACCTATTGAGGAATAACAGTCGGCCATAAGGGGAAGAAACCCACTCATTTAGGACTTTCTAGGATACTTAGTCCATTAAGCACTATTTTTACCACATTCAGAGACTATACGTTATAATTTTTGCTATCCTTGTCACTACATATGATATGTTTTTTGACACCTTCATTATTGTTTGTTTTTTCCTTCACATTTATTCACTTATTTCTTTGATGTAAGGTTATTTTGTGTTTAGTCATTTTGGATTTTTTTTCTAGCGCAAATCACTGCTTTTTCCATATCCTATATATAACTTGACAGATAGTAAATGTCATTTAAAAACGTCTATTTTGCTGCGTTTAAATGCCGCGTTTGCGTTTAGAAGCGTTTTTTTTAAATAGTAAAAAATTTAAAATGCCTGTAAACGAAACGTGAGATACCGCATTTACACGCAATTACAAGCTGTTACAGGCGTTTGGCGTTTCAAATGCCTCCGAACGTCCATTCTGAATGCATTTTTTTGCTTTCCAACTCAACTGACTAGAAATTACTATAAACGACCCTGTGTACATGTACTGATAAGATAACATAGAGGAGAGTTCAGGGGTAGCTGAAAAAAATGCCCAACTGCTCCTACACGTCTGTTTACCAGCAGCAGTGTACATTAAGCCTTAGAGCAGGGCTTGACAAATTTGCTTGGAATCTAGGAGCCAGATAAAAAAGTTCGGAGCCAGGAACGCGCCCCGTCCCGCCGAGCTCGCGTGCAGAAGCGAACGCATACGTGAGTAGTGCCCGCATATGAAAGCTGTGTTCAAACCACACATGTGAGGTATCGCCGCGATTGGTAGAGCGAGAGCAATAATTCTAGCCCTGGAACCCCTCTGTAACTCAAAACATGCAACCTGTGGAATTTTTTAAACGTCGCCTATGGAGATTTTAAAGGGTAAAAGTTTGTCACCATTCCACGAGCGGACGCAATTTTGAAGCGGGACATGTTGGGTATCAATTTACTCGGTGTAACATTATCTTTCACAATATAAAATAAATTGGGCTAACTTTACTGTTGTCTTATTTTTTAATTAAAAAAAGTGTATTTTTTCCCAAAAAAGTGCGCTTGTAAGACTGCTGCGCAAATACGGTGTGACAGAAAGTATTGCAACGGCCACCATTTTATTCTCTAGGGTGTTAGAATAAAAAATATATATAATGTTTTGTGGTTCTAAGTTCTAAGTAAAGGGAAGGAGATGGAAACCGGCAGGGAAGCTCCATTAGCATTGCTGGTTGTCTTGTCATACAAACGGCCACCACAAGAGGGCGCCAGATACCAGAAGGAACCATAGGACTGCAGAAGGCCGCAAAGCCGCGGCCTCAATTACCGAGTGGGGGTGCACACGGAGACAGGGTACCCCAACTGTGCCGCCCCAGGCGCCAGGTCGCTAATTCTAGTCGCAATTGCGACCTGGCGGCCGGGGATTGTCGAGCCCTGCCTTAGAGCATTTCTGGTATGCATCCACTTAAAAATCAAGTAGTCAGTGACAATGGCAAGGCTGTTTTCTCTGCAATCTATCTAGTGAATTAAAACATGCTTGTGCTTGGTTTAATGAGTATATGCAATGGTGGTGCTGCTACTGAGCATTGTAAATATCTACAGTTAGAACGTTTGTCAAACTGGTTTAAAGAGACAATTAGGGTAACCCATCATTTAAACAGGTTTTAAAAGGTTTGCATATTTTTAATAATAAAAATCTATTGCTTTTGTTTTTTATATTTTTTTTACAATGTTGAAAAATTACAACCATAGCTTTCTTCTTTCACAGAAATATCTCTGGACAGGTTGATTTAGCTTTTAGCCTCTTGGATGCTTGACAAGAATACACATATCTACATATGACATCTGTCACTGTAATAAAAAAAAAGTCTGTCTTCAGTCAGCAATATATTATTTGCACAGACACTGAAAGGGATGGAAGACCAGTGTTATGTCTAACTGAAATTTAAATGCAGATAGCAGTCCTTGACACAGAAGGAACTGGAGCTCTTTTCTGATGCTTACAGTATGAGATAGAGAAAAAAAACCTATGTAGTACAACTGTACAGTACAGTACAGGTACAGTAAGTTGAAGTTCCCCCATGTTTTACCTGGTTGTCATCAGGCTGATAAAAATAACTATTGACCCGCCAGAAATGCAGTTAGCTCCTAAGTCTGGCCTCAGGGAAGATCGCACGGTCCTTCTGGGCAGAGCAACATGGAGGTACAAAAAAAAAGGCTCTTAAAATGCTGTTTTATTTTTTTTGTAGCTACTGGACTGAGAGAAATTGGGTTGAAAACTGCTCTGCTCTATTTCTTACACTCAGGACAGTGCTACAGGAAAAACCAGATACCATCTTGAGCTTTGTCAACTTTATTACTTCTATCTTTAGACTTTTACATAGAAGTAAAAAAGTTATTTTAGCTGACAAAGATCAAGATGGTATCTGTTGTGTTACACTATGTGATTATTCTTGCTCTGTGTCTTTAAGATCTGTCCCCTTCTTTCTAGCTGAACTCTCTCACCGTAGTTCTTTATATATCTCCTCCACTTCCTGATTCTGGTCATTACTCCTGTATATCTTCCATGCTAAACATCTTACATGTGGCTTACAACTGCAACGTTTTTCTACCTATGAATATCCATCATTAAACGGAACATTCGAATGGATTCATCGTCTGTCGTCCTAACTGTGAGTTTATTCATTGAGTTAAACTGCCTGTATCGATGCAAGGGATGAATATCAAACCAGCTTGAGTAAGGCCTACTTAAACCTGGAGATGAACTTTATCGCTTTGTAGTTGAGACAGAACAGTAGAAAAACTGAGTTTCACAGCCTAATTACAAGATTTTTGCATGTCAGTACTGAAACAGACAAGATTTACTGCCCTCATAGCAAGACAGAAGGGACAGAGCAGCACATGGCAGCCTTATAGCCTGAGACAATCTGCACAGTGTCATATTTCAGCACACAGATCCTGCCTGCTTTCACAGTCAGTCTGCTATCATGAGTGACCAAGCTTCTGCATGTGAACTCACATCTACCTCCTCACAAGTTCCTGAAGAAACTGAGTTACCCAAACGCTCAGTTAAACCCACTTAGAAAGTAATGGAGAATTATGAAGCTTCAAGGACTGAATTGTCAAATAGCTTGGAATTAGTCTGGGAGAAAATCCTTGCTGAAGCCAATACAGTGTCTGTTGAATGTGTACTACTGACACTAGAGGGCGCCATTAAACAACTTTCTGCCTCATATGAGCTTTATCAGCTTACCAGCATCAAATTCACTAATGTCTTACAAAACATGAAGTCAGAAAATGCGATGATGCAATTAAAGCGCGTCAATGCTCTCAATATTGAAAGAGACAGTTTTATCCAGCAAACCAGATTAAAGGCAGAAGCAAAAATAAAGCTGTTACAGGACACTGCATCTCACAGATCTGTTTCCACCAGACGTTCTAAAAACTCGTCAAGATCCCATACACAAGAAGCCACACCCCCTCAATAAATGTATCGGCTTTAGAAAAAAGCCTCTGGAAGAGCGCAAGGAGCTTTTAAAGACATTTAGGGTATGTTTCAGGTGCTGTGCTTCTACAGAACATTTTGCAAGGGACTGTAATGTGTCCATCAAGTGCATAGAGTGTGGCTCTGAAGAACATGTGCAAGCCCTCCATCCTCTTGAGCCCAGCTCTGCACAACCTGCCAACACTCCTCCCAGGTTAACGCATGGCGGGGAGAATACAGACCAAGTGCCTAATTCTACCATAATTTCTTCATCCTGCACTGAAGTTTGTGGAGAAGACCGCTGTGGTAAGTCCTGTGCTAAGATATGCTTGGTGAACATATACCACAAGGATCAATCAGAAAAGTCTCTAAAGGCATAGGCTATCTTAGACGATCAGAGCAATCGATCACTTGCAAAATCGGAATTGTTCAATCTATTTGAAATAAAAGGCGAAGCTCATCCTTACACCTTGGGTACCTGTAGTGGAACTATAGAGGTTTCTGGAAGAAGGGCTCATGGACTCATGGCATCTTCTCTCAAAGGTAACTTGCAATTACCCTTACCTACACTTGTTGAGTGCAATCAGATAGATACCTGCCAACAGGGAAGAAATCCCTACTCCAGCTGCTGCTTTCCATCACCCTCACCTCAAGGTAATAGCAAATAAGATACCGCCGCTTGACAAAGATGCTCAGATCCTTCTTCTGTTAGGAAGAGACATTCTAAGAGTTCACAAGGTACACAGACAAGTCAGTGGACCCCCAGATGCCCCATTTGCCCAGCGCACGGATCTAGGGTGGGTCATCATAGGCAATGTCTGCATAGGCAAAATGAAAAGACCTACCAACATTTCGTCATTCAAGACAAATGTTCTGCCAAATGGCCGAAACACTTACTTTGAGCCATGCCCACATCACTACTGGGTGAAAGAGAAGATAGCCAGCCACGGATGGCAACATGGTATCTCAGGTGACACAAGCCCTTTCTCCTGCCATGATGGCGACTTCGGCTCTACAGTGTTTAATGCAACCAGTGAAGATGACATACTGGCTCCTTCAATGGAAGACAAAGAATTCATCAAGGTAATGGACAATGAGTTCTTTCAAGATGACTCCAATAACTGGGTAGCACCCCTACCCTTTCGTCTCCCAAGAGAGAGATTGCCCAACAACTTACAGCAGGCCATCAGTAGATTCTCCTCCTTAAAGTGAAACTTAAGCAGGAAACCAGAGATGCAAAAGCACTTTGTGGACTTTATGCAAAATGTATTTGACAGAGATCATGCAGAGCCTGCTCCCCCACTAAAGGAGGGAGAAGAATGCTGGTACCTTCCATCCTTTGGCGTGTATCACCCACGCAAACCAGACCAAATCAGAGTTGTCTTTGATTCCAGTGCTCAGCACGAAGGTGTTTCTCTTAACAACATGCTCCTTACTGGACCCAACTTGAACAACAGTCTAATAGGAGTCTTGATTCGTTTCAGACAAGAGCCTGTAGCAGTAATGGCCGACATTCAACAGATGTTTCACTGCTTCATCGTCAGAGAAGACAACAGAAACTACCTCAGGTTTCTATGGCACAAGGACAATGACCTCAACAAGGAAGTTATAGATTATCGCATGAAGGTACATGTCTTCGGTAACAGTCCTTCCCCAGCAGTGGCAACTTATGGGCTAAGGAGAACAGCTCAGACTGGAGAAGTTGAATATGGATCTGATGCCCGTCAATTTGTTGAAAGAAACTTCTACGTTGACGACGCACTTAAGTCCTTTCCAACTGCTAAAGAAGCAATTGATCTTCTCACCAGAACAAAGGAGATGCTGTCTGTAGCAAACCTTAGACTGCACAAGATTATATCCAACAGCCAGGAACTTATGAATGCCTTTCACTCTGAGGACTATGCCACTAGTCTAAAAAACCTTGACTTAGGTACAGATGTGCCTCCTGTACAGCGAAGTCTGGGTTTGTTGTGGAACATCAAGCAAGACAAATTCACCTTCCAAGTGTCAACTTGTGACAAACCCTTCACTAAGAGAGGAGTCCTGTCTGTGGTGAATAGCATCTATGACCCACTGGGTTTCCTTGCTCCAGTTACCATTCAAGGTAAGATTTTACTAAGACAGTTGTCTACTGAGAACATAGACTGGGATACTCCCTTGCCTAGTGAGAATCAACACAAGTGGGAAAGGTGGAGATATTCTTTGAAGTCACTAGAAAAACTTCAGATTCCCCGTTGCTATGTTCCAGGATCCACTTCAACTGCTAACCGGAGAGAGATTCATATTTTCTCTGATGCATCAGTTGAAGCTATTGCTGCAGTAGCCTATTTGAAGACCTCTGAACTGAATGGAGAATCACACTGTAGTTTTGTCCTAGGCAAGGCAAAACTCACTCCCAAGCCTGCACATACCATACCAAGACTTGAACTTTGTGCAGCCGTGCTAGCAGTAGAAATTGCCGAGGTCATACGAAGTGAAATGGACACTAGAATTGATTCTTTCACCTTCTATACAGACAGTAAGGTAGTACTTGGTTACATAAACAACCAAACAAAACAATTTTATGTGTACGTCAGCAACAGGGTTGAACGTATCAAGAGATTCTCTCTACCAAGTCAATGGCATCACGTTCCCACTGAACTCAACCCAGCTGACTGTGGGACCAGAGCCGTGTCACCTGCTGCTCTTCAGGACAGCTTATGGCTGTCACCTCCAAGGTTTCTGTGTGAGGACTCCCACTCACCCACTATCGACACCACCTATGGACTAGTAAGCCCTGAAGATGATAAGGAAATAAGAACTGTGAACACCTCACTCTACACTTCTGTAAGTACAAAACAGAAGCTGCGGTCACACCATTACAGGCATCAATGGAAGCAGGTGCAGCATCTAGCCAATGTGTTCTGGCATCGCTGGAAGAAAAAGTATCTTCATCACCTTCAAGGTCGTAACAAATGGCAAGCATCTAAGCCGAATCTTAAGGTTGGAGACCTCATCCTTCTAAAAGACAAGGAAGTTTGTCGGAATGAGTGGCCTATGGGTCTTATTACTAAAGTTATGCCCAGCGACGATAACAAAGTCCGGAAGGTAGAAGTCAAGGTAACCAAGGGAGGATCGACACAAACCTTTAGTCGACCAATTACAGAGTTAGTACTTCTTTTGCCAGGTGAGTGACTTGTGCAAGGACTAGTCATGCTGTTGGCATGGCGGGGAGTACATTGCTGCCATCTACAGGTTCTACTCAGAACTTTGGAATTATTTGAAGACATCATACTGTGACTTTATGTTCTTCATCCTGTTGAACTTACGTTTATTATTTGCTTGTTGCATGTTTTTCATTACAGGTTCCAGGACATTCGTCAGTATTGGACTTTTTGAAAATATATATTTTAGTTTAAGGTTATGAAATCTAAAGATTTCAGACGGGGAGTGTTGTGTTACACTATGTGATTATTCTTGCTCTGTGTCTTTAAGATCTGTCCCCTTCTTTCTAGCTGAACTCTCTCTCTCACCGTAGTTCTTTATATATCTCCTCCACTTCCTGATTCTGGTCATTACTCCTGTATATCTTCCATGCTAAACATCTTACATGTGGCTTACAACTGCAACGTTTTTCTACCTATGAATATCCATCATTAAACGGAACATTCAAATGGATTCATCGTCTGTCGTCCTAACTGTGAGTTTATTCA
This sequence comes from Rana muscosa, assembly GCA_029206835.1. Taxonomy (NCBI): domain Eukaryota; kingdom Metazoa; phylum Chordata; class Amphibia; order Anura; family Ranidae; genus Rana; species Rana muscosa. The sequence goes on along the minus strand of CM055118.1, from coordinate 975,366,031 downwards.
TTGAGTTAAACTGCCTGTATCGATGCAAGGGATGAATATCAAACCAGCTTGAGTAAGGCCTACTTAAACCTGGAGATGAACTTTATCGCTTTGTAGTTGAGACAGAACAGTATCTGTTTTTTCCTGTAGCACTGTCCTCTCTGTAAGTTTTCAACCCAATTTCTCCCAGTCCTCTGCCTGCTGTCACCCAGTCCCCTGCTGTCGCTCAGTCCCCCTGCTGTCGCCCAGTCCCCTTTTGCCAAGTCCCCCTGCTGTCACCCAGTCCCCCTGCTGTCGCCAAGTCTTCCGTCACCCAGTCCCCCTGCTGTCGCCCAGTCCCCCTGCTGTCACCCAGTCCTTCTGCTGTCGCCCTGTCCCCCTGCTGTTGCCCAGTCCCCCTGCTGTAGCTCAGTCCCCTGTTGCCAAGTCCCCCTGCTGTCACCCAGTCCCCCTGCTGTCACCAAGTCCTCCGTCGTCCAGTCCCTCTGCTGTCACCCAGTCCCCCTGCTGTCGCCCAGTCCCCCTGCTGTCACCCAGTCCCTCTGCTGTCACCCAGTCCCCCTAATGTCGCCCAGTCCCCCTGCTGTCGCCCAGCCCCCCTGCTGTCATCCAGTCCTCTGCCCTGCTGTCAACCAGTCCCCCTGCTGTCGCCCAGCCCCCAGATGTCACCCAATCCCTCTGCTGTCACCCAGTCCCCCTGCTGTCACCCACACCCCAGATGTTGCCCAGTCCTCTGCCAGAAGAGGGCTCTATTTATTGCCTATCCCCCTCCTCCTGTCAGCAGTGGGGAGAGCGGCTGTGTCTCTGGAGAGGAACCATGGCTAGTGACACGCTGAATCTGGTGACAAGGGACCGGTGGCAAGTGACAAATATTGTACTTTCATTCTTAAGAGTAGGTGCGTAAATTGGGGCAAGCTTGTAGGGGCCCCATAGCATTACTTTGCCCAGGGGCCCATGATGCTCTTAAGATGGCTCTGGCACTGCCAGGCCAATCTGAGGGGGGGGGGGGGGTCATTGATGTAAGGGGGGAGTGAATACAATAATGTAAGGGGGCACTGATATAAAGGTTTCCCTCTTATATCAGTACCCCACCCCCCCTTACCTTAGTGTATTCTTTCTGCGGAAGGTAGTCTCTGCCTGGTCATCAGAGTCCCCCCACATTCCCAAAGTCCCAGGTGTGCCCCTTGATGATTGCTCCAGTTTTTCCCACTTTTGACTGTAATTTGCTGATACAGTGGAACCTCGGATTACGAGTAACGCAGTTAACGAGCGTTTCGCAATATGGGCACTGTATTTTTTTAAATCCTGATTCGGTTTGCGAGTGTTGCCTCGTAACACGAGCAGGATTCAAGCCAAAGTGGTGTGCAATACCGCGTTTGGCCTGAGGTGTGGGGCGCCGGAGCCAAACAGAGCCGAACGGCGCCGATCAGAGCCGTTCGAAAATGCTGGGAAAATATCGGAAATACTCTGTTCCCGAGCCTTTCCGAGGTTTTCCGAGTTTAGCCGAGGTGTCCTCGGGCCTTTACGAGTGTCTCCGATGCTCTTCGGCGCCCCCCACATCTGGCCACATGCGGTATTGCACGCCATTGAAGTCAATGCGGAACAAATTATTTTTGTTTCCATTGACTTCAATGGGAAAACTCGCTTTGATATGCGAGTACTTTAGATTACGAGCATATATATATATATATATATATCTCCCTAGCCCTATGTGCTTTCATATCTGTCTTATCTTTATATAATACACTCTTCAAATGTGCTTTAAAATGCATTGTTTTTCCTTTTATGAACAAGAAAATAATGACGTTATGCTGTTGGGCCGGTATATTAATGCTATGGGGCTGGTATGAAATGTTTTCCAGGGCTGGTTTTTACTCCCAGTCCGCCCCTGTTTATTGGTAAGGTTTACATACAATGTAACTACTTGCCGACCGGCTTCCACAGGCTCCACAAAGTACCGGTACTGTGGGCCAATCACAGCATCACAATAGTAAAAATGAAAGCCATTCATGACAGTTCAAGTAATTGTCGTTACAGTGATCAAAAAAAATCTCTGATCCCTGTCACCAGTCAGTATGCCGGATCACCTCCACACCAGCTATATGATGATGCTGCAATGCACTGGTGACAGTATGTAAAAAAAAAAAAAATTGACAATATTGCGATACAAACAAAAAACTAAAATCTTTTGAAAAAAAAAAAATATTTTCTGCTTTTTGTTTAAAAAATATCCCAAAAAATTAAATTTTGTTATACATTTAGGCAAAAATGTATTCAGCTACATGACTTTGTTAAAAAAATCCCAATAAGCGTATATTGATTGCAGATGCTATAACTTTTGCGCAAACCAAACTATGGTATATATACTGGAATTTACGCAGCTTTTACTTTCTGACTACCTATCACATTTTTTGAGGTGCTAAAATGCCAGGGCAGTACAACCCCCCCCCCCCCCCCTCAAATTACCCATTTTTGGAAAGTAGACACCCAAAGGAATTTGCTGAGAGGCATGGTGAGCCCATGAAATATTTTGGAAAAATTACATTTGTTTTACACAAAGTTGTCACTTAAATAATATATTGCTCACAGGTGCCATGAGTATATGTGGAATTGCACCCCAAAATACATTCTGCTGAGGATGGGGATACCACATGTGTGAGACTTTTTGGGAGTCTAGCAGCGTAAGGGTGCTAAACATAGGCATGCACACGGGGTCTACCGGGTGTACCCTCATGCCCAGGCACATCCCACACACGTCAGGACTTTTTTGCTGTCAGAATGTGTTAGAGCTATTTTTCGGCACCTCTTATAAAGGACACTGGTACATAGTTACATAGTTACATAGTAGGTGAGGCTGAAACAAAACACAAGTCCATCAAGTCCAACCTATGTGTGTGATTATATGTCAGTATTACCTTGTATATCCCTGTATGTTGTGGTTGTTCCGGTGCTTATCTTATTTTTTTAAACTATCAATGCTCCCCGCTGAGACCACCGCCTGTGGTTAAACCTATTTTCATTAAACTATTTGCCATTAAACTCCTTTACGCGAAAAAGTTTTATCCCTATTGTGGGGTCACCAGTATAGTATTTGTAAATTGGATTCGTATCCCCTCTCAAACGTCTCTTTTCCAGAGAGAATAAGTTCAGTGCTCGCAACCTTTCTTCATAACTAATATCCTCCAGACCCTTTATTAGCTTTGTTGCCCTTCTTTGTACTCGCTCCAAAACCAAAGTTTGGACCAAAGTTTTGTAGAGTGGTAGAATTATCGCTTTATCCCTGGAGTAAATCCCCTTTTTAATGCATGCCAATATTCTGTTTACTTTGTTAGCAGCAGCTTGGCATTGCATGCCATTGCTGAGCCTGTCATCTACTAGGACCCCCAGGTCCTTTTCCATTCTAGATTTCCCCCAGAGTTTCTCCCCCAGTGAGAAGATTGCATTCATATTTTTGCCACCCAAATGCATTATTTTTAACCTAATTTTCCATGTAGTTGCCCACCCCATAAATTTTTTCAGATTTTCTTGCAAGGTTTCCACATCCTGCGGAGACGCTATTGCTCTGCTTAGCTTAGTATTGTCCACAAATACAGAGATTGAACTGTTTACCCCATCCTCCAGGTCATCAATGAACAAATTAAACACGATTGGTCCCAGCACAGAACCCTGGGGGATCCCACTTCCCACCCCTGACCATTTTGAGTACTCCCCATTTATCACCACCCTCTGAACTCGCCCCTTGTAGCCAGTTTTCAATCCATGTACTCACCCTATGCCCCCTGTTGCCATAAAAGAGAGATTTGCATGCCCCCTTGTTGATTGCAGAACTTCTCTCTGAGGCAGCAATTGGGAAAACTGTCTCTCTCCTCGGGTTCCTGTCTGGCTGCAGTGGCTGAGTCGGGTCTTTCACAGCTCTCAGTACAGGTGGATGGAGCAGGAAAATCACAGTGCGTCCCCGATCACTTTCCTCCTGTCCATCACACAGCACAGCTCTCCTCAGGCAGAGTGAAGATCTCAGAGGACACAAAAAAATGCCACTGCCCTCACCTATAACTGGCCTTTGCAGCAATGAGCATTGGAAGTCAACGCACATCAAACAAAAGCCAAGGAAAAATCCTTGGGAAAAATCCAAGCTCTACTTACCAACCAGCCTGCGACCAACCAGATTAACCTGTCTAACAATATGCGTTTAAAAAGAGGGGTTTAGTTGCACAAATTTGCAAATACATGCGTAAGCTACAGGCCCCGACAAGGCACCCTGTGATCTGTAGAACCTACCTCTAACTTATAAGAGGCTCCACAATGGAAGCACATGCATTCTGATGATATATATGAAGGCAGATGGACTGGAGGGAGCCCACCCCTCCTTAACCACTTACCACCCGGCCTATAGCAAAATGACGGCCGGGCAGTGGTTGCGTTATCCTGACTGGACATCATATGAGGTCTAGCAGGATAACAGCCGCCGCGCGCCCGTGGGGGCGAGCATGGCGGCGATCGGTGGTGTGTCAGTCTGACACGCCGCTACACCGATCTTGGTAAAGAGCTTCCATCGGAGGCTCTTTACCACGTGATCAGCCGTGTCCAATCACGGCTGATCACGATGTAAACAGGAAGAGCCATTGATCGGCTTTTCCTCACTCGCGTCTGACAGACGCGAGTAGAGGAGAGCCGATCGGCTGCTCTCCTGACAGGGGGGGTCTGTGCTCATTGTTTATCAGCACGGCCCCCCTTTTGATGCCCGCCCAGGACCACAAGGATTCCGGAATGGACAACCAGGGATGGCCACCCGACTGAACCACCAGGTATGCCACCTAGACCAACAGGGAAATGCCAATCTGTGCCCAGGCAGCTGCCAATCAGTGCCCACCCACAATGCCTGCCAGTACCACAAGGGATGCCTATCAGTGCCATCTATCAGTGACGCATATCAGTGCCCATCAGTGCCACGTATCAGTGTCCAGCAGTGCCGCCTATCAGTGCCCAGCAGTGTCGCCTATCAATGCCACTCATAAGTACCCATCAATGCAGCCTTTTAGTGCCCATCAGTGTCGCCTATCAGTGCCCACCAGTCGCCTATCAGTGCCCACCAGTGCCACCCATGAGTGCCCATCAGTGCCGCCTATTACTGCCTATCAGTGCTACATATCAGTGTCACCCATCAGTGCCGCCTACCAGTGCCCATCAGTGCTGCCTATCAGTGCCCATCAGTGCCACCTCATCGGTGCCACCTTATCAGTGCCCATCAATGAAGGAGAAAACTTACTTATTTACAAAATTTTATAATGGAAACAAAAGAAAAACGTATTATTTTTTCAAAATTTTCAGTCTTTTTTTATTTGTTTAGTAAAAAATAAAAACTGCAGAGGTGATCAAATACCACCAAAAGAAAGCTCTATTTGTGGGAACAAAATGATACAAATTTTGTTTGGGTACAGTGTACTAACTATCTGACATTAGTACATCGATCTCCCCTGCTGAGTTACTGTGCTCTGACAGGGGGACGGCCTTCCCACCAGAACACTCTAGCCAGCGTTCTCTGCCATTGTCTAAGAGCGCTGATCGGGAGCTGATCAGCAGACCTTTTTCGGTCATGCCTCTTCAACAGAAGCCGGCCAAAAGGTCAGCTTCTGTTGGACCGACTCCAGTACACATGAGCCAAATATCAGCCAGTTTCTATTGAACCAGCCAATGCCACCCAACATTTGGCCTGTGTGTGTACTAGGCTTAACTTACATAGATCCTCAATGGGCCAAATCACAGCAGTGGAGGGAGCCTGCTGGAGCAAGGATTAGGGTAAAGCTGGTTACACACGGATTGAGATTTGTCCAGTTCAGCAGGGATCACCTGAATTTCAGTTTGTGTGTAGCCCTTCCTGTTAGAAATTAGATCAGCTTCTCTTAAACAGGACTGCTGGAAGCCTTGTTCATTTAGTGGCTTGCAGCCAATCAGATGCAACACTATCGAGTGTATTCTAACATGGTAGAGTCCCCGCTGTCAATGCAGTGTCCCAGCAGGGGGGATTCTTGCATCCACATCGCTTGTGTAGGTGAAAGAACCTGTCAGCTAATGATCTGAACAAAAACACCTGTGCACGTGTACAAACTAAAAGGATGTATTCACCTTTTAGAACATGTTACATGATACACCAGTATACAGAGTGTAATTTGTTCTAGTTGCCCCTTCTCCTCGATGTGCCCTTACCCACACAGCCTCATCATTTATTCATAGGAATAAAGACATAAGAAGCTGCGCTAATAGTGAATCATCAAATATGCTTGCATGTGATTAATAAAACAGCTTTGATAATAAATTTGTGCAATAAATATAAATACAGTAATACATAAACCAAGTAACGAAAAGTCTCTTTCATGAATGTGGAATTAATATTAAAACACCCTGTGGAGGATCATCAATGAACGAGGGACACTGTGAATCCACCACCACACAGAATGAATGATTACCAGCTATACAAGCTGTCAAAGCTCACCCTGGTGAGCGACGTGCTGATGTCACCGCGCTGTTCTCACTTTCGCTTGCACGGGCATGCTTTGTACTACTTGCAGGCTGGCTTTGCTTGTTCTTAATGGAAATTTTTTTAGTCTGATGTTAGCACAGACTTTTTTACAATAAATTATCATCTGGTTTTACCGATGGCGGACTTTTTTCATTTTCTTCCCTTGGTTATATCCACTCATCTCTTCTGCCACTTTCCTCTGCTGGTTTAAACACCAAGTCTCCTATCCGTTTGATATATTGGGAGGACCATAGGACCCAGGCTGGAGCTCCAGGAACGCCCGGCTCGTTAGCCGTTTGATGCGTTGGGAGGATCGTAAGACCCAGGCTGGGTATGAGTGACAAGCTTTGACAGCTTGTATAGCTGGTAAGCCTCCATTCTGTGTGGTGGTGGATTCACTATATTTATTGCACACATTTATTATCAAAGCTATTTTATTAATCACATGCAAGCATATTTGATGATTCACTATTAGCGCAGCTTCTTATGTCTTTATTTCTGTTGGTGTGTATTTCACTTTTGAGTTGCAGCTTGTTTTATTTGGTGAAAGAGCACAGTTTTTCTTTTTAACATTTATTCATAGGAGTCTGTAAATGTATAAATGACAAGTCGTATGGGTGCCGAAAATGAAGCACCAACTTCAGACTTTCAAAGAGCGTAAATTGCTAATTTCCCTTCCTCACTACCTATCGCAGTTCTGGAGGCCCTGAAATCCCAAGATAGCACAAATTCCCCCACCCCCAATGACCCATTTTTAGAAAGTAGACACCCCAAGCAATTTGATAAGAAGCATGGTAAGTATTTTGTGCATCTCATTTTTTGTCACAAGGTTTTGAAAATTGAAAAAAGAAAAGGAAAAATACATTTCAGTTTTCATTTTTCATTTGCCAAAAATTGTGGCAACAAATGAGAGCTGCAAAATACTCACCATGCCTCTTAGCAAATACCTTGTGCTATCTTGGCATTTCAGGGCTTTCAAAACTGTGATAGGGAGTGAGTAAGTGAAATGCACAAAAACACACAATATATTGCCCAACTGTTTGGTAAAATATAAAAGGTGATCTTACACTGAGTAAATAGATACCAAACAAGACAAGCTTTAAAGTGGTTGTAAACCCTTCGGGGGAAGTTACACCTGCAGGTAAGCCTAGATTAAGGCTTACCTGTAGGTGTTTGCAATATCTCCTAAACCTGCATGGTTTAGGAGATATTTGCCAAAAGGAATACACCGTTGTCTATGGCGCAGGCGTGCGTAGACAACGGCGCAGGCCTACTGAGAATCCCATTCATAAAACCGGCAGAGCCGGCTTTGATGGCACCCGCACGCATGCGCGGAGTGACTTTTTCACCACTCCGGCCAATCACAGCACCGGAGCAGCGATACCCGGAAGTTACCTTCCGGAGAGATGTCTGCGGCCGGAGGGGGAGACGAGGACGGCTTCGGGGGCTTCGATCTAAGGTAAGTAATGCATAATGAGCTAGTATGCTAGTCAGGTGTTTATTTAAAAAAAATATATATTTTCGGGTTTACAACCGCTTTAATAATTGCGCACACCCGTGCAGCGCAGACAAACTACATACATTTTTAAAAGCTTTTAAAAGCCTTTACAGGTTACCACTTTAGATTTACACTGGAGGTCTAATGCTAGAATTACTACACTTGATCTGAAGTTTGCAGTGATACCTCACATGAATGGTACAATTGCTATTTACATACGACACAAGACCGATACTTTCTTTTTACCTTTGCGCACAAACACAGGGGGGACAGGGGTACTTTAAAAAAATAAATAAATTATTATTTCCGCTTTTTTCGTTTTTTACACTGTCCCTTTCATTTATTTCTTTTTGGATAATTTTTATTGTTATCACAGGGAATGTAAATATCCCCTGTGATAACAAATGGCAGTGACAGGTACTCTTTCTTTTCTGAAAAATCTGGGGTCTATTAGACTCTAGATCTCTCCTCTGCCCTTAAAGCATCTGACCACACCAAGATCGGTGTGATAAGATGCTTTCCCAATTTAAAAATGGCGCTATTTATAAACATCAGTAATTTGTCCATTAAGCCACCTGCTTGAGCATAGTTTTTGAAAATATAGCAAATTACCTTAAAAATAATATATAATAATTATTTGTATATTACATACGTATCGTAATTAACCCCTTGCCACCCAGGCCAATTCTGACTCTTCTTTCCTACATGTAAAAATCATAATTATTTTGCTAGAAAATTACTCAGAACCCCCAAACATTATATACCGTATATACTCGAGTATAAGCCAAGTTTTTCAACACATTTTTTTGTGCTGAAAATGCCCCCCTCGGCTTATACTCAAATCTCACTGTCCATCTGCAGCTTCATACTCCTGATCTCCCGGCACTGTGACATGCAGTCAGTCTAGTCGATGGCCGTGCAGTGTAACAAAGCCCTGCCTGGTTGCAGTGTAACAAAGCCTTGCCTCTGCCCCTCGTCGTCCTCGCCTGTGATAGGCGGGACACTGACTCACTGCTGGGAAAAACTGAATCAATGTTCCGTCACGGACAAGGGACGAGGAGGAGGCAGAGGCAGGGCTTTGTTACACTGCACAGCCGTCAACTAGACTGACTGCATGTCACAGCTCTGGAGATCAAGGTACATGAGGCGGCAGGGAGATGGACACAGTGAGGCGGCAGGCAAATGGGCACAGTGAGGAGGCATGCAAATGGGCACAGTGAGGCGGCAGGCAAATGGGCACAGTGAGGAGGCAGGCAAACGGGCACAGTGAGGAGGCAGGCAAATGGGCACAGTGAGGAGGCAGGCAAATGGGCACAGTGAGGAGGCATGCAAACAGGCACAGTGAGGAGGCAGGCAAATGGGCACAGTGAGGAGGCAGGCAAATGGGCACAGTGAGGAGGCAGGCAAATGGACACAGTGAGGAGGCATGCAAATGTGCTCAGTGAGGAGGCAGGCAAATGGGCACAGTGAGGAGGCATGCAGATGGGCACAGTGAGGAGGCATGCAAATGGGCACAGTGAAGAGGCATGCAGATGGGCACAGTGAGGAGGCATGCAAATGGGCACAGTGAGGAGGCATGCAGATGGGCACAGTGAAGCATGCAGGTGGGCACCGTGATGCATGCAGATGGGCGCAGTAAGGCATGCAGATGGGCATTGTTGACCCTCTTTTCCATCTACAGTAGCTGCTGCATTTCTCACCCTATGTTTATACTCAATTCAATACGTTTTCCCAGTTATTTGTGGTAAAATTAGGTGCCTCGGCTTATACTCGGGTTGGCTTATACTCGAGTATATACAGTATATTGTTTTAGCAGACACCCTAGGGAATAAAATGGTGTTCATTGCAACTTTTTATGTTACACTGTATTTGCGCAGCAATTTTTCAAACGCATTTGTTTTGGAAAGAAACTGTTTCATGAATAAAAAAAACCCACTAACGTTAGCCTGATTTTTTTGTATAATGTGAAAGATGAGGTTACGCCGAGTAAATAGATAAGTAACATGTCACGCTTTAAAATTATGCACACTTGTGGAATGGCGCCAAACTTTAGTACATAAAAATCTCCATAGGCGAGGATTAATTTTTTTTTTACAGGTTACATGTTTAGAGTTACAGAAGAGGTCTAGTGCTAGAATGATTGCTCTCGCTCTAACGATCGCGGCGTATGTAACCTGTGTGTACAGGAGAGGGATTGCTGTCTGTGGAAACATTGGGGAGCTTCATCCTCTCTATTTGTTATGCTTATGGTTATCACTGAAAGTGCAAGTAAATCCCACATTTTGGGATGCCCCAGAACAGTAATAGAGGGGAATTGTGACACCAATAGCTTCTGCATGCATGTATCATGTTTCTCCCCAAGCGCAAAAGTGACACGGGAGAGAAATGCCATACATGCATGCATAGGTAGATGTCAATTACTCCTCAGCACATAGCAGCTGCCAAGCGCCTGTGTACAAAAGCCTTAAAGAGGAACTGCAGTCTGCTCACATAATCTGTAATAAAAACTTCTTTGCCATTCTGAAGCTTCCCTCCAACCACTTTGCATGTTATTTTATATATACTGTGATTCTATACTTGCTAAATATGCTGCAGAAATCTCCCTTCACTGAGTCTGGCTGCAATCATTTTAACTGTGAGCAGCTGAAGCTGCTGCCTGTTCACCTCCTGGATTTACACACACACACCTCCAGCTCTGCAGCTTTCATTGGCCCTCTTATGACTCATCCCCCCTCCCTTCCTGGCAAACTCTCATGAGAGTGCAAGGGAGAGCTGTGTATGATGTCATAAGCCTAGGCTTTTTACCAGACAAGAAACAGGAAGTGGGCTGTATAAGGTATTTACTGGCAGAAAAAAAAAAAGTTTTACTATCCAAAGTTAAAACAACAAGGGCAGAAGATTTAATAGATGGAAAGAGGAAAAATGACTGAAGTTCCACTTTAAACTAAGTGTGTCATACTGTCATAAATGTGTCATACTTTATTAAACACTTTATTATACTGAGTAAAATATAATAGGCTGTGTATTAAAAAGTTTATCTTAGAACATTTTTTGGATAGGGGGGACATCTAGTGGACCTATTATGCCATTGCAACCTAAATAAAAATTACAACTGTTCTTGACTCAAAATCAGGAAGACAAACACAGAATTTTCTACTTGTAGAAATAACTGTATAATATAACTGTATAATATAACTGTAAGTAACAGTGTTGTGTTTTTGTTAAAATAAAAATAAATCTGAGAGTTGGCATATTAAAAAAATAAGTGAATACCAAACTCTGACAATAGGGATAGTATATAAATAAATTAATGCAGAGAGGTTTTAATGATTTCTTCGTTAAGGATTAGTGTAACTTCAGAACTGCATCTCTCCCCATTCAAATTTAATGGGAATGCAAAAGGAACTTGAAGCAAGTCAAATGCACATGTACTGAATTCGGAATCTAAGTTAGATGCCTGATCAGCCTTTGAATCCTCATTCAGGCTCTGTTCACACTAGTTCGACTTGTCATGCAACCTTGGACACAAAGTCGCATGACAGGTCGCATTTGATTTCAATGGCACCCGTTCCAATCTATGCGACTTAAAGTCGCAGCAATTTTGAAAAGGTTACTGCTCTACTTTGATGTGACTTTGATGAGACTTGAGTTCCAGAGAATGTAAAGTCGCATCAAAGTCACACTCCAAAATCGCACTGGAAATCGTATGACTTTGGAGTTGCACTAATGTGAACCGAACCTCAGATCTTTATCAGGCTGTAAGGGCTCTTTCACACTGGTGTTTGATCTGTGGTTTACTGTGCCCCCTCCCCCTGGGCTGCAACTGGAATTTTAACATTACATATGTTGCAATCTTGCTTTGCCTTGCGGCTATGGAAATTTTAAAGGAGAAGAAGGGTAAAATCTCTTTTGGCCCTACTTCTCCTGTGGGCCACATGAGTGCACTTAGTTCTGCACTCCTGTGACCCGTGTTCAGCCAACAGCGGGCTAAGTCCACTGTTGGTTGATGTCACTCAGCCGCTCCAGACTCTGGAGGGATCCTGACTTTAATGTTGGTATCTGCCCAGATGCCTGAGTAATACTGCACTGCTGAGAGCCTGAGCCAGCAACTTCTGCTCCCTACACAGCCCGGTACTCCAGTGAGCACTGGAGGGGCAGAGCAGAGTGCCAGAGAGCATCGGACCAATGCTGTATCCACCTAGGTGAGTATGATTGTTTATTTTTATTTTTTTATTCGGAACTTCTATTTCACCATGGGCTGCAGAGTTTGACAAGTAGTACTGCCTTTCAAACTAGTCCTTTGAAATAAAAAACACAGGGGGGAGGAGGTAGCAGCAGCTCTTCCTGCAAACCAGCCAGCTTCTGCTATACGGCCTGTCTGAAAGAACACTTATCGCATGTTGTGACTGCACATCTCTGCTTGTAGCTTCTCTTTTTTATCCTGCTTGCTGGTGTCAACTCAAAATAGCACTGTGGTCTCTGCAGTGCCGGCCCAAGACATTGTGCTGCCTGGTACCAAGAATGAAATGCTGCGCCCCCCCCCCCCCCAAAAAAAAAATCACGCCCACCAAAATGCCCCCACATCCATTATTTTATATAATGATAACTAATGTGGACCTGTCATGGCTCTATACATGTATGTAGGTGTATAAAGAGGACCTGTCATGGCTCTATACCTGTATGTAGGTGTATAAAGAGGACCTGTCATGGCTCTATACATGTATGTAGGTGTATAAAGAGGACCTGTCATGGCTCTATACATGTATATAGGAGTATAAAAGGACCTGTGCGTGGCCGGCGGCCGCAATGTCAGCCAGCCACCCGTGATCGCTCCACAGAGAGCCAGAATGAAGATCTGTCAATGTAAACAGACAGATGCCCATTCTGACAGGGGAGGAGAGACAGATCTGCTGTTCCTAGTGATTAGGAACAGAGATCTCTCTCCTCCTCCAGTCAGTCCCATCCCCCCAGTTAGAAACACCCCCCAGGAAACACATTTAACCCCTTCCCTGACCGTGACATTTACACAGTAATCAGTGCATTTTTTTAGCACAGATCACTGTATAGATGTCACTGGTCCCAAAAATGTGTCAGAAGTGTCCGATCTGTTCACCGCAATGTCGCAGTCTCGCTAAAAATCGCAGATCACCACCATTACTAGTAAAAAAAAAATAATAATAAAAATGCTTGAAGTGCATTATTTCTATTATTACATTGTTATATAAAATAAAAAAGTTCAACTCACCATAGTGCAGAATCAGTGGGAGCCCCGAGCGGATTGTCACTTGCGGATTGTCACTTGCGACGTCACCTGATGTGGATTGTCACTTGCCACACATTGCGGATTGTCACTTGCCACACATTGCGGATTGTCACTTGCCACACATTGCGGATTGTCACTTGCCACGTTACCTGTCACCAGATGTGGAATGTCACTTGCCACACATTGCGGATTGTCACTTGCCACAATGTCACACATTGCGGATTGTCACTTGCCATGACATCACCTGCCACACATAGCGGATTGTCACTTGCCACGTCACCTGCCACACATTGATTACCTGCTTCTTTGCTGCTTTTGCTTTCTAGTAACCTACAGAATCCTAAAAAAAGTTATCTCAGAGCCTAAATGTTAAGCTCTTATTTGGGTTTGAGACTATTGACTTTACATCCCTTTAGAAGTCAACTTATCCGGACAGTATAAAATAATATAGTATATAGCCAACTTCCACCTCCACCACCTTAACACACAAGCTCACCTCGGGCCGGGGAACACTGCCCTCACACTCCCCCCCCCCCCCCGGCGGCAGCTGGGGAGATCCGAAGGACACAGTGTGCAGCGGCAGCTGCGCCGCTCGGACGGAGTGTAATAGTAGGTTCAGCTGTGGGGGTGTGAAGAGGAGGAAAACAGAGCTGACAAGCGCGCGGCGCCGGGGGTGTTCCAGGCCAACCCCCCCACGCCCTTAACACAAGAGCTCAGTGGAGGTCGGGGAACACTGTCTCATCATACACCCCCCCCACGGGCGGCAGCTAGCGAGATCCGAAGGTGCTGTGTGGAGTAGGAAAACAGACCTGACAAGCTCAGCGCCGGGGTTGTTCCAGCTAAAAATAAAACTGCCAAAGGAGCAGCCTGGACACTCGGCGTGCTCGGGAAGCCGATGACACCCCCGCAATGTGTGGTACTTGGGGCGGAATGGGCTTCTGGGTCTTCCTTTAGCAGCTGAAAGCTGGAGGGAGCAGAACGGGCTAGCTGGCGGCAATTAGCCTCACAGTGGAGCGGGATGGCGGGCGGGCGGAAATTTGCCGCCCCCCTGAAAGTGCCGCCTGGTACAATGGTACCATCGAGTCCCATGGTAGGGCCGGCCCTGGGTCTCTGACCTTTACATTTAGGAGGTATGTTACACCCAAAACTGTGAACAGGAGATGAGGATTATACAACAGAAAGCCCAATTTTGTGCCATCTTTATTTACATATTTTATGAAATATTCAGAACTTGCCCATTACCATATGTTCATTAATTTAAAATATGTTAGTATGAGGATTTGTTGCTTATCTGCACGTGATTGTTTTTTGATCACCTAGTTATAGCTGTTATAATTAACCACTTAAGCCCCGGACCATTTGGTAGCTAAAGGACCAGAGGTGATTTCAGAATTTTGCACTGCGCTGCTTTAACTGTAAATTGTGCGGACATGCAATGTTGTACCCAAACGAAATTTGCGTCCTTTTCTTCCCACAAATAGAGCTTTCTTTTAATGGTATTTGATTGCCTCTGCGATTTTTATTTTTTCCAATATAAATGGAAAAAGACCGAAAATTTTGAAAAAAATTGATATTTTCTACTTTTTGTTATAAGAAAACTCGAATAAATTCAATTTTAGTCATACATTTAGGCCAAAATGTATTCAGCCACATGTCTTTAGTAAAAAAAATGTCAATAAGCGTATATTTATTGGTTTGCGCAAAAGTTATAGCGTCTACAAACTAGGGTACATTTTCTGGAATTTACACAGCTTTAATTTATGACTGCCTATCTCATTTCTTGAGGTGCTAAAATGGCAGAGCAGTACAAAACCCCCCCAAATGACCCCATTTTGGAAAGTAGACATCCCAAGGAAATTGCTGAGAGGCATGTTGAGCCCATTGAATATTTTTTTTTTTGTCTCAAGTGATTGAATAATGACTAAAAAAAAAAAAAAAAATACAAAAAGTTGTCACTAAATGATATATTGCTCACACATGCCATGTTTATATGTGGAATTGCACCCCAAAATACATTTTGCTGCTTCTCCTGAGTACGGGGATACCACATGTGTGGGACTTTTTGGGAGCCTAGCCACGTACGGGCCCCCGGAAACCAAGCACCGCCTTCAGGATTTCTAAGGGCGCAAATTTTTGATTTCACTCCTCACTACCTATCACAGTTTTGAAGGCCATAAAATCCCAAAATAGCACAAACCCCCCCCAAATGACCCCATTTTAGAAAGTAGACACCCCAAGGAAATTGCTGAGAGGCCTGTTGAGCCCATTGAATATTTTTTTTTTGTCCCAAGTGATTGAATAATGACAAAAAAAAAAAAATTACAAAAAGTTGTCACTAAATGATATATTGCTCACACATGCCATGGTTATATGTGGAATTACACCCCAAAATACATTTTGCTGCTTCTCCTGAGTACGGAAATACCACATGTGTGGGACTTTTTAGGAGCCTAGCCACGTACGGGACCCCGAAAACCAAGCACCGCCTTCAGGATTTCTAGGCACAAATTTTTGATTTCACTCCTCACTACCTATCACAGTTTCGAAGGCAATAAAATGCCAAAATAGCACAAAACCCCCCAAATGACCCCATTTTGGAAAGTAGACACCCCGAGCTATTTGCTGAGAGGCATTGTGAGTATTTTACAGCTCTCATTTGTTTTTGAAAATGAAGAAAGAACATTTTTTTTTTTTTTTTTAAATTTTCCAAACTTTGTGACAAAAAGCGAGATCTGCAAAATACTCACAATACCTCTCAGCAAATAGCTTGGGGTGTCTACTTTCCAAAATGGGGTCATTTTGGGGGGTTTTGTGCCATCTGGGCATTCCATGGCCTCCGAAACTGTGATAGGCAGTGAGAAGTGAAATCAAAAATTTACACCCTTAGAAAGCCTGAAGGCGGTGCTTGGTTTTTGGGGTCCCGTACGTGGCTAGGCTCCCAAAACATCTCACACATGTGGTATCCCCGTACTCAGGAGAAGCAACAGAATGTATTTTGGGGTGTAATTCCACATATGCCCATGGCATGTTTGAGTAATATATCATTTAGTGACAACTTTGTGCAAAAAAAAAAAATAATTGTATTTTTTCCGCAACTTGTGTCAACATAAAAAATATTCCATGGACTCGACATGCCTCTCAGTATATAGCTTGGGGTGTCTACTTTCCAAAATGGGGTCATTTGGGGGGGGTTTGAACTGTTCTGGCATTTTATACACAACATTAGGAAGCTTACATCCACTCTTCTAACCACTTGAAGACAAAGCCCTTTTTAACACTTTTTTTTTTGCAAGAAAATTATGTTGGACCCCCAAACATTATATATATTTTTAAAGCAAAGGCCCTACAGATTAAAATGGTGGGTGTTGCATTTTTTTTTTCTACACAGTATTTGCGCAGCGATTTTTCAAACGCATTTTTTGGGGAAAAAAATACACTTTTTTTATTTTAATGCACTAAAACACACTATATTGCCCAAATGTTTGATGAAATAAAAAAGATGATCTTAGGCCGAGTACATAGATACCAAACACGACATGCTTTAAAATTTCGCACAAACGCGCATTGGCGACAAACTACATACATTTTTAAAAGCCTTTACAGGTTAGCCCGTCAGATTTACAGAGGAGGTCTACTGCTAAAATTACTGCCCTCGATCTGACCTTCGCGGTGATACCTCACATGCATGGTGCAATTGCTGTTTACATATGACGCCAGACCGACGCTTGCCTTCGCCATTGGGCAAGAGCAGGGCAGGACAGGGGTGCTTTTTTTTTTTATTATTAATTTTGCTTTTTTATTTTATTTCTAAATTGTTCCTTCCATATTTTTATTTTTTTTTCATTTTTATTGTTATCTCAGGGAATGTAAATATCCCCTATGATAGCAATAGGTAGTGACAGGTTGTGAGGGGTTGCATTTACAGAAAATAATAAATATATTCATCTTATTTTATATTCATATTTTAGGTATAAGAAACAGTGTTTCTACTAGCACCTTGCATTAAACTGTTTATTGATACATTTTGTATCATTTTATCTTGAATTAAGGGTTGTGTGCAATCCCCAAACTGTTTTTGCTTGTATTCGTACTCAATAAAGCAGAAATTTGAAAGTTGTTAACAATTGTAATATGCTTGTACAGATTATGTTGTATACAATTACATGGGTTAGTGTGACATTATACTGTATATTGTGACATTAGTTAATAACATAATATTTAGAGAATTATTAGCCTTTATAATAGTTAGTGGTAACTTCTACACAGTGACAGATTATAAACAGTGATACAAATTGATAGTGATTTATTTTGATATATTAAAAATGGAGCTGCGCAGCTCCATTTTAAATATTTAATTCTCTGTGTATATCTCACATTTGAGCTGCGGCTTAGTTTAAGGGTTTAGGTATAAAGCGCAGTTTTCTTCTTTTACACATATTTATTTTGATAGCTTGATGAGTCATGACTAGAGTTGAGCGGACACCTGGATGTTCGGTTTCGATGGGTTCGGCTGAACTTCGGAAAAAAGTTCGAGTTCGGGACCGAACTTGACCCGAACTTGACCCCGAACCCGAACCCCATTGAAATCATTGGGGACCCGAACTTTTGAGGACTAAAATGGCTCTAAAAAAGTCATGGAAAGGGCAAGAGGGCTGCAAATGGCAGCAAAATGTTGTTAAGAGCATGGTAAGTGCTCTGCAAACAAATGTGGATAGGGAAATAACTTAAAATAACATAAAAAAAATAAAAAATAAAAATAATATGCTGGAGGCCCCCTTCTCAGCAGAAGAGGTACAGGAAGTCATTAAGAACCTCAGAAACTCAATGGCACGATGCCACACATATGGTGGGAATGCCCCAGAATACGCCCTTTCTGGAACAAATTATTAAATTTAATGGATAAGCTAGTGGGAAAATAAAATACTTTGAAATTAAAAAAATTTACAATTATAATCTTGACCTAGGAGGACGAGGTCCATATGGATTAGGAGGTTGAGGTAGCGGTGGATGTGGCTGTGTAGGTGGAAGCGGCGGTGGAGGAGGACGAGGTAGCCAACACTGGTTCAAAAATACAACAATGGCTGGATAAGGCCGGTGATGTGTCGAATTCTGTCCCCCGTTGGATAGTGTCCGCCCTGTACTGCGCTTGCTCAGTACGTAGGACAAGGGGATTTCGAAAATCTCCGAAGACGAACGGCGCCTGCGCGGTGAGTCCAGGTTCAAGCCACACCAACCGAGGTTCAAGCCGAGCCAAGTGAGGCCGTACCGGAAGCGTGGCGACACTGGCGAGCGAAGAGAGCCCGTGAGGGGCCCTGTTACTATGTGCTACTGTATGTCCACTTGGATGGTGGGGCTTGAACCTGCACTCACGGCGCAGGCGCCATTCATTTTCAGAGATTTTGTGAATCTCCTTGTCCTCCGTACTGCGCAAGCGCTGCGCCTGCGCAGTACGGGCCGGACACTATCCGATGGCCGGACAGTTTTTTGGCAGAACACCGGTATACATGTCTATTCTGCACAAGGTACGGACAAGTCCTGTGGGATCCATGCCTGGTTCATTTTAATGAACGTGAGCTTGTCCACATTGGCTCTGGACAGGCGGCTGTGCTTGTCTGTGATAACGCCCCCTGCCGTGCTAAATACACGTTCAGATAATACACTGGCTGCAGGGCAGGCCAGCACCTCCAAGGCGTAAAGGGCAAGCTCAGGCCATGTGCCCAATTTGGAGACCCAGATGTTGAAGGGGGCAGACCCGTCATTCAGTACGTGTGCACACATACTGCTCCACCATGTTGGTGAAATGCTGCCTCCTGCTAAGACGTTCCATCTCAGCTGGTGGTGCTGGTTGTTGTGGTGTGCTGACAAAGCTTTTCCACATTTCCGCCATGCTAACCCTGCCTTCTGAGGTGCAGGTGGTGCCCCGGCTGCGTTGGCGACCTCTTCCTCCTCCTCTGCCTTCGCCTTCTGCTTCCACCGTACCCCCGCTGTCAGGTGGGAATGCCACCAGCAGCGCGTCTCCTGAACAGATCTTCTGATTACACTTCTTAAACGTGTCCAGACCAAGTGTCATATAAGGAACACGGTTAGATAATTCAACCCATTTTTATGTTAAATTTAGAGAGAATTTATTTTACACATATATCATAATAAAACCATTGTACCACTTAGCTCTAGCTTCTTAACCACTTAAGCCCCGGACCATTTCGGGCCATTAGGACCAAGCCTGTTTTTGGGATTCGGCACTGCGCTGCTTTAACTGTAAATTGTGCGGACATGCAATGTTGTACCCAAATGAAATTTGCGTCCTTTTCTTCCCACAAATAGAGCTTTCTTTTAATGGTATTTGATTGCCTCTGCGATTTTTATTTTTTGCGATATAAACAGAAAAAGACCGAAAATTTTGAAAAAAAATGATATTTTCTACTTTTTGTTATAAGAAAAATCGAATAAACTCAATTTTAGTCATACATTTAGGCCAAAATGTATTCAGCCACATGTCTTTAGTAAAAAAAATGTCAATAAGCCTATATTTATTGGTTTGCGCAAAAGTTATAGCGTTTACAAACTAGGGTACATTTTCTGAAATTTACACAGCTTTAAATTTATGACTGCCTATCTCATTTCTTGAGGTGCTAAAATGGCAGGGCAGTACAAAACCCCCCCCAAATGACCCCATTTTGGAAAGTAGACACCCCAAGGAAATTGCTGAGAGGCATGTTGAGCCCATTGAATATTTTTTTTTTTCGTCCCAAGTGATTGAATAATGACAAAAAAAAAAAAAAAATTACAAAAAGTTGTCACTAAATGATATATTGCTCACACATGCCATGGTTATATGTGGAATTGCACCCCAAAATACATTCTGCTGCTTCTCCTGAGTACGGGGATACCACATGTGTGGGACTTTTTAGGAGCCTAGCCACGTACGGGACCCCGGAAACCAAGCACCGCCTTCAGGATTTCTAAGGGCGCAAATTTTTGATTTCACTCCTCACTACCTATCACAGTTTCGAAGGCCATAAAATGCCAAAATAGCACAAACCCCCCCCAAATGACCCCATTTTGGAAAGTAGACACCCCAAGCTATTTACTGAGAGGCATGTTCAGTCCATGGAATATTTTATATTTTGCCACAAGTTGCGGGAATATGACAAACTTTTTTTTTTTTGCACAAAGTTGTCACTAAATGATATATTGCTCACACATGCCATGGGCATATGTGAAATTACACCCCAAAATACATTCTGCTGCTTCTCCTGAGTACGGGGATACCACATGTGTGGGACTTTTTGGGAGCCTAGCCGCGTACGGGACCCCAAAAACCAAGCACCGCCTTCAAGGTTTCTAAGGGCATAAATTTTTGATTTCACTCCTCACTACCTATCACAGTTTTGAAGGCCATAAAATGCCAAGATGGCACAAAACCCCCCCAAATGACCCCATTTTGGAAAGTAGACACCCCAAGCTATTTGCTGAGAGGCATGTTGACCCCATTGAATATTTTTTTTTTTTGTCCCAAATGATTGAATAATGACAAAAAGAAAAAAAAAAATGTACAAAAAGTTGTCACTAAATGATATATTGCTCACACATGCCATGGTTATATGTGGAATTGCACCCCAAAATACATTCTGCTGCTTTTCCTGAGTACGGGGATACCACATGTGTGGGACTTTTTGGGAGCCTAGCCGCGTACAGGGCCCCAAAAACCAAGCACCGCCTTCAGGATTTCTAAGGGCATAAATTTTTGATTTCACTCCTCACTACCTATCACAGTTTTGAAGGCCATAAAATGCCAAAATAGCACAAACCCCCCCCAAATTACCCCATTTTGGAAAGTAGACACCCCAAGCTATTTGCTGAGAGGCATGTTGAGTCCATGGAATATTTTATATTTTGCCACAGGTTGCGGGAATATGACAAACTGTTTTTTTTTTGCACAAAGTTGTCACTAAATGATATATTGCTCACACATGCCATGGGCATATGTGAAATTACACCCCAAAATACATTCTGCTGCTTCTCCTGAGTACGGGGATACCACATGTGTGGGACTTTTTGGGAGCCTAGCCGCGTACGGGACCCCAAAAACCAAGCACCGCCTTCAAGGTTTCTAAGGGCATAAATTTTTGATTTCGCTCCTCACTACCTATCACAGTTTTGAAGGCCATAAAATGCCAAGATGGCACAAAACCCCCCCAAATGACCCCATTTTGGAAAGTAGACACCCCAAGCTATTTGCTGAGAGGCATGTTGAGCCCATTGAATATTTTTTTTTTTTGTCCCAAATGATTGAATAATGACAAAAAGAAAAAAAAAAAAATGTACAAAAAGTTGTCACTAAATGATATATTGCTCACACATGCCATGGTTATATGTGAAATTACACCCCAAAATACATTCTGCTGCTTCTCCTGAGTACGGGGATACCACATGTGTGGGACTTTTTGGGAGCCTAGCCGCGTACGGGACCCCAAAAACCAAGCACCGCCTTCAAGGTTTCTAAGGGCATAAATTTTTGATTTCACTCCTCACTACCTATCACAGTTTTGAAGGCCATAAAATGTCAAAATAGCCCAAAACCCCCACAAATGACCCCATTTTGGAAAGTAGACACCCCAAGCTATTTGCTGAGAGGCATGGTGAGTATTTTACAGCTCTCATTTGTTTTTGAAAATTAAGAAAGACATTTTTTTTTCTTTTTTTTTTTCTTTTTTTACATTTTCAAAACTTTGTGACAAAAAGCGAGATCTGCAAAATACTCAACATACCTCTCAGCAAATAGCTTGGGGTGTCTACTTTCCAAAATTGGGTCATTTGGGGGGGTTTTGTGCCATCTGGGCATTCCATGGCCTCCGAAACTGTGATAGGCAGTGAGGAGTGAAATCAAAAATTTACACCCATAGAAATCCTGAAGGCGGTGCTTGGTTTTTGGGGTCCCGTACGCGACTAGGCTCCCAAAAAGTCCCACACATGTGGTATCCCCGTACTCAGGAGAAGCAACAGAATGTATTTTGGGGTGTAATTCCACATATGCCCATGGCATGTTTGAGCAATATATAATTTAGTGACAACTTTTTGTACATTTTTTTTTTATTTTTTTTTGGTCATTATTCAATCACTTGGGACAAAAAAAAAAAATATTCAATGGGCTCAACATGCCTCTCAGCAAATAGCTTGAGGTGTCTACTTTACAAAATGGGGTCATTTGGGGGGGTTTTGAACTGTCCTGGCATTTTATGCACAACATTAGGAAGCTTATGTCACACATCATCCACTCTTCTAACCACTTGAAGACAAAGCCCTTTCTGACACTTTTTGTTTACATGAAAGAAAATTTTTTTTTGCAAGAAAATTATGTTGAACCCCCAAACATTATATATTTTTTTAAAGCAAAGGCCCTACAGATTAAAATAGTGGGTGTTGCATTTTTTTTTTTCCACACAGTATTTGCGCAGCGATTTTTCAAACGCATTTTTTGGGGGAAAAACACACTTTTTTTATTTTTAATGCACTAAAAAACACTATATTGCCCAAATGTTTGATGAAATAAAAAAGATGATCATAGGCCGAGTACATGGATACCAAACACGACATGCTTTAAAATTGCGCACAAACGCGCAGCGGCGACAAAACTACATTCATTTTTAAAAGCATTTAAAAGCCTTTACAGGTTACCACGTTAGATTTACAGAGGAGGTCTACTGCTAAAATGACTGCCCTCGATCTGACCTTCGCGGTGATACCTCACATGCATGATGCAATTGCTGTTTACATATGACGCTAGACCGACGCGTGCGTTCGCCTTTGCGCAATAGCAGGGGGGGACAGCGGTGCTTTTTTTTTTTTTTTTATTATTTATTTGGCTTTTTTATTTTATTTTTAAACTGTGCCTTCCATATTTTATTTTTTTACCATTTTTATTGTTATCTCAGGGAATGTAAATATCCCCTATGATAGCAATAGGTAGTGACAGGTACTCTTTTTTTGAAAAAAATTGGGGGGTTAGACCCTAGATCTTTCCTCTGCCCTCAAAGCATCTGACCACACCAAGATCGGTGTGATAAAATGCTTTCCCAATTTCCCAATGGCGCTTTTTATATCCGGGGGGGGGGGACATTCCCTCCCACTGCTTGTAAAAGCAGTCTAGAGGCTAATTATCTGCTAGAATTGCTTTTACATGAAAGCCGGCTGCTGGCTGAAAAGAATGATACCAAGATGATACCTAAACCCACAGGCATCATTCTGGTATAAACATTCAAAGTCCAGCAACATACCAGTACGTTGCTGGTCCTTGTTGGACATGTATTGTAATCTTTTTTTTCATACAGCCTATTGGCTGAACGAAAAAAAGAGATTGATTGGTGGGTATGCCCACCATTAGAATACCTCCCTTCATCCACCCACTTCTAATGATGGGCATATATGCCGAAGCATGGGGGCATCCTCCCGCAAAAAAGTTATGCCGCGTACACACGGTCAAGCCTTCGTCGGAATTTCGACCGTATGTACGCGGCATAAAAGGTTATGCCGCGTACACACGGTCGGACTTTTCCACGGATAAGCCTCCGTTGGAATTTCGACCGTATATACGCGGCATTAGGAGCAAAATCGCTCCTCCGCCCCTGCTGCCCCCATGCTTCGGCATATATGCTCTTTTTTTTAACTGTGGTGGTGAAATCACCTCCTACAGCGTTGGAGTCACGGCTTTATGTATCGTGGGAGCAAACGCTGTTGCTGTCAAGATAAATAGATCCGCGCTGCAACTGAATGGCGTACCTGCTAAGCAAATGGTGGTTACATTAAAACAAAGTAACATTACAGTACAACAGTAAGACCTTACCATGCCATACCTGCAAAGCAAATACCAAAACAAAACCTAGTAAAAAATAAAAAAATGTTTTAACGCAACCTGTGCCTAAAATATATATATGCCGAAGCATGGGGGCATCCTCCCGCAAAAAAGTTATGCCGCGTACACACGGTCGGAATTTCGACCGTATGTACGCGGCATTAGGAGCAAAATCGCTCCTCCGCCCCTGCTGCCCCCATGCTTCGGCATATATGCTCTTTTTTTTAACTGTGGTGGTGAAATCACCTCCTACAGCGTTGGAGTCACGGCTTTATGTATCGTGGGAGCAAACGCTGTTGCTGTCAAGATAAATAGATCCGCGCTGCAACTGAATGGCGTACCTGCTAAGCAAATGGTGGTTAACATTAAAACAAAGTAACATTACAGTACAACAGTAAGACCTTACCATGCCATACCTGCAAAGCAAATACCAAAACAAAACCTAGTAAAAAATAAAAAAATGTTTTAACGCAACCTGTGCCTAAAATATATATATGCCGAAGCATGGGGGCATCCTCCCGCAAAAAAGTTATGCCGCGTACACACGGTCGGAATTTCGACCGTATGTACGCGGCATTAGGAGCAAAATCGCTCCTCCGCCCCTGCTGCCCCCATGCTTCGGCATATATGCTCTTTTTTTTAACTGTGGTGGTGAAATCACCTCCTACAGCACTGGAGTCACGGCTTTATGTATCGTGGGAGCAAACGCTGTTGCTGTCAAGATAAATAATTCCGCGCTGCAGTTCAATGGCGCACCTGAAAACAAAAAATTACATACCTGAAAAGCAAGCATGATAAAACATTGCAGAATAGAATACAGTAAAAAAAGAGCAGAACAATAGAGAGAAAATAGAGAGAGAGAGAACAATAAAACGACAACTATTTTTGGTTTTTTTATTTTATATTTTTTTTGTGTTTTGTTTTTTACGTTTTTTTTTTCTTTTTTACACTTTTTTTTGTAACTTTACAACTGTAATGGTTCGGGTCTCTCAAAATGTAATGGCATCTTGGGAGACCCTGTGTAAGTGTGTCCTAGTCTGTGAAATGCTGTACCCTACGCTAAAACTTCACTTTTGAGTGGTAGCGTTCAAAACATTCACCTTGGCAAAGACCAGGCTTGTCAGGACAGAGTGGACAAAAACTACGGGTGTCACGCCTAAATCCGCGCTTGCTACAGACACGACATCTTTTTTGGGGGTGGCTTTGGGTAGGGGTACTCGGGAGGACATACGAATAATGCCTCTCATGCAGCCGGCTTACTGCATTTGGTTGGGGATGGTGAGGTGCAGAACCGCCTGGATACAGGAGTTCTGTGACTATCTCATTCTGGAATTTTAGAAGAGATAACGTCCCGCCTGAAGCTCTGTATAGCACATGAGCGTTCAGCAAAGCCAATTGGAATAATGATAGAGACACTTTTTTGTACCAGCGTCTCGCCTTACGGTCAATTAGATACGGCGCCATCAACTGGTCGTTGAGGTCCACCCCTCCCATATTTTGGTTATATTCGTGGACACAGAGGGGTTTCTCCACAACACCAGTCGCCGTACGAATTTGGACTGTCGTGTCTGCATGAAGGGAGGTAAGAAGGAAAACATTCTTATTGTCCCTCCACTTCATAGCGAGCAAGTTATTACACTTCAAGCAGGCTCTCTCCCCCAGCCTAAGACGGGCATCTACAAGCCGCTGGGGAAAGCCCCGGCGATTAGGTCGCACGGTGCCACATGCTCCAATCTTATGATCAAACAAGTGACTAAACAGTGGCACGCTCGTGTAATAATTGTCCACATACAAGTGGTACCCCTTTCCGAATAAGGGTGACACCAAGTTCCACACTATCTTGCCAGCGCTCCCTATGTAATCCGGGCAGTTGACCGACTCAATCTGACTGTCTTTTCCCTCATAAACCGTAAAGTTCACTACATAGCCTGTTGCCCTGTCACAGAACTTGTAGAGCTTGACCCCGTATCTGGCACGCTTGCTGGGAAGGTACTGCTTGAAAGACAAGCGGCCAGAAAATTTAATCAGGGACTCATCAACGCAGACAACTTGATCGGGAGTAAACAAGGCTGCAAAACGTTCGTTGAAGTGGTTTATGAGGGGCCGAATTTTATAGAGCCGGTCGTATTCAGGGTCCCCACGTGGACGACAAAGTTCATTGTCGTTGAAGTGCATGAACCGCAAAATCTGCTCGTATCGTGCCCTGGACATGGAGGCAGAGAACACGGGCATGTGGTCAATTGGGTGCGTGGACCAATAAGCACGCAATGATGGAAATTTATGTGTGCCCATGTTGAGGGAAAGGCCCAGAAAGGTCTTAAATTCGGAAACCGTAATTGGTTTCCAATTTCTGGCAATTTTAGGCAACTGGGGGTTAGCGGCGATAAATTGACCAGCATATAAATTACTCTGGTCCACAATAGATCTATAGAGATCTTCCGTGAAAAACAGCGAATAAAAATCGATTGGCATAAAATCAGCTGTTTCCACCTGAATACCGGGTTGGGCAGTGAATGGGGGAAGTACGGGTTCTGCAGAAGTGGTGGGGACCCAATCAGGATAGGCGAATTCTGCAGGAAGGGCAGTATGGGCACGACGGGCCTGCCTTTGTCTTCTTGGTGGCAGCGGGACACTACTTGTGCTTGCCACCTCGCCAGCTTGAACTGCACTTATGGGACTCGCCACGTCACCAAGTGTTACTGCAGTGCTGGATGTACGTCCAGGCTGTACTAGGCCGCTGGTGCTTGCCAGTTCACCAGAAGGAATAGCGGCGCTAGTACTACTCTGCTCCATGATACGAGAGACCTGCGGTTCTTGCTCCTCAACAACCTCAGAAGATCGTGATCGGGTACGCCTGACCTTAGCAGGGACCTCAACTTCGTCGTCAGAGCTATCTGACGTGGGGCCGCTGACGTCACTGTCTTCTACGGGAAGATATTCTGAGCCTGAATCTCACAGATACGTGACCTCCTCTTCACTATCTGTCATGCTCAGAATCTCGTAGGCCTCTTTACTAGTGTACCTTCGACTTGCCATTTTGGGCTCTAAATTTAGGGGTACACTAGTAAGATTCACAGGAAAAAAAGCACCTGACTGTCGTCAGCAAATATATCAAACGCTACAAAAAAACTGTTAGCGATCGCAGGGATCAGGCCTGTCTCTGCGAACGCTGCAGTTATGTGTGTTGTGTTTGGTAAGTGACAGTGATCGATCGATACTGCACTTGGGTGGGCTGGGCTGGGCGGAGGGGCTAAACGCAGGTACTAGCAGGTATCTGGGCTGATCCCGCTAACACTGCGTTTTTGGGAACCCTAAACCGCTGGGGATGCTAGTATAGATCTGATCAGATACTATACCACTAAGGGGGGTGTATGCTTTGCTCGTGGGTGTTAGCGTTACTGGCACTAACCTAACACTGCCTGGGGCGACGCAGACCCTCTCTGGCGCTAAAACCTAATTGATCTCACCCGCCGGGCGATCAGGGGGGTTAAACCTTTATTGGGTTATATACGGCGGGTGCCCTGATGCTATAAAAAGCAAACTAATCAACCAGCGTCACCCGTAACCTTTATATGGTGATCACTGGTGAAAGGGTTAACTAGGGGCAATCAGGGGGTTAAAACCTTTATTAGGTTAAATATGGGGGTACCTGACACCAATAAAAACCTGCGGCGAACCTAAAAAAAAAATAACTGCCTATCTAAAACACCAGCGACACGAATACAGCGATCGGAAAAACAATCTCTTAGTGACGCTGAAGTTAGGGGGTGAAAGGGTTACCTGGGGGGTGATCAAGGGGTTAAACCTTTATTAGGGGGGGTTAGGGGGCTACCCTGGACCTAAAGGGGCCTAATCCTAACTGCCTTGCAACTTTTTACAATCACAGATGACACTAAATGCAGTGATCAGTAAAATAAATGATCACTGCAATCAGTGACACTGTGATTGGGGGCTTTGGGGTGACCTGGGGGGTGATCTGGGGGTGACTGGGGGGTGATTTGTGTGCCTATGTGTACCTACGTGTCAGTGGACTGTTGGAGCACTAACCTCTGTCTTCACTCCTCGGCGCCGGGAACGAAAAGACCGCGGCGAGGGAGATGACATCACTTCCTCCAGCCTGTGTTTACATCACATGGCGGAGGAAGCAATTTCATTGGCCGGGAGCGATCGCGAGGGGGGGGCGGAATCGAGCGGCCGCCCCCTCATGCCTGATCGCTCCCGAACACTTAACGGCCGCTCACTGCAGTGAAGGGGGGTCCGGATGGACCCCCCAACTGCACAAAGGCGATCACGTAGATCTACGTGATTCTGCCTGTCCGTGCCATTCTGCCGACGTAAATCGGCGGTGGGCGGTCGTTAAGTGGTTAAAGACAACCAAATTAGGGTATGTTCCTTAATATTTGGATTATCATTATTTTATACTGCAGTTAAAAATATAGATAATTCAAAAATGCTTTGCCATATATATTTAAATGGTTTTAGTTATGTGCATGTAAAAACAACTCCATTACCAAAGCAGGTAAATAAACAAAATAAATACGTTACCAGGTTAAAGTTCTGTCTGTTTGAGAAGCTTCCATTATGAGTCCAACAGGACTCCTTCAAATATTGCTACATGTTTGCGTATTTTCTCCTCAGCGAGCGTCTTCCTTCAAGAGAGATCCCCCGACATTCTCCTTGCTATCTCTCTCACACCCTCAACTCTTCCTACTTTTATCTCCCTACAAAAAGTGGGTGTGTATCTTCTTACTAGGTAACTGTTTTGGAAGGTTGTCTTAGCAACCAAATATGTGGCCATCTTGAACGATGTAATTTTTAACCTGTAGGGGCAGTGGTGTATAAGGAATAATTCCTAATGTTAGGGTCACTGAGTTCAAATAAAATGTATGACCCCCTTTGACCAAGGCTTAGAAAAACACTCTTAATTGTCTAAGGATGTCAAAACACATGTCATGTATCCCAGCTATCTCGGCACCACTTCAGATTTACAGGTGTGAATGTTTTGAGAAAATCTACCCACTTCTCAGCTAATGGGTTGTTAACATTCCTTTAACTTACTTTTGACAAACACAGCTCCTAATATCAATACAGGAACAGCAGAGAAAAAGTGATGGACAGCCGCACTCCAAGAAAAAACCTTAACGGTTGCTTTATTGTAAAAATGGATAAAGCACATGCACCACAGGTCACAGCAAGGCAGGGATTAGCTGACGTGTTTCACACTACAAATGTTAGTGCTTACTCATAGCTAGGATCTCACATTTTGTAATAATATATATATGTAGATATGGGTTTATACATATATATATATATAGATATATATATATAGATATATATATAACCAATACATAGATATACTATAAAAGAAACATTAAAGATATACAATACAACAGGAATTTTGAATAAACCCTTTGATCTCGTTATGTCAATACAATACTACACAGTTTGGGCTAGCCCGCGTCAACACCCCCCTTATCTCTAATGCCCCATACACACGATCGTTTTTCATGCCGTTAAAAATGGCATTTTTAAAAATGGGCATTAAAACTGATCGTGTGTATGCTCCAGAGCATTTTTAACGACGTGAAAAACGGCCATTAAAAATTTCAAACATGCTCTATTTTTTCACGTCGTTTTTCATGTCGTTTTTTTTAACGATGTGAAAAACGATAGTGTGTATGCTTTTACGAGGTGAAAAAAAACAGGCATGATCAGAATCAAGTATGAGACGGGAGCGCTCGTTCTGGTAAAACCAGCGTTCGTAATGGAGATAGCACATTCGTCACGCTGTAACGGACTGAAAAGCACGAGGCTGAAAAGCGCGAATCGTCGCTCAACAAACTTTACTAACATGAAGGGTGGCGCCATCCGAACGGAACTTCCCCTTTATAGTGCCGTCGTACGTGTTGTACGTCACTGCGCTTTGCTTGAACGTTTTTTAAAATGATCGTGTGTACGCAAGACAGGCTTGAGAGGAAACATGAAAAAAAACTACGAGAAAAACGTCGGTTTAAAAAATGGCATGAAAAACGATCGTGTGTACGCCGCATAAGTGTCAAACTTTTGACTTACCACCCGGGGAGGCTGGTATATTTTCTTAAGTGTTCAAAAGCTTTGCGTTTATGGTCTGGGAAAAAGATACAGAAAAACAATGCCTTCTTGTGAGACAGAGAATAAATTTAAAGATAGTGAATTTGGGTTAACCTCTTAAAGAGAAAGTAGAAACCAAAGTGTTGTTCATAGCATATCATGAGCTATTTTAAACTTTAGAGACAAAATGGCTGTCCTCTCGCTCATAATATACATGAATATGAACCATATGAAAAATACATAATATGCATAATATAAAGGCCTATATGTATATTATTTTTAACCCCAAATGTTCTGACAACTCGAAATAGCGCAACAAGGCACACAGGTCTCACATGGAGGCCCAGTTATTGGTGGTGAAGCGGTGCTGTTCCGCAGAGCGACTCACGCGTGCGTGCTACAGCTGAAACTCCACTATCGCCTGCTGCTGCTCGCACAGTCTGGCCAGCATGTGCAAGGTGGAGTTCCACCTTGTGGGCACATCACATATGAGGCGGTGAGCGGGAAGGCCGAAGTTATGCTGCAGCGCTGACAGGTGAGCAGCAGCAGGGTGAGAACGCCAAAAGTGCGCACAAACGGCCCGCACTTTCTGCAGCAGCTCTGGCACATCGGGGTAATTTTTCAGGAACCTCTGGACCACCAAGTTCAGCACATGCGCCAGGCAAGGGATGTGCGTCAAACCGGCTAAGCCCAGAGCTGCTACGAGATTTCGCCCATTATCGCACACCACCAGGCCGGGCTTGAGGCTCACTGCCACCAACCACTCATCGGTCTGTTTTTCCATGTGCCTCCACAACTCCTGTGCGGTGTGGGGTTTTTCCCCCAAACAGGAAAGTTTTAATACTGCCTGCTGTCATTTACCCCTGGCTGTGCTGAAGTTGGTGGTGAAGGTGTTACGCTGACTGGATGAGGAGGTGGTAGAGGATGAGGAAGCAAAGTAGAAGGAGTTAGCAACAGGAGGCAAACTGAAGTGCCCTGCAATCCTCGGTGGTGGAAGGACATGCGCCAAACTGCTATCTGTCTCAGGCCCAGCCGCCACTGCATTTACCCAGTGTGCTGTTAGGGAGATATAACGTCTCTGACTGTGCTTACTGGTCCACGCATCCGTAGTTAGGTGGACCTTGCCACAGATGGTGTTGCGCGGTGAACACCTGATTTTGTCCCCCACTTGGTTGTGCAGGGAAGGGATGGCTCGCCTGGAAAAGTAGTGGCGGCTGGGCACGACGTACTGTGGGACAGCCAATGCCATCAGGCTTTTAAAACTCTGCGTCTCCACCAGACGGAATGACAGCATTTCAAACTCTAGGAATTTTGAAATGCTGGCATTCAGGGCCAGGGATCGCGGGTGGCTAGGGGGGTACTTCCTCTTCCGCTCCAGTGTTTGGGAGATAGAGAGCTGAACGCTTCCATGGGACATTGTGGAGATGGTTAGTGACCCAGGTGCTAGTGTTAATGACAGATCCTTTGTTTGCGGGTTAGCAGGTGCCACTGTCACTACAGAGGTGGATGAAGAGGCCGAGACTGCAGCAGAAGAGGAAGCAGGAGGAGCTAAAGACCTTTCTTGGTTTTTGAGGTGTCTACTCCACTGCAGCTCGTGCTTTGCACTTAGATGCCTGGTCATGCAGGTTGTGCTCAGGTTGAGAACGTTTATGCCTCGCTTCAGGCTCTGATTGCACAGCGTGCAAACCACTCGTGTCTTGTCATCAGCACATTGTCTGAAGAACTGCCACACTAGGGAACTCCTTGGATCTGGCTTTGGTGTGCTCGGTCCCTTGCTGCGTTGGGCAGTAGCAGACGTACTGTCTAGGTGACGGACGCTCCGCTTTTGCACCCTGCTCCCTCTTCTGCTGTGCTGGTGGCTCTGTGCAACCACCGCCTCTTCCTCCGAACTACACTGGTCATCTGCATGACGTTGATTCCATGTGGGGTCGAGGACCTCATCGTCCTCCACATCATCTTCCACCCAGTCTTCACCCCTGCCCTCCTTGTCGGTCTGCACAATTGCGAAAGCAGCAGTAGTTGGCACCTGTGTTTCGTCATCATCCGAGACGTGCTGCGATGGTCCTTCCATGTACTCATCATGAAACATAAGTGGTTGGGCACCGGAGCACACAATCTCTTCCACTTCTGGGGCAGGGCTAGGTGGATGGCCCTGGGAAACCCTACTAACAGAGTCATCGAAAAGCAGTAGAGACTGCTGCATGATTTGTGGCACAGACTGCTTGGCTGATTTGCAAGGGGGTGAGGTGAAAGACTGATGGACATCGGCTGCAGGTGCCAACTCTGATCTTTCATCAGGAGACTGGGTGGGAGACAATGTGAAGGAACCGGAGGCACTGTCAGCAACCCAATCTACTATCGCCTGTACTTGTCCTGGCCTCAACATTCGTACAGCCTCATTAGGCGCGACAAAATACCGCTGCAGGCTCTGTCACCTACTCGCACCTGAGGAAGGTGTTTCACTTGTGTGTGTAGCTGGCACAGATCGATCACGTCCTCTCCCTGCAACAGGAGCTCCACCAGCAGCACCACGACCAGGGCCACGTCCCTTCTTTGACGTTCTC
The DNA here is from genome assembly GCA_029206835.1 of Rana muscosa. Lineage (NCBI taxonomy): Eukaryota > Metazoa > Chordata > Amphibia > Anura > Ranidae > Rana > Rana muscosa. The sequence continues at coordinate 975,333,268 of CM055118.1, read as the reverse complement.
CTCATATTTTCCTAATTTAGGATCTTGCCCTAAATGGGTGTTTTTGCAATAGCAGAATACACCCACAGTATGTAAACGGTGTATCTCACACCTACAGAAATGCAGAAAATGCTATTCCAAAAAAATGTTTTTGCCCTAAAAAAATTTTTTGGAATAGCACAATAGAAGAAAAATATATAAATTGTGTATCACACACCTCCAGATATGCAGAAAACACTGCAAAATATATATTTTTTTGCACTAAATGTACCTACAGAAATGCAGAAAATTATATATTTTTTGCCCTAAATGGGTGTTGTTGGAAGAGCAGAATACACCCACAGTATGTACAGGGTGTATCTCACAGTAACATATGCAGTGCTGGTGCACTGAGCTTGCAGATAAAAGTTATATTTCCTCTGGCACTGGGCTCATGGCAGTGTAAAAAGACTGTGCACTGCAACCCAACCAGGTAAATCTATGTAGATCGCTGAGTTATTAGAATAGATTTCTGAATCTGGACTCCTAGATAATTCTCTCTCCCTAAAAGCAGCAACAATAACCTTGCCCTACACTGTCTATATTTTCTCTCAGTGCAGTGTAAAAAGCTTGTGCACTGCAGCCACACAACTAAATCTATGTAGATCGTTGACTAATTAGAATCTATTTCACAATCAGGACTGACTCCTATCATGTAATTCTCTCCCTCACAGCAACAGCAGCCAGGAACCTTTCTCTAACCTGTCTAATGCAGAGTGACTTGCTGTGCTGTGTGCCTCTAGCTTATATAGAGGCTGGGTCACATGCTGCACTGGCCAATCACAGCCATGCCATTAGTAGGTAAGTGCCACAAAATTAGCTAGTATGCTATGCATACTAGCTCATTATGCTTTTCTCTTCTCTTGCAGGGGTATTTTTAAATAAAAAAGTTGTGGAGGGTTTACTTCCTCTTTAATCTCCAGGTAAGTAATTTTATAAAGATTAAAAAAAAAAAAAACTCTTTCCTCTTTCTTCAAATCAAAAATGCAGTGAAGCTGAGAATCTTAAAGCAATACAATGTGTGCCACTTCAGTTACTCAGTTATGCGAAAAGCAAATTCTTATTCACTTTGAATACTTTACCTATTTCATCTGCACATTTATTTTTCTTAGAATTGATTTAGGTGAATATTCAAACAATTTATTGTGTGAAGATTCTCAACAAATTTACCCTCTAGTACCTAGAGGGTAAATTAGTCTAGTCTCAACTACCGTATTTTTCACTCCATAAGACACACCTGACCATAAGACGCACCTAGGTTTTAGAGGAGGAAAATGAGAAAAAAAAATATTCTGAGGAGGTTACTACACATTACCATTCACCATTCAGTTGCTAGAGGTTACTACACATTACTGTGCGCTGATTGGTTTCTAGAGGTTACTACACATTGCCACTCACCATTCAGGTGCTAGTGGTTACTGCACACTAATTGCCTGCAATTTAGTGTCCCCCTCTGAAAGCTGCTCAGTCCTGCTGCTGCTTTAATAATTCCCACCCCCTCTGCTGACAGAAGAAGGGAGAGGAAATGGAATGCATACAGGGCTGATCCTAAACAGGGTGTGAGGGGTGCAGTTCACCCAGGCGCTTCACCCAGGCGCCACAGAGGTGGGGGCGCACAAGCACCAGAGTGCTCCCCTCCCTCCTCCTCCTTCTTGCTGGTATTCAGAGGCCGCTCACCGCCGCTGCTATTTCATCCCGCCCAAGCCCGTCCCCCATCCATCCTCCTGTCAGAGGAGATCGGAGCGGGTGCCCTGGGCGGAGTGTAAGAGGGGGCGGATTTCTCCCCCTCCCTCTGCGCATAATATGAGAGCCTCGCATTGCCACGGCCGCCCAATCTGCTCCCTCCCCCTGCATCCTCATTGGCAGGGAGGAGAGCGACTTCAGGAAGGGCTCCACCAGAAAGGGGGGGGAAACAAGCCTCCATATGTGAAAAAACAGACTGATTTCTCCCGTCCGTAGGAAAGGAGAATCAGTCTGTAAATTCTGAGACGACTGGTGGCTGCAGCTCTGTAAAGTGTCTGTGACAGTGACACTTACACAGCCCAGTGAACACATCACCCCCCCCCCCCCCTCACTGACGGGAGATCAGTGAGGAATACAGCTCCTCCCACCTCTGCTCCTCCAGTGACTTCCCGCCCCGCGGACGGTTAGATCCTTGGAAGGCATTAACAGGGCACGGAGAAAGGTTAATCGGGACGTGGCCAGGTTCATGGTAAAAAATGGGGGGTTGGTGATACGTCATTTGGAGTTGGAGACATGGCGGTACCTTAGGAGTGATGGGGTACACCTCAATGAGGTGGGTATTGACCTGTGGGCATTGGGGCTACAGGACGGTATCCAGAGGGCTCTCAGGGTGTGGAGGGGCACCCAATTATAAAGGTTTTTACATTTGGGTGCTGTGGCGGGTGTCTGGTCTTTGCAGGGGAAGGATGATACCTCGGAAAGAAGTGTTCAGGACCTGTCATTGATATGGGTCCTGATGGTGGGCTTACAGTTAACGGAGGTTAGCTGGAAGCATTGGGAACGGGTGCACTGCGGTCATGGTTGTCTCTGAGCCAGCATGTCGGCTTGAGGCCTATTAGCGGATCTTGAGAGGTACCGCAGTGCAATAATGTACACAGAGGTGAATAGAGGTTCCTGCAGAGATCGACACCAGTAATCTAGTGAGGGTCCTTGTTTAGGACAGAGTTTATGTTCATTGTTAATTTATACAGCGTTTAATAAATAAGGCTGCTACGGCCTATGTTTTCTCCAACTCTCGGTGTGGTCTCATTTACTTAGGTATAAGTAAGTTTAAAATAAGGGTAGTATAAGAGGTACATCTGTTATACTATAGTCATGTCTCTATGTCACATTGCTTTTGGGTGCTGACTTTGTTATGGCTGTTAACTTATTGCTGTACTTACTGCATGTAACAGCCATAACAAAGTCAGCACCCAAAAGCAATGTGACATAGAGACATGATAGAGCACCTGCTTACAGTGCTGCCTGTGTGATAATTGTAATGCTGATGATAATAAGAAACGGTGTAATGCTAATTTACACTTCATTTTAACTGCTTCCTGTCCAGCGATGTATCAGTATGTTGCTGGATTGGAAGGGTGATATCTTGGTCATCACTACAGCAATGATCAAGATATCATTTTTTAACACCAGCAATTCTGCACGAAGTAAAAGTAATCCTAGTGGCTAAGAAGCCCCTGTATTACTTTTACAGGCAGTGGAAGGGGGTTCCACCACCACCTTTACGGTTTTAAGATGTGACCAGTAGCATCTGGTTACTGTGGCACAGTGAGAGGGATGGATGTCATTCCGCCCACCGTGTGATGTCAGAAACTGGAAGTGATGAGGATTTTATCACTTTCGGTTTCGGGCTCATTTAATGAAACCATGAACAAGTACAGTATCTGATCAAACTGATCTTGGTTTGATCTTATGCTTTGGAGGCCAGAGGACAGATAAAAGACCCCAGATCCCTCCATAAAGAGGACATGTCATGGCCCATGCTATCACAAGGGATGTTGTTCATCTCTTGTGAAAGCAAAAATGAAAAAAAAAATGTAAAGATACAGTGTAAGATATTTGTTTTTCTGTGTAATAAATAAATAAAATACAATTTAAAATAAATTTAAACTGCCCCCACTCCTTCATGCTTATTAATTGCAAATGCATGCGGTGGCTCCGCACACATATGTAAATCGCTTCAAGCCGGGGCCAGGGGTGGGGTCAAGGGCGTGGTTGAAGGGGGCCCCGTCAGGTAGGCTGTACATGATTTCTAACAGCGGCCCTGCCCATCTGTCTCCCCCCCCCTCCTGTTCTTTCAAGACATTCACTAACTTTCACTTTCAGTTAGGCTGGTAATATACAGTACAAATTTCTTTCCAGCAACCACAGATTGCAGGAAAGAAACTTGCATGATTCCCCCATGCAGTCTCTGACCATCTCCTGTACTATATCTGCAGTCTCTGACCATCTCCTGTAATATGTCTGCAGTCTCTGACCATCTCCTGTAATATGTCTGCAGTCTCTGACCATCTCCTGTATTATATCTGCAGTCTCTGACCGTCTCCTGTAATATGTCTGCACTCTCTGACTGTCTCTTGTGTCATGTCTGCACTCTCTGACCGTCACCTGTAACATGTCTGCACTCTCTGACCGTCTCTTGTACTATGTCTGGGGGCTCTTCCTAACAGACTCTCTAACAGAAGCCCTCTCTGTGTGCATCAGAGAGACTATCCTCCAGGTCTCATTAGTGTACGCTCTTCCTGTATTTTCTTTATTGTTAAAGGATCATGGGAGGATCCTAGGGTAACAACGACTTCTTAGGGGAGCATCTCTGTGTTTGAGTCGTTGCCATAGAAACATGTGTAAGGGGAGGAGTTTGTAAGATAACCACGCCCACGTGGGGGGCGCCAGAAATATTTCTGCACCCAGGCGTCTGTGACCCCAGGATCGGCCCTGAATGCATACACAGCCTGCTCTGTGTCTTTGATCTCCTACTCGGCTCGTGCTGCTGCTACAGAGCCTGCACTGCCCGGAGTTGGGGGGGGGGGAGAACACCAAAGCCTGCATTGCCTGGAGAAGGTGGGGGGGGGGGAACATATGGAGCCCGCACTGCCCGGAGAAGGGGGGGGAACACACAGAGCCCGCACTGCCTGGAGAAGGGGGGGGACACACGGAGCCCGCACTGCCCGGAGAAGGGGGGGGGGAAACACACAGAGCCCGCACTGCCTGGAGAAGGGGGGGAACACACGGAGCCCGCACTGCCTGGAGAAGGGGGGGGAACACACGGAGCCCGCACTGTCTGGAGGAGGGGGGGGGAACACACGGAGCCCGCACTGCCTGGAGAAGGAGGGGAAATAGAAAGCCTGCTCTGCCTGTAGAAGGAGGGGGAACACGCATACGCTCCCGTCCTGACAGGGAGACGCAGGCAACCCACAGTTGAGGAGCCGATCGGCTGGCTCGGTATTTGGCGGAGGCGCGGGGGGCGCTGGTCTATATTCGCTCCATAAGACGCACAAGCATTTTCCCCTCATTTTTGCAGTGAAAAAAGTGCGTCTTATGGTGCGAAAAATACGGTAATTTATCCTCTAGTCTCTTAGCCGCAGCTCTTACTTCCAACTGAATATCAAATCCAAATAAAGCTGCTCTTCACGTTTATTGATCAACCACCAAACACATGCCTGCAGGAATCCTCACTGACTCCTATGATAAGGTGACCATATTTTTTAAATGAAATCCGGGGACATTTTTATTTATTTTTTTAATAGTAATGACGGCAATCAGTGACTCTCTGCCCGTCGCCGCCACCGCCCACCTCACAGCCTGTTAAAGGGGTTGTAAACCCTTGTTTTTTCACCTTAAAGTGGTTGTAAACCCCGCTGTGCTTTTTTCTTTCTCGTACATCACGGGACACAGAGCGGCATAGTCATTACTATGTGGGTTATATAGATACCTTCAGGTGCTGGCACTGGCAACTTCCAAAACCGGAAGTACCCTCCCCTATATAAGCCCCTCCCATCCGGGAGCACCTCAGTTTTTTGCCAGTGTCTAAGGTGTTGGCCAAGAAGTAACATGTGTTTTTCACTGAGCTTGCGTACAGGTTCTTTTGGGCCTCAGTAAGCTATTCCGGATCCGACCAAAAAAGCTTCATAGCTAAACGGTCGGTACCCGGGCCTTGCAAGAGAAGAGCAAGGTTTTGCCTGTAATGCCTCTCTTAGGAGGGCTGGACCCTGGGATCCAGAGCTCTGGTCATACCCACGACCAAGATGTTTTCTGTGCAGGGTGCTATACAGGTCCAGGGGAGTGGAATCCTTGGGAACCCGGTCTAATTACAATGCCTGCCGTGATAGGTGAAGTTTGGGCTTCTGTGGACCAAACAGAGTCCTGCGGCGAGGAAAAGGTAAGTGGGGGCCCTCAGGAACTTGGTTCTAGTGGGGGACCCCCAAGCCTATTTTGTCTTTCTGCCTGTTACCTAAGGTATTCCCGCTAATATTCTGTGCATGCCTGTTACTACTGAGAAAATGTAAAAAATTTAATAGTAGGCAAGAAAAAAAAAAAAAAATGTAAGACCGCGGTACCTGTGTTAAACACTAGAGGCCGCTATGGTTCTTTTTCTTGTAATGTGGATTTTTTTCTTCCGAAGTCAAATCCAGGCAGTTGGTAAGTTCTCTGCTGGGAAGCTGTCTCCTCTGCCCTGTTGCTGCGCTCATCCATCCCCGGGCCCTGCGGCAGGGACCCTGGCTCCCATCTAGCTCCTTATTTTTTTTTAAAAAGGCGCCGAAGGCGCACGTGCCCGCGCGCGTGCGCGAGCACGCGCCTCTATATATAGAGGCGATCTGGAAAAAGGGGCGGAGCGGGTGGATGACGCTCGGTGTGCGCCGCAGCGCTACTGCGCATGTGCGGGCGTCCAGCGTGTTTTGAAGCACAATCACAGCTGGCTATTGAAGTGCACAGACAGAGCTAGCAACAGTAAAAAGGCACACAGAGGCGGTTGATGCAGGCATCCCCTAGAAAGGCACTTTAGTAGACACCAACTGTTATATAGCAGCAATTGTGCTAGACTATTATCAGTAAAAGTGGTGTATTACGGCTGGAATACCTCAGCTTTAGGCTTAGGAATATGCCGTCCAGAAGCTCCGGAACTGAATCTTCCAGGAAGCGAAGGGGGTCTCATCGGGCTCTGAGGATCTTGGGCATGCTTCTGCTGCACCAGTCTCCCCTGAAAATTCAGAGGTAAGTGACCGTAGAGACCCCGCAGGGGTACTTGGTACTGTGGCTGTCCTCAGTTCACCTGCTCCTGTGTATGTAATAGAGGAGGTTTTTTCCTCAGCTCTGGGAGGATTAGAGAGAGATTGTCAACATTGATCGCGGCCTCCCTGTCAGGGAAAGCACGCCCGATCTCCGTCTCCTTCTTCAGAGTGCCTGTTAGCAGAGCAACAGTCCCATACAGGGATCGACCTGCCTGAAGGGGATCAGGATGAGGTTGATTCTGTTATAGAGGAATCAACAGTGGAGGAACCTTTCTCAGCATCTCAAGCTGAAAGATTGTGGGTTCAGTCCCTGACTAACATGGTCCGATCAGCATTTAAAATGCACCTTGCGGAACCATCAACCACTACTGTATCCTCGTTGGGGTCGCTAGAAGCCCCCAGACTGTCTGTTCTTTTCCGCTTCACCCTTTACTGGAAGGGCTCATTTACCAGGATTGGGAACATCCTGAGAAAATATTTATTCCCCCCAAGAGATTTCCGGTGGTCTATCCCATGGAGGATAAGTTCATCAAAAAATGGAAGGTCCCTACAGTGGACGCAGCCATCTCTTGTGTGTATAAATCACTGACATGTCCAGTGGATAATGTCCAAATGTTCAAGAACCCAATAGATAAAAAATTGGAGTCCTTATGAAAATCTGCTTCTTTCTACAGCAAGCTTGGTGACACAACCAGCAGTGGGGTCTGCTAAGCAGTGAAGGATCAGTTGAAACAGGTCTTAAGGGACTTGCCAGATCAGCAGGCCCTTGCCCTAGCTGATCTACCTAGAGCCTTAAGCTTTGCGGTTGACGCCATAAAGGATTCAATCCATCAGGCCTCCCGCCTTACGCTGTCTGTAGTGCATATGCGTAGGCTTCTATGGCTAAAAAACTGGTCTGCTGATGCTCCCTGTAAAAAATGGCTGGTTAGCGTCCCATTTTCATGGTGAACGTGTATTCAGGGAAGACCTGGACAAATATATCCAGAAAATTTCCAGCGGTAAAAATACACTCTTGCCGGTTAAAAACAGAGTTAGAGGTCCCTCTTTAAAGAGGCCTGCTTCTCCAGTCCCTGGGGCATCGGCTGTGAAACAGTTCCGACGGCCTCCTCGGTCAAATCCCGGGGGTAAAAATCAGGGACAATCGCAGGGTAATGAGAAACCCTGGGTCAGGAGAGGTACAAAACCTCCCCCAAAGTTAAATTCATTGTAGGGTTGCCCCCACTCAGTCGGGTGGGGGGAAGACTCCAGTTGTTCGCAGAGACCTGGCGGGACACGATCAGAACAGATAGGTGCTCTCCGCAGTATGTTTGGGATACAGATTGAAGTTAAAAGACTCTCCTCCTTCCCATTTTTTGAGGTCAAACGTGCTAAGGGATCCCCGGAAGAGAGAGTCCCTCCTGTTGGCACTAGAACAACTATTGCTCCAAGGAGTAATTATGGAGGTTCCCCTGGAAGAATGGGGGTTCGGGTTTTTACTCAAACCTCTTTACAGTCCCGAAGCAAACGGGGACGTGAGGCCCATATTAATTCTAAAAGGGCTAAACAAATTCCTGTATATCAGGACTTTCCGGATGGAGTCGATCCGATCGGTGGCCACTGCCCTACAAGGGGAGGAATGGTTAGCCTCGATCGACATCAAAGATGCTTATTTGCACATTCCCATCTTTCCAGTCCACCAAAAATTTCTACGCTTTGCAGTAGAAGGGCGCCATTTTCAGTTCAGAGCCTTACCCTTCGGTCTGGCCACAGCACCACGAGTGTTCACAAAAATTCTGGCCCCATTATTGGCCAATCTAAGAACGCAAGGTGTAACGATAATGGCATATCTAGACGACTTGTTGCTGATAGACCACTCAGTGAAAAAACTAGAAGTGGTCGTTCACAAGACAATCAAGTATCTGGAATCTCACGGTTGGATTATCAACCGAGACAAGTCCGCCCTAAAACCAGTCAAAAGTCTGGAATACTTGGGGCTAAGGCTGGATTCAGGCCAGAGAAAAATATTCTTGCCTCGAAAAAAGGTGTTGTCTTTGAGAGATTTGATCCACTTAGTGGGTACAAAAAGACAGCCGTCCATACGCCTGTGCATGAGGCTGCTGGGAAAAATGGTGGCATCATTCGAAGCAGTACCCTACGGTCAATTCCATTCAAGGAATTTGCAAAGGGCCATACTGTCAGCCTGGAACAAGAAAGTTCAGGCCCTAGACTTGCCAATGTCCTTGTCCCCTTCCGTTCGCAAGAGCCTCCGTTGGTGGTTGGTTCTCCAGAATCTGGAAAAAGGGAAATCCTTCAGTCCGGTTTCTTGGAAGGTGGTCACTACAGATGCCAGCCTTATAGGCTGGGGAGCAGTACTGGAGCAATGGTCTCTCCAGGGCAGATGGTCGGATGCAGAAAAGGCCCTGCCCATCAATCTCTTAGAGATACGAGCAGCCCGGTATGCCCTAGTAGCATGGACATCCAAACTCCAAGGGTCCCCTGTCAGAATTCAATCAGACAATGCCACAGCAGTGGCATATATCAATCATCAGGGTGGCACCAGGAGTCGTGCAGCCCAGAGGGAAGTAAATTACATCCTGAAATGGGCAGAAAGATATGTCCCAGCCATATCTGTGGTATTCATTCCAGGAGTGGAGAATTGGAAGGCGGACTTTCTAAGTTGCCAGCAATTATGCCCAGGGGAATGGTCCCTTCACCCCAAGGTTTTCTGGACAATATGTCAGCGGTGGGGAACACCGGATGTAGATCTTCTAGCATCCAGATTCAACGCAAAGGTGGATAGGTTTGTCTCTCGGACAAGGGATCCCCTAGCTTGCGGCTCGGATGCCCTAATGTTCCCTTGGGATCAGTTCAAGCTGATATATGCGTTCCCACCGCCACAATTGTTACCTTGATTACTCCGCAGAATCAGGGTAGAAAAGAAACCAGTGATTCTGGTGGCTCCAGCGTGGCCCCGAAGAGCATGGTACGCGGAGATTGTAAAAATGTCAGTAGGGAGTCCTTGGACTCTCCCACATCGTCCGGACCTGCTTTCGCAAGGACCGATATACCACCCTTCCTTACCAGCCCTAGGTTTGAAGGCCTGGCTATTGAAGCCCACATTCTAAAAAAGAGAGGGCTCTCTAATCCTGTGGTATCTACCATGATCAATGCCAGGAAGCCGGTATCCAGGCAGATCTACTATAGAATCTGGAAGGCGTACATCGCCTGGTGTGAGGCCAAGAAATGGCATCCACGTAAGTACGTAATAGGTAGGATTCTGGACTTCCTACAGTGGGCTGTAGATAGGAAGCTTGCCTTGAGTACTATCAAGGGTCAGATTTCGGCCTTGTCAATATTTTTTCAAAGGCCCTTGGCTTCGCATTCACTAGTCAAAGCCTTTATACAAGGAGTGATGCGTATTAGCCCTCCGGTTAATATTCCCATATGTCCATGGGACTTAAACCTGGTTCTGTCGGTTCTACAGAAGCAACCATTTGAACCATTACAGCATATTTCCCTGGTTCTTCTCACCAGGAAATTGATTTTTCTAGTAGCCATTTGTTCGGCTAAAAGAGTGTCGGAATTAGCAGCTATGTCCTGTAAAGAGCCATATCTGGTTATCCATAAGGACAGAGTAGTGTTACGTCCTCATCCAGCCTTTCTTCCTAAGGTGGTATCGAGGTTTCATTTGAACCAAGATGTGGTTCTTCCTTCTTTTTTCCCCAAACCTAGTTCAGTAGAGGAAAAGTTATTGCATTCTTTGGATGTAGTAAGAGCAGTTAAAGCTTATCTAAAAGCCACTGCTCAGATTCGCAGAACGGATACTTTGTTTATTCTGCCGGAAGGCCCCAGAAAGGGTCAGGCAGCGTCAAAATCTACTTTAGCCAAGTGGATTCGACAGGTCATAATGCAAGCCTATGGCTTGAGAAGGAGACCGCCTCCGTTCAAAGTTAGGGCGCACTCCACGAGAGCAGTTGGAACTTCATGGGCAGTGCATCACCAGGCCTCCCTGGCTCAAATCTGCAAGGCCGCAACATGGTCTTCAGTACACACGTTTACTAGGTTCTACCAGGTGGACGTTAGAAGTCAGGAGGATGTCGCCTTTGGGCGCAGTGTGTTGCAGGCCGCAAAAGATCCTCATGTCTGATAGCGCTCAGCTTATGTATGGTGTATCCCCCCCCCTCATTGGGCATTGCTTTAGGACATCCCACATAGTAATGACTATGCCGCTCTGTGTCCCGTGATGTACGAGAAAGAAAATAGGATTTTTATAACAGCTTACCTGTAAAATCCTTTTCTTGGAGTACATCACGGGACACAGAGCTCCCACCCCTCTTTGGGGACACTTATTGCTTTGCTACAAAACTGAGGTGCTCCCGGATGGGAGGGGCTTATATAGGGGAGAGTACTTCCGGTTTTGGAAGTTGCCAGTGCCAGCACCTGAAGGTATCTATATAACCCACATAGTAATGACTATGCCGCTCTGTGTCCCGTGATGTACTCCAAGAAAAGGATTTTACAGGTAAGCTGTTATAAAAATCCTATTTTTTTTTTTTATACTACCTGCAAAACAAAGACATAATGAGCTAGTATGCATAGCATACTAGCTCATTATGAATCACTTACCTGAGATCGAAGCCCCCGCAGCGGTGCTCGGACACCTCCATTGCCGCCGCCATCTTGCTCCCCTCTGCCTTCCGTGTATCGCCGCTCCGGAGCGGCGATGATGTCACACGCATGCGCGCTCGGGCCGGCTAAGTCCATTCAGAAATCCAGCTACTAAGCCGGCCCGCTAGTGCGCATGCACGTGACGTCAGCGGCACCGGTTTTAAATGCAAATATCTCCTTAACCGTGTAGGTTAAGGAGATATTTCATGCACCTACAGGTAAGCCTTAATCTAGAGTCTATATAATCTCCTCCTCCTCCTCCTCCTCTTCCTGTGCGATGGGTGGGACAGAAGGAACACTGTCTGGGTAAAGGGGGCTTGAGAGGCAAGGAAGTCCTGCTCTTCCTGCCTCTGTTCTGCCTCAAGTGCCCTGTCCATTATTTCATGCAGCGTATGTTCCAACAGGTGGACAAGAGGTACAGTGTCACTGATGCATGCACTGTCACTGCTCACCATCCTCGTGGCCTCCTCAAATGGTGCCAGGACAGTGCATGCATCCCTGATCATGCCCCACTGGCGTGGTGAAAAAAACCCGAGCTCCCCTGACCCTGTCCTGGTGCCGTAGTCACACAGGTACTCATTGATGGCCCTCTGCTGCTTGTGCAGCCGCTGCAGCATGGCCAACGTTGAGTTCCACCTGGTGGGCATGTCACATATAAGGCGGTTCTTGGGCAGGTTCAACTCCTTTTGCAGCTCAGCCAGGCGAGCACTGGCATTATAAGATCTGCGGAAATGCACACAGACTTTCCTGGCCTGCCTCAGGACATACTGTAAGCCCGGGTACCTGCCCAAGAACCGCTGCACCACCAGGTTAAGGACATGAGCCACACTGGGCACATGGGTCAGTTGTCCCTGTCGGAGGGCGGAGAGGAGGTTGGTGCCATTGTCGCAAACCACCATTCCTGGCTTAAGCTGGCGTGGCGTCAACCACCTCTCGGCCTGCCCCTGCAGAGCAGACAGAACCTCTGCCCCAGTGTGGCTCCTGTCCCCCAAACACACCAGCGCAAGCACGGCATGGCATCTTTTTGCCTGCGTACTTGCGTAGCCCCTTGAACGCCTAAGGAGCACCGCTGGTTCCGAGAACAAAGCACAGGAAGAGGCCATGGAGGAAGAAGAAGAGGAGGGGGTGGAGGAGAGAGGTGTGTCACAACCAGTAGTAGCATTTTGGAGGCGTGGCGGCGGAACAACCTCCAACACTACTGCACCTTGTCCTGCATCCTTCCCAACTGCCAAAAGAGTGACCTAATGGGCCGTGAAAGAAAGGTAACGTCCCTGTCCATGCCTGCTGGACCATGAGTCAGCGGTAATATGCACCTTACCGCTGACCGCCCTGTCCAGCGAGGCCAAGACATTGCCTTCCACATGCCGGTAGAGAGCCGGAATCGCCTTCCGTGAGAAAAAGTGGCGTTTGGGAACCTGTCACTGAGGAACCGCACATTGCACAAACTCACGGAAGGGGGCCGAGTCTACCAACTGAAAAGGCAGCAGTTGAAGCGCTAGCAATTTTGCCAAGCTAGCATTCAACCGCTGGGCATGTGGATGGCTGGGAGTGAACTTCTTTCGACGGTCCAGCAGCTGGGGCAGGGAAATTTGCCTGATAGAATCGGACGTTGGTGTACTGCTAGCAGAGTGCCCGCAAGTACTTGGCTGTGACACACCTAATTCTACACCTTCATTCCTCTCAGTGCAGGTTTCAGAGAGGACTGAAGGTATAGTGGGGTTGGAGATCCCAGCTGATGCGGTGCAAGGAAAGGTCCGCTTTGTTCTTTAGTGTGGGTCTTTAAGGTAGGCTTGCCAACGAGCTGCATGGCAGGTCAACATATGTCTGGTCAAGCATGTGGTGCCCAAGCGGCTGGTGTTTTGGCCACGCGATATACGCTTGAGACATATGTTGCAAACAGCAGCTGTGCGATCTGATGCACTCGACTCAAAAAAGGCCCACACCAAAGAACTTTTTGAATAACGGGCAGAGGCAGCGCCCTGCACAGGCGGAGCTCTGCGGTGTGCCTCGTTGGAGATGTGCCTCCTCCTCCTCCTCCTCCTCTCTCCTATTAGGCACCCACGTGGAGTCAGTGACCTCATCATCCCCTCCCTCCTCATCACTGGAGCCAATCTGGCAGTATGCTGCAGCTGCTGGAACATGACTGCCAGATTGGTGTCCTTCTTGAGCATCCCCTCTCTCTGCTCTCACGCTACTGCCTTCCTCTAGCTGGGTATCATCATCAGACCCTTCGAAGCGCTGGGCATCCTCCTGGAGCATGTACTCAACACTGTGCTCAAACAGTTCGGGGGACTCCTCAGGAGGACATGGTGGGTCTAGGGAAGGAGTGACTGATGATGACATTGATACCAGGGAAGAGGACGCTTTGGCAGCTGCTTTGCGAGTACCCTGAGCCTGGGTGAGAGAGGATGAGGAGGATGAGGAGGGCTTGGTCATCCACTCTACCAAGTCTTCGGCATGATGCGGCTCAACACGTCCAGCTGCCGAAAAGAAGGACAAGCGTGTCCCATGGCCACGTGCTGATGGCGATGCACCGCATCCACGACCAGCACTGTTGTCTCTAGACACAGAGCCTGCTTGCCCTCTTTTATTGGCTCCTGACTGTCTGCCTCTCCTTGTTTGCCTTCCAGACATTCTAATGGCCTGCAGGGAGATGGGAAAACCAGCAATAAGGCCTAGCTTCAGGAGTATATTTTGCAGGAAGCACACTACGCCCGCTGTAAATGCTGCAAATGCCTGTTGGTGTAACACACCAGGAAAACACAGCAATACGGGCTAGCTTCAGGTGTATAATGTGCTGGAGGCACACTCCGCCCGCTGTAAGTGCTGCAAATGCCTGTTAGTGTAACACACCAGGAAAACACAGCAATACGGGCTAGGTTCAGGTGTATAATGTGCAGGAGGCACACTCCGCCCGCTGTAAGTGCTGCAAATGCCTGTTAGTGTAACACACCAGGAAAACACAGCAATACGTACTAGCTTCAGAAGTATATTTTGCAGGAATCACACTACGCCTGCTGTAAGTGCTGCAAATGCCTGTTGGTGTAACACACTAGGAAAACACAGGAATAAGGCCTAGCTTCAGGAGTATATTTTGCAGGAATCACACTACGCCTGCTGTAAGTGCTGCAAATGCCTGTTGGTGTAACACACCAGGAAAACACAGCAATACGGGCTAGCTTCAGAAGTATATTTTGCAGGAATCACACTACGCCTGCTGTAAATTTTTGTTTATTTTGAAAACTACTGCCGATATTTACAATATATACAAAAAGAAAATAACATATACATTAAAGAAACCCTAACACATCAAACTAACACATATTTACAAAAACTCACCACCACCACCCTTACCCATTGACCGACCACCCACACGTGGGCCTCTCATTATATACATATCCGAAATCCTAAAATACAAGAAAAAAACACATCACCCACTAATCCTACAAAAATCCTAATACTAACACACATCAAACCTAACACTAACACCAACCACCCATCGGCTACTTACAGGCGAGATTGCAAACGAGGTCTAGAATGCCTGCAAGCCCTACTGTTAAAAAAGAAACTCAGAATCTAAAGGGGGGTGAAAAGGACAGAAAGAACCACCCCCCGAAAGAAAAAAGGCCCAGAGCTTCAAGGAGGCCGGAAGGAGAAACCCCTCCACAGCCGGGCACTCCTATTGGCTCCAACCCTCTCCCTCTCAAGACTCCTCACCTTCACCAACTCCCGGAAGATATCACCCACCACCTCATGCGTGGACAGGACTTTGCCCCTAGTGGACACCAAACACCGAGCGTGCCATGTGTAATAGACAGCCACTAAACTAGCTAAATAAAGTGACGATAACTCAAACCCTCTGTGAACCCTGAAGTCGCCGTACACCACCTCAGAGTAAGTCAAGGACGAGAGTCGGGGATAACCAATGGCTTCCCCTGCCCCCTCGAGAACCTCAATGTTGAAGGGGCATTCGACCAGAAAATGGTCCATGGTCTCCAATGCCCCCCCACATTCTGCACGAGGACAACATCTGTCCCCTAGGTTCCTACACTTTAGGTTTCCACGGACATAGAGGCGTCCGTGGAAGGCCCTCCATGCAAGATCCCAAAACTTGCTTGGGATTCTTGGGGAATTCAGAAGGGCTAGTCCCTTCTCAAGGACTCTCTCCGGGCAATCCCTTAAAGACAGCGGCTTCAAAATGTCCGAGGCCATGACTCTTGAGTACAGCTCACGCCGACCCAAAGAGCCCACCTCAAGGGCAGTTATCCGCCACTGCCTCAGTACCTTCAAAGCTTGAGGGACATAGGACGGGAGATACCCGTGTGATCTACGAAGATCACCGGGCCGACCCTCATCCTCCCACCTACTCAGGAACAGCAAGAGCCAGTTCTTGCATGAGCGCTCCCACAGAGTAGGCAGGTCCACAAAGATGGACTGCAGGTTGAATTTCACAAATAAGGTGGTGAAAAACACCACCGGATTGATCATATCCAACCCACCGCGCCTCCTCTGTCGGTACGTGACTTCCCTCTTGATCAGATTTAGCCTGTTTCCCCACAACAGCAGGAAAAACAGGCCAGAAATCCGGGCATAGAGAGATGCAGGCAAAATACAAACGTAGCTGACATAGAGGAATTCTGGCAGTAGGTATGTTTTGACCAGGCTTACCGTTTCCCTCAATGACAGCTTCCAGCCCTTCCAGGCATTCACCTTCCGAGATGCACCGACCAGTCTGCGCTCCCAATTTAGCTTGGGGTAATCACCCGGGCCAAATAGGATGCCAAGAATTTTAACTTCTGGCTGGAGCTGAGGAAACACGTCCGGAAGAGCAAACTGCTCGCCTTCCTTCCCCAACCAGAGAACTTCGCTCTTGCCCCAATTGACCAATGAACCAGATGCCTCGGAGTAGCTCCCAATTTGCGTTTCCACAAAGAGGGCCTCCTCGCGGCTGGACACCACCACCGAGACATCGTCCACGTAGGCCACCACCCTCACTGCCGGATCCAGACCAATGCAAGGCTCCACTGGAACCCCCCTCAAACGCTCACAGTCGAGCCTTCTCACAAAGGGATCGATGGCAAAGAGGTAGAGAAGGGGGCTCAACGGGCAACCCTGCCTGACCCCAGAGTCCACAGCAAAGGCAGGGCCCACCCAACCATTGACAAGAGGGAAGCTCACCGCCCCCCTGTACAATACTTTCAGCCAATTCACAAATTGCTCAGGCAAACCGTACTTTCTCAGAAGAAGCCAGAGGTACTCATGGTTCACCCGGTCAAAAGCCTTGGCCTGGTCTAATGCCAGCAGATACCGCCCATCCCCCGTTGCCCTGCACCTTTCCACGGCCTCCCGGACGTTCAGGACGGCACTAAAGGTGCCCCGACCAGGAATTGCGCAGTGCTGGGAGACAGAAAGCATCTCGTCAGCGACTGCTGACATACGCAGAAAAAGTATTTTCGCCAACAACTTCCTATCTGTAGTGAGAAGGGCGATCGGGCGCCAGTTCTCAATCACAGTCGGATCTTTCCCCTTTGACAGCAGAATCAAGGCTGACCTTCTCATTGAGGGAGGGAGCAGGCCGTTGGCCAAACACTCATTGAAAACCTCCCTCAAGTAAGGAGCCAAAAGACTCTTAAAGGTTTTATAAAATTCAGCCGTAAGCCCATCGGGCCCCGGCGGCTTTTTCAAGGACAAAGAGTCGATGGCCTGCTCGATTTCTGCAACTGATATTTCTGCTGTCAGAGAGTCCGGGAGATCAGGCCCCGCAAGAAGCGGGGTCTCATCAAGAAACGCCCTGGCTTTCTCCATATCTAAAGGCTTCCTTCGAAGGAGGTCTGAAAAATGGTCTCTGATGATGCCCAGGATACCCGGTCTGGACCGGACCAGGGACCCCGAGGCATCCTTCAAGCCATGTATGACCTTCGAACTCACCGCCTCACCACAGCTCTTGTAGGGATCCGGGGAGGAAAACTTCCCGTAATCCCTTTCAAGGACCAGGGAGGCAAGTCGGTCATACTGACACCCCTTCATCCGAAGCTTCAGATCGGATATCTGTTCCTGAGAGCCCCCAGCTGAAACCAGGCGGTCTAACTGCCTGCGCAACTTCTGGTAGGCCAGGTACTTGGATGTCGCCCGGTACCTAGAGATCCTGCGGAAAAAGCCCTCTGACCTCTTCTTCACCACTTCCCACCATTCTTGGCCGGAGCAGCCGCTCTCAAGGAGCGAGGCCTGATCCGCAAGGAAGATCTCATAGGCCTCCCTAACCTCGAGGTCCTCGAGCAGCGATCCATTAAGATGCCAGAAACCTCGACCCTTCTGAGGAGTGTCGGCCACATTCAGAGTCACAGAAATTATACAGTGATCGGAGAACTCCACCGCCTGCAACACGGGTGCCGCAAAGGCAGAGTCCCCCTTTAAAAAAAATTTATCTAACCTACTCCTACTATTACCTTGGGCATAGGTGAACCCAGTGTGGTTGGGGAGGCACTGAACATGTGCATCCACCAACCCGGCTTCCCTTACTATTCTATTCAAAAAGATGCTATCATATCCCAGGGGGCCTGAGGCGCCTGCCCGATCCTTTGATCTGGTGACCATGTTATAGTCACCACCAAAGATCACCTGCTGGGACGTAAACAAGTAGGGCTTGACCATCGTGAGGAGGCTCCTCCTGTCCCTCTTGTTCTGAGGGCCATAGAAGTTGATCAGCCTAAGGAATTGCCCCCCCACGACGGCGTCCACTACCAGGCACCTACCGACCTCTACCTCAATCACTCGTCGACAAGCCACCGGACCAGTCTTAAAAAGGACTGCAACTCCACTGCAGGGCTCGGCCGCAAGAGACCAGAGGGAGGGCCCGCACCTCCACTCCCTCTTTGCTAGATGCATCTCTGCCACCGATGCCAGCCAGGTCTCTTGCAAAAACAAAATGTCAGCTTCAACTCGGCTGAGAAAATCGAAGGCCATGAAACGAGCCGCCGCAGAACGCACACTTGCGACATTAATGGTCGCAACGTGTATTGGAGAGGGTACCGCCATCCTTAGTGATTTTGGCCTGCATTCTCCTCTGCGTTTTTGCCTACACCCCGGGGTCCTCCTCCGAATTGGAGAGGACCCCATACATATTCCCTAGGATCACTGGGGGGGCCCCCCAGGGTCCCTACCAGGGACAACCCGGGGTCCCGCAACCCCCACCCCAGGATCCCTCTTCTTCTTCCTTTTCCTCACCTTCCTCTGCAGCCAGCCCGCCTGGGTCTGGCCGCCCACCTCGTCGCCTGAGTGCCCGCTAGAGGCCCCCATGGGCCTCTTGTGCAGGCCCCTCGACGACTCGGCCACCTCCATCTCCCCCCCGAATCCTGGGAAAACACAAGGGGATCCAGGATGGGACGGGAGGGGGAAAGGGGCGAAGAGGAAGGGGGAAGGGAAGAAGGAGAATAGGGAGAAGGGGGGAGAGGAGGGGGGAAAGAAGGGGGGGAAGGGTAGGGGGGGGTAGAGGGGGGGAAGAGAGGGGGTAGAAGGAGAAGGGGTACGGAAAAAAGAGGGGGAGGGGGAGGGGGGAGGCTCCTAACAGAGGGCCCCTCACCCCCTCGGCCCCTCACCCCTACTGGGCCCGATGCTGGCGCACCCGGTCTCCCAGAAACAAGTCCCGAGGGACCAGGCACATTCCCAGCAGGGGCCCCAACTCCACCCCGCCTACGCCTGGGCCTCTGCCTCTGCGGCAAAGGCCCCTCTGGGCCACCAACCCCAGGCCCATCACCTGGGCCTGCCTGAGGCGCTTGGGGTGGGAGACCCACCCCCTCCGGTATGTCTTCTGGGCCTGGCCCATCCCCATCAGCCGCACACCCCCTAAAAGCCTTAGGGCAGCGGCTGAATGGGTGGCCGGACACCCCACAGAGGTTGCAGACAATTAGTCTGCAAGTCTCCGAGGAGTGCCCAGGCCTGTTGCACCTGACGCACCGGGGCGTTGTGCAATCCGCACTCAAATGGGTGGGACTCCCACACTTGAAGCAGCGACGGGGCTGACCGGGGTAAAAGACCAGGATCCTATCTCTCCCAATAAACGCACTTCCGGGGACATGGGTCACACTAGTCCCCTGGCGCTTGAGACGGATCCTGGCCAACCACGCCCCGGTCCAGACCCCGCGCTCATCCAGGTTTTTGCGGAGGGGAGACTGCAGCTGCCCATACCTCCCCAACCAGGTGGCAATGTCCTCAGGTGGGAGGGATTCGTTCCTGACCAAAATGGTCAGGGACTTTATATCTTCCTGCCTGGACAGGGGGACCACCCTAAAGAACTTCCAAGGCTCCGACCTCTTCAGGAGCTCATGGACGGTGAGAAAGAGCTCCATTAGCACCAAGGAGGAGAAACTGACATCAAACTCCTTGGTGCCCGTGGGATGGATCACCGCGAAGAGGTCGGCTACCTTGAAGTTGGCCCCCTTCAGCAGAAGATCCACTACCTGCCCCCTGCTGGGGCACTGTCCAGGTCCCTCCCACCGCAGCTGCACGACATTGCGCCTGCGCCTCTCCGGACCCCCTGTACCCCTCGACCACGGGTTCACCCCCTGGAGCTGGTCTGCGGGGGGAACCCGGAAGTTTTGGGCACCAAACTGGCCGTACAGGGGGGCCAAAGGGACGCTGGTCCCTGCCACCCGGGCAAAAGACCTGGTCTCCCTAAGCGCCTCAAGCAGCTCTGCCTCCTGGGCCTGCCCCAAAATACCCCCAGCCTGAGCGCCAGAAGTGCCCTCCGCCGCATCACCAGGGGCACCCTCAGAGGGCACCCCAGCACCCATGGCTGACACACCAACCGGGGGAACCCCCCGGCCTAATCCTGCCGGGGGGGTCCCTCCCATCCACCACCCCCCCGGAGCAAGCCACACCCACAACATCCCTCCTCCTAAAACTGGGAGGAGGGTCTACCACTGGGGGCCCACTGGAGCAGCAGGCATGAGCCCCAGATGGCTCCTCCCCCTGCTCCTGCGGCCGTGGCTGCTCCTTCCCCTTTGACTGTCCCCCCTGAGACTCCATACCTCTGATAAAGGCCAAGGCTGGGTGATCCCCAAGAAGTTCCCCAGCCTCGGCCTCGCTCCACCTGCCCACCCTCTGGGCTGGGCTCAGGTCCCCTGAAGAATCCAATGGCACAATACCCCCACACATTTTTCCTCCCCCACATACCTCCATCCCATCTCCTTCACCTTCAGGGCCATCAGCGGCCGCGGACCGGAAGTCCCCGACCACTTCCGGTTCAGGACTCACTTCCTGGTCAACCCTCCCGCTCACTTCCGGGTCAGGCTGACCAGAGAAACCGGAAGTGGCCGCACGGACGCTGCTAGCCCCTCCCACTTCCTGCCACCGCCCAGACTCCCGCCCCAACTCCTCCCCCAAGCCTCCCAGCCCGCCCGGGCTCTGCCCGCTGGCCACGCCCCCACTGTCAGCAGCGGAGGCCGTACATTTTGGCGCCAATGCGTCCATTGTTTGTGTGCTGTTTGCAGCATCCAGTCCTCCTCCATCTCCACCGGAAAATGGCGCCCCCCCACCCTTACCAATAACCTCCCCCACACCCGCTGCAACCACCACCCCACCACCACTAGCCTTTTCACCCCCAAACACCGGCACACTTGTAGTCTTTTCTGTTTCTGCTCTCACAGTCTCTCCTGCAGCCTTTGTAATAATAATTTCCATGGCAGTCTCTGTCTGCATGGCGGACCCCTCTCCCTCCTCCACAACATGTGCAGTTTTTATGCCACATGTGGGATTCACAGGGGTCCTGGGGGTCCCGCCATCTTGCCTGGCTGTTTCCTTCCTCCCTGCCTCCAGCCTAGCCCCCGGGAGTGGCGTTAGGACCACCACCGCAACTCCCCCCAATTTTCCTGCTCCCACAGTGCTCCCATCCTGGCCTTTCTTGGCTGCATCATGGGGTACCCTACCCGAGTCTGCCTGCGTGCTGGCAGTTTTTCATGGCCGCAACACAGCATGGACTCGGGGACCCTCCACAGCCGGGACCACAGGGATCGCACTTCCCAGGGAGGGGGGAGGTCCTTCACCGTTACCGGGGCTTACCACCTCCATAGGCTCTTTAGGCTGCAGATGGTCCTGCGGGTTTTTATGGCTGCTACGTCTGGCAGCCTGGGAGCCCTCCTTACTCGCTCTCCGGAGTTCACTCCTTACTTCCTGGAGGAAATCTGTCTCCCCACGGCCTCTCTCACATAGCCCACCAAGCAGGGTCCATTGGTCACCGCTCTGGCCCTTTAAAAGGCCAATGGCCTTGGCATACTCGCCTCTTCTGAAACTGCTGGCCCAGTCTCTCCTGTTCCTTAGATCCGTTAGGACTGCAGTCTTCCCACAGAAGGCCCGACTGGCCTTCTGGATCAGGTCCTTGACCCTCATGATTCTTCTTTGTAACTTTGCCGGACCCTCCCCAGGCTGGGGCAAGGTCCAGTCCATTAGTTCACCTTGGGTCCGCAAAAAGAGCATCTCCTCCCTGGATAGGTCCTTAATCCCCAGGGAGGAGGCAGCAGCATCAGGCCGGGAAAGCTGCCCCGGTCCTGGGCTGGAGGAGGCCATCACACCCCCTCCTCCTGGAGCTCCAGGAGCTCCCTACAGGCACGTCCTCTCCCTCCAAAGGTCTCACAGCAACTGACACACTCCGCCCGCTGTAAGTGCTGCAGATGCCTGTTGGTGTAACACACCAGGAAAACACAGCAATACGGGCTAGCTTCAGGTGTATAATGTGCAGGAGGCACACTCCACCCGCTGTAAGTGCTGCAAATGCCTGTTAGTGTAACACACCAGGAAAACACAGCAATACGGGCTAGCTTCAGAAGTATATTTTGCAGGAATCACACTACGCCTGCTGTAAGTGCTGCAAATGCCTGTTGGTGTAACACACTAGGAAAACACAGGAATAAGGCCTAGCTTCAGGAGTATATTTTGCAGGAATCACACTACGCCTGCTGTAAGTGCTGCAAATGCCTGTTGGTGTAACACACCAGGAAAACACAGCAATACGGGCTAGCTTCAGAAGTATATTTTGCAGGAATCACACTACGCCTGCTGTAAGTGCTGCAAATGCCTGTTGATGTAACACACCAGGAAAACACAGCAATTCGGGCTAGCTTCAGAAGTATATTTTGCAGGAATCACACTACGCCTGCTGTAAGTGCTGCAAATGCCTGTTGGTGTAACACACTAGGAAAACACAGGAATAAGGCCTAGCTTCAGGAGTATATTTTGCAGGAATCACACTACGCCTGCTGTAAGTGCTGCAAATGCCTGTTGGTGTAACACACCAGGAAAACACAGCAATACGGGCTAGCTTCAGGAGTATATTTTGCAGGAATCACACTACGCCTGCTGCAAGTGCTGCAAATGCCTGTTGGTGTAACACACCAGGAAAACACAGCAATACGGGCTAGCTTCAGGTGTATAATGTGCAGGAGGCACACTCCGCCCGCTGTAAGTGCTGCAAATGCCTGTTAGTGTAACACACCAGGAAAACACAGAAATAAGGGCTAGCTTCAGGTGTATACTGTGCAGGAGGCTTAGCAACAATGACACTGACACTGTCCCCTGCCTATCCTTCTCTCTCCCTGCACACAAGGTTTATCAAAGAATATGACACTGACACTCTCCCTGCCTATCCTTCTCTCTCCCTGCACACAAGGTTTAGCAGAGAATATGACACTGACACTGTCCCCTGCCTATCCTTCTCTCTCCCTGCACACAAGGTTTAGCAAAGAATATGACACTCACACTCTCTCTGCCTATCCTTCTCTCTCCCTGCACACAAGAATAGCACAAAGAATATCAACACTGTCCCTGCCTATCCTTCTCTTTCCCTGCGCCGGAACACACTACACAAGGCCGCCGCGCTGGCGGCCTTTTATAGTGTGGGGCGTGTGCTAAACCCCCTGAGCTATAATTGGCCACAGGCAACCTGCCTGTGGCCATTTATGGCTCTCCTAGCTGCCGACGCTGTGATTGGCCAAGCATGCGGGGTCATAGTGCATGCTTGGCCAATCACAACGCCGGGATTGCACTGCGATGGCGCAGTGTATTGTGGGCCGTTCGCGTCACTCGAATTTGGCGCGAACGGCCCAAATCGTTCGATGTTCGCCGAACGATCGAACAGCCGATGTTCGAGTCGAACGTATGTTCGACTCGAACTCCGAGCTCATCCCTAATGGGGATACCACATGTGTGAGACTTTTTGGGAGCTTAGCCGTGTACAGGTGCCGAAAACCAATCACTGCCTTCAGGATTTGGAATGGCGTAAATTGCTCATTTCACTTCCTCACTACCTCACTACCTATCACAGTTTTGGAGGCTCTTAAATGCCAAGATAGCACAAATGACCCCTTTTTGCAAAGTAGACACCCCAAATTACCCCTTTTTGGAAAGTAGACACTCCAAGCTATTTGATGAGAGGCATAGTGAGTCCATGGAATATTTCATATTTTGCCACAAGTTTCGGGAAGATGACCAAAATGTTTTATTTTCTTTACACAAAGTTGTCACTTAAATGATATATTGCTCAAACATATCATGGGTATATGTGAAATTACTCCCCTAAATACATTCTGCTGAGCAGGGATGAGCTTCGTGTTCGAGTCGAACATACGTTCGACTCGAACATCGGCTGTTCGATCGTTCGACGAAGATCGAACGATTTGGGCCGTTCGCGCCAAATTCGAGTGACGCGAACGGCCCACAATGCACTACGCCATCGCAGTGTCATCCAGGCGCTGTGATTGGCCAAGCATGCACTGTGACCCCGCATGCTTGGCCAATCACAGCGCCGGCAGCGAGGAGAGCAATGATTGGCCACAGGCAGGATGCCTGTGGCCAATTATTGCTGAGGGGGTTTAGTACACGCCCCACACTATAAAAGGCCGCCAGCGCGGCGGCCTTGTGTAGTGTGTTCCGGAGCAGGGAAAGAGAAGCATAGGCAGGGACAGTGTCATTTTTTTCCTTTACTAATCCTGGATTCCTTGTGTTTAGGGACAGAGAAGGATAGGTAGGGAGCGTGTCAGTGTGTTATTCTGTGCTAAATCTTGTTTGTAGGGACAGAGAAGGACAGTGAGGGAAAGTGTCAGTGTGCTATTCTGTTCTAAACCAATCTTGCTGAACCGTATTTGAAATCCTTGAGTTTAGGGACAGAGAAGGACACTCGTGGAAACTATCAGTGTGCTATTCTGTGCTAAATCTTGTTTGTAGGGACAGAGAAGGACAGTGAGGGAAACTATCAGTGTGCTATTCTGTGCTAAACCTTGTTTGTAGGGACAGAGAAGGACAGTGAGGGAAACTGTCAGTGTGCTATTCTGTTCTAAACCAATCTTGCTGAACCATATTTGAAATCCTTGAGTTTAGGGACAGAGAAGGACAGTGAGGGAAAGTGTCAGTGTGCTATTCTGTTCTAAACCAATCTTGCTGAACCGTATTTGAAATCCTTGAGTTTAGGGACAGAGAAGGACACTCGTGGAAACTATCAGTGTGCTATTCTGTGCTAAATCTTGTTTGTAGGGACAGAGAAGGACAGTGAGGGAAACTATCAGTGTGCTATTCTGTGCTAAACCTTGTTTGTAGGGACAGAGAAGGACAGTGAGGGAAACTGTCAGTGTGCTATTCTGTTCTAAACCAATCTTGCTGAACCGTATTTGAAATCCTTGAGTTTAGGGACAGAGAAGGACACTCGGGGAAACTGTCAGTGTGCTATTCTGTTCTAAACCAATCTTGCTGAACCGTATTTGAAATCCTTGAGTTTAGGGACAGAGAAGGACACTCGTGGAAACTATCCGTGTGCTATTCTGTGCTAAATCTTGTTTGTAGGGACAGAGAAGGACAGTGAGGGAAACTATCAGTGTGCTATTCTGTGCTAAACCTTGTTTGTAGGGACAGAGAAGGACAGTGAGGGAAACTGTCAGTGTGCTATTCTGCTCTAAACCAATCTTGCTGAACCATATTTGAAATCCTTGAGTTTAGGGACAGAGAAGGACAGTGAGGGAAAGTGTCAGTGTGCTATTCTGTTCTAAACCAATCTTGCTGAACCGTATTTGAAATCCTTGAGTTTAGGGACAGAGAAGGACACCCGTGGAAACTATCAGTGTGCTATTCTGTGCTAAATCCTGTTTGTAGGGACAGAGAAGGACAGTGAGGGAAACTATCAGTGTGCTATTCTGTCCTAAACCTTGTTTGTAGGGACAGAGAAGGACAGTGAGGGAAACTGTCAGTGTGCTATTCTGTTCTAAACCAATCTTGCTGAACCATATTTGAAATCCTTGAGTTTAGGGACAGAGAAGGACAGTGAGGGAAAGTGTCAGTGTGCTATTCTGTTCTAAGCCAATCTTGCTGAACCGTATTTGAAATCCTTGAGTTTAGGGACAGAGAAGGACACTCGTGGAAACTATCAGTGTGCTATTCTGTGCTAAATCTTGTTTGTAGGGACAGAGAAGGACAGTGAGGGAAACTGTCAGTGTGCTATTCTGTTCTAAACCAATCTTGCTGAACCGTATTTGAAATCCTTGAGTTTAGGGACAGAGAAGGACACTCGTGGAAACTATCAGTGTGCTATTCTGTGCTAAATCTTGTTTGTAGGGACAGAGAAGGTCAGTGAGGGAAACTATCAGTGTGCTATTCTGTGCTAAACCTTGTTTGTAGGGACAGAGAAGGACAGTGAGGGAAACTGTCAGTGTGCTATTCTGTTCTAAACCAATCTTGCTGAACCGTATTTGAAATCCTTGAGTTTAGGGACAGAGAAGGACACTCGGGGAAACTGTCAGTGTGCTATTCTGTGCTAAACCAATCTTGCTGAACCATATTTGAAATCCTTGAGTTTAGGGACAGAGAAGGACACTCGGGGAAACTGTCAGTGTGCTATTCTGTGCTAAACCTTGTTTGTAGGGACAGAGAAGGAGAGTGAGGGAAACTGTCAGCGTGCTATTCTGTGCTAAACCAATCTTGCTGAAGCATATTGCAAATCCTTGTGTTTAGGGACAGAGAAGGATAGGCAGGGGACAGTGTCAGTGTCATTGTTGCTAAGCCTCCTGCACAGTATACACCTGAAGGTAGCCCTTATTGCTGTTTTTCCCATCTCCCTGCAGGCCATCCATTAAAATGTCTGGAAGGCAAACAAGGAGAGGCAGACAGTCAGGAGGCAAAAAAAGAGGGCAAGCAGGCTCTGTGTCTGGGGGCAACAGTGCTGGTCGTGGACGCGGTGCATTGTCATCAGCACATGGCCATGGGACACGCTTGTCCTTCTTTTCGGCAGCTGGACATGTTGAGCCACATCATGCCGAAGACTTGGTAGAGTGGATGACCAAGCCCACCTCATCCTCCTCATCCTCTCTCACCCAGGCTCAGGGTACTGGCAAAGCAGCTGCCAAAGCGTCCTCTTCTCTGGTATCAATGTCATCATTAGTCAATCCTTCCCTAGACCCACCATGTCCTCCTCCTGAGGAGTCCCCCGAACTGTTTGAGCACAGTGTTGGGTACATGCTCCAGGAGGATGCCCAGCGTTTCGAAGGATCTGATGATGATACCCAGATAGAGGAAGGCAGTAGCGTGAGAGCAGAGAGAGGGGATGCTCAAGAAGGACACCAATCTGGCAGTCATGCTCCAGCAGCTGCAGCATACTGCCAGATTGGCTCCAGTGATGAGGAGGGAGGGGATGATGAGGTCACTGACTCCACGTGGGTGCCTAATAGGAGAGAGGAGGAGGAGGAGGATGAGGAGGAGGCACATCTCCAACGAGGCAGGATGCCCTTGGGTGGCCAGCGTATGGGCAGCACACCGACGGAATCACACCGCAGAGCTCCGCCTGTGCAGGGCGCTGCCTCTGCCCGTCATTCAAAAAGTTCTTTGGTGTGGGCCTTTTTTGAGGCGAGTGCATCAGATCGCACAGCTGCTGTTTGCAACATATGTCTCAAGCGTATATCGCGTGGCCAAAACATCAGCCGCTTGGGCACCACATGCTTGATCAGACATATGTTGACCTGCCATGCAGCTCGTTGGCAAGCCTACCTTAAAGACCCACACCAAAGAACAAAGCGGACCTCTCCTTGCACCGCATCAGCTGGGATCTCCAACCCCACTATACCTTCAGTCCTCTCTGAAACCTGCACTGAGAGGAATGAAGGTGTAGAATTAGGTGTGTCACAGCCAAGTACTTGCGGCCACTCTGCTAGCAGTACACTGACGTCCGATTCTAGCAGGCAAATTTCCCTGCCCCAGCTGCTGGACCGTCGAAAGAAGTTCACTCCCAGCCATCCACATGCCCAGCGGTTGAATGCTAGCTTGGCTAAATTGCTAGCGCTTCAACTGCTGCCTTTTCAGTTGGTAGACTCGGCCCCCTTCCGTGAGTTTGTGCAATGTGCGGTTCCTCAGTGGCAGGTTCCCAAACGCCACTTTTTCTCACGGAAGGCGATTCCGGCTCTCTACAGGCATGTGGAAGGCAATGTCTTGGCCTCGCTGGACAGGGCGGTCAGCGGTAAGGTGCATATTACCGCTGACTCATGGTCCAGCCGGCATGGACAGGAACGTTACCTTTCTTTCACGGCCCATTGGGTCACTCTTTTGGCAGCTGGGAAGGATGCAGGACAAGGTGCAGTAGTGTTGGAGGTTGTTCCACCGCCACGCCTCCAAAATGCTACTACTGGTTGTGACACACCTCTCTCCTCCACCCCCTCCTCTTCTTCTTCCTCCATGGCCTCTTCCTGTGCTTTGTCCTCGGAACCAGCGGTGCTCCGTAGGCGTTCAAGGGGCTACGCAAGTACGCAGGCAAAAAGATGCCATGCCGTGCTTGCGCTGGTGTGTTTGGGGGACAGGAGCCACACTGGGGCAGAGGTCCTGTCTGCTCTGCAGGGGCAGGCCGAGAGGTGGTTGACGCCACGCCAGCTTAAGCTAGGAATGGTGGTTTGCGACAATGGCACCAACCTCCTCTCCGCCCTCCGACAGGGACAACTGACCCATGTGCCCTGTGTGGCTCACGTCCTTAACCTGGTGGTGCAGCGGTTCTTGGGCAGGTACCCGGGCTTACAGGATGTCCTGAGGCAGGCCAGGAAAGTCTGTGTGCATTTCCGCAGATCTTATAATGCCAGTGCTCGCCTGGCTGAGCTGCAAAAGGAGTTGAACCTGCCCAAGAACCGCCTTATATGTGACATGCCCACCAGGTGTAACTCAACGTTGGCCATGCTGCAGCGGCTGCACACGCAGCAGAGGGCCATCAATGAGTACCTGTGCGACTACGGCACCAGGACAGGGTCAGGGGAGCTTGGTTTTTTTTCTCCACGCCAGTGGGGCATGATCAGGGATGCATGCACTGTCCTGGCACCATTTGAGGAGGCCACGAGGATGGTGAGCAGTGACAGTGCATGCATCAGTGACACTGTACCTCTTGTCCACCTGTTGGAGCACACGCTGCGTGGAATAATGGACAGGGCACTTGAGGCAGAACAGAGGCAGGAAGAGGAGGACTTCCTTGCCTCTCAAGGCCCCCTTTACCCAGACAGTGTTCCTTCTGTCCCACCCATCGCACAGGAAGAGGAGGAGGAGGAGGAGGAGGAGGAGGAGGATCGTGTCAGCATGGAGGTGGAGGCTGGCACTCAGCATCATCAGCAGCAGTCTTTTAGGGATGATTTACAGTCCCAAGAAACCAGTGGACTTGTACGTGGCTGGGAGGAGGTGGCTGCGGATCATGTCGTCCTTAGTGACCCAGAGGACTCCGGACTGAATGCCTCAGCTAACCTACGCTGCATGGCCTCCCTGATCCTGCAAAGTCTGCGGAAGGATCCTCGTATTCTTCGGATCAAGGAGAGGGACCATTACTGGCTGGCCACTCTCCTTGATCCACGGTACAAGGGTAAGGTTGCGGACCTTATCTTACCGTCGCAGAGGGAGCAGAGGATGAGACAACTCCGGGAGGCCTTGCAGAAAGGTCTGTGCAACGCGTTCCCAGAGACTGGGAGGTTACAAACTCCTGGTCCTGGACAACGAGTTGCTGAGGCTTCGGGCAGTCAAAGAAGGAGCGGTGGGGAAGGTGGCCGTCTGACCGATGCGTTCAGACAATTCTTCAGTCCGCAGCCCCAAAGTATGATCGGTTCCAGCAACCATCGCCAGCGTCTGATATACATGGTGCAGGAATACCTAGGGGCAAGGTCAGACTTGGACACCTTCCCCACCGAAAATCCTCTGACTTACTGGGTCTTGAGGATGGATCACTGGCCAGAGCTTGCACAGTATGCAATTGAGCTACTGGCCTGTCCTGCATCCAGCGTTCTTTCAGAACGCACATTCAGTGCTGCTGGAGGATTTGTCACGGATCACAGGGTGCGCCTGTCCACCGACTCGGTTGATCGACTGACTTTCATCAAGATGAACCAGTCTTGGATCACCACCAGCTACCATACACCTGATGCTGATATAACAGACTAATTGATTTTAAAATGTCACATCCCTTCAAGACTGATGCTGATGCTGAGTGCCTGTGCTGTTATGTTGACTGGCTATCCTCCTCCTCCTCCTCAATGATCCGATTAATGATGATAGCTTGGAAGATCATTTTGGTTTATGGGTGCCGCCACCAGTGGCTAAGGCACAATTTTTCAGCCCCTGTTTAACAGGGGCGTGTAATTACAATTTTTGATGCAATACTTTGCAACAGGGCTCATTGCTGTGCTCCAAGTACAGTATCTGTGAGGGGTTGCAGTGTTGTGCCACCAGTGCCTAAGGCCCAATTTTTCAGCCCCTGTTCAACAGGGGCATGCAATTATAATTATTGATCTAATAATTCACAGCAGGGCCCATTGCTGCGCCCACCAAGAGTAACTGTCAGGCCTTACAGTGTTGTGTCAACACCACCACCACCACCACCAAAGGCCCAATTTTTCAGCCCCTGTTCAACAGGGGCATGCAATTATAATTATTGATCTAATAATTCACAGCAGGGCCCATTGCTGCGACCACCAAGAGCAACTGTCAGGCCTTACAGTGTTGTGGCACCAGCACCACCATCAAAGGCCCAATTTTTACTACCACTGTTCAACAATTATATGTTATTACAATTCCTGATATAATAGTTGACAGCAGGGCGTTCCAGCACCCACCAAGAGTAACTGTGAGTGCTTACAGTGTTGTGCCAACACCAACACCTAAGGGGCCAATTTCTGCTGAGTATATACGGCAGGTCCCTACTTTCAAACATCCAACTTACAAACGACGCCTACTTGCAAACGGAAGAAGACAACAGGAAGTGAGAGGAAATCTACCCCTAGGAAGGAAAATTCTCTCCTGTAAGAATTAATATGGGAGAAAGGTGTCTCCTCTCTACTGATGCTTTATCACCAATCCTTGTTTCAATAAAAACACCACATTTCAAAAACAGTTGTCATTGGGACGCAAAGTGAGGTGAAATGTTCTGAACAGGGGCACAGACAGCAAAACAAATGTTACAGGGGTGATAACCCTTCCCTATGTTTTCCAAAAAGCTTAAAAATAGATTTTTTGGCTGGAGCTACACTTAAACAATGTACGTGTTCAAAATTACAAACAGATTCTACTTAAGAACAAACCTACAGTCCCTGTCTTGTTTACACCGGTCTTGTTTACACCGCCTGTATACTGCTGTTCAGAGTATATAGGGCCTTTTTTATTTTGTGTTGCGGGGTTCCCCTTAATATCCAAACAAGACCCAAAGGGGCTGGTAATGGGCTGGGGTAGGGGGGGGGGGGGGGTGATGGGGTAGCTATGCCATTTTTCTTAAAGATTTTCATCCATATTACCGGGACCAGACATTACATTAAAGCCGCAAGCAGTTTTAAATGGCTTTTTTTTCCTTTAGAAATGTAATTTTGTGCAGGGACAGTTCTAAACACGGGAAACATGTGGCACTTCACAGGCATACTTTAGACACCCCCCAGGTACAATATTTAAAGGAATATTTGACTTTTTTTTTTTTCACTTTATGCATCATTAAAATGACTGCTCCCGAAAAACGGCAGTTTTTAAAACTTCTTTTTGCATTGATACATGTCCCCTGGTGCAGAACCCGGGTTCCCAAACTCTGTTTAGGACAATAACATGGATAATAGTCGTTATAATTAGCACTTTAGAATTCGAACGTTCGCATCCATTGTATTTAATAGGGTTCTAATGTTCGTGCGAACTTTCGGTCCGTTCGCGGGTTCTGGTGCGAACCGAACCCGGGGGTGTTCGGCTCATCCCTACTGCTGAGTATAAAGATACCAGATGTGTGAGACTTTGTGGCAGTCTTACCGCGTACAGGACCCCGAAAACCAATCCACCGCTTTCAGGCTTTCTAAGGGCGCAAACTGCTAATTTCACGTCCTCACTACCTATCACAGTTTCAGAGGCCATGAAATGCCAAGATAGCACAAACTCCCCCCCCCCCAAATGACCCCTGTTTGGAAAGTAGACACCCCAAGCTATTTGCTGAAAGGCATGTTAAGCCAATGGAATATTTTATGTTTTGCCACAACTTTTGGGAAAATGTTTTTTTTTTTTTTTTTTTTTTTTACAATAAGTTGTTACTTAAATGATATATCGCTCAAACATGCCATAGGTATATGTGAAATTACACCCCAAAATACATTCTGCTGAGTAGGACAATACCACATGTGTGAGACTTTTTGTCAGTCTAGCCATGTACAGGACCCCTGAAAACCAATCATCGCCTTAAGCCTTTCTAAGGCCCCTTTCACACTAGGGCGGGAGGTACGGTGGCGGTATAGCAGCGCTATTTTTAGCGGCGCTATACCGTCGGAATTGCAGCGTATTTGGCTGCTAGCGGTGCGGTTTTAACCCCCGCTAGCGGCCGAAAAAGGGTTAATACCGCCGGCAATGTGCCTCTGCAGAGGCACATTGCCGGCGGTATAGCCGTGGTTTCCCATTGCTTTCAATAGGAAGAAGCGGTGTAGGAGCGGTAAACACACCGTTCCTCTTACCGCTCCTAAGATGCTGCTAGCAGGACTTTTGGAGCGGTCCTGCTAGCGCACCGCTCCAGTGTGAAAGCCCGAGGGCTTTCACACTGGAGACACAGCAGCCACTGTTTAGGGTCGGTTTGCAGGCGCTATTTTTAGCGCAATAGTGCCTGCAAATCGCTCCAGTGTGAAAGGGGCCTTAGGGGATAAATTGTTAATTTTACTTCCTCACTACCTATCACAGTTTTGGAGACCATGAAATGCCAAGATAGCAGAAAACTCACCTAAATTACCCATTTTCGGAAATTAGACACCCCAAGAGGCACGGTGAGTATTTTGCAGCTCTCATTTGTTTTGGAAAATTAGGAAAGAAAAGGAAAAACATTTTTTTCTTTTTTCA
Source organism: Rana muscosa (assembly GCA_029206835.1). Classification (NCBI taxonomy): domain Eukaryota; kingdom Metazoa; phylum Chordata; class Amphibia; order Anura; family Ranidae; genus Rana; species Rana muscosa. Next base: position 975,300,524 of record CM055118.1, on the reverse strand, counting down.
ATTTTTAAAACTTTGTGACAAAAAGCGAGATCTGCAAAATGCTCAACATGCCTCTCAGCAAATAGCTAGGGGTGTCTACCTTCCGAAACAGGGCCATTTGGAGGGGTTTTGTGCTGTCTTGGCATTTCATGGCCTCCGGAACTGTGATAGGTAGTGGGGAAGTGAAATTAGCAATTTACGCCCTTAGAAAGCCTGAAGCCGGTGATTGGTTTTCAGGGGCCTGTACGTGGTTAGACTGCCAAAAAGTCTCACATGTGGTATCCTGGTATCCCCATATTCAGGAGAAGCAGCAGAATGTAGTTTTGGGTGTATTTCACATATACCCATGGCATGTTTGAACAATATATCATTTAAGTTACAACTCTGTAAAAAAATAAATAAAAAAAATGCCTCTCATCAAATATCTTGGGGTGTCTACTTTCCAAAAAGGGGTAATTTGGGGGGTGTTTGAACTGTCCTGGCATTTAATGCCCAAAATTAGAAGCTTATGCCACACATCAACCACTCTTCTAACCAGGGCCGTTTGAAGGAATTTGGGGGCCCCAAAGCAAAATGGACATGGAGGCCCCCCCCCCGCGCACTCACGCCAAGCCTACAGGAACCACAGCATAGCGATACAGTTTAAGCTCACCCTCACTTTATATAAATAAAAAAGGTTTACAGTGCAAACACTGCTGTTGCATATAATCCAACATACTTAAAAACATATACACACTCACATTAACATTAGGATGCTGTTTAGGACTTTTTATGGACAGTGGGATGGACAGGGGGACTGTGGGATGGACAGGGGGACTGTGGGGTGGACAGGGGGACCGTGGGATGGACAGGGGGACCGTGGGATGAACAGGGGGACCGTGGGATGGACAGGGGGACTCCGCACTGTAATATCCACATCATCTCCCCCACTGTAATAGCCACATCATCTCCCCCACTGTAATGTCCAGATCTCCCCCCTGTAATGTCCACATCTCCCCACATCTCACCTCGGCCGCTGCCGCCAGGTGTACCAAGATGGCCACCGCTCCGGAGCTAGACCGAAGCCGCGGCCCTTCCTAGGGCCGCAATCCGCCGAATCGGCTCAGAGCGGAAATCCAGGACAGTTACAGGCAGCAGGCAGGCACCCTAGGCTGGGGCCCCAGGCCAGCTCGGGGCCCCAAGCAATTGCTTGTTTTGCCTGTCCTGTTCCGACGGCCCTGCTTCTAACCACTTGAAGACCAAGCCTTTTTCTGACACTTTTTGTTTACATGAAAAAAAAAAAATTTCCAATAAAATTACTTTGAACCCCAAAAACAGTATAATTATTATTATTTTTTTTTGCAGAGGCTCTACATAATAATAATTTGTCACAGTATTTGCGCAGCATTTTTCCAAATGCATTTTTTGGGGAAAAAAAACACTTTTTTGAATCATAATGCACAAAAACACACTATATTGCCCAAATGTTTGGTAAAATATAAAAGATGATCTTATGCCGAGTACATAGATACCAAATACGACATGCTTTAAAATTGCGCACCCCCGTGCAGTGGCGACAAACTGCATACATTTTTAAAAGCCTTTACAGGTTACCAATTTAGATTTACAGAGGAGGTCTACTGCTAGAATTACTGACCTTAATCTGACGTTCATGGTGATACCTCACATGCATGGTGCATATGACACAAGACCGATATTGCATGCGAACACGGGGACCGGGGTGCTTAAATTTTTTTTTTGTATTATATAATTAGCTTTTTTCTTTTATTTTTACACTGTCCCTTTCATTTAAATTTTTTTTATTACTACTATTGTTATTACAGGGAATGTAAATATTCCCTATGATAGCAATAGGTAGTGAAAGGCAGTGGCGGAATTATAAGAGTCGCTGAAGTCGCCATGTCGACCGGGCCCCTTGCTGCAGGGGGCCCTCAAGGGCCCCCTGTATACAGTACATCGATAGAAGGAGTGGAGACAAGCTCCCCGATCCTAAAATGAACTGTAATCGGCACTGTGTGCGGGGAGCTCGTCACATTGATTACAAAAAGCAGTGTGTGGTGTGCTCTTTGTCTACCCCTACAGTGCAGTACTCGGCAGGAAGAAGAGGAAGGTAAAGCACTGCCATTTTTTATCTCTTGTATGTGTGTTTATATGTGTGTGTTTGCATGTGTGTGTGTTCATGTGTGTGTGTTTGCGTGTGTGTGTTTGCATGTGTGTGTGTGTACATGTGTGTGCAGTGTGTGCATGTGTGTGTGTTCATGTGTGTGTGTGTTTGCATGTGTGTGTGTTCATGTGTGTGTGCTCATGTGCATGTATGTATGTCTGTGTGGGTGCTCATGTGCATGTGTGTTGGCATTTGCATATGTATGTATGTGAGTGTGCATGTGTGCATGTATGTGTTTATATCAGTGGCTGTGCGTCCATAAGGGCGCCGCCCCCTCTCTCCAGCCACCCCCTCTATCACTAATAGATAGATTCATGCATAGCATGAATCTATCCATGGCCGCCGCTACCACCCCCTATTCAGGCACCCAGCCCCTTTTCGGATGCCGGGCGCCTGAATTACAGCGGCGGGGGGGTGTTTTTTAAGCACTAATAGGCATCAAAATAGGTGAACTGCAAACACCATCCTGGGCCTCGCAGTCCACCCAGGTGTGATAGAAAAGCAAATGAATATTCACTTTTCTAACACTGAACCGCCTCTCCACCAATCAGGTGCTCGGGTCTGTTACCTGTCACATTATTGGCTGAAAAGACAGGCGCCGCTATTGGACGCCTATCAGGAGGACAGAATGGGAGGAGACGCATGGAGGACACCGCTCGTCGTTGTCACCCGCTGCCCCACCGAGACAGGGTAAGTGCTGGGCAGACTGCGCATGGGCGGGGTCACAGTGGCTGCGTTTGATGGCACAGTGGCTGCGTTTGATGGGCACAGTGGCTGCGGTTGATGGCACAGTAACTGCGTTTGATGGCACAGTGGCTGCGTTTGATGGCACAGTGGCTGCGGTTGATGGCACAGTGGCTGCGGTTGATGGCACAGTGGCTGAGTTTGATGGCACAGTGGCTGCGTTTAATGGCACAGTGGCTGCGTTTAATGGCACAGTGGCTGCGTTTGAGGGCACAGTGGCTGCTTTTGATGGGCAGAGTGAGGCTGCAATTGTTTTTTTAAAGAATTTTTCAGTTTGCTTGCGCCCCCCCAAAAATTTTGAGCACCAGCCGCCATTGGTTTATATGTGTGTGTATATGTGCATTTATATATATGTGTGTGTATATATATATATATATATATATATATATATATATGTATATATATATATATGTGTGTGTGTATGTATATATACAGTGTATGTGTGTTTACATGACCCCCTATATGTGTACAATCAGAACCGATTTTTTATTTATTTTTTGCTTGTTCATAGTACCAGCAAAAAAATGCTCTTCCACTGAAAAGCGATCCATGCTCACATCGGTTTTCAGAGGCATTTGACAGCCGGTAAAGAGGCAATATGTTGCCTCCTGACCGCCTGTTTTAACCCCTTAAATGCATCATCACTATGCTGCAACTGCATGCAATGCACACAGTTGCAGGGTGGTTGCAGTGCAGCCCCATTCACCTAGGGGTGTACTTCAAGGGTGCCCTGGCTGAAAAAATATTGAGAGACACCGACATAGAGGAACCGATCCCTCCATTTTCCACCTGCAGCCGCTGAATGCCTGCGGGAGGGAGAGGGAGAGGAAGAGGAGGAGAAGCAGGGGTAAACGGAGAAATCTGTTACTTTTTATGCAGCCACCCACTTGCGACCGGGTCCTGTTGTTCCGCCACCGGGCTCAGAGTAAAAAGCCCTGTCCGGGGGGTCAGGGGGGCCCTTCATGGTTTCTTGCATCGGGGCCCTGAAGGTTCTAGTTACGCCACTGGTGACAGGTACTCTTTTGAAAAAAAATCTGACCACACCAAGATCGGTGTGATAAGATGCTTTCCCAATTTTCCAGTGGCGCTGTTTATATCCGGCGAAACCAAAGTGATAAAATGCTCGTTAGCTTCCGGTTTCTTAGGCCATAGAGATGATTGGAGCTGTTCTGGTCTCCGATCAGCTCTATGGTCAGCTGGCGGAACCACCGGTGGGACAGAAGAGTCTGAGAAAACCATGGATGGCGGGGGGGTGTGTAATTAGCCACTAGGATTGCTTTTACATGAAAGCTGTCTGCCGGTTGAAAAAAACAATACCAAGATGATGCTTAAACCTGCAGGCATCATTCTGGTATAACCAATAAAATTCCAGCAGCAACATTGCTGGTCCTTATTGGGCATAGATTGTAATGTTCTTTTTGTGGGCTGAACGAAAAAAGAGAACCTAACAGATTCCTCCATTCACATCGATCAATGTGAAATCGAAAAAGTGTGTGGTGTGCCCACCATTAGAATAACGCCCTGCATCCACCCAGTTCTAATGATGGGCATACATGCACCGTTCCTTTTTTATGGGCTGAATGAAAAAAATTACCTAACAGTTTCCTCCATTCACATCGATCAATGTGGATGAAGAAATCTCTGCCAAGAAAAGTGAAAAAAATATATGCCGAAGCATAGGGGCGATCCACCCTCTATCCACCCCAGCCCCTATGCTTCAGCATATATGCTTTTTTTTTAACTGCGGTGGTGAAAGCACATCCTACAGCACTGGAATCGCTGATTTATGTATTGTGAGAGCAAAACATGTTGCTCTCAAAATAAACAAATCAGTGCTGCAGCTGAATGGCGTACCTAAAAGGAGCAAACAACGGTTAAAAATAAAACACAGTATCAATAAAAAATTAACTCAATCTGTGCCAAAAAAGAGTAAAACATACATGGCGGAGCATAGAGGCAATCCTCCCTCTGTCCACCCCAGCCCCTATGCTTTGCAATATATGCTCTTTTTTTAACTGTGGTGGTGAAATCCCCTCCTACAGCACTGGAGCCACTGTTTACGTATTGTGAGAGCAAAACGGGTTGCTGTCAAAATAAACAAATCAGTGCTGCAGCTGAATGGCGTACCTGCAAAGCAAACAATGGTTAACAATAAAACACAGTAACAATAAAACACTACAATATACTAGTATACAGTACAGTAAAACAGTAGAATGGCGTATCTGCAAAGTAAACAATGGTTAACAATAAAAAAACACAGTAACAATAAAACATTACAGTATAGTATAAAGTACAGTAAAAGAGTTAAAACAGAACATTAACTCAATAAAACAACAATTTTTGGGCTTCTTTGGGGTTTATTTTTTACTTTTTTTTAACCTTTTTTTGTAACTGTAAAAAACTTTGGACGTTCCAGGCTAGGGTCTTTTAAAATGCGATAGCCATCTAACATCTTTCGACACCCTGTGTGAAAGTGTGCCCTAGACTGTGCCGTTCGACTGAAACAAGTCCCTGATGCAGAGACCGGGTTGGCCAGGACAGGAGGGACAATAATAGCTGGTGTCACGCCTATATCTGCAATTTCTACAGACACGACATCTTCTTTGAGGTGATCTTTGGGAAGAGGTACCACGGAGGACATCCAGAAAATGCCTCTCATGCAGCTGGCTCACTGCATTTGGATTGGGAAGTTGGGCCACAGCACCGTCTAGAAACAGAAGGGCTGTGATGATCTCTTCCTGGAATTTTAGGAAGGATCCAGTTCTTCCTGATGCTTTTATAGCACATAAGCGTTAAGCAGAGCCAATTGAAATAAGTATACAGATGCTTTTTTATACCAGCGTCTGGGCTTACGGTTAATTAAGTATGGTGCCATCATCTGGTCGTTGAAGTCCACCCCTCCCATGTTAAGTTGTATTCGTGGACACAGAGGGGCTTCTCAACAACAACAGTTGCCCTAGTAATTTGGGCTGCCGTGTGTCCCTCCACTTCACTGCAAGCAATTTATTACCCTTCAAGCAGGCTCTCTCCCCGTCTAAGTCGGAAATCTACAAGCCGTTGGGGCAACCACCTTCGATTAGATCGCATTTTGTGGAGCCGATCATATTCAGGGTCATGGCAGCAGAAAACACGGCATATGGTGAATTGGGTCAGTGGACCAATATGACCACAACTCACTCTTCTTAGTAATGCCCATGAGGAGGAATAGGCCCAGAAAGGTCTTACATTTCCAGCCAAATTCTCTGGCAAGGGTCAAATTTGAATTTTCGGCGATAAATTGACAAGTGTATAAATTGCTTTGGTCCACAATAGATCTGTACAGATCTTCTGTAAAAAACAGCTGGTAAAGTCAGTAAATAGGGGAAGTACGGGCACTGCAGAAGTGGTGGGCTGCCAATCAGGATTTGCAAACGCATCAGAAAAGGGCAATATGGGCTCTACGGGCCTGTATTCGAATTCTTCTTTGGCTGCGGGGCACTACTTGTGCTAGCTACCGCACCAGCTTGAACTGCACTTATGGGACTCGCCAGGTCACCAAGTTTTACTGCAGTGCTAGTTTGTAGACATGTGCATTCGTTTTCGTCCGAATGCATTTTCGTCCGAATTTCAGGTATTTTCGTTATCGTTTTAACAAACGAAAACGAAAGCACAGAATACGAAAACCGAAAGATCCGACATAAACAAATGCTTTATTTTCATTTTCGTTGCGACAACAGTTCGATATAGATAGGAGATTCGACACGACGATAACAATAACAATCTGTATCTATCGAACCTGTGGTCGAATGTGCCTAAGCTTAACTTCCAAGATTAATCTACATAGAGAGAAAAGATTCGACATAGAGAGAAAAGATTCGACATAGAGAGAAAGGATTCGACATTATAGAGAGAATAGATTCGACATTATAGAGAATAGATTCGACATTATAGAGAGAAAAGATTCGACATAGAGAGAAAGGATTCGACATTATAGAGAGAATAGATTCGACATTATAGAGAATAGATTCAACATTATAGAGAGAAAAGATTCGATATAGGGAAAAAAGATAATTCGCTGTTGGAATTGGGTGGGGGAAGTAAAATAAAAATAATGATGATGATGAATGTTATTGGCTGATTGTAACCAAAGAGGAGGAGCAGTAAAATAGCTAGAACTAAGTACACATGTACAGCCAACTTACTTTCACTTACGATTGCTAGCAGAGAGAGACACACACACTGAATCATTTCAGAAGACAGTTAATCTTGCTGGTCCGTTTTTCAGAGAACCTGAATTATTAGCAATTAAGCATAAGCACAAGCTACAGATCAAGTTCACTTTTTCATAATAATCTGCTGCTATTGTGTTAGTGTTGTGAACTACTAGTGAACTTGCTAGTATTGTGTTAGCCTCAGAGGCTGCCCGTGTTGTGGAGGGGGAGGGGGTTTATTATTATAGATTCTATATTATAGATTGAGATTCTATATAAGTTCTATATACCCTATCTTGTTACCTGTCTGATCAGTGTAGTGATCACTATCACCAGTCCATTTTCTATTTGAACTATATACAGCAACAGCAATGTACCATTCTATGAGAAAAGTGAAGGCAGGTAGAGGTAATGGTCGCGGTCGTGGTGGACGCCTTGCTAAAAAAAGTGGCAAGGTCTCTGCTACTAGTGTCTCTGACACTTCTGCCGCCACAAACATGCTATCCACAACAGTGGATGTCACCACCACTGCCACCAGCAAAGCTAGTTCCACCACCACCAGTTCTACTATTAGTTTTCCTCCTGCCAGACCACCAACATCTGCTGCCGCTTCCACTGCCAGTGCAGCGCCTTCTTCTACAGGTGTCATGGCTTCCTATTTTTATGGGATAGGCAAGAAACATAGTATAAAACAAGTGGAGTTGCCGATACAATCACCACCACCAATGACACTGCCAGTGCCACTGCCAGTGCCACTGCCCAGCTCCCCAAAGAAGCAATTGAGGGAGACATCAGCAGAGACAGAGTGTGAGACGTTTTCTTCATTGCCCCAAGAGAATGATTTTGAATGTGATGCTCCTCTTTCCCCAACCACTGCAGACGTTTTATACAGTCTTACCCCACAAGAGTTACAGCATGACTTAGAGAAAGTGCAAGAGGGATTTTCTGTGAGGAGTAGGACAGGGAGCAGTTCACTTTTTTCATCTGCTGCTAACTCCCCTTCTCCCTCTGTTATTATAGAGGAAGAATCCTGTGATAACACCGACCTCCCCAGCACCCCTGCCATTAGCACTAGTTCACCAAGTGTAACTGTAGTGGCAACAGCTTCCACCACTGGTGTGCTACCTGCTGCAGCTATATCAGCCCATACTAGAGATCAACAGGGTCAAGGGGCTTCATCCCGCCGCAGCAACGTTTGGAAATACTTTCAAACATTGGAAGGCGGGTTCTTTGCAAAGTGCAAATTGTGTGGGAAGCAAGTGAGTAGGGGTAAAAAGTTGGGACATTTAACCAATGCTGGTATGAACCTACACATTAAAAATTACCACCACTCTACTTTACTGCGGGCAGAGGCAGAAAAAGAAGATGGTAGCGCAGGAAGCAGCATAACGGACTCTGACTGTACTGGTGGTACCTCTTCAACCACACCACTTACTCAGAGCATAGCCAATAGAGAGGGTTCGTTTAAGACAAGCCGTCCACGTGCAGTAGTTCCACTGCAGACCCAATCAGGCTCCTCATCCTCCCAAGGACATCATCAGCCTACCCTAGATAGTTTTGTTGGCTTTAGTTCCAAGGGCATGTCAAAACAGCAGGCCAACAAGATCACCCGCCTCATTGGCCAATTCATTGCTGTTGGAGGAGCCTCTTTTCGCATGATTGAAGGGGAGCCGTTTAAACAGCTCATGCATGCCCTTGCTCCACGATACGTTGTTCCTGCACGAACAACTTTCAGCAGAAAGATTATTCCAGCACTATACCATTCGTGCGTTGCAGTATTGAAGGAAAAAATGGCCAAAGCCGAGGGTCAGACAATTCATTTGACCACTGATTTGTGGACAGCTCCCAGCGGTCAACACGCTTTCCTGTCTTTGACTGCACACTGGTGGCAGGCCACTGTGCCTGTTGGTGGTGGCACTAGTGTAAGTGTTCAAACTTCATCAGGACGGTCTGCAGCGCAAGACCAGCAGGGTTATCAAGCTTTCCTGCTCCACACAGAAGTCCGTGATGACAAACACAGCTCTGCCAACATATTGCGAGCAATTAGATCAATGTTGGCCAATTGGTTTGGAGAGCTGGCAGTCACCAATGTTTCTGTTGGGTTCATAGTGACAGACGGAGGTTCAAACATGGTTAAAGCGCTCCAAGATGGATCTTTTGTCGGTGTCCGCTGTTCTGCACACATACTGCATTTAGTGGTCAAGGGTGCAATCCCAGTGGAGAAAAACAACAAGATTGCTCAAATCTTGGACCTTTGCAGGAAGATTGCAGGGCATTTCCACCGCAGTGTAGGGGCTAGTCAACTGTTGAGGGAGGAGCAAGAACAATCAGGGCTCCCCATACATCGACTGAAACAAGATGTCAGCACCCGGTGGAACTATACCCTGGAAATGCTGGAACGCATTTTGGAGAAAAAGACAGCCATCCACAATCTATCATCCCGCCACAGCATTGGGATTGATTCCACACTGGGACGTGATGACTGGTGTATAATTGGGCAGCTCATTTCTGTCTTAAAACCATTTCGGAATGTGACGGAAAACTTGAGTCAGAGCAATGCCAGCCTAGGACAGGTCATACCCTTGTTTACCTATCTCATAGATAAGATGGGATCGTTCCTAGAAAACAGTGAGCCTCTTTGTGGCAGCCCACTTCATGCCGATGTAGCGTCTTTCATCAGAAAACTACAAGCCAACTTAAAAGATCGGCTAAATGATCGTGTCCGCAAAAGCCCTGAACTCATGCTGGCTTCCCTATGTGATCCCAGGATCAAAGGTAAACTGGCACTCAGAGACAACAGCCTCTCCTACTGGAAAGAAAAATTGATTGAAAGGGTCCGTAATTTGCAGCAACAGAGATGTATGCCGGATGAGGCCAGTTTGGAAGATTCACCTGCCATGTCTGCTATTCCAAGACCTGGCACCATCACTCAAAAACAACCAAGTGGAGCATCTGCATGTTGGGTAGAGGCACTTGACAATCTGGTGGATGCAGGTCAAGCAGCAGGTAATCGAGAAGAGAGCAGTGCCTCTGAAATGGTCAGGGCCTACCTATATGAAGCACCTTTGCTTCCTTCAGAGGACCCTTTGACCTATTGGGATAGTAAGAAAAGTTTGTGGCCTGGTCTTTGTCTGGTTGCCCAGCAACTACTATCCTGTCCTCCAACCACTGTGCAAAGTGAGAGAGTTTTCTCTATTACTGGGAACATCCTTAATCCACACCGTGCACAACTGACACCCCATTTGATGGAACAAATAACTTTCCTGAAATTTAACCTCCCCAAGCTTGGTTACCCTACCCTTAACTTGTGAGACCTGAATCATTATCACCATGTGAAGATAGATGGGACTCAGAGGAACCATCCAAATGTTGAGGAAAATAAAAAAAAAATTCTTACCACTTGACAATAGCAGTTGTCTTTAGTGTGACCCCAAGATTTAAATAGAATTATATTGTTTTAAGCAATCCAAATTTTTTCCTTTATTCCTTCCATCACCCTTTTTTGTAATGAGTGTTGTGTAGAGTGACTAGAGTGTGCGTGATTGTATGAATGAATGTTGTGTGAATGGACAGTAGCAAGGGTTGAAGCCTTGACGTGGCGCTACTGCTCACGTGTTGCTGTCTTTGTAAATACAAATAGCAACGTGTGCTAATTTAACCATTTTTGTATGATGGTCTGGAAATAAGAGACAATGATTAAAGATGACCTCAACAGCATGACAGTTCCTATTGATGGAGAGACTGTCAACTCAAGGATCAGAATTTGTTACCAACACAACATAGAACAAAGAAGCATACAGCTGGAAACGTGATTCTATGCAAGATAGACTAGTTGGTCACTGCTGAACTGCATCCAGATGCCCAGGACCCCTCCCATTTGCCATCTCTGACCCTGGGGACACCAGGGCCCTCTCTGATCCTCCACCTGTTTCATGACCATCTGCAATTGTCCGAAGTCACCAGTGTGAGTAATCTACCCTGCTGCCATGTTACTCAAGCCCTGGAAATGATGACTGCCCTTTGAACTGTTGCCCCTTGTGATTGCGCTCACCTGGGAACCTCTGTCCGGTTAACTGTTGCCCTCATGATTGCAAGCCTGCAACCTATGCCCTGTGAACTGTTGAGGACTGTATGGTTAACCCCTGCTGTTACTATCTGCTGTGTATTCTGTAGGGATGAGCTTCGTGTTCGAGTCGAACATACGTTTGACTCGAACATCGGCTGTTCGATCGTTCGCCGAAGATAGAACGTTTTGGGCCGTTCGCGACAAATTCGAGTGACGCGAACGGCCCACAATACACTGCGCCATCGCAGTGCAATCCCGGCGCTGTGATTGGCCAAGCATGCACTGTGACCCCGCATGCTTGGCCAATCACAGCGCCGGCAGCGAGGAGAGCCATAATTGGCCACAGGCAGGATGCCTGTGGCCAATTATAGCTCAGGGGGGTTTAGTACACGCCCCACACTATAAAAGCCCGCCAGCGTGGCGGCCTTGTGTAGTGTGTTGGCGTGCAGGGAGAGAGAAGGATAGGCAGGGACAGTGTCAGTGATATTCTTTGCTAAACCTTGTGCATTTACAGTGTGTTGGTATACAGGGACAGAGAAGTATAGGCAGGGGACAGTGTCAGTGTCATTTTTGCTGAGCCTTCTGCACAGTATACACCTGTATATCCGTCATTGCTGTTCTCAAATACAGGCATCTGCAGGAGTTAGTGGCACAGTATACACCTGTATATACCCGTCATTGCTGTTCTATAATAATACTGTTCAAAATTACAAACAGATTCTACTTGTTCAGAGTATATAGGGCCTTTTTTATTTTGTGTGCGGGGTTCCCCTTAATATCCATACAAGACCCAAAGGGGCTGGTAATGGGCTGGGGTAGGGGGGGGGGGTGATGGGGTAGCCATGCCATTTTTCTTAAATTTTTTCATCCATATTACCGGGACCAGACATTACATTAAAGCCGCAAGCAGTTTTAAATGGCTTTTTTTCCTTTACAAATGTCATTTTGTGCAGGGACAGTTCTAAACCCGGGAAACACATGCCACTTCACAGGCATACTTTAGACACCCCCCAGGTACGATATATAAAGGAATATTTGACTTTTTTTTTTTCACTTTATGCATCATTAAAATGACTGCTCTTGAAAAACGGCCGTTTTTAAAACTTCGTTTTCCATTGATACATGTCCCCTGGGGGAGAACCCGGGTTCCCAACCCCTTTTTAGGACAATAACATGCATATTAGTCATTATAATTAGCACTTTAGATTTAGAACGTTCGCATCCATTGTATTTAATAGGGTTCTAACGTTCGTGCGAACTTTCGGTCCGTTCGCGGGTTCTGGTGCGAACCGAACCGGGGGGTGTTCGGCTCATCCCTAGTATTCTGGTGGGGGGAAAGCTGAACGGCGTGACTGGACACAAGATAAATGGAATTACCCTTTGCACATTGAAATAGTGTAGAAAGAAATCTCTTAAATTTTCTAAGTTCAGCCTGATGGTTAAATGTAGAAAAGACAATTATAAGGCCTCTAGTAAGTTAGTAACAATAAATGGACTAGTTCATTTAGATAAACATCACATAATGATTAATGAACCTAACAAGGAAAGCAAGATTCAAGAAAACAATTAGTTCTGAACAAAAACATTTTTATTTTTAACATAAATAAAAAATAAAATAAAATAAATTATGAAAAAATATTCTCCCCCAACCTGGTGACCAGTCGCTGTAGGGACATATTGATGCCAGCCATCTGTTCACCGAGGTACCTAGTAGCCTCCAGTTGGCTCCTAAGGCTGTGTTGGTACCTCTCCAGAGCCACATAGTGACGGAGCTGCCGGCGATTGTGGAGGGCCAAAGAGTGACATAGCCTCCTGGTTTCGGCATATTGTCTCTCTTGGACCTCCACAATGCGTCGCAGATACGCATTCACATGTGGCTCTGGAGGGGGGATGTGTACTGGAGCGGCTGGAGAATCCTCACCAGGACGCACTGGGGATGAGGCACTAATGGGTGTGTCCAGGTGGGGGGATAGTGAAGGGTGGAGGAGAACATGCGCCGGAGAAACCGCTGGGGAGGAAGGACAATCACCAGACGCGGGCAGGTCCAGGCCTTCGTCCACCGGGTGGAGGTGAAGGATGAAGACTTCACCTGTGAAGAAAAGAAAATACATTAGATAGATAATACAATACACATGACTTCTTCACCCTAACATTATATAAAGACAATTGTCTCAAAACGCTTGTAGACAATCATGTAACATCTTGAGATGTTTTCACTTCTACATACCAGTTTTCCATTTTTGATATTCAGTGAGATGCACCTAATCAATTTGTGTGTAGGAGATAGTGGTGTCTGTGTCAATTTGCTGCGTCATCCCAGGTTTGCTGAGCTGTGCAGGAAGGTGTAGTACTTTACTGTACTCTGACCGGGGCGGAGCTGAGTGTCCTCCCCGGCCAGAGTACAAAGGGATTCCCCTCTACACATCGAGCAGTGTAAAGGAGAATCTCCCAAAGATTTTATCCGCTTGGTCGCACGGCCGGCTGGAGAAAATCTTAAGGTGTAATGGATGCCTAAGTGCTGACTGTGACAGAACCCACTGTCACTGTGTGTTTTGGAAGGGACTGAGGGCTGGCCTCTTACCCACAGATTATGGCCCAGAAGAGACTTGGGGAAAGCTGGTATTGAGAAAATGTAATGTAATGCTACATCCCTTCTCCCCCCCCATCCCCCCCTCTTGTTGCTGTGCTTAATTGTGTTGGTTCATGGCACATAGACAATGGTCTGGACTGCAGACATCTCTCCGCAGGGGATGTGTATTGAAGGGCTACCTGCTTACCATAATCCCTTTATGTTTAACTGTAGTCTCTGTTTCAATGTTCAGTTCCCATTGGTTCTTCCTTGTCCCCTACCCCCCCTCTATGACAAGGCTAAGGGGAGTGCCCCTAACTGTGTGTAAAAGTGTATGTTTTGGATTTAATAAACTGTTGATGCTCTGCATGTTTAACCCTCAACACCTGTGTGGATTGTCTCGTGATTGAGGGGTTAAGGGCTGGTTATGGCGAATCTGCAGGCTGCAGGTGCATTTGGAGGACAGGAGACACAGGTCTGGCGGATGTTCCCACCTGGGGTATCTGAGATCCGTCACACTGACCACTAACTACTCTACCTCATCCAGACTGATTGACTGTCGCAAATATGGAAGATCAGTTGCACTTGCAGAAAAACATATCAGCTATACCAGCTATTAACATTACACTCACCAAAGAGAAGCCATTCAAGCCATTGCATTAGGGATGACCTAACAAAAAGTTGTTTAATAAAACATAGCAGGCTACTTTTTAAAGTTGATAATTTTATATAGCCACTGATTGAATAAGCCCCACTTCTGTTCTAGGCTAGGTAGGTTACTCACTCCTGGTCTAGGCTAGGAGGTATAACAGAGAATTTACAATTACTGAACCTTCGATATCCGGTGCTTCATCTGCTCCCCTCTGCTACTGCAGTGGTCTGGTCTCTCCCTGAGCCTTCAAGACCTATGCAAGACTCAACTTCTTATAGATATTTGCCTGCACAAAGATCTACGAGGTAATTTACAATTTTTTGCTTTATATCAGGGGTCTCCAAACTTTTCAAACAAAGGGCCAATTTATTTTCCTTCAGACTCTAGGGGGGCCGGATTGTGGCCAACAGGGGCAGAAAATGTCATGGGCCCATCATCAGTGAGAATAAATATGGCCTCAGGGTTGGTGGTCAATAGGAGTGGTGCCCCTATTAGTAGGAGGAATAGTATCCCATCATTAGTATCCATAGAAGAAAAAAATGCCCCATTGTTGGTGTGAGTGGGAGAATTAGTGCCCCAAGGGCCGGATAAAAGCTACCAAAGGGCCACATCTGGCTCTCGGGCCGCAGTTTGGAGACCCCTGCTTTAGATGATGCCAAAGAGGAGGCACCAGACATCATGAGGAAAGTGTTAATGCATGAATTAGGGGCATGCCAGAGATTGACCATGTCCAGGGACTGCCAGCCAATAGCTGGAGATTCTTGTCTGACACACCCCTTCCAGCCTGCTGTGTTATTCACGATGATTAACAGTGATTGGCTCAGACTGGGAACCTGAACTGCAGCAAGAAGCTGGCGTGATCAGGGAAGTGACATTGAGGAAATAACAAGCACAGGTCACGCTAACGGGAAGACTGGAATCAGCTGCAAAGGGGGACTAATAATTAATAATTCCAGCTAAACCGAAGCCTTGGAGAATAAATCACAACCATTTCTAGACAAGGTTTGCCATCAGCATTTCATATTTAAAATACTATATTTGCCTGGAAAATACAAAAAAAGTTATACTTACTCCCTGGATCTGCCGGGTCTGGCTGTTCACCATCTTCCGCATCCCTAGCAGCCTCTACAGTGCAGGTCTCCTCCACCTCCTGCTCAGCCTCAGCAGCTGTTGATTATGATTAATATAGAAAAGAACATTACAATCTGCAGTGTACAACAATCTCACACATTAGTACAAGAACATTGAAACATGTATGATCACTCAGCAGACACCAGCAAGATTATACTAACTTACATGTGGGCGTTGCCGCCTCAGCCTCCTCCTCCTGAGTCTCCCCCTCTGATTGGATGACACCTATTTAATATAAAGGAGAAATGATGAACGTTACAATGTTCAAGCTTCAAATTACTATAAATAAATACTGTATATAGATAAAATTAATTATCCATTTACATGGCAATACAGGTCAGGTCACTAACGTTTATCTACAAGGCAGGGACATGCATTCAACCATTTAGAAAAAATCTAAAAAAAAAAAAAAAACGAGGCACTTACCTGTCCTGGTTCCAGCGGCAAGTGCTAGGTGCACCGCCACTGATCAGGTGCCTCAGTTCAGAGCAGCGACGTTCTGTCAGATTGCGTAAGTTACGCAAGCGGTTGCGTTACCTGACAGAAGGTTGCAGAGGCTCTACCTGTCACTGCTTGAGCGAGAAGCAATGACACTGGAATCGACAATGGAAGGCTGGACAAATGGAAAAGGACCCACTGTATTAGTGTCACTACTACACTACTTACTGGGCGTTGATGACATGGAGGACTCCTGCTCCTCCGCCCTCTACCTCCGGCGGCGCTGGGACTGGATGCGATCTTTAAATAAAATCAAACACAATATGGTAAATGTCGGATGCTTGACAAAAAAAATGTCCTGCACAATGCAATGCTGACACCAACCCTGATGAGCCAGGAGATGGGTGATCTCATCCTCCCCTATACCCGCTAACAGCTCTGCCTCATGGGGGAGGAGAGGCACCTGCTTCCCTCTGCGCCCCAACTGCCGGCGTTTACGCGCTATGGAACTGCAAAACAAAAAGAGAAGAGAAACAGGTTCCATAATTAAACTACAATTGTAATCTGAAAATTACATCAACACATGAAACAAATGTAGAATGAACCCGTAGAATGAAACAATGCAAATGGAATTTTTGGATTAGGCGCATTTTTTCACGTAGCACAAGATTTGCACATTTTTTTATTAACCAAATTTATTTTAAGAAAAACGTATGCTTTTTTGGTGCACAATAAAATATAAAAGAAAGGATTGGGATTGTGCCGATAAAATATAGATGTCCAGTCCACCTTTCTAATTATGCGCTTGTGTGAACTGTGTATGGTGTAAAATCAGTACATTTTTAGAGCACTGATTGTTGTATAAATGACAATGGTCACAAAATGGCATCAAAAGTGTCCGATGTGTCCGCCATAATGTCGCAGTCACGATAAAAATCGCTGATCGCCGCCATTACTAGAAAAAAAAAAAATAATAAAAATGCTATAAAACTATCCCTATTTTGTAGACGCTATAACTTTTGCGCAAACCAATCAATAAACGCTTATTGCAATTTTTGTTACCAAAAATATGTAGAAGAATACGTATCGGCCTAAACTGAGGAAAAAATTTGTTTTTTTATATATTTTTTGGGGATATTTATTATAGCAAAAAGTAAAAAAATAATTGTGTTTTTTTTCACAATTGTCGCTCTTTTTTTGTTTATAGCGCAAAAAAAAAACGCAGAGATTATCAAATACCACCAAAAGAAATCTCTATTTGTGGGGAAAAAAAGAACGCAGTGCCGAATCGCAAAAAGTGGCCTGGTCATTTGGCAGCCAAATCCTCCGGGGCTGAAGTGGTTAAAATGTAAAAAAAATAATAATCAGACATGTTACTTACCGCTTAATGTCGCTGATTTTTTTCCGACAGGCAGTCGGGTCACGCCGATGGCGATACATCCCTTCAACTTTTTTTGAGATCTCCTCCCACTTCTCCCGCTTCCACTCCTGAGTGGTATCCCTGGAGCGGGGGCCACACAGCTGTATCCAGTAAGGAAGCGTTTCCTTTACAAGGACCTGGGACTCAATGTGAGTCCACATAAGGTTACGCTTCCTGCTGGTTGCAGCTTGTGTCCCCAAGCGCCGCTTTTTGGATGATGGGGATGTTGCTGCTGCTGCCTCCATAGAAGGCCCAGGAACGTCCTCCATGTGGTCGAAATGGGTCGCCATATTATCCGACACTGACAAAACGTCGGAGGCCGTGCACAAACGAATGTGAAAGTAGTTGGCTGACTGTTGGGATAGACCATCCATTTAACATGAACGACGAAGATTCGACGAAGATTCGACAAAGCATCGAAAAACATACAAACGTCGAATCTGTGGCTTATGGTGTCTGTCAAAAGTTCTAAGTTGATTCGACGGTGCAGTTAAACTCACTGTACGATGCTGCCTGCAATCGTACATTTCCGGTTAAATGCATCCGCTCATGGGCTATAGAAAAATTCTAATGTTGAATGACTAGTAATAATAATTAATAAATATAATTATTACTAGTCATACAACATTAGAATTCTACTATAGCTAGCTTGTAGGCGGAACATTCGACCGGAAATGTACGATTGCTGCGTCGAATAGTTTAGCTGCTCCGTTGAATCTTCTTAGAACACACACACACCATATAAGCCTTCAATGACAGATTCAACCTTAATTATTTCGGATTTTCGGACGAATGCAATTTTTAACGAAAAACTAAATAAATAAAAACGAATTTCGGGAGTAACTAAATAAATTTATTTTTCAAACGAAAACGAAATTCCGAAACAAAATATTTCAGTGTGCACATGTCTACTAGTTTGTCTGCAACCAGGATGTACTAGGCTCCTGATTCTGACAGTGAGGCTTTCCCTTCGCTCTCATGTGTCATGCTTAGTATCATGGAAACAATATACAAAAAATTCTGCGCTGCTAAAAAACGAGAGCAGCTACACAACCAATAGACAAAGGTGCAAAACAGAAAAACGAAAAATGTAGCGCTAGTATAAATGTAAATAAGAACACCCAGTGATATAAGGTGCTAAAACAAAAAATCAAATGACAAAAAGTCCATATGAAGTTCTGATAATGTGATAGTCTCTGATATGTGAAATAAAACAGATTCTTGACAAATGAGTGATATTCCCACAATCTTGAGAGAAAAGTGAAGATAACCACCACCGATATGTAGGAGGCTTACCAGAATATATGGACCCAAACAGACGTACGTCTGAAGGGTCACATCAAGCTTAGAGTATGTATCCCCTGATGAACCGATCCTGTGCAGGTAAATCCACCGGAACGACACTCACAGCAAGAATGGTGTAGAGGTAGATAGGAAGCTTAGAAGATGGTAGCCCAATGATGGTAAACCAGGATACTAACCAAATGCGGGTGTAAAAGAAAAGAGAAGGGCACATAGCATAATACCGTCTAAAATGGAATTTAATGTAGGTAGATACACTTACATCAAAACGGTGAAACAAACGCTTGTCAAATAGTGGCACCAGTGGAGTCTCCCAACGCATTTCGCAATAAATTGCATCGTCTGGGGTGTACATCCACTGCTGCTTCCACAACATTTATAGATGATATGACCCCAAACTGAAAAGACCTCACCTGAGAGTTCATTCAATCAGCAACCACTTCCTGTGTGGTCCAAAATGGCGCATGGGCGTGCACTCCAAGCCTCCATATGAAACAAATCCCAGGTTCAGTGATTGTCCCATGTGAGTATGGGGGGTATGTGATTATGCATTCTATGGATTGGGCAACTAAATATATGAAAACCGCCCACATGCATAATAACAAATATAATGTGAATGGCCAATAAAAGCAAGGGATGGCTGACTACAAGGTGACTCATTGTAAATGGCCTCAACATCCCCTATAAGCGAGGCATGACCTCTGCTTTGTCACACTGTAAGATGGACTGAACGTCCGCGCGTCACGGGGGCTTGGCACATTCTCCCCAATTTGCGCCAACGTCAGGACGCACCATGCGTCACATCAGTTCTCATGGAGCGCACCGTGCCCGAGCGTGACGCACAGGGTCACATGATGCGCTCTGCGCCCAGGAGATCAGGGAGTCCCTAAACACTCCCCAAGACTGCAATGGCGTGAGGACGCATTCCACGCTGTTTATATTTGCATGATGCGCTCCCACGTGACACCCGTCACGTGACGCGCATCAGCTGACCTGATTGCGGAAGTGAATATGCTCAACACTACCCGGGGATAAACAAATATAACACGGATGGTGGGAAATAATTAAAACAATTCACTAGACCTACGCCGAGGTCAAGACCAGTAATTGTGCATAATGAACTTGCTTAAAAGCGTGATGCGCTCCAACGGGGCAGCCCATCACGTGGAACGCATCAGCTGACCAGAACAAGGAAGTGAACATAATCCCCATTCCCCGTAGGGGAATGGCCAGACTGAGCGCAAAACACCTATGAATGTGTAGCGCACAAAGTGCATGAACCTACATGTTAAATCTTTAATAAAATAATAATAAAAAGTTGTATATAAAAAGTTGTATGTAAAACAACCAGAAAAGGTCCATATGATAAAATTAATCGAAAGTCTTGCCGACAAAACCTGCGCGGAACCTGAGGGATGGATCGAAATTAATCAATATACAAAGTAAATATATAAAAAATTAGAATCAGTAATATGTGTATAAAAGGGGTTGTGATAGGTAAATGGGCGAAGGAACTACATAAGGGATAACAATAGTGCAGGTGAAAACCTCACATCTACGGTTTCTCAATGAATGAACCCTTCACATAATATACCACTCACATTGCACATAACAGTCAAATCCATGACATTAAATGTATCCATGGACGCTGAACACATATTACATGTATATAATTAACCAATATAAAAATGGACCCGTAAAATATGTATATAAAACACATATCTATAAAGAGTATAGAAATAAAAATGCAAAAATTAAAAAAAACAAGAAAGAGAAAGCATGTCCCACATACAAAGGACCCTCAACTTAAGCTTTATTGATAAAGGAATTAATATCCCATTCAACATTTAATCCCAACGGCCTATGGGTTTGTAATTCATAAATCCAGAAAGTCTCAAGTTGGGAGACTCCCCTGGTTTTAGGGCCTCCCCTCTATGGGGGGATGTAATGATCAATAATAAGAAATTGGGTACCAGCAGGGTTCCTATTGTGACACAACCTAAAGTGTCTTGGTACAGTGTGGTGAGTATCTCCGCCTAAGATCAAGGAAACATGCTCACTTAAAGGGGCAAGGTGTGTTCAGTTTGAGTACCAAAGTGTTTACATCAGAAGAATTGTCCGTTTTGGATAAGGGCCCCCCAAAAAGTTGGACAAGTTTGGTACTTTCATTGATATACACAAATATATTCGCAAAATAAACATACAGCGCTACCTTATTACTAATCCCTTTAGAAATGAGAGTAGAGCAGCCACCTCTGGAACCGTGCATTCGGGTTTATCAAACCCTTCGTTGTTCAACCCGCCGGTTCCAGTGGCACCTGCTGTTAACATTTTCAGGGATCTAGTTCTTAAAGATTTGGCGGAGATCCCTGAGAAACATGGCCGCAGCCACACTGTGTCCGGGGCGGGCCTCAAGTCCCTGTGTTCCAACAGGGACTTGGCGATCCGCCCTGCGGACAAAGGTGGCGGTATTGTCGTTTTAGACGAATCTGATTATGAGATTAAAATGTTCAGGATTCTCAATGAACCTGACACTTATCAATTATTGTCTAGTAACCCTACCTCTCGTTTCAAGACGGAACTTCAAAGTTTGGTTGATAGTGTTTTTTACAGAAATATTTTAAACAAAAAGGAGAAAGTTTTTTTAGTTCCCACAGTTCCTAGGATTCCCACTATATACTATTTACCTAAAGTCCATAAGGACCCTGTTCACCCACCTGGATGATCCATTGTCAGTGGAATCGATTCAGTTACCTCACAGATAGGTCAGTATATTGATCACTATTTGCAACCTTTAGTGACACAAGTACCATCCTATTTGGGTGACACTGGGGCCACCATTAAAAAATTGGAAAATATAGCCATACGGGGTGACTATATTATGGTCACAGCTGATGTCGCCTCTCTTTATACGTGTATCCCACACGATAAAGGACTCAAGGCTGTAAAATATTTTTTGGATAAAGAGCAATCGTTGGCTTCATTCCAACGTGATTTTATTATGGAGTTGCTCGAGTTTGCCACTAAGAGGAGTTATTTTTGGTTCAACTAAAATTTTTACCTTCAACAGCGAGGTGTTGCGATGGGGGCCAAATATGCCCCTAGTCTCGCCAATCTTTTCATGGCCAAGTGGGAGGAGGATGTCGTCTATACCTATAGCACCACGTCGTTGGTGTTGTGGGCTAGGTATATAGACGACATCCTCCTCCTTTGGGATGGCGACATGACATCATTGAAGATTTTTATGGACCACCTCAATCTCAATGATAGGGGTATATCACTCTCCTATGTAGCAAGTCCAGATAAGATACAATTTTTGGATCTTGAGATCAGTATCATTGATCATCAATTTCAATTCCAAACCTTTTTCAAGAAGACCGATCGGAATGGCTTCATCCCCAGTGATAGTTGCCACCATCGGTCTTGGTTGAACACGGTTCCACGCAGTAAATTTTTAAGACTGTGTCAGAATTGTACCGATACTGAGACGTTTATGATCCAGGCCGGAGTTCTTAAACAGAGATTTGTAGACAAAGGTTATGATATTATCAATATCGAAAAGGATCTCAAGAATACTTTGGATACTGATAGAAGTTCTCTATTGGAGGTTAAACCCAAACGAGAACAAGATGACAGCTTCAAGTGGGCTATGCTCACATCTTTTTCCACCCAACACAAACAGGTGAAAGCCATTATGGCCAAACATTGGGGGATTTTAAGAAACGATAGTGTTTTAAACACAGTATTACCAGATCAGGCCAAGGTTGTTTTCAGGGGTGCACCTACTCTTCAGAGTAGGATAGCCCCCAATATAATTAATCCTCCTGTGCGCCCTTCCTTTTTTCACCAGTTAATAGGTTACCATCCGTGCAAAAGGTACAGTGTTTGTAAATACAACATCTCTGGGAGAAGTAAAACTTTGGAATTTAGATCTACCGTTACAGGTAAAACTTACCCCATTAAACAATTTTGCACCTGTGCCACCACACATGTTGTTTATCTTATAACATGTCCTTGTGGCAAACAGTATGTAGGCCGCACTATCCGGACCTTCTCTGTTAGGGTGGGTGAGCATGTTTCCTTGATCTTAGGCGGAGATACTCACCACACTGTACCAAGACGCTTTAGGTTGTGTCACAATAGGAACCCTGCTGGTACCCAATTTCTTATTATTGATCATTACATCCCCCATGGAGGGGAGGCCCTAAAACCAGGGGAGTCTCCCAACTTGAGACTTTCTGGATTTATGAATTACAAACCCATAGGCCGTTGGGATTAAATGTTGAATGGGATATTAATTCCTTTATCAATAAAGCTTAAGTTGAGGGTCCTTTGTATGTGGGACATGCTTTCTCTTTCTTGTTTTTTTTTATTTTTGCATTTTTATTTCTATACTCTTTATAGATATGTGTTTTATATACATATTTTACGGGTCCATTTTTATATCGGTTAATTATATACATGTAATATGTGTTCAGCGTCCATGGATACATTTAATGTCATGGATTTGACTGTTATGTGCAATGTGAGTGGTATATTATGTGAAGGGTTCATTCATTGAGAAACCGTAGATGTGAGGTTTTCACCTGCACTATTGTTATCCCTTATGTAGTTCCTTCGCCCATTTACCTATCACAACCCCTTTTATACACATATTACTGATTCTAATTTTTTATATATTTACTTTGTATATTGATTAATTTCGATCCATCCCTCAAGTTCCGCGCAGGTTTTGTCCGCAAGACTTTCGATTAATTTTATCATATGGACCTTTTCTGGTTGTTTTACATACAACTTTTTATATACAACTTTTTATTATTATTTTATTAAAGATTTAACATGTAGGTTCGTGCACTTTGTGCGCTACACATTCATAGGTGTTTTGCGCTCAGTCTGGCCATTCCCCTACGGGGAATGGGGATTATGTTCACTTCCTTGTTCTGGTCAGCTGATGCGTTCCACGTGATGGGCCGTCCCATTGGAGCGCATCACGCTTTTAAGCAAGTTCATTATGCACAATTACTGGTCTTGACCTCTGCGTAGGTCTAGTGAATTGTTTTAATTATTTCCCACCATCCGTGTTATATTTGTTTATCCCCGGGTAGTGTTGAGCATATTCACTTCCGCAATCAGGTCAGCTGATGCACGTCACGTGACGGGTGTCACGTGGGAGAGCATCATGCAAGTATAAACAGCGTGGAATGCGTCCTCACGCCAGTGCAGTCTTGGGGAGTGTTTAGGGACTCCCTGATCTCCTGGGCGCGGAGCGCATCATGTGACCCTATGCGTCACGCTCGGGCACGGTGCGCTCCATGTAAACTGATGTGACGCATGGTGCGTCCTGACGTCGGTGCGCATTGGGGAGAATGTGTCAACCCCCCATGACGCGCAGACGTTCAGTCCATCTTACAGTGTGACAAAGCGGAGGTCATGCCTCGCTTATAGGGTATGTTGAGGCCATTTACAATGAGTCACCTTGTAGTCAGCCATCCCTTGCTTTTATTGGCCATTCACATTATATTTGTTATTATGCATGTGGGCGGTTTTCATATATTCAGTTACCCAATCCATAGAATGCATAATCACATACCCCCCATACTCACATGGGCCAATCACTGAACCTGGGACCTGGGATTTGTTTCATACGGAGGCTTGGAGCGCACGCCCATGCGCCATTTTGGATCACACAGGAAGTGGTTGCTGATTGAATGAACTCTCAGGTGAGGTCTTTTCAGTTTGGGGTCATATCATCTATAAATGTTTTGGAAGCAGCAGTGGATGTACACCCCAGACGATGCAATTTATTGCGAAACACGTCGGGAGACTCCACTGCTGCCATTATTTGACAAGCGTTTTTTTCACCATTTTGATGTAAGTGTATCTACCTACATTAAATTCCATTTTAGATGGTATTATGCTATGTGCCCTTCTCTTTTCTTTTACACCTGCATTTGATTGGTATCCTGGTTTACCACCATTGGGCTACCATCTTCCAAGCTTCCTATCTACCTCTACACCCTACTTGCTGTGAGTGTCGTTCCGGTGGATTTACCTGCACAGGATCGGTTCATCAGGGGATACATACTCTAAGCTTGATGTGACCCTTCAGACGTACGTCTGTTTGGGTCCATATATTCTGGTAAGCCTCCTACATATCGGTGGTGGTTATCTTCACTTTTCTCTCAAGATTGTGGGAATATCACTCATTTGTCAAGAATCTGTTTTATTTCACATATCAGAGACTATCACATTATCAGAACTTCATATGGACTTTTTGTCATTTGATTTTTTGTTTTAGAACCTTATATCACTGGGTGTTCTTATTTACATTTATACTAGCGCTACATTTTTCGTTTTTATGCTTAGTATCATGTAGACCTCTTCACTAGTGTACCTCTGTTTAGACATTTTTGCCACTAAATTTACAGGTACAGCTAGTGTGACTCACAGGTAAAAAAGCACCAGGTTGTCAGCGAGTGCTTGAATCGCTACAAAAAAATTAACTTTTAGTGCTAGCAGGGATCAGGCGTGACTCTGCTAACACTGCAGTTTTGTGTGCTGTGTTTTGGAAGTGACAGTGATCTACTGATCCTGCACTTGGGTGGGCTGGGCTGGGCGGAGGGGCTAAACGCAGGTGCGGGCAGGTATCTGGGCTTATCCTGCTAACGCTGCATTTTTGGGAACACTATACTATTGGGGACGATAGTATAGATCTGATCAGATCAAAAACTATTGATCTGTTCAAACACTATTCTAGTAAGGGAGGTGTATGGTGTCTGCGTGTGTGTTAGTGCTACTGACAATCAAGAGGTAAAATCTGACGCTGTTTGGGATTGATGCTGACACTAACTGACCCTAACACCTAACTGATGTCACCCGTCACACTAATACAGTGATCAGAAAAGAGATCTGTACACTATACTAATGACACAGTGACAAGGAGTGAAAGGGTTAATTGGGGGTGATCAAGCTGGTAAACCTTTATTAGGGACTTTATGGCGTGTACCCTAAACCTATCTGGGACTACCGCTAACTGCCCTAACGCTGTTTAGTGTCACAAGTGACAGGAATACAGTGATCAGAAAAGAGATCTGTACACTATACTAATGCCACTGTGACAGTGAGTAAAAGGGTTAACTGGGGGTGATCAAGGGGTTAAACCTTTGTTAGGAACTATATGCGGGGTACCCTAAACCTACCTGGGCCTACCGCTAACTGCCCTTGTACTGGTGTTAGTGTAGTGCTTGGTGTACTCACTGTGGATGTCTTCTCCTCTCACGCTGGAACAGAAAAGGGCTCCATGATAGGAGATGACATCACTCCCTCTGCCTGTGTTTACATTACAGAGGCAGAGGATAGTCTGTCATTCGCCAAAGCCAATCAGCAGGTCCGAAATTATTGGCCTGGACCTGTAGACTGATCGGTTGTTAAACAAATCTGATCGCTGCAGGGATGGCGGGGGCACGCGTGTGCACCCCCTACCCGCAGGCACGAGCAACTTACCCCTACGGCGATTCATGCAGCTGAGCCAACTTGCCGCAGTTTAACTGCGGCGGCTGGTCGGAAACTGGTTAAGTGGTTAATCATTGCTGTTCAGAGGTCGCATGAGGTGTCCCAACTCTTTCCTGTTCTGTCTTCAGGAAAAGTTCAGAGGAGGGAGTTTCTTGTACGTTGCTGATAAATCCGTGTCTGCACAGTGCTGATTGGTACTGTTTCGACCACATGATATAAAAACTATTTCAGATAAGAGAATTGAAATAAATAATGATAGCAACAAAGTGTGTAAAGCTTCATACAAATCTATATTTCAAAGCAAATGTTTACTATTTTTTTGCAATAACATGGTGTAGGCGGAGTTTAAGTTGACTGACTATAGCTTTCACTTTGTCCAAACTGTAAAGAGATCTGGAGGAGATTCTGGCAATCACA
The DNA here is from genome assembly GCA_029206835.1 of Rana muscosa. Classification (NCBI taxonomy): domain Eukaryota; kingdom Metazoa; phylum Chordata; class Amphibia; order Anura; family Ranidae; genus Rana; species Rana muscosa. The sequence continues at coordinate 975,273,940 of CM055118.1, read as the reverse complement.
GACTGCCTCACGCCTCTCCAGCCTGTGTCTACATGCTGGGACTAACACGCAGGGCCGGTGCTAGACTATTTTGCACCCTAGGCAAGACCAGCTACTCGCGCCCCCCGGAAAAAAAAAAAAGCTCCTAACAGTGGGACTATTGTGGAGGGCTGGAGGGTGGATGTTTACCAATGTTTTTCCACAATCCAGTATCCAATATTTGCCCATATACTATCTACATGAGAGAGAGAGAGAGAGAGAGAGAGAGAGAGGGAATGGGAATGAGAGAGAGATAGAGAGGGGGGAATTGTGGATGAGAGAGAGGAGGGAGGATGAGAGGGGGGAGGGATTGGGGATGAGAGAGAGTGGGGATTGGGGATGAGAGAGAGGGAGGGGGGATTGGGGATGAGAGAGAGGGGGGGAGGATGAGAGGGGGGAGGGATTGGGGATGAGAGAGAGAGGGGGGATTGTGGATGAGAGAGAGAGGGGGGATTGGGGATGAGAGAGGGGGGAGGGATTGGGGATGAGAGAGAGAAGGGGGATTGTGGATTAGAGAGAGAGGGGGGATTGTGGATGAGAGAGAGAGGGGGGATTGTGGATGAGAGAGAGAGGGGGGGTTGTGGATGAGAGAGAGAGGGGGGTTGGGGATGAGAGAGAGGGGGGATTGGGAATGAGAGAGAGAGGGGGGATTGTGGATGAGAGAGAGAGAGAGGGGGGATTGGGGACGAGAGATAGGGGGGAGAATGAGAGGTGGGATTGGGGATGAGAGACAGAGGGGGGATTGTGGATAAGAGAGAGAGAGAGGGGGGATTAAGGATGGGAGAGAGAGAGGGGAGGATGAGAGGGGGGTTGAGGATGAGAGAGAGAGGGAGGAGGATGAGAGAGAGGGGGAGGATAAGAGAGGGGGGAAGATGAGAGAGGGGAGTTGAGAATGAGAGAGAGGGGCCCCTAGCCCTGGGTATGTGTGTTATGCCCGGCACCTCCCTCCATAGACATTCACGCTGGCCAGCAGCAGGTCCTTCTTCTGGCTTGTGAGGATGGGGGTGCTGTGCTCTATGCCATTAGACCGCAGACTGTCCCGGGTGGGGTAGCAGTCCCTGGCTGCATGCGCCCTTCGCCGGTCCTCGGGGGGCCCGATCCGCCTGTCCTTCGGCCGCTGTCAGAGCTGAAAGTGGAGACTGGAGAGGAGGCTTGAGGATTCCAGCCTCTGGGTGGTGCTGCCACGTCGGGGTTGCTGAGCCTGTTTCTCCTCGCCTCCCTAGTGGTCAGGGAGCTCTTCTCCCTCCCAGGCACTCACCTCTCACTGCTCTCGCTGCGGCGCCGCCACAGGTCCAGGCCTGCACAGTGTGAGTGACACTCAGTCAGCAGCACTTTTCCGGTGGAGCCACGCTGACGGCGGCTGCCACCGGGCAGGCAAATCACATAACTGATCCATCAGGGTCGGCTTGCACCCTCCCTAAGCTAGGCTGCCTAGTTCGCCTAGCGGGAGCGCCGACCCTGCTAACAGGGAGGTGAACCCTCCATCAATCACCATCTTACATCCCACCCACATAGTGTTTAGCAATATGAGGGCATGAAAAAGGGAAAGAGTGGGAGTGGCATTTACCACTTAGAAGGGAACTAAAACTGGAGCATCCTCAGTAGATGTCAACAGCTAGTCTACCCAGACAAGGAGGAAGGGACAGTAAACAGTAGGATCACCCTGGATTTTTACAGTCTACAGAAAACAAATGCTCTAGTGGATGAGTGAGTATGAACACAATGTACTATGGCATATATTCTGAGTTTTTGATCAATTGGGTTTAAACCACTTGCCGGCCTCCTAACTGGAAATTTACGTCATGATTTTGGCGTTAAATACCGGGGTTATTATGGCTGCAGCTAGATGCAATAACTCCAATATAATGTTTTCCCTTAGGTGGACGGTTTTCCGATATAATGATCACTTTTAGAAGCGGCGGGAGAGGTGGTCGTGAGCCCGGGAACCATCCGGCGTCCCCAGTGTTTTTCTATAGGGTTGAGCGATGGCAAGATGGCCACTGCTCATCTCTATGCCCCTGGAGGACCGGAGCGACGTCATATGTCACTTCCAGTTCTTGGGCCATGTAACCATGTTTTTTTTTTTCTTAAAGCAAAAGATTAAAAAAATAAAATAATCTTTTGCTTTTAAGAGTAAAGGTGAGATTTGGGGTCTTTTAGAGATGACCTGTCATGCTTATTGTTATCAAGGGATGTTTACATTCCCTTCGATAGCAATAAAAGTGATTAAAAAAATGTTTTAAAGGGACAGTGCAAAAATAAAAAAAGTAATAAAATAAAAAAAGCTTGTTTAAAGCGCTCTTAAAACGCATACGTAGGTCACGCCCACATATGTAAACGGTGATTGCACCACACATGTGAGGTATCGTCACCAATGTCTGAGCGAGAGCTATAATTATAGCACTAGATCTTCTCTGTACCTCTAAATGGGTAACCTGTAGAATTTTTTAATGCGTTGCCTATGGAGATTTTTAAGAACTGTAGTCTGGCGCCATTCCACTCAAAAACTGTGTGACATAAAAATTGCAACCACCATTTTATTCTCTAGGGTCATTGCTAAAAAAATACTGTACATTATATATATATATATATATATATATATATATATATATATATATATATACAGTCATGCTCGAAATTGTTGGCACCCCAGAAATTTTTTACAGAAAATCAAGTATTTCTCACAGAAAAGTATTGCAGTAACACATGTTTTGCTATACACATGTTTATTCCCCTTGTGTGTATTGGAACAAATCAAAAAAAGGGAGGAAAAAAGGCAAATTGGACATAATGTCACACAAAACTTAAAAAATGGGCTGCTCGGGGGGGCGTGGCTACCCCGCAACTGTATGGACGTGTGATCAGACAGCTCCGCTCCAGGCACGGGAACCGCTAACAACTGCCGGGATACCACGCACCGTACACCACTCTAAACGGGCCCTGAAGCTCCTATACCACTCTGGGGATGACCCGCAAGCAGAAAGAGACAGCTAAGCCGAAGAAATTGGACGACTTCTACCCGTCGAAAGGCCGGAGCATGACCCAAGATGGCGCCGTCTCCTTCCTCCTCCTGCGGCTCACGCTCAGCTACATGCAGCCCAGCCGTACAGCTCACCCCAACACAACGCTCTCCGGAGGCATCAACACCAATTTCCCGCAGCCTGGCGAAGTCAAAGCCCCGCTTGGAAGACAACTTCACCAAGGTGAGCACAGGCCATGAGGGGTTAGAAGACACGAGGGAGCTGGTAGACCCTTTCACAGCATTTCCAACTACAGGTGCAGCAGTCTCTGACACTACCCTCAAAGACATGCTTGTCTCCCTCCGCAGCTCTATGCATACTGATTTAATGCATTGCATGAAGAACTTTAAAACTGAAGTGACTGACTTAGGGGGTAGGGTGGCACACGTGGAAGATAAGATGGGGGAGTTTGCGGCCTCCCATAACTCCCTTATTGACGCACATTCTGATCACTCAGAAGAATTGGCTTGGCTCAGGGCAAAGGTCGCTGATCTTGAGGACAGATCAAGGAGAAACAATATCAAAATAAGGGGCTTCCTGAGACTGTACTCCCCGCACAGCTCCAACAATATGCCCATGATCTGATGAAGCAGTACCTCCCTTCAGTTCCTACTTCAGAGCTACAGGTAGACCGCATACATAGGTTACCTAAACCATCCCTACTCCCAGGGAATGTACCACGAGATGTACTAATGCGAGTTCACTTCTATCAAGTGAAAGAACAGCTTATGTTCTCATTCTGCAAGACTCAACAACCCCTGGAGCAGTATGCCCATATTCAACTCTTTGCGGATCTTTCACAGTTCACAATGCAGAAACGTAAATCCTTACTTCCTGTGACTAAAGCACTTCGCAACCACAATGTCCCTTACCGCTGGGGCTACCCAGTCAAACTCACTGTTACACATGATGACAAAACTACTGTGATCATGGAACTAGAAGAGGGTCTTGCTCTGCTGCGTGCACTAGACATCATCCCTGACCATTCACCTGCAAGTTCCTCCCCTCCGGCAAAATTCAACAACCAATACGAATGGCAAACTGGGAATACAACTGGGGGGATCCGCAGTGGAGAAGGATCTAGGGGTTTTGGTAGATCATAAGCTCAATAATGGCATGCAATGCCAAGCTGTGGTTTCCAAAGCGAGCAAAGTCCTTTCTTGTATTAAGAGAGGTATGGACTCCAGAGAGAGAGACATCATTTTGCCCCTGTACAAATCATTAGTAAGGCCTCATCTGGAATACGCAGTTCAGTTTTGGGCACCAGTTCTCAAAAAGCATATCGGGGAACTGGAGAAAGTGCAGAGAAGGGCAACCAAACTGATAAGAGGCATGGAGGAGCTCAGCTATGAAGAAAGATTAGAGGAACTGAATTTATTCACTCTTGAGAAGAGGAGAATAAGGGGGGATATGATTAACATGTACAAATATATAAGGGGTCCATATAGTGAACTTGGTGATGAGTTATTCACTTTACGGTCAACACAGAGAACAAGGGGGCACTCTTTACGTCTAGAAGAAAAAAGATTTCATCTCCAAATGCGGAAAGGTATCTTCACAGTAAGAGCTGTGAAAATGTGGAACAGACTCCCTGCAGAGGTGGTTCTGGCCAGCTCAGTAGATTGCTTTAAGAAAGGCCTGGATACTTTCCTAAATGTACATAATATAACTGAGTACTAACAGTTCTAGGTAAAGTTGATCCAGGGTAAATCCGATTGCCTCTCGGGGGATCAGGAAGGAATTTTTTCCCCTGCTGTAGCAAATTGGATCATGCTCTGCTGTTTTTTTTTTGCCTTCCTCTGGATCAACTGTGGGTATAGAATTGGGTATATGGGATTGCACGATATTTTTTTAATTTTATTTTAGTTATTTTTTTATGGTTGAACTGGATGGACTTTGTCTTTTTTCAACCTGACTAACTATGTAACTATGTAACTATGTAACAAACAGTGCCAAACAGAAAAAGCGCCAAAAAACGCCACACATGAGTTGGAGTCCTGAAACCTACTTTTATATTTAGCAACCAAGGTTCCCAGACTGTCCTGGACTGTTCGGTTTGTTGCTTTGTTATCCCCCCCCCCCCCACATATTATGGACAACAAAGCTGCCCTCAAGCTCCTGTTCGAGCAAATTTTTATCACAATGACTATGTTCTTTACCTCCTTGTTTTTTTGTGACTCTTTTTCTTTCTTCCCCCTGCTGCTTATCCTGCGATCGATCCTTACCACCATTTCCGTCGTGGAGATGTACCGCCTACGGCTCTTCACTGGATGTCAACTGCCTGCCGCATCCAAACTCCCATCATCATAGTTAAGGTACTGCCTACATCAACACTTCCTATGTCCACATGGCACTTAAAGTAGTTTCCTTTAACGTAAATGGTCTCAACCACCCTGCTAAGAGAGCCTCGGCTTGGAAAGAAGCTATCAAACTCCAAGAAGATGTTCTCTGCATCTAAGAGACGCATTTTCAAGCAGACAAATCCCCTATCTTTGTACACAAAAGCTTTCCACACATTTTTTTGGCCTCCGCCTCATCCAAACAGAAGGGGGTCTTGATCGCCATTAGGGACACTGTCGCCTTCCACCTCATAGACACTCATGCTGACCCAGACGGCAGATTTCTCATTTTGGTGGGCGAACTCAATAACAAACCCTTCACCATTGCCAATCTCTATGCGCCAAACTCACATCAATGCCGCTTTCTGAAGAGATTATATGGCAAGATTACCAAACTTAAGAGAGGCTCCCTGATAATATGTGGGGACCACAACTTGACTGTGGATTACAAGATGGACTCCTCCTCCAAAGTAAAACGCCCTCCTCCTCAACTTCATACTCTGCTTCACACAGAGGACGTTTATGATGTGTGGAGGTGCCAGCATGCTAACGAAAGAGACTACTCCTTGCATTCTGCTAGACACAATTCTTATTCCAGAATTGACTTGATTCTTGTTGATAAAATGCTACTGCAGGCGGTGTCTTCCTCCACCATACATGATATTACGTGGTCGGACCACGCTCCTGTCTCAATCACGGTGGTGGAGGGACACACTCCCAGCCCTGCTTACATATGGCGTGCCAATGCTCAAATTTTTCAGACGCCTTCTCATGCTGCTAAAATTGCTGATTGCTTGTCTAATTTTTGGGATGAAAACACAGGTTCAGTCTCCGACCCTGCTATGTTATGGTGTGCCCACAAGGCGTATATCCGAGGTATAATTCTCCAGTTGTGTGCTAGGGAGAAGAGGCAGAGGACACAAAAACTTAACCGTCTCCTCAATGATATTGAGTCATTGGAGACCCAAAACAAATCCACCGCAGATATTCAGCTGGGTCAACAGATTTCCCAACTCCGCTCTGATCTCAGGCTCCTTCTCATTGAACAATATGACAAACACATTCAAAACCTGAAACTAACCCATTATTCCTCTGGCAACAGAGCGGAGAAGTTTCTGGCCCAGAGACTTAGAACGGCTAGAACTAAGTCTAAAATCCAATTTCTCCTCCACCCGAAGAACAATCATAAAATTCCTAACCCTAAAGAGATAGATAACTCCTTTGCAGACTACTACTCCTCTCTGTATAATCTTAAAGATGACCCCAACACTCCCCAGCCTACTGAGGAAAACATTCAAGCTTTCCTAGCCAAGATTAATCTCCCCTCCCTTACGCAAACTCAACTCCTAGCTTTAAATGCACCTTTCACGGAGACTGAGATCAGAAGGGGAATCAAATCACTCCCATTAGGCAAATCGCCAGGCCCTGATGGCCTTCCAAACGACTACTACAAATCGTTCCAGGATAATTTGATCCCTACCCTACATACTGTCTTCTCCAATGCGATGTCCTCTGCCTCGTTTCCATCAGAAATGCTTAAGGCACATGTGGTCAGTCTTCCTAAGCCAGGTAAGAACCCCACTACCCCCGCGAACTTTAGGCCAATCTCCTTACTCAATACAGATGTTAAATTGTATGCAAAGATTTTGGCACATAGACTACTACCTATTCTACCATCTCTCATTGCCCCGGACCAATCAGGTTTCACTCAGGGCAGACAGGCCTCAGACGCCACTAGGAGAGTCATAGGACTTCTGAAGTATGCCAGATCGTGTTGGACGCCTTCTCTCCTCCTCTCTTTGGATGCGGAGAAGGCGTTCGACAGGATCCACTGGGGGTACATGAGACATACTTTACAAAGGTTTGGTTTTGTGGGGCCCATCCTCTCAGCCATTCTTGCTCTCTATTCATCCCCATGCGCGCAAGTTTATACGTCCAACCTATTCACTAATACTTTTCATATCTCTAACGGTACCAGACAGGGGTGTCCCCTTTCTCCCTCAATATTCAACCTTCTCATTGAACCTCTCGCGGAAAGGATCAGGTCACATCCAGACATCAAGGGATTCTCCATTAACGGTAAATGCCATGATATAAATTTGTTTGCGGTGACATCATTCTCTTCTTAACATCCCCCTCCACCTCTTTACCACATGCTCATGACACTCTCTCAGCTTTCAGTGAAATCTCTTTCTACAAGATGAATTTCACCAAATCGATCGCTCTTGACCTTGGAATCCCTCCCCTTTTAAAAAACCAGCTCCAGACAACTTTCCCTTATTCCTGGAGTACTTCCAATATTACATACTTGGGAATTAAACTAACAACTGACCCTCGGCAGTTAGCAGAGGCCAATTATGCTCCACTAATTGACAAACTATCCACAGAATCCAAAAGACTAGCCAATATTGAAATGACCTGGTCGGGTAGACTAGCTGCATTTAAAATGTTGCTACTTCCGCAAATACTCTATATTTTTAGAACGCTTCCTATTCCTATACCCAGGGAGTATCTTAAAAATCAGAATTCCTTACTCTCTAGATTTATCTGGGGCACTAAAAGACCTAGATGCTCCAAAGCCCTTTTGGTTAAACATAGAACAGCAGGAGGCATGGGCCTGGTCGATATCCAGGATTACTACCGAGCGTCTATCCTAGCACAACTTAAAAGTTGGTGTAACGCCGAGCGCTCCGGGTGTCCCATCCTTCCCGGAGCGCTCGTGGCGTCGGTCCCCCTGCAGCGCTCCGGTCAGCCCCCCTGGCCGTGGGCGCTGCTCTGTTACCGGCGGGGATGCAATCCACGCGGCGCCACATCTCCGTCCGCGGATCGCATCCCATCCTACTCACCACCCCCCTCCTGCTCCTTCCCGGCGCGCGCGGCCCCGCTGCACTCTAGGGCGCGCGCGCGCGCCGGCCTTCTGAGATTTAAAGGGCCAGCGCACCATTGATTGGTGCCTGGCCCAATTACTGTGTGCACACGCAAATCTGATATAAACCCACTTCCCCTTCCTGTCCTTGCCGGATCTTGTTGTCTTAGTACCCTGTGGAAGCGTTTTGTGAGTTGCCTTGCCTGTGTATCTGACCTGCTGCCATTGTCTCAGACTACGAACCATTGCCGCCTGCCCTGACCCTCTGCTACGTCTGACCTTGCCTCTGCCTAGTCCTTTTGTACCGCGCCTATCTCAGCCGCCAGAGAGGTGGAGTCGCTACTGGAGGACACGACCTGGTTGCTACCGCCGCAGCAAGTCCATCCCGCTTTGCGGCGGGCTCTGGTGAAAACCGGTAGCTGCTTAGAACCGGTCCCTCAGTACGACCCGTGCCATCCCCTCTCTGGTACAGAGGATCCACCTCCTGTATCCCCACTAGCCGTCAGTCCGGCTCGTGACAGTAGATCCGGCCATGGATCCCGCTGACGTGCCGCTGCCTAGTCTCGCTGATCTCACTACCGTGGTTGCCCAGCAGTCGCAATTGATTGCCCAACAAGGACAGCAGCTGTCGCAGTTGACCACCATGATCCAGCAGCGTCTGCCACCACAAGCTCCAGCATCTTCCCCTCTCCGAGCTGCCGCTACTACCTCGAGGATCCGCTTGTCTCTTCTGGAGAAATTTGACGGGGATCCTAGGATGTGCCAGGGATTCTTGTCCCAATGTTCCCTGCATCTTGAGATGATGTCAGACCAGTTTTCCACAGAACGGTCTAAGGTGGCATTCGTGGTCTGTCTGTTGTCTGGGAAGGCCTTGGCCTGGGCCACGCCACTCTGGGACCGTAATGACCCTGCTACAGCCACCGTTCAGTCCTTCCTTGCTGAGGTTCGTAGCGTTTTTGAGGAACCAGCCCGAGCCTCATCCGCTGAAACCGCCCTGCTTAACCTTGTCCAAGGAAACTCCTCTGTGGGCGAATATGCCATACAGTTCCGCACACTGGCCTCAGAGCTAGCCTGGAATAATGAGGCTCTCTGCGCGACCTTCAAGAAAGGTTTATCCAGCCACATCAAGGATTGTCTGGCCGCACGAGAGATACCCTCCTCCCTGACGGAGCTCATCCACTTAGCTACCCGCATTGACATACGCTACGTTGAAAGACGCCAAGAGCTTCGCCAGGAGAAAGATCTTGTTCGCACCAGGCGTTATCCGCGCCTGGCTCCTCTCTTCCTGAATCCAACGCATCCTGATACTATGCCTTCCGTCGAGGAGGCCATGCAGGTGGACCGATCTCGCCTGACCCTACAAGAGAGGACTCGCCGTAGGAATGAGAACTTATGTCTTTATTGTGCGAGCTCTGAACATTTCCTAAAGGACTGCCCTATTCGTCCTCTACGTCAGGGAAACGCCCGCACCTGGGAGAGGCGTTACTAGGTGTGAATTCTTCCTCTCCACGTCTGACTATTCCTGTGCGGATTTCCCCTTCTGCTGGCCCCCCCTTCTCTGCGATGGCCTTCCTGGACTCTGGTTCTGCAGGAAACTTTATTGAAGCCTCTTTCATCAACAGGTTCAACGTTCCTGTTATCCGTCTCATCAAACCCTTCTTCATTTCCTCTGTAAATGTAGAGAATCTGGATTGTACCATGCGTTACCGCACCGAACCCCTGCTCATGTCCGTTGGTGTTCTTCACCAAGAAAAAATTGAATTCTTTGTTTTGCCGAACTGTACTTCTGACATCCTTCTTGGCCTACCCTGGCTCCAGCGCCATTCTCCTACCCTCGACTGGACCACTGGGGACATCAAATCCTGGGGCTACTCCTGCCACAAGCATTGTCTTAAGTCTGTACCCACCAGTCAAGTTCCCATCGCTACTCCTTTGCCCGGCCTTCCCAAGGCCTATCAGGACTTTTCTGATGTCTTTTGCAAAAAACAGGCGGAGGTCTTACCACCACATAGACCCTACAACTGCCCCATTGACTTGCTCCCAGGTACTACACCACCCCGTGGCAGAATTTACCCTCTCTCCTCTCCTGAAACCAAGGCCATGACTGATTACATACAGGAGAACCTCAAGAGAGGTTTTATTAGGAAATCATCTTCTCCAGACGGAGCGGGGTTCTTCTTCGTTGCCAAGAAGGACGGATCACTACGCCCTTGCATAGACTATCGTGGTCTCAATAAAATCACTATTAAAAATCGCTACCCTCTGCCTCTCATCTCGGAGCTCTTTGACCGTCTGCGCGGAGCAAAAGTTTTTTCGAAATTGGACCTCAGGGGCGCTTATAACCTCATCAGAATCCGTGAAGGAGATGAATGGAAAACCGCATTTAACACCAGAGATGGTCACTTTGAATATCTCGTCATGCCATTTGGACTTTGCAACGCTCCTGCAGTCTTTCAGGATTTTGTCAATGAAATCTTTCGGGACGTACTGTATACCTGTGTGGTTGTCTATCTTGACGACATCCTAATCTTCTCTACCAACCTTGAGGAACATCGGCTCCATGTCCGTCAAGTGCTCCAGCGCCTCCGCGTAAATCATCTTTACGCTAAATTTGAAAAATGCCTTTTTGAGCGCAGCAGCCTTCCTTTCCTAGGTTATCTGGTCTCAGGACAAGGCCTTCAAATGAACCCTGACAAGCTCTCCGCAGTCTTGGATTGGCCACGCCCCTCTGGACTCCGTGCTATCCAACGCTTCCTTGGATTCGCCAACTACTATCGTCAGTTCATACCCCACTTCTCCACCATCGTTGCTCCTATAGGGGCACTGACTAAGAAAAACGCGAATCCAAGGTCTTGGCCGCCTCAAGCGGAAGAAGCCTTTACTCGCCTTAAGACCGCCTTCTCCTCTGCACCTGTCCTGTCTCGACCAGACCCCATAAAGCCGTTCTTCCTTGAAGTTGACGCCTCCTCGGTAGGAGCCGGAGCTGTTCTTCTTCAAAAAAACGCTAAAGGAGGAAACGTCACGTGTGTTTTTTTCTCTAAAACCTTCTCCCCTCCTGAAAAAAACTATTCCATAGGTGACCGTGAACTGTTGGCCATCAAGCTGGCATTAGAAGAGTGGAGACATCTCCTGGAAGGATCCCTTCACCCTATCTCCATCTACACTGACCATAAAAATTTGTCCTACCTTCAGTCCGCTCAGCGCTTAAATCCTCGCCAGGCCAGGTGGTCATTGTTCTTTGCCCGGTTCAATTTCCAGATCCATTTTCGTCCCGCAGACAAGAATGTCAGGGCTGATGCCTTGTCCCGTTCCTCCGATGCCTCTGAAACCGGGACTCCCCCTCAACACATCGTACCCCCTGAGTGTCTGATTTCCTCTGCTCCTGCTTCTCTGGTGCCAGTTCCTCCAGGAAAAACTTTCGTTCCTCCATGCCTTCGTCTCCAGATACTCAGGTGGGGCCATTCCTCCCATCTAGCCGGTCACGCTGGGATCAAAAAATCCATACAATTGATGGCCAGACACTATTGGTGGCCTACCCAGGAAAAAGATATGACTGACTTTGTACGGGCCTGCACTATCTGTGCACGTGACAAGACTCCATGCCAGAAGCCTGCAGGTCTTCTCCTTCCTCTACCTGTGCCTGAACAACCATGGTCCCACATTGCCATGGATTTCATCACGGACCTTCCTTTGTCTCATAGTAACACTGTCATCTGGGTGGTCGTTGACCGCTTTTCGAAAATGGCTCATTTTGTCCCGCTTCCTGGGCTGCCTACTGCACCTCAGTTGGCGAAGCATTTTTTTCTTCAAATTTTCCGTCTCCATGGGCTACCCTCACATATCGTCTCTGATAGAGGCGTTCAATTCATCTCAAAATTTTGAAGAGCTCTCTGTACTCAACTAAAGATTAAGTTGAATTTTTCTTCCGCTTATCACCCGCAATCCAATGGACAGGTGGAGAGAGTTAACCAGGTCCTTGGTGACTACTTACGACATTTTGTCTCCGCTTGTCAAGACGATTGGGTCGACCTATTGCCCTGGGCAGAATTCTCATACAATTTCAAGAACTCTGAATCGTCCTCCAAATCACCTTTCTTTGTGGTCTACGGCCGTCACCCATTGCCCCCCCTCCCCATCCCCACTTCTTCTGGAGTTCCTTCCGTGGATGAATTAACTCAAGACTTCACCTCTATCTGGAAAGAGACTCAAAAGTCGCTATCACTGGCCTCTGCCCGCATGAAGAGACATGCAGATAAAAAAAGAAGAATTCCTCCTGTCTATGTCCCTGGTGACAAAGTGTGGCTCTCCTCCAAATATGTTCGGTTTCGGGTACCTAGCTACAAGCTGGGCCCTCGTTACCTCGGACCTTTTAAAATCAAAAACCAAATCAATTCTGTCTCTTACAAACTCCATCTTCCTCCTTCTCTTCGTATCCCCAATTCTTTTCATGTGTCTCTTCTCAAACCCCTCATTCTTAACCGATTTTCCCCCAAGGTCACTGCTCCTGCTCCTGTCTCTGGTTCTTCTGATGTCTTCTCGGTGAAAGAAATCCTCGCCTCCAAGGTCATCCGAGGTAAAATATTGTTTTAGTTGATTGGGAGAACTGTGGTCCTGAAGAGAGATCCTGGGAGCCTGAGACCAACATTTTAGACAAGGAGCTCATCCGTAGATTCTTGGGTTCCAAGAAAAGGGGGAGACCTAAGGGGGGGTACTGTAACGCCGAGCGCTCCGGGTGTCCCATCCTTCCCGGAGCGCTCGCGGCGTCGGTCCCCCTGCAGCGCTCCGGTCAGCCCCCCTGGCCGTGGGCGCTGCTCTGTTACCGGCGGGGATGCGATCCACGCGGCGGCACATCTCCGTCCGCGGATCGCATTCCATCCTACTCACCATCCCCCTCCTGCTCCTTCCCGGCGCGCGCGGCCCCGCTGCGCTCTAGGGCGCGCGCGCGCCGGCCTTCTGAGATTTAAAGGGCCAGCACACCATTGATTGGTGCCTGGCCCAATTACTGTGTGCACACCCAAATGTGATATAAACCCACTTCCCCTTCCTGTCCTTGCCGGATCTTGTTGTCTTAGTACCCTGTGGAAGCGTTTTGTGAGTTGCCTTGCCTGTGTATCTGACCTGCTGCCATTGTCTCAGACTACGAACCATTGCCACCTGCCCTGACCCTCTGCTACGTCTGACCTTGCCTCTGCCTAGTCCTTTTGTACCGCGCCTATCTCAGCCGCCAGAGAGGTGGAGTCGCTACTGGAGGACACGACCTGGTTGCTACCGCCGCAGCAAGTCCATCCCGCTTTGTGGCGGGCTCTGGTGAAAACCGGTAGCTGCTTAGAACCGGTCCCTCAGTACGACCCGTGCCATCCCCTCTCTGGTACAGAGGATCCACCTCCTGTATCCCCACTAGCCGTCAGTCTGGCTCGTGACAGTTGGTTTGACCCGACAGCTAAATCAATATGGTATGACATCGAACAGACCTTAAGCCCTGTTAAAAATCTCCAAAACCTACTACTAGTTGATATATGGCATCCTCTTCCCATGCTTGGTCTGTCTCTTCCTATCCAGGCCTCTCTGGAGGCATGGAGGGACCTCCGAAAAATTCCATTCCCACCCTCCAAACTAGTAAATGTACCTATACCGATAACAATCCTATCTCATATCATCCCTTCCATTTCCCTCATTGAATGGATGGCCAGGGGAATCGATACAATAGCTGACTTATTTCAAGAGAGTTCCCTCCTTTCATTCAAAGCTTTACAGGAAAAAGTCAACCTAACATCTACCAACCAGTATAAATATACTCGAATAGCCCATTTCCTTGGTTCCCTCAAATCACATCAGATAGCATTACCTAAAGAAATCTGGAGGTTCTACAACACCCACCCCTCCCCCCCTAAGGGTATTTCCCTTTTCTATAATACCTTCCAATGTAAATGCACTTTGTTAAATCTCAACCCTTCAAGAAGTGGGAATTGGATTTAGGTATTACTGTTTCAGACACGCAATGGACACATGCGTTGAAATCACTATATAAAGCCTCTAGCTGTGTTAACCACTGGGAGCTGTCTCAAAAGATAGCTCTTTGATGGTACCTTACCCCTTACAGGCTCTCCAAATTCAGTTCACTAGGTTCTCCGTTTTGCTGGAGGAACTGTGGAATGATTGGTAACCTGCTACATATGTTCTGGTCGTGTAAGCACCTAACTAGCTTCTGGAACTCTATATTCCGTTATATTTCAGAGATTACTGGAATCCTGATTCGCCCCAAACCCAGCCTAGCAGTTCTACATGTTGGTATTGACATATTCCCCCCGGAATTCAATACAGTAGTGACGCATATCCTGTTGGCAGCCAGATCTTTGATCACTAAACAGTGGAAAGCAGATAGGGCACCGAATGCATCAGAAGTTCTTATGATCACGCAGACACATTATGTATTTGAATCCCTACTGGCTAGTAGGAGAGGTAATAGACAACAGTTTGACAACAATTGGAAAATTTGGACGACATGGTTTAATAATGAGAAAGATGTACACTAAATGGTTCATATCTGTTTTCTGTTTTGTATTTTGTAACATCTCTTACCTTAATTCTTTCATATACCAATGCTAAGATCACAGGATGATACTACCCCCCCCCCTCCTCATCCCCCCCTCTTTCTTCCCCTCCTCCTCTATGTTTTTCCCACTCAGACTACGGTTTATTCTTGTAAGAGCGTATCCTGGAGATTATATCTCAGATACATATTTATCTCGGTCTTTTATACTGTGATGATATGACTACACAATTGCTTACTTACCTTCTTGTACCCTCTATTTTGTATTTTGTAAAACTGTTCTTTTATCTCAATAAAAACGAATACAAAAAAATTAAAAATGGGCTGCTCAAAATTCTTGGCACCCTTTAAAAATTGTGGATAAATAAAATTGTTTCAAGCATGTGATGCTCCTTTAAACTCACCTGGGGCAAGTAACAGGTGTGGGCAATATAAAAAAAACCTGTATACAGTGAATATACAATCTAACAATAATCTGGAAATATGTGCAATAACTATAACTTAATATAGTGACAAAAAAATATAGTGACAAAAATATAATAATGTATGGTATGATATGATAAACCGACACATTAATCGAGTTTGACCCCAAAGGAATAACGGTTAATCATATAAATGTCCATATAAGAGTCCATATAAATTCTGAACATAAACGAATTGCAATGCAAATTGGAAAAAGGGTGAACTCCTAAATTGCACCAAAAGAATGCACACGTGCACCACCACCAAAATAATGTGTTTACCAGAGGCAAGCTATTGGAATGCCAAACTATGAATCACTCACTTCCTTGCAGTAGATGGATATCCAAGGATGGAAAGGAACTCTTGCGATATTGGAACTCAGTATTCACCAGTCATAAAAATGAGAAGGGGAAACCCATACCTCCCAACTTAACTTTCCCATTGTCCACTGCGGGACTTTAATACTTTAATTTAATTCAAATTAATTTCCCCCTCTCATCAAAGTTGTTGAGCGGGGGGGGGGGGGGGGTGCCACGGGACATTTAGTTTTTTTGTAGGGACGGTGGTGGAGTTGTTCAGCGGGGGTCGCAGGTCGCGGAAGTATGACGTGACGTGTCAGGGGGGGTTCATCGCGGTCGGGGGGGGGTGTTTGTCGCGGGTCGCAGAAGTGGTGTGACATGACAACTCACCTGCTTTTCGCTGCCGCTCTATGCGGGAAAACAGTGTCCCGCACGGGTACGCGGGAAGATGATGAAACCCGCAGAATCCGTGCGGGTTGGGAGGTATGGAAACCACATAGTGTGTATCGTCCAAACAGCATTTATTCAAATAAAAAGGTGGTAACTTACATCAAGTAGGTAAAATTCAGGCATAAAAACATGGGAAGAGCCGGCCGGCATGCAGTCTCCCGTTCAGCGATGACATCAGCGCGTCAACCTCCCGACGTACGTTTCGCTATAGGTAGCGTCGTCTGGGGAATGTTCAAGCTGTCCTGCAGGCTCAGGGAACATCAGTGTCAACGCGAACTATCCGTCGACATTTAAATGAAATGAAAGGCTATGGCAGGATACCCAGGAGGACCCCACTACTGACACAGAGACATAAAAAAGCAAGACTTCAGTTTGCCAAAATGTACTTGAGTAAGCCAAAATCCTTCTGGGAAAACGTCTTGTGGACAGATGAGACCAAGATAGAGCTTTTTGGTAAACCATATCATTCTACTGTTTACCGAAAACGGAATGAGGCCTACAAAGAAAAGAACACAGTACCTACAGTGAAATATGGTGGAGGTTCATTGAAGTTTTGGGGTTGTTTTGCTGACTCTGGCACTGGGTGCCTTGAATGTGTGCAAGGCATCATGAAATCTGAGGATTAATAAAGGATTTTGGGTCGCACTGTAGAGCCCAGTGTCAGAAAGCTGGTTTTGCGTCCGAGATCTTGGGTCTTCCAGCAGGAAAATTACCCCAAACATATGTCAAAAAGCACCCAGAAATGGATGGCAACAAAGCGATGGAGAGCTCTAAAGTGGCCAGCAATGAGTCCAGATCTAAATCCCATTGAACACCTGTAGAGAGATCTTAAAATTGCTGTTGGGAAAAGGCGCCCTTCCAATAAGAGAGACCTGGAGCAGTTTGCAAAGGAAGAGTGGTCCAAAATTCTGGGTGAGAGGTGTAAGAAGCTTATTGATGGTTATAGGAAGCGACTGATTTCAGTTATTTTTTTCCAAAGGGTGTGCAACCAAATATTAAGTTAAGGGTGCCAAGAATTTTGAGCAGCCCATTTTTGAAGTTTTGTGTGACATTATGTCCAATTTGCTTTTTTTTCTCCCTTTTTTTGATTTGTTCCAATACACACAAAGGGAATAAACATGTGTATAGCAAAGCATGTGTTACTGCAATACTTTTCTGTGAGAAATACTTGATTTTCTGGAAAAATTTCTGGGGTGCCAACAATTTCAAGCATGACTGTATATATATATATATATATATATATATATATATATATATATATATATATTTATTTATATACTTTATATATATATATGTTTGGGGTTGGGGGGTTCCAAGTAATTTTCTAGAATTTTTTATTTTTTTTTAAAACAACAACTATCAGAGAAAGGCCGGGTCCTCAAATGGTCAATGACAGTTTGAGCTGACAGCATTCTTTGCTCACCGCACTCTGCCACATACTACCATAAACCGTCTTGAAAGAAGTAGCAGCTCTTTCATTGTATGCAGTATATAATATCATTGTACATCAGGGATGGGGAAGGCACAGTAGCATACCTCCCAACTTTTGAACTTCAGAATGGGGGACACTTGAGGAAGGAAGTAACCATGTAAATGTGGGCGTGGTCACACTTCTGACAGTAGGAGGAGCTTACATCATCATTAAACAAAATTCGGGCTTCCTTGTACCTATAAAATATGCTTTTATTATTGTTCCGCAAGCAAGAGTCTCATGGATACATAAAAACCCCAGCACATTCATAAAAACAAGGATAAAAGCATGCAGGGTTTGGAGTGCAGGTTTTTGGGATGAGCTATGTACAGAGTACAGGGTTCTGGGGTGAGCTATGTTCTTGGATGAGCAATATACAGAGTGCAGGGTTCTGGGATGAGCAGGGTTCTGGGATGAGCTATATACAGAGTGCAGGGTTCTAGGATGAGCTGTGTACAGAGTGCAGGGTTCTAGGATGAGCTATATACAGAGTGCAGGGTTCTGGGATGAGCTATGTACAGAGTCCAGGGTTCTGGGATGAGCTGTGTACAGAGTGCAGGGTTCTAGGATGAGCTATATACAGAGTGCAGGGTTCCGGGATGAGCTATGTACAGAGTGCAGTGTTCTGGGATGAGCTGTGTACAGAGTGCAGGGTTCTGGGATGAGCTATGTACAGAGTACAGGGTTCTGGGATGAGCTGTGTACAGAATGCAGGGTTCTGGGATGAGCTGTTTACAGAGTGCAGGGTTCTGGGATGAGCCATGTACAGAGTGCAGGGTTCTGGGATGAGCTGTGTACAGAGTGCAGGGTTCTGGGATGAGCTGTGTACAGAGTGCAGGGTTCTGGGATGAGCTGTGTACAGGGTGCATTGTTCTGGGATGAGCTATGTACAGGGTGCAGGTTTCTGGAATGAGCTATGTGCAGAGTGCAGTGATCTGAGATGAGCTATGTACAGGGTGTAGGGTTCTGGGATGAGCTATGTACAGAGTGTGGGGTTCTAGAATGAGCTATATACAGGGTGCAGGATTCTGGGATGAGCTATATACAGGGTGTAGTAAAGGCATAATTAGAACCTTCAGGGCCCTGGTGCAAGAAACCATGAAGGGACCTCCGGCCTGAGCCATTCCCTCCGAGCCAAGAGCCCTTCCCACTGATCCCACAACCCTTCATGGTCCCACAGTGGATCCCTTTCACATGTTGTGCAGTCCTGCAGTCATGGGCCCCACCATGGTGGCAGAAGGCCAGGGCCAAGTCGCAAGTGCGACCTTTGCTGGTAGTTCCGCCAGTGGTGTCAGTGTAGACTGAATGGTGTCAGTCCGTAATATCAGAAAAAGTCGGTGTCTTTAAATGGTCAGTGACACTTTGACCTGACAGCATTCTTTGCTCACCGCACTCTGCCACATACTACCATAAACTGTCTTGAAAGAAGTAGCAGCTCTTTCATTGTATGCAGTACATAATATCATTGTACATGAAGGAGGGGAAAGGCACAGTAGCATACATCACAACTTTTGAACTTCAGAATGAGGGACACTCGAGGAAGGAAGTAACCTTGCAAATGTGAGCGTAGTCAAACTTCTGGCAGTGGGAGGAGCTAAATGGGCATTCTTTAAACAAAACTCGGGCTTCCTTGTACCAATAAAAAATGCTTTTATTATTGTTCCTGTCAGGGCTGAGCTCAGCCCTTCCTTCTCTGAGCTGGCCGCTCAGCTGTCGGCTAAATGCCAGCTCCTATTTCTCCACAGTGACTCACCTGTTGATGATTTTCTGCTCATCAGTCCTGTCTACTTAAGCCATCAAGCCCAGATGATCTCTGCCTTCGCCTTGGTCAACATCGCAGAGACTATCTCCTGTTAAAGACTTGGCTTTTTTTAACTACGTTTGTTCTATTTACTTTTATTATTAAACAAGTGTGATTTAACTGTACTTCTGTCTCGGTCCGATTCATGGTTTCTGACAGTAGAC
This sequence comes from Rana muscosa, assembly GCA_029206835.1. Taxonomy (NCBI): domain Eukaryota; kingdom Metazoa; phylum Chordata; class Amphibia; order Anura; family Ranidae; genus Rana; species Rana muscosa. The sequence goes on along the minus strand of CM055118.1, from coordinate 975,254,500 downwards.
GAAGGTCATGAATTCAGAAGATGCAGTCCATCCACTTGTTGGTAATATTTTTTCCAGATTGGATGAGCAGGATCACCGCATGGATCAGTTTGCCATGGCGTTACGAACGCTCCTGAGTCACATGGCTCACCTGGAATCTCCCACTGTGGCTGCTCCGGTACAACCTGTGTTGCAGGCAATCCATGCTGCTGTTTCTGTGCAGGCACCCGCCTCAAGTGTTACCTCTATAAGAGGTATGTCAGGTTCCGCTCCTCTTCCCCAGCGATTTGGGAGCGATCCAGTTCAATGCAGAGGGTTTCTCAACCAGGTCAAGATATAACCTGAGATGCTGTCCCAGGCGTTTCCCACGGACAGAAGCAAAGTAGGTTTTGTGATATCTTTGCTTTCTGAGAGAGCTTTGGCCTCTATGGGAGACGCAAAAAAACTCTTGTCTTGAGTTACCCAGAGTTTGTGGCTTCTTTTAAAAGGATATTTGATGTTCCCGCACGCTCCACTTCTGCTGTCAAGTGCCTCCTGTCCATCAAACAGAGTATGAGAACTGTTGCCGATTACGCCATTGAATTCCGTACTCTGGCAGCAGAGGTTGCTTGGAACAATCAGGCCCTCGTGGCTGCTTTTTCTCATGGTCTCTCGGATACCATCAAGGATGAGATAGCAGCCCGAGATATACCCATGAGCTGGAGAAGTTGATCACGTTTGCCATCCTCATTGACTTCAGACTCAGAGAAAGACTCTCTTTTAAAAACGCCTCCTTTACATTTCTCTCTGAGCTTTGCAGTCCCACCCTTGCCTCCCTCACCTCCCATACATACTGGTACCGAGTCGGTCAGTGAAGGTGAACCCATGCACTTGGGCTTCACGCGTCTCTCTGCGGATGAGAGAGCCCTTAGGAGGAGGGAGAGATTGTGCCTTTATTCTGGCCAGGCAGGTAACTTTTTGAAGTCTTGTCCTACCCATCCAGGGAACGCCCGAACCTTGAGGTCCTGTCACGGACAGACCTTAGGTGGCGTTGTTTCGTCCCCAGTTATCCAAAAGGATAAGCCCCTGGATTCAGTTACCCTTTCTTGGGCTGAGTCGTCCGTCATGATACAGGCCCTTATCGACTCTGAGGCTGCAGGCCTGTTCATTGATGCTGCCTTTGTATCGAATCACTCGATTCCGCTGCTGCTGCGTGACACTCCACTTGCCATTGAGGCTCTTGATGGGAGACCTCTACAGCCTGCCCATGTGACTCATGAGACTGTTCCATTGTCCATGGCCGTAGGGGCTCTTCACAATGAGATAATCCAATTCCAAGTTATTTCCTCAACTAAGTTTCCTCCGGTTATTGGTTATCCTTGGTTACAGAGGCACAACCCCTCTTTTGATTGGCTCCGTGCAGAGGTTCTCTCCTGGTCCCCACAATGCAGTAAGATATGCTTCCAGAAGGTAGCCAAGGTCCTGTGCACCTCTTTACTCTCCTCCCTGCCGAAGGAGTACCGTGATTTTAGCAATGTCTTTGACAAAGGTCAAGCCGGTAGTTTTCCTCCACATCGGTCGTATGATTGTTCAATTAAGCTTCAACCTCGTGCCATACCCCCTCATGGCTGGGTTTACCTGTCAGGTCACCTGTGGCCAGGTGACAGATGCACACCGTAGGGGGAAAGGAGTGCACCGCAAGGTAGTGAACCCTATGGCTGACTGCTGCGGATAGGAAACTGGGTGGTTGTGGAAAGCGGGACCAGAGGAGCACAACCGGGATCCTATGGGAAGCTAGAGCCAAGATTCCCCAGGGCGCGGAGTCTAAGACCCAGCAGGTCTTCTCCAGAGCCTCTAGTGGTGAGGATGTTATGCTGCAGGCTGGGTCCAGGTCGCGGCCCCTAGAGTCTCCTAGCTCACGCCCCGTAGGATAAGGGGACAAGAGGGGAAGCAGCTCAACGAGATATAAGAGTAACGAATAACAAGCTTAAAGTCAAGGGCCACAAGCAGACAAAGATAACGAAAGACAAGCCGAAGGTCAAGGGTCACGAGCAGACAGGGATAGTCGGAGACAAGCCAATAACGTAACAGAGAGCAGACGTAGCACACGGCAGGCAGGAACCCAAACACACAATGCCTAACAAACACGTTGATCAGCAAAGCAGGCTTGCAGTGCACAGGTTAATATAGTGTTCTGTGATAGGGCCTGGGGTGGAGTCAGGCTGGGAGGAGATTATAAAGGAAGCCAGGTGAAAGGGTTCTGGCCTCTAAGATGAACACATGGGAAGGAAGGTAAGCTGACAGACAAACACTACTGCATATCCATGACAGTACCCTCCCTCTTATGGGCCCTCCCCCGCCTGGGCCCAGGCTTAAAGGGAAATCTCTGATGAAACCTCCTCAACAGTTGAGGTGCAGCGACAGCAGATGCAGCGATCCAAGACGCCTCCTCAGGACCAAAACCTCTCCAATGCACAAGGTACTGAAGAATGCCTCTGCAGAGCCGAGAATCCAGAACTTGTCTAACCTCGTACTTAAGATTATCCTCAGAGACCAAAAACGAGGTAGGGAGATGACAAGAAGATCTATTGAGGACCAAAGGCTCTCTAGGAATAAGCAAGGGCATGAGAGGATCAACAGGAATCTGAGGAGGGTCCCCTAGACCATTAAAGGGGAACTGGTCATCTTGCACAGGACCATCAGACTGGGCAGATGTCAGTGGAACCCTGAAGTCAGGTTGGTTAGAAGGTGACATGTCACAGGAGTCAATCTGAATAGCTGAAGGACAAGCATAATGTCCTGAACAAGAAAAAGTAGGAGGCTCACTGGGCATGGGCTGGACTGGCATAACTAGTACAGAGGCAGAGTGAATAGCTGAGTCAGGTGTAGCGACTACCTGAATCGCATCGCAAGACGTAGCGACTGCAGGACTTGTAGACAAGCTAGCCTGGCTGTGCGTCCAAGGGTGGTTAGGGACAGAGAAATGTAAATGGTTATGCAACCTGGAATGAATGACCGGCTCAGGTTCACAGGGGGCAACCTTGGGTAGGCAGGACGAGGAACAGGAGGGACCCCAAGCCAGGATCTGTCCAGTAGTTCAGTCCACATGAGGAGAATGGAGCTGTAACCATGGGAGACCCAAAATTATAGGCGTTGAGGCCTTGGGTAAGATAAGGAAGGATATCCACTCCTGGTGGAGTGTCCCTACCGACATCTTAACAGGGAGGGTCTGGAAGCGGATAGGTCCCCCTGGGAGAACAGTACCATCAATCGCCAAGACCACCAATGGCGTGGTGAGGGGCAAAAGAGTAAGTCTCATGGACGATGCGATTTCCCAGTCCATGAAATTACCAGCGGCTCCGGAATCCAGATATGCTGAGACCGAATGAGAAGAAGCACCAACATGAAGGAACACAGAAAGCAGAAGACGAGAAGGGGAAGGTGATATTTCTGGGTCCAATACTCCACTTTCCAGATGAAGTGGACCCGAACGTTTTTCTGGACAAAGAGAGCAAGTGTCACGAAAATGACCTTTGCCCCCACAGTAAAGACACAGACCAAGAGTTCTGCGCCTAGCACGTTCCTCGGGGGATAGCCTGGTCCGACCCAGCTGCATGGGTTCCTCAGCTGGTAGGAGATGCTCTACGGGTCGAAGAGAGGGGAGCTCAGGCTGACTAAGAACCAAGGAGTGCTGGCGTTGCTTTTCTAAGGTCCTCTCCTGAAAGCGAATATCGATCTGGTTACACAAGGAGATAACGCCGGCCAGATCATTGGGGATGGTTCTTCCTGCTAATTCATCCTTCACTCTATCAGACAGGCCATGCAAAAAGGTTGCGACTAAGGCCTCATTGTTCCAGCTCAACTCAGCCGACAGTATGCGGAAATGAAGGGCATACTGTCCCACAGAAGCAGACTCTTGGTGGAGACGTAAAAGGGCGCTGGCCGCTGAAGAGACCGGTTCTTCGAAGATATTCCAAAAAAGTTTCAAGAAGCCAGACAGGCTAGAAACCACTGGATCTTTCAGTTCCCACAGAGGGGCTGCCCAGGCTAAAGCTTCACCAGAGAGGAGGGAAATGATATAGGCTACCTTAGTCCGATCAGACAGGAAGTTTTGGGGCTGGAGCTCAAAATGAATCGTGCATTGGCTAAGGAACCCCCTGCAAGCCTTGGAGTCCCCAGAGAAACGGGACGGAGCTGGCAGTTGTAGTGAGTGTGTGGCTGCGACTGGTGCAATAGGTGCAGCCGCTGGTTGTATTTGAGGTTGCGGATTCAGGGTTCCCAAGGAGGCCTGAAGCTGCTCGAAGCGAGAAGCCAGATCCTAGAGGAATCGCATCACCTGAGTCTGATTCGATTCCTGGGTTTCAAGTCTGCAAACTATGCCCTGCAATGGATCATCCGCGGGGAGCGGGATGTCAGCCGGGTTCATGGCTGATCAAACTGTCAGGTCACCTGTGGCCAGGTGACAGATGCACACCGTAGGGGGACAGGAGTGCACCGCAAGGTAGTGAACCCTATGGCTGACTGCTGCGGATAGGAAACTGGGTGGTTGTGGAAAGCGGGACCAGAGGAGCAGAACCGGGATCCTATAGGAAGCTAGAGCCAAGATTCCCCAGGGCGCGGAGTCTAAGACCCAGCAGGTCTTCTCCAGAGCCTCTAGTGGTGAGGATGTTATGCTGCAGGCTGGGTCCAGGTCGCGGCCCCTAGAGTCTCCTAGCTCACGCCCCGTAGGATAAGGGGACAAGAGGGGAAGCAGCAGCTCGAGATATAAGAGTAACGAATAACAAGCTTAAAGTCAAGGGCCACAAGCAGACAAGGATAACGAAAGACAAGCCGAAGGTCAAGGGTCACGAGCAGACAGGGATAGTCGGGGACAAGCCAATAACGTAACAGAGAGACAGACGTAGCACACGGCAGGCAGGAACCCAAACACACAATGCCTAACAAACACGTTGATCAGCAAAGCAGGCTTGCAGTGCACAGGTTAATATAGTGTTCTGTGATAGGGCCTGGGGTGGAGTCAGGCTGGGAGGAGATTATAAAGGAAGCCAGGTGAAAGGGTTCTGGCCTCTGTTGTTTTTTTTTTGTTGTGTTTTGTTTTGTTTTTGTTCTTTACTCTATTATAGCATCCCTATTTCGGATGCACCATACACGTGTCGTATATAGTTGTTCACGTTATAGATAAAACAATTGTTTAAAGCACTTGTTCTGCGTTAAGCAGTCACATATATATCTAATATATTTTTCGATCTGGAGTTTTCACTCCTTTTCACTCAGTTTTTATATACCTTTATGCACTCTACACATATGTGTAAGATCTTACGTGCCAATCCTTATTAATGGTTTTGGCATTTAACAGGTGCTTCACAAACATGGAGTGTAATAGACCTAAATTAGTGCCTAATATTCTACCACTGTGTTCAACAGCTCTCATTGGTTGAGAGGTTTTTCAGATCACCTTATATACACAGTTCTGGTCACTTACACTTTAGCTATGAGTAAGCATCATACCCTGATGTGAAACGCGTTAGCCGTCACCCTGCATGTCCCTTCACCTTTGATTGCCTTTGGATGGATTTTGTTTATTTATTTCGATTTGGATTTTTTTGGCATTTTAATTTTCTTCATTAATAAAGCGTTTAACCAGAGTGCGGCAGTCCAGATAACTTCTTCTCCTCAAGCATTAGAGCATAGCCAGCACCTGGAAGTGGAGCAGGGCGGGAGCTAATTGAAGGAACCTGGAACCTTCGAGCGGTACACCTTTCCTCTAAGATGAACACATGGGAAGGAAGGTAAGCTGACAGACAAACACTACTGCATATCCATGACATTACCCTTTGTCGGTCCTGGAGGATAAGGCCATGGAGGAGTATGTTGCAGATGCACTTTCTTGAGGTTTCATCCGCAAATCCTCGTCTCCTGCTGGTGCTAGTTTCTTCTTTGTGAAGAAGAGTAGTGGTGAACTGAGACCTTGTATTGATTATACGGGTCTCAATCATTTCACAATTAAGAATGCCTATTGGATTCTGTTGATTACGAAGTTATTTGACCGCCTCAAGGGAGCAACGGTTTTCACAAAGATTGATTTGAGAGGGGCATAGAATCTCGTGAGGATTAAGGAGGGCGATGAGTGGAAAACTGTGTTTAATACCAGAACAGGCCATTATGAGTACCTCGTAATGCCTTTTGGCCTTTGTAACGCTCCAGCAGTTTTCCAGGAATTTATTAACAATGTCCTCTGAGATTTTTTGCAGTTATGTGTGGTGGTTTATCTCAACGATATCCTCATATTTTCCAAGTCCCTGGAGAGCCACCACACAGATGTCTGTCCTGTGCTTCAGAAACTAAGAGAGACCAATCTCTATTGTAAATTGGAGAAGTGCGAATTCCATTGTGAACAGATTAAATTCCTGGGTTATGTCATTTCCACTGCTGGTTTTTCGATGGACCCAGAGAAACTTTCAGCAGTCCTACAGTGGCCTCGACCCGTGGGTTTATGTCCTCTGCAGCATTTTCAGTTTATTTGTAACTTCTCGTTTCTGGTCAAGCCCCTGACTGATATGACCAGAAAGGATGGTAACCCACAGAGTTGGTCTCCGGAGTCCATTAAGGCCTTTGAGAATCTTAAGGCTGCCTTTGTTTCTGCTCCTGTGTTGGCACATCCTACGTTATTTTTTATCCTTGAGGTTGATGCTTCTGAGACTGGAGTTGGCGCCCTTCTGTCTTAACGTCCTACCTATGAGATCGCTATGCATCCTTGTGGCTACTTTTCCAAGAAATTGTCACCTGCGGAGTGCAATTAAGAGATTGGTGACAGAGAGCTCTTAGCGATCATTTTAGCCCTGAAAGAATGGAGACATCTCTTCGAAGGTACCACTGTTCCAGTTCTCATTCTTACTGACCATCAGAATCTCATATTCTTGTCTGAGGCTCTCCCAGAAGGGCGCGATGGGGTCTTTTCTTGTCAAGTTTCAATTACATTGTCTCATTCTTACCCGGTACTAAGACTGTAAGGGCTGACGCTTTGTCCCGCCAATTTTCCTCCACTTCCAAGATGGAGTCAGTTTTGGTTCCTGTGATTCCTCCTGATCGTATTCTGGCTACAGTTCGCACCAGTCTGACTTCTCCTTTGGGTGACTAAATTCGTGCTATTCAGGTCCATGCACCTCCTGAGAAACCTTGTGACTGCTGTTTTGTCCCAGTGAGTCTCCATACTGCCATGCTCCAGACTTACCATTCTCCCAAGGCTGCTGGCCACCCTGGGAAGAGTCAACTTTTTTGGGCCATTTCCCAACAATTCTGGTGGCCTAGTCTACGTGCTGATGTAACCGCCTTCGTAGCTGCCTTTTCCATGTGTGCTCAGAGTTAGACTCCATGACACCTTACAGTGGGCCTCCTACAACCCATACCCAATGGAGTGAGGCCCTGGATCCACCTGTCTATGGATTTCATTGTGGAGTTACCCAACTCCCAGGGAAACACAGTTATCCTTATGGTGGTTGACCGGTTCTCGAAAATGTCTCATTGTATTCCACTTAAGAAGTTGCCCACTTCTAAGGAACTGGCTTCCATTTTTGCTCGGGATATCTTTCGCTTACATGGGCTACCCAAGGGGATTGTCTCGGACAGGGGTAGTCAGTTTGTGTCCCGGTTCTAGCGAGCCTTTTGTGCACAGTTGGGAATTCAGCTTGCTTTCTCCTTTTCGTATCACCCGCAGTCTAATGGGGCCACAGAACAAGCCAATCAGTCCTTGGAGCAATTCCTACGTTGCTATATTTCTGACCATCATAACAACTGGTTAGACCTCTTACCATGGGCGGAGTTTGCTCACAATAGTGCCTTGAATACTGCTTCCCGATTGCCCACCGATTATGGCGATCTATGGTTTCCAACCTTCCATGTTGCCTGACTCATTTGTTTCGCAGGGTATTCCTGCGTTAGAGGAGCATCTCTGTGGTCTTTGTTCCAGTGGACATGGTCAGTAGGGCAGTGGACGTGGTCAGTAGGGCAGTGGACATGGTCAGTAGAGCAGCGGACATGGTCAGTAGGGCAGTGGACCTGGTCAGTAGGGCAGCGGACGGGGTCAGTAGGTGTCATGTTCTCACGTACCTGATAGATGAGCTTGATAATGCAGAGGAAGGCCAACCTTACGTATCTGACTCGCGGCCCCTGATAGAGCAGACAGGTGGCTCGGGAGTGCAGAATGGTATGAGTGCCTGGCGGGTCAGCTGTCAGAAGGGCTGCTCCGGGGTTCCTGATGCTGCAGGGGTAAGTACCAGCAAGGTGAAAGGTCAGGACAGTGGACAGGCTGGAAACTGGATCTACCGATATCTGGACACCACACACCGGGATGCTGGGACTGGCAGACAGTGGATCAGCCCAGAGGGATATGGATCACAGGCAGGTGCAGGCAGGCTGGGTCTTTACACAGGCAGGAGATACTGGAGCAGGTGCAGTAGATAAGGCAGGTCAGGTCACAGGTCGGGTCGGTAACTGGCGGGCAGCGTAGTACTTAAAGGAGCAGAATCAAGGTCAAAGATGAGCAGGGATCAGGTGCAGGTAGACGGCAGGGAAAGTCCAAGGCAGGCCGGGTAACACAGGAATCGATCACAGAAGCAGATATACAAGGAGCAGGGGTCACGGGAAGCTGCAGGTCAGACAGCACTGGTCCTGTCTGTACATCCTGTTTAAATAGGCCGTTTGGCGCAGATAATTGCGCACACATGCACCCGCGCACATAAACGTGCACCAGCTCGCTCAGCAGCATTGTTTCTTCCACAGGGCATTTCCTGACATTAGGGCAGTGTACATGGTCAGTAGAGCAGTGGACATGGTCAGTAGGGCAGTGGACGTGGTCAGTAGGGCAGTGGACATGGTCAGTAGAGCCGTGGACATAATCAGTAGGGCAGTGGATGGGATCAGTAGTTTTTAATTTTTGTCTTTTTAGTTTTTTTACCATTATATTTTATTTTACAATTAAATTTTTTATATATTTTATTTTACAATTTTTGATGGGAGGGGTGGCAGTGGAGGGCAGCATGATGGGAGGGGGGGGTAGTGGAGGGCAGTTTGATGGGAGGGGGGTAGTGGAGGGCAGTATTATGGGAGGGGGGTAGTGGAGGGTAGTATGATGGGAGGGGTGGTAGCAGAGGGCAGTATGATGGGAAGGGGTGGGGATTGTACAGTATGACTGGAGGGGAACATTGTATGGGAGGTAGCAGAGTGACCATGAGCGTCCTCGGGGCAAGGAGCATTTCTCCTACCTTTCTTCCAGCAGCAGGAACAGCCTTCAGGCAAGACCCGGAGTCAGGGGGCGGAGTCGAGGGGCAGAGTCGGGGCGGAGCTTAGGCACGAGGGGGAGGACGTTAATTTCTCCTCCGGCTCTCTCTGAATGCTGGGGCCCCACTCTCCACCATGAAGTCACTGGTTGCTAGACGCCAGACGGCCCAAGTCTAGCAACCAGTTGTTTGGGCAGTGAGCCAGGCAGCGCCTGAGGGTTAATAATAAAGCACTGTGGGTCTCGGCCAGCAGTACACCAGGCAGTGAGGGACAGCGGTGACATTTTTAGGGGGCATCAGATCGGCCCGGGCAATTCCGGGACATTGTTTTGTCCCGGAATGAAGGTGCCCAGGACGTGGGACAGACCTCCCAAGGTGGGATTTTCACGGCAATCCGGGACGGTTGGGAGGTATGCAGTAAGAGTACAGTCAAATTTGGTAGGTGGTGAGCTTGAATGAAAAAAAAAGTGTAATGAAAGCTAACAGCAGCAGTTTTGAAGCCATTAGGCACAGTTAAGACTTAAATTATGGACACCAATGCTGTATCCTGGCCTAGGCCAACAAGGCCCAGGCCTAGGGCAGCACTTTTCAGGGGGGCAGCACGGAAAGAGTCCCCGCCAGCTTGCGCTACACTGTTAGTGTAACGCAAGCTGCTTCTAATTTTGACTGTCCTATCATCCTGGACCACAAACCTTCCTCACTGTGCTATACTGTATGTTTTCTGCTGCACCATTGGCATGGTTACAGTATATCTTCTTAGTCCTCTCCATGAAATTATCAGAAATTTGTGCTTAAAGTAGAACTATAGGCAACACTTTTTTTTCATTTTGGATAGAGTAAGGGACGGCTATAACCCCTGTCAGTTTATTTTTTACCATCCCTGTCCCATTGCAGAGATTTCCCATCACTTCCTGCCCCATAGCCAAACAGGAAGTGAGAGGAAATATATGCAAATTAAGGGAATCCAATGCCCCCCCCCCGCCCTAAGAACTAGTGTCCCTACTCGAAATTTTCAGGGCGGGTCTTAAACAGAAAGGGGTGTGGTCTTGACAGGAAGGAGTGGGTCATATTTAAATTAGGGGGTGCATGAGTTTAGTCAGGCCTAGGGCAGCACAAAACCTAAATACACTACTGATAGACACCCATATGTATGCAATGCACAGGTGGCAAAAATTTACCTTGACAGTGAGCTTAATCAGACTCAAAGTAATGCGTGTATGCAATTGTGAGAGGCTGTGTTGGGAAAGAGAGGCCTGAGCGATGCAGTATTCACATGTGCCTTTTACTTGTGAGTGCCATGACTAGGGAAGATTTACGAAAGGTTTGCAGCTAACTGCTCTTTATCCTGAATTTTGTGAGACAGCCTGCACAATCCAAGGACTTTCCCAGGAATGTGGCAACCATGCATAGATACAGTAGAGTATAAGACGATTGTCACCCTAGGATAGGAAATGTGTTGCAGAGTAGACATGTGCATTTGTTTTCGTCCGCATGCATTTTCGTCCGAATTTCAGGTATTTTCGTTATCGTTTTAACAAACAAAAACGAAAGCGCAGAATCCGAAAACCGAAAGATCCGACATAAACAAATGCTTTATTTTCGTTTTCGTTGCAACAACAGTTCGATATAGATAGGAGATTCGACATGACGCTGACAATAACAATCTGTGTCTATCGAACCTGTGGTCGAATGTGCCTAACCTTAACTCTATTAGTCCAAGATTATTCTACATAGAGAGAAAAGATTCGACATAAAGAGAAAAGATTCGACCCTATAGAGAGAAAAGATCGCTGCTGGAATTGGGTGGGGGAAGTAAAATAAAAATAATGATGATGATGAATGTTATTGGCTGATTGTAACCAAAGAGGAGGAGCAGTAAAATAGCTAGAACTAACTTGACAATTCAACATGAACGACGAAGATTCGACAAAGCATCGAAAAACATACAAACGTCGAATCTGTCATTGAAGGCTTATGGTGTCTGTCGAAAGTTCTAAGAAGATTTGACGGAGCAGCTAAACTGTACGATGCTGCAAATCGTACATATTCGGTCAAATGCATCCGCCCATAGGCTATAGAAAAATTCATTAGAATTCTACTATAGCTAGCTTGTAGGCGGAACATTCGACCGGAAATGTACGATTGCGGCGTCGTACAGTTTCGCTGCTCCGTCAAATCTTCTTTGAACATTCGACAGACACCATAAGCCTTCAATGACAGATTCGACCTTAATTAATTCAGATTTTTGGACGAATGCAATTTCTAACGAAAAAGTAAAAAAATAAAAACGAATTTCGGGAGTAACTAAATAAAATTATTTTTCGAACGAAAACGAAATTCCGAAATGAAATATTTCAGTGTGCACATGTCTATTGCAGAGCACCAGGTGAAAAAAAGCCCAAAAAATTAAATATAATACATCCACCACATCTAGGACCTGGTAAATACATGTTTGTTCTTGCATTTAGATACATTTTAAAGATCATTAAAAGAAAAGTTCAGGAATTGCAAAAAAATAAATCACTCATTGGCTGCAGCTGTCCCCTGCAACCTATAAGACCTAGAACTGAGCGATCAAACACTGCTGATCGTTCAGCTGTTTGTCCTCTGCCTGCAGAGAGCCAGTGACTGTCAATCACTAGCTCTCTGCTTTGCCCCTCCAGGACTCACTAGAGTGCTGGGCTGTGGATGTGGTAGGGGCTGCTCCCTGAGAGGCTGAGCCAGCTGCTGGTTCAGGCTTCTGGGCTGATCCCGACCATATAGGCAGAAAACGGGTCAAGGGAGGGCAGAACTAACTGTATTCCTGTGACCCACAGGAGAAGTATAGCCAAAAAAGCTTTGGCCATATTTCACCTTTAACCTCCCTGACGGTATTCCCGAGTCAGGCTTGGGGTGAGTTTTTTATGCAAAAAGTGGTAACCCCAAGCCTGACTCGGGCTGCATCGCAGTATCCAGGGGAAGTCACTTACCTTGTTCCCTGGATCCTGCGATGTCCTCCCGCAGTGTGTGCGAGCCGTGTCTCGCTCGATCCTCACTGCCGAGTGCCGAGCTCCGTTCCCTGCGACGTTGCGGCGCACGGGGACGGAGTTCGGCGCCAAATTCAAAAAGTAAAACACATAGTATACATACAGTATACTGTAATCTTACTGATTACAGTACTGTATGTAATAATAACACATCCCCTTTGTCCCTAGTGGTCTGCCCAGTGTCCTGCATGCCTTTTTATATAATAAAAACTGTTCTTTCTGCCTGGAAACTGGAGATTGTCCATAGCAACCAAAAAGTGTCCCTTTATGTCAAAAGTGGTTTTAGACCAGCTAAAAAACAGCGACAATAAATTACAATCACTCGCAGAATTGAGCGATATCGATTTGTGGGGAAATTCGTCATCAAACACTAAATCTAATGACAGCGACAATTCTGCAACTGAGCAAATTTCAGTGTTTTTGATTTGATTACATTATTGAATAATTTTTATTATAATTACATTACTATTTGTTATAATTATTTATAGTTATTTATTATATTATAATTTATTATTTTGTGTTTCAAACTTTATCATACCCGGGATGTGTACTAGACTCTTGTTTGGTCAGGTTTAAGTAACTAATTACTAAGAATCGCAGGCCTACAATACATAAATACATAACACCAAATTTCCATGCAAAATAATTGTACCGCTTTTTGTACGTAATTCCAGACATAATCATACCGCCAGGGAGGTTAAGCATCACATAGCTCAGTGGCTCAAATATTACCACCAAAATATTTATATTTGTTTACTAAAATGCACACAAAATTACATAAAACCAACAACAGCAAAGAAAACAAGGAATCTGCCCTACAACATCAACTGCAAATCCTTAAAGGGGTTGTAAAGGTTCGTTTTTTATTTTCTAAATAGGTTCCTTTAACCACCTCGCGCCGGCCGTACGACTATATACGGCCGCGAGGTGGCTCTAAAAATCCGGTAGGCCGTCTTTTTACGGCCTCCGCTTCTTTCGCCCGGCGCGTCACTGTAATGCCGATGCGCATGCCTGGCGGCCGCGATGTCCGCCAGGCACCCGCGATCGGCGGTTACACAGACAAGGACATGGATCTGTGTGTGTAAACACACAGATCCATGTCCTGTCAGGGAGAGAGGAGACCGATGCTGTGTCCATAGGGACACAGATCGGTCTCCTCCCCCAGTCGGTCCCCTCCCCCCACAGTAAGAATCACCAATAGGGAATACATTTAACCCCTTCCTCGCCCCCTAGTGTTAACCCCTTCCCTGCCAGTCACATTTATACAGTAATCAGTGCATATTTATAGCACTGTTCGCTGTATAAATGTGAATGCATACCTCCCAACTTTGTAAAGTCCCTTCGCGGGACATTCTGATGTCCCCTCTCCCCTGCCAACCAGAGTTGGAGTTGTTGAGCGAGGGGGGGGGGTGCGGCGGGACATTGGCAAAAAAATCGGGAATTGCCACAGAAGTTGTTGAGCGGGGGGGGGGGTTTGGGGCGCGCCACCGATGGGGGGGGCATACTAGTGCGCCGATCGCGGGGGGGGGGTTCTCACCTGCTGCTGCTCCTCTTCTTCTCTTCATGTTTCCTGCTGTGCGGGAAACATGATAGTCTCGCGGGAGTGCGGGAAGGAGGAGCCTCTGCGGGTAAAACCCGCACAATCTGTGCCAGTTGGGAGGTATGTGAATGGTCCCAAAAATGTGTCAAAAGTGTCCGCTGTGTCCGCCATAATGTCACAGTCACGAAAAAAATCACTGATCGCCGCCATTACTAATAAAAAATGTTTTTTTTAATAAAAATGCCATAAATCTATCCCCTATTTTGTAAACGCTATAACTTTTGCGCAAACCAATCAATAAACGGCAATTGCGATTTTTTTACCGAAAAATATGTAGAAGAATACGTATCGGACTAAACTGAGGAAAATTTTTTTTTTTTTTTTTTTAATTGGGATATTTATTATAGCAAAAATCAAAAAATATTGTGTTTTTTTTTCAAAATTGTCGCTATTTCTTTGTTTGTAGTGCAAAAAAAAAAAAACGCAGAGGTGATCAAACACCACCAAAAGAAAGCTCTATTTGTGGGAAAAAAAGGACGTCAATTTTTTTTGGGAGCCACGTCGCACGACCGCGCAATTGTCATTCAAAGCGTGACAGTGCCGAAAGCTGAAATTTCGCCTGGGCAGGAAGGGGGTATATGTGCCCAGTAAGGAAGTAGTTAAGCTAGTGCATTGTTGATTCACTTACCTTTTCCTTTGATTTACCTTCTAAATGTTTTTTTTTCTTTGTCTGAATTTCTCACTTCCTGTTTCTCCTCACTGAACTCCACACCATCATCCGAGTGGTGTGGAATCAGCCAGAACAGCTTACTGAACAGCTTACTGAGGAGGAACAGGAAGTGAGAAATTCAGACAAAGAAAACAAAGAAAAAACAGAAAATTGAATACTCACCTTTCCGTAATTTTCCTTTCCTGGTGCCGACCCATGGCAGCATACTAATGGTTGATGGCTCCGCCCCCGGTCAACCCCCAGGACCACGTAACTCTATAAAAGAAAGAGTTACTCCCCCCTTCAGACATTCTTTGTAACTAGACTTCAGAACTTTAAGGATTATAGCAGGGAGGGTGCATGCTGCCATGGGTCGGCACCAGGAAAGGAAAATTACGGAAAGGTGAGTATTCAATTTTCCGTTTTCCTGGTGCCTTCCATGGCAGCATACTAATGGTAAATAACTCGCTTATAGGGAGGGAACTGCGATAATAAATTTTTTTAATGGCTTTTTGAAAGTGATAGTTCCAGAGTCCTTTTCCCAAAGTCTCGGGAGGTAAGGACCGCAGGATCCAAGCTATAATGCGACATAAAGGTATTGAACGATGACCAGCTAGCCGCTCTACAAATTGTCTCCGGGGAGACCCTAGCCATAGCCGCCCAGGATGATGCGATTCCTCTTGTTGAATGTGCATTCACCGCGTTTGGAACTGGAAGACCACTAGCCCGGTATGCCCTTTGAATTATCTTCACGATCCAACTGGCTAATGTTGTTTTAGAAGCTGCCAAGCCTCTTTTGGTGCCTTTGGGGATAACAAAGAGTCGTTGATCCCTTCTGAACTGCTGTGTCAGCTCCAAATAACGCTTTAGAGATCTGGCCACGTCCAGTTCATGTAGTTTTGAGGAGGATGGATCCTCTCCGAAAGCTGGGAGTACCCACTCCTGGTTGGAATGGTAGACTGAAGGCACTTTGGGGACAAATTGATGGATAGGCTGTAGGACTACCCTGTCCGGAAAAAAAGTGACGTAGGGCTCCTCTGCCCCTAGGGCTTGTATCTCTGATACTCTTCGACCCGAGGTGACAGCGATCAGGAAAACCGTTTTGCCGGTGATATCTTCCAAGGAGCACTCCTCTGTGGGTGTAAAGGGAGAGCTTGCTAAGACGTTAAGAACAACCGTTAGGTCCCATTTGGGATACAGCGTTTTCCTGGGAGGACGTAATCTTAACACCGCCTTCAAGAAACGTTCCACCAAGGGGTTTAGTGCCCAGCGTGTGTCTGTAAAGGCTGACAGGGCTGAAATATGCACTTTTAGCGTGCTGAGACCTAAGCCTAGGTCCAGGCCATTTTGCAGGAAAAGTAGGATATCTTGGACCCCAGGATTCAGAGGGTTGAAATGATTCGTTTCGGCCAGTGTAGAGAATTTTTTCCATATTCTGCAGTAGGTGGCATTAGTGGATGCCTTTCTTGCCTGTAATAACGTTTGTACCACGTCCCGAGAGCAACCTAGGTCGCCCAACCTCCTCCTTTCAACTTCCAGGCCCTCAAGTCTAGGATCTCTGGGTGAGGGTGTAGAAAAGCGCCTTGAGATAGCAGCTTGCTCGTGGGTGGGAGGGGTAATGGGTTGCCCAGGGCCATCTCTACTAAGAGCGGAAACCACGGTCTTCTCGGCCAGTAAGGAACAACCGCCAGGATGGTGACCCTCTCTAGAGTCAGTCGCTGGAGAAACCTGAGGATTAAGGGTGTCGGAGGGAAGGCGTAGCCTATCTGGAATTCCCATGGTTGGACTAGAGCATCCGCCCCTGTCGACATCGGAGATGGTGACCTCGTGAAGAAGAGAGGTGCTTTCGCGTTGTGCGGAGACGCAAAGAGATCTATCTGGGGATGCCCCAACTGTTGGCATATCCAGCTGAAAACCTGTGGGTCCAACGACCATTCGTTGTTGGATGTGAAGGATCTCGAGAGATGATCTGCCAGCTGATTCTCGGGGGCTGGAATGTAGGTAGCCTGGAGATCTAATAAATTCTTCTCGGCCCATGCAATAATTGGGGCTGCTTCGCTGGCTAGTGTATTGCTGTGTGTTCCCCCTTGATTTTGGATATAGGCTACTGCCGCTCTGTTGTCCATTTGTAATAGCACGGATTTTCCCTTGAGGAGAGGAGCCAAATGCAGGATTGCCATCCATGCTGCCCTTAGTTCCAGGATGTTGGATACCATCCCTTCCGCATTGAACCTCCATCTGCCCTGAACCAGCTGATCTTGGAGGTGTGCCCCCCAACCCAGCTGGCTTGCGTCTGATGTGATAATGGTCCATGAGATTGGGCCGAGAGGACAAGCAGCTAGTAGATTCGGAGACCTCGTCCACCACCAGAGGCTGGACTTCATCGAGGGAGTGATGGCTATCCTCTGACCGAGACGCTTTCTCCTCCACTGCTTCAGAAAACCTTGTTGAAAACCCCGTAAGTGGCTTCTGGCCCATTTTACCATCGGTATGCAGGCCGAGAGGGACCCTAGAAGGCTCAGGCAATCTGACGCTGGCATAGCGTGACTCCCCAATGCATGCTTCACCTTCTGCACCAACACCGGAATTTTGGCTGGTGGAAAGGACACTGACTTCCTCGGTGTGTTGAATAAGGCACCTAGGTATATCATTTTTTGTGTAGGTACAAACTGACTCTTCGAGTGGTTGATTAGCCATCCGAATTGTGTCAAGGTGTTCAAGACCATCTGCAGGTGCGACTGTAGAACTTCTCTGTGCTGAGACAGAATTAATATGTCGTCCAGATAGTGTAGGACTCGTATGCCCTTCTCCCGAAGGGGGGCTAAGATGGCTACCAGAACTTTGGTGAAGGTTCTGGGTGCTGATGAAATCCCGAAGGGGAGACACTGGAACTGAAAATGTAGGTTGCCTATTTGAAACCGTAGAAAATGTTGAAAGTTGTAGTGGATGGGGATGTGCAGATATGCGTCCTGGAGGTCTACAGACACCATCCAGTCCCCTGGCTGTACTGAAAGGATTACCGTGTTCAGAGACTCCATCTTGAAGTGTTCTACATAAAGGTACCTGTTTAGCCTTTTCAGGTCTAAAACCGGTCTCCAGCCCCCCGTTTTTTTGGGGACCAAGAAGACTGGGGAATAGAACCCTAAGTGCTTTTCCGATTCCGGAACCGGTAGGATTGCCCGTTGAGATAGAAGTATTTGCACGTATTGGACAAGTGTTTCCCTCTTTTGTTTTCCGGCTGGTATCTTGGTTGATTGGTAGGAGAAGGATGGAGGGCGGCATCTGAATTTCCAGAAATGTCCCTGAAGGACTGTGGATACCGCCCACTGGTCTGTACAATTTTCCACCCAAACCCGGGCAAAGGATCTGAGTCTTGCTCCCACTGGCCCGGCTTGGGTGGAGGGCGTGTCAAAAGGACTTCTGGTTTTCTATCGCCAGTGTAGGGGCCTTTGACTTTAGTTTGAGGAAAGAGGCCTGTGAGCCTTTCCAGTCCCTTCTGTATTGTTTACCCGGGCGATAAGCCCTGGAGTCTCTTGATCTCTGTTGGAAATTTGCCTGCGGAGTAAACTTCCTCCTTCTGCTCCTATCCTGGGGAATAAGACCGCTTTTCCCGCCTGTGACTCTGGATATTGCCATATCCATTTTATCTCCAAATAAGGACTTCCCGTCATACGGGATGCGACACCATGACTGTTTTGACGACGGGTCTGCTGACCATGGCTTAAGCCATAACGCTCTCCTGGCTGTGATAGAGTAAAGCATTGCTCTGGAGGAGCATCTTAGAACGTCTATGGCTGCTTCCGCCATGAAATCAGAGGTCAGCTTCAATTCATCTAGAGCTTTAATGATTTCTTCAGTATCTAGGCCACGTCTGAGGGCCAATTCAATATTATCTGTCCACACCCTGGTGGCTTTGGAGATTGAGGATAGGGCCACCGCCGGTTTGCAGGCTCCCCCCGATGCTTGGTATACTTTTTTCAGATCGGCGTCTATTCTGCGGTCTAGGACGTCTCTAAAGGAGACTGCGTCTTCTAAAGGTAGTGTTGTATTCCTAGCCAGTCGCATGACAGATGCATCTACTGACGGGACGGCATCAAAAATCTGAGCATCTCCTTCCGTTAGTGGGTAGAGTTTGGAAAAGCGGTTGAAGGCAAAGGGTCGTTTATCTACCTTCTTCCACTCCTCCAATACCACCCCCTTAATCTCCTCTATTAGGGGAAAGGCTGATTTCTTCCTGGCCAAATGTGGGAAGTATTTTCCTGCTTTATGTGGAGGTTCAGGATCTTCCTCCCACTGAATTGCATCCTTAACTGCACCAATAAAGGGTTCAATTAACCCAAAGTCGAAGGTCGATGTGCCCTCTTCTGGTATATTTCCGTCATCTTCCGAATTGAGCTCAGAATCAGGCTGGAGACTAGCTGTCTCCGCTACCCTTTGTTCAACAAGTGGGGTGGATTGATCCTGGGATGAGGCCAATTCCCTGATGGTGTCCTTGACTAATTCTTTGATTGAGCCTATGGACCCTTGTCTGTCGACCGTAGCCTCCAAAAAACACTGGCCACAGGCTAGCTTGTCTGGTAAGGCTTGCTTGCCGCATACCCAGCAATCCTTCCTCCCTGGTTGCAAAGACTTGCGCTGGGAGTCGTGTCTACTTGAGGAGTGGCGGGGTGACCTTCGGTCACTACGGGAAGCATGGGTTGAGGGTGAGCGACCCGAGCTTCTATGTCCCCCCGAACGTCCGTCACGAGAACTTCGATGAGAAGAAGTGCGGGCTGCTTCACGGCGTGGGCTATAAAGAAACAAAACAACTGGTGTTTCTATATATCCTCTAAAGTAGTAGTGCTCTTTGAATGGAAACAACTTACCTAACGTTGCAGCCCTTACCTAGTGGTATGTTGAGGATCTTTTTGATGCGGCAATACTGGGGCAGCTGTGTAAAATTTTTTAGCTAGTCAATACAGCACCGTGCAATGTCAGCGAATGTACATTTATATGTTTACCATCATTACGCTGCAAAATAACATTTTAGCATTAACACACAGGTAATTACCTTGGCTGGGTTCCATCTGGCATGTAGAATAGTTAATACTCACAGCAAGGTGTATTTTCTGACAATCTGCCATTTGATTGTGGTCCCAGGCTGTTTAAATAGGATTTTTTGCTTGGGTGTACCAAGATGGCCGCCGCGCGACTTCCTCCGGCTATTGCGCATGCGCGATTGCGTCATGCCGTGACTCCGCCCCCCGGACGAGTAAAGCTAGGTTGTGTGGGGCGCGCGAAGCGTCCACACTAGCCATAGGCATTTGCAGAAAGCAGACATTTAAATGCAGCAGTGCTAAGCTGCTTAAAGAGATCATTACCCGGGTAAAGCAATGTGTGACCCGAGGATTGTAACTGCCGCTGAGGAGAAAGTATGCTCCTGTGTGCCCTTCATGCCCAAAAAAAGATCCACAGAAAAAGGGGCTCCCACACTTATATGGCGCATTTAGCAGCCCAAGATGCGGGACTCCGTACTGCAGGAGAGCATGAACCTGCAACGGTAGCACCATGAGACGGTGAGGTAAGGCTGAATAGTGATCCTGTAGGGATTGAGGACAGGAAAAAGAATGTCTGAAGGGGGGAGTAACTCTTTCTTTTATAGAGTTACGTGGTCCTGGGGGTTGACCGGGGGCGGAGCCATCAACCATTAGTATGCTGCCATGGAAGGCACCAGGAAAAAATATTTAGAAGGGAAATCAAAGGAAAAGTTAAGTGAACCAACAATGCACTAGCTTAAAGGAACTTATTTAGAAAATAAAATACGAACCTTTACAACCCCTTTAATATATAATTCAAGGTATGGCTTTTTTTACAAGGTTACATTGATCCAGCATAGGCCAATGTAACTATGCATATACCATACCTTTAGGATCCTTCTAGAAGCTGGAAATCATTGTAGTAGGCACTGCTACAACTTATAAAAAAGCCATACCATTAATTTTACATTAAGCATGTGCAGTTTATGTTTTAGGGCAGATCCCATACTGTCTTTGCTGTTATTGGTTTTATGTAAAAAAACTTAAAGGGTAACTCCACTTTCGTGGGGGGGGGGGAGGGGGGGAAATAGCAAATAAAGAAAAAAATAATATAGCACATATAATTGCCACACTAATCATATTGTAATTTAATGTTATTAAAAATTACCTTTCCTTTTCAGTCTGCAGCCACTGTAATTTTCTGAGAATGCATTGCAATAATGCTACATAGAGTTTTTCTGTACACAGAGTGTGTACTGACCACTCTCCAGAAAACGGAAAATTTCCTATCAAATACTCAAGCCCTGTACACACGATCGGTTTGACTGATGAAAACCGTCCGATGGATGGTTTTCATCAGACCAACCGATCGTGTATGGTACCCATCGGTCTTTTTTCCACTGGTTGTAAAAAATAGAACTTGTTTTAAAATTTTCCGATGGATAAAAAACCGATGGGAATTTCCGATCGTCTATGGGCAAGTCCATCGGATCAAAAACCCACGCATGCTCAGAATCAAGTCGACGCATGCTCAGAAGCATTAAACTTCATTTTTCTCGGCTCATCGGAGTGTTTTACGTCACCGCGTTTGGAACGGTCGGTTTTTTGACTGATGGTGTGTGGGCAAGACTGATGGATATCCGATGGACAAATCCATCGGACGAAAATCCATAGGTTATCCGATCGTGTGTACGGGGCTTGACTGTAAATTTCCTTTCCTGAAAGGATCCATGGCAGCATACGTGTGGGTTGGCCCCGCCTCCATAACTACCCTATAGGACACCTCTCCCATAAATCTTTGCTCTGCACTACCAGCCATGTTCCGATACTAGCCTACTCCAAGCATTGGGAGGGACTCCTGCTGCCATGGAGCCTATCAGGAAAGGAAAACTACGGTAGGTATTTGATAGGAAATTTTCAGTTTTCCTGACAGGCTCCATGGCAGCATACATGTGGGAAATAACTCGCCAAACACACCCGGGTGGGTAAATGCTGAGCAAAGAAAACTAATTTATTTAACACCGTAAACGGACAGTACATGCAAACCAAAATTAACGAATGACAAGGCAGCTGGTTCAACACAATAGTGAGACACAAATCTGTTGATAGACGACCAGGAAGCTGCTCTACAGATTACTTCAGGAGCGACATGTCGAGAAGCCGCCCAAGAGGTCGAGATACTCCGAGTTGAGCGTGCAGTTACTGCCTCTGGAGGAGCCAGGCCTTTCGTTTTATAAGCCCTTTGAATGGTCTGTACGATCCATGCAGCAATGGATCTAACCAAAGCCCGATTTCCTTTGTTTTTTCCGTGCAGAAGGGTGAAAAAAAAATCTGTTTGTCTAAAGGGTGCCGTAACTTCCAGATATTGACTTAGAGTGTGCCCCACATCGAGGGGATGGACATCTTGGCCTTCTGTTGACCCAAAGGTGGGAAGCACAATTTCTTGATTTTTGTGAAAAACTGAAGTTACTTTAGGGTTTGAACCCAGCATTTAAGATTAACACTGCTCTGTCTGGAAAAAAAAGTTAAAAAAGGTTCCTTTGAATCTAGGTTTCTGATTTCAGACACTCTTTTAGCTGAAATAACCACCACCAGGAAGGCGGTCTTGAGTGTAAGATCTTTCACTGATAGAAGTTTGTCGGGATCTGATCCGAGCGTAAAAAGGAAATGCAGGGCAAGAGGAAGATCCCACTTGGGAAACCTCAGTTTCCTTTGAGGTCTAAGCCTGATAGCACCCTTGAAAAACTGGCGAACAAGGGAGTGATTAGCCCTTGAAACTCCTGTGAATGCCGAGATGGCCGATACTTGTACCCAAAGTGAGCTCACTGCTAGGGATAGGTCCAGACCTGATTGTAGAAAGCTAAGGATATCCTGAACTGCTGGAGTACTACAAGGATTAGGCCTAGGGGGACATGTGATCTGTGAACCTGGACCAGATACTTTCATAGACACTATTGGTTCTTTTCCTTCTGGCATTAAGGAGAGTCGAAATGGCCTATTCTGGACAACCTAGAGCCTCGAGCCTTCCCCTCTGAAAAAAACAAACACTTAGGTGCATGTGAGAAGGACAGGGGTGCAGAGATGTGCCTTAGGACAGTAGATCCAGCCTGAGAGGCAGGGGAACTGAGTTTCGATATCTGAGGAGTGTTAAGAGAGGAAACCATGGCCTGTTGGGCGAGAACGGAATTACTGCTATGACTTCCACTTCCTCTGTTCTGAGCCTGCGGAGTATCACAGGTACCGGAGGAAAGGCGTAAGCCTTGCTGAACCGCCACTGGTCTGTGAGGGCATCTATCCCATATGCCTGAGAATCCCGGAACCTCGAGTAGTATTTGGTCAACTTGCAATTGCATGGGGATGCAAAGAGGTCTACTTCTGGAGACACTCCCAGGGTCAGGAGCCACTCGAACACCTCTTTGTGGAGAGACCACTCATTGTTGTTCATTTGAACACTAGAGAGGAAGTCTACCTGTACATTCTGAATCCCAGGAATGTAGACCGCTGAGATGTTGAACAAACTCCTCTGAGCCCAGCTCATGACTGGCTCCACCTCCTGTAGCAGGGACCAGCTGCGAGTTCCACCCTGCTTCCTTATGTAGGCCACCGCAGTTGTATTGTCCAACCTGAGCATCACTGAAGAGTTCTTTATTAGATGGCGGAATGATAGGAGTGCCTGAAAGGCGGCCCGCAGTTCCAGTATGTTGGACACAATCCCCCAAGAAGGGGAGTGCCATCTGCCCTGAGACACTTCCGATAGGCAATGAGCGCCCCAGCCCCGATTGCTGGCATCTGAGGTTATTGTGACCCATGTGATGGGAATGATCAAGTGGCAATTGCAAAGATTTTTTCCCCTGGAGCCACCAATAGACAACGCTATTGTGTAGCGAAACGTACGTCGGGAGGCAGATGTACTGACGTCATCGCTCACGGACGGGAGACTGCATGCCGGCCGGCTCTCCTTAGCATTTTATGCTTTTTATGCACTACAAAATTGTAAGTTGCCATTTTATTTGAATAAATGTTTTTATTGAACGATACACACCATGTGGGCTTTTCCTTCTATTTCCGGACGTTGCTGGGCCATTGAGTTCTAACTCCTGGAGTGTGCAACACCTACTCATCGTGAGGACGGAGGCTGTATATGTGTTTTTGGGCTTGTATCAGCTTGCCTTCGGTAAGCGCATTTTATTGGTGGTGGGACACGAGTGTCATTTGGTGTTATTCTCAAGAGTCACCTTCTCTCTGCTCTATACCCACTTGCAAGATCTCAGTGGGAATCACATATGGACTTTTATTATTTTCACATATATTGGACTGTATTGGTGTCACTTTGGTATTTCAATTCATTTAATTCTACTCAATATTGGGTTGTTTTTCACATTTATGGTTATAGGAAACCTCTTCACTGCTGGTACACTATATATTTTTTGAGATTTTACATTATAATTAATCTTTTTTGCGCAGCTCCCTTCCCCCATTTTCCCATATTATGTATGTCCTGTCTGACATTTGGAGCTTGCTGTCAATTTAGGGGTGGTGTTCACATTTATTATTTAGCGCAGTATTTTTTTCCTCTATTTGCACCAAAGGAGAGACACTCTCATGGCTAGAGTGAGGTGGATGCGCTGGTTTTTGCTGGAGGAATTCCATTGTTGGAGGAACCCTTTTTGGAAGGGCCGTGTGTGCCACTGTGCCCACTTCACCATGGGAATAGTGGCTGCCATAGTACCAATCACCTTCAGACATTGGAGAGCGGAGAGGTGAGACGCAGCGAGGGTTGAGCGGATTCTGTTCCGGATTACCACAATCTTCTCCTTGGGCAGCGAGATAGTGCCTTCCAAGGCATGCCAGACGAGCCCCCACCTGGCATGCCTGAGCGGGCCCAATCTCAAAAAGACTTAGTGGAATCCCAGTTGCCAGAGTTACCACCCTTTGTGGGTTTTTTAAAAGAAGACTGCCTGGTTTTCCAGGATCTTTTTAACTCCCGACCAGGCCTGTAACTGCGCGCTTCCCTTGCGTGATAGGTATTCTGTGTTCTCGGGAAAGAGCGTCTCTGATTCTGTAAATGCCTATCCTGAGGGAGGAACCCCGACTTACCACTGCATGGCCCGGGTTATGGCGCTGTCAAGCTTGTTGCAGAAAAGAGATGTGCCCTCAAAGGGAATTCGGCACCAAGCTTGCTTAGAAGCCAGATCCGCCAACCAGGGACGGAGCCACAAAGCACGACGGGCTGTGACCACCGCCAACATAACCCGGGCCACCAGGCAGATGGCATCAATAGAAGCCACCCCCAGAAAGGATGCCAGCCTGATTTTTTGAATTGGCAAGTTTTTAGCCACTTCACTAGAGATACCTCTCAGGGACTCGTCCACACTGTCCGACCATGATTTCAAGACTTTTGAGACTGCGGTTAAGGCCAGGACTGGTTTACAGGCCGTTCCCGCTGTTGAGTAAATGCGCTTCAGATCGAAATCAATCCGTCTCTCCAAGGGATCTTTGCATGAGACCGTGTCCTCCAGAGGAAGAGTCACATACCTAACGAGTCTCATCAGCGCTGCGTCCACCAAGAGAGCTGACTCAAGATGTTTAACCTCTTCTTCCTTGAAGGGATATAGCTTTAAAATTTTAGACTGCATAGAACTTTTTCTGTCCATTCTGCCCATTCGTCAGAAATTATGTCACCTACTTCAGTGAGGAAGGGGAAATATTGACGCTCCTTATTGAGCTGCTTGAAATATTTTCTCTGCTTAGGAGGAAAAGTTACAGAATCTTCCCAATTCAGAGCTTCCCTTACAGCTCTCACCAAAGAAGGGACCAAGGCGCACTCGAAGCCCATCCCCGGATCCTCTGCTTCCGACTCGCTATCCGAGGGAGGAACGGATGGGTGGCTAGGCTGGGAAGACTCCCACGTCTCATGAGCCTGCCCCTCTCCTGATGGAGAGCTCAGAAGCTCCGGTGGGGGTTCAGAAGGCTTGTTAGTTTCTTTCACCTCTATTGATTCTCTCATGACCCATTTACTAATGATTCAAGGTGCTGGTCTGCACCCTCCCTCTCGTTAGCTGCTTAAGAGAAACAGCGGTCACAGAGAGACTTGCTGGCAGGGACCGGGGCCCTGCATCCCCAACATGACTTCTTCGGCCCCTTACTGTGACATGAGGGGGGGTGGGAAGAGTCTCTACTGTGGTGTCTGGATTTAGAGGAAGATCCATGGTGCCTGGACCCAGAGGAAGAGTGCCAGTGGTGTGATTTAGAAGACCCAATATTTCTGCGGCAACTGTGCTGTGGATCAGACCTGGAAGGGCTGTGGAGAGAAAAAAAGGAAAGAGAGAGAAGAGAGAGAGAAAAGCATATATATTACAGACAATGCCCTGTACTCCACTCTCCTCCCCCCAGCAGGCAGAACATAGGAAACAAAACAAAGGTCCCACATTCCTACCTGCTGCAATAGGACTGGCCACCAGGAGGCAGTGAAGGGTCCATTGCTATCCAAGGTAGACACTGCAGGTGGAAAAGCGAAGGATCAGACACCAGTAAGGGATATTCAAACCCTTAAACATCAGTACCTACCTGGGTTAGCCTCTACAGATTCCCAGGGAAGTTGCCTCATAAGCCCACGATCATTCCTGAGGCTCTGCAGGTTTCCCCCAGGTTTTAAAAGTGGTGCTGCGTGACGTTGCGGCAGCGCCAGGCCCGAGAAGCTCGCGAGCATGCGCGAACCAGGCCTCACTTTCGTTCCGGGAGCGTGCATGCGCAAAGTGGATGACGGGACCCGAAAGCGAGAGAGCGTTGGCTGGAACCAAAGGAAACCAGCCGCCATGCACAGGGACATCAGCAGGACAGGAAAAACATGAACACAGAAACAAAGTTAATATAATATACAAATACAAACACTGCTGCCATGAAGGCGACGTCAATCTTACCCACCTCCTACGATCGATTAGGCTAAGGAAATCCCAAACACACACACACCAGACTTCTAAGGCAGATAATAGCCGTCTGCAAACTGCTAGGCAATCAGGCCTGTGCGCGCTCGTCTGTTCGACGGACATGCTTCCAGCTCTACAGCGCTACTCTGCGTATACACTCCATACCCTGCTTAACAGTCAAGGCTTATCGGAGGGACGTAACACCATGTCGCTCTGCCAATCCTGATCGTAGGGGGGTCGTCTGCAGGTAGGAGAACTAACCATATGGCCCTACGGAGGAGGACAAAAAAGGAACATGGCTGGTAGTCCAGAGCAAAGATTTATGGGAGAGGTGTCCTATAGGGTAGTTAGGAGGTGGGGTCAACCCACACGTATGCTGCCATGGAGCCTGTCAGGAAACATAATTTCCTGCTTGTGTGGTTGACGCACCAATTTTCCCATAAGTCTGCCTAAGATACAATCAGATTTCCTGCAACAAAAATTTCATTTTTGGAGAGATACTTTCAATAAGAGCACATCTAAAGGGATGCAGGCCCATCAGATTTACTCATTAGTGCCCTGCAGCTGCCACAGCTGACTGATAATTATGAAATCACTCTCATTAGACCCACTCAGTCCAGAGGCACAGACAAACACACATGGATTATTTCAGAATAACAAAAAGGTAGGAATCTGCAACAAAGGTTGTTATAATCCTTGCAATGTACATAGATCACCCAGAGGGGAATGTTTTTTTTCTCAACAAAAGTGGAGTTACGCTTTAATAGAAAGTAAAGTCGCTTGCTATGGGGGGAGACATGTTAGCTCGAACCCAAGTCCACCCCCAACTCTCTGCTCACAGGATTTTACTGACAGCAGCAGGAGCAACTCCCGCTGTTCTGAGCAAAGCCTGTGAGACCAGGAAGAAAGGGAAAGAAGACCTACAGCCAGGCACAGCATTGGTTTGATACAGGAGTCAGGTAATTGTTAACGGGGGGGGGGGGGGGGGGGACACACACACACACACAGTGGAAGTGTTTTTACATACAGTTTTTAATATACAAACACCTAATTGCTTTTTAAGAATAAGTAAAATAGTTATTTATGATAATGCAGTGCTAAATACCCTCTTCAATAGGAAACAGGAGGCTAGGCAGGAAAGCACCTATATGGCAAAATTAGCCAATAGGAGCTACTCGTTCATCATGCAAACCTAATAATGGTTGGTATAGATCATGGATATGCAATTAGCGGACCTCCAGCTGTTGCAAAACTACAAGTCCCATCATGCCTCTGCCTCTGGGTGTCATGCTTCCTGCTGTCAGAGTCTCGCTATGCCTCATGGGACTTGTAGTTTGGCAACAGCTGGAGGACCGCTAATTGCATATCCCTGGTATAGATTCAAGGACCATGGAGCAATCAAAATGAACCATGGCCTTCAAATTGCTGGATATGGCCATGGTCCAGCACCTCTGTGCATGTCTTTGGCCGCAACATGAAGAAAATTATGTTATACAATCTGCAATAATTACTGCTGGTGATTGTGATGCTTCTAATAGATGTGGAAGGAGCAGGATTCATTCCTCTATAGAAACATATATTTATATTTCAGTTCATTTTTTTCAGACACCTTGTCAGTAGGGGTGTTGCTACTGGCAACAACCATTATGGTAACCTTTAAATCAATGATACACACATGCAGTGGCATAACTAGAACCTTCAGGGCCCCGATGCAAGAAACCATGAAGTGCCCCACTGAGCCCCGGACAGGGCCCTTTCCCCCGAGCTTGGTGGCGGAACAACAGGGCCCGGTCGCAAGTGGGTGGCTGCAAATAAAGAAACAGATTTCTCCATTTCCCCCCGCTTCTCCTCCTCTTCCTCCCGCAGGTATTCAGCGGCTGCAGGAGGAAAATGGAGGGATCGGTTCCTCTTTGTCGGTGTTTCTCAATCTTTTTCCAGTCAGGGCACCCTTGAAGTATACCCCCTAGGGGAATGGGGATGCACTGCAACCACCACTGCATAGTGATGATGCATATAAGGGGTTAAAACAGGCGGTCAGGAGGCAACACATTGCCTCTTTACCGGCTGCCAAATGCCTCTGAAAAGCAATCTGAGCTTGGATCGCTTTTCAGAGGAACAGCATTTTTTTGCTGGTACTATGAACAAGCAAAAAAAAATAAAAAATCGTTTCTGATTGTACACATATACGGGGTCAGGATTAAAAGCGCATACATGAAATGTGCATACATACATGTAAACACACACATACACATCTATAAACACACACACGCATAATACACACACATATACTGTATACACACACACACACACATATATAAATGCACATATGCACACACATATAAACTAGTGGTGGCTGCTGTCCAAAATGTTTAGGGGGGCGCAAGCAAACTGAAAAATTCAGGAAAAAAAATGCAGCCTCACTGTACCATCAAACGCAGCCACGGTGCACATCAAATGCAGCCACTGTGCCCATCAAACGCAGCCACTGTGCCCATCAAACGCAGCCACTGTGCCCATCAAACGCAGCCACTGTGCCCATCAAACGCAGCCACTGTGCCATCAAACGCAGCGACTGTGCCATCAAACGCAGCGACTGTGCCCATCAAACTCAGCCACTGTGCCCATCAAACGCAGCCACTGTGCCCATCAAACGCAGCCACTGTGCCTATCAAACTCAGCCACTGTGCCCATCAAATGCAGCCACTGTGCCCATCAAACACAGCCACTGTGCCTTCAAACGCAGCCACTGTGCCCCACTGTGCCCATCAAATGCAGCCACTGTGCCCATCAAACGCTGCCACTGTGCCAACTCAAACGCAGCCACTGTGCCCATCAAACACAGCCACTGTGCCCCACTGTGCCCATCAAACGCAGCCACTGTGCCATCAGACGCAGCCACTGTGCCATCAAACGCAGCCACTGTGCCCATCAAACGCAGACACTGTGCCATCAAACGCAGACACTGTGCCCATCAAATGCTGCCACTGTGCCCATCAAACGCTGCCACTGTGGCCATCAAACGCAGCCACTGTGCCATCAAACGCAGCCACTGTGCCCATCAAACGCAGCCACTGTGCCCATCAAATGCAGCCACTGTGCCATCAAACGCAGCCACTGTGCCATCAAACGCAGCCACTGTGCCCATCAAACGCAGCCACTGTACTCATACAATGTAGCCACTGTACTCATACAATGTAGCCACTGTGCCCATCAAACGCAGCCACTGTGCCCATCAAACATATACACATACATGCACACTCACATACATACATATGCACATACACACACATGCATATATACATGCACATATACACATACATGCACACACACATACAGTAGATACATAGTCTTATAAAAAACTGCAAACATTTAATTTACCTCTTCCTGCCGGGTACTGCACTGTAGGGGGAGATAAAGAGCACTGCTTTCACTTTAGGTCGAATCAGTGCGACCAGCTCCCTGCACAGTGCCGAGTACAGCTCGGCTGAGGATCGGGGATGCTGCTCCTCGTATCAAAGTATACAGGGGGCTCTCAAGGGCCCCCTGCAGCAAGGGGCCCAGTCGCCATGGCGACCTCAGCGTCCCCTATAATTCCGCCACTGCACACATGCTAAAATGAGGGGGGGGGGGTTCTTCTGACAATATCCGTTGGATTTCTGTTGTATGTTTAACATACATTCCAGATACTGAATTAACCACGACTTAAGCACTTGGCGTCCGCGCTATATCCGAATGATGGCTACAGCGCGGACCTGAATTGCCGGGAGGCAGTCAATAGACGTCCTCCCCTTTCCTCGCTCCCCGCGCGCCCCCTGCAGGGCATGCAGGGCGCGCGCTGTGATCACCGAGTCACTGAGACTTGGGTGATCACAGATCCGAGTAAGGGGCCGATCCCGGCTCCTTACCACGTGATCAGCTGTCAGCCAATGACAGCTGATCACGTGATGTAAACAAAAGCTCGGTAATCTTTTTTTTTTCTTCTCACGCTGACAGCGTGAGGAGAAAAAAAAGATGATCACCGACTCTTGTGCAAAAGACATCGGTCCCGAAGAGGAAGGAACACAGGCACCTCATCTGTGCCTACTAGTACCGCCTGCCAGTGCCACCTGCCAATGCCACTTGCCAATGCCACCTGCCAGTGCCCACCAGTGCAAAAAAGTACCACCTATCAATGCCCACGAGTGCCACCTATCAATGCCCACCAGTGGTACCAATCAGTGCCTCATCAGTACCACCTAGCAGTGCTGCCTATCAGTGTCACCTACCAGTGCCGATCAGTGTCCTTCATTGCCACCCATCAGTGCCCATCACTGCCACCCATCAGTGCCCATCACTGCCACCTATCAGTGCCCATCACTGCCAGCTATCAGTGCCACCTATCTGTGCCACTTTTCAGTGCCTACCAGTGCCACCTATCAATGCCTTTCAGTGCCACCCATCAGTGCCACCTCTCAGTGCCACCTCTCAGTGCCCACCAGTGCCACCTATCAGTGTTCACCAGTGCCGCCTATCAGTGCCCACCAGTGCCTCCTATCAGTGCCCATCAGTGCATCCCATTACTGCCCATCAGTGCAGTCCATCAGTGCCCATCAGTGCAGCCCATCAGTGCCCATCTGTGCAGCCCATCAGTGCCCATCAGTGCAGCCTCTTCAGCGTACATCAATGAAGGACAAAAATTACCTGTTTGCAAAATTTTATAACAAAATATAAAACGGTTTTGTATTTTTTTTTTTTATTGGTATTTCTCAATTTTTTTAACAAAAAAATTAAACCACAGAGGTGATCAAATACCACCAAAAGAAAGCTCTATTTGTGGGGAAAAAATTATAAATGTTTTATTTCTGTACAGTGTTGTATGACCGCGCAATTGTCATTCAAAGAGTGAGAGCGCTGAAAGCGGAAAATTGGTCTTTGCAGGGGGGGTTAAGTGCTCAGTAAGCAAGTGGTTAGAGTGGATGTAAACCTGATTCATGAAATTTGATCTGGACACATATATCTGCAGTGTTTTCTTACCTCTCTGTGTCCCGTGGCTTTCTCCTGCTCCGTTCTTCTGTTATCAGACTGTTAACTTCTGACAAACTCTCCGACACATGAGATAAAAACAGGCTGAATTTTGTGTCGGGGGAGGTTGCTATGAATAGATTAGCAGGCAGCTTACCATGTCACAGAACACCTCTGAGGCCTCGTACACACAACCGATTTTCTCGTCGTAAAAAACACGTCGTTTTTTTCGACGAGATTCTTGTTAAGCTTGTCGATTTTCTCGTCAAGCTTTCTATGCGTACACACTGTCATTTCCCAATTTCCTCGTGGTTCTCTGCGCTCACGTCCAGCACGTACGACGGCACTATAAAGGGGAAGATCTTTTTTCTTGGCGCCACCCCTTGGGCTGCTTTTGCTGATCTCGTGTTACCGCGCGTGAAGTAAAAGTTTGGGAAGAGACGATTCGCGCTTTTCAGTCTTCGTACTTTTCAGATCGTTTTCTGCCGTTCAGTTTGTGCTTGTGGGTTTGTATCTTGACTTTCAGGGCGTCTAGGCAGGTCGTATCTGTTTTACAGTGCGTTCTTGCCTGTTCGTTTCTGATTTTCAGTTCGTTATTCATAGGCCTTGCTGTTCTAAAGTGCGTTCTGTTCTGTACGTTCTGATTAGACGACCGTTTCCTAGCCATGTCGCCTGGACGTTCTCGTCGTCGAGTTCGTGCTGTGCGTGTGCTTGGTGTTGGTCTGCTTGTTTTGGACCAAGACCAGTCCATGAATGGTGTGAGGAGGAGTTCATGGACCAAGAATTGGTTGCTCCAGCGGGACCAATTCTGCCACATGCCTCTGCTGCGGGAGATCGTCGAGAATAATCCTGAGGACTACAGGAATTTTCTGAGGATGCCTGACCCCGTTTTTCAGGAACTGTTGGCTTTGGTGTCCCCCTATATTACCAGGAAGGACACCGTTATGCGGGAAGCCATCAGTGCTGAGCAGAGGCTCATCGCCACGTTGCGTTACCTGGCGACAGGGAGAAGTCTTCAGGACTTGAAGTTCACCACAGGCATCTCCCCCCAGACTCTGGGCCTCATAATCCCAGACACCTGTTCTGCCATCATCCAAGTCCTGCAGGAGGACTATATTAGGGTAAGTTTTCTCCCTTAACATCACATTTTAGGTATTACATGTATGCTAATGTATTGTATTTCTTTCATCCTTCCCTAATTACCATGATTGTAATATGCTGAGAATGTCCCCTTTGTCCCCATGCATGTTGGAAGCTTTAGATTGCCCCTTTTTTCTCCTCCATAAAAATTTCCCCTCACTAACTTTTCCAGCAGGGGCGCCTGTTGCTCCAAATGAGGCTTCCATCCTTTTTTGCTCTGTTGCCTAATAAACGCCCCCAGTTGTCCCCTCCAATGCAGCCATTTTGTTCCCTCAAATGCAGCCATTTAGTCCCCTCTAATGCAGCCAGTTTCCCCCCAGCCCTGCACTTACCTTCTTGTGGTCAGCGCCATCCTTCTTCTGTCCTTGATGTCTTCTCCTTCCCTTCATGTTGCATCAGCCAATCATGTTACCATTAAACAGACTTGGTGAACATGATTGCCAGAGCAGCCTGTCAGTGTTTACACAAGGAATGCCCCCCTCCTTGCGTCTCCGATTTTTCTTTGATGAAGCCAATTACATCCCTCATGTTGTAATTTGCAAGACTATTTTAATACCTGTTTCTGCTCTGCAATTTTAACCCCCTAAATGCCGCAATTAATCATATGTCGGTCGCTTTACAAGAGGCCATCCACCTGAATAGTGTGCGGCATAGAAAATACATAGGTTCATGCAACACATGAACCTATGTATTGTTCTGAGTGATGGGCACAGGAGAGAGGGGACAGTGCTCCAGCGCCCACTCTGAACGCACCGCCACTGCAATGCTATCCTGTGGCCAAACACATCTCCCCCCCCTAAATAATTTAGTAATGGCCCATCAGAGGGGGTGATGAATATGATAAATGAGCCTTCCATTATACTTTTTTTACACACCTTAATAAACGTATAATTAGATTGATGTTGGTCTCTAATTTTTTGGGATAGAATTTCCTTGTAATGTATGCCTTTGGTTTTCTAATATTATTTCATCTTGTTTCACTCCACAGCTTCCTTCCACGCCACAGGAATGGCAGACTGTGGCATCGGAGTTTGCCACGCGGTGGGACTTCCCCAACTGCGGTGGTGCCATAGACGGGAAGCACGTCCGCATCGTGCCGCCACCCCGTTCTGGGTCCTACTACTACAATTACAAGGGGTTTCATAGCATTGTGCTGATGGCGGTGGTGTCAGCACGGTATGAATTTCTCTATGTTGATGTAGGGAAAAATGGCCGGATGTCCGATGGGGGATCCTTCATCCAGACAGAGTTTGCCCTCCGTCTCCAGAGTGACGACCTTGCATTGCCACCGGATGCAGGGAATATTGAAGGACTCCCCTTTGTTTTTTTGGCTGATGAAGCCTTCGGACTCGGACGGCATCTTATGAGGCCATTTCCACAGAGGAACCTGACCCCAGAGAAGAGTGTGTTCAATTACCGGCTGGCCAGGGCCCGAAGAGTCGTTGAAAATGCCTTCGGCATAATGGCCAGCCGGTTCCGCCTTTTTATGACTTCCATCCACTTGGCGGACTACAAAATAAACTATGTAGTGTTATGCTGCTGTGTGCTACACAACTTTCTGAGCCAAAAATCAAATTCCTATATGGCCTCAGTTTTGCCAGAGGCTGGACTTTCCCCTGCAAATCCCCTTCCGGGCCTGGAATCTGCCCGTCTTGGCTTGCCCCCCCAAAATGCCCGTGTTGTTCGGGACAAATACATGGAGTATTTCACGGGTAGGGGGGCAATTCCTATGCCAGCCTATGTCTAAGTATCCCAATAAAAATCTTGTTTAAACCTTTAATTATTTGTTCTTTCCTGTCTCCTAGTTTGTCTTTGTACATTTGTAGTGGCAAGTGTATTTTACTTTAGTAAATAACAACCAATTTCACTATGTTACCTTACAAAAGAACCAAATAAGCTTAGAGAGTATTATAAAAAGAAGCTACACGTTGTTTGTGGTCAAATATTTTACTCTGTGCACATTCTCTTCATTTTATTTTTTTTGCTTTTACTTTGGGGTTGGCCTGGCCACAACCCGGCAAATTTTGGCTTATGAAAATAGAAAAATATCACTTGCATTTCTAAAATTACAACATTGGATACCTCTGAGCAATCGGAGACATTCACTTACACAAACTATGTCTCTATGTGCCCGTCCTAATATGGGGTCCTGCCACCCCTTGCCCAGCCAAAAATTCAATATGCACACATTTTTAATTTTTGGCATATAGGAAGTTTACAATCCTGATCCCTATTGTCAACATGTGCTATCTGCCATCAGGGGTGTTCAATGGACGTGTTTTGGGGGTGCATCCCCTTCCTCAGTTCACCGACTTTTGATACGAGGAAGGGGTTGCACCCACAAAAGACGTACATGGATATCCCCTGATGGCAGATAGCACATGTTCACACACTGTGTGCATATTCAATTTTTGGCTGGTTTGTTACTCAAAAAATTAGAAAAAAATATAAAAACAAACATGTAAAAACAAATGTGTTTGGAGGGCTTATTGAATTCTCCCCAAAACATTGAGAATGTCTTTAAATGTTTGTTCCATCACATGGATTCTTTGTTTAATTAGGTCCAGTTCCGTGCTACATTCCATCACTTGCTGGATGAGGCGGAGGGCACTGTCAGCAGAGAACCGTGTGCTATCCTTCACAACATTTACATCCCCTAAAACCCCCAAAAAAAAATTAATTAAACTCTGCAGGCCTACCTCGCTTACCTTAAGCTGTGGTGTCAGATACTGACCTGTTGTGGTGACCAGATCCACAACGTCATCCACCTCTCCTTCCTGCACTTCTCCTTCCTCCACCTCAACTTCCTGCACATCTTTCGGTTGTGGATCTTTGGGAGTTTGGTGTTGTTTGGAAGTTGTGGGGTGCATGTGCTCCCTGGAGTGTCCTCCTCCCAGTCTTCTCTCCCCTATGAGAATAAAACCAAAGGTCTATTTATTACACTGTAAATCTCCTTGTTAAACTAAAAAAACGATAAATTGTTTGGAAGTGGTGTACAAGTGTGTGTTTGTGTGGAATTTAAAGAAGAATGCATTATTTATGACCCCAAATATGTTTAGTATTCACATTTGGATGTAATTTTTGGGACATGGAGGCACCACAAATAAACTCTGATGCACCTGTGTGGGACACCCAAAATAGGCGGGTCTGTTGGCCCACACTATAGTGCTCCAAAGTACAGATGTGGAAGCAGCTGCTGAGTGTCCTCTCCTTTACACTGATAAAAGTTTGCATTTCATTCTCCTTACAAACACATCATCTAGACTAAAAAATTATCCACAATACTTGATCAAAAATGGCAGATGTCTAATTACTTTTGTGACTCTTAAATAAGCCAAAACCGCGGATAGTGGCCGAACGAAGTGTCGGTAACGTAACGAACGACTACTGTGCCCAACCTAGTTCAAAATATGACATTTTGGAAGGGAGTCCAATATGAGAAAAACAAAAAAACATGTCAGTTTATAAAAAGATTAATAGCAGAAACGTCGTCATTTTACTTACTTTTAGCGAGCATCCTCTTTATGCTCCTCAACTGGTCTGGCTCCCTCAGTTTGAGGTCTGACCACCTCTTTCTGAGCTGCTCATTTGAGCGTTTCACCCCGAACTTCGCCCTCAGACTCTTCACAACTTTAGTGAGGATTTTGGCCTTCCTTCTATTTGGTTTGCTATACGGCCCATGCTTGGCATCATAATCAGCCTTGACCAAGATGTCCACCATCTCCGCCATCTCCGCCAAAGACATATTCGATGCCTTGAATCTCCTCCTTGATCGTGACGTGTCCTTGGTCTCCGGGCTTGTCTCCTCGCTAGTTGCGGAATTATCAGACACCTGCTGTAACTCCGCCATATCTGTCTGCGCGCCGAAAGAGAAGGGGCGGGGAAAAGATGTAAGTTAGAACGTCATGGGCGGGCGACGTGTGCGGAGCGACGTGTTCGAATTTTGACGCATGCGTGGTGTATATATAGCAAACACACATGTGACTATAGTACGTTCGGGGTGCGGAGAGAGGAGTTCAAGTGACGGACGTGCGAACGAAGGTATGTGATTTTGTGACTTGGAAAAATTGTTGGCCTATACTGTCTTGAGATTGTTGGAGGATATATATGGTGACTAGGATGTGAAGGAGGTTAGACTGTTTGCCTCACATTATTTTAATATAATTTATTTTACTTGCAGATACAATATGAATGTCTTTATTAGCGACAAAGAGTTCCTGGCGGAATTTATTGACCGGGTAAGGGAGCTGCCGGCTCTGTGGGAGACGAAAAACGCCATCCATAAAAAAAAAGGGGTGAGAAAAGCAGCGCTGGAGAAGCTGCTCCCATTTGTGCATACCAAGGTGCCCACAGCCACAGCAAAACAAGTGGACACTAAAATTGGGAGCTTGAGAGGTACCTACAGGACTGAACGCTCTAAGGTGCTGGCTTCTCAGAGGTCAGGAGCAGCAGCAGATGATGTTTATGTCCCGATTTTGTGGTACTACAACAGGATGTCCTTCCTGGATGACCACATTGAGACAAGGCCATCACTCTCCACTCTTCCCCCCAGACTTCCCTGCAGCCAACCTGAGCCTTCTCTGGAGCAAGAGGAGGCAGCCATCCTGGATGATCCTGATTTGGCCATCTGGAGCCAGGTATAGTATTAACTGAAAATGTATTGGGATAAAATTAATGTTTCCCAAATATGTCAGGATGAGAAACATACATTATTTTGTATTACACAAGTGAAATCAGGATCTGTAGACATTATTCTGCACTTTATTGTGTGGTAAATAGTCAAGCTGATGTTGTGGTAAATTTAAAGCAAGGATTTATGCATTTACATTCTAATTGCTTCCATCAGGATTACAAAGTTTGATGCAAAGATTAAACCAACATATTAAACTATGTTCCTTTTTCATACACAGGATGAAATCAGCCAGGAGGAGGGTCTGGAAACTGTCAGGCAGGAGGAGGAAGGGCCCAGTGGCAGCCAGGAGGTGGCAGGGCCCAGTGGCAGCCAGGAGGTGGCAGGGCCCAGTGGCAGCCAGGAGGTGGCAGGGCCCAGTGGCAGACAGGAGGTGGCAGGGCCCAGTGGCAGACAGG
The DNA here is from genome assembly GCA_029206835.1 of Rana muscosa. Classification (NCBI taxonomy): domain Eukaryota; kingdom Metazoa; phylum Chordata; class Amphibia; order Anura; family Ranidae; genus Rana; species Rana muscosa. The sequence continues at coordinate 975,216,822 of CM055118.1, read as the reverse complement.
AGGTGGCAGGGCAAAGGAGAAGCACCAGATCCCAGGTGCCTCCCATCCGGTTTCACAAAAGAGGCAGGAGGGACAGGACCACCAGTGAGGCAGCAATGGCCCTTATTAAAGAGGCCCATGCCACCCTCAAGGAGCCCACATCCCCTGAAGAGGCCATTGCCGGCCTAGTGGAGGCTAAGTTCAAGGTGATGAGCATGGAGCAACGCCTCCTATGCGAGCCCCTGCTCATCACCTTGCTCAACAAGGGGGTGATGGAGCAAATTACCCCCAATACCGCCATATGTGAGGTGGCCCAACTGACCCAACCTCAACCTCCACCTCCACCTTCCTCTTCTGCCCCACCCCCTTCTGCTACACCTCCACCTTCTGCCCCACCCCTTCTGCTACACCTCCACCTTCTGCCCCACTCCCTTCTGCTACACCTCCACCTTCTGCCCCACCCCCTTCTGCTACACCTCAACCTTCTGCCCCACCCCCTTCTGCTACACCTCCACCTTCTGCCCCACCCCCTTCTGCTACACCTCCACCTTCTGCCCCACCCCCTTCTGCTACACCTCCACCTTCTGCCCCACCCCCTTCTGCTACACCTCCACCTTCTTCTGCCCCACCCCCTTCTGCTACACCTCCACCTCCTCCTCCTGACAGGAGTACCCCTCCAGTGGGCCAGCCTCCAGCCAAACGAAGAAGGAAGGCTGCAGGAAAGGCTGCAGGAAAGGCTTCAGGAAAGGCTTCAGGAAAGGCTTCAGGGAAGGTTGCCAGGAAAAAGAGGAAGTGATGGCCTCGCTTCATTGTGGTCGGACAGAAGGCAGCCTGTTGTAGTACCACACACTTGGGACATATATCTCACCTGCTGCTGTTCCTGACCTCTGGGAGGCCAGCATCAGATTGTGTTCAGAAATGTGGGCCTTCTCAAGCTCCCAATTTTAGTGTCCACACAGGGTTGCTGTGTGCTCTGGGGTCCCTGGGATGCACAAATGGCAGCAGCTTCTCCAGCGCTGCCTTCTCTTTATTTAAGTTATAAACATGAATAAATGTGTTTTTTGTTTAAGTTCATACTTGACTATGTGTATTTTTAAATAAAAAAAAACAAGCTTTGGAGTAAGCAGATACATTTGACTGACAATAAAAGGCACAGATATCACCCCCCCAAAAGAATAACTAAATCTGATTAGCACAAAAACATGGTGTGAAATTTAAATAATATAGATTCCAAAATTAAATGGGAGATCGCTATCAAAACATTGAGAAATTATAATTAACATCATTTTGAAAAATCTAACCATTTAAATTATTCCTAAAAACTTGCACGATATAATACACATAAATCTTATAAAGAGCAGCATGAAAAAGGTTAAAAATAAGGCTCAACTCTGTGTGAATATCAGCAGCAAAAGAAGGTCACTCGTTTTGATTAATGTAACATTCTAACGAAGATTTCAATGCAGAACATTTAAACGATGAAATATTTATGAGCGTGACGAATGTGCTCTCTCCATTATGAAGGCTTGTTTTACCAGAAGATGCGCTCCCGTCTCATAGTTGCTTGTGAGCATGCGCGCTTTTTGAAGAGTCGTAAAAGCATACACACGAACCATTTTCTCGTCACAAAACAGGCCGACGAGAAACACGACGAGGAAATCTGGAATCCTGACGAGAAAATAGAGAGCAGGTTCTCTATTTTCTCGTCGAGATTCTCGGCAAGTTTCTCGTCGTAAAACCATACACACGAACGTTTTTCTAGACAAAAAAACTCTCGCGCCACTTTTCTTGACTGTTTTGGACGAGAAAATCGGTCGTGTGTACGAGGCCTGAGAGTCTTTTCATATGTGGAGACCGGGTGTGTGCCTTTCCTCCAATCAGGTGTTTTGGCTGCCTTGGCTGTGGGCCCAGACTTCACATTCCGTGTTAAACAGGTAGAGAAAATTTCCTAACATGATTTAAAATTTCTAAACAGTATATAAAGTTGAAGACAGCACATATGCATGTAAAACTTATGTAGGGGGATTTGTTTCATCCCTGTGTATCATCTGAGGCTGTTCACTTCACTGGGTAAGGGGTTACATCCACTTTTAGGTTCAAGAGAAAATAATAAAAAAATTGTAACCTCACAAATTAATTTTAAGGTATACACAATGATCATCATTGAAAAAGAGGAACCACATTTAAAAAAAAGTCTAAATTCTGTTGAAGAGAAAATTGAGCTGTTTTTTCAGTTATTTGTGCCTGAGTGTTTTTCTGTGATTTCTGTAGGGATGTTAGATTATATGGTCCTTTAACCACTTGTCCCCCGCCCACCGTCAATTGACGGCGAGCGGAGGACACTCTCGTTCTGACAGGACGTCATATGACGTCCTGCCTTTAAAACGAGCAAAGACCCGAAGTGCGTGCCCGGCGGCCGCGATTGCCGCCGGGCACCCGCGATTTCCCGGGAACCGAGCAGGAAAGTGGATCTGTATGTGTAAACACACAGATCCACGTCCTGTGAGGGAGAGGGGACCGATGGTGTGTCCCTTGTACATAGGGACAACCATCGGTCACCTCCCCCAGTCAGTCACCTCCCCCCACAGTTAGAACACATTGAGGGAACATATTTAACCCCTTCCCGCCCCCTAGTGGTTAACCCCTTCCCTGCCAGTCACATTTATACAGTAATCAATGCATTTTTATAGCAGGGATCGCTGTATAAATGTGAATGGTCCCAAAAATGTGTCAAAAGTGTCCGATGTGTCCGCCGCAATATCGCAGTCACAATAAAAATCACAGATCGCCGCCATTACTAATAAAAAATAAAAATAAAAATAAATGCTATAAATCTATCCCCTATTTTGTAGACGCTATAACTTTTGCGCAAACCAATCAATATGCGCTTATTGTTTTTTTTTTTTTTTTTTACCAAAAATATGTAGAAGAATACGTATCGGCCTAAACTGAGGAAAATTTTAATTGAAAAAAAAAATGGGTATTTATTATAGCAAAAAGTAAAAAATTGTGTTTTTTTTCCAAACTGGACGCTCTTCTTTTGTTTATAGCGCAAAAAATAAAAACCGCAGAGGTGATCAAATACCACCAAAAGAAAGCCCTATTCGTGGGAAAAAAAGGAAGCAAATTTCGTTTGGGAGCCACATCGCACGTCCGCGCAATTGTCATTCAAAGTGTGACAGCGCTGAAAGCTGAAAAATGGCTTGGGCAGGAAGGGGGTTTTCGTGCACAGTAGGGAAGTGGTTAAAGTCAAGGGCTATGACAGACAGCTCATGGTACACCACAAGTCTCTGCAGAGTAGGATGGCACAAGGAGCTCTTTATAGTTTAGTGAATTTTCCATCCAAATATTGAATTCTATTAGTCACAATCCGTCCTGTACTCAGAACTTGCATACTTTTGCTAATAGATAAAATGACATCTGAAAATGCAAAGTCAAATGTGTTAATGTCAGAAAGTCAAATCACCATTAAGGTTGAACCTTGGCCAGGTCAATTATATCTGCTAATATCATCTAATCCAGTGTTTCTCAACTCCAGTCCTCAAGGCGTCCCAACAGGTCATGTTTTCAGGCTTTTCATTATTTTGCACAGGTGATTTGATCAGTTTCACTGCCTTAGGCTGGGTTCACACTAGTGCGACACGACATCTGTCCTACTTTGGATCCGACTTTGCCCTGCGACATGAAGCCGACATATGTCCGACTTTCAATGAACGGGGATCCGACTTGGATCCCCGCCAATATCAGGCACTGTGTTTGGTTTTAATCTTGAGGGGGAACTCCAGGCCAAATTTTAAATAAAAAAAACGGCGTGGGTTCCCCTCCAGAGGCATACCAGGCCCTTGGGTCTGGTCTGGATTTGAACGGGCGCCCCTACGCCGAAAAAACGGCGTGGGGGTCCCCCCAAAATCCAAACCAGACCCTTATCCGAGCACACAACCTGGCAGGCCGCAGGGGAAGAGGGGGGATGAGAGAGCGGCCCCCCCTCCCTCCTGAACCGTACCAGGCTGCATGCCCTCAACATGGGGGGTTTGGTGCTCTGGGGCAGGGGGGCGACCTGCGGCCCCCCCACCCCAGAGCACCCTGCCCCCATGTTGATGAGGACAGGGCCTCTTCCCGACAACCCTGGCCGTTGGTTGTCGGGGTCTGCGGGCGGGGGGCTTATCGGAATCCGGGAGCCCCCTTCAATAAGGGGGCCCCCGGCCCCCCCACCCTATGTGAATGAGTATGGGGTACATCGTACCCCTACCCATTCACCTGGTGGAAAAAAATTGCAATAAAAAAACCACACAGCTTTTTAAAGTATTTTATTGCACAGCTCCGAGGGTCTTCTTCCGACTTCGGGGGTCTCCGGTGTCGTCGCCGCGCTCTCCGGTTCTTTCTTCCGCCCGGGCCTCCGCTAACATCTTTTTAGCTCTTTTGCTAACGGAGGCCCGGTCTTCTGCGTCGTCTCGTCCGGCTCTCCGTTGTCCTTCTGCCGGCCCCTCCACTAACTTCTTGGTAGCTCTTTTGCTAGTGGAGGAGCCGGTCTTCCCGTCGTCGCCGTCGGCGTCTTCTTCCCTCTTCTCCTCCTCGATGTTGACGCGTCGCTTCCTCCCGCTGTAATACTGGCTCTCCGCTCCGCATTAATATAGGCTTCTCATGACGTCACAGTCACATGTTCCGGGGCACATGGCCCCGGAGCATGTGACTGTGACGTCATGGGAACATGTGACTGTGACGTCATGAGAAGCCTATATTAATGCGTAGCGGAGCGGAGAGCCAGTATTACAGCGGGAGGAAGCGACGCGTCAACATCGAGGAGGAGAAGAGGGAAGAAGACGCCGACGGCGACGACGGGAAGACCGCGCCCCTCCACTAGCGAAAGAGCTACCAAGAAGTTAGTGGAGGGGCCGGCAGAAGGACAACGGAGAGCCGGACGAGACAACGCAGAAGACCGGGCCTCCGTTAGCAAAAGAGCTAAAAAGAAGTTAGCGGAGGCCCGGCAGAAGAAAGAACTGGAGAGCGCGGCAACGACACCGGAGACCCCCGAAGTCGGAAGAAGACCCCCGGAGCTGTGCAATAAAATACTTTAAAAAGCTGTGTGGATTTTTTATTGCAATTTTTTTCCACCAGGTGAATGGGTAGGGGTACGATGTACCCCATACTCATTCACATAGAGTGGGGGGGCCGGGATCCGGGGGCCCCCTTATTGAAAGGGGATTGAAAGGGGCTCCCGGATTCCGATAAGCCCCCCGCCCGCAGACCCCGACAACCAACGGCCAGGGTTGTCGGGAAGAGGCCCTGTCCTCATCAACATGGGGGCAGGGTGCTCTGGGGTGGGGGGGCCGCAGGTCGCCCCCCTGCCCCAGAGCACCAAACCCCCCATGTTGAGGGCATGTGGCCTGGTACGGTTCAGGAGGGAGGGGGGGCCGCTCTCTCGTCCCCCCCTCTTCCCCTGCGGCCGGCCAGGTTGTGTTTGGATAAGGGTCTGGTTTGGATTTTGGGGGACCCCCCACGCCGTTTTTTCGGCGTAGGGGCGCCCGTTCAAATCCAGACCAGACCCAAGGGCCTGGTATGTTCCTGGAGGGGGAACCCATGCCGGTTTTTTATTTAAAATTTGGCCTGGAGTTCCCCCTCAAGAGCAGTACAGCACAAGTCGCATGCCAAAGTCGGATCATGCAAGACTGCGGTCCGACTTTGATCGATCAATGATAGTCAATGGGCTGAAGTCGGATCAAAGTCGGACCAAAGTAGTACAGGGAGCATTCTCAAAGTCAGACCGACATGTGTCGGACCAGTTAAGACGGCTCCCATAGGGAAACATTGATTTTCACACGTAATGCGACATGAGCTCCCAATGTCGGAGCGTTTGTCGCCCCAGTGTGAACCAGGCCTTAGTAATTACTACAGCCATTTCATCTGAGGGAAATCCTAAAAACATGACCTGTTGGGGCGCCTTGAGGACTGGAGTTGAGCAACACTGATCTAATCTGTAAACCAATCTGCTATAGTGTTTCTTATTCTTTCTTTTTAATATAACATTTAAAAAATGCATAGATCTTCTACAGGAGTATAATGCTGCGTGATCAAAAAAAGGTAGCAAGCATTTGAGACCCTTCTTACATTAAAGCCTGCTTGTATGCCCCACAGCATTGAGCAGAAAATGGGGAGACTGCCAATCACCAAATAAAAAAAAGAATATCCAAAAGATATTTTATCTTTTTCCTTGTCAAAAATATTTTATTGAGCAAAAAGGTGTAATACAAATTATAGGTAATACATTAAATACATCAAAAATAGAGACGCTCAAATATTCTTATTCCAATATGTAAATATACTAGTAGATAATTGTGGACAAGTATGGTGTACTAATTAGTCTCTAGTGGCATTAATATTATTACGTTTTAGAGGTTTTATGCAGTTATTAGTACCGTATATACTCGAGTATAAGCCGACCCGAATATAAGCCGGACCTTGTATTTGGCTTCACTAGCAATCATGTTGGGAGAAGCTGTTTTAGTTGTTGACCATATTTGGTTCCATTCTGAAATCTCTAATGTACGTTCCAAGTCCTCCTCCCACTTCCCAACATAAGATGGTTTATCACTACAAGAATGTATCAGCATATGTGAGTATAGATATTTTATCTTTTTCATCCAGTTTCTTGTCTTCTCTACCTTCAGTGACCCATTTCAGGTGAGGAAAGTTCCCCAGCATCTTTATTCTGGAGCTTGTAGCCTTAAATGCATCAATTTCATGCAAATTCATTAGGCTGCATTCACACCTGAGCGTTTTGTAGCCTGAAGCCTGAAGCTACAAAACGTTAGAGGGGAAAAAATACATTATTCTCTATGGAGATGGTTCACATCTCCACTCCATGTCGCCTGAAGCCGAACGCCTGAAGCTCAAACAAGTTCCGGACCCTTTTTTGTCGTGCGAATCGGGCAGATTGGGCGTTTTAGGATTCATATAATGTAATGGAAACGCCCGATTCAAGCGTCTAGCGCGACAACGAGCGTTCCGACGGGCGCAAATTCGCGCGACAAAACAATGGTAAAAACGACGGTAAAAACGCCCGAATCGCTACGCTCAGGTGTGAATGCAGCCTTAGTCCAACTAAAGTTTTAGGATTTTGAAGGTTACCTTGCTACAACTTCCATGGTCTGAATAATCATCTCATTGATAAACAGCAAACATTGTAATACATTGTAATGATAATGTTTAAAAAATGAAAAAATAAAGCCAGAATAAAAAGGCAAAGTCAAACCTGGTGAAAACTATTATAGTAGAAAATTAGGCAAGCTGCCTGTGGAGCTGATTTTGGATGATTTGCCTATGTCTAACGATCACTCTCATTCTTACAACTTTATATTGCATTGATGAGAACAGCCTTTTTAAGCCATGCTAAGATATTTGGCAGTAATACGTTTAGTAAATCTTTGGAATACCATTAACCAAGTAACAACAGTACTAAATATTGCATGCATGTTTTTAAATATTTTCAGTATTGATGTAGGCCTGTTAAAAATCCAAATACTGTAAATGCATACATGGTGTAACATTGTCGCCAACCCCCCCCCCCCCCCTCCTTTCATCTTTTAAATTCACATGACAAATGTCTTGCCTATACCGGACCACGTAGTTCTATACCAAATATGAGAACTCTCTACTATACATTATTTCTTTTACAGGTCAGCTGTATGTTATGGACTACGCTCCTCGACAAAATAAGTCAGGTAATGGATCTTTCTATTTCTGACTTACTGGCTTAAGCATTGGCATCAGAATCACCACATGCTCTATGGATACCATTTGTATAAATTCATTGCTATGCAAAAGCTTTTCATGTTGCCTTCTACAGTGTAGATCTTTGTAGGTCTACATACACTTCAGGACACCATCATACAACAGCATACAGTAGCATTAAACATAAACATTTATGAAATCATCATCATAAAGCTTGATATGTGGATTTTTATTATGTGTCAAAAATGTGTGTAAAATTAAATATCACATGCTTATATTTACATACTGTATACACCTGATGACATCAAGTTTAGGCCAACTGGACGTTTGCTTTATTTTTGCCTTAATTTCCACAAAAAAAATTGAATGCTAGGTCAGAAAATTCAGACTAGGGCTAATTTAGTCAGATGACATTAAAACTGCCAATACGTTTTTGAACTGTGGCAGCAAGTTGGGACACCTCAACAGACAACACACATACATTGGGATAACATACAAACACTATGCAGTCACTGTTTCTTGTGGGCTTTGAATCCAGGACCCTAGCCTTGCAACACTAAAGTGCTAACCACTGCCATTAAAACAATATAATTTAACAGAAAAAAAGTATCAAACATAAGTGTATGTAAACTCTAACACTGAACTTCTCTTATTTGCTTCCTTTTCATTCTGTACCATTAAAAGCGTCCTTTTCATCTGTTAAACATATCATTGAAAGCGTCTGTTATATCTGTTGGATAAGTGGGAAAAAAAAAATGTTGATCATGTCAGAAATTAAGAGCTATCCTGTGTCCTGTGCACAGTTCCTGTGTTATCTCAAGGGGTGTAATTAGCCCTCCCCGTTCATATCTTGGACTACATAACAATGGGGTTTATTTACTAAAGGCAAATCTACTTTGCACTACAAGTTCACTTGGAAGTGCAGTTGCTGTAGATCTGAGGGGGACATGCAAGGAAAATAAAAAACAGCATTTTTGTTTGCACGTGATTGGATGATAGAAATCAGCAGAGCTTCCCCTCATTTCAGATCTTCCTCTCAGATCTACAGCTGTTGCACTTCCAAGTGCACAGTGGATTTGCCTTTAGTAAATAAACCCCAATGTGTCCCTATTTTGTGGGGTTGAGGATTCAGATCAGTTTAGTAAAAGAAAAAAAAAAGCTGGAAGGGCTGACTTCATTATGTACACAGACATGCTGTGTGTTGTCAGTATAAAGCAAGGAAATTAAGAGCTAAGGGCATTTCTGGCAGATCAACAGGTATTTTTCTTCACTTGTAGGGTCTTTAAAGGGATAAAACATGGGCAAATGTGCATGTATGGCAGGAATGTACTGCATATATATATATATATATATATATATATATATATATATATATATATATATATATATATTTTGCCCTGACATACATATTAAAAAAATTATCAATCAAGGATCAAACATAATATCATTACTCATTATCTGCCTGAGTGCATGCTTCCAAAAAATTCCCATGATCCATGCTCTGAATGGTTTTGTTTTATGGATTTCCCTAATTACAAGGGCAAATGCACATTGGTGAAGAAGTAGAGGCCTAGGGGTCTCAATTAGTTGAGCAGCGATCCTTTGTGTTGAGTGAACATCTTGTTGTGCCCTAAGAAGTGCAGCAAAAAAAAAAATGCAATGTTGATGCTGCTTGGTGTCCCCCATCCTGAGGGGGAAGCACATTACCATAAACATTACTACTATGAAGCTGCAGAGAAGGAATCACTGGCCACTAAATAGGAGTTATTGGCCAAGGAGAAAATGTGGCTGTTCTCGTCACAGATCTTGATGTATATTAAGCCTGTTGCATCCATTGAAAAAATATCATGCATCCACTTTTAAGAAGAGACATATCAGTAAAAAGGCAGTAAATGGAACTTAAAGAGGAGCTTAGGTCTCCCCCAAAAATTTTTAAGTCAGCAGCTACAAATACTGTAGCTGCTGACTTTTAAAAAAGAACACTTACCTGTCCAGAGATCCAGCGCCATCCTTACCCCGGCCGATTCTTTGCTGGTCTTCGAGTCCCCGGTGCCGCCATGTTTACTAAGGGAAGCCAGTTGTGACTCCTTGAGGCTTCACAGTCAGCTTTCACCTGCACAGGCATGAGCCACGCTGCAGTTTGTGAATGGTCCCGCAGCCTTTTGGGACCTGTGAAATGTCACAGAAGGCTGCAGGCAAAACAAAGGGGTGAACTTCCGCTTTGATAGCCTGTACAGTCCAAGCGGAAGTGGGAGCGGGTATCTGTGAAAACTAGGCACCCATTCCCCCCCCCCTAATATTTAGAGGAGGGAGGGAGGAGACAGAAAAGTGGAACTTCCCTTTTTGGTTGAGGTTCTTCTGTAAATTGACCCCCCTTCATGAGGCCCTCTGAGAGAATGGGTGCAAAGGTGACATCTACAATCTGGAGAGGAGCTGGGCTTGAATAGCAAAGAGACAAAATCCTTGTGAGGTCCTGTCCATTACAAAGGAAACAGACTAAATCCGACTGCTGTAACCCTGTAGCATGCAGTATCTATCTGTTGCACTGCTGTTGACATGTGTTTGTGAGTAGCATGTTGATTTGTATTGTAAAATATCTTGCTATGCTGTACTACTTGTAAGAGAACTCTCTTTCTTTCTTTTCCATTGGTTGAACACCTGATTTCTCTCATGACCCAGCACTTGGCCCAAAATCGCTGGTTGTGCAAACAGTCATGGGTAGCTCTTTACTGTGATTTCAACTGCAGGAATCTGCAGATTCTTGGCGCTGGAACTTGCAGTGTGTACTAAATGCCTGAGGGAATGCATCCTTAAGGGCTTGTTCTCACCATTTCCAGTGACCTGCACATTTCTGGATAAATGCAGGTCAATAGTTTTCTATGCGCCTCGTTCACTCTGCAGCACACATGAATGCATACAAATGCAAAGCATTTTTATGTGCAGTATAGTGTTAAAGGTGTATGGTGTATTTATGGTTGTAAAGGCAGAAGGTTTTTTATCTTATAAAAATCCTTCTGTGTGCAGTAGTCCTCCTCAGCCCCCCTAATACTTATCTGAGGTCCTTCTAGATCCAGCGATGCTACAGGAGTGTCTTGGCTGCCCGGGACTTCCCTACCTCATCATTGGTTGAGACAGCAGTGCGGTACCATTGGCCAGGAGCGCCAACGAGCGACCCGAGAAGAGGATGATCCGGGCTTCTCTGTGCAAAACCACTACACAGAGCAGGTAAGTATAACATGTTTATTATTTTCAACTAAGACTTTAGTATCACTTTAATTTCCAAATTTATTTTCAGTTTTTTCTAGCTTACTAATATTAATCTGAAGAATCTTGAAGTTTAAACCCCCCAGCCCTCCATTATACTTACCTGAGCCCAATCTAGATCCAGTGCTGTGCTGGAGAGGAGCAGCTTTACTGGCTCTCTCCCACCTCATTGGGCAGATTGATAACAGCGGGTGCATCACACACAGCTCCCTTTTTTTCTGTATTTCTAAAAACTTTATTTGAAGTGTATAAAAGTACACTTCATTCATGTCACTGTACAGCAGTGCAACACACTGCACTGCTCTACAGTGAAATGCGATCCTGTACAGAGTGCTGCAATAAAATGCAGCATGTCTGCATTTTATCACATCTCGCTGCAGCTCTGGACTGTGTTGCAATGTGAATTGTTTTCTGTGTGTTCTTGGGTGAAAGCTGTGTTAAAATTTTGTTGTGAATACATTGTTAAACCTTTACTTAGCAGCTGTGCTCCTATCTATGCAAATAATAGTGTTTTCAGTGTTCCCAGCTCTTATTTTACCTGAATAAAATAAAGGTATACCCTAATGCTGTGTCCAGTGTTTTTGTGTGTATACACCCTAGTGCACATTCATATCACATATAAGAAATTGCAAACATTCATATGTGCCCTTTAACAATTCACAATATACATGAATTCCTTTTAAAAGTTGGCTCCCAACTCCTATCAACAAAAAGCAATGTGGAAGTGAACTTTTAAAGGAGTTTATGCACTGTATATGGACACTTCTTATTGTGTATTGTTTAATGAATGAATGTTTGCAATTTCTTATATGTGATATGAATGTGCACTAGAGTGTATACACACAAAAACACGGGGCAAAAGATTAGGTTATATACAGTGTATTTCTTGACCTCAGATAAAATAAGTGCTGGACACTCTGGAAATAGAAAAGAAAATTAAAGCACTCATGAAAAGCAAAGTAGCCCTTTAGCTGCATAGTAGGTGCCGTTTAGTTTCAAACCTTATCTGTAATTGCCTGCATGATTCTGAATGCAAAACCCTTGAAATAGGATGTATTGTACTTGTATGGTTTCTATTGCATCCAAAAATCTGATGCCTAGTTCCTGAATGACCTAGCCCTAGGCATGAACACTGTCATGTGGAATGTGGAGGGGGTTGGGGAGCTATAAAAAAATGCAGAATTTTCTGAAATTCTGGGCCTGCAGTGACTCAGACAAGAACTCTTATGGTAAGTTGAGACATCAGAGGATACCTGCTATTCAGATGCAGGCTTACTTTGCTTCAAATGAGCGATTTCGTTTTAAAGAATAAGGTGGCGTCATCTCCTTTTTCTTATTCTTTTCTCTGCTCTCCCATGATTTAATCTTTACAATGCTAGACTGGTGGGACCATACAATGTAATGCCTTGTACACACGATCGGATTTTCCGTCGGGATAAACTACGACGGATTTTTCCGATCGGAATTCCGTTCAAGCTGTCTTGCATACACACTGTCACACCAAATTCCGACCGTCAAAAACGTACAACACTACGACAAGCCGAGAAAAATTAAGTTCAATGCTTCCGAGCATGCGTGGACTTGATTCTGAGCATGTGTGTTTTTTTCTCCGTCGGAGTTCCACACAGATGAACGGAATTTCCGATAGAAACTTTTTTCGTCGGAAAAAAAGAGAACATGTTCTCTTTCTAACTCCATTGGAATTTCCGATGGAAAAAGTCAGATGGGGCACACACACAGTCAGAATATCCGATGAAAAAATTCCGTCAGACTTTTTTCATCGTAAATTCCGACCGTGTGTACACGGCATAAGAGGTCATAGCAGCTGACACTGTTGCTTTTCTGTCTTCTAGCTATACAGTGGAGGGTTCACCAGAAGTGACGACACAAACAGCTTAAGGTTAACTAGGTTAAAAAAAAAAAAATGTTTAAGGTTTTAAACATAATCCCTTGTGATAGTATGGGCCATGGCAGAACCTTTTTATGGAGAGATCTGGGGTCTATAAGACCCCAGATCTCTCCTCTGCACTCCAAAGCGGCTGTTTTACAAGCTGGCTTTCTTCTGGTTTCTAATGTCATGAAGGAGGAAGAACAACGGAAGTTCCCCTCGCTCTATCTAGGGCAGTGTTTCTCAACTCCAGTCCTCAAGGCGCCCCAACAGGTCATGTTTTCAGGATTTTCCTCAGATGAAACGGCTGTGGTGATTACTAAGGCAGTGAAACTGATCAAATCACCTGTGCAAAATAATGGATAGCCTGAAAACATGACCTGTTGGTGCGCCTTGAGGACTGGAGTTGAGAAACACTGATCTACGGCAAAGAAACAAAAAAAAAGATAAGTTGATATATTAATAAAAATAAAAGAAGACGCACTAATATGTGAAAAACATATAAATAAATGAACATTCAGTGAATAGCCACAATTCAATGCGAACTCAATAGTGAATGATATGTATACAATCAATAAATCACCACAATGATACAAAAGCAATCTGTGAATCACAATTAAATATGAACTTAATTATAACTGATACATAACAAAGTCCATCAGCTGCAAGTGAGATGTGAAAAAATCTTGTATATTTAGACTGATTGAACAGCTTCTGAACACCACGATAGACTAGTTAACCTCCACCACATAAAATGCGTGCTTACCAGAGGCAAGCTTAATCGTGCTTGCGGCTATCAACACAGCCAGGGCCTTTATTCAGGATTTGTTGAGTTGTCAGCACACAATGGATCCTTGGTAAATATTAGATAGATTACCCACACATCTGGACAAGAGCAATATGATGTTCAGTGGTCTATGCACCAGGGTCTAAAAATTTCCCATGCATGCCAGAAACTAAAGATAGCTGGTTGCAGGTTGTCATTTTCTGAAACAAACCTGGATGGTAGATAAAGTCTGCCAGTTCACCAACCCTCAATTGCAAGCAAATTGGAGGATAGCACAGAGCGTGGGTCATGTAAACAGAATCCAGGTGGAGGGAGGGGAACTGCTCACCAAGACATTTTTTTGGGCCGTGTGTATAACATCTAGTGAGCACAAATGGTTAAAATGACCAACTGAACAAAACTTTACTCATCGCTCCCTAGACCATTATGGGATGTAGTAAAACACAACGGTATTGCTGGGAAAGTATCTGTAATAACACTGTCCAATGGTTATTTTGCAGGATACATGCAAGCTATGTGTAAGTTATGCAAGATAGCAGGCATAATGTAATAGTTCACTAGATGGAACATCTACTGTCTATACATTACAAGGGCTTGCTTGCTGAAACAAAATGAGTAAACTGTTGACACATAAATGTTTTTTTTAGCACATCTCTGTGTTCCTAATTGTAACCTGTTAAACTAAAGGGTTTAATCCACTCAGAAGTAATATTTTACTTTCAGTTAAAGGGTTTGCTAACCCATATAACTCAAACACTGCCAGACCCTCTATTAGAGCCTGGCATAGCTCACTGCATTAGTCTTTTAGAAAAATACCTATTTAGAGCTGTTTTCAGGCCAGACACATGATTCGCGGTCATTGTACAGCTCCGATGGATGGCTTCTGCAGGAGGGGCAGTGATCTCCCTCTGACGTCAGCCGGGGAGATCACTTGGCCGCTCAACCCCTCCAGCAGTAGCCCTGGAAACTGTCCGAGAGTCACATGACCGGCTGAAGACAGCGCTAAATCAGTATTTACAATGCTCGTTTTTATAAAAGAATAATGCATTGTGCTATGCCAGGATAGCATAGAGGGGCTGGCAGTAAGCATGTTACATTTTTAGTTTTCTAATAGTGGTAGGGGGTGGGGGGCAGAGACAGAGACACACAGACACAAGCTGACAGGCAGGAAGGAGGGAGTGAGGGGGAGAGAGGAGAGCAGAGAGGACAGCTGCGTATGATGGAGGGATGCACTCTGACCACGGTGGTCAGGGCTCAGTAGCCCTGATTTTCGTGGTCAGTATAGTGAGGGGATACAGGAAGTGGCAGGTTCATGGAAGTTTTTTTGCAGTTTAGAAGAGGGCAGATTACACAGCACAAGCACTGTGCTTTTTAATCTGCTTTTTGGGTTTAATAAACACTTTAAGTCTGTTGGGCTGAGTCATATCTCTTAGGGACTCCAGCTGTGATATTATCTTGCCCTAGTTTCTTTCATTTAATCCACCCACTTAGAAATGCTTTGTGTCATTACAATTTTGTGTCCTCTTGCTTATTTTTTTTTCTTTTTTTTTTTTGCTTCATTCTTCATAGTATAGCTTTAAAAATAGTAATGTCAATTTTGTGCAATCCTGAAATTTGAAGTACAGAAGAACATATTGACAATAGAGTGTCTATGAGAAATAACTCATAGTTTGGGGATTTAACTCACTAGCATATATCCCACGAACTGCCAGTGTTTGGTGGCTTGATTATTTAAATGGCATATGAATATTCATGTACAACTAATAAAAATTTTGTTTGGAAAGCAACAGATAGCATTGTTGTAATCAGTTGTACATATAAACAGAACTCATTAGCCAATACTCATCAAGCTACAATAGCTTTTAGGGCACTGTTATGTGTGCCCTAAAAGTATGTTTTCAGGGCCATAAAGTAAAAGATGTGTGTGGATTATTTAAAAAGTGTATTTTTAACCACTTAGGCTGGATTCACACCTATGCAGTTTTAGTGCTTTTTGCATTTTGCAGATTTTCACTACAGTCCATTTAACATGGTTTCCTATAGAACACGTTTGGTAGTGCAAATCTGCAAAATGCAAAAAGCACTAAAACTGCATAAGTGTGAATCCAGCCTTACGGACTGCCCGCCGCAGGAATATGTCGCTACTTTAAGGAGGAATACCGTTGTTATGGTATCAGCTAGCTACCATAACCCCAGTACCGCCTTCAAGAGCGGGCGGTCCGCTTTCAGATAAAAGTGGTCTCTGTGGCAGGTTCGCCGAGAGATCTCTTTTATCGGCGGCGGGAGACGGGCCCTCCCGCCACTCTCCGGTGCCCTCCGCCGCTTACGAGAGCCGTCGGCAGCGGCGGAGGCGATCCGGTCCTGTCCCTGGTTGGGTATGGAGACAAGTGAGGGGAAGGTGGCCCCCACCCGTCTCCATATCATTGCAGGGCGGAAGCAATGTCAAAATGTCAAGGGACATTTTTTTTTTTTTTAATTACATAAAAAATAAAATTTCATTGCATTTTAGTCTAAATATGAGATCTGGGGTCTTTTTGACCCCAGATCTCATATTTAAGACGACCTGTCATGCTTTTTTCTATTACAAGGGATGTTTACATTCCTTGTAATAGAAATAAAAGCAACCCAAATTTTTTATTTATTTTTTTAAGTGTCAAAATAAAACAATTAAAGTAAAATAACTAAGAAAACATTTTTTTTTTGTTGTTTTTAAAGTGCCCTGTCTCCTGACGAGCTCGCGTGCAGAAGCGAACGCATACGTGAGCAGCGCCCGCATATGAAAACGGTGTTCAAACCACACATGTGAGGTATCACTGCGATCGTTAGAGCGAGAGCAATAATTCTAGCCCTCTGTAACTCAAAACATGCAACCTGTAGAATTTTTTAAACATCGCCTATGGAGATTTTTAAGGGTAAAAGTTTGTCGCCATTCCACGAGCAGGCGCAACTTTAAAGCGTGACATGTTGGGTTTCAATTTACTCAGCGTAACATTATTATTCACAATATAACAAAAAATTGTCTAATGAAAAAAGGGGGTACTAATGCGCCTACCACTCGGTGTAAATCTGAATAAATAAAGTGCTAATGTGAATAACAGTGACAGGCAGCAGCTGAACTCCTGTAGTGTAACCAACACAGATAATGAATGTAAAGATATTGAAGCAGCGCTAACAGTCAAAGTGCAATTTGCTAATGAACAAACAAAGTGCAAAGTGCTAATAAATGGTTCAATATGGCATAAAAGTATGATAACTAAAACACATATAAACTCAAAGTGTCTAAAAATAATTAAGTGTCATCCAATCTAAAGTGCATCAAAGGAGAAAAAAATATATATGTTGAAAAAATAATATATATATATATATATATATAAGTTCAAACGTTGTGTTTCCAAAAAATTATTTAGATGTAAAGTCATATAGTTCATATAAACAATCACAATCTCCCAGAAGAGATGAAATATTCCAGCAGACAAGAAGAAAGGAGAGGGAGAAGAACAGGTATGGGAGTCCCAGTGTTCACATCAAATGGAAAGCCAATAATGCAGGTATAATTCCACAATCCTCCCCCGGTGATACCAGCCTCTCACCTTGTTGATGGACCCAAAAGGGTCAGACAAAGCTCTGATCAATCTCCAGCATATGCTCCACAGAAGATCACTGCAACCTTTTCACCACTTCCGTCAGTCTTGTTGATGGACCCAGAAGGGTCAGACAAAGCTCTCACCGATCTCCAGCATAAGCTCCACAGAGGATCACTGCAAGCTTTTTCACCACTGCCACCAGTATGTACCTGGGGTCTAAAGTCCTTTCGATCCACAGCTCAAGAACAAAAAGAGAGGGACTCCATGGTGAAGTACGTTAAAAAGCAGGTATAGGCGTTTATTAAAAGATATAGCATAAAAACAATGGTCAAGGAACGCCAAGTTTAGTGAGAGTTTGGAGCACTCTGTTGTCCTCCCAGATCTTCCTGCTCTTACTTCAGTAATTTGCATATGTTTAGTTTTGAATCAATTAGTATTTGGTCTCTTTAACGGCACCCCAAGTATGGAAGGGGTTAACGCCGCTTAGGATATTCCCTTTCCGAACACAAGGCAGCTACTGACACTCCATAGTCAGGCGAACGAGATCCATAATGATAATTACCCCCCTCCCCTAATAACGAGACACAGCTCTGTTGTTAGGTTTCCAGCAGGTCTGACAACCTTTATTGAGAAAAGCAGGCTCTTATATACACTAAAAGAGTACTGTAGTCCAAATGAACAACTCCACCCACAACATCACACAATGGTTACATAACGAGCCCCCAATACACATTATTCTGACATCTCTAAGCAGACAACAGGTGAGTTCATTAGCTAATCCCTTTACAGCTTAAATGACTATGCATGACCTTTACGTTTCCCAGACTGTCTGTCTGCTAATTTACAATAAACACAATTACAGAGTTAATTATCACAATCCACAATGAACGGATCTTTAGAAGTTAGCCGGGACTCATTTACATTACACAGGCAGCCAGGTCTGACGCACACACTGACGGGAGAGGAGAGAGGGCTCGATCTGCACATCTTCCTCTCGCTCCTACCCCTCTGTCTGCCCACACTCCAATTTCCAGGGCTGTGCCTCGGAAAAGGAAAGTGGGGGCCGGAAATTTGAAGTCCATCAGCCTTAGATGCATCTGGATGAGAGGTGCTGACTATCAAGGGGTGAGTGAGCTCACCATCCATCCCTGTCTGTGACTGAATTCTCCCCTCTTCTCTCTCCTGCCTCTGAGTGAGTACACTAAGGTAAATCAGGGTTCTTAGAGCACCCCTTACATCAGAGTTCCCTTTTACACCAGAGACCACAGTGTTACCCCTTACATCCGAGTCCTCACCAAACATCAGAGTTCTCAGTGTTCCCCCTTAAATCAGAGTTCCCAGAGCATCCCTTATGTTAGAGTCCCCAGAGTTCTCCTTTATATCAGAGTCTGCAGACTCCCCCCTACATTGAAAGGGAACTCTGCGAGTTCAGATGTAAAAGGGGAACTCTGTGGACTCTGATGTAAAGGGGGACTCTTGTTATTAACTTCATATGATTAGAAATGTTGTTTATTAGAAAAATATATGTATAAAAAAATTGCTGTGCACCGCTAAAGTGTTCGGGTTTGACTTGAAGAAAAGGTGGCAACCCTAGTTGTGCATGTTGCAGGCATATCTTGTTATACTTTGCATACTATGAATTGTGTTTTCTACAGTTGTATGTGCAGCTTTTCTGTTTAGTAAAAGTATTAATACACTATAGAGGTTCAAGCTTCTTTGGCTTTTACCACAACAACCTTTAATGGACACAAGGCAAAACAGAGACAAACACTTACAATTTGTCGCACTGCCATTCAGCTTATCCTCTGCACCCGGAATATTCATAAATGGTACTTGCACTCCTGCCCGCCTCTTGAAAATTCAGAGCATCCAGCTTACTGGGTATCTAGATGACCATATTGTCTGCAAATGTCCAAAGGACTATCCAGATTCTTCAGACTTACCTTCTGCCAAACAAGCTTCTCTCGCTAAGGTCTCATGCTTGGAACTTAAAAATTGGCCTGGAACAAACACTATCCATCCATAGACTTCCCTATGCTTTCCTCCAGCCCAGCAGGGGACTCCCTAGCTTGGTGGATTACCAGTCCAGCATTACATAGATGCATTGTTAAATCGTTAGAAATGGGAAAAAAGTCATTTTTCCCACCTTCATGGAAGGAGGTAACAGATAGCCAGCCTCACAGGCTGGGAAGGAATGTTTCAGTTTCTCAAAGTCCAGGGAACATGGTCACACAGGGAAGCCAAGCTTTCTATCAGGATCTTAGAGCTTAGAAAAAATTGTTAATAAAATTGACTCTGCACCATTGGACCCCCTTCTCCAGAAACATCAGTCAGCTTGCACCCAGACAATGTCATTGCAGGGTCCTATAGCAATTATCAGGGGTGAACCAGGAGCCAGGCAGTCTTGAAGGAAGCAAGTCTGGTCATCTCCTGGACATAAAAGCATTGCCCAGCAACCTCTGCTATTCACATTTCGGGAGTGGACAATTGAAAGGAGAATCTTACCAGGTGTCATCACCTGGACAAAGGGGAATAGTCCCTCCATCCCAATATCTTTAATATGTGTGTTGCTATCATTGATTTTTATAGCATATATATGGAACAACATTTTAAGTCCATTTATTGTTTACAAGAATACAAATTTTCTCTTATTCATGTGCTAACAAACCTGTTGGACTGCTTAATGAGCTCAGGACAGGAAATTATGCTACAGGAAGTAGGGAGAGGGAGGAGAACTTGAACAAGCCATGTGGTGAGGAACAAAGGGACAGTTCTGCTGAAGGACTTGACAATGACACAACAACAACGAAGGTCTGTGCCAGAAGAAACTATAACACTTTTGCTAGGTTTCCTGCAATTTCTAGTTTAGTAGAGCCTGGGATCCTGGTTGCCTATGGAGATCGTGAAACCACTAAAACCTGAGCTAAGTAACTTTTTTATGTACTCTTATTGTATACTGACTATTATTCATGCTTATTTGCTAGGAATGTGTTGTATGTATATCTATCAGTCTTGTATTGTTCACCTATAATTGTAAATGTCTTGTATTTGCAGCATTTGTTTAGTAAATGCACATTAATATATTATAGAGTGTAGGCAGATTTATGTAGGATATTCTATATGCAGTATACAGTGGATATAAAAAGTCTACACACCCCTGTTAAAATGTCAGTTTTTTGTGATGTAAAAAAATGAGACAAAGATTGATAATTTCAGAACTTTTTCCACCTTGAATGTGACCTATAAACTGTACAACTCAATTGAAAAACAAATTGAAATCTTTTAGGGGGTGGGAAGTAAAAATAAAAAATAAAAATAATGTGGTTGCATAAGTGTGCACATCCTCTTATAACTGGGGATGTAGCTGGGTTCAGTATTGAGCAATCACTTTCAAACTCATGTTAAATAGGAGTCAGTACACACGTGCCATCATTTAAAGTGCCTCTGACTAACTCCAAATAAAGTTCAGCTGTTCTAGTAGGTCTTTCCTGACATTTTCTTAGTCGCATCCTACAGCAAAAGCCATGGTCCGCAGAGAGCTTCCAAAGCATCAGAGGGATCTCATTGTTAAGATGTATCAGTCAGGAGAAGGGTACAAAATAATTTACAAGGCATTAGATATACCATGGAACACAGTGAAGACAGTCATCATCAAGTGCAGAAAATATAGCACAAAAGAGACATTACCATGAACTGGACATCCCTACAAAATTGATGAAAAGACATGAAGAAAACTGGTCAGGGAATTATGAACAGATCCAAATACCGCTTTAAAGTTTTGGACTGGCCCAGCCAGAGCCCAGACCTGAATCCGAATTGAAAATATGTGGGGTGTTTTGAAGAGGGCTGTGCACAGGAGATGCCCTCGCAATCTCACAGATTTGGAGTGTTTTTGCAAAGAAGAGTGGGCAAATATTGCTAAGTCAAGATGTGCCATGTTGATAGACTCATACCTAAAAAGACTGAGTGCTGTAATAAAGTCAAAAGGTGCTTCAACAAAGTATTAGTTTAAGGGTGTGCACACTTATGCAACCATATTATTTTAGAAAGGACGGTTTATATTAGGGGTGCTGAATTTAATCGTTGCATCGCGATTCGGGGGTCCCCGATGCGGCATCGATGCATGTGTCCCCAATAATCGATGTCGGGTGACGTCATCCCAACTTACCCCGCCCCTCCCGGGAGAGCGCTCCGAGCGTGTTTGTTAAAATAGCCGTTTTGTAATAAATGCCATTATAATCCATTAAGTGGCCACTGCTGCATGTGCTTTTTAAAATATATGCAGCTTCATACCTGCATTTCTGTCTGTATACTCTGTATATGCCGCTCATGTGACTGTTCGCTCCGGCCCGCCTCTCACCTCTCACGTCCCTCCTGATGTCAGCCCCGCCCGCCTCTCTTCTGATCTGATAGCTACAGTCGGTGGGCGGGGCTGAGAGCTTCCACTGACGTCAGGAGAGACGAGAGACGTGAGAGGAGAGAGGCGGGCCAGACAGAGTCACATGAGCGGAATATACAGTTGTATACACAGACAGAAATGCAGGTATGAAGCTGCATATATTTTAAAAAGCACATACAGCGGTGGCCACTTAATGGATTATAACGGCATTTATTACAAAATGGGTATTTTAACAGCAGTATACTTTCACCTCCTACACGTGCTCTGTGCTGAGATTTCCCCGGATTCCCGTTTGCACATTCCACTGTGTTAACTCCTAGTGTGCTGAAATGTGCAAACGTGGGAGCCCTCCCAGAGAAATTTCAGCACAGAGACAGTACAGGGAACTTCACAGGGCTGTTTGCTGTGGATTCGAATTCATCCTGACCTCCCACCAGCCACATGCGTGAATGCCTCTACCCTGTAGTGCACCGGATTAGTGCACTTTTTAAAGGGGAGTTCCACAGTTTTTTAGTTTATTAAAAGTCAGCAGCTACAAAAAGTGTAGCTGCTGACTTTTATTAAACCGACACTTTCCTGTCCCACGGTTCATCGATGCGGCTGCACGGAGCCCCGCTACTTTCCCCCTCCTCTCCTCTACGCCATCATATCTACTGTGGGCACCCGGCCATGATAGCTTATGGCTTTCACGGCCAGGTGCGCACTGTGCTCTGCCATTGGCCAGCCAATCTTCTGGGACCTGTTTTGTGTCCCAGAAGATCGCTGGCAGGGAGGGGCCACCTAGGGCGAGAGGAGGAGTCACCTAGGCAGCCGGGACAGGAAGTCCAACTAAAAAGAGGACACCCCCCCCCCAAAAAAAATGACATGCCAAATGTGGCATGTCAGGGGGCGAGGAGTGCTTAAAGCGGAAGTTCCACTTTTGGGAGGAACTCCACTTTAAGGGAGTGAGGTTATTTTTATTTCAAAGTAGAGTTCAGTAAATTTTTTGTTTTATTAAAAGTCAGCAGCTACAAAAAAAAATCTTCTGACTTTTAACAAAAAGACACTCACCTGTCCCACAATCCAGCGACGTGGCCACCCGAACCCTCCATTCTGTCCACGGCACTGGCAATACTACTGTGGGCATCCGGCTGTGACAGCTTGCAGCTTCACAGCCGGGTGCGCATGTCTCATTGCGCTGTCCTGCATAGCCGGGCAATCTTCTGGGACCTGTGATATGTCTCAGAAGATTGCAGGGAGGAAGGGCCGCCTAGGCGGCCCAAGCGGAAGTGAGAGCTCGTCAGTAATCGTGTTGCATCGCGGAATCAAATCGAATCGTTGACCAGATAATCATAATTAGGGTTGAGCGGACCCGAACTCTTGCGCTTGTTTCCCTTGCTTACAACTGTCCCTGCACAAAGTGTAATTTCTGAAGGAAAAAAGTCATTTAAAACTCACTCGCGGCTATAATGAATTGTTGGCTCCCTGCAATACGTAGAAAAGTCATTGATAAAAAAAAAAAAAAAAAGCGTGTGGGTTCGCCCAAATTCAATTACCAGGCCCTTCATGTCTGTTATGGATATTAAGGGGAACCCTGCCGCAAATTAAAAAAAAATAAATGTGTGCGGTTCCCCCAAATATCCATACCAGGTCCTTCAGGTCTGGTATGGATTTTAAGGGGAATTCCACGCCAAATAAAAAAAAAAATGGTTTGGAGTCCCCATAAAAATCTACACCAGACCCTTTATCCAAGCACGCAACCTGGCAGGATGCAGGAAAAGAGGGGGGGACGAGAGAGCGCCCCCCCCTCCTGAACCATACCAGGCCACATGCCCTCAACATGGGGAGGATGTCCCCATGTTGATGGGGACAAGGGCCTCATCCCCACAACCCTTACCCGGTGGTTGTGGGGGTCTGCGGGCGGGGGGCTTATCGGAATCTGGAAGACCCCTTTAACAAAGGGGACCCCCAGATCCCACCCCCCCCTATTTGAATTGGTAAGGGGTACATTGTACCCCTACCATTTCACAAAGAAAGTGTAAAAAAAATGTAAAAAAAACACACAGACACCTTGGAAAAGTCCTTTATTAAAAAAAAAAAAAGGGGCGGGTCTATTCATTTAATACACTGCGGAGGAAGTTCCCCATCAGGTCCGCTCAGGTTTAGGAAATGACGTCTCGTTTGGACAGCGCTGGACATCGGGATCGCCGCGGGACACTGGATTTCATCGCTGGAATGTTTTTTTTTTTTTATTATTTTTTTTTTTTTTAATAAAGGACTTTTCCAAGGTGTCTGTGTGTTTTTTTTACATTGTTTTTACACTTTCTTCGTGAAATTGTATGGGTACAATGTACCCCTTACCAATTCACATGGGGGGGGGCCGGGATCTGGGGGTCCCCTTTGTTAAAGGGGTCTTCCAGATTCCGATAAGCCCCCCGCCCGCAGACCCCCACAACCACCGGGCAAGGGTTGTGGGGATGAGGCCCTTGTCCCCATCAACATGGGGACATCCTCCCCATGTTGAGGGCATGTGGCCTAGTACGGTTCAGGAGGGGGGGGCGCTCTCTCGTCCCCCCTCTTTTCCTGCGGCCTGCCAGGTTGCGTGCTCGGATAAAGGGTCTGGTATGGATTTTTGGGGGTACTCCACGCCATTTCTTTTTTAAATTTGGGGTGGAGTTCCCCTTAAAATCCATACCAGACCTGAAGGGCCTGGTATGGATATTTGGGGGGACCCCCACGCTTTTTTTTTTTTATCAATGACTTTTCTATGTATTGCCGGGAGCCGACAATTCATTATAGCCGCGAGTGAGTTTTAAATGACTTTTTTCCCTTCAGAAATGACACTTTGTGCAGGGACAATTCTAAGCACGGGAAACATGCGCGAATATTCCTCAGAAGTTCGGGTCCCCATTGACTTCAATGGGGTTCGGGGTCAACTTCGGGTCAACTTCGGTCCCGAACTCAAACTTTTTTCCGAACTTCGGCCAAACCCGTCGAACCCGAACATCCAGGTGTCCGCTCAACTCTAATCGTAATCGAATCGAATCGTGAGACCAGTGAAGATTCGCACCCCTAGTTTATATGAGGTGGGGAAATGGGTCTCCTGTAGAATAACAATATCTGCTTTTTTAGAATAATAATATTGAAAGGCCTTACGCCTCTTAATCTGTCAATTTAGGCGTTATGAGATAATAGCTAGGGTTTAGAGGAGGCCATGGTGTACCCTTAAGGGGGGCTGTAAGGACTATCCCACGAACATCGACAGATCCATCCACGTGCAGTATCCTATCGAGATTCAAAACATGAAGTCATCAGGAAAGATACCTCTCCAGGTTTCCAAGATGGGAAAATCAGAGAAAGAGAAAGAAAAAGGTTAGAGAAAGACACAGCACAAACAAAAAAAAACATCAGTATAAAGCAAAATATCAACTTCTATCAGCAGGTCCGCAAGGGACGAGAAATTCTGCTGTAATGCAGACCTAATCTGAGTCAGGGCACAAGTTTAAGCCAATATCCTGAGTCAGTAGAGGCGCACCAGACCGGGGCTCACCTTATCGGCATAAACCTGAAGAGCTAAAATAATGCAAAATGTTATAAAGAAGGACTGCTCTCATAACAAAAGCCATAAGCGTCAGGAAAAAAGATAAAGTTATAACGGTATAGAACTCCCTCTCTCAAGACTAAACTACCAGTGTCCCACCTTATCGTGTAGGGCAAAAAAGTGGTGATTAGGTGGTGAAAGCCAGATACACCAATCTGGTCTGTTGGACGTCGGACCATGTCAGAAGCACGATATCATCGAGCCAGAGGTGATCTAAAAATACCAAGCGTATTCATCATATTTAGGTCATACACAGCTAGTTAGCACCCAGGTCGCAACAAAAGGGGAGGGTGGATTTTTTAACCCCATAATAAAAGTGATCTCCAAATATACTAATAATGGCCAAAATATGACATACGGGTATAAGTAAATGAATAAATAGACAGTGGGCATGCTAATCATATCTGGTTCCCAGTTCTGCCTTTCTCCATATAATAATTCTATTATATATAATCTGGTCCCAAAATATCAGGGAGCAGAGACTTAGTTAGAGAATTTTGTTATAAATATAGTGGTGGCCTAATTGATGGCTGAAAATACCCATGATCTAAAATGATATGTATTACTAAACCTATAGCATCAGGCATATAGAAGCCTCCACTGCCCCATGCGTACTGGTTAAAGGGGTTGTAAATACATTTTTTTTTTTTTTTTAAATAACAAACATGTTATACTTACCTTCACTGTGCAGCTCATTTTGCACAGAGTGGCCCAGAACCTGGTCTTCTGGGGTCCCTCGTGGCTGTCTCGGCTCCTCCCCGCAAGAACTCACCACCTATATGCGAGCAAGCTCGCATGGTGGTGAGTGATTGCGGGTGCGCTCCAGTGATACAGCCGGCGGCTATAGCCGCTCACTGTATCACTCGGCCCTGCCCTCTGGCGCGCTGCATGATTGGATGTGATTGACAGCAGCGTGAGCCTATGGTTGCGCTGCTTTCAGTCCATCCAGTGTAGCCAATCAACGGCCAGGCTCAGAAACGAGGAGGATGACGGGGGCGAGCGCGGGACTTTCGAGGGGTCAGGTAAGTAAAACGGGGGCTGGGGGGGCGGTATTGTCGGATGTTTTTTCACCTTAATGCATAGGATGCATTAAGGTGAAAAAACTTTTACCTTTACAACCCCTTTAAGCACATGCTGATATCCTCCCCATAAAAAAGACCAGCACATCCCATATAGCTAAAATACTGAAGCAATGGGATGGGTAATAAAAATGAGACCATAGGAAAAGGGTTAATTTACCTGGATAAGAAAGGTCCACTAGGAACTGGAATCGGCGACTACATAGGGTTATAAACCGCTCACATGTGCTGACGATGTAGGGTGTAAAAAAGAGAAAAAGCTGCGCTAGTGAAGGTCAAAATAAGATATTGAGTGTATCAAAACAATAGTGAGTTGTGATGTGATCTGGGTCAACTGACCAAATGAAAGGCTAGCATATATCTAGAATAAATCCAAAAAAGTGATCAAAATCAATCAATAACATACAAAAAATTATTTCCATGGAGATAGGTGGATATCAATCCATATACCATGTAAATATGAATGTAACAGTCTAATGCCCCGTACACACGATCGTTTTTAATGTCATTTTTTAAACCGACGTTTTTCTCCTCGTTTTTTTTCATGTTTCCTCTCAAGCCTGCCTTGCGTACACACCATCATTAAAAAAAACGATCAAGCAAGGCGCAGTGACGTTCAACACGTACGACGGCACTATAAAGGGGAAGTTCCGTTCGAATGACGCCACCCTTTGGGACGCTTTTGCTAATTCCGTGTTTCCGCGTGTTAGTAAAAGTTTGGTGAGAGTGGATTCGCGCTTTTCGGTTTTCGTGCTTTGAAGATCGTTTTTGGGAGTTCAGATTGCGCCTGTGGGTTCGTATCTGTTTAGCACTGCTTGTAGTCAGTTCGTATCTGTTTATTCAGTGCGGCCTGCTCTGCACGTTCGTGTTTTTCAGCTTGTTCTTCATAGGCCTTGCTGTTCTTCCGTGCGTTCTTCTAGTACGTTCTGTTCAGCCAACCGTTATCTAGCCATGTTGCGGCTACGTACTCGTCGTAGAGTTCGTGCTGTAGTTGGTGCAGGGGTTCATGCTGTATCCCGACTCCATGCCATGAGCAGGGTCAGGAGGAGTTCATGGACCAAGAATTGGTTGCTCCAGCGGCACCAATTCTGTCACATGCCTTTGTTGCGGGAGATCAGGGAGAATAATCCTGATGATTTCAGGAATTTTCTCAGGATGTCTGACCCCGTATTTCAGCAGCTGTTGGCTTTGGTGTCCCCCTATATTACCAGGCAGGACACCGTTATGCGGGAAGCCATCAGTGCTGAGCAGAGGCTCATCGCCACGTTGCGATACCTGGCTACTGGGAGAAGCCTGCAGGACCTTAAGTTCTCCACAGGCATATCCCCCCAGGCTCTGGGGATCATTATACCAGAGACTTGTTCTGCCATCCTTCAAGTTTTGCAGGAGGACTATATTAAGGTAAGTGTTCTTCTTCAAAAATTCACATTGTATGGTTTTTATTTTGGGATATTTTTAATTTGCTTTATTTGCAGTCCCTAATTCACATGATTCTTAGCTGCAGGGAATGTCCCCTTTCTCCCCATGTTTTATTATTTAAAGTTTGGGGTTTGAGGCCTACCTGTAAATTTGGCTTACCTAACCTCTCCAGCATGCTATCCTGGGGCCATACCTACCTTGCCTAGTCATTTCCATGTTTTTTATTATATGTTCCATCGTAGTGCTTTACCCAAAACGCACTCTAAATTTTGCCTAGGAATGTTTCATTTTTGTTAACTTCAATACAGAGTGCTACAGCCTTCATGTGTGATATTCCCAACTCATCTTCACCCCTTCCCCCCCCCCCCATAATTATTTTATTTTTATTTTTTTTCTTGCTTCAAATTTTTTATGTTTTTAACAGTTTCTACCAATGTTGGCCATGAATGTGTGTATGAAATCAGCTTGCAATGTTTCTGGCTCCAAGTATTAATTTGTTATTTCTTTAATTCCACAGTTCCCTTCTTCGCCACATGAATGGCAGAATGTGGCTTCCGAGTTTGCCCAGCGATGGAACTTTCCGAACTGTGGAGGAGCCATCGACGGCAAACATGTTCGGGTCGTCCCACCACCCCATTCGGGATCCTTTTATTATAATTATAAGGGGTTCCACAGCGTCGTGATGATGGCAGTGGTGTCGGCCACCTACGAGTTCCTCTATGTGGACGTTGGCAAGAATGGCAGGATGTCTGATGGAGGAGTTTTTGCCCAGGCGGAGTTTGGAGAACGGCTCCTTTTGGATCTGCTGGCCTTGCCACCCACGGAGCAGAATGTGGAGGGACTACCTTTTGTGTTTGTGGCGGATGAGGCGTTTGGCCTGGGACCCCATTTGATGAGGCCATTCCCGCAACGCACCCTCACCCCTGAGAGGAGGGTTTTCAATTATCGGCTGGCCAGAGCCAGAAGGGTGGTGGAAAATGCGTTTGGGATCATGGCCAGCCGATTTCGCCTCTTCCTTACCTCCATCCACCTTGCCCCATACAAATGGAACCATGTGGTTATGACGTGCTGTGTGCTGCATAATTTCCTAAGGGTGCATTCAACGAGTTATATATCTTTGAGTGGGCCTGAGGCCTCTTTAATCAATGCAGAAACTTTGGTGGCCCTGGAACCTGGCCGTCCTGGCTTGGCCCCCCCAACCGGACGTGAGGTCCGTAACCAATATGTGGACTATTTTATGGGTAGGGGGGCCATTGAAATGCCAGACAATCTCTAATAATTTTAGACCAAAAAAATAAAACTTTTTAAAAAAGTAAAAACCACATTTACATAATGAAGCCACAATGATTTGTTATGTAAAAATACCTTTATTTTTTTTGTTTAGGTGGGCAACTTCCATAGAAATGTGGATGTTCCCTTAATTTCAGGTGTATTAAAACGCATGACCAGCCATGCATAAACAAACTATAGTTCTCCAAATTTTGAAAAAGCTAAACATGTGCTAGTCATTAAAGGGTAAAATAACCAAAAAAAATAGAAAACTCTGCAAGTAAAACGTTATTTGGTGTAAAAACATTAGACACGCCCAAGCACAGCCATGATATTTTGGAGCCTTTCCTCCACCCGCTTTGTATTTGCCCTGATCTCTCGCAAATCTCCCTTAATTTTTTCGAGGTCACGACAGCAGACCATCAGGTATTGGATCAGGATCTGGGCACTGTGATGTGACAACTTATTGGGGTCTTCGGCCAGAACTGCACCTAAATGTAAAAAGAAATATGTAGGATAGAATATGTAGGCCTACATCTATTTAACATGCATGTGTCTGGTTTCTCTCTGACCTGTGGTGGTGCCACTTTCAACTTCCACAACATCACATTCCTCTCCATCCTGGGGTTCTGGGGGTATTGTTGTAGGTATTGCAATTCTCGTCTCATCTGAGGTAGCTTTTCGAATCCCTAGGGAGATTGAAATAAAAGGAATAGTTTCATTAGTAGCGACTCAATTTTGCTAAAATAAGAAACATGGAAAAAAACTTTGTAATCATTCTTTTGAAGCATGCTCCATTTTAATTTTTAACCCCTGTGCCAACCGGGACAAATGATTGGATACATAGGCCAAAACAGAGCATATACATTTTGTGAACAAATTTGAAACATTGTAACACCCCAAAGTATCTACACTGGATCACCTGTGTGTGACTCCATCAAGCTTTTTGGCTTTAGGCCCACACTTGTACTACTGCGTTCAGATGTTTCATCAGCTGCTGAGCATTCACTCCCTTTAACATTACCATGCATATCGTTTTTCAAAATGAACAAATCTCCTTTGGATTAGCACACCAAAAATAAGTGTGGCCCAAATGTACTCCCCCAAATAAACAAAAAAACATGGGTGTTCACACTGGATGATCCTAAAACATCGTTTGAGGAACTGTACGGAGAAAGAGGTAAAATACGTCCGTTTACTATGCGGACGAACCTAAAAAAGATGGTATCTTTCAGTGTACTATATGAAAGTTAAAAATACACGACAGAATACAAGAAGATAATATGTACCATGGAAACTCAAATTGATTCTTTTATATTGGTCGGCCTCCCGCAACTTCAGATCTGACCATCGTTTTCTGAGCTGTTCCTTCGTTCTGCACACCCCGAATTTTTGGTGGAGACTTTTGACCACTTTGCCCATAATTCTGGACTTGACCAGATTAGGCCTTTTATACGGACCATGCTTGGCATCATAATCCTCCTTCTTTAAAATGGCGACCATCTCCACCATTTCCTCGAATGACATGTTGGATGCCTTATATCTCCTGGGTCTTGATTTGGGCTCCTCTGTAATTTCATCCTCTGTAGAGGTAATCTCAGCCACCTGTGTCTCCGCCATGTTTTGTTCAGCACTACGAGCGAGAAGGGGCGGGGAAAGTACAATATCGAACGTCAGGGGCGGGGAAAGCGTGCAGAGTTTCACGCATGCGCTGTGTATATAAAGTGAAGATCCATGTGTGGGAAATACGTTCATTTTTCGGGAGAGAGAGTTAGCAACGAACGTCGTGACCAAGGTACCTAACAATTTTACTTTTTGAGGTTCATCAGACGAGGAGATTTGTGTGCTCAAAATATGTAGACAATGCACAGTTGAGGAATGTTGCCTGAAATATATTTTTATTTTGGTTTCGCGCTTTTACAGATATCATGAATACTTTTAAAAACCCAGACTTCATGGGGGAGTTCATCGACAAATGGCTAGAGCTCCCTATATTATGGCAAACCAAAAGTGGCGGAAATAAAAATAAAGACGCCAGGAAAGCAGCACTGGAGAGCCTGCTTGCATTTGTGCAAACAAAGATACCCACAACAACTCTCCAAGATGTCAAAAACAAAATTGGGACCATCAGAGGGACATACAGGACCCAGAGGACTATGGTCCTGAGGTCCCAGAGGTCAGGTGCACCAGCAGATAAGGTTTATAAACCCAGTCTGTGGTACTACAGTAAGCTTGCTTTTCTGGATGACCAGCTGGAAGTGCGGGAATCTCTCTCCACCCTTCCCCCCAGAGGTCAATCCAGCCTTCCTTGTACCCAACCCTCCAGCCTTCCCTGCAGCCAGTCCTCCAGCCTTCCTGTCAACCCTGCTCTGGCTTCCTCTGAGGATCAAGATCAGGGCCTTGAGGAGGCAGATTTGGAGATATGGAGCCAGGTAAAGTTTTGCTATCTATATTTCTATCATACAAAATTGTAGATTTTAAATAGATGTTAGTATTGTTAAAGGTATGTACACTTCTACCAATAAAGTTTGTGAAGAGCAAGATACAGTAGTGGCCTAATTTTATGTGTCCAAGACAACAAAACCAGGATGCGTAATCAATGAAAAGGACATAACTTTTGGCATTGATTTCAAAAATGTCTAGAGGTGAACAATGTCTGTGAATGATGATGTGGCAAAATAAATAATGTCCCTTTCTTTTTTTACAGCCAGAGCAGAGCCAGGAAGAGGGTGATGTTGGGGATCAGGAGGAGGCTGGGCCCAGTGGCACCCAGGAGGAGGCAGGGCCCAGGGGCACCCAGGAGGAGGCTGGGCCCAGTGGCACCCAGGAGGAGGCTGGGCCCAGCACAAGAGCCCAGATGCCTCCCCTGGTAGTTAAACCACGAGGGCCAAGGAGAGGTAGGCAGGTGGAGGAGGAAACCAGGGCCTTCCTCAGAGAGGCAACAGCGGCCCTCAGAGAGGCACCCTCTGTTGAAGAGGGATTTGCCGCAGTCCTCGCCCACAAACTAGGGCAAATGGAGTTGCAGCAAAAAATTTACAGTGAGACCCTGCTATTGAAAGTCATCAATAAGGGCGTGCTGGGTGAACTCACTAGGTACACGGACATAACGGAGGTTGTCCCTACTCCTCCACCTCCTCCTCCTCCTCCTACTACTCCTCCTGCCACAACCTCTCCTCCTGATCCCCAGCCTCCAAGGAAGAAACCAACCAAGGCTGCAGAGAAGGCTGGAGAGAAGGCTACAAGGAAGAGAAAAAAATAATGCCTGCTGTAGTACCACAGACTGGGGACATATAGGACTTATCTGCTGTGGCTCCTGACCTCTGGGAGCTCAAGACAAGATTGGGCTCATTTTTTGGGGGGATCTAATCTCTATTTTGGTTTGGACATCTTGTATGGTTGTTGTGGGGTCAAAGGGATGCACAAATGCAAGCAGGCTCTCCAGTGCTGCCTTCCACTTTAATTTGTTAATGTTCTGAAATAAAAAAAAATTGAGTGCCCTTTAAATACTTGACTATGTGATTTGTATTTCAAAAGAGAGCTTGCTAGGAAGCAGGCAGGGACATCTCAAATTATATTATTGTTATTATCAGGGGACACAAACCTCCCTGAGGCCAAATGAGACACATTTGGAAGGTTGTTGTGGTAACTTTACACAAGAATAATTTAAGCCAAAATACTTAAAAAAAGGCCAAAAAAAAATAACCAAAAATAATATAAAATTTTAAGAAAAAAGGAGAATTAACTTATTTTATTATTATTAGTATTATTTAGGAGGGAGGTGCGGCTTATAAATAATATTTTAAAATCATTAGAGCAATTTGGAATTACTTTAGAAACAAGTTTGGCATTAAACTCTCAATGTCAAAAGAAGAACGGAATGCGCTGCATTAAAACGATGCTATTAATTCCACCGTGACGAATGTGCCATCTCCATTTCCAACATTAGCTTTACCAAAACGAGCGCTCCCGTCTCATAGTTGCTTCTGAGCATGTGCGTTTTTTTCACGTCGTGAAAGCATACACACTATCGTTTTTCACGTCGT
Organism: Rana muscosa; assembly: GCA_029206835.1. Lineage (NCBI taxonomy): Eukaryota > Metazoa > Chordata > Amphibia > Anura > Ranidae > Rana > Rana muscosa. The sequence goes on along the minus strand of CM055118.1, from coordinate 975,183,803 downwards.
TAAAAAAAAACGACATGAAAAACGACGTGAAAAAAGAGAGCATGTCCGGAATTTTTAATGGCCGTTTTTCACGTCGTTAAAAATGCTCTGGAGCCTACACACGATCATTTTTAATGGCCATTTTTAAAAATGGCATTTTTAACGGCATGAAAAACGATTGTGTGTACGGGGCATTAGGAAGTGAGTATATAGATAATGTAAACCACCATAAAGTCCATATAAATCAACAAGTCTCCAAAGTGCAAATGATCCACAATATCCGGGAAAGAGTGATGATAGGAAAGTGCTTCCGCCTCTAAGACACACTGCCGCTTACCAGATATGCATGATCTCTTATTACAGGAGATCAGCTCACGCATGTAGTGTTAATCTCAGCTTGGATGTTCCACAGGAAAGCGTTACTGGTATGAGTACCTCAGATTGATTCAGGATATGCGACATGAAAATAAAAAGCTCCCATAGCGTAAAACCCTTAGAAATTTATTTAAGAAAACATAAAATGCACACTTACATAAATAAGATGTAAACAAGCATATAAAATCGAGCCGGCCGGGGGCGTGGCCTGGACAAGGCTGTGTGAGGTTGTGCTATTCCTGAGCTCCCGGCCTGATCCCCTACATCTCGGCAAATTCACAGCCGTAAACCGGTATGAGCCCGACTAAAAGGCACAGGACACGAGCAGTGACAGGGGGGACCCCGGCAGGCAAGACTTCTGGAGAAATCCGACGTTTCTTTAACCCCACAGGAACATCCCCCGGAGCGACAGTGGCGGCGGCGCGTGGCTCTGCACGTGGAGGCCTGCAGAAGGCCCAGGCGCCTGGTCTCGGGACGTCTGAACCGGGGACCTCTGGGACTCCAGACCGCTCTCAGGACGTGTTAACCGAGCCCCGGGGAGCCGGGATGTCTCCCCCGCATGCTCCGGAAGTAACAATCCTGGACCAGGACATTCGGGAGATGCTGCAGGCCCTACCGACCCGGACAGCTATAGAGGCCCTGATCCTTCGCCTGGAGGAGACCCACAGACGGGACATCCAGGAGGTGAGAGGGGAGGTATCCACCTTGACGGATCGTGTGGGAACGGGTGAGGCATCATTGACCTCCCTGGAGCATAGGGTCTCGGAATTGGAGCGCTCGAGGGACCAGCACCGGGACACCGCGATCGATCTTCAGCTTCACTTAGAAGACATCGAGGACCGTAGCCGTCGCAACAATCTGCGGCTCAGAGGTGTCCCAGAGTCAATGGAGGATGTCGGGGCAGCAGTGACGGAGGTGTTCCGGACGGTGCTGAGAGACCCCGACGCGGATGTCATTTTAGACAGAGCGCACAGAGCTCTGGGCCCCAAGTTCCTGGATCCGGATAGGCCAAGAGACGTGATCTGTAGGCTCCACAGATATGCGCAGAAAGAGTCGATCCTGCGGGCGGCCTGGGACCATGGAGATGTGGAAAGAGGCGATGCACAGATCCAGATTCTGCCGGATCTATCGAGGGCAACCCTACGGAGAAGAGCCCTGCTGCGCCCCGTTCTGGATGTGGCCAAACAAAAGGACATCACCTACCGCTGGGGATATCCACTATCGGTGACGTTTCGCAGAGACTCTGGATCATTTACCCTCCAGACCATGGCTGACCTCCCTGCCCTGTTTCAATTCCTGGAGGTGCTGCCAATCCCAGTTCCAGATTGGCGCCAGATCCTCCCTCGCCAGATGGGCAGATCGGGACCAGCGGTACAACACGGTCCTCTGCCGCCCCGCCGGCAGAGAGGCAGACGGAGACGCCGATCTGTATCCAGAGGAGAGGCACGTGAGTAGGCCGTGGGCCGCCCTACCCTGACCACCGCTAGCTAAATGGCCATGATCCCCCTTTGGTGCCTTGCCCGACCGCCCTCCTGTCTTGCCCCGCACCGGGATCTGTAACTATAGTGCAGCGGCTCACTGGATGGCTGCCGTCCCCTGCCTCCACCACGGGCCCTCCCGAGACACTTTGCATGGAGGGGAGAGAGAGGGGTAGACTGACTTGGATTCGGACGCCTGCCCCCGCCCCTGAGGTGTGTTATTTCCCCCCCGGGTGGCTGTAGTTCCACCACATCCACATAGTAGAGACGTATCAGGCAATGCCGTTTCACTTTGGCAGCATGGGTCCTGCCTGGTGGGGGTGGGATGGCTTCGGGGGGGTGATCTGGGTTGGGGGGGGAGGGGGTATGTCTTGGGTCCCTGTCCTGCTGCACTGCCCGGGGGGAGGGGGTGGGGGATGGCTACTGGGGGAAACCCTGATGGAGGTCTCTTGTTGTACAACCCGGCGGACTGGTGCTCCCACTCTTACACTAACAGAGGAAACACAATGTAAACTCATTCAGGTTCTATGCACCGGACGGTTGCTGTGCCTCTTGGGGACAGGCATTTTGTTGGGAGGGGGTCGGACGGAGGGGAGGTCAAGCTGCTGTAGGTCGGGGAGGTGCTTGGGGCTTATGCCCCAAGCTGTGTTGCACTGTCTGTAATGTTGTTGATCTGTTTTGCACTTTTTCTGCTCTATATGTTTTACATGATGCATTATGTATTGCCTGTGTAGCTGTACTGGTTTACTAATTATCCTACATTGATAGTTTGCCGAGGGGGGGGCGGAGAGGGCTGGGGGCTCTCACTCTAGCTCTGTCTGTCCACTTCCCCGTTTAGGACTGTGCTCCAATCCCGGGACTGTCCTGGGGAGCACCCGAGCCTTTAGGGCTAATTTAGCTTCTCTTCAGCAGCGGCACCTTCTAGTGCCAGCCTCCTAACTTTCTGTTTCTTCGTTTCATAGGGAGTACTCTTCCTTTCTTTTCTCTATCTGTACTGCTACCCTCTCATCTCGTTTCCACTTTCTGGTCCTACTTCAACCTCCTGCGCTTCACTGAGGGACAACTGATAGTGGGGGGAGACCTGAATATGCCACTGATCCCGTCTGAAGACACTTCCTCTGGGATATCCTCCACCACCCGAGACATACGTAAGCGCATTGGTAATGCGCTACACTCTGCCCAACTGATTGACGCCTGGCGCCTTATGCACCCGGGTGTACGGGATTTCACCTTCTTCTCACAACCCCACCAGTCCTACTCACGTATCAACTACTTTCTGATACCCCATGGACAGCTACACGCGATTCGGGAGACTTACATCGGATCCATCACGTGGTCGGATCATGCGCCGGTCGGGCTTCGGTACTCGCTATCCGCCACAACGACGGGGCAACGTTTTCCGTGGAGACTGAATGAGAGCCTCCTCCAGGACCCGGTGGTCCTGGCTGACTTAGTCAGGGAATTGGGATTTTATTTTTCCACAAACAAAACGACCGACAGTGACCCTGGGGTGGTGTGGGAGGCCCACAAAGCTGTAATTCGGGGGTCCTTGATAGGGCACGGCTCCAGACTCAAACGCGAGCGGACGGCGCAACTTGACTTGCTCCTCACCAGGCTGAAGGCCCTGGAGGTGGCCCATAAGGCCTCTCCATCCAAACAATTGGGTCTAGACCTAGATACAGTCAGATCGCAGATAAAAGATCTTCTTCAATTTAAAGCCAAGGCGGCGATACAGATATGCCGCAGGAAATCATATGAGTCGGGCAACAAATGTGGGAGACTCCTGGCCCGAACGCTGCAGACTCAGCGTTCGGCTGCCTACATACCACACATTCAGACCGCTACTGGGCAGAAGGCTAGCCTTCCCCAACATATTACGCGAGAGTTTGGGGCCTTTTACCGCTCCCTTTACAACATACCTGACACGAGACCTATACTGGAGTCCACGCGGGAATATTTGGACCGGTTCCTCATGCCCTCACTTACGGTAGAGACGCGGTCTGTACTGGAGGAACCCATTACGCTGACTGAAATCCAGGTGGCACTTAAGAATACCAAACCGGGCAAGGCCCCCGGCCCGGACGGTCTGACCACCGCCTACTACAGGGCCCTCCTGCCCTCCTTGGGCCAGCATATGGCAGATCTCTTCAATGACGTTGGATCAGGGAAGCGTTTCCACGACTCCACGCTTTTGGCCCAGATCTCGGTGATACCTAAGGAGGGAAAGGATCCGGGGCTATGTGGAAGTTACCGCCCGATATCCCTGCTGAATGCAGATCTCAAGATCTTTACTAAGATCTTGGCCACTAGACTGCAAACATACCTCCCTGACATGATACATCTAGACCAAGTGGGGTTTGTTCCGTTTAGAGAGGCCAGGAATAATACCATTAAAGTCCTTAACTTGTTACATATTGCAATTCAAAGCAAGACGCCTTGCATATTCCTCGGTACCGACGCCGAAAAGGCATTCGACCGGGTTCACTGGGGATTCCTGTTCGCGACATTGAGACACATAGGGTTGGGGGAGACGATGCTGAACTGGGTGACCGCTGCCTATACGGCACCGACGGCCAGGGTGAGGGTGAACGGGGTCTTGTCAGAGGCGTTCCCCATTCGGAATGGGACCAGACAGGGCTGCCCATTGTCCCCTCTGTTGTTCGCCCTGACGCTGGAGCCCTTTCTCTGTCACGTACGCCGGAACCCGGATATCATGGGAGTGGAAAAGAATGGGACACAGTATAAGGTGTCGGCATACGCCGATGACCTTCTGTTCTCCCTCACAAATCCCACGGTATTCCTCCCGAACCTTTTGAGAGAGTTTGAGGTTTTCGGCTCCCTCTCCAATCTTAAGATTAACTTCACCAAATCGGAGGCGATGGGCGTGGGGATAGCGGCGGCCCAACTTAAACAACTTAAAGACGGATTTAGGTTAAAGTGGACCGACGTGGCATTGAGATATCTGGGGACATTCATACCCATGACATTAACCAAACTATTTGCATTAAATTTCCCCCCTTTACTAAAGACAGTTCGGGAGCTTCTAGACGGGTGGGACATCGGCCTCCATTCGTGGTTTGGCCGATGCGCCATCCTCAAAATGTCAATACTACCTAAGTTCCTATACCTCCTACAGGCCCTCCCAATAGCCCTCCTTGGGACCTATTTTAGGCAAGTCCATGCGGCCTTCACCAGGTTCCTTTGGGCTGGGAAACGCCCACGCCTTACCAGGACTTTACTCTGCCTCCCGAAATCACATGGGGGCCTTGCAATGCCGGATATCCGTGCATACTACAGGGCGACCCACCTCGTCCGGCTCCTGGATTGGTGCAGACATAGGGGCACCAAACTGTGGACAAGCATCGAACAAGAGCAGAGTGACATACCCCTAGACAGAGCCCCTTGGTGCCATTCGGATTTGCCACCCACACTGAAAAGACATCGCCTGATAGGCAACACCCTGGGTGTGTGCTCATCCCTACTGAAGCGACCCTCGCTCTCGTCCCCGGTCTCCCCTCTGCGCCCGGTGCTGGGTCACCCCCGGTTCTCCCCGGGACTGCAGGACAGGAGATTTCTCGCACTTAGAGAGGCGGGATTTCACCAGGCGTCCCACTTTAGTGTACAGGGGCGATGGAGGTCGTATGCAGAGCTGTCGGATCCAAGGGGCTCGTACGGCCTAGATTTTATGAGAGCCATGCAGCTCAGCCACTTCCTTTCGACAATACCGCCCCCGCCCAGCGACTCAACACACTCCCTTACACCTCTCGAGGAGTTATGTACGGAGTCGGGTAGGATTCAGCACACGCTTTTGTGGTGTTATGGCAAGTTGATAGAGCCGCCGGGGCCCCTCCAGGTCCCCTGTCTTACTAGGTGGGAGCGGGAGCTCGGCTGCCAATTTTCCGATGACACGAAGCGGCACATACTCCGTTTCACTCACAAGTCGTCTCTTTGCATTAGGACCCAGGAGGCGAACTACAAATTGCTCACACACTGGTATAGGACCCCTTCCCTTCTACACAAAATGTTCCCTGATACTTCTGACCGTTGCTGGAGGTGTGGGAGAGAGGAGGGGACCCTCCTGCATGTCTTCTGGTCCTGCCCACGGCTGCGGAGATTTTGGGAGGAGGTAAGGAGGGTGACCCAAGAGTTTACCGATCGTACCGTGCCGGATACGCCAGCCTACTTCCTCTTGCAGGTGACTGACATGCCTGCAAAAGTCTATAAGAGATCGGTGGTCCGCCACCTTCTGGACGCAGCTAGGGCCTGCATACCCCTCAACTGGAAATCCACATCCCCCCCATCTATTGCTCAGTGGCTCCGCAGAGTTGACGACATCAGCCTCATGGAAGACCTGATCCTCTCTAGCCAGCATAGACGCGAGACATACTCCAGGACCTGGCAGTTATGGAACATTTTTAAATATTCTGACGAAGGGCAGACCCTTAGAGGGATTGAGTTGCCCACATGAGTCTGTGCCCGGACTATTCATCCCCCGGAGGTGTGTCTCGTTTGCAACCAGCCCTCAACGCGCAGGCGACACGCCGGGGTCACGACATCCTGATAGGTTAGTCACCATCACCTAGATGTATGTCTACCTGGTCCCCACCCCTCCTCCTCCTCCTACCCTTCCCTTTTGCCCTTCCCTGTCTAATTCCCTACCCCCCCCTCCTATTGCTGTCTATGTTCCTTCCTTTTTCTTTCCTTTTCCTTTTTTCTGGGTTCGACCCAATTCTTCTCTACCTGAGGTACTATACCTCCTGTTTCTATACTATTTGGATAAAACTAGAGGGGAGGCAATCTCAACAGGACCCGGGCATTCTGACGTCAACGGTATTCTGACGGACATGTTCAAGCTGGCGGCGGAGGGATGCACTGGAGACCAGTGGGAGTTTCACCCCCCCACTGGGGAATTTAATTATATGATCGACCACTAGGAGATCTGAGCTCCGAGGGGATACCCCTGTACTGCTGTGCCATATTTTATTTTGGATGTATATGTCTGTTATTCACTATGGGGGTCCGTGTGGATCGACTCCTCTGTTATAAGTTATAAATAAAATAAAAAAAAAAAAAAAAAAATCGAGCCGGCCGGCTCCACGATCAAGCAGCCCGTATCTTCCGGATATTGCGTGTGGCGCGGTGACGTCAGAACGTTGCTTACCCAAGGTAGGGTGTGTGTCGGTAACTCGACCGACACACACTGTCTTATACGTCCACGGTCACCGCCAGAAGTAAATAGGTCGGAAACGGCCCACTGACATCACTTCCGGTGTGAGCGCCCCTGCGAGTGCGCATGCGCGAGCATCCCGGCCATACTATAGTAGACAGGCCCTGGATACAAGGCGCAGGCGCTGCCCATCCTAAAAGATGACACAATAGGAGGGGTATCGAGGAAAGAAGGACTTCCTTGTCCACTAGAGGCACCCAAACGCCTAAATAAAAAACCAACACCACGGGGGAATCAAGCATTCTTAGTGAAACATATTGTAGTCATCCTGACAACAAGTTCACAAATTTCTGAATAATATTTAACGATCCCTCTAACAATAAAAATAAAAATAATGCAAAGTAAAAAAAGAAATATAATAAACAACAAAAAATATACATACATTATCCAACAACATTGCAAGATACTAAAAGGGCGGTAGAGCCCTGAATAACAAAATACAAAATGATAATAACATATATTCTGACTAGGGATGAGCTTCGTGTTCGAGTCGACGAAGATCGAACGATTTGGGCCGTTCGCGCCAAATTCGAGTGACGCGAACGGCCCACAATGCACTACGCCATCGCAGTGTCATCCAGGCGCTGTGATTGGCCAAGCATGCACTGTGACCCCGCATGCTTGGCCAATCACAGCGCCGGCAGCGAGGAGAGCAATGATTGGCCACAGGCAGGATGCCTGTGGCCAATTATTGCTGAGGGTGTTTAGTACACGCCCCACACTATAAAAGGCCGCCAGCACGGCGGCCTAGTGTAGTGTGTTCCGGAGCAGGGATAGAGCAGCATAGGCAGGGACAGTGACTTTTATTTCTTTCTTGCTTAACCTGGATTCCTTTAGTTTAGGGAAAGAGAAGGATAGGTAGGGAGAGTGTCAGTGTGTTTTGTGCTTGTGCTATATTGTGCTTAAAAAAAACATTTTTTCTAGGGACAGAAAACTGTAGGTAGGGAGAGTGTGTCAGTTTCTTTCACTGTCAAAGTCCTTGTTTCCAGGGACCTGGAAGGACAGTGAGTGAATTCTCCTTGTGCTAAATTGTGCTTAAAAAAAAACATTTTTTCTAGGGACAGAAAACTGTAGGTAGGGAGAGTGTGTCAGTTTCTTTCACTGTCAAAGTCCTTGTTTCCAGGGACCTGGAAGGACAGTGAGTGAATTCTCCTTGTGCTAAATTGTGCTTAAAAAAAACATTTTTTCTAGGGACAGAAAACTGTAGGTAGGGAGAGTGTGTCAGTTTCTTTCACTGTCAAAGTCCTTGTTTCCAGGGACCTGGAAGGACAGTGAGTGAATTCTCCTTGTGCTAAATTGTGCTTAAAAAAAACATTTTTTCTAGGGACAGAAAACTGTAGGTAGGGAGAGTGTGTCAGTTTCTTTCACTGTCAAAGTCCTTGTTTCCAGGGACCTGGAAGGACAGTGAGTGAATTCTCCTTGTGCTAAATTGTGCTTAAAAAAAACATTTTTTCTAGGGACAGAAAATTGTAGGTAGGGAGAGTGTGTCAGTTTCTTTCACTGTCAAAGTCCTTGTTTCCAGGGACCTGGAAGGACAGTGAGTGAATTCTCCTTGTGCTAAATTGTGCTTAAAAAAAACATTTTTTCTAGGGACAGAAAACTGTAGGTAGGGAGAGTGTGTCAGTTTCTTTCACTGTCAAAGTCCTTGTTTCCAGGGACCTGGAAGGACAGTGAGTGAATTCTCCTTGTGCTAAATTGTGCTTAAAAAAAACATTTTTTCTAGGGACAGAAAACTGTAGGTAGGGAGAGTGTGTCAGTTTCTTTCACTGTCAAAGTCCTTGTTTCCAGGGACCTGGAAGGACAGTGAGTGAATTCTCCTTGTGCTAAATTGTGCTTAAAAAAAACATTTTTTCTAGGGACAGAAAACTGTAGGTAGGGAGAGTGTGTCAGTTTCTTTCACTGTCAAAGTCCTTGTTTCCAGGGACCTGGAAGGACAGTGAGTGAATTCTCCTTGTGCTAAATTGTGCTTAAAAAAAACATTTTTTCTAGGGACAGAAAACTGTAGGTAGGGAGAGTGTGTCAGTTTCTTTCACTGTCAAAGTCCTTGTTTCCAGGGACCTGGAAGGACAGTGAGTGAATTCTCCTTGTGCTAAATTGTGCTTAAAAAAAACATTTTTTCTAGGGGCAGAAAACTGTAGGTAGGGAGAGTGTGTCAGTTTCTTTCACTGTCAAAGTCCTTGTTTCCAGGGACCTGGAAGGACAGTGAGTGAATTCTCCTTGTGCTAAATTGTGCTTAAAAAAAACATTTTTTCTAGGGACAGAAAACTGTAGGTAGGGAGAGTGTGTCAGTTTCTTTCACTGTCAAAGTCCTTGTTTCCAGGGACCTGGAAGGACAGTGAGTGAATTCTCCTTGTGCTAAATTGTGCTTAAAAAAAACATTTTTTCTAGGGACAGAAAACTGTAGGTAGGGAGAGTGTGTCAGTTTCTTTCACTGTCAAAGTCCTTGTTTCCAGGGACCTGGAAGGACAGTGAGTGAATTCTCCTTGTGCTAAATTGTGCTTAAAAAAAACATTTTTTCTAGGGACAGAAAACTGTAGGTAGGGAGAGTGTGTCAGTTTCTTTCACTGTCAAAGTCCTTGTTTCCAGGGACCTGGAAGGACAGTGAGTGAATTCTCCTTGTGCTAAATTGTGCTTAAAAAAAACATTTCTTCTATAGACAGAAAACTGTAGGTAGGGAGAGTGTGTCAGTTTCTTTCACTGTCAAAGTCCTTGTTTCCAGGGACCTGGAAGGACAGTGAGTGAATTCTCCTTGTGCTAAATTGTGCTTAAAAAAAACATTTTTTCTAGGGACAGAAAACTGTAGGTAGGGAGAGTGTGTCAGTTTCTTTCACTGTCAAAGTCCTTGTTTCCAGGGACCTGGAAGGACAGTGAGTGAATTCTCCTTGTGCTAAATTGTGCTTAAAAAAAACATTTTTTCTAGGGACAGAAAACTGTAGGTAGGGAGAGTGTGTCAGTTTCTTTCACTGCCAAAGTCCTTGTTTCCAGGGACCTGGAAGGACAGTGAGTGAATTCTCCTTGTGCTAAATTGTGCTTAAAAAAAACATTTTTTCTAGGGACAGAAAACTGTAGGTAGGGAGAGTGTGTCAGTTTCTTTCACTGTCAAAGTCCTTGTTTCCAGGGACCTGGAAGGACAGTGAGTGAATTCTCCTTGTGCTAAATTGTGCTTAAAAAAAACATTTTTTCTAGGGACAGAAAACTGTAGGTAGGGAGAGTGTGTCAGTTTCTTTCACTGTCAAAGTCCTTGTTTCCAGGGACCTGGAAGGACAGTGAGTGAATTCTCCTTGTGCTAAATTGTGCTTAAAAAAAACATTTTTTCTAGGGACAGAAAACTGTAGGTAGGGAGAGTGTGTCAGTTTCTTTCACTGTCAAAGTCCTTGTTTCCAGGGACCTGGAAGGACAGTGAGTGAATTCTCCTTGTGCTAAATTGTGCTTAAAAAAAACATTTTTTCTAGGGACAGAAAACTGTAGGTAGGGAGAGTGTGTCAGTTTCTTTCACTGTCAAAGTCCTTGTTTCCAGGGACCTGGAAGGACAGTGAGTGAATTCTCCTTGTGCTAATTTGTGCTTAAAAAAAACATTTTTTCTAGGGACAGAAAACTGTAGGTAGGGAGAGTGTGTCAGTTTCTTTCACTGTCAAAGTCCTTGTTTCAAGGGACAGAGAAGGACACCTGAAGGTAGCCCTTATTGCTTTTTTCCCATCTCCCTGCAGGCCATCTATTAGAATGTCTGGAAGGCAAACAAGGAGAGGCAGACAGTCAGGAGGCAATAAAAGAGGGCAAGCAGGCTCTGTGTCTGGGGGCAACAGTGCTGGTCATGGACGCGGTGCATTGTCATCAGCACATGGCCATGGGACACGCTTGTCCTTCTTTTCGGCAGCTGGACATGTTGAGCCACATCATGCCGAAGACTTGGTAGAGTGGATGACCAAGCCCTCCTCCTCCTCCTCATCCTCTCTCACCCAGGCTCAGGGTACTGGAAAAGCAGCTGCCAAAGCGTCCTCTTCCCTGGTATCAATGTCAGACTCATCATCAGTCACTCCTTCCCTAGACCCACCATGTCCTCCTCCTGAGGAGTCCCCCGAACTGTTTCAGCACAGTGTTGGGTACATGCTCCAGGAGGATGCCCAGCGTTTCGAAGGGTCTGATGATGAAACCCAGCTAGAGGAAGGCAGTAGCGTGAGAGCAGACAGAGGGGATGCTCAAGAAGGACACCAATCTGGCAGTCATGTTCCAGCAGCTGCAGCATACTGCCAGATTGGCTCCAGTGATGAGGAGGGAGGTGATGATGAGGTCACTGACTCCACGTGGGTGCCTAATAGGAGAGAGGAGGAGGAGGAGGATGAGGAGGAGGCACATCTCCAACGAGGCAGGATGCCCTTTGGTGGCCAGCGTAAGGGCAGTACACCGACGGAATCACACCGCAGAGCTCCGCCTGTGCAGGGCGCTGCCTCTGCCCGTCATTCAAAAAGTTCTTTGGTGTGGGCCTTTTTTGAGGCTAGTGCATCAGATCGCACAGCTGCTGTTTGCAACATATGTCTCAAGCGTATATCGCGTGGCCAAAACATCAGCCGCTTGGGTACCACATGCCTGACCAGACATATGTTGACCTGCCATGCAGCTCGTTGGCAAGCCTACCTCAAAGACCCACACCAAAGAACAAAGTGGACCTCTCCTTGCACCGCATCAGCTGGGATCTCCAACCCCACTATAACTTCAGTCCTCTCTGAAACATGCACTGAGAGGAATGAAGGTGTAGAATTAGGTGTGTCACAGCCAAGTACTTGCGGCCACTCTGCTAGCAGTACACCGACGTCCGATTCTAGCAGGCAAATTTCCCTGCCCCAGCTGCTGTACCGTCGAAAGAAGTTCACTCCCAGCCATCCACATGCCCAGCGGTTGAATGCTAGCTTGGCTAAATTGCTAGCGCTTCAACTGCTGCCTTTTCAGTTGGTAGACTCGGCCCCCTTCCGTGAGTTTGTGCAATGTGCGGTTCCTCAGTGGCAGGTTCCCAAACGCCACTTTTTCTCACGGAAGGCTATTCCGGCTCTCTACCGGCATGTGGAAGGCAATGTCTTGGCCTCGCTGGACAGGGCGGTCAGCGGTAAGGTGCATATTACCGCTGACTCATGGTCCAGCAGGCATGGACAGGGACGTTACCTTTCTTTCACGGCCCATTGGGTCACTCTTTTGGCAGCTGGGAAGGATGCAGGACAAGGTGCAGTAGTGTTGGAGGTTGTCCCACCGCCACGCCTCCAAAATGCTACTACTGGTTGTGACACACCTCTCTCCTCCACCCCCTCCTCTTCTTCTTCCTCCATGGCCTCTTCCTGTGGTTTGTCCTATGAACCAGCGGTGCTCCGTAGCCGTTCACGGGGCTACGCAAGTACGCAGGCAAAAAGATGCCATGCCGTGCTTGCGCTGGTGTGTTTGGGGGACAGAAGCCACACTGGGGCAGAGGTCCTGTCTGCTCTGCAGGGCCAGGCCGAGAGGTGGTTGACGCCACGCCAGCTTAAGCCAGGAATGGTGGTTTGCGACAATGGCACCAACCTCCTCTCCGCCCTCCGACAGGGACAACTGACCCATGTGCCCTGTGTGGCTCACGTCCTTAACCTGGTGGTGCAGCGGTTCTTGGGCAGGTACCCGGGCTTACAGGATGTCCTGAGGCAGGCCAGGAAAGTCTGTGTGCATTTCCGCAGATCTTATAATGCCAGTGCTCGCCTGGCTGAGCTGCAAAAGGAGTTGAACCTGCCCAAGAACCGCCTTATATGTGACATGCCCACCAGGTGGAACTCAACGTTGGCCATGCTGCAGCGGCTGCACACGCAGCAGAGGGCCATCAATGAGTACCTGTGCGACTACGGCACCAGGACAGGGTCAGGGGAGCTTGGTTTTTTTTCTCCACGCCAGTGGGGCATGATCAGGGATGCATGCACTGTCCTGGCACCATTTGAGGAGGCCACGAGGATGGTGAGCAGTGACAGTGCATGCATCAGTGACACTGTACCTCTTGTCCACCTGTTGGAGCACACGCTGCGTGGAATAATGGACAGGGCACTTGAGGCAGAACAGAGGCAGGAAGAGGAGGACTTCCTTGCCTCTCAAGGCCCCCTTTACCCAGACAGTGTTCCTTCTGTCCCACCCATCGCACAGGAAGAGGAGGAGGAGGAGGAGGAGGAGGAGGAGGAGGATTGTGTCAGCATGGAGGTGGAGGCTGGCACTCAGCATCATCAGCAGCAGTCTTTTAGGGATGATTTACAGTCCCAAGAAACCAGTGGACTTGTACGTGGCTGGGAGGAGGTGGCTGCGGATCATGTCGTCCTTAGTGACCCAGAGGACTCCGGAGCGAATGCCTCAGCAAACCTACGCTGCATGGCCTCCCTGATCCTGCAAAGTCTGCGGAAGGATCCTCGTATTCTTCGGATCAAGGAGAGGGACCATTACTGGCTGGCCACTCTCCTTGATCCACGGTACAAGGGTAAGGTTGCGGACCTTATGTTACCGTCGCAGAGGGAGCAGAGGATGAGACAACTCCGGGAGGCCTTGCAGAAAGGTCTGTGCAACGCGTTCCCAGAGACAGGGAGGTTACAAACTCCTGGTCCTGGACAACGAGTTGCTGAGGCTTCGGCCAGTCAAAGAAGGAGCGGTGGGGAAGGTGGCCGTCTGACCGATGCGTTCAGACAATTCTTTAGTCCGCAGCCCCAAAGTATGATCGGTTCCAGCAACCATCGCCAGCGTCTGATAAACATGGTGCAGGAATATCTAGGGGCAAGGTCAGACTTGGACACCTTCCCCACCGAAAATCCTCTGGCTTACTGGGTCTTGAGGATGGATCACTGGCCAGAGCTTGCACAGTATGCAATTGAGCTACTGGCCTGTCCTGCATCCAGCGTTCTTTCGGAACGCACATTCAGTGCTGCTGGAGGATTTGTCACGGATCGCAGGGTGCGCCTGTCCACCGACTCGGTTGATCGACTGACTTTCATCAAGATGAACCAGTCTTGGATCACCACCAGCTACCACACACCTGATGCTGATATAACAGACTAATTGATTTTAACATGTCACATCCCTTCAAGACTGATGCTGATGCTGAGTGCCTGTGCTGTTATGTTGACTGGCTATCCTCCTCCTCCGAGTCCTCAATGATACGATTGATGATGATAGCTTGGAAGATCATTTTTGTTTATGGGTGCCGCCACCAGTGGCTAAGGCCCAATTTTTCAGCCCCTGTTTTACAGGGGCGTGTAATTACAATTTTTTTAGCAATAATTTGCCATAGGGCTCATTGCTGTGCTCCAAGTACAGTATCTGTGAGGGGTTGGAGTGTTGTGGCACCAGTGCCTAAGGCCCAATTTTTCAGCCCCTGTTTAACAGGGGCGTGTCATTACAATTTTTGAAGCAATACTTTGCAACAGGGCTCATTGCTGTGCTCCAAGTACAGTATCTGTGAGGGGTTGTAGTGTTGTGCCACCAGTGCCTAAGGCCCAATTTTTCAGCCCCTGTTCAACAGGGGCATGCAATTACAATTCTTGATCTAATAATTCACAGCAGGGTCCATTGCTGCACCCACCAAGAGTAACTCTGAGGGCTTACAGTCTTGTGGCAACGCCACCACCACCACCACCACGAAAGGCCCAATTTTTCAGCCCCTGTTCAAAAGGGGCATGTAATTACAATTCTTGATCTAATAATTCACAGCAGGGCCCATTGCTGCACCCACCAAGAGTAACTGTCAGGGCTTACAGTGTTGTGGCACCAGCACCACCATCAAAGCCCCAATTTTTACTACCACTGTTCAACAATTATATGTAATTAAAATTCCTGATATAATAGTTGACAGCAGGGCGTTCCAGCACCAACCAAGAGTAACTGAGTGCTTACAGTGTTGTGCCAACACCAACAACTAAGGGGCCTATTTCTGCAGAGTATATACGGCAGGTCCCTACTTTCAAACATCCAACTTACAAACGACTCCTACTTGCAAACGAAAGAAGACAACAGGAAGTGAGAGGAAATCTACCCCTAGAAAGGAAAATTCTCTCCTGTAAGAATAAATATGGGAGAAAGGGGTCTCATCTGTACTGATGCTTTATCAGCAATCCTTGTTTCAAGAAAAACACCACATTTCAAAAACAGTTGTCATTGGGATGGAAAGTGAGGTGAAATGTTCTGAACAGGGGCACAGACAGCAAAACAAATGTTACAGGGGTGATAACCCTTACCTATGTTTCCCAAAAAGTTTAAAAATAGATTTTTGGGCTGGAGCTACACTTCAACAATGTACCTGTTCAAAATTACAAACAGATTCTACATAAGAACAAACCTACAGTCCCTGTCTTGTATGCACCGCCTGTATACGGCTGTTCAGAGTATATAGGGCCTTTTTTATTTTATGTGCGGGGTTCCCCTTAATATCCATACAAGACCCAAAGGGGCTGGTAATGGGCTGGGGTAGGGGGGGGGGTCATGGGGTAGCTATGCCATTTTTCTTAAAGAATTTCATCCATATTACCGGGACCAGACATTACATTAAAGCCGCAAGCAGTTTTAAATGGCTTTTTTTTCCTTTAGAAGTGTCATTTTGTGCAGGGACAGTTCTAAACACGGGAAACACGTGGCACTTCACAGGCATACTTTAGACACCCCCCAGGTACGATATTTAAAGGAATATTTGACTTTTTTTTTTTCACTTTATGCATCATTAAAATGACTGCTCCCGAAAAACGACCGTTTTTAAAACTTCTTTTTGCATTGATACATGTCCCCTGGTGCAGAACCCGGGTTCCCAAACCCTATTTATGACAATAACATGCATAATAGTTGTTATAATTAGCACTTTAGAATTCGAACGTTCGCATCCATTGTATTTAATAGGGTTCTAATGTTCGTTCGAACTTTCGGTCCGTTCGCGGGTTCTGGTGCGAACCGAACCCGGGGGTGTTCGGCTCATCACTAATTCTGACTAATATCAGCAAGTTGGAATAATATCCTATACATATAGTAGTGCTAATAGTACTTTCATCAGGATAGACAAAACAAGTGCAACAGGGGAGAAAAAAGAGAAAGAAGAAATGAAAAAGGAAGACAAATGAGGGGGGAAGGGGGAATGTTTTGCTAATACCAGCATTAATAATAGATGTTAAGTGACTATAAAAAAAGGTTTAAAAGAGAGTGCTGTATTCATATCCGGCGGGCTTTTTGATTAACCGCTTCAGCCCCGGAAGATTTTATCCCCTTCCTGACCAGAGCACTTTTTACAATTTGGCACTGCGTCGCTTTAACTGACAATTGCGCGTTCATCCGACGCTTTACCCAAATAAAATTTGCGTCCTTTTTTTTCCACAAAATAGAGCTTTCTTTTGGTGGTATTTGATAACCTCTGCGGTTTTTATTTTTTGCGCTATAAACAAAACAACAGCGAAAATTTTGAAAAAAAACCACAATGGGGCTGATTTACGAACCATTTGCGCCATGAAGTATCGTTGCATCGGCGCGCACAACGGCAGTTTTGGTATTTACAAAACATTTGCGCCGGTAACGCAGCGCTATTCCCCATTTTCTATAGAGTTTTCGGCGCACGGGAAGAGGCGCTCAGTGCGCACGGCATCTTCAAATCAAAATATAAAGAAGCTGGATGTGCCAATATAATGGGGTGATGTGCGGTGATGTGAGGAAGTATAGTGACAACTGCCCAAGTAATAAACATGCCCAAAATAGAATGAGAAAGTAACTTTTTCTGAACCAGCCTACTGCGCATGCAATTACGTTTATAACTGCGAGAGGTGCATTTGTGCACTGCGCGGCAATGCGCGATCGTTCAAATGCGCCGGTTCACCGCGCCGACAAAATCTTAGTAAATGGCAAGTCACGTAAATGCATTTGCATAAGTTGAACAGGCGCTCCTCTAAACTTGCCATTATATAACTGTCCCTGCACAAAATGACATTTCTAAAGGAAAAAAAAAGTAATTTAAAAGCACTCGCGGCTATAATGAATTTTCGGCTCCCGTCAATACAGAGAAAAGTCATTGAAAGTCTTTGAAAAAAAAAAATGCGTGGGGGTCCCCCCAAATTCCATTACCAGGCCCTTCAGGTCTGGTATGGATATTAAGGGGAACTCTGCCAAATTTAAAAAAAAAAATTAGTTGGGGGTTCCCCTCAAAATCCGTACCAGGCCCTTCAGGTCTGGTATGGATTGTAAGGGGACCCCGCGCCAAACTTAAAAAAAAATGGCGTGGGGTCCCCCTAAAAATCCACACCAGACCCTTTATCCGAGCACGCAACCTGACATGCCGCAGGAAAAGAGGGGGGACGAGAGAGCGCCCCCCCTCCTGAACTGTGACCCCTCAAAGCACCATGTCCCCATGTTGATGGGGACAAGGGCCTCATCACCACCATCCCCACAACCCTTGCCCGGTGATTGTGGGGGTCTGCGGGCAGGGGGCTTATCGGAATCTGGAAGCCCCCTTTAATAAAGGGGACCTCCAGATCCCGCCCACCTGTGTGAAATGGTAATGGGGTACAAATGTACCCCTACCATTTCACAAAAAAAAGTGTCAAAAATGTTAAAAATGACAATAGCCGGTTTTTGACAATTCCTTTTTTAATGTCTTCTCCTTTCTTCCATCTTCTTCCATCTTCTTCTTCCATCTTCTTCTTTTCTCCATTTGGGTTTCTTTCTCCATCTTGTTCTTCATCTTCATCTTCATCTTCCTTCTTCCTTCGGTGTTCTCGTCCGCTACTTGTTCCCCTCTTCTTTCTCTGGACGATCCGCTTGCATTCGAGGTTCCCGCTGTGTGACGCTTCAGTTCTTCTGACAGTTTTCCTCTGAGTCCGCGGCCACCCGGTGACCCCGCCCCCTCTGACGCACATGGATTTCACGGGGACTTTCCCCGTGGTGTCAGAGGGGGGCGGGGCCACCGGGTGGCCGCGGACTCAGAGGAGAACTGTCAGAAGAACTGAAGCGTCACACAGCGGGAACCTCGAATGCAAGCTGATCATCCGGAGAAAGCAGAGGGGAACAAGAAGCCGGAGCAAGATGCGGACGAGAACACCGAAGGAAGATGAAGATGAAGAACAAGATGGAGGAAGAAACCCGAATGGAGAAAAGAAGAAGATGGAAGAAGAAGGTGGAAGAAGATGATGGAAGAAGATGGAAGAAAGGAGAAGACATTAATAAAGGAATTGTCAAAAACCGGCTATTGTCATTTTTAAAATTTTTGAAACTTTTTTTGTGAAATGGTAGGGGTACATTTGTACCCCATTACCATTTCACACAAGGGGGGGTGGGATCTGGGGGTCCCCTTTGTTAAAGGGGTTTTCCAGATTCTGATAAGCCCCCCGCCCGCAGACCCCCACAACCACCAGTCAAGGGTTGTGGGGATGAGGCCATTGTCCCCATCAACATTGGGACATGGTGCTTTGAAGGGTCACAGACCCCCAAACCATCCTCCCCATGTTGAGGGCATGTGGCCTGGTATGGTTCAAGGGGGGGTGCTCTCTCACCCCCCCCCTCTTTTCCTGCGGCCTGCCAGGTTGTGTACTCGGATAAGGGTCTAATGTGGATTTTTAGGGGGATCCCCACGCCATTTTTTTTTAAGTTTGGCGTGGGGGTCCCTTTAAAACCCATACCAGACCTGAAGGGCCTGGTATGTATTTTGAGGGGAACCCCGACACCATTTTTTTTTTATTTGGCGCAGATTTCCTCTTAATATCCATACCAGACCTGAAGGGCCTGGTAATGGAATATGGGGGGACCCTCACGCATTTTTTTTTTCAAAGACTTTCAATTACTTTTATCTGTATTGATGGGAACCAGCAATTCATTACAGCCGCGAGTACTTTTAAATGACTACAGTATTATTTTACTTTAGAAATGTAATTTTGCTCTCGGACTGTTATAAACATGGAAAACATGCACTACTTTACAGGCATACTATAGACACCTCCCAGGTATGATATTTAGGGCCAGTTCACACCGGATGCAGTGCAGTGTGTTTTTTTTGATGCATGAAAAACGCAAAGAAAGTTGATCACATTAATGCCAATGGCATAGTTCACACCACTTCAGTCCGTTCCAGTGCGTTTCAGAAAGGAAAAAAAAAATGGTCATGCTGCATTTTTCATATACAGAACTGTACTGGACCGCAGTAAAACGCATCAAAAACGCACCGGAACATACCAAAAACGCACTGCAACGCACCGGAACGCACCTAAATGCACCAAAGACGCACTGCAACACACTTGTCCTTATTAGGGCCAGTTCACACCAGACGCAGTTCCGTTCAGTTCTGTGTGCTTTTTTTCTGCACAAAATGCATGCACAGTATTTTCCATGTATTCCAATGGCTCTAGTTATCTCTAGTTTACACCATGCTGTCAGTAAACTGACTGTATGGTGTGAACTAGAGCCAACAAGAGCCATTGGAATACATGGAAAACACTGTGCATGCATTTTTAGTGAAGAAAAAATGCGCACAAAACTGAACGGAACTGCGTCTGGTGTGAACTGGCCCTTAAGGTTAAGTGAAAAGAGGGGGAAAAAGCACTGGACTGCATCAAAAATGCACCAAAAACGCATCAAAAATGCACTGGAACGCATCAAAAACGTGCATGCAGAAAAGCACCTGGAACGCATCCAGACTGCGTTTCTATGGTGTGAACTGGACCTTAGGGCTAGTTCACACCATAGAAACGCAATCCGAATGCGTTCCAGGTGCTTTTTTGCATGCGCGTTTTTGATGCGTTCCAGTGCATTTTTGGTACATTTTTGATGCAGTCCAGTGCTTTTTTTTTCACCCCTGTTTTTTATTAACCATAGATAAGGACAAGTGTGTTCCAGTGCGTTTTTGGTTCATTTAGGTGTGTTCCGGTGCGTTCCAGTGCGTTTTTGATGCGTTTTGCAGCGTTCCAGTACAGTCCAGTGCAGGTAAAATGCAGTATGTTCTACTTTTTTGTGGAACTGGAACGCACTGAAACAAACACTGCCATTTAGAACCATATAACCAACTTTCCATGCATTTTTGATGCATAAAAAACGCAATGCACTGCATGTGGTGTGAAATGGCCCTTAAGCAATTTGGCATATTTAAAGGCACTTCTCCTTGTTTTGTTTTTGGTGTTGTCCAAATTGGTGACATTGATATATGTCCCTTAGGGTGGGACCTGGGCCCCCATACCCATTTTAAGGCCAATAACTAGAAGATAAGCCAGCCAAGTGGGGACTAGCAAAATTAACAAGTCAGTTCCCATAGACTGCAATGGTATTTGTTGTATAACTTTTGCCCATGTTAGGCTCTTTGTTTGCCCCCCGGACCGGGGGATGTTTGTCTCATCTCTAATTTTGTAGCATGCTGGATGATGTGCTTAATTTTGGACGGGGTGAGGTTTATTTTCTGCTAGCTGCATTTGTGTTGGTCTGAGCATGCTCAGGGTCTTAGTTTTTTTTTTGGTGCTTTTTGTGTGTGAACAGCACCTGGATATTTCTGGGCATGCTCAGAGAGCATGTTTTTTGGGTTAGTAATTGAAGGACATCCTTAACAGGTGTACCCACTTTGAAGTTCAGTCTCTACATTGGGTGAACTTGCATTTTGGGTGTTTCATGGACTGTGCGTGTGTTTTCAATTGCCTCATTAGCACACAAACCTATGTTATATAAAGCTTGCAGATAGCATTCTCTCCCTTGCCCTGAAAAGAGGCAAGATTGTGTGTGGCCGCCAAAAAGTAAATTTTGGTGTCCTTATCGAGTTTGTAACACATGCATTTTATTTGTTATGTCTTTGCAAAACAGATGTTTGTTTTACTTTTGTTGATTGTATTTTTTTTGTGTAGGGGGTATGTTCCCCTGAAATACTTTTGATGTTGTTAATGTGTGTCGTTTGTTCACTTTGATTTAATTGTCTGTGCTGCATTATTTTGCTAAATCTTTCTCAAGATGTGACTAATGTTTCAAATTTACCTTTATGTCTTTTTTTTTTTTGTTTCCCTTTGTTTTTTCCAAGTCCTGTTTTGTTGACCAATAAAATTTGATGCAAAGTTTGATGTTTGTTTTTTGTTTTCTATGCAACAAATGTGACATCTGCAGCTTAACTATGCTGATTGGCATGTCAAAACAAAACAGGTGTTATTTGTCTAACCTGGTGCCTTCATGGTAGCATATGCATGTATTGTGTGCTGCCATGGATAGTCACCAGGAAATGAAAAATACAGAGCGGTAAGTATTCAATTTTCCTTTTTACTGCAGTGGTTCTCAGCCTCAGTCCTCAAGTACCCCCAACAGGACATGTTTTGTGAATTTATCTAATCGATAATTGCTGTCCAAAATACCAAACCATTGACTGTGATTGACTTGCACATGTGCAAGATGAAGGAAAACCTGCAAACATGGCCTGTTGGGGGTACTTGAGAAGCGCTGATTTAGAGCACTGCACTAAAAAATAGCTCAAGGCAATACTATTCTAATTGTGGGCATTTTGAGGGAAACCAAGTAAGTGTTAGAACCCCTGCCTGTTTTTTTTAGGTTGGGCTTTGTGTCCCTTTTTAGTAAAATTGGCTTCACTTCCTGACACACAGCTAAACAGGAAGTGAAGGTAAAACCCTACCAATGTCTTTTCTTGGGGAGACACATATCAATCTAACTGGTGTCCCCATTAAGCAAATTGCACTCTAGCACTTTGTTGTGTACACCCCAAATCATTAGGTAGTTTGGGGTTTAGTAAAGGCAAATCCACTCTGCAGTACAAGTGTAGTTGCTGAAAATCTGAGGGGAAGCACTGGTGATTTTAACATCCAATCATGTAGAAGCAAAGATGGTGTTTTTTTTTGTTTCCTTGCATGTCCCCCTCAGATATACAGCAAGTGCACTTGTAGTGCAAAGTGGATTTGCCTTTAGTAAATAAACCCCAAAGTCCAAAATACCTAATAATTTGGGGTGTACCCAGCAAAATGCTGGAGTGCAATGTACATAATGGGGAAACTATTTAGACTGACCTGTGTGTCCCCAAGGAAAGACATTGGTAGGGATTTACCCTTACTTCCTGTGTGGCTATGTGACAGGAAGTGAATTATTTGGAATGATAAAGTGGCTAAATTTGGGAGTTTTCTTCACCCTATCAGGGGTGCAGACATCCCCAAAAACTGTCCAGACTTCTAATCCCTCTGCACTCCATCCCCAAGCAAAAATAAGAAAGGATTTCATTTAGTTTAACTTTGCAAAGACACATTCCTAAGTTCAATTGTGATGCATGTCAATGGCCCATTTAGATCCTCTTTAACCACTTAAGATCAGCGCTATAGCTGATCGATGGCCACAGCATGGTCCTCAATTGCTGGGAGTCCGTCAATAGACGTCCTCCCCTTCGCGCGCGCTGTGGTCACCGAGTCACTGAGACTCGGGTGATGACAGATCCGAGTAAGGGGCCGATACCTGCCCTTTACCATGTGATCAGCTGTCAGCAAATTACAGCTGATCACGTGATGTAAACAAAAGCTCGGTAATGGTTTTTGTTTTCTTCTTGTGCTGACAGCGTGAGCATAAAAAAGGCAATCACCGGCTTATGTGCAAGGGACATCGGGCCCGAAGAGGAAGAGGCAATTCTGTGTCATCTGTGACAATCAGTAGCCCCTGCCAGCGCCACCTATCAATGCCCACCACTGGTGCCAATCAGTGCCACCTAGCAGTGCTGCCTATCAGTGCCCATCACTGCCAACTATCATTGCCACCTAGCAGTGCCACTTCTCAATGCCCACCAGTGCCAACTAGCAATGGAACCTCTCAGTGCCCACCCTTGCCACCTTATCGGTGCCCATCAGTGCAGTCTCATCATCAATGAAGGAGAAAAATTACCTGTTTTCAAAATTTTAGAATGAAATATTAACCACTTCCCTACCGCCCACCGTCAAATGACGTCCTTGAATTTGTGCGGTGATATCTGAATGATGCCTGCAGATGCAGGCATCATTCAGATATCATTATTTTCAGCCGGCGATTCTGTGCACGATAAAAATGATCATAGCGGCAGTTCTTATAGGAGGCGGGAGGGGACGTCCCCCCCCCTCCCGCCACCATCTGGTGCTTCTCCGGGCTCTCCCGTGCCATCGGGGGCCCGGAGAATGACGTCACGCCGGGTTCCCGTATGTAAACAAAGCCGTGATCTCGGCTGTCAGCATGAGATCGTGAATTTTTTTTACCGATCTCATGCTTTCCAGCCTGGAGGAGAGATGTGGGGTCTTATTGACTCTGCATCTCTCCATAAAGAGCACCTGTCACAATAGATTCCTATTACAAGGGATGTTTACATTCCTTGTTATAGGAATAAAAGTGATCAAAAAATAAAAAAGTAAAAAAAAGTGTAAAAATAAAAAAAATTAAGTAAAAAAAATAATAATAATAAAAAATAAAAAAAATAAAACGCCCCTGTCCCCGGTAGCTCGCTCTCAGAAGCGAACACACACGTAAGTCCCGCCCACATATGTAAACGTCGTTCAAACCACACATGTGAGGTATCGCTGCGTGCGTTAGAACCAGTGCAACAATTCTAGCACTAGACCTCCTCTGTAATGAGAAAATGGTAACATGTAAAAAAATTTAAAGCATCGCCTATGGAGATTTTTAAGTATTGAAGTTTGGTGTCATTCCATGAGTGTGCGCAATTTTAAAGCGTGACATTTTAGGTATCTATTTACTCAGCATAACAACATCTTTCACATTATACAAAAAAATTGGGCTAACTTTACTGTTTTGTTATTTTTTAATTCATTCCAAAAAAAATCCTTTGAAATTTTTTTGGCCAAATACCGTGCCAGATAAAAAATTGCAATGACCGCCATTTTATTCCCTAGAATGTCTGCTAAAAAACATATATAATGTTTGGGGGTTCTAAGTAATTTTATAGCAAAAAAAAAATGATTTTTACATGAAGGAGAGAAGTGCCAGAATAGGCCGCTGAAGTGGTTAAAATATCCTATTTTTTTTTTTTTAGTCGGTCGGTTTGTATTTATAGAAAAAAACAAAAAACAAACGCAGAGGTGTTCAAATAGCACCAAAAGAAAGCTCTATTTGTGTGAAAAAAAATAATTATTACATTTTCATTGGGTTACAGTGTTGTATGACCGCGCAATTGTCATTCAAAGTGCATCAGCGCTAAAAGTTGAAAATTGGTCTGGGCAGGAAGGGGGTTTAAGTGCCCAGTAAGCAAGTGGTTAATATAAGGCTACATGCACACGGACGTTTTTTCCAGCCGCTTGTTTGAGCGATTTTTTCAGCTTAAAAACGCCTCTCCATGGTAGCCTATGGCCCCATGCCCACCATGGCGTTTTGAGCTGTAAATGGCATGTACACGGGACGCTGGTGCAAAGTCTTGTGGACTAAGGATGAAACCGGCATTTAGAAACGCGCGTTTTGTCGCTTTTGCATGCCGCATTTTACCGCATTTGCGTCTATAAGCGTTTAGTTAGGAAACATCATAAGGACCCTCCCTAAGCTCAAAAAACAGTATTATTAACCATTTCAGCTATTTTGTGAGACCAGAGTGAGTAGCAGCAGCTGAGAGAGCAACAGTGTACTTGTATTTAGCGTGTCACTTGCCACATCATTTGCCACAAGTTGTGGATTGTCCACTTGCCACGTCACCTGCCACAAGTTGTGGATTGTCCACTTGCCACATCACCTGCCACAAGTTGTGGAATGTCCACTTGCCATGTCACCTGGCCACGTCACCTGTTACAAGTTGTGGATTGTCCACTTGCCACGTCACCTGGCCATTTCACCTGCCACGTCACCTGCCACAAGTTGTGGATTATCCACAATGCAATGCAAGCAATTACAGTTTTTTTTTATATATTTTTAATGGTTTTTCATCATTTGCCAGTATTTTTTAGTTTTTCAATGTAAAAAAATAGGTCACCTTTAAAAACGCTTATAAACGAAAACGCGGCTGAACGCCGGTACCGCGTTTAGGCACGTTTGGCATCTGAAACGTGGAAATCTTTGGCGTCTGAACGCATTTTTTTGCTTTCTGAAAAACAAGGTTAAACACAACTGCCTAAGGGCCAGTTAACACCTTGGAAACGCAGTCCGGATGCGTTCCAGGTGCTTTTCTGCATGCGCGTTTTTGATGCAGTCTGGTGCTTTTTTTCCCCCCTCTTTTTTCTCAGGCCTCATGCCCACGGACGTTTTAAAAAATGGGCTGTAAGGCTCGATTCACACTAATGCGGTTTTTGGTGCATTTTGCATTTTGCAGAAATGCAGGGAAATTTTTTAACATGGGTTCCTATGGAACATGTTCAGATCAATGCATTTTTGTGCCTCTGTGTTTTTGGAAAGGGTCGGGGACTTATTTTCCCGCAAAAAGCAGCATTTTGCATGTAATAGAATTCAATGGACCCGCATCCAAAATGCAAGTACCGCGATTTTGCCGCGTTTTTACCGCGATTTGCGTTTTTTGTAACCTGTTTATAGCTTGTTGTTAAAGGAAATGTAAAAAAAAAATAAACATTGCCGGCTATAGAAAAAATCGAGAAAAAACCAGTGTGGGGTCCCCCCCTCCAGGTCCATACCAGGCCCTTGGGTCTAGTATGGATTCAATTCAGAGGGGACGCCCCCCAAAATCCATACCAGACCCTTATCCGAGCATGCAGCCCGGCAGGTCAGGAAATGGAGGGGACTAGCGAGCGCCCCCCCCTCCTGAACCATACCAGGCCGCATGACCTCAACATGGGGGGATGGGTGCTTTGGGGCAGAGGGGCTCTGCGCCCCCCACCCCAAAGCACCCTACCCCCATGTTGATGGGGACAAGGGCCTCTTCCCGACAACCCTGGCCGTTGGTTGTCGGGGTCTGCGGGCGGGGGGCTTATCGGAATCCGGGAGCCCCCTTTAATAAGAGGGCCTGCAGATTCTGGCCCCCCACCCTATGTGAATGCGTATGGAGTACATCGTACCCCTACCCATTCACCTGGTGGAAGAAAATGTCAATAAAAAAACACTACACAGGTTTTTAAAGTAATTTATTAGGCAGCTCCGGGGGTCTTCTTCCGACTTCGGGGGTCTTCTTCTGACTTCGGGGGTCTCTTCTTCTGCTCTCCGGTGTCGTCTCTGTGCTCTCGGGTTCTTCTCCCGCTCTCCGGTGCCTTCTCCGCGCTCTCCGGTTCTTTCTGCCTTCTGCCGGACGCCTCCGCTCTCTTCTTCCAGCTCTTTTGCTAGCGGGGGCTCGGTCTTCATCGTCGTCTTCTTCCCTCTTCTCTCCGCCCGATGTTGCCTCGTTGCTCTTTGCCGCTACAATGCCGTGTGCGTGGAGCGCAACGACTTATATAGGCATTGGGCGTGATCACCGGGTGATGCCACCCGGTGACCCCGCCCCCTTATGACGTGACAGTCCCGGGGAATGATGGGACTGTGATGTCATATGGGGGTGGGGTCACCGGGTGGCAGAGAGCGATGAGGCAACATCGGGTGGAGAGAAGAGAGAAGACGACGACGATGAAGACCGGGCCCCCGCTAGCAAAAGAGCTGGAAGAAGAGAGCGGAGGCAGCCGGCAGAAGGCAGAAAGAACCGGAGAGCATGGAGAAGGCACCGGAGAGCGGGAGAAGAACCAGAGAGCGCGGAGACGACACCAAATAGAGGAGGACCCCCGAAGTCGGAAGAAGACCACCGAAGTCGGAAGAAGACCCCCGGAGCTACCTAATAAATTACTTTAAAAACCTGTGTAGTGTTTTTTTATTGACATTTTTTTTCCACCAGGTGAATGGGTAGGGGTACGATGTACCCCATACTCATTCACATAGGGTGGGGCAGGGATCTGGGGGCCCCCTTATTAAAGGGGGCTCCCGGATTCTGATAAGCCCCCGCCCACAGACCCCGACAACCAACAGTCAGGGTAGTCGGGAAGAGGCCCTTGTCCTCATCAACATGCCCCCCTGCCCCAAAGCACCCACCCCCCATGTTGAGGGTATGTGGCTTGGTATGATCTAGGAGGGGGGGCACTCGCTCGCCCCCCTTTCCTGACCTGCCAGGCTGCGTGCTCGGATAAGGGTCTGATATGGATCCTGGGGGGAACCCTTGAAATCCATACCAGACCTAAGGGCCTGGTATGCTCTTGGAGGGGAACCCATGCCGTTTTTTTTTTTTTTTATTTGGCATGGAGTTCCCCTTCATGATTTATACCAAACACAGGGGACAGCGAGCGCTAGGCTTGCAGTACCCTGTCGCCGAGAACCAGCACGATGGCATCACGCTGGAAACATTCTCGAGGGCAGGTACTGGCAAAGAAGCGCGAATCGGCTCTAACCAAACTTTTACTAACACGCGGTAACATGAAATCAGCAAAAGCAGCCCAAAGGGTGGCACCATTCGATTTGAAATTCCCCTTTATAGTGCCGTTGTACGTCATGGCATTTGAAACGGTCGTTTTTTTTTTTTTTTTTGTTTCAATCGTTTTTATTGAAAGTATAGGTAGTAAAATGAACAGTTATCGTCATACATCACACTTGATATTGGATACATGTTAATGAATATACATATCATGTCAAGTTGTCAAAGATGGTTAAATTGCATGACTATAATTGATGGTGGAGGTAAGGTGATCTGTGAGGTCTTAAACCCCTAGATACCCCTAATGGGAACATTCTGTATCTAGGGGGAGAAAACGGAACTCTACCCTCCAGCAGTGTCGGTGAAGGTTTAGGAAGTAGCTCAAACAGCTTAAGCATTATTAACAACCCGTAGCGGAATATGGAAGTAAAACAACAATAAATAATGTAGAACTGTCAAGTATGAGTTTGTGCATAAGATGGTACATCAATAATAAAAATAATACTGCGCTAATGTGAACAAGTGAAAATATCGTGCTAATTGGCAGCTAGGCTGCGACAAATAAAATATGTGAAACCATATCCAGTAAAGTAGTAAATTAAAAAATGTCGCGCACAGGTAAGTGAAAAAAGTAGAATACTGGTGAAAATTACTCAAATTAGTGAAAAAATATAAATACAGTGATGTATATATATGTATACATAAACACCAAAACGTGTAAATAACGGGAAATCAACCCCTCCTCAAAATACTGAGACAGTGTTCAAAAAATGAGAATTGAAATATTCATAAGTATATCTAAACAGTGTACTAAACCAATCTGTGATATTAAAACACGCCAGTTATTGACAGCATATGAAGCTGATAAGGTAATATTAAATAAAACATATACAGCTCGATGCTATTATTAATAGTAACTGCAGTAATGCTCTAAATATTAAAAGGTGGAGATAGAAAGAGTCTATTCCTTATTAGTTCAAAAGAGGTCCAATGTAACACACAGTTCCCATACGGCAAAAAGTTGCTTCAAATGAAAGGGCAAGGGGTTGTGAGGAAATGCTGGAAAAAGGTAGAACCCAGGGTAAATCCACAGAAGTCACAGGAGAATTACATCCACCACGGTGTGTAGGGAATCAAGATGGGTACCTTACCGCAAAAGTTGGACCTCCACTGTGGCAAGGTCAGAAGAGCCTGCAGATATCACCCTCTGCGGGGTATTAGTACTGGTCCTGGGGGTGTCACGGCTCCAGAGTCCTTACGTTCCCTCTACCTCTCGTTGCTCTGTCTCTTCCACTGGTGGCTGGTGTGCTCCAATTGTTTAAAAAGAACCAACAGACCTCCAATGTAGATACCAAAAAAGAAGAGGGAGGGACTCGGATAGTGTATTACCTCAAAGCAGCTTTATTCCAATCGTCAAGGTAAAAACAGGAATGCAAAGTTCCTAAAAGTAGTTTAAAATTGCCGGCATAAAAATCCTAGCGTTCGCCCGTGCTTCCGGGGTCACGTGGTAATAGTGACGTCAGCGCGTAGCACCTCCCTGACTAGTTTCGTTTCAAAAAACTTTATCAAAGGGCACGGGCGACGCACTGAATCGTCACTCTATTTATACATGTGAGACGCATCCACGCCTCGTTTTCGTTACGGCGGCCATGACTGTGAGGTCGAATCCAGCCCTCGATTACAATTCGTTGTTGCAGAGGGAGGGAACACACTCAAGACCTAAAAATCTCCATCTCTACTACTGGCACCTCCCTAACGAAAAGGAGGGCATAGTGCGCACTTGTTCTATCTCCTCCGTTATGCTAATACTACATACGTCTACATGCAACTTGTCTAATGACATAAATATACATCTTATAATTAAACAATCTGGATGACATGTATCAAGCAGATACTCAAATCATTCGTGAAGCTAGAATATGAATATAGAAATAAGAAAATAAGAAAATATAAAAGATTAAAAAAGGAATTCAGTTGGAAAATATGCCTTACCATAATGTCCTCTCCTGCACCCTACAGGACAGACAATCTAGTTGTATGATAAAAAGGATTGTCTGCGCTAAACAAAAACATCCTTAAAAAAGAGGGGGATGTACTCCATAATGGAGAAATTAGCTCAACCACCAAACATATATCTATATATATATATAAAAAATTTAAAAATTAATACATATATATAAAAAAATATATTGATTACGGACACTCCAATTTACAAATATACTTAGATGCTTATGATGCATAAAGTACATGAGTAAATGGAAAAATAATTACATATAATAGGTCAAATAGAAAAATAAATATAATTAAACATAAATACATTAAATTAAAAGCTATATAGAAATATATTAAAATATATTAAAAAATAATATATATGATATATAATAGATATAATTCTAATAGGGAGGGGGAGGGAACAAAAAGAAGAAGAAGGGAGGGGGAGGGATTGATCATGAATTATCTATAAATGCGTTGATTTCAATATCCACGTTCAATCCCAAAGGCCTAAGACATTTCACCCTGTATATCCAACTCATTTCGAGTTTAGATATCGCTCTTCTTTTGGGCCCCCCTCTCCAAGGGCTCTTCAGTTTATCGATAGCTAGAAAGGAAGTCCCCCTAGGGTCTCTATTGTGGACATCCCTGTAGTGTCTGGATACCGAATGCCCCTTAAAGCCTCTCCTTATATTTCCAATGTGTTCATTGAGTCTGACCTGAAAGGCACGTACAGTTCTCCCTATATACTGTAACCCACAAGGGCAAATAAGGAGGTACACTACATGAGTAGTAGAACATGTGATAAAAGATTTGATATCAAACTGTTGTGACGTGCTATTAGAAACAAAATTAAGAGTTTTACGTTCCGTGATACGATTAATACTACAGACTGCACACCTTTTGCACTTGTGATAACCCACCAAATGTTGAAAAAACATGGGTTTATTGGTAGGGGGGTCACATACACTTGGTGCCAAAGAATCCCTTAGGGAGGGGGCGCCCCTAAACACCACCTGAGGTTTCTCAGGGAGTATAGGTCCCAACACTATATCGTCCTTAATGATGTGCCAATGTTTATGGACCAATTTCTTCACCAGATAGTGTTGGTTGGAAAAACCTGTGATGAATGGCGAAACGAAAGTGTTCCTTTCGTCCTTAGTAACAATTTTTTCAGCTAACAATTGATTCCTATCCAGAAGTTCAACTTCTAGGGATCTTTGTCCCAAATCTCTGGCGGAGTATCCCTTCTCCAGGAATCTCTCAGTCAGAATTTCAGCTTGTTCTCTATAGTCGCTTAATTTGGTACAATTGCGCTGTAGGCGAACAAATTGGCTTTTTGGGACCGAATTAAGCCAAGAGTGATGATGACAGCTGTCTTGGGGAATGAAAGCATTCCTGTCTGTGGTCTTAAAGTACGTTGAAGTAATAAAACGTCCCTCCTCTACTGTGATCTGGAGGTCCAGAAAGTGTATGGATTTTTGGTCTGCTTCGTATTTGAACTTAATTCCCCTGTCGTTCATGTTAAGGGATCCCATAAAGGAATCAAGAGATTCCCTAGATCCCCTCCACAGGAGGAGGACGTCATCTATATATCTAGCCCACAGGACCACCTCAGGTCTATTGTCAGCATAGATGACATCCTCCTCCCATTTCCCCATAAATAGGTTCGCCTGTGAGAACAAAAACATTGTTATCCGCCCCGCCGATAAGGGGGGCGGTATTGTAATTTTGAATAAAGGGGACTATATCAACGAGTTATATTCCCTAGTGGAGGATAGGGACACATATGTCCCCTTATCAGGTGACCCACGCCCTGCATATAGGAGAATCCTTGTGAATTTAGTTGAACAGGGTTTCAACACAGGGATTTTGAACAAAAAAGAAAAGGCTTTTCTGGTTCCGGCCTCATCTAGGATACCCGTCATATACTACCTGCCTAAAATACATAAAAACCCTACAAACCCACCAGGTCGCCCCATCATCAGTGGGATCGACTCCATTACATCTAGAGCTGGCAAGTATATCGACGGGTACCTACAACCATTAGTTAAGGCACTACCTGCGTACATTAAGGATAGCAAACATGTTCTAAATCTACTGAGAGATTTATCGTATGATGAAGGTGTATGGATGGTCACTGCAGACGTGACATCCTTATACACAATCATACCCCATGAGTGGGGAATATCCTCAGTAAAACACTACTTGGATAGAGATTCGGGGTTACCCAGGAAACATAGGAAGTTTATTATGGAACTTCTAAATTTTGCAACCACTCATAATTTCTTTTGGTTTAGCAATGAGTTTTATTTACAGTGTAGGGGGGTAGCTATGGGGGCTAAATTTGCCCCCAGCCTGGCGAACCTATTTATGGGGAAATGGGAGGAGGACGTCATCTATGCTGACAATAGACCTGAGGTGGTCCTGTGGGCTAGATATATAGATGACGTCCTCCTCCTGTGGAGGGGATCTAGGGAATCTCTTGATTCCTTTATGGGATCCCTTAACATGAACGACAGGGGAATTAAGTTCAAATACGAAGCAGACCAAAAATCCATACACTTTCTGGACCTCCAGATCACAGTAGAGGAGGGATGTTTTATTACTTCAACGTACTTTAAGACCACAGACAGGAATGCTTTCATTCCCCAAGACAGCTGTCATCATCACTCTTGGCTTAATTCGGTCCCAAAAAGCCAATTTGTTCGCCTACGGCGCAATTGTACCAAATTAAGCGACTATAGAGAACAAGCTGAAATTCTGACTGAGAGATTCCTGGAGAAGGGATACTCCGCCAGAGATTTGGGACAAAGATCCCTAGAAGTTGAACTTCTGGATAGGAATCAATTGTTAGCTGAAAAAATTGTTACTAAGGACGAAAGGAACACTTTCGTTTCACCATTCATCACAGGTTTTTCCAACCAACACTATCTGGTGAAAAAATTGGTCCATAAACATTGGCACATCATTAAGGACGATATAGTGTTGGGACCTATACTCCCTGAGAAACCTCAGGTGGTGTTTAGGGGCGCCGCCTCCCTAAGGGATTCTTTGGCACCAAGTGTATGTGACCCCCCTACCAATAAACCCATGTTTTTTCAACATTTGGTGGGTTATCACAAGTGCAAAAGGTGCGCAGTCTGTAGTATTAATCGTATCACGGAACGTAAAACTCTTAATTTTGTTTCTAATAGCACGTCACAACAGTTTGATATCAAATCTTTTATCACATGTTCTACTACTCATGTAGTATACCTCCTTATTTGCCCTTGCGGGTTACAGTATATAGGGAGAACTGTACGTGCCTTTCAGGTCAGACTCAATGAACACATTGGAAATATAAGGAGAGGCTTTAAGGGGCATTCGGTATCCAGACACTACAGGGATGTCCACAATAGAGACCCTAGGGGGACTTCCTTTCTAGCTATCGATAAACTGAAGAGCCCTTGGAGAGGGGGGCCCAAAAGAAGAGCGATATCTAAACTCGAAATGAGTTGGCTATACAGGGTGAAATGTCTTAGGCCTTTGGGATTGGACGTGGATATTGAAATCAACGCATTTATAGATAATTCATGATCAATCCCTCCCCCTCCCTTCTTCTTCTTCTTTTTGTTCCCTCCCCCTCCCTATTAGAATTATATCTATTATATATCATATATATTAGTTTTTTAATATATTTTAATATATTTCTATATAGCTTTTAATTTAATGTATTTATGTTTAATTATATTTATTTTTCTATTTGACCTATTATATATAATTATTTTTCCATTTACTCATGTACTTTATGCATCATAAGCATCTAAGTATATTTGTAAATTGGAGTGTCCGTAATCAATATATTTTTTTATATATATTGTGACAGCAGGAAGGTAAAGTCACCTGGTTGCATCCAGGGGGGTAGGTATATTTCTCCCAGATTCAGGCTTTATGCCGACTTATACAACTAGGGAGAGAGTTGATGAAGCCCAGCTGAGGCTAGTGGGCTCATGGATGATTCATACCTCTAGGGAGAGTGCTGGGCGTCGTGCAGGCAGGGAGTTGATGAGACCAGCTGAAGCTTGTCAGCTCGTTTAAGGCCTCTATAAAAACTCCCAGATTCATTAGGTGTTTGCTCATGCCTGGAACCAGACCTGTGTGGACTGTCTAGGGAGAGTGAACCCCTGTGCGGTGAGACAAAGCCTGTGTGGCTATTTGTTTGGACATTTACTAAACCAGGGACTTAGGGACTAGGACAGCACCAGGCTGATCCCAGTTGTTAGTTAGGAAACCTGCATGTTTAGTCAGAGGTCAAGCTGACCAGGGTTTATTTTGTTTATGTTTCTTTTTGCTTTGCTGTGTTTTTTTGTCACTGTAAATAGAGAAATAAACCGCACCTTTTTGATCTTGAAAACCACAACCTCCGTCTGCTGGGCCTGTTTTTGTGTGGGGAGCCCATCCAGGGGATCACACACACCCGCTGCCGAGCGAACCCCCCCCACAGTTGGTGGAGAACCAGTGGCAGTTTTTTTTTAAGCCAGCATGGAGGAGATACTGAAGCAGCTGGCTCTAGCAAATGCCAATCAACAGCAGACAAATGCAGGTTTGCAAAAGAGCCTTGCAGCTCAACAACAGAGCTTCGCAGCCCAGCAGCAAGCTCATCAACAGAGCCTTGCAGCCCAGCAGCAAGCTCACCAACAGAGTCTGGAAGCTCAGCAACAAGCCCAGCAGCAATCTGAGGCCCGCTTCATAGACCTGTTACAGAAGCAAGAGCAGAGACTACAACAAATGGAAGCAGTAATGCAGCAACGTCCGCAGACCAGTGAGGAAAGCCGTCCCACTAATACCGCGTCCTTTGGGGTGAGTCGTTTATTGACAAAAATGACTGGAGAGGATGATCCAGAGGTATTTTTGACCACATTTGAAAGGACTGCTGAAAGAGAAAAGTGGCCTGAGGAGCAGTGGGCTGGACTGGTGGCTCCTCTGTTAACTGGTGAATCGCAGAAGGCTTACTATGACCTAGAGCCTGACCAAGCAAAAGACTATGTGATGCTAAAAGCTGAAATATTGGCAAGGCTGGGTGTCACCCTGGCTGTCCGGGCTCAGCGTGTGCATAACTGGACTTTCCAGCTTGGAAAACCCCCCAGGTCTCAAATGTATGATCTCATTCACCTGAGCAGGAAGTGGCTACAGCCAGAGACTTTGTCCGCACCAGAGATTGTGGAACGTGTTGTAATGGATCGGTTTTTGAGAGCTCTTCCTACTGCCATCCAAAAGTGGGTAAGCCATGGAGACCCAGAGACGGCCGGTGGTCTTGTGGATCGTGTAGAGAAATACTTGGCTACAGAGAACCTGACGGCCTCTTCCAGAGACTCTCGGACTTTCCACCCTAAGACCAGACCATCCCCAGGGGCGGATAAGAGGATTCCAAGGGGTGAGGGTGGAGAGAGTGAGAGGGTGGGAGCTCTACCCAAAGTTTGGCGAGAACAGCCTGGGAAGTCAGGGGCTCAAGAGGCAGCCAAAAGGATTGTTTGCTACCGCTGCCGGCAAGCGGGACATATTGCAGCAAATTGCCCGGTTGTGGAGGAACCCATGCAATGTGACTTTCTGACGGACCGACGTCAGTCGCTGTGTGCGACAGTCGCATGCACTGCCATTCGGGGAACTGAGAAACATTTATGCAAAATGTGTATTAATGGTAGAAATGTTGTGGTATTGCTGGATTCAGGTAGCCTTGTGACCCTGATAAAGGCTGAATTAGTTAAAACAGAGGTCTCTGGGAATAGCAAGGTAGCTGTTATTTGTGTGCATGGGGACACCCGAGAGTATCCAGTGACTACAGTGTGTTTCAAGACCCCCAAAGGTACCCTCTCTCATCCAGTGGGGTTAGTATCTCAATTACCGCATGATGCCATTGTGGGAAGGGATTTTCCGAAGTTCTGGGAACTGTGGGATGATCCTGAGCCCCCCACTGGTGCCCCCATGTACCAGGAAGGTGATAGCCAGAACTCCTCTGAGAGTGGTGAGGACTCTCCAGAATTTCCCTTGTCAGTATTGGCAGGCGAGACTCAAGAAACTGGAGAGGAGCCCACCTCCTCAGATGAAAACCTACCGTCTGTGGAGTTTTCTGATCTTGAGGTTCACAGGGAAAATTTTGCCACAGAACAGTTAAAAGACCCCGCCCTAATAAAGGCACGGGTAAACGTAGTGGAAATAGATGGCGAGTTAGTGAACCCAGATAATACCTGCACTTACCCATACTTCAGCGTAGAGAAGGACCTACTGTATCGGGTGGCAAAAAGGGCAGAAGAAACCGTTGAGCAGCTTGTGGTGCCCAAACCTTACAGGAAGTTGGTGTTGGAGTTGGCCCATGGGCACATTCTTGGAGGTCATCTGGGGACAGAGAAAACCCGAGAGAGGGTATTACAGAGATTCTATTGGCCTGGGGTGATGAAGGACATAGAAAATTATTGTTCCTCCTGCCCTGTGTGTCAGAGGTCGGCCCCGATGCCACATTTCCGTAGCCCGCTGGTCCCTCTACCCATCATTGAGGTCCCGTTTGAGAGAATCGCAATGGATTTGGTAGGTCCTATAATCAAGTCCGCTAGGGGGCACCAGTACATATTGGTTATAATGGACTATGCCACCCGTTATCCAGAAGCGATCCCTCTCAGAAATACCTCGGCCAAAACCATAGCCAAAGAGCTATCTCTTGTTTTTAGCCGGGTGGGTATTTGTAAAGAACTGCTTACGGACCAAGGTACACCCTTTATGTCCCGGGTTATGAAAGAGCTGTGTAAATTGTTCAAAGTGACGCAATTGCGTACGTCTGTGTATCACCCCCAAACCGATGGGCTGGTTGAAAGATTCAACAAAACCCTAAAACAAATGTTGAAGAAAGTGGTGGATAGAGATGGAAAGGATTGGGACTGTCTACTTCCTTATTTGATGTTTGCTATTAGGGAGGTGCCCCAATCCTCTACGGGATTCTCCCCCTTTGAGTTACTGTATGGGAGACACCCAAGAGGGCTGTTGGATATTGCCAAGGAAACTTGGGAAAGTGAGAGTTCTCCCCACAGGAGTGTGATTGAGCATGTCGCCCTGATGCAAGATCGAATTGCACAGGTAATGCCCATCGTGAAGGAACATTTGGCCCAAGCGCAGTTGGCACAGCAGAGAGTGTACAACCGTGGAGCAAAGACCCGTACCTTTTCCCCGGGGGATAGGATATTGGTACTTGTCCCTACGGTTGAAAGTAAATTCCTTGCCAAATGGCAAGGCCCCTACGAGATAATGGAAAAAGTGAGCAAAGTGAATTACAAGGTCAGACAACCAGGAAGGCGAAAGCCCGAACAGATCTATCACGTTAATCTGTTGAAAGCCTGGAGGGATAGAGAGTCCCTAGTCGCAGAAACTTGGTCACCAGCTCAAACTGGTTGCGTGATTCCGGAGGTTGGAATAGCAGCCACCTTGTCACAACCCCAACAACAGGAGGTTAAGGAGTTTGTGCTTCGCAACAAGGAGGTGTTCTCTGAGCTGCCGGGACAAACATCTGGGGTAGAGCATGATATTATTACCCCGCCCGGTGAAAGGGTGAAGTTAAAACCCTATCTCGGATCCCAGAGGCCTGACGGGAGGCAATACGGGAGGAAGTACAGAAAATGCTGAACTTAGGGGTGATAGAGGAGTCCCAAAGTGATTGGTCTAGTCCCATTGTGCTGGTGCCTAAACCGGATGGGAGCTGGCGATTTTGTAACGATTTTCGTCAGTTGAACAAAGTTACAAAATTTGACACCTACCCCATGCCACGTATAGATGAGTTGATCGACCGGCTGGGAACAGCCCGATACATGACGACTCTTGACCTCACAAAAGGGTATTGGCAAATTCCCCTGGCCAAGTCGGCCAAAGAGAAAACCACATTTGTAACCCCAGACGGGGCGTTCCAATATAAGAGAATGCCGTTCAGGTTACAGAATGCGCCGGCCACATTCCAGCGGAAAATGGACCAGATACTGAGGCCCCATCGGAAGTATGCTGCGGCTTACCTGGATGACGTAATTGTCCATAGCACAGATTGGGCCTCACATCTGCCAAAAGTGCAAGCAGTCCTAGACTCTATCCGGGAAGCGGGGTTTACGGCTAACCCCAAGAAGTGTACCATTGGGCAGGAGGAGGCCAAATATCTTGGGTACACCATTGGGAGGGGAGTAATAAAACCCCAACTCAACAAAGTCGAGGCCATCCAGAGTTGGCCACGTCCCAACAGCAAGAAGCAGGTACGAGCCTTTCTGGGAATAGCGGGGTATTATCGGCGCTTCATTCCCCACTTTGCTTCTAAGGCTGTGCCCCTAACCAACCTGACGAAAGGGAAAGGGTCGGTCATGATTAAATGGACCCCCGAGGCTGAGGCAGCATTCCAATTCTTGAAACAAGCCTTATGTAGCCAGCCAGTGTTGTACTCACCCGACTTCTCTAAAGACTTTGTCGTACAAAGTGATGCGTCAGATGTGGGGTTAGGAGCAGTATTGTCCCAGGTCTGGAACGGGGAAGAGCACCCAGTCATTTACCTCAGCAGGAAATTGAAGTCCCATGAGGTAAATTACGCCACGGTTGAAAAGGAGTGTTTAGCGGTGAAGTGGGCTCTAGATTCCCTTCGGTACTATCTGCTAGGTAGGCACTTTGACATGGTTACGGATCACGCTCCGTTAAAGTGGATGGCTCAAAACAAGGAGACAAATAGAAGAGTGAATAGGTGGTTCCTGGCCCTACAGGAATTCAACTTCACAGTAAAGCATCGCCCTGGCGTTCAAATGGGGAATGTGGATGCTTTGTCTCGAGTACATGAATGCCTGATTGCTGGTGTTCCAACCCCAAGGTTAAAACAAGAGGGGGGGTATGTGACAGCAGGAAGGTAAAGTCACCTGGTTGCATCCAGGGGGGTAGGTATATTTCTCCCAGATTCAGGCTTTATGCCGACTTATACAACTAGGGAGAGAGTTGATGAAGCCCAGCTGAGGCTAGTGGGCTCATGGATGATTCATACCTCTAGGGAGAGTGCTGGGCGTCGTGCAGGCAGGGAGTTGATGAGACCAGCTGAAGCTTGTCAGCTCGTTTAAGGCCTCTATAAAAACTCCCAGATTCATTAGGTGTTTGCTCATGCCTGGAACCAGACCTGTGTGGACTGTCTAGGGAGAGTGAACCCCTGTGCGGTGAGACAAAGCCTGTGTGGCTATTTGTTTGGACATTTACTAAACCAGGGACTTAGGGACTAGGACAGCACCAGGCTGATCCCAGTTGTTAGTTAGGAAACCTGCATGTTTAGTCAGAGGTCAAGCTGACCAGGGTTTATTTTGTTTATGTTTCTTTTTGCTTTGCTGTGTTTTTTTGTCACTGTAAATAGAGAAATAAACCGCACCTTTTTGATCTTGAAAACCACAACCTCCGTCTGCTGGGCCTGTTTTTGTGTGGGGAGCCCATCCAGGGGATCACACACACCCGCTGCCGAGCGAACCCCCCCCCACAATATGTATTAATTTTTTATATTTTTTTATATATATATATAGATATATGTTTGGTGGTTGAGCTAATTTCTCCATTATGGAGTGCATCCCCCTCTTTTTTAAGGATGTTTTTGTTTAGCGCAGACAATCCTTTTTATCATACAACTAGATTGTCTGTCCTGTAGGGTGCAGGAGAGGACATTATGGTAAGGCATATTTTCCAACTGAATTCCTTTTTTAATCTTTTATATTTTCTTATTTTCTTATTTCTATATTCATATTCTAGCTTCACGAATGATTTGAGTATCTGCTTGATACATGTCATCCAGATTGTTTAATTATAAGATGTATATTTATGTCATTAGACAAGTTGCATGTAGACGTATGTAGTATTAGCATAACGGAGGAGATAGAACAAGTGCGCACTATGCCCTCCTTTTCGTTAGGGAGGTGCCAGTAGTAGAGATGGAGATTTTTAGGTCTTGAGTGTGTTCCCTCCCTCTGCAACAACGAATTGTAATCGAGGGCTGGATTCGACCTCACAGTCATGGCCGCCGTAACGAAAACGAGGCGTGGATGCGCCTCACATGTATAAATAGAGTGACGATTCAGTGCGTCGCCCGTGCCCTTTGATAACGTTTTTTGAAACGAAACTAGTCAGGGCGGTGCTACGCGCTGACGTCACTATTACCACGTGACCCCGGAAGCACGGGCGAACACTAGGATTTTTATGCCGGCAATTTTAAACTACTTTTAGGAACTTTGCATTCCTGTTTTTACCTTGATGATTGGAATAAAGCTGCTTTGAGGTAATACACTATCCGAGTCCCTCCCTCTTCTTTTTTGGTATCTACATTGGAGGTCTGTTGGTTCTTTTTAAACAATTGGAGCACACCAGCCACCAGTGGAGGAGACAGAGCAACGAGAGGTAGAGGGAACGTAAGGACTCTGGAGCCGTGACACCCCCAGGACCAGTACTAATACCCCGCAGAGGGTGATATCTGCAGGCTCTTCTGACCTTGCCACAGTGGAGGTCCAACTTTTGCGGTAAGGTACCCATCTTGATTCCCTACACACCGTGGTGGATGTAATTCTCCTGTGACTTCTGTGGATTTACCCTGGGTTCTACCTTTTTCCAGCATTTCCTCACAACCCCTTGCCCTTTCATTTGAAGCAACTTTTTGCCGTATGGGAACTGTATGTTACATTGGACCTCTTTTGAACTAATAAGGAATAGACTCTTTCTATCTCCACCTTTTAATATTTAGAGCATTACTGCAGTTACTATTAATAATAGCATCGAGCTGTATATGTTTTATTTAATATTACCTTATCAGCTTCATATGCTGTCAATAACTGGCGTGTTTTAATATCACAGATTGGTTTAGTACACTGTTTAGATATACTTATGAATATTTCAATTCTCATTTTTTGAACACTGTCTCAGTATTTTGAGGAGGGGTTGATTTCCCGTTATTTACACGTTTTGGTGTTTATGTATACATATATATACATCACTGTATTTATATTTTTTCACTAATTTGAGTAATTTTCACCAGTATTCTACTTTTTTCACTTACCTGTGCGCGACATTTTTTAATTTACTAATTTACTAATAAGATGGTACATGCCTAAAGTATTTATAATATCTTGAGCGTACAAATTAAGGCATATGTATTCAGAGAGCATCGTATACAACTGTTTGAACGATGTGAGAACTAGAATAAAGTAGGGTAAAGTAAAATAAAATAAAAGGGGGGGTGGGAGGGGGATAGAGGAATAAAGTGAGGGGGGGATGTAGAGAGCAATATGGTAGGTCTATTAATCAAACAGGGTGATCCTAGTGCATAGTGTTGATATCAGGAGTGTATCAGGTAAGCTTGTTAGCGTACCATTGAGTCCAGGGGAGCCATAGATTGTAGAGTTTAGAGTATGATGACTTCCCCCTTGAAAAGATTGATTCATAAGCGTAGTGAGAGTGGACCAATGCTATGACTTCATTCGAAGTTGGGGAGACATTTGTTTTCCAATGTCTGGTTATGAGTAGTCTAGTTGCTAGGAGTATGTGAGTAATGATTAATCAGAAATGTGGTGGTAGTAATTTGGCATTTATATTCAGTATAGCTAATTGTGGAGTAAGTGTAAAAGAGATATGGCATATATCTTGTATAATATGTTCTACCTCGGTCCACAGTTTTGTTAATTCTGGACATGACCATAAAACGTGGAAGAGGGTACCTATCTGGTTACAATTCCTCCAGCAGGTGGGTGACGAGTGTGATTGAAATTTGGCCATTCTCTGTGGTGTCAGGTACCATCTTAGATGGATTTTGTGAGTTAATTCCCATAGAGAGGTGCAGCTAGTGGATTTATAGATTGACTTCAAGGCTGTTTGCCATTGTCGATCAGAGAACTGCATGTTCAAGTCATTTTCCCAGTCCGTGTAGGGTTTGGATTTATGGAAGATATTTTTCCCCTGTAGTGTAGAATAGAATAGGGAAGTGCCTTTGGTAGGTGTAGTAGTGTAGAAGAAGTAGTTCCACAGTTTGAGTGGTAATTCTACTTCTAATTTTGGGTGTGATGTGAGACATTGTTGAATCCTATAACAGTTGAAGAAATCTATATTTGGCGCGTGTAATGTTGATTGGATTTGGGCGAAGGTTTTATGTAGAATCTTAGTCCTAAGGTCTGCGGTGTCTGTTGTTTGAGTAAGTATCCATTTGGGTATAGTCAGGTCGGGCGATATTAGTTTGAGGGTTTGGACAGGTATTTGTAGTCGTTTGGTAGGTATTTGAGACCATTTTGTGGAGTGTAGCATCTTCCAAGCCTGAACCGATGCTCGGATAGTCGGTGAGTACAAGTGAAGGTGAGGTTGAGTTATTGTGGAGCTGAATAGCCAGTCTTTGAGATTATGTCCAGGGGTCATAATGTTTTCAATGTTACCCCATAACGTGCTTGGGCGATTGGTGACCCACTCTGTCATTTGAGACAGTATGGTAGCTAGGTAGTAATCTTTGATATCTACGTATCCCATTACTCCCGCCAGTTTATGCTTGATGGTTTTAGGATGACTACATCTGGGGTTTTTACCTTGCCATATGAATTGTTGTATAATGGATTGGAGAGATTTGAGGTATGAGGTAGTTAGTGGGATAGGAAGTGTGCGGAATATGTAAAGCAACCTACGAAGAATGAGCATTTTGAAAGCAGCTAATCTACCAGACCAGGAGAATTCAAATTTTGAAAGCTTAGTAGTTTCTGTAATCAGCATTTGTTTAGCTTCAATGTCGTTACTGTTGAAAAGATTCCTAGTAGATTTAGTAAGTGTGATTCCTAAATACGTTATACCTGTGACTGCCCATGGGTATGGGTAGAAATTCCACAGGAGGTTGCTGGTGACAGCATCTAATCCTAGGTCTAGAATGTGTGACTTTGTTTCGTTCACCTTATAATAAGAAATATTACTGAATCTTTGCAATACAGATTGTATCGAAGCCAGGGAGGATATAGGGTTGGTGACCATTAGTATAACGTCATCGGCAAATAAATGTATCTTATGTTCTATTGATCCAATCTTGAAGCCAGAGATGGATATGTTTTCTCTAATATGTTCAGCGAGGGGTTCCATCACTAGATTGAAAATAAGAGGTGATAGGGGGCAAACTTGGCGGGTTCCATTAGAGATTGGAAACAGTTTAGACAGCATTTCAGATGTGTACACCTGAGCTGAAGGTTTTGAGTATAAGGCCATTATTGCAGAGAAAATGTGACCTTGAAGGCCAAACTTTTGGAGTGTGGCTTGGAGATATGCCCAGTTAACTCTATCGAACGCCTTCTCTGCATCCACTTGACAGAAGCAGAGAAGGTGTTCTGGCAGAATCCGCATTGTGGATTATATTAATGATTCTATGGGTTGCATCAAATGTTTGCCTGCCTTTCGTGAATCCAGATTGATCCGGGTGGATCAGTGATGGCATGATGTTTACTAACCTTGTTGCTATGAGCTTAGCATAGATTTTTGTGTCAATATTGAGGAGCGTAATAGGACGGAAATTCTGTGGGGAGGTGGGGTCCTTCCCTGGCTTCGGTAGGGTAATTATAAAGGCATTTAACATTTCCTGTGGGAGAGAAGAGGAGGAGGCAGCTTCATTACACATTTGCGATCAGAATGGTGCTAGAATAATTGTTTATAATATTCCCCGGTGAGGCCATCCGGTCCAGGGGATTTATTGGATGGGAGGGTTGCAATCACATCTAAAATTTCTAGTGGCGTGAATGGGGCATTCAGCATTGATAATTGGTCAGGGGATACAGCGGGAA
This sequence comes from Rana muscosa, assembly GCA_029206835.1. NCBI lineage: Eukaryota > Metazoa > Chordata > Amphibia > Anura > Ranidae > Rana > Rana muscosa. The sequence continues at coordinate 975,140,645 of CM055118.1, read as the reverse complement.
GATTAATTTCGTGTAAGAAAGTTTCTATATCTTCTACGGACGGTTGGGTAGTAGTAGGGTCATCTTTCAGGTTATAAAGTGTCTTGTAGTAGTGGCTAAACGCATCTGCTATAGCTTGGGGGTCTATCAGTTTTTGTTTAGTAGAGAGATGATAAAGATGGGAGATTTTAGTTTTAGTGTGGTGGCCTTTAATTCTAAGCGCCATGGCTTTCCCTGCTTTATTGCCCGTGGAACAGTAATTAGCTTTAAATTGCTTTTGAGCTCTATTATAGGATTCTTATAATAAGTTTCTAAGTTCCTGTCTGAGGAGTACTAGCTGTTCTTTAAGTTTAGTGTCAGGGTGTTTCTGGTTCTGTTCTTCAGTTTTTTTAATTTGGGAAGTGAGGGTGTCAAGACGCTGTGATCTCCTCCTCTTCTCTCTAGCACCAATTTGGATAAGAATCCCCCTAACGAATGCCTTATGAACATTCCAAAGTATAGTGTTGTTTGATGTGGAGCCTTGGTTTAGATCAAAGAATTCTTCCAATTGTTTACAAATGTAGGCCGAGTGTTCAGGTGATTGTAGGATCGAGGCGTTGGTTCTCCAGATTTTTGTGCGTGGGGAAGATGGTAAAGTATCAATGACAATCGATACGGGTGCATGATCCGACCATGTGATCGTGTCAATAGATGATTCAGAGATTTTGGGCCGAGTCCATTTATCAACAAGAAAATAGTCAATCCTGGTATAGGAATTGTGCCTGTGGGAGAAGAATGAGTAGTCTCGTTCTGTGGTGTGATGGCATCTCCACACGTCGTACAGATCATTGTTCCTGAGGAAATGTCCCATAGGCGAGACAAGTCTCATATTGCGGGAGGAGGTATCCAAGGAGTTGTCTGGAACAATGTTGAAATCTCTGCATATGATGAGATTTCCTTGGCGAAATTTGGTGAGTGTGGGCATCAGTTTCGATAGGAATCTAATTTGTCTGGTATTGGGTGCGTACACATTGACAATAGTGTATCTGGTATTGTCCATTGTACAGTCCAGAGCCAGATATCTACCATCACTGTCAGTTAAACTGTCATGGAGTATGAAGTTGATTGAGTTTTTGATTGCTATCATAACTCCATTCTTCTTGGTGGGACCTGGGGCTTGGTAGATGTGGCTAACATTTTTGTTGGTGCAATGCGGTTCTGCAGATTTTTTAAAGTGTGTTTCTTGAACACATATAATGTCACATTTAGACTTCTGTGCAGTGCGCCACAGAGAAGCTCTTTTCGCCGCATGATTCAATCCTTTGGCGTTGAGTGATAGAAATTTTGGCATTTCGGATTTAAGTGTAGGTGTCTATAGAAGGTAAGTGTTACTCACAGTTTCGTGGATACGTTTGTCTATTCAGGAGGATCCAGAGGGTTAGGTTCACTTGTCCGGTCCTGTTGTGTGCTCTTGGGGATAAAGGACGTGGGTTAAGAAAAACCAGGAAAAGAAAAACAAAAAATATAAACTGAAACACGGAGAAAGGGGTAAACAGGAATACAGCAAAACTGACAGCAGTCAATTGAAAAAGGGACTGCTGTGTTGTTTTGGGGTGTGAGTTTGTGGAGCAATTAGCACCGAGCAAGGCATCCGGCTGGAGGCTTGATAATATGGGTCATGTGTGATCCCGCCATTCTGATTGGGGTCAATGCATATCACCAAAGCGGTGTTCATCAGAGGATTGGATGTTCCTCCTGCGGCTGGGTTGTGCTGGTAGAGGTGGTTCAGGGATGATTCCCCACATGTTGAGTAGTTTGAGGCCTTCTTCCACTGTGGAGATGTTATGTTTAACCCCATTTTTGGTGATTATGATCTTAGGAGGGAAACCCCATTGATAGGGAATCTTGTGGTTGTTGAGCGGTTTCGTAATGGTGTTAAGTTGTCTCCTCAGTTGGCGGGTATGCTGTGAGAGGTCAGCGTACAGTTGGAGATTGGCGTATGGGGCTGGAAGTTGACCGAGGTGTCTTGACTTTAAGAGAAGCTGATCTTTGGCGTGAAAAAAGTGTATCCTCATAAGGACATCTCGTGGTACCTCCGCTTGGAGGTGCGGGGGCTTGGGAAGGCGGTGGATCCTATCAATGATAGTTTCCATGGGGGTGAGATCTGGCAAGATTGTGGCAATCAGGTTCCTGGCGTATGCATTAAGGTCATGCGGCAGTACTGTTTCAGGGACACCTCTGAGTTTTACATTATTGCGACGGGACCTGTCCTCGAGGTCCGCCATTTTGGCCCTCATCCACTGCCGTTCCTCTAGTGTATGGTCATGGGCAACCACAAGGTAATTAACAGTTTCAGTCATCTGCCCCATTTGTCTTTCTACAAGGTGCATTTTCTGACCCATACAGTGCATTTGTGATGAGAATCTATTAAACATAGTGGAGATGTCATTATGAAGGGATCTTTGAAGGGAGATGAGCATCTCCTTCATGGTAGTGTCTAGTACAGGCTGGTCTGTGGTGGGGAAGGCCGCGATGGGGGATGGAGAAGCTGGGATGTGATCAGATACAGGGCTCACCTCGTTTGCTGCCGAATCTGCATCCAGTCGCATCTGCGATTTAGCAGGGCTGTTGCCGGCGGATGAAGTGAGGGATGATGGAGAGGCATCAGGGGAGTGAGGCTGAGGAGGTATTTCCAGGCCATCAGCGTCCGGAAGATCTGTATAGGCCGCAGATGTTCCATGAATAACATCGCGGGCGCCATCTTGGATTTTCGGCAGTGTAAATAAATCTGTCAGTTTTTTAGGCTGACGATAATCTTTCCGTTTGCGGTTCGGTCCGGACATTCTGGGTCACTAGTGAGGCAATCTGGTAAGATTTGTGGGTGCTGTAGGCTACCAGAATAGCGGGGATGCTGCTTAATATTCCGGTCGGTGCAGGAGCTGTGTAATTACACGTCCATCTTGCTCAGCGGTTAGCCACGCCCCCCGGAGCTTTCCATGGCTCCACTTACTTATGTCAATAAAGTAGGTCTACGGACTTGACACTTGTGACTTCTTCTCAAAACAAATAGACCTTAAAGCTTACACAGACAAAATGTTATACTGTGCATATAGCTTGATAGTTTAATCAAGACCTATTTTAAATTTAGAATGAATCTATTTTTAAACACATATCACAACAAAACCATTGTACTGTCTTAGCTTTGTAGAAACAGACAAAAATGTGTATGTCTCTTAATATTTGTGTAGCACTACCCCCGAAGGAGCTGCTGGTTTTGTTTTGGGTCTGACCTCCGATGCTCAACCCCTTAACTGGCTTGACCCCTCCCTTAGCACAGCTGGTAACAGAAGAATAGTGAAACCCAATGGTTATGGATGAACACAAATCTGCATGTAAATATATCACAGTAATTGCACAGATAATGGAAATGTTACCTTCCTCCAATTGGGATCCTTCAGAGTAATAAAGAATACTGCAAGCAAATGTATACTTAAACAAATATATTGTTTACTTCATATTAGAGATAATAGACAGATTAAAACAATGTTATACATATATATGAATATAGATCTAAATGACTCTGCAGGGCCCTGCGAGAGTCAGTAATATTCTTTAGTAAAAGGATTCTAACAATTGCTAATTTCTATGTTCTATGGATAACAATTCGCGAGCTCCCCCTAGCGGGCAATACCACCCCGTGTCCCAGCAAAGTAGTTCCTGTCAGGCCTGACACAGATTATTATACTAGTTCCTGGAGGGTGGGAATCTTCGCTAGCAAAACGTTGGTGCACTTATTAATTGTAATCCACAGGAGAAGAAGAACATGAACTAAACTTCCGCAATACTTTTGGGAGTAAAAAAGACTGTTAGAGTTGAGTGGACACCTGGATGTTCAGGCTCGACGGGTTCGGCCGAACTTTGCAAAAAAGTTCGGGTTCGGGACCCGAACTTGACTAGAATTTGACCCCGAACCCGAACCCCATTGAAGTCAATGGGGACCCCAACTTTTGAGGACTAAAATGGCTCGAAAAAAGTAATGGAAAGGGCTAGAGGGCTGCAAATGGCAGCAAAATGATGTTAAGAGCATGGCAAGTGCTCTGCAAACAAATGTGGATAGGGAAATAATAACTTAAAATAACATAAAATACATAAAAAAAAAAAATAATAATCTTGACCTAGGAGGACGAGGTCCATATGGAGTAGGAGGTTGAGGTGGCGGTGGATGTGGCGGTGTAGGTGGAAGCGGCGGTGGAGGAGGACGAGGTAGCCAACACCGGTTTTTGTTTTTAATTGTATTTATTTTTAAATTAGGGTACACCCCAAAAGAGTGAGAAAGATCAAAAATACAACAATGGCTGGGTAAGGACAAGTCCTGTGGGATCCATGCCTGGTTCATTTTAATGAACGTGAGCTTGTCCACATTGGCTCTGGACAGGCGGCTGCGCTTGTCTGTGATAACGCCCCCTGACGTGCTAAATACACGTTCAGATAATACACTGGCTGCAGGACAGGCCACCACCTCCAAGGCGTAAAGTGCAAGCTCAGGCCATGTGCCCAATTTGGAGACCCAGAAGTTGAAGGGGGCAGACCCGTCATTCAGTACAGCTATGAGTAAGCGTCAATTCGTGATGTGAAACGCGTTAGCCACCCTTCCCTTCCCTGCATGCATACTATCTGCATTTGTTGTTTTGGATTTATGGATTTATTTTGAATTTGGATTTTTTACTTGAAATTTTGGAATAAATAACTGTCTATACAGAGTGCGGCAGTCCAGGGTTTCTTTTTTTCCCATTCAGTACGTGTAGGCGTGTGCACACCATGTTGGTGAAATGCTGCCTCCTGCTAAGACGTTCCATATCAGCTGGTGGTGCAGGTTGTTGTGGCGTGCTGACAAAGCTTTTCCACATTTCAGCCATGCTAACCCTGCCTTCTGAGGTGCTGCCGGTGCCCCGGCTGCGTTGGCGACCTCTTACTCCTCCACTGCCTTCGCCTTGTGCTTCCACTGTGCCCCGGCTGTCAGGTGGGAATGCCACCAGCAGCGCGTCTACCAGCGTGCGCTTGTACTCGCGCATCTTACGATCACGCTCCAGTGAGGGAATTAAGGACGGTACGTTGTCCTTGTAATGGGGATCCAGCAGTGTGGCCACCCAGTAATCAGCACCAGTTAGAATGTGGGCAACTCGGCGGTCGTTACGGAGACACTGCAGCATGTAATCACTCATGTGTGCTAGGCTGCACAGAGGCAACGAAAATCTGTCCTCTGTGGGAGGTGTATCGTCTGTGTCCTCTGTATCCCCGCAACCACGCACCAGTGATGGCCATGAGCTGGTCTGGGTGCCACCATGCTGTGAACATGGTTCCTCCTCCTCCATCTCCTCCTCCTCATCCTCCACCTCGTCATCCTCCAGAACTGTGCCCTTGCTGGACAATTGTGTACCTGGCGTTTGTTGGTGCAGGAACCCACCCTCAAAGCCACTTGTGAATGACTGCCCTGAAAGCCTTGGAAATGATCCCTCTTCCTCCTCCTCCTCCTCCTCCTGTGCCACATCCTCTTCCATCATCGCCCGAAGCGTTTTTTCAAGGAGGCATAGAACTGGGATAGTAACGCTGAGAACGGCGTCATCGGCACTGCCCATGTTTGTGGAGTACTCGAAACAGCGCAACAAGGCACACAGGTCCCGCATGGAGGCCCAGTTATTGGTGGTGAAGTAGTGCTGTTTTGCAGAGCGACTCACGCGTGCGTGCTGCAGCTGAAACTCCACTATTGCCTGCTGCTGCTCGCACAGTCTGGCCAGCATGTGCAAGGTGGAGTGCATGTGCATATGTGATGAGGCGGTGAGCCGGAAGGCCGAAGTTACGCTGCAACGCTGACAGGCGAGCAGCAGCAGGGTGAGAACGCCGAAAGTGCACACAGACGGCCCGCACTTTATGCAGCAGCTCTGGCATATCGGGGTAATTTTTAAGGAACCTCTGCACCACCAAATTCAGCACATGCGCCAGGCATGGGATGTGCGTCAAACCGGCTAGGCCCAGAGCTGCTACGAGATTTCGCCCATTATTGCACACCAACCACTCATCGGTCTGTTGTTCCATGTCCCTCCACAACTCCTGCGCGGTGTGGGGTTTTTCCCCCAAACAGGAACGTTTTAAAACTGCCTGCTGTCGTCTACCCCTGGCTGTGCTTAAGTTGGTGGTGAAGTTATTACGCTGACCGGATGAGGAGGCGGTAGAGAATGAGGAAGCGGAGTAGGAGGAGTTAGCAACAGGAGGCAAACTGAAGTGCCCTGCAATCCTCGGTGGTGGAAGGACATGCGCCAAACTGCTATCCGCCTCAGGCCCAGCTGCCACTGCATTTACCCAGTGTGCTGTTAGGGAGATATAACATCCCTGACCATGCTTACTGGTCCATGTATCCTTAGTTAGGTGGACCTTGCCACAGATGGCAGTGCACACCTGATTTTGTCCCCCACTTGGTTGTGCAGGGAAGGGATGGCTCGCCTGGAAAAGTAGTGGCGGCTGGGCACGACGTACTGTGGGACAGCCAATGCCATCAGGCTTTTAAAACTCTGCGTCTCTACCAGACGGAATGACAGCATTTCAAAGGCCAGGAATTTTGAAATGCTGGCATTCAGGGCCAGGGATCGTGGGTGGGTAGGGGGGTACTTCCTCTTCCGCTCCAGTGTTTGGGAGATAGAGAGCTGAACGCTTCCATGGGACATTGTGGAGATGGTTGGTGACCCAGGAGGTAATGTTGCTGGCAGATCCTCTGTTTGCGTGGTGGCAGGTGCCACTGTCACTACAGAGGTGGACGAAGAGGCCGAGACTGCAACAGAAGAGGAAGCAGGAGGAGCCAGAGACCTTTCTTGGTTTTTGAGGTGTCTACTCCACTGCAGCTCGTGCTTTGCACTTAGATGCCTGGTCATGCAGGTTGTGCTTAGGTTGAGAACGTTTATGCCTCGCTTCAGGCTCTGATTGCACAGCGTGCAAACCACTCGTGTCTTGTCATCAGCACATTGTCTGAAGAACTGCCACGCTAGGGAACTCCTTGGACCTGGCTTTGGTGTGCTCGGTCCCTTGCTGCATTGGGCAGTAGCAGGCGTACTGTCTAGGGGACGGACGCTCCTCTTTTGCACCCTGCTCCCTCTTCTGCTGTGCTGGTGGCTCTGTGCGATCACTGCCTCTTCCTCCGAACTACACAGGTCACCTGCATGACGTTGATTCCATGTGGGGTCGAGGACCTCATTGTCCTCCACATCATCTTCCACCCAGTCTTCACCCCTGCCCTCCTTGTCGGTCTGCACAATTGCGAAAGGAGCAGCAGTTGGCACCTGGGTTTCTTCATCATCCGAGACGTGCTGCGATGGTCCTCCCATGTACTCATCTTGAAACATAAGTGGTTGGGCATCGGTGCACTCAATATCTTCCACTTCTGGGGCAGGGCTAGGTGGATGGCCCTGGGAAACCCTGCTAACAGAGTCATCAAAAAGCAGAAGAGACTGCTGCATGACTTGGGGCTCAGACTGCTTGGCTGATTTGCAAGGGGGTGAGGTGAAAGACTGATGGACATCGGCTGCAGGTGCCAACTCTGATCTTTCAGCAGTAGACTGGGTGGGAGACAATGTGAAGGAACTGGAGGCACTGTCAGCAACCCAATCTACTATCACCTGTACTTGTCCTGGCCTCAACATTCGTAGAGCCGCATTAGGCCAGACCAAACACCGCTGCAGTGTTTCACTTGTGCGTGTAGCTGGCACAGATCGACCATGTCCTCTCCCTGCAACAGGAGCTCCACCAGCAGCACCATGACCGGGGCCACGTCCCTTATTTGACGTTCTCCTCATATTTCTCAAATTTAGGATCTTGTCCTAAATGGGTGTTTTTTGAATAGCAGAATAGGAGAACAGTATCTAAAGTGTGTATCTCACACGTACAGATATGCAGAAAATGCACCAAAAATATTTTTTTTGCCCTAAATTATTATTTTTTTGAATAGGAGAACAGTATCTAAAGTGTGTATCTTAAACATACAGATATGCAGAAAATGCACCAATAATTTTTTTTTTTGCCCTAAATTATTATTTTTTTGAATAGCAGAATAGGAGAACAGTATCTAAAGTGTGTATCTCACAGTAACATATGCAGTGCTGGTGCACTGAGCTTGCATAAAATGCCCGCCGATGCCAACCTAACTAACAGATGGAAAAAAGTTATCTTTTCTCTGGCACTGGGCTCAAAAAGATTGTGCACTGCACCCACACAACAAAAGCAAGGTAGATCGCTGAGTAATTTGATTTCTGAATCAGGACTCCTATCTTATTCTCTCCCTCAAAGCAGCAGCAGCAACCTTTCCCTACACTATCTAAAGCAGAGTTACTGTCATGTACCTGGGTGTATTTGAACCGGGATCTTCCTGGTCCCAAAGCTGCAGCCTTACCTGTTGCGCTACTGAGCAGATCTGGACTTTTGGAAATGTCCTCTCAGTGTTAAACATTACCTTGGACTCACTAGCCCCACCTGCTGCCAGCTGTGGACAATTTTCAATCAAAGCAGCCCTTAAAAAGGAAGTGATGCTATCTCTCAGCGCCCGTTTGTGTGGAATAGCTCCCTGGGTGTTGTGACTGCTTTTTGATCCTGATTTTCGTGTTGAACTTCTGCCTGAATTCCTGACTACTCTCCAGCCTGCTGATTTTGTACTTCACTGCCAGCTCGTGTATGACCTTTGCCTGCCTGACCACTCTCTGGATTTCGATCGTGTACCATTTTGCCTGATCTGTTGCCAACCTAATCTGCCTGACTACGTTTTCGCCTGAATCCTCAGCACACAAGTTCCACTTCGGACACTACCTATCACAGGTACCTTACATTACAAACGGGCCACAATGACAGTGGACCCTGCTGAGATTGTTAAGGCGATTTCACGTCAGGGACAATTGATTGGAGCTCATGAACAGCATCTTTCTTCCCTGGACGCCAAGTTAGATGAACTTTGTACTATGCTTAAATCTTGTTTGCCTGCTTCCTCTGCAACGGTCCAGACTCTGGATCCTACTCCTGCTACGATCCAACCCACCTCTTCTGTACCACCCAAACTTCCTATGCCTGACAAATTTGGTGGTGATACTGAGGACTGCAGAGGCTTTTTAAATGTTTGCCGTTTGCATTTCCGCAACAACCCTGGGACCTTTAGCACTTCGCATGCCAAAGTGACTTTTGTAATTTCCTTGTTAAAGGGGAAGGCCCTGGCCTGGGTCTCTCCTTATCTGGAACGCAATGATCCTGTGCTGCAAGACGCTGACAAATTTCTGGCTTCTCTCCAGACTGTATTTGACAAGCCAGATAGAGCTTCTGCAGCTGAGTACTCACTCTTGGACATGCAACAAGGCACCAGGTCTGTGGCACAATATGCTATTGAGTTTCGTACCCTTGCTGCTGAGACTACTTGGGACTCAAGGGCATTACGTGCAGCCTTCCGAAAAGGTCTTGCAGATCGCATCAAAGACGAATTAGTCTATAAGGATTCCCCAGAAGACCTAGAGAAATTCATAGAGCTCTGTGTTCGTCTGGATGTCCGGTATCATGAAAGGTGCCAAGAGAGACTTAGAACTCACAAGTTTCCTCGGCCAGTCTACCGTTTGGCCCCTAACTTCCAAGAACCACCTCAGCCAGAACCTGAAATCTCAGTTGAACCCCAGACACCTGTGGAACCCATGGATGTAAGCCGTCTCCACCTAACTGAGTCTGAGAAACAAAGGAGGCGTGCATTGGGCCTATGCCTATACTGTGGACTTAAAGGACATTTATTATCTGTCTGCCCTTCCCGTACAGTAAAAGGCAGGGTCTAACCAGTGTTGGAGGAGCTGGCTTAGACCTTACAGGTATATCCTCCAAGACCAAGATTACCATTCCTGCAATTATCCATTTACCCTCTAAACTTGTCTCCTGTGAGGCTTTTGTGGATTCTGGGGCTGCTGGCATATTCTTGGACTACACTTTTGCTAAAAAAAATAATATCCCATTTGTTCCAAAATCTAGACCCCTGAACATTACCACCGTGAATGGACAACCCTTGGGAGATGGCATTGTAAAATTTGAGACTATAACAATCACCCTTCAGGTAGGCGTACTCCACAAAGAGGAAGTTGTCTTGTCTCTTATTGATTCTCCACTTCTGCCTGTTATCCTTGGTTACCCATGGTTACAACAACATAACCCTTCTTTTGATTGGGAAAATGGAGAACTAACCTCTTGGGGGTCGTTCTGTCATTCAAACTGTTTGTCTCAACCCAAAAGACTTCCTGCTCGTATGTTGGCTTCCGTGGCCGTCCCACCTACCTTGCCTCATGAATACCATGCGTTTGCAGACGTATTTTGCAAGCAAAAGGCAGAGGTTTTACCTCCACATCGTTCTTTTGACTGTGCAATTAAATTGATTCCTGGAGCACCTCTTCCCAAAGGAAGGACCTATCCCCTGTCTTTGCCTGAACAAAAATCCATGGAGGAATACGTAAAAGACAACTTGGAAAGAGGTTTTATCCGACCCTCTTCTTCTCCAGTAGGGGCAGGTTTTTTCTTTGTTGAAAAAAAAGATGGGGGTCTTCGACCATGCATAGACTATCGAGGGTTAAATCAAATCACTGTAAAAGACTCCTACCCTTTGCCTCTCATTCTTGAACTGTTTGATGTACTTAAGGGGGCTGTTATCTTCTCCAAGCTAGACCTACGAGGGGCTTATAATCTAATTCAAATTAAAGACGGGGACGAGTGGAAGACAGCATTCAACAATCGTAATGGACATTTTGAATATCTGGTTATGCCATTTGGGTTGTGTAACGCCCCTGCTGTCTTCCAACGTTTCATGAATGAAATTTTTCATGATTTCAGCAACAGTTTTGTGATCATCTACTTGGACGACATTTCAATCTTTTCCAAGACTCATCTAGAGCACATCTCGCATGTAAAGCAGGTATTGCAACGACTGAGAGAAAACCATCTTTACGCGAAGATTGAGAAATTCAGTTTCCATCAAAGCCGTATTCCTTTCCTTGGATACATTATAAGTGCTGCCGGTTTCCAAATGGACCCTCAAAAACTTTCCGCTGTCTTGCAATGGCCCCAACCGACCACTTTAAGAGGGCTCCAAAGCTTTCTAGGGTTCGCAAATTACTACAGACGCTTCATCAAAGGTTTTGCCTCCATTGCGGCCCCCCTTACTGCTATGACTAAGAAAGGTACAAATTGCAAGGTATGGTCCTCAGAAGCAGAATCGGCTTTCCAGCAATTAAAAGACATTGTTCAGCAAAGCTCCAATTCTTCAGCATCCAAATCCCGATCTCCAGTACATAGTTGAGGTTGATGCCTCTGAGGTAGGAGCAGGTGCCGTGCTCTCCCAGAGACAGCCTAAGTCTGGTAGAATCCATCCAGTAGCATTTTTTTCTAGAAAGTTTTCTCCAGCGGAGATGAATTACGATGTTGGGAATCGAGAACTACTGGCCATCAAATTGGCATTGTCTGAATGGCGACATCTTCTGGAAGGGGCTCCCAAACCTTTTTCTATCCTCACTGACCATAAAAACCTACTGTACCTTCAGACTGCAAGACGTTTGAACTCACGTCAGGCTCGATGGGCTCTGTTTTTCTCCCGTTTTAATTTTGTTCTTTCTTATGTTCCTGGGCATAAAAACAAGAAAGCCGATGCTCTTTCCAGACAGTTTGCTACCTCTGAAGAAGACCAACCTACCGAGCAGTATATAATCCCACCTCACAAAATTGTCGCACAGATCTCTACGGCTCTTTCCCAACAGTTACAAGAAACCCAGAATTGTGTTCCCCAAGGCTTGAAGATACCACCAGGTCGCCTGTTCGTAGCCCCTAGCCTCAGAAAACCTGTACTCCTCTGGGCACATGATGGTGTTTTATCTGGTCATCCTGGTGTCACCATCACTCTTAAGACCTTGCAGCGTCATGTCTGGTGGCCTCATATGAAAAGGGATGTTACTGACTATGTGGCTGCCTGCCCAACTTGTGCTGCTAATAAAGTACCCCGTGCATTGCCTACTGGACTGTTACAACCACTTTCAGCACCTCGTCAGCCTTGGACCCATTTGACTATGGACTTCATTACAGACTTACCCAAGTCCGAGGGCATGACTGCTATATGGGTCATAGTGGATCGCTTTTCAAAAATGTCTCATTTTGTGCCGCTCCCGGGATTACCTACAGCGGAAGCACTGTCTACTCTCTTCCTTTCCCATATTGTGAGATATCATGGCATACCTACCGATGTCGTCTCAGACCGCGGATCCCAGTTTGTTTCCCGATTCTGGAGAGCGTTCTGCAAGAAACTGGGAGTAACGCTTTCACTCTCTACCTCACATCACCCTCAAACAGATGGTCAAACCGAACGCATGAACCAGACCCTAGAAACCTATCTTCGACATTATGTCAATGCCTTACACTCCAACTGGTCTGAGTATTTGCCTTTAGCTGAGTTCGCCATTAATTCCCGTTGGCACAGTGCTCTTCATACCACACCATTCTACGCAGCCCTAGGCTATCACCCTCAGACTTTTCCCCTACTTCAGCCTTCTTCTGGTGTACCAGCAGCAGATCAGCGGGTTAAAAATATTCTGCTACATTGGAAAAAGATTTGCTTATTACTACGGAAGTCAGCAGGCAAGTATGCACTTTTTTCCAACAAACGAAGACGCCATATACCTCCATATGTGGTGGGGGACAGAGTTTGGCTATCAACCAAATATGTGAGACTGAAACAACCTTCTACCAAATTGGGCCCTCGATTCATTGGTCCTTACAGAATTATTGCTCGAGTCGGGCCAGTCTCCTATCGGTTGAAATTACCCTCCTCTCTCCGGATTCATCCTGTGTTCCACGTTTCCCTCCTCAAAAAAGCAATTTTCAATCGCTACTCCAGAACGCAACAGCTACCTCCTCCTGTTCTTGTTGATGGACAAAATGAGTTTGAAGTCTCCAAGATTCTTGATTCTAGAAGACAGGGTCGTGGCCTTCGGTATCTGGTTCATTGGAAGGGATATCCTGTCACAGACCGTTCCTGGGTTCCAGGCAAAGATCTGCATGCCCCTTCTCTTATTCGAGACTTCCATGCCTCCTTTCCCACTAAGCCCCGCTAGGCCCCCGGAGGGGTCCACTGGGGAGGGGGCCCTGTCATGTACCTGGGTGTATTTGAACCGGGATCTTCCTGGTCCCAAAGCTGCAGCCTTACCTGTTGCGCTACTGAGCAGATCTGGACTTTTGGAAATGTCCTCTCAGTGTTAAACATTACCTTGGACTCACTAGCCCCACCTGCTGCCAGCTGTGGACAATTTTCAATCAAAGCAGCCCTTAAAAAGGAAGTGATGCTATCTCTCAGCGCCCGTTTGTGTGGAATAGCTCCCTGGGTGTTGTGACTGCTTTTTGATCCTGATTTTCGTGTTGAACTTCTGCCTGAATTCCTGACTACTCTCCAGCCTGCTGATTTTGTACTTCACTGCCAGCTCGTGTATGACCTTTGCCTGCCTGACCACTCTCTGGATTTCGATCGTGTACCATTTTGCCTGATCTGTTGCCAACCTAATCTGCCTGACTACGTTTTCGCCTGAATCCTCAGCACACAAGTTCCACTTCGGACACTACCTATCACAGGTACCTTACAGTTACGTGCTGTGCTATGTGCCTCTAGCTTATATAGAGGCTGGGTCACATGCTGCACTGGCCAATCACAGCCATGCCATTAGTAGGCATGGCTGTGATGGCTTCTAAGTGCACACAAGGTAAACAAATGTTGATTGGCTGCCCTGCAGCTTTTTACAATGCGCCATTACATTGCCGAATACCAAACTCGAACCCGAACATACAGTAAATTGTTTGGGTTCGGGTCCGGGTACCAAAAACCCAAAAGTCAGGTACGAACCTGAACTTTACAGTTCGGGTTCGCTCAACCCTACTGACAGTCAGTGTAACGCAAGTCCTAACTACGCAGTTAACACCCACTGCGCTATGTCCTGAGATATATGTGGCTCACTGCTGAGGGTGGCAGTGGGCCTTCTAAAGTCACAGGCCTAACAGAAGGTAGTAGATTCTGGGCAGGTGCCCGCTCACCCGGATAGGCCTAGTCTGCCTGACACGCTCTGCGGTCGGTACCTTGATCCCCGTCCTTTCCGCGATACACGATCTCTGGTTCCTCTCACAGCAGCTGTAGATGCCGGTTTGACAGAACAACTCTGATCCGAAGATAAAGCGGACTGGTCACACTGGAAGAGGTCCCTCTCTGGCTCGATGATCCTCTGCAAGGTTGTAGGCCCAGGCTTTGAGCCTAGTAGGCCTCACACACTTCCCGCTTGGTTGAGCACAGAGTCCAGAGAGAGCGATCATCAGAGGGGCCCCTTCAGTAGACCACTCCCTGACATATCTGCAGCCGGTCCCATTCCTTATGCACCAAGCGGGCCTCTCTGGAGGAGTTAGTAAGAAGCAACTTAGGGTGTTGGGTCTCCAAGGTTTTCCATAGAAACTTCCCCAGCGAGTCTTCTAATTGATCCCTCTTTAAGTCTTGTTTGGACAGCTTAGGCAAGCCATCTTCTTCGACTTGGGTCACAATGCAGTAACATCTGGGCACTCCGGCAGCCGAGACCCCAACCTCTTTGGCCCTCGATCCCCCTTTTGTTGAAAGTTCCATCCCCTGGTATAGGGACCTTACTCATTCTGGAGTCAACTGGGCCCACTCTTCGGTGAGATCGGTGGAAGTGTGGGATCTCCTGGACAAGGCATCCGCATCTCTATTTCCAACCCCTGGTCTGTACATAAGACTGAAAGTGAAACTTGAAAGGGCAGCCAGCCATCTATGTCCTGTGGCATCCAGTTTGGCGGTGGTCAGAAGATAGGTGAGTGGGTTATTGTCCGTCTTCACCACAAATTCAGCCCTGTACAGGTAATCCCTCAATTTGTCTACCACAGCCCACTTTAGGGCCAGGAACTCCAGTTTGTGGGTGGGGTAGTTCTTCTCAGCATGCGTCAAGCTCCTACTCACATAAGCAACCCGCCTCAGGTAACCATCATGTTCCTGATATAGCACCCCACCAAGCCCATCTCGGCTGGCGTCCACATGCAGCTCGTATGGTTTTGAAGTAACTGCATAGGCTAACACAGGGGCTGTGGTCAGACTCTCCTTCAGCTGGTTGAAAGCCTCTTCACACTCAGGGGTCCACTGGTCCTGAATGGGTTCTTTGGATTTTCTGGGTCCTGTGGGATATTTCACTGGCTGAGTTGAATTTTCTCCATCATCCTCTCCTTCATTCCTCAGTAATTCATTTAGAGGTCTGGCTATCTTGGCAAACCCCTCCACGAACCTCCTATAGTATGAGCAGAATCCCAGGAATGACCGTAGCTTGGTCACATTTGTGGGCCTCGGCCAGGAGGTGACAGCATCCAGCTTCTCCAGGTCTGTGGCTACCCCTTCTGCCGACACAATGTGACCCAAGTAGTGAACTGAGGACTGGTAAAACTCGCATTTTGTTGGAGAAAGTTTCAGGCCTTCTTCATGAAGCCTTTTCAGGAACTTTTCCAGCCTCTCTTCGTGTTCCTCTAAGGTCTTCCCAAACATGATGACATCGTCCAGGTACACCAGTACCTCTATTAAGTTCATATCCCCCACTGTTCTTTCTATGAGCCTTTGAAAAGTGGCAGGGGCTCCTGATAACCCTTGAGGCATCTGGTTGAACTCAAAGAAACTCACAGGGGTGATAAAGGCGGTCTTCTCTTGGTCTTCAGGGTGCATGGGGATCTGGCAGTAACCACTCTTGAGATCCATCACACTGAACCACTTGGCTCCAGACAGGCTCTGTAATGCATCCTCTATTCGGGGAGTTGTATACTGATCTGGTATAGTTCTTCCATTCAGTGTTGGGTAATCTATACACAGCCTCAGAGAACCATTCTTCTTGCGGACCACCACTATCGGAGAGGCATAGGGACTTCGAGACTCTTGGATTATGCCTGTCCTTTTTAGCTCAGCCAGTTGCTCGCGCAGGTCCTTTAAGTCTCCAAGAGGGACCCGCCGGACTCTCTCTCTGAACGGCTTATCTTCATGCAGGCGAATCTCGTGGGTGGCACTTTTCGCGCACCCCACATCAAATTCATCCTTTGAAAAGATCTTCTGCCATCGAGCAAGTTGAGCCCTGGCTCTCTTCTTCCAGGCCGGGGGAAGATTCTCATCCTCAGAACAGAGTTTCCCTAGCATCAGAGACTAGCTCAGAGAGGACGTGCGTACAGCAGCTCCTGACATCCAGGGCTGCACTGCTTCTCTCCTCAGTTCTCTCCCCTGTTTCCCCCTTGCTCTCCCCCTTCTCCCTCCGGTTCCATCCAGAGGGACCCAAAGCTATCCACGAGCCCGCCACCCGCTGCCACCGGGCACCCCTCCCTGCAGCCGTCGTCAGGCAAGACCGCGGCTGCGGCCTAGCACCACCATCCAGTGGTCCCCCTGCGGGCGCATCCTCCCCACAGACAGCCAGACTGACAGACCCCCTCCCAGCACAGTGCCCCAGCTCACCAGCCGCCACCCACCGCATTTGGCATCCACCTCCACCCGCAGCCACCGACAGGAAAGTAACCCCTCCTCCGGCATCTGGATCATCAGCGAGCCGCTGTACTGCCCCCGTGCTCGAAGCTCCCCTCAGGCGTCAGCAGGCCTCCAAAGTAGCACTAGCAGCGGCCTGGCCTGGCAGGATAGACCGCGGCTTCGGCCTAGCCCCGGCGGCCATCTTGGGCCACCCAGCCTCGGCCCTCAACACCCTCTCCCGGCCTACCTGGAACATTCTGGCATGGTATAACCACCGGACTGCACCCCCCTACTGATCAATTGCCTGTGGCCCTCACTGGGTCACTCTTAAAAGGCTGCCGGGAGGACGAAACAGAGATCCGGCCTGCTAAGCAGCGGCCATCTTGGTACACCCAGGAGCTTCTCCCCAACACTGACACAAAAAACTTTTTTTTCTCTCTATTTCTACTGATATTTCCCCCCCCCCCCGACTCCCACCACTATCTTTCACAAAACTCTTTCTCTACTTATTACGGATCTTCCCAACGTGCCCAGGCTACCACAACCTACAGCATCGACCACCGCTACTACGCTATCTCCCCAGATCCACACACACGGTCAAGCATAACAGACGTGTGTGACAGGACCCCTAACCTCATCGCTTCACAGAGCAATCCACACACATGGTCAAGCATAACAGACGTGTGTGACAGGAGCTCTGACCTCACCGCTTCACAGAGCAGTCCACACACATGGTCTAGGGTAACGGATGTGTGTGACAGGAGCTCTGACCTCACCGCTTCACAGAGCAATCCACACACATGGTCTAGGGTAATGGACGTGTGTAACAGGAGCTCTGACCTCACCACTTCACAGAGCAATCCACACACACGGTCAAGCGTAACGGACGTGTGTGGCAGGAGCTCTGGCCATCCAGGACCCTCCCTGGACTCCTGCGTTTCTGTCAGGACCTGGGCTTGAACCTGGGACCTCGTCTGCGTCTGGCATTTACTCTTCCCACTGAGCTATCTGGGATGCTGGACAGCTCCTTCCCTGATCTGCTGGACAAACCTATCTGATCCAATGGACAACCCTGCCTTGAGTCTTGATTACCGATGAACCTTGAACTCCTTGCTCCTCCCATGAACTTCCTATATAAGCCTTGTCTCAGCACTTCCTCTTTGCCAGGTTATTGTGCCTTCCCTGCCAGTGCCTTGCTGTTGGTTTTCCTGTTGCCATCTGTACCTACAACCACTCGTGATTGACCTTTGGCTTGTTCCTGGACTTCTCTACTGCCTGATCCCAATCTGCAACTGCCCGTGTTTGACCCTCGGCCTGTTCTTTGACCACGTTGCTGTTTCATCCTTGTCTGTTTATCCGCTATTGGACCCCGGCTTGCTCACACCCTGGTGGGGCAAACTTGAGGACTGCGACCTGGTACTAGCTTGCAGCCAAATCCATCTCCACCACCCGGAGCTCTGGGGAAAACCAGCTAGTACTTAGACTCCGCACCTCAGGTGAGCCTGTGTCATCTACCAGAAGTGACTGCCTGTATGCCTGTCCTGCCACTGCTATTGCAATTGGTCTTCAAGCCTGACGCCTGATCGTGACAGAATAACCTGGCCATAAACATGAAGGCCGCTATAGCAGATGCTCTGACTCCTGTCAGACAGCAAATATCAGACCTGCAGCAAGAAGTTCTGTTACTGAAAGGTACAGTACGCCCAGGCCCGGAACCAGCCTGTCCTGAGCCATTTGTTGTGATGCCCGGGAGGTTTGACGGTAGCCGTGCATCTCTTTCATCCTTTAAGATGGATTGCGAGCTGTTGTTTGCTCTTAAGCCTAGGACCTATGCCACAGATTATATAAAGGTTCTCGCTACTATCAACCTGCTCACTGGACCAATCAAAACATGGGCTCACCAGGTATTACAGGAAAGGAGTCCAGTCTTGGACAGCTGGGAAGCTTTTATGTTAGCCCTGGACTCTCACTGTACAGTTTCCAAGAAAACCAGGGTTCCCAAGTCTGCTCCTAGCTCATCTGGCCTTCGAGGACCCAGGGACAGGAATACCCTGTACAGGTATGACTTCAAGCCACCCCAGTACGTGCCAAGCCATGAAGCCCTAACACCACAAAGCCTTGACGTTCCTGTGGATATACACACACCTACCCTGGAAGATGTGGAACCTATGGAGATCGGGGTCATCCAGACCACGCTGTCTAAAGCTGAAAGAGAGCGGAGGAGAGGCCGTGGCCTTTGTTTCTATTGTGGAGAAAGAGGGCACTTAATCTCTCTCTGCCCAACTCGTCCACCTCGGCCAAAGGTTCTTCAAGTGGGTACTACTGGGATTCATTCTGCTATCGCTGCTGTTCGGCCTGTGAACTGCCAAGGTTGCCGTAAGGCCTGTCCATGTTCAATGACACAAGTAGGTTCCCAGACTACGGTGGTCAACGATACCAGTGCCCCTCTTGAACCCGCAACCAATACCCCTGTGAAACTCCTACCATCTGGCCTAGAGGCAACTATGCAACCTCCCGACAACAGACCAGTTCCAGTAGTCATCCCACGTTCCACAGTGGTAAATGCAGTAACATCACCCTGTCCTGCCAAAGAACCACCTCCTGCTCCAGAGACGCCTTCGCTACATCCTAAGAAAACACCTGTTCTTGATACCGTCACCACTTCCGTAAAGTCTGGCTCCATCACAAATTCCTGTCCTGCCAAAGAAGTTCTACCACCTGACTGTATGTATGCCTCGAATGGCACCCTTATCCGTAAGCAGGAGCTGGAGATGTTTGAAAAAGCCTTGCAAGTGAGGAGAATCTCCCCAGCAGAAACTTCTAAAGAAAAAGATGCCCAAAGATGGATAAGGTTCACTCCCCTAGATTGACAAGAGAATTCCACCAGAGGTTTCCTCACAAACCCAGCCCTAAGACGTCCAGAGGACGTCCTGAGAGGAGGGGAGTACTGTCAGGACCTGGGCTTGAACCTGGGACCTCGTCGGCGTCTGGCATTTACTCTTCCCACTGAGCTATCTGGGATGCTGGACAGCTCCGTGCCTGATCTGCTGGACAAACCTATCTGATCCAATGGACAACCCTGCCTTGAGTCTTGATTACCGATGAACCTTGAACTCCTTGCTCCTCCCATGAACTTCCTATATAAGCCTTGTCTCAGCACTTCCTCTTTGCCAGGTTATTGTGCCTTCCCTGCCAGTGCCTTGCTGTTGGTTTTCCTGTTGCCATCTGTACCTACAACCACTCGTGATTGACCTTTGGCTTGTTCCTGGACTTCTCTACTGCCTGATCCCAATCTGCAACTGCCCGTGTTTGACCCTCAGCCTGTTCTTTGACCACGTTGCTGTTTCATCCTTGTCTGTTTATCCGCTATTGGACCCCGGCTTGCTCACACCCTGGTGGGGCAAACTTGAGGACTGCGACCTGGTACTAGCTTGCAGCCAAATCCATCTCCACCACCCGGAGCTCTGGGGAAAACCAGCTAGTACTTAGACTCCGCACCTCAGGTGAGCCTGTGTCATCTACCAGAAGTGACTGCCTGTATGCCTGTCCTGCCACTGCTATTGCAATTGGTCTTCAAGCCCGACGCCTGATCGTGACAGTTTCGCTCCCCAGCAAACGTGAACCTGACGACCTGGGGCTTCCCCTGGACCCCACTCTACCCCACTTTCCCCTAGCTCCAATCCCCTAGCTCACCATCGCGCCGCCTGCAGCCGCCGACTGCCCCCTGCCGCCATCTGGGCGCCCGTCTCTAGACCGCTAGACCTGCACGACAGACCGCGGCTGGGGCCTAGCTCCGGCCATCCCATTACCCTCTCCCCAATTCTCTCTCCAGCGGGCCCACGTGTGCCGACCTGGTAAGTACATCGGGGCATCTCCAACTAGTAGGAAGTTGATCCAGGGTTCACCCGATCGCCTCTCGGGGGGTCAGGAAGAAATTTTTTCCCTGCTGTAGCAATTGGCCTCGACTCGGCTGGGGTTTTTCGCCTTCCTCTGGACCAACGGGGGGGCGGCTAGGTCATTGGACCCTATTCATCATCCCCATCACCTTTTTCTTCCCATCATGTGCAACTTTAAATACTCAGCGAACGCTCTCCACAGGCTAAAGAATACCGCCTCAACACTACCAACCTCCACCCAAAAAATACTATGAAAAGAACAACTGCTAAGGATCAATCGACAATCGACTATCAAAAACACGAAGACACCACTTCAACTACAACATTTATCATGCACCCTGATCAACACCAGATCGGCAGTCAAGCACAGACAGGAAATTCACGACTTTATTGCGCAAAACGACATAGATTGCCTCTTTATCACGGAAAGCTGGCTAACACCCGACTGTAACACCATTCTAACAGAATTAGTACCTGGGAACTACTGCATCCTAACCGAGCATAGAA
The DNA here is from genome assembly GCA_029206835.1 of Rana muscosa. Classification (NCBI taxonomy): domain Eukaryota; kingdom Metazoa; phylum Chordata; class Amphibia; order Anura; family Ranidae; genus Rana; species Rana muscosa. Next base: position 975,119,717 of record CM055118.1, on the reverse strand, counting down.
TAGGACAAAGAGGAGGAGGCCTAGCAGTGATCTTCAAATCTCACCTCTCTCTAAGCAAACCAACTCTACAGAGCTCATTGCCGTTCATGGAGGCACTGACTCTGCAACTCCACACAACACCCCAGGACACCATTCACATACTGCTATGCTACAGACCACCAGGACCAAAGACAAATCTCCTCACACCCTTCACCGAATTCATCTCGACATACACTTTAAAAACCAAAAACTTCTTATTACTCGGGGACTTCAACCTCTGGGATAACTCCACTCAGGACCCCATCGCCACCTCCTGCATCAACCAATTGGAAGAACTAGGTCTGCAGCAATTGATAAATGCCCCCACGCATGGGTCGGGTCACATTCTTGACCTCGTCTTCAAACAAAATATGGACATCAACACACTGGACAACATGCCGTTATCATGGACGGACCACCACGCTATCAAATTTAAAATTACCACCAACACCATCTCCCAAAAACCGGAATACTCAATAACAACATACTGGACAAGATCTCAGAAGAAACTACACTCGGAACTCTTCAAAACTACACTATCAAAAAAATAGGAACGCAAAATCACAACCACTCAACGAAACAAACACTCAACTCCTTAAACAAAGCATTACTACAAACACATTACTCCAAGACGCAGAGCACTCATTGGCAAAATCAACTCGGGCTGGCCTAATGACACTCTTACTCTACTGAAGCAAGAATGCAGAGGAACTGAAGGAGCCTGGAGAAGAAACCCAACTAAGGAAAACCACATTAACTACAAAGCACTCACTAAGAAATATCACAAAGCAATTTTCAAAGCAAAAAAGGAACATTTCTCAAACACCATCAAAAAAGCCCTAAACCGACCTTGTGAACTCTTCAAACTAGTCACTCAGACTATGAACTCTACCTGCCTAGAACCTCCAGCAAACGAAACCCAAGAGTTCTGTAATGAGCTATCAATTTTTTTTATCAAGAAAATCGAAAACATTCGGGAAATAATTCAACAGAAAATAACAACCAACCTCACTCAGCCAAAGCAAACAGAGGAAATCAATACGAACATTATAGAATTGACTAATTTTTCGCTGGTCCCGATCACCATCGACACCACCAAAAACATAATCAGAAGCCTCAGAGACAGCACATCTCCAAATGACATAATTTCTACAAAACTCCTGAAAGAATGTACCGACATTTTAGCACCTACCATAACACACCTCGTAAATCAATCATTCAAAGAAGGTATTGTTCCGATCTCCCTCAAGCAATGCATAATCAAACCCCTCCTAAAGAAACCCAACCTCGACCCCAAAGACCCAAACTACCGCAGACCAGTAACAAGCCTCAACACCATCTCCAATATTATGGAGAAAGCAGTAGTACAACAGCTACAACTCCATTTGGACACTTACAAACTCTTGGATCCAGTACAATTAGGCTTCCGCCCAGGCCATGGCACAGAAACAGCACTTTTTAAAATATGGGATGACGCCCTCGAAGCAGCAGATGACGGAGAATCATGTCTCCTGGTGCTGCTGGACCTCAGTGCAGCGTTCAACACAGTAGACCACAAAACTCTACTCATTCGCCTTAAAGAAGTAGCAGGAGTCGCAGACCCTGACCTATCCTGGTTCACATCCTTCCTTGATAATCGTTCCCAGACAGTGAAACTAGGAGCCTTCACCTCTAAAACTCGCGCAATTTCTTGTGGAGTCCCTCAAGGATCACCCCTGTCACCTGTACTCTTTAACATCTACCTCCGCCCACTCCTCAAAATCATCAGCAAACAGGACAGCTACCACTCATACGCCGACGACACCCAACTCTACTTTCGTATCACCGGAAAAAAAGACCAATATCAAGAATTGGAAAATTGCCTTACATTGATCGATGATTGGATGACTGAGAGTTCCCTCAAACTCAACGGATCCAAAACAGAACTCCTTCTCCTCCACGCAAACCGAAAGACAAAAACTAAAACTTCTTGGACACTGCCCACCATTCTTGGACAGACCATTACCCCGAGCACCAAAGTCAAAAGTCTCGGAGTCATCTTTGACTCAGAGATGTCGATGGATGCACAAATTGGATCAGTAGTCAGCGGATCTCACCATCTCCTCCGCCTGCTGCGTAGACTCATCCCCTTCATCCCAGAAGAGGACACAGCAGTAGTAGTTGGAGCAATTATCAACTCCCGACTCGACTGCTCAAACGCCCTCTACCTTGGACTACCCAAATACCAGATTTCGTGCCTACAAGTCGTCCAGAACACGGCAGCCAGGCTGGTAATGGGAAAAAAACCTTGGGAATCCATCACCCCATCACTGAGGACCCTTCACTGGCTAACCGTAAATGATAACAGGACACATTCAAGACCCTCTGTCTCACCCACAAGTGCACACAAGGAAACGCTCCTCAATATTTATGCGAGAAGATAAAACACTACACCCCCAATCACATTCTCCGATCAACCAACCAAAACCTCCTTCACATCCCCAAGTCCCGCTACAAATCAAAGGGAGAACGAAGATTTGCAGTCCAAGGACCACGGCTATGGAACGCTCTACCCACGGATATCCGCATGGAAGAAAACCATTGGGCCTTCAGGAAAAAACTTAAGACCCACCTCTTCTGATGGATCAAGACGTCACTGGATGCAAAGCGCCTTGAGGCGATTTAGTTTGCATTTGTAGCGCTATACAAGTTATTCACTCACTCACTCACTCATGTCTTCTTCTCCCTGTGACCTCTTCAATTCAGCTGGGCCCACTGGGGTGGCTTGGTGCACCTGACCCAGTAGCATTCTAGCTGACACCCTAACTGGGGTAGCAGAGGTGTTTCTGACACTCACTGATACCTTTCTTTGACTTCGCTCCAGGGCCTTCAACGGGATCACTTCAGGAATCACCTCTATTCCCTTCTTCTTCTCTCGAGGGCCTGGTTCAAGGATGATAAAGGGACTGGTTTCTTCCAAGTGAGTCTAACTGTCGCCCTCAAACAGGTCACCTCTCCTGGCTGTAGTCGTTTTTTGGTTCTATCCAGCTTCCATACTCTCCCAACTCTGTCTGCTGGGGCCTTCTTTTCCATCATTAGGCGTTGATAAACTCTCTGCAATAAGGGGTGGACCCTTTTTGACAAGGTATCTTGCATCTCAACCAGCGGGGTCAACAGTCTCCTGACCAAGTCAGTGTTGATTCCAATAATCAGTGAGCTGTTGTTGGCTCCAGGTGGTCGCGGACAGATCACAGCCAGCGTGTCAAACGTCTCTGTTCCCCCTGCCACCGAGGGATCAAAGGTGAGTCTGATTGGGATGTATCCGTCATAGGGGAAGCTCTGCGTTCCGATGCCCCATATCTCCAGGTCCTCCAATTTCTGTAATGGTAGATGCTGGAGGTGCCTATGATAGAATTCACGATACAGTCACTTGGGCTCCTGTGTCGAGCAGGGCCTTCGTGTAGATCCCCTCCACTTGAATTGAAACAAGAGGAGAAGGCCCTACTAGTTTATCCAGAAGTTTCCGGGGATGGGCCTCCTTGGCAGGTCCGGAAGCTGGTACCTACTTTCCTCTGATTTTCCGGGTTTCAACCCTGACGGAGACTGGTGTGCATTAATCTCCTGCCTCTGAGCGTTTTGAAATTTAGGGTGGGAAGTATCAAGCCGCCTCGGGTTGGTGGTAGAAGTGTTTAATGAGGGTCTGGGCTTTTGTTGCAGTCTCTTCTTCTTGTTATTGCCGGAGTTTGTTGTTACTGGTGGGCACCCGGTTGACTCCCTCACCGGGGCCCTGAAGTTTTCCGCCGGCTTGCGGGGTAGTGTGACAACTTTCCTTAGGCTGGGACACATCTGTCGATAGTGTCCAATTCCTCCACAATTGAAGCAGACAGCCTCATCCCTTAGGCTTCTTGGCGGAGGAGTAGGTACCCTCGGGGTCACTGTGGTTTCAATGTCCTTTCCTTATGTTGTCCCTGAGACCTTGGTCATCAGTGAATTTAACATCTCCATGACTTGGTGTGGTTCAAGAGTCATTGCCGACCTGACCCCAGCGGAAGGGGTAGAGTCCAATGGGGTGACTGATTGTTGATCGTTCAGCAGCGCTTCTTCATCTCTTACCATCCGAATGAAATCAGGGTAGCTCAGTGACATGACATTCCCAGTGGTCTTTAAATGGAGCCAGACCGGATCATAGCGTAGAGCTCCTCTTAAAACCTGTTGCATCCTGGCTTGGTCTATGGCTGAGGGTTTCAGACCCTTCTTTAACACAATCTGACACAACGGGGCTGATTTACTAATAACAGTGCGCTGCGCTGGTTCTAACCTTAATTGGTGCGCCGGATAACTCCTTCACTGGGCGCAGGAAGCAGCGGCGCACTGTTATAGTAAATAGAAATGTCAGCGGCGCTCTATTGAAAATGAATGGTTCCCTATGGGAGCCCATTGATTTGAATAGAGGTCGCCCGGGAAGTCGGAGCCGACTTGCGGGCGACTCGTGTGCCGGCTGACACAGGGACAGCACGACTTTGCGAGGCGACCTGGACACGACCTGAGCGTGCAGCAGCCGCTCAAGTCGTGTCCTAGAGGCGACTAGCCGGCCGAGAATGTGTCCAGCGCGATGTCATCGCGCTGGTCCTCAGCAGCCTCGCTGTCCCATGTTTGGTATGAATCATGAAGAGGAACTCCAGGCCAAATTTTAATGAAAAAACCGGCATGGGTTCCCCTTCAGGAGCATACCAGGCCCTTAGGTCTGGTCTGGATTCTAAGGTGAACCCCCTAAGCCGAAAAACGGCGTGGGGGTCCCCCCAAAATCCAAACCAGACCCTTAGGTCTGGTCTGGATTTTAAGGTGAACCCCTTAAGCCGAAAAACGGCGTGGGGGTCCCCCCAAAATCCAAACCAGACCCTTATCCGAGCACGCAACCTGGCAGGCCGCAGGGGAAAAGGGGGGGACGAGAGCGGCCCCCCCTCCCTCCTGAACCGTACCAGGCCACATGCCCTCAACATGGGGGGTTTGGTGCTTTGGGGCAGGGGGGCGACCTTGGGCCCCCCCACCCCAAAGCACCCTGCCCCCATGTTGATGGGGACAAGGGCCTCTTCCCGACAACCCTGGCCGTTGGTTGTCGGGGTATGCGGGCGGGGGGCTTTTCGGAATCAGGGCGCCCCCTTTAAAAAGGGGGCCCCCAGATGCCGGCCCCCCACCCTATGTGAATGAGTATGGGGTACATCGTACCCCTACCCATTCACCTGGTGGCAAAATAAGTCAATAAAAAAAGACAACACAGGTTTGAAAAGTAATTTATTGGGCAGCTCCGGGGGTCTTTCTGCCGGGCCCCCGCTATCTTCTGCTAGCTCTTTTGCTAGCGGGGGTCCCGGGCTTCCTCGCCATCTTCTTCCGACTTCGGGGGTCTTTCTGCCGGGCCCCCGCTATCTTCTGCTAGCTCTTTTGCTAGCGGGAGTCCCGGGCTTCCTCGCCGTCTTCTTCCGACTTCGGGGGTCTCTTGTTCTGTTCTCCGGTTCTTCTCCCGCTCTCCGACGCCTTCTCCTCGATCTCCGGTTCTTTCTGCCGGATGCCCCGCTATCTTGTGCCAGCTCTTTTGCTAGCGGGGGGCCGGTCTTCTATGTCGCCTTCTTCCTTCTTCTCTTCGCCCGATGTTGACTCGTCGCTCTCCACCGCCGCAATGATCTGTCCAAGCAGCGGTGCCACTTTTATTGGCATGGGGCGTGGTCACCGGATGATGCCACCGCTGATCCCGCGTACAGCAGAAAGAACCGGAGATCGAGGAGAAGGCGTCGGAGAGCCGGAGAAGAACCGGAGAACAGAACAAGAGACCCCCGAAGTCGGAAGAAGACGGCGAGGAAGCCCGGGACCCCCGCTAGCAAAAGAGCTAGCAGAAGATAGCGGGGCCCGGCAGAAAGACCCCCGAAGTCGGAAGAAGACGGTGAGGAAGCCCGGCAGAAAGACCCCCGGAGCTGCCCAATAAATTACTTTTCAAACCTGTGTTGTCTTTTTTTATTGACTTATCTTGCCACCAGGTGAATGGGTAGGGGTACGATGTACCCCATACTCATTCACATAGGGTGGGGGGCAGGTATCTGGGGTCCCCCTTATTAAAGGGGGCTCCCGGATTCCGATAAGCCCCCCGCCCGCAGACCCCGACAACCAACGGCCAGGGTTGTCGGGAAGAGGCCCTTGTCCCCATCAACATCCCATGGGGGGTCGCCCCCCCTGCCCCCAAGCACCAAACCCCCCATGTTGAGGGCACGCGGCCTGGTACGGTTCAGGAGGGAGGGGGCCGCTCTCTCGTCCCCCCCTTTTCCCCTGCGGCCTGCCAGGTTGAGTGCTCGGATAAAGGGTCTGGTGTGTATTCTAAGGGGACCCCACGCAATTTTTTTTGTTTTTGGCACGGGGTTCCCCTTAAAATACATGCCAGACCTGAAGGGCCTGGTATGGATTCTGGGGGGACCCCCACGCCATTTTTTTTCTTTTTTTGGGGGGGGGGGGTCCCCTTTGAATCCATACTAGACCCAAGGGCCTGGTATGGACCTGGGGGGGGGACCCCACGCTGTTTTTTTTTTTTGGTTTTTTTTTTGAACCGTTTTTTTTTTTCTTACATTTCAGGTCAAACAAAAAATAGCCGCAAAATTGCGGTACTTGCGTTTTGGATGCGGGTCCATTGAATTCTATTACATCCAAAACACTGTTTTTGTCCTGGCAAATAAAATCTGCAGTTGCGTTTAAAATCGTTTTTCACAAACCTTCAAAATGCCTTCAGACGCCAAAGATTTCCACGTTTCAGACGCGGTACCAGCGTTTAGCCGCATTTTAGTTTAGAAGCGTTTTTAAAGGTGACCTTTTTTTACATTGATAAACTCCAAATGTATGGCAAATGAGGAAAAACCATAATATATATATATAGATATATATATATATATCTATATATATATATATATATATATAAATGAAATTGCTTCCATTGCATTGCGGACAACCCACAACTTGGGGCAGCTGACGTGGCAAGTGGACAATCCACAACTTGTGGCAAGTGATGTGGCAAGTGACACGCTAAATACAACTACACTGCTGCTCTCAGCTGCTCATATCACTCTGGTCTCACTAAATAGCTAAAATCGTAAATAATACTGTTTTTGGAGCTTAGGGCGGCTCCTTATCATATACATGCAAATGTGGTAAAACACGGCATGCAAACGCCACAAAGCGCGCCTTTCTAAACGCCACTTTCAACCTTAGTTCAGAACACTTTGCACCAGCATCCCGTCTACATGGGGCCTAAAAACGCCTATGCCATTTACAGCTCCAAAACGCCATGGTGGCCATGAGGCCATAGGCTAACATGGAGAGATGTTTTTAAGCTGCAAAAAACGCTCAAACAAGCGGTTGGAAAAACGTCCGTGTGCATGTAGCCTTATATTAACCACTTGCGCACTGCCCAGACCAAGTTTCACATTTCAGCGCTGATGCACTTTTAATGACAATTGCGCCCTCATACAAGACTGTAACCCAATGAAAATGTTTTATTTGTTGGCACACAAATAGAGCTTGCTTTTGGTGCTATTTGATCACCTTTGTGTTTTATTTTTATTTTTTTTTCTATAAATACATAAGACCGAGTTTAAAATTTTTTTTTTTATATATTTTACCCACTTCAGCACTGGGCCTATTATGGCAGTTCTCTCCTTCATGTAAAAATCATAAATTTATGGCTATAAAATTACTTCAAAACACCAAACATTATATATTTTTTTGGAGCAGACACCCTAGGGAATAAGATGGCAATCATTGCAAATTTTTATCTCGCTCGGTATTTGCGCAATAAATTTTCAAACGCCTTTTGTTTGCTAAAAATAAAGTTACGGCCAATTTTTTGGTATAATCTGAAAGATGTTGTTATGCTGAGTAAATAGATACCTAACACGTCACGCTTTAAAATTGCGCACACACATGGCATGACACCAAACTTCAGTAATTAAAAATCTCCGTAGGCGATGCTTAGATTTTTTTTACATGTTACCATTTTGGCATTACAGAGGAGGTCTAGTGCTAGAATTGCTGCACTCGTTCTAACCCACGTAGCAATAATTCACATGTGTGGTTTGAACGGCGTTTACATACGTGGGCGGGACTTACGTGTGTGTTCGCTTCTGAGCGCGAGCTACCGGGGACATGGGCGTTTTTTCTTATTTTTGTTTTTTTTTGTTTTTGTTTTTTGACTTTTTTGTATTTCTTACTCTTTTTTAATTTTTTAAAATTTTTTGGGATCTCTTTTATTCCTATTACAAGGAATGTAAATATCCCTTGTAATAGGAATGTGTGTGACAGGTCCTCTTTATGGAGAGATGCAGGGTCAATAAGACCCCGCATCTCTCTTCCAGGCCGGAAAGCATGATATTGTTCCAAAAAAATCACCAATCTCATGCTGACAGCCAAGATCACGGCTTGGTTAACATACGGGAACACGGCATGATGTCATAACGTCGTGCCCGCGCCTCCGACGGTCATAGAGATGACTGATGAGCATCTGGTCACCAGTCATCTCCAAATCGTTCTCCGAGCCCCAGATGGCACGGGAGGGCCTGGAGAAGCACCGGATGGCGGCAAGAGGGGGGGATGGAACGTCCCCTCCCCCCGCCTATAAGAACGGTCAAGCGGCGGAACTGCCACTATGATCATTTTTATTGTGCACAGAATCGCCGGCTGAAAAGAATGATATCTGAATGATGCCTGCAACTGCAGGCATCATTCAGATGTCACCGCCCAAAGCCAAGGATGTCATTTGACGGTGGGCGGTAGGCAACTGGTTAATATTTAAAAAAAAGGTAATTTTTCTTCTTCATTGATGTACACTGATGAGACTGCACTGATGGGCACCGATAAGGTGGCAAGGGTGGGCACTGAGAGGTGGCATTGCTATTTGGCACTGGTGGGCAGTGAGAAGTGGCACTGCTAGGTGGCAATGATAGTTGGCAGTGATGGGCACTGATAGGCACTGGCAGCACTGCTAGGTGCCACTGATTGGCACCAGTGGTGGGCATTGATAGGTGGCACTGGCAGGGGCTACTAATTGTCACAGATGATGCAGAATTGCCTCTTCCTCTTCGGGCCCCATGTCCCTTGCACATAAGCCGGTGATTGCCTTTTTTTTATGCTCACGCTGTCAGCACAAGGAGAAAACAAAAACCATTACCCAGCTTTTGTTTACATCACGTGATCAGCTGTCATTTGCTGACAGCTGATCACATGGTAAAGGGCAGGGATCGGCCCCTTACTCGGATCTGTCATCACCTGAGTCTCAGTGACTCTGTGACCACAGCGCGCGCAAAGGGGAGGACGTTTATTGACGGACTCCCGGCAATTGAGGACCATACTGTGGCCGTCGATCAGTTATAGCGCTGATCTTAAGTGATTAACCACTTAAGCCCCGGACCATTTGGTAGCTAGAGGATCAGAGGTGATTTCAGAATTTTGCACTGCGCTGCTTTAACTGTAAATTGTGCGGACATGCAATGTTGTACCCAAACGAAATTTGCGTCCTTTTCTTCCCACAAATAGAGCTTTCTTTTAATGGTATTTGATTGCCTCTGCGATTTTTATTTTTTGCGATATAAACAGAAAAAGACCGAAAATTTGGAAAAAAAATGATATTTTCTACTTTTTGTTATAAGAAAAATCGAATAAACTCAATTTTAGTCATACATTTAGGCCAAAATGTATTCAGCCACATGTCTTTAGTAAAAAAAATGTCAATAAGCGTATATTTATTGGTTTGCGCAAAAGTTATAGCGTTTACAAACTAGGGTACATTTTCTGGAATTTACACAGCTTTAAATTTATGACTGCCTATCTCATTTCTTGAGGTGCTAAAATGGCAGGGCAGTACAAACCCCCCCCAAATGACCCCATTTTGGAAAGTAGACACCCCAAGGAAATTGCTGAGGGGCATGTTGAGCCCATTGAATATTTTTATTTTTTGTCCCAAGTGATTGAATAATGACAAAAAAATAAATAAATTACAAAAAGTTGTCACTAAATGATATATTGCTCACACATGCCATGGTTATATGTGGAATTGCACCCCAAAATACATTCTGCTGCTTCTCCTGAGTACGGGGATACCACATGTGTGGGACTTTTTAGGAGCCTAGCCACGTACGGGACCCCGGAAACCAAGCACCGCCTTCAGGATTTCTAAGGGCGCAAATTTTTGATTTCACTCCTCACTACCTATCACAGTTTCGAAGGCCATAAAATGCCAAAATAGCACAAAACGCCCCCAAATGACCCCATTTTGGAAAGTAGACACCGCAAGCTATTTACTGAGAGGCATGTTCAGTCCATAGAATATTTTATATTTTGCCACAAGTTGCGGGAATATGACAAACTTTTTTTTTTTTGCACAAAGTTGTCACTAAATGATATATTGCTCACACATGCCATGGGCATATGTGAAATTACACCCCAAAATACATTCTGCTGCTTCTCCTGAGTACGGGGATACCACATGTGTGGGACTTGTTGGGAGCCTAGTCGCGTACGGGACCCCAAAAACCAAGCACCGCCTTCAAGGTTTCTAAGGGCATACATTTTTGATTTCACTCCTCACTACCTATCACAGTTTTGAAGGCCATAAAATGCCAAGATGGCACAAAACCCCCCCAAATGACCCCATTTTGGAAATTAGACACCCGAAGCTATTTGCTGAGAGGCATGTTGAGCCCATTGAATATTTTCAAAATCGCTCCTCTGCCCCTGCTGCCCCCATGCTTCGGCATATATGCTCTTTTTTTTAACTGTGGTGGTGAAATCACCTCCTACAGCGTTGGAGTCACGGCTTTATGTATCGTGGGAGCAAACGCTGTTGCTGTCAAGATAAATAAATCCGCGATGCAACTGAATGACGTACCTGCTAAGCAAATGATGGTTAACATTAAAACAAAGTAACATTACAGTACAACAGTAAGACCTTACCATACCATACCTGCAAAGCAAATACCAAAACAAAACCTAGTAAAAAATAAAACATTTTTTTAACGCAACCTGTGCCTAAAATATATATATGCCGAAGCATGGGGGCATCCTCCCGCAAAAAAGTTATGCCGCGTACACACGGTCGGACTTTTCCACGGGCAAGCCTTCGTCGGAATTTCGACCGTATGTACGCGGCATAAAAGGTTATGCCGCGTACACACGGTCGGACTTTTCCACGGGCAAGCCTCCGTCGGAATTTCGACCGTATATACGCAGCATTAGGAGCAAAATCGCTCCTCCGCCCCTGCTGCCCCCATGCTTCGGCATATATGCTCTTTTTTTTAACTGTGGTGGTGAAATCACCTCCTACAGCGTTGGAGTCACGGCTTTATGTATCGTGGGAGCAAATGCTGTTGCTGTCAAGATAAATAAATCCGCGATGCAACTGAATGGCGTACCTGCTAAGCAAATGATGGTTAACATTAAAACAAAGTAACATTACAGTACAACAGTAAGACCTTACCATACCATACCTGCAAAGCAAATACCAAAACAAAACCTAGTAAAAAATAAAAAATTTTTTTAATGCAACCTGTGCCTAAAATATATATATGCCGAAGCATGGGGGCATCCTCCCGCAAAAAAGTTATGCCGCGTACACACGGTCGGACTTTTCCACGGGCAAGCCTCCGTCGGAATTTCGACCGTATGTACGTGGCATAAAAGGTTATGCCGCGTACACACGGTCGGACTTTTCCACAGGCAAGCCTCCGTCGGAATTTCGACCGTATATACGCGGCATTAGGAGCAAAATCGCTCCTCCGCCCCTGCTGCCCCCATGCTTCGGCATATATGCTCTTTTTTTTAACTGTGGTGGTGAAATCACCTCCTACAGCGTTTGAGTCACGGCTTTATGTATCGTGGGAGCAAACGCTGTTGCTGTGAAGATAAATAGATCCGCGCTGCAACTGAATGGCGTACCTGAAAACAAAAAATTACATACCTGAAAAGCAAGCATGATAAAACATTGCAGAAAGAATACAGTAAAAAAGAGCAGAACAATAGAGAGAAAATAGAGAGAGAGAGAGAGAGAGAGAGAGAGCAATAAAACGACAACTATTTTTGTTTTTTTTATTTTATATTTTTTTTGTGTTTTGTTTTTTATGTTTTTTTTTTATTTTTTACACTTTTTTTTGTAACTTTAACAACTGTAATGGTTCGGGTCTCTCAAAATGTAATGGCATCTTGGGAGACCCTGTGTAAGTGTGTCCTAGTCTGTGAAATGCTGTACCCTACGCTAAAACTTCACTTTTGAGTGGTAGCGTTCAAAACATTCACCAAGGCAAAGACCAGGTTTGTCAGGACAGAGTGGACAAAAAACACGGGTGTCACGCCTAAATCCGCGCTTGCTACAGACACGACATCTTTTTTGGGGGGTTCGTTGGGTAGGGGTACTCGGGAGGGCATACGGATAATGCCTCTCATGCAGCCGGCTTACTGCATTTGGTTGGGAATGGGAATGGTGAGGTGCAGAACCGCCTGGATACAGGAGTTCTGTGACTATCTCATTCTGGAATTTTAGAAGAGATAACATCCCGCCTGAAGCTCTGTATAGCACATGAGCGTTCAGCAAAGCCAATTGAAATAAGGATAGAGACACTTTTTTGTACCAGCGTCTCGCCTTACGGTCAATTAGATACGGCGCCAACAACTGGTCGTTGAGGTCCACCCCTCCCATATTTTGGTTATATTCGTGGACACAGAGGGGTTTCTCCACAACACCAGTCGCCGTACGAATTTGGACTGTCGTGTCTGCATGAAGGGAGGTAAGAAGGAAAACATTCTTATTGTCCCTCCACTTCATAGCGAGCAAGTTATTACACTTCAAGCAGGCTCTCTCCCCCAGCCTAAGACGGGCATCTACAAGCCGCTGGGGAAAGCCCCAGCGATTAGGTCGCACGGTGCCACATGCTCCAATCTGATGATCAAACAAGTGACTAAACAGTGGCACGCTCATGTAATAATTGTCCACATACAAGTGGTACCCCTTTCCGAATAAGGATGACACCAAGTTCCACACTATCTTGCCAGCGCTCCCTATGTAATCCGGGCAGTTGACCGGCTCAACCTGTCTATCTTTTCCCTCATAAACCGTAAAGCTCAATACATAGCCTGTTGCCCTGTCACAGAACTTATAGAGCTTGACCCCGTATCTGGCACGCTTGCTGGGAAGGTACTGCTTGAAAGCCAAGCGGCCAGAAAATTTAATCAGGGACTCATCAACGCAGACAACTTGATCGGGAATAAACAAGGCTGCAAAACGTTCGTTGAAGTGGTTTATGAGGGGCCGAATTTTATAGAGCCGGTCGTATTCAGGGTCCCCACGTGGACGACAAAGTTCATTGTCGTGGAAGTGCATGAACCGCAAAATCTGCTCGTATCGTGTCCTGGGCATGGAGGCAGAGAACACGGGCATGTGGTCAATTGGGTGCATGGACCAATAAGCACGCAATGACGGGAATTTATGTGTGCCCATGTTGAGGGAAAGGCCCAGAAAGGTCTTAAAATCGGAAACCGTAATTGGTTTCCAATCTTTGGCAATTTTAGGCAACTGGGGGTTAGCGGCGATGAATTGACCAGCATATAAATTACTCTGGTCCACAATAGATCTATAGAGATCTTCCGTGAAAAACAGCGAATAAAAATCAATTGGCATAAAATCAGCTGTTTCCACCTGAATACCGGGTTGGGCAGTGAATGGGGGAAGTACGGGTTCTGCAGAAGTGGTGGGGACCCAATAAGGATAGGCGAATTCTGCAGGAAGGGCACTATGGGCACGACAGGCCTGCCTTTGTCTTCTTGGTGGCAGCAGGACACTACTTGTGCTTGCCACCTTGCCAGCTTGAACTGCACTTATGGGATTCGCCACGTCACCACGTGATACTGCAGTGCTGGATGTATGCCCAGGCTGTACTAGGCCGCTGGTGCTTGCCAATTCACCAGAAGGAATAGCGGCGCTAGTACTACTCTGCTCCATGATACGAGAGACCTGCGGTTCTTGCTCCTCAACAACCTCAGAAGATCGGGATCGGGTACGCCTGACCTTAGCAGGGACCTCAACTTCGTCGTCAGAGCTATCTGACGTGGGGCCGCTGACGTCACTGTCTTCTACGGGAAGATATTCTGAGCCTGAATCTGACAGATGCGTGACCTCCTCTTCACTATCTGTCATGCTCAGAATCTTGTAGGCCTCTTTACTAGTGTACCTTTGTCTTGCCATTTTGGGCTCTAAATTTAGGGGTACACTAGTAAGATTCACAGGTAAAAAAAGCACCTGACTGTCAGCAAATGTATCAAACGCTACCAAAAAAACTGTTAGCGATCGCAGAGAACAGGACTGTCTCTGCGAACGCTGCAGTTATGTGTGTTGTGTTTGGTAAGTGACAGTGATCGATCGATACTGCACTTGGGTGGGCTGGGCGGAGGGGCTAAATGCAGGTGCTAGCAGGTATCTGGGCTGATCCCGCTAACACTGCGGTTTTGGGAACCCTAAACCGCTGGGAACGCTAGTATAGATCTGATCAGATACTATACCACTAAGGGAGGTGTATGCTTTGCGCGTGGGTGTTAGCGTTACTGGCACTAACCTGACGCTGCCTGGGGCGACGCAGACCCTCTCTGGCGCTAAAACCTAATTGATCTCACCCGCCGGGCGATCAGGGTGTTAAACCTTTATTGGGTTATATACGGCGGGTGCCCTGATGCTATAAAAAGCAAACTAACCAACCAGCGTCACCCGTAACCTTTATATGGTGATCCCTGGTGAAAGGGTTAATTAGGGGCAATCAGGGGGTTAAAACCTTTATTAGGTTATATATGGGGGTACCTGACGCTATATAAAAACCTGACGGGTAACCTAAATAACGAAATAACTAACTGGCTAACCAGTGTCACCAGTAAAACTTATACGGTGATCACTGGTGAAAGGGTTAACTCTAGGGGCAATTAGGGGGTTAAAATAATATATGGGGGTACCTGACGCTATAAAAACCTGCAACGAAACTAAAAATAAATAACTGGCTATCTAGGGCACCACCGGCACTAAATACAGCGATCGGAAATACGATCGCTTAGTGACGCTGGCATTAGGGGGTGAAAGGGTTACCTGGGGGGCGATCAAGGGGTTAAACCTTTATTAGGGGGGGTTAGGGGGCTACCCTGGACCTAAAGGGGCCTAAACCTAACTGCCCTGCGACTTTTTACAGTCACAAATTACACTGATTGAAGTGATCAGTAAAAAAAATGACCACTGCAAACGGTGCACTGTGACTGGGGGTGATCTGGGGGGTGATCTGGGGGTGACTGGGGGGTGTAAGTGTGCCTACGTGTACTGGTGTCAGTGGGCTGTTGATGCACTTACTATGTGATGTCTTCTCTCCTCGCGCCGGATCGAAAAGACCGACACGAGGAGAGATGACATCACTTCCTCTGCCTGTGTTTACATTTACACAGCAGAGGAAGGTTTTCATTCGCCGGGAGCGATCGCGAGGGGGTGGCCGGAATCGAACGGCCGTCCCCTCATCCCTGATCGCTCCCAAACGTACAACGGCCACTCACTGTAAAGAAGGGGGGTCCGATCGGACCCCTCAACTATACAAAGGCGATCACGTAGATCTACGTGATTCTGCCTGTCTGTGCCATTCTGCCATGGTTAAAGAGGGTCAAAATGGGCCATTGACATGCATCACAATTCAACTTAGGAATGAGTCTTTGAACAGTTAAACTAAATAATTTGGCCACTTTATCCTTCCAAATAATTCACTTCCTGTCACATAGCCACACAGGAAGTGAGGGAAAATTCCTAACAATGTCTTTCCTTGGGGACACACAGGTCAGTCTAAATACTTTCCCCATTATGCACATTGCACTCGAGCATATTGCAGGGTACACCACAAATTATTAGGTAGTTTGGACTGTGGGGTTTATTTACTAAAGGCAAATCTACTTTGCACTACAAGTGCACTTGCTGTATATTTGAGGGGGACATGCAAGCCAAAAAAAAAAACATCTTTGCTTTTACATGATTGTAACATCCAATCACCAGTACTTTCCCTCAGATTTTCAGCAGCTACACTTTTACTGCAGAGTGGATTTGTCTTTACTAAACCCCAAACTACCCAATGATTTGGGGTGTACACAACAAAGTGCTAGAGTGCAATTTGCTTAATGGGGACACTAGTTAGATTGATCTGTGTGTCCCCAAGAAAAGCCATTGGTAGGGTTTTACCTTCACTTCCTGTTTAGCTGTGTGACAGGAAGTGAAGCCAATGTTAAGCAATGAGACAAAGGCCAAACTACAAAAAAAAATATCTAAAAAAAAAACACACACGCAGGGGTTCTAACACTTACTGCGTTTCCCTCAAAATGCCCACAATTAGAATTGTATGGCCTTGAGCTATTTTTAAGTGCAGTGCTCTAAATCAGTGCTTCTCAAGTACCCCCAACAGGCCATGTTGGCAGGTTTTCCTTCATCTTGCACATGTGCTTTAAATCACAGTCAATGGTTTTGATTTTTGGACAGCAATTCTCGATAAGCTAAATTCACAAAACATGTCCTGTTGGGGGTACTTGAGGACTGAGGCTGAGAACCACTGCAGTAAAAAGGGAAAATTGAATACTTACCGCTCTGTATTTTTCATTTCCTGGTGACGCTCCATGGCAGCACACAATACAATCCATGCATATACTACCATGAAGGCACCAGATTAGACAAATCACACCTGTTTTGTTTTGACATGCCAATCAGCTGTCACATTTGTTGCAAAGAAAACACAAAACAAACATCAAAACTTTCCATCTAATTTTATTGTTCAACAAAACAAAAGGGAAGGCTAAATAAAAAACATGAAGGTCAATTTGAAACAGTTACAGACTCAACATCTTGAGCAATTTTTGGCCAAAAAAATGCAGCAGACAATTAAATCAAAGTGAACAAACAACACACATTAACAACATCAGAATTATTTCAGGGGAACATATCTCCCCCACACCAAAAATATACAATCCACAAAAGTTAACCAATCACTTGTTTTGCAAAGACATAACAAATGAAATACATGTGTTACAAACTCGATAAGGACACCAACATGTACATTTTACACACCCCCCCCCCCCCCACACACACACTTGCCTCTTCTCAAGGCAAGCGACCGAATGCTCTGTGAGCTTTATATAACATATGTTTGTGTGCTAATGAGGCAATTGAAAACACATGCACAGTCCATGAAACACCCAAAATGCAAGTTCACTCAATGTAGAGACTGAAATTCAAAGTGGGTACACCTGTTAAGGATGTCCTTCAATTTCTAACCCATAAAAACACTCTCTGAGTGAGCATGCCCAGAAATATCCAAGCGCTGTTCACACACAAAAAGCACGCCAAAAAAAAATAACTGGCTGGGCATGTGCAGAACAACACAAATGTAGCTAGCAAAAAATAACCCCCCCTCCCCCTGTCCAAAATTAAGCACATCATCCAGCATGCTACAAAATTAGAGATGGGACAATCACCCCTCCCCCCACCAACAAATACCATTGCAGTCTATGGGAACTGACTTGTTAATTTTGCTAGTCCCCACTTGGCTGGCTTATCTTCTAGTTATTGGCCTTAAAATGGGGGCCCAGGTCACACCCTAAGGGACATATATCAATGTCACCAATTTGGAAAACACCAAAAACAAAACGAGGAGAAGTGCCTTTAAATATGCCAAATTGCTTAAGGGCCATTTCACACCACATGCAGTGCATTGCGTTTTTTATGCATCCAAAATGCATGGAAAGTTGGTTATATGGTTCTAAATGGCAGTGTTTGTTCCAGTGCGTTCCAGTTCCACCAAAAAAGTAGAACATGCTGCATTTTACCTGCACTGGACTGTACTGGAACGCATCAAAACGCATCAAACGCACTGGAACACACCTAAATGCACCAAAAACGCACTGGAACACACTTGTCCTTATCTATGGTTAATAAAAAAGAGGGGTAAAAAAAAGCACTGGACTGCATCAAAAACTTACCAAAAATGCACTGGAACGCATGAAAAACGTGCATGCAGAAAAGCACCTGGAACGCATCCGGATTGCGTTTCTATGGTGTGAACTGGCCCTAGTTCACACTATAGAAACGCAGTCTGGGTGCGTTCCAGGTGCTTTTCTGCATGCGCGTTTTTGACACATTCCAGTGCATTTTTGAGGCGTTTTTGATGCAGTCCAGTGTTTTTTCCCCCTCTTTTCACTTAGGACAAGTGTGTTGCAGTGCGTCTTTGGTGCATTTAGGTGCGTTGCGGTGCATTTTTGGTACGTTCCGTTGCGTTTTTGATGTGTTTTACTGCGGTCCAGTACAGTTTTGTACCTAAAAAAATGCAGCATGACCAATTATTTTTTTGGCTTTCTGAAATACACTGGAACGGACTGCAGTGGTGTGAACTATGCCATTGGCATTAATGTGATCAACTTTCTTTGCGTTTTTCAGGCATCAAAAAAACGCACTGCACTGCATCCGGTGTGAACTGGCCCTAAATATCATCCCCGGGGGGTGTCTATAGTATGCCTGTAAAGTAGCACATATTTTCCATGTTTATAACAGTTGGAGAGCAAAATGACATTTCTAAAGTAAAATAATAGTCATTTAAAAGTCCTTGTGGCTGTAATGAATTGCTGGTTCCCGTCAATACAGATAAAAGTCATTGAAAGTCTTTGCTAACCAAAAAAAAAAATGCGTGGGGGTTCCCCCAAATTCCATAACCAGGCCCTTCAGGTCTGGAATGGATATTAAGGGGAACCCCGCTGCAAATTTAAAAAAAAAATGACGTGGGGTTCCCCCCAAATATCCAAACCAGGCCCTTCAGATCTGGCATGGATTTTAAGGGGAACTCCACCCCAAATTAAAAAAAAAAAATGGCGTGGAGTCCCCCTAAAAATCCACACCAGACCCTTATCCGAGCACATAACCTGGCCGGCCGCAGGGGAAGAGGGGGGGACGAGAGAGCGCTCCCTCCTGAACCGTACCAGGCCACATGCCCTCAACATGGGGAGGATGTCCCCATGTTGATGGGGACAAGGGCCTCATCCCCACAACCCTTGCCCGGTGGTTGTGGGGGTCTGTGGGCGGGGGGCTTATCGGAATCTGGAAGACCCCTTTAACAAAGGGGACCCCCAGATCCCGCCCCCCCTGTGTGAAATGGTAATGGGGTACAAATGTACCCCTACCATTTCACAAGGAAAGTGTCAAAAATTTTAAAAATGACAAGAGCCGGTTTTTGACAATTCCTTTATTAATGTCTTCTCTTTTCTTCCATCTTCTTCCTTCTTCTTCCATCTTCTTCTTCCATCTTCTTCTTTTCTCCATTCGGGTTTCTTCCTCCATCTTCATCTTCCTCTTCATCTTTATCTTCATCTTCCATCTTCCTTCTTCCTTCGGTGTTCTCGTCCGCATCTTGCCCCAGCGTCTTCCCTTCTTCTTTCTTCTTCGGCCGGTCCGTTTGAATTGGAGGTTCCCGCTGTGCGACGCTTCAGTTCGCCTCTGGGTCCGCTTACACCCGGTGACCCCGCCCCCCTCTGACGCACATGGATTTCACGGGGACTTTCCCCGTGGTGACAGAGGGGGCGGAGCCACCGGGTGTAAGCGGACCAAGTGGAGAACTGAAGCGTCGCACAGCGGGAACCTCCAATTCAAACGGAGCGGCCGGAGAAGAAAGAAGAAGGGAAGACACCGGAGCAAGATGCGGACGAGAAGACCGAAGGAAGAAGGAAGATGAAGATAAAGATGAAGAGGAAGATGAAGATGGAGGAAGAAACCCGAATGGAGAAAAGAAGAAGATGGAAGAAGAAGATGGAAGAAGAAGATGGAAGAAAAGAGAAGACATTAATAAAGGAATTGTCAAAAACCGGCTCTTGTCATTTTTCACATTTTTTACACTTTCCTTGTGAAATGGTAGGGGTACATTTGTACCCCATTACCATTTCACACAGGGGGGGCGGGATCTGGGGGTCCCCTTTGTTAAAGGGGTCTTCCAGATTCCGATAAGCCCCCCGCCCGCAGACCCCCACAACCACCGGGCAAGGGTTGTGGGGATGAGGCCCTTGTCCCCATCAACATGGGGACATCCTCCCCATGTTGAGGGCATGTGGCCTGGTACGGTTCAGGAGGGAGGGGGGGCCGCTCTCGTCCCCCCCTCTTCCCCTGCGGCCGGTCAGGTTGCGTGCTCGGATAAGGTTCTGGTATGGATTTTTGGGGGGACTCCACGCCATTTTTTTATAAAATTTGGGGTGGAGTTCCCCTTAAAATCCATGCCAGATCTCAAGGGCCTGGTTTGGATATTTGGGGGGAACCCGCACGTCATTTTTTTTTAAATTTGCAGCGGGGTTCCCCTTAATATCCATTCCAGACCTGAAGGGCCTGGTTATGGAATTTAGGGGGACCCCCACGCTTTTTTTTAAGGTTAACAAACACTTTCAAAGACTTTTCTCTATATTGCCGGGAGCCGACAATTCATTACAGCCGCGGCTGCTTTTAAATGTTTTTTTTTTCCTTTAGAAATGTCATTTTGCTGGCGCACTGGCAATTTCAGAGCTGCGCCAGTTCAACTTATGCAAATTGAGTTAGGTGACTTGACATTTACTAAGATTTTGCCGGCGCAGTGTCTTGGCGCATTTAAACCATTGAAATTGCCGCGCTGAGCTAAAAAAAAACTCCCGCAGCTCGAATCGTACTTGCCGGGGCAGCGGGCTGGTTTTGAAAAAGTTACTTTCCCACTCTATTTTGGGCATATTAGTTATTTGGGCATGTGTCACTACACTTCCTCACATCACCCCCATTATATTCTCACTTCCAGCTTCTTTATATTTAGAGTTTAACATGCCCTGCGCCAGGTCCATAGTAGCGCACTGAGCGCCTCCTCCCGGGCGCAGAGAACACTATAGTAAATGGGAAATAGGGCTGCGATACCGGCGCTAATGTTTTGTAAATACCAAAACAGCCATTGCGCACGCAGATGCGCCAATACTCATGGCGCAAACGTTTGGTAAATCAGCCCCAACATCTTATTCAGCCTCCTAATGTACTCAGAGAGGCGTTCCCCTTTCTGTTGGAGGGTGTGCTCAAATTGGTATACCAGCTCAGCTGCCTTTTCCAGTTGCCCGAACTCTTCTTGCAGAATGGTCAAGTAATCATAAGCTGTGCATGTGGCATTGCTGAACCTCAAGTTCTTGACTGCCTCTGCGGCAGCTCCTCTTAAACTCTCACTGATACGTTGCTTCTTCTGGGCCTCAGGTAGTTCCCATCCTTCTAGGGCTTGCATGGCTTGCTCTATCCAGACATCAAACTCCTCCTCACCCACTGGTACTGGTTTTCTTCCTGAGAAAATCCTCAGATTCCTGTACCCAGCCTCTACACACACTGTGTTGTTTTTTTGGCACTTTGAAACAAAGTCTCCCAGGGCAGTCCAAAGCTCTGGCCCAATCATGTTCACAGGTGAGGTCCCCGAGCCTGCTCCTTCTGAGAGGGTGTGGATCGTCCTTCCCCTGAAACTCTCGGGTGTACTATCTGGAGTTCTGATTGGTCTCCTAATGGGAAACTCTTCTTTTGGAAACTCTCCGGTATTCCTTCCTTCCACTCCAGCAAGGCATGAGTATTATATGATTCCTGATAAGGCATGAGAGTGACCACCCGTGCTCTCCTTTGAGGGGACAACACCTTCATCATCTCAGTCACCTCCTTCTTGTCCCAATGTCCCCCAGGAAGTTCAACGACTACACTTTCACTTGAGCGGGCGCCCTCTTTTTCGCACCATTGAACTACAACGAAAGGGTCCATCTTGATAGGGGCAGGGGTTTCTGCCTGGGTATAGTTGATTTCAGAGTAACAGGATCCCGGACGAGCCCCCACGTGTAGCACTACCCCCGAAGGAGCTGCTGGTTTTGTTCTGAGTCTGTCCTCCGATGCTCAACCCCTTAACTGGCTCGACCCCTCCCTTAGCACAGCTGGTAACAGAAGAATAGTGAAACCCAATGGTTATGGAGGAACACAATTCTGCATGCAAATATATCACAGTAATTGCACAGATAATGGAAATGTTACCTTCCTCCAATTGGGATCCTTCAGAGTAATAAAGAATACTGCAAGCAAATGTACAGTATACTTAAACAAATATATTGTTTACTTTATATTAGAGATAATAGACAGATTAAAACAATGTTATACATATATATGAATATAGATCTAAATGACTCTGCAGGGCCCTGCGAGGGTCAGTAATATTCTTTAGTAAAAGGATTCTAACAATTGCTAATTTCTATGTTCTATGGATAACAATTCGCGAGCTCCCCCTAGCGGGCAATACCACCCCGTGTCCCAGCAAAGTAGTTCCTGTCAGGCCTGACACAGATTATTATACTAGTTCCTGGAGGGTGGGAATCTTCGCTAGCAAAATGTTGGTGCACTTATCAATTGTAATCCACAGGAGATGAAGAACATGAACTAAACTTCCGCAATACTTTTGGGAGTAAAACTGACAGTCAGTGTAATGCCAGTCCTAACTACGCAGTTAACACCCACTGCGCTATGTCCTGAGATATATGTGGCTCACTGCTGAGGGTGTCGGTGGGCCTTCTAAAGTCACAGGCCTAACAGAAGGTTGTGGATTCTGGGCAGGTGCCCGCTCACCCGGACAGGCCTAGTCCGCCTAACACGCTCTGCGGTCGGTACCTTGATCCCCGACCTTTCCGCGATACACGATCTCTGGTTCCTCCCACAGCAGCTGTAGATGCCGGTTTGACAGAACAACTCTGATCCGAAGATAGCGCGGACTTGTCACACTGGAATAGGTCCCTCTCTGGCTTGATTATCCTCCGCAAGGTTGTAGGCCCAGGCTTTGGGCCTAGTCACTCTGGCAGCAGGCCTCACACACTTCCCGCTTGGTTGAGCGCGGAGTCCAGAGAGAGCGAGCGCGGCCCTGCCTCTCCTTTAAGTAGCCTCCCCCAACAGGCAGTGCGGGATTGTGATGCATTGTGGGTGTACAGCTGCACTGTGGGTACCATAGTCCACAAAGTATCCACGGCAATGGAGTCTCTCTCTCCCTGTACCCTAAGTTCCACCCGCATTATTCAATATCAAGCCAATAGTCTATAATGTAGTAACCGAAACTCCGGAGGAGGATTTTGGAGTATATACATATTACAACAGTTCATAACAGTAGAACCCTGCTACATTTGGAATATAATTATATCATGCTGCAGGTAGAAATAACACAACTCCAAATTGCTATGCCACAATATTAAATGTCTTGTTTTGTATATGCCAAAACAATTCAATTATCAAATAGTAAAATAAAAGATTAATACTTTACTGTGGTCTAAGAAACGTATTGTTTTGAGAAGCATCACATGCCTACATCTCTGCGCTATCAAGATCTCAACACCCTCTCGCCTTCCAAGATCCGCCCAGTCTCTTTCAAGCTTTTTTTTAAGATCTGAGCATCCCTTCTCTGCTATGTGTAACCACTTTTATCCCCCCCCCCCAAGAATATGGGTGTGGAAATGGCTTTCACGTCATGAGTGACCTAAAACACACGTCATTTCCTGGATAACCCATATAGGTGAAATTGTAGTTTCCTTATTCACTATTTTAAAGGGGGCAGTGTTGTATTAGCATTGATTTTTTTTAATACTTTAATAACCTTTTGACCTTAGTTTATCAAAACACAATAAAATATCAAAAACTGTCTAAAACCTGTCAAATCACTTCAGACATTTTGGAGCCTTCTCAAAATATATGTGTTTGAGAAAATCTCCCCACACAATTTAACTGGTGTTCTGCATACCTTGAGACTCCGATCATTGTAATTTAACCATTGGTATTATTTCACAAATACAGCTTCTAATACTTTCAAACTTTTCATAGGATCTCATATTTGTAACCCTTATTATAATAATATACATGTATTAATGGGTTTTATGAATATTCAGACAATACATTATGAAAATATTATGAAAGAAAAATGATTCTTAAAATACATAAACCAATATATGTGACACTGTTCAATTATGTATATAAGTACTTCAACACAACAAACTTATATATAGGTATTGAGGATTATTATTAAAATGATTGTTATGCAATACATAATACAACATGCTTAAAAAAACAAAAAAAAGGAAAACACTGCGCTAGATACATTAGTATATAAACCTTGTGAAAGTGGAAACACAATGATAGTGAAAAAAAAGCCGCCAGTACCAATTTTGGATACCAAAAAATAAAAAAAAACAGATAACATAAGGTACAGCGCTCCAAGTGAAAAAATGATGATCATGTGTATAGCCTTAGTATAGCCTTAGCCTTATAGCCTTAGCCTTAGCCTTATAGCCTTATGTTTGCAGGCAGGCAGAAAGAGAATTACGATCTTCAGAGAACTTAACACAATACACTTAAAACCTTCTGGTGAGGGGTCTTCAGTTTCTATATGATGAACTAAAGTTAAACTCTTTAGAAAAAAAAAAAATGTTTCAAACAAGATGGCTTCGGGTTTTCTCATAGCATATATATGAAAAATATATAATATACGGGCCTTCTATATTCTTTTAAACCCCAATAGTCCTGACATGATGATGGATGTATATTATGGGGATGACGATGATGGGTGTATTATACAATGACTGGAGCATCAGGGTGTCAGTGTCAGTGAATGTGCCATTCACTGGTTCCACATCACGTCTCGATGGCTGCTTTGTAATACATGATTTCGGGTATTTCTGCTATGCCATGTACTGACTATATTACACTACATAATTGTCACAAATTGTGAGTACATCTTTCCTGTAATATATACAGCTATATACACCCACTTTCTTCCTTCCTATATATAGAGACCTTCCTCCATCATCACTGACTAAAGATATACATCATCTATCCTGTTACATTATATATAGCTGTATACAGGACAGATGATGTATATCTGCAGTCAGTGATGATGGAGGAAGGTCTCTATATACAGGAAGGAAGGTGGGTGTATATAGCTAGCTGTATACAGGACAGATGATGTATACCTGCATACCCTGATCTGTGAGGCTGAGCTATATACCCTGATCTGTAATGCTGAGCTTTTTACCCTGATCTGTGAGGCTGAGCTGCATACTCTGTCTGGTAATGCTAGGGCTGTATACTCATGTCCTGTGATTCTGGGGCTGTATACTGTGTCCTGTGATGCTGAGCTGTATACTCCTGACACTATGGGAGGAATACAGGGGACGGAGTGGGTGGATTCTAAAAGGGGTGGGGATTATGAGAAATGGGAGGGGTCAAAACGGAAGGACGAGGTCTGGCGCCCCCCCCATCCTAAAACTTTACCAGCCTGGGCAAGCAGCCATAAATCTGTTTGGATTGGCTGAAGTATTCCCTTCAAATGAAATTCACATGCAATTAACCACTTCAGCCCCAGACCATTTTGCTGGCCAAAGACCAGGCCACTTTTTGCGATTCGGCACTGCGCCACTTTAACTGACAATTGTGCGGTCGTTCGATGTGGCTCCAAAAAAAAAATTACGTCCCTTTTTTTCCCACAAATAGAGCTTTCGTTTGGTGGTATTTGATCACCTCTGCGGTTTTTATTTTTTGCGCTATAAACAAAAATAGAGCGACAATTTTGAAAAAAATTCTATATTTTTTACTTTTTGCTATAATGAACATCCCCAAAAAATATGTAAAAAAAATTTTTTTTCCTCAGTTTAGGACAATACGTATTCTTCTACATATTTTTGGTAAAAAAAATTGCAATAAGCATTCATTGATTGGTTTGCGCAAAAGTTATAGCGTCTACAAAATAGGGGATAGTTTTATGGCATTTTTATTAATATTTTTTTTTTACTAGTAATGGCGGTGATCAGCGATTTTTATTGTGACTGCGACATTATGGCGGACACATCGGACACTTTTGACAGCATTTTGGGACCATTGTAATTTTTATAGCGATCAGTGCTATAAAAAATGCACTGATTACTGTAAAAATTACACTGGCAGTGAAGGGGTTAACCTGTAGGGGGCTCTGAAGGGGTTAAGTGTGACCTAGGGAGTGCTTCTAACTCTTAGGGGGCGTGGCTTGCCATGACATGTCAATAGCTGTTCCCGATGACAGGGAACACGATCAGTGACAGTGTCACTAGGCAGAACGGGGAGATGTTGTGTTTACACTAACATCTCCCCATTCTTGGGATCGGGTCCGCATAGGTCCCGCGGGCACAGTCACGGAGCTCGCGACCACACGGCTCGCAAATTAAAGTGGACGTATATATACGCCCATTTGCTCAGCCGTGCCATTCTGTCGACGTATATCTTCGTGCGGCGGTCGGGAAGCGGTTAAGTAACGTCAAACTTTAATGTTACGGTGATAAATGGTATAAACTCTTCCCACATTAAAGAACTGAGATACTGCCAGCAATGAGAGATAAGGTGACAAGCCTGTAGACTTTAACATACACGTTAGATGTGTGTGAGAAACTGTGTCAAATGCTTTTTCAAAGTCCAAATGCACTATATTCACAGC
Organism: Rana muscosa; assembly: GCA_029206835.1. Taxonomy (NCBI): domain Eukaryota; kingdom Metazoa; phylum Chordata; class Amphibia; order Anura; family Ranidae; genus Rana; species Rana muscosa. The sequence continues at coordinate 975,093,147 of CM055118.1, read as the reverse complement.
TAGCTAGGAAGTGGGAGGGGTATGACAAATGACAGATTAAGCAACGTGACATCTGAACAAACATTAATGCATCAAGGTGAAGGATGAATGGGGAGGACATCACCTTACCCGTGTCTTTAGGAGAAGTAAGGAGGACAAGTGACACCTCACCAATGACTAAGGATTTCAGCAAAACTGACAGTTGACCAAGCACAAGGAGTTTTATGCCAGTTATGTGACATGGGGAAGGGGATAAATAATGTGAGTAATCTTCTGTAAAGGGTCCTTCCCTCCCCATGCTTTTCTTGGAGAGGATGCACGTGTGAATAATTCAACCATTGCCAGGCCTGCACATTCTGAGGAGAATGAGAAGAGTCCAATGATGCATTGCCTTTTTGTTGACTAGCGAGGATACGTTTATAGAGGCAATTCCCAAGGATTGGGAGTTGGCCTATGCTATGGCCTGGGTCCACAGGAAGGTGGCCCCTTAGAAGAGTTCTGCTTAGTCTATTACCTATCTTTGCCTTAAAGCGGTAGTAAAGTCTTGGTATTAAAAAAAAAAATGGGCCCAACTGCAGGTTTAAGTCTGTCAGAAACATTGACGCATCTCAGCATAGTGCCTACAAATATGTCAGAATGTTTATACTGAAATATAAAAATATTATTGTATTTATGGATATATGCAAATCTATGATTTGGGAGATTACAATACCCTACAATATCAATAAATTCTAAGTTCTTTATATCCATGCTAGTTTGAAGACAAGTAACACAAATGAATATTGCTTAAAATATTATATATATTTATTAACTAAAGTACAGTGCAAATTAAAATCAGGTATAAGTCGTGATCAAACTAATTAATGGATATACTTCTACAATCAGAGATAAATGATGGTTAATGTCCAGATAATATTTACATACATTTCTATGCCAGCTCTATATGACAAAGTATATTCACAGTTCAATACTTAAATGATACTTGTACATCTGAAACTTGGTAACTCTTGTGAAATGTCTCCCCGTTACTTCACGGAAGGTGTAAACACTCTTTTGTTGAATTTAACACTATGATCTTTCTCAAAACAAACAGATCTCCTGATTACACTTCTTAAACGTGTCCAGACCAAGTGTCATATTAGGACCACGGCTTGACAAAACAATCAAGGCTTTATTAAATTTAGAAAGAATTTATTTTACACATACTTCACACCAAAACCATTGTACCAACTCAGCTCTAGCTTTTTAAAGACAACCATATTTGGGTATGTGTCTTAATATTTGGATTATCATTATTTTGTACTGCAGTTAAAAATATAGATAATTCCAAATTGCTTTGCCATATCTATTTAAATGGTTTTAGTTATGTGCATGTAAAAACAACTCCATTACCAAAGCAGATAAATAAACAAAATAAATACGTTACCAGGTTCAAGTTCTGTCTGTTTGAGAAGCTTCCATTATGAGTCCAACAGGACTCCTTCCAACAATGCTACATGTTTGTGTTCAAAGATCTCCTCAGCGAGCGTCTTCCTTCAAGAGATCCTTTCAGAGATAGAGTTCCCCAGAGCTCGAGTGAGAGATCTCCATCTGTAGAGCAACCTGTTCCCTCAGAGATCTCCTTACACACTGAACTCTTCCTCTTTTTATCCCACCCCAAAAATGGGTGTGTATGTTACATTACTACGTAACTGAGACGTCAAATGACGATGTGATTGGGTAGGTTGTCATAGCAACCAAACATCACATTATCTTGAACAATTAAGTATTTTTACCACCAGAGGGCAGTAGCGTATTAGAAATAATTTCTAATGTTATTTTCATGTAGGCCAAAGACAATTTACGACTACCCTTTGACCTAGCTTAGTAGAACACCATTGATTGTCCAACGGTGTCAAACACATGTCATGTATCCCAGACATTTCGGCGAATGGCTCAGAGTAATGTCTTAGAGGAATCTACCCACCTCTCAGCTAATGGGTTGTTAACATTCCTCGAAGCTAAAGTCATTTGGAATAACTTTTAACTTACTTTTGACAAATACAGCTCCTAATATCAATACAGCTAGGATCTCACATTTTGTAATAATATATATATGTAGATATAGGTTTATACATACATATATATATATATATATATATATATATATATATATATATATATATATATATAACCAATACATAGATATACTATTAAAGAAACATTAAAGATATACAATACAACAGGAATTTTGAATAAGCCCTACAGTTTCGTAACTTATTCTGAAATACTAATTTATGTTTTCAGGTTCCCTTGAAACAAGAGCTCCTTATCTTGTTTATTTTACTAAGTGTCCAAACCTTTGAGTTACAACCTGGAGAGACTGGTGCGGTCAGACTCCTCAGTGAGACACAAGAACAAGGCCTATTGAATCTAATTTAAACTTTTAAAGATAGTGAATTTGGGTTTAACCTCTTAAAGAGAAAGTAGAAACCAAAATGTTGTAGTATTGTTCACAGCATATCATGAGCTTAACTTTAGAGACAAAATGGCTGTCCTCTCGTTCATAATATACATGAATATGAACCATATGAAAAATACATAATATGCATAATATAAAGGCCTATATGTAATTCTTTTAACCCCAAATGTTCTGACAAGTCATACAGTAATATACTAGTATGCACTGCATACTAGTACATTATGACATACTCCTCTACAGGTGGAGCTCTCCAGGGCTGTGCTGTCATGACTTTCCCTTGTCCCTGGTGCTTCCATCTTTGCCTGTTTTTCCTTCCGGGTTTCATATTTTTGGCCGATTGAATGGCCAGGCTGAGGTGACCTCACTCCTGCACATGCACACGGAAGTCACATTGCTACATGCAGAGTGAGCCATACATGTGGTTTGAGCTGTGCAGATCACATTGTTATAAACAAGACCAAGGATAAATCCAAGGAAAGATCCAAGCTTTACTCACCGGCCAGCCCGCTGACAACCGAATCAACCTATCTAACAGTATGCGTTAAAACAGGGGTTTAGTCTGCACACATTTGCAAATACATGCGTAAGCCACAGAGCCTTGTCACGGCACCCTGGTATCTGTGGGTATATGTGGTCCTATCACTAGCTTATGAGAGACTCCACAATGGAAGCACATGCATTCTGATGGATAGGTGGAGGTCAGGTGGACTGAAGGGAGCCCATCCCTTCTTAAAGATACAAGAGCACACTGAACACCCAGAAGATCACATTACCTGCTGAAAGGCAGGGGGGGTCTTTGTGACAGAAGAGGCCTCTAGGGTCTTTTCTGTTACAAAATCTGCTGTCAGGCAGGGTTTTTATATTTCTTCAGTTTACTACCACTTTAACCACTTAACGACCGCCCACTGTAAATATACGTCGGCAGAATGGCACCGACAGGCAGAATCACGTACATATACGTGATTGCCTTTGTATAGTTGGGGGGTCCGATCGGACCCCCCTTCTTTACAGTGGGTGGTCGTTTTACCTTCGGGAGCGATCCGGCATGAGGGGACGGCCGTTCGATTCCGGCCACCCCCTCTCGATCGCTCCCGGTGAATGAGAGAGCTTCCCCTGCCTGCCAGGAAGGAGGAAGTGATGTCATCTCTCCTGCGGCGCTCACATATACCGAGCGCCGTACAGGAGAAGATGCAGGTTAGTACACAGAACAGCACACTGACACCAGGACACATAGGCACATAAATCGCCCCCCCAGGCCCCCCCAGACACCCCCAGATCACCCCCCAGCCCCCCCAGCCCCCAGTCACAGTGTCACTGATTGCAGTGACCATTTATTTAGTGATCACTGCAATCAGTGACATTTGTGACTGTAAAAGTGTCACTACATTTAGTTTTAGGTCCAGTGTAGCCCCCTAACCCCCCCCTAATAAAGGTTTAACCCCTTGATCACCCCCCAGATAACCCTTTCACCCCCTAGCACCGCCGTCACTAAGCAATCATTTTTCTGATCGATGTCTTAGCGTCGGTGATGCTGATCGGTAGCCAGTAATTTTTTTTAGGTTCGCCGCAGGTTTTTATAGCGTCGGGTACCCCCATATATTACCTAATGAAGGTTTAACCCCCTTGATCGCCCCCCAGGTAACCCTTTCACCCCCTATCACCACTGTCACTAAGCGATAATTTTTCTGATCGATGTCTTAGCGTCGGCGATGCTGATCGGTAGCCAGTAATTTTTTTTAGGTTCGCCGCAGGTTTTTATAGCGTCGGGTACGCCCATATATTACCTAATAAAGGTTTAACCCCCTTGATCACCCCCCAGGTAACCCTTTCACCCCCTAGCACCGCCGTCGCTATGCGATCATTTTTCTGATCGATGTCTTAGTGTCGGTGATGCTGATCGGTAGCCAGTAATTTTTTTTAGGTTCGCCGCAGGTTTTTATAGCGTTGGGTACCCCCATATATTACCTAATAAAGGTTTAACCCCCTTGATCGCCCCCCAGGTAACCCTTTCACCCCCTATCACCACTGTCACTAAGCGATAATTTTTCTGATCGATGTCTTAGCGTCGGCGATGCTGATCGGTAGCCAGTAATTTTTTTTAGGTTCGCCGCAGGTTTTTATAGCGTCGGGTACCCCCATATATTACCTAATAAAGGTGTAACCCCCTTGATCACCCCCCAGGTAACCCTTTCACCCCCTAGCACCGCCGTCACTATGCGATCATTTTTCTGATCGATGTCTTAGCGTCGGTGATGCTGATCGGTAGCCAGTAATTTTTTTTAGGTTCGCCGCAGGTTTTTATAGCGTCAGGTACCCCCATATATTATCTAATAAAGGTTTAACCCCCTGATCGCCCCCCAGGTAACCCTTTCACCCCCTATCACCACTGTCGCTAAGCAATCGTTTTTATGATCGTTGTCTTAGTGTCGGTGATGCCGATAGGTAGCCAGTAATTTTTTTTTAGGTTCGCCGTCAGGTTTTTATATAGCGTCAGGTACCCCCATATATTATCTAATAAAGGTTTTAACCCCCTAATTGCCCCTAGTTAACCCTTTCACCAGTGATCATCATATAAGTGTTACGGGTGACGCTGGTTAGTTAGTTTGCTTTTTATAGTGTCAGGGCACCCGCCGTATATAACCCAATAAAGGTTTAACCCCCTGATCGCCCGGCGGGTGATATCAATTAGGTTTTAGCGTCAGAGAGGGTCTGAGTCACACCCCAGGCAGCGTCAGGTTAGTGCCAGTAGCGCTAACACCCACACGTGAAGCATACACCCCCCTTAGTGGTATAGTATCTGATCAGCTCAATATCTGATCTGATCAGATCTATACTAGCGTCCCCAGCAGTTTAGGGTTCCCAAAAACGCAGTGTTAGCGGGATCAGCCCAGTTACCTGCTAGCACCTGCGTTTTGCCCCTCCGTCCAGCCCAGGCCACCGAAGTGCAGTATCGATCGATCACTGTCACTTGCAAAACACAACACATATAACTGCAGCGTTCGCAGAGACAGGCCTGATCCCTGCGACTCCAGTGCTGTAGGAGGTGATTTCACCACCACAGTTAAAAAAAAAAAGCATATATGCCGAAGCATTGGGGCAGCAGGGGCAGAGGAGCGGAGGAGCGATTTTGCTCCTAATGCCACGTACATACGGTCGAAATTCCGACGGAGGCTTGCCCGTGGAAAAGTCTGACCATGTGTACGCGGCATAACTTTGCGAGAAGATGCCCCCATGCTTCGGCATATATAAATGGTGCATGTATGCCCATCATTAGAAGTGGGTGGATGAAGGGCGGTATTCTAATGGTGGGCATACCCACCGATCAATCTTTTTTTTTCGTTCAGCCAACAGGCTGCATGAAAAAAAAGATTACAATACATGTCCAACAAGGACCAGCAACGTACTGGTATGTTGCTGGACTTTGAATGTTTTTACCAGAATGATGCCTGCGGGTTTAGGTATCATCTTGGTATCATTCTTTTCAGCCAGCGGCCGGCTTTCATGTAAAAGCAATCCTAGTGGCTAATTAGCCTCTGGACTGCTTTTACAAGCAGTGGGAGGGAATGTCCCCCCCCGGATATAAAAAGCGCCATTGGGAAAGCATTTTATCACACCGATCTTGGTGTGGTCAGATGCTTTGAGGGCAGAGGAAAGATCTAGGGTCCAATAGACCCCAGTTTTTTCAAAAAAGAGTACCTGTCATTACCTATTGCTATCATAGGGGATATTTACATTCCCTGAGATAACAATAAAAGTGATAAAAATAAATAAATATGGAAGCAACAGTTTAAAAATAAAATAAAAAAGCAAAATTAATAATAAAAAAAATAAAAAAAATAAAAAAAAAGCACCCCTGTCCTGCCCTGCTCTTGCCCAATGGCGAACGCAAGCGTCGGTCTGGCGTCATATGTAAACAGCAATTGCACCATGCATGTGAGGTATCACCGCGAAGGTCAGATCGAGGGCAGTAATTTTAGCAGTAGACCTCTGTAAATCTAACGGGGTAACCTGTAAATGCTTTTAAAGGCTTTTAAAAATGTATGTAGTTTGTCGCCAATGTGCGTTTGTGCGAAATTTTAAAGCATGTCGTGTTTGGTATCTATGTACTCGGCCTAAGATCATCTTTTTTATTTCATCAAACATTTGGGCAATATAGTGTGTTTTAGTGCATTAAAATTAAAAAAAGTGTATTTTTTCCCAAAAAAATGCGTTTGAAAAATCGCTGCGCAAATACTGTGTAGAAAAAAAAAATGCAACACCCACCATTTTATTCTGTAGGGCCTTTGCTTTAAAAATATATATAATGTTTGGGGGTTCAACATAATTTTCTTGCAAAAAAAAATATGGAGTGGATGTAAGCTTCCTAATGTTGTGTATAAAATGCCAGAACAGTTCAAAACCCCCCCAAATGACCCCATTTTGGAAAGTAGACACCCCAAGCTATATACTGAGAGGCATGTCGAGTCCATGGAATATTTTATATGTTGACACAAGTTGCGGAAAAAATAATTTTTTATTTTTATTTTTTTGCAAAAAGTTGTCACTAAATGATATATTGCTCAAACATGCCATGGGCATATGTGGAATTACACCCCAAAATACATTCTGTTGCTTCTCCTGAGTACGGGGATACCACATGTGTGAGACTTTTTGGGAGCCTAGCCGCGTACGGGACCCCAAAAACCAATCACCGCCTTCAGGCTTTCTAAGGGTGTCAATTTTTGATTTCACTTCTCACTGCCTATCACAGTTTCGGAGGCCATGGAATGCCCAGATGGCACAAACCCCCCCAAATGACCCCATTTTGGAAAGTAGACATCCCAAGCTATTTGCTGAGAGGTATTGTGAGTATTTTGCAGATCTCGCTTTTTGTCACAAAGTTTTGAAAATTGAAAAAAAAAAAAAAAAAATGTTCTTTCTTCATTTTCAAAAACAAATGAGAGCTGTAAAATACTCACCATGCCTCTCAGCAAACAGCTTGGGGTGTCTACTTTCCAAAATGGGGTCATTTGGGGGGTTTTTGTGCTATTTTGGCATTTTATGGCCTTCAAAACTGTGATAGGTAGTGAGGAGTGAAATCAAAAATTTGCGCCCTTAGAAATCCTGGAGGCGGTGCTTGGTTTCCGGGGTCCCGTACGTGGCTAGGCTCCTAAAAAGTCCCACACATGTGGTATCCCCGTACTCAGGAGAAGCAGCAGAATGTATTTTGGGGTGCAATTCCACATATAACCATGGCATGTGTGAGCAATATATCATTTAGTGACAACTTTTTGTAATTTTTTATTTTTTTTGTCATTATTCAATCACTTGGGACAAAAAAAAAAATATTCAATGGGCTCAACAGGCCTCTCAGCAATTTCCTTGGGGTGTCTACTTTCTAAAATGGGGTCATTTGGGGGGGGGGGGTTTGTGCTATTTTGGCATTTTATGGCCTTCAAAACTGTGATAGGTAGTGAGGAGTGAAATCAAAAATTTGCGCCCTTAGAAATCCTGAAGGCGGTGCTTGGTTTCCGGGGTCCCGTACGTGGCTAGGCTCCTAAAAAGTCCCACACATGTGGTATCCCCGTACTTAGGAGAAGCAGCAGAATGTATTTTGGGGTGCAATTCCACATATAACCATGGCATGTGTGAGCAATATATCATTTAGTGACAACTTTTTGTAATTTTTTTTTTTTTTTTTTGTCATTATTCAATCACTTGGGACAAAAAAAAATATTCAATGGGCTCAACATGCCTCTCAGCAATTTCCTTGGGGTGTCTACTTTCTAAAATGGGGTCATTTGGGGGGGTTTTGTACTGCCCTGTCATTTTAGCACCTCAAGAAATGAGATAGGCAGTCATAAATTAAAAGCTGTGTAAATTCCAGAAAATGTACCCTAGTTTGTAAACGCTATAACTTTTGCGCAAACCGATAAATATACGCTTATTGACATTTTTTTTTACTAAAGACATGTGGCTGAATACATTTTGGCCTAAATGTATGACTAAAATTGAGTTTATTCGATTTTTCTTATAACAAAAAGTAGAAAATATCATTTTTTTTCAAAATTTTCGGTCTTTTTCCGTTTATATCGCAAAAAATAAAAATTGCAGAGGCAATCAAATACCATTAAAAGAAAGCTCTATTTGTGGGAAGAAAAGGACGCAAATTTCGTTTGGGTACAACATTGCATGTCCGCACAATTTACAGTTAAAGCAGCGCAGTGCAAAATTCAGAATTCACCTCTGGTATTTTAGCTTACCAAATGGTCCGGGGCTTAAGTGGTTAAGGAAGGTTCTCTAGATCAGTGTTTCTCAACTCCAGTCCTCAAGGCACCCCAACAGGTCATGTTTTCAGGATTTCCCTCAGATGAAACAGCTGTAGTACTTACTAAGGCAGTGAAAGGTCCACTACTAGCCTGTGAGAGGGGCTGAAGATATTTCAAGTAGCGCTCTGTTCTGTATTGCTTGGTGTTGATTAAAGGTTCACGCATTAAAAGCCAACGAAGCTTAGACCTTTGTAGTGTGTTAATACTTTTACTAAACAGAAAAGATGCACATACAACTGCACAAAACACACTTCATAGCATGCAAAGTGTAACAAAATATGCCTACAACACGCACAAGTTGACTATCTTCCAATCAAATAAGCAAATAAGAGTCCAACTGCTTTCTCCTGTCCCCAGAACAACACTTGTTTCTTTGTCTTCAAGAACAACTCTACTTTTTTCTCCCACATGTCCTAATCCCCTCTCCTACTTCCTGTACATAATATCCTGGAAGGAGCTTCCTCGGCTGAGCTCATACACTAATCCGACTGGTTTATTTGCATATCAATGGGTGAGGCTTCGTTTCTAAAACAGCATATGGTTTTAAAATGTAACTCTTCACATATAACTATGCTATAAAATCACTCATAGCAACACACTCCCCATCTGGCCCACTCAGTTTTTCAGTAGCCAGTGGTGGTGGCAATGACACTACAAAATATTGGGTATCCTCTTTCCCGTAAGTCTTTCTTCTCTAAACACCGAAACAATACGTTTTAGAAAAGAAGATTGATTTGGTCATTGCTGTTTTTTTTATTCCTTATTGATAAGGCAATGTGTGCATTATATATATACACCTATGAGGTTGCTTTTGATTAACCTATTGCATTCTTCTACAATTTTTGCATTTATGTCAGTGAAAGTGTGTCTTTTGGAATAATAACTACGGTACATTCCTTTGAGATGGTTTTACATAAAAAAAAAATATTTTTAATAGACTTTGTATAGATTCATGATTTTCATATTCATATTTATTGATTGTTTCTCTCAGCAAACCCTTTTGGAAATATTCAGCAAAATTTGTCCGTTGCTATTCACAATTATTTTAAGTTTGTATAATCATGTATTGGCATCTATACTGTTTTATACGTTTTGTTATGTCTTATATACTGTGAGGGGGTTAGCTCGGCAGCGGGTGTGTGTGACCCCCGGGATGGGCTCCCCACACAAAACAGGCCCAGCAAACGGAGGTTGTGGTTTTCAAAATCAAAAAGGTGCGGTTTATTTTCTATTTACAGTGACAAAACACAGCAAAGCAAAAGAAACATAACCAAAATAAATCCTGGTCAAGTTGACCTCTGACTAAACATACAGGTTTCCTAACTAACAACTGGGATCAGCCTAGTGCTGTCCTAGTCCCTAAGTCCCTGGTTTAGTAAAAGTCCAAACAAATAGCCACACAGGCTTTGCCTCACCGCACAGGGGTTCACTCTCCCTAGACAGTCCACACAGGTCTGGTTCCAGGCATGAGCTAACATCTAATGAAGCTGGGAGTTCTTATAGAGGCCTAAATGAGCTGACAAGGTTCAGCTGGTCTCCTCATCTCTGTCTGCACGACGCCCCACACTCTCCCTAGAGGTATGAGTCATCCATGAGCCCACTAGCCTTAGCTGGGCCTATACAACTCTCCACCTAGTTGTATAAGTCAGCGTAAAGCCTGAATCTGGGCGAAATATATCTACCCCCCTGGATGCAACCAGGTGACTTTACCTTCCTGCTGTCACATACCCCCCCCTCTTGTTTTAACCTCGGGGTTGGAACACCAGCAATCAGGCATTCATGTACTCGAGACAAATCATCCACATTCCCCATTTGAACGCCAGGGCGATGCTTTACTGTGAAGTTGAATTCCTGGAGGGCCAGGAACCACCTATTCACTCTTCTATTTGTTTCCTTGTTTTGAGCCATCCACTTTAACGGAGCGTGATCCGTAACCATGTCAAAGTGCCTACCTAGCAGGTAGTACCGAAGGGAATCTAGAGCCCACTTCACCGCTAAACACTCCTTTTCAACGGTGGCGTAATTTACCTCATGGGACTTCAATTTCCTGCTGAGGTAAATGACTGGGTGCTCTTCCCCGTTCCAGACCTGGGACAATACTGCTCCTAACCCCACATCTGACGCATCACTTTGTACGACAAAGTCTTTAGAGAAGTCGGGTGAGTACAACACTGGCTGGCTACATAAGGCTTGTTTCAAGAATTGGAATGCTGCCTCAGCCTCGGGGGTCCATTTAATCATGACCGACCCTTTCCCCTTCGTCAGGTTGGTTAGGGGCACAGCCTTAGAAGCAAAGTGGGGAATGAATCGCCGATAATACCCAGCGATTCCCAGAAAGGCTCGTACCTGCTTCTTGCTGTTGGGACGTGGCCAACTCTGGATGGCCTCGACTTTGTTGAGTTGGGGTTTTATTACTCCCCTCCCAATGGTGTACCCAAGATATTTGGCCTCCTCCTGCCCAATGGTACACTTCTTGGGGTTAGCCGTAAACCCCGCTTCCCGAACAGAGTCCAGGACTGCTTGCACTTTTGGCAGATGTGAGGCCCAATCTGTGCTATGGACAATTACGTCATCCAGGTAAGCCGCAGCATACTTCCGATGGGGCCTCAGCATCTGGTCCATTTTCCGCTGGAATGTGGCCGGCGCATTCTGTAACCCGAACGGCATTCTTTTATATTGGAACGCCCCGTCTGGGGTTACAAATGCGGTTTTCTCTTTGGCCGACTTGGCCAGGGGGATTTGCCAATACCCTTTTGTGAGGTCAAGAGTCGTCATGTATCGGGCTGTTCCCAGCCGGTCGATCAACTCATCTATACGTGGCATGGGGTAGGTGTCAAATTTTGTAACTTTGTTCAACTGACGAAAATCGTTACAAAATCGCCAGCTCCCATCCGGTTTAGGCACCAACACGATGGGACTAGACCAATCACTTTGGGACTCCTCTATCACCCCTAAGTTCAGCATTTTCTGTACTTCCTCCCGTATTGCCTCCCGTCGAGCCTCTGGGATCCAATAGGGTTTTAACTTCACCCTTTCACCGGGCGGGGTAATGATGTCATGCTCTACCCCAGATGTTTGTCCCGGCAGCTCAGAGAATACCTCCTTGTTGCGAAGCACAAACTCCTTAACCTCCTGTTGTTGGGGTTGTGACAAGGTGGCTGCTATTCCAACCTCAGGAATCACGCAACCAGTTTGAGCTGGTGACCAAGTGTCTGCGACTAGGGACTCTCTATCCCTCCAGGCTTTCAACAGATTAACGTGATAGATCTGTTCGGGCTTTCGCCTTCCTGGTTGTCTGACCTTGTAATTCACTTCGCTCACTTTTTCCATTATCTCGTAGGGGCCTTGCCATTTGGCAAGGAATTTACTTTCAACCGTAGGGACAAGTACCAATATCCTATCCCCCGGGGAAAAGGTACGGGTCTTGGCTCCACGGTTGTACACTCTCTGCTGTGCCAACTGCGCTTGGGCCAAATGTTCCTTCACGATGGGCATTACCTGTGCAATTCGATCTTGCATCAGGGCGACATGCTCAATCACACTCCTGTGGGGAGAACTCTCACTTTCCCAAGTTTCCTTGGCAATATCCAACAGCCCTCTTGGGTGTCTCCCATACAGTAACTCAAAGGGGGAGAATCCCGTAGAGGATTGGGGCACCTCCCTAATAGCAAACATCAAATAAGGAAGTAAACAGTCCCAATCCTTTCCATCTCTATCCACCACTTTCTTCAACATTTGTTTTAGGGTTTTGTTGAATCTTTCAACCAGCCCATCGGTTTGGGGGTGATACACAGACGTACGCAATTGCGTCACTTTGAACAATTTACACAGCTCTTTCATAACCCGGGACATAAAGGGTGTACCTTGGTCCGTAAGCAGTTCTTTACAAATACCCACCCGGCTAAAAACAAGAGATAGCTCTTTGGCTATGGTTTTGGCCGAGGTATTTCGGAGAGGGATCGCTTCTGGATAACGGGTGGCATAGTCCATTATAACTAATATGTACTGGTGCCCCCTAGCGGACTTGATTATAGGACCTACCAAATCCATGGCGATCCTCTCAAACGGGACCTCAATGATGGGTAGAGGGACCAGCGGGCTACGGAAATGTGGCATCGGGGCCAACCTCTGACACACAGGGCAGGAGGAACAATAATTTTCTACGTCCTTCATCACCCCCGGCCAATAGAATCTCTGTAATACCCTCTCTCGGGTTTTCTCTGTCCCCAGATGACCTCCAAGAATGTGCCCATGGGCCAACTCCAACACCAACTTCCTGTAAGGTTTGGGCACCACAAGCTGCTCAACGGTTTCTTCTGCCCTTTTTGCCACCCGATACAGTAGGTCCTTCTCTACGCTGAAGTATGGGTAAGTGCAGGTATTATCTGGGTTCACTAACTCGCCATCTATTTTCACTACGTTTTCCCGTGCCTTTATTAGGGCGGGGTCTTTCAACTGTTCTGTGGCAAAGTTTTCCCTGTGAACCTCAAGATCAGAAAACTCCACAGACGGTAGGTTTTCGTCTGAGGAGGTGGGCTCCTCTCCAGTTTCTTGAGTCTCCCCTGCCAATACTGATAAGGGAAATTCCGGAGAGTCTTCACCACTCTCAGGGGAGTTCTGGCTATCACATTCCTGGTACATAGGGGCACCAGTGAGGGGCTCAGGATCATCCCACAGTTCCCAGAACTTCGGAAAATCCCTTCCCACAATGGCGTCATGCGGTAACTGAGATACTAAGCCCACTGGATGAGAGAGGGTACCTTTGGGGGTCTCGAAACACACTGTAGTCACTGGATACTCTCGGGTGTCCCCATGCACACAAATAACAGCTACCTTGCTATTCCCAGAGACCTCTGTTTTAACTAACTCAGCCTTTATCAGGGTCACAAGGCTACCTGAATCCAGCAATACCACAACATTTCTACCATTAACACACATTTTGCATAAATGTTTCTCAGTTCCTCGAATGGGCAGTGCATGCGACTGTCGCACACAGCGACTGACGTCTGCCCGTCAGAAAGTCACACTGCATGGGTTCCTCCACAACCGGGCAATTGGCTGCAATATGTCCCGCTTGCCGGCAGCGGTAGCAAACGATCCTTCTTGCCGCCTCTTGAGCCGCTGATTTCCCAGGCTGTTCTCGCCAAACTTGGGGTAGAGCTCCCACCCTCTCACTCTCTCCACCCTCACCCCTTGGAATCCTCTTATCCGCCCCTGGGGATGGTCTGGTCTTAGGGTGGAAAGTCCGAGTGTCTCTGGAAGAGGCCGTCAGGTTCTCTGTAGCCAAGTATTTCTCCACACGATCCACAAGACCATCGGCCGTCTCTGGGTCTCCATGGCTTACCCACTTTTGGATGGCAGTAGGAAGAGCTCTCAAAAACCGATCCATTACAACACGTTCCACAATCTTTGGTGCGGACAAAGTCTCTGGCTGTAGCCACTTTCTGCTCAGGTGAATGAGATCATACATTTGAGACCTGGGGGGTTTTCCAAGCTGGAAAGTCCAGTTATGCACACGCTGAGCCCGGACAGCCTGGGTGACACCCAGCCTTGCCAATATTTCAGCTTTTAGCATCACATAGTCTTTTGCTTGGTTAGGCTCTAGGTCATAGTAAGCTTTCTGCGATTCACCAGTTAACAGAGGAGCCACCAGTCCAGCCCACTGCTCCTCAGGCCACTTTTCTCTTTCAGCGGTCCTTTCAAATGTGGTCAAAAATACCTCTGGATCATCCTCTCCAGTCATTTTTGTCAATAAACGACTCACCCCAAAGGACGCGGTATTAGTGGGACGGCTTTCCTCACTGGTCTGCGGACGTTGCTGCATTACTGCTTCCATCTGTTGTTGTAGTCTCTGCTCTTGCTTCTGCAACAGGTCTATGAAGCGGGCCTCAGATTGCTGCTGGGCTCGTTGCTGAGCCTCCAGACTCTGTTGCAAAGTTGCGTTTGTCTGCTGCTGGGCTGCAAGGCTCTGTTGTTGAGCTGCAAGGCTCTTTTGCAAACCTGCATTTGTCTGCTGTTGATTGGCATTTGCTAGAGCCAGCTGCTTCAGTATCTCCTCCATGCTGGCTTAAAAAAAAACTGCCCGCATTCTCCACCAACTGTGAGGGGGTTAGCTCGGCAGCGGGTGTGTGTGACCCCCGGGATGGGCTCCCCACACAAAACAGGCCCAGCAAACGGAGGTTGTGGTTTTCAAAATCAAAAAGGTGCGGTTTATTTTCTATTTACAGTGACAAAACACAGCAAAGCAAAAGAAACATAACCAAAATAAATCCTGGTCAAGTTGACCTCTGACTAAACATACAGGTTTCCTAACTAACAACTGGGATCAGCCTAGTGCTGTCCTAGTCCCTAAGTCCCTGGTTTAGTAAAAGTCCAAACAAATAGCCACACAGGCTTTGCCTCACCGCACAGGGGTTCACTCTCCCTAGACAGTCCACACAGGTCTGGTTCCAGGCATGAGCTAACATCTAATGAAGCTGGGAGTTCTTATAGAGGCCTAAATGAGCTGACAAGGTTCAGCTGGTCTCCTCATCTCTGTCTGCACGACGCCCCACACTCTCCCTAGAGGTATGAGTCATCCATGAGCCCACTAGCCTTAGCTGGGCCTATACAACTCTCCACCTAGTTGTATAAGTCAGCGTAAAGCCTGAATCTGGGCGAAATATATCTACCCCCCTGGATGCAACCAGGTGACTTTACCTTCCTGCTGTCACAATACATACAATTACTACGGTTATTATTTTTATCCCATTAGTACGAGCACACGTCATTCAGGGGAGGCTCACGAAGACGGAAATTATGTTTTCATATTTTATTATTATTCCTAGTCTGATTAGACCTTCACGCTAGTTATCTTCTGTTCCTCTGCCTCAGGTGCTATCTATTTTGGGTGTTTCAAGGCTTTATTGTGTGAGGAGGTAACTCTTTGATTATTCGAAATTCCAATTGGTTGTTCAATTTTCCTCCTTCACTATATATACACACACTCAAGTTTTGATTATTTAGCTATGACTAAGCGCCAGCATACGGCGTGA
The DNA here is from genome assembly GCA_029206835.1 of Rana muscosa. NCBI lineage: Eukaryota > Metazoa > Chordata > Amphibia > Anura > Ranidae > Rana > Rana muscosa. Next base: position 975,077,365 of record CM055118.1, on the reverse strand, counting down.
CACGCGTTAGCAGTTTTGTCCTGTCCTGTCTACATTTGAAGTGACTGTATTTGGATTTTATACTTTCAATAAAGATGCCTTCAACGGTGTGCGGCCATACAGGACTTTTTTCTTCTTTCAAGATTGTGCAGAGTCGACACCCGTGAACTCTACTTAGGGCGTGTGATTGCACAGGCTTGAGGTTTGTGAGCTGCAATCTTTTGCTGGTAGGTCGGTGAATAGTTTTTTGCAGCTAAAGGGCAAACTACCAGTAGAAAGGCATGTACAATTCAGCAACTTTGTAGGGGGTCATTGCTACAACAATATTTCTTGTTGTTTATCTAACACAACAAGTATATTATGATGAAAAAGGTCATGTATTTCAAAATACCACCCCTTGTGCCTCACTATGTTTTGTAGGGCCTCACTCGCATCTGATTATATGCATTTATAGGTGTGCATAGGACATTTCTAAATACATGTAATGATTTAAAATGTATACCATGCATTTACTTATTTTCAGGTGCATTCAGTTTGGTTTAAAAAGAATAGGAGTATTTGCATCCAGGGGCAGATTGGTTATTCTGAATGCATGTAAATGTCTATTCGTTTAAATGCAGGAGATCTTGATCTGCATTGTATAAAGTGTAAGGCTGGTTTCCCCGCATCCAATTCACATGACAGGAGAGTGTGACCGTCTCTCAATGGAGCCAGTTCACACTGGAAAAGGGTCCTGTGAGTCTTTAGCCACGTACACACGGCCGGTTTTCTCGCCAAGAAACGACAAGAAAACTGCTTGCAGAGCTTTCTTGCCGAGTAAACTGTGCGTGTGTACGAAGCTTTCAGGTTTCTCGTCAAGAAAACTGGCCAGAATCTCGACGAGAAAAAAAGAAAACCTGCTAGCCTTGTACACACGACCGAGAATCTCGTCACAAAAAAAACGTTATTTTCTCAACGGGTTTCTTGTCAGGCTTGATGAGATTCTTGTCAAGCTTTCCTTGCATACACACTGTCAATCCAAAATCTCGTCGTTGTAAACACGTACAACACGTACAATGGCAGTATAAAGGAGAAGTTCTATTCCAATGGCGCCACCCCTTGGGCTGCTTTTGCTGATCTTGTGCTACCGCGTGTTAGTAAAAGTTTGGAGAGAGACGATTCGCGCTTTTCAGTCTTCGTGCTTTCAGTTTGTTACAGCGTGACGAATGTGCTATCTCCATTACGAACGCTAGTTTTACAAGAAGGTGCGCTCCCGTCTCATACTTGATTCTGACCATGCGCAGTTTTTGAAGACTTGGAAAAGCATACACACAAACGTTTTTCTCGTCCAAATAGAGTCTGACGAGAATCACGATGAGAAAAATTAGACTCCCGACGTGTAAAAAGAAAGCAGGTCTTCTTTTTTTCTTGTCGAGATTCTGGGCAGTTTTTTTGACGAGAAACCTGAAAGCCTCGTACACACGACCGGTTTTCTCGGCAAGAAAGCTCTCCCAACAGTTTTCTTGTTGTTTCTTGCCGAGAAAAGCGGTCATGTGTACGAGGCTGCTTTCTTTTTTCTCAGCTTAAAGCAGAGTACACACGGCCGAGAATCTCGTCAGGAAAAAACCCGTACTTTTTCCTGACGAGATTTTTGACAAGAATCTTGTCTCGGCCGAGTGTACACACGCTCGATTCAAAAGAACCGCCGTTCTTTTGAATGGAACAAACGCGGTGACGTCATCGACTACGACAAGCGTGCACTCGTCACATTGGATGCCGTCGCCGCCATCTTACTACACCCTACCTATGCCTAGGAAGCTACCGCGCATGCGTCAAAGTCATTTCGAGCATGCGCGGGTTTCCACGGCGACAGGTGAGTGTACACACTCTTGGGTTTCTCGTTGAGAAACATGCCGACAAGAATCCCGACGATAAAAAAGAAAGCAGGTTTTCTCGTTGAGATTCTGGCCAGTTTTCTTGACGAGAAACCTGAAAGCCTCGTACACATGCATGGTTTACTCGGCAAGAAAGCTCTGCAAGCAGTTTTCTTGTCGTTTCTTGACAAGAAAACCGGGCGTGTGTACGAGGCTTTAGGCTCCGTTTCAGGTCTGAACTTTTTAACCTGATTTGCACCTGAAACAGAGAACAGGGACACACCGGACCCCTTGCTGCAAGCCACGGCCGCAGCATTTGTGAACCCTGCTTAATACTGGTGGATTAATTTCTCTTGCCTATGTAGCGGGGGTACCAAATTTAGGGACTGCTATACCAAATTTAAAGGGTGATTCGAGTGGTAGTTGGCTCGAATCTTTCAATTTGCTGGACTCTGCCTTGCTGTTGTTTTGCCTGGTGTGCAGTTCCCCTTAGAAGTATGGGTGGCGCTGTCACCTATACTCGGGGTTGAACCACAGGTAATAGGGCAGCGATTTGGTGTCCTCTCTTGGCAGCCATACAGTGGGTGTGGTGGACCTGCTGTGCATGCTGGGAGAGGATACACAAAGGGCAGACGCCGTCTGGGAGGGGTCGGTTCTTTTTGGTTCCAGAGTCGGAGTCCTGGTGCGTGGTGCGTGGCCCTCCAGGCCATGGGGCCACGTGCACTTCAGTCCCAGGCACCTTTAGTCCTGGGACTGCAACTTCAGCCATGGGCCCAGCACCTTTAGCTGGAGCCCACTTCGGGAGGAGGAATCCCAGGGTGCCGCCTTGCGAGGGGACCCGTTTCTAGAAGTGGAGGCTGGGGGAGGACCGTTCCGAAGGACTGGAGAGAGATCGCAGTGAAGGAAGGGGCCCAGTAACTCTCTGGAGGGATGTCATCCACCTGTAGACAGGGATCTAAACAACAGGACCAGTAGGAGGTTTGCTACACTATAGATTCTGTGGCAGAGGATCTCTCGAACGCATCCATTAGGGAATCTAATAGACTGTTTGAGTTACACGCCGGCTGCTAGTGCCTTCGGGTGACTATCCGAGTGAGCTATACCCACTCAAGATCGAGTGGCGAAGAAACAAGAGTGCCTGAACTGATCTGGAAACCTGCTTCACCGGGATCTTGTGCTCTTTTGCCCGGTCCAACCATGGATGTGACCCCTATTGCTGCCTCTTTGACTGACACAGGAATCCGGCTGAAGCCCAGAGGCCGATTCACCCTTTATGCATGCAGAGATGCAGAGGCCTTGGGCATGATCTGTGTAAAGTGTCAGGGACTGATTGTGCATCTTCGGCCTTTCGGGAGATGTACCCGCTGTGGGGAATTCCTGTTCGAGGTAGAGCAGCCAACAGAGAAGCCAAAAGTCTACCGAGTGAATTGGATCTCAGGTGCTGTTACTCCTGAGGAGGAGGTGTGTGCTATCACCGCCATCCCCAAGCGCAGAGGTGGTGAATGTAAAGACTGAAGCTCCGGCCATTGAGGAATTTGAGGCGGAGAACCCAGCGGATGCTGCATCAGTCGCAACGGAACCCTTCCTTCCGCCTGCTAAAAGGAAGGTAGGACTCGAAAAGGCTTCCCGCAGCCACGGTGGAGGCCCACCCCAGCGCCCGCCTGACTCGGATCGTCCAGCCGGAGAGGTTTCCGAACGATCCGGGGAAAGGAACCAAGGTCGGTGTCCGTTCTATTAGGGACGCTTGGGTGCCAGACCCAAAGGAACTGTTAAAAGATGATCCTGTGTCCACTAGAATTTGCCTGCCAGCAAAAATGTGGGACTCTTCGGACATAGACTCTTCCTCTGATATGGGAGATAACGCAGAGATTGATAAGCTGTTTGTCACTAAGGGATGGGACAAGATTTTGCTGACTTCTCCCCGTAGTGTAAAAGGATCGCCCATGGACTCAGGGGATACTACACCCCGGGTGGAACCCCCTCTTTGTGCTGGAGAAGTTGTCCCCATACCTATGTTGCAAGCTCCGGTGTCTCCCGTGCCTGCTGTACCAGAGGTTTGTTCACCATTGAGGCCTTCTATGCCACAGTTGGAGCCTGTACGCCCCAGGAGATCTTCGGATGCCATCGTCCTGCCAGGAGCTGGAGATCGGGCGACTATGCTGCCTTTTGCCCGACTGCAACAGCTTTTGAACCAGAAGGGTGCCGCGGACTATGGATGGGAGTACCCATACGTCCCAAAGAACTTGTTGTTTGAAATCGATGCCTCCCGAGAGCGATGGTACAGTGACTTTATCTGGGATCGTTTGGAGGTAAAGAAAGGCCACAGGTACCTTTCATGTTTGGCCGTAATGGCTGGAAGATACAAGGACTGCCGGAAAGATAGGACCCTTGGTCGCCACATACACGCGGATCGGGTCATGATCTACAGTAAGGACAAAGATGATGTGACTTATTCGATTGAGACTTTGGATAAGGACTGGAAGTCTCTGGCTCTTCCTGATCCACGCTTTTACCTCTGAGTGGTATTTGTTTTTTGTTTGTTACTGCTTCGGGGACAAATGCCTTGAACTGCTGTGTTGACTCTATTCCCAGAGATTTTTACTTTTTGAAGGACTTTGTTTTTTTTGTTGTTCCCTTCCCTTTTTTAAGGAAAATAAAAAAACTTTGGGGTAGAGCTAGTCAGGGCCAAGCTGGAAGCCGCCGAGATCAACAAGGGGATCCTTGTAATGTGGTGCGTTAGTATGCACTACAGAGAAAATGTGTGTGCTGCCACTAGGTGGCAGTGGTTTGCAAAACTTTTGAAGCACTTACCCAGTACTACTATTTAAAATACACTAGGCTTAGTGTGTCATTTAGATGAAACAAATTATCTCTTCTAGGAGAGGTGGTTTGATTCATGTACATACAGTAATTATAGAATGTTATTTATTCATGTGATATGTGTTTTCTTTCCCATGCAGGAGACCATCAAGCAACTCACCGGAGATTGGGTGGGATCTAGTTGCGATAGGATGGTAAAGAGGGAATGTTATTTTTTGAAAAAAAATTCTGTCTCTCTTCTTTTACTGAAAATTCACTCCTTTGATTCAGGCACTGGTAGTTTTTTGTCGTTGTTTTTTTTGTACATAGTTCTGAAAGTAAGTTTGCGCCTGCTCAGGATTGAGTGTGCAAATTTGCCTCCAGACACTGGGGACAGTGTCTCTTTAAGAAGGGGGCGTGTGTAGCGGGGGTACCAAATTTAGGGACTGCTATACCAAATTTAAAGGGTGAATCGAGTGGTAGTTGGCTCGAATCTTTCAATTTGCTGGACTCTGCCTTGCTGTTGTTTTGCCTGGTGTGCAGTTCCCCTTAGAAGTATGGGTGGCGCTGTCACCTATACTCGGGGTTGAACCACAGGTAATAGGGCAGCGATTTGGTGTCCTCTCTCGGCAGCCGTACAGTGGGTTTGGTGGACCTGCTGTGCATGCTGGGAGAGGATACATAAGGGGCAGACGCTGCCTGGGAGGGGTCGGTTCTTTTTGGTTCCAGAGTCGGAGTCCTGGTGCGTGGCCCTCCAGGCCATGGGGCCACGTGCACTTCAGTCCCAGGCACCTTTAGTCCTGGGACTGCAACTTCAGCCCTGGGCCCAGCACCTTTAGCTGGAGCCCACTTCGGGAGGAGGAATCCCAGGGTGCCGCCTTGCGAGGGGACCTGTTTCTAGAAGAGGAGGCTGGGGGAGGACCGTTCCGATGGACTGGAGAGAGATCACAGTGAAGGAAGGGGCCCAGTAACTCTCTGGAGGGATGTCATCCACCCGGAAACAGGGATCTAAACAACAGGACCAGTAGGAGGTTTGGGACACTATAGATTCTGTGGCAGAGGATCTCCCGAACGCATCCATTAGGGAATCGAATAGACTGAGTTACACGCCGGCTGCTAGTGCCTTCGGGTGACTATCCGGGTGAGCTATACCCACTCGGGATCGAGTGGTGAAGAAACAAGAGTGCCTGAACTGATCTGTCTTCCTAACACCTTTCTCTTCTCCTCATTTGTGGATGTTCGTGCATAAAGAAATAAACTCTATGTTGGAGTTAATGCTGGTGTGGACCTTGGAGTTACTTGGGGCATAGAGACTTTTGTACTTACACTATGGGGACAGAAACCAACTCTGAAGGGGGTCCCGCTGCAAAGACCCGTAAGTGAAAACAAGTGTGCTTAACCACTGCAACCCAGGGGGTACGGGCATGGTGGGGACCGTGTGCGCCTTATTCTCCTGTGAACGAGCCAAAGAGTGGAGAAGGAGGGCGGCAGGGTTTGCTACATCTAAAAGAAACAAAAACAAAACAAAAACAATAACAGGGCTAAGGAATATCTAAGCAAGAGATTTCCTTTTGTTCCCTTTTTGCAAGATTGGCACTACATAATTGCTGTGGTGATACTATGCAATTGTCCATGTTGATAAAGTGTTCATGTACTGTGTATGTAGTGTATGCTTCTTGTAAGAACTAGAAATGGAAGAATCTTTGTGTTGTAATAATCAGTATATAAGATTTTTGTAATGTGTAAGGGTTTTTTTTGTAGATTTTAGGTAACACTTAATGTGCATTATTTATATTTTTCTAGACAAAATAGAAGATGAGCTGGAAATGACAACAATTTGTTATCGCCCAGAAGGACTGGAACAGCTTGAAGCACAAACAAACTTTACAAAACTAGAGCTGCAAGTTCTCTACAGGGGGTTCAAAAATGTAAGTTTATACAAAATCAAATAGAAACAGTTCTGAAAAAAATCAGCAGATTCATTTTTTTACATAATGATGTGATAACACGATAAAAGGTCAGTCAACTGATACACCAAAATACTATAGTTCAAGGTGACTTGAGGCCAAAAAAACAATAAAAATACAATTTTGTAGAAATATTCAAATTGTATTCTTTCTGCCACAAATAATCCAAACTTTCTAAAATTAAAATATATTTGAGCATTATGGGGGCTCTGAAAAGTTTTTCTAAATACCAATCTTTATCTATTAAAAAATATAATTCCTAGATTTAACACACAGTATAGAAACTTGAGGCTTCATACACATTTGAAATACATACTCATGTGAAAAATGAAGTACACTCCTTGGAAAATGTTGACTTTTAGGCCCCGTTCACACCTATGCGAATTGGTTGCGGCTTACACCGCATCCAATTCGCATAACATTCTAAAATACATTGATTCCAATGAGGCTGGTTCACATATGTGCGATGCATTCGCACTGCGCATTGCCGAAAAAACGTGTGCGTTCTCTAGGCATTGCGGTGCGGCTCAGGTGCGAATTCAGGCCCATTATGTTCTATGGGCACGCATCTGATTCGCACATGTGTTGCGTTCTGAACAGGGATCTTGAGGGGGAACTCCACGCCAAATTAAAAAAAAAAACGCATGGGTTCCCCTCCAAGAGCATACCAGGCCCTTAGGTCTGGTATGGACTTCAACGGGAACCCCTACGCCGAAAAAACGGTGTGGGGGTCCCCCCCAAAGTCCATAGCAGACCCTTATCCGAGCACGCAACCTGGCAGGCCGCAGGAAAAGAGGGGGGATGAGAGAGCGGCCCCCCCTCCCTCCTGAACCGTACCAGGCCGCATGCCCTCAACATGGGGGGGTGGGTGCTTTGGGGCAGGGGGGGCGAACTGCGGCCCCCCCACCCCAAAGCACCCTGCCCCCATGTTGATGAGGACAGGGCCTCTTCCCAACAACCCTGGACGTTGGTTGTCGGGGTATGCAGGCGGGGGGCTTATCGGAATCCAGGAGCCCCCTTTAATAAGGGGGCCCCCAGATTCCGGCCCCCCACCCTATGTGAATGAGTATGGGGTACATCGTACCCCTACCCATTCACCTGGTGGAAATAAAATGGCAATAAAAACACTACACAGGTTTTTTAAGTCATTTATTAGTCAGCTCCGGGGGTCTTCTTCCGACTTTGGAGGTCTTCTTCCAACTTCGGCGGGTCTCTTCCGACTTCGTGGGTCTCCGGTGTCGTCTCCGGTTCTTCTCTCGCTCTCCGGTTCTTTCTTCCTTCTGCCCGGCCTCCGCTATCTTCTTCCAGCTCTTTTGCTAGCGGGGGCCCGGTCTTCTTCGTCGCCTTCTTTCCTCTTCTCTCCTGGAGATATTGACTCGTCGCTGTCTCTGGCTGTAATGCTGCATGAGCGGAGCGCTTTCACTTTTATAGGCATGGGTGTGGTCACCGGGTGATGACACCCAGTGGCCCCGCCCCCATATGACGTCACAGTCCCATCATTCCCCGGGACTGTGACGTCATATGGGGCGGGGCCACTGGGTGTCATCACCCGGTGACCACGCCCATGCCTATAAAAGTGAAAGCGCTCCGCTCATACGGCATTACAGCCGGAGACAGCGACGAGTCAACATCTCCAGGAGAGAAGAGGGAAGAAGGCGATGAAGAAGACCGGGCCCCCGCTAGCAAAAGAGCTGGAAGAAGATAGCGGAGGCCCGGCAGAAGGAAGAAAGAACCGGAGAGCGAGAGAAGAACCGGAGAGCGCGGAGATGACACCGGAGACCCCCGAAGTCGGAAGAGACCCCCCGAAGTTGGAAGAAGACCCCTGAAGTTGGAAGAAGACTCCCGAAGTCGGAAGAAGACCCCCGGAGCTGACTAATAAATGACTTAAAAAACCTGTGTAGTGTTTTTATTGCCATTTTTTTTGCACCAGGTGAATGGGTAGGGGTACGATGTACCCCATACTCATTTACATAGGGTGGGGGGCTGGGATCTGGGGGCCCCCTTATTAAAGGGGGCTCCTGGATTCTGATAAGCCCCCCGCCCACATACCCTGACAACCAACGGCCAGGGTTGTCGGGAAGAGGCCCTGTCCTCATCAACATGGGGGCAGGGTGCTTTGGGGTGGGGGGGCCGCAGTGCGCCCCCCTGCCCCAAAGTACCCACCCCCCATGCTGAGGGCATGCGGTCTGGTATGTTTCAGGAGGGAGGGGGCCACTCTCTCGTCCCCCCTCTTTTCCTGCGGCCTGCCAGGTTGCGTGCTCGGATAAGGGTCTGCTATGGACTTTGGAGGGGACCCCCATGCTCCCGTTCCCGTTGAAGTCCATACCAGACCTAAGGGCCTGATATGCTCCTGGAGGGGAACCCATGCCAGTTTTTTATTACAAATTTGGCGTGGAGTTCCCCCTCATGATAACAGCGGCGAGACTTCCCAGGTCGGCAAGTCCGCAGCTAAAAACGCAATGGAACCACTGAACGACTGATTGCGAACTTGGCAAAGACTCCAAGCTCAAAAACGCAACGCATAGGTGTGAACCTAGCCTCAAATACATTTAAACAGATGTTAAATTAGATGTACAGTGGAACCTTGGATTACGAGCATAATGCGTTCCAGGAGAAGGCTTGTAATCCAAAGTACTCGCATATCAAAGCGAGTTTCCCCATAGAAGTCAATGGAAACAAAGATAATTAGTTCCGCATTAACTTCTATGGTATGCAATACCGCATGTGGCCAGAGGTGGGGGGACCGGAGAGCCTCGGAAATACTCTGGGACAGCTCGGCTGATCTTGCAAACACTTGGAAAGGCTCGGAAACACCCGGGAACAGAGTATTTCCGAGTATTTCCGAACTGCTCCGAACCATTCCCGAGTGTCACCGTCGCCCCCGCAACTCTGGCCAAATGCAGTACTGCACACCCCATTAGCTTGAATTCTGCTAGTTTTGCTAGACAACACTCGCAAACCGAGTCAGGATTTAAAAAAAAAAGTTGCTCGTCTTTCAAAACGTTTGTTAACCGCGTTACTCTTAAACCAAGGTTCCACTGTACATTCAAATGTTTGATCAGTATTTACAAAACACTTTATTCAAACAGTACTTACAGAAAAAGATTATATTTTTGGACAAATAAAACAGCATTCATTTTTATAAAATAAATGAACAAAAATACAGATTTATCACATAAAAAAGGAAGTACACTTCTATATTTACCACCACCATAAAGTTAGAATTGGGTGCTTCATATTAGGTGCCAGTGGTTAGGACCTCCCTAGGCAGTATGCAGGTGGAATCTGTCTTGTATACTGTACACCTTAGATATCTGGGGTCTGGTGTTCTCTTTGATTTTACATGTGTGGTGTTATCATACCATGATCAAAAAAGCTGTCTAGGCCTTTTAGAAAAAAGTTTTAAAAACCTATGAGTCTGGCAAGGGATTTAAAAAGATTCATATTTATTTTATTTTATTATTCATGTTACTGTAATAAAAATAATTCAAAAGTGGCATCAATTTCAACGACTGCTAATTTGTCAAGGACTTGTTTGCCCAGTAAATTCAGCCCCAACATTGACCATTTGATGCTAAAAGAAGTCTCCAAGGACTACAAAATTGTGGGATATGCAGAATCCTCTTTCAGTAGTTAGTGTCGAAATGGATGTAAGTACAATCAGAAAGAGATTGTACCAATTTAACCTAATATTGAGATGTGGCCAAAAAAATCCATTGTAATAAGACTTTTGGAACAATGTGCTGTGGACTGATGTTGTTTGACCGCAGTAACAATTGACATGTTTGGTGAAGACTGAACACAGCATTTCAGGACAAGAACCTTATACCAACTGTAAAGTATAGTGGTAGATATAAAGGAGGTGATCTATTACATAGTTGGTCAGGTTGAAAAAAGACACAAGTCCATCTAGTTCAACCATAAAAAAATAAATAAAAATATCGTACAATCCCATATACCCAATTCTATACCCACAGTTGTTCCAAGGGAAGGCAAAAAACCCCAGCAGAGCATGCTCCAATTTGCTACAGCAGGGGGAAAAATTCCTTCCTGATCTCCCGAGAGGCAATCGGATTTTCCCTGGATCAACTTTAACTATAAATGTTAGTACCCAGTTATATTATGTACATTTAGGAAAGCATCCAGGCCTTTCTTAAAGCAATCTACTGAGCTAGCCAGAACCACCTTTGGAGGGAGTCTATTCCACATTTTCACAGCTCTTACTGTGAAGAAACCTTTCCGTATTTGGAGATGAAATCTCTTTTCCTCTAGACGTAAAGAGTGCCCTCGTGTCCTCTGTGTTGACCGTAAAGTGAATAACTCAACACCAAGTTCACTATGTGGACCCCTTATATATTTGTACATGTTGATCATATCCCCCCTTAATTTCCTCTTCTCAAGAGTGAATCAATTCAGTTCCTCTAATCTTTCCTCATAGCTGAGTTCCTCCATGCCTCTTATCAGTTTGGTTGGCCTTCTCTGCACTTTCTCCAGTTCCCCGATATCCTTTTTGAGAACTGGTGCCAAAACTGAACTGCATATCCCAGATGAGGTCTTACTAATGATTTGAACAGGGGCAAAATTATATCTCTCTCTCTGGAGTCCATACCTCTCTTAATACAAGAAAGGACTTTGCTCGCTTTGGAAACCGCAGCTTGGCCATGCATGTCATTATTGAGCTGATGATCTACCAAAACCCCCAGATCCTTCTCCACTACGGATTCCCCCAGTTTTACTCCCCCAAGCATATATGATGCATGCATATTCTTAGCCCCCAAATGCATAACTTTACATTTATCAACATTAAACCTCATTTGCCACATAGTCGCCCAATTAGACAGTGCATTGAGGTTGGCTTGTAAATTGGAGACATCCTGTAAGGACGTTATTCCACTGCATAGCTTGGTGTCATCTGCAAAGACAGAAATATTACTTTTGATCCCAGACCCAATATCATTTATAAAGATATTAAAAAGTAAGGGTCCCAGCACTGAACCTTGGGGCACAGCATTGATAACCTTAGACCATTCAGAGTAAGAATCATTAACCACTACGCTCTGAATTCTGTCTTTTAGCCAGTTTTCTATCCATTTACAAACTGATGTTTCCAAGCCTGTAGACTTTACCTTACACATGAGCCGTGTGTGCAGAAACTGTATCGAACACTTTTGCAAAATCCAAGTATACCACGTCCACCGCCACCCCTCTGTCCAAGGTTTTACTTAACTCTTCATAAAAAGAAATCAGGTTTGTCTGACAACTTCTGTCTTTCATTAATCCATGCTGTCTGTTGCTTAAAAAAAAATTTCCAGCAAGAACTCGTCTATGTGGTCTTTTATTAAACTCTCCAGTATCTTCCCAACTATGTTAAACTAACCGGTCTATATTTACTTAGTAAAGACTTTGTTCCCTTTTTATAAATATAGGCACCACGTTCACCATGCGCCAATCCAGTGGTACTATTCCTGTCCCTAAAAATTAGATACAATGGCTTTGAAATTACAGAGCTCAATTCTTTTAGGATCCGTGGGTGGATGCCATCAGGTCCAGGTGCTTTATCCACCTTTATTCTGTCTAAATATTTCTGGACCATATCACTTTTGAGCCATTGTGGATTATTTGGGGCTGTGTCAATACCACCCCCATTATGGACATGAGCTCCCCCATGCTCCTTTGTATACACAGAGCTGAAGAAAGCATTTAATAAATTAGCCTTCTGTTTGTCCCCAGTCACCAATTCTAGATTATTTTGTAAAGGGCCTACATGCTCAGATCTGACCTTTTTACTATAATATATTTGAAGATTTTTTTGGGGGTTTGTCCTACTATCTTTTGCAATCTGTCGCTCGTTTTACATTTTTGCATCCTTGATTTCCTTTTTACATATTTTGTTATATTCTTTGTAACATTTAAACGACACTAGTGTTCCTTCATTTTTATATTTTTTAAAAGCTCTTTTCTTATTGTTTATAGCTTTTTTAACTTTAACCGTGAGCCACATAGGTTTTATTTTTAGCCTTTTAAACTTATTGCCCATGGGAATATACTTTGCAGTGAGGTCCCAAACAGTCTTTTTGAAGAATTCCCATTTCTGTTCTGTGTTTCTCGATGCCAATATTCCCTCCCAGTCTAAGTCCTGGAGAGCAGCCCTCATCCTTGGAAAATTTGCTCTCTTGACGTTAAGTGTTTTTATCTTTCGAGCGATCTCTTCCTACACTATTGATTTTCTTTTGTGGCGCCCCGCTAAGGCCAGACCTCCTATTATGTTGCCTACCCTCTCTCATTCCTTTGTGTTATGGGATTAGATGCGCACTAATCAGGCATTGGTTTTGGCCTTTACCCCTTTAGATTATCTATTCCATAATTCGACTTTTCCTCTGGGAATGGAGATCAGAGCCTTCAAATGGTGGACGGACAAGGGCCTCTACTGTATAGGACATTTTTATATGCACAGAGGGCCCTTTTCCTTGACACAGTGGGGCTGATCTACTAAGAACAATGCGTTGCGCCGGTTCATACCTTAATTGGTGCGCCGGATAAATTATTGATTGGGCGTGCGAACAGGCGCACGCAGACGTGCAACGCAATAATAAATATGTAAACGGCAACTGGTGCCAGGGTAACTGCTGTTTTCTCATTGATAATAGTGCACACCCATCTCATTGGATGTGTCTTGTTAGGCAATTAGTAGGTGTTTTCACTTAATTAACCCTTGTGATGCTAATCTTATTCCTATTAATTCTAATATATCTTTGAAATGTTTTTTTTTTTCTATTTTCACACAAATCTTTCAATACATTACAAAGAACAGAAAAGTGTTTCTAAACCCAATAAATCAATATTTTCAGATTTTGATCTTTATTGGTGACCATACACTGCAATCTTAAAAAAATTATAAAAAATATAAAAATTAGATTAGGCAAGAGCCTGTTTGATTTCCAAAAATTTGAATACATTTTTCAAGTGCGTATTCCTAATACCTTTTTTGCCAAAAGCTTGAGTTGTACAGAGATTGGCCAATCAGATTGCATAGTGCATGACCATCTTAAATGCCAAATTTGGAATGTAGATGTGCCATGACCCACTTGTATTTTCACAAGTGGACACAAGAACCTACATCTCTAGGTACATATTTGTGCAGCACAGTGGTGTAGTGGTTAGCACTTTCACCTAGCATCAAAAAGGGTCGCTGGTTCGAATCCCGCCCATGACACCATCTGCCTGGATTTTGCATGTTCTCCCTGTGCCTGCGTGGGTTTCCTCCAGGTCCTCCGGTTTCCTCCTACAAGCTAAAAACATGCTGTAAATTAGATCCTGTCTAAATTGGCCTTAATATGTATGAATGTGTGTTAGGGACCCACACAAACACCACCCCATGTTAAAAAAAATCCTTAATTTGCAAATAAGTATCATCTCTTCCTCAGAGTGCTTAGCAGCAGTACAAGCAACTTCCTGTAAGGGCGTAATGTCATTCCTGTGTGCTGGCCACCGCTTTCCGAGAGCCACATATGTGCATACCTGTGCGCTATGAGTAAGCACTACAATAGTGTGAAACGCGTTAGCCAGATGTGATCAGTTTGCTGTGTCGTGCAGTGTGTTTTGTTTCCTGAACCTTTTTGGAATAAAGGCTTTTTAATCGGAGTGCTGCTTCCAGAAGTCACTTTCTTCTCTTTTTGCATACCTGTGCGCACACAGCAGTTGAGCATCTCATATACACAGCAGTCGTGCATCTAGATACAGTTGGCGCATCTAGCTGGAGGAACTCACTTTTTATGGAAATTAATAGTAAAGCAGATGCAGATTTCCTGGACTGGACTAACAAATGTTTCTAGTGAAAGGCAACTGGTGTTTTCTATTAAACAAGGTCTAAATGGGCCATTGACATGCATCACAGTTGTACTTAGGAATGTGTCTTTGCAAAGTTAGACTAAATTAAATCCTTTCTTCTTTTTGCTTGGGGATAGAGTGCAGAGGGATTAGAAGTCTGGTCAGTTTTTGGGGATGTCTGCATCCCTAATAGGGTGAAGACAACTCCCAAATTTTGCCACTTTCTCCTTCAAATTTATTCACTTCCTGTCACATAGCCAAACCGGAAGTGAGGGTAAATCCCTACCAATATCTTTCCTTGGGGACACACAGGTCAATCTAAATAGTTTCCCCATTATGTAAATTGCACTCCAGCATTTTGCTGTGTACACCCCAAATTATTAGGTATCTTGGATTTTGTGGTTTATTTACTAAAGGCATATCCCCTTTGCACTACAAGTGCACTTGCTGCATATCCGAGGAGGATATGCAAGGAAAATAAAAAAACACCATCTTTGTTTCTACATGATTGGATGTTAAAATCACCAGTGCTTAACCTCAGATTTTCAGCAACTACACTTGTACTGCAGAGTGGATTTGCCTTTACTAAACCCCAAACTACCTAATGATTTGGGGCGTACACAACAAAGTGCTAGAGTGCAATTTGCTTAATGGGGACTCTAGTTAGATTGATCTGTGTGTCCCCAAGAAAAGACATTGGTAGGGTTTTACCCTCACTTCCTGTTTGGCTGTGTGACAGGAAGTGAAGCCAATTTTAAGAAAAGGGACACAAAGCCCAACCTAAAAAAGACAAGCATGTGTTCTAACACTCACTTGGTTTCCCTCAAATGCCCACAATTAGAATAGAATTTCCTGGATAGAATTTCCTTGAGCTAGATTTTAGCGCAATGCTCTAAATCAGTGCTTCTCAAGTACCCCCAGCAGGCCATGTTTGCAGGTTTTCCTTCATCTTACACATGTGCTTTAAATCACAGTCAATGGCTTGGTATTTTGGACAGAAATTCTAGATAAATTCACAAAACATGTCCTGTTGGGGGTACTTGAGGACTGAGGCTGAGAACCACTGCATTAAAAAGGAAAAGTGAATACTTACCGCTCTGTATTTTTCCTTTCCTGGTGACTATCCATGGCAGCACACAATCCATGCATATGCTACCATGAAGGCACCAGGAAAGTAACTTTTAGACAAATCACACCTGTTTTGTTTGGACGTGCCAATCAGCCTAGTTAAGCTGCAGCTGTGAAATTTGTTGCATGAAAAATAACAAAAAACACAAACATCCAAATTTGCATCAAATTTTATTGGTCAACAAAACAGGACTTGGAAAAGAGCAAGGAAGGCAAAAAAAATGTTAATTTGAAACATTAGTCACATCTTGAGAAAGATTTTGCTAAATAATGCAGCACACACAATTAAATCAAAGTGAACAAACGACACACATTAACAACATCAAAAATATTTCAGGGCAAAATATCCCCCACCCTAAAAAATACAATAAACCAAAGTAAAAAAAAAAAACATCTGTTTTGCAAAGACATGACAAACAAAATACAAAGCGAAAATACATGTGTTACAAACTCGATAAGGACACCCAAATGTACTCTCTTGCCGGCCGGCCACACACACACAATCTTGCCTTTTTTCAGGGCAAGGTAGAGAATGCTATCTGCAAGCTTTTTATATCATAGGTTTATGAGCTAATGAGGTAATTGAAAGCACATGCACAGTCCATGAAACACACAAAACGCAAGTTCACCCAATGTAGAGACTGAACTTTAAAGTGGGTACACCTGTTAAGGATGTCCTTAAATTACTAACCCAAAAAACACGCTCTGTGAGCATGCCCAGAAACATCCAAGTGCTGTTCACACACAAAAAGCACCAAAAAAAAGCAAAGTCCCTGAGCATGCCCAGACCAACCCAAATGCAGCTAGCACAAAATAAGCCACCCCCTGTCCAAAATTATGCACATCATCCAGCATGCTAAAAAATTAGAGATGGGACAAACACCCCCAGTCCAGGGGGGCAAACAAAGAGCCTAACATGGGCAAAAGTTATACAACAAATAACATTGCAGTCTATGGGAACTGACTTGTTAATTTTGCTAGTCCCCACTTGTCTGCCTTATCTTCTAGTTATTGGCCTTAAAATGGGTATGGGGGCCCAGGTCCCACCCTAAGGGACATATATCAATGTCACCAATTTGGAGAACCCCAAAAACAAAACAAGGAGAAGTGCCTTTAAATATGCCAAATTGCTTAAGAGTCAGTTCACACCACATGCAGTCCAGTGCATTTTTTAGGCCTCAAAAACGCATGGAAAGTAGGTTATATGTTTTTCAATGGCATAGTTCACACCATTGCTTGCAGTTCCAGTGTGTTCCAGTTCCAGAAAATAGAGTAGAACATGCTGCATTTTTCCTGCACTGGACTGTACTGGAACGCTGTAAAACGAAAAAAAAAAAACACATCATAAACGAAAGCCTCTGGACTGCATTTCTATAGAGTGAACTTGCCCTAAAGCTATTAACTTGGGGGGGGGGGGGAGGTTACACTGCATCTGTAGCATGTATCCAAAATGCTGCTTCAAAGATGTACGGCTTTAGAGCGAACTTGCAAATCGACATTGCAGCTGCAAGATTTTAACACCAAAAAAAAATAGCCTGGCCTCCCCCCAATACATAAAGGCCATTTGGGTCTGGAAAGGCTTAAAATGAGAACCCCCACATTAAATACCACCCCCTCCCTCGCACTAACAAACCCCTTGCCAAACACAGCAAGCCAGCTAATGAAAGGGGGTGGAAGCTTGGGGGCAGGAGGGGCTAAGGCACCCAAAAAGTGGTTTGGATTGGTGAAGGCAGCTCACAGCCTTTGGAGAATGGAGTGGAGTGTAGAGTTCCCCTTTAAAAGCAAAAAAAAGCCCAAAGAAAACATATGCATTAGAAGGGGGAGACAAGAGCATTGGAGAATGGAGTGTAGAGTTACCCTTTAAAAGCAAAAAAAAGCCCAAAGAAAACATATGCATTAGAAGGGGGAGACAAGAGTATTGGAGAATGGAGTGTAGAGTTCCCCTTTAAAAGCAAAAAAAAGCCCAAAGAAAACATATGCATTAGAGGGGGAAGGTTAATGCCCTTTTAGGAGGAGCTAGAGTAGCGAGAGTCTTTTTACATAATTTTAACAAGGTACATGTCACATGTTAACAACGTAACACGCTAACATGACCTGTGTGCAAATATCCTTAAAAAAATACATAAAAGTGAACCAGCGTAAAAAAAATAATGTCAAGTTTAGAGGTGCGCCTGTTCAACCCACGCAAATGCATTTCACGTTACTTGACATTTACTAAGATTTGCCGGCATTTGAATGTGCGCAAATGCCGCTTGCGCATGCGCAGTGCACAAATAGACCTCACGCAGTTCTAAACGTACTTGCAGGCACAGCAGGCTTGTTCTGAAAAAGTTACTTTCTCATTCTATTTTGGGCATATTTTTTACTTGGGCAGTTGTTACTATATCTCCTCACATCACCCCACATTACCCCATAATAATGGCACTTCCAGCTTCTTGTAATATTGAATTGAAGATGCCATGCGCCAGGTCCAGAGTGGCGCACTGATCGCCTCCTCCCGTGCGCCGAGATCACTTTAGTAAATGGGGAATAGCGCTGTGTTACCGGCTCAAACGTTTCGTAAATACAAAAACATACGTTGCACTTCGGCGTGCGCCTCAACTCAAGGCGCAAACGGTTCGTAAATCAGCCCCATTGTATTAACGATCTGGAGATGCCCCACACTAAGCATTTCCGCTTTCTCCAAATTGCGCATTTCCATGTCAAAATTTTTTATTAAGTTCATAGCAATAAGCTTAACATACATGTTAATGGAGATACATGTCAACATAAGGAATGAAGCTCAATAATTACAGGAGTAAGTAAGAATATAAAACATATAATGAAATATAACAAATATGACAAATAAGTAAGAATATTCGGAATAGAGATTTTAGAACTAATCCTACCATATTAGCTTCCGATATAACATATTCAAAATACAACATTGGTAAACAATGAGCTTCAAAATTCAATAAGAGAGATGGGAGAGGGAAGAAAGGGTGTGGAGAAAGAAAAGAGAGAAGAGGGGAAAAGAGGAGAGAAGAAATTTACTGAGTTGATCCGAGAGCCAGTGTGAGGTTTAGAAAGATTTGAGTTCCATCAAATATAATCAACTACAATGGCAGGAGGACTGAATCGTCAAAGGATGATGGTGCAAAAGATTAAACCCATGGGTGCCACATATTTTCAAATTTTGGAATTTTATTACTTTCTATGGCTTTTTAGAGTGGATCATGAAGTTATTCATTCTATGTTTTGACTCAACCACCACCAAAGAAGGGGATTTCCATGCTTTCGCAAGGGTTTGCTTAGCAGCTGTAAGAAGCTGGACAAAAATCTTGAACTGTATATGCGTCAAGTATACAGGTTTAAGATTAAGTAATGCCGTGGTAGGGTCTGGTTGCATTGGTATTTTGAATAATTTAGAGGCAATTAAAAATATTTCCTTCCAGAAGGTTTGAGCTATAGGACAGGCCCACCAGATGTGCATTTGCGTGCCCAGGTCCGAACAGCCGCGAAAGAAAAGGGCTGAGCAGGATGGAGAGTATTTAGCAACTCTAGAAGGTACAAGGTACCACTGGGTCAAGACTTTATAATTGGTTTCAACTGCTAAAACGTTAGGGGAGGGTGTTTTGGTAGCCAACCATATACCAGACCATTCTGTAGCAGTTATTGTACACCCGAGGTCCTCCTCCCATCTCAGTGTATAGGATGGTTTGTCCAAGTTGGGTGTAGCTAACAACTGAGAGTAAAGAGAAGAGATTAGTCTCTTGGCATGTGGGTCCTTTTTACATGTGGCTTCAAAATTTGTGAATTGATCAAGTGGTGTGTCTATGTTTGTATAAGGTGTGAAGAAATTTTTAATTTGAAGGTACCAGAATATTTCCGAGGGGGGTAACCCGAAGGTCTCACGCAAATCTTGAAAAAGGAATAATGTTGGAGGACGTAACGAATTTATGTAATCTCAAAACATACATGGAAGCCTAAACTTTGAATGACTTGGTGGAGTCCCATGCTGGATAGAAAGCCAGATTTTTAAGGAAGGAGAGGAGAGGATTATGTGGGGATAGTAAGTGGTGTATGGATTTAAGCCTATCCCAAAGGGATATAAAGTGTTTAGTAATGGGGTCACGTAAACCAGTGCGGTCTTTAGGATGTAGCCATAGAAGGTTTGAGACTGATAAGGGATCACATTCAGTCGCTTCTATCGATACCCACAAGGGGGTTTCTTGTGTTGCATGGTATTTTGGTAAGCTTGCAATATGGGCAGCTTTGTAATATAACGCAAAGTTGGGAAAACCCAAGCCACCAGAAGGCTTAGGAAGATATAATGTGTGGGAAGGGATGCAAGGTTTGGAGGATTCCCAAACAAATGTCGTCACCCTTTTCTGGATTAATCGAGTAAAGTATGCTGGGATCGGGATCGGCAGGACTCTGAACAAATATAGTAATTTGGGTAAGATTGTCATTTTTATAGTATTAAACCTACCTAGCCAAGATAGTGTAAGGTGAGACCATTGATTCATTAAATTAGTCACGTTTCTCAGAGTAGATGGGTAGTTGGCTGAAAAGAGATCTGAGATAGAAGCTGTTAGGTGAATACCAAGATATGGGATTGTTTTTTCCGCCCAGGTAAATGGAAGTGCTGATTTTACCGTGTCTTTTTCTCTTTCAGGTAGGGATATATTCAGTGCTAAACATTTTTTGGGGTTAATTGTTAATCCGGATATATTGACAAACCTATTAAGGATAGGCAAAAGATTGGGACCTGAGACTTGGGGAGATGATAAAAATAGTAAAATATCGTCCGCAAACAAGCAGAGTTTGTGATGGAAGCCTCCTAATTCTATTCCTGTTATTGTTGGGTCTAATCTAATGTATTGTGCTAGGGGTTCTATTAAAAGGGCAAATAAAAGTGGGGAGAGTGGGCATCCCTGACGTGTGCCTCTTTCTATTTTAAAAGAGTCGGATTTATAGCCTGCATATTTTACATGCTTGAGGTCTGTCGTAAAGTGCTGCTATCCGTTTAATGAAGTGGGGGCCAAAACCCCATTTCTGGAGAGTGTGATACAAATAGGGCCAAGAAACTGAATCGAAAGCTTTCCTGATATCCAGGGAGAGGAAACAAGAGGGGATGCGATGAGTTATGGCAATGTGCACCAAGAGTACTGCTCGACGCACATTGTCACCAGTTTCACGAGTAGGCATAAAGCCTACTTGGTCTCGATGGATAAGGTTACCTATGATTGTATTGAGACAGGATGCCAAAATTTTCGCTAGAATTTTTATGTCAAGGTTTAAAAGTGAGATGGGGTAGAGATTCGAGCAGGATGTGTTATCGGAATTTGGTTTTGGGATCATGCAGATAATTGCCATTAGCGATTCTTGTCTAAATGAGTATCCTTCTAATATTGTATTGAAAGTTTTGGTTAGGAGTGGAGATAGGATCTCTATGAATGTGTGGTAATATATAGCTGAAAAACCATTGGGGCCTGGTCTTTTGTTTTGCTTTTGTTCTTTAATTGTTTTCACTACCTCTTCCACTGAAATGGGCTCTTCAAGAAGAGAATTATAGGTCTGAGTTAGTTCAGGAAGCTTTAAGTGTGAATAAAAGGCATCTGCTTCAGAAGGATTAAATTATTTTGTTTCCGAATCTAGGGAAGCTAAATGAGATCTAAATTTGTGGACTATTTTAACCGGATTGCAGGTATAAATATCCTTCGACAATTGGAGTCGGATTGGCTTTGTTTATTTATGCCGAGAATTGAGAGCTCGTGCCAACATAGTGTCCAGTTTGTTAGACTTCATATAGAAGATGTGTCTAGAACGTCGCAGAGATTTTTCCGCATTTTCTGTGAGAAAAGGATCATATTCTAAACAGGCCTTTTCTAATCTAGTTTTTGTGGTCAAAGAGGGATTATCTTGGAAATTTACAAAAGCAGTGTTATATTCTAAGTCTAGTTTCCGTTCAAGAATTTTTTGCTCACGTTTAAATATTGCAGATTGACATTGAAATATTCCACGTAGTACTGGCTTATGTGCTCCCCAGAGAGTCAAGCTTCGTACACACGACCGAGTTTCTCGTCCAAAACCTACAAGAAAAGTGCAGAGAGAGCTTTATTGTCGAGAAAAACGTTCGTGTGTATGGTTTTATGACGAGAAAACTGCCGTGAATCTCGATGAGAAAAATAGAGAACCTGCTCTCTATTTTCTCATCCGGATTCTAGATTTTCTCGTCGTGTTTCTCGTCGGCCTGTTTTGCGACGAGAAAATGGTTCGTGTGTATGCTTTTACGACTCTTCAAAAAGCGTGCATGCTCAGAATCAAGTATGAGACGGGAGCGCATCTTCTGGTAAAACAAGCCTTCGTAATGGAGATAGCACATTCGTCCCGCTGTAAATTATTGCATCGTTTAAATGTTGTGCATTTAAATCTTCTTTAGAATGTTACAATAATGAAAACTAATGAACTTGTTTTTCTGCTGATATTCACACAGAGTTCTGACTATCTATTTTAAACCTTTTTCATGCTGCTCTTAAGAAGATTTAGCTGTATTATATCGTGCAAGATCTTCTGAATATTTTAATGTTTTAAATTTTTTAGACAGATGTTAATTTTAATTTGTCTATGTTTTGATAGTGATCTGCAACTTTTTTTTACATTTTGTTTACCCCCTATTTTTTTTAAAGAACACCTTTAATGATATTTTTTTGTGTTATCTGTCCCTTTTATTTTTTTGCTTCAAATGTATCTGCTTACTCCAAAGGGAAATAAATAATTATTATAAAAACACATAGTCAAGTATGAACTTAAAAGAAAAAAACATTTATTCATGTATAGAACAAAATAAATAGAAGGCAGCGCTTGGGAACCTGCTGCCATTTGTGCATCCATGGGACCCCAGAGCACACATCAACCCTGTGTGGACACTAAAATTGGGAGCTTGAGAAGCACAACAGTTGTGAGCACAATCTGATGCTGGCCTCCCAGAGGTCAGGACCAGCAGCAGGTGATATACATGTCCCAAGTCTGTGGTACTACAACAGGCTGCCTTCTGTCAGACCACATTGAAGCAAGGCCATCACTTCCTGGTCTTCTTGGCAACCTTCCCTGCAGCCTTCCCTGAAGCCTTCTCTGCAGCCTTCCTTCTGCGTGTGGCTGGAGGCTGGGCCACTGGAGGGGTACTCCTGTCAGGAGGAGGAGAAGGAGGTGGAGGAGAAGGGGGTGGCGGAGAAGAAGAAGGTGGAGGTGGAGGAGGAGGAGGTTGAGGTTGGCATAGCTGGGCGACCTCACATATGGCCGTATTGGGGGTAATTCTCTCCATCACCCCCTTGTTCAGCAAGGTGATGAGCAGGGGCTCGCATAGGAGGCATTGCTCCATGCTCATCACCTTGAACTTGGCCTCAACTAGGCCGGCAATGGCCTCTTCAGGAGATGTGGGCTCCTGGAGGGTGGCATGTGCCTCTCTAATAAGGGCCATTGCTGCCTCACTTGTGGTCCTGTCCCTCCTGCTTCTTTTAGGAAGGCGGATGGGAGGCACCTGCGATCTTGTGCTGCTACTCGGGCCGGCCACCTCCTGTCTGCCACTGGGCCCAGCCACCTCCTGGCTGACAGTGGGCCCTGCCACCTCCTCGCTCACAGTGGGCCCTGCCACCTCCTGGCTCACAGTGGGCCCTGCCTCCTCCTGCCTGACAGTTTCCAGACCCTCCTCCTGGCTGATTTCATCCTGTGTATGAAAAAGGGACATAGTTTAATATTTTGGTTTATTATTTTCACACAAATTTGAGATCATGAATGTAGAAATTTGAATGTAAATCAAGAGAAAAGACAAATATTTTTAGGACCACATCAGATTTCATTTTTTGCACCCAATTTATGGCAGACTAATGTCTATAGATCTTGATTTCACTTTTGTATCCCAAATTAGTTTAGGATTTTCATATTGGCTTATTTTTCCGGCTTTAATTTTCTCAGAATACATTTTTGTTAATTACTATACCTGGCTCCAGATGTCCAAATCAGCTTCTTCCAGGATGGCTGCCTCCTCTTGCTCCAGAGAAGGCTCAGGTTGGCTGCAGGGAAGTCTGGGGGGAAGAGTGGACAGTGATGGCCTTGCCTCAATGTGGTCATCCAGAAAGGACATCCTGCTGTAGTACCACAAATTCGGGACATACACATCATCTGCTGCTGCTCCTGACCTCTGAGAAGCCAGGACCTTAGCGCGTTCATTCCTGTATGTGCCTCTCAAGCTCCCAATTTTAGTGTCCACCTGTTTTGCTGTTGCTGTGGGCACCTTGGTATGCACAAATGGGAGCAGGGTCTCCAGCGCTGCTTTTCTTACACCTTTTTTGCGATGTATGGAGTTTTTTGTTTCCCACAGAGCGGGCAGCTCCCTTACCCGGTCTATAAATTCCGCAAGGAATTCCTTATCACTGATAAAGACATTAATTTTGGGTCTGCAAGCCAAAACAAATCACCAAAAAATAATGTCAGTCACACAGTCTAACCTCCTGTAAATCTTATTCACCGTATATATCCTCCAACATTCTCTAGACAGTATAGGCCACCAATTTCCCAAAGTCTCAAAATCACATACCTTCGTTCGCACGTCCGTCACTTTTACTCCTCTCTCCGCACACCGAACGTAGTCTAGTCACATGTGTGTTTGCTATATATACACCACGCATGCGTAAAACTACTCACACGTCGCTCCGCACACGTTGCCCGCCCATGACGTTTTAAGTAACATCTTTTCCCCGCCCCTTCTCTTTCGGCGCGCAGACAGATATGGCGGATTCACAGCAGGTGTCTGCTAATTCCTCAAATAACGAGGAGGAGACAAGCCCGGAGACTGAGGAAACGTCACGATCAGGGAGGAGATTCAAGGCATCTAATATGTCTTACGCGGAGATGGTGGACATATTGCTAAAGTCGGATTATGACGCAAAGCATGGGCCGTATAGCAAACCTAATCGAAGGAAGGCCAAAATCATGAAGAAAGTCGTGAAGAGTCTGAAGAAGAATTTCGGGGTGAAACAATCAAATGAGCAGCTCAGAAAGAGGTGGTTTGACCTCAAACTGAGGGAGCCGGAGCAGTTAAGGAGCATTAAGAGAATGCTTGAAAAAAGTAAGTACTTTTTCCCCATTTTTCCTATTATTGTATTTCACAACTTGCATGTTGCTCCATGTTATTGCATTTTTCTATTGTACCTTACAAAATGTCATCGTTTGAACTTGGTTTGGCACAGTAATCGTTCGTTACAGACACATCGTTTGGCCACTATGCACGTAATTTTTAGATTTTACAGGGTTAAAATATTTTACACAGCTGCCTGTTTTTATTCAATAGTTGTTCTTACATTGTTGGCTAGATGATGTGTTTGTAAAGAGAATGAAATGCAAACTTTAATCAGTGTAAAGGAGAGGACACTCAGCAGCTGGTTCCACATCTGTACTTTTGAGCACTATAGTGTTGGCCACCAGAACCACATTTTTTGAGTGTCCCACACAGGTGCATCAGTGAATTTTTGTGGTGCCTCCATGTATAAAAAATGACAGCCAAAGGTGAATATTAAAGAATATAGTTTTTAAAAATAATGTCTTCATCTTGAAATCCCGCCCAAACAGACACTTGTACCCCACTTCCAACCAATGTATCATGTTTTTATTTTTTAGACAAAATTTCTGTGTGATAACTATACCTTTTGTTTGATTCTCATAGGGGAGAGAAGACTGGGAGGAGAACACTCCAGGGAGCACAGGAACCCCACACCTTCTAAACAACCCCAACCTCACCAAGACCCACAACCTGAGGATGTTGAGAAAGTTGAAGAGGTGGAGGAAGGAGAAGTGGAGGAAGGAGAGGTGGATGACGTGGTGGAACTGGTCACCACAACAGGTCAGTATCTGTCACCACAGCTTCAGGTAAGAGATGTAGGCCTGCAGAGTTATAATACCTTTTGTATTTTTTTTTAGGGGATGTAAATGTTGTGGTGAAAGAAAGTACGCGTTTCTCTGCTGACAGTGCCCTACGAATCATACAGCAAGTGATGGAATGTAGCACAGAACTGGACAGAATTAAGCAAAGAATTCATGTGATTGATCAAACCTTTAAAGACATCCTAGATGTTTTGGGGAGAATTGAATAAGGCATCAAAACCCCCATTTTTTGTTTGAGATTGTTCTTCCCCCTTTTTTAAGCTTTTAGACAATCAATCAAGCCAAAAATTGAATATGCACACAGTGTGTCAACATGTGCCATCTGCCATCAGGGGATATCCATGTACGGGTTTTGGGGGTGCAACCCCTTCCTCGTATCTCAAGTAAGCCAGGACGGGCAGATTCTAGGCCCGGCAGGGTATTGCCAGATGAAAGTCCTGCCTCAGGCAATATTGAGGCCATATAATTTGTTGATTTTCGGCTCAGAAAGTTATGGGGCACACAGCAACATAAAACAACATAGTTAATCTTGTACTCCGCCAAGTGAATTGGAGTCATAAAAAGGCGGAACCGGCTGGCCATTATCCCAAAGGCATTTTGTACGACTCTTCGGGCCCTGGCCAGCCGGTAGTTGAACACCCTCTTCTCTGGGGTCAGGGTCCTCTGGGTAAATGGCCTCATGAGGTGCGGTCCGAGTCCAAAGGCTTCATCAGCCAAAAAAACAAAGGGGTGTCCTTCAACATTCCCTGCATCCGGTGGCAATGCAAGGTCGTCACTCTGGAGACGGAGGGCAAACTCTGTCTGGATGAAGGATCCCCCATCGGACATCCGGCCATTCTTCCCCACATCCACATAGAGGAATTCATACCGTGCTGACACCACCGCCATCAGCACAATGCTATGAAACCCCTTGTAGTTGTAGTAGTAGGACCCAGAACGGGGTGGCGGCACGATGCGGACGTGCTTCCCGTCAATGGTTCCACCGCAGTTGGGGAAGTCCCACCGCGTGGCAAACTCCGATGCCACAGTCTGCCATTCCTGTGGCGTGGAAGGAAGCTGTGGAGTCAAACAAGATAAAAATATATTAGTACTTTTGCACATAACATTGCAAGCAGATTATATTAAAATACATTCTAGCCCAACATCATTCTAAATTTCCGTTTAATGTGTTTTTAAAAAGTATAATGGAAGGCTCAATTATCATATTCATCACCCCCTCTGATGGTCCATTATAATCAAATTTGGGGGGGGGGGCTAGATGTGTTTGGCCACAGGATAGCATTGCAGTGGCGGTGCGTCCAGAGTGGGCGCTGGAGCGCTGCCCCCTCTCTCCTGCGCCCGTCACTCAGAACAATACATAGGTTCATGCCTTACATTAACCTATGTATTGTCAATGCCGCCCACTATTCAGGTGGATGGCCCCCTGTTGAGCGACGGCCATATGAATAACAGCGGCATTTTTGGGGTGAAAATTGCCTATCAGAGCCAGGGGGGCAAATAGCCTTGGCGATTACAGCCTGAGGGATGTAATTGGCTTAATAAAAGTTAACCAGGGGACGCAGGGGGGGGCATTCCTTGGGTAAACACTGACAGGCTCCTCTGCCAATCATGTTCACCAAGTCTGTTTACCGGTAACCTGATTGGCTGATGCAACATCGAGGGCAGGAGAAGACATCAAGGACAGAAGAAGGATGGCGCTGACCAGAAGAAGGTAAGTGTAGGGCTGGGGGCAAACTGGCTGCATTGGAGGGGGCAAACTGGCTGCATTGGAGGGGGCAAACTGGCTGCATTGGAGGGGGCAACTGGTGGCGTTTAATAGGCACAGTCGCAAAAATGGAGGAAGTTTATAGATAAAATTTGGGGGTGGCCCCCCAAACATTTGGAGCAACAGCCGCCACTGATGGAGAGGTTAGTGAAGGGAAATATGCATGGAGGAGAAAAAAGGGGCATTTTAAAGCTTCCAGCATGCATGAGGACAAAGGGGACATTCTCAGCATATTACAATCATGGTAATTAGGGAAGGATGAAAGAAATACAATACATTAGCATACATGAAATACATAAAATGTGATGTTAATGGAGAAAACTTACCCTAATATAGTCCTCCTGCAGGACTTGGATAATGGCAGAACAGGTGTCTGGGATTATGAGGCCCAGAGCCTGGGGGGAGATGCCTGTCGTGAACTTCAAGTCCTGAAGACTTCTCCCTGTCGCCAGGTAACGTAAGGTGGCGATGAGCCTCTGCTCAGCACTGATGGCTTCCCGCATAACGGTGTCCTGCCTGGTAATATAGGGGGACACCAAAGCCAAAAGATGCTGAAAAACGGGGTCAGACATCCGCAGAAAATTCCTGAAGTCCTCAGGATTATTCTCCACGATCTCCCGCAGCAGAGGCATATGGCAGAATTGGTCCCGCTGGAGCAACCAATTCTTGGTCCATGAACTCCTCCTCACCCCGTTCATGGACTCGTCTTGGTCCAAAACAAGCAGACCAACACCAAGCACCCGCACAGCACGAACCCGACGACGAGAACGTACCCGCGACATGGCTAGGAAACGGTCGTCTTATCAGAACGTACTAAACAGAACGCACTTTAAAACAGCAAGGCCTATGAAGAACGAACTGAAATTCAGAAATGAACGGGCAAGAACGCACTGTAAAACAGATACGACCTGCCTACACGCCCTGAAAGACAAGATACGAACCCACAAGCACAAACTGAACCGCAGAAAATGAACTGAAAGCACGAAGACTGAAAAGCGCGAATCGTCTCTTCCCAAACTTTTACTTCACACGCGGTAACACGAGATCAGCAAAAGCAGCCCAAGGGGTGGCGCCAGGGAAATCGATTTTCTCCTTTATACTGCCGTCGTACGTGCTGGACGTGACCGGGCAGAACAACGACGAGATTTGGAATTGTCAGTGTGTACGCATGGAAAGCTTGACGAGAAACAAGGTTAACAAGAATCTCGTCGAGAAAAACGACGTGTTTTTAACAATGAGAAACTCGGTCGTGTGTACGAGGCTTCAGTGTAGAAATTTCAGGAGGTATTGTGTGTCAGATATTCTTTTAGGGCTTGGTCAAATATGAGGTGATGAAATGGGTTTTGTAGCAAAATATTGGGTAGGTACCATGATGAGTTATGTGATTTAAGTATAGTAGATGCTGTGGTAGTATAGACTGCGTTGTGGTCTGACCAAGGGATTGGGATAATGTTTGATGAGAGAATCTCTGGTACCATACCAATAGTTATGTAATAGTAATAGTAATAGAAGTATGTGGTTCATTCAAGAGAGGGTTTTGTGAGGGTGCCAGTAGTAAGTATATTTCCTATTAGCTGGGTTAAGTTCTCTCCAAGAGTCGACTAAAGCCCCATACACACGGTCAAACTTCCATCTGACTTTTCCTTGGATTTTTGTCCGAACGGAGTTGGCCGGGCACACCCATAGCATACACACCACAGGACTTTTCTGCAAACTTTCCCAAAACTTTTTGCAACATCACATGGTTTTTCTGCTCTTTTCTGCTCTTTACCACCACCCTTTGGTCAACTTCTGCTATTGTTGGTTGATTTTAACATTGGTTGTTTTGTCCATCGGACAAAAGTCCTATGGTTTTTTGTACACACGGTAGGACTTTGCTCCATAGGACTTTTGTTGGGCAAAAGTTTGTCCGTTCGCAGACCCAACTTTTGTCCGATGAAAACAAAACCAAACTCAAAAAAGTTTGTCCGATGGAGCATACACACGGTCGGATTGTTGGTCCAACTTGCTTAAAACTAAGTTTGTTGGGCAAAAGTCCGACCGTGTGTACGGGGCTTTAGTTATATCTCAAGAGAAGTTGTGAAAAAGATTGCTTGGTTGGGCTTCTTGGTGGAGAGTATGGTGATTTATCTAGAAATGGGAGGAGGACCTGGTTCGAATCTCCACACACAATAATTGTACCCATTTTGTGTGTGGATACTACTTGTAGAAGGTGAGATAGAAAGGGTGTAGGCTATTTGTTTGGGGTGTAATATGATACAACTGT
Source organism: Rana muscosa (assembly GCA_029206835.1). Taxonomy (NCBI): domain Eukaryota; kingdom Metazoa; phylum Chordata; class Amphibia; order Anura; family Ranidae; genus Rana; species Rana muscosa. Next base: position 975,047,860 of record CM055118.1, on the reverse strand, counting down.
AACTGCTGTATCCATAATATGTCCCGTGAGTATAATATATCTCCCTTCAGGATCTTTGATTTCTGATTTGAGGATAAACGGTAGACTTGTGCACAACGGAAAAATTCGTTCCGTTTCGGTTCGTTTCTTTCCGGTCCTGTTGATTCGTAATCATTCGTAATTTTGCTAGACGGGATTTTTCGTGTTCGGACTCATTCGTATTTTTGCAAGCGACATTTTTCGTTGAATTTTTTGTTGCTTTATAATTCGTACTTTCGGTAGAGTACGTTGTTTTTCGTTGATTCTGGACACAACTCCTACTTTCGTAACTTTTTTTGGGTTCGTACTTTCGGTAGAGTACGTTGTTTTTCGTTGATTCTGGACACAACTCCTACTTTCGTAACTTTTTTTGGGTTCGTTGATTCGTAATTTTCCGTGTCTCTCTCACAACGACGCTGCCTATTATGCCTAATGTGCTTCGAACGGATTTGTACTTTTCTAAATACATTGCGGTTATTTGTAACGATTCGAAATCTCGTATTTTACTTTCGTTTTTTACATGCGGCTATAGCCTCTGCCCCTGTACACCATTTTGAGAGGGTTCAGCACGGTGAGGGAGAAGCAGAGAGCAGAGCAGAGTGTTATTGTGCTTCGAATGGATTCGAAATCTCGTATTTTACTTTCGTTTTTTACATGCGGCTATAGCCTCTGCCCCTGTACACCATTTTGAGAGGGTTCAGCACGGTGAGGGAGAAGCAGAGAGCAGAGCAGAGTGAGTGTTATTGTGCTTCGAATGGATTCAAAATCTCGTATTTTACTTTCGTTTTTTACATGCGGCTATAACCTCCGCCCCTGTACACCATTTTGAGAGGGAGTTCAGCACGGTGTGGGAGAAGCAGAGAGCAGAGCAGAGTGAGTGTTATTGTGCTTCGTATGGATTCGTACATTCGTAACTTTTTCATAACGAATTATGCCGAAGACATTCGGGCATTCGCTATTTGCGGTATAATTTATTTCGGATTCGGTCTTATTCGTAATTGCTTTGTTCGGAAATTCGAATGCTTCCGAATGTCCGAAAGTTGCTAAATTCGGACGAATTTCAATTCGTTACGAAACGAATTGCACAAGCCTAATAAACGGGATAGAGTGGTAAAAAGCTATAAGGCCACGTAAATTTGTGGATAAGAGGAGCTCATAAATTTAGGTGTGGAGCCCACTGTAGTGAGTTTCCTGTAAGCAAGCTATATGAGCTTTCTGCGCTTGAAAGAAACGGAACGCTTTAGTGTGTTTTTGCGGTACATTAATTCCCTGTACATTCAGGGAAAGAATGTTTAAGGGTGACATAGTAGATGATAAAGTGATGATTCTTACCATTATTCACGGATTTCTGGCTAGATGGATCAATCCAATTGAACGAGAAAAAGGAAAAGGTGAAGGTGGACCAAGGATAGACTGTAAGAAGAGAAAAACATGTAACATGAGAAGTAAGATATAATACTGTAAACAGTAGATTATGATAGATACCAAGAATTGCCCGTGATGAGGGAGAAATTTCCCTATCAGGGGAAAAAGGGCCAACTTCAATCATCCACATATTATTGGTGGACGATCAAGGGTTTCCTATTTTCTCTGGAGATTGGGAAGAGCTGTACAGGGTGGAAGAGGTTGAGTGAGTGAGTGAGTGAATAACTTGTATAGCGCTACAAATGCGAACTAAATCGCCTCAAGGCGCTTGCAACCAGTGACGTCCTGATCCATCAGAAGAGGTGAGTCTTAAGTGTTTTCCTGAAGGCCCGATGGTTTTCTTCCATGCGGATATCCATGGGTAGGGCGTTCCATAGCCGTGGTCCTTGGACTGCAAATCTTCGTTCTCCCTTTGTTTTGTAGCGGGACTTGGGGATGTGAAGGAGGTTTTGGTTTGTTGATCGGAGAGTGCAATTGGGGGTGTAGTGTTTTATCTTCTCGCATAGATATTGAGGAGCGTTTCCTTGTGTGCACTTGTGGGTGAGGCAGAGGGTCTTGACCTCCTTCGTGTGGTGAGTTAGAGATGTGTGGATCATCCACAAGGTGCAGATATTGTAATACTTGTTGTAGTTCTTCTGAGGATCTGCAGGTAAACTTTGAGCCCTGGTATGTAAAGCGGATGGAAAACGGAAATCCCCATTGATAGGTGATATGATGACTTTGTAGCACTGTGAGTTGAGGTTTCATTGATCGTCGCTTAGTGATAGTCAATTGGGATAAGTCAGTAAATAACTGATAATCATGACCTTGGAACATTAGAGTGCTTTTATCCCTGGCTGCAGCCAAAAGTTGCTCTTTCGTGCGATAGTAGTGAAATTTTGCAATAATATCGCATGGAGGGTCATCTGATTTCCAGCCTGGATTGTAGTATTAAATGTTCTTCTGTAAGATTTTCCATTTCTGACATGTTATTTTGTGCTGATATTTCCATCTCATCCACTCTAATGCGGCGTACACACGATCGTTTTTCATGCCATTTTTTAAACTGACGTTTTTCTCGTCGTTTTTTTTCATGTTTCCTCTCAAGCCTGTCTTGCGTACACACGATCATTTTAAAAAACGTTCAAGCAAAGCGCAGTGACGTACAACACGTACGACGGCACTATAAAGGGGAAGTTCCGTTCGGATGGTGCCACCCTTCATGTTAGTAAAGTTTGTTGAGCGACGATTCGCGATTTTCAGCCTCCTGCTTTTCAGTCCGTTACAGCGTGACGAATGTGCTATCTCCATTACAAATGCTAGTTTTACCAGAACGTGTGCTCCCGTCTCATACTTGATTCTGAGCATGCGCGTTTTTTTCACCTCGTCAAAGCATACACACCATCGTTTTTCACGTCGTTAAAAAAAACGACATGAAAAAATAGAGCATGTTCAAAATTTTTAATGGCCGTTTTTCACGTCGTTAAAAATGCTCTGAAGCATACACATGATCGGTTTTAATGCCCATTTTTAAAAATGGCATTTTTAACAGCATGAAAAACGATCGTGTGTATGGGGCATAAGTTCTAATGCTGCTGTACGAGTGCCTATTTCTCTTATTTCTTTTATAAGGCTACTTGTAATATGCTCTGAAGTTTGTTTCAGTGCTTTTTGAAGCATACGTTCAAATTGCTTTAAAGGTACAGGGGAAGCAGCAGGTTCATGTGGAGGGTTTTGTGAGGGAAATAATTCAGAATCCGACTCACCATGAGATTCTGTCTATGGATGCACCGATGCCACTTTTTTAGCACCGATACTTTTTTGCAAGTACTCACCGATACCAATTACCGATACCTATTGTGTAGGTAGGAGGGTGGTTTGGTGGGGGGTTGTTAGGGAGTTGGGCTAGGCTGGGATGAGGGCAGGGTGGGAAGTAGAGGGGTAAGTGAGGGCAGAGTAGTTGAGGGTGGGGTGAAATAGGGATTGTGGGGTTGGAGAATTGAGAAGAAAAAGGCTGTGATTGCTGGGGGAAGGGGATGGGAGGGTCATTGAGAGACATGGGGGCAGAAGTGACAGCTGGTGGGGGAAGGAGGAGGCAACACAGGGAGGGCGCAGTACAGGGCATTAGCATGGCGCAGTACAGGACATTAGAAAGGTGTTAGGATGGCGCAGTACAGGGCGTTAGAAAGGTGTTAGGATGGTGCAGTACAGGGCATTAGAAAGATGTTAGGATGGCGCAGTACAGGGCATTAGGAGGGTGTTAGGAAGGCGCAGTAAGGGCGTTAGGTACAGACCAGTCTGTACACTGACACCATACTGTACATCATATACAGACTGGTGTGTGTATAACATATACAGTACAGTGTTGGGGTACAGACTGGTCTGTATATAATGTACAGTGTCAGTGTATAAGACTGGTCTACACCCTTCAGACACTGTCCTGTACAAACTACACTAACCTGTTTGCAGGACTTGCTCTCCTCATTACTTGGTTCTGCTTCCAGGGACGATTCCATAGCTGCCTCACATAGAAACACACGTGCTGATGCTGTCCAGCCCCTTGCCCTGTGTCACTCCTCATCCAGCCTCTGTCCCCCTATGTCACCCCTCATCCACCCTGTGTCCCCCTGTGTCACCCCTCATGCAGCCTGTGTCCCCCTGTGTCACCCCTCATCCAGCCTGTGTTCCCCTGTGTCACCCCTCATCCAGCCTCTGTCCCCATGTGTCACCCCTCATCCAGCCTGTGTCCCCCTGTGTCACCCCTCATCCAGCCTCTGTCCCCCTGTGTCACCCCTCATACAGCCTGTGTCCCCCTGTGTAACACCTCAGCCAGGCTCTGTCCCCTTGTCACCCCTAATCGACCCTGTGTCCCCCCTCATCCAGCCTGTGTCCCCCCTGTGTCGCCCCTCATCCAGCCTGTGTCCCTGTGTCGCCCGTTATCCAGCCTGTGTCCCCCTGTGTCACCCCCTCATCCAGCCTGTGTCCTGTGTCGCCTCTTATCCAGCCTGTGTCCACCTGTGTGACCCCCTCATCCAGCCTGTGTCACCCCCTCATCCAGCTTGTGTCCCCCCTCATCCAGCCTGTGTCCCCCAGTGTTGCCCCTTATCCAGCCTGTGTCCCCCTATGTCACCCCCTCATCCAGTCTGTGTCACCCCCTCATCCAGCCTGTGTCCCTGTGTCACCCCTTATCCAGCCTGTGTCCCCCTGTGTCACCCCCTCATCCAGCCTGTGTCACCCCCTCATCCAGCCTGTGTCCCTGTGTCACCCCTTATCCAGCCTGTGTCCCCCTGTGTCACCCCCTCATCCAGCCTGTGTCCCTGTGTCACCCCTTATCCAGCCTGTGTCCCCCTGTGTCACCCCCTCATCCAGCCTGTGTCACCCCTTAATCCAGCCTGTGTCCCTGTGTCACCCCTCATTCGTGTGTCTCGCTGTGTCCCGCTGCAGCAGCTCTGTGCTTGGCTTCATGCTGGATAACAATACTGCTACACCGGCCGTCATGCCCGTGCCCTGGCCTGACTTCCGGTGTCACGCCCCCAACTGACGTCACTTCCGGTATCACTTTTCGGTATCGGAGCATTTTCACGAGTTCCGATACTCGTGAAAATGCCTAGTATCGACACCGATACCAGTATCGGTATCGGTGCATCTCTATTTGTTACAGTTTCTCCTTCTGCATATGAGAGCGCGCTGTGGTGCTGTGTGAGGCAGTTGTTGGTGCCATTTTAGCTGCAGCCCACACCTGTGACTCCTTTATGGAGTTTTTAAACTTACTGCAGTTGCTTACCAGTACCATATTGAGTGTTCCCAATGGAGCTCCGGATTCACAGGTAGAAGCACGAGAATATGTTGTGTTTTGTGCCGGCTGGTAAGCTTTTATTTCGGCTTTTCCTCTGTCACGGAGCGGAGCTCTAGCAATGCATAACTGCTCTGTCAGACTCCGCGCATGTGCCCTCCAAATTGCGAATTTCCTGACGGGACTCTGTTCCCCCTCGGACCCTCCATCATTAACGCCTTATGAACAATGGTGTACTAAAGATCCGGAACCAGGGGTGCCATTTCCATGGCTTGTGCATCACTGCTGACCTCACCACCGAAACACCCATACATGCTGGCATGGGAGAGGGACCTCGATATGGACTTGGAACCTGAGTCCTGGTATTCCAGGCTTCAGGTAGCTTACAAGGGCATATTAGATGTCTCTTTAACAGAGGCGAGTGTTAAAGTTTTGACAAGGTGGTATCTGGTTCCCACTCGCTTAGCTAACATGTACCCATCATCATCAGCAGACTCAGGGGGGTGTTCCCTACGAGATACTATGCTCCATATATGGAGGGAATGCCCCAGGATTAGGGGCTACTGAAACAGGGTCTTCTCAATGATACGTAAAATAATAGGCCTTGAACTAGAACAAGTTCCCTCAATTGCCCTCCTGAATGATGTGCCAGGTAATATGCCACGGCCCACGAGATGTTTTGTTTATTTTATGCTGCTTGTGGCTAAGATCTCCATTGCTGGAGCTTAGAAGTCTCCCTCTGTATTGGCTCGCCGCATGAAGCTAACAGCGGCAAGATTGACACAATATCAGCATCACCTACTGTATGTTAAGATACCCTTGTCTCCTGTATTTGGCTGATTTTATGTCATCATTATCCACTGTGAACTCTAGGTCTCTCTTTTACTTTTTCTTACTGCTTTTTCTTCTTCCCCCTCTCCCCCCCCCTTTTTTTATTTTTTTCCCTCCTCCTCATTTTCCTTGCTTTTCTCTTTTCCGCTCTATGGAGTTGGTTTATGCTCTTCCTTTTTGGGGCATTGTTGTTCAGCATGCCACTTTAATGTGTACATAGTGGATCTCTCTTGCTAATATCAGATGTTATTATAAACGCATCTGATTCCTCTGAGTTTTGATCCTCTATGACTTGTCAAGTATGGCGCTATTTGTGCGCTAATGTGTAATAATGCAGCTATGTGCATGGGGTTGCTTGTTTTGTAAATTATTTCTGCTCCTTAAAATGCTAAATGTAAAAACTTTTTTTTTTCTTTTCTTGAACGAAATTATATTAACCACTTCAGCCCCGGAAGGATTTGCCCCCTTAATGACCAGGCCATTTTTTGCGATACGACACTGTCGCTTTAACTGACATTTGCGCGGTCGTGCAACGTTATACCCAAACAAAATTTACGTCCTTTTTTCCCCTTCTTTTGGTTTTTATTTTTTGCAATATAAACAAACAAAGTGCGACAATTTTGAAAAAAAAATATTATATTTTTACTTTTTGCTATAATACATATCCAAAAAAATATATATAAAACAAAAAATGTATTCATCAGTTTAGGCCGATATATATTCTTCTACATACTTTTGTTAAAGAAAAATCACAATAGGCGTATATTGATTGGTTTGCGCAAAAGTTAAAGCGTCTACAAATTAGAGGATAGATTTATGGCATTTTTATTATTTACATTTTTTTTTTACTAGTAATGGCGGCGATCTGCGATTTTTAGCAGGACTGTGACATTGCGGCGGACAGATCGGACACTTTTAACACTTTTTTGGGACCATTGACATTTAAACAGCAGTCAGTGCTATAAATAGCCATTGGTTATTGTGTAAATGTCACTGGCAGGGAAGGGGTTAACACTAATGGTATGCCGCCCTTAGTCACAATGAGAAGGCTGAGGTTCTTGTATCACTGATGTTTAATGTACATATCAGGTTTTACACCGACACTTACATCAACACCATAGAACTAAATAAAGATAACAAATATGAAGGACAAATCATCAGACATACAGTGAATTACATTTAAAAAACACATGACTTGAAACTAGAGTTGAGCGGACACCTGGATGTTCGGGTTCGACCGAACTTCGGAAAAAAGTTCGGGTTCGGGACCGAACTTTAACCCGAACCTGAACCCGAACCCGAACCCCATTGAAGTCAATGGGGACCCGGACTTCTAAGGACTAAAAAGGCTCTAAAAAAGTAATGGAAAGGGCTAGAGGGCTGCAAATGGCAGCAAAATGTTGTTAAGAGCATGGCAAGTGCTCTGCAAACAAATGTGGATAGGGAAATAAATTAAAATAACATAAAAAAAATAAAAAAATAAAAAAATATGCTGGAGGCCCCCTTTTCAGCAGAAGAGGTACGGGAAGTCATTAAGAACCTCAGAAACTCAATGGCACGATGCCACACATATGGTGGGAATGCCCCAGAATATGCCCTTTCTGGAATAAATTATTCAATTTAATGGATAAGCTAGTGGGAAAATAAAATACTTTGAAATAAAAATGTAGCGGGGTGCTAAATTTAAGGGAAGTGTTTGAGTGGTAAATAGGCTCAAACACCCTAATTCTGTAGGATTCATGGACCATTTTGTCCTCGGGGGCCAGTATTGGTGTGCAGTTCCCTGCGGCCTACAGGTGGCGCTGCCATGGTAGGCTAGGGTTGAACCGCCGATACAGTGCTGTGCCTTTTGTGTCCCCTCTTGGCAGTAGTACAGGGGGGCGGGGAACCTGCTGTGCATGCCGGGAGAGCATATAAAAGGGGCAGACCTTTGGCCTGGGGGCTGATGTCCAGTGGGGTCCACGCCCAGGTGCCTTTGGCCTGGGTGCATGTGTTCCTGTTCCATCTCGGGTACCTTTAGCCCGGGGTGAGGTACTATCCTGGAGTTCCTGCTGCCCTGGGTATGGAGGCCTAGGTGCGGGAGTAAAGCCTGGAGTCCAGAGCCTTCGTCTGGAGTCCGCTAAGGGTCGAGGAGTCTTAGGGTGCCGCCTCGTGTAGGGGACCATGTTCCAGGGAAGGGAGGATCATTCTGATGGACCGATGCGGGAGTCACGGTGAAGGAAGGGTCTGTTGACTCCCTGGAGAGATGTCTTCCCCTTGATATGGGCTAGGTTCGTAGAAGGAGAAGCTCAAGGTCATCTTGACTGTATCAGAGGCCTTATTCACCCGGCCCGTGGCAGGGGCCTTATACACCCTGGTCTGTGGCAGAGACCAAAGTTCTCCAGGTTCGTGGCAGGGGCCTTGTACACCCTGTCTGTGGCAGAGACCAACCTCAAGGTCTGTGGCAGAGACCGTGCACCTAAAACTGTTTGAGAAACCTAAGCAGTGAAGTGAATGTGCTACGTTTGTGCCTGGACCTCCTCCACACCTTAAGCTGTCCTGTTTCTTTGCTCTAACATTTTCTATCCGAGTAGAGTTTATTTTGCCATGAGAGAATAAGAGTTGTAATTTCAGCTGGTGTGGACATTGACTTTACTGGGAATTAAAGGACTTGCCTCTACCTACAGTAGAGGTGAGAATCATCCTCTGGAGGAGTTTTGACTCCGGCTGTGGACACGGCCCGTCAAGTACACCGCTCAACCTCTTTATATAGGAGGGTACGGGCTGGTAGTGCGGTGTGCCTTTCTCCCTCCTGCGAGGAGCCAACAACATAAAGGCAGGTAAGGGGGAAAGGATCTGTGCGCTACAAAAAAATAAAATAAAAATTATAATCTTGAGGTAGGAGGACGAGGTCCATATGGAGTAGGAGGTTGAGGTGGACGGTGGATGTGGCTGTGTAGGTGGAAGCGGCGGTGGAGGAGGACGAGGTAGCCAACACTGGTTCAAAAATACAACAATGGCTGGGTAAGGCCGGTGATGTGTCGAATTCTGTCCCCCGTCAAATAGTGTCCACCCTGTACTGCGCTTGCTCAGTATGTAGGACAAGGGGATTTCGAAAATCTCCCAAGACGAACGGCGCCTGCGTGGTGAGTTCAGGTGAAGGCCACACCATCCGTGGTTCAAGCCGAGCCAAGTGAGGCCGTGCCCGAAGCGTGGCGATCGAACCGAGCCCGTGAGGGGCCCTGTTACTATGTGCTACCGTATGTCCACTTGGATGGTGGGGCTTGAACCTGCACTCACGGCGCAGGCGCCGTTCATCTTCGGAGATTTTGTGAATCTCCTTGTCCTCTGTACTGCGCAAGCGCTGCACCTTCGCAGTATGGGCCGGACACAATCCGATGGCCGGACAGTTTTTGTCACAACACCGGTATACATGTCTATTCTGCAGAAGGTACGGACAAGTCCTGTGGGATCCATGCCTGGTTCATTTTAATGAACGTGAGCTTGTCCACATTGGCTCTGGACAGGCGGCTGCGCTTGTCTGTGATAACGCCCCCTGCTGTGCTAAATACACGTTCAGATAATACACTGGCTGCAGGGCAGGCCAGCACCTCCAAGGCATAGAGGGCAAGCTCAGGCCATGTGCCCAATTTGGAAACCCAGAAGTTAAAGGGGGCAGACCCGTCATCCAGTACGTGTAGGCCTGTGGACACATACTGCTCAACCATGTTGTTTTTTTAGTATAGCACAGTAGAAGAAAACTATATAGAAATTGTTTATTTCACACACCTCCACATATGTATAACACACTGCAAAATATTTTTTGTGGCCCTAAATGGCGTTTTTTGGAAGGCCACAACACACCCACAGTACGTAACCGCTGAATCGCACAGCTACAGAACTGCAGAAAATGCTATTCAAAAAAAATGTTTTTTTTTTAGTATAGCACAGTAGAAGAAAACTATATAGAAATTGTTTATTTTACACACCTCCACATATGTATAACACACTGCAAAATATTTTTTGTGGCCCTAAATGGCGTTTTTTGGAAGACCACAACACACCCACAGTACGTAACCGCTGAATCGCACAGCTACAGAACTGCAGAAAATGCTATTAAAATAAATGTTTTTTTTTTAGTATAGCACAGTAGAAGACAAATATATAGAAATGGTTTATTTCACACGACTCCACATATGTATAACACACTGCAAAATATTTTTTTGTGGCCCTAAATGCGTCTTTTTGCAAGCGTACATTAAAGTGCAAATTTTATTTTATTTTTTTTGCCCTAAACGGGTCTTTTTTTGCACGAGCAAAATAAAATGCAATTTTTTTTTTTTTGCTCTTAATGGGTCTTTTGGAAAAGAGCACAATAAAGTGCCTTTTTTTTTGCCCTAAATGGATCTTTTTCCAAGAGCAGAATACACCCACAGTATGGAAACGGTGTATCTCTCAACGTAATATATGCAGTGCTGGTGCACTGAGCTTGCAGATAAAAGGTAGATTTTCTCTGACACTGGGCTCATGGCAGTGTAAAAAGACTGCACTGCAACACAAACAGGTAAACCTATGCAGATCGCTGAGTTATATCTCTGAATCTGGACTCCTATTCCTATATAATATATCTCTCTCCCTGAAAGCACCAACAGGAACCTGGCCCTACACTACACTGTCTCTCTATCTTTTCCCTCAGATTCCAGAATCAGGACTAATTCATGTATTTTTCAATCTCTCCCTAAAAGCAGCAGCAGCAGACAAGATCCTCTCCCTATCTATTCTGAAGCAGAGTGACGTGTGTGCTGTGTGCCTCTAGCTTATATAGGTCACATGTTGCACTGACCAATCACAGCCATGCCATTAGTAGGCATGGCTATGATGGCTTCTAAGGGCACACCAGCTAATCAAAAGGTGATTGGCTGGCCCCTGAAGCATTTCTAACTGCGCCATTAGATTGCCGAACCCGAACCCGGACTTTCGCGCAAAGTCCGGGTTCGGGTTCGGGAAAAAGCTAAAGTTCGGTACGCTCAACCCTACTTGAAACTCATAACTAGACATAAATAAATCTACATACCACTTTTGCCTGCTTGTGAGCTAAGAGAGGGGGTTTGTATCTTGAAGATTATTGGTAGATGGCTTATGCCGCGCACACACGATCGGTTTTTCTGATGAAAAAAGACCGATGGACTTTTTTCATCGGACAAACCGATCGTGTGTGGGCCCCATCTGTCTTTTTTCCATCGGTATAAAAAAATAGAACATGTTTTAATTTTTACAGATGGAAAAAAAAAACGATAGCAAATTCCGATCGTCTGTGGGGAACTCCATCGGAGAAAAAACCCACGCATGCTCAGAATCAAGTCGACGCATGCCCAGAAGCATTGAACTTCATTTTCTCGGCTCTTCTGAGTGTTTTACATCATGGCGTTTTGGACGGTCAGATTTTTGACTGATGGTGTGTAGGCAAGACTGATGGAAGTCAGCTTCATCGGATTTCCGATGGAAAAATCCATCGGATTTTATTCCATCGGAAATCCAATCGTGTGTGCAGGGCAATACTTTACACACAAAAAAAACACCTTAAACTAGAGCTGCACGATTCTGGGAAAAATGCGAATCGCGATTCTTTTGCTTAGAATACAGATCGCGATTCTCTCACGATTCTCAAAAAATCTCTCAGTCCTCCCTGTCACCATAGTTAAACTCAACAAGAAAATAAATGTATGGATGTATGTATATATATTGTATGTATGTGTGTGTGTGTATATATATATACACACACACACACACACACACACACATACATTATATATATATAATCGCTCCCCAGCAGGTCCAGTCGCGTTCAGGCACATGTCAATCTTATGGACTCCGTTCTCGGAACCCGGATCATCCTGAATGTCGGCTGTCTGCTAACCACACATCTGCTAGACCGAGCTCCCTTCCACACACAGGCCAACACCTCTTCTCATCCTTACGGCCGGCTGGGCTCTCCGCTATGGCTTGCGGGCATAACAACACAGTCCTAGCAATCCCTGAGTGCCCTGCCAAGCATGACATCAACATTACGTGACACCTGCACGTGGGCGCTCACCCCTCCACTGTACACAAGTGATAGGGAGGGGAGGACACGCCCAGGGATTGAGGTTACTCGCTTACTGCACAGGAGGGATTGGGCTGCCTGAGGGAGACATGCTCTCTGCCGAAAGACATCAGTTCCGGCTGCAGACGTACATCCCGGGGGAGACCCGAAAAATTAAAAAAATCGAGGTAATCCAGGCCGGAGATCGCGGGGGGTGAATAGAGATCGCAATTAATTTACGATTAATCGTGCAGCTCTACCTTAAACCTTGAGAGAACAGCACAGATAATCTTCTTCCAGTTGCAAGAAAAACAGACAGGAAGCTGGTATGTAATAATGCATGATGGGAGAAATAAGGTGTGTTATAACTGTAGGGGGGATGGGCTGCAAGAGACATGACAGAAATCATTGTTGCCGATCACTGGGAACAGTAGATCCCTGTCTTGTCACCTGTCAGAACAGTTTCCTGTTCTGCCTCTTTAATAGGCAAACGCAGGTCGCCGGTGGACATCAAGTCCGCCTGACCCCGGGCATGCTCACACCACTGGCAGCACATACCCGTTATCGCATCTGCGCGAGCCGCCATACAGCTACGCCGATTTGCGCAGAAGAGCTGACCTGCCGCTGTATAACGACGATGGCTGTTTGGCAACCGGTTAAAGGATGACCGTGTCGCCTGCCACCCTAAGACACAGTTTGCTTCCATATGGGGTGTCTAGAGGTGGTGGGTGATACCCTTGCTGCATTGATACTGATTTTGATGTCTGAGAACGATTGTGACTCATGTTTTGCCAGTGTGCTCAAATATGACCTTTCGTTATATGTTATAATGTACAACAGAATGTACCAATGTTTCTTATTCCTTTCTGAAAAATTCAATAAAAACTACTGAAAGATAAAAACTGACCACACTAAGCAGGGGAGCACATCATGGTCAGTTCTCTAGCTATAGTGGGAACTCAGTATGCTCTCCTAGAATGATCAGACTTGTACTGACACGCCCCCGCTGCACAGCCATTCACTGGAAAGCTCATTGTGCTGCTGCTTCTCCACCCCCAGCTCTTATGCAGCTGAGAACAGAGGGAATGTTATCACTTATAAAAAAGGGAAAAAAAAGGTATTTATAATGTTTTCTTATAGCTATGCAAAAATGTTTTGGATTTCATTTATTTTAAACAGAATGGGTTGTTTTACAAGGTGATCATGTACAATCACTTTAATTTAACAAGCTGAAGTTAGAAGCTGATTGGCTACCATGCACAGCTGCACCAAATTCCGAGTGCTAGTATATCTCCCCCATCATGACTTGTTGCTTTGCTACTTCATTGCCTTGGCAGCTTGCAGTCATTGGGTCAATTATGAATTCTGCAACATATCAAAGTGTTCTTGAGGAGAATGTGAGGCCACCTGTCCAAAAGTTAAAGTTGAACCAAAGGTAGGACTTTCAACCCAATATTGATCCTAAGCACACTAACAAATTCACCAAGGAATGTCTCAGAAAGAAGAAATAAAGTATTAGACCACTTTCACACTGAGGCGCTTTTCAGGCGCTTTCACGCTAAAAAAAGCGACTGAAAACTTATTTCCATTAAAATCAATGAGTGTTTTCACACTGGGGCAGTGCGCTGAAAAAAGACCCCTCTCCATTGAAATGAATTGAAAGCGCTTCAAAAGCGCCTGAAAAGCGCTCCAAAAGCGCTCAGTGTTTTACTGGCAGTTTTTCAAGCGCCTCAGTGTGAAAGTGGCCTTATGAACCATCCTAGTCAAAGCCCTGATTTTTGTTCAATTTAAATGTGGGGGGATTTGAAATGGGCAGTTCATACAAGGAAACCCACACACATTTTGCAACAGAAGACATTTTCATGGTCAAAAATGTTATCACAGTAACAAGTAATTTCTGTTGAGGGGGCATACCTGTTTCTGAGGCCAAAGGTGTACCTACTTTTTCCAACATACATAATAACATCTATGTTGTACTTACCGTACTTTTTTTTTTGTATGGGTACTTACAACCCCTATATACTATCAATACTAAATTCTTGATATTAAAACAACTTTATTTTTATACATTCATTTAGAATGTTAAACCTTATACTCTAGATATAAAAATATTCAAGTAGGGCCAACTGATCCTTATTTATATACATCAATATCTTCATTCTCTTATAGAATAAGCAAATTTTCTTTTAGGAAAAACTTCCTGTTTATGGTGAGGCATAAAACATTTTTTTTACATTGAATTTTATTAGAGTATTATGTCTTCTTCATCATCATTAGGGATGAGCCGAACACCCCCCTGTTCGGTTTGCACCAGAACAATTTGTGCGAACAAGCGAACACCATTAAAGTCTATGGGACACGAACATGAAAAATCAAAAGTGCTCATTTTAAAGGCTTATAATCAAGTTATTGCCATAAAAAGTGTATGGGGACCCAGGTACTGCCCCAGGGGACATGTATCAATGCAAATAAAAGTTTTAAAAACAACCGTTTTTTTAGGAGCAGTAATTTTAAGAATGCTTAAAGTGAAACAATAAAAAATAAAATATTCCTTTAAATATTGTGCATGGGAGGTCCCCTTAGTCTGCATGTAAAGTAGCACATCTGTCTGATGTGTTTTACCGTCCCGCAACAAAATTTAATTTCTAAAGGAAAAAAAATAATTTAACCTTGCTTGTGGCTGTAATGTATTTCCGGATCCCGGTAATATAGATAAAAATCAAGGAAAATAAATGGCATGGGTTCCTCTCCCAGTTCATACTAGGCCCTTTGGGTCAGGTATGGCTATTAACCACTTCCCTACCGCCCATAGTCATATGACATCCACAGATGGGATCTCCCATCCTGGGTGGACATCATATGACGTCCTCGGCTTTGTGGGGGGATATCTGAAAGATGCCTGCAGCTAGAGGCATCATTCAGATATCCTTTTCTTGTGCCGGCGATTCTGCGCACCATAAGAATGATCATAGCGGCGGTTCCACTTCCGCTTGATCGTTCTTATAGGCGGCAGGAGGGGACATCCCCCCCTCCCGCCGCCATCCGGTGCTTCTCCGGGCTCTCCCGTGCCATCGGGGACCCGGAGAGAATCGTCCGGCGCCGGTGGTGGGTCACATGACGAGCATAGAGATGACTGGTGACCATATGGTCACCAGTCATCTCTATGATCGTCGGAGGCCCGGGCGCGATGTGATGACGTCACGCCCGGGCCTCAAATGTAAACAAAGCCGCCATTGCGGCTTATAAGTATGAGATCAGTGAAAAAAAATTCACGATCTCATGCTTTCCAGCCTGGAGGAGAGATGTGGGGTCTTATTGACCCCGCATCTCTCAATAAAGAGGACCTGTCACACACATTCCTATTACAAGGGATGTTTACATTCCTTGTAATAGGAATAAAAGTGATCAAAAAAAGTAAAATAAGTGTAAAAAAAAAAAAAAGAAGAAGTAAAATATTTTTTTTTTAAATAAAATAAAAAAATTAAAACGCCCCTGTCCCCGGTAGCTCACGATCAGAAGCGAACGCACACGTAAGTCCCGCCCACTTATGTAAATGCCGTTCAAACCACATATGTGAGGTATCGCCGCATGCGTTTGAGCGCGTGCAACAATTCTAGCACTAGACCTCCTCTGTAAGACCACTTTCACACTGAGGCGCTTTTCAGGCGCTTCCACGCTAAAAAAAGCGCCTGAAAACTTATTTCCATTAAAATCAATGAATGTTTTCACACTGGGGCAGTGCGCTGAAAAAAGACCCCTCTCCATTGAAATGAATTGAAAGCGCTTCAAAAGCGCCTGAAAAGCGCTCCAAAAGCGCTCAGTGTTTTACTGGCAGTTTTTCAAGCGCCTCAGTGTGAAAGTGGCCTTACTCTAACCTGGTCACCTGTAAAAAAAATTAAAACGTCGCCTATGGAGATTTTTAAGTACCGAAGTTTGGTGCCATTCCATGAGTGTGCGCAATTTTAAAGCGTGACATGTTAGGTATCTATTTACTCGGCGTTACATAATTTTTCATATTTTCCCCAAAAATTGGGCTAACTTTACTGTTTTGTTATTTTTTAATTCATGAAACCATTGTTTTTCCCAAAAAAAGACGTTTGAAAAATTATTGCGCAAATACCGTGCAAGAAAAAAAGTTGCAATGACCGTTATTTTATTCTCTAGGGTGTCTGATAAAAAAAACATATATAATGTTTGGGTGTTCTGAGTAATTTTCTAGCAAAAGAATGATGATTTGTACATGTAGGAGAGAAGTGCCAGAATATGCCCGGTATTGATGTGGTAAAAAAAGCCCGGTGTTGAAGTGGTTAACCACTTAACGACCGCCCACTGCCGATTTACGTCGGCAGAATGGCACCGACAGGCAGAATCACGTAGATCTACGTGATCGCCTTTGTGCAGTTGGGGGGTCCATCCGGACCCCCCTTCACTGCAGTGAGCGGCCGTTAAGTGTTCGGGAGCGATCAGGCATGAGGGGGCGGCCGTTCGATTCCGCCCCCCCCTCGCGATTGCTCCCGGCGAATGAAATTGCTTCCTCTTGCCTGAAATGTAAACACAGGCTGGAGGAAGTGATGTCATCTCCCTCGCCGCGGTCTTTTCGTTCCCGGCGCCGAGGAGAGAAGACAGAGGTTAGTGCTCCAACAGTCCACTGACACGTAAGTACACATAGGCACACAAATCACCCCCCAGTCACCCCCAGATCACCCCCCAGGTCACCCCAAAGCCCCCAATCACAGTGTCACTGATTGCAGTGATCATTTATTTTACTGATCACTGCATTTAGTGTCATCTGTGATTGTAAAAAGTTGCAGGGCAGTTAGGATTAGGCCCCTTTAGGTCCAGGGTAGCCCCCTAACCCCCCCCCCTAATAAAGGTTTAACCCCTTGATCACCCCCCAGGTAACCCTTTCACCCCCTAACTTCAGCGTCACTAAGCGATTGTTTTTCCGATCGCTGTATTCGTGTCGCTGGTGTTTTAGATAGGCAGTTATTTTTTTTTAGGTTCGCCGCAGGTTTTTATTAGTGTCAGGTACCCCCATATATTATTTTAACCCCCTGATTGCCCCTAGAGTTAACCCTTTCACCAGTGATCGCCGTATAAGCGTCACTGGTGTCACTGGTTAGCCAGTAAGTTATTTAGTTATTTAGGTTACCCGTCAGGTTTTTATATAGCGTCGGGTACCCCCATATTTAACCTAATAAAGGTTTTAACCCCCTGATTGCCCCTAGTTAACCCTTTCACCAGTGATCACCATATAAAGGTTACGGGTGACGCTGGTTGATTAGTTTGCTTTTCATAGCATCAGGGCACCCGCCGTATATAACCCAATAAAGGTTTAACCCCCCTGATCGCCCGGCGGGTGAGATCAATTAGGTTTTAGCGCCAGAGAGGGTCTGCGTCGCCCCGGGCAGTGTTAGGTTAGTGCCAGTAACGCTAACACCCACGCGCAAAGCATAAACCCCCCTTAGTGGTATAGTATCTGATCAGATCTATACTAGCATCCCCAGCGGTTTAGGGTTCCCAAAAACGCAGTGTTAGCGGGATCAGCCCAGATACCTGCTAGCGCCTGCGTTTAGCCCCTCCGCCCAGCCCAGCCCAGCCCAGCCCACCCAAGTGCAGTATCGATCGATCACTGTCACTTACCAAACACAACACACATAACTGCAGCGTTCGCAGAGACAGGCCTGATCCCTGCGATCGCTAACAGTTTTTTTGTAGCGTTTGATATATTTGCTGACGACAGTCAGGTGCTTTTTTTCCTGTGAATCTTACTAGTGTACCCCTAAATTTAGAGCCCAAAATGGCAAGACGAAGGTACACTAGTAAAGAGGCCTACGAGATTCTGAGCATGACAGATAGTGAAGAGGAGGTCACGTATCTGTCAGATTCAGGCTCAGAATATCTTCCCGTAGAAGACAGTGACGTCAGCGGCCCCACGTCAGATAGCTCTGACGACGAAGTTGAGGTCCCTGCTAAGGTCAGGTGTACCCGATCCCGATCTTCTGAGGTTGTTGAGGAGCAAGAACCGCAGGTCTCTCGTATCATGGAGCAGAGTAGTACTAGCGCCGCTATTCCTTCTGGTGAACTGGCAAGCACCAGCGGCCTAGTACAGCCTGGACGTACATCCAGCACTGCAGTAACACTTGGTGACGTGGCGAGTCCCATAAGTGCAGTTCAAGCTGGCGAGGTGGCAAGCACAAGTAGTGTCCCGCTGCCACCAAGAAGACAAAGGCAGGCCCGTCGTGCCCATACTGCCCTTCCTGCAGAATTCGCCTATCCTGATTGGGTCCCCACCACTTCTGCAGAACCCGTACTTCCCCCATTCACTGCCCAACCCGGTATTCAGGTGGAAACAGCTGATTTTATTCCAATTGATTTTTATTCGCTGTTTTTCACGGAAGATCTCTATAGATCTATTGTGGACCAGAGTAATTTATATGCTGGTCAATTTATCGCCGCTAACCCCCAGTTGCCTAAAATTGCCAGAAATTGGAAACCAATTACGGTTTCCGAATTTAAGACCTTTCTGGGCCTTTCCCTCAACATGGGCACACATAAATTTCCGTCATTGCGTGCTTATTGGTCCACGCACCCAATTGACCACATGCCTGTGTTCTCTGCCTCCATGTCCAGGGCACGATACGAGCAGATTTTGCGGTTCATGCACTTCAACGACAATGAACTTTGTCGTCCACGTGGGGACCCTGAATACGACCGGCTCTAAAAAATTCGGCCCCTCATAAACCACTTCAACGAACGTTTTGCAGCCTTGTTTACTCCCGATCAAGTTGTCTGCGTTGATGAGTCCCTGATTAAATTTTCTGGCCACTTGTCTTTCAAGCAGTACCTTCCCAGCAAGCGTGCCAGATACGGGGTCAAGCTCTACAAGTTCTGTGACAGGGCAACAGGCTATGTAGTGAACTTTACGGTTTATGAGGGAAAAGATAGTCAGATTGAGTCGGTCAACTGCCCGGATTACATAGGGAGCGCTGGCAAGATAGTGTGGAACTTGGTGTCACCCTTATTCGGAAAGGGGTACCACTTGTATGTGGACAATTATTACACGAGCGTGCCACTGTTTAGTCACTTGTTTGATCATCAGATTGGAGCATGTGGCACCGTGCGACCTAATCGCCGGGGCTTTCCCCAGCGGCTTGTAGATGCCCGTCTTAGGCTGGGGGAGAGAGCCTGCTTGAAGTGTAATAACTTGCTCGCTATGAAGTGGAGGGACAATAAGAATGTTTTCCTTCTTACCTCCCTTCATGCAGACACGACAGTCCAAATTCGTACGGCGACTGGTGTTGTGGAGAAACCCCTCTGTGTCCACGAATATAACCAAAATATGGGAGGGGTGGACCTCAACGACCAGTTGATGGCGCCGTATCTAATTGACCGTAAGGCGAGACGCTGGTACAAAAAAGTGTCTCTATCATTATTCCAATTGGCTTTGCTGAACGCTCATGTGCTATACAGAGCTTCAGGCGGGACGTTATCTCTTCTAAAATTCCAGAATGAGATAGTCACAGAACTCCTGTATCCAGGCGGTTCTGCACCTCACCATCCCCAACCAAATGCAGTAAGCCGGCTGCATGAGAGGCATTATTCGTATGTCCTCCCGAGTACCCCTACCCAAAGCCACCCCCAAAAAAGATGTCGTGTCTGTAGCAAGCGCGGATTTAGGCGTGACACCCGTAGTTTTTGTCCACTCTGTCCTGACAAGCCTGGTCTTTGCCAAGGTGAATGTTTTGAACGCTACCACTCAAAAGTGAAGTTTTAGCGTAGGGTACAGCATTTCACAGACAAGGACACACTTACACAGGGTCTCCCAAGATGCCATTACATTTTGAGAGACCCGAACCATTACAGTTGTAAAGTTACAAAAAAAAGTGTAAAAAAGAAAAAAAAAAAACGTAAAAAACAAAACACAAAAAAATATAAAATAAAAAAAACAAAAATAGTTGTCGTTTTATTGTTCTCTCTCTCTCTATTTTCTCTCTATTGTTCTGCTCTTTTTTACTGTATTCTATTCTGCAATGTTTTATCATGCTTGCTTTTCAGGTATGTAATTTTTTGTTTTCAGGTGCGCCATTCAACTGCAGCGCGGAATTATTTATCTTGACAGCAACAGCGTTTGCTCCCACGATACATAAAGCCGTGACTCCAGTGCTGTAGGAGGTGATTTCACCACCACAGTTAAAAAAAAGAGCATATATGCCGAAGCATGGGGGCAGCAGGGGCGGAGGAGCGATTTTGCTCCTAATGCCGCGTACATACGGTCGAAATTCCGACGGAGGCCTGCCCGTGGAAAATTCCGACCGTGTGTACGCGGCATAACTTTTTTGCGGGAGGATGCCCCCATGCTTCGGCATATATATATTTTAGGCACAGGTTGCGTTAAAACATTTTTTTATTTTTTACTAGGTTTTGTTTTGGTATTTGCTTTGCAGGTATGGCATGGTAAGGTCTTACTGTTGTACTGTAATGTTACTTTGTTTTAATGTTAACCACCATTTGCTTAGCAGGTACGCCATTCAGTTGCAGCGCGGATCTATTTATCTTGACAGCAACAGCGTTTGCTCCCACGATACATAAAGCCGTGACTCCAACGCTGTAGGAGGTGATTTCACCACCACAGTTAAAAAAAAGAGCATATATGCCGAAGCATGGGGGCAGCAGGGGCGGAGGAGCGGTTTTGCTCCTAATGCCGCGTATATACGGTCGAAATTCCAACGGAGGCTTGCCCGTGGAAAAGTCCGACCGTGTGTACGCGGCATAACCTTTTATGCCGCGTACATACGGTCGAAATTCCGACGAAGGCTTGACCGTGTGTACGCGGCATAACTTTTTTGCGGGAGGATGCCCCCATGCTTCGGCATATATGCCCATCATTAGAAGTGGGTGGATGAAGGGAGGTATTCTAATGGTGGGCATACCCACCAATCAATCTCTTTTTTTCGTTCAGCCAATAGGCTGTATGAAAAAAAATATTACAATACATGTCCAACAAGGACCAGCAACGTACTGGTATGTTGCTGGACTTTGAATGTTTATACCAGAATGATGCCTGCGGGTTTAGGAATCATCTTGGTATCATTCTTTTCAGCCAGCAGCCGGCTAATAGCAATTCTAGCAGATAATTAGCCTCTAGACTGCTTTTACAAGCAGTGGGAGGGAATGTCCCCCCCCCGGATATAAAAAGCGCCATTGGGAAATTGGGAAAGCATTTTATCACACCGATCTTGGTGTGGTCAGATGCTTTGAGGGCAGAGGAAAGATCTAGGGTCTAACCCCCCAATTTTTTTCAAAAAAAGAGTACCTGTCACTACTTATTGCTATCATAGGGGATATTTACATTCCCTGAGATAACGATAAAAATGGTAAAAAAATTAAATATGGAAGGCACAGTTTAAAAATAAAATAAAAAAGCCAAATAAATAATAAAAAAAAAAAAAAGCACCGCTGTCCCCCCCTGCTCTTGCGCAAAGGCGAACGCAAGCGTCGGTCTAGCGTCATATGTAAACAGCAATTGCATCATGCATGTGAGGTATCACCGCGAAGGTCAGATCGAGGGCAGTCATTTTAGCAGTAGACCTCCTCTGTAAATCTAACGTGGTAACCTGTAAAGGCTTTTAAATGCTTTTAAAAATGAATGTAGTTTGTCGCCGTTGCGCGTTTGTGCGCAATTTTAAAGCATGTCGTGTTTGGTATCCATGTACTCAGCCTATGATCATCTTTTTTATTTCATCAAACATTTGGGCAATATAGTGTTTTTTAGTGCATTAAAAATAAAAAAAGTGTGTTTTTCCCCCAAAAAATGCGTTTGAAAAATCGCTGCGCAAATACTGTGTGGAAAAAAAAAATGCAACACCCACTATTTTAATCTGTAGGGCCTTTGCTTTAAAAAAATATATAATGTTTGGGGGTTCAACATAATTTTCTTGCAAAAAATTTTTTTTTTTCATGTAAACAAAAAGTGTCAGAAAGGGCTTTGTCTTCAAGTGGTTAGAAGAGTGGATGATGTGTGACATAAGCTTCCTAATGTTGTGCATAAAATGCCAGGACAGTTCAAAACCCCCCCAAATGACCCCATTTTGTAAAGTAGACACCTCAAGCTATTTGCTGAGAGGCATGTTGAGCCCATTGAATATTTTTTTTTTTTGTCCCAAGTGATTGAATAATGACCAAAAAAAAATAAAAAAAAAATGTACAAAAAGTTGTCACTAAATTATATATTGCTCAAACATGCCATGGGCATATGTGGAATTACACCCCAAAATACATTCTGTTGCTTCTCCTGAGTACGGGGATACCACATGTGTGGGACTTTTTGGGAGCCTAGTCGCGTACGGGACCCCAAAAACCAAGCACCGCCTTCAGGATTTCTATGGGTGTAAATTTTTGATTTCACTCCTCACTGCCTATCACAGTTTCGGAGGCCATGGAATGCCCAGATGGCACAAAACCCCCCCAAATGACCCCATTTTGGAAAGTAGACACCCCAAGCTATTTGCTGAGAGGTATGTTGAGTATTTTGCAGATCTCGCTTTTTGTCACAAAGTTTTGAAAATGTAAAAAAAGAAAAAAAAAAAGAAAAAAAAATGTCTTTCTTAATTTTCAAAAACAAATGAGAGCTGTAAAATACTCACCATGCCTCTCTGCAAATAGCTTGGGGTGTCTACTTTCCAAAATGGGGTCATTTGTGGGGGTTTTGGGCTATTTTGACATTTTATGGCCTTCAAAACTGTGATAGGTAGTGAGGAGTGAAATCAAAAATTTATGCCCTTAGAAACCTTGAAGGCGGTGCTTGGTTTTTGGGGTCCCGTACGCGGCTAGGCTCCCAAAAAGTCCCACACATGTGGTATCCCCGTACTCAGGAGAAGCAGCAGAATGTATTTTGGGGTGTAATTTCACATATAACCATGGCATGTGTGAGCAATATATCATTTAGTGATAACTTTTTGTACATTTTTTTTTTCTTTTTGTCATTATTCAATCATTTGGGACAGAAAAAAAATATTCAATGGGCTCAACATGCCTCTCAGCAAATAGCTTGGGGTGTCTACTTTCCAAAATGGGGTCATTTGGGGGGGTTTTGTGCCATCTTGGCATTTTATGGCCTTCAAA
This sequence comes from Rana muscosa, assembly GCA_029206835.1. Classification (NCBI taxonomy): domain Eukaryota; kingdom Metazoa; phylum Chordata; class Amphibia; order Anura; family Ranidae; genus Rana; species Rana muscosa. The sequence goes on along the minus strand of CM055118.1, from coordinate 975,024,629 downwards.
ACTGTGATAGGTAGTGAGGAGCGAAATCAAAAATTTATGCCCTTAGAAACCTTGAAGGCGGTGCTTGGTTTTTGGGGTCCCGTACGCGGCTAGGCTCCCAAAAAGTCCCACACATGTGGTATCCCCGTACTCAGGAGAAGCAGCAGAATGTATTTTGGGGTGTAATTTCACATATGCCCATGGCATGTGTGAGCAATATATCATTTAGTGACAACTTTGTGCAAAAAAAAAAAAGTTTGTCATATTCCCGCAACCTGTGGCAAAATATAAAATATTCCATGGACTCAACATGCCTCTCAGCAAATAGCTTGGGGTGTCTACTTTCCAAAATGGGGTAATTTGGGGGGGTTTTGTGCTATTTTGGCATTTTATGGCCTTCGAAACTGTGATAGGTAGTGAGGAGTGAAATCAAAAATTTACGCCCTTAGAAATCCTGAAGGCGGTGCTTGGTTTTTGGGGCCCTGTACGCGGCTAGGCTCCCAAAAAGTCCCACACATGTGGTATCCCCGTACTCAGGAAAAGCAGCAGAATGTATTTTGGGGTGCAATTCCACATATAACCATGGCATGTGTGAGCAATATATCATTTAGTGACAACTTTTTGTACATTTTTTTTTTTTTTTGTCATTATTCAATCATTTGGGACAAAAAAAAAAATATTCAATGGGGTCAACATGCCTCTCAGCAAATAGCTTGGGGTGTCTACTTTCCAAAATGGGGTCATTTGGGGGGGTTTTGTGCCATCTTGGCATTTTATGGCCTTCAAAACTGTGATAGGTAGTGAGGAGTGAAATCAAAAATTTATGCCCTTAGAAACCTTGAAGGCGGTGCTTGGTTTTTGGGGTCCCGTACGCGGCTAGGCTCCCAAAAAGTCCCACACATGTGGTATCCCCGTACTCAGGAGAAGCAGCAGAATGTATTTTGGGGTGTAATTTCACATATGCCCATGGCATGTGTGAGCAATATATCATTTAGTGACAACTTTGTGCAAAAAAAAAAAAGTTTGTCATATTCCCGCAACTTGTGGCAAAATATAAAATATTCCATGGACTGAACATGCCTCTCAGTAAATAGCTTGGGGTGTCTACTTTCCAAAATGGGGTCATTTGGGGGGGTTTTGTGCTATTTTGGCATTTTATGGCCTTCGAAACTGTGATAGGTAGTGAGGAGTGAAATCAAAAATTTGCACCCTTAGAAATCCTGAAGGCGGTGCTTGGTTTCCGGGGTCCCGTATGTGGCTAGGCTCCTAAAAAGTCCCACACATGTGGTATCCCCGTACTCAGGAGAAGCAGCAGAATGTATTTTGGGGTGCAATTCCACATATAACCATGGCATGTGTGAGCAATATATCATTTAGTGACAACTTTTTGTAATTTTTTTTTTTTTTTTGTCATTATTCAATCACTTGGGACAAAAAAAAAAAATATTCAATGGGCTCAACATGCCTCTCAGCAATTTCCTTGGGGTGTCTACTTTCCAAAATGGGGTCATTTGGGGGGGTTTTGTACTGCCCTGCCATTTTAGCACCTCAAGAAATGAGATAGGCAGTCATAAATTTAAAGCTGTGTAAATTTCAGAAAATGTACCCTAGTTTGTAAACGCTATAACTTTTGCGCAAACCAATAAATATACGCTTATTGACATTTTTTTTACTAAAGACATGTGGCTGAATACATTTTGGCCTAAATGTATGACTAAAATTGAGTTTATTCGATTTTTCTTATAACAAAAAGTAGAAAATATCATTTTTTTTCAAAATTTTCGGTCTTTTTCTGTTTATATCGCAAAAAATAAAAATCGCAGAGGCAATCAAATACCATTAAAAGAAAGCTCTATTTGTGGGAAGAAAAGGACGCAAATTTCATTTGGGTACAACATTGCATGTCCGCACAATTTACAGTTAAAGCAGCGCAGTGCCGAATCCCAAAAACAGGCCTGGTCCTAATGGCCCGAAATGGTCCGGGGCTTAAGTGGTTAAGGGGAACTCCACGCCCAAATTTAAAAAAAAAGAAATAAAAAAAGAAATCCATATCAGACCTTATCCGAGCATGCCAACTGGAGGACACCTGGAGGACAGGATAGGGGGGAGGCGAGCGAGTCCCTCCCCCGAACCATACCAGGCCACATGCCCTCAACATGGGGAGGGTGCTTTGGGGTCCCCCCCAAAGCATCTTGTCCCCACGATGATGGGGACAAGGGTCTCGTCCCCACAACCCTTGCTCGGTGGTTGTGGGGGTCTGCAGGTGGGAGGGCATATCAGAATCTTATCAGAATCTTATTAGAATCTGGAAGCCCCCAGATCCCGGCCCCACTATGTGAATGGGTAGGGGTACATCGTACCCCTACCCATACACCAAAAAAAAGTGTCCTGGTATGGTTCAGGAGGAGGGGGGCGCTCACTCGCCCCCACCAATCCTAACCTCCCAGGTTGCATTCTCGGATCTGGGTTTGGTATGGATTTTGGGGGGACCCCCACGCCATTTTTAAAAAACAAATTGGTGCGGGGTTCCCCTAAAATTCCATTCCAGACCTGAAAGACCTGGTATGGATTTTGGGGTGGGCCCCACACCATTTTTTTTTTATTTTGGTGCGGGGTTCGCTCTAAAATCCATACCAGACCTGAAGGGCCTGGTATGGATTTTGAGGGGACCCCCACGCTTTTTTTTATTTTGGCACGGGGTTCCCCTTAACCACTTCAATACACTGGGGCTGATTTACGAACCGTTTGCGCCATTAGTTGAGGCACACGCCGAGGCGCAACGTACGTTTTGGTATTTACAAAACATTTGCGCCGGTAATACAGCGCTATTCCCCACTAACTAAAGTAATCTCGGCGCACGGGAGGAGGCGATCAGTGCGCCTCTCTGGACATGGCGCACGGCATCTTCAATTCAATATTTAAACAAACTGGAAGTGCCAATATTATGGGGTAATGTGGGTGATGTGAGGAAGTATAGTAACAACTGTAACAAAGTAACAAATATACCCAAAATAGAATCAGAAAGTAACTTTTTCAGAACAAGCCTGCTGCGCCTGCAAGTACGTTTAGAACTGCATGAGGTCAATTTATGCACTGCGCATGAGCAAGGCGGCACTGCGCATGCGCAAGCGTTTGTTCACTGTGCGGCCAAAATATAAGTAAATGTCAAGTAACGTAAAGGGCATTTAACCTTCCCCCTTCTAATGCATATGTTTTATTTGGGCTAGTTTTTGCTTTTAAAGGGGAACTCTACACTCCATTCTCCAATGCTCTTGTCTCCCCCTTCTAGTGCATAAGTTTTATTTGGGCTAGTTTTTGCTTTTAAAGGGGAACTCTACACTCCACTCCATTCTCCAAAGGCTGTGAGCTGCCTTCACCAATCTAAACCACTTTTGGGGTGCTAGAGCCCCTCCTGCCCCCAATAATCCACCCCCTTTCATTAGCTGGCTTGCTGTGTTTGGCTAGGGGTTTGTAATTGCGTGGGAGGGGGTGGTATTTTTCACGTGGGGGTTCTCATTTTAAGCCTTTCCAGACCCAAATGGCCTTGTATGTATTGGGGGGGGGGGCTATATTTTAAAATCTTGCAGCTGCAATGTCGATTTGTAAGTTTGCTCTAAAGCCGTACATCTTTGAAGAAGCATTTTGGATACATGCTACAGATGCACCACTTTACAGGCAGCATATCCCCCCTCAAGTTAATAGCTTTAGGGCCAGTTCACTCCATAGAAAAGCAGTCCAGGTGCTTTTCTGCATGCACGTTTTTGATGCGTTCCTGTGCGTTTGTGATGCTTTTTTTGTGTTTTTCAGCGTTCCAGTACAGTTCAGTGCAGGAAAAATGCAGCACGTTCTACTTTATTTTCTGGAACTCGAACGCACTGGAACTGCAAGCAATGGTGATAACTATGCCATTGAAAAACATATACCCTACTTTCCATGCGTTTTTGATGCATAAAAAAACACACTGGACTGCATGTGGTGTGAACTGGCCCTTAAGCAATTTGGCATATTTAACCACTTCAATACCATGCACTTATACAGCTTCCTGCCCAAGCCAATTTTGAGCTTTCAGCGCTGTCGCAATTTGAATGACAATTGCGCGGTCATGCTACACTGTACCCAAACAAATTTTTTATCATTTTGTTCCCACAAATAGAGCTTTCTTTCGGTGGTATTTGATCGCCTCTGCGATTTTTATTTTTTGCACAACAAATAAAAAAAGAGCGAATTTTTTTTAAAAAACTAAGTTTTTCTTTGTTTCTGTAAAAAAAAATTGTAAATAAGTACCTTTTCTACTTCAATGATGGGCACTGATAAGGCGGCACTGAAGGGCACTGATAAGGCGACACTGATGGGCACCGATGAGGTGGCACCAATGAGGTGGCACTGATGAGGTGGCACTGATGGGCACTGATGATGGGCACTGATAGGCGGCACTGATGGGCACTGATATGTGGCACTGGTATGCGGCACTGATGGGCACTCATAGGCGGCACTGATTGGCACTCATAGGCGGCACTGATTGGCACTCATAGGCGGCACTGATGGGCACTTATGGGTGGCACTGATAGGTGGCATGGACGGGCACTGATAGGTGGGCACAGATTGGCACGGATGGGCACTGATAGGTGGCACTGATGGACACTAGTAGGTGGCATTGGTGGCACTGGTGCCCAGCAATGCCAGCCACCACACATTGTGAAAGTGCCAGTCAGTGCCCATTTGTGGGCACTGATTGGCATATTTTTTTAATGTTTTTATTTCATTTATTTATTTTTACTACATGTGGATGGCCATGGGGGCCATCCACATGATTGGGGCTTCCCTGGTGGTCCTGGGGGGCTTCCCTGGTGGTCTAGTGTGGGTATCCGAGGGGGGGCTGCGCTGATAAACAATCAGCGCAAACCCCCCCTGTCAGGAGAGCCGCCGATCGGCTCTCCTCTACTCGCGTCTGTCAGACGCGAGTGAGGAAGAGCCGATCAACGGCTCTTCCTGTTTACTTCCTGATCAGCCGTGATTCGACACGGCTGATCACATGGTAAAAAGCCTCCGACGGAGGCTTTTTACCAAAATCAGTGTAGCGGTGGGTCAGACTGACCCACTGCTCCACCAATCGCCGCGATGCGCGCCCCCCGGGCGCGCGGCGGCTGTTATCCCACAGGACGTCATATGACGTCCAGTGTGGATAACAGAACCACTTCCAATCTGCTATTGACTGGGCGGGAAGTGGTTAAAGGCACTTTTACTTGTTTAGTTTTTGGGGTTCTCCAAATTGGTGACATTGATATATGTCCCCATTTTAAGGCCAAAAACTAGAAGATAAGGCAGCCAAGTGGGGACTAGCAAAATTAACAAGTCAGTTCCCATAGATTGCAATGGTATTTGTTGTCTAACTTTTGCCCATGTTAGGCTCTTTGTTCCCCCCCCCCCCCCCCCCCTTAGACAGGGGTTGTTTGTCCCATCTCTAATTTAGTAGCATGCTGGATGATGTACTTAATTTTGGACAGGAGGGTGGCTTATTTTGTGCTAGCTGCATTCAGGTTGGTCTGGGCATGCTCAGGGACTTTGCTTTTTTCATATGCCTTTTGGTGTGTGAAATGCATTTGGGTTGGTCTGGGCATGCTCAGGGACTTTGCTTTTTTTGGTGCTTTTTGTGTTTGAACAGCACTTGGATGCCGCTCACAGAGCGTGTTTATTGGGTTAGTAATTTAAGGACATCCTTAACAGGTGTACCCACTTTGAAGTTCAGTCTCTACATTGGGTGAACTTGCGTTTTGTGTGTTTCATGGACTGTGCATGTGTTTTCAATTGCCTCATTAGCACACAAACCTATGTTATATAAAGCTTGCAGATAGCATTTTTTACCTTGCCCTGAAAAGAGGCAAGATTGTGTGTGTGGCTGGCTGGCAGGCAAGAGAGTACATTTTGGTGTCCTTATTGAGTTTGTAACACATGTATTTTCGCTTTGTATTTTGTTTGTTATGTCTTTGCAAAACAGATGTTTTTTTACTTTGGTTTATTGTATTTTTTAGGGTGGGGGATATTTTCCCCTGAAATATTTTTGATGTTAATGTGTGTCGTTTGTAGGTTTTTCACTTTGATTTATTTGTCTGTACTGCATTATTTTGCAAAATCTTTCTCGATGTTGTGACTGTTTCAATCCTTAATAGATGTCCATTTGTGTGCAGTCCCTTTTTAACTCCTGTTAATTTCCAATTGTAAATGGTCAGACCTCAAACCATATTCTGTTAGTGTCTCAAATTAACATACATGTTTTGTTTTGCTTTCCTTGATCTTTTCCAATTCCTGTTTTGTTGACCAATAAAATTTGATGCAAATTTGGATGTTTGTTTTTTATGCAACAAATTTCACAGCTGCAGCTTAACTAGGCTGATTGGAATGTCCAAACAAAACAGGTGTGATTTGTCTAAAATTTCCTTTCCTGGGGCCTTCGCGTGTGCGTGTGTGCGTGTGTGTGTGTGTGTGTGTGTGTGTGTTGCCATGGATAGTCACAAGGAAAATTAGAGAGCGGTAAGTATTAAATTTTCCTTTTTACTGCAGTGGTTCTCAGCCTCAGTCCTCAAGTACCCCAGACAAGATAAATTCACAAAACATGTCCTATCTAAAACAGCTGTTCAAAATACCAAGCCATTGACTGTGATTTAAAGCACATGTGCAAGATGAAGGAAAACCTGCAAACATGGCCTGTTGGGGGTACTTGAGAAGCACTGATTTAGAGCACTGCGCTAAAATCTAGCTCAAGGCAATCCTATTCTAATTGTGGGCATTTGAGGGAAACCAAGTGAGTGTTAGAACCCCTGCTTGTCTTTTTTAGGTTGGGCTTTGCGTCCATTTTCTTAAAATTGGCTTCACTTCCTGTCACACAGCCAAACAGGAATTGAGGGTAAAACCCTACCAATGTCTTTTCTTGGGGACACACAGATCAATCTAACTAGCAGCGCCGGCCCAAGACATGGTGCTGCCTGGGACCAAGAATGAAATGCTGCCCCCCCCCAAAAAAAAACACGCCCACCAAAACGCCCCCACATTCATTATTTTATATCATGATAAGTAAAATTTTATTTATCAGAAAAGCAGAGTTACATGCAACAGCACCATATGCAAAATTACATGACATACCATTACGTTCAAATCCAAACCACAAACTCCAGTGTTATTTTGTGTTTATCTCATGTTAATTGGTTACAACTATATTGTTGTGTATACACTATTGAGGTCCCTAACAGCCAATTGGGGTCCTCAATCACATTATTGCCCATTTGTGCCAGAGGGGATTGAGCCAAATTCTGGGGGTTGACAGGCAGAGTGCAGGCCCAAAACTAAACTAGCAGCTCCTACGGGGGCAGTGCTACAGTTAGATGACAGGCTAGTAAATTTTTGTCAAATGACAGTAATGACAAGCTCTTACCTGCTAACACAGTAACAAACACTGGAGTCGAAGACAGGCAGCAGGGTGCAGACAGACGATCCCGCCACAAATATACAGGAGATGGTCAGAGACTGTGTGCAGACAATGATACAGGAGATGGTCAGAGACTGTGTGCAGACAATGATACAGGAGATGGTCAGAGACTGTGTGCAGACAATGATACAGGAGATGGTCAGAGACTGTGTGCAGACAATGATACAGGAGATGGTCAGAGACTGTGTGCAGACAATGATACAGGAGATGGTCAGAGACTGTGTGCAGACAATGATACAGGAGATGGTCAGAGACTGTGTGCAGACAATGATACAGGAGATGGTCAGAGACAACACGGTAAACACTGGAGCCACAGAAAGACAGCAGGGTGCAGACAGGCGATCCTGCCACACACAGTAAGACTCTGCCACGCCAGTCGGCTCCCGCATCATTGGGTTTGATTGACAGCAGCGGGGCCAATGGCTGCGCTGCTATCAATCTATCCAATCAGGACCCGAGACACCGGCTGTGGAGCTGGTGTGCTCGTCCCCGTCGTGGGAAAAACCAGGCTCAGGTAAGTAAAAGGGAGGCTGCTGCATCACAGGAGGTTTTTTACCTTAATGCATAGAATGCATTAAGGTAAGAAACCTTGAGACCCCTTTCACACGCCCATAGCGTTGGCGGTAAAATATCGGCAAAACACCGCTATTTTACCGTCGGATTTGTGGCACATTTCACCCACTAGCGGGGCGCTTTTAACCCCCGCTAATGGCCGAGAAAGGGTTAAAATCGCCCGCAAGGAGTGGAGGAGTGGTGTATACAGCGCTCCTAAAGTGACCCAAAGATGCTGCTTGCAGGACTTTTTTTTTTAACATCCTGCAAGCGCAGCGCCCCAGTGTGAAAGCTTTTTAGCGCTAAAATGCCTATAATGCACCTCAGTGTTTTCATGCAGTTTTGTTAGACCCCTTTCACACTGGAGGCATTTTTCAGGCGCTTTTGGGCTTAAAATAGCGCCTGTAAAGCGCCTCCCCTGGAGTCCCAGTGTGAAAGCCTAAGTGCTTTCACACTGGGATGATGCGCTGGCAGGATGTTAAAAAAAAGTCCTGCAGGCTGCATCTATAGGGCGGTGGAGGAACGGTGTATACGCCCCACTAGAGGTCGAATAGCGCCGCTAAAACGACGGTAAAGCGCCGCTAAAACTAGCAGTGTTTTACCATCAATGCCCACCTGCCCCCGTGTGAAAGCAGCCTTAATGTTTTTTTTAAATTGTGTTTTTTGTGCTGTACATACAGGGCAGGCAATGGCATCCTGAGAAGAACATGTGCCATATGTCACCTCTACTGACAATGATCTATCCTGCACAGAGAGGGAGTTGAAACACAGCAGTAACCTTTTTTATGCCTGTTCCCATTAAAATTCATGACATGACCATTGCATCTTGATTAGAAACCAAGAAAACAATACAAATCATTTTATAGTTTGCATTTTTTTAACCACTTGCTTACTGGGCACATAACCCCCTTCCTGCCCAGGCAAAATTTCAGCTTTCAGCACTGTCACGCTTTGAAAAACAATTGCGCGGTCGTGCCACGTAGCTCCCAAACAAAATTGACGTCCTTTTTTCCCCCACAAATAGAGCTTTCTTTTGGTGGTATTTGATCATTTCTGCGGTTTTTATTTTTTGCCCTATAAACAAAAAAAGAGCGTCAATTTTGAAAAAAACACAATATTTTTTACTTTTTGCTATAATAAATATCCCAATTTTTTTTTTTAAATATATATTTTTTTTCTCAGTTTAGGCCGATACGTATTTTTCTACATATTTTAGGTAAAAAAATATAAAAATAAGCGTATAATGATTGCTTTGCGCAAAAGTTATAGCACCTACAAAATAGGGGATGGAATTATGACATTTTTTTTATTACTTTTTTTTTTCCTAGTAATGGTGGCGATCTGCGATTTTTATTGTGACTGCGACATTATGGCGGACACATCGGACACTTTTGACACATTTTTGGGACCATTCACATTTATACAGCGAACAGTGCTATAAATATGCACTGATTACTGTATAAATGTGACTGGCAGGGAAGGGGTTAACACTAGGGGGCGAGGAAGGGGTTAAATGTGTTCCCTATTAGTGATTCTTACTGTGCGGGGAGGTGACTGACTGGGGGAGGAGACCGATGGTTGTCCCTATGTACAAGGGACACACCATCGGTCTCCTCTCCCTGACAGGACGTGGATCTGTGTGTGTTTTTACACACACAGATACACGTCCTTGGCTCTGTGACAGCTAATCGCGGGTACCTGGCGGACATCGCGACCGCCAGGCACGCGCATCGGCACCCGAGTGACACGGCGGGCACAGCTTTTCCCCGATGCGCGCCCACAGCGGCGCGCATCGCGGAAGTAAACAGGAGGACGTCCATGGACGCCCTCCCGGCAATTGAGCCCCGCGCCCGCGCTGTAGACGTCTTTTGTCTATAGCGCGGGCGCAAAGTGTTTAAAAGAATAAAGTTTTGCTTTAAATTACAGGGAAAACATGGGTACAATACACATTAAAAATCCCACATAACTCACCCTTTTTATCAGAGGCAGAGAGGCAGCCCAGGCTCAACTCACAAGGTCACTGTCCAGGGCACAGCCACAGCAGAATTCCTCCTACACTGAATCCCATTCCCAACCCTGTGGTGGATGAGGTGTGTGGGCGGAGCAATCTTGATTGGCGCGGAGGCTGAGCGCTGTGAATGCTGGGGCGGCCGCGGCCTCCTGACGTCACCGGTTGCTAGGCAACGGTCGGGACTCGGCAGACACAGTGCAGGAGAAAGCAGCATTAGCAGCTGCACCGCACAGGCATAGCGCACCGCGGCGCCGACCAGCATCCGCTCCGCTCCGCTTCGCTCTGCTCTCTGCCCTGACTGAATGTCACACACTGACTGCCGCCCCCTCCTAAATGCCGCCTGGTACCACGGTCCCATTGGGTCCCATGGTAGGGCCGGCCCTGCTAACTAGTGTCCAAATTAAGCAAATTGCACTCTAGCACTTTGTTGTGTACACCCCAAATGGTTAGGTAGTTTGGGGTTTAGTAAAGGCAAATCCACTCTGCAGTACAAGTGTAGTCGCTAAAAATCTGAGGGGAAGCACTGGTGATTTTAACATCCAATCATGTAGAAGCAAAGATGGTGTTTTTTTTTTTCCTTGCATGTCCCCCTCGGATCTCCAGCAAGTGCACTTGTAGTGCAAAGTGGATTTGCCTTTAGTAAAACCCCAAAGTCCAAGATGCCTAATAATTTGGGGTGTACACAGCAAAATTCTGGAGTGCAATTTACATAATGGGGAAACTATTTAGATTGACCTGTGTGTCCCCAAGGAAAGACATTGGTAGGGATTTACCCTCACTTCCTGTTTGGCTATGTGACAGGAAATGAATAAATTTGAAGGAGAAAGTGGCAAAATTTGGGAGTTGTCTTCACCCTATCAGGGGTGCAGACATCCCCAAAAACTGAGCAGACTTCTAATCCCTTTGCACTCTATCGCCAAGCAAAAATAAAAGGATTTCATTTAGTTTAACTTTGCAAAGACGCATTCCTAAGTACAACTGTGATGCATGTCAATGGCCCATTTAGCCCTTGTTTAATATAAAACACCAGTTGCCTTTCACTAGAAACATTTGTTAGTCCAGTCCTGGAAATATGCATCTGCTTTACTATTATTTTCCATAAAATTTGAGTTCCTGCAGCTAGATGTGCCAAATGCATGTAAATGCTTGACCACTGTGTATATGAGATGCGCAACTGCTGTGTGCGCACAGGTATGCGCATATGTAGTCCTCGGAAAGCAGTGGCCAGCACACAAGATTGACATCACGCCCCTACAGGAAGTTGCTTGTACTGAGGAAGAAATGATCCTTATTTTTTTAACATGGGGTGGTGTTTGTGTGGGTCCCTAACACACATTAAAACATATTAGGGCCAATTTAGACAGGATCTGATTTACAGCTTGTTTTTAGATTGTAGGAGGAAACCGGAGTACCTGGAGGAAACCCATGCAGCCACAGGGAGATCATGAAAACTCCAGGCAGATGGTGTCACGGATGGTATTCGAACCAGCGACCCTTTTTGCTACTAGGTGAAAGTGCTAACCACTACACCACTGTGCTGCACAAATATGTATCTAGAGATGTAGGTTCTTGTGTCCACTTGTGAAAATACAAGTGGGTCATGGCACATCTACGTTCCAAATTTGGCACTTAAGAGGGTCATGCACTATGCAATCTGATTGGCCAATCTCTGTAAAACTCGAGATTTCGGCAAACTAGGTAATAGGAATACGCACTTGAACAATTAATTGAAATTTTTGGAAATCAAACAGGCTCCTGCCTAATCTAATTTTTATCATTTTTATATATTTTTTTTAAGATTGCAGTCTATGGTCACCTTTAAAGATCAAGATCTGAAAATATTAATTTATTGGGTTTAAAAACACTTTTCTGTTCTTTGTAATATATTGAAAGATTTGTGTGAAAATAGAAAAAAATAACATTTCAAAAATATATTAGAAGTAATAGGAATGAAATTAGAATCAAAAGGGTTAATTAAGTGAGAACACCTACTAATTGCTTAACAAGACACATCCAATGAGATGGGCGTGCGCTATTATCAATGAGAAAACAGCAGTTACCCTGGCACCAGTTTCCGTTTACATTATTATTATCGCGTTGAGCGTCTGCGTGCGCCAGTTCACACGCCCAATCAATGATTTATCCGGTGCACCAATTAAGGTATGAACCGCCGCAAATAATTGTTCTTAGTAAATCAGCCCCACTGTGTTATATATACTACACTGCCTGCACTGACTGTATATAGAGTCTACACTAAATGCAAAGTATATATTAGACTGTAAATATATATTAAATACACTGCCTGCACGCCACTAACTAACCTGCCTGCCTAATCTAGCTCAATCTATCTCCGTCCACACACTATACACGCCCGCTATGTAAGCAGTCTTATATAGTGTGGGGCCTGAACTTAGTCCCCCTGAGCCATGATTGGCCAAAGGCACCCTGCCTTTGGCCAATTATGGCTCTCGCAGCAGAGTGCGCTGTGATTGGCCAAAGCATGCAGGTCAGGTGCATGCTTTGGCCAATCATCAGACGTCAATGCACTGCAATCTCGCAGTGCATTATGGGGCATTCCGGGGCACTCGAATCTCCCGCTAACACCCCATATGTTTGGTTAGTTTGCGAGCAAACGAGCACCCGATGTTCGAGTCAAACTTATGCTCGACTCGAACCGCAGGCTCATCCCTAATCATCATATAACAAATCTGATGCATAGCTCTTTTTTTACTCTTTGTTTATTTGACAATAGTTACTAATGAGAACATAGCGACTGCTTCAGATATCATATTGAAAACATTTTATTCAATTTTACCAGGGATTATTAGCCCCTGTTTGCAAATACGGTAGAGAGGGCATGGCATGTAGATATTAAATATACAAAGGTAGAGGCTGTATCTTGGTTCAGATGGGATTCCTGCTGAATGATATAAGAGCTATGAGTGTGAGCTTTGTCATGGAAATTTAAAGGGTAACAACTACACTTTTGCAGGGGGGGGAATAGCAAATAAAGAAAAAATCATATAGCACATATAATTGTGACACTAATCATATTGTAGTTGAATGTTATTAAAAATTCCATTTCCTTTTTATACTGTTGCCACTGTAATTTTCTGAGAATTCGTTGCAATATGGCTACCTGGAGTTGTTTTGTAAACAGAGTGTGTACTGACCACTCCCCAGAAACATAATTTCCTGCTTGTGCTCACTAATTTCCCCAGAAGTCTGCCTAAGATACAAGTCAGATTTCAGGCATCCCCTGCAACAAAAATTGAATTTTTGGAGAGATACTTTCAGTAGGAACACATATAAAGGGATGCAGACCAAGCAGCTTTCCTCATTAGTGCCCTGCAGCTGCACAACTGATAATTATGAAACCACTCCCATTAGCCCCACTCAGTAAAGAGGCACAGACAAACACACATGTATTTCTTCAGAATAACTTCAGAATAACAAAAGGTAGGAATCTGCAACAAAGGTTGTTATAATCCTTGCAATGTACATAGATCACCCAAAGGGGAATGTTTTTTTCTAAACAAAATTGGAATTACGCTTTAAGGGAAAACCATAGTCCATAGTCACATAGAAATCCATAGTCACACTTTCATTTTATAACACCAGAATTGTAAAAGCAATACAAAAGTTAATTTTGATGATCCAATGATCCAATATAAGCTTACTTGAAAACTCTCCCTTCTTTTTGTGATTGCTTCCTGTCTTTTGGCCATCTCTTTCCACATCTTCCTGGATTCCCTGCATGATTTGAACCTTCTCCTCTGCTCATTCCTTTGGTTTACATTTGATCTCTAAGGACTGCATAACTAATTGATACCTTGCTGCCTGCAAACAGTGATACCTGTACTAAGTGCCTTCTGAAAATTTTCCTCTAAGCACCTTCAGATACCAAGCACTATGATATGAAATGTGTGACACAGCGGTGCAAATGCACAGGGCATAGTAGATATGTGTCACAGAATTCAAGGAAGTAAATTTGTGGAATTCTTCAAAAAGTATGTTTTCAAACTTCAAGATCAAACAGGTTAATAGTAGTAGGCCAGAAATAATAGAAATTTACTGTAAAATGACTATATGATTTACATTTTGACCATAGATGCTCTCTAAAATTCAGCAATGAGAGTTGATCAGTTGTCCCCAACTGCCAATAGATAAGTTGCTGCAGCATAATTGCCAACAGTCATGGATTGGCCGGGACATTCCTGGGATTCAAACCCTTTTCCCGAATTTATTTTGTCCCGGCCAATCCGTTTTTTTTTCCGGTTTCCGCGATTTTGGCCGCCGCCGTCGCTAGAGGTCCATGGCCGGCGGAGACAATGCCCCGCTGCAAGTCCATCTGTGTTGGAAAGGGGCGGGGATGGGCGGCGCCACAGCTTAATTATTTTTTTTGCACCCACGCGGTCGGCTCCGCCTCTATTTTGTTCCCCCTCGGGGATGGGGAAACAGTAATGGCGGCCGAGACAGGAGACACCTGGTTAAGGGGGGACTCCGCTGGGGACGCCTGATGTAAGGGGGGACTCCGCTGGGTACGCTTGATGTAAGGGGGGACTCCGCTGGGTACGCTTGATGTAAGGGGGGACTCCGCTGGGTACGCTTGATGTAAGGGGGGACTCCGCTGGGGACGCCTGATGTAAGGAGGGACTCCGCTGGGTACGCCTGATGTAAGGGGGGACTCCGCTGGGGACGCCTGATGTAAGGGGGGACTCCGCTGGGGACGCCTGATGTAAGGGGGGACTCCGCTGGGGACGCCTGATGTAAGGGGGGACTCCGCTGGGGACGCCTGATGTAAGGGGGGACTCCGCTGGGGATGCCTGATGTAAGGGGGGACTCCGCTGGGGACGCCTGATGTAAGGAGGGACTCCGCTGGGTACGCCTGATGTAAGGGGGGACTCCGCTGGGGACGCCTGATGTAAGGAGGGACTCCGCTGGGTACGCCTGATGTAAGGGGGGACTCCGCTGGGTACGCCTGATGTAAGGGGGGACTCTGCTGGGTACGCCTGATGTAAGGGGGGACTCTGCTGGGTACGCCTGATGTAAGGGGGGACTCCGCTGGGGACGCCTGATGTAAGGGGGGTCTCCGCTGGGTACGCCTGATGTAAGGGGGGACTCCGCTGGGGACGCCTGATGTAAGGGGGGAACCCGCTGGGGACGCCTGATGTAAGGGGGGACTCCGCTGGGGACGCCTGATATAAGGGGGGACTCCGCTGGGGACGCCTGATGTATGGGGGGACTCCGCTGGGGACGCCTGATGGCATCTGGTGGCAGGCGACGTGGCAGGTGACACACTCAGGGATAACAGTGATTCGGCATTATGGTGAGTTGAATGATTTCATTTTATATTAAAATGTAATAATAGAAATAATGCACTTCAGTCATCCTGACACCATAACAACCATGGTGCTGGGATAATTGAAGAGCTAACACCAGGTGTTTGTAGTATCTTTATCTGCTGATTGTTAAACTCTGGAATACACATATTTCTATTGTGGTGTAGGATCTGGGCCTGCTGTCCCTCCATCCTTCCCTCCCTCTTTCTTTCTCTCTTTCTTTCTCCCTCCATGCCTCATTCATCTCAGACTCTAACCACACACCCTTTGAGCCACGCCCATTTAAGCCACTCCCACTACCTGTGTAAAACACACCCATTTTTTGCCGCACCAAATTTTCTGCTAGGGTGTGACACACCTACAAACCAATTCCCTGCCCCCTAATTATAGCAAGGCCCCGCCTACATGCGAAAAAGTGTCCCCGATTTTTTTTTGCAATGTTGGCAACTATGCTGCAGCAGGGAGAACACACAAACACCCAGGTGCTTGGAGTGATGTACTGTATAAGCTGTTCTAGTTCATCACTATGCCCAGATCTTGTGGTCATTGTGCGACCTTGAAGAACAGTCACACAGTTGAAGAGTTACAAACTTAAAACAGAAACTAGCTTAATTTAAAAAAATGGCTAATCAGGCAGATTACATTAAAAATTTAATTAAATTTTAGCTCAAAATTACTTGAAACTAAAATAGTAAATACCCACTTCATGCCCTTAGGACATACCTGAAGCCATGACCACTGTATCTGTATTCTGTGTCGCTGGACCGCATGATAGATATTGTAAAACATTTATCTATTTTTTTAACGTTTGTCAAAGTGTATAGTGTGTTTATTTGCTGTTTACATTCTTTTTTTTTTAATGAGTAGGTAGGGGTACTATACTGTAAACCCCTTTCTCGCTCATCAGGAGGGGGGGGGGGGGTAATATCCAAGGACATCCCTCAATTTTGTTTCCATTAGTACATGTTCCTCAGGGCAAAGCCCAGCCCTCCATGCTACTTGTGACAATCCTTTGCCTATGAGCCGTGAAAATAGCCAATACAGATTTAAAAATTTTTGCTCCTATTGACTTCAATGGGGTTTGGAATAATGTTCAAAACTTCAGCACATTATGATGAACCCAGGTACATTTTGCTCATCCCTACTATGAAAGTATTAACCCCTTGGAGCCGGCGCCTCCTGGCCCTTTAAGGGGTTTAGAATGCCGGGAGGTGGGGCGGGGTTTATGATCATGTGACCGCCATGATTGGCTGTCATGGCGGTTACAAGATCTGAAAGCTCCCGATCGCAAGTAGCAATGGGGAGCTTTCCGTTAGCTGCCGGTAACAGTGATGGGAGTGCGCAGGGAGTGCACTCTCGGCACAGCTGTATTTGCACTATTGAACGCAAATATGCGCCCGCTCAGCGCCAAGGCCCACCCACCAAGAGGCTGCATATTTTCGTGCGGCCGGCGCCAATGTGTTAAAGCTGATTGCTTATCATGACTGCAAAGAAAATTTGCATTTTCAACCTGGGGATTGGCAACTACATTTTTTTTTAATGAATGAATGAACTAATATCAGCAACAGTCAGGGTGTACAGGGACTTTTTTCAGGCCATCTATAAGTAAATGAACAGTTAGCTTTGCTGATTATGCGAGGTCAGCAAAGGTTGTAAAAAAAAAAAAACCCAGAGCAGTGCATGATTGTTGCAGTCTCTAAAATGTCCATGGCTTTCAAAAAAAAAAATTCTTAAACACATTTTATTAATGGCTTTCAAAATTGATGTAGTGTACTTAAAAAAAAAACTTTCATTTTTTATATGTAATAACTAGGGATGGGCTATCTGTTCGAGTAGAAAATGAGTTTGACTCGAACATGGGCTGTTCGCGCCAAATTCGAGCGGCGCGTCACGGCCCATAATGCACTGCATCATCACAGTGCATTGCTGGCTGATGATTGGCCAAGCATGCACTATGACCCGCATGCTTTGGGCAATCACAACGCCGTCAGCAAAGAGAGACATAATTGGCAGGGTTCCTTTGGGCAATTATGGCTCAGGGGGTTAAGTCCACGCACCACACTATATAAAGCCGCCTGCACTATGGCCTTGTGTAGTGTGTTTCGGCGGAGAGAGAGAAATAGAGAGAGAGAGAGAGTCTCATTTAATTTACTTTGAGCAGGCAGGCGATTCAGTTAGCTGCAGTGTATTTAGTATATATATGTCCTGCCCACTGGTTACATCAAAGGGGCTGACCTGCCTAACTGTGTCAGAGTGAGCTGGGGTTGCCTTCCACTAAATGCACAGCAGAAGGATCAATTATTGGCAATGTTCTACGAGCAGTGGTCACTGTATCCTCAGAACTTTTCCCCATCTGGGTATAGGTTAACTTCGAAGGACGAATGATTCTCTTGGCTCTTTGTTCTCTTGTGGTGGCCGTTTCTCCCCTCACTGTATCTTCTTCTAAAGTGGGGGTATTGGGCTCCAAAGCTTTTGGTACATCCAGATCAGACGTAGGAAGATGTAGGGAGTAGTCTTGATGCCTAGTGGAAGGTGACCATTCTTCAACCAGAGGACTAGACGGAACAAACTCAGTGGCTTCCACATTCAATGTACTATCCACAGTACCTTCAGAGGGTGGAAGATCTATAGACGGGGGTTCTGGGGTCTGAGAAGGCCACAACCATCCAAGCTCTTCTTCTTCCAAACTCTGCTCCGAGACACCCATTTCTCCAGACTGAGAGACCTGAGACCGAGTGTATGGCCTAGGTGTCTCCAAGCTTGAGGACGGTCCAGGGGAATCTTCCACAGGTGGTATCCGAACCGCTTCTGAAAGTGGGAGTAAATGGTTTCTGTGCCATGTCTTCAGTGACCCTATCTCCCCTTCTGGTTTTAGCTGATACACCGGCAGATCTGGTAACTTCTTACAGATCACATATGGTTCAGGTCTCCATCTGTCTGCTAACTTATGCTTCCCTGGAACTCCTAGGTTGCGCAGCAGCACTCGGTCTCCTGGCTGGAGGTCCTGGATTCAAACCTTGAGGTCGAAGTTCCTCTTGTTCCGGGCTCCTCTTTGTTCTGAGGCTACTTGAGCCTGTTCAAAAGCCAACTTCAAACTCTTCCTCAGTCTGTCAACATAGACCTTGTGTGAGGTGGCTGAAGTGCGATCCGTGGATATGCCGAATGCCAGATCCACAGGCAGTCTTGCTTCCCTGCCAAACATAAGGCGATATGGAGAGTACCCTGTGGCATTGCTAGTGGTACTGTTGTAGGCGTGCACGATGGCCGCTATATGCTTGCTCCAGTGCTGCTTCTGCTCACTACTTAGAGTCCCCAACATATTTAATAGAGTCCTGTTGAACCTCTCTGGCTGACCATCACCCTGAGGGTGATAAGGGGTGGTGCGGGTCTTTTTGATACCCAAAGAGTCCAACAGTTTCTTGATCAATCGACTCTCAAAGTCTCTCCCTTGGTCAGAGTGCAAGCGTTGTGGCAGTCCATAGTGCACAAAGTACATCTCTACTAAGATTTTAGCTACAGTGGAGGCCTTCTGGTCTTTGGCTGGAAAAGCTTGGGCATAGCGGGTGAAATGGTCGGTTACCACCAGAACATTTCCTTGTCCACTTAAGTCAGGTTCGAGACAGAGAAAGTCAATGCACACCAAGTCCAAGGGTCCTTGACTCTGCAGATGGCCCATTGGGGCAGCTTGACGAGGCAATGTCTTCCTCTGGATACAGTGTGCACAGGAGTGGCAGTATTCTTCCACTTCAGCCCGCATACAGGGCCAATAGAACCTATCCCTTACAAGTTGGAATGTTCGTTCAGCCCCCAAGTGGCCATGATCATCATGTAAGGCAGTCAAACCGGTTCCTCTGTACTTCTCCGGCAAAAATAACTGCCACTTATTTCCAGGTCATCAGAGGGGCCCCTTCGGTAGACCACCCCTTGATGCACCTGCAACCTGTCCCATTCCTTGTGGACCAACCAAGCCACCTTTGAGGGGTCCTTCAAAAGTCTGTCTGGATCCTGGTCTTCCAATGTCTCCAGTGCTAACCTTCCCCAAGGATCTTCCAGCTGGTCTCTCCTTAAGTCCTTCTTGGACAATTTGGGTAGGTCATCCTCTCCGACTTGGGTCACATTGCAGTAACACTTAGGCACTCCCACGGCAGAAACGCTGATCTCTTCAGCCCTCGACCCGCCACTTGCTTGAAGCTGTACTCCTTGACACAGGGCCCGTACCCCATCTGGGGTTACCTGGGTCCAATCTTCTGGATGGTGGGTGGGTGCATGGCCTCTTCTGGACAGTGCGTCCGCATCACGGTTTCCAGCTCCGGGACTATACTTCAGGCTGAAGTTGAACCCGGCTAGGGGGCCAACCAACGGTGACCAGTGGCATCCAGCTTAGCCGTGGTGAAGAGATAGGTGAGTGGATTATTGTCAGTCTTTACTGTGAAGTCCGCTCCGTACAGGTAATCTCTGAGTTTATCTGCGACCGCCCATTTTAGGGCCAGGAACTCCAACTTGTGGGTGGGGTAGTTCTTTTTGGCGGGTGCCAAACTTCTGCTAACGTAGGCAACTGGGCGCAACTGCCCTTCATACTCTTGGTATAGCACCCCTCCTAGGCCATCATGGCTGGCATCTTCATGCAGTTCATAAGGCTTCTTTGGATCAGAATAGGCCAGGACTGGTGCTGTGGTAAGACTCTTCTTTAACATCTGGAAGGCCTCCTCGCACTCCCCTGTCCACTGGTCTTCCACAGACTCTCCAGGCTTCCTGGGACCAGTATCATCCTCCTCTCCTTCCGTCTTCAGTAACTCATTTAGGGGTCTGGCAATTTTTACAAATCCTTCCACAAATCTACGGTAGTAGGAACAGAAGCCTAAAAAGGACCTGAGCTCAGTCACTGTAGTTGGTCGGGGCCAGAAGGTGACTGCCTCCAGTTTATCCGGGTCTGTAGACACTCCTTCAGCAGATACTATGTGTCCCAAATAGTGGACTGAGGATTGATAAAACTGGCATTTTTCTCTGGAAAGTTTCAGTCCCTCCTCACTAAGTCGTTTCAGGACCTTCTCTAACCTTTCTTCATGCTCTTCCAGAGTCTTCCCAAAGACAATGATGTCGTCTAGGTACACCAGGACTTCGATCAGATTCATGTCCCCAACGGTCTTCTCCATCAACCTCTGGAAGGTAGCAGGGGCTCCTGACAGGCTTTGGGGCATCCTATTAAATTCATAGAATTCCACTGGGGTGATGAAGGCCGTCTTCTCCTTATCTTCAGGGTGCATGGGGATTTGATAATACCCACTCTTCAGGTCCATGACGCTGAACCACTTGGTCCCAGACAGACTCTGCAGAGCATCTTCTATTCTGGGGGTAGTATACTGGTCAGGAAGGGTCCTCCGGTTAAGAGTCCTATAGTCTATGCAGAGTCTCAGCGACCCGTTTTTCTTCCTTACCACCACGATGGAGGAGGCATATGGACTTCTGGACTCTTTAATGACCCCTGTCCTCTTTAGCTCTGCCAACTGTTCCCGCAAATCTTCCAGATCAGCCAGGGGAACTCTTCGGATCCTCTCCCGAAAGGGCTTGTCTTCTTGAAGACAGATTTTATGGGTGGCACTTCTCGCACACCCTACATCAAACTCAACTTCAGAGAATATTCTCCGCCACCGAATCAGCTGAGCCTTGGCTCTCTCCATCCATTTCTGTGGCAAGGCCGTATCTTCAAGGCAGAGCTCTTCCAAGGTGGCTTCTCCATCTTTTGACTTCAATTCAGACAGGGTCACTGGGGTAGCAGGGTTCACCTTGCCCAGTAGCACCCGGGCTGGGATCTTCACAGGAGAATTTGTGACATTTCTAACACTCACTGGAATCTGTCCCTTGGGTTTCTTCAGTGCCCTCAAAGGGACCACTTCAGGGAGTACTTACAATCCTTGGTGGGTGTTGAAGGGGTCTGGTTCCACGACCACAAAGGGACCTGGCTGCTCCCAGGAGAGTTTTACTGTAGCCTGAAGACAGATCACCTCACCAGGCTGTAGTATCTTCTCTCTTCTAGACAGTCTCCAGACTTTTCCCACCCCCTCTTCCAGGGCCTTCTGCTCCAGGATCATCTTCTGGTAGACCTGTTGCAGCATGGGGTGAATCTTCTGTCTGAGAGGACTCCGTTCTTGCACCAACGGGGTCAGCAGTCTCCGGACCAAATCAGTGTTGGTCCCTATCAGCATGGACATCGTATTGGCTCCTGGAGAGCGAGGGCACACCACCGCCAAATTGTCAAAAGGGGGTCAAAGGCCAACCTGATCGAAACATAGCCATCGTAGGGGAAACTGCGAGTGCCAATTTCCCCTATCTTCAGGTCTTCCAGCTTCTGCAAAGGTACGTGACTCAAATGCTTCTGATAAAAGTCTCTGTATAAGAGAGTCACTTGGGCTCCTGTGTCTAGGAGTGCCTTTGCGTAGACTCCCTCCACTTGAACGGAGACTAGAGGGGAGGGCCCAACCAATTTATCCGGGAACTTCTTATGAGATATTTTCTCCCTGGGACTCCTTGATTTTCCAATGTTTTTTTTTTTCTTTTTCCATTTCTCTCTAGACCTCAACCCTTTTTGAACCTGGTATGCATTGACCTTCTTCTGGTTTTCAAATTGCAACTCCCGACAGACAGTATGGGAGTTTTTAGGAGGGGCATTGTTGCCCTTCTTTTTTTCCTCTGCTTGTCTCTGGATTTTCTTGGAGCTTTCTGTAGGTAGCGGGCACCCGGCTGACTCCTTCACCGGGGCCCTCTGAAGTTTTCCGCCGGCTGGTATTGAGTGTCTCGGCTCTTTCTTGGACTGGGGCACCTTCTGTCAGGGTGACCAACCCCTCCACAATTTAAGCAGACAATCTCCTTCCAGATTTTTGGGGATGCTGGAATAGTGACATTCCGTTCCGGTTCCTTCCAGATCTCTTCTTTCTCCTTGACTCCAGGGTTCTTGGCCAATAAAGACGTCAATAAGTCCAGTACTTGGGCCATTTGAGACTTCAAGGTTTCTACTTTTGGGTCACATTCTGTGACTACTGTCGTTCTGACTCCTACCGAAACAGGCGGGGTGGTTCTCTCAAACCCCTCTTGATCCTTCATCAGGGCCTCCTCTTCCCTTATGATCTGCACAAGGTCTGTGTAGTTCAGGGCCATGACTCCGTCAGAGGTCTTCAGATGGAGCCAGACTGGGTCCGACCGTAAGGCTTCCATTAGAATCTGTTTCATCCTGGTAGCATCTATGACCTGTGGTTGCATCCCTTTTCTCAGTACAATCTGGCACAGCATTCTATTCAGTCTCCGGACATACTCAGACAACTTCTCCTTTGGCTGTTGGAAGGTATATTCAAATTTATACACCAAGTCTGACACCTTCTCCAGCTGGCCAAACTCTTCCTGCAACATAGACAAATAATCCATTGCTGTACACACAGTATTGCTGCACCTAAGGTTTTTCACCGCCTCAGCAGCAGGGCCTTTCAAGCTCTCACTGATGCGCTGCTTCTTCTGCGCTTCTGGAACTTCCCAACCTTCTTCTGCCTGCATTGCCTGCTCGATACAAGTATCAAAATCTTCCTCCCCGGGTGGCACAGGCTGTGTTCCTGAAAACACGCAAAGTTTCCGGTACCCAGCTTCCACATGCACCGTGTTATTATTTTGGCATTTAACGACAAAGTCCCCCAAAGCAGTCAACAGTTCGGGACCTATGGCGGTCAGGGGTGACTTTGGTGCTTTCGTTTCGCTACTGCCTCCCATTTGGGAGAGGAGTGACGGAGATAACTGTGGGGAGGTCCGTGGGGACTCTTTCTTCACAGCCCCAGTATGCACTAAGCGATACGTTCTGTCATCCTAAGTCTTTTATACTTTGCCCTTTGAACTCCTCTGGGACTCCTCTTGTCCACTCTATTAGTGTATATGTCCCCGCTGCATTTGTCTTCACATCTACCGGCCATGCTTTCCATTTTGGGGAGATTGACATTATTAGTTGTTTTATCTCTTCTTTCTCCCGGATCTCTCCCGGGAGTTCAACGACTACCGCCCGGAGTGGATCCACGCCCTCCTCTGCGCACCATTCTATTACTGCCTGTGAGTCCATGCTGGTATTTCAGGCCGCCTTGATCGCAGCGTGCAATATACACGGGTCCCGGACCGAGCCCCCACATAGTTACATAGTTACATAGTTAGTCAGGTTGAAAAAAGACAAAGTCCATCCAGTTCAACCATAAAAATAAAAAAATATTGTGCAATCCCATATACCCAATTCTATACCCACAGTTGATCCAGAGGAAGGCAAAAAACCCCAGCAGAGCATGATCCAATTTGCTACAGCAGGTTAAAAAATTCCTTCCTGATCCCCCGAGAGGCAATCGGATTTACCCTGGATCAACTTTACCTAGAACTATTAGTACTCAGTTATATTATGTACATTTAGGAAAGTATCCATGCCTTTCTTAAAGCAATCTACTGAGCTGGCCAGAACCACCTCTGCAGGGAGTCTGTTCCACATTTTCACAGCTCTTACTGTGAAGAAACCTTTCCGCATTTGGAGATGAAATCTTTTTTCTTCTAGACGTAAAGAGTGCCCCCTTGTTCTCTGTGTTGACCGTAAAGTGAATAACTCATCACCAAGATCAATATATGGACCCCTTATATATTTGTACATGTTAATCATATCCCCCCTTATTCTCCTCTTCTCAAGAGTGAATAAATTCAGCTCCTCTAATCTTTCTTCATAGCTGAGCTCCTCCATGCCTCTTATCAGTTTGGTTGCCCTTCTCTGCACTTTCTCCAGTTCCCCGATATGCTTTTTGAGAACTGGTGCCCAAAACTGAACTGCGTATTCCAGATGAGGCCTTACTAATGATTTGTACAGGGGCAAAATGATGTCTCTCTCTCTGGAGTCCATACCTCTCTTAATACAAGAAAGGACTTTGCTCGCTTTGGAAACCACAGCTTGGCATTGCATGCCATTATTGAGCTTATGATCTACCAAAACCCCCAGATCCTTTTCCACTACGGATCCCCCCAGTTGTATTCCCCCTAGTATGTATGATGCATTCATATTCTTAGCCCCCAAGTGCATAACTTTACATTTATCAACATTAAACCTCATCTGCCACATAGTCGCCCAATTAGACAGGGCATCGAGGTCGGCTTGTAAATTGGAGACATCCTGCAAGGATGTCATTCCACTGCATAGCTTGGTGTCATCTGCAAAGACAGAAATGTTACTTTTGATCTCAGACCCAATATCATTTATAAAGATATTAAAAAGTAAGGGTCCCAGCACTGAACCTTGGGGTACACCACTGATAACCTTAGACCATTCAGAGTAAGAATCATTAACTACTACTCTCTGAATTCTGTCTTGTAGCCAGTTTTCTATCCATTTACAAACTGATATTTCCAATCCTGTAGACTTTACCTTACACATGAGCCGTGTGTGGGGAACTGTATCAAACGCTTTTGCAAAATCCAAGTATACCACGTCCACAGCCACGCCTCTGTCCAAGGTTTTACTTACCTCTTCATAAAAAGAAATCAGGTTTGTCTGACAACTTCTGTCTTTCATGAATCCATGCTGTCTGTTGCTGAAATAGTTTTTTTCCAGCAATAACTCATCTATGTGGTCTTTTATTAATCTCTCCAGTATCTTCCCAACTATGGAAGTTAAACTAACAGGTCTATAGTTACTTGTTAAAGACTTTGTTCCCTTTTTAAATATAGGCACCACATTGGCCCTGCGCCAATCCAGTGGTACTATTCCTGTCATTAATGAGTCCCTAAAAATTAGATACAATGGCTTTGAAATTACAGAGCTCAATTCTTTTAGGATCCGTGGGTGGATGCCATCTGGTCCAGGTGCTTTATCCACCTTTACTCTGTCTAAATATTTCTGGACCATATCACTTTTGAGCCATTGTGGATTTGGGGCTGTGTCACTACCACCCCCATTATGGACATGAACTCCCCCATGCTCCATTGTATACACAGAGCTGAAGAAAGTATTTAATAAATTAGCCTTCTCTTTGTCCCCAGTCACCCACTCTAGATTATTTTGTAAAGGGCCTACATGCTCAGACTTGACCTTTTTACTATTAATATATTTGAAGAATTTTTTGGGATTTGTCCTACTATCTTTTGCAATCTGTCGTTCGTTTTGAATTTTTGCATCCTTGATTTCCTTTTTACATATCCTGTTATATTCTTTGTAACATTTAAACGACACTAGTGTTCCTTCATTTTTATATTTTTTAAAAGCGCTTTTCTTATTGTTTATAGCTTTTTTAACTTTAACTGTGAGCCACATAGGTTTTATTTTTAGCCTTTTAAACTTATTGCCCATGGGAATATACTTTGCAGTGAGTTCACAAACAGTCTTTTTGAAGAATTCCCATTTCTGTTCTGTGCCCATTGATGCCAATTTCTTTCTCGTACATCACGGGACACAGAGCGACATAGTCATTACTAATGGGTTATATAGATACCGTCAGGTGCTGGCACTGGCAACTTCCAAAACCGGAAGTACCCTCCCCTATATAAGCCCCTCCCATCCGGGAGCACCTCAGTTTTTTGCCAGTGTCTAAGGTGTTGGCCAAGAAGAAACATGTGTTTTTCACTGAGCTTGCGTACAGGTTCTTTTGGGCCTCAGTAAGCTATTCCGGATCCGACCAAAAAAGCTTCATAGCTAAACGGTCGGTACCCGGGCTTTGCAAGAGAAGAGCAAGGTTTTGCCTGTAATGCTTCTCTTAGGAGAGCTGGACCCTGGGATCCAGAGCTCTGGTCATACCCACGACCAAGATGTTTTCTGTGCAGGGTGCTATACAGGTCCAGGGGAGTGGAATCCTTGGGAACCCGGTCCCTGAAGGTTTGATTACAATGCCTGCCGTGATAGGTGAAGTTTGGGCTTCTGTGGACCAAACAAAGTCCTGCGGCGAGGAAAAGGTAAGTGGGGGCCCTCAGGAACTTGGTTCTATTGAGGGACCCCCCAGCCTATTTTGTCTTTCTGCCTGTTACCTAAGGTATTCCCGCTAATATTCTGTGTATGCCTGTTACTACTGAGAAAATGTAAAAATTTTAATAGTAGGCAAGAAAAAAAAAAAAAATGTAAGACCGCGGTACCTGTGTTAGACACTAGAGGCCGCTATGGTTCTTTTTCTTGTAATGTGGATTTTTTTTTCTTCCAGAATCAAATCCAGGCAGTTGGTATGTTCTCTGCTGGGAAGCTGTCTCCTCTGCCCTGTTGCTGCGCTCATCCATCCCCGGGCCCTGCGGCAAAGGGGGCCCTGGCTCCCATCTAGCTCCTTATTGTTTTTAAAAAAGGGCGCCGAAGGCGCACGTGCCCGCGCGCGTGCGCGTGCACGCGCCTCTATTCATAGAGGCGATCTGAAAAAAGGGGCGGAGCGGGTGGATGACGCTCAGGTGTGCGCCGCGGCGCTACTGCGCATGTGCGGGCGTCCAGCGTGTTTTAAAGCACATTATAGCTGGCTATTGAATGCACAGACAGAGCTAGCAACAGATAAAGGCACACAGAGGCGGTTGATGCAGGCATCCCCTAGAAAGGCACTTTAGTAGACACCAACTGTGATATAGCAGCAATTGTGCTAGACTATTCTCAGTAAAAGTGGTGTATTACGGCTGGAATACCTCAGCTTTAGGCTTAAGAATATGCCGTCCAGAAGCTCCGGAACTGAATCTTCCAGGAAGCGAAGGGGGTCTCATCGGGCTCTGAGGTGGGCATGCTTCTGCTGCACCAGTCTCCCCTGAAGTTCAGAGGTAAGTGACCATAGAGACCCCGCAGGGGTACTTGGTACTGTGGCTGTCCTCAGTTCACCTGCTCCTGTGTATGTAACAGAGGAGGTTTTTTCCTCAGCTCTGGGAGGATTAGAGAGAGATTGTCAACATTGATCGCTGCCTCCCTGTCAGGAAAAGCACGCCGATCTCCGTCTCCTCCTTCAGAGTGCCTGTTAGCAGAGCAACAGTCCCATACAGGGATCGACCTGCCTGAAGGGGATCAGGATGAGGTTGATTCTGTTATAGAGGAATCAACAGTGGAGGAACCTTTCTCAGCAGCTCAAGCTGAAAGATTATGGGTTCAGTCTCTGACTAACATGGTCCGATCGGCATTAAAAATGCACCTTGCGGAACCATCAACCACTACTGTATCCTCGTTGGGGTCGCTAGAAGCCCCCAGACTGTCTGTTCTTTTCCACTTCACCCTTTTACAGAAAGGGCTTATTTACCAGGATTGGGAACGTCCTGAGAAAATATTATTCCCCCAAGAGATTTCCGGTGGTCTATCCCATGGAGGATAAGTTCATCAAAAAAAAAAAAAAAAAAAATGGAAGGTCCCTACAGTGGACGCAGCCATCTCTTGTATGTATAAATCACTGACATGTCCAGTGGATAATGTCCAAGTGTTCAAAAACCCAATAGATAAAAGATTGGAGTCCTTATGAAAGTCTGCTTCTTTCTACAGCAAGCTTGGTGACACAACCAGCAGTAGCAGCTATTGGGGTCTGCTAAGCAGTGAAGGATCAGTTAAAACAGGTCTTGAGGGACTTGACAGATCAGCAGGCCTTGCCCTAGCTGATCTACCTAGAGCCTTAGGCTTTGCGGTTGACGCCATAAAGGATTCAGTCCATCAGGCCTCCCGCCTTACGCTGTCGTACATATGCGTAGGCTTCTATGGCTCAAAAACTGGTCTGCTGAAGCTCCCTGTAAGGAATGGCTGGTTAGCGTCCCATTTCATGGTGAACGCTTATTCAGGGAAAACCTGGACAAATATATCCAGAAAATTTCCAGCGGTAAAAATACGCTCTTGCCGGTTGAAAACAGAGTTAGAGGTCCCTCTTTAAGAGGCCTGCTTCTCCAGTCCCTGGGGCATCGGCTGTGTAACAGTTCCGACGGCCTCCTCGGTCAATTCCCGGGGGTAAAAAACAGGGACAATAGCAGGGTAATGAGAAACCCTGGGTCAGGGGAGGTACAAAACCTCCCCCAAAGTTAAATTCATTGAAGGGTTGCCCCCACTCAGTCGGGTGGGGGGAGGACTCCAGTTGTTCACAAGAGACCTGGCGGGACGCGATCAAGACAGATAGGTGCTCTCCGCAGTATGTTGGGGATACAGATTGGAGTTAAGAGACTCTCCTCCTTCCCATTTTTGAGGTCAAACGTGCCAAGGGATCCCCGGAAGAGAGAGTCCCTCCTGTTGGCACTAGAACAACTATTGCTCCAAGGAGTAATTATGGAGGTTCCCCTGGAAGAATGAGGGTTCGGGTTTTACTCAAACCTCTCTACAGTCCCGAAGCAAACGCGGACGGGAGGCCCATATTAATTCTAAAAGGGCTATACAAATTCCTGTATATCAGGACTTTCCGATGAAGTCGATCCGATCGGTGGCCACTGCCCTACAAGGGGAGGATTGGTTAGCCGCGATCGACATCAAAGATGCTTATCTGCACATTCCCATCTTTCCAGTCTACCAAAAGTTTCTACGCTTTGCAGTAGAAGGGCGCCATTTTCAGTTCAGAGCCTTACCCTTTGGTTTGGCCACAGCACCACGAGTGTTTACAAAAATTCTGGCCCTTTATTGGCCAATCTAAGAACACAAGGTGTAATGATAATGGCATATCTAGATGACTTGTTGCTGATAGACCACTCAGTGAAAAAACTAGACGTGGTCGTTCACAAGACAATCAAGTATCTGGAATCTCACGGTTGGATTATCAACCGAGAAAAGTCAGCCCTAAAAACCAGTCAAAAGTCTGGAATACTTGGGGCTAAGGTTGGATTCAGGCCAGAGAAAAATATTCTTGCCTCGAGGAAAGGTGTTGTCTTTGAAAGATTTGATCCACTTAGTGGGTACAAAAAAGACAGCCGTCCATACGCCTGTGCATAAGGCTGCTGGGAAAAATGGTGGCATCATTCGAAGCAGTACCCCACGGTCAATTCCATTCAAGGAATTTGCAGGGGGCCATACTGTCAGCCTGGAACAAAAAAGTTCAGGCCCTAGACTTACAATGTCCTTGTCCCCTTCCGTTCGCAAGAGCCTCCGTTAGTGGTTGGTTCCCCAGAATCTGGAAAAAGGGAAATCCTTCAGTCTGATTTCTTGGAAGGTGGTCACTACAGATGCCAGCCTTATAGGCTGGGGAGCAGTACTGGAGCAATAGTCTCTCCAGGGCAGATGGTCGGATGCAGAAAAGGCCCTGCCCATCAATCTCTTAGAGATACGAGCAGCCCGGTATGCCCTAGTAGCATGGACATCCAAACTCCAAGGGTCCCCTGTCAGAATTCAATCAGACAATGCCACAGCAGTGGCATATATCAATCATCAGGGGGGCACCAGGAGTCGTGCAGCCCAGAGGGAAGTAAATTACATCCTGAAATGGGCAGAAAAATATGTCCCAGCCATATCTGCGGTATTCATTCCAGGAGTGGAGAATTGGAAGGCGGACTTTCTAAGTCGCCAGCAATTAGGCCCAGAGGAAGGGTCCCTTCACCCCGAGGTTTTCTGGACAATATGTCAGCGGTGGGGAACATGGGATGTAGATCTTCTAGCATCCAGATTCAACGCAAAGGGGGACAGGTTTGTCTCTCGGACAAGGGATCCCCTAGCTTGCGGCTCGGATGCCCTAGTGTTCCCTTGGGATCAGTTCAAGCTGATATATGCATTCACACCGCCACAATGGTTACCTCGATTACTCCGCAGAATCAGGGTAGAAAAGAAACCAGTGATTCCGGTGGCTCCAGCGTGGCGCCGAAGAGCGTGGTACGCGGAGATTGTAAAATTTCAGTGGGGAGTCCTTGGACTCTCCCACGTCGTCCGGACCTGCTTTCGCAAGGACCGATATACCACCCTTCCTTACCAGCCCTAGGTTTGACGGCCTGGCTATGGAAGCCCACATTCTAAAAAAGAGAGGGCTCTCTAATCCTGTGGTATCTACCATGATCAATGCCAGGAAGCCGGTATCCAGGCAGATCTAATATAGAATCTGGAAGGCGTACATCGCGTGGTGTGAGGCCAGGAAATGGCATCCACATAAGTACGTAATAGGTAGGATTCTGGACTCCCTACAATGGGCTGTAGATAGGAAGCTTGCCTTGAGTACTATCAAGGGTCAGATTTCGGCCTTGTCAATATTTTTTCAAAGGCCCTTGGCTTCGCATTCACTAGTCAAAGCCTTTATACAAGGAGTGATGCGTATTAGTCCTCCGGTTAATATTCCCATATGTCCATGGGATCTAAACTTGGTTCTGTCGGTTCTACAGAAACAACCATTTGAACCATTACAGCATATTTCTTTGGTGCTTCTCACCAGGAAATTGATTTTTCTAGTAGCCATTTGTTCGGCTAAAAGAGTGTCGGAATTAGCAGCTATGTCCTGTAAGGAGCCATATCTGGTTATCCATAAGGATAGAGTAGTGTTACGTCCTCATCCAACCTTTCTTCCTAGGGTGGTATCGAGGTTTCATTTGAACCAAGATGTGGTTCTTCCTTCTTTTTTCCCCAAACCTACTTCGGTAGAGGAAAAGTTATTGCATTCTTTGGATGTAGTAAGAGCAGTTAAAGCTTATCTAAAGGCCACTGCTCAGATTCGCAGAACGGATACTTTGGTTATTCTGCCGGAAGGCCCCAGAAAGGGTCAGGCAGCGTCAAAATCTACTTTAGCCAAGTGGATTCGACAGGTCATAATACAAGCCTATGGCTTGAGAAGGAGACCGCCTCCGTTCAAAGTTAGAGCGCACTCCACGAGAGCAGTTGGAACTTCATGGGCAGTGCATCACCAGGCCTCCCTGGCTCAAATCTGTAAGGCCGCAACATGGTCTTCAGTACACACGTTTACTAGGTTCTACCAGGTGGACGTTAGAAGTCAGGAGGATGTCGCCTTTGGGCGCAGTGTGTTGCAGGCCGCAAAAGATCCTCATGTCTGATAGCGCTCAGCTTATATATGGTGTATCCCCCCCCTCATTGGGCATTGCTTTAGGACATCCCATTAGTAATGACTATGTCGCTCTGTGTCCCGTGATGTACGAGAAAGAAAATAGGATTTTTATAACAGCTTACCTGTAAAATCCTTTTCTTGGAGTACATCACGGGACACAGAGCTCCCGCCCCTCTTTGGGGACACTTATTGCTTTGCTACAAAACTGAGGTGCTCCCGGATGGGAGGGGCTTATATAGGGGAGGGTACTTCCGGTTTTGGAAGTTGCCAGTGCCAGCACCTGACGGTATCTATATAACCCATTAGTAATGACTATGTCGCTCTGTGTCCCGTGATGTACTCCAAGAAAAGGATTTTACAGGTAAGCTGTTATAAAAATCCTATTTTTCCCTCCCAGTCTAAGTCCTGGAGAGCAGCCCTCATCCTTGGAAAATTTGCTTTATTGAAATTAAGTGTTTTTATCCTTCCTGCATGTATTTCTTGCTTACAGCTAACATCAAATGAAATCATGTTATGGTCACTGCTACCCAGGTGTTCCTTTATCTGAACATTAGTAATGTGCTCTGCATGGTTTGAGATTACCAGGTCCAACAGAGCATCATTCCTAGTTGGGGCCTCAATAAACTGGACCATAAAATTGTCCTGCAATAGGCTTATAAATTTTTGCCCTTTAACTGTCCCAGCAGTGCTATTACTCCAGTCAATTTCTGGGTAGTTAAAATCCCCCATTATTATCACCGTCCCAGCCCTTGCAGCCCTTTCCATCTGTGCAAGGAGCTGAGTCTCCACCTCCTCATTAACATTGGGTGGTCTATAACAAACTCCAATGATTAACTTTGAACTACGCACATCTGTATGCAGTTCCACCCATAATGCTTCAGCCTCATCACACTCTCCATCAACCAGGTCCTCTTTCACACTCGCTTTGAGATCACTTCTCACATAGAGACAGACCCCGCCACCTTTCCTTTTTGCCCTGTCTCTCCGAAAGAGTGCATAGCCAGGAATATTAATAATCCAGTCATGTGAGGATTGAAGCCACGTTTCAGCAATACCGATTACGTCATAGCTCTCCTCATGCACCAGAGCTTCCAACTCACCTATTTTGCTTGGCAGACTTCTGGCATTGGTGAACAAACACTTTAATGTATTACATTTTTCTCTGGTGTTTTTCATATAATTTTTAGTAGTACAAATGGCACTATAGTTTCCAATGGCTGTTTGCAACATGGGAACTTTCTTGTCACCTGCCATAACCCTCCCCCCATCTATCCCCATTCCACTCTCCATTAATGTCTGACCACTAACTGACCTGTGTGCCCGATGTAATTCTAGTTCACCCTCCCCCCTCAAACCTAGTTTAAATACTCCTCCAGCCTTCCCCTAAACCTCTCCCCCAGCACCGCAGACCCCCTTCCATTCAAGTGCAAACCGTCTTTAGCATATAGGTTGCACCCCAATGAAAAGTCAGCCCAGTGCTCTAGAAACCCAAATCCCTCCTCCCTACACCAGGTCTTTAGCCATGCATTTAGCTCTCTAATCTCCCCCTGCCTTTCCTGTGTTGCGCATGGCACAGGCAATATTTCAGAGAATATCACCTTGGAGGTCCTTGCCTTCATCTTGCAGCCTAGTTCTTTAAATTGATTCTTAACCACTTAAGCCCCGGACCATTTCGGGCCATTAGGACCAGGCCTGTTTTTGGGATTCGGCACTGCGCTGCTTTAACTGTAAATTGTGCGGACATGCAATGTTGTACCCAAATGAAATTTGCGTCCTTTTCTTCCCACAAATAGAGCTTTCTTTTAATGGTATTTGATTGCCTCTGCGATTTTTATTTTTTGCGATATAAACGGAAAAAGACCGAAAATTTTGAAAAAAAATGATATTTTCTACTTTTTGTTATAAGAAAAATCGAATAAACTCAATTTTAGTCAGACATTTAGGCCAAAATGTATTCAGCCACATGTCTTTAGTAAAAAAAATGTCAATAAACGTATATTTATTGGTTTGCGCAAAAGTTATAGCGTTTACAAACTAGGGTACATTTTCTGAAATTTACACAGCTTTAAATTTATGACTGCCTATCTCATTTCTTGAGGTGCTAAAATGGCAGGGCAGTACAAAACCCCCCCAAATGACCCCATTTTGGAAAGTAGACACCCCAAGGAAATTGCTGAGAGGCATGTTGAGCCCATTGAATATTTTTTTTTTTGTCCCAAGTGATTGAATAATGACAAAAAAAAAAAAAAAAAATTACAAAAAGTTGTCACTAAATGATATATTGCTCACACATGCCATGGTTATATGTGGAATTGCACCCCAAAATACATTTTGCTGCTTCTCCTGAGTACGGGGATACCACATGTGTGGGACTTTTTAGGAGCCTGGCCACGTACGGGACCCCGGAAACCAAGCACCGCCTTCAGGATTTCTAAGGGCGCAAATTTTTGATTTCATTCCTCACTACCTATCACAGTTTCGAAGGCCATAAAATGCCAAAATAGCACAAAACCCCCCCAAATGACCCCATTTTAGAAAGTAGACACCCCAAGGAAATTGCTGAGAGGCCTGTTGAGCCCGTTGAATATTTTTTTTTTTTGTCCCAAGTGATTGAATAATGACAAAAAATAAAAATAAAAAATAAATTACAAAAAGTTGTCACTAAATGATATATTGCTCACACATGCCATGGTTATATGTGGAATTGCACCCCAAAATACATTTTGCTGCTTCTCCTGAGTACAGGGATACCACATGTGTGGGACTTTTTAGGAGCCTAGCCGCGTACGGGACCCCGAAAACCAAGCACCGCCTTCAGGATTTCTAGGCACAAATTTTTGATTTCACTCCTCACTACCTATCACAGTTTCTAAGGCCATAAAATGCCAAAATAGCACAAAACCCCCCCAAATGACCCCATTTTGGAAAGTAGACACCCCAAGCTATTTGCTGAGGAGGCATGGTGAGTATTTTACAGCTCTCATTTGTTTTTGAAAATGAAGAAAGAAAATTTTTTTTTTTTTTTTTTCAATTTTCAAAACTTTGTGACAAAAAGCGAGATCTGCAAAATACTCACAATACCTCTCAGCAAATAGCTTGGGGTGTCTACTTTCCAAAATGGGGTCATTTGGGGGGGTTTTGTGCCATCTGGGCATTCCATGGCCTCCGAAACTGTGATAGGCAGTGAGAAGTAAAATCAAAAATTTACACCCTTAGAAAGCCTGAAGGCGGTGCTTTGTTTTTGGGGTCCCGTACGCGGCTAGGCTCCCAAAAAGTCTCACACATGTGGTATCCCTGTACTCAGGAGAAGCAACAGAATTTATTTTGGGGTGTAATTCCACATATGCCCATGGCATGTTTGAGCAATATATCATTTAGTGACAACTTTGTGCAAAAAAAAAATTAAAAAAAAAAAATTGTCTTTTTTCCGCAACTTGTGTCAACATATAAAATATTCCATGGACTCGACATGCCTCTCAGTATATAGCTTGGGGTGTCTACTTTCCAAAATGGGGTCATTTGGGGGGGTTTTGAACTGTTCTGGCATTTTATACACAACATTAGGAAGCTTACATCCACTCTTCTAACCACTTGCAGACAAAGCCCTTTTTGACACTTTTTGTTTACATGAAAACATATTTTTTTTTGCAAGAAAATTATGTTGAACCCCCAAACATTATATATATTTTTAAAGCAAAGGCCCTACAGATTAAAATGGTGGGTGTTGCATTTTTTTTTTCTACACAGTATTTGCGCAGCGATTTTTCAAACGCATTTTTGGGGGAAAAAATACACTTTTTTTAATTTTAATGCACTAAAACACACTATATTGCCCAAATGTTTGATGAAATAATAAAGATGATCTTAGGCCGAGTACATAGATACCAAACACGACATGCTTTAAAATTTCGCACAAACGCGCATTGGCGACAAACTACATACATTTTTAAAAGCCTTTAAAAGCCTTTACAGATTACCCCGTTAGATTTACAGAGGAGGTCTACTGCTAAAATGACTGCCCTCGATCTGACCTTCGCGGTGATACCTCACATGCATGGTGCAATTGCTGTTTACATATGACGCCAGACCGACGCTTGCGTTCGCCATTGGGCAAGAGCAGGGCAGGACAGGGGTGCTTTTTTTTTTTTTTTTTTTTTTTTTATTATTAATTTTGCTTTTTTATTTTATTTTTAAATTGTTCCTTACATATATTTTTTTTTTTATAATTTTTATTGTTATCTCAGGGAATGTAAATATCCCCTATGATAGCAATAGGTAGTGACAGGTGCTCTTTTTTTGAAAAAACTGGGGTCTTCTAGACCCTAGATCTTTCCTCTGCCCTCAAAGCATCTGACCACACCAAGATCGGTGTGATAAAATGCTTTCCCAATTTCCCAATGGCGCTTTTTATATCCGGGGGGGGGGACATTCCCTCCCACTGCTTGTAAAAGCAGTCCAGAGGCTAATTAGCCGCTGTGATTGCTTTTACATGAAAGCCGGCCGCTGGCTGAAAAGAATGATACCAAGATGATGCCTAAACCCGCAGGCATCAATCTGGTATAACCATTCAAAGTCCAGCAACATACCAGTACGTTGCTGGTCCTTGTTGGACATGTATTGTAATCTTTTTTTTTCATGCAGCCTGTTGGCTGAACGAAAAAAGAGATTGATTGGTGGGTATGCCCACCATTAGAATACCGCCCTTCATCCACCCACTTCTAATGATGGGCATACATGCACCATTTATATATGCCGAAGCATGGGGGCATCCTCCCGCAAAAAAGTTATGCCGCACACACATGGTCAAACGTTTCCACGGGCAAGCCTCCGTCGGAATTTCGACCGTATGTATGCGGCATTAGGAGCAAAATTGCTCCTCCGCCCTGCTGCCCCTGCTGCCCCCATGCTTCGGCATATATGCTTTTTTTTTTTTAACTGTGGTGGTGAAATCACCTCCTACAGCACTGGAGTCGCAGGGATCAGGCCTGTCTCTGCGAACGCTGCAGTTATGTGTGTTGTGTTTTGTAAGTGACAGTGATCGATCGATACTGCACTTGGGTGGCCTGGGCTGGACGGAGGGGCAAAACGCAGGTGCTAGCAGGTATCTGGGCTGATCCCGCTAACACTGCGTTTTTGGGAACCCTAAACCGCTGGTATAGATCTGATCAGATCAGATATTGATCTGTTCAGATACTATACCACTAAGGGGGGTGTATGCTTTACGCGTGGGTGTTAGCGTTACTGGCACTAACCTGACGCTGCCTGGGGTGTGACGCAGACCCTCTCTGACGCTAAAACCTAATTGATATCACCCACCGGGCGATCAGGGGGTTAAACCTTTATTGGGTTATATACGGCGGGTGCCCTGACACTATAAAAAGCAAACTAACTAACCAGCGTCACCCGTAACACTTATATGGTGATCACTGGTGAAAGGGTTAACTAGGGGCAATTAGGGGGTTAAAACCTTTATTAGATCATATTTGGGGGTACCTGACGCTATAAAAACCTGCGGCGAACCTAAAAAAAATGACTGGCTACCGATTGGCATCACCGACACGAAGACAGCGATCAGAAAAACGATCGCTTAGTGACAGTGGTGATAGGGGGTGAAAGGGTTACCTGGGGGGCGATCAAGGGGGTTAAACCTTTATTAGATAATATATTGGGGTACCCGACGCTATAAAAACCTGCGGCGAACCTAAAAAAAATTACTGGCTACCGATCGCCATCACTGATGCTAAGACAGCCATCAGAAAAATGATCGCATAGCGACAGCGGTGATAGGGGGTGAAAGGGTTACCTGGGGGGCGATCAAGGGGGTTTAACCTTTATTAGATAATATATTGGGGTACCTGACGCTATAAAAACCTGCGGCGAACCTAAAAAAAATTACTGGCTACCGATCGCCATCACTGATGCTAAGACAGCATCAGAAAAACGATCGATTAGCGACAGCGGTGATAGGGGGTGAAAGGGTTACCTGGGGGGCGATCAAGGGGGTTAAACCTTTATTAGATAATATATTGGGGTACCCGACGCTATAAAAACCTGCGGCGAACCTAAAAAAAATTACTGGCTACCGATCGCCATCACTGATGCTAAGACAGCCATCAGAAAAATGATCGCATAGCGACAGCGGTGATAGGGGGTGAAAGGGTTACCTGGGGGGCGATCAAGGGGGTTTAACCTTTATTAGATAATATATTGGGGTACCTGACGCTATAAAAACCTGCGGCGAACCTAAAAAAAATTACTGGCTACCGATCGCCATCACTGATGCTAAGACAGCATCAGAAAAACGATCGATTAGCGACAGCGGTGATAGGGGGTGAAAGGGTTACCTGGGGGGCGATCAAGGGGGTTGAACCTTTATTAGATAATATATTGGGGTACCCGACGCTATAAAAACCTGCGGCGAACCTAAAAAAAATTACTGGCTACCGATCGCCATCACTGATGCTAAGACAGCCATCAGAAAAATGATCGCATAGCGACAGCGGTGATAGGGGGTGAAAGGGTTATCTGGGGGGTGATCAGGGGGTTAAACCTTTATTAGGGGGGGTTAGGGGGCTACACTGGACCTAAAACTAAACTTTAGTGACACTTTCACAGTCACAAATGTCACTGATTGCAGTGATCACTAAATAAATGGTCACTGCAATCAGTGACACTGTGACTGGGGGGTGATCTGGGGGGTGATCTGGGGGGGTCTGGGGGTCCTGGGGGGGGCGATTAGTGTTCCTATGTGTCCTGGTGTCAGTGTAGTGTTGTGCTCACTGACCTGATGTCTTCTCTTGTACGGCGCTCGGTATATGTGAGCGCCGCACAGGAGATGACATCACTTCCTCCTGCCTCCTCTGTCTGAAACAGACAGAGGAGGCATTTCCATTCGCCGGGAGCGATCGCGAGGGGGGGGCCGGAATCGAAAGGCCGTCCCCTCATCTGGGATCGCTCCCGGTGAAGTAACGACCGCTCACGGCACAGAAGGGGGGTCCGGATGGACCCCCCAACTGTACAAAGGCAGTCACGTAGATCTACGTGATTCTGCCTGTCCGTGCCATTCTGCCGACGTAAATCGGCGGTGGGCGGTCGTTAAGTGGTTAAGGAGCCTCCACCTTCCATGTATACTGTCATTGGTTCCAACGTGGACCAAGACAGCTGGGTCATGCCCAGCCCCTCCCAGTAATTTATCCACCCGGTCCACCACATGCCGAACCCTGGCACCAGGGAGACAGCAAACCATTCGGTTGAGGCGATCCTGGCGACAAATTATTCTATCAGTCCTTCTGATTATAGAATCCCCTATAACCACCAACTGTCTTGGCCTACCTGCACTCCCCTCACCACCTCTACTAGATGGGTTGCTCTCCCGGCTGTTAGGGGTAGCAGTGACATCTAGGGCTGCCACCTCTGTGTTTGCCACCTCCACATCTTCACCCAACGTGGAAAATTTGTTTTGATGCACAACTACAGGACTGGCCTTCCTTTTCTGCAAGCCCCCTCTAACTACATTAACCCATCTTCCTATCCGATAATCCTGACTTGCCACTCCACCCTCCACATCAGCCCTACTGACCACCTGCTGAGCGAGCAGAGGACCCCTTTCAAGGTTGTCCTTTCCGCCCAGTGTTGCAACTTGCTCTTCCAGATCTCTAATGCGAGCTTCCAGAAGGGCAACCTGCTCACATCTGTCACAGCGGTATCCATCCTGGAGCTGTTGCACCAATTTTGCATACATGTGGCACACTGTGCACTGAGCAAAACCTTCAACCCTGCTAGCACTCATTTCCCAGTTACAATATAATTACTTGTAGGAAGTTTATAATGTTACTCACAGTTTAGAAGACTCCTGTCTTTTAACTCTCCACTGTAGTTCAAAATTCCACTGATGTTCACAAAATCCACATGCAAGCCACCATCAGCAGGGAGCCAGCTCCTAAGGGAGTTTGTACAGACACTTATATACTCACCTGTGAACAATTAACCACTCCCCTTAATTAGCAGAAAGGAAAAAAAAAAAGCTGTTTAAAAAGTGTCAGAGAAAGGGGGGGGGGGGGGGAAGTATTTTTAAAACTGATAAACGTATCAAATAAAGGACAAAAAATACAAATAAATCAACACTTGCAAGCAGAAGCAGTTAAAAGCAAAACTCCTGTTTTTTAACTCTCCACTGTAGTTCAAAATTCCACTGATGTTCACAAAATCCACATGCAAGCCACCATCAGCAGGGAGCCAGCTCCTAAGGGAGTTTGTACAGACACTTATATACTCACCTGTGAACAATTAACCACTCCCCTTAATTAGCAGAAAGGAAAAAAAAGCTGTTTAAAAAGTGTCAGAGAAAGGGGGGGGGGGGAAGTATTTTTAAAACTGATAAACGTATCAAATAAAGGACAAAAAATACAAATAAATCAACACTTGCAAGCAGAAGCAGTTAAAAGCAAAACTCCTGGTTTTTAACTCTCCACTGTAGTTCAAAATTCCACTGATGTTCACAAAATCCACATGCAAGCCACCATCAGCAGGGAGCCAGCATGTAGCGATACCCTCAGCTTAAGAGGGCTGCTTGTTTGCTTGGGCCCTGTAATGCACTGCTACCAACCCCTGGCAATCGGCTCTGACTTCTCTCTGACACAGTTAGAAAAAGGGAGGATGGTACAATTGTATTATCTCTATACACTATTATACAGTACAACCCCCTGCATATACCAGCACAGTAATTGACACTCACCACCAAATTACTTAACTATAACTCTTTACTGAAAGTAGAAAGATAACAGAGTAATTTGTACAAAATATTCTATGCAGATCCCTGCAATATAGGTGTGCACATTAAAAGGGTATGACAGTCAATAATGCAATAACACATCAACTCCGCTGCTGCAATCCTCCCTCGTGAGCATAAAATGGCGCCCAGCAATGTTCTAAACTACCCAGTCAGGCCTGACTATTACTTAGAGTATAGTTTGCTTGAGAATCTTCGCTAGCAACTGTCAGTGGTGCACATGTAGAAACCAATTTGTAATCCAGCAAAAGATGTAACAGATATTCGCAAACCAGGCAAAGTTGGAGAGACTGGCAAACTCAGTTCAGCACTAACAGTCTCTCCAAAGTATAACTGTGTTCAATAATGGGCCTGGGCAAAGTTAATAGGCACAAAGTTATTGATATGGTTCTGAGCTGGCGCTCTCTCACCCAGACCGGACCGACTCCTGTCCGGTTCCTCCGCTACTGTGAGTGGCGTCACAGTGCCCACGATACATCGAGTCCTCGGTCCTTCAGAAGATGATGGCACCTCAGGTGGATCGGATGCCTCACAGACTCCCCAGCGGAACAGAAGGCTCTCTGGAACAAAAGCGTGAGGCCCAGGCTTCAGGCCTAGCGCGCGCAGCAGGTGAGTGCAGGGGATCCTCTTGCAAGGAGGGCGGCGTTCAGAGAGGCAGAGCGAGCCCCGCCTCTCCCCTTTTAAAGTCCACCCCAGCAGTCCTTGCGCAGGGAATGGCACCCTGGGTGCCGCAAAGCGTGCTGGGAAACGTAGTCCTGTGGGTAAAACGACACCCCGCTACACATATATATATATATATATATATATATACACTGTATACAGTTTAGCTTCATCTCACTGCAGACCGTTCCTGGTGTACTGTTTCTAATATACCTCAGGCAGGCAGTTGATTCAGCTAGCTGCAGTGCATTTAATATATATATATACAAGCTTGTATATATATATATATATATATATATATAGTCTAGCCAAGCCTATACCTGACTGTAGGCCATTCCTGAAGTATGTGTTCAAAGACACTTTCAGGCAGGCGACTCAGTGAGCTGCAGTGTATAAACTATATATCCACTGCATTGTAGACCAGCCAAGCCTATACCTGACTGTAGGCCATTCCTGGTGTACGTGTTCAAAGACACTTTCAGCCAGGCAGGTGACTTAGTGAGCTGCAGTTCATTAAATATATATCCACTGCATTGTAGTCCAGCCAAGCCTATACCTGACTGTAGGCCATCCCCGGTGTATGTGTTCAAAGACACTTTCAGCCAGGCAGCTGACTCAGTGAGCTGCAGTTCATAAAATATATATCCACTGCATTGTAGTCAAGCCAAGCCTATACCTGACTGTAGGCCATTCCTGGTGTACGTGTTCAAAGACACTTTCAGGCAGGCAGGCGACTCAGTGAACTGCAGTGCATTTAATATATATATATATATATATATATATATATACAGGCTTGTGTATATATATATATTCTAGCCAAATATACCTGACTGTAGGCCATTCCAGGAGTGCGTGTTCAAAGACACTTTCATGCAGGCAGGTGACTCAGTGAGCTGCAGTTCATAAAATATATATCCACTGCATTGTAGTCCAGCAAAGCCTATACCTGACTGTAGGCCATTCCTGGTGTACGTGTTCAAAGACACTTTCAGGCAGGCAGGCAGGTGACTCAGTGAACTGCAGTGCATTTAATATATGTATACAGGCTTGTTGTCAAGCTACGTACTTACCGAGGCCGAGATGCCGAGAGTGGTTCACCCTTGCACCCAAGCGCACTCCGCCCCCTGGAGGTGAGACAGGGAGAGGACAGCACGAGGGAGCACTGGCCACCAGCAGGTAGAGGTGTCTTGCTGAAGAATCTAGCAGGGATGAGTCTGAAGAACAGGCCAGGAGTCAAACACCAAGGGTAGACAGGGTCAAACGGCAACCAGCAGCAAGGCACAAGTCCGTTTAGGAGTTTAGCAGGAAGCACCAGTATAGTCAGGTTAGGCAAGAAGTCCAGGGTACAGGCAGAAGGTAGAGGGCTGGAGACAGGCAGCAGATCCGGGTCACAGGCCGAGGGTCAAGCACAAGGAGAGAGGTAGAAGTCCGTTTAGCAAGCCAAGGGGTCAGGTTCAGGAGAAGCAGAAGCGTAGTCAAATCCGGTCCGGGTCACAGCAGGAGAACTTTAACTTTAACAGAAACACAGTAAAGCTGACAAACCAGCAACCAGATAGTGTTACCGCGTCTGTTTAAATAGGCCCGCCTGTAGACCCATTGGCGAGCTATTGCGCACGCGCATTCGTCGTTGCGCCGGTGCGCGCACCCGAGCACGCCGAAGCGTCGTCCCGCCACGCACGCGCATGCGCCGATGCGCCGTTTTGCCGCGCATGCGCACTGAGCGCAGATTGGTGACAACAG
The DNA here is from genome assembly GCA_029206835.1 of Rana muscosa. Classification (NCBI taxonomy): domain Eukaryota; kingdom Metazoa; phylum Chordata; class Amphibia; order Anura; family Ranidae; genus Rana; species Rana muscosa. The sequence goes on along the minus strand of CM055118.1, from coordinate 974,982,139 downwards.
ACGGGGAATTTCCCTGACAGTGCCCCCCCCGAGGGGCGGACTCCAGACGCCCAGACTGGCCATTAATTCCGGATGTTCTTGGTGAAAGGCTCGTATTAGGCGAGGAGCATGCAAGTTCCTGGATGGTTCCCAGGAGTTGTCCTCCGGGGGGTACCCCTTCCATTTAACCAAGTATTGTAACTGTCTGCCTTTTTTCCTACAGCCCAGGATGGATTCCATCTCAAATTCTTTTTCCCCATCTACTTCAACTGGTGGTGGAGGAGGTTCATCTCTTCCAGGAAAGGCGTTGGGAATGACGGGTTTTAATAAAGATGAGTGGAACACTGGGTAAATCCTATAGGAATCAGGTAATGCTAGTTCAAAAGCCACAGGATTAATAGCTCGTTTGATCTTGAAGGGCCCGATAAATCTAGGGCCGGGCTTTCGAGAGGGAATAGGCAATCTGAGGTTGGCGGCGGAAAGCCAAACTTTTTCCCCGACTCTGAACGCCGGGTTTTCCTTCCTTCCCCGGTCATAAAATTTCTTGTAGGATCCTTGGGCATTCCGCATCATCTCCTGGAGTCTTTGGAAATTCGCCTGGACAGAAGCCACTCGGTCCTGGACCGCGGGAACAGGGCTCTCGGGGATGTTTTCAGGGAGAAAGGAGGGATGAAAACCGTAATTGGCCCAAAAGGGGGTTTGATTGGTAGCAGAATGCATTGAATTGTTATAGGCAAACTCTGCGTAAGGAAGTAGAGATGCCCAGTCATCCTGGGAAGCAGAGCAGAAACAACGGAGGTATTGCTCCAGGGTCTGATTGGTTCTTTCCGTCTGGCCATTGCTTTGGGGGTGGTACGCTGACGAGAGGCAGGTTTTGACTTCTAGTGACTTGCAGAGTTCCTTCCAGAATTTTGAAGTGAACTGGACCCCTCTGTCGGAGGTGATACTCTTTGGTATTCCATGAAGCCTGGTTATCTCCTTAAAAAAGATTTGAGCGGTATCCATGGCTGAAGGTGTCCCAATCATCGGTAAAAAGTGAGCCATTTTTGAGAGGCGGTCCACAACGACCAGAATCGTGGTAAACCCTCCGGAGGAAGGCAAGTCCACGATAAAGTCCATGGACACGTCCGCCCAAGGGCGCTCAGGAATGGGTAAGGGTTTGAGCAGGCCCCAACTCTTGGTGTTTGGCCCCTTGTTACGCTGACACTGAGTGCAGGAAGCGACATAAGACTTGCAATCTTGCCTCCAGCCTGGCCACCAGAAGGAGCGGGAGACAAGTTCCGACGATTTACGTGCTCCGAAGTGACCTGCCAGTTTGAGATCGTGGAAGGTCCTCAAGACCAGCGGTCTTGTTTCCAGAGGGACGAAAATCTTGTCCTGGGACCAGAATAGGCCGTCCCGCTTCTCCAGGGAGGTAGTAACCGGATCAGAGCAGAGCCCGGAAGCGATTTTAATAGAGGTGAGTAGATCGGCCCGGGGAATCAACAGAAAGTTCTGAGCTGACAGAATGGTGCCCGGTTGGGCCGACTGAGGGGTTTCCGGAAACATCCTGGATAGCGCATCCGCCTTCCCATTCTTGGAGCCGGGTCTATAGGAAATGTGAAAGTTGAACCGGGTGAAGAAAAGGGCCCAACGGGCCTGCCTGGGGCGTAGACGTTGAGCTGTTCTTAAGTACTCTAGATTTTTATGATCTGTGAAGATCATGATGGGGTGTACTGCCCCCTCCAGAAGGTATCGCCATTCCTCCAGTGCGAATTTTATGGCCAGTAATTCCCGGTCCCCTACATCATAGTTTCGCTCCGGGGGAGTCAACTTTTTAGAAGCAAAGGCTACTGGATACAGGAGAGCCTTGGGGCCTCGTCTTTGAGAGAGGATGGCTCCGATGGCTGTCTCAGAGGCGTCCACTTCCAGGGTGAACGGCAGTAGAGGATCCGGGTGCTGAAGTACTGGTGCTGAAGTGAAGACATCCTTGAGGCGAGAGAAGGCCTCCTGAGCTTCTGGAGACCAGTGAAAACTGTTATTTTGCCGGGTAAGTTGGGTTATTGGGGCCACAATGGAGGAAAAGCCCACGATGAATCTCCTATAGAAGTTGGCGAAGCCTATAAACCGCTGTACCCCCTTCTTGTCGGTTGGGGCTGGCCAGTCCTGAATGGCCTTCACCTTCTGCGGGTCCATTGCGACCCCATCGATGGAAATGATAAAGCCGAGGAACTGTACGGTGGTCTTTTCGAACTCGCATTTCTCAGCTTTGAGGTAGAGTTTGTGCTTCCGAAGGATGGTGAGGACCTTCATGACATGAGCCCGGTGGAGTTCGATGTTGGTGGAAAAGATGAGGATATCGTCCAGGTACACTACTAAGAAGTCATCAAGGTGCTGTCTGAAAATGTCGTTGACTAGGTGTTGGAAGGTGGCCGGAGCATTACAAAGACCGAACGGCATGACCGAATACTCAAAGTGTCCGAAACGAGATCTGAAGGCGGTTTTCCACTCGTCTCCGGCCCTGATTCTGATAAGATTGTAGGCCCCCCGTAGATCCAATTTGGAAAAGACCCGAGCAGATCGGAAGCGCTGAAATAGCTCCGGAATAAGGGGTAGTGGGTACCTGTTCTTAATGGTTATCTTGTTTAGGTCTCGGTAATCGATACAGGGTCTTAAGGACCCGTCTTTTCCACAAAGAAGATTCCTGCACCGGCTGGAGAGGAGGAAGGGCGAATAAATCTCTTCTGGAGGTTTTCATCAATATAAGCCTTGAGGGCTTTCAACTCGGTTTCGGACAAAGGAAAGATACGTCCGAACGGAATTTTGGAGCCCGGCAAGAGATCGATAGGGCAATCATAGGGCCGATGAGGTGGTAGATGGTCGGCTTGCTGCTTATCGAACACGTCCCGGAATTCTAGATAGATGGAAGGAACATGCTGTAGGTTGTCCGGCTTGGCAGTCATGGAAGCGCAGACCGTAGAGGCAGAGGCAAGACAGTTCTGGGAACAATAGGAGGAGGTGAAGCTAACCTCTTTCTTCACCCAATTTATGAGGGGCTCGTGTGCCTGTAGCCAGGGAAGACCCAGGATGATGGGGAACATCGGGGAAGGTATGAGGTCCAACCGGAGAAGTTCTTGATGACCCGAGTCAGAGATGGCAAGGACAGGTTTGGTTTCCTGCGTGATCAGCCCTGAACGGGGCAAGGACCCATCCGCCAGGTGGATCTGAAGGCAGTGGTCCTTAGGTTGAGTGGGGACATGGAATCTTGAGGCTAAGGCAGAGTCCAGGAAGCAGCTGCAGGCTCCAGAATCAATAATTGCCGGGAGGCGGATTGCCCCTTCCGGCAGCTGTAGAGACACAAAGAGAATGACATAAGACTGAGGGTTGTCAAAGAGTTGATAGTTTAAAGTGTCTTTAGAGATAGACTTACTAGGTCTTACGGGGCAGTTGAGGAGGAAGTGGCCGGCACCCCCGCAATATAGGCACAGATTGGCCTGGCGCCTTCGCTGTTTTTCCTCAGGAGTCAGGGGAGCCCGAACCAACCCGAGCTGCATGGGTTCTGGCTCAGGAAGAGGTGTGACTGCAGGCGCAGAGGTTGGTGGGTAGTGAGGTACAGTCCTGGATGGAGGCCAGTTGGGACGAGGAGATTGAAATCGCTCTGCCCGTCGTTCACGAAGACGCCTATCGAGTTGTATGGCGGATTGGATCAGGTTCTCCAAGGTAGTGGGGGTTTCGATCCTGGCCAGCTCGTCCTTGAGAGTCTCAGATAATCCCTGGCGGTACTGGTATCTGAGGGCCGCCTCATTCCATTTGGTGTCGGCGGACCATTTCCTAAATTCCGACGTATAGTCTTCCACCGGCCTTCTCCCCTGAGTTAGGTTATGGAGGACGGACTCGGCCGTGGCTGATCGCTGGGGATCATCGTATAATTGAGCCATATGTTCAAAAAATGTCTCTACTGAGTCCAATATGGGGCTTTGTTGCTCCATCAGGCCATGGGCCCAGGCTTGAGGGTCATCTGTTAAGAGAGAGATGATAAACCCCACCTTTACTGCTTCCGAAGAGAAGGTCCTTGGTTGGAGGGCAAGGTAGAGGGAGCAGGCGTTTTTAAAGGCCCGGTATTTTTTGCGGACACCCGAAAAACGTTCCGGAATAGGGACCCTGGGTTCAGGGGTGGCCATCACTACTGTAGAACTCGTAGGTACTTGGGAGTTGGTGGCGGTGTTGGCAGAGGTGGCAGCTGTGGGGCCTGGCCCTAGGAGACCGGTGAGCTGTTGAAGACGGCCATCAATCTGGGTATATCCCTCTTGGAGTCTTTGGACAGTGTCTGTTAGGGTGGAGACCTGCTGGCAGAGGGTGTCAAATGGGGAACGCACTCTGTCGGCCTCAGACATCTGGCTGGTTTGTACTGTCAAGCTACGTACTTACCGAGGCCGAGATGCCGAGAGTGGTTCACCCTTGCACCCAAGCGCACTCCGCCCCCTGGAGGTGAGACAGGGAGAGGACAGCACGAGGGAGCACTGGCCACCAGCAGGTAGAGGTGTCTTGCTGAAGAATCTAGCAGGGATGAGTCTGAAGAACAGGCCAGGAGTCAAACACCAAGGGTAGACAGGGTCAAACGGCAACCAGTAGCAAGGCACAAGTCCGTTTAGGAGTTTAGCAGGAAGCACCAGTATAGTCAGGTTAGGCAAGAAGTCCAGGGTACAGGCAGAAGGTAGAGGGCTGGAGACAGGCAGCAGATCCGGGTCACAGGCCGAGGGTCAAGCACAAGGAGAGAGGTAGAAGTCCGTTTAGCAAGCCAAGGGGTCAGGTTCAGGAGAAGCAGAAGCGTAGTCAAATCCGGTCCGGGTCACAGCAGGAGAACTTTAACTTTAACAGAAACACAGTAAAGCTGACAAACCAGCAACCAGATAGTGTTACCGCGTCTGTTTAAATAGGCCCGCCTGTAGACCCATTGGCGAGCTATTGCGCACGCGCATTCGTCGTTGCGCCGGTGCGCGCACCCGAGCACGCCGAAGCGTCGTCCCGCCACGCACGCGCATGCGCCGATGCGCCGTTTTGCCGCGCATGCGCACTGAGCGCAGATTGGTGACAACAGACGGGGAATTTCCCTGACACTTGTATATACTGTATATAGTCTAGCCAAGCCTATACCTGACTGTAGGGCATTCCTGGTGTACTGTTTTTAGTAAACTTTAGGCGTTGTTTTGCTAATCTAATTGTACGGTATGTCTGTAAGGCCACCAAGGAGAGGCAGACACTCACAGGCCACTAAAAGAGGGCAAGCAGGCTCTGTGTCTACAGCCAACAGTAGGGATGAGCTTCGAGTTCGAGTTGAACTCATGTTCAACTCGAACATTGCCTGTTCGCCCGTTCGCCAAACAGTGAACAATTTGGGGTGTTCGCGGCAAATTCGAAAAGCCGCGGAACACCCTGTAAAAGTCTATGGGAGAAATCTAAAGTGCTAATTTTAAAGGCTTATATGCAAGTTATTGTCATAAAAAGTGTTTGGGGACCCGGGTCCTGCCCCGGGGACATGTATCAATGCAAAAAAAGTTTTAAAAACTGCAGTTTTTTTGGGAGCAGTGATTTAAATAATGCTTAAAGTGAAACAATAAAAGTGCAATATTCCTTTAAATTTAGTACCTAGGGGGTGTGTATAGTATGCCTGTAAAGCAGCGCTTGTTTCCCGTGCTTAGAACTGTCTCTGCACAAAGTGTCATTTCCAAAGGAAAAAAAGTCTGGTCTTGTATGGATTTTAAGGGAAACTCCACCCCAAATAAAAAAAAAATGGCGTGGAGTTCCCCCCAAAGATCCATACCAGACCCTTTATCCGAGCACGCAACCTGGCAGGTCACAGGAAAAGAGGGGGGGGGACGAGAGAGCGCCCCCCCTTCCTGAACCGTACCAGGCCACATGCCCTCAACATGGGGAGGATGTTTTGGGGGTCTGTGACCCCTCAAAGCACCATGTCCCCATGTTGATGGGGACAAGGGCCTCATCCCCACAACCCTTGCTCGGTGGTTGTGGGGGACTGCGGGCAGGGGGCTTATCGGAATCTGGAAGATCCGTTTAACAAAGGGGACCCCCAAATCCCGCCCCCCCATGTGAATTGGTAAGTGGTACATTGTACCCCTACCATTTCACAAAGAAAGTGTAAAAATTTTTAAAAAAAACACACAGACACCATTGGGATAAGTCCTTTATTAAAAATAAAAAAATTAAAATAAAAAAAAGATTCCAGCAGTGGTAATCCACTCTCGGCCTCCACTCCAACGCTGCCGGTATCCTGCGATGGATGCTCTCCTCTCCGGAGTCCAGCGGTGGATGATCTCCTCTCCATCCAGGTCCAGGCTCCAGCGATGAGATGTCCAGTGCAGCGCATCCTGTCTCCACCGGAGACACCCAGGGAATATCGTCGCGGCAGCCTGGATGCGCTGCGCTGGACATCTTATCGCTGGACAAGAAACTGGCAGTCATGTTCCCCCAGCTGCAGCATACTGCCAGGTTTGCTCCAGTGGCGAGGAGGGAGGGGATGATGAGGTCACTGACTCTACGTGTGTGCCTGATAGAAGAGAGGAGGAGGAGGAGGCACATCTCCAACGAGGCAGGTTGCCCTCCAGGGGCCAGCTTAAGGGCAGCCAAGGGACTGCATCACAACGCAGAGCTCCGCATGTGCAGGGCGCCCTGACTCGTGCATTTTTCCAAAAGTTCTTTGGTGTGGGCCTTTTTTGAGACATGTGCAGCAGATCGCACCGTTGCTGTTTGCAACATATGTCTGAAGTGTATCAAGCGTGGCCAAAACAGCAGCCGCTTGGGCACCACATGCTTGATCAAACATATGTCGACCTCCCATGCAGTTTGTTGGCAACACTACTTAAAAGATCCACACCAAAGAATAAGGCGGACCTCTCCTTGCTCCTCATCAGCTGGGATCTCCAACCTCACTATAACGTCAGTCCTCTCAGAGACCTGCACTGAAAGGAATCAAGGTGTAGAATTAGGTGTCCCAAGCACTTCCGGGCAATCTGCTAGCGGTACACCAACATCCGATTGTAGCAGGCAAATTTCCCTACCCCAGTTGCTAAACCGGCGAAAGAAATTCGGTCCCAGCCACCCACATGCTCAGCGGCTGAATGGTAGTTTGGCTAAATTACTAGCACTCCAACTGCTGCCTTTTCAGCTTGGTAGACTCTGCCCCCTTTCGAGAATTTGTGGAATGTGCGGTACCTCAGTGGCAGGTTCCCAAACGCCAATTTTTTTCTCGGAAGGCGATACTGGCTCTCTACCGACATGTGGAAGGCAATGTCTTGGCCTCGTTGGACAGGGCGGTCAGCGGTAAGGTGCATATTATTGCTGACTCATGGTCCAGCAGGCATGGACAGGGACGTTACCTTTCTTTCACGGCACACTGGGTAACCCTGCTGGCAGCTTGGAAGGATGCAGGACAGGGTGCAGTATTGTTGCAGGTTGTTCCGCCACCACGCTTCCAAAATGCTGGTAGTGGTTATTCTGCCACACCTCTCTCCTCCACTCCCTCCTCTTCTTCTTCCTCTATGGCCTCTTCCTGTGCAGATTTGTATTTGGAACCAGCGGTGCTCCGTGGCGTTCTAGGGGCTACGCAAGCACTCAGGCAAAAAGATGCCATGCGGTGCTTGAGATGGTCTGCTTAAGGGACAGGAGCCACACTGGGGCAGAGATTCTGTCAGCTCTGCAGGGGCAGACTCAGAAGTGGTTGACGGCATGCCAGCTTCAGCCAGGAATGGTGGTTTGCGACAATGGCACCAACCTCCTCTCCGCCCTCAGACAGGGACACTTGATCCATGTGCCCTGTTTGGCTCACGTCCTTAATTTGGTGGTGCAGCGGTTCTTGTGCAGGTACCCGGGCTTACAGGATGTCCTGAGGCAGGCAAGGAAACTCTGTGGGCATTTCTGCCGGTCATATAATGCCAGTGCTCAACCTTCAAAAGGAATGCAACTTGTCCAAGAACCGCCTCATCTGTGACATGCCCACCAGGTGGAACTCAACGTTGGCAATGCTGCAGCGGCTGCACACGCAGCAGAGGGCCATCAATATGTACCTGTGCAACTATGGCACCAGGACAGGGTCAGGGGAGCTTGGCTTTTATTCGCCACGCCAGTGGGTAATGATCAAGGATGCATGCACTGTCCTGTCACCATTTGAGGATGCCACGAGGATGGTGAGCAGTGACAGTGCATGCATCAGTGATACTGTCCCTCTTGTCTTCCTGTTGGAGCATACGCTGCGTGGAATAATGGACAGGGCACTTGAGGCAGAACAGAGGGAGGAAGAGGAGGACTTCCTTACCTCTCAATTCCCCCTTTATCCAGACAGTATTCCTGCGGGCCCACTGCTCACACAGGAAGAGGAGGAGGATGAGGATTGTGTCAGCATGGAGGTGGAGCCTAGCACTTAGCATCAGCAGCAGTCTTCAAGGGATCGTTTACAGTCCCCAGAAACCCATGGACTTGTACGTGGCTGGGAGGAGGTGGCTGCGGATCATGTCACCCTTAGTGACCCAAAGGACTCTGGATCGAATGCCTCAGCAAACCTACGCTGCATGGCCTCCCTGATCCTGCAAAGCCTGCGAAAGGACCCTCGGATTTGTGTGATCAAGGAGAGGGATCACTACTGGCTGGCAACCCTTTTTGATCCACGTTACAAGGGTAAGGTTGCGGAAACTTATCCAGCCGTCGCAGAGGGAGCAGAGGATGAAACATCTTCGGGAGGCCTTGCAGAAAGGTTTGTGCAACACGTTTCCAGAGCCTGGGAGGTTACAAATTCTTGGTCATGGACAACGTGTTGCTGAGGCTTCGGTCAGTCACAGAAGGAGCGGTGGAAAAGGTGGCTGTCTGACCGATGCGTTCAGACACTTTTTTAGTCTGCAGCCCCAAGGTCTGAAGGGTTCCAGCAACCATCGCCAGCGTATGATTTACATGGTGCAGGAATACTTAGGGGCAGGATCAAACTTGGAGATCTTTCCAACCAAAAATCCACTGGATTACTGGGTCTTGAGGATGGATGACTGGCTTGAGCTTGCACAGTATGCAATTGAGCTACTGGCCTGTCCTGCATCCAGCGTTCTTTTGGAACGCACATTCAGTGCTGCTGAAGGCTTTGTAACCGATCACAGAGTGTGCCTGTCCACAGAATCGGTTGATCGTCTCACCTTCATAAAAATGAACAATTTTTGCTGTAATATTTTGCAGCAGGGCTCATTCCTGCGCTCAACTACAGTATCTGTGAGGGGTTGCAGTGTTGTGGCACCACCACTACTGCCTAAGGCCCAATTTTTCTGCCCCTGTTTAACAGGGGCGTGTAATTACAATTTGTGATCTAATATTTCACAGCAGACCCCGTTCCCGCGCTCAACTAGAGTATCTGTGAGGGGTTGCAGTGTTGTGGCACCACCACCACTGCCTAAGGCCCAATTTTTTTACCCCTGTTCAACAGGGGCATGTAATTACATTTCTTGATATAATATTTTACAGCAGGGCCCGTTCCAGCGCCCACCAAGAGTAACTGTGAGGGCTTACAGTGTTCTGGTACCACCAACACCTAAGGCCCAAATTTCTGCAGAGTAGGGATGAGCTTTGTGTTCGAGTCAAACCCATGTTCGACTTGAACATCGTCTGTTCGGCCGTTCGCCGAATTTCGAACAATATGGGGCGTTCGTGTCACGGCCCATAATGCACTGCGTCATCACAGTGCATTGCTGGCTGATGATTGGCCAAGCATGCACTATGACCCACATGCTTGGCCAATCACAGCGCCGTCAGTACAGAGAGCCGTAATTGGCCAAAGGAAGGGTGCCTTTGGCCAATCATGGCTTTGGGGAGTAGGCTCACGCCCCACACTATATAAGGCCGCCTGCGCGTCGGCCTTGTGTAGTCTGTTGCGGCGTTCACAGAGAGAAAGTCAGAGTGTCATTTAATTTCAGTTAGATAGAGCAGGCAGACGATTGAGTTAGCTTTAGTCAGTGTATTTAGTATATATATATACACACAATAGAAAACAAACCAAAAATATTTGCGCTAACTTTGTGAATGGTGAAATATTTAAACGAAAAAAAGCAGCTAGCACAGTCTGTTGATAGCAAACAAAAAATAAAAAGTCCAAAAATGCAGCGCTTCAGAAATTAGTTGAAAATCAATATATACAATAATAGTCCAAATTTGTGAAGATAATCATCATTTGATAGATGTGAAGTTGTTGTGAAACCACCACCAAGTTTCAGTGCGCCAAAGAAAACAGAAAGGGCACACTACACCACCGTGCTCACAATCTGCTTACCAGAAGAAAAATGATAACAGGCGTTGTAATCACATAATGCAGAGGATTGATGTTGGGGTAAACTCAGAGCAGATTGATCAATCACACGACAAATCTCCAGCCCAAATGACGGTAACTTCCAAGACTCAAATGGTAAACATGGATGCTAGACAGATCTCAGCAGGAGGTATTATCCAAATGTAAAGAAAGAGACTAGCATAGTGAAGCCCGTAAGATAAAACACACAAATTTTATTGTAGTCTACTTACAGGTATGAAGATCATCAAGGCATATAAAACAGAGTTCAATGGCCATCAGCGTGCTTCCACCAGCCAGCCTGACATGTTTCATCCAATAAGGATATCATCAGATGTAAGCACATAAATACAAAATGTCCAGGTCATGCTGGACAAACAGCTGAATATAATGAAAAAGCGTCTGTCAGACGTTTAGTGATCATTGCGCAATGCGGCCGCGCCAATCCAGGATAGAATTGATTGGTTCACCCACGGCCGCGCACGCGCAATATGACCAAAACCATAGGGACAGGAAGAGACAACCAGCGAGTCTAGGTCACTTCCAGGTGAGCAGAGAATCCCCTGCGCTCACCGGAAATGACACAAGCACAAGTTCCCGCACTGGAACCGCCCCAGGCAGCACCATCAACATCCGGTCAAATGATGAACATCTAACCCGGAAGTGGCGCCAGTGAGACGCACCAGGCAAGGACAGCGCTCCTCCTAACGAGTCAGGAAGTAAACACAGGCTGTCTGATTTTTACAAAAAGGCCAGCAACTTATTACAGCAATCCAGCAAGTAGATAAAAAGTACATAGATCTACCCTCATCAATAATTAAAAAGATGAAATATATAATTCGGACGGAGACGATCTGGTTGGAATAGTCCAGGTGTTGATTCCCCTAGGAGACCCTATACTTCCAATCAGGGACCTTTCCATCAGACAGGTCCATCTGCCCCCTCTTCCGCTGCTTTTTTTCCCAGGGCCCCACAAAGAGGCAAGAGGGAGGGAGAACCAGGAGAGGGACCCGAGGGGGGAGGAGAAGTCGCTCAAAAAAGACCAAGAGTATAAGGGATGCTGGCATATTCAATCTTAGCAATAATACACTTTCTGATAATGAGAAGTTTGTGTTGGATCATGGACTGATGTTTGCCCCAGATAGGCCTCTGAATAAATTTGGAACATTCATTGATGTTCAGAGGTATATCCGAAAGGTCAACATTAAGGCCTCGTACACACGAACGAGTTTCTCGGCAAAAACCAGCAAGAAACTTGCTGGCAGAGATTTCTTGCCGAGAAATTCGTTCGTGTGTATGGTTTCTCGTCAAGAAAAGCGACAAGAATCTCGACGAGAAAATAGAGAACCTGCGCTCTATTTTCTCGTCGAGATTCTCGTCAGCCTGTTTCTCGACGAGAAAAGTGAGTGTGTGTACACTTACCTGTCCTCCGGGAAGCCCGCGCATGTTTGAAATGAATTTGACGCATGCACGGTAGCTTCCTAGGCATACGTAGGGTATACCAAGATGGCGGCGACTGCATCGAATGTGACAAGCGCATGCTCGTCGTAGTCGATGACGTCACCGCGTACGCTCCATTCAAAGAACCGCGGGTTCTTTGAATCGAGCGTGTGTACACTCGGCCGGGACAAGTTTCTTGTCCAAGAATCTCGTCGAAAAAAATGACATGTTTTTTTCGACGAGAATCTCGGCCGTGTGTACGAGGCTTTAGAGATATTTTTTGACACAGATGGTTACCACCTCTGTGGAAGGGTCAAGCGATGTTAGACATTCAGGTCTTTCTAACGCTTCTCTCTTCAATCCACCTGGTTTTGTACCTCCATCAATTTCGGTTTTTAAGGAACTGGTCTTGAAGGATATAGATAAATTGAAAATTAAGAAAAATTATCAGGATTCTCGTTTCCGAGAGGGATTAAAATCCTTGAAGGAGAGAGATGATATCATTATCCGCCCCGCCGATAAGGGGGGCGGTATAGTGGTAATGGATAAAAGTGCATACGTCTCTGAGATGGAGAGAATTATTTCTGACTCTGAGACCTATGTACCACTTAATCATGATCCTATTTTCAAATATAAACGAGAACTCATCCCTCTTACAGAGAGAGGGTATGCAAATAACCTTCTCAATAAGAAAGAAAAGGATTTTTTAATCCCGCTGGCTCCCAGAAAGCCAATAATGTATTTTTTGCCCAAAGTTCATAAAAGTTTAACCATCCCCCGGGGGAGACCCATTGTTAGTGGGTTGGACTCTATCACGTCTAGAGTCGGCAAATACATAGATGGCTTTCTGCAGCCTCTGGTTTCCAGTACCCCTTCATATATTAGGGATTCTGCACAAGTTATTCGTCATTTTGAGGGTTTGGAGTGGAGGGAGGGCTACATTCTTGCAACTGCGGATGTGGCCTCCCTCTACACCATTATCTCTCATATGGATGGATTGGAAGCTGTAGAGGTTTTCTTAAAGCGTGACCTTGGATTGTCATCACTTCAGAGGGAATTCATTTTAGATCTTTTGAGGTACGCTATGACTCACAACTACTTCTGGTTTGGGGGGGGGTTCATTACCTCCAAAACAGAGGTGTTGCTATGGGCGCAAAATTTGCGCCCAGTATGGCCAATTTATTCATGGCCAAGTGGGAGGAGGATGTCGTCTATACCAACAGGAGACCTGAGTTGATCTTTTGGGGTCGGTATATTGACGACATCCTCCTCCTATGGAATGGTGATTTGACATCATTGAATTCTTTCATGCAATATCTGAATGATAATCTGTTAGGGATCGTTTTGGAATTTGTGACCAGTACAGAAAAGATAAACTTTTTGGACCTCACTATACGGATTAATGATGGTGCTTTCAATTTGTCTACCTTTTTTAAGAGCACTGACCGTAATGGGTATATTGGACAGGGGAGTTGTCACCATCCCTCTTGGCTTAAGGCTGTTCCCAAAATCCAGTTTCTTCGCTTGAGGCGTAATTGTACTTTAAGAGAAGATTTTTTTACACAGGCTAATATTTTAAAAGAGAGGTTTATTGAGAAGGGCTATTTAGCCAATGAGCTTAATACCATTATTGATGAAGTAGGTAGCATTGATCGATCTTCTATTCTTCAGAAAAAGGTAAAACCATCTACCAATGAAAGTAATTATAATTTCTGTATGGTCACTACGTTCTCACAACAGCATTGTGATATTAATTTTTTTTTAACTAAACATTGGGGTGTTCTGAAGAATGATAAGATTTTGGGACCGGCCCTTCCTGATCGACCACAGGTGGTCTTCAGAGGGGTCCCTCCCCTTAAACTTCAGTTAGCCCCTAATATTTTGGACGCTCCTAATAGAGTATCCTTTTTTCAAAAATCCAAAGGGTATTTTCCTTGCCACAATTGTAATGTGTGTGCAATCAACAAAGATAAAAGGAGGAAAATATGTCAATTTAATTCACCTGTCACTGGTAAAATTTATGATATTAACACCTTATCACTTGCACATCTCTCAATGTCGTTTACTTGTTGATTTGCCCATGCGGTCTCCAATACGTATGCTGCACTACGCGTGCCATGCATGTTCGTGTAAACGAACATATCACTAATATCAGAAAGGGGTTTCCTAAACATACAGTGTCCAGACACTACTTAGAGTGCCATAAGAAAAACCCTATAGGCACCACTTTTCTGGCCATTGACCGCTTCACCCCACACTGGCGGGGTAGTATGTCTAAGCGGGAAATTTCTAGGCTTGAAACCCGCTGGATTTACGACCTCAAATGTTATTCCACTTTCGGCATGAACGTCGACTGAGACGTTAATTGCTTCATTAATAATAGTTGATTTATATTACCTCTCCTATTTTTATAATGTTTTTAATATTTTTATATGCGGGAAATAAAAATATTTTGTTATGTTTTTATATTTTCATATTATATTTTAAATAACATTTTGCAAGTTTTTTGATGTAAAAATTTATATCAATAATTTGCTTTAGTTTTTATCTTTGTTTTTGGCTTTTTTATGATGCGGTGTATATGCTATTTGTACACTAGTGGGCAGTGTCCTATATTAGCTGAGCCGTGTCATATCTTAGCCTATATCCATTAGTGCTGTTGTGAGCCTCCCTATATTCCCCTTCAGCGCTGAGGAAACGTAAAAGAATAGAAATAATTTTTTATTTTTATATATATATTTTTTTTGCAATATATATTTCATCTTTTTAATTATTGATGAGGGTAGATCTATGTATTTTTTATCTACTTGCTGGATTGCTGTAATAAGTTGCTGGCCTTTTTGTAAAAATCAGACAGCCTGTGTTTACTTCCTGACTCATTAGGAGGAGCGCTGTCCTTGCCTGGTGCGTCTCACTGGCGCCACTTCCGGGTTAGATGTTCATCATTTGACCGGATGTTGATGGTGCTGCCTGGGGCGGTTCCAGTGCGGGGACTTGCGATTGTGTCATTTCCGGTGAGCGCAGGGGATTCTCTGCTCACCTGGAAGTGACCTAGACTCGCTGGTTGTCTCTTCCTGTCCCTTTGGTTTTGGTCATATTGCTCGTGCGCGGCCGCGGGTGAACCAATCAATTCTATCCTGGATTGGCGCGGCCGCATTGCGCAATGACCACTAAACATCTGACAGACGTTTTTTCATTATATTCAGCTGTTTGTCCAGCCATGCTGTCCTTTCATTGGCCAGCATGACCTGGACATTTTGTATTTATGTGGGCGTGCTTACATCTTAGGCCACGCCTCTGATGATATCCTTATTGGATTAAAATAGGATTTTTATAACAGCTTACCTGTAAAATCCTTTTCTTGGAGTACATCACGGGACACAGAGCGACATAGTCATTACTAATGGGTTATATAGTTACCGTCAGGTGCTGGCACTGGCAACTTCCAAAACCGGAAGTACCCTCCCCTATATAAGCCCCTCCCATCCGGGAGCACCTCAGTTTTGTAGCAAAGCAATAAGTGTCCCCAAAGAGGGGCGGGAGCTCTGTGTCCCGTGATGTACTCCAAGAAAAGGATTTTACAGGTAAGCTGTTATAAAAATCCTATTTTCTTTCTCGTACATCACGGGACACAGAGCGACATAGTCATTACTAATGGGATGTCCTAAAGCAATGCCAAATGAGGGGGGGGGATACACCATATATAAGCTGAGCGCTATCAGACATGAGGATCTTTTGCGGCCTGCAACACACTGCGCCCAAAGGCGACATCCTCCTGACTTCTAACGTCCACCTGGTAGAACCTAGTAAACGTGTGTACTGAAGACCATGTTGCGGCCTTACAGATTTGAGCCAGGGAGGCCTGGTGATGCACTGCCCATGAAGTTCCAACTGCTCTCGTGGAGTGCGCTCTAACTTTGAACGGAGGCGGTCTCCTTCTCAAGCCATAGGCTTGTATTATGACCTGTCGAATCCACTTGGCTAAAGTAGATTTTGACGCTGCCTGACCCTTTCTGGGGCCTTCCGGCAGAATAAACAAAGTATCCGTTCTGCGAATCTGAGCAGTGGCTTTTAGATAAGCTTTAACTGCTCTTACTACATCCAAAGAATGCAATAACTTTTCCTCTACCGAAGTAGGTTTGGGGAAAAAAGAAGGAAGAACCACATCTTGGTTCAAATGAAACCTCGATACCACCTTAGGAAGAAAGGCTGGATGAGGGCGTAACACTACTCTATCCTTATGGATAACCAGATACGGCTCCTTACAGGACATAGCTGCTAATTCCGACACTCTTTTAGCCGAACAAATGGCTACTAGAAAAAACAATTTCCTGGTGAGAAGAACCAAAGAAATATGCTGTAATGGTTCAAATGGTTGTTTCTGTAGAACCGACAGAACCAAGTTTAGATCCCATGGACATATGGGAATATTAACCGGAGGACTAATACGCATCACTCCTTGTATAAAGGCTTTGACTAGTGAATGCGAAGCCAAGGGCCTTTGAAAAAATATTGACAAGGCCGAAATCTGACCCTTGATAGTACTCAAGGCAAGCTTCCTATCTACAGCCCATTGTAGGGAGTCCAGACTCCTACCTATTACGTACTTACGTGGATGCCATTTCTTGGCTTCACACCAGGCGATGTACGCCTTCCAGATTCTATAGTAGATCTGCCTGGATACCGGCTTCCTGGCATTGATCATGGTAGATACCACAGAATTAGAGAGCCCTCTCTTTTTTAGAATGTGGGCTTCAATAGCCAGGCCGTCAAACCTAGGGCTGGTAAGGAAGGGTGGTATATCGGTCCTTGCGAAAGCAGGTCCGGACGATGTGGGAGAGTCCAAGGACTCCCCACTGACATTTTACAATCTCCACGTACCACGCTCTTCGGGGCCACGCTGGAGCCACCAGAATCATTGGTTTCTTTTCTACCCTGATTCTGCGGAGTAATCGAGGTAACCATTGTGGCGGTGTGAATGCATATATCAGCTTGAACTGATCCCAAGGGAACACTAGGGCATCCGAGCCGCAAGCTAGGGGATCCCTTGTCCGAGAGACAAACCTGTCCCCCTTTGCGTTGAACCTGGATGCTAGCAGATCTACATCCGATGTTCCCCACCGCTGACATATTGTCCGGAAAACCTCGGGATGAAGGGACCATTCCCCTGGGCATAATTGTTGGCGACTTAGAAAGTCCGCCTTCCAATTCTCCACTCCTGGAATGAATACCGCAGATATGGCTGGGACATATTTTTTCTGCCCATTTCAGGATGTAATTTACTTCCCTCTGGGCTGCACGACTCCTGGTGCCCCCCTGATGATTGATATATGCCACTGCTGTGGCATTGTCTGATTGAATTCTGACAGGGGACCCTTGGAGTTTGGATGTCCATGCTACTAGGGCATACCGGGCTGCTCGTATCTCTAAGAGATTGATGGGCAGGGCCTTTTCTGCATCCGACCATCTGCCCTGGAGAGACTATTGCTCCAGTACTGCTCCCCAGCCTATAAGGCTGGCATCTGTAGTGACCACCTCCCAAGAAATCGGACTGAAGGATTTCCTTTTTTCCAGATTTTGGGAAACCAACCACCAACGGAGGCTCTTGCGAACGGAAGGGGACAAGGACATTGTAAGTCTAGGCCTGAATTTTTTTGTTCCAGGCTGACAGTATGGCCCCTTGCAAATTCCTTGAATGGAATTGACCGTAGGGTACTGCTTCGAATGATGCCACCATTTTTCCCAGCAGCCTCATATACAGGCGTATGGACGGCTGTCTTTTTTGTACCCACTAAGTGGATCAAATCTTTCAAAGACAACACCTTTCCTCGAGGCAAGAATATTTTTCTCTGGCCTGAATCCAACCTTAGCCCCAAGTATTCCAGACTTTTGACTGGTTTTTAGGGCTGACTTGTCTCGGTTGATAATCCAACCGTGAGATTCCAGATACTTGATCGTCTTGTGAACGACCACGTCTAGTTTTTTCACTGAGTGGTCTATCAGCAACAAGTCATCCAGATATGCCATTATCATTACACCTTGTGTTCTTAGATTGGCCAATAAAGGGCCAGAATTTTTGTAAACACTCGTGGTGCTGTGGCCAAACCAAAGGGTAAGGCTCTGAACTGAAAATGGCGCCCTTCTACTGCAAAGCGTAGAAATTTTTGGTGGACTGGAAAGATGGGAATGTGCAAATAAGCATCTTTGATGTCGATCGTGGCTAACCAATCCTCCCCTTGTAGGGCAGTGGCCACCGATCGGATCGACTCCATCGGAAAGTCCTGATATACAGGAATTTGTATAGCCCTTTTAGAATTAATATGGGCCTCCCGTCCGCGTTTGCTTCGGGACTGTAAAGAGGTTTGAGTAAAACCCGAACCCTCATTCTTCCAGGGGAACCTCCATAATTACTCCTTGGAGCAATAGTTGTTCTAGTGCCAACAGGAGGGACTCTCTCTTCCGGGGATCCCTTGGCACGTTTGACCTCAAAATGGGAAGGAGGAGAGTCTTTTAACTCCAAACTGTATCCCAAACCTACTGCGGAGAGCACCTATCTGTCTTGATCGTGTCCCGCCAGGTCTCTTGCGAACAACTGGAGTCCTCCCCCCACCCGACTGAGTGGGGGCTTCATGAATTTAACTTTGGGGGAGGTTTTGTACCTCCCCTGACCCAGGGTTTCTCATTACCCTGCTACTGTCCCTGTTTTTTACCCCCGGGATTTGACCGAGGAGGCCGTCGGAACTGTTACACAGCCGATGCCCCAGGGACTGGAGAAGCAGGCCTCTTAAAGAGGGACCTCTAACTCTGCTTTTAACCGGCAAGAGCGTATTTTTACCGCTGGAAATTTTCTGGATATTTGTCCAGGTTTTCCCTGAATAAGCGTTCACCATGAAATGGGACGCTAACCAGCCATTCTTTACAGGGAGCTTCAGCAGACCAGTTTTTGAGCCATAGGAGCCTACGCATATGTACTATAGACAGCGTAAGGCGGGAGGCCTGATGGACTGAATCCTCTATGGCGTCAACCGCAAAGCCTAAGGCTCTAGGTAGATCAGCTAGGGCAAAGCCTGCTGATCTGTCAAGTCCCTCAAGACCTGTTTCAACTGATCCTTCACTGCTTAGCAGACCCCAATAGCTGCTACTGCTGGTTGTATCACCAAGCAGATTTTCATAAGGACTCCAATCTTTTATCTATTGGGTTCTTGAACATTTGGACATTATCCACTGGACATGTCAGTGATTTATACATACAAGAGATGGCTGCGTCCATTGTAGGGACCTTCCATTTTTTTTTTTTTTTGATGAACTTATCCTCCATGGGATAGACCACCGGAAATCTCTTGGGGGAATAAATATTTTCTCAGGACGTTCCCAATCCTGGTAAATGAGCCCTTTCAGTAAAGGGTGAAGTGGAAAAGAACAAACAGTCTGGGGGCTTCTAGCGACCCCAACGAGGATACAGTAGTGGTTGATGGTTCCGCAAGGTGCATTTTTAAATGCTGATCGGACCATGTTAGTCAGAGACTGAACCCATAATCTTTCAGCTTGAGATGCTGAGAAAAGGTTCCCCCACTGTTGATTCCTCTATAACAGAATCAACCTTATCCTGATCCCCTTCAGGCAGGTCGATCCCTGTATGGGACTGTTGCTCTGCTAACAGGCACTCTGAAGGAGGAGACGGAGATCGGGCGTGCTTTCCCTGACAGGGAGGCAGCGATAAATTTTGACAATCTCTCTCTAATCCTCCCAGAGCTGAGGAAAAAACCTCCTCTGTTACATACACAGGAGCAGGTGACTGAGGACAGCCACAGTACCAAGTACCCCTGCGGGGTCTCTACGGTCACTTACCTCTGAACTTCAGGGGAGACTGGTGCAGCAGGAGTATGCCCAAGATCCTCAGAGCCCGATGAGACCCCCTTCGCTTCCTGGAAGATTCAGTTCCGGAGCTACTGGACGGCATATTCCTAAGCCTAAAGCTGAGGTATTCCAGCCGTAATACACCACTTTTACTGAGAATAGTCTAGCACAATTGCTGCTATATCACAGTTGGTGTCTACTAATGTGCCTTTCTAGGGGATGCCTGTATCAACCGCTTGCTGTATGCCTTTAAATGTTGCCAGCTCTGTCTCTGTACTTCATAGCCAGCTTACTGCAATAATGTGGCTTTTTAAAAACCTGCTGGGACGCCCGCACATGCGCAGAAGCGCTGCGGCGCGCACAGAGCGTCATCCCCCAGGCCCCGCCCCTTTTTCCGGCCACCTCTATATATAGAGGCGCGTGCACGCGCACGCGCGCGGCCACGTGCGCCTCGGCGCTAATTTTCAAACATGGAAACCAGGGACAGGAGCCAGGGCCCCCTTTGCCGCAGGCCGGGGGATAGACGAACACTGCAACATGGCAGAGGAAACAGTTTCCTGTAGGAGAACTCACCAGCTGCCTGGACTTTGTTCTCTGAGAAGAAACTAGTCCATATGACAAGAAAAACATTCCACAGCGGCCTCTAGTGGACAAACACAGGTACCGCAGTTTAATATACTAAACATATATAAAAAAACATTCTTTTTTTTTTTTTTCTTGACCACCATTAAAAATTATTACATTTTTTTAGTAGTTACAGGCATGCACAGATATTAGCGGGAATACCGTTAGGTAACAGACAGAAAGACAAATTAGGCTTGGGGGTCCCCCAATAGAACCAAGTTCCTGGGGGCCCCCACTTACCTGTTCCCCGCCGCAGGACATTGTTTGGTCCACAAAAGCCCAAACTTCACCTATCACGGCAGGCATTGTAATCAAACCTTCAGGGACCGGGTTCCCAAGGATTCCACTCCCCTGGACCTGTATAGCACCCTGCACAGAAAACATCTTGGTCGTGGGTATGACCAGAGCTCTGGATCCCAGGGTCCAGCTCTCCTAAGAGAAGCATTACAGGCAGAACCTTGCTCTTCTCTGCAAGGCCCGGGTACCGACCGTTTAGCTATGAAGCTTTTTTGGTCGGATCCGGAATAGCTTACTGAGGCCCAAAAGAACCTGTACGCAAGCTCAGTGAAAAACACATGTTTCTTCTTGGCCAACACCTTAGACACTGGCAAAAAACTGAGGTGCTCCCGGATGGGAGGGGCTTATATAGGGGAGGGTACTTCCGGTTTTGGAAGTTGCCAGTGCCAGCACCTGACGGTAACTATATAACCCATTAGTAATGACTATGTCGCTCTGTGTCCCGTGATGTACGAGAAAGAAACATGTCAGGCTGGCTGGTGGAAGCACGCTGATGGCCATTGAACTCTGTTTTATATGCCTTGATGATCTTCATACCTGTAAGTAGACTACAATACAATTTGTGTGTTTTATCTTACGGGCTTCACTATGCTAGTCTCTTTCTTTACATTTGGATAATACCTCCTGCTGAGATCTGTCTAGCATCCATGTTTACCATTTGAGTCTTGGAAGTTACCGTCATTTGGGCTAGAGATTTGTCGTGTGATTGATCCATCTGCTCTGAGTTTACCCCAACATCAATCCTCTGCATTATGTGATTACAACGCCTGTTATAATTTTTCTTCTGGTAAGCATATTGTGAGCACGGTGGTGTAGTGTGCCCTTTCTGTTTTCTTTGGCGCACTGAAACTTGGTGGTGGTTTCACAACAACTTCACATCTATCACATGATGTTTATCTTCACAAATTTGGACTATTTTTGTATATATTGATTTTCAACTAATTTCTGAAGCGCTGCATTTTTGGACTTATATATATATATATATATATATATATATATACACACTGTATTCAGTTTAGCTAGATTTCACTTCAGAGTGTTCTTGTGTTATTCTCGCTGCAGTATATTATGTCAGTGTAGTGTATACTGGCCACAGTTTGCACGTAAAGCTGACTGCAGACTATTGCTTTTCTATTACTGATAATACAAGCAATTGATTGAGCTAACCTGCAGTTTCTTAAGTCAGTACAGTGTGCACGTAAAGGTCACCACAGACTATTGCTTTTCTATTACTGATAATACAAGCAGTTGATTGAGCTAACCTGCAGTTTCTTAAGTCAGTGTAGTGTAGTGTAGCGGGTATTTGAATTTAAGGGAAGCATCTGGGTGCACTGATTGCTAGGGAATCCGAGACCCTTTTATGGTTCTTGGAGGACTCTGATGGTGTGAGGTTCCCTGCGGCCTGCAGGTGGCATTGTCGCCCTGGCCGGAGTTGAACCCACACCGCAAGACTGTGCCCTTTTGTCCTCCCCTGGCACTGGTACGGCGGGGCGGGGAACCCGCTGTGACGCAAAGGGAGAGGGGATAAAGGGGGCGGACGCCCTTACCACGGGGTTCAGAGTTCGGAGTCGGAGGACACGGCCGCACTTAGGCACCCTCAGCCTGGGTGCTGGCGTTCCGGTGTTCCGGGCCCAGGTGCCCTTAACCTGGCTGGAGCGGGAGATGGAGTCCATCTCAGGCACCTTTAGCCTGGGGTGAGGTACTATGGCGGATGCCTGGGGCTCAGTACCTTCGACTGAGTTCCGCGAGGGTGGATGAATCCGAGGGGGCCCTAACTCCTTGGGTGCCCGTGTCTGAGGTCGAGGAGACTGGTGAGCGGAACTTCTCTGGAGAGTCCGGCGCAGCATTGCTGGTGACAGAGAGGCCTCCGGTGACTCCCTTGGACGGATATCCTTCCCCTGACAGGGGCTGTGCTAGCAAAGGTAATTCATATTCTACCTCATATAGTCAGTGACCGTGACTATTCGCCATTGGTGACACCACAGTGGTTAGCGATACTTCAAAGGATTGTGCCTCGACCTACTCCCATTAATACTGAACTGTTGCAAAGGTCCCAACTTGACTGTGCTGTATGTTTATTCGCTGAGAAGAATAAAACTGTGTTGGACCTATTCAGTGTGTGGAACTCTGGTTACTAGGAGCAAAGGTGAGTCAAGTACGGAGGAAAGGATTTGACTCTAGGACACCTACACAAAGCCTGATCTTTCTGGCCTTCACCTCTTCACTACGGAGGACATGGGCCGTGGTGTATCTCATCCCTCCCCCCGGTACTAACACCCCTAGACAAAGACAGACAAGCCAAGAATGAGAAGGGGTGAGAGGGGTGAGGTCGCTACAGTAGTCTGGCCACAGTGTGCACGTAAAGCTCACCACAGACTATTGCTTTTCTATTACTGATAATACAAGCAGTTGATTGAGCTAACCTGCAGTTTCTTAAGTCAGTGTAAAGTATACTGGCCACAGTGTGCAGCTAAAGCTGATTGCAGACAATTCATTGTGTACCTACCTATTCCAATACATCAAATAAAGAATGTCTGGAAGGCCAACAAGGAGAGGCAGACACACACAGGCCAAAAAAAGGAGGGTAAGCAGGCTCTGTGTCTAGAGGCAAGAGTGCTGGTCATGGACACGGTGCATCCTCATCAGCACGTGGCCGTGGGGCAGGGCCGGCCCTATGATGGGACCGGGTGGTACCATGGTACCAGGCGGCACTGTTAGGGGGGCGGCAAACTGACGCCCGCCAGCCAGCTCCGCTGCCTGTGAGGAGCCCGGCGCCGCTGAGGACACTCACAGGCGGGGGGGGGCAGTCAGCGAGTGAGCAGGCATGGGCAGGCGCCGCTCCCTGTGAGGAGCCCGGTGTACCGGCGCCGCTGCCTGTGAGGACACTCACAGGCGGGGGGAGGGGGCAGTCAGCGAGTGAGCACTGCAGGCACCGCTCCCTGTGAGGAGCCCGGCGCCGCTGCTGTTGGTGACAGGGGCGGGCAGAGCACTTGCAGCGGGGGGGGGGTTTGGGATCAGTCAGCAAGTGAGCGGGCAGCGGAGCAGAGTGATGATGTCATCTCTCCCCGCCGCCCTGCATCACCACAGTTTCACCCTCACTGTGCAGCCATGGGCAGCAGAGAGATTATATCATCTCTCTGCTGCCTGCCTTCACTCTGGGACACAGCAAGTGACAACCCGCAACGTGTGACAGGTGATGTCGTGACAATCCGCAACGTGTGGCAAGTGACAATACGCAACGTGTGGCAGGTGACGCTTGGCAAGTGACAATACGCAACGTGTAGCAAGTGACAATACGCAACGTGTGGCAAGTGACAATCCGCAACGTGTGGCACGGGACTATCCACAACGTGTGGCAGGTGACGTTGTGGCAAGTGACAATCTGCAACGTGTGGCAGGTGACGTTGTGGCAAGTGACAATCTGCAACGTGTGGCAGGTGACGTTGTGGCAAGTGACAATCTGCAACGTGTGGCAGGTGACGTTGTGGCAAGTGACAATGCGCAACGTGTGACAGGTGACGTCGTGACAATCCGCAACATGTGGCAAGTGACAATACGCAAGGTGTGGCAGGTGACGCTTGGCAAGTGACAATCCGCAACGTGTGGCACGGGACTATCCGCAATGTGTGGCAGGTGATGTTGTGGCAAGTGACAATATGCAACGTGTGGCAGGTGACGCCGTGGCAAGTGACAATCCGCAATGTGTGGCACGGGACTATCCGCAACGTGTGGCAGGTGACGTTGTGGCAAGTGACAATGTGCAACGTGTGGCAGGTGATGTTGTGGCATGTGACGTGGCAAGAGACAACCCGCAACGTGTGGCAGATGACAATCCGCAACGTGTGGCAGGTGACGTGGCAAGTGACAATCCGCAACGTGTGGCAAGTGGCAACCCGCAACGTGTGGCAGGTGACATAAGTGACCATGCGCAACATGTGGCAGCCGACAATCCGCAACGAGTGGCAGGTGACAACCCGCATCTGGTGCTGGAGTCCGAAGCAAAACTGTAAGTACAAACGCACATCACAAGTTGTATGAGACATGAGAGCCTCTGAGAGGGACTTGCCTTGCCCAGCCCTGATTAACCACTTAAGGACCGGAAAGATTTGCCCACTTAAAGCGGTTGTATGGCTTTGTTTTTTTAAATAACAAACATGTTATACTTACCTCCACTGTGCAGTGCGTTTGGAAAAGAGTGGCCCCGATTCTCTGGTTCCTCGGCGGCTGTCTTGGCTCCTCCCTGCATCAGCTAACCCCCTTCTGGGAAGCACTCTCCCAAGGGGGTTAGCTTGCGGGCGCGCTCCCTGTTATACACGCTGCGTCCATAGACACAACATGTATGACTCATTCCCGCCCCCCCCAGGGCCCGGGTCATTGGATGTGATTGACAGCAGCGCGAGCCAATGGCTGCACTGCTATCAATCTAGCCAATTAACGGCCAGACTCCGTGGAGAAGAGGACGCCGGGGGACGCGCACAGCAAGTGAACGGGCTCAGGTAAGTAAAACAGGGGGCCTGGGGGGCAGTCATTGCCAGGTGTTTTTTCACCTTAATGCATAGGATGCATTAAGGTGAAAAATCACGAACCTTTACAAACCCTTTAATAACCAGGCCATTTTTTGCGATACGGCACTGTGTCGCTTTAACTGACAATTGCGCGGTAATGCGACACTGTACCCAAATAAAATTGGCGTCCTTTTTTTCCCACAAATAGAGCTTTCTTTTGGTGATATTTGATCACCTCTGCGGTTTTTATTTATTGCACTATAAACAACAAACGAGCAACAATTAAAAAAAACAAACAAACAATATTACTTTTTGCTATAATAAATATCCAAAAAATGTATAAAAAAATAATTTCTTCATCAGTTTAGGCCAATATGTATTCTTCTACATATTTTTGGTACCAAAAAAAACATAATTAGCGTACATTGATTAGTTTGCGCAAAAGACATTGCGGCCGCCCGCCATGCACAGGTCCCTTTATACTCCTATATACATGTATAGAGCCCTGACAGGTCCTTTTATACACCTATATGCACGTATAGAGCCATGACAGGTCCTCTTTATACTCATTTATACATGTATAGAGCCACGACAGGTCCTCTTTATTATCCTTTATACATGTATAGAGCCATGACAGGTCCTCTTTATACATGTATAGAGCCACGACAGGTCCTCTTTTTACTCCTATACATGTATAGAGCCATGACGGGTCCCCTTTAGTTATCATGATATAAAATAATGAATGTGGGGGCCTTTTGGTGGGCGTGATTTTTTTTTTTTGGGG
This sequence comes from Rana muscosa, assembly GCA_029206835.1. NCBI lineage: Eukaryota > Metazoa > Chordata > Amphibia > Anura > Ranidae > Rana > Rana muscosa. The sequence continues at coordinate 974,956,344 of CM055118.1, read as the reverse complement.
GGGGGGCAGAATTTCATTCTTGGTCCCAGGCAGCACAATGTCTTGGGCCGGCCCTGCCGTGGGGCACGCTTGTTCTTTTTTTCGGCAGCTGGCCGTGTTGAGCCGCAACATGCTGAAGAGTTGGTAGAGTGGATGACCAAGCCATCCTCATCCTCCTCATCCTCTCTCACCCAGCCTCAGGGTACTTTGTCTGCCAAAGTGGCCTCTTCCCTCGGCTCAATGGCATCAGGCACACCTTCCCTAGCCCCACCATGTCCTCCTGAGGAGTCCCCCGAACTGTTTGACCACAGTGTTGGGTACATGTTGCAGGAGGATGCGCAGCGTTTTGAAGGCTCAGATGATGGTACCCAGCTTTAGGAAGGCAGTAACATGAGCCCAGAGAGAGGGGGTGCCCAAGAAGGACAGCAAACTGGCAGTCATGTTCCCCCAGCTGCAGCATACTGCCAGGTTTGCTCCAGTGATGAGGAGGGAGGGGATGATCAGGTCACTGACTCTACGTGGGTGCCTGATAGGAGAGAGGAGGAGGAGGAGGAGGCACATATCCAACGAGGCAGGATGCACTCCAGGGGTCAGCTCAAGGGCAGCACACCAACTGCATCACACCGCAGAGCTCCGCATGTGCAGGGCGCTGCTGTCTCTGCACATTATTCCAAAAGTTATTTGATGTTGGCCTTTTTTGAGACGTGTGCAGCAGATAGCACCTTTGCTATTTGCAACATATGTCTGAAGTGTATCTCGCGTGGCCAAAACAGCAGCCGCTTGGGCACCACATGCTTGACCAGACATATGTCGACCTGCCATGCAGTCCGTTGGCAAGTGTACATAAAAGACCCACACCAAAGAACAAAGCGAACCTCTCCTTGCTCCTCATCAGCTGTGATCTCCAACCCCACTTTACCTTCAGTCCTCTCAGAAACCTGCACTGAGAGGAATGAAGGTGTAGAATTAGGTGTGTCACTGCCAAGTACTTGCGAGCAATCTGCTATCGGTACACCAACGTCAGATTGTACCAGGCTAATTTCCCTGCCTCAGCTGCTGCACAGCCGAAAGAAGTTCGCTCCCAGCCATCCACATGCCCAGCGGTTGAATGCTAGCTTGGCTAAATTGCTAGCACTTCAACTGCTGCCTTTTCAGTTGGTAGACTCCGCCCCCTTCCGTGATTTTGTGGAATGTACGGAAGTCTATTCTGGCTCTCTACCGGCATGTGGAAGGCAATGCCTTGGCCTCGCTGGACAGGGCGGTCAGCGGTAAGGTGCATATTACTGCTGACTCATGGTCCAGCAGGCATGGACAGGGACTTTACCTATCTTTCACGGAGCATTGGGTGACTCTGCTGGCAGCTGGGAAGGATGCAGGACAATGTGCAGTAGTGTTGGAGGTTGTTCCGCCACCACTCCTCCAAAATGCTACTAGTGGGGATTCTGACACACCTCTCTCCTCTACCCCATCCTCTTCTTCTTCCTCCATGGCCTCTGCCTGTGCTGATTTGTCCCCGGAACCAGCGGTGCTCCATAGGCGTTCAAGGGGCTACGCAAGTACGCAGGCAAAAAGATGCCATGCGGTGCTTGAGCTAGTGTGCTTGGGGGACAGGAGCCACACTAGGGTAGAGATCCTGTCAGCTCTGCAGGGGCAGGCTCAGAGGTGGTTGACTCCACGCCAGCTTAAGCCTGGAATGGTGGTTTGCGACAATGGCACCAACCTCCTCTCCGCCCTCCGACAGGGACAACTGACCCATGTGCCCTGTTTGGCTCACGTCCTTAACTTTGTGGTGCAGCGGTTCTTGGGCAGGTACCCGGGCTTACAGGAGGTCCTGAGGCAGGCCAGGAGACTCTGTGTGCATTTCCGCTGGTCATATAATGCCAGTACTCGGCTGGCTGGCCTCCAAAAGGAATACAACCTGCCCAAGAACCGCCTAATCTGTGACATGCCCACCAGGTGGAACTCAACGTTGGCCATTCTGCAGCGGCTGCACACGCAGCAGAGGGCTATCCATGAGTATCTGTGCCAATATGGCATGAGGACAGGGTCAGGGGAGCTTGTTTTTTTTGCCACGCTAGTGGGTCATGGTCAGGGATGCATGCACTGTCCTGGCACTATTTGAGGAGGCCATGAGGATGGTGAGCAGTGACAGTGCATGCATCAGTGACACTGTCTCTCTTGTCCACCTGTTGGAGCACACACTGCGGGGAATAATGGACAGGGCACTTGAGGCAGAACAGAGGGAGGAAGAGGAGGACTTCCTTACCTCTCAAGGCCCCCTTTATCCAGACAGTGTTCCTGCTGGTCAGCCTATCACACAGGAAGAGGACGAGGAGGAGGAGTATTGTGTCAGCATGGAGGTGGAGCCTAGCACTCAGCATATGCAGCAGTCTTCAAGGGATCAATTACAGTCCCAAGAAACCCATGCACTTGTACGTGGCTGGGAGGAGGTGGCTGCGGATCATGTCGTCCTGAGTGACTCAGAGGACTCCGGTCCGAATGCCTTAGCAAACCTACGCTGCATGGCCTCCCTGATCCTGCAAAGCCTGCGGAAGGATCCTCGTATTCGTGGTCTGGTAACCCTCCTTGATCCACGTTACAAGGGTAAGGTTGCGGACCTTATCTTGCCGTCGCAGAGGGAGCAGAGGATGAAACATCTTCGGGAGGCCTTGCAGAAAGGTTTGTGCAACGTGTTCCCAGAGCCTGGGAGGTTACAAATTCCTGGTCCTGGACAACGTGTTGCTGATGCTTCGGTCAGTCACAGAAGGAGCGGTGGAGAAGGTGGCCGTCTGACCGCTGTATTCAGACAATTTTTTAGTCCGCAGCCCCAAGGTATGATCGGTTCCAGCAACCATCGCCAGCGTCTGTTTTACATGGTGCAGGAATACCTAGGGGCAAGATCAGACTTGGACACCTTTCCCACTGAAAATCCTCTGGGTTACTGGGTCTTGAGGATGGATCACTGGCCAGAGCTTGCACAGTATGCAATTGAGCTACTGGCCTGTCCTGCATCCAGCGTTCTTTTGGAACGCACATTCAGTGCTGCTGGAGGCTTTGTAACCGATCACAGGGTGCGCCTGTCCACCGACTCGGTCGATCGGCTGACCTTCATAAAAATGAATCAGTCTTGGATCACCACCATCTACGAAGCACCTGATGCTGATGTAACCGAATAATTCTTTTTTGAATGTCAAATCCCTTCAAGACTGCCTATGCTGATGCTGAGTGACTATCCTGTTATGCTGAGTGACTATCCTCTTCCTCCTCAATGATCATGCTGATAGCTTGTAAGAACATTTTTGGTTCTGGGCACCGCCACCAGTGGCTAAGGCCCAATTTTTCAGCCCCTGTTTAACAGGGTCATGTAATTACAATTTTTGATGCAATACGTTGCAGCAGGGCTCATTCCTGCGCTCCAAGTTTCTGTGAGGGGTTGCAGTGTTGTGGCACCGAATGAAAAATGGGGGAACTGATGCGCAAACCAAAAGGGGCGGAAGGAATGTAAACGAAAAACTAAAATAAGTAGCAGCCACCTGGTGAGTTTTCACACACAGATAACAGTATTGAATATAAGAGGAGGTGAGGGGCGCTTACTCAAAAACTACAATGACTATGTGAACTAAAGGCATCCATCATAAGTGAAACATAATAATTGATATAATATCTAAAATAACTCAATCAAAATTAATAATAATAACTTCAAAGCAGGTAAATAAGTGAATAATCCAAAAAAGTGCAGCAATCCAGTGCAAAATAAAAGTGAAAAATCCGTGCAGGCAAAGTGAATATTAGGCAATATTCAATCCATAACAAATGTCCATATATGCAAAATGAGCAATGTTCAATAAATAAAAGCCAGTAAATAATAAAAAATAAAATAAAGAATAAAAGTAAAATAAAAATAAGAATGAAAATAAAAGTAAAAAAAAAAAAAAAATGAAAATACAATAAAATAAAGAAAAATGTAAATAAAACGGTAGAAATAAAAAATAATTTATATATATTATATAAAAATCATACAATATACATAAAATAAAATAAAATAAAAATAAAAAATATTATAAATAGAGAAAACTGAAAAAATAAAATAAAAAAATTTATAGAAAAAAAATGTAAAATTAAAATTAAATGTAAAATAAAAACAATAAATAAATGTGCAACACAGCAATCTTAGTGTAAAGCAAGTGCAAAATTTGCAAGTCTTTGTGCTGGAAAATAATTCTCAAAAAAAAAAAATCCACGGTAAAGTGCAATAAACTCCAAAAAGGTGCAAACAAGCGATCTTCACAAGGTCACAGTGATGTCCAATAAGGTGCAAGTGCTATTTCATCCAGTGCTGGTGCCAGACAATTTCCCCCAGCCTCTCACCTTAGTAGGCTTAAAATAAGCCTTTCTGTGATATCCCTTTAAAACGATCACTGCTCATTTCTCATTGCGATCCTATCTCCAGGTACACATGCTCATCTGGCCCACAGCAAAGCCTCTCTGATATACACCCCTGATTCAAACAATCGTTTTCCTGTACTCCCAGCCAGGGCCGTTTGAAGGAATTTGGGGGCCCCAAGCAGAATTGACTAGAAAGTTGTTGAGCGGGGGGGTTCCTGAACTTTTTTTCACCTGCCAATAAAGTGGTTGAGCGGGACATTGACGCCGATCGCGGGAGGGGGGGTGCCGCGGGACATTGACGCCGATCGCGGAAGGAGGGTTGGGGGGGCGATCGCGGCACTTCTGGGGCCCCAGGCCAGCTCGGGGCCCCAAGCAGTTGTTTGGTTTGCCTGTCCTGTTCCGACGGCCCTGCTCCCAGCTGCCACGGAACCTCCAAGGTTAAGTGCTCCGGATATACAAAGAGTGAAGAGGGGACTCCATAGTGTAGTATGTATAAATATCAAAGCAATTTATTTATAGTAAAACACTTACAATTCAGTAGATAAAAAACAGCATGCAAATTGTAAACACAGGCAGACTTCCGGGCGCGGCCGCAGCCAGAAGTGATGTCACCACGGCTCCTCTTCCTCACACGTATCGTGACTGTCCACGTCACTTTATCAAAGGATAAAGTTCTTTGATAAAGTGACGTGGACACTTTAATAAACTTTTCCTTGATAGATTATCTATTTTTCACCTAGTAGGCAAACCTTAGATGGCCCTAGTATTATCACACCTCTTACAGGCAATATATTATCATACTTAACATTCACTTAGTTGTGAGGGTGCGACTTTGTGCGACCTTCAAGAGGGTTGGTTATTGCCACATTTGGTAAAGAGTGACACGCTGATGGAACAGCTGTGTCTTGGGCTATTTAGTTCAGAGGTAATTATGGAACAGGGCCCCACCCAACAGAGGAAGTCTGTGTGCATGAGAGCCAGGTAGGCTCTCGTCCTTTGAAGTGGAGTCAGAGGTGACTATGGATCAGGGCTCCACCCAAAAGAGAGGAAGTCTGTGTGCATGAGAGCCGAGTGGGCTCTCTTCCTCTGAAGTGGAGTCAAAGGCGGTGCATGTCTGCAGGAGGCAGACATAGTTAGTGTTATAGCAACAAAGGTGCGGACCAGGAGAAGCTAGGAGAAAGCTGAAACTCTTGGACACTGTGTGGGCCTGAGGAACAGACCGTCAGGCCTAGGCTAAAGGCCTAGATCGCTAGAAGGTAAAGCGACTGTTAGTATGAAGGATACAGGAATGGTGGAACCCCCCTGTAAATACTACAGATGTGTTTGTGAACTTTCGTGCTTTTAAATAAAAATGGGCTACCATGCCCTTAACCACTTAAGCCCCGGACCATTTTGTAGCTAAAGGACCAGAGCGGTTTTCAGAATTTTGCACTGCGCTGCTTTAACTGTAAATTGTGCAGACATGCAATGTTGTACCGAAACGAAATTTGCGTCCTTTTCTTCCCACAAATAGAGCTTTCTTTTAATGGTATTTGATTGCCTCTGCGATTTTTATTTTTTGCGATATAAACGGAAAAAGACCGAAAATTTTGAACAAAAATTATATTTTCTACTTTTTGTTATAAGAAAAATCGAATAAACTCAATTTTAGTCATACATTTAGGCCAAAATGTATTCAGCCACATGTCTTTAGTAAAAAAAAATTCAATAAGCGTATATTTATTGGTTTGCGCAAAAGTTATAGCGTCTACAAACTAGGGTACATTTTCTGGAATTTACACAGCTTTTAAATTTATGACTGCCTATCTCATTTCTTGAGGTGCTAAAATGGCAGGGCAGTACAAAACCCCCCCAAATTACCCAATTTTAGAAAGTAGACACCCTAAGAAAATTGCTGAGAGGCATGTTGAGCCCATTGAATATTTTTTTTTTTGTCTCAAGTGATTGAATAATGACTAAAAAAAATTACAAAAAGTTGTCACTAAATGATATATTGCTCACACATGCCATGGTTATATGTGGAATTGCACCCCAAAATACATTTTGCTGCTGCTCCTGAGTACGGGGATACCACATGTGTGGGACTTTTTGGGAGCCTAGCCACGTACGGGCCCCCGAAAACCAAGCACCGCCTTCAGGATTTCTAAGGGCGCAAATTTTTGATTTCACTCCTCACTACCTATCACAGTTTCGAAGGCCATAAAATGCCAAAATAGCACAAAACCCCCCCAAATGACCCCATTTTAGAAAGTAAACACCCCAAGGAAATTGCTGAGAGGCCTGTTGAGCCCATTGAATATTTTTTTTTTGTCCCAAGTGATTGAATAATGACCAAAAAAAATAAAAAATTACAAAAAGTTGTCACTAAATGATATATTGCTCACACATGCCATGGTTATATATGGAATTACACCCCAAAATACATTTTTCTGCTTCTCCTGAGTACGGGGATACCACATGTGTGGGACTTTTTGGGAGCCTAGCCGCGTACGGGACCCCGAAAACCAAGCACCGCCTTCAGGATTTCTAGGCACAAATTTTTGATTTCACTCCTCACTACCTATCACAGTTTCGAAGGCCATAAAATGCCAAAATAGCACAAAACCCCCCCAAATGACCCCATTTTGGAAAGTAGACACCCCAAACTATTTGCTGAGAGGCATGGTGAGTATTTTACAGCTCTCATTTGTTTTTGAAAATGAAGAAAGAAAATATATATAATATATATATATATATATATATATATATATTTTTTTTTTAAAATTTTCAAAACTTTGTGACAAAAAGCGAGATCTGCAAAATACTCACCATACCTCAAATAGCTTGGGGTGTCTACTTTCCAAAATGGGGTCATTTGGGGGGGTTTTGTGCCATCTGGGCATTCCATGGCCTCCGAAACTGTGATAGGCAGTGAGAAGTGAAATCAAAAATTTACACCCTTAGAAAGCCTGAAGGCGGTGCTTGGTTTTGGGGTCCCGTACGCGGCTAGGCTCCCAAAAAGTCTCACACATGTGGTATCCCCATACTCAGGAGAAGCAACAGAATGTATTTTGGGGTGTAATTCCACATATGCCCATGACATGTTTGAGCAATATATCATTTCGTGACAACTTTGTGCAAAAAATAAAAAATAAAGAAATAAATTGTCTTTTTTTCGCAACTTGTGTCAACATAAAAAATATTCCATGGACTCGACATGCCTCTCAGTATATAGCTTGGGGTGTCTACTTTCCAAAATGGGGAAATTTGGGGGGTTTTTGAACTGTTCTGGCATTTTATACACAACATTAGGAAGCTTACATCCACTCTTCTAACCACTTGAAGGCAAAGCCCTGCTTGACACTTTTTGTTTACATGAAAACATTTTTTTTTTTTTTGCAAGAAAATTATGTTGAACCCCCAAACATTATATATATTTTTAAAGCAAAGGCCCTACAGATTAAAATGGTGGGTGTTGCATTTTTTTTTTCTACACAGTATTTGCGCAGCGATTTTTCAAACGCATTTTTTGGGGAAAAAATACACTTTTTTTAATTTTAATGCACTAAAACACACTATATTGCCCAAATGTTTGATGAAATAAAAAAGATGATCTTAGGCCGAGTACATAGATACCAAACACGACAAGCTTTAAAATTTCGCACAACCGCGCATTGGCGACAAACTACATACATTTTTAAAAGCCTTTACAGGTTACGCCGTTAGATTTACAGAGGAGGTCTACTACTAACATTACTGCCCTCAATCTGACCTTCGCGGTGATACCTCACATGCATGGTGCAATTGCTGTTTACATATGACGCCAGACCGACGCTTGCGTTCGCCATTGGGCAAGAGCAGGGCAGGACAGGGGTGCTTTTTTTTTTTTTTTTTTTTTTTATTATTAATTTTGCTATTTTATTTTTAAACTGTTGCTTCCATATTTATTTATTTTTTATTGTTATCTCAGGGAATGTAAATATCCCCTATGATAGCAATAGGTAGTGACAGGTACTCTTTTTTTGAAAAAACTGGGGTCTATTGGACCCTAGATCTTTCCTCTGCCCTCAAAGCATCTGACCACACCAAGATCGGTGTGATAAAATGCTTTCCCAATTTCCCAATGGCGCTTTTTATATCCGGGCAGGGACATTCCCTCCCACTGCTTGTAAAAGGAGTCCAGAGGCTAATTAGCCACTAGGATTGCTTTTACATGAAAGCCGGCCGCTGGCTGAAAAGAATGATACCAAGATGATACCTAAACCCACAGGCATCATTCTGGTATAAACATTCAAAGTCCAGCAACATACCAGTACGTTGCTGGTCCTTGTTGGACATGTATTGTAATCTTTTTTTTTTCATGCAGCCTGTTGGCTGAACGAAAAAAAAAGATTGATCGGTGGGTATGCCCACCATTAGAATACCGCCCTTCATCCACCCACTTCTAATGATGGGCATACATGCACCATTTATATATGCCGAAGCATGGGGGCATCTTCCCGCAAAAGTTATGCCGCGTACACATGGTCAGACTTTTCCACGGGCAAGCCTCCGTCGGAATTTCGACCGTATGTACGCGGCATTAGGAGCAAAATCGCTCCTCCGCCCCTGCTGCCCCAATGCTTCGGCATATATGCTTTTTTTTTTTAACTGTGGTGGTGAAATCACCTCCTACAGCACTGGAGTTGCAGGGATCAGGCCTGTCTCTGTGAACGCTGCAGTTATGTGTGTTGTGTTTTGTAAGTGACAGTGATCGATCAATACTGCACTTGGGTGGCCTGGGCTGGACGGAGGGGCAAAATGCAGGTGCTAGCAGGTATCTGGGCTGATCCCGCTAACACTGCGTTTTTGGGAACCCTAAACTGCTGGGGACGCTAGTATAGATCTGATCAGATCAGATATTGATCTGTTCAGATACTATACCACTAAGGGGGGTGTATGCTTAACGCGTGGGTGTTAGCGCTACTGGCACTAACCTGATGCTGCCTGGGGTGTGACGCAGACCCTCTCTGACGCTAAAACCTAATTGATATCACCCGCCGGGCGATCAGGGGGTTAAACCTTTATTGGGTTATATACGGCGGGTGCCCTGACACTATAAAAAGCAAACTAACTAACCAGCATCACCCGTAACACTTATATGGTGATTACTGGTGAAAGGGTTAACTAGGGGCAATTAGGGGGTTAAAACCTTTATTAGGTAATATATGGGGGTACCTGACGCTATATAAAAACCTGACGGCGAACCTAAAAAAAAATTACTGGCTACCTATCGGCATCACCGACACTAAGACAACGATCATAAAAACGATCGCTTAGCGACAGTGGTGATAGGGGGTGAAAGGGTTACCTGAGGGGCGATCAAGGGGGTTAAACCTTTATTAGATAATATATGGGGGTACCTGACGCTATAAAAACCTGCGGCAAACCTAAAAAAATTACTGGCTACCGATCGGCATCACCGACGCTAAGACAGCGATCAGAAAAATGATCGCTTAGCGACAGTAGTGATAGGGGGTGAAAGGGTTATCTGGGGGGCGATCAAGGGGGTTAAACCTTTATTAGGTAATATATGGGGGTACCTGACGCTATAAAAACCTGCGGCAAACCTAAAAAAAATTACTGGCTACCGATCTGCATCACCGACGCTAAGACAGCGATCAGAAAAATGATCGCTTAGCGACGGCGGTGCTAGGGGGTGAAAGGGTTATCTGGGGGGCGATCAGGGGGTTAAACCTTTATTAGTGGGGGGTTAGGGGGCTACACTGGACCTAAAACTAAATGTAGTGACACTTTTACAGTTACAAAATAGGATTTTTATAACAGCTTACCTGTAAAATCCTTTTCTTGGAGTACATCACGGGACACAGAGCGGCATAGTCATTACTATGTGGGTTATATAGATACCTTCAGGTGCTGGCACTGGCAACTTCCAAAACCGGAAGTACCCTCCCCTATATAAGCCCCTCCCATCCGGGAGCACCTCAGTTTTGTAGCAAAGCAATAAGTGTCCCCAAAGAGGGGTGGGAGCTCTGTGTCCCGTGATGTACTCCAAGAAAAGGATTTTACAGGTAAGCTGTTATAAAAATCCTATTTTCTTTCTCGTACATCACGGGACACAGAGCGGCATAGTCATTACTATGTGGGATGTCCTAAAGCAATGCCCAATGAGGGGGGGATACACCATACATAAGCTGAGCGCTATCAGACATGAGGATCTTTTGCGGCCTGCAACACACTGCGCCCAAAGGCGACATCCTCCTGACTTCTAACGTCCACCTGGTAGAACCTAGTAAAACGTGTGTACTGAAGACCATGTTGCGGCCTTACAGATTTGAGCCAGGGAGGCCTGGTGATGCACTGCCCATGAAGTTCCAACTGCTCTCGTGGAGTGCGCCCTAACTTTGAACGGAGGCGGTCTCCTTCTCAAGCCATAGGCTTGCATTATGACCTGTCGAATCCACTTGGCTAAAGTAGATTTTGATGCTGCCTGACCCTTTCTGGGGCCTTCCGGCAGAATAAACAAAGTATCCGTTCTGCGAATCTGAGCAGTGGCTTTAGATAAGCTTTAACTGCTCTTACTACATCCAAAGAATGCAATAACTTTCCCTCTACCAAACTAGGTTTGGGGAAAAAAGAAGGAAGAACCACATCTTGGTTCAAATGAAACCTCGATACCACCTTAGGAAGAAAGGCTGGATGAGGACGTAACACTACTCTGTCCTTATGGATAACCAGATATGGCTCTTTACAGGACATAGCTGCTAATTCCGACACTCTTTTAGCCGCACAAATGGCTACTAGAAAAAACAATTTCCTGGTGAGAAGAACCAAGGAAATATGCTGTAATGGTTCAAATGGTTGTTTCTGTAGAACCGACAGTACCAGGTTTAGATCCCATGGACATATGGGAATATTAACCGGAGGACTAATACGCATCACTCCTTGTCTAAAGGCTTTGACTAGTGAATGCGAAGCTAAGGGCCTTTGAAAAAATATTGACAAGGCCGAAATCTGACCTTTGATAGTACTCAAGGCAAGCTTCCTATCTACAGCCCACTGTAGGAAGTCCAGACTCCTACCTATTACGTACTTACGTGGATGCCATTTCTTGGCCTCACACCACGCGATGTACGCCTTCCAGATTCTATAGTAGATCTGCCTGGATACCAGCTTCCTGGCATTGATCATGGTAGATACCACAGGATTAGAGAGCCCTCTCTTTTTTAGAATGTGGGCTTCAATAGCCAGGCCGTCAAACCTAGGGCTGGTAAGGAAGGGTGGTATATCGGTCCTTGCGAAAGCAGGTCCGGACGACGTGGGAGAGTCCAAGGACTCCCCACTGACATTTTACAATCTCCGCGTACCACACTCTTCGGGGCCACGCTGGAGCCACCAGAATCACTGGTTTCTTTTCTACCCTGATTCTGCGGAGTAATCGAGGTAACCATTGTGGCGGTGGGAATGCATATATCAGCTTGAACTGATCCCAAGGGAACACTAGGGCATCCGAGCCGCAAGCTAGGGGATCCCTTGTCCGAGAGACAAACCTGTCCACCTTTGCGTTGAATCTGGATGCTAGAAGATCTACATCCGGTGTTCCCCACCGCTGACATATTGTCCAGAAAACCTCGGGGTGAAGGGACCCTTCCCCTGGGCATAATTGCTGGCGACTTAGAAAGTCCGCCTTCCAATTCTCCACTCCTGGAATGAATACCGCAGATATGGCTGGGACATATCTTTCTGCCCATTTCAGGATGTAATTTACTTCCCTCTGGGCTGCACGACTCCTGGTGCCCCCCTGATGATTGATATATGCCACTGCTGTGGCATTGTCTGATTGAATTCTGACAGGGGACCCTTGGAGTTTGGATGTCCATGCTACTAGGGCATACCGGGCTGCTCGTATCTCTAAGAGATTGATGGGCAGGGCCTTTTCTGCATCCGACCATCTGCCCTGGAGAGACCATTGCTCCAGTACTGCTCCCCAGCCTATAAGGCTGGCATCTGTAGTGACCACCTTCCAAGAAATCGGACTGAAGGATTTCCCTTTTTCCAGATTCTGGAGAACCAACCACCAACGGAGGCTCTTGCGAACAGAAGGGGACAAGGACATTGTAAGTCTAGGGCCTGAACTTTTTTGTTCCAGGCTGACAGTATGGCCCTTTGCAAATTCCTTGAATGGAATTGACCGTAGGGTACTGCTTCGAATGATGCCACCATTTTTCCCCAGCAGCCTCATGCACAGGCGTATGGACGGCTGTCTTTTTGTACCCACTAAGTGGATCAAATCTTTCAAAGACAACACCTTTCCTCGAGGCAAGAATATTTTTCTCTGGCCTGAATCCAACCTTAGCCCCAAGTATTCCAGACTTTTGACTGGTTTTTAGGGCTGACTTGTCTCGGTTGATAATCCAACCGTGAGATTCCAGATACTTGATTGTCTTGTGAACGACCACTTCTAGTTTTTTCACTGAGTGGTCTATCAGCAACAAGTCGTCTAGATATGCCATTATCGTTACACCTTGCGTTCTTAGATTGGCCAATAATGGGGCCAGAATTTTTGTGAACACTCGCGGTGCTGTGGCCAGACCGAAGGGTAAGGCTCTGAACTGAAAATGGCGCCCTTCTACTGCAAAGCGTAGAAATTTTTGGTGGACTGGAAAGATGGGAATGTGCAAATAAGCATCTTTGATGTCGATCCCGGCTAACCATTCCTCCCCTTGTAGGACAGTGGCCACCGATCGGATCGACTCCATCCGGAAAAGTCCTGATATACAGGAATTTGTTTAGCCCTTTTAGAATTAATATGGGCCTCACGTCCCCGTTTGCTTCGGGACTGTAAAGAGGTTTGAGTAAAACCCGAACCCGCATTCCAGGGGAACCTCCATAATTACTCCTTGGAGCAATAGTTGTTCTAGTGCCGACAGGAGGGACTCTCTCTTCCGGGGATCCCTTGGCACGTTTGACCTCAAAAAATGGGAAGGAGGAGAGTCTTTTAACTCCAATCTGTATCCCAAACATACTGCGGAGAGCACCTATCTGTTCTGATCGCGTCCCGCCAGGTCTCTGCGAACAACTGGAGTCTTCCCCCCACCCGACTGAGTGGGGGCAACCCTTCAATGAATTTAAGTTTGGGGGAGGTTTTGTACCTCTCCTGACCCAGGGTTTCTCATTACCCTGCGATTGTCCCTGATTTTTACCCCAGGGATTTGACCGAGGAGGCCGTCGGAACTGTTACACAGCCGATGCCCCAGGGACTGGAGAAGCAGGCCTCTTAAAAGAGGGACCTCTAACTCTGTTTTTAACCGGCAAGAGTGTATTTTTACCGCTGGAAATTTTCTGGATATATTTGTCCAGGTCTTCCCTGAATAAGCGTTCACCATGAAATGGGACGCTAACCAGCCATTCTTTACAGGGAGCTTCAGCAGACCAGTTTTTGAGCCATAGACGCCTACGCATATGTACTACAGACAGCGTAAGGCGGGAGGCCTGATGGATTGAATCCTTTATGGCGTCAACCGCAAAGCCTAAGGCTCTAGGTAGATCAGCTAGGGCAAGGGCCTGCTGATCTGTCAAGTCCCTCAAGACCTCAAAAAGGAAAGTAGAGGGCGGGACTTTGTATGAGGCACACGGACACAAAGAGATAACTTTGATGGAGGACAGCTTTTAATTGGTTCAAATCGCAATACAATTTCATATTAAAATTTTATGCATTTTGCTATATATCAATACTTTTTTATATTTCATCCGAACCAAATATTGCACAATAGTAAATAGTTAATAAATATTCCATCAAGGATATTTCATATATTTGCAGATACACAGTACATATCTTCCAGACATTGCAGTCGCTACCTATGCAACTTGGTAATCCACTAAAACATTTTTTTTTTAAAAAGGAGACATAAGCAGGGGGGGATTTGGTATATATTGGAAGGAACGTCCATAAAGGTTGATGGGTATATACACATATCGGTAGATATTAGCTCTATGCATTTCGGGCCTTGCGGGCCGCTCATCAGGAGCAAAAACCGAAGTGATCATCTGGGGATGAAAAAGACAGATACATTTTAATGATCTAAAAGAATGCTACAGAGCTGGTGGGCAAACATAGAATAGGAGAAAAATCCCCCACCCATACATTTAACCCACAAAACTTACAGATGCGTCTGCATGGGGGTGGTGCGTCCACGAGAGTCACGGACCAGCCAGAGGGCGTCACAACTGGGAGCTGGGGAGGTATGGCAGGGCGACAACGACCCATACTGACAACGCCCCGTGAGGGTGGAAAAATAAAATTCAAAGTGGTTGTAAGCTATGTAGGGTAACCCCAAATGTGGGGACCTCTGTGAAAAAAAGAAAAAAATTAAAAACTGTCACACTGAAAAAATGTTGTAACACTAAAAGCTGTGTGTATCTGTATGTGAAAAAGTGGTGTGTATCAGGGTGTGGGGGAGGGTAGTGTGAGGTGAGGGGACATTGATTAGGCAGGGAAAAAAAAGAAAAAGGGAGAAAAAGAAACAGAGAAAAGGCTGAGTAAAAATAAAAAAAGGGGGCAATAAAAGGGATTAAAGATAGGAAAGCCAAATAGAGAGTGAATATTGGGAAGAGAAGAAGATACCTGTTGCAAAGTGGAAAAGGCATACAGATAAAAAAGCCAGATAGTGTGTGAATATTGAGGAGAAAAGAAAATACCTGTTGCAAAGTGAAGAGAGCAAGTTATGCAGTGTGAGTGCTGTTCCAAACTGAGAAGTGATGTGTGTGATCCTGAGTGTAGGGCCCAGCAAAGGGAGAGGCTTATATGGGAAGTGCCGCCATAACCACGCCCCCAACGTCACATTGACACATGCAAGTGGGGGAGAGAGGAGGGAAGGCGCCATCAACCAGGCCGTAAGACCAGGCGAGATGCGCCCAACCCACCAATCACTCCCCCCTGCGCGCCAGCTATGGAACACACTAACATCGGTGGTGCAGTGCCCGAAGGACACCGCACGCCCGGTGTGCTATGCGTGACGTCGACGTGCAGTGGCGGAACCCTCACTCACCCCAGGCCACAACAAGGCGAAGGGAGAGGGGGGGGACCCCAGTGCACGTCGCAGCTCCCCGAAGCGAAGGTGACGGCAAAGTCCAATGAAGGACATGCACAGGACCACCCACATGCATACGCATTAGCATTATAAAAAATGAAAACATGGAGCAGGGTAGGATGTTGGAAAAAATTTTTTTTTTACCGTTTATCTGTCTTTTTCATCCCCAGATGATCACTTCGGTTTTTGCTCCTGATGAGCGGCCCGCAAGGCCCGAAATGCATAGAGCTAATATCTACCGATAAGTGTATATACCCATCAACCTTTATGGACGTTCCTTCCAATATATACCAAATCCCCCCCTGCTTATGTCTCCTTTTTTAAAAAAAAATGTTTTAGTGGATTACCAAGTTGCATAGGTAGCGACTGCAATGTCTGGAAGATATGTACTGTGTATCTGCAAATATATGAAATATCCTTGATGGAATATTTATTAACTATTTACTATTGTGCAATATTTGGTTCGGATGAAATATAAAAAAGTATTGATATATAGCAAAATGCATAAAATTTAAATATGAAATTGTATTGCGATTTGAACCAATTAAAAGCTGTCCTCCATCAAAGTTATCTCTTTGTGTCCGTGTGCCTCATACAAAGTCCCGCCCTCTACTTTCCTTTTTGAATACTAAAGCCGGGATGGAGGAGGGGATCTGAACGGCCCCTGAACCTCATTTAAAGTCCCAAAAAACCCCTTCTTTTTTTCCCCTTTTTTATCCCTCAAGACCTGTTTCAACTGATCCTTCACTGCTTAGCAGACCCCACTGCTGGTTGTGTCACCAAGCTTGCTGTAGAAAGAAGCAGATTTTCATAAGGACTCCAATCTTTTATCTATTGGGTTCTTGAACATTTGGACATTATCCACTGGACATGTCAGTGATTTATACACACAAGAGATGGCTGCGTCCACTGTAGGGACCTTCCATTTTTTGATGAACTTATCCTCCATGGGATAGACCACCGGAAATCTCTTGGGGGGAATAAATATTTTCTCAGGATGTTCCCAATCCTGGTAAATGAGCCCTTTCAGTAAAGGGTGAAGTAGAAAAGAACAGACAGTCTGGGGGCTTCTAGCGACCCCAACGAGGATACAGTAGTGGTTGATGGTTCCGCAAGGTGCATTTTTAAATGCTGATCGGACCATGTTAGTCAGAGACTGAACCCATAATCTTTCAGCTTGAGATGCTGAGAAAAGGTTCCTCCACTGTTGATTCCTCTATAACAGAATCAACCTCATCCTGATCCCCTTCAGGCAGGTCGATCCCTGTATGGGACTGTTGCTCTGCTAACAGGCACTCTGAAGGAGGAGACGGAGATCGGGCGTGCTTTCCCTGACAGGGAGGCAGCGATCAATGTTGACAATCTCTCTCTAATCCTCCCAGAGCTGAGGAAAAAACCTCCTCTATTACATACACAGGAGCAGGTGAACTGAGGACAGCCACAGTACCAAGTACCCCTGCGGGGTCTCTACGGTCACTTACCTCTGAACTTCAGGGGAGACTGGTGCAGCAGAAGCATGCCCAAGATCCTCAGAGCCCGATGAGACCCCCTTCGCTTCCTGGAAGATTCAGTTCCGGAGCTTCTGGACGGCATATTCCTAAGCCTAAAGCTGAGGTATTCCAGCCGTAATACACCACTTTTACTGAGAATAGTCTAGCACAATTGCTGCTATATAACAGTTGGTGTCTACTAAAGTGCCTTTCTAGGGGATGCCTGCATCAACCGCCTCTGTGTGCCTTTTTACTGTTGCTAGCTCTGTCTGTGCACTTCAATAGCCAGCTATGATTGTGCTTTAAAACACGCTGGACGCCCGCACATGCGCAGTAGCGCCGCGGCGCACACCGAGCGTCATCCACCCGCTCCGCCCCTTTTTCCAGATCGCCTCTATATATAGAGGCGCGTGCACGCGCGCGGGCACATGCGCCTTCGGCGCCTTTTTTGAAAATATAAGGAGCTAGATGGGAGCCAGGGTCCCTGCCGCAGGGCCCGGGGATGGATGAGCACAGCAACAGGGCAGAGGAGACAGCTTCCCAGCAGAGAACTTACCAACTGCCTGGATTTGATTCTGGAAGAAAAAAAATCCACATTACAAGAAAAAGAACCATAGCGGCCTCTAGTGTCTAACACAGGTACCGCGGTCTTACTTTTTTTTTTTTTTTTTTCTTGCCTACTATTAAAATTTTTACATTTTCTCAGTAGTAACAGGCATACACAGAATATTAGCGGGAATACCTTAGGTAACAGGCAGAAAGACAAAATAGGCTTGGGGGTCCCTCAATAGAACCAAGTTCCTGAGGGCCCCCACTTACCTTTTCCTCGCCGCAGGACTCTGTTTGGTCCACAGAAGCCCAAACTTCACCTATCACGGCAGGCATTGTAATTAAACCTTCAGGGACCGGGTTCCCAAGGATTCCACTCCCCTGGACCTGTATAGCACCCTGCACAGAAAACATCTTGGTCGTGGGTATGACCAGAGCTCTGGATCCCAGGGTCCAGCCCTCCTAAGAGGCATTACAGGCAAAACCTTGCTCTTCTCTTTGCAAGCCCCGGGTACCGACCGTTTAGCTATGAAGCTTTTTTGGTCGGATCCGGAATAGCTTACTGAGGCCCAAAAGAACCTGTACGCAAGCTCAGTGAAAAACACATGTTACTTCTTGGCCAACACCTTAGACACTGGCAAAAAACTGAGGCGCTCCCGGATGGGAGGGGCTTATATAGGGGAGGGTACTTCCGGTTTTGGAAGTTGCCAGTGCCAGCACCTGAAGGTATCTATATAACCCACATAGTAATGACTATGCCGCTCTGTGTCCCGTGATGTACGAGAAAGAAATGTCACTGATTGCAGTGATCAGTAAATAAATGGTCACTGCAATCAGTGACACTGTGACTGGGGGCTGGGGGGTGTCTGGGGGGGCGATTTATGTGTCTATGTGTCCTGGTGTCAGTGTAGTGTTTTGTGCACTAACCTGCATCTTCTCCTGTGCGGCGCTCGGTATATGTGAGCGCCGCAGGAGAGATGACATCACTTCCTCCTGCCTGTGTAAACATTACACAGGCAGGGGAAGGATTCGATTCACTGGGAGCGATCGAGAGGGGGTGGCCGGAATCGAACGGCTGTCCCCTCATCCCTGATCGCTCCCAAACGAATAACGGCCGCTCACTGTAAAGAAGGGGGGTCCGATCGGACCCCCCAACTATACAAAGGCAGTCACGTATATGTACGTGATTCTGCCTGTCGGTGCCATTCTGCCGACGTATATTTACAGTGGGCGGTCGTTAAGTGGTTAAACAGAGTTGCTGACTGGCTTGCATCACTGAAAAACGCATCTACTACGTGAGCTTAACAACCCCCAATCTCACATAGTATACAGTAACAATGTTATAATAATCAGTAGCAGCAGCATTGTCTCAAAACTAGGGATGGGCTATCTGTTCGAGTCGAGCATGAGTTTGACTCGAACATTGGTTGTTCGCCCGTTTGCCGAATAGCAAATAATTTGGGGTGTTCGCGGCAAATTCAAATGCCGCGAAACACCCTTTAAAAGTCTATGGGAGAAATCAAAAATGCTAATTTTAAAGGTTAATATTCAAGTTTTTATCATAAAGTGTTTGGGGACCTGGGTCCTGTCCCTGGGGACATGTATCAATGCAAAAAAAAGTTTTAAAAACTGCAATTTTTTTGGGAGCAGTGATTTTAATAATGCTTAAAGTTAAACAATAAAAGTGAAATATTCCTTTAAACTTCATACCTGGGGGTGTCTATAGTATGCCTGTAAAGTAGCGCATGTTTCCCGTGCTTAGAACTGTCCCTGCAAAGTAATTTAAAACTACTTGCGGCTATTAATGAATTGTCGGGTCCTGGCAATACAGATAAAAGTAATTGAAAAAAAACGGCAGGGGTTCCCCCCCAGTCCATTACCAGGCCCTTTAAAATAAAAAATGCGTGGGGGGTTACCCCCAAATTCCATTACCAGACGAGAGAGCGCCCCCTCCTCATGAACCGTACCAGGCCACATGTCCTCAACATGGGGAGGATGTCCCCATGTTGATGGGGACAAGGGCCTCACCCCCACAACCCTTGCCTGGTATTTATGGGGGTCTGCCGGTGGGGGGCTTATCGGAATCTGGAAGCCTCCTTTAACAAAGGGGACTCCCAGATGCTGCCCCCCCTATGTGAATTGGTAATGGGGTACAGTGTACCCCTACCACCCAAAAAAGTGACAAAAAAGGTAAAAAAAAAAAAAACACACACACAGCTTGGGACAAGTCCTTTAATAAAAAATAAAACAAAAAATTCCAGCGCTGTAAATCCTTCTACAACACGGATCCGCCGCCACGGACGATACAGCCTCCTCTGAGACTCCCGGCCGAATGACGCGCTACCCGTCTGACAGTTCTTTTATAACTGAGGGTCGGGGATTCCCGCGACGCGTCAGACGGGGGCGGGGTCACCCGTGACACCACGGGAAACCGCCGGAAACCCCGTTGCGTCACAGGGGGGCGGGTTATATAACAACTGTCAGATGGAAGGCGCGTCATTCGGCCGTGAGTCTCGGAGGAGGCTGTATCGTTCATAGCGGCGGGTCCGGGTCGTAGAAGGATTTAGAGCGCTGGAATTTTTTGTTTAATTTTTTATTAAAGGACTTGTCCCAAGCTGTGTGTGGTTTTTTTTTTTTTTTTTTTTTTTTACCTTTTTTTTTTTGTCACTTTTTTGGGTGAAATGGTAGGGGTACAATGTATCCCGTTACCAATTCACATAGTGGGGGTTCGGCACCTGGGAGTCCTCTTTGTTAAAGGGGGCTTCCAGATTCCGATAAGCCCCCCGCCCGCAGACCCCCACAACCATTGGGCAAGGGTTGTGGGGATGAGGCCCTTGTCCCCATTAACATGGGGACATCCTTCCCATGTTGAGGGCATGTGGCCTGGTACGGTTCAGGAGGGGGAGCGCTCTCTCGTCCCCCTCTTTTCCTGCAGTCTGCCAGGTTGCGTGCTCAGATAAGGGTTTGGTATGAGTTTTTGGGGGGAACCCCACGCCATTTTTTAATTTTGGCGCAGGGTTCCCCTTTAAATCCATACCAGACCTGAAGGGCCTGGTAATGGAATTTGGGTGGAACCCCCACGCATTTTTTTCAATGACTTTTATCTGTATTGCCAGACCCCGACAATTCATTAATAGCCGCGAGTAGTTTTAAATGACTTTTTTTCCTTTAGAAATTACATTTTGTGCAGGGACAGTTCTAAACGCGGGAAACATGCGCTACTTTACAGGCATACTATAGACACCCCCCAGGTACGAAATTTAAAGGAATATTTCACTTTTGTTTCACTTTAAAGTGGAGTTCCACCCAGAAAAACAACTACATCCCGGCACAAGCAGAACACTATCACCAAGTTAAATAGCCACATCAAAAAAAAAAATTATAGTGTAAATACCTTAGATTTTAGTTTTTAGCTGCCACTTCCGGGCTTTCCCTCCCGCGTAGTGATGAGCCGAACACCCCCGGGTTCGGTTCGCACCAGAACCCGCGAACGGACCGAAAGTTCGTACGAACATTAGAACCCTATTAAATACAATGGATGCGAACGTTCGAATTCTAAAGTGCTAATTATAACGACTATTATGCATGTTATTGTCCTAAAAAGGGTTTGGGAACCCGGGTTCTGCACCAGGGGACATGTATCAATGCAAAAAGAAGTTTTAAAAACGGTCGTTTTTCGGGAGCAGTCATTTTAATGATGCATAAAGTGAAAAAAAAAAAGTCAAATATTCCTTTAAATATCGTACCTGGGGGGTGTCTAAAGTATGCCTGTGAAGTGCCACGTGTTTCCCGTGTTTAGAACTGTCCCTGCACAAAATGACACTTCTAAAGGAAAAAAAAGCCATTTAAAACTGCTTGCGGCTTTAATGTAATGTCTGGTCCCGGTAATATGGATGAAAATCTTTAAGAAAAATGGCATAGCTACCCCATGACCCCCCCCCCCCCTACCCCAGCCCCTTTGGGTCTTGTATGGATATTAAGGGGAACCCCGCACATAAAATAAAAAAGGCCCTATATACTCTGAACAGCCGTATACAGGCGGTGCGTACAAGACAGGGACTGTAGGTTTGTTCTTATGTAGAATGTGTTTGTAATTTTGAACAGGTACATTGTTTAAGTGTAGCTCCAGCCCAAAAATCTATTTTTAAACTTTTTGGGAAACATAGGTAAGGGTTATCACCCCTGTAACATTTGTTTTGCTGTCTGTGCCCCTGTTCAGAACATTTCACCTCACTTTCCGTCCCAATGACAACTGTTTTTGAAATGTGGTGTTTTTCTTGAAACAAGGATTGCTGATAAAGCATCAGTACAGAGGAGACACCTTTCTCCCATATTTATTCTTACAGGAGAGAATTTTCCTTCCTAGGGGTAGATTTCCTCTCACTTCCTGTTGTCTTCTTTCGTTTGCAAGTAGGAGTCGTTTGTAAGTTGGATGTTTGAAAGTAGGGACCTGCCGTATATACTCTGCAGAAATAGGCCCCTTAGTTGTTGGTGTTGGCACAACACTGTAAGCACTCACAGTTACTCTTGGTTGGTGCTGGAACGCCCTGCTGTCAACTATTATATCAGGAATTTTAATTACATATAATTCTTGAACAGTGGTAGTAAAAATTGGGGCTTTGATGGTGGTGCTGGTGCCACAACACTGTAAGCCCTGACAGTTACTCTTGGTGGGTGCAGCAATGGGCCCTGCTGTGAATTATTAGATCAAGAATTGTAATTACATGCCCCTTTTGAACAGGGGCTGAAAAATTGGGCCTTTCGTGGTGGTGGTGGCGTTGCCACAACACTGTAAGCCCTCAGACTTACTCTTGGTGGGTGCAGGAATGGGCCCTGCTGTGAATTATTACATCAAGAATTGTAATTGCATGCCCCTGTTGAACAGGGGCTGAAAAATTGGGCCTTAGGCACTGGTGGCACAACACTACAACCCCTCACAGATACTGTACTTGGAGCACAGCAATGAGCCCTGTTGCAAAGTATTGCTTCAAAAATTGTAATGACACGCCCCTGTTAAACAGGGGCTGAAAAATTGGGCCTTAGCCACTGGTGGCGGCACCCATAAACAAAAATGATCTTCCAAGCTATCATCATCAATCGTATCATTGAGGACTCGGAGGAGGAGGATAGCCAGTCAACATAACAGCACAGGCACTCAGCATCAGCATCAGTCTTGAAGGGACGTGACATGTTAAAATCAATTAGTCTGTTATATCAGCATCAGGTGTGTGGTAGCTGGTGGTGATCCAAGACTGGTTCATCTTGATGAAAGTCAGTCGATCAACCGAGTCGGTGGACAGGCGCACCCTGTGATCCGTGACAAATCCTCCAGCAGCACTGAATGTGCGTTCCGAAAGAACGCTGGATGCAGGACAGGCCAGTAGCTCAATTGCATACTGTGCAAGCTCTGGCCAGTGATCCATCCTCAAGACCCAGTAAGCCAGAGGATTTTCGGTGGGGAAGGTGTCCAAGTCTGACCTTGCCCCTAGATATTCCTGCACCATGTTTATCAGACGCTGGCGATGGTTGCTGGAACCAATCATACTTTGGGGCTGCGGACTAAAGAAATGTCTGAACGCATCGGTCAGACGGCCACCTTCCCCACCGCTCCTTCTTTGACTGGCCGAAGCCTCAGCAACTCGTTGTCCTGGACCAGGAGTTTGTAACCTCCCAGTCTCTGGGAACGCGTTGCACAGACCTTTCTGCAAGGCCTCCCGGAGTTGTCTCATCCTCTGCTCCCTCTGCGACGGTAACATAAGGTCCGCAACCTTACCCTTGTACCGTGGATCAAGGAGAGTGGCCAGCCAGTAATGGTCCCTCTCCTTGATCCGAAGAATACGAGGATCCTTCCGCAGACTTTGCAGGATCAGGGAGGCCATGCAGCGTAGGTTTGCTGAGGCATTCGCTCCGGAGTCCTCTGGGTCACTAAGGACGACATGATCCGCAGTCACCTCCTCCCAGCCACGTACAAGTCCACTGGTGTCTTGGGACTGTAAATCATCCCTAAAAGACTGCTGCTGATGATGCTGAGTGCCAGCCTCCACCTCCATGCTGACACAATCCTCCTCCTCCTCTTCCTGTGCGATGGGTGGGACAGAAGGAACACTGTCTGGGTAAAGGGGGCCTTGAGAGGCAAGGAAGTCCTCCTCTTCCTGCCTCTGTTCTGCCTCAAGTGCCCTGTCCATTATTCCACGCAGCGTGTGCTCCAACAGGTGGACAAGAGGTACAGTGTCACTGATGCATGCACTGTCACTGCTCACCATCCTCGTGGCCTCCTCAAATGGTGCCAGGACAGTGCATGCATCCCTGATCATGCCCCACTGGCGTGGAGAAAAAAAACCAAGCTCCCCTGACCCTGTCCTGGTGCCGTAGTCGCACAGGTACTCATTGATGGCCCTCTGCTGCGTGTGCAGCCGCTGCAGCATGGCCAACGTTGAGTTCCACCTGGTGGGCATGTCACATATAAGGCGGTTCTTGGGCAGGTTCAACTCCTTTTGCAGCTCAGCCAGGCGAGCACTGGCATTATAAGATCTGCGGAAATGCACACAGACTTTCCTGGCCTGCCTCAGGACATCCTGTAAGCCCGGGTACCTGCCCAAGAACCGCTGCACCACCAGGTTAAGGACGTGAGCCACACAGGGCACATGGGTCAGTTGTCCCTGTCGGAGGGCGGAGAGGAGGTTGGTGCCATTGTCGCAAACCACCATTCCTGGCTTAAGCTGGCGTGGCGTCAACCACCTCTCGGCCTGGCCCTGCAGAGCAGACAGGACCTCTGCCCCAGTGTGGCTTCTGTCCCCCAAACACACCAGCGCAAGCACGGCATGGCATCTTTTTGCCTGCGTACTTGCGTAGCCCCGTGAACGGCTACGGAGCACCGCTGGTTCATAGGACAAACCACAGGAAGAGGCCATGGAGGAAGAAGAAGAGGAGGGGGTGGAGGAGAGAGGTGTGTCACAACCAGTAGTAGCATTTTGGAGGCGTGGCGGTGGGACAACCTCCAACACTACTGCACCTTGTCCTGCATCCTTCCCAGCTGCCAAAAGAGTGACCCAATGGGCCGTGAAAGAAAGGTAACGTCCCTGTCCATGCCTGCTGGACCATGAGTCAGCGGTAATATGCACCTTACCGCTGACCGCCCTGTCCAGCGAGGCCAAGACATTGCCTTCCACATGCCGGTAGAGAGCCGGAATAGCCTGCCGTGAGAAAAAGTGGCGTTTGGGAACCTGCCACTGAGGAACCGCACATTGCACAAACTCACGGAAGGGGGCCGAGTCTACCAACTGAAAAGGCAGCAGTTGAAGCGCTAGCAATTTAGCCAAGCTAGCATTCAACCGCTGGGCATGTGGATGGCTGGGAGTGAACTTCTTTCGACGGTCCAGCAGCTGGGGCAGGGAAATTTGCCTGCTAGAATCGGACGTCGGTGTACTGCTAGCAGAGTGGCCGCAAGTACTTGGCTGTGACACGCCTAATTCTACACCTTCATTCCTCTCAGTGCATGTTTCAGAGAGGACTGAAGTTATAGTGGGGTTGGAGATCCCAGCTGATGCGGTGCAAGGAGAGGTCCGCTTTGTTCTTTGGTGTGGGTCTTTGAGGTAGGCTTGCCAACGAGCTGCATGGCAGGTCAACATATGTCTGGTCAGGCATGTGGTACCCAAGCGGCTGATGTTTTGGCCACGCGATATACGCTTGAGACATATGTTGCAAACAGCAGCTGTGCGATCTGATGCACTAGCCTCAAAAAAGGCCCACACCAAGGAACTTTTTGAATGACGGGCAGAGGCAGCGCCCTGCACAGGCGGAGCTCTGCGGTGTGATTCCGTCGGTGTACTGCCCTTACGCTGGCCACCAAAGGGCATCCTGTCTCGTTGGAGATGTGCCTCCTCCTCATCCTCCTCCTCCTCTCTCCTATTAGGCACCCACGTGGAGTCAGTGACCTCATCATCCCCTCCCTCCTCATCACTGGAGCCAATCTGGCAGTATGCTGCAGCTGCTGGAACATGACTGCCAGATTGGTGTCCTTCTTGAGCATCCCCTCTGTCTGCTCTCACCCTACTGCCTTCCTGTAGCTGGGTTTCATCATCAGACCCTTCGAAACGCTGGGCATCCTCCTGGAGCATGTACCCAACACTGTGCTCAAACAGTTCGGGGGACTCCTCAGGAGGAGGACATGGTGGGTCTAGGGAAGGAGTGACTGATGATGAGTCTGACATTGATACCAGGGAAGAGGACGCTTTGGCAGCTGCTTTGCCAGTACCCTGAGCCTGGGTGAGAGAGGATGAGGAGGAGGAGGAGGGCTTGGTCATCCACTCTACCAAGTCTTCGGCATGATGTGGCTCAACATGTCCAGCTGCGGAAAAGGACAAGCGTGTCCCATGGCCATGTGCTGATGACAATGCACCGCGTCCACGACCAGCACTGTTGCCCCCAGACACAGAGCCTGCTTGCCCTCTTTTATTGCCTCCTGACTGTCTGCCTCTCCTTGTTTGCCTTCCAGACATTCTAATAGATGGCCTGCAGGGAGATGGGGAAAAAAGCAATAAGGGCTACCTTCAGGTGTCCTTCTCTGTCCCTTGAAACAAGGACTTGCACAGTGAAAGAAACTGACACTCTCCCTACCTACAGTTTTCTGTCCCTAGAAAAAATGTTTTTTTTAAGCACAATATAGCACAAGGAGAATTCACTCACTGTCCTTCCATGTCCCTGGAAACAAGGACTTACTTGCACAGTGAAAGAAACTGACACTCTCCCTACCTACAGTTTTCTGTCCCTAGAAAAAATGTTTTTTTTTAAGCACAATATAGCACAAGGAGAATTCACTCACTGTCCTTCCAGGTCCCTAGAAACAAGGACTCGCACAGTGAAAGAAACTGACACTCTCCCTACCTACAGTTTTCTGTCCCTAGAAAAAATGTTTTTTTAAGCACAATATAGCACAAGGAGAATTCACTCACTGTCCTTCCAGGTCCCTGGAAACAAGGACTTGCACAGTGAAAGAAACTGACACTCTCCCTACCTACAGTTTTCTGTCCCTAGAAAAAATGTTTTTTTTAAGCACACTATAGCACAAGCACAAAACACACTGACACTCTCCCTACCTATCCTTCTCTTTCCCTAAACTAAAGGAATCCAGGTTAAGCAAGAAAGAAATAAAAGTCACTGTCCCTGCCTATGCTGCTCTATCCCTGCTCCGGAACACACTACAGTAGGCCGCCGTGCTGGCGGCCTTTTATAGTGTGGGGCGTGTACTAAACACCCTCAGCAATAATTGGCCACAGGCATCCTGCCTGTGGCCAATCATTGCTCTCCTCGCTGCCGGCGCTGTGATTGGCCAAGCATGCGGGGTCACAGTGCATGCTTGGCCAATCACAGCGCCTGGATGACACTGCGATGGCGTAGTGCATTGTGGGCCGTTCGCGTCACTCGAATTTGGCGCGAACGGCCCAAATCGTTCGATCTTCGTCGAACAGCCGATGTTCGAGTCGAACGTATGTTCGACTCGAACACGAAGCTCATCCCTACTCCCGCGGGAGTAGGCGTTCCTACTCCTTTCCTCGGCGCCGCAATGTCTCCTGGGAGCACAGAGTCATGTTTCCCAGGAGACAATACGGAACGCTGCTGTTCTATCGTGCCGGTTCTGCTATCGAATAGGTTCCGGGATGGTCTGCCCAGGCGCAATTGAATCCGACGGAAATCCCCGAGTCTGAACAGTTCGTCAGCTGGGGATGCTGCTCGTCGCTCATTGGTTATACACGCCGCTCGCTCGTTCTATACAGCCAATGCTTTTCTCATAGGGGCGGTGTTCTAGCGATACAGCTACTCGCCGTAAACACTGCAGGCGCTTCCAGGAAATGATTGCTTGTGGGCTTCACAATGCCCACAAGCAAAATGGAAATTGTCAGGAACCGATTTTAAAAGTTCTTATTTGCCATGAAAACGGACAGGGGATATTTGAAGACACCAAACAAGTGAGTTTAACCATGTATTGTGAAACTCAATAGAATGCACCAAAAAAAAAAAATTATTAAAATCACTGCTCCCGAAAAAACTCAGTTTTTAAAACTTTTTTTTGCATTGATACATGTCCCCTGGGGCAGGACCCGGGTCCCCAAACCCCTTTTATGAGCACTTTTGATTTTTCATGTTCGTGTCCCATAGACTTTAACGGTGTTTGCGTGTTCGAACAAATTTTTTGCCTGTTCGCATGTTCTGGTGCGAACCGAACCGGGGGGGGTGCTCGGCCCATCCCTACTCAAAACCAATAAAACTGTAGCTATTTTGACAAGCTTTACTATGATGTCAAAATAAAAAAAATCAAGCTTATTCTTTTTAGTTTTTGTTGGTGATGGCTGTTCCAGACCACGTGGGAGGAGATATGGGGAATGGGCCCCTGTTTTCCAGGATTAGTAAAGCCATTGGTATTCCCCTTTTGAACCAGATGTTGTGTCTTTTCACATGTTTTCTATTTCTGCTGAAATCTAAACCCACAATTTTTTTTATCTTTGACTTATCTCTTATCAGAATCTAAGGGTTCAATTCTAAAAAAGCAAGCAGTGTCTTCTGTGCTGTCTTTAGCTAAATCAGTCCTGTCGTGGAAACATAGGTTGTATTCAGAGCACACAGCCCATATTTCCTGTGACCCACCCTCCATAGGAAGTGGAGCTCACAGGAGCTCCACTCAGAATACAACACAAGAAATATAGCTTAAAGGATTCAATACAATAATACAATAATAATACAATACATGCATAAAACAAACAAACCAATCACAGACATGTATACATTCAAATAGACTATCAGTGGCATGCACTGCTTCCAATGACGGGAACTATACGACAATTATGTCTCAATGGACCACAATTGTCGTATAGCTATGCTACTGTTCTTGTGGACACAGATCTGTCGGCTCGGAGTCATTTAATGCCAACGTCAAGAAGTGGCCAGTCCCCTGACGAGGCATAAAACAACATCTCTAAATGGAGCAAACATCGCTGTTTCCATAGGAAGATTTTCCCACCGCCGATCTTCCACCAACGTCTGTATGTGCAAATACGCTCAGATGAGCGCATTACAGCAAAACTGAGATTGGGGGACATCTGACAACATACATTAATAAATTTTTCCACAACAGTCCTCAATTTTTTGTCATATGCACCCCATGTCCATCGATGAAACTTGATCTGCTTCTTACACCTGGAAATGAATCAGTCCTTACAGTCCATAAAAAGGAAAAACGTGGCATAACATGTAGACTCTGTTCTTCAGGGACATGACTTATAAAGGAGGACACAACATGGTGAGCTGTAGTAATCGCCGATCCGTCTGTGATCCTCTGTCTTGTATGTGGGTCCGGCTTTGGGCCGTCTCATCAAGGAAACTCTGGTCACGCGTCCAATCAGGCAACAGGAGCACCTCGTCACGACACAGAAAGAATAGAAATAAAAACGACATGAGTATATATATATTCCCACTTCCTTTAACCACGATCCGCTGTAAAATAAAAATTAGATCCCCAAAGAGTCCCAGACCCCTAAAAGGACTCCCAACCTTCACTAGCTATAGCTCTGGCTTCAACAGTTACATGAAGAACCCTATCCTTAACGGATGAGAATTGTTGAATCGTATCGCAAGCTCGAGCCCCCCCCACCATGTACATCCAGGACACCATGCCCAGACCTTGTTGGGGTTGGTAAACAATTCCCTTCTAGCTGTCCCTGCCATTCTTAATTTCTCACGCCATCAGATCCTCGCGATCGGCCGCAACATAAGATGCTGGGACAGCTTCACCATCACGCATGAACCTCTTACTTTGGGGGAATTACCTTTTATAAGCTGCAGATCCACAGAAGCACCAAACTAAAGTTCAAACACACTTGTGGGCTGCCTAGATACCCAAACCGAGGCAGAGCTATTAAAACTATAACCAATTTTACCCTCTAAAAATGCATCGTTAGATTCCATTGACAAGTGTCTGTTTGGAGTCTTCACCAGTTTGTCAAAACTCATCATACCCATAATAACATCATAAATGGCATGTACCGCTGTCATCGCTGGGGACTAAAACTCGGTGGAGACTCAGAACAGACCCAGCAATCGGTCCTGTTCGCTTTCTGAGCTAGTCAGGAAATACACTTTTTAAATAATAACTTGGGATGCTTTTCATCGTTACCCTTGCTAAAATTTACTAAACAACAAAAATATAAATAAACGAAGATACTACTCAGTTCTTTGGTGTGGTTGAGCCGCTTCTTGCAGTGGCTGGCGTGGTCTCATCCCTCAAGCTTCTTTACAACGACCCAGTCACCTGGTTGGAAAGAATGTAAACTGGTTATTGTGTCAGGGTCCAGGAGGGACTCGTGAACCCTGTGGTGGACATTTTGAAGTTCATGTCACAGTGATCGCACCCACCCCATCAGCCGAGAATATAAGTGACAGCTAATGAGGAAAGTACAACCCTGGCTTTGATTTACCTCCAAACAACCCTCATATGACAATAACCCAGACATCGGGACTGTGGTCACTGCATAACCTGTGCGTAGCTTACAATATCTGGAACCATTGACAAAAGGTTCTTAGCATCTGGGATGGGAACCTACTTCACCAGACTGCTGCTTGCCGATTCAAATTCTATCAAAGAAAGACAGTCTTGGCACAAACTTGGTTAGAATTAGAGGTTAACATTATTTGTTTGAAAAAAAACTGTCATTCTTACATTTATCACTTCTCCCCCCTTTTCTTCCTCATTACAGACTGAAGGAAGAAATGCGTGGTGCAGGAAAAAAGAAACAATGAAATAGCCTATGATACTTTTACCTTCTTAGACTCATATTTATCCATATGTACAGCTGTCTACATACACCTGCTCTCTGTGCACAAACTCCTTGGACCTGAAAAATATTTATAAGCAAAATCATTACTCTATCCTTCATATTTAACCTGCAAAGAATGGTAAACAATAATGACATTCCTGTACATTGGTAAATTGTCAATGACATTCTTTCAAAACCTATTCAAACAAAACCCTCTGTAACCCTTACTTTTCCCGTTCCTACAAAAATACAACAGCCGCGACGGATCGGTGGATCGCCGCGGTAAGTTCGAACATATTCACGTTACTACATACAAACATTCCGATACAAATGTGGGGGAGATACGTCATAGTTTCCAAAACCAAAAATGAAAAAAAACAAAAACAGCCAGAATTCTACCTTCACTCTTTCAGCAATAGAAAAAAATACAATGGGACAAACATGAGAGCAGCTCGAGAACCTTGTATGGACCAGCCATACAAAGTTCAAACAAACGGGCATGAGACTTTAACCGCGTTCCTCCTCTGAGAATCACAAAAGCGTGTACTACACCTCCATCAACACTCATCATTACAGATTTCTGAAGCCGCAGCTGAACTACATCCATTCCAGAGGGATACCCAAAATAGTATCCTTGGACCACCTATGTTAATATTTTTGGGGTTCAAAGGCCTTTGCCCCAAAACTAGGCTTTGTGCACCGTGTGACCGTCTGACTGTGGGAAGCCTCCATTCCTTCCCTTGCACAGACCTCCTTGTGTCCATGGCGATTCGAATCGGCTTATCGTCTTAAACCTGCGTCCAGGTTAAACCGTTGCACCCATTTCGGGGAGCACCGCCCGGTGTCTTCTTCTACGGTGGATTGAAGGACTACAACCACTATCTGGTCAAGTCCCCCAACTAGAAACCCTAACCGAGGCGTTATCACCCCCCCGAATTAGGCCTCTACCTCTCACAGTGTATGCATACACAAGCATTTTCCGCTATACACCCATACACTGTGTCGCCAGACTAAACCACACAGAACACTTATGCCCGTTTACCACCTGCAGAACAATGTGGCTTCTCTCTGTATCCAGATGATAAAACAATGGTGATGCCCCCCTGTTTGCTCTCTACCCAAAACTGTATTACAGTACAAAACTTCACAAAACTGGAACAAAATATAAAACACTTTTAAACGCCAAAATGCTTTCCATTTTCCTTCCAAGCACAAATCTCATAGCTCACCTTTAAAAACCCCAAGCTCCTCCCACCAACTTCCTGTTGATACATAAAATGCTGAAAAGAACCTCATGTTACATGCTCAGCTCTCAAAAAACCAAACTGGTTTATTTACATATCATTTGTACAGGAAGAGGGAGGGGGAAGGGGGAGCCTAGCCCCAATCGCCTTGTCTATCAAGACTCCAAAAAAATCCATGGCTAAACATCATATATATTTCAACAATTTAAAAACCTTGGCAAGGGAAAGGATGGAATAAACCCCCCTTTGCAAATGGGAGGGAATTGTCCCTGACCCAAACATCCCCTGGAGGTCAAACCACAAGTTGAGACTCAAATACAAACTCCTGCCAAAAGATGGCTATACAGTACAAGCTTCAAAAACAATAAATTGCCTTCTGGGAAACTCCCAAATATTTAAACATAAAAACACACACCACTGTACAAAAACTCTGTTAGTCTTACAATCTATCAAATTCAGTGTAAAGTAGGGATTTCACTTAAAAACGAAATCCAAAACAAAAACCGCCGCTCATATACTGCAAAGTCAGCTAACCCTACAATAGCTTACATTCACTTAAATGAAAACAGAAAAATACCCATCCTAACACCATCTGCATGGAGTTTGCATGTTTGTCCTGTGTCTGCGTTGGCTTCCTCCCACACTCCAAAGACATGCTGGTAGGTCAACCAGATTCCCTCTATAAATGGGCCCCAGCATGTGTCTGCAAGCGCGTCGGGACCCCTCGGGGTAAGACCGCGCTATATCAAGATACCACTCTACTTACCTCAAGAGGTGATGCTTACAAAAACAGTTTAAAACAGTTTAAACCGGCGAATTCAACATTAAACAAAAACAGCCTCTCAGTATGTCACCGTGGTGTCTCACTACTCTCCCCAGCAGTGCACAGGTCAAACTGTAAACGCATAAAACAGGCGAAAACTGCGCCAATCAACAAATGTTAATATAGCATCCAGGGGCTGTGTTTGCCAACCTGGAACTTCCTATCTCAAACTGTAAACGTCTCTCAAGATGGCCGACAAGCCAGGACAACAAAATGGTGGATGACCACCGCACGCCTCATGGACAACAACAAAAATGGCGCCATTAACGCATGCAATTTTTCCCGCCAAAACCAGCACAAACATGGACAAGACCACATGGGTTCCCACACACAAAAGGAAAACAAAAATGGTCTCCACCAGTTTCCAACACAAAAAAGACCGCACTAAATTCGCACCAAACATCAAAATCTGCCCCAAAGGCTGAGAAAAATAGCCGACGAATGCCACATGGTATAGCACCCAAAGGAAAGGTGGCTGCACCTTCCCTTATATGATACCCACAGGCCAAGGCGAAGCTGCGCCTCCAGATGGCAGACAAACCACATGGCCAACAACAAAAGCCAGGAATAGCGCCATTAACGCATGTACTTTTTCCCGCCAAAACCAGCATCTCCTCACTAGAAAACCAAAAAAAAATTCTTCACAAGGACTGACTACACCATTGAAACTTTTCTAAATGATCATCAAAATCCACTGAAAATTGTGTGTCTTGAGTCAGCTACACTCCACAAGGCTCATGCCATCTCCACAAAGCCTCACACCTGAGACACCACATGAGCACTAAAACATTTTAAAGACCCTTTGGCCAACTAAACAGCACATTCAAAAATGTTAATTACATGCACAACCTTAAAACAACACTGTTCTCTAAGTTCATATACTGTACTCTGAGATATTCACCACACACACACAGTACAATGTTGCCTGTATGCTTGCTCAGAGTTCTCTTCCCTCAGGGCATAGCCCCTGCAACACAAAACATTCTCCATTGCAAACAGTGGGCAAGCCCTTCCCCCATTCAAGCACATGGCTTATGGCTCAATGCAGCGGCCATCAATAACAATGCACAAAACAATCAATCACATAGTCTACATTTCTCATTTAGTTACACTCTTACACACTACAAAATTCATGCAATTTACTTGTTCCATACATTCACACACAAACACATCTCTCATACATACACACACACACACACACACACACACACACTGCAAACTTACAGCATTATTTCAAAAAGACGAAAAATTTGTTCTTTTACAGAGTACAGCCTCTTCACACATCACATCGTGCATCCATACTCCCCCTCTGCTGATGTGATGCTCAAAGAGGCCGCAATTAGTCCCATCGTGAGTCGCCATTTTCTGTCGTGGAAACAGGTGGTATTCAGAGCACACAGCCCATATTTCCTGTGCTAAATAAGCACACAGTTCAGATTTCATCCTTTTGAAATAATGCTATCTTTAGCTAAGTTTCACTCACCACTAGGGATGAGCTTCGTGTTCGAGTCGAACATACGTTCGACTCGAACATCGGCTGTTCGATCGTTCGACGAAGATCGAACGATTTGGGCCGTTCGCGCCAAATTCGAGTGACGCGAACGGCCCACAATGCACTACGCCATCGCAGTGTCATCCAGGCGCTGTGATTGGCCAAGCATGCACTGTGACCCCGCATGCTTGGCCAATCACAGCGCCGGCAGCGAGGAGAGCAATGATTGGCCACAGGCAGGATGCCTGTGGCCAATTATTGCTGAGGGTGTTTAGTACACGCCCCACACTATAAAAGGCCGCCAGCACGGCGGCCTAGTGTAGTGTGTTCCGGAGCAGGGAAAGACAAGCATAGGCAGGGACAGTGACATTTATTTCTTTCTTGCTTAACCTGGATTCCTTTAGTTTAGGGAAAGAGAAGGATAGGTAGGGAGAGTGTCAGTGTGTTTTACTGTGCGAGTCCTTGTTTCTAGGGACAAAGAAGGAAAGTGAGGGGAATTCTCCTTGTGCTATAGTGTGCTTTAAAAAAACATTTTTTCTAGGGACAGAAAACTCTAGGTAGGGAGAGTGTCAGTTTCTTTCACTGTGCGAGTCCTTGTTTCTAGGGACAAAGAAGGAAAGTGAGGGGAATTTTCCTTGTGCTATAGTGTGCTAAAGCATTCCTCATCAACCATCTTTGAAATCCTTGTTTTTTGGACAGTCAGGGAAATTGTCGTTGTGCTATTCTGTGCAAAAGCAATCATCCTCAACCATATTTAGAAATCCTTAAGTAAAGGGACAGAGAAGGACACCTGAAGGTAGCCCTTATTGCTTTTTTCCCATCTCCCTGCAGGCCATCTATTAGAATGTCTGGAAGGCAAACAAGGAGAGGCAGACAGTCAGGAGGCAATAAAAGAGGGCAAGCAGGCTCTGTGTCTGGGGGCAACAGTGCTGGTCGTGGACGCGGTGCATTGTCATCAGCACATGGCCATGGGACACGCTTGTCCTTCTTTTCGGCAGCTGGACATGTTGAGCCACATCATGCCGAAGACTTGGTAGAGTGGATGACCAAGCCCTCCTCCTCCTCCTCATCCTCTCTCACCCAGGCTCAGGGTACTGGCAAAGCAGCTGCCAAAGCGTCCTCTTCCCTGGTATCAATGTCAGACTCATCATCAGTCACTCCTTCCCTAGACCCACCATGTCCTCCTCCTGAGGAGTCCCCCGAACTGTTTGAGCACAGTGTTGGGTACATGCTACAGGAGGATGCCCAGCGTTTCGAAGGGTCTGATGATGAAACCCAGCTACAGGAAGGCAGTAGCGTGAGAGCAGACAGAGGGGATGCTCAAGAAGGACACCAATCTGGCAGTCATGTTCCAGCAGCTGCAGCATACTGCCAGATTGGCTCCAGTGATGAGGAGGGAGGGGATGATGAGGTCACTGACTCCACGTGGGTGCCTAATAGGAGAGAGGAGGAGGATGAGGAGGAGGCACATCTCCAACGAGGCAGGATGCCCTTTGGTGGCCAGCGTAAGGGCAGTACACCGACGGAATCACACCGCAGAGCTCCGCCTGTGCAGGGCGCTGCCTCTGCCCGTCATTCAAAAAGTTCCTTGGTGTGGGCCTTTTTTGAGGCTAGTGCATCAGATCGCACAGCTGCTGTTTGCAACATATGTCTCAAGCGTATATCGCGTGGCCAAAACATCAGCCGCTTGGGTACCACATGCCTGACCAGACATATGTTGACCTGCCATGCAGCTCGTTGGCAAGCCTACCTCAAAGACCCACACCAAAGAACAAAGCGGACCTCTCCTTGCACCGCATCAGCTGGGATCTCCAACCCCACTATAACTTCAGTCCTCTCTGAAACATGCACTGAGAGGAATGAAGGTGTAGAATTAGGTGTGTCACAGCCAAGTACTTGCGGCCACTCTGCTAGCAGTACACCGACGTCTGATTCTAGCAGGCAAATTTCCCTGCCCCAGCTGCTGGACCGTCGAAAGAAGTTCACTCCCAGCCATCCACATGCCCAGCGGTTGAATGCTAGCTTGGCTAAATTGCTAGCGCTTCAACTGCTGCCTTTTCAGTTGGTAGACTCGGCCCCCTTCCGTGAGTTTGTGCAATGTGCGGTTCCTCAGTGGCAGGTTCCCAAACGCCACTTTTTCTCACGGAAGGCTATTCCGGCTCTCTACCGGCATGTGGAAGGCAATGTCTTGGCCTCGCTGGACAGGGCGGTCAGCGGTAAGGTGCATATTACCGCTGACTCATGGTCCAGCAGGCATGGACAGGGACGTTACCTTTCTTTCACGGCCCATTGGGTCACTCTTTTGGCAGCTGGGAAGGATGCAGGACAAGGTGCAGTAGTGTTGGAGGTTGTTCCACCGCCACGCCTCCAAAATGCTACTACTGGTTGTGACACACCTCTCTCCTCCACCCCCTCCTCTTCTTCTTCCTCCATGGCCTCTTCCTGTGGTTTGTCCTATGAACCAGCGGTGCTCCGTAGCCGTTCACGGGGCTACGCAAGTACGCAGGCAAAAAGATGCCATGCCGTGCTTGCGCTGGTGTGTTTGGGGGACAGAAGCCACACTGGGGCAGAGGTCCTGTCTGCTCTGCAGGGCCAGGCCGAGAGGTGGTTGACGCCACGCCAGCTTAAGCCAGGAATGGTGGTTTGCGACAATGGCACCAACCTCCTCTCCGCCCTCCGACAGGGACAACTGACCCATGTGCCCTGTGTGGCTCACGTCCTTAACCTGGTGGTGCAGCGGTTCTTGGGCAGGTACCCGGGCTTACAGGATGTCCTGAGGCAGGCCAGGAAAGTCTGTGTGCATTTCCGCAGATCTTATAATGCCAGTGCTCACCTGGCTGAGCTGCAAAAGGAGTTGAACCTGCCCAAGAACCGCCTTATATGTGACATGCCCACCAGGTGGAACTCAACGTTTGCCATGCTGCAGCGGCTGCACACGCAGCAGAGGGCCATCAATGAGTACCTGTGCGACTACGGCACCAGGACAGGGTCAGGGGAGCTTGGTTTTTTTTCTCCACGCCAGTGGGGCATGATCAGGGATGCATGCACTGTCCTGGCACCATTTGAGGAGGCCACGAGGATGGTGAGCAGTGACAGTGCATGCATCAGTGACACTGTACCTCTTGTCCACCTGTTGGAGCACACGCTGCGTGGAATAATGGACAGGGCACTTGAGGCAGAACAGAGGCAGGAAGAGGAGGACTTCCTTGCCTCTCAAGGCCCCCTTTACCCAGACAGTGTTCCTTCTGTCCCACCCATCGCACAGGAGGAGGAGGAGGAGGAGGAGGAGGATTGTGT
Organism: Rana muscosa; assembly: GCA_029206835.1. NCBI lineage: Eukaryota > Metazoa > Chordata > Amphibia > Anura > Ranidae > Rana > Rana muscosa. The sequence goes on along the minus strand of CM055118.1, from coordinate 974,919,209 downwards.
CAGCATGGAGGTGGAGGCTGGCACTCAGCATCATCAGCAGCAGTCTTTTAGGGATGATTTACAGTCCCAAGAAACCAGTGGACTTGTACGTGGCTGGGAGGAGGTGGCTGCGGATCATGTCGTCCTTAGTGACCCAGAGGACTCCGGAGCGAATGCCTCAGCAAACCTACGCTGCATGGCCTCCCTGATCCTGCAAAGTCTGCGGAAGGATCCTCGTATTCTTCGGATCAAGGAGAGGGACCATTACTGGCTGGCCACTCTCCTTGATCCACGGTACAAGGGTAAGGTTGCGGACCTTATGTTACCGTCGCAGAGGGAGCAGAGGATGAGACAACTCCGGGAGGCCTTGCAGAAAGGTCTGTGCAACGCGTTCCCAGAGACTGGGAGGTTACAAACTCCTGGTCCTGGACAACGAGTTGCTGAGGCTTCGGCCAATCAAAGAAGGAGCGGTGGGGAAGGTGGCCGTCTGACCGATGCGTTCAGACAATTCTTTAGTCCGCAGCCCCAAAGTATGATCGGTTCCAGCAACCATCGCCAGCGTCTGATAAACATGGTGCAGGAATATCTAGGGGCAAGGTCAGACTTGGACACCTTCCCCACCGAAAATCCTCTGGCTTACTGGGTCTTGAGGATGGATCACTGGCCAGAGCTTGCACAGTATGCAATTGAGCTACTGGCCTGTCCTGCATCCAGCGTTCTTTCGGAACGCACATTCAGTGCTGCTGGAGGATTTGTCACGGATCACAGGGTGCGCCTGTCCACCGACTCGGTTGATCGACTGACTTTCATCAAGATGAACCAGTCTTGGATCACCACCAGCTACCACACACCTGATGCTGATATAACAGACTAATTGATTTTAACATGTCACATCCCTTCAAGACTGATGCTGAGTGCCTGTGCTGTTATGTTGACTGGCTATCCTCCTCCTCCGAGTCCTCAATGATACGATTGATGATGATAGCTTGGAAGATCATTTTTGTTTATGGGTGCCGCCACCAGTGCCTAACACCCAATTTTTCAGCCCCTGTTTTACAGGGGCGTGTAATTACAATTTTTTTAGCAATAATTTGCCATAGGGCTCATTGCTGTGCTCCAAGTACAGTATCTGTGAGGGGTTGTAGTGTTGTGCCACCAGTGCCTAAGGCCCAATTTTTCAGCCCCTGTTCAACAGGGGCATGCAATTACAATTCTTGATCTAATAATTCACAGCAGGGCCCATTGCTGCACCCACCAAGAGTAACTCTGAGGGCTTACAGTGTTGTGGCAACGCCACCACCACCACGAAAGGCCCAATTTTTCAGCCCCTGTTCAAAAGGGGCATGTAATTACAATTCTTGATCTAATAATTCACAGCAGGGCCCATTGCTGCACCCACCAAGAGTAACTCTGAGGGCTTACAGTGTTGTGGCAACGCCACCACCACCACCACCACGAAAGGCCCAATTTTTCAGCCCCTGTTCAAAAGGGGCATATAATTACAATTCTTGATCTAATAATTCACAGCAGGGCCCATTCCTGCACCCACCAAGAGTAACTCTGAGGGCTTACAGTGTTGTGGCAACGCCACCACCACCACCACCACGAAAGGCCCAATTTTTCAGCCCCTGTTCAAAAGGGGCATGTAATTACAATTCTTGATCTAATAATTCACAGCAGGGCCCATTCCTGCACCCACCAAGAGTAACTCTGAGGGCTTACAGTGTTGTGGCAACACCACCACCACCACCACGAAAGGCACAATTTTTCAGCCCCTGTTCAACAGGGGCATGCAATTACAATTCTTGATCTAATAATTCACAGCAGGGCCCATTGCTGCACCCACCAAGAGTAACTGTCAGGGCTTACAGTGTTGTGGCACCAGCACCACCATCAAAGGCCCAATTTTTACTACCACTGTTCAACAATTATATGTAATTAAAATTCCTGATATAATAGTTGACAGCAGGGCGTTCCAGCACCAACCAAGAGTAACTGTGAGTGCTTACAGTGTTGTGCCAACACCAACAACTAAGGGGCCTATTTCTGCAGAGTATATACGGCAGGTCCCTACTTTCAAACATCCAACTTACAAACGACTCCTACTTGCAAACGCAAGAAGACAACAGGAAGTGAGAGGAAATCTACCCCTAGGAAGGAAAATTCTCTCCTGTAAGAATTAATATGGGAGAAAGGTGTCTCCTCTGTACTGATGCTTTATCAGCAATCCTTGTTTCAAGAAAAACACCACATTTCAAAAACAGTTGTCATTGGGACGGAAAGTGAGGTGAAATGTTCTGAACAGGGGCACAGACAGCAAAACAAATGTTACAGGGGTGATAACCCTTACCTATGTTTTCCAAAAAGTTTAAAAATAGATTTTTGGGCTGGAGCTACACTTAAACAATGTACCTGTTCAAAATTACAAACAGATTCTACATAAGAACAAACCTACAGTCCCTGTCTTGTATGCACCGCCTGTATACGGCTGTTCAGAGTATATAGGGCCTTTTTTATTTTATGTGCGGGGTTCCCCTTAATATCCATACAAGACCCAAAGGGGGGTAATGGGCTGGGGTAGGGGGTGATGGGGTAGCTATGCCATTTTTCTTAAAGATTTTCATCCATATTACCGGGACCAGACATTACATTAAAGCCGCAAGCAGTTTTAAATGGCTTTTTTTTCCTTTAGAAGTGTCATTTTGTGCAGGGACAGTTCTAAACACGGGAAACACGTGGCACTTCACAGGCATACTTTAGACACCCCCCAGGTACGATATTTAAAGGAATATTTGACTTTTTTTTTTTCACTTTATGCATCATTAAAATGACTGCTCTCGAAAAACGACCGTTTTTAAAACTTCTTTTTGCATTGATGTCCCCTGGTGCACAACCCGGGTTCCCAAACCCTTTTTAGGACAATAACATGCATAATAGTTGTTATAATTAGCACTTTAGAATTCGAACGTTCGCATCCATTGTATTTAATAGGGTTCTAATGTTCGTACGAACTTTCGGTCCGTTCGCGGGTTCTGGTGCGAACCGAACCCGGGGGTGTTCGGCTCATCACTACTCACCACCATTCGTCCCAATCATCCCAAGAAAGCAGCACCACACAGCTATGTTCTCATCTCAGCATCCCAGCCTGACTGCCAAGCCGACTCACATAAACAGTTTTATTAAACTCAGAAGGAAGTTATGTCACAACATGTGACCCACCCTCCATAGGAAGTGGAGCTCACAGGAGCTCCACTCAGAATACAACACAAGAAATATAGCTTAAAGGATTCAATACAATAATACAATACATGCATAAAACAAACGAACCAATCACAGACATGTATACATTCAAATAGACTTTTAGTGGCATGCACTGCTTCCAATGACGGGAACTATACGACAATTATGCCTCAATGGACCACAATTGTCGTATCAGGGGCGGATCCAGGGGGGGGGGGGGACAACAGGGCAATTCCCCCCCCCCCCCGAGACCATCTGTCACACTCACTTGCTTGCTCTGTTTTTTTTTTTTTTTCTGCCTGATCTACCGGCCGGCCTTAGGTCCCCTGGACCCCAAACGTGGCACACATGTAGCCCCATGTCTCCTCTACAAGTGTGCAAAGTTTGGTGTCTGGGGGACCTACGGCCGGGGAGCACTGATTTTTTAAACCCGGGAACCCCTTCCATAGACTCCAATGTTAAACGGTCATTTCTCCAGTAATTTTGCGGACCCGGTACCGGCCGTTCATAGGACTCCCATGTTAAACATCAGTCTAGTCATGGGCACAGTGAAGCATGGGTACAGTGAGGCAAAGTGAGGCACAGTGAGGCATTCAGATGGACACCCTAGGCTTATACGCGAGTCAATAAGTTTTCCCATTTTTTGGGGGTAAAATTAGGTGCCTCGGCTTATATTCGGGTCGGCTTATACTCAAGTATATACAGTACTTGTTCTGCAGCTGCCGCTGCCTCTCTGAGTCTCTCTCTCAGTTTCTCACATCAGCCGATCAGCGGCGCTGAGAGAGAGACTCATCTAATGTAGTTACGCGGTGCACTGACACGATACCAGGAGCGGAGGAGGAGGTGGGTAAAGCCTCTTCCCTGCACTCGTTGCGAACGCCTGGGCCGCTTGGCGTCTAGCAACGAGTGACGTCAGTGAGTCACGTCGGGCTGCTCTGCGGGCAGGTGCGATAGTGTGCGGCTCCACAGACGGGTAAGAAAGCGGGCGGCTCCGCTTGTGGCGCGGTTTGTGGGCGGGCGGCGCAGTTCGTGGGCAGACCGTGCTGCTCAGTGTGTTGGCAGTGCAGGTGAGAGTGAGAGAGCAGGCTCAGTGTGGCAGCTGGCCAATCAGCTAGCCGGGAGCGGGGGAGCAGAGAGATGAGATCATCTCTCACCGCCCGTGCCTGCCCTGCATTCCTGCAGTGACTTCCGCCCTCACTGTGCAGGCAGCAGAGAGATTACATTATCTCTCTGCTGCCTGACTCTGGGAGTCTGGGACACAGCAAGAGACAACCAAAACTACACCTTAGCAGGAAAGTTAGTGACAATCCGCAAGGTGTGGCAGGCGACGTGGCTAGTGACAATCTGCAAATTGTGTCAGGTAACGTGGCAAATTACAATCTGCATCTGGTGGCAGGCAAGTGACAATCAGCAAGGTGTGGCAGGTGACGTGGCAAGTGACAATCCACAAGGTGTGGCTAGTGACAATCCGCAAGGTGTGGCAGGTGATGTTTTGCCAGTACCCTGAGCCTGGGTGAGAGAGGATGAGGAGGATGAGGAGGGCTTGGTCATCCACTCTACCAAGTCTTCGGCATGATGCGGCGCAACACGTCCAGCTGCCGAAAATAAGGGCAAGCGTGTCCCATGGCCACGTGCTGATGATGATGCACCGCGTCCACGACCAGCACTGTTGTCTCTAGACACAGAGCCTGCTTGCCCTCTTTTATTGGCATGTGACTGTCTGCCTCTCCTTGTTGGCCTTCCAGACATAGTAATGGCCTGCAGGGAGATGGGAAAACCAGCAATTGGGTAGTGTATATTGTGCTGGAGGCACACAACACCCACTAACTCCAGCAGATGCCTTTATTAGAGAACAGCAATGACGGGTATATACAGGTGTATACTGTGCCACTAACTCCTGCAGATGCCTGTATTTGAGAACAGCAATGACGGATATACAGGTGTATACTGTGCCACTAACTCCTGCAGATGCTGTATTTGAGAACAGCAATGACGGATATATACAGGTGTATACTGTGCCACTAACTCCTGCAGATGCCTGTATTTGAGAACAGCAAATGACGGATATACAGGTGTATACTGTGCCACTAACGCCTGCAGATGCTGTATTTGAGAACAGCAATGACGGATATACAGGTGTATACTGTGCCACTAACTCCTGCAGATGCCTGTATTATAGAACACCAATGACGGGTATATACAGGTGTATACTGTGCCACTAACTCCTGGAGATGCCTGTATTTGAGAACAGCAAATGACGGATATACAGGTGTATACTGTGCCACTAACTCCTGCAGATGCCTGAGAAAATAAAACAGAACATAGAACACATTGTCCCTGCCTATGTATCTCTTTCCCTGCACGCCAACTGTGCCACTAACTCCTGCAGATGCCTGTATTTGAGAACAGCAATGACGGATATACAGGTGTATACTGTGCCACTAACTCCTGCAGATGCCTGTATTATAGAACACCAATGATGGGTATATACAGGTGTATACTGTGCCACTAACTCCTGCAGATGCCTGTATTATAGAACACCAATGACAGGTATATACAGGTGTATACTGTGCCACTAACTCCTGCAGATGCCTGTATTATAGAACACCAATGACGGGTATATACAGGTGTATACTGTGCCACTAATAGGGGTGAGCTTCGAGTTCGAGTCGAACTCATGTTCGACTCGAACATTGCCTGTTCGCCCGTTCGCCGAACAGCGCACAAATTGGGGTGTTCGCGGCAAATTCGAAAAATCTATGGGAGAAATCTAAAGTGCTAATTATAAAGGCTTACATGCAAGTTATTGTCCTAAAAAGTGTTTGGGGACCCAGGTCCTGCCCCAGGGGACATGTATCAATGCAAAAAAGTTTTAAAAACGGCCGTTTTTTCGGGAGCAGTGATTTTAATAATGCTTAAAATGAAAAAATAAAAGTGAAATATTCCTTTAAATTTCGTACCTGGGGGGTGTGTATGATATGCATGTAAAGTGGCGCATGTTTCCCGTGCTTAGAACTGTCCCTGCAAAAAATTTCATTTTTGAAAGAAATAAAGTCATTTAAAACTGACTCGCGGCTATTAATGAATTGTCGGCTCCCGGCAATACATACAAAAGTCATTGATAAAAAATAAAAAAAAAGCGTGGGGGTTCCCCAGAATTCAATTTCCAGGCCCTTCAGGTCTGGAATGGATATTAAGGGGAACCCCGCCGCAAATGAAAAAAAAAATTGACGTGGGGTTCCCCCAAATATCCATTCCAGGTCCTTCAGATCTGGCATGGATTTTAAGGGGAACTCCACCCCAAATTAAAAAAAAAATGGCGTGGAGTCCCCCTAAAAATCCACACCAGACCCCTTATCCGAGCACGCAACCTGGCCGGCCGCAGGGGAAAAGGGGGGGACGAGAGAGCGTTCACCCCTCCCTCCTGAACCGTACCAGGCCACATGCCCTCAACATGGGGAGGATGTCCCCATGTTGATGGGGACAAGGGCCTCATCCCCACAACCCTTGCCCGGTGGTTGTGGGGGTCTGCGGACAGGGGGCTTATCGGAATCTGGAAGACCCCTTTAACAAAGGGGACCCCCAGATCCCGGCCCCCCCCCCTATGTGAATTGGTAAGGGGTACATTGTACCCCTACCATTTCACGAAGAAAGCGTAAAAAAATGTTTAAAAAAAACACACAAACACCTTGAAAAAGTCCTTTATTTAAAAAACAAAACAAAAAACATTCCAGCGGTGAAATCCAGTGTCCCGCGGCGATCTCGATGTCCAGCGCTGTCCTTCATTGGTTGTGCCTGAGCGGACCTGATGGGGAACTCCCTCTCAGTATTTTAAATGTATAGACCCGCCCCTTCTAAAGTTCCCCATCAGGTCCGCTCAGCGGACCAGATGCGGAACATGAGAAGGGGCGGGTCTATACATGTATTACCAAAGTGAGAGCAGTTCCCCATCAGGTCCGCCCCCTCGGTATGTCGGACCCGCCTACGTCATTGGCTTGATCGGAGAACTTCCTTCACTGTGTAATTTAAATTTACATAGTGAAGGAAGTTCCCCGCGGACCTGATGGGGAACTTTAGAAGGGGCGGGTCTATACATTTAAAATACTGAGAGGGAGTTCCCCATCAGGTCCGCTCAGGCACAACCAATGAAGGACAGCGCTGGACATCGGGATCGCCGCGGGACACTGGATTTCACCGCTGGAATGTTTTTTTTTTTTTTTAAATAAAGGACTTTTTCAAGGTGTTTGTGTATTTTTTTAAACATTTTTTTACGCTTTCTTCGTGAAATGGTAGGGGTACAATGTACCCCTTACCAATTCACATAGGGGGGGGCCGGGATCTGGGGGTCCCCTTTGTTAAAGGGGTCTTCCAGATTCCGATAAGCCCCCCGCCCGCAGACCCCCACAACCACCGGGCAAGGGTTGTGGGCAGAGGCATAACTAGAAACCTCTGGGCCCCGATGCAAGAAATCACGAAGGCCCCCCCCCCCCCCCGAAAAAGCATGATTTTGATACTTTTTTTTTTGAGGAGGGTGGCAACGGCGGTAGTTGAGGGGGGTGGCTGCAGTGATACTTGAGGGGGGGGGGTGGCTGCGGAGGCAGTGGTGGTGCCATCCTCTCCTACCACCACCTGTGCCTCTTACTGATCCCATCCTCCCACCACTGATTTCATCCCTATCCCCCCCCCATCACCTCTGTTATAGAAGTAATGGGGGGATAGGGATGAGATCAGTGGTGGGGGGATGGGATCAGTAAGAGGCACAGGTTGGCATCGATTGCTCAGCTCTGCAAAATGTCACCGTCAATCAATCGATTCCCCGGGAATTCCGTTAGATCGGTCACGGTGCCTTCTAATCTCCCGCCAGGATGCCTTCTTGCCTCATGGGTGGACGGTAAAGGTATTCCACTCAGAGAGGAAAGCTTCTCCCTCGCCTTCTCTCATTAGTGTCAGCATGTCTGCTGACTTAATTTTTCAGTGTCTGCCCCCAGACTCAGCGCTGCCTCTGCCCAGGCCCAGATTTACTCCCTTTGTCGCCCCAAGGCCAGGTCCTTCAATACCGCCCCCCCACACACACACCATCACATAGGGGGACTCCCCAGAGAGCCCCTCTTACATCAGGGTCCCCAGAGAGCCTCCCCTTACATCAGGGTCCCCAGAGAGCCTCCCCCTACATCAGGGTCCCCAGAGAGCCTCCCCTTACACCAGGGTCCCCAGAGAGCCTCCCCTTACATCAGGGTCCCCAGAGAGCCTCCCCTTACATCAGGGTCCCCAGAGAGCCTCCCCTTACATCAGGGTCCCCAGAGAGCCTCCCCTTACATCAGGGTCCCCAGAGAGCCTCCCCTTACATCAGGGTCCCCAGAGAGCCTCCCCTTACATCAGGATCCCCAGAGAGCCTCCCCTTACATCAGGATCCCCAGAGAGCCTCCCCTTACATCAGGATCCCCAGAGAGCCTCCCCTTACATCAGGGTCCCCAGAGAGCCTCCCCTTACATCAGGGTCCCCAGAGAGCCTCCCCTTACATCAGGGTCCCCAGAGAGCCTCCCCTTACATCAGGGTCCCCAGAGAGCCTCCCCTTACATCAGGGTCCCCAGAGAGCCTCCCCTTACATCAGGGTCCCCAGAGAGCCTCCCCTTACATCAGGGTCCCCAGAGAGCCTCCCCTTACATCAGGGTCCCCAGAGAGCCTCCCCTTACATCAGGGTCCCCAGAGAGCCTCCCCTTACATCAGGGTCCCCAGAGAGCCTCCCCTTACATCAGGGTCCCCAGAGAGCCTCCCCTTACATCAGGGTCCCCAGAGAGCCTCCCCTTACACCAGGGTCCCCAGAGAGCCCCTCCTTACATCAGGGTCACCAGAGAGCCCCTCCTTACATCAGGGTCACCAGAGAGCCCCTCCTTACATCAGGGTCACCAGAGAGCCCCTCCTTACATCAGGGTCACCAGAGAGCCCCTCCTTACATCAGGGTCACCAGAGAGCCCCCCCCCTTACACCAGGGTGCCCAGAGAGCCCCCTCCCCTTACACCAGGGTGCCCAGAGAGCCCCCCCTTACCCCAGGGTGCCCAGAGAGCCCCCCTTACACCAGGGTGCCCAGAGAGCCCCCCCCGTACACCAGGGTCCCCAGAGAGCCTCCCCCTACATCAGGGTCCCCAGAGAGCCTCCCCCTACATCAGGGTCCCCAGAGAGCCTCCCCCTACATCAGGGTCCCCAGAGAGCCTCCCCTTACATCCGGGTCCCCAGAGAGCCTCCCCTTACATCCGGGTCCCCAGAGAGCCTCCTCTTACATCAGGGTCCCCAGAGAGCCTCCCCTTACATCAGGGTCCCCAGAGAGCCTCCCCTTACATCAGGGTCCCCAGAGAGCCTCCCCTTACATCAGGGTCCCCAGAGAGCCTCCCCTTACATCAGGGTCCCCAGAGAGCCTCCCCTTACATCAGGGTCCCCAGAGAGCCTCCCCTTACATCAGGGTCCCCAGAGAGCCTCCCCTTACACCAGGGTCCCCAGAGAGCCTCCCCTTACACCAGGGTCCCCAGAGAGCCTCCCCTTACACCAGGGTCCCCAGAGAGCCTCCCCTTACACCAGGGTCCCCAGAGAGCCCCTCCTTACACCAGGGTCCCCAGAGAGCCCCTCCTTACATCAGGGTCGCCAGAGAGCCCCTCCTTACACCAGGGTCGCCAGAGAGCCCCCCCTTACACCAGGGTCCCCAGAGAGCCCCCCCTTACACCAGGGTCCCCAGAGAGCTCCCCTTTACACCAGGGTCCCCAGAGAGCTCCCCTTTACACCAGGGTCCCCAGAGAGCTCCCCTTACACCAGGGTCCCCAGAGAGCTCCCCTTACACCAGGGTCCCCAGAGAGCTCCCCTTACACCAGGGTCCTCAGAGAGCCCCCCTTACACCAGGGTCCTCAGAGAGCCCCCCTTACACCAGGGTCCCCAGAGAGCCCCCCCTTACACCAGGGTCCCCAGAGAGCTCCCCTTTACACCAGGGTCCCCAGAGAGCTCCCCTTACACCAGGGTCCCCAGAGAGCTCCCCTTACACCAGGGTCCCCAGAGAGCTCCCCTTACACCAGGGTCCCCAGAGAGCTCCCCTTACACCAGGGTCCTCAGAGAGCCCCCCTTACACCAGGGTCCTCAGAGAGCCCCCCTTACACCAGGGTCCCCAGAGAGCCCCCCCCTTACACCAGGGTCCACATAGAGCTCCCCCACTTACACCAGGATCACCAGAGAGGCCCCCCCCTAACATTAGTGTCCCCAGAGGCCCCCTTCCTTACATTAGTGTCCCCAGAAAGACCCCCCCTCTTACACCAGGGTCCCCAAACAGCTGACTCCCCCCTTGCAGGTGTTCCCCTGTACCTGGCTGGTGGAGGTGGAAGGTGGCGATCGGCAGCTCTATGGTGTCCACAGGCAGGGGGTCTTGCTGGGGCTAGTAGTTCTATCTCCGAATCATGTATACAGCAGAGGGGGAGGGGCCTCTGATCCGGGCATCAGCAACATTGTACAAGCAGCAGTGTGAAAGTGAAACTAATACCTGCCCGGGTCAGAGGCTCCTCCCCTTCCCTCCCCTCTCCTCTGTATACACACTGACACTCAGAGCACTACAAGCCCCAGGGAGATCCCTGCCCACACAGGCACCATAGAGCTGCCGATCGCAGCCTTCCACCTCCTCCCACATCTCCCCACTGCACTCTAAACGGGCAGCCAGAGGTGCAGGTAGGGAAGATGTCTTGGGAGTCTTGGGGGGTTGCCGCGGTGCCGCCCCTGCATCCAGCGGTGGGCGGGCCTCTCACATGGGCGGCGGGCGGGCGGGCCCCAGGGACTTCATAGAACTACAGGGCCCAGTCGCAACTGCGACTGCTGCGACCCTGAAAATTCCGCCACTGGTTGTGGGGATGAGGCCCTTGTCCCCATTAACATGGGGACATCCTCCCCATGTTGAGGGCATGTGGCCTGGTACGGTTCAGGAGGGAGGGGGGGCCGCTCTCTCGTCCCCCCCCCTTTTCCCCTGCGGCCGGCCAGGTTGCGTGCTCGGATAAGGGTCTGGTATGGATTTTTAGGGGGACTCCACGCCATTTTTTTTTAAATTTGGGGTGGAGTTCCCCTTAAAATCCATGCCAGATCTGAAGGGCCTGGAATGGATATTTGGGGGAACCCCACGTCAATTTTTTTTAAAATTTGCCGGGGTTCCCCTTAATATCCATTCCAGACCTGAAGGGCCTGGTAATTGAATTCTGGGGAACCCCCACGCTTTTTTTTTTTTTTTTTTTATCAATGACTTTTGAATGTATTGCCGGGAGCCGACAATTCATTAATAGCCGCGAGTCAGTTTTAAATGACTTTTTTTCTTTCAAAAATGACATTTTTTGCAGGGACAGTTCTAAGCACGGGAAACATGCGCCACTTTACATGCATATCATACACACCCCCCAGGTACGAAATTTAAAGGAATATTTCACTTTTATTTTTTCATTTTAAGCATTATTAAAATCACTGCTCCCGAAAAAACAGCCGTTTTTAAAACTTCTTTTTTTCATTGATACATGTCCCCTGGGGCAGGACCCGGGTCCCCAAACACTTTTTAGGACAATAACTTGCACATTAGCCTTTATAATTAGCACTTTAGATGTCGAACGTTCGAGTCCATTGTATTTAATAGGGTTCTAAAGTTCACACAAACATTTTGTCTGTTCGCAGGTTCTGGTGCGAACCGAACAGGGGGGTGTTCGGCTCATCCCTGGCCACTAACTCCTGCAGATGCCTGTATTTGAGAACAGCAATGACGGATATACAGGTGTATACTGTGCCACTAACTCCTGCAGATGCTGTATTTGAGAACAGCAATGACGGATATACAGGTGTATACTGTGCCACTAACTCCTGCAGATGCCTGTATTATAGAACACCAATGACGGGTATATACAGGTGTATACTGTGCCACTAACTCCTGCAGATGCCTGTATTTGAGAACAGCAAATGACGGATATACAGGTGTATACTGTGCCACTAACGCCTGCAGATGCTGTATTTGAGAACAGCAATGACGGATATACAGGTGTATACTGTGCCACTAACTCCTGCAGATGCCTGTATTATAGAACACCGATGGTGGGTATATACAGGTGTATACTGTGCCACTAACTCCTGCAGATGCCTGAGAAAATAAAACAGAACATAGAACACACTGTCCCTGCCTATGTATCTCTTTCCCTGCACGCCAACACACTACACAAGGCCGCCGCGCTGGCGGCCCTTTATAGTGTGGGGCGTGTACTAAACCCCCCTGAGCTATAATTGGCCACAGGCATCCTGCCTGTGGCCAATTATGGCTCTCCTTGCTGCCGGAGCTGTGATTGGCCAAGCATGCGGGGTCACAGTGCATGCTTGGCCAATCACAGCGCCGGAATTGCACTGCGATGGCGCAGTGTATTGTGGGCCATTCGCGTCACTCGAATTTGGCGCGAACGGCCCAAATCGTTCGATCTTCATCGAACGATCGAACAGCTGATGTTCGAGTCGAACGTATGTTCGACTCAAACATGAAGCTCATCCCTAGTAGACTGAAAAAGAAAAAAATTGCGCCACCTAGTGTATATAAAAAAAAGCTGCACCTAAAATTTCAGTGATGGCTGAAAACAATATGAATAGTGAGAGATAAGGGCGCTCAGTGATAGTAACCTAATATTAATCAATAATTAAATTGATATACTTAACACCTCCCTAAAATATATAGTGCAATAAACAAATAAATATATGTAATCACAAACTAATAAAAAATCAATGTGCCAGTGATTCCGAAAAGAAACAAATAATAATATATAGTGTATCAAAGTCCAAAGAAATCCACAAAACGTCCCACAACGATAGTGAACAACGTATAGGTTTCTTGCATATATAATATAATAAATCTTCAATCTTCAATAAACATGATATTTATAGATAGACTCTTGTGACTGTTCAAATCCACCTTCACCAAAAGCAGTGACACCCGATAGTGCTGAAGTAATGATGGCAGCTTACCCCAACAATATGACCCTTTTACCTAAAAAAGAGGTCAAGCAGGCTTTCTGCAAGTATCAACTTGCCAGATATCAAAGCTATGATGTCCACAAAGCAGGCAGCGATGGATGATGGGATAAGAACTCCGATATTATGCAAATTAGGAGAAGAGAAGCAAAAAATAGTGTAATACCATTTATTGCACAGACTAGTTTAAAAGCCAAAAACGCGCTTACTTTAAAAGTGCCCCGACCCGGCACTGAGGCTGTAAAAGTTTTGTGGATTTCTTTGGACTTTGATACACTATATATTATTATTTGTTTCTTTTCGGAATCACTGGCACATTGATTTTTTATTAGTTTGTGATTACATATATTTATTTGTTTATTGCACTATATATTTTAGGGAGGTGTTAAGTATATCAATTTAATTATTGATTAATATTAGGTTACTATCACTGAGCGCCCTTATCTCTCACTATTCATCCCTAGTAGACGCTATAACTTTTGCGCAAACCAATCAATATACGCTTATTGGATTTTTTTTTACCAAAAAATATGTAGAAGAATACATAAACTGAGGAAAAAAAAAAGAAAATTGAAAAAAACGTGGGATATTGATTACAGCAAAGAGTAAAAAATATTGCTTTTTTTTTCAAAATTGTATCAATTTTTTTGTTTATACCGCAAAAAAATTAAAACCACAGAGGTGATCAAATACCACTAAAAGAAAGCTTTATTTGTGAGAAAAAAAGAACGTTAATTTTGTTTGGGTACAACGTTGCGCGACCACGCAATTGTCAGTTATGCCTTGTACACATGACCGGACTGTCCATCGGAATAAAGTCAGACGGAATTCCGCTCAAGCTGTCTTGCATACACATGGTCACACAAAAATCTGACCGTCAAAAACGCAGTGACGTACGACGAGCCGAGATTAATGAAGTTCAATAGGCAGTTTGGCTCTTCTGCTTGATTCTGAGCATTCGTGGTTTTTAGTCCGTTGAAATTGCATACAGACGAACTGACTTTCCGATAGCAATTTTTATTAAGTTCTCTATCTAAGTCCGTCGGAATATCCGAAGGAAAAAGTCAGATGGGGCATACACACGGACGGAATATAGCCCATCAGACTTTTTCCATCGGAAAATCCGGTCGTGTGTACAAGGCATTAAAGCGACGCAGTGTCGAATCACAAAAAGTGCTCTGGTCAGGAAGGGGGTAAATCCTTCTGGGGCTGAAGTAGTTAAAGTGGTTGTAAAGGGCCATGGTTTTTTACCTGTATGCATTCTACGCATGAAGGTAAAAAAAAACTTATGTTTGCAGCAGTGCCCCCAGCCCCCCCTAATACTTACCTGAGCCCCATCTTGATCCAGTGATGGCTGAGACACAGCTAATCACAGCTAGTGAGCCAATGAGGAGAGAGCAGGGGTGGGGTCAGCCAATACTTCGTTTAAGAATGGACACATGGAGCAGCAACTCGGATGTGAGCCTGCTTGGGTGCCCCGATAGCAAGCTGCTTGCTATGGGAGCATTAGTCAAGAGGAAGGGGCCTGGAGCGCCAGCAGGGGACCTGAGAAGATATGGTACTGCATCGCTTTAACTGACAATTGCACGGTCGTGCGACATTGTACCCAAACAAAATTAATGTCCTTTTTTTTCCCACAAATAGAGCTTTCTTTTGGGCGTATTTGATCATCTCTGCAGTTTTTATTTTTTGCACTATAAACAAAAAAAGAGCGACAATTTTGAAAAAAAACAATATTTTGTACTTTTTGCTATAATAAATATCCCCATTTTTTTTTTTAAAAAAGCCAATTTTTTCCTCAGTTTAGGCCAATATGTATTCTTCTACATATTTTTGGTAATAAAAAATCGCAATATATTGATTGGTTTTGTGCAAAAGTTATAGCGTCTACAAAATAGGGAAAAGATTTATGACATTTTTATTATTATAATTTTTTTTACTAGTACTGGCAGTGATCAGCAATTTTTATAGGCACTGCAGACAGATCAGACACTTTTGACACATTTTTTGGACCATTGGCATTTATACAGCGATCAGTGCTATAAAAATGCACTGATTACTGTGTAAATGTCACTGGCAGGGAAGGGGTTAACAGTAGGGGGCGATCAAGGGGTTAACTGTGTTACCAAGGGTGTAATTCTAACTGGGGGGGGGGGAACGGGACTGCCTGGGTGAGGAGAACGATCGTTGTTCATACTTAGTATGAACAACAGATCGCTCTCCTCACCCCTGAAAGCACGGAGATCTGTCTGTTTACATTGACAGATCCCTGTTCTGTCTCTGTGTGGAGTAGGGATGAGCTTCGAGTTCGAGTCGAACTCATGTTCGACTCAAACATTGCCTGTTCGCCCGTTCGCCAAACAGCGAACAATTTGGGGATGTTCGCGGCAAATTCGAAAAGCCGCGGAACACCCTGTAAAAGTCTATGGGAGAAATCTAAAGTGCTAATTTTAAAGGCTTATATTTAAGTTATTGTCATAAAAAGTGTTTGGGGACCCGGGTCCTGCCCCAGGGGACATGTATCAATGCCAAAAAAGTTTTAAAAACTGCTGTTTTTTCGGGAGCAGTGATTTTAATAATGCTTAAAGTGAAACAATTAAAGTGAAATATTCCTTTAAATTTTGTACCTAGGGGGTGTGTATAGTATGCCTGTAAAGCAGCGCTTGTTTCCCGTGCTTAGAACAGTCTCTGCACAAAGTGTCATTTAATAATAAAAAAAAAATGTGTGGGGGTCCCTCCAAACTCAATTATCAGGCCCTTCAGGTCTGGTATGGATATTAAGGGGAACCCTGCATCAAAAATAAATAAATGGCGTGGAGTTCCCCCCAAAAATCCATACCAGACCCTTTATCCGAGCACGCAACCTGGCAGGCCGCAGGAAAAGAGTGCCCCCTCCTCCTGAACCGTACCATGCCACATGCCCTCAACATGGGGAGGATGCTTTGGGGGTCTGTGACCCCTCAAAGCACCATGTCCCCATGTTGATGGGGACAAGGGCCTCATCCCCACAACCCTTGCCAGGTGGCTGTGGGGGTCTGCGGGCGGGGGGGCTTATTGGAATCTGGAAGACCAAAGGGGACCCCCAGATCCCAGCCCCCCTCCTATGTGAATTGGTAAGGGGTACATTGTCCCCCTAACATTTCACAAAGAAAGTGTAAAAAAATTGTAAAAAAACACACAGACACCGTTGGTATAAGTCCTTTATTAAAAATAAAAAAATAAAAATTCAAAAAAGATTCCAGCGGTGGTAATCCACTCTCGGTCTCCACTCCAATGCTGTCGGTATCCTGCGATAGATGCTCTCCTCTCCGGATCAGCGGTGGATGATCTCCTCTCCATCCAGGTCCAGGCTTCAGCGATGAGATGTCCAGCGCAGCGAATCCTGTCTCCACCAGAGACACCCCGGGAATATCATCGCGGCAGCCTGACAGGTCTTATGTATCTGAGGACGGGGCCATCCGTCACGTGACCCCCGTCCCCCTCTGATGCAACGGAAACCTGCGTTACATCAGGTGTTTTTTTACAATGTTTTACACTTTCTTTGTGAAATGGTAGGGGTACAATGTACCCCTTACCAATTCACATGGGGGGGCGGGATCTGGGGGTCCCCTTTGTTAAAGGTGTCTTCCAGATTCCGATAAGCCCCCCGCCCGCAGACCCCCACAACCACCGGGCAAGGGTTGTGGGGATGAGGCCCTTGTCCCCATCAACATGGGGACATGGTGCTTTGAGGGGTCACAGACCCCCAAAGCATCCTCCCCATGTTGAGGGCATGTGGCCTGGTACGGTTCAGGGGGGGGCGCTCTCTCGTCCCCCCCCTCTTTTCCTGCGGCCTGCTAGGTTGCGTGCTCAGATAAAGGGTCTGGTATGGATTTTTGGGGGGAACTCCATGCCATTTTTTTTTTATTTGGGGTGGAATTCCCCTTAAAATCCATACCAGACCTGACGGGTCTGGTATGGATATTTGGGGGGAACCCCACGTAATTTTTTTTTAAATTTGAAGCAGGGTTCCCCTTACTATCCATACCAGACCTGAAGGGTCTGGTAATTGAATTTGGGGGGACCCCCACGCATTTGTTTTTTTTATCAATGACTTTCAATGACTTTTCTCTGTATTGCTGGGAGCCGACAATTCATTATAGCCGCGAGTACTTTTAAATTACTTTTTTTCCTTCAGAAATGACACTTGGTGCAGAGACTGTTCTATGCATGGGAAACAAGCGCTGCTTTACAGGCATACTATACACACCCCCTAGGTACGAAATTTAAAGGAATATTTCACTTTTAGTGTTTCACTTTAAGCATTATTAAAATCACTGCTCCCGAAAAAACGGCCGTTTTTAAAACTTTTTTTTGCATTGATACATGTCCCCTGGGGCAGGACCCGGGTCCCCAAACACTTTTTATGATAATAACTTGCATATAAGCCTTTAAAATTAGCACTTTAGATTTTTCATGTTCGAGTCCCATAGACTTTAACGGTGTTCGGATGTTCAAACAAATTTATTGCCTGTTCGCATTTTCTGATGCGAACCGAATGGGGGGGTGTTCAGCTCATCCCTAGTGTGGAGCGACCGCCAGACACACGCATCGGCTCTGGCTTCGCGCCTTGGGCGCGCGCACGCGCCCCTAGTGGTCAAAAGACGAACCGATGTACAGCTACGACAGTTCACCCAGGGGAGCCAACCTGCCGGCGGCTGGTCGGGAAGGGGTTAACCTAACCTTTAATATTACGTTAAAAAGTGTCCTGTCATGTCTTGACCTGTCTTGACCCGTCAAAGCCATGTAAATGAGCTGTCCTCTGGTGCAGAAAATACCGAAAGAATATAACCAGGTTTAATGAACAGCTGAAGCTGGAAACCAGCAGGAAATTTTGTAAATAAGTACGTTTTCTCCTTCACTGAAGGGCACTGATGACGCTGCACTGCTAGGCACTAATAAGGTGGCACTGATGAGCACGGATGAGGTGGCACGAATGAGGTGGCACTGATGAGGTGGCACTGATGATGGGCACTGATATGCAGTGGCGTAGCGTGGGGGGTGCCGGGGGGCCGTGGCACCGGGCACAACATTTTAGGGGGGAGAAAATCCCGTGGCAGGCAGTGTGTGTCACTGTCGGCTCCATCCCCCTAATGTTTACGTCCTGTGTCTGGCGCCCTGTGATTCAGCAAATGGGGTCATGTGCGGCGGTCACGGCGGGGCTGGCCTATCCACGTTCACGGCGACCCTGGCCTATCCAGGAGTCCCGCCTCCGCCTAGCCTCTGGACCGCTGTAAAGTCTTCACCTACTCCAGGTTCCCCCTCTCATCCGGACCGATGTGCTGTCTTTACCTCCTCCAGACTGATGGAAGACACAAGCTGCAGGTGAGGTCGTAAGAGTCGGGTAGTGTTGCTGGCCCTGAGGGTTGTGGATATGGTCTGGGGAGAGGGAGCAGCCAGCCAGAGAGAGAGAGAGAGAGAGATTGGACAAGCAGTTAGAGTCAGTATTGGAATACTGTAGTATAAAGTGTAGTGTAGTGGACAGAGCAGTGGTCAGTGTAGTGTAGTGGACAGAGCAGTGGTCAGTGTAGTGTAGTGGACAGAGCAGTGGTCAGTGTAGTGTAGTGGACAGAGCAGTGGTCAGTGTAGTGTAGTGTAGTGGTCAGTGTAGTGGTCAGTGTAGTGAACAGAGCAGTGGTCAGTGTAGTGTAGTGGTCAGTGTAGTGGACAGAGCAGTGGATAGTGTAGTGATCAGTGGAGTGTAGTGGACAGAGCAGTGGTCAGTGTAGTGTAGTGGTCAGTGTAGTGGACAGTGAGGTGGACAGAGCAGTGGTCAGTGTAGTGTAGTGGTCAGTGTAGTGGACAGTGGAGTGTATTGGATAGAGCAGTGGTCAGTGTAGTGTAGTGGTCAGTGTAGTGTAGTGGGTAGTGTAGTGGTCAGTGTAGTGGGTAGTGTAGTGGTCAGTGTAGTGTAGTGGTCAATGTAGTGTAGTGGTCAGTGTAGTGTAGTGGTCAGTGTAGTGTAGTGGTCAGTGTAGTGGACAGAGCAGTGGTCAGTGTAGTAGTCAGTGTAGTGTAGTGGGTAGTGTAGTGGTCAGCGTAGTGGTCAGCGTAGTGGACAGAGCAGTGGTCAGTGTAGTGGACAGAGCAATGGGCAGTGGAGTGGATAGTGTAGTGATCAGTGGAGTGTAGTGGACAGAGCAGTGGTCAGTGTAGTGTAGTGGTCAGTGTAGTGGACAGTGGAGTGTAGTGAACAGAGCAGTGGTCAGTGTAGTGTAGTGGACAGAGCAGTGGTCAGTGTAGTGGACAGAGCAGTGGTCAGTGTAGGGGACAGAGCAGTGGACAGAGCAGTGATCAGTGTAGTGTAATGGACAGTGTAGTGGACAGAGTAGTGTAGTGGTCAGGTAGGTCAGTGTAGTGTAATGGTCAGTGTAGTGGACAGAGCAGTGGTCAGTGTAGTGTAATGGACAGTGTAGTGGACAGTGTAGGAATTAGGTAGTGTAGTGGTCAGTGTAGTGGTCAGTGTAGTTGTCAGTGTAGTGTAGTGGTCAGTGTAATGTAGTGGTAAGTGTAGTGGACAGAGCAGTGGTCAGTGTAGTAGTCAGTGTAGTGTAGTGGTCAGTGTAGTGGTCAGCGTAGTGGACAGAGCAGTGGTCAGTGTAGTCTAGTGGTCAGTGTAGTGTAATGGACAGTGTAGTGGACAGTGTAGGAATTAGGTAGTGTAGTGGTCACTGTAGTTGTCAGTGTAGTGTAGTGGACAGAGCAGTGGTCAGTGTAGTGGTCAGTGTAGTGTAGTGGGTAGTGTAGTGGTCAGCGTAGTGGTCAGTGTAGTGGACAGAGCAGTGGGCAGTGTAGTGTAGTGGTCAGTGTAGTGGACAGAGCAGTGGGCAGTGTAGTGTAGTGCTCAGTGTAGTGGAGTGGATAGTGTGGTGATCAGTGCAGTGTAGTGGACAGAGCAGTGGTCAGTGTAGTGGACAGAGCAGTGGTCAGTGTAGTAGACAGAGCAGTGGTCAGTGTAGTGGACAGAGCAGTGGTCAGTGTAGTGTAGTGTAGTGGACAGAGCAGTGATCAGTGTAGTGTAATGGACAGTGTAGTGGACAGAGTAGTGTAGTGGTCAGGTAGGTCAGTGTAGTGTAATGGTCATTGTAGTGGACAGAGCAGTGGTCAGTGTAGTCTAGTGGTCAGTGTAGTGTAATGGACAGTGTAGTGGACAGTGTAGGAATTAGGTAGTGTAGTGGTCAGGGTAGTGGACAGGTAGGTCAGTGTAGTGGCCAGTATAGGAAGCAGGTAGGTTAGTGTAGTGGTCGGGTAGGTTACTATAGTGGTCAGGTAGGTCAGTGTTGCAATCAGGTAGGTTAGTGCAGTGGTTAGTGTAGGAATCAGGCTGGTCAGTACTATTGTAGGAAGGGAAGGGACTCAGGGAGTGCTAAAAGCCTACAGGTTAGGGGGTGAAAATTACTTGCCTTGCCCCGGGCGCTGATAACCCACGCTACGCCACTGCTGATATGCGACACTGATGGGCACTGATGGGCACTGATATGTGGCACAGATGGGCACTGAAAGGCTGCACTGATGGGTACTTATGGGCGCACTGATGGGCACTGATAGGTGGCACTGATGGGCATGGATGGGCACTGATCTGTGGCACTGATGGACACTGATGAGTGGCACTGATTGACACTGATAGATGGCACTGATTGGCAGCACTGATTTGGAGGCACTGGCAGGTATTGCTGGTGGGCACTGATTGGCATCATGTGTGAGCACACATTGGCATCATGTGTGGGCACAAATTGCCACCAGGGATGCCATACCTGGTGGTCCTGGTGTCATCCCTGGTGGTCATGGGTGGGCATCGGCGTGGGGGGTGCTGCGCTGATAAACAATCAGTGCAGACCCTCCCTGTCAGAGGAGCAGCCAATTGGCTCTCTTCTACTCGCGTCTATCAGACGCGAGTTAGGAAAAGCCGATTAACGGCTCTTCCTGTTTACATCATGACCAGCTGTGATTGGACCCAGCTGATCACGTGGTAAAGAGTCTCTGTCAGAGACCCTTTACCTAGATCGGAGTTGCGGTGTGTCAGACTGACACGCCGCAACAACGATCGCCGCGAAGCGCACCCCTGGGGGCGTGCATCGGCTTGTTATCCTGACCACGTCATATGACGTCCGGTCAGGATAACACAACTACTTTGCCGACATCATTTTGCTATATGGCGAGCGGCAAGTGGTTAAAAAACACAAATAAAAAAAATATATATAATGTTTTATTTATTTATATATATATATATATATATATATATATATATATATATATATATATATATATATATATTATACATACATTATATTATTATTGTCAAGTTAAATGACATATGCTGGTGCTGCTAAATTTGATCTAGGCATCAATGATTCATGAAAGGGTTAAAGCCATCCTACTTTGCTCTGCGACATCAGTCCTACATTGATCCTACATCGGTCCGACATTCATCCGACTTTCATGAACAGGATACTACTTTGATCCGACATTGTGCTAGTCTGACTTGTCCTTTGGTCAATCAAAACAATCCCAGGGTGAGATAAATTCCTTTTACTGCTGCTGTAATCAGCATGTCGGATGTCAAATGTCGGATGGTTAGGACAAGGATCCGACTTTGATCAGACTTCAATGATAGTCAATGGGCTGAAGTAGGATCAAAGTTGGACCAAAGTAGTACAGGGAGCATTTTCAAAGTCGGACCGACATGTGTCGGACCAGTTAAGACGGCTCCCATAGGGAAACATTGATTTTCACACGTCATGCGACATGAGCTCCCAATGTCGGAGCGTTTGTCGGACCAGTGTGAACCCGGCCTAAAAGAAAAAAAACTGTGTTTGTGCCATGTAATGTGTCCCTTTCTATGTTGTAAAATACCTGTTTGATCCTGCCTGTTCCTGTGTCTCCCATTGTGTGCTGACCACAGTAATCATGGCTGCTGATCCATGATACAGTGGCAAGTTACATGTCTTCAACATCCCCCTCTCTGTTCTCTACTATGAGTCTATCCTTCTCCCCCTCCCTCCCTGCCTATCAGTTCCAAAGCCTGTGTGTGAGAGCCAATCTCCTCCCTGCCCCTCCCCTCATGCACAGCAGAGGGGATGTCAGTTATTGAATATGCTGACTTTGCAACCACTTTAAAGAAAGAAATGGCCTATTAGCTTCTTTGGTCAGTGAGACAAAATCTAGAATACTTTTCAAGAAAACAGAACATTTTCTATCAAATACTGTAATTTTCCTTTCCTGATGGACTCAATGGCAGCCTATGTGTGAGTTAACCCTGCCTCCTATCTAATGCTATAGGACCCCCATTCCCATAAATTTGAGTTCACAGCTAGAGACTGTGTTCCGTAACTAGCATGCTCTTGACCGATGGGTGGGAACTCCGTCTGCCATGGAGTCCATCAGGAAAGAAAAATTACGGTAAGTATTTGATAAAAATGTTTCCGTTTTCCTGACAGACTCCATGGCAGCCTAAATGTGGGAAATAAGTAGCCAAACCATACGGGCGGGTATGCTGATCAAAAAACAAAACTTTAATTTGCCCTGTAAACCGACAGGATTCTTAGACCAAAGTTTACAGAAGATAAGGATGCAGGTTCTATGCAGTAATGCAACATGAAAGTATTAATGGAGGCCCATGAGGCCGCTTTGCTGATAACATCAGGAGCCACGTGTCGAGCCCAGGAAGTCGCCATGCCAGTGGTTGAATGTGCCGTCACCACCTCCAGAGTAGGGATGAGCTTTATGTTTGGGTCGAACATGAGTTTGACTCGAACATTGGCTGTTCGCCCGTTCGCCGAATAGCGAACAATTTGGGGTGTTCGCGGCAAATTCGAAAAGCCACGGAACACCCTTTAAAAGTCTATGGGAGAAATCAAAAATGCTAATTTTAAAGGTTAATATGCAAGTTATTGTCATAAAAAGTGTTTGAGGACCTGGGTCCTGCCCCAGGGGACATGTATCGATGCAAATTTTTTTTTTAAAAACGTCAGTTTTTTCGGGAGCAGTGATTTTAATAATGCTTAAAGTGAAACAATAAAAGTGAAATATTCCTTTAAATTTCGTACCTGGGGGGTGTCTATAGTATTCCTGTAAAGTAGCGCATGTTTCCCATGTTTAGAACTGTCCCTGCACAAAATGTAATTTCTAAAGGAAAAAAGTCATTTAAAACTACTCGCTGCTATTAATGAATTGTCGGGTCCCAGCAATAAAGCTAACAGTCATTGAAAAAAACGACCCAAAATTTTAAAAAATGCGTGGGGGTACCCCCAAATTCCATATCCGGCCCTTAAGGGGAACCCTGAGCCAATTTTTTTTAAAATGGCGTAGGGGTCCCCCTCAAAATCCATACCAGACCCTTTATGTCTGGTATGGATTTTAAGGGGAACCCCGCGCCCAAATGAAAAAAAAATGGCGTGAGGTTCCCCCCAAAAATCCCTTATCCGAGAAAGCGACCTGGCAGGACACAGGAAAAGAGGGGGGACGAGAGAGGGCCCCCTCCTGAACCGTACCAGGCCACATGCCCTTAACATGGGGAGGATGTCCCCATGTTGATGGGGACAAGGGCCTCATCCCCACAAACCTTGCTCAGTGGTTGTGGGGGTCTGTGTATCGAAATCCGCCCCCCCCTATGTGAATTGGTAACGGGTACAGTGTACCACTACCACTTCACTAAATATGTGTCAAAAATTTTAAAAACCAAAGTAGACAGCTTGGGACAAGTCCTTTATTAAAAAAAAAAAAGAAAAAGAAAAATTCCAAACGATGTAATCCATTCACGAGCGATACGGAGAAAAAAAAAGCCCACACGATCCTGCCTCCATGGGAGGCACCCACCGTATGACGCTCTCCCACCGTGACAGCTCTTTTATAGCTGAGGGCGGGGCCACCCGTCATGTGCGTGGGTGACCCCACCCCCCTCTGACTCAAGGGGAAATGCCGGGGTTACCCAGTGACATGTACGGATGACCCCGCCCCCTCTGACGCATCACAGGAAACCCGGGATGCGTCAGAGAGGGCGGGGTCACCCGTACATGTCACTGAGTAACCCCGGCATTTCCCCTTGTGTCAGAGGGGGGTGGGGTCACCCACGCATGTGATGGTGGCCCCGCCCTCAGCTATAAAAGAACTGTCACGGCGGGAGAGCGCCATTGGTCGGCTGCCTCCCATGGAGGCAGGATCGTGTCAGGTTTTTTTGTCCTGCATATCGCTCGTGAATGGATTACATCGTTGGAATTTTTTTCTGTACCCCGTTACCAATTCACATAGGGGGGGTGGAATCTGGGGGTCCCCTTTGTTAAAGGGGCTTCCAGATTCCGATAAGCCCCCCGCTTGCAGACCCCCACAAACACCGGGCAAGGGTTGTGGGGATGAGGCCCTTGTCCCCATCAACATGGGGACATCCTTCCCATGTTGAGGGCATGTGGCCTGGTACGGTTCAGGAGGGGGGGCGCTCTCTCGTCCCCCCTCTTTTCCTGCGGCCTGCCAGGTTGCGTGCTCGGATAAGGGTCTGGTATGGATTTTGGGGGGGAACCCCACACCATTTTTTTTTATTTTTGGGGCAGTGTTCCCCTTAACCACTTAACAACCACCTGCCGACAAATAACGTCGACAAGGTGGTTGCTTAACTCTGGGAGGACGTTATATAACGTCCTCCCAGAATCGCGCTCCCGCGCGCCCCCTGGGGCGCGCACACGGGAAACTCCGTGACCGCCGGGTCCAGAGGACCCGGCGGATCACGAATCGCGGTAAATCGCCGCTGATAGCGGCCGTTTACCACGTGATCGCTCCGTCAAATGACGGAGCAATCACTTGTAAACAGACCGGCGTCATTTGATGACGCCGGTTCCTCCCTCCCCTCTCTGTACCGATCGGTACAGTGTGAGAGGGGAGGGGGAGGGAGCGGATGGCAGCAGCAGCACTGTGGGCTGGATCTGTGACAATTGCAGTCACAGATCCAGCCATCCATCCATCCCTGCTCAGCCATCCCTGTGCTATACCCTGCCAATACTCTGCAATACACCCTGCCAATACTCTGCAATACACCCTGCCAATACTCTGCAATACACCCTGCCAATACTCTGCAAAATACCCTGGTGCAATACTCTGCAATACCCTGGTGCAATACTCTGCAATACCCTGGTGCAATACTCTGCAATACCCTGGTGCAATACTCTGCAATACCCTGCGAAATACTCTGCAATACCCTGCGAAATACTCTGCAATACCCTGGTGCAATACTCTGCAATACCCTGGTGCAATACTCTGCAATACCCTGGTGCAATACTCTGCAATACCCTGGTGCAATACTCTGCAATACCCTGGTGCAATACTCTGCAATACCCTGCAAAATACTCTGCAATACCCTGCGCAATACCCTGCGCAATACTCTGCAAAATACTCTGCAATACCCTGCACAATACTCTGCAATACCCTGCACAATACTCTGCAATACCCTCCACAATACTCTGCAATACCCTCCACAATACTCTGCAATACCCTCCACAATACTCTGCAATACCCTCCACAATACTCTGCAATACCCTCCACAATACTCTGCAATACCCTCCACAATACCCTGTGCAATACCCTCCACAATACCCTGTGCAATACCCGTGCAATACCCTGCCATACACCGCAATACCCTGCCATAGTCCGCAATACTCCGCAATGCCCTGCAATACTCCGCAATGCCCGGCAATACTCCGCAATGCCCGGCAATACTCCGCAATGCCCGGCAATACTCCGCAATGCCCGGCAATACTCTGCAATAACCACTTCCCGCCCTCCGGCCGTCATATGACGTCCTTGACTTTGTGCGGGGATATCTGAATGATGGGTGCAGCTACAGGCATCATTCAGATATTAGCTTTTTCAGCCGGCGATTCCCTACACCATAAGAACAATCATAGCGGCTGTTCCGCCGCTTGATCATTCTTACGGGAGGCGAGAGGGGATGTCCCCCCCCCCCCCCGCCGCCCTCCGGTGCTTCTACCGACTCACCGCTACGATCAAAGCCAGGATTGTTGTTTTTTTTTTGTATTTTTTTCAGGCTTCCCAGCCTAGAGGTGAGTTGTGGGGTCTTATTGACACCCCCCCCCCCCCCATATCTCACTGTAAAGAGGACCTGTCATGCCATATTCCTATTACAAGGGATGTTTACGTTCCTTGTAATAGGTATAAAAGTGATCAAAAAAATGTTTAGGGCGGAAAAACATGTCAAACTAAAATAAATAAAGTAAAATGAAGAATACATTTTTTTTTTTTTTTTTTTTTAAAGCGCCCCTGTCCCCGTGAGCTCGCATACAGAAGCGAACGCATACGTAAGTCCCGCCCACATATGAAAACGGTTTTCAAACCACACATGTGAGGTATCTCTGCGAACGTTAGAGCGAGAGCAATCATTTTGGCCCTAGACCTCCTCTGTAACTCAAAACATGTAACCAGTAAAAATATTTAAAGCGTCGCCTATGGGGATTTTTTAAGTAGCGAAGTTTGGCGCCATTCCACGAGTGTGTGCAATTTTTAAGGGCGACATGTTAGGTATCTATTTACTCGGCGTAACTTCATCTTTCACATTATGCAAAAACATTGGGCTAACTTTACTGTTTTTTTTTTTTTTTAAGCACAAAACATTTTTTTTCCGTAAAAAACGCGTTAAAAAAATTGCTGCGCAAATATCGTGCGAGATAAAAAGTTGCAACAACCACCATTATATTCTCTAAGGTCTTTGCTAAAAAAACATATATAATGTTTTGGGGTTCTATGTAATTTTCTAGCAAATAAATGATGATTTTTACATGTAGGAGAGAAATGTCAGAATTGGCCTTGGTGCTCCAGAACGCCTGAAGGTGCTCCCTGCATGTTGGGCCTCTGTATGTGGCCACGCTGTGTAAAAGTCCCACACATGTGGTATCGCCATACTCGGGAGTAATAGCAGAATGTGTTTTGGGGTGTAATTTGTGGAATGCATATGCTGTGTGTGAGAAATAACCTGCTAATATGACAATTTTGTGAAAAAAAAAAAAAGAGAAAAAAAAAATCTTGATTTTGCAAAGAATTGTGGGAAAAAATGACAACTTCAAAAAACTCACAATGCCTCTTTCTGAATACCTTGGAATGTCTTCTTTCCAAAAAGGGGTCATTTGGGGGGTATTTGTACTTTTCTGGCATGTTAGGGTCTCAAGAATTGAGATAGGCCGTCAGTACTTCAGGTGTGATCAATTTTCAGATATTGGCACCATAGCTTGTGGACTCTATAACTTTCACAAAGACCAAATAATATACACCAATTTGTACTTATTTTTACCAAAGATATGTAGCAGTATAAATTTTGGCCAAAATTTATGAAGAAAAAATAGTAATTTGCAAAATTTTATAACAGAAACGAAAAAAAAATCATTTTTTTACAAAATTTTCAGTCTTTTTTCTCTTATAGCGCAAAAAATAAAAAACCCAACAGTGATTAAATACCACCAAAAGAAAGCTCTATTTGTGTGAAAAAAAGGACAAAAATTTCATATGGGTACAGTGTTGTATGACTGAGTAATTGTCATTCAAAATGTGAGAGCACCGAAAGCTGAAAATTGGTCTGGTTATTAAGGGGGTTTAAGTGCCCAGTTGTCAAGTGGTTAAAATCCATACCAGACCTAAAGGGTCTGGTATGGATTTTGAGGGGGACCCCTATACCATTTAAAACATTTTTATTGCCGCAGGGTTCCCCTTAATATCCATACCAGACCTGAAGGGCCGGATATGGAATTTGGGGGACCCCCACGCATTTTTTTTTTACAGATTTTTTACAGCCAATCCACTTGTTGATATTTTTTCCAGATTGGATGACCTGGATCACTGCATGGATCAGGTTGCTACAGTGATAAGGACGCTCCTTAGTCGCACGGCTCATCTAGAGTCTCCTACTGTGGCCGCTCCGGTAGTCCCTGTGCAGGCAGACCCTGCTGCTGCTCCAGTCTCTGTGCAGGCACCCACCTCGATTATTACCTCTCTAAGAGTTATGTCTGGTTCCGCTCCGCTTTCCCATCGATTTGGGGGCGATCCAGTTCAGTGCAGAGGGTTTCTCAACCAGGTTGAGATATACTTTGAGATGCTGCCCCAGGCATTTCCCACGGACAGAAGCAAAGTGGGTTTTGTGATATCTTTGCTTTCTGACAGAGCCTTGGCCTGGGCAAACCCTCTATGGGAGACGCAAAAACCCGTGGTCCTGAGTTACCCAGAATTTGTGACTTCCTTCCAAAGGGTATTTGACGTTCCCGCATGCTCCGCCTCTGCTGCCAAGGGCCTCATGTCCATCAAACAGAGTACGAGGATGGTTGCCGATTACGCCTTTGCATTCCGTACTCTGGCAGCAGAGGTTGCTTGAAACAATGAGGCCCTTGTGGCTGCGTTTTCTCATGGTCTCTTGGATAACATTAAAGATGAGATAGCAGCCTGAGATATACCCACTGAGCTGGAGAAGTTGATCACATTTGCCATCCTCATTGACTCCAGACTCAGAGAAAGACCCTCTGTTAAGGAGCGCTTGCGGAAGCCTCCTGTACGTTTGTCTCCGAGCTTTGCAGTCCCACCCTTGCCTCCCTCACCTCCCATGCCTTCTGGTACCGAGTCGGTCTGTGAAGATGAACCCATGCACTTGGGCTTCACGCGTCTCTCTGCGGATGAGAGAGCCCTTAGGAGGAGGGAGATATTGTGCCTTTATTGTGTGCTCCTGGTATTAATGAAGCCCACTCTTTCAAACCTTTTCTTTAATTAAATTAACTCCAATAAGTATTTTTTTAGCCCCATTCCCTGGCCTCCCTTGACTCCCCTCCACCCCCCCTTTTTCCCCTCCCCACTCCCTTCCCTCCCACTACCGTTCCCAAGTTCCCCTTGACAACTGTTTATTATTCTTTTGTACACCCATTTTGTTCCCGTGTCCATTCTGTACACCTCTTGATCTCCACGGTCAAAACTCTTCCTTTTCAAATTTGGGAGATATTTAATACAATATACAGTATATAGTCTTATATTCTTGTCTGTATTGCCTATATGGTTTCGTTCATATTGCAGACTGATATCCATTGATATGTCTGTATGTGATGGTGTATTTACTGGTGTGGCTGGCCTGATGGCCACACAGTTTGAGAATTGTGGTTTTTGTAATAATAATAATTAATTCTGTTTTTATATAGTATTATTTTTCTTTTTTGGCCCAGTTATGTTGGCCGGCACCATCTTTTACAGCATTGAACATGTTTCCCGTGCCCCTTTGGATTTTTTATGAATCATGCGGCCGCCCAGCGTCATCTCCATACCCCCCTCCCTCCCCTCTCGTCCCCTTCCATCCCTCGGGATTGATGACGCTTCCACTCATTCTTCGTGAGCAAATCCTTCAGTTCTCGTCGGGTGTCTGGTAACATTGCGCTTGCGTAGTTTTCGCTGTTCATGGGTCCCTCCCATTGAATCAGCGACTCTCGCATCACTTGTTGTTTGGCCGCCGCAGGTGACGTCACTCCGTCATTGACGGGTGGACTCGCCTGGCGATGGGACGTGGCTACTTAAGCACGCTGCTTTCAGCGTGCCAATTCAGTTTACCTACCACCATCCCCAGTCGCTCTGCTGCCAGCGGTGTCGATGTTTCAGGTACATACTTTCAGGCTTGAACTCTCTTTCTCAACTTTCGATCTTTACCTAATGATGGCTTGGAGCTTAATTTCTGTGCCTTTCACAGGGCCTTGCTGTTACCTCATACCCGCTTTGCAGCTTTTGAATCAGCTACATACAGCCCATATCTGCTATTATATGGGATGCTGGCTAAGCGGTAAGGAAACGTTTTTACTCATTTAATGCACGGTTTTGAGTTGCAAATATATCTTTGGTAATATATTATTTCGATATATTATACTGATAGTTTCCTTTTCTCCACTCTCTGTTCCCAACAGTGATTGCATCGGTGCTCCTTAAGCCAGGCTGGTCAAATTGTTCTTACCCCTTTATTGCGGCTGTTACTTTTTCCGTAAAATATATATATATTTCATTGAATTTCTTCATTGACCACTTTACCAGAGATCATCCTTATTTTTTTGTTGACTACATTAGTGCAACCTAAGCTTTATAGGGTGAGTACTTTAGTGCTGAATCTGTTATTGTAGGCAAGCACTTACATCAATTAGTTTACCAAACTGTTTTCTGTTATAATCTAGCACTCGCCTGACTTTGTATCCTTCGGCATCGATCTTGATTGGGAATTTTACCTTATTGTTATCCTTCCTACATCTTACCTTGCCCCAAATTTCCCTTCCCCTCTCTCCCCTCCCACTCTAGTCCCTTCCCCCTTCCTTTTTACCCCTCCAATTTATTTCCCTTTCCCCCCCTTCCTTCCCCTCCTTTCCCGTCCCCACCTTCCCGTCCCCCTCTTTGGTTCATTCCCTAGCCCTCTTTGGAAGGGCTCTTCCTCTTTTGGAGGCTGTTTTGAACCTTAATCCAGTGACACCCAAGTTCAAAGACTTTGCTTTGTGAGTATAAGCTGACAATCAGATGTTTACTTCCATTCAATTATAATGGTCTTTATATAGATACTGAATATGTCCTTGATAGACATCTTTGGAGTACACTGCATACATGTCAATTCAGTTTAAATTACTCTTTTTTGATGATTTCTACATATTCCCTTACTGTTTACCATGCCCCCATGATTTATTCTTGTCCTTTCTGGAGCGCGGGTTTTACATGTCCGTTTGTTGTTTTTTATGTTTTGCTGTCCTACGGATTGCACCTGTTTGAATACTTATACAAATACTGTTTATGTACTGCTTTATGTATAATTGATGTACTCTGTAACTATGACATTTCTAACATACTGTATTTTCACCTACTAGCCTTTTATGCTGTCGCTTTCTGAAGAAGCGTGTCCTCACGTGAAACATGTTAAAGCTGTGGATCTTACTGGGTACTACAATTCCAACCTCCACTGGCGGTAATTAGCCAATTACTCGGACCCTGTGTATTTTTGAGAAGAAATTCTCCGTCAGGTCCTATCATTATTACCAATAATTTGGCGTTCCGCAGTGATTGTACCTGGTTGGTCCATACACATAATTGTCTAATTGTTTTTAGAGATTTTTTAATGTCATTTCTTGTAAATTAATAAATTTGTTATATTTTTCTACAAATGTATCTTGTTAATTTGTGCCTACAAAGTCCAAAGTCCCCTCCAAATTCCTTTTTCAATCATTTATTGTGGCCAGGCCGGTCACTTTTTGAAGTCTTGTCCCACCCGTCCTGGGAACGCCCGAACCTTGAGGTCCTGTCATGGACAGACCTTAGGTGGCATTGTTTCGTCTCCAGTTGCCCAGAAGGATAAGCCCCTTGTTTCGGTTACCCTGTCTTGGGCTGAGTCGTTCGTCGAGATACAGACTCTAATCGACTCCAGGGCTGCAGGCCTGTTCACTGATGCTGCCTTTGTGTCTATGCACTCAATTCCGCTGCAGCTGCGTGACACTCCACTTGCCATTGAGGCTCTTGATGGGAGACCTCTACAGCCTGCCCATGTGACTCATGAGACGGTTCCGTTGTCCATGGCCGTAGGGGCTCTTCACCATGAGATAATCCAATTCCAAGTTATTTCCTCACCTAAGTTTCCGCTGGTTATTAGTTATCCTTGGTTACAAAGGCACAACCTGTCTTTTGATTGGCTCCGTGCTGAGGTTCTGTCCTGGTCGCCACAGTGCAGTGAGAGATGTTTCCAAAAGGTAGCCAAGGTCCTGGGCACCTCTTCACTCTCCTCCCTGTCGGAGGAGTATCGCGATTTTAGCGATGTCTTTGACAAAGGTCAAGCCAGTACGTTGCCTCCACACTGGTCGTATGATTGCGCAATTGAACTTCAACCTGGTGCCATACCCCCTCGTGGCTGGGTTTACCCTTTATCGGTCTTGGAGAATAAAGCCATGGAGGAGTATGTTGCAGATGCACTTTCTCGAGGTTTCATCCGCAAATTCTCGTCTCGTGCTAGTTTCTTTTTTGTGAAGAAGAAGAGTGGTGAACTGAGACATTGTATTGATTATAGGGGTCTCAATCGTTTCACCATTAAGATAATGCTCCGGCAGTTTTCTAGGAGTTTATTAACGATGTCCTCCGAGATTTGTTGCAGTTATGTGTGGTGGTTTATCTCGACAATATCCTCATATTTTCCAAGTCCCTGGAGACCCACCAAACAGATGTCTGTCGAGTGCTTCAGAAACTAAGAGAGAACAATCTCTGATGTAAGCTGGAGAAGTGCGAGTTCCATCGTGAACAGGTTAAATTCCTGGGTTATGTCATTTCCACTGCTGGTTTTTCAATGGACTCAGAGAAGCTTTTTGCAGTCCTACAGTGGCCTCGACCCGTGGGTTTACGTCCCCTGCAGTGTTTTCTTGGCTTTGCCAACTATTATCGGTAGTTTATTCGTAACTTCTCATCTCTGGTCAAGCCCCTGACTTGTATGACCAGAAAGGACGGTAACCCACAGACTTGGTATCCAGAGTCCATTAAGGCTTTTGAGAGTCTTAAGACTACCTTTGTTTCTGCTCCTGTGTTGGCACATCCTGATCCTACATTGCCTTTTATCCTTGAAGTTGATGCTTCTGAGACTGGAGTTGGCACCCTTCTGTCTCAACGTCCTAGCTCAGACAGCCCTATGCATCCCTGTGGCTACATTTCCAAGAAATTGTCACCTGCGGAGTGCAATTACGAGATTGGTGACAGAGAGCTTTTGGCGATCATTTTAGCCCTGAAAGAATGGAGACATCTCCTCGAAGGTACCACTGTGCCGGTTCTCATTCTTACTGACCATAAGAATCTCACTTTCTTGTCTGAGGCTAAGCGCCTCTCTCCCAGAAGGGCACGATGGGCTCTTTTCTTGTCAAATTTCAATTACATTGTCTCATAATTACCCGGTACTAAGAATGTAAGGGCTGACGCCTTGTCAAGACAATTTTCCTCCAATTCCAAGATGGAGTCGGTTTCGGTTCCTGTGATTCCTCCTGATCGTATTCTGACTACGGTTCACACCAGTCTCACTTCTTCTTTGGGAGACAAAATTCTGGCTGCTCAGGTCGATGCTCCCCCTGAGAAACCTTGTGATTGCTGCTTTGTTCCCGAGAGTCTCCGCACTGCCATGCTCCAGACTTACCATTCTCCCAAGGCTGCTGGCCACCCTGAGAAGAATCAACTCTGTTGGGCCATTTCCCAACAATTCTGGTGGCCTAGTCTACGTGCTGATGTAGCCGCCTTCGTAGCTGCCTGTTCCGTGTGTGCACAGAGTAAGACTCCATGACATCTTCTAGTGGGCCTCCTACAACCCATACCCAATGGTGAGAGGCCCTGGACCCACCTGTCTATGGATTTCATTGTGGAGTTACCCAACTCCCAGGGCAACACAGTTATCCTTATGGTGGTAGACCGGTTCTCGAAAATGTCTCACTGTATCCCACTTAAGAAGTTGCCTATGTCTAAGGAACTGGCTTCCATTTTTGCTTGGGAGATCTTTTGCTTACATAGCCTACCCAAGGTCATCGTCTCTGACGGGGAAGCTAGTTTGTGTCCCGGTTCTGGCGAGCCTTTTGTGCACAATTGGGAATTCAGCTTGCTTTCTCCTCTGCGCATCACCCGCAGCCTAATGGGGCCACAGAACGAGCCAATCAGTCCTTGGAGCAGTTCCTGCATTGCTATATTTCTGACCATCACAACAACTAGTCAGACCTCTTACCATGGGTGGAGTTTGCTCACAATAGCTCTCTGAATTCTGCTTCCTGTTTGTCCCCATTTATGGCTAATTATGGTTTCCAACCTTCCATGTTGGCTGACTCGTTTATCCCTCAGAGTATTCCTGCGTTAGAGGAGCATCTCTGTGGTCTTTGTTCCACTTGGGTACAAGTCCAGGAGGCTCTGCGACAGGCTAACGAGAGGTACAGACTCCACGCTGACCGCAGACGCCTGCCTGCGCCTTCCTACCAGGTCGGGACAGTGTCTGGCTGTCTTCTCGCAACTTCCGACTTCGTGTTCCTTCTCTGAAGTTTGCACCTCGGTTTATTGGGCCTTTCCGTATCCTTCGCAGGATAAACCCAGTGGCTTACGCTTTGGACCTTCCTTCCAGTATGTGTATCTCTAATGTGTTTCATGTCTCCTTATTTATTGAAACCTTAGATCTGCAACCGTTTTACTACCTCAGTGCCACGTCCTCACCCTATACAGGTAGAGAATCATGAGGAGTATGAAGTACAGTCCATTGTTGACTCCCGTAGGTTCTGTGGGTGCATACAGTACCTGGTGCATTGGAAGGGGTACGGTCCTGAGGAATGCTCTTGGGTCCCATCCTCGGACGTACATGCCCCTGTCCTCCTCCGTGATTTCCATAGATGTTTTCCCATCAAGCCCGGTGGTCCTCCGAGGGGGAGGGGTCATTGAGGAGGGGGTACTGTCAGGGCTGGGTTCAGCCCTTCCTTCTCTGTGCTGGCAGCTCAGCTGTCAGCTATTTGCCAGCTTCCATTTCTCCACAGTGATCCACCTGTTGATGATCCGCTCGTCAGCTTTGCCTACTTAAGGACTTCCAGTTCATTAGATCTTTGCCTTCGCCTGTGTTAATATCACAAGAGACTTTCTCCTGCGTTGCTGTTGAAGACCTGCTTGACTGACGTCTCCGCTGGCTACAGATCTTGCTTGCTGAACTGCTACCTTTTATCGCTGGCTCTTGGACATTGGCTTGGCTGACTACCCGATCCGGTTACTGAACCCTGGCTATGTTTTGAATACGCTTACTCTGTTTACCTTATTTTTATTATTAAACAAGTGTGATTTAACTGTACTTCTGTCTCAGTCTGATTCATGGTTCCTGACACTGCCTTTGTGTTCGGGAATGGAATGTCCTAAACGACTTTAACCCCTTTCATACACGGGGTGTTGTTACATTGGTGGCAAGCAGCGGAATGATTCCCACAGCCAGAAAGACAGCTACATAAGGACACAGGCCAATGGAGGCACAGTATGTACGGCTAAAGCGCTCTACCCTCAAGGACTTACTGGAGAACCGGGGCCGACCGGCCAACAACCGTAAGAAGAGGGACATTATCGCAGAACTAGTCGAAATGGATAGAGCCGAAAGACCCAACATAATCGAAAGGCCCAGCGTAACAGACAGGACACCCGAAGAGGCAAGTTTTGATTGAGCTGTTAACATAAGACTGGCACATTATGGTCCTAACCCTACAGTGGAGATGATCATAGACCGAGTTATAGCGGCTGTGGAGGCAAATTGGCTACAGCAAAGAGGTGCTGCAGCAGCAAAAGTCACAGCAGCACCAACTGAAAGGAGAAAGGTACATTTTGCTGCTTTTAAAAATTTCATCAAAACAGAAGGGTAGTTTGATGGGTACCTTGACGATTTTGAATGGCAATGTGCCTTACAGCAGGTGCCCACAGAGGAATGGGTTACCATTTTGATTTTGTCTGGGAAATTGTCCGGCCGGGCCAGTGAAGCATTCAGGGCCATCCCAGACGAGGATATTATGAACTATGGGCTGGTAAAAGAAGCACTTTTGGGCAGGTATGCCGTCACACCAGAGGCATACCAGAGGCGGTTCCGAGAGACTAGCAAGTAGACTGGAGACTCATATACTGAGTGGGCATGCCGCCTACACCACACGGCATCCCACTAGGTCGCTGGATGCCAAGCAGTACCCGGGGAAGAGGTGCTGCAGCTGTTCCTGCTGGAGCACTTCTTTGACAAGCTGTCCCCGGAAGTCAGATAGTGGGTCCGGGACCGAAAACCTTTCACCTTGCCTGAAGCAGCTCGCCTGGTGGACGAATACACAGACACCCGCAAACTGGATAACCCTGTGGTCAAGACAACAGCTCGGGTGGATAATCGATCAGCGGAACCCCCTCCAGCTGCCGCCTACCAACCACAGTCGTACCGCCCTACAGCACCACCTCCAGTGGCCACTTATTCTCAGCAGCCCAGGTTCAACTCCCAGGACTACTCACAACCCATCAGGTTCTTCGGGTGTAAACAGCTAGGGCACAAAAAGCCAGACTGTCCGTTGAATCCAGCCAGGCAGTCCCAGTCGTGGAGAAAGCCAGCAGGGAGGAACCCTGCGTTGAGGAGGAAGAACATTGGGGCAGCCTGCACGAGGCTGATCCAGTACAAGCAACTAACCGGGACAACAGGCAGCAACACAGGCAGACTGTCCAGGTTAATGGAAAGGTAGCCAATGGCCTACGTGATTCTGGCGCCACCATGACTCTACTACAGAAGAACCTCATCCCAGAGAGCCAACACACCAGAGACACTGTAGCCGTAAGGGTAGCGGGAGGCACCGTCTTCCGGCTACCCATTGCCCGTGTTCACCTGGATTGGGGGGTTGGTTCGGGACACGTGAATGTGGGGGTGATGAAGGATTTGCCAATGGATGTACTACTGGGGAATGATTTGGCCCCCCTCGTTTCTGCTTACGCCCCGATGGGCCCCGCTGAAGCCAACCCAGTAACTACCTGTGCCCAGACCCATGCTACTGGAACCACCCCGCTTGCTGCTGAGATCCGGGTAAGACTATCTCCCCCGAATCCTGAGATATAAGGTCTGGCCTCAGGAGAAGAGGTACTGGGTCTTGAAATCTGAGCTGGGTCAAGAGGGGGAACCATGGCCTGTTTGGCCAGTAAGGAGCTATTACCGCCATCTTGACCGCTTCCGCTGGGAATGTCTGCAGAAATCTGAGAATGACCGGCAACGGGGTAAAGGCATATGCCCTGCTGAAGCTCCACTGATCTGTCAGGTCGTCTACTCCGACGGTCTTGCTGCACCAGCCCCGGGTGTAATACTTCTTGATCTTGAAATTTCTTTTTTTTAACTTTATTTCTTTATTGAGTTTTTCACATTTTACAAACAGGTTATAAACAGTCTTCCCCGTGATGTCCCGGCCTTCTAACCCAGTTTCTTCCCCTGAGCCAATAACTTTACGTTTCTCTCTCTCTCTCTGGGGAGTAGGGATGAGCCGAACACCCCCCGGACCGAAAGTTTGCGCGAACGTTAGAACCCTATTAAATACAATGGACGCGAACGTTCGAAATCTAAAGTGCTAATTAAAACGACTAATATGCATGTTATTGTCCTAAAAAGGGTTTGGGGACCCGGGTTCTGCCCCAGGGGACATGTATCAATGCAAAACGAAGTTTTAAAAACGGCCGTTTTTCGGGAGCAGTCATTTTAATGATGCATAAAGTGAAAAAAAAATGTGAAATATTCCTTTAAATATCGTACCTGGGGGTGCCTAAAGTATGCCTGTGAAGTGGCATGTGTTTCCCATGTTTAGAACTGTCCCTGCACAAAATTACATTTGTAAAGGAAAACAAGCCATTTAAAACTGCTTGCGGCTTTAATGTAATGTCTGGTCCCGGTAATATGGATGAAAATCTTTGAGAAAAATGGCATGGCTACCCCTTCACCCCCACCTACCCCAGCCCATTATCAGCCCCTTTGGGTCTTGTATGGATATTAAGGGGAACCCCGCACCCAAAATTAAAAAAAGCCCTATATACTCTGAACAGCAGTATACAGGTGGTGCAAACAAGACAGGGACTGTAGGTTTGTTCTTAAGTAGAATCTGTTTGTAATTTTGAACAGATACATTGTTTAAGTGTAGCTCCAGCCAAAAAATCTATTTTTAAGCTTTTTGGAAAACATAGGGAAGGGTTATCACCCCTGTAAAATTTGTTTTGCTGTCTGTGCACCTGTTCAGAACATTTCACCTCACTTTCCGTCCCAATGACAAATGTTTTTGAAAAGTGGTGTTTTTATTGAAACAAGGATTGGTGAAAAAGCATCAGTAGAGAGGAGACAACCTTTTCCCATATTAACTCTTACAGGAGAGAATTTCCCTTCCTAGGGGTAGATTTCCTCTCACTTCCTGTTGTCTCCTTCCGTTTGCAAGTAGGAGTCATTTGTAAGTTGGATGTTTGAAAGTAGGGGCCTGCCGTATATACTCTGCTGAAATTTGCCCCTTACATGTTGGTGTTGCCACAACACTGTGACCCCTCACAGTTACTCTTGGTGGGCGCTGGAACACCCTGCTGTGAACTATTATATCAGGAATTGTAATTACATGCCATTGTTGAACAGTGGTAGGAAAAATTCGGCCTTTGGTGGTGGTGCTGGTGCTACAACACTGTCAGCCCTCACAGTTACTCTTGGTGGGCGCATGAATGGGCCCTACTGTAAATTATTACATCAAGAATTGTAATTGCATGCCCCTGTTGAAGAGGGGCAGAAAAATTGGGCCTTTGGTGGTGGTGGTGGTGTTGCCACAACACTGTAAGCCCTCACAGTTACTCTTGGTGGGCGCAGGAATGGGCCCTGCTGTGAATTATTAGATCAAGAATTGTAATTACATGCCCCTGTTGAACAGGGGCAGAAAAATTGGACCTTAGGCACTGGTGCCACAACACTGCAACCCCTCACAGACACTGTACTTGGAGCACAGCAATGAGCCCTGTTGCAAAGTATTGCATCAAAAATTGTAATTACACGCCCCTGTTAAACAGGGGCTGAAAAATTGGGCCTTAGGCACTGGTGCTGGTGCCACGACACTGCAACCTCTCCCAGATACTCTAGTTGGATTGCAGGAATGAGCCCTGCTGCAAAGCACTGCATCAAAAATTGTAATTACATGCCCCTGTTAAACAGGGGCTGAAAAATTGGGCCTTAGCCACTGGTGGCGGCACCCAGAAACAAAAAAGTTCTTCTAAGCTATCATCAAGAATCGGATCATTGAGGAGGAGGAGGATAGTCAGTCAACATAACAGGACAGTCACTCAGCATCAGCATCAGTCTTGAAGGGATGTGACATTTGAAAATAAATTATTCTGTTATATCAGCTTCAGGTGCTTGGTAGCTGGTAGTGATCCAAGACTGGTTCATCTTTATGAAGGTCAGTCGATCAACCGAGTCGGTGGACAGACGCACCCTGTGATCTGTGACAAAGCCTCCAGCAGCACTGAATGTGCGTTCCGAAAGAACGCTGGATGCAGGACAGGCCAGTAGCTCAATTGCATACTGTGCAAGCTCTGGCCAGTGATCCATCCTCAAGACCCAGTAAGCCAGAGGATTTTCGGTGGGAAAGGTGTTCAAGTCTGACCTTGCCCCTAGGTATTCCTGCACCATGTATATCAGACGCTGGCGATGGTTGCTGGAACCGATCATACCTTGGGGCTGCGGACTAAAAAATAGTCTGAACGCATCAGTCAGACGGCAACCTTCTCCACCGCTTCTTCTGCTACTGACCGAAGCCTCAGCAACTCGTTGTCCAGGACCAGGAGTTTGTAACCTCCCAGTCTCTGGGAACGCGTTGCACAGACCTTTCTGCAAGGCCTCCCAGAGTTGTCTCATCCTCTGCTCCCTCTGCGACGGCAAGATAAGGTCCGCAACCTTACCCTTGTACCGTGGATCAAGGAGAGTGGCCAGCCAGTAATGGACCCTCTCCTTGAACCGAAGAATACGAGGATCCTTCCGCAGACTTTGCAGGATCAGGGAGGCCATGCATCGTAGGTTAGCTGAGGCATTCGGTCTGGAGTCCTCTGGGTCACTAAGGACGACATGATCTGCAGCAACCTCCTCCCAGCCACGTACAAGTCCACAGGTTTGTTGGGACTGTAAATCATCCCTAAAAGACTGCTGCTGTTGATGCTGAGTGCCATGCTCCACCTCCATGCTGACACAATCTTCCTCCTCCTCCTCTTCCTGTGTGATGGGTGGGACACAAGGAACACTGTATGTGTAAAGGGGGCCTTGAGAGGCAAGGAAGTCCTCCTCTTCCTGCCTCTGTTCTGCCTCAAGTGCCCTGTCCATTATTCCACGCAGTGTATGCTCCAACGGGTGGACAAGAGGTGCAGTGTCACTGATGCATGCACTGTCACTGCTCACCATCCTCGTGGCCTCCTCAAATGGTGCCAGGACAGTGCATGCTCCCCTGACCCTGTCCTGGTGACGTAGTCGCACAGGTACTCATTGATGGCCCTCTGCTGCATGTGCAGCCGCTGCAGCATGGCCAACGTTGAGTTCCACCTGGTGGGCATGTCACATATAAGGCGGTTCTTGGGCAGGTTCAACTCCTTTTGCAGCTCAGCCAGCCGAGCACTGGCATTATATGATCTGCGGAAATGCGCACAGACTTTCCTGGCCTGCCTCAGGACATCCTGTAAGCCCGGGTACCTGCCCAAGAACCGCTGCACCACCAGGTTAAGGACGTGAGCCACACAGGGCACATGGGTCAGTTATCCCTGTCGGAGGGCGGAGAGGAGGTTGGTGCCATTGTAGCAAACCACCATTCCTGGCTTCAGCTGGCGTGGCGTCAACCACCTCTCGGCCTGCCCATGCAGAGCTGACAGAACCTCTGCCCCAGGGTGGCTCCTGTCCCTCAAACACACCAGTGCAAGCACGGCATGGCATCTTTTTGCCTGCGTACTTGCGTAGCCCCTTGAATGCCTACGGAGCACCGCTGGTTCCGAGGACAAAGCACAGGAAGAGGCCATGGAGGAAGAAGAAGAGGAGGGGGTGGAGGAGAGAGGTGTGTCACAACAACCAGTAGTAGCATTTTAGAGGCGTGGCTGCGGAACAACCTCCAACACTACTGCACCTTGTCCTGCATCCTTCCCAGCTGCCAAAAGAGTGACCCAATGGGCCGTGAAAGAAAGGTAATGTCCCTGTCCATGCCTGCTGGACCATGAGTCAGCGGTAATATGCACCTTACCACTGACCGCCCTGTCCAGCGAGGCATGGACATTGCCTTCCACATGCCGGTAGAGAGCCGGAATCGCCTTCCGTGAGAAAAAGTGGCGTTTGGGAAACTGCCACTGAGGAACCGCACATTGCACAAACTCACGGAAGGGGGCCGAGTCTACCAACTGAAAAGGCAGCAGTTGAAGTGCTAGCAATTTAGCCAAGCTAGCATTCAACCGCTGGGCATGTGGATGGCTGGGAGTGAACTTCTTTCGACGGTCCAGCAGCTGGGGCAGGGAAATTTGCCTGCTATAAATCGGACGTCGGTGTACTGCTAGCAGAGTGCCCGCAAGTACTTGGCTGTGACACACCTAATTCTACACCTTCATTCCTCTCAGTGCAGGTTTCAGAGAGGACTGAAGGTACAGTGGGGTTGGAGATCCCAGCTGAAGAGGAGCAAGGAGAGGTCCGCTTTGTTCTTTGGTGTGGGTCTTTAAGGTACGCTTGCCAACGAGCTGCATGGCAGGTCAACTTATGTCTGGTCAAGCATGTGGTGCCCAAGCGGCTGATGTTTTGGCCATGCAAGATACGCTTGAGAAATATGTTGCAAACAGCAGCGGCGCGATCTGATGCACTTGACTCAAAAAAGGCCCACACCAAAGAACTTTTGGAATAACGGGCAGAGGCAGCGCCCTGCACAGGCGGAGCTCTGCGGTGTGATTCAGTCGGTGTGCTGCCCTTACGCTGGCCCCCGGAGGGCATCCTGCCTCGTTGGAGATGTGCCTCCTCCTCATCCTCCTCCTCTCTCCTATCAGGCACCCACGTGGAGTCAGTGACCTCATCATCCCCTCCCTCCTCATCACTGGAGCCAATCTGGCAGTATGCTTCAGCTGCTGGAACATGACTGCCAGATGGCTGTCCTTTTTGAGCATCCCCTCTCTCTGCTCTCACGCTACTGCCTTCCTCTAGCTGGGTATCATCTTCAGACCCTTCGAAACGCTGGGCATCCTCCTGGAGCAT
The DNA here is from genome assembly GCA_029206835.1 of Rana muscosa. NCBI lineage: Eukaryota > Metazoa > Chordata > Amphibia > Anura > Ranidae > Rana > Rana muscosa. Next base: position 974,877,205 of record CM055118.1, on the reverse strand, counting down.
GTACCCAACACTGTGCTCAAACAGTTCGGGGGACTCCTCAGGAGGACACGGTGGGTCTAGGGAAGGAGTGATTGATGATGGCATTGATACGAGGGAAGAGGATGCTTTGGCAGCTGCTTTGCCAGTACCCTGAGCCTGGGTGAGAGAGGATGAGGAGGATGAGGAGGGCTTGGTCATCCACTCTACCAAGTCTTCGGCATGATGCGGCTCAGCACGTCCAGCTGCCGAAAATAAGGACAAGCGTGTCCCATGGCCACGTGCTGATGACGATGCACCGCGTCCACGACCAGCACTGTTGTCTCTAGACTCAGAGCCTGCTTGCCCTCTTTTATTGGCTCGTGACTGTCTGCCTCTCCTTGCTGGCCTTCCAGACATAGTAATGGCCTGCAGGGAGATGGGAAAACCAGCAATTGGGTAGTGTATATTGTGCTGGAGGCACACAACACCCACTAACTCCAGCAGATGCCTTTATTAGAGAACAGCAATGACGGGTATATACAGGTGTATACTGTACTAGGGCACACAACACCCACTAACTCCAGTAGATGCCTTTATTAGAGAACAGCAATGACGGGCATATACAGATGTATACTGTACTAGGGCACACAACACCCACTAACTCCAGCAGATGCCTTTATTAGAGAATAGCAATGACGGGTATATACAGGTGTATACTGTACTAGGGCACACAACACCCACTAACTCCTGCAGATGCCTGTATTAGAGAACAGCAATGACGGGTATATACAGGTGTATACTGTCCTAGGGCACACAACACCCACTAACTCCAGCAGATGCCTGTATTACAGAACAGCAATGACGGGTATATACAGGTGTATACTGTACTAGGGCACACAACACCCACTAACGCCAGCAGATGCCTTTATTAGAGAACAGCAATGACGGGTATATACAGGTGTATACTGTACTAGGGCACACAACACCCACTAACTCCAGCAGATGCCTTTATTAGAGAACAGCAATGACGGGTATATTCAGGTGTATACTGTACTAGGGCACACAACACCCACTAACTCCTGCAGATGCCTGTATTAGAGAACAGCAATGATGGGTATATACAGGTGTATACTGTGCTGGGGCACACAACACCCACTAACTGCTGCAAATGCCTGAGAAAAGAACACACTGTCCCTGCCTGCCTATCTAGCTTAGAGAACAGCAATGACGGGTATATACAGGTGTATACTGTGCTGGGGCACACAACACCCACTAACTGCTGCAGATGCCTGAGAAAAGAACACACTGTCCCTGCCTGCCTATCTAGCTTAGAGAACAGCAATGAACAGCAACTCCTGCAGATGCCTGAGAAAAGAACACACTGTTCCTGCCAGCCTATCTAGCTAGAGAACAGCAATGAACAGCAACTCCTGCAGATGCTTGAGAAAAGAATACACAGTCCCTGCCTGCCTATCTAGCTTAGAGAACAGCAATGAACAGCAACTCCTGCAGATGCTTGAGAAAAGAACACACTGTCCCTGCCTGCCTATCTAGCTTAGAGAACAGCAATGAACAGCAACTCATGCAGATGCCTGAGAAAAGAACAGAACATAGAACACACTGTCCCTGCCTATGTATCTCTTTCCCTGCACGCCGGAACACACTGCACAAGGCCGCCGCGCTGGCGGCCTTTTATAGTGTGGGGAGTGTACTAAACCCCCTTGAGCTATGATTGGCCACAGGCATCCTGCCTGTGGCCAATTATGGCTCTCCTCGCTGCCGGCGCTGTGATTGGCCAAGCATGCGGGGTCACAGTGCATGCTTGGCCAATCACAGCGCCGGGATTGCACTGCGATGGCGCAGTGTATTGTGGGCCGTTCGCATCACTCGAATTTGGCGCGAACGGCCCATAACTTTCGATCTTCGTCGAACGATCGAACAGCCGATGTTCGAGTCGAACGTGTGTTCGACTCGAAAACGAAGCTCATCCCTACTGGGGAGGTACTATGGGGTCAACTATAAGATCTGCTATTCTAAAACTAAGATTCCTTCCCATTCACATCCCTTTCACAACTTCACTTCCCCCACACGTTCCTCAAATTCCACTCCTTCATTAGTTGGTTTCTCTTGGGTCACTGCTCATCCTTTAGTTTTTTTTTCTACATTTATTAAAATGTACATACTGATCCCTCTTGTTTCCCACCAGGATTTCCAGATCTTATCGTATTTCGTTGGAGTGACTTGCTTAATGTATACTGATTTCTCTTTAAGTATCACCCCATTCATACTATTCAGCCATTCCTCACTGGACGGAGGCAGTGTTGACTGCCATCTACAGGCAATCAGAATCCTTGCTTGGAGTAAGCATCTCATAGCTGCTATTTGAGAGTTTCTTGGTTTAGCCACTTCCCCCACTAATCCTAGTAGACATTGCTTCGGCATCATCTCAATGGGGATTCCAAGCACCCTATCAATGGTTTTTACCGTCCAATACCGGAAAAGCTTCGGACACCTCCAAAACATGTGGAGCAAATCCCCTTCTGCATCCCCACATCTGGGGCAGCTAGGATCTGGCCAAACTGAAAAAGTCTATAAGGTGTATAATAGGTTCTGTACAATAAAAAGAGATGTGACATCCTCTGTGAGGGAGACAACGAAACCAGTGGGGCCAATTCAAGGATCCTATTCCACTGGGTATCAGAGATAGCTCCCACGTCTTTTTCTCCTTTCATCTTGAACAAGGGGGGTTCTAGCCTGCTCAACCTCCCTTTTATTAATATGTGGGTATACTTTTGAGATTAAGCCTTTCACTGAGTCTGCATTAATACATTTTTGGAGTACAGGAACTGTGCTCCATTCTAGGGTCTGACCTTTAAACTGTTCCTCTAGTGCATGCCTGACCTGTAAGTATTTAAAAAAGGATTTGTTCGGTAAGGCATGTTGGGCTCTCAATTCCTGGAAAGTTTTGAAGGTACCTTCTTGATATAGCTGTGAAATAAATTTTATTCCACATCTCTCCCATTCCCTTATTGTCCCTATCTTCTGGAGCTCTCCTAGTTTACTATTATCCCACAGTGGAGAGAATTCCGTAAAGCCTCTATAATCCAGTATTGCTTTCGCTGTGTCCCAGACCCTCATCATTAGATTCAAAGTTGGGAATCTTAGGGGAAAGGATCCTGCCTCCAAAGCTTCAGGTATGGATTCATGTGAAGGGTTTTGAAGAAGTATCTTTCTTCCTATTTCTTGGCCAGCTAAGTTACTTCCCCCTAAATACTGAAGTTGTGACGCCAGAAAATAACTATAAGGATGTGGGAGCGCTACTCCTCCTCCTCCTTCCTGTTTCTGGAGTTGCAGGGTACTTAGCCGAATTCTCGCTGGACCACCTTTCCATATCATTTCCCCGAACAGAGTCTCTATCCTTTGAAACCATTTTTTATAGAGCCAGATTGGCAAATTATGTAATACATAAAAGGAGCTGGGGCATCCAAATAATTTTAATCAGATTACACCGGCCTGCCACAGATATTGGCAAGCGCTTCCAGACTTTTATTTTACCCCTGAATTTAGTCAATGTTATCTGAGGTGTATTGTTGAGGGTCTTTAGAGATGTTTTATACCTAGATATTTCAATTTATTCACAACTGGGATCTGAGCTACCTCTTCAGGCAGGGAACCCACTGGTAACAAACTGGACTTTGCCCAGTTTATCTTTAATCCGGAAATTTGACCAAAACTGTTAATGATGTTCATGGCTTTCCGAAGAAAGTCCTGTGTATCTCCAAGGAAGAGCAGAAGATCATCTGCATATAATGCAACTTTTTCTTCCATATCACCTTTTCTAAAGCCCCTCACCTGGTCGGATGATCTGAGAGCGATGGCCAGGGGTTCGATTGCAATAGAAAAAAAGGGGGGGGGGACAGGAGGCATCCCTGCCTCGTCTCTCTCCCCAGTCCAAACTTATCGGACTGCTCGCCATTCACCTTTAGCCTCTGGTGCTCTGTAGAGCATTTTAACCCAATTGATGAAGCCCGGGCCCAGTTGGGCCATTTGCCACTCTAAACTGTCGAAGGCCTTGGCGGCGTCCAGGGACAAAATAGCCCTCTCCCCATCCTCGTTTGTCGGGACCTGGAGATTCAGATATAACCGCCTTATATTAACACTAGTTGTTCTTCCGGGTATAAAGCCCGACTGGTCGGGGTGAATAAGTTTTGATATAACCCTGTTTAATCTAGCCGCCAAAACCTTTGCCAGGATCTTCATGTCAGCATTCAACAGGGCAATAGGTCTATAGGAGGCTACATCAAGTAGATCTTTGCCCTCCTTGTGTATAATAATTATGTTAGAATCCATCATTGAGGAGGGAAGTTCACCCTGTACTAGTGAGTTATTCAGTACCGTCAGTAACTCGGGTAATAGCACCTTCCCATAATGTCAATAGGTCTCGGTTGGGAGGCCGTCTGGTCCTGGCAATTTCTGCCTTGCCATCTCATTGGTAATATGCGTCATCTCTTCTAAAGTTATAGGACGATCTAGCTCAGCTCTGTCCATCTCAGTGAGGAACAGTAAATTCAAATCCCCAAAGAAAATGTCCATTGCTTCACTCATCTCCTTCTGCCGGGGTCTATAAAGATCTTCATAGTATTCTTTAAACGTGTCCACTATTTCTGGAGTGTATGACGTCACTCTCCCATCCTCCGTGGTAATCGTAGGTACCACGGAGGTGGGGGAGTTTGCCCTGACTAGTTGTGCCAACATCCATCCCACACTTTCCCCTTCTCCAAAGGCAGCTTGTCTCTGGAAGAGATATTTATTCTCTACCCTTCGGAGAGTCATTAATCGATAATTTTGTTGCTCCTCTGTCCAGGTCCTAAGCGTATATGGTGTCGGGTTGTTAATGTATTGTTCTTCCGCAGTTGTTATCCTCTCTCCAATTACCCTCTCCCAGTCTTTAGTCAGCTTCTTAATTTTTGAAATCTGCTGTATCATCATACCTCGCAAAAAGGCTTTCATCGCATCCCATACTACTCCTACCGAGGCGGTGCCCCGGTTCAAGTCAATAATTTCCCCCAGGGATATCAATATATCCCTTGGGTCTCCCATCAATTCAATCCAAAAGGGGCTCAATCTCCACTCCCCAGGGCGATTACGCTTACCAAGTTCCAATGATACTGTTACCGGGGAGTGATCTGACAAGCCTCTTGGCTTGTAGCTCACATTTTTTATTAAAGGCATCATCTCCTCATTTCCCAGCGCTAAATTGATCCTGGAAAGTGTAGAATGAGTCTTGGAGAAGCAAGAGTATTGTTGAGCCTCTGGATTCCGCATTCTCCAGATGTCTCTCAGTCCTGTTTCTGTCAGGAAGTCAGATAGCCGGCTATCCACTGTTTTACTTATATTTATCACACGGGGGAATCCATCCGCTTTCCGGTCCATTACCATGTTGAAATCCCCTGTTACTAACACCGGTACCCCAGGTTTATCCAGAGCAAACGCGATGGGCTCGCAAAGGACCGAAAGATCAAAAGGAGGGGGAAGATACACATTGGCCAGTATACAGGTTCTATTTTCAATCGTAAAGAATAGAAAAATGTATCGTCCCTGTTCGTCTATTTTAGCCTGAATACAGGTGAAAACCATCCCAGCTCTGATGAAGGTACTCACCCCTCTGGAATAGGAGGTATGGACTGAGTGAAACTGTGTGGGATAGTCTCGCCAACTCAATTGAGGACTAGTAATTTTTGGGAGATGCGTCTCCTGTAAGCAAAGTACTGCTACCGCATATGTTTTTGCAATTAGAACTGCTGCTCTTTTCTCTGGATCTCCCATTCCCCGCACATTTCAAGAACATAAATTCAAATTTTTAATCTGACTGCTTCCAAACATAATGTTTTGATTTTCTATGTGACGTGTGATCAAGTGACCAGTACCTTTTTACATTTGTGTATGTTTCTTGTGCTAATTTTGTACATTTTTTAACCCATTATTGCCAAACTCCTAACTTGTAATTAATTCCAAGCAACCTTATGTGCCGAACATACAAATCATACCACTTCCACAAACTCGTACTTGCATACTTCCTTTTCACCTGCCCGTTGGGCCTAGTTGGGGGCATTCTAATGTGACCATTACCTATTCCTATTTTTTCAAATGTTATAAATGTCTTTGATCTTATCTTCTTACACTCTCCCCTCTCTAACTCATCCCTCCCCATGCCTCTGTGCAACCAACATCTTGACAAACAGACGTACGTGACAAAACAAAAACATAAAACAAAAAACACACTCAGAGAGAGTTCTTCGCGATACCCCTTAATCACCGGGGGTGATACGCTCATTACTCCCTCCCCTCCCCTCCCCCCCCTCCACTCTTTTTTTATTCAACATTGTGCTTATAATGTGGTTTATCCTAATTCATCGTATCAATGACTTCTAGAAAAATTTTAAATCAGAATGTGTTAGAGTCTCCTTTTGTAGGATTTAATCCAGTTCTCCACTCTCTCCGGGGTGTCAAAAAAAAAAAACAGTCTCTCCAAAAGCATTTATTCTCAGTATAGCGGGGTATAATAGAGCATAGTTCACTTTTAATTGTTGTAATTTACGCTTCACTTCTCCAAACTTAGCCCTCCGTTTTTGCAAGTCCGGTGAAAAATCAGGGTACATTGAAACCCTGTTGCCGTTATACATTATGTTGCCCATTTCCCTGGCTTTATTTAAGATAGTAATTTTGTCTTTATAGTAAAGTGTTTTCACCAAGAGAGATCTAGGAGGGGCACCCGGTTGGAGTGGTCTAGAGGGGATGCTGTGAGCTCTTTCTAATGTGAAAAGAGGTGAGAAGGACTGCTCTCCAAATAGCTCCCTGAACCACTTTTCCAGAAAAGTAGTGGGGTCTGGTCCCTGAGTGTGTGCCGAGAGTCCAACTATCCTTACGTTCTTCCTTCGCATCCTATTCTCCATTTCGTCAATCTTTGTCTGATAATTGAGCATCTGCTCCCTTATGATTTTCATCTCCCGTTTCAGGGGGTTCAGATCGTCCTCTATCAGGCCAACCCTCCCTTCTAGAGCTGTGGTCCTTTCCCGCACTTTTTGCATGTCATGCCCGATAAGAGACAGTTCTTCCCGCACGGTTTTAAGTTGATCAGACATTTCGGTCTTACAAGTGTTAATTGCTATCAAGATTTTTTTAGGAGATGGTTCTGCTGGTCCTAGAGTATCTGTATTAAAAGATGCCTTCCCACGGCCCTGACCTTCTTCCGTCCCCTCACTCGGTGGTTTGCCAATAGGGGGAATTGCTCCCTTCACAGGGGTTACCTGTCCTTCTCCCAGACTCTTTCTGGTAGCATTAGCTCCAACCTGTGGTTTAGACAGCAAACTAAAGTTTTGAGTCTGTGGACTATTTTTTGGGGGGGGGTCTGCCCCTGCAGGTGAGAAAATTCCTTTAGTCTAGCGGCAGCTGCCTGGCTCACCTTTGTAGTGCGCTGCGATGTCATAATCCCAAAAAAATGCGGGGGGAAAAGGGAGGAGCCAGGTATAAAAAAATCAGGTAAAGAAAATGAGAGAGTGGGTTCACAATATGTAGATGTTTTAGAGTAAGGAAGACCGCATATCCTGGAGTAAAAAAAACATAAAAAATTGTATATCAGTGAAATAGGCTCTCTCTTCTGTTTTGATCTATGGAGTAAGGATGCAAGGATTTACAGGAGGAGGACTCTCACACTTCCACACTGCCCACCGAGTAATACCTACAATCCCAAGGATTGTAAACCGTCACACTTCAAGCGCCAGAGAAAATGGGGACAAAAACCAATTCATTAGGAGGTTATATCACTTAGTCCAAGACCCCCAATTCCACCCCAGGAGGCAGGGAGATTTTAAACAAATAAGTAAGAACGCAATCTCTGTGGCGTAGCCTTGCCTACTTTCCCAGCTTATATAAGTAGTGAAAAAAAAAAAGTCTCACCCAGGCTTAAGTCAGACACATCTCCCATACTAACTCAAATTGCTGCTGGGGAGGGGGGGGGAGACTGTCACTATACTGAACAGGCACAAGAAAATTAGAATTTAAGTATAAAAATTCAGCTAAAAGTTCAGGTATAAATAACTGGAAATCTCTCAACCGTCCAGGTTCGAATATCAGGGATTGCAGGGGGAGAGACAATTCTCTTTTTTCTCCAGAGCGTTTTCCTCCTTCTAGTTTAGTTGTATAGCCGTAGGTCAGCCATAGATCAGAGGGGGGGTCTCTCCCACCCCCACTGTTGCCGCTGTCCGTCACCGGAGGTTAGCTCATTACCTTTCAGGGAGGAAGGGGGTCTCTCACACCGCCGCCGCCACTTCCCACTGGAATGCTTTCTCACAGGAAGGGGGAGTTTGCACCGGGCACTCTGTTTTATTTATGATGACAGGCTACAGCCACAAAGCAGGGGATCTGGGCTAAGTCAAAGCCCGGAGGACACATGAGTGGCTGTATCACCTCCTTGTCTGTGCCTCTGTGCCGGCTCCCTGGTCTGTCCACCGCATCCGCAGTCCTCCCGGCCAGCCAAAACGAGTGCAAGCAGATAAACAAAGCCGCCAAGCGGGGGGCCCCCGATCGAGGACACACTACCGCCAGGCAGCCAAGCAGTCCACATGTATCACCTGCTCACAAGCACCTCCGCGCGCAGCCTTGGGCGGCTCACAGCATCCAGGATTCCCCCGGGGGGGGGTGGAGATCAGTTGACGAGAGAAACAAGGAGCGAGGAGAGGGGGAGAGCGCTCACACTCTCACTCCAACATCCACATCCGGTCACGCCCCTCTGATCTGCAAATTTCAGGGGGATGTGAACAGGTCCACTTCGGGATCGACTCCCAGGTACAAGATCCACCTAAACGTCTCTGCGTGAAGGCACCATTCATTGTTGTCTAGTTGCATGCGAGACAGGAAGTCCGTCTGGACATTCTGGGCTCCAGGAACGAAAACTGCAGAGATATTGGCCAGGTTTTTCTGGGCCCATGACATGATAGGCTCGGCTTCTCGGAGTAAGGAGGAGCCCCGGGTCCCCCCTTGTCTCTTCACATAGGAGACCGCTGTGGTGTTGTTCATTCTCTATAAAACTGATTCCCCTTTCAGGAGATGACTGAAGGCCTGAAGTTTACACCAGGCTGCCCGCAGTTCCAGGACATTCAAGCCTGGGTTGTGGAGACGGGCATCCCACCTGCCTTGTACCAGGTCTGACCTGCAATGGGCTCCCCATCTGACACCGCTGGTATCAGTCGTGACCGTGACCCATGAGGCAGGGGCGATGGAGTGTCACGTGAGCAGTGTAACGGCACCCCAAGTATGAAAGGGGTTAACACCGTTAGGATATTCCCTTTCCAACCACACGACAGCCACCAGACACTCCAACCAGCCAAATAAGACCCCATATGAATGATTCTCCCCCCAGATACGAGACAACGCTCTGTATTCAAGTTCCAAAACAGGGAATGACTTTATTTTCAAAACACATGGTAACACATTTCTCTTCAAAACCCTTCCCTCCCAACCTTGGGGAACAGGGCGGGTTAAACTGTCCAATGACAATGGTGATACAGGTCAGGTGTGTTCAAACTTCTCCTTTGATAAACAGTCTTAGGCAGGGGGTTGATTCCCCCCCCCTCCTCACAGAAGACACTTCCACATCCCATAATATGGAGCCAGATGGTTTACTAAGCTCCAATCCACATCATCACAATGAAAGGGCCTGTAGCATAGGTGAGGCTCATTAGCATTACACAAGGAGACAGGAGACATATCAGCCTCTCTTAATTTAACCTGTTGAGTTCATAAAACAGTAGATAGTTCTTTACAGATATCCTGGGGAATATGGTGGATAAATATTACAGACCCATTTTAAGCAATCCAAGCCATATTCTCAATGTCCATTGATTCCTGGCTCACCCTGTGTCCAAAGTGACCCCCATGTCACAAGCAGGTTCCTGCATTGTAGCCACCAGAAGAGGCTGTTCCTCATTACTATCATTATGTGAATAAGTTGATTTCTGTCTTCTGGAGAAACCCTGTCTGGAAAGAGAGTAGCAGAGACCATTTGACCACGGGGGTCATAGAGACCATCGTACCGATGATTTTTAGGCACTGTTAGGCCCTCAGACAGGAGGAGGTTAGAGCCTGTGACACTCTTTCTCGTATGACCGGGATCTTTTCCACTGGCAGAGAAATGGTACTTTCCACAGTGTCGAACTGGGCCCCTAGGTATACCAGGCACTGTACTGGTTCCATATGGATTTTCTCTAGGTTTAGCAGCCAACCAAACTTGAGCAGTGTGGTGATGACCTGAGCTCTGTGGATCAGCAGCTACTCCTTGTCTTGGGATAGCAACAGAAGGTCGTCGAGATGGTACAGCCGTATTCCTTTTGTTCTGATGAGGGCCACCAAGGCCAGAAGAACTTTCGAGAAGACCCGAGGTGAGGTTGTCAGCCCAAAAGGGAGGCAGGTGAACTAAAGAGAGATGTTTTTGCCCGACCACATACCGGAGGTCTTTGCAAAATTCTTCCGCTACAGGCACATGAAAATAGGCATCGATTGAGACTAGCCAGTTGCCTGGCTGCACAGCTTGCTGGATGGTAGACAGAGTCTCCATTTTGAATCTTTTGTGCTTTATAAACTTGTTTAAGTAGATTAAGTCTGAGACGGGGCGCCATGAGCCATTTTTCTTTAACACTGGGAAGAGAGGGGAGTATACCCCTTGGAATTCTTCGCCTTTCGGGACAGGCACCACAGCTCCCTGAACCATCAGCAAATCCACAAAGGACAATTTGCTTCTGACCACGGTAGAAGACTGTCCTGATGGTCCAGTAGTCCGAGATTGAGGCCACCCAGAAGTGCCGGAAGAGAAGCAAACGTGCCCCCACCCGACCCACCTTGGCAGGCCCAATCTCAAGACGACTTAGCCGGTTAGCCGTGACCGAGGATAGCATAGTCCGGAAAGGCCATTGCCAGCTTTAATTCTTGGATGGCTGAGCCCCTGTCTAGTTCTTCCGAAACGCCCCTGAGCACTGAATCCGCATTCTCTGTCCAGGCTTCCATTGCCTTGGACATGGCTGCGAGGGGCAAGGTGGGCTTGCAGGCCATACAAGCTAGCCCATAGATTCTCTTGAGATCTTAATCTATTCTCCTCTCAAGCCCATCCTTAAAGGACACAGCATCCTCCAGAGGAAGAGTAAGGTGCTTTGCCAGTCGCATCAGTGCCACGTCTTCCAGGGGAGCATTTTCCAAGTGCTTCACGTCTTCTGCCTTGAAGGGGTAGAGCCTTGAGGTTTTATTTGACAAAGAGGTCTTCTTGTCAACTTTACCCCATTCCTCCACAATAATGTCTTTTAACTCTGATAGGAGTGGAAAATTAGAGCATCCCTTCCCCAAGTGCTTAAAGAATTTTCTTTGCTTAGCTGGGGAAGTTGAATCCTCCAAGAAACTCATCTCCCTCCACTTTGCTGTCTGAAGACCTGGGAGATGCATCATAAGGCTGGGATAGGCCTGGATCCTCTTGGGCCTCATCAGCCAGGGAGCCTGATATAGTGATGGACTGGCTCCGCATGCAGGTCGTACTCCATTCCTGTAGAGACTGCTGCACCACACGCTTCACTAGATACTCCATTTGTTGTTTTTCAGTCTCTTTTTCCCCAACCGCCTGGGCATAGCATGGGTCGCATAAAGATTTGCCCTCCAGGACTCGTGTCTCACATCCCCAGCAGGCTCTGCGATCAGAGCAGCTGTCGTGGTGGAGGGTGCAGTGTCTGGAGGAGAAATGAGAACATCTCTGCTGGTGGGTCCTAGACGGGGAGTCACGTCTGGACCTCGGAGGAAGGTCAGTCAAATGGATCTCACAGCCTGCAGGTAGCACCCAGCAAACCTAGGTCAAAAGCCAGGGAAGAGACAAGCAGCCATAATGACACCCAAAAAGCTGATACTTCCCCATTAAGAAGGTCACTCTTCCATGAACATAGTCCCAAGCTAGAGCCTTACCCAGTGCTGGAAGTGCAGGGCTTGGGGAAGCTGCCGCACACTGCCCACAGGGATTCCCATAGAGACAGGGGCTGGTCAGCTTTTAAAATCCCCGCAGGACTGATGTCACCTCCTCCCCCCATGCCTACATTGCCGAGAGCGGCCATTCAGAGTTTCCGCAGCCACCGGGACCTCCGCTGAGCTGCGCATGAGTGAACCAAGCCTCAAGATCATTTGTGGCTTTGCGCATGTGCAGACACTCGTCCTGGGCGCGACTCAGAAGTAGTGATGAGCCGAACACCCCCGGGTTCGGTTCGCACCAGAACCCGCGAACGGACCGAAAGTTCGTACGAACATTAGAACCCTATTAAATACAATGGATGCGAACGTTCGAATTCTAAAGTGCTAATTATAACAACTATTATGCATGTTATTGTCCTAAAAAGGGTTTGGGAACCCGGGTTCTGCACCAGGGGACATGTATCAATGCAAAAAGAAGTTTTAAAAACGGTCGTTTTTCGGGAGCAGTCATTTTAATGATGCATAAAGTGAAAAAAAAAAAGTCAAATATTCCTTTAAATATCGTACCTGGGGGGTGTCTAAAGTATGCCTGTGAAGTGCCACGTGTTTCCCGTGTTTAGAACTATCCCTGCACAAAATGACACTTCTAAAGGAAAAAAAAGCCATTTAAAACTGCTTGCGGCTTTAATGTAATGTCTGGTCCCGGTAATATGGATGAAAATCTTTAAGAAAAATGGCATAGCTACCCCATGACCCCCCCCCCCCTACCCCAGCCCATTACCAGCCCCTTTGGGTCTTGTATGGATATTAAGGGGAACCCCGCACATAAAATAAAAAAGGCCCTATATACTCTGAACAGCCGTATACAGGCGGTGCATACAAGACAGGGACTGTAGGTTTGTTCTTATGTAGAATCTGTTTGTAATTTTGAACAGGTACATTGTTTAAGTGTAGCTCCAGCCCAAAAATCTATTTTTAAACTTTTTGGAAAACATAGGGAAGGGTTATCACCCCTGTAACATTTGTTTTGCTGTCTGTGCCCCTGTTCAGAACATTTCACCTCACTTTCCGTCCCAATGACAACTGTTTTTGAAATGTGGTGTTTTTCTTGAAACAAGGATTGCTGATAAAGCATCAGTACAGAGGAGACACCTTTCTCCCATATTAATTCTTACAGGAGAGAATTTTCCTTCCTAGGGGTAGATTTCCTCTCACTTCCTGTTGTCTTCTTGCGTTTGCAAGTAGGAGTCGTTTGTAAGTTGGATGTTTGAAAGTAGGGACCTGCCGTAGATACTCTGCAGAAATAGGCCCCTTAGTTGTTGGTGTTGGCACAACACTGTAAGCACTCACAGTTACTCTTGGTTGGTGCTGGAACGCCCTGCTGTCAACTATTATATCAGGAATTGTAATTACATATAATTGTTGAACAGTGGTAGTAAAAATTGGGCCTTTGATGGTGGTGCTGGTGCCACAACACTGTAAGCCCTGACAGTTACTCTTGGTGGGTGCAGCAATGGGCCCTGCTGTGAATTATTAGATCAAGAATTGTAATTGCATGCCCCTGTTGAACAGGGGCTGAAAAATTGGGCCTTTGGTGGTGGTGGTGGTGTTGACACAACACTGTAAGCCCTCAGAGTTACTCTTGGTGGGTGCAGGAATGGGCCCTGCTGTGAATTATTAGATCAAGAATTGTAATTACATGCCCCTGTTGAACAGGGGCTGAAAAATTGGGCCTTAGGCACTGGTGCCACAACACTCCAACCCCTCACAGATACTGTACTTGGAGCACAGCAATGAGCCCTATGGCAAATTATTGCTAAAAAAATTGTAATTACACGCCCCTGTAAAACAGGGGCTGAAAAATTGGGCCTTAGCCACTGGTGGCGGCACCCATAAACAAAAATGATCTTCCAAGCTATCATCATCAATCGTATCATTGAGGACTCGGAGGAGGAGGATAGCCAGTCAACATAACAGCACAGACACTCAGCATCAGCATCAGTCTTGAAGGGATGTGACATGTTAAAATCAATTAGTCTGTTATATCAGCATCAGGTGTGTGGTAGCTGGTGGTGATCCAAGACTGGTTCATCTTGATGAAAGTCAGTCGATCAACCGAGTCGGTGGACAGGCGCACCCTGTGATCCGTGACAAATCCTCCAGCAGCACTGAATGTGCGTTCCGAAAGAACGCTGGATGCAGGACAGGCCAGTAGCTCAATTGCATACTGTGCAAGCTCTGGCCAGTGATCCATCCTCAAGACCCAGTAAGCCAGAGGATTTTCGGTGGGGAAGGTGTCCAAGTCTGACCTTGCCCCTAGATATTCCTGCACCATGTTTATCAGACGCTGGCGATGGTTGCTGGAACCAATCATACTTTGGGGCTGCGGACTAAAGAATTGTCTGAACGCATCGGTCAGACGGCCACCTTCCCCACCGCTCCTTCTTTGACTGGCCGAAGCCTCAGCAACTCGTTGTCCTGGACCAGGAGTTTGTAACCTCCCAGTCTCTGGGAACGCGTTGCACAGACCTTTCTGCAAGGCCTCCCGGAGTTGTCTCATCCTCTGCTCCCTCTGCGACGGTAACATAAGGTCCGCAACCTTACCCTTGTACCGTGGATCAAGGAGAGTGGCCAGCCAGTAATGGTCCCTCTCCTTGATCCGAAGAATACGAGGATCCTTCCGCAGACTTTGCAGGATCAGGGAGGCCATGCAGCGTAGGTTTGCTGAGGCATTCGCTCCGGAGTCCTCTGGGTCACTAAGGACGACATGATCCGCAGTCACCTCCTCCCAGCCACGTACAAGTCCACTGGTTTCTTGGGACTGTAAATCATCCCTAAAAGACTGCTGCTGATGATGCTGAGTGCCAGCCTCCACCTCCATGCTGACACAATCCTCCTCCTCCTCCTCCTCCTCCTCCTCTTCCTGTGCGATGGGTGGGACAGAAGGAACACTGTCTGGGTAAAGGGGGCCTTGAGAGGCAAGGAAGTCCTCCTCTTCCTGCCTCTGTTCTGCCTCAAGTGCCCTGTCCATTATTCCACGCAGCGTGTGCTCCAACAGGTGGACAAGAGGTACAGTGTCACTGATGCATGCACTGTCACTGCTCACCATCCTCGTGGCCTCCTCAAATGGTGCCAGGACAGTGCATGCATCCCTGATCATGCCCCACTGGCGTGGAGAAAAAAAACCAAGCTCCCCTGACCCTGTCCTGGTGCCGTAGTCACACAGGTACTCATTGATGGCCCTCTGCTGCGTGTGCAGCCGCTGCAGCATGGCCAACGTTGAGTTCCACCTGGTGGGCATGTCACATATAAGGCGGTTCTTGGGCAGGTTCAACTCCTTTTGCAGCTCAGCCAGGCGAGCACTGGCATTATAAGATCTGCGGAAATGCACACAGACTTTCCTGGCCTGCCTCAGGACATCCTGTAAGCCCGGGTACCTGCCCAAGAACCGCTGCACCACCAGGTTAAGGACGTGAGCCACACAGGGCACATGGGTCAGTTGTCCCTGTCGGAGGGCGGAGAGGAGGTTGGTGCCATTGTCGCAAACCACCATTCCTGGCTTAAGCTGGCGTGGCGTCAACCACCTCTCGGCCTGGCCCTGCAGAGCAGACAGGACCTCTGCCCCAGTGTGGCTTCTGTCCCCCAAACACACCAGCGCAAGCACGGCATGGCATCTTTTTGCCTGCGTACTTGCGTAGCCCCGTGAACGGCTACGGAGCACCGCTGGTTCATAGGACAAACCACAGGAAGAGGCCATGGAGGAAGAAGAAGAGGAGGGGGTGGAGGAGAGAGGTGTGTCACAACCAGTAGTAGCATTTTGGAGGCGTGGCGGTGGGACAACCTCCAACACTACTGCACCTTGTCCTGCATCCTTCCCAGCTGCCAAAAGAGTGACCCAATGGGCCGTGAAAGAAAGGTAACGTCCCTGTCCATGCCTGCTGGACCATGAGTCAGCGGTAATATGCACCTTACCGCTGACCGCCCTGTCCAGCGAGGCCAAGACATTGCCTTCCACATGCCGGTAGAGAGCCGGAATAGCCTTCCGTGAGAAAAAGTGGCGTTTGGGAACCTGCCACTGAGGAACCGCACATTGCACAAACTCACGGAAGGGGGCCGAGTCTACCAACTGAAAAGGCAGCAGTTGAAGCGCTAGCAATTTAGCCAAGCTAGCATTCAACCGCTGGGCATGTGGATGGCTGGGAGTGAACTTCTTTCGACGGTCCAGCAGCTGGGGCAGGGAAATTTGCCTGCTAGAATCGGACGTCGGTGTACTGCTAGCAGAGTGGCCGCAAGTACTTGGCTGTGACACACCTAATTCTACACCTTCATTCCTCTCAGTGCATGTTTCAGAGAGGACTGAAGTTATAGTGGGGTTGGAAATCCCAGCTGATGCGGTGCAAGGAGAGGTCCGCTTTGTTCTTTGGTGTGGGTCTTTGAGGTAGGCTTGCCAACGAGCTGCATGGCAGGTCAACATATGTCTGGTCAGGCATGTGGTACCCAAGCGGCTGATGTTTTGGCCACGCGATATACGCTTGAGACATATGTTGCAAACAGCAGCTGTGCGATCTGATGCACTAGCCTCAAAAAAGGCCCACACCAAGGAACTTTTTGAATGACGGGCAGAGGCAGCGCCCTGCACAGGCGGAGCTCTGCGGTGTGATTCCGTCGGTGTACTGCCCTTACGCTGGCCACCAAAGGGCATCCTGTCTCGTTGGAGATGTGCCTCCTCCTCATCCTCCTCCTCCTCTCTCCTATTAGGCACCCACGTGGAGTCAGTGACCTCATCATCCCCTCCCTCCTCATCACTGGAGCCAATCTGGCAGTATGCTGCAGCTGCTGGAACATGACTGCCAGATTGGTGTCCTTCTTGAGCATCCCCTCTGTCTGCTCTCACCCTACTGCCTTCCTGTAGCTGGGTTTCATCATCAGACCCTTCGAAACGCTGGGCATCCTCCTGGAGCATGTACCCAACACTGTGCTCAAACAGTTCGGGGGACTCCTCAGGAGGAGGACATGGTGGGTCTAGGGAAGGAGTGACTGATGATGAGTCTGACATTGATACCAGGGAAGAGGACGCTTTGGCAGCTGCTTTGCCAGTACCCTGAGCCTGGGTGAGAGAGGATGAGGAGGAGGAGGAGGGCTTGGTCATCCACTCTACCAAGTCTTCGGCATGATGTGGCTCAACATGTCCAGCTGCGGAAAAGGACGACAAGCGTGTCCCATGGCCATGTGCTGATGACAATGCACCGCGTCCACGACCAGCACTGTTGCCCCCAGACACAGAGCCTGCTTGCCCTCTTTTATTGCCTCCTGACTGTCTGCCTCTCCTTGTTTGCCTTCCAGACATTCTAATAGATGGCCTGCAGGGAGATGGGAAAAAAGCAATAAGGGCTACCTTCAGGTGTCCTTCTCTGTCCCTTGAAACAAGGACTTGCACAGTGAAAGAAACTGACACACTCTCCCTACCTACAGTTTTCTGTCCCTAGAAAAAATGTTTTTTTTAAGCACAATATAGCACAAGGAGAATTCACTCACTGTCCTTCCAGGTCCCTAGAAACAAGGACTTACACAGTGAAAGAAACTGACACTCTCCCTACCTACAGTTTTCTGTCCCTAGAAAAAATGTTTTTTTTAAGCACAATATAGCACAAGGAGAATTCACTCACTGTCCTTCCAGGTCCCTAGAAACAAGGACTTACACAGTGAAAGAAACTGACACTCTCCCTACCTACAGTTTTCTGTCCCTAGAAAAAATGTTTTTTTTAAGCACAATATAGCACAAGGAGAATTCACTCACTGTCCTTCCAGGTCCCTGGAAACAAGGACTTGCACAGTGAAAGAAACTGACACTCTCCCTACCTACAGTTTTCTGTCCCTAGAAAAAATGTTTTCTTTCTCGTACATCACGGGACACAGAGCGACATAGTCATTACTAATGGGTTATATAGATACCGTCAGGTGCTGGCACTGGCAACTTCCAAAACCGGAAGTACCCTCCCCTATATAAGCCCCTCCCATCCGGGAGCACCTCAGTTTTTTGCCAGTGTCTAAGGTGTTGGCCAAGAAGAAACATATGTTTTTCACTGAGCTTGCGTACAGGTTCTTTTGGGCCTCAGTAAGCTATTCCGGATCCGACCAAAAAAGCTTCATAGCTAAACGGTCGGTACCCGGGCCTTGCAGAGAAGAGCAAGGTTTTGCCTGTAATGCTTCTCTTAGGAGAGCTGGACCCTGGGATCCAGAGCTCTGGTCATACCCACGACCAAGATGTTTTCTGTGCAGGGTGCTATACAGGTCCAGGGGAGTGGAATCCTTGGGAACCCGGTCCCTGAAGGTTTGATTACAATGCCTGCCGTGATAGGTGAAGTTTGGGCTTTTGTGGACCAAACAAAGTCCTGCGGCGGGGAACAGGTAAGTGGGGGCCCCCAGGAACTTGGTTCTATTGGGGGACCCCCAAGCCTAATTTGTCTTTCTGTCTGTTACCTAATGGTATTCCCGCAAAATTCTGTGCATGCCTGTAACTACTAAAAAAATGTAATAATTTTTAATGGTGGTCAAGAAAAAAAAAAAAAAAATTTTTTTTTTATATATATTTAATATATTAGACTGCGGTACCTGTGTTTGTCCACTAGAGGCCGCTGTGGAATGTTTTCTTGTCATGTGGACTAGCTTCTTCTCAGCAGAGCAAAGTCCAGGCAGATGGTGAGTTCTCTTATAGGAAACTGCTTCCTCTGCCATGTTGCAGTGCTCGTCCATCCCCCGGCCTGCGGGGGGCCCTGGCTCCTGTCCCTTGTTACCATATTTGAAATTAGCGCCGAAGGCGCACGTGCCCGCGTGCGTGCGCGTGCACGCGCCTCTATATATAGAGGTGAGCCGGGAAAGGGGGCGGAGCCTGGGGGATGACGCTCTGTGCGCGCCGCAGCGCTTCTGCGCATGTGCGGGCGTCCCAGCAGTTTTAAAAAAAACCACAATATTGTAGTGAGCTGGCTATGAAGTACAGAGACAGAGCTGGCAACATTTAAAGGCATACAGCAAGCGGTTGATACAGGCATCCCCTAGAAAGGCACATTAGTAGACACCAACTGTGATATAGCAGCAATTGTGCTAGACTATTCTCAGTAAAAGTGGTGTATTACGGCTGGAATACCTCAGCTTTAGGCTTAGGAATATGCTGTCCAGAAGCTCCGGAACTGAATCTTCCAGGAAGCGAAGGGGGTCTCATCGGGCTCGGAGGATCTTGGGCATACTCCTGCTGCACCAGTCTCCCCTGAAGTTCAGAGGTAAGTGACCGTAGAGACCCCGCAGGGTACTTGGTACTGTGGCTGTCCTCAGTTCACCTGCTCCTGTGTATGTAACAGAGGAGGTTTTTTCCTCAGCTCTGGGAGGATTAGAGAGAGAGATTGTCAACATTTATCGCTGCCTCCCTGTCAGGGAAAGCACGCCCGATCTCCGTCTCCTCCTTCAGAGTACCTGTTAGCAGAGCAACAGTCCCATACAGGGATCGACCTGCCTGAAGGGGATCAGGATGAGGTTGATTCTGTTATAGAGGAATCAACAGTGGGGGAACCTTTTCTCAGCATCTTAAGCTGAAAGATTATGGGTTCAGTCTCTGACTAACATGGTCCGATCAGCATTTAAAAATGCACCTTGCGGAACCATCAACCACTACTGTGTCCTCGTTGGGGTCGCTAGAAGCCCCCAGACTGTTTGTTCTTTTCCACTTCACCCTTTACTGAAAGGGCTCATTTACCAGGATTGGGAACGTCCTGAGAAAATATTTATTCCCCCAAGAGATTTCCGGTGGTCTATCCCATGGAGGATAAGTTCATCAAAAAAAAAAAAAAAAAAAAAAAATGGAAGGTCCCTACAGTGGACGCAGCCATCTCTTGTATGTATAAATCACTGACATGTCCAGTGGATAATGTCCAAATGTTCAAGAACCCAATAGATAAAAGATTGGAGTCCTTATGAAAATCTGCTTGGTGATACAACCAGCAGTAGCAGCTATTGGGGTCTGCTAAGCAGTGAAGGATCAGTTGAAACAGGTCTTGAGGGACTTGACAGATCAGCAGGCTTTGCCCTAGCTGATCTACCTAGAGCCTTAGGCTTTGCGGTTGACGCCATAGAGGATTCAGTCCATCAGGCCTCCCGCCTTACGCTGTCTATAGTACATATGCGTAGGCTCCTATGGCTCAAAAACTGGTCTGCTGAAGCTCCCTGTAAAGAATGGCTGGTTAGCGTCCCATTTCATGGTGAACGCTTATTCAGGGAAAACCTGGACAAATATATCCAGAAAATTTCCAGCGGTAAAAATACGCTCTTGCCGGTTAAAAGCAGAGTTAGAGGTCCCTCTTTAAGAGGCCTGCTTCTCCAGTCCCTGGGGCATCGGCTGTGTAACAGTTCCGACGGTCTCCTCGGTCAAATCCCGGGGGTAAAAAACAGGGACAGTAGCAGGGTAATGAGAAACCCTGGGTCAGGGGAGGTACAAAACCTCCCCCAAAGTTAAATTCATTGAAGCCCCCACTCAGTCGGGTGGGGGGAGGACTCCAGTTGTTCGCAAGAGACCTGGCGGGACACGATCAAGACAGATAGGTGCTCTCCGCAGTAGGTTTGGGATACAGTTTGGAGTTAAAAGACTCTCCTCCTTCCCATTTTGAGGTCAAACGTGCCAAGGGATCCCCGGAAGAGAGAGTCCCTCCTGTTGGCACTAGAACAACTATTGCTCCAAGGAGTAATTATGGAGGTTCCCCTGGAAGAATGAGGGTTCGGGTTTTACTCAAACCTCTTTACAGTCCCGAAGCAAACGCGGTCGGGAGGCCCATATTAATTCTAAAAGGGCTATACAAATTCCTGTATATCAGGACTTTCCGATGGAGTCGATCCGATCGGTGGCCACTGCCCTACAAGGGGAGGATTGGTTAGCCACGATCGACATCAAAGATGCTTATTTGCACATTCCCATCTTTCCAGTCCACCAAAAATTTCTACGCTTTGCAGTAGAAGGGCGCCATTTTCAGTTCAGAGCCTTACCCTTCGGTTTGGCCACAGCACCACGAGTGTTTACAAAAATTCTGGCCCTTTATTGGCCAATCTAAGAACACAAGGTGTAATGATAATGGCATATCTGGATGACTTGTTGCTGATAGACCACTCAGTGAAAAAACTAGACGTGGTCGTTCACAAGACGATCAAGTATCTGGAATCTCACGGTTGGATTATCAACCGAGACAAGTCAGCCCTAAAAACCAGTCAAAAGTCTGGAATACTTGGGGCTAAGGTTGGATTCAGGCCAGAGAAAAATATTCTTGCCTCGAGGAAAGGTGTTGTCTTTGAAAGATTTGATCCACTTAGTGGGTACAAAAAAGACAGCCGTCCATACGCCTGTATATGAGGCTGCTGGGAAAAATGGTGGCATCATTCGAAGCAGTACCCTACGGTCAATTCCATTCAAGGAATTTGCAAGGGGCCATACTGTCAGCCTGGAACAAAAAAGTTCAGGCCCTAGACTTACAATGTCCTTGTCCCCTTCCGTTCGCAAGAGCCTCCGTTGGTGGTTGGTTCTCCAGAATCTGGAAAAAAGGAAATCCTTCAGTCCGATTTCTTGGAAGGTGGTCACTACAGATGCCAGCCTTATAGGCTGGGGAGCAGTACTGGAGCAATAGTCTCTCCAGGGCAGATGGTCGGATGCAGAAAAGGCCCTGCCCATCAATCTCTTAGAGATACGAGCAGCCCGGTATGCCCTAGTAGCATGGACATCCAAACTCCAAGGGTCCCCTGTCAGAATTCAATCAGACAATGCCACAGCAGTGGCATATATCAATCATCAGGGGGGCACCAGGAGTCGTGCAGCCCAGAGGGAAGTAAATTACATCCTGAAATGGGCAGGAAAAATATGTCCCAGCCATATCTGCGGTATTCATTCCAGGAGTGGAGAATTGGAAGGCGGACTTTCTAAGTCGCCAGCAATTAGGCCCAGAGGAAGGGTCCCTTCACCCCGAGGTTTTCTGGACAATATGTCAGCGGTGGGGAACATCGGATGTAGATCTTCTAGCATCCAGATTCAACGCAAAGGGGGACAGGTTTGTCTCTCGGACAAGGGATCCCCTAGCTTGCGGCTCGGATGCCCTAGTGTTCCCTGGGGATCAGTTCAAGCTGATATATGCATTCACACCGCCACAATGGTTACCTCGATTACTCCGCAGAATCAGGGTAGAAAAGAAACCGGTGATTCCGGTGGCTCCAGCGTGGCCCCGAAGAGCGTGGTACGCGGAGATTGTAAAATTTCAGTGGGGAGTCCTTGGACTCTCCCACGTCGTCCGGCTTTCGCAAGGACCGATATACCACCCTTCCTTACCAGCCCTAGGTTTGACGGCCTGGCTATTGAAGCCCACATTCTAAAAAAGAGAGGGCTCTCTAATGCTGTGGTATCTACCATGATCAATGCCAGGAAGCCGGTATCCAGGCAGATCTACTATAGAATCTGGAAGGCGTACATCGCGTGGTGTGAGGCCAAGAAATGGCATCCACATAAGTACGTAATAGGTAGGATTCTGGACTTCCTACAGTGGGCTGTAGATAGGAAGCTTGCCTTGAGTACTATCAAGGGTCAGATTTCGGCCTTGTCAATATTTTTTCAAAGGCCCTTGGCTTCGCATTCACTAGTCAAAGCCTTTATACAAGGAGTGATGCGTATTAGTCCTCCGGTTAATATTCCCATATGTCCATGGGATCTAAACTTGGTTCTGTCGGTTCTACAGAAACAACCATTTGAACCATTACAGCATATTTCTTTGGTGCTTCTCACCAGGAAATTGATTTTTCTAGTAGCCATTTGTTCGGCTAAAAGAGTGTCGGAATTAGCAGCTATGTCCTGTAAGGAGCCATATCTGGTTATCCATAAGGATAGAGTAGTGTTACGTCCTCATCCAGCCTTTCTTCCTAGGGTGGTATCGAGGTTTCATTTGAACCAAGATGTGGTTCTTCCTTCTTTTTTCCCCAAACCTACTTCGGTAGAGGAAAAGTTATTGCATTCTTTGGATGTAGTAAGAGCAGTTAAAGCTTATCTAAAGGCCACTGCTCAGATTCGCAGAACGGATACTTTGTTTATTCTGCCGGAAGGCCCCAGAAAGGGTCAGGCAGCGTCAAAATCTACTTTAGCCAAGTGGATTCGACAGGTCATTATGCAAGCCTATGGCTTGAGAAGGAGACCGCCTCCGTTCAAAGTTAGAGCGCACTCCACGAGAGCAGTTGGAACTTCATGGGCAGTGCATCACCAGGCCTCCCTGGCTCAAATCTGTAAGGCCGCAACATGGTCTTCGGTACACACGTTTACTAGGTCCTACCAGGTGGACGTTAGAAGTCAGGAGGATGTCGCCTTTGGGCGCAGTGTGTTGCAGGCCGCAAAAGATCCTCATGTCTGATAGCGCTCAGCTTATATATGATGTATCCCCCCCCCCTCATTTGGCATTGCTTTAGGACATCCCATTAGTAATGACTATGTCGCTCTGTGTCCCGTGATGTACGAGAAAGAAAATAGGATTTTTATAACAGCTTACCTGTAAAATCCTTTTCTTGGAGTACATCACGGGACACAGAGCTCCCGCCCCTCTTTAGGGACACTTATTGCTTTGCTACAAAACTGAGGTGCTCCCGGATGGGAGGGGCTTATATAGGGGAGGGTACTTCCGGTTTTGGAAGTTGCCAGTGCCAGCACCTGACGGTATCTATATAACCCATTAGTAATGACTATGTCGCTCTGTGTCCCGTGATGTACTCCAAGAAAAGGATTTTACAGGTAAGCTGTTATAAAAATCCTATTTTTTTTAAGCACAATATAGCACAAGGAGAATTCACTCACTGTCCTTCCAGGTCCCTAGAAACAAGGACTTACACAGTGAAAGAAACTGACACTCTCCCTACCTACAGTTTTCTGTCCCTAGAAAAAATGTTTTTTTTAAGCACAATATAGCACAAGGAGAATTCACTCACTGTCCTTCCAGGTCCCTAGAAACAAGGACTTGCACAGTGAAAGAAACTGACACTCTCCCTACCTACAGTTTTCTGTCCCTAGAAAAAATGTTTTTTTAAGCACAATATAGCACAAGGAGAATTCACTCACTGTCCTTCCAGGTCCCTAGAAACAAGGACTTGCACAGTGAAAGAAACTGACACTCTCCCTACCTACAGTTTTCTGTCCCTAGAAAAAATGTTTTTTTTAAGCACAATATAGCACAAGGAGAATTCACTCACTGTCCTTCCAGGTCCCTGGAAACAAGGACTTGCACAGTGAAAGAAACTGACACTCTCCCTACCTACAGTTTTCTGTCCCTAGAAAAAATGTTTTTTTTAAGCACAATATAGCACAAGGAGAATTCACTCACTGTCCTTCCAGGTCCCTAGAAACAAGGACTTACACAGTGAAAGAAACTGACACTCTCCCTACCTACAGTTTTCTGTCCCTAGAAAAAATGTTTTTTTTAAGCACAATATAGCACAAGGAGAATTCACTCACTGTCCTTCCAGGTCCCTAGAAACAAGGACTTGCACAGTGAAAGAAACTGACACTCTCCCTACCTACAGTTTTCTGTCCCTAGAAAAAATGTTTTTTTTAAGCACAATATAGCACAAGGAGAATTCACTCACTGTCCTTCCAGGTCCCTAGAAACAAGGACTTACACAGTGAAAGAAACTGACACTCTCCCTACCTACAGTTTTCTGTCCCTAGAAAAAATGGTTTTTTTAAGCACACTATAGCACTAGCACAAAACACACTGACACTCTCCCTACCTATCCTTCTCTTTCCCTAAACTAAAGGAATCCAGGTTAAGCAAGAAAGAAATAAAAGTCACTGTCCCTGCCTATGCTGCTCTATCCCTGCTCCGGAACACACTACACTAGGCCGCCGTGCTGGCAGCCTTTTATAGTGTGGGGCGTGTACTAAACACCCTCAGCAATAATTGGCCACAGGCATCCTGCCTGTGGCCAATCATTGCTCTCCTCGCTGCCGGCGCTGTGATTGGCCAAGCATGCGGGGTCACAGTGCATGCTTGGCCAATCACAGCGCCTGGATGACACTGCGATGGCGTAGTGCATTGTGGGCCGTTCGCGTCACTCGAATTTGGCGCGAATGGCCCAATTCGTTCGATCTTCGTCGAACGATCGAACAGCCGATGTTCGAGTCGAACGTATGTTCGATTCGAACACGAAGCTCATCCCTACTCAGAAGTATGCAGCGTCCTGGAACGCAGAAGCGCTCCAGGCGCCATGAGAGGCCAATAAACTAGGGCCAGGAAATAGGGAGGAATAACAAGACAAACACAAAGAAAAACATAAGCAGCTGCCATGGGGAGGATATTGCCGATTCCAGACCTTGCCAGCCAGCATACGCAGGCATCCCCCCCCCCCACCACTGGGGTATCCATGCCTGAAGCCACTCACTCGCCGGCCCATGGGGCTTGCACCGCTGGATTGGTATGCCCGACTCAGGCCCCCTCAGGGCATATTCATCCGGACTGGACGCCATGAGAGCAAACGTAAGTGCATACATTGTAGGTCTATAGAGAAGGAAAAAAAGGAACGCAGTCCCTAGCTGTGAACTCAAATTTATGGGAATGGGGTCCTATAGTATTAAAGAGGAGGCGGGGTTAACCCACACGTAGGCTGCCATGGAGTCTGTCAGGAAAAATGTTTTAACTGGATGGTCCAAAACTGTTATGTCATGTAATTTTGGATTATGGCATGTGACTTTAACACACTGCGGTTCTGCAACAGCTGGATTTTGTGTGCGTGTATAATACGAGGGTTCTTCAAAATGTTTTGCAGCCATCATCATCACAGTGTAAGACAAACGTTATACTTAACTGCAAAGTTAGCCGGCTTGCCAGATAGACTAGTCACATGACACTCTAAGACACAGCCAATTACTACTCCTCCCACCCTCACCGTTTCCAACAAAAATATAAAAGTGCAGAAACTTTTAGAAGACCTCTCGTATATATTCTGAATACATATGTTTTACCAAATTTCTCACCTTTTCTTTTTCATATATTTTAAGGAATGTCCTAGTGGAGTTGTTAATGAAGACACATTTAAACTGATCTACTCACAATTTTTTCCTCATGGAGGTAAGTGTTTTTTTAAGAGGGTTTCATTAGAACATGTTCAAGGACAAGAGATCATAATGTGATTGGGGAGAAAAATTCTTATTCTTCTGTAATGAAAGTTTGGTTAAAAGTAGGGATGCACCGATACCGGTATCGGGCCGATACTATGCATTTTTGCGGGTATCGGTACTCACGAAAATGCTCCGATACCCTAACCCGATAACGCATGCAGTGCAGTGACAAGGGAGGTGCCTGTGCCCTCACCCAACTCCCTAACAACCTTCCTGCTCCCAAACCACCCCCCCAATTGATCTTCCTAGGCGTTAGGTATCGGTAATTGGTATCGGCGAGTACATGATGTCAAGTATCGGTACTCGTACTTGGTGTCCAAAAAGTGGCATCGGTGCATCGCTAGTTAAAAGTAAAAAAAATAATATTTTCATCTTGTGCTGCGCTATAATTGTACACGGTTTATTGGTATGCAAGAAAATATAACATTGGAAGACAAAAAACTTTAATAAATGATTAGGCCAAATTTGACTTGCCATAATTTTTTACCATATATTTTGAAGTAAGCATGGGAACTTTCAGGAAAATAGGATTTTTAACCTACCAGTAAAACCTGTTTTCCTGGAGAACAGTAGAGTAGCCTTTTTCAACCCTGGTGTGTCTTCAGGTTTCTTCAGGGGTGAAAAATTGCATACAATCCAGTAGGTGGATCACACAATTGTCATGGTTATGCAGTAATATTTGTCTCTCAGCTTACCTCTCCATGTGCTCAGATTAAGAGGCCAGCCACTCTCACCTGGCTGCTTAAGTAATCTCTCCTCTAAGCATGGCTCCACCCCAGGCGTACAGGCCTATCAGGGAACCTGTGCACTGCAGCTGTGTGTGTTAAGCTATTGTGTGTTTGGGTTCCTGCTTGCCGTGTGCTACGTCTGTCTCTGTTTTACCGATCTTAGCTTGTTCTCGACTATCCCCGTCTGCTTGTGACCTTGACCTTTGGCATGTCCTTTGTTTATCCTTGTCTGCTAGACGCCCCGACCTTTGGCTTATCCCCTCACTATCTCTTGTATCCTGACCTGCTGCTTTCCCTCTATCCTCTATAGCCTACTGTGAGTGTGAGCTGGAGGCCTTTGGGGGTTGCGACCTGGATCCAGTTGCAGCCCAGTCCATCCTCACCACTAGAGGCTCTGGTGAACACCTGCTGGATCTTAGACTCCGTGCCCTGAGGAATCTTGGACTCTAGCTCCCTGTGGGATCCCTGTTTGTGCTCCAGTGGACCTGCCTTCCTTAACCACACTGAGTTCCATCCGCAGCAGTCAGCCATAGGGTTCACTACCTTAGCAGTGCACTCCTGACCCCAACAGTGTGCATCTGTCACCTGACTTCAGGTGACCTGACAACAATGTTACAGGTTTTTATTGTGACTGCTGGTGTCCTTACCACCAGTGATGTCATTGGTTGATCAGGAGGGCACCCGACTCCTGCACAACATCCTTGTTTGCTCCTTCACTGCCCCTCCTTCAGCACGGAGATCTCAATAGCTGAATGAGGGAGACAGATTGAGGAAGAAGAGAACAGTTGGAATACTAGTCAGCAGGGATGGACTGGCCATGGGGACTACCGGGTGTTTCCCGGTGGGCCGATGGCTCAGTGGGCCGTTTTAAAAAAAAAAACAATTTTTTTGTGGGCCGTTTTTTTATGCAGAGTTCGGCGGCAGCGGGAGCGTGGCAGCAAACAGGGTATTTGGGGAAGGTGGCCAGCGAGGAGGGCAGTTGGATGTAAAAGCCGTGGAGGAAGAGGGCGAACAGGAGCGAGCGTGGCCACCCTGGCGCTCCCAGAACCCCGATTCCTCCACCTCCTCTCTGCTCCAGGAACCATGCGGCCTGGGCTTGAGGGCAGGCTGACTGGGAGCCCGGAGGAAGAGAACATGCGCTGCTGTAAGGAGCAGAGCAGCGAGAGCACCCCCCGGATCAAGAGGGAGACTCGGCGCTGCCGCCGCTGGCCATCAGGTACCAGGCATCCTACGCAAACATGCCAGAACACTGAGACAGCGGGGGGTGAGCAGAGGAGGGACTGCAGAAAGGGACAGTGCTATGTGGTCTGTCTCAGCCCTCCCCTCTGTCTCTCTGCCCCCTCTGTCTCTCTGCCCCCTCTTTCTCTCAGTCCTCCCCCTCTGTCTCTCAGTCCCCTTGTCTCTCAGTCCCCCCACTATCTCTCAGCCCCCTCCTCTGTCTCTCAGCCCCCCACTATCTCTCAGCCCCCTCCTCTGTCTCTCAGCCCCCCACTATCTCTCAGCCCCCCACTATCTCTCAGCCCCCTCCTCTGTCTCTCAGCCCCCCACTATCTCTCAGACCCCCCACTATCTCTCAGACCCCCTCTGTCTCTTAGACCCCCTCTGTCTCTCAGACCCGCCCTCTGTCTCTCAGACCCACCCTCTGTCTCTCAGTCCCTGTGTCTCTCTGTCCCCCCTCTTTTAGCCCCCCCTCTGTCTCTCAGCTCCCTCCCTCTGTCTCTCAGCTCCCTCCCTCTGTCTCTCAGCTCCCTCCCTCTGTCTCTCAGCTCCCTCCCTCTGTCTCTCAGCTCCCTCCCTCTGTCTCTCAGCTCCCTCCCTCTGTCTCTCAGCTCCCCCCCTCTGTCTCTCAGTCCCCCCCTCTGTCTCTCAGTCCCCCCTCTTTTAGCCCCTCCTCTGTCTCTCAGTCCCCCCTCTTTTAGCCCCTCCTCTGTCTCTCAGACCCCTCCTCTGTCTCTCAGACCCCTCCTCTGTCTCTCAGACCCCTCCTCTGTCTCTCAGCTCCCCCCTCTGTCTCTCAGACCCCTCCTATGTCTCTCAGCTCCCCTCCTATGTCTCTCAGCTCCCCCCCTCTGTCTCTCAGCTCCCCCCCTCTGTCTCTCAGCTCCCCCCCTCTGTCTCTCAGCTCCCCCCTCTGTCTCTCAGCTCCCTCCCTCTGTCTCTCAGCTCCCTCCCTCTGTCTCTCAGCTCCCTCCCTCTGTCTCTCAGCTCCCTCCCTCTGTCTCTCAGCTCCCTCCCTCTGTCTCTCAGCTCCCTCCCTCTGTCTCTCAGCTCCCTCCCTCTGTCTCTCAGACCCCCCCTCTGTCTCTCAGTCCCCCCTCTTTTAGCCCCTCCTCTGTCTCTCAGTCCCCCCTCTTTTAGCCCCTCCTCTGTCTCTCAGACCCCTCCTCTGTCTCTCAGACCCCTCCTCTGTCTCTCAGCTCCCCCCCTCTGTCTCTCAGCTCCCCCCCTCTGTCTCTCAGCTCCCCCCTCTGTCTCTCAGCTCCCCCCTCTGTCTCTCAGCTCCCCCCTCTGTCTCTCAGCTCCCCCCTCTGTCTCTCAGCTCCCCCCCTCTGTCTCTCAGCTCCCCCCCTCTGTCTCTCAGCTCCCCCCCTCTGTCTCTCAGCTCCCCCCCTCTGTCTCTCAGCTCCCCCCCTCTGTCTCTCAGCTCCCCCCCTCTGTCTCTCAGCTCCCCCCTTCTGTCTCTCAGCTCCCCCCTTCTGTCTCTCAGCTCCCCCCTTCTGTCTCTCAGCTCCCCCCCCTCTGTCTCTCAGCTCCCCCCCTCTGTCTCTCAGCTCCCCCCCTCTGTCTCTCAGCTCCCCCCCTCTGTCTCTCAGCTCCCCCCCTCTGTCTCTCAGCTCCCCCCCTCTGTCTCTCAGCTCCCCCCTCTGTCTCTCAGCTCCCCCCCTCTGTCTCTCAGCCCCCTCCTCTATCTCTCAGCTCCCTCCTCTATCTCTCAGCTCCCCCCTCTATCTCTCAGCTCCCCCCTCTATCTCTCAGCTCCCCCCTCTATCTCTCAGCTCCCCCCTCTATCTCTCAGCTCCCCCCTCTATCTCTCAGCTCCCCCCTCTATCTCTCAGCTCCCCCCTCTATCTCTCAGCTCCCCCCTCTATCTCTCAGCTCCCCCCTCTATCTCTCAGCTCCCTCCCTCTGTCTCTCAGCTCCCTCCCTCTGTCTCTTAGCTCCCTCCCTCTGTCTCTCAGATTCCCCCTCTGTCTCTCAGCTCCCCCTCTCTCTCAGCTCCCCCCTCTGTCTCTCTGCCCCCTCCTCTGTCTCATTCACTCCCTGACTCTTAGGCTGCTTTCACACTGGGGCGGGCATTGGCGGTAAAACGCAGCACTTTACTGTCGTTTTAGCTGCGCTATTCGGCTTCTAGCAGGTGCTTTTAACCCCCGCTAGCAGCCGAATTAAAGGTTAAATGTGCCTGCGTAGCGCTGCTGCCAAAGTGCTTTGCAGGCGCTTCAGCAGTGGTGGCCATTCATTTCAATGGGCAGGAGCGGTGTGTACACCGCCCCAAAGATGCTGCTTGGCCAAAGATGCTGCTTGGAGTACTTTTTTTAATGCCCTGGCAGAGCCCCAGTGTGAAAGCACTCAGGCTTTCACACTGGGACTACAGCGGAGGCATTTTTCAGGCACTTTACAGGTGCTATTTTTAGCCCAAAAGTGCCTGAAAAACGCCTCAGTGTGAAAGGGGTCCTACACTCACCCCCTCTCTTTTACACTCACTCCCTCTCTCTCACCCACCCCCTCTCACCCCCTTTCCCTCAACCCTCCCTCTCTCTCTCATTCCCCTCTCTGTCACCCTCTCATGATATACAATAATGGATGTAGGGGCCTTTTGGTGGGCGTGATTTTTTGAGGGGGTGGGGGGCAGCATTTTATTGAATTAAAGTGGGCTGGTCTGGATGAAGTCCAGCGCCAAATTTTTGTCCCAGTCCAGCCCTGCTAGTCAGTATCGTTGTACAAAGGTGTTTTTACTTAGGAAGAATAAATCACCTCTAATGTTGGGTGTCTTACATGTGTGGATGTTGCTGCATTATCTTTAAATACTTTAAATACTAGTCTCCTTATTTACATTTTTTTTTTAAAAACACTGCAATAGAGGACACAGCATACTCCCATCTGTTATGATCTCTCTATTGCTTGAAAAAAAGGTCACTATTTGAGAGTGGGAGGGGGTTACATAGGGAAATGTCACTGCAGCCTTTTTTGCCAATGTCCAAGCACCTGAAGGTAACTGCAAATAAGTCATAACGATTTAAAGATGCCTGTGACCTTTAGGCCCCTTTCACACTGGGGCGTTTTTCATGCGGTTTAGCGCTAATAATAGCGCTATTATACCGCATGAAAAATTCCTGCCTGTAGCCTTCAATGTGAAAGCCCGAAGGCTTTCACACTGAAGTGGTGCACTAGCAGGACCGCTCCAAAAGTCCTGCTAGCCGCTTCTTTACAGCGGTAAAGGAGCGGTGTGTTCACCGCTCCTTTACCGCGGGTGCCCATTGAAATCAATGGGACACCGCGGTAATACCGCCCGCAAACCGCGGCAATAGCCGCGGTTTGCGGGCGGTATTAACTCTCTTTCGGCTGCTAGCGGGGGTTAAATTCACCCCCCTAGCGACCGCATACCGCGGTAAGAACGACGGTATAGCAGCGCTGCAAATCGCGCTGCTATACCGCCACCGCTCCTGCCCGCCCCAGTGTGAAAGGGGCCTTACTGTAGTCCAGTTAATGAATTTTACCATAATCCTATTTTATCGATTTTTCATCTAAAAGAAAACCTCCAAAAATATATATATATATATATATATATTCAAATGTGCTACAAAATAAAAAAGTTTGGGGGAAAAAAATACCATGTTATCATTTACCACTAGAGGCCCCACGCTATAGCCAAATGACGGCTACAGCGCGGACCTACAATGCCGGGAGGCTGTCAATTGACGTCCACCCCTTTCCTCGTTCCCTGCGCGCGCATCGGGGAACTTCTGTGCCCACCGTGTCACGTAGGTGCCGATGCGCGTGCCTAGCGGCCGCAATGTCCGCCAGATAGGCGCGATCGGCATTTACAGAGCAAGGGACGTGGATCTCTGTGTGTAAACACAGAGATCCACATCCTGTTAGGGAGAGGAGACCGATGGTGTGTCCCTTGTACATAGGGACAACCATCGGTCACCTCCCCCAGTCAGTCACCTCCCCCCACAGTAAGAATCACTCATGAGGGAACACATTTAACCCCTTCCTCGCCCCTAGTGTTAACCCCTTCCCTGCCAGTCACATTTATACAGTAATCAATGCATTTTTATAGCACTGTTCGCTGTATAAATGTGAATGGTCCCAAAATAGCGCAAAAAGTGTCTGATGTGTCCGCCATAATGTCGCAGTCCCGATTAAAATCGCTGATCGCCGCCATTAATAAAAATGCCATAAAACTATCCCCTATTTTGTAGACGCTATAACTTTTGCGCAAACCAATCAATAAACGCTTATTGCAATTTTTACCAAAAATATGTAGAAGAATACATATCGGCCTAAACTGAGAAAATGTATATATATTTTTTTTTAATTGGGATATTTATTATAGCAAAAAGTAAAAAATATTGTGTTTTTTTCAAAATTGTCAGTCTTTTTTTGTTTATAGCGCAAAAAATTAAAACCACAGAGATGATCAAATACCACCAAAAGAAAGCTCTATTTGTGGGGAAAAAAGGACGTAAATTTTGTTTAGGAGCCACGTCGCACGACCACGCAATTATCATTCAAAGCGTGACAGTGCTGAAAGCTGAAAATTGGCCTGGGCCAGAAGGGGGTTTAAGTGCCCAGTAAGGCTACTTTCACACTGAGGCGCTGGATGCGCTGGCGGTATAGCGGCGCTATTTTTAGCGCCGCTATACCGTTTTTTTGCCGCGATTTGCGGGCGCTAGCGGGGGTATTTTAACCCCCGCTAGCGGCCGAAAAAGGGTTAAAAACGCCCACAATAACGCCTCTTTGCAGCGTTTTGCGGGCATTTTGGAGGCGCTACCCCATTGATTTCAATGGACAGGGGCGCTATAGGAGCGCTATTTTTAGCGCTCCTATTGGGCCTCAAAGATGCGGCTTGCAGGAGTTTTTTGACCCTCCTGCAAGCGCAACGCTCCAGTGTGAAAGCCCTCGGGCTTTCACATTGGATACTATTATGCAGCTTTTTTGGGGCGCATTGCAGGCGCTACTTTTAGCGCAATAGCGCCTGCAAAGCGCCTCAGTGTGAAAGGGGCCTAACTCCAGTAAGCATACAGTGACAGACTATAAAGACAAAAAAGTTTATTTAGTATAAAACTAGAACATCTTTGAAAAAAATTAGGGGCATTAAAGAAAACCTGTCACAGAAGAAACATGAAGACTTGCTGACTTTTTCTTTTAACATAGCAGCCAGGAAACTAAAATTTTCAGGATAAGATCAATGGCAGTGCTTATAATGATCATATCGGTTTAATTTGAGCTGCTGGTCCCTAAACAACAGACATTTATTATGGAATAGAACTCTGCCTTTGGGGAAGACTTTACTATTTGCAAAAGATCATTGAATTGTTGCCATAATCAACCCTGATTTTTATACTGCATATTCAAAGGAAACTATAACATTTTTAATCACTTTTAAATTACTTTTTTTTTTTTAACTGACGGTTATCTGGATTCCAAGAGCACTATCAGCATTTTAAAAACAAAGCACAGCAAAAGCTTTTCCTTTTTAGACTAACTGTCTCTGATACAGAATCTAATACGGAGTTGTATGAATGGGATGAGGCACTACTCGGAGTCATTCACGTCTAAATGTGAATTTAACCACTTAAGCCCCGGACCATTTTGTAGCTAAAAGGACCAGGCCCCTTTTTGCGATTCGGCACTGGGTCAGTTTAACTGACAATTGCGCGGTCATGCAACGTGGCTCCCAAACAAAATTTTGGCGTCCTTTTTTTCTCACAAATAGAGCTTTCTTTTGGTGGTATTTGATCACCTCTGCGGTTTTTATTTTTTGCGCTTTAAACAAAAATAGTGTCAATTTTCAAAAAATTCTATATTTTTTACTTTTTGCTATAATAAATATCCCCAAAAAATATGTAAAAAAAATATTTTTTTCCTCAGTTTAGGCCAATATGTATTCTTCTTCATATTTTTGGTAAAAAAAAAAAAAATCGCAATAAGCGTTTATTGATTGGTTTGCGCAAAAGTTATAGCGTCTATAAAATAGGGGATAGTTTTATGGCATTTTTATTAATATTTTTTTTTTTTACTAGTTATAGCAGCGATCAGCGATTTTTATTGTGACTGCGACATTATGGCGGACACATCGGACACTTTTTTTTTTTTTTTTAAATTCGCTTTATTAAAGTTTTCTGAGATACAAAACATGGCCATCGGGGCATACCCCGGCCTAACCTTGCACATTACCACGTGCACATCAAAGAAAGAAGAAAGAACACAACAAAAAAAAAAGGGGAGGGGGGGGGGGCGGGGGGGGGAGGAAAAAAAAAAAAAAAAAAAGGGGGGGGCGGAAAAAAAAAAGGGGGGACACCCCCAAAAACACAAGGGGACATAAAGAAAAAGAAAACAAAAAACAGATGACAACTTATCATCACATCTTAACGCTAAATATATCTAACTAACATAACAGGGACACCTCTCGGGATACACAAGGTAGGATTACAACAGGAGTTGTTATTCCTTGCAGGACCACTACTCGTTCCTAGATGTCTGGGTTGGGCTTATCAGGAGCATGCAGGGGTGGGTGCTTTGAATTTGAGCTATGCTTACACCTCCATTCATTTATTCAGAGTATGGACCTTAGCTCCTATCAGGACTGATGAGTGCGGAGGAGATCTGGTGAATTACTCCTCTTGGGGTCGGTCATCTGTTGTGGACTCCGAATCAGTCCACAGATGCCAGACTTTTTCATATTTTCTGGGACATCCACGAGACAGATACGTCGCTTTATAGAGGGGGACCACTGTATTGACTAGATGCTTCCATGAGGTCAGGGCTGGGGGGATGGCTGACCTCCACTTTAGTACTATGGCTTTCCTTGCGTAAAACAGGAGGATACCTATTAGGGTACGTGGGGCTTTGGCAAGTGCCAGTGGCTCCACCAGGCCAAGAAGGCATACACTAATTGTCAGGGGAATAGAAATGGTAGTTAGGTTATGGATGAATTGTGTTACCTCCCGCCAATATTCCCGAATCTGTAGGCAATCCCAGAATATGTGTGTGAAATCTGCAGGAGTATCAGAGCATCTCCAGCAGTTAGCTGTCAGGGCCGGGTATATGCGGTGGAGGCGTTGGGGTGTGTAATAGATCCTGTGGAGGATCTTGAATTGGATCAGTTTGTCCCTGGTAGCCACCAGCGGCTGAAATGGGTAGTCCCACACATCCTCCCAGTCCTCGCTGTCCAGCTCCTGCACCTCCGCCCGCCACAAATCACGCAGACCATCCAGACCCTCCTGGATGGACGGCAGGAGTGCTCGATAGATTCGGGACAGGGGCTTTGAGAGCTCGGCATCGTCCAGGAGAATCTCCAAGGTATCAAGCTCCAGCCGGAGCTGAACCGACTTGAACTGCGAGCTGAAGGCGTGGCGGAGCTGCAGGAACCTGAAAAAGAAAGAGTTCGGAAGCTGGAATTTATTCTTTAACCTATCGAATGTAAATAGCCCCAGCTCATCGCAGATATCCCTCAAATACTTGATGCCCTTACCGGCCCACAGACCCGGATCCTGCAAAGAGTGGAACTCCCTGAGCCTCGGATTGCACCAAAGTGGTGTGTTAGGGGACCACCTGGCCTTCGCCAAATTAGGTTTAATCACTACCGTGAACCATGCCTTAATGATCGCTTTCATAGCTAGGGTCGAGGGTACCACAGAGCCCCCTGACCCCCTATAGAGTGCATTACGAAGGGCCTCGAAAGATCCTAGGTGTGCCGCCTCCAGGACAACTGACGCATTGGTGTCGTCCGAAACCAGCCAGTTATGTGCATGGGTGAGCATTGCTGCTAAGTAGTAGGTGTGGAAGTCCGGACAGGCAAGTCCCCCCTGTGTCCATGGTCTACACAAAATCTTTTTACTAAATCTGACCGGGTGTGATTGCCACAAGAAAGAAGCCACTGAGGAGTCTAGTTGCCGGAGAAGAGACTTGGGGATCCATACCGGAGAGTGCCGTAAGGTATATAGCAAGACCGGGAGTAATTTCATTTTTATTAAGTTAATTCTCCCTATTAGAGATAATGGGAGGTTTGACCAAGCCTTCAGTTTTAGTTTACACCACTGCAGCACCGGGGACAGGTTAAGTTTGAAAAAGTCTTTAGTATTGGACGAGATATTTATCCCTAAGTATCTGATGGTATCTGCCCATTGTAGAGGCGAAGTAGGATCACTCAGCCTCCTTGCCCCGGGGTCTATGGGTAGAATTAGTGATTTGCTCCAGTTGGTTCTGAGGCCAGAGAGAGTCGCGAAACGGTCCAGAATCCGAAGCGCCCCGGCGAGCGAGGGACCGGGGTCCCCGAGGAAGAGAATCAAATCATCAGCATACAATGCCAGCTTCTCGGTCACCGAGCCGACCCGTACTCCAGACACCTCCCCCGACCTCCGCAGGGCCTCGGCCAGAGGCTCCATTACCAGGGCGAACAATGCAGGTGATAGAGGACACCCCTGCCTTGTTCCCCTCCTAATCGGGGAAGAGGGCGAGAGACTACCATTCAATTTGATACGAGCGGTGGGTGCCCTATATAGTAGGCCGATCCATTTCCGGAAAGTTGGGCCGAAGCCAAAACCCTCCAGAACCTGCATCATATAGGACCATCTGACTGTATCGAAAGCCTTTTCGATGTCGAGGGATACCAGTACCCGAGAGGCATTCTCTTCGGATGGGAGCTGGAGATGGGTAAAAACTCGCCTAAGATTAATGTCCGTGGACTTGCCCGGCATAAAGCCTGTCTGATCTATGTTGACTAGGGATGGTAAAACCTTCATGAGTCTATTGGCTAGTACTTTCGTGAGTATCTTAAGGTCATAGTTCAGCAACGAGATGGGTCTGTAGGATGAGCAACAGGTGGGATCCTTCCCTGGTTTGGGCAGCAGCACTATATGCGCCTGGTACATGCTGTCTGGAAGCCTGTCAGATTCCAGGCAGTCTGTGTATAACTGATTTAGTTTAGGAACCAGTAAAGTAGCGTTAGTTTTATACCAGTCCCCAGGTAGACCATCTGGGCCCGGGGATTTATTGTTGGGCAGGGAGTATATTGCGGCCTCTATTTCCAGACGTGTTAATGGCTTATCTAGCGCTATCCTGTCCTCCTCAGAGAGGAGAGGCAAAGTATTTCCCCCCATTTCCTCCAGCCCAGCAGCAGCTGAGCCAGAGAATGGGTCGGCATACAGGTTGCTATAGAAGAGATGGAATTCCCGCAGTATACCTTCGGGGTCCGTAACCTGGCAACCAGTGGAAGTCTGAAGTCTAGGGATTACTGTTTGGAGCGTAGGTTCTGCTACGAGGTTGGCCAGTAGTTTGCCGTTCTTGTCCCCTGACTCGAAAAGCTTGGCTACAAGCTTTCGCGCATCTGAGTGTACCAGCGAGGTGTAGTGGAGCTTCAGGTCTCTCCTCGTTTGGGCTAGGGTAGAATAATTTTCAGGCGTTGGATGCCTCGTGAAAAGATCCAAAGCCGCCCCCTCACTTCGTTCCAGTTGAGCGGTCTGTAACGCAAAGCCGGACCTCACTGCCTTGATAGAGGAGATGTATTCTCCTCTGGCATGAGCCTTGCCCGCCTCCCAGACCACGTCAAGGGAAGCCGATCCCTCGTTTGTCTGCCAGTATTCCTCGAGCCTGGGCCCCACCAGCTCCTGGACCTGTGGGTCAGCTATCCAATGGGATGCCAACTTCCAGCATCCCGGCTCGCGGGGGGTACCCAGACCCAAGCCAAGCTCTAGCGGTGAGTGATCCGAAAGACCTGGCGGGAGGTAGGAGACCGTTCTGACTTGAGACAGTGCAGAAGCCGACCCGAACATGAAGTCTATGCGGGACCCAGACCTATGTGCTGCTGAGATATGTGAATATGTCCTTTCCTCCGGATGCTTCCACCGCCAGAGCTCCTGGAGACCAAAGGTGTCTGCCTAGAGATCCAATTCAGGGGGGGCAAGTCTAAGGGGGTTAGTAGTATCTTTGTTGTGGTCTAGGATGGCATTAAAATCCCCTCCAACTAGAATATTATGGACCCGAAGGGGAGCTATTTTTGTAAGGACCGTGTACAGGATGGAGGAGTTAAATGGAGGAGGGACATACACATTAATTATTGCCCAACGTTGGGCAAACATTTCGAGGATAAGGATGACGTACCTTCCCCCAGGGTCCGTGAAGACCTGTTCCACTGTGCAAGGGAGTGACTTGTTCAACAGAACAGTCACGCCCCTCGCGTAGGAGGAATATGTGGCATGAAACCCTTGTTTGACCCATGCCCGCCTGAGTGTTAGGATTTTGCTACCCGTCAGGTGGGTTTCCTGGAGAAACAAGATGTGGGGTTTGTGGGACTGCAGAAATTTAAATACTAATGATCTTTTTACCTTGTCATTCAAACCCCTAACATTCCACGATATCAGCCTTAAATCCATACCCATTTGAAATAGAGAAGTTCAATAACATAAGGATCATAGAAGACCCATACCCAGTTATGTCCCGGCCATGGGCCCTCTGCAGAGGTAGTCCATAGGGTATAGCAATCCAGTGGAACTGGAGAGAACATAAAGTGAATACACAGGAGATAATATGTGAACCAGAGAAGTAGCAAAATTAAGACAACATAGTCCAGCAAGAAAAATAGTGTGGAGCCCGAGCAGGTGTGATAACTTATAAACAGCACAAATAACGCCCTACCACCTGGCATATCCCCAACTTTCGCCAAGGCAGTTTCTTACCCTTAACTTGATTGTAGATGTCGCCTTCTGGAGGCTCAAAGTCTCTGAGGCAACCTCAGCGTGAGTTCAACCTAGAACAGTAGGCGAGAGTGAGGGAACTTGCATCCCATTACAGTGGGAGGAGACCGACCCTCCGGAGCAGCAGGTCAGACCCTTCAAGTCGCGAGCTGCCCCAGGTAGAGACAAGTCGCCTGGTCCCTGACTTGGGAGTAAACAACGAAACCAAACAAAACAGGGGGGGTCGACTGTGTTTCACTTGTAGAGGTACGCTTGGGGTAACTCCGGTGTTTGCAGGAAGTTAAGAAGGATAGAGCAAACCAGGATGTGAAAGAATCATGCATCTAATAGATCAATGGGAGGAATCTTTCATTGCAGGGTGGTCAGCCAGCTATCAGCATCCGCAGGGTTGTCGAAGAAGCGGACCTCTCCACCATGTTGGACACGCAGGCGGCTGGGGTATAGCATGCCGTATTTAATGTTCTTGTCTCTGAGCCGCCTGCGGACATCATTGAAGGTCTTTCTCTTCCTCTGCAGCTCTGCCGAGAAGTCAGGAAAAAGAAGAACTGAGGCGTTGCCGTATTTGAGTGCGGCGTGTCTGCGGGCCTCAGAGAGGATCCTGTCCCTGTCCCGGTAATTGAGGAAGCGGACCAGGAAAGGTCTGGGGATATTCCCCGGGATGGCTCTGCCCGTAGGCACTCGGTGGGCCCTTTCAACAACGTAAGTAGGGGGAACATCCGTCAGGTCAAGTACATTTTTAAAGAACTCCTCCGCAAATACAGCAGGGTGGTCCCCCTCTTCTCCCTCAGGCAGACCGAGGACTCTGACATTGTTGCGTCGCAGCCTATTTTCTGCGTCGTCCGACTTTGCGACCAGGGACTGCACTGTGCGTTGTAGCTCAGCAATGGAGGTGGAGTGATTGGTCGCTAGATCCTCCGAGGCCGACACTCTTGACTCTGTCTCAGACATCCTCCCCCTTATCTTGTCTAGATCATTCCGTATGAAATTGCACTCTGCAGCAAGGTGGTCGATGCGTACCAGGAGCGAAGTCTTACTCTGCTCGATCGCAGCAAGGATTGTGGCCGTGTTATCATGAGAAGGCGGGGCCGCCCCCTCTACCTCCGGGGCCTCACCGGGGTCCATGTCCAGGCCGGCTAGCAGGGCCCGGATTCGCCCGACCAGGACGGGATCCGTGTGCGGGGAAGATGGCGGTGGTACCCGGGGGGGTGTGTGGGCCCTTGTGGCTTTAGAGCTCCCTTTGCCCTTCTTAGAGGAGGAGGGCATCTGGCAGGTTACACAAGAGTAGGATCTGCAGCCGTGCTCAGAGGAGGCTTTGGGAAACAGTGAGAGCCCAGCCAGGCTTGCCGCAGCGATCTAAACACAGGGGGGTCTCCAAGCACCCGTCGCTCAGCAGCCAACACCCGGCTGGCAGGTAGGGAGGATGTGAGGCTGGAGGTACAGGGGTGAGGGGGACTCTGAGCGGTGTAACACAGGCAGGCAACAGAGGACTCTAGGATCAATCATCCAGGCCACCCCAGCAGCAGGCACAGATCTTGCAGGGCAGCACACTAGGCCAAGGCAGCGGTGGGCAGAGAGGGCAGGGCGGAGGGATAAAAGCCAAGGATCCGAGTTCCGGAAGCACTCGCAGGGGCCTCAGGTCAGGAAACAGCGGTGCTTTGCAGGCCGCACTCGGCCGGACGAAACCGCAGCCTCCACGGACGTCCCCGACGGCCAGACAGGTCCCCGGGTCCCGCTAGATGGGCGGATGGGCAGGCAGGGGAGAGTGGATGACCCTCCTTACCTTCAGGTAGGCCTGAATTTGTTCGTCCAGGAAGGCCGGAATGGCAAGATGGCGGCGGCCGCGGACGAGAGGATCAATGCTGGGCAGGCGTCCCCCGGCA
Source organism: Rana muscosa (assembly GCA_029206835.1). Classification (NCBI taxonomy): domain Eukaryota; kingdom Metazoa; phylum Chordata; class Amphibia; order Anura; family Ranidae; genus Rana; species Rana muscosa. Next base: position 974,836,557 of record CM055118.1, on the reverse strand, counting down.
GAGCTGCTGCTCGATACTGGCCCAGGATGCTCCAGAGGACCGAGAGGGACCCGCTGGCAGGCAGGTAGATGCTTGTTCAGCTGTAGATTGTAAGGATGGCAGCGGATGGAATGTAGGATTCCCGGAGCTCCCCTCTGGCACGTCCGCCGCTGATCACATCAGGACACGCCCCCCCCCCACATCGGACACTATTTTGGGACCATTGTAGTTTTTACAGCGATCAGTGCTATAAAAATGCACTGATTACTGTGAAAATTACACTGGCAGTAAAGGGTTTACTGAAGGGGTTAAGTGTGACCTAATGTGTGATTCTTACTGTAGGGGGGCGTGGCTTGGCATGTGACGTCGTCCCTATACCAGGGAACAGACGATCAGTGACACTTTCACTAGGAAGCACGGGGAGAGGTTTGTTTACACTTACCTCTCCCCGATCTTCAGCTCTGTGACCCAATCGCGGGACACAGGTGGCAATCGGGTCCGCGGAGCTCAGGACCAGGTCACGAGTGTGCCGCCGGTGGCGTGCGACCCACGGCTGGGATCTTAAAGGGGACGTACCTGTACACCCTTGTGCCCAGCCGTGCCATTCTGTCAACGTATATCGTCGTGCGGCGGTCCTTAAGCGGTTAAGCTTGTACTATTGAACTTTGTAAACAGGCTTTTTTCAACAAAGTAGGTAGAAAGACTCAAAAAAATATGAAAAAGAGCTAATAATGTGAAAAAATTTGCTGCATATTATTTGTACAAATTATTCATATGCAATATTTCATAATTAACTAAATAAACCAAAAAGAAAATATGTTTTAAATATATTTTTTACTGTTCACTCTAAAAAATAAACAAGATAAAAAACCTTTATACATTCCCTTTAAACTAAGATATTCTGCTTTCCAATTTATTTATAATTCATCATCATCAGAAAAAAGAATACAAAGTACAATTCCCACACAATTTCCATATATTGAAAGAGAACGTTCAATGCACTTATGCACAGAAAACATCAAAAATAGCATTTGTAAGAAGTTTACATAGGTATCTTTTACAAAGGGGAGATCGGTGACTACCTATATAATAGATAGATTTTTCACAGAAGGGCAATGGGAGCACACCATTTTCTGTTTTCTGTTTTGCAACTCCATGATGATTATTACATTTATTAGCAAAAAGAAAATGTGTTCTACACAGGAATATAGTCATCTTTGACAGTTGGTTTATATTGCTGCCTTTAGGAGGGTTGGACACTGACAAACAAGCAAAACAAAAATTAAACCAGCCCCCATATAACTGAAGCGATACCTCACTCCCCCTCTCGCCTATTGTGAATGGCTTGTGTCTAGGGGTATCAGAGAGGAGAGTGCAGGAACACTACGCCAAGCTCTCCCCTCGTATGTGTATGAGGGTTGAGCAGAGTTACTTGAATTACCTCCGGGTCTGTTCACTGCATACAAAGCCTTAGTTGTTCTGTGGAGATGTGTCTGACAATAACATAGAGCCCCACACCAATCGAAAATCCAACACTCCTTTATTTCTTTTCTTGCAGGATGAACACAATCAGTTGAACTTTCAGTTATGAACAAACAGGGGTGTGGATACGAGTAGGCCCAGGCACAACTGAACTCTCCTATTCCTTTGCTAGCGAATAGGCCTAGCGCACGGTCTTTGCCACCAACCGTGAATTTTGGTCGCTGCCACCGACCGGATGAACCGTTGAGGCCCCTGCCACAGGCCTAATAGCAGGCCTCTGCCACTGACCTGAGTTGAATAGCTGGACCGCTGCCACCGGTCATTGAACATGAACCACCTTCCTCTCTGAACTTGGCCCCTGTTTGGGAAGATATCCCTCCGGGCGGTCTCCAGAGGTTAATCCGGCACTGGCAATCTGCTGCACCAGGTCTTCGGGTTGAGTCCCTCCTCCGGTCCCTTATGCCACTGGATTTGGGTGCCCCTCTCCCGGGGCCCCCTAGGACAATCCCTCCCTCGCGGGACCCAGCGGAAGGTACTGGGCCCCAGGCCTCCGGCTGAGTACCTCACCCCAGACTGTAGGTGTCTGGGATGGAACACGAACTCCCGGTGTCCAGGCCTAGGCCGCCTGGACCCCGTCCGCAAACAGCAGCCCTCAGGCTGAAGGTGCCTGGGACTCGAACCTCGTGGCGAAGATGTCCGCCCCCTTTATACCCTCTCCCAGGATGCACGGCGGGTTCCCCACCCCGCCGTACAACCGCTGCGAGAGGCCACAAAGGGTACGGCACTGCAGCGATGGTTCAACCCCGGCCCAAAGTGACAGCGCCACCTGCTGGGCCGCAGGGAACTATACATCACTGGTGTCTTCATCAGAATTTAAAAGTATATACCCGCTACACTCTCCCCCCTGGTTATTGGACGCTGGTCCCCAGTGTCTGGAGCAACCTATGCCCAAAGGGGCCATCATATCCAGAAACCGACTAACAAATTTCAAAAATATACAAGTTTTGAAAACTAACCAAACAGTTGTGCCTGAACCTGACATGAAAGGGGAGGGAAGGGAAACAAACAACACTTATCAACACTTTTGAAACACATGTTCACATCAACATTCCTTCCCACCCATCCTGACTAAGACCCACCCCATTCTCAGTGGTCTTGATGAGATGTTCTCCTGCAGAGGGGGAAAAAGAAACGTTAAACACACATATCCCTGACACATATGTTCGTGTGAGAACGAAAGAACCTCTCCGCAGAGAAACCCTTTCCTTCTATAAGTGTGTGAGTGAACAGTGAATATCGGTGCGCAACACTGCCACCTGGTGACAGTGCCGCGGTAACTGCACTGGTTGAAGATCTTCTCTTTCTTTTCTTTTTTTTCTTTTCGGCTCTAACTACCCCAAAGTCCATTAACACTTTGTGGGATGGAAGAATGAAGAACAAACAACTGCAACAGTCCTTCAAATCCTCCAGAGAGCACAACACCCATGGACACAGGTACAGTCACTGGGTTTTCCCAGGAAACAACTCCGGAAAGTTCAGCAGCAACAAGGCAAAGCAAGAACGGAGTCATTTTTTCCTCCTACAAATAGAACTTTGGGTGCAAGACAAGGGGTTTCAAGTGCTGGTCCATTGTCTCTACATGGTATTCGACATCCTCCCCTTCTTTGCGTCAAATTAACACCTTGTCTGCGTGGATATGCCGACCCAGCATCCATTCTGACTTGCAGTCCTTGAACTGTTGAGAGGCTTTAGGGGAACACGCGAGGTACCTGCGGGCATGTGGGACCTGAAGGTGCGTCCACAGGAAATCGTTGTACCAGCGTTCCCAGCAGACTTCCACTTCATATAGAAGCTCCTTGGGCAAGTAGGGGTACTCCCACCCGTACTCGTTAGCAACTTTTTGGCTAAAGAGGCGCTGTAATCTCACCAGCGGAGGCATAGTGGCCCGGTCCCCCTCAACCGGTTGGACGATGGCGTCCGGGTGACGAGGTGCCTTGATCACCTCCATTCTGGGCATAGGCGCCTGCAGCAACAGTCTCTTTTCCCCCGGTGCCAGATACAGGAGGCACCGGAGGTAGAAGGGCTTACTGGGGATGGGATCCCTCCTCAGGCGCTGGTGTCTCCACCCGGGGTGTACTATCCCCTGTAGACATGGGTGGATCCTTGACTTTGCGGGACGAGGAGAGAGGCATCTTGTCCCCGCCCTTCTTAGCGAAAAGTTCATCTATGATGACATCGTCTCCCGGATCGGAGAGCGACTATAGGTCGGAGGTGTCACACTCCTCCGTGGGCAGGTAGCCTGTAGTAGAGGCTGAATTGCTACCCCCCACGGGCACACAGGGCCGTGACTCCCCGACACCTCTGCCCCAACACCAAGTCCCTTTGCCCGGCTTACCTCGGCCCAAAGTAGAGAAAGGATGTCCGGGACTCTTCCAACCGGATCCATCCGGGGCGGGCGTAGGCGAGCAGGGTGATCCACCGCGACTGCTGGATGGGGTAACCAAACCGGTCTTCCTCTTTGGCGGTGGATGCTGGGAAACAGTGGTGACCGAGTCAGCATCCTCGGATTTCTCCCGTAACTCTGTGATTGCGACCTCCCCTGCGGTCGCTGCAGTGCGCACAGGGATGGCTGTAAAAGCAGCGATTCTTCCTTCTTGAGTGGTGTGGCCTGTTGCGCAGTTGAGGTGGATGGTTCTGGGGTTCTCAATGGGTGGTTCCACCTCAAATAGGAACTCTCCCCAGGCCTCGCAGCGCCCGAACGGCTTCAGCTGACACACCAGTCCCGAACAGCCGGGACAAATCAAACCCAGGGCCTCAACGTCCATGCATGAGTACAGGGCGAATCGTCCCCGGGGCTTTAGCCGAATCCCCGTATCCGTTATCGGAGCAGCAGTAGTCAGACTCGTGGTAGTAGGATGAATGGGAATCCACGATACATTGGTGAACATGGCGACTCTCTGCTGATCCATTGCGCACTGCCTTGTTGGCGCCAAAGTCCCCACGTGTAGTCCTTCACACGATTGGACTCCTCCCCTCTTGCACTCCAGTTTGTGGGCTTTCTCCTTCCCTGGGTCACGCCCATGAACTGAGCAGGGAGGGTGTGCCTCATGGCGCAGTGGCCAACATGGCCGACCTACTCGGAACTCTTTCGGGCAGACACTTTCAAATTCCAACAACTCCAGCTCCATTGTAGCACGAACACATCCCGGACCAGAACCCCCACGTGTAGCGATACCTCACTCCCCTTCTCGCCTATTGTGAATGGCTTGTGTCTAGGGGTATCTGAGAGAGGAGAGTGCAGGAACACTACGCCAAGCCCTCCCCTCGTATGTGTATGAGGGTTGAGCAGAGTTACTTGAATTACCTCCGGGTCTGTTCACTGCATACGAAGCCTTAGTTGTTCTGTGGAGATGTGTCTGCCAATAACATAGAGCCCCACACCAATCGAAAATCCAACACTCCTTTATTTCTTTTCTTGCAGGGTGAACACAATCAGTTGAACTTTCAGTTATGAACAAACAGGGGTGTGGATACGAGTAGGCCCAGGCACAACTGAACTCTCCTATTCCTGCCACCGGTCATTGAACATGAACCACCTTCCTCTCTGAACTTGGCCCCTGTTTGGGAAGATATCCCTCCGGGCGGTCTCCAGAGGTTCATCCGGCACTGTCAATCTGCTGCACCAGGTCTTCGGATGAGTCCCTCCTCCGGTCCCTTACGCCACTGGATTCGGGTGCCCCTCTCCCGGGGCCCCCTAGGACAATCCCTCCCTCGCGGGACCCAGCGGAAGGTACTGGGCCCCAGGCCCCAGGCCTCCGGCTGAGTACCTCACCCCAGACTGAAGGTGTCTGGGATGGAACACGAACTCCCGGTGTCCAGGCCTAGGCCGCCTGGACCCCGACCACGAACAGCAGCCCTCAGGCTGAAGGTGCCTGGGACTCGAACCTCGTGGCGAAGATGTCCGCCCCCTTTATACCCTCTCCCAGGATGCAGGGCGGGTTCCCCGCCCCGCCGTACAACCGCTGCGAGAGGCCACAAAGGGTACGGCACTGCAGCGATGGTTCAACCCCAGCCCAAAGTGACAGCGCCACCTGCTGGGCCGCAGGGAACTATACATCACTGGTGTCTTCACCAGAATTTAAAAGTATATACCTGCTACATAACCTTACCTCCAGCCGTCATGCCTAATTTTTTTGCTAGTGTCCTAGGTGGTTGGACACTGAGCTTTGAAAATGAGGAATAGTCTCTCTCCCTTTTTTTCCTGTGCTGGAGCAAATCGGAGCATGCTTTAATGAGGTTTCTCTGGATTAACTGTGGGTATAGGATAGTATATATGTGGGATTTTCTATTTTTTTTTTTTTTCTGTTGGTTGAACTTATTGGACTTGGTGCTTGCTGCAGGGCACTCCTTCTAGCCAGTTGGTATGACACAGTGATGTCGTCTCTCACTATTCATTTTTTGTATAAGTATTGCCTTCTGCTAAATTATATTGCCATCTCTTCAGTGCAGCTCGGGAACCCCACCAGTTTCCCATTAAGGTGGTGAATTGTGATTATGTCTGTTAAATGACTTTCACTGGCAGACATATGAATGCTGTGAATGCTAGTAAAGAGCCATGGCACAGTCTTTAGTGACTCCAACTATGCATTTTGTCAGTATTGCCTTTTGGCTGTAATACGCAGATAGTCCCTCAGCATAGCTTTTAATTAATTTGGCTTTTACCCCACTACTGTGGTGATTTGTGAATGCCACTTTACTTTATATGGTTGAAGCTACCTTACGTGTATTTACAGAATGTTACAAAAGTGAGTACACCCCTCACATTTTTGTAAAAATTGTATTATATCTTTTCATGTGACAACACTGAAGAAATTATACTTTGCTACAATGTAAAGTAGTGAGGGTACAGCTTGTATAACAGTGTAAATTTGTTGTCCCCTCAAAACAACTCATACAGCCATTAATGCCTAAACCACTGGCAACAAAAGAGAGTACACCCCTAAGTAAAAATGTCCAAATTTGGCCCAGTTAGCCATTTTCCCTCCCCGGTGTCATGTGACTCGTTAGTGTTACAAGATCTCAGGTGTCAATGGGGAGCAGGTGTGTTAAATTTGGTGTTATCGCTCTCACTCTCTCATATTGGTGACCGGAAGTTCAACATGGCACCTTATGACAAAGAAAAAAAAGAATTGTTGCTCAACATAAAGATGGCCCAGGCTATAAGAAGATTGCCAAGACCCTGAAACTGAGCTGCAGCACGGTGGCCAAGACCATACAGCGGTTTAACAGGACAGGTACCACTCAGAACAGGCCTCGCCATGGTAGATCAAAGAAGTTGAGTGCACATGCTCAGCGTCATATCCAGAGGTTGTCTTTGGGAAATAGACAAATGAGTGTTGGCTGCATTGCTGCAGAGGTTGAAGGGATAGTGGGTCAGCCTGTCAGTGCTCAGACCATATGCTGCACACTGCATCAAATTGGTCTGCATGGCTGTCATCCCAGAAAGAAGCCTCTTCTAAAGATGATGCCCAAGAAAGCCCGCAAACAGTTTGCTGAAGACAAGCAGACTAAGGACATGGATTAGTGGAACCATGTCCTGTGGTCTAATGAGACCAAGATAAACTTATTTGGTTCAGATAGTGTCAAGCGTGTGTGGGGGCAACCCGGTGAGGTGTACAAAGACAAGTGTGTCTTGCCTACAGTCAAGCATGGTGGTGGGAGTGTCGTGGTCTGGGGCTGCATGAGTGCTGCCAACAATGGGGAGATACAGTTCATTGAGGGAGCCATGAATGACAACATGTACTGCAGGGGCGGAACTATCACCATAGCGACCCACGCGGGAGCCGAGCCGTGAAGCTGTGGCACGCCACTTGACTGCACTGGTTGCTAGAATCGCCGGCTGCCCAGCGCCTAGCAACCAGTGACGTCAGAGGCCACGGCTGCCCCAGCATTCAGCACGTGCTGCGGCCGCCCCAGCGTTCAAAAGGCAGCGCAGCCGCTCCAGCATTCATAGCACGCAGCCTCTGCGGCTGGAAAACGAGCTTGGCTCCACCCACCTCTGCCATCTTCAGACAGCTTGGCTCAGAGGGAGGGGAGCGAGCGGAGCGAAAGGAGCGTTTCTGAAAAGAGCTGTGTAGCAAAATACTGAAACTGAGAATAGGGTTTGGGTCACTTTAAATGTGACAGCAAATATTAATTCCAGGAAATGTAGAGACAGAATGTCTACTGATGTCTGGGGTAATTGGGGTCTGAGGCAGCTTTCCATTCACCTATTGTTCAGTGTGTTAATGAACCCACCTATTATCTGCTACGGGATGTAATTACACTCCTAGTAATGTGTCTGGCATGGTTTTATTGTTATGGGTAAATATGTGGAGCACTGTCCATGTGGTGACAAACTTCTCATGCATACCAAGTCTGTTAGAAATAGCTCCAGGTAATTAAATCACTGTCATCTGTTAGTTTCTGAAGGGAATGCCCCTGGAAAATGAGTGAAGAAACCCCTTGCATGGGGAATGATATAAAAAGCCAGCTGTGGCTAAATAAAGGGTTGATTGACTCCCAGAACTGTGTGTCGTCCAGTAACTGGGGGGTAAGAGGTTGCCTTGGATAAGTTAGTACTTCCTCAGCTTCAAGGATTTCCCAGCGGACATTGAAGATCCGCTACACTGGTTGGCAGCGGTGGGATTAAAGCCTTGCAGCAAGAGGAAGCAGTGTTCGTGCAAATTTGGTTACACGAATGGAGACAAACTATGCTGGATTAAAACGAGCAATGTTAAAGGATTTGCTGGAAGCAAGAGGGAAGATAGCCAGCAATAAAACCAAAGCCAAGCTGATTGCAGAACTGACCAAGGGGGATCGGGCACGCAGTATGGCTACAGAAGCCATGGAGACCGAGTTTGACCAAGAAGTGAAACGCAGGCTAGCGTTTTATGGAGAAAACCCCTCGACAGAGCTGGTAAGGCAACGTTAGCCCAAGTGGATGCCTTTATCACAGCGAGAGAAGAGCGGGAGACCCAACTCCGGCTGGCGGAACAGAGTGCCTCTGAGAGACGGCTAACGACTACACCGACACCAGAGACAAAACTAAAAGTACCCCATGATGCCTTTAAAAAGTTTGTGGAAGCAGAGGAAGAGATCGATAGCTTCCTGCAAGATTTTGAACGACAATGCAAGCTGTACCAAGTACCCCAGACAGGCTGGGTACGGATCTTAGCTGGTAAGCTGTCAGGCTGTGCAGCAGAAGCCTACAGAGCCGTGCCAGAGTAGGAAATTGCAAGCTATAGCCGGGTAAAGGAAGTTATTTTGGCAAGATATGCCATCACCCCAGAAGCATACAGGAGACGCTTCAGGGAAACAAAGAAACAGGAGAAGGACTCCCACACCGAATGGGCTTGCCGAATGCAGAGGGCAGCCCTAGCTTGGCTGCAAGCCAGTCAGGCAACCACAGCAGACGTGATCACCCAGCTGATTTTACTGGAGCAATTCTTTAATGGACTAAACCCAGAGGTACAGGAGTGGGTAAGGGACCACAAACCTACCACTCTCTCTGAAGCGGCCAGGCAAGCTGATGAATATCAAGATGCCCACAGGCCATCACAGACTAGCTTCCGACCAAACACCAGACCACTGAACAATAACCCAGGGCCACCAGCTACACAATGACCCGGGCTAATACCTAACCCCCCTGTAAATCGATACCTCAGGCGCAAGGGAGTGCAGTGCCATTCGTTCAAGCAATTTGGGCACTATCAGAGAGACTGCACTCAGAACCAGGACCAAGCTGCATGGATTCAACCAGGGCCACCCCCTCCAGCACAGGCTGCCATTCATTGCTATCACACGGAAGTGGCCCCAGACAAGCGCGGAGCTGAAGAATTGGAGGAACATTGGGGCGTCTTGCACGAGGCTGATCCAATACAAGCAGCTAACCGGGACAACAGGCAGCAACACAGGCAGACTGTCTGGGTCAATGGAAAGGTAGCCAATGGCCTACGTGATACTGGCACCACCATGACCCTACTACAGAAGAACCTCATCCCAGAGAGCCAACACACCGGAGACACTGTAGCCGTAAGAGTAGCGGGAGGCACTGTCTTCCGGCTACCCGTTGCCCGTGTTCACCTGGATTGGGGGGTTGGTTCGGGACACGTGAATGTGGGGGTGATGAAGGATTTGCCAGCGGATTTACTACTGGGGAATGATTTGGCCCCCTCGTTTCTGCTTACGCACCGATGGGCCCCGCTGAAGCCAACCCAGTGACTACCTGTGCCCAGACCGGTGCTGCTGGAACCGACCCACGTGTTGCTGAGACCCGGGTAAGACTATCTTCCCCGACATGTACCGTAGATCAGGCACAATATCACAGTCTAAAATTGGAATGTGACAAGTTGGCCAGTGAGAAATCTGAGATGCAACGACACTACGTCATGTATTATGAGATGTCCCATGGCTTGAACATTGAAATGCACAAACAGGCTGAAATTGTCAAAAGGTTAAATGGGATTTGCGCCCAGGTTTTGCCTTACCTCTCCCAAGAGCATCAGCAACAAGTTTTGGGAGCCATTGAGAGAGCAAAGCAAGTGACTGTTCCAGAACTGAATTCCATTATTCGCCCTGCAACCTTACAACTTCACCATCAGCTACCGACCCGGGAAACAGAACGACAATGCTGGCGGATTATCGCGCCAAACTGAACTGGGAAAGTGATCCGTTAGTACTCCCCGGACATCCCCAAGCCGATCCGTTAAGGATCAGACTGTGTATGCCGACTTGTGGGTAAGGGGGAGCAGTGTAGCAAAATACTAAAACTGAGAATATGGTTTGGATCACTTAAATGTGACAGTAAATATTAATTCCAGGAAATGTAGAGACAGAATGTCTACTGATGTCTGAATAAGTAAATTGGGGTAATTGGGGTCTGAGGCAGCTATCCATTCACCTATTGTTCAGTGTGTTAATGAACCCACCTATTATCTGCTACGGGATGTAATTACACTCCTAGTAATGTGTCTGGCATGGTTTTATTGTTATGGGTAAATATGTGGAGCACTGTCCATCTGGTGACAAACTTCTCATGCATACCAAGTCTGTTAGAAATAGCTCCAGGTAATTAAATCACTGTCATCTGTTAGTTTCTGAAGGGAATGCCCCTGGAAAATGAGTTAAGAAACCCCTTGCATGGGAAGTGATATAAAAAGCCAGCTGTGGCTAAATAAAGGGTTGATTGACTCCCAGAACTGTGTGTCATCCAGTTACTGGGGGGTAAGAGGTTGCCTTGGATAAGTTAGTACTTCCTCAGCTTCAAGGATTTCCCAGCGGACATTGAAGATCCGCTACAAGCTGCCTGACGGAGCCTGCCTGCCTTGCTGTGAGACTGTGAGTGACTGCTATGCACCTGACATGACCCTCGGCCTTACCTTGTAAGTAATTTGCTGTGCCAATAAACGCAGCCACTGTGCCCATCAAATGCAGCCACTGTGCCCATTAAACGCAGCCACTGTGCCCATTAAACGCAGCCACAATGCCCAAATGCAGCCACTGTGCCCATCAAACTCGGCCACTGTGCCCATCAAACTCGGCCACTGCGCCCATCAAACGCAGCCACTGTGCCCATCAATCACAGCCACTGTGCCCATCAATCACAGCCACTGTGAACATCAAACGCACAGGGGGCTGTTTGCGGGGGGGGGGCACCATACAACATTTTGCTATGGGGCCATGTGATTTATAGTTACGCCCCTGATGTACTGTGAGATACTGAAGCACAGCATGATCCCCTCCCTTCGGAGACTGGGCCGCAGGGCAGTATTCCAACATGATAACGACCCCAAACACACCTCCAAGACGACCACTGCCTTGCTAAAGAAGCTGAGGGTAAAGGTGTTGGACTGGACTGTAGCAAAGTGTAATTTCTTCAGTGTTGTCACATTAAAAGATATAATAAAATATATAATAAAATATTTACAAAAATGTGAGGGGTGCACTTACTTTTGTGAGATACTGTATATATGTAATCTTTTTGTCTCTGAACTCTGCACATTTCATATTAGTTTCAGAGCCATGACACCTTCCCCTGCAGTCTTTCATTAGATGCTTTTTGTTTAGCGCCTTGTGTAATATAAATCAGCAGAGTATAATCCCGACACTTACATTTGCTTGATGTATTTAGCAGTCTGAGCAGTGAGTTGCAAGAACTGTCACAGTATTATTTTCGGGATGGCTATATTTTCTAAAATTCCTTTCCTTTTTAATGAGGAAATTGCTCTGTCTGAGGTAAAGCAAGGCCAATGTCATCTTCAAGGGGGAATGTTGCACCTTCCTTTCCCCGCCCTTTGGCTTATAAGGAAATCTCTTCCCACTCCTACTGCTTTTTTCAGTTGCACTGTGCATGTACCAGTCTCTGGTCTTACACAACTGCCTGCCTTCATTGAACTGATCACTTCTGGCTGCCTGCCATTGTCATCAAACCCAAATGCCTGCATCTGTGAGAACACGAACCTCATTTTGGATGTATGTGTTCTTTAAGATTTCATGCACACTGCCTGTTTAGCCAAGGTGGTTGAGTCTCCAGGGTTTAGCTGTGGCTGGAGGGCACAAGTCCAACATCCAGGCCCATTGCTGGCAGCTTGTCTTAACCACTTGCCGACCGCTGCACGACGATATACGTCGGCAGAATGGCACGGCTGGGTATATCAACGTACGGGTACGTGGCCTTTAAGACGCGGCATTGTGGGCGCGCGTGCCCCTGCCGTGAGCTCCGTGAGTGTGACCGCGGGTCCAGCGGACTCCCGCGATCGTCTCGGGGGATGTAAACAAGCATTTCCCCGTTCTGCCTAGTGACAGGACACTGACCACTGCTCCCTTGATCGGGCGGGAGCGGTGATCAGTGTCGTGTCACACGTAGCCCATTTCCCCCACAGATAGAACACATCCCTAAGACACATTAAAATTATTAATTAAAATGCCATAAAACTATCCCCTATTTTGTAGATGCTATAACTTTTGCGCAAACCAATCAATGAACGTTAATTGTGGAAGAATACGTATCGGCCTAAACTGAGGAAAAAAAAAAATTTTTATATATTTTTTGGGGATATTTATTATAGCAAAAAGTAAAAAAATATTTATTTTTTTTCAAAATGGTCGCTTTTTTTTATTTATAGCGCAAAAAATAAAAACCGCAGAGGCGATCAAATACCACCAAAAGAAAGCTCTATTTGTCGGAAAAAAAGAAGGATGTCAATTTTGTTTGGGAACCACGTCGTACAGCCGTGCAATTGTCAGTTAAAGCGACGCAGTGCTGAATCGCAAAAAGTGCTCTGGTCTTTGGGCAGCCACATGGTCTGAGGCTGAGGTGGTTAAGCTCCCCAGCTACCTCTTAAGTAGAACTTAACTTAAGTAGAACAAGTGTTTAAGTGGGTCATTGATGAATCTAACATGTTTCATATTATTTCCAGTCTGAATGACCTTATTTGCTCTGAAAGGCATCTAGAAGACCAGTCTGATGAACCACATATTGGGTCTTCTATGACTTATCTTGATGCAAAGATCTTCCCTGTTTCCTCCTTTCTGGAAAATATTCTGTGTGAAGACTGGGAATCTCCTTTTCTGTCATTGTTTCCTCTAAAACATATAGAGATTTTGCTTTTCCATTGAATAGCAAATTCCTTTGTAAACTTTAGGGGCTTCACCGATGCTTAATTAGAATCCCTTCTTATGTCGCGGTTTATATTTACTGCTACAACTCTGCTCTCCTTTCATGGAAACTTTAGTGTGTGACACCGTGTCTCAATGGATCACATCTTTTGTGAGTGGTTTCTTTGACGCAGATTGTAACGGGAGGGCCCGTGAAACCCAGAATCTCTTGAAAAGTATGAGATACCCTTGCTTTAGCTCCCCATGCACCTCTTATGTCTAAATCACCCTGAGGGGCATAGGGTGACTTAAAAATTATATCTTGGACTACTTCAAAATGGGACAGTAATATTCATTAACAATATCTCTCAATAAATATGAAGATGTATCCCCTGTGTGCTGTGAGGTCTATGCACAGGAAGTTACTCCTAATATGGGCATTCCAGGATATATGTAAAGACTGACTGATTCATGCTGTTAGAAGGTGCTGATGTTGTCAACTCCAGCCACCTGTCTGTCTGTTGTAATGTAAATGAGTCCAGGCTAACTTCTAAGGATCTTTTCATGGTGGCTTGTGCTAATTGATCCTGTATTGTATGAAGGAGTCCTGTGATAATGTGTATTGTAGTTTAGGAGACAGCCAGGAAACTCAAAGGTCATGTCTCAGAGTTATTTGGGTTAATTTGAGTTAATGAACTCACCTGTTGTCTGCTAAGGGATGTATTGACACTCAGAATAATGTGTATTGGGGGCTCGTTATGTAACCATTGTGTGATGTTGTGGGTGGATCCGGGTCATTGTTCATGTGGTTACTGCAGTATTCTCAAGTGTATATAAAGAGCCTGTATTCCTTCCAATAAAGTTCATATTCCTGTTTGACCTTCAACACTGAACTTTCGTCTCATAATTTGGGGGAGAATTATTCGTATGGGGTCTTATTCGGCTGGTTAGATTGTCCGGTAGCTGCCTTGGTGTTCGGGAATGGAATATCCTAAAGGACTTTAACCCCTTTCATACTCGGGGTGTCGTTACACAGATCAAGACCATTGAGTTTTTTACAGCTTCTTCAAAAATTTGTGAAGCTACAGTCTTGCATGGCAGTTATGTCAAGTCCATATGTTTAGTTTACTTAGGCTCCCGATTTTTACATCGGGTGCAAGCCTATTTACCATCTCTACCTCACACCTTGTAGCCACAAACCTTCTGTTTAAATGTTTTTTCAAATTTCTTAGGCTGGTTTCACACTGGGGCGGTGGGTGCGGTGGCAGTATAGCGACGCTATCTTTAGCGGCGCTATACTGTCGGAATTGCCGTGGTATTCGGCCGCTAGTGGTGCGGTTTTAACCCCCGCTAGCGGCCGAAAAAGGGTTAATACCGCCCGCAATGCGCCTCTGCAGAGGTGCATTGCGGGCGGTATTACCGCGGTTTCCCACTGCTTTCAATGGGAAGGAACGGTGTAGGAGCGGTAAACACACCGCTCCTCTCACCGCTCCAAAGATGCTGCTTACAGGAGATTTTTTTTCCTCCCGCCAGCGCATCGCCTCAATGTGAAAGCCCTCGGCTTTCACATTGAGAATGCTGGGGCAGGATTATTTCAGGCGTTATTTATGCTCTATTTTTAGCATTAAAATGCCTGAAATACGCCTCAGTGTGAAAGGGGCCTAAGGCTCCCCACATCCTGGGATTTATGTCATTCTTTGTTGCCTGGAATCTATTTTAAGGCAATTATGACTAGAGGTCGACCGATATATCGGTCGGCCGATATATCGGCCGATTTTTGGCATTTTTTCATTAATCGGCTTTGGCCGATATTCTGAGAACAGAAGCCGATGTTAAAAAAAAAAAAAAAAACTTCAGCGCGGCTTGGAAATGACATCTCTCATAGAAGTCAATACAAGTTGCCTGAAGTTTCCCATGCAGTGACTCATCTTTGGGCAGCCTGCCAAGTGAGAGAGAAAAGTTACAAATGTTTCTTCTTATCAATGAACTGAACTTGTGAGTAGAAGTTCTCAGTTTAACCATTTAAAGGCTAAATCTTTTCTGACACTTGTAGCTTACAAGTAAAAATCCTGTCTTTTCTGCTAGAAAATCACTTGGAACCCCCAAACATTATATATTTTTTTTTTGCAGAGACCCTAGGGAATAAAATGGCGGTTGTTGCAATATTTTATGTCACACGGTATTTGCGCAGCGGTCTTTCAAACGCAATTCTTTGGGAAAAAAATACACTTTAATGAATGTTAAATAAAACTAAACTTTTTTTTTCGTCAAAGTTTTGATTACCTGTTTTTGTGCCTGCTTCCTGATTCCCTTACCGAAGATGGCGGCGGCAGCACCCGAGAGCCGAGAGAGAGATCGGCTTCGGGTGCCGACATCGCGGGCGCCCAGGACAAGTAAGTGTCCATATATTAAAAGTCAGCAGCTGCAGTATTTGTAGCTGCTGACTTTTAATATATATTTTTTTTTGGCGGAACTCAGCTGCTTTCACACTGGAGCGGGCAGGCGTTGGCGGTAAAATGCAGCTAGTTTTAGCTGCGCTTTACCATAATTTTAGCGGCGATATTCGGCTGCTAGCGGGGTGCTTATAACCCAGCTAGCGGCCGATGAAGAGGTTAAATGCGCCCGTGTAGCACCGCTGCAGAAGCGCTTTGCAGGCGCTTCAGCAGCAGTGCCCATTAATTTCAATAGGCAGTAGTGATGGAGGAGCGGTATACACCGCTCCAAAGATGCTGCTTGCAGGACTTTTTTTTAACGTCCTGCCAGCGCACCGCCTCAGTGTGAAAGCACTCAGGCTTTCACACTGAGACTGCAGGGGAGCTGTTTTGCAGCCATTTTTACAGGTGCTATTTTTAGCCCAAAAGTGCCTGAAAAACACCCCAGTGTGAAAGGGGTCCAACTGTTAGTTTTTTTTTTTCCCCTTCATCGGCCTAACATATCGGCCCAAAAAAATCGGCATCATATATCGGCCATCGGCCACAGCGATTTCTAAATATCGGCATCGGCCAGAGAAAAACCCATATCGGTCGACCTCTAATTATGACCACATACCAGGAAAATCAGCTGAGAAAACTCCATATAAACTGTGGAATGGAAGGGCCCCGAATTTGAACCATTTAAATTTTTTGGGGAATCAAAGTCTATGTGCAATTCCCAAAAGAAAAGTATGCAAAATGGGATAGTACTTTTGAGGTTGGAACTTCAGTGTGTTCAAAATTTCATGAATTAACACAAACACTTCAAACTGCAACAAAGTGACACAGAAATAGAAATTACCGCAAACAATCCAAGTAACGCAAAAGAAACCAGGGGACAAGAGGCTTCAAATCAGGAAATCCACTAGAAGCATTAAAGGCATCCCAGCCAAACATCTGTCCTATGTTGCTCATGTAGCATTAAAACCAGAGCCAGATTCAAGGGATGAGCTGCAAATACTACCAACTCATGAGAAACAAAAGTAGATAAGAGCTGCTGATGAATATTTCAGATGTTTTGACAAAACCGCTTACAAGAAACAGATTTATAGAACTGAGATTCAAAATGGGACTAATAAAAGGAGTAGTTGTTGAGTGTTGGAATACATTGTTCATGTACAGTATTTTTGTACAACTACAGATATATTTCTCAGCCAGTAGATGGCAGTGTTTATAAGTTTGTAGCTGCATCTATGGTTAAACCCTATGTCTTTTCTCTGTAATAAAAGTTCCTGTTTCTTGTTTGCAGTTAAGCAGGAGAAAAATACATGTGGACTGTGCACAGTCTGTTCTGTAGGGCTATAAACAGAATTTCTAACCAAAAAGACCTGATACTCTGCACTTCCTTGTTTTACATTGCAGATCTTCTTCCCTCTATTGTTTTAGTTTTGTATTGGGAGAGTGTCATGGATATGCATTAATGTCTGTCTGCCATCTTACCTTCCTCCTCATGTGTTCATCTAGAGACCAGACCTCCTTCACCTGGCTTCCTTTATAATCTCCTCCCAGCCTGACTCCACCCCAGGCCCTATCACTGAACACTATATTAACCTGTGCACTGCAAGCCTGCTTTGCTGATCAACGTGTTTGTTAGGCATTGTGTGTTTGGGTTCCTGCCTGCCGTGTGCTACGTCTGTCTCTCTGTTACGTTATTGGCTTGTCCCCGACCATCCCTGTCTGCTCGTGACCCTTGACCTTCGGCTCGTTCTTCGTTATCCTTGTCTGCTTGTGGCCCCTGACCTTCGGCTTGTTATTCGGTTCTCTCTATCGTGTGCTGCTGCTTCCCCTTATCCTACGGGGCGTGAGCTAGGAAACTCCAGGGGCCGCGACCTGGTCCCAGCCTGCAGCGTAACATCCTCACCACTAGAGGCCCTGGAGAAGACCAGCTGGGTCTTAGACTCCGCGCCCTGGGGAATCTTGGCTCTCGCTTCCGTTGGGATCCCGGTTGTGCTCCTCTGGTCCCGCTTTCCACAACCACCCAGTTTCCTATCCACAGAAGCCAGCCATAGGGTTCACTACCTCGCGGTGCACTCCTGTCCCCCTACGGTGTGCATCTGTCACCTGGCCACAGGTGACCCTGACAGTTTGATCAGCCATGAACCCGGCTGACATCCCGCTTCCCGCGGATGATCCATTGCAGGGCATAGTTCGCAGACTTGAGACCCAGGAATCAAATCAGACCCAGGTGATGCGATTCCTCCAGGATCTGGCTTCTCGATTCGAGCAGCTTCAGGTCTCCTTGGGAACCCCGAATCCGCAACCCCAAGTACAACCAGCGGCTGTACCTATCGCACCAGTCGCAGCCTCACACTCACTAAGATTGCCAGCTCCGTTCCGTTTCTCTGGGGACTCCAAGGCCTGCAGGGGGTTTCTCAGCCAATGCACTATTCATTTTGAGCTTCAGCCTCAAAGCTTCCTATCTGACCGGGCTAAGGTAGCCTATATCATTTCCCTCCTCTCCGGTGAAGCTTTGGCCTGGGCTGCCCCCCTGTGGGAGAGGAACGATCCGGTGGTTTCCAGTCTGTCCGAATTCTTGAAGCTCTTTCGTAATATCTTCGAAGAGCCGGCTCGGGCTTCTTCAGCGGCTAGTGCTGTCTTACGTCTTCGCCAAGAATCTAGTTCAGTGGGGCAATATGCTCTTCAGTTCCGTATCCACACAGCTGAATTGAGCTGGAATAATGAGGCCCTGGTCGCTACCTTTTTACATGGCCTCTCTGACCGAGTGAAAGACGAATTAGCGGGAAGAGCCATTCCCGTCGGTCTGGACGATGTAATTTCATTATGCAACCAGATCGACATTCGTTTTCAAGAGAGGTCCTTAGAAAAAAGACGCCAGCACTCTCTGGGTCCTAGCCAGTCTGAGCTCCCCTCCCTTCATTCCGTGGAGCATCCTCTACCTGCTGAAGAACCTATGCAGCTGGGCCGGACCAGACTAACCCCCGAAGAACGTGCTAGGCGCAGAACTCTGGGCTTGTGCCTCTATTGTGGGGGCAAGGGTCATTTTCGTGACTCCTGCTCGCTTCGTCCGGGAAACGCTCGGGTCTAATACATTTGGAAGGTGGAGTATTGGACCCAGAAACATCACCTTCTCGCCTGCTCTTGCCGGTGTCCCTTCATGTAGGCACTTCTCCTCAGTCAACCCTTGCATACCTGGATTCCGGGGCTGCCGGCAATTTCATGGATTGGAGAACTGCTTCTTCTATGAAGCTTACCCTTTCATCTCTCACTACCCCATTGGTAGTCTCGGCAATTGATGGCACTGTTCTCCCAGGGGGCCCTATTCGCTTCCAGACGCTACCCATTAGGATGTCGGTAGGGATTCTCCACCAGGAGTGGATATCCTTTCTTATTCTACCCAAGGCCTCTACCCCAGTTGTATTGGGCCTCCCTTGGCTACAGCTCCACTCTCCACATGTGGACTGGGTCTCTGGGCAGATCCTGGCCTGGGGTTCCTCATGTTTCTCGTCGTGTCTTCTCAAGGTGACCCCCAAGGAGAGTCTTCCGGTTGCTGCCACTTCTGTTTCTTCTGATCTTCCCGCCGCATACAGCGATTACCGGGATGTGTTCTGTAAAAAATCAGCTGAGGTGCTTCCTCCCCACAGGTCTTTTGACTGTGCTATTGATCTTGTCCCCGGAGCAACTCTACCCAGGGGTCGTACCTATCCTCTGTCCATCCCAGAGACCCAGGCCATGTCGGAGTATGTAGCAGAGAATCTGGAGAGAGGGTTCATCTGGAAATCCTCATCGCCTGCAGGGGCAGGGTTCTTTTTTGTTGCCAAAAAGGATGGTACCTTAAGACCCTGCATCGATTATCGGGGTTTAAATGCGGTTACTATTAAAAATCGATACCCCTTACCCTTAATATCTGAGCTATTCGATAGGTTGAAGGGTGCCTCCATTTTCACCAAGTTGGATCTCAGAGGCGCGTACAATCTCATTCGAATACGGGAGGGTGACGAATGGAAGACTGCATTTAACACTAGAGACGGGCATTACGAATATCTGGTGATGCCTTTTGGTCTGTGTAATGCTCCAGCCGTGTTTCAAAACTTTGTCAATGAAATCTTCAGAGATCTGCTGTACCAGTTTGTTGTCATCTATCTGGATGACATTCTGATCTTTTCTGAAAATCTGCTCGTCCACAGAAACCATGTCCGCACTGTACTTCAACGTCTTAGAGAGAACAATCTCTATGCCAAGCTGGAGAAATGTTCCTTTGAATGTTCTGAGGTCCTGTTTTTGGGGTGCTTTGTCTCATGTTCGGGGCTTCGTATGGACCCTGGGAAGGTCTTGGCTATCACCAACTGGCCTCTTCCTGCTAGCCTCAAGGCCACACAGCGCTTTCTTGGCTTCACTAATTATTATAGGCAGTTCATAAGGAATTACTCTTCCATTGCCGCGCCTATTATCGCTTTGACCAAGAAGGGTGTGAATGCCAGAGACTGGCCTCCCGAAGCTGTCTCTGCATTTCACAACCTGAAACAGGCCTTTGTTTCTGGCCCCCTCTTGAGGAGACCAAATCCTGGGAATGCATTTTTTATTGAAGTGGACGCTTCCTCAATGGGGGTGGGAGCTGTGCTTCTTCAAATCTTTGAGAAGAGACGCCAACCATGTGCGTTCTTCTCCAAAAAAATTTCTCAGGCAGAGAGGAATTATGCCATCGGTGATCGGGAACTTCTCGCAATTAAATTGGCGTTAGAGGAGTGGCGTCATCTCTTGGAGGGTTCCCCTCACTCCATAACGATCTTTACCGATCACAAGAATTTACAGTATCTACAGAATGCTAAACGTCTGAATCCTAGACAGGCCAGGTGGAGTCTCTTCTTTGCCCGTTTTAATTTCACGATTACCTACAAACCTGGTTCCTGCAACGGTCGGGCTGATGCGCTCTCTAGGTCATTTGACACTTTGGACGAGGAGTCCGCCCCTGAACCTGAGCCGATCATTCCCACCTCATGCATTGTTGCCCACTCTACCACCCTGAAGTCTAAAATTCCGCCTGGTAAGACCTTTGTCCCCACTGAGCTAAGAGCTAAGATCCTTCGTTGGGGACATGATTCCAAGGTGGCAGGGCATTCTGGATCCCTCCGATCCTTCCTACTCATCAGTCGTCACTACTGGTGGCCTAATCTCCGCTCAGACGTCAAAGACTACGTTAAAGCTTGTCATGTCTGTGCTCAGTCCAAATCCTCCACACAAGCTCCTGCTGGTCTCCTCATGCCCTTGCCTATTCCTAAGGAACCCTGGGCCCATATTGCCATGGATTTTATCACCGATCTCCCACTGTCTGAGAATAATACAGTCATTTGGGTGGTAATCGATCGATTCTCCAAGATGGCTCATTTTGTTCCTCTTCCTGGTCTTCCTTCTGCCCCTGCCTTGGTTCCCATTTTCATTCGAGAAATTCTCCGCCTACATGGGGTCCCTTCTCATATTGTTTCCGACAGGGGAGTCCAATTCACGTCTCGTTTTTGGAGAGCCTTTTGCAAATCCCTCAATATTGTCTTGGATTTTTCTTCTTCTTACCATCCCCAATCCAATGGACAGACTGAGAGGGTTAATCAGGAGTTAGAGGTCTTTCTTCGCACCTTTGTGTCTTCTCACCATGACGATTGGTCCTCTCTACTCCCGTGGGCAGAATTCTCCCATAACAATCATGTGAATACCAGTTCGCAGAAGACACCCTTTTTCACAGTTTATGGAAAACACCCTCAACTTCCTCTTCCTATGATCTGTTCTCCAGACATTCCAGCTTTGGCTTCGGTTCAGGAGTCTCTCAATTCCGTTTGGGGTCACGTTCATGATTCCCTCCGGGCAGCTGCTGAAAAATTCAAAGGCTTTGCCGACCGCCGCAGGCGTAAACCGCCTTCTCTTCAGCCAGGGGACAAAGTCTGGCTCTCTACCAGGAACATCAAGCTCCGAGTTCCTTCTCTGAAGTTTGCTCCACGATTCATCGGTCCATACACGGTAACTGCTAAACTGAATCCGGTTTGTTTCAAACTCCAGATTCCTAAGAGCCTTAAAATCACTAACTCCTTTCATGTTGCTCTTCTAAAGCCTTTAGTCCTCAATAAATTCTCTCGTCCTCTTCCTACCGTGGCGCCTGTCTCGGAGGATAATCAGGAGTACGAGATCAGTCAAATTCTGGACTCCCGACTCTGTAAAGGCGTTCTTCAGTACCTCGTTCATTGGAAAGGGTTTGGTCCTGAGGAGAGGTCTTGGATCACTGCATCTGAGGTCTTTGCACCTCGTCTGTTAAAGGAGTTTCATCTGAAGTTTCCCTCTAAACCTGGGCCCAGGCGGGGAAGGGGGAGGCCTCGTAAGAGGGAGGGTACTGTCATGGATATGCATTAATGTCTGTCTGCCATCTTACCTTCCTCCTCATGTGTTCATCTAGAGACCAGACCTCCTTCACCTGGCTTCCTTTATAATCTCCTCCCAGCCTGACTCCACCCCAGGCCCTATCACTGAACACTATATTAACCTGTGCACTGCAAGCCTGCTTTGCTGATCAACGTGTTTGTTAGGCATTGTGTGTTTGGGTTCCTGCCTGCCGTGTGCTACGTCTGTCTCTCTGTTACGTTATTGGCTTGTCCCCGACCATCCCTGTCTGCTCGTGACCCTTGACCTTCGGCTCGTTCTTCGTTATCCTTGTCTGCTTGTGGCCCCTGACCTTCGGCTTGTTATTCGGTTCTCTCTATCGTGTGCTGCTGCTTCCCCTTATCCTACGGGGCGTGAGCTAGGAAACTCCAGGGGCCGCGACCTGGTCCCAGCCTGCAGCGTAACATCCTCACCACTAGAGGCCCTGGAGAAGACCAGCTGGGTCTTAGACTCCGCGCCCTGGGGAATCTTGGCTCTCGCTTCCGTTGGGATCCCGGTTGTGCTCCTCTGGTCCCGCTTTCCACAACCACCCAGTTTCCTATCCACAGAAGCCAGCCATAGGGTTCACTACCTCGCGGTGCACTCCTGTCCCCCTACGGTGTGCATCTGTCACCTGGCCACAGGTGACCCTGACAGAGAGCTGTTATATTATGGATCGCCTATGGATCTCCCCATTCCTAATGTCAACTGTTATGAGTTTTCTACTTTACTTCCCATTTGTTTACTGGGTAGTCTTGAATTGGGACATGCCTTGTGTTGTCAAACTTTTCTTTTCCTGAAGTCGAGGATTAAGGATTGGGTCTCAGTTTTCTTCCACATGATTTTTCCTTAGGGTGCTTGATTAATTGTGCTCCACATTCTTGTTGAGGTCATCAATCTTTCAGAAGCAATCCCTGATTCCATATTGGTGTTTTGTCTTGTAAGTAGCAAATTCCTCATTTGCTTCTCCTTTTTGTCAAACTTTTTAAATTTATTAATTCCTTTAAATATTATTTTATTTTAAACTTCACATCTTGCAAATTTCCCAGTGGCCCTTGGCCTCTCCTCAGTTGGACTGCTTTTTTACATGCATGTTGCCATAAGAATTTCTGAATTTCTGTGTCCCTCCATGGATGATAAAGAAAGAAAAAATTTTGTACTTAGCATAAAATCATTTTCTTGAAATCCATTGAGGGACACAGGTCCTGTCCCCCTTTGTTGGTTTTACGTACAAAGTACTGCTTGCTTACAAAACTGAGATGTGATGGTCGGAAATGGGTTATATGGAGCAAGCCTAACTTTTTTATATTTTGCTTGCCAGTGTACAAACCTCCTAAAGGCAACAGTGTAACCCAATTAACTAAGAATTACAAAATTCTGGAGTCCATCAATAGACTTCACCAAAAATATTTTAGGCAAGAACAAAATCTTGTTTTTCCACATTTATCTTCGAAGATAACCTCACATACACCTTTGCCACTGTTTAAAGCTTATTTTGTTTAGTCTAGTTTAGTTTAGCACATACAAGTCAAAGTTGATGTTTTTATAAAAATGCACACAGGTAGCTTTTAGCCTTGGGAGATCTGTCACATAACATAGGGGCTGATTTGTAACAGTGAGTGGATATTGCTTTGCACTCTCCTATAAACTTCACAGTATTACCTAATACTACACTCTACAATCTGCATCTATATGTTAAAACCACTCATGATTTAGTCTACTTTGATAAAAACATACTATGATAAAAGATATAATATAATATATAAATATAATATAATAATAATAAAACATTTGAGAAAGATTAAGTGAAAAAAATTTTGTGAAAAAATCATTAAAAAAATAATAATAGTAATAAATAATAATTGAAGAAAATTAAAAATAATAATAATAATAATAATAATAATAATAATAATAAAAATGGTGGATAACAGAGGATATATAGCAGACATATATATTAAAGGCGATCAGTGACTTCTACGTGCTAATGCCCCCATCACGTGAGGGCACACACACACACACACGTGTGCACACCCACGAGTCTGTGTCCCTGAAACCCAAAAGAGAAAACAAATCATAATGGTAATAGCTTTCAGATCCTTTTTTGAAAACACAATTTTATGTGAAGGATGGGAATTGGATGCTTATATCAAATTGTTTGTGTCTAACTCATTGTTTGACCCATAAGGGGACAAAGTGTCTAACTTAAATATCCAAAATGCCTCGTTCCTGTAGAGCAAGGCAAATTTCTTATTATCTGCGCCCTAAACCCACCCAGTTGTGTGACAATAGCAAATTAAAGTGGTTGTAAACCCACTTTTTCAACTTGCACCTACAGGTAAGCCTAGATTTAGGCTTACCTGTAGGTGCAATAAATATCTCCTAAACCTACACGGTTTAGGAGATATTTACTAAAAAGACAGGTGCCGCTGTCTACGGCGCATGCGCGCCGTAGACAACGGCGCATTCATGGGGTTAATCCCATTCACAAAATCGGCTACTTCCCAGCAATCGCTTGGAGTAGCCGAATGTGATGGCTCCCGCGCGCATGCGCGGAGTCACGTCTTCGCCACTCTGGCCAATCACAGCGCCGGAGCGGCGCTGTGATTGGCTGGTGCGGCAATACCCGGAAGTAACATTCCGGATATCGCCGCAGTGATGTCTTCGTCTGGACAGAGGGACGCGGACTGCTTCGGGGGCCCCGATCTAAGGTAAGTGGTACATAATGAGCTAGTATGCTAGTCATACTAGCTCATTATGCCTTTCTCTTGCAGGTTGACAAAAAAAAAAAAAAAAAGTTAGTGGGTTTACAACCCCTTTAATATTTGCTATTGCCACACTGATTCTCCTCCCTGAGACCCATTTCTTGATTGGCTGAAAGGAGAAGCAATCCCATTGGCCTAGGAGGAGCCAAGTCCGATCCTCCGGCCCCTCCATGCTGAGTGCTGTCAGCTGCTCCTGTGGCTGCAGAAGAGGGGGGCACACACCTATCGCCCATGGACCGCCCCTGTGACACCGCGCACACCTCTCCAACATTGATCCCCCCCTTCCGCTGACCTTATCAAGCTGGCATCGCTGGACATGGAGCCTGCACTGAGCCCTCTATTATCTCCTGCTGGTCCATACAGCACAGCACAGTATAAGAAAGCCGGCGACCGGGGGCGTGGGGGGGTGACCAGCGGGTGGGAGCGACAGGGGGTCAGGTCCATATGCCACCCCCCAACCAATGGAGCACCAGCTGCCACTGGGGGATGAATATAAAAAAATTGCATTCTTTTTTTTTTTTTTTTATAAATTCTTTATTTTAATTTTTCTTTTTCACAAAGATAATAATACAGCTTTTCATACAATACATCTTATACACCAGCTCTATTTATTTTGCTCTTGGCATCTTCCTTACATTTACATTGATTACTCTTTACAGAAACAAAAAGATTTTAAATTCTTTTTCCTCTGTCTCTTCATTTATCATATTAAACATGATTTTATAATGATCTACTATAGTACTATATCTTTGTTATAATGTCGTTAACCAGGGCCCTGACAAAAAGACAAAAAGAGCCCTGACAGTACAGGTTTGGGACAGGACAGTAAAGCAATAAAGAAAAAAAAAAGAAGAGAACAAAGAAAAAAAGAAAAGAAATACCCCAGAGGTCTCCCCCCTCACCAAACTCTCCCCACTCCTCCCCCCTCATCCCCCCATTCCCTATATGTAGCATAGGGGGCCAAGATTTGTCAATGCTTATCCACCTGCTCCCTCATACTCATGGTAAGACTTTCCATTTTTTGAATTTCTGTTATTTTAGCAATCCATTGTGTTCTAGTTGGAGAGACAGTGCTTTTCCAGAGAGCTGGAATACATGCTTTTGCTGTTGTGAGCAAATGTCTCACCAGTGATTTTTTATATTTTTCTGTCGAGAGAGGGATATCGGACAGCAGAAAGGTAGCCGGATTCTCTCCAAGAGACACATCCGTAATTTCTTTCACTGTTTCTGAGACCATTTTCCAAAAATCTTTTATTCCCTGACATTCCCAAAAGATGTGCATCAAAGTGCCCACAGCTCCTTGACATCGCCAGCAGAGATTGGACACCTGTGGATATATTCGATTCAATACTGCTGGGGTTCTATACCACCTACTCAGAATCTTATAGCCCCCTTCTTGGTATAAATATCTTGTTTTTCTGCTTCTCCGAAAATGTGACCCCCAGGTCCCTTTCCCAGGCCTGTATAAAACCCAATTCTTGTGGGACTTTCAATTCGGGCACCATGGCATACAACATTGACAACGAATGTCTCACTGATTCCCCTTTAGGCATATCTTCTCAAATTCAGATGGTATACTGTAGATATTTCTATTGTTCGCATAGGAATTGATCAAAGGAAAACGTTTAGCTGCATTCGCCTAAATGGGTTCAGTTCCTCTGAGAACTCACGCTCAATCACCTCTCTAGACATCACTCGGTTGTCTATCATAAAATGTATAAATCTACTTTTGCCCTGTCGTTTCAGATTCATAAAACATGTATATTTTAGGCCTGGCTCAAAAGCCGGGTTTCCCACAATTGGGATCATCGGACTCAGGGGAGCGCCCGTCTTTTTAACGGATCTAAGCGTAGCGCCCACCATCGGATGTTGCTTCGCTGCCTGCGGTATGTCCGTATTCATGAGCCAGACTAAACCCTCCAAGGGTACCTCTGACATTGCCTGTTCCATGTGTACCCATGGCTTATCTTTTTGAGATGTACACTAGTCTAGTACCCTTGTTAGGTGCAGCGCCTCATGGTAACCCACTGGGTCCGGGAATCCCACCCCTCCTTTTTCTTTTGGTAAAGTCAAGATATCTCTACAAACTCTGGCTGGTTTTCCGGCCCATATAAACCTCACAAATCTTGTTCTCAAATCCCTCAAGAACCCTAATGGGATCTTGATGGGTAGGGTCTGTAGCAGATATAGCAGTCTCGGCATTACATTCATTTTTATAATGTTAATTCTGCCAAACCATGTGAACACTTCCTTATCCCATTTCAGTAGATCTAATTTAACCTGTCGTGCCAAGGGGACAAAATTAGGTTCAAATATTCTATTTAATCTGTTTGCTGTTTTAGTCCCCAGATATCCTATATGGGAGTCTGTCCATCTAAACGCAAAGAAGGTGGATAGCTGCTTTTGCAATACTGTATTCATCTTGACACCCATTGCTTCTGATTTTTTATAATTAACCTTAAAATTGGACAGTCTCCCATACTTGCATATCTCCGATAGTAATGGGGGGAGGGATAGCGCTGGGACGGTTATGAAAAACAGAAGGTCATCTGCAAAGGCAGCCAGTTTATGTTCCTTTCCTTTAGCAAGATACCCCTAATATCTGAGTTAGCCCTTATTGTTCTTAAAAATGGTTCCAGCGTCAGGATAAAGATAAAAGGCGATAATGGACAGCCCTGCCGTGTTCCATTGCATATGGAGAAAGGTTCTGAGAGTATATCATTTATCCTGACTCTGGCTTTTGGAAAGGAGTATAGACTCATGACTAGGGATGAGCTTCGTGTTCGAGTCGAACATACGTTCGACTCTAACATCGGCCTGATCGAACGATTTGGGCCGTTCGCGCCAAATTCGAGTGACGCGAACGGCCCACAATGCACTACGCCATCGCAGTGTCATCCAGGCGCTGTGATTGGCCAAGCATGCACTGTGACCCCGCATGCTTGGCCAATCACAGCGCCGGCAGCGAGGAGAGCAATGATTGGCCACAGGCAGGATGCCTGTGGCCAATTATTGCTGAGGGGCGGCCTTGTGTAGTGTGTTCCGGAGCAGGGAAAGAGAAGCATAGGCAGGGACAGTGTCATTTTTTTCCCTTTACTAATCCTGGATTCCTTGTGTTTAGGGACAAATAAGGATAGGTAGGGAGAGTGTCAGTGTGTTATTCTGTGCTAAACCTTGTTTGTAGGGACAGAGAGGTACAGTGAGTGAAACTGACAGTGTGCTATTCTGTTCTAAACCAATCTTGCTGAACCATATTTGAAATCCTTGAGTTTAGGGACAGAGAAGGACACTCGTGGAAACTCTCAGTGTGCTATTCTGTGCTAAATCTAGTTTGTAGGGACAGAGTAGGACAGTGAGTGAAACTGACAGTGTGCTATTCTGTGCTAAACTAATCTTGCTGAAGCATATTGCAAATCCTTGTGTTTAGGGACAGAGAAGGATAGGCAGGGGACAGTGTCAGTGTCATTGTTGCTAAGCCTCCTGCACAGTATACACCTGAAGGTAGCCCTTATTGCTGTTTTTCCCATCTCCCTGCAGGCCATCCATTAAAATGTCTGGAAGGCAAACAAGGAGAGGCAGACAGTCAGGAGGCAAAAAAAGAGGGCAAGCAGGCTCTGTGTCTGGGGGCAACAGTGCTGGTCGTGGACGCGGTGCATTGTCATCAGCACATGGCCATGGGACACGCTTGTCCTTCTTTTCGGCAGCTGGACATGTTGAGCCACATCATGCCGAAGACTTGGTAGAGTGGATGACCAAGCCCACCTCATCCTCCTCATCCTCTCTCACCCAGGCTCAGGGTACTGGCAAAGCAGCTGCCAAAGCGTCCTCTTCTCTGGTATCATTATCTTCATTAGTCAATCCTTCCCTAGACCCACCATGTCCTCCTCCTGAGGAGTCCCCCAAACTGTTTGAGCACAGTGTTGGGTACATGCTCCAGGAGGATGCCCAGCGTTTCAAAGGATCTGATGATGATACCCAGATAGAGGAAGGCAGTAGCGTGAGAGCAGAGAGAGGGGATGCTCAAGAAGGACACCAATCTGGCAGTCATGCTCCAGCAGCTGCAGCATACTGCCAGATTGGCTCCAGTGATGAGGAGGGAGGGGATGATGAGGTCACTGACTCCACGTGGGTGCCTAATAGGAGAGAGGAGGAGGATGAGGAGGAGGCACATCTCCAACGAGGCAGGATGCCCTTGGGTGGCCAGCGTATGGGCAGCACACCGACGGAATCACACCGCAGAGCTCCGCCTGTGCAGGGCGCTGCCTCTGCCCGTCATTCAAAAAGTTCTTTGGTGTGGGCCTTTTTTGAGGCGAGTGCATCAGATCGCACAGCTGCTGTTTGCAACATATGTCTCAAGCGTATATCGCGTGGCCAAAACATCAGCCGCTTGGGCACCACATGCTTGATCAGACATATGTTGACCTGCCATGCAGCTCGTTGGCAAGCCTACCTTAAAGACCCACACCAAAGAACAAAGCTGACCTCTTCTTGCACCGCATCAGCTGGGATCTCCAACCCCAGTATACCTTCAGTCCTCTCTGAAACCTGCTCTGAGAGGAATGAAGGTGTAGAATTAGGTGTGTCACAGCCAAGTACTTGCGGGCACTCTGCTAGCAGTACACCGACATCCGATTCTAGCAGGCAAATTTCCCTGCCCCAGCTGCTGGACCGTCGAAAGAAGTTCACTCCCAGCCATCCACATGCCCAGCGGTTGAATGCTAGCTTGGCTAAATTGCTAGCGCTTCAACTGCTGCCTTTTCAGTTGGTAGACTCGGCCCCCTTCCGTGAGTTTGTGCAATGTGCGGTTCCTCAGTGGCAGGTTCCCAAACACCACTTTTTCTCACGGAAGGCGATTCCGGCTCTCTACAGGCATGTGGAAGGCAATGTCTTGGCCTCGCTGGACAGGGCGGTCAGCGGTAAGGTGCATATTACCGCTGACTCATGGTCCAGCAGGCATGGACAGGGACGTTACCTTTCTTTCACGGCCCATTGGGTCACTCTTTTGGCAGCTGGGAAGGATGCAGGACAAGGTGCAGTAGTGTTGGAGGTTGTTCCACCGCCACGCCTCCAAAATGCTACTACTGGTTGTGACACACCTCTCTCCTCCACCCCCTCCTCTTCTTCTTCCTCCATGGCTTCTTCCTGTGGTTTGTCCTCGGAACCAGCGGTGCTCCGTAGGCGTTCAAGGGGCTACGCAAGTACGCAGGCAAAAAGATGCCATGCCGTGCTTGCACTGGTGTGTTTGGGGGACAGGAGCCACACTGGGGCAGAGGTCCTGTCTGCTCTGCAGGGGCAGGCCGAGAGGTGGTTGACGCCACGCCAGCTTAAGCCAGGAATGGTGGTTTGCGACAATGGCACCAACCTCCTCTCCGCCCTCCGACAGGGACAACTGACCCATGTGCCCTGTATGGCTCACGTCCTTAACCTGGTGGTGCAGCGGTTCTTGGGCAGGTACCCGGGCTTACAGGATGTCCTGAGGCAGGCCAGGAAAGTCTGTGTTCATTTCCGCAGATCTTATAATGCCAGTGCTCGCCTGGCTGAGCTGCAAAAGGAGTTGAACCTGCCCAAGAACCGCCTTATATGTGACATGCCCACCAGGTGGAACTCAACGTTGGCCATGCTGCAGTGGCTGCACACGCAGCAGAGGGCCATCAATGAGTACCTGTGCGACTACGGCACCAGGACAGGGTCAGGGGAGCTTGGGTTTTTTTCACCACGCCAGTGGGGCATGATCAGGGATGCATGCACTGTCCTGGCACCATTTGAGGAGGCCACGAGGATGGTGAGCAGTGACAGTGCATGCATCAGTGACACTGTACCTCTTGTCCACCTGTTGGACACGCTGCGTGGAATAATGGACAGGGCACTTGAGGCAGAATAGAGGCAGGAAGAGGAGGACTTCCTTGCCTCTCAAGGCCCCATTTACCCTGACAGTGTTCCTTCTGTCCCACCCATCGCACAGGAAGAGGAGGGAGGAGGAGGAGGAGGAGGAGGAGGAGGAGGAGGATTGTGTCAGCATGGAGGTGGAGGCTGGCACTCAGCATCATCAGCAGCAGTCTTTTAGGGATGATTTACAGTCCCAAGAAACCAGTGGACTTGTACGTGGCTGGGAGGAGGTGGCTGCGGATCATGTCGTCCTTAGTGACCCAGAGGACTCCGGACTGAATGCCTCAGCTAACCTACGCTGCATGGCCTCCCTGATCCTGCAAAGTCTGCGGAAGGATCCTCGTATTCTTCGGATCAAGGAGAGGGACCATTACTGGCTGGCCACTCTCCTTGATCCACGGTACAAGGGTAAGGTTGCGGACCTTATGTTACCGTCGCAGAGGGAGCAGAGGATGAGACAACTCCGGGAGGACTTGCAGAAAGGTCTGTGCAACGCGTTCCCAGAGACTGGGAGGTTACAAACTCCTGGTCCTGGACAACGAGTTGCTGAGGCTTCGGGCAGTCAAAGAAGGAGCGGTGGGGAAGGTGGCCGTCTGACCGATGCGTTCAGACAATTCTTTAGTCCGCAGCCCCAAAGTATGATCGTTTCCAGCAACCATCGCCAGCGTCTGATATACATGGTGTAGGAATACCTAGGGGCAAGGTCAGACTTGGACACCTTCCCCACCGAAAATCCTCTGGCTTACTGGGTCTTGAGGATGGATCACTGGCCAGAGCTTGCACAGTATGCAATTGAGCTACTGGCCTGTCCTGCATCCAGCGTTCTTTCAGAACGCACATTCAGTGCTGCTGGAGGATTTGTCACGGATCACAGGGTGCGCCTGTCCACCGACTCGGTTGATCGACTGACTTTCATCAAGATGAACCAGTCTTGGATCACCACCAGCTACCACACACCTGATGCTGATATAACAGACTAATTGATTTTAAAATGTCACATCCCTTCAAGACTGATGCTGATGCCGAGTTCCTGTGCTGTTATGTTGACTAGCTATCCTCCTCCTCCTCCTCAATGATCCGATTAATGATGATAGCTTGGAAGATCATTTTGGTTTATGGGTGCCGCCACCAGTGGCTAAGGCCCAATTTTTCAGCCCCTGTTTAACAGGGGCGTGTAATTACAATTTTTGATGCAATACTTTGCAACAGGCCTCATTGCTGTGCTCCAAGTACAGTATCTGTGAGGGGTTGCAGTGTTGTGCCACCAGTGCCTAAGGCCCAATTTTTCAGCCCCTGTTCAACAGGGGCATGCAATTATAATTATTGATCTAATAATTCACAGCAGGGCCCATTGCTGCGCCCACCAAGAGTAACTGTCAGGCCTTACAGTGTTGTGGCACCAGCACCACCATCAAAGGTCCAATTTTTACTACCACTGTTCAACAATTATATGTTATTACAATTCCTGATATAATAGTTGACAGCAGGGCGTTCCAGCACCCACCAAGATCAACTGTGAGTGCTTACAGTGTTGTGCCAACACCAACACCTAAGGGGCCAATTTCTGTAGAGTATATACGGCAGGTCCCTACTTTCAAACATCCAACTTACAAACGACTACTACTTGCAAACGGAAGACGACAACAGGAAGTGAGAGGAAATCTACCCCTTGGAAGGAAAATTCTCTCCTGTAAGAATTAATATGGGAGAAAGGTGTCTCCTCTCTACTGATGCTTTATCACCAATCCTTGTTTCAATAAAAACACCACATTTCAAAATCAGTTGTCATTGGGACGCAAAGTGAGGTGAGATGTTCTGAACAGGGGCACAGACAGCAAAAAAAATGTTACAGGGGTGATAACCCTTCCCTATGTTTTCCAAAAAGCTTAAAAATAGGTATTTGGGCTGGAGCTACACTTAAACAATGTAGCTGTTCAAAATTACAAACAGATTCAACATAAGAACAAACCTACAGTCCCTGTCTTGTATGCACCGCCTGTATACGGCTGTTCAGAGTATATAGGGCCTTTTTTATTTTGTGTGCGGGGTTCCCCTTAATATCCATACAAGACCCAAAGGGGCTGGTAATGGGCTGGGGTAGGGGGGGGTGATGGGGTAGCTATGCCATTTTTCTTAAAGGTTTTCATCCATATTACCGGGACCAGACATTACATTAAAGCCGCAAGCAGTTTTAAATTGCTTTTTTTTCCTTTAGAAATGTAATTTTGTGCAGGGACAGTTCTAAACACGGGAAACACGTGGCACTTCACAGGCATACTTTAGACACCCCCCCAGGTACAATATTTAAAGGAATATTTGACTTTTTTTTTTTCACTTTATGCATCATTAACCACTTAAGCCCCGGACCATTTGGTAGCTAGAGGACCAGAGGTGAATTCAGAATTTTGCACTGCGCTGCTTTAACTGTAAATTGTGCGGACATGCAATGTTGTACCCAAACGAAATTTGCGTCCTTTTCTTCCCACAAATAGAGCTTTCTTTTAATGGTATTTGATTGCCTCTGCGATTTTTATTTTTTGCGATATAAACGGAAAAAGACCGAAAATTTTGAAAAAAAATGATATTTTCTACTTTTTGTTATAAGAAAAATCGAATAAACTCAATTGTAGTCATACATTTAGGCCAAAATGTATTCAGCCACATGTTTTTAGTAAAAAAAATGTCAATAAGCGTATATTTATTGGTTTGCGCAAAAGTTATAGAGTTTACAAACTAGGGTACATTTTCTGAAATTTACACAGCTTTAAATTTATGACTGCCTATCTCATTTCTTGAGGTGCTAAAATGACAGGGCAGTACAAAACCCCCCCCAAATGACCCCATTTTGGAAAGTAGACACCAAGGAAATTGCTGAGAGGCATGTTGAGCCCATTGAATTTTTTATTTTTTGTCCCAAGTGATTGAATAATGACAAAAAAAAAAAAAAAAAATTACAAAAAGTTGTCACTAAATGATATATTGCTCACACATGCCATGGTTATATGTGGAATTACACCCCAAAATACATTTTTCTGCTTCTCCTGAGTACAGGGATACCACATGTGTGGGACTTTTTAGGAGCCTAGCCGCGTACGGGACCCCGAAAACCAAGCACCGCCTTCAGGATTTCTAGGCACAAATTTTTGATTTCACTCCTCACTACCTATCACAGTTTCGAAGGCCATAAAATGCCAAAATCGCACAAAACCCCCCCAAATGACCCCATTTTGGAATATAGACACCCCAAGCTATTTGCTGAGAGGAATGGCGAGTATTTTACAGCTCTCATTTGTTTTTGAAAATGAAGAAAGAAAATATATATATATATATATTTTATTTTTTTCAATTTTCAAAACTTTGTGACAAAAAGCGAGATCTGCAAAATACTCACAATACCTCTCAGCAAATAGCTTGGGGTGTCTACTTTCCAAAATGGGGTCATTTGGGGGGGTTTTGTGCTATCTGGGCATTCCATGGCCTCCGAAACTGTGATAGGCAGTGAGAAGTGAAATCAAAAATTTACACCCTTAGAAAGCCTGAAGGCGGTGCTTGGTTTTTGGGGTCCCGTACGCGGCTGGGCTCCCAAAAAGTCTCACACATGTGGTATCCCCGTACTCAGGAGAAGCAACAGAATGTATTTTGGGGTGTAATTCCACATATGCCCATGGCATGTTTGAGCAATATATCATTTAGTGACAACTTTGTGCAAAAAAAAAAAAAAATTGTAGTTTTTCCGCAACTTGTGTCAACATATAAAATATTCCATGGACTCGACATGCCTCTCAGTATATAGCTTGGGGTGTCTACTTTCCAAAATGGGGTCATTTGGGGGGGTTTTGAACTGTTCTGGCATTTTATACACAACATTAGGAAGCTTACATCCACTCTAACCACTTGAAGACAAAGCCCTTTTTGACACTTTGTTTACATGAAAACATTTTTTTTTTTTGCAAGAAAATTATGTTGAACCCCCAAACATTATATATATATTTTTAAAGCAAAGGCCCTACAGATTAAAATGGTGGGTGTTGCATTTTTTTTTCTTACACAGTATTTGCGCAGCGATTTTTCAAACGCATTTTTTGGGTTAAAAAATACACTTTTTTTAATTTTAATGCACTAAAACACACTATATTGCCCAAATGTTTGATGAAATAAAAAAGATGATCTTAGGCCGAGTACATAGATACCAAACACGACATGCTTTAAAATTTCGCACAAACGCGCATTGGCGACAAACTACATACATTTTTAAAAGCCTTTACAGGTTACCCCAGTAGATTTACAGAGGAGGTCTACTGCTAAAATGATTGCCCTCGATCTGACCTTCGCGGTGATACCTCATATGCATGGTGCAATTGCTGTTTACATATGACGCCAGACCAACGCTTGCGTTCGCCATTGGGCAAGAGCAGGGCAGGACAGGGGTGCTTTTTTTTTTTTTTTTTTTTTTTTTTATTATTAATTTTGCTTTTTTATTTTATTTTTAAATTGTTCCTTCCAAGTATTTTTTTTTTATCATTTTTATTGTTATCTCAGGGAATGTAAATATCCCCTATGATAGCAATAGGTAGTGACAGGTACTCTTTTTTGAAAAAACTGGGGTCTTCTAGACCCTAGATTTTTCCTCTGCCCTCAAAGCATCTGACCACACCAAGATCGGTGTGATAAAATGCTTTCCTAATTTCCCAATGGCGCTTTTTATATCCGGGGGGGGGCATTCCCTCCCACTGCTTGTAAAAGCAGTCCAGAGGCTAATTAGCCGCTAGGATTGCTTTTACATGAAAGCCGGCCGCAGGCTGAAAAGAATGATACCAAGATGATACCTAAACCCGCAGGCATCATTCTGGTATAAACATTCAAAGTCCAGCAACATACCAGTACGTTGCTGGTCCTTGTTGGACATGTATTGTAATCTTTTTATTTCATGCAGCCAGTTGGCTGAACGAAAAAAGAGATTGATCGGTGGCTATGCCCACCATTAGAATACCGCCCTTCATCCACCCACTTCCAATGATGGGCATACACGCACCATTTATATATGCCGAAGCATGGGGGCATCCTCCCGCAAAAAAGTTATGCCGCACACACATGGTCGGACTTTTCCACGGGCAAGCCTCCGTCGGAATTTCGACCGTATGTACGTGGCATTAGGAGCAAAATCGCTCCTCCGCCCCTGCTGCCCCAATGCTTCGGCATATTTGCTTTTTTTTTTTAACTGTGGTGGTGAAATCACCTCCTACAGCACTGGAGTCGCAGGGATCAGGCCTGTCTCTGCGAACGCTGCAGTTATGTGTGTTTTTGTTTTGTAAGTGACAGTGATCGATCGATACTGCACTTGGGTGGCCTGGGCTGGACGGAGGGGCAAAACGCAGGTGCCAGCAGGTATCTGGGCTGATCCCGCTAACACTGCGTTTTTGGGAACCCTAAACTGCTGGGGACGCTAGTATAGAGCTGATCAGATCAGATATTGATCTGTTCAGATACTATACCACTAAGGGGGGTGTATGCTTCACGCGTGGGTGTTAGCGTTACTGGCACTAACCTGACGCTGCCTGGGGTGTGACTCAGACCCTCTCTGACGCTAAAACCTAATTGATATCACCCGCCGGGCGATCAGGGGGTTAAACCTTTATTGGGTTATATACACGGCGGGTGCCCTGACACTATAAAAAGCAAACTAACTAACCAGCGTCACCCGTAACACTTATATGGTGATCACTGGTGAAAGGGTTAACTAGGGGCAATCAGGGGGTTAAAACCTTTATTAGATAATATATGGGGGTACCTGACGCTATAAAAACCTGCGGCGAACCTAAAAAAAATTACCAGCTACCGATCTGCATCACCGACACTAAGACATCGTTTAGAAAAACAATTGCTTAGCGACAGTGGTGATGGGGGTGAAAGGGTTACCTGGGGGGGCGATCAAGGGGGTTAAACCTTTATTAGATAATATATTGGGGTACCTGACGCTATAAAAACCTGCGGCGAACCTAAAAAAAATTACCGGCTACCGATCTGCATCACAGACACTAAGACAGCGTTTAGAAAAACGATCGCTTAGTGATAGTGGTGATAGGGGGTGAAAGGGTTACCTGGGGGGCGATCAAGGGGGTTAAACCTTTATTAGATAATATATTGGGGTACCTGACGCTATAAAAACCTGCGGCGAACCTAAAAAAAATTACTGGCTGCCGATCGGCATCACTGACGCTAAGACAGCGATCAGAAAAATTATCGCTAAGCGACAGTGGTGATAGGGGGTGAAAGGGTTATCTGGGGGGGTGATCAGGGGGTTAAACCTTTATTAGAGGGGGGTTAGGGGGCTACACTGGACCTAAGACTAAACTTTGGTGACACTTTTACAGTCACAAATGTCACTGATTGCAGTGATCACTAAATAAATGGTCACTGCAATCAGTGACACTGACTGGGGGCTGGGGGGGTGATCTGGGGTGTCTGGGGGGGCGATTTATGTCCCTATGTGTCCTGGTGTCAGTGTAGTGTTGTGTGCACTGACCTGATATCTTCTCTTGTACGGCGCTCGGTATATGTGAGCGCCGCACCAGAGATGACATCACTTCCTCCTGCTCCCTCTGTCTGACACAGACAGAGGGGGCATTTCTATTCGCCGGGAGCGATCGCGAGGGGGTGGCCAGAAACGAATGGCTGCCCCCTCATCCCGGAACGCTCCCGGACACTTAGCCACCGCTCACTGTATAGAAGGGGGGTCCGATTGGACCCCCCAACTGTACAAAGGCAATCACGTACACTCTACGTGATTGTGCCTGTCGGTGCCGACATATATATACAGTGAGCGGTCGTTAAGTGGTTAAAATGACTGCTCCCGGAAAACGGCCGTTTTTAAAACTTTTTTGCATTGATACATGTCCCCTGGTGCAGAACCTGGGTTCCCAAACTCTGTTTAGGACAATAACATGGATAATAGTCGTTATAATTAGCACTTTAGAATCCGAACGTTCGCATCCATTGTATTTAATAGGGTTCTAATGTTCGTGCAAACTTTCGGTCCGTTCGCGGGTTCTGGTGCGAACCGAACCCAGGGGTGTTCGGCTCATCACTACTCATGACCCAGTTCTGCATCCCACTCCTAAGCCCTATATGTTGCATGGTGGGTCTCAAGAAGGTCCAATCTACTCTATCTAATGCTTTTTCTGCATCTGTAGATATTAACATTTAAGGTTTTTGATGATGTTGGGCATAGTGTATGGCGCTAATGACCCGTTGCGTATTTTCCCTGGCTTCTCTCTCGGGTGTGAACCCCACTTCATCCGGGTGTATTAAGGTAGGGATATACAGCAATAGTCTATTTGATAGTATTTGTGAAAATCTTTAAGTCCACGTTTAGCAAACAAATTGGACAATAACTTGAGCATTGGGATGGGTCTTTCCCCTCCTTAGGTATTACTGCTATATGAGCCATTAGTGTTTCTACAGGCAGCGTTTGTCCTTCTCGTACCGAATTGAAAGCCTCCAAAAATCTTGGTGACAATTTTTCAGCAAAGGTCTTGTAATATAACAAAGTAAACCCATCCGGGCCGGAGGCCTTGCCTGGCTTTAATGTTTTAAGGGCACCTAGAAATTCTTCAGTGGTAATTGGGCCATCTATGTCCTCCGCTCCTTCGTCCGGCAATCTGGGCATCCCCAAGGCCACTATGTATCTCTTCACCTCCCCTTCATTGAGTACCTTTGGGACCCGTTGTTGGTCCTATCTGATATAGGCCTACATAGTAGTCTCTGAATGCCTTTGCGATTGCCTGTGACGAGCTAACTAAGACATCTCCCTGAGTTTTAATACGTTCAATATAGTTTTGTGCCCTCGTCTCTCTGAGTGCATTAGCTAGCATCCTGCTTGGTTTATTGCCATATTCATAAAAAGCTTGTCTACACCGAGTCATTGTAACTTTGGCTTTATCCGTTAATAAAAGGTTTAATTCCTTGCGCAGACGAGCTAGTTTCTCCTCAGTCTGGCGTGCTTGTGATTTCTTTTGTGCCATTTCTAAACCACGGATCTCCCCAAGCAAAGACTCTAGCTGGGCCCCCAGACGTTGTTTCCTACGTGTCCCTAATGATATGAGTATGCCTATAATATAGCACTTGTTTTTCCCATATATATGTTAGGGTTACTTCTCCCGGCTTATTTATTGAGAAGAACGTTTCTAGTTCCTGTGCAAAATTGCATTCTTAAGAGTAATAAATAGACAGATATTTCAAGGGATTCTGTAAAATGGTGATGGATGTGTGCTTGTCCTGTCATTTAGTAGTATGAACAGAGCTGAAGGTAGTATATTAGTTGAGAGAACAGTAAAAGGAATACCTTAATATATTAGATCTATAGGAAGAGGGAAACTAAAGTAAGATCAAGGAGTGTTTGTAATATACTGTTTGTTTTACTAAGATATTAGAATATCCAAATACTACAAGTGATATATGTGCAAAGAATTGATGTTAATATTTATTGATGGGTCAACCGATCATATTGTTATCTCTGACCATGAGTTAGTTCATTAGAAAACAGGTATATCTAGGGTACTGTATAAGTCTTGGCTCACACTTCTGCGTGTGTACCCGCAGTGAAAATGCACTTCTCTGCGAAAACGCGCGAGGCTGGTATTCATTCTAAATGGCACCCCTACGCATGTAAAATTGCAGTGGTAGCCATGACCATGCATTTTTCCTGCAGCCTCGTTTTTGAAAAGGAGTGTGCACCTTTTTTGCAGAAACACAGACACGGCAGCCCATTCATTTGAATGGGCTGTTGTGCCCACGTAAACGTGGCCCGCAAAAACGCATAGGTTTGAACCTAGCAATGTAAGATTTAGTACCAGTATATGATTGTTGAAATACAGTGGGGAAAATAATTATGTGATCCCCTTCAGATTTTCTAAGTTTGCAATTTACAAAGAAATGAAGGGTCTATCATTTTTATCATAGGTGTATTTTAGATAAAAGAGACAGAATATCAACCAAAAATCCAGAAAAAAACACATGATACAAATGTTATAAATTGAGTTTCAGTTCAGTGAGTAAAATAATATTTAATTTCCTACCAACCAACAATAATTATGGCTCCAACAGACTGGCTACAGTATGTGTTCTTGTGGTACACAGATTAATCCTGTCGAATTAGGAAGGTGCACCTAACGACAACTCTTTATGGGTATAAAAGACACCTATCCACAGAATCTCTTTCTACCACTCAAACATCACTATAATGAGCAAGACCGAAGAGCTGTCAAAGGATGTCAGGCACAAGATTGTAGACCTGCACAAGGCTGGAATGGGCTACAAGACCATCAGCAAGAAGCAATTATTCGCAAATGGTAGAAATACAAAATAACCATCAATCGCCCACAATCTAAAGCTCCATGCAGTGGAAAGAATTTTGGAACTTGCTCCATTGGTCTCACTATCTCCCTCCCAGAGGATGTCTCATCTGTTTTTGTTAAATAGAGCGTATTACACTCTGTACAAACTTTTTTGTTTTGGCCGTAGAACAGATACAAGCTGCCCCAGATGTGGAAGAGTAGAGGGGGATATGATCCATATGTTCTAAAGATGCCCGAGGTTATTCTGGTATTGGAGGGAGGTAGTGAGAACTATTGAGCAAACTTTCGAGGTCCACATAGAGCTGGAACCCTTACAATGTGTACTAGGTTGGGCTGAGGGTGAGGGGACAAATGATAACACTCAGTTAGCAATAACAAGATGCTTATTTCAAGCAAGGAGGCTGATTGCACAGAAATGGCAATCAGTTTCCCCACCCTCTAGTAAAGTCTGGGAGCAAAACATGAACACAACAATATTAAAAGAAAAGGACTACTTATATTAGACAAGGAGCCTTATAAAAATTTCGACAAGATTTGGAAACTGTGGCAGGAAAAAAAAAAAAAAACGGTAATCAAACACAAGTAAAGATGCTGAAAGAAGGGAATGGATGATTTGGAGGATACATAGAAGGGATGTGTGAGAGTGTATGGGCAAATTAGTGGAAGGATGAGGGTTGGAGAATGGATAGAATGGAGTGAGGTATTAGGGAAGGGGATTCTGTGTTGGTTTTAATGTGATATTATGTCTTCATAAAAAATTTGTATGGGAGACGGTGGGGGGACGGGGACAGGGGGAGAATTGAATGTAATGTTGGAAATTGGAAAATGGTTTAATAAAGATATGAAATTAAAAAAAAAAGCTCCATGCAAGATTTCGCCTATTGGGATAAGGATGATCATGAGAAAAGTGAGAGATCAGCCCTAACTACACGGGAGAAGCTTTTGAATGATCTCAAGGCAGTTGGGACCACAGTTACCAAACCAACCATTGGTAACACAATACGCTGCCAGGGATTGAAATCCTGCAGTGCCTGCAAGGTCACCCTCCTCAAGAAGACACCATGTACAGGCCCGTCTGAAGTTCGCCAATGAACATCTAGATAAATCAGAGAAGGATTGGGAGAAAGTGCTGTGGTCAGATGAGACCAAAATGTAACTCTTTGGCATTACCTCGACTCGCCGTGTTTGGGGGAAGAAAAATGCTGACTATGACCCTAAGAACACAATCCCTACAGTCAAGCACGGTGGTGGAAACATTATGCCTTGGTGCTGTTTTTTCTGCTAAAGGTACAGGCCGACCTTGTCGCATTGAGATGCCAAAGGACAGGACCATGTATTGTAAAATCTTGGATGTGAACCTTCTTCCTTCAGTCAGAACAGTGAAGATGGGTTGTGGATGGGTCTTCCAGCATGACAATGACCCAAAACATACTACGAAGGCAACAAAGCAGTGGCAGAGAAGCACATTAAGGTAATGGAGTGGCCTAGCCAGTCTCCAGACCTTAATCCTGTAGAAAATTTATGGAGGGAGCTAAAATTTTGAGTTGCCAAGCGACAGCCAAGAAACCTTAAGGATTTAGAGAAGATCTGTAAAGAAGAGTGGACCAAAATCCCTCCTGAGATGTGTGCAAACCTGGTAACCAACTACAAGAGATGTCTTACCTCTGTGCTTGCTAAAAAGGGTTTCTCCACCAAGTACTAAGTCATGTTTTGCTTGGGGATCAAACTTATTTTACTCACTGAACTTCAACTCAATTTGTAACATTTGTATCATGTGTTTTTTTCTGGATTTTTGGTTGATATTCTGTCTCTATCATTTAAAATACACCTATGCTAAAAATGATAGACCCTTAATTTCTTTGTAAGTGAACAAAATCTTAAAAATCTGCAGGGGATCAAATAATTATTTTCTCCACTATATATGCAAGTTAATCTGTACATATGTGCAGTGTAGAATGCACCATTCATTACTTTTAATTTCCTGGATTACTTGCTTAAACTGGTTGTAAACCTTTACATATACCCATTGAAGTGACAAGCCTCAGAGGATACACAGAGATGAAACAAATCCTCCTACATAATCTTTACCTATATATCTGCAACCCTCTATCCTCTGCAGTCTTTTAACCACTTCAGCCCCGGAGGATTAGGCTGCTAAATGACCAGACCACTTTTTACAATTTGGCACTGCGCTGTTTTTAACTGGTAATTGCGCGGTCATGCAATGTTGTACCCAAACAAAATTTGCGTCCTTTTTTCCCCACAAATAGAGCTTTCTTTTGATTGCCTCTACAATTTTTATTTTTTGCGATCTAAATGGAAAAATACCGAAAAAAAAATGATATTTTCTACTTTTTGTAGTAAGAAAAATCCAATACAGGCGGTCCCCTACTTACAAACATCCGACTTACAAATGACTCCTACTTACAAACAGAGGGAGACAACAAGAAGTGAGAGGAAATCTACCCCTAGGAAGGAAAATTCTCTCCTGTAAGTTAAATATGGGAAAAAGGTGTCTCCACTAATGCTTTTTCACCAATCCTTGTTTCCATATTAGCCCAACATTTTCAAAATCCAATTGTCATTGGGACAGAAAGTGAGGTGAAATCTTCTGAACAGGGGCACAGACAGCAAAACAAATGTTACAGGGGTGATAACCCTTCCCTATGCTATCCAAAAAGCAGATTCATCTAAAGAATAAGCCTACAGTCCCTATCTTGTTTGTAACCCGGGGACAGGGTTGCCAACTTTCAGTAAATTTACAAACAGTTTGTAAAATCCATAATTGTTGCATCTGTCCATGAATGTCAGTTACAGACATGCAGCCTATATGTCCGTAATGGACATTCAAGGACAGATGAAAAAAGTACGGATTTTACAAACTATTCATAAATTTACTGAAAGTTGGCAACCTGCCCGGGGACTGCCTGTAAACTAAATTTTAGTCATACATTTAGGCCAAAATGTATTCAGCCACATGTCTTTGGTAAAAAAAAATGTCAATAAGCGTAGATTTAGTGGTTTGCGCAAAAGTTATAGCGTCTACAAACTAGGGTACATTTTCTGTAATTTACGCAGATTTTAGTTTATGACTGCTTATCTCATTTCTTGAGGTGCTAAAATGGCAGGGCAGTACAAACCCCCCCCCCAAATGACCCCATTTTGGAAAGTAGACACCCCAAGGAAATTGCTGAGAGGCATGTTGAGCCCATTGAATATTTTATCCCAAGTGATTGAAAAATTACACACAAACAAAAAAAAAATTTTTACACAAAGTTGTCACTAAATGATATATTGCTCACACATGCCATGGTTATATGTGGAATTACACCACAAAATACATTCTGTTGCTTCTCCTGAGTACGGGGATACCACATGTGTGGGACTTTTTGGGAGCCTAGCTGCGTACGGGGCCCCGAAAACCAATCACCGCCTTTAGGATTTCTAAGGGCGTAAATTTTTGATTTCACTCCTCACTACCTATCACCGTTTTGAAGGCTCTAAAATGCCAAAATAGCACAAAACCCCCCCAAATGACCCCATTTTGGAAAGTAGACACCCCAAGCTATTTGCTGAGAAGCATGGTGAGTATTTTGCAGCTCTCATTTGTTTTTGAAAATGAAGAAAGAAAATACATTTTTTTTTTTTTTTTTTTTCAATTTTCAAAACTTTTGCTGAGAGGCATGTTGAGTCCATGGAATATTTAATATTTTGCCACAAGTTGCTGTAAAATTACAAACTTTATTTTTTTTGCACAAAATTGTCACTAAATGATATTGCTCAAACATGCCATGGACAAATGGGAAATTACACCCAAAAATACATTCTGCTCCTTCTCCTGAGTACTGGGATACCACATGTGTG
Source organism: Rana muscosa (assembly GCA_029206835.1). NCBI lineage: Eukaryota > Metazoa > Chordata > Amphibia > Anura > Ranidae > Rana > Rana muscosa. The sequence continues at coordinate 974,792,763 of CM055118.1, read as the reverse complement.
AGACTTTTTGGGAGCCTAGCCGTGTACAGGACCCCAAAAACCAAGCACCGCCTTCAGGCTTTCTAAGGGCGTAAAATTGTGATTTTACTCCTCACTACCTATCACAGTTACGGAGGCCCTGAAATGTTCAGATAGCACAAAACCCCCCCAAATGACCCCATTTTGGAAAGAATACACCCCAAGGTATTTGCTGAGAGGCATGGTTAGTATTTTGCAACTCTAATTTGTTTTTGAAAATTAGGAAAGAAAAAAAGGGATGTACATGTACGCCCATTCTGGGGACGTATATTGTTGTGCGGCGGTCGGAAAGTGGTTAAAACACACATTTTGCACATCATCTCTCCGCAGCAGAAAGCAGGGAGTGAGTATCTGACATCACACATACTGAACAGCTAGAGCATACAGCTCTGTGAAATGTAATAGCTGATTAAAGAGGAGGAACACCCCTCCCCCCAAAAAAACCTCAGAGTAACATAAAGCTGAGAGTAGGAGTCTTCTGGTATGTGCTGGAGAAGGGGTGGGCTTTTTTATGGGAGGCTGTGTTGTGTTCTAGGAGGCTGTGTCTGCAGATAGCAGAGGGAGGCGAGATCAGAGAGGAACTAGTGCTTTGGATTCAGGTTAGTACACACTATAATGATGTGTGCTTTGTTAATTTTTCATGTCTGAGGTTTACAACTACTTTAACATGCATAGTGAATTTTAGGTGCAAATTTGCTAGTTCTTGTATACATTCACATGAAAGAAAAACCCACATGTTAATAATGAATCTAGAGGAAATGAAGAAACAATTCCATGTCCTATACACGTCACATGGAATCTTTTCACTCACTGTTTAATAACGAATCATGTTCTTTGTAACTGTATATAATTAAAGCAGAATTCCGGGCTTAACCCTAACTACCCTTAAAACTGCCCCCCACCCAACACCCATGCTTACTAACCTGTGAGAAAGATCTGTATACATAACTATTTTCAGCCACCTCAGGTCCAGTTACGTGATCCCGCTCCTATGTGTCAGCCTGTGTGTCTGCAGAGGACAAGAGGGAGTGCAGACAACAGACGGCCTATTGAAGTCTAAGGGTGTTGTTCAGGCTTCACTAGCCATTGTTGCAGCACTCTCTCCTCTCCCCTGCAGCTCCACAGGCAGACACAGAGGAGATCATGTGATGGAACTTGAGCTGGCTGAAAATAGGTTCGTATACATACAGATCTTATTCAGGTTAGTAAGCATACAGTAGGTGTTAGGAGGGAGGAGGGGACCGTTTTAAGATTAGTTAGGGTTAAGTTGTAATTTTACTTTAATGTTAACTAAAAGCTGATGAAATTATTTGAAACTCAAATAGCTAATTTTTATTCTAAATTATTGTTGCATTTTTATTTAATAGATGCAAGTACGTATGCACATTATCTCTTCAATGCATTTGATGCAGCTCAGTCTGGATCAGTTAAATTTGAGGTAAGTGGATTGTTAATTTTGGCCAGCTTATATCTGTGCAATTGCAATGTTGTTTAGGTGTTATATAAGCACAAAAGTACAGTTTAGTACTCATTCTACAATACGGCTTCTTTTTTAAATTAATTAATGAAAGGTACCTCTGCAGCTATATACAGTATATCTTTCATTTCACTAAAAATATAAATGTGAATGTAGATTAGATTTTTGAAGGAATTTAAATTGTATGCACATTAGTATAGCATTTAAAATACATTTAATCATCTAAAGTATACTATGAAAAAACAAAAATTAGCTAATAGCCCAGTTGCTACCCCAGAAGAAGCATACAACTCCTGGAAAAACAGCAGAAAAAAAGTATGAAAAATACGAAGATAAGAGGTAAACTGTTACTAAACCCACAACAGTAAAATGAATGTGTATATGCAGTAAAGTATGTTCGTTATACTCACTGTGGAACCTAAGGGATTAATCCTCTGCATTGTGTAAAAAGGCTGTTTCATCCTGGCTTCTCTGATCCTCCCCTCCTTCCACTGACCCCTAATAACTGACCTGATGAAGATGGGTCTCTGCCACAGACCATGAGAACATGAAATACCTCCTTTAGAACAAACGACCCCTGTCAGAGGAAGACATCCATCCGGACGGTCACCAGAGGCCTCCACCGTCACCAGCAAATGCTGCGCTAGCTCTTCTGGGGAGGTCACATCTCTGGTCCCTTACGCCCTGGATTCAGGCACCCAATACCGGGGGCACCTTAGGAATGCTTTGCCCTTGCGGGACCCAGTCGAAGGTACTGGGCCCCAGGCATCCTTGTAAAGTACCTCACCCCAGGCTGAAGGTGCCTGGGATGGAACTCGACTCCACGCGCCCAGGCCAAGGGCGCCTGGGCACAGACGAACCGCAGCAGCCCCCAGGCTGAAGGTGCCTGGGGAATGGACCTCGTGCGCAAGATGTCCGCCCCCTTTTATATCCTCTCCCAGCAGGCACAGCGGGTTCCCCACCCCGCCATACTACTGCCGCGAGAGGACACAAAGGGCACGGCTCTAGAATGGCAGTTCAACCCCGGTCCCAGGCGACAGCGCCACCCAGGGAACATGACACCATTCATACCTCCCACACTCCAAAGTGACCATAAATCCCTAAAAATCAATGTATCTGGGCCATCTATGGCCCAGATACACCCCACTAAATTTGACACCCACTACACTCTCCCCCCAGCAATTTGACACTGGTCCCCAGTATCTGGATCAAGTCATGCCCCAAAGGGAGCCAATATAACCTCCATCCAGAGACTGCTTCAAAATGCACAAAAAAAATGTAAATTTGAAAAAAAAATGGTAGTTGTGCCTGAACCTGACATGGAAAGGAAAAGGAAAAGGGAAACACACAACAGCATACATATCACAATAACACTATTGACATTATTTTTCTTCCTCCCCCCCAACATCACTAACTAAGACCCACCCCATTTTCAGCGGTCTTGACAGACGTTCTCCTGCAGAGGGGACAAAAAAAGAAATCAAACACAACTTCCCTGACACATGTGTGGGTGTTGGAACGTAAAAATCTCCCAAAAGAGAAATCCTTTCCTTCCAAGAAGTATGTGGTGTAAAGTGAATAACGTTGCGCAACACTGCCACCTGGTGACAGTGCCACGGTAAAAGCACTTGTTGAATCCTTGAACAAACTCTTTTTTTTTTCTTTACTTTGGCTCTAACTACACCCCAAAGTCCATGATCACTTTGCAGGAGGGAAGAAGGGAGAAAACAGCAACATTCCCCCCATTCCTCCAAAGAGCACAACACCCGTTAAACTCGGGTACAGTTCCTGGGTTTCCGGGAAGGAAAAACAAACCCCGGAAAGTTCAGCAAACTTGCAAGACAAAGGAAAGGAGTCTTTTTCTCCTACAGGTAGAATCTAGGATGTGGCAAAACAAGGGGTTTTAAATGCTGATCAACAGTCTCTAGGTGATATTCGACATCCTCCCCTTCTTTCCGTGGAATCAACACTTTGTCAGCATGGATGTGCCGACCCAACATCCACTCTGCTTTACAGTCCTTAAATCTTTGAGATGCTTTTGGGGAACAAGCGAGGTACCTGCGTGCGTGTTGGACTTTGATGTGTGTCCACACAAAGTCATTATACCAGCGTTCCCTGCAGACTTCTACTTCATAAAGTAGCTCCTTAGATAAGTATGGGTACTCCCACCCATACTCGTTGGCAACTTTCTGGCAGAACAAACGCTTTAGCCTTGACAAGGGAGGCCTGGTAGAGCGGTCTCCCTCGCCCGGCAGGACGATTGAATCTGGATGGCGAGGTGCCTTGACCACCTCTGATTTGGGCATAGGCGCCCGCAGCGACAGTCTCTTGTCCCCGGTGGTAGGTGCAGGAGGCACCGGGGACTGAAGGGCAGGCAGGGGACGGGGTCCCTCCTCAGGCGCTGGTGCCTCCACCCGTGGACATAGGTGGATCCCTTGCTCTACGGGATGAGGAGAGAGGCATCTTGTCCCTGCCCTTCTCAGCAAATAATTTGTCTATGATGACGTCGTCCCCCACATCGGAGACCGACTCCAGGTCGGAGGTGTCACACTCCTCCACGGGCAGGTAGTTAGTAGTGGACACCGAATCACTCCCACCCACGGGCTCAAGGGGCCGTGAATCCCCGACACCTCCGTCCCAACACCAAGTCCCGTTCCCTGGCTTACCGCGACGCAAACTTGTGAAGGGATGTCCAGGACACTTCCTACCGGATCCATCCGGGCCAGGCAAGCGCAGGGGTTGTCCTCCATCTCGGCCGCTGGAAGCTCTCACAAGACCGACCTTCCTTGTTGGCGCTGGGAGTAGGGAAACTGGTGACCGAAGCAGCATCTCCGGATTTTGCATTCTCCATCTCTTTGCTCGCGACCTCCACGGGGGTCTCTACAGTGCGTGGAGGGATGACTGTCCAAGCATTGACTTCTCCTTGTTGAGTGTCGGCGCCTGATGCAGGGCTGAGATGGAAGACCCAAGGTCTCTCTATGGATTGCTCCACCTCAAAACGTGAACTGTCATACCCAGGGCCTCAACATCCTTATGTGTACAAGACGAATCGTCCCCGGGGCTTGAGCCGAATCCCCGTATCTGTAATCGGAGCAGCAGTTGAAGTCATCCTCGTAGTATTTGAGACTGGAACCCACAAGGCATTGCTGAACATGGTGACTGATTGCTGCTCCATCGCACATTGCATAACTGGGTGCCAAAGTCCCCACGTGTACCTCTTCACATGGCCGGACTCCTCCCCTCTGTCACACCAGTTCGTGGGCTTTCTCCATGTCATGCCCACGAACTGTGCAGGGAGGGTGAGCCTGCTGGCGCAGTGGCCAATATGGCCGACCTACTCGGAACTCTTCTGGGCAGCAAAGTTCAAACTCCGATAGCTTCGGCTCCATTGCATAAACACAAATCCCGGACTTGGAGCCCCCACTTGTAGCAGTCTTGCCCCACCTTCTCCCCTCTCTTTATGGCTGGTTTTACTTGTCTAGGGGTATCTGGGAGAAGGGGGGAAGATGCACACCACCAGCTCGGCTCTCTGATGTAATATGCAGAGATATGAGCTAAACCGTTTACCTTCGGGTCTGCGTTTTAGGCCGGAGCCTCAGCTTCTCCTATGGAGGATGATTGCCACTGTCACTGACAGGGACACTTAGCTTCCAGTAACACGAGTTCCACACCAATAAAAAGTCCAACACTGTTTTATTGCTTTGATCAATAGGTAGGCTGGTTGAACTTTAAAAGAACAGACAGGTTGTAGGAAAGAGTAGGTCCAGGCACAACACAATGAATAGAGTTTCTCCTGTTCCGTTTAGTGCAAACAGGCTTGGCGCACAGTCGCTGCCACTGACCTGGGTGAACGTTGAGGCCTCTGCCACAGGCCTTGGATGAGGCCTGCCACGGACCTGATGAAGATGGGTCTCTGCCACAGACCATGAGAACATGAAATACCTCCTTTAGAACAAACAACCCCTGTCAGAGGAAGACATCCATCCGGACTGTCACCAGAGGCCTCCACTGTCACCAGCAAATGCTGCGCTGGCTCTTCGGGGAGGTCACATCTCTGGTCCCTTACGCCCTGGATTCAGGCACCCAATACCGGGGGCACCTTAGGAATGCTTCGCCCTCGCGAGACCCAGTCGAAAGTACTGGGCCCCAGGCCTCCTTGTAAAGTACCTCACACAGACGAACCGCGGCAGCCCCCAGGCCAAAGGTGCCTGGGGAATGGACCTCGTGCGCAAGATGTCCGCCCTTTTTTATATCCTCTCCCAGCAGGCACAGCGAGTTCCCCGCCCCGCCGTACTACTGCCGTGAGAGGACACAAAGGGCACAGCTCTAGAATGGCAGTTCAACCCCAGTCCCAGGCGATAGCACCACCCAGGGACCGCAAGGAACATGACACCATTCATACCTCCCACACTCAAGTGTCCATAAATCCCAGATACACCCCACTAAATTTGACACCCGCTACATAAGGTAATAGCTTTGGGGACTAAAAATATGAATGCTACATGCTAAGGGGAATACCTCTTGGGGAATTCATGATGGAAAAGAATATGGGGATAAGCTAGCTGCTAGCAGACTAATAGCATGCATTAAAAAGAGTATCTACTTAAAGCAGATTTCCACCCATAAATGGAACTTCCGCTGATCCGGTCCCCCCCCCCCCTCTGGTGTCACATTTGGCACCTTTCATGAGGGATCAGATACCTGTCTAATACAGATATTTGCTCCCACTTCCGGGAAAAGATCGCTGCAGTATCCGCAGCGATCTACGCCATGTTCGGCCCATCCTCCATCCCCCCCGCTGTCTTCTGGGAGACACACAGGTCCCAGAAGACAGCAGGGACCACTCAGAATGCGCAGCGTGACTCGCTTCACTTCTTGATTCCCTTACTGAAGAATCAGGACGGGTCGGCTTCGGGTGAGGACATCACGGGCATCCTGGACAGGTAAGTGTACTTATTTTAATAGGTCAATAGCTGCAGTATTTGTAGCTGTTGACTTCTTGTTTTTTTCAGGCGGAACTCCGCTTTAAGAGATAGGACTATAAATTTAACCTTTGTATAAAACTCTGATTCAACCACATCTTGAATATGCTGTCCAATTCTGGTCACCAGTCCTCAGGAGGGATGTACTGGAACTGGGGAGAGTCCAAAGAATGGCAACAAAGGGGGCTGAAGGACCTCAGCTATGAGGAGCAGCTGAAAACACTTATCGTATATATGGTTTGTTTTTTGTGGTTGTGGAAAGCCCAACTATTATATATAGCACCAAATCCCCAATGGTATATGAGCAAAGATGGAAAAAGTGGGATTTTTGGGGGTGCAAAAATGCAACATATCAAGTAGATTATAATAAAATATTTTTATTTTGAACAACAAAATAAAAATAAAAACAGTAAAAATATATAAGGAGAGTGGTAGTACAACAATACAGTTTAAAAGGACAGTCTGATGAAATATGTTCCCGACATGTTTCGCCCTTAGTTCGGGCTTCTTCAAAGGGAAAAACTGTCCAAATAGTGGTACAAGCCTTCTACAAGATACAGAAAACAAATACATATGTGTCATAATACATAGTGATTTAATCAAAATACATAAGAAATATATATCATATACAAATATCATTTAACTGAATTTTATGCATGCCCTGTTCCCATCCCCAAAAGTCCAGCCCCTTACTGTACCTCTCCCCACTCTAGCCAGTCCAAGCAGTCACACCCCAAAGCGGCGGTAAAGAGCCCAAACCATGCAGTCCCCTAACAACCCTCTGTGGTTCAATCCAAACCTGCAGGAACTGTACTCTCTTCCTGATCCCAATCGCTGGTACTCTAAGAGGGTTAAATACCTATGTCACTTATACAACGCTCAGGGCTTTAAAACGTTCTCTCAACTACGCTTAGATTCCAGATTCCGATAAGCCCCCCGCCCGCAGACCCCCACAACCACCGGGCAAGGGTTGTGGGGATGAGGCCCTTGTCCCCATCAACATGGGGACATCCTCCCCATGTTGAGGGCATGTGGCTTGGTACGGTTCAGGAGGGAGGGGGGGCCGCTCTCTCGTCCCCCCCTTTTCCCCTGCGGCCGGCCAGGTTGCGTGCTCGGATAAGGGGTCTGGTATGGATTTTTAGGGGGACTTCACGCCATTTTTTGTTTTAAATTTGGGGTGGAGTTCCCCTTAAAATCCATGCCAGATCTGAAGGGCCTGGAATGGATATTTGGGGGAACCCCACGTCAATTTTTTTTTAAATTTGCGGCGGGGTTCCCCTTAATATCCATTCCAGACCTGAAGGGCCTGGTAATTGAATTCTGGGGAACCCCCACGCTTTTTTTTTTTTTTTATCAATGACTTTTGTATGTATTGCCGGGAGCCGACAATTCATTAATAGCTGCGAGTCAGTTTTAAATGCATTTTTTTCTTTCAAAAATGACATTTTTTGCAGGGACAGTTCTAAGCACGGGAAACATGCGCCACTTCACATGCATATCATACACACCCCCCAGGTACGAAATTTAACCACTTAACAACCACCTGCCGACAAATAACGTCGACAAGGTGGTTGCTTAACTCTGGGAGGACGTTATATAACGTCCTCCCAGAATCGCGCTCCCGCGCACCCCCTGGGGCGCGCAAACGGGAAACTCCGTGACCGCCGGGTCCAGAGGACCCGGCGGATCACGAATCGCGGTAAATCGCCGCTGATAGCGGCCGTTTACCACGTGATCGCTCCGTCAAATGACGGAGCAATCACTTGTAAACAGACCGGTGTCATTTGATGACGCCGGTTCCTCCCTCCCCTCTCTGTACCGATCGGTACAGTGTGAGAAGGGAGGGGGAGGGAGCGGATGGCAGCAGCAGCACTGTGGGCTGGATCTGTGACAATTGCAGTCACAGATCCAGCCATCCATCCATCCCTGCTCAGCCATCCCTGTGCTATACCCTGCCAATACTCTGCAATACACCCTGCCAATACTCTGCAAAATACCCTGCCAATACCCTGGTGCAATACTCTGCAATACCCTGGTGCAATACTCGGCAATACCCTGGTGCAATACTCGGCAATACTCTGCAATACCCTGCAAAATACTCTGCAATACCCTGCAAAATACTCTGCAATACCCTGCGCAATACTCTGCAATACCCTGCGCAATACTCTGCAATACCCTGCAAAATACTCTGCAATACCCTGCGCAATACCCTGCAAAATACTCTGCAATACCCTGGTGCAATACTCTGCAATACTCTGGTGCAATACTCTGCAATACTCTGGTGCAATACTCTGCAATACCCTGCGCAATACTCTGCAATACCCTGCACAATATTCTGCAAAATACTCTGCAATACCCTGCACAATACTCTGCAATACCCTGCACAATACTCTGCAATACCCTCCACAATACTCTGCAATACCCTCCACAATACTCTGCAATACCCTCCACAATACCCTGTGCAATACCCTCCACAATACCCTGTGCAATACCCGTGCAATACCCTGCCATACACCGCAATACCCTGCCATAGTCCGCAATACTCCGCAATGCCCTGCAATACTCCGCAATACTCCGCAATGCCCGGCAATACTCCGCAATGCCCGGCAATACTCTGCAATAACCACTTCCCGCCCTCCGGCCATCATATGACGTCCTTGACTTTGTGCGGGGATATCTGAATGATGGGAGCAGCTACAGGCATCATTCAGATATTAGCTTTTTCAGCCAGCGATTCCCTACACCATAAGAACAATCATAGCGGCTGTTCCGCCGCTTGATCATTCTTACGGGAGGCGAGAGGGGATGTCGTCCCCCCCCCCCGCCGCCCTCCGGTGCTTCTACCGACTCACCGCTACGATCAAAGCCAGGATTGTTGTTTTTTTTTGGTATTTTTTTCAGGCTTCCCAGCCTAGAGGTGAGATGTGGGGTCTTATTGACACCCCCCCCCCCATATCTCACTGTAAAGAGGACCTGTCATGCCATATTCCTATTACAAGGGATGTTTACGTTCCTTGTAATAGGTATAAAAGTGATCAAAAAAATGTTTGGGGCGGAAAAACATGTCAAACTAAAATAAATAAAGTAAAATGAAGAATAATTTTTATTTTTTTTTTTAAAGCGCCCCTGTCCCCGTGAGCTCGCATACAGAAGCGAACGCATACGTAAGTCCCGCCCACATATGAAAACGGTTTTCAAACCACACATGTGAGGTATCTCTGCGAACGTTAGAGCGAGAGCAATCATTTTGGCCCTAGACCTCCTCTGTAACTCAAAACATGTAACCAGTAAAAATATTTAAAGCGTCGCCTATGGGGATTTTTTAAGTAGCGAAGTTTGGCGCCATTCCACGAGTGTGTGCAATTTTTAAGGGCGACATGTTAGGTATCTATTTACTCGGCGTAACTTCATCTTTCACATTATGCAAAAACATTGGGCTAACTTTACTGTTTGTTTTTTTTTTAAGCCCAAAACATTTTTTTCCGTAAAAAACGCGTTAAAAAAATTGCTGCGCAAATATCGTGCGAGATAAAAAGTTGCAACAACCACCATTATATTCTCTAAGGTCTTTGCTAAAAAAACATATATAATGTTTTGGGGTTCTATGTAATTTTCTAGCAAACAAATGATGATTTTTACATGTAGGAGAGAAATGTCAGAATTGGCCTGGGTGCTCCAGAACGCCTGAAGGTGCTCCCTGCTAGGGATGAGCTTCGTGTTCGAATCGAACATACGTTCGACTCGAACATCGGCTGTTCGATCGTTCGACGAAGATCGAACGATTTGGGCCGTTCGCGCCAAATTCGAGTGACGCGAACGGCCCACAATGCACTACGCCATCGCAGTGTCATCCAGGCGCTGTGATTGGCCAAGCATGCACTGTGACCCCGCATGCTTGGCCAATCACAGCGCCGGCAGCGAGGAGAGCAATGATTGGCCACAGGCAGGATGCCTGTGGCCAATTATTGCTGAGGGTGTTTAGTACACGCCCCACACTATAAAAGGCCGCCAGCACGGCGGCCTAGTGTAGTGTGTTCCGGAGCAGGGATAGAGCAGCATAGGCAGGGACAGTGACTTTTATTTCTTTCTTGCTTAACCTGGATTCCTTTAGTTTAGGGAAAGAGAAGGATAGGTAGGGAGAGTGTCAGTGTGTTTTGTGCTTGTGCTATAGTGTGCTTAAAAAAAACATTTTTTCTAGGGACAGAAAACTGTAGGTAGGGAGAGTGTCAGTTTCTTTCACTGTGTAAGTCCTTGTTTCTAGGGACCTGGAAGGACAGTGAGTGAATTCTCCTTGTGCTATATTGTGCTTAAAAAAAACATTTTTTCTAGGGACAGAAAACTGTAGGTAGGGAGAGTGTCAGTTTCTTTCACTGTGTAAGTCCTTGTTTCTAGGGACCTGGAAGGACAGTGAGTGAATTCTCCTTGTGCTATATTGTGCTTAAAAAAAACATTTTTTCTAGGGACAGAAAACTGTAGGTAGGGAGAGTGTCAGTTTCTTTCACTGTGCAAGTCCTTGTTTCCAGGGACCTGGAAGGACAGTGAGTGAATTCTCCTTGTGCTATATTGTGCTTAAAAAAAACATTTTTTCTAGGGACAGAAAACTGTAGGTAGGGAGAGTGTCAGTTTCTTTCACTGTGCAAGTCCTTGTTTCTAGGGACCTGGAAGGACAGTGAGTGAATTCTCCTTGTGCTATATTGTGCTTAAAAAAAACATTTTTTCTAGGGACAGAAAACTGTAGGTAGGGAGAGTGTCAGTTTCTTTCACTGTGCAAGTCCTTGTTTCTAGGGACCTGGAAGGACAGTGAGTGAATTCTCCTTGTGCTATATTGTGCTTAAAAAAAACATTTTTTCTAGGGACAGAAAACTGTAGGTAGGGAGAGTGTCAGTTTCTTTCACTGTGCAAGTCCTTGTTTCAAGGGACAGAGAAGGACACCTGAAGGTAGCCCTTATTGCTTTTTTCCCATCTCCCTGCAGGCCATCTATTAGAATGTCTGGAAGGCAAACAAGGAGAGGCAGACAGTCAGGAGGCAATAAAAGAGGGCAAGCAGGCTCTGTGTCTGGGGGCAACAGTGCTGGTCGTGGACGCGGTGCATTGTCATCAGCACATGGCCATGGGACACGCTTGTCCTTCTTTTCCGCAGCTGGACATGTTGAGCCACATCATGCCGAAGACTTGGTAGAGTGGATGACCAAGCCCTCCTCCTCCTCCTCATCCTCTCTCACCCAGGCTCAGGGTACTGGCAAAGCAGCTGCCAAAGCGTCCTCTTCCCTGGTATCAATGTCAGACTCATCATCAGTCACTCCTTCCCTAGACCCACCATGTCCTCCTCCTGAGGAGTCCCCCGAACTGTTTGAGCACAGTGTTGGGTACATGCTCCAGGAGGATGCCCAGCGTTTCGAAGGGTCTGATGATGAAACCCAGCTACAGGAAGGCAGTAGGGTGAGAGCAGACAGAGGGGATGCTCAAGAAGGACACCAATCTGGCAGTCATGTTCCAGCAGCTGCAGCATACTGCCAGATTGGCTCCAGTGATGAGGAGGGAGGGGATGATGAGGTCACTGACTCCACGTGGGTGCCTAATAGGAGAGAGGAGGAGGAGGATGAGGAGGAGGCACATCTCCAACGAGACAGGATGCCCTTTGGTGGCCAGCGTAAGGGCAGTACACCGACGGAATCACACCGCAGAGCTCCGCCTGTGCAGGGCGCTGCCTCTGCCCGTCATTCAAAAAGTTCCTTGGTGTGGGCCTTTTTTGAGGCTAGTGCATCAGATCGCACAGCTGCTGTTTGCAACATATGTCTCAAGCGTATATCGCGTGGCCAAAACATCAGCCGCTTGGGTACCACATGCCTGACCAGACATATGTTGACCTGCCATGCAGCTCGTTGGCAAGCCTACCTCAAAGACCCACACCAAAGAACAAAGCGGACCTCTCCTTGCACCGCATCAGCTGGGATTTCCAACCCCACTATAACTTCAGTCCTCTCTGAAACATGCACTGAGAGGAATGAAGGTGTAGAATTAGGTGTGTCACAGCCAAGTACTTGCGGCCACTCTGCTAGCAGTACACCGACGTCCGATTCTAGCAGGCAAATTTCCCTGCCCCAGCTGCTGGACCGTCGAAAGAAGTTCACTCCCAGCCATCCACATGCCCAGCGGTTGAATGCTAGCTTGGCTAAATTGCTAGCGCTTCAACTGCTGCCTTTTCAGTTGGTAGACTCGGCCCCCTTCCGTGAGTTTGTGCAATGTGCGGTTCCTCAGTGGCAGGTTCCCAAACGCCACTTTTTCTCACGGAAGGCTATTCCGGCTCTCTACCGGCATGTGGAAGGCAATGTCTTGGCCTCGCTGGACAGGGCGGTCAGCGGTAAGGTGCATATTACCGCTGACTCATGGTCCAGCAGGCATGGACAGGGACGTTACCTTTCTTTCACGGCCCATTGGGTCACTCTTTTGGCAGCTGGGAAGGATGCAGGACAAGGTGCAGTAGTGTTGGAGGTTGTCCCACCGCCACGCCTCCAAAATGCTACTACTGGTTGTGACACACCTCTCTCCTCCACCCCCTCCTCTTCTTCTTCCTCCATGGCCTCTTCCTGTGGTTTGTCCTATGAACCAGCGGTGCTCCGTAGCCGTTCACGGGGCTACGCAAGTACGCAGGCAAAAAGATGCCATGCCGTGCTTGCGCTGGTGTGTTTGGGGGACAGAAGCCACACTGGGGCAGAGGTCCTGTCTGCTCTGCAGGGCCAGGCCGAGAGGTGGTTGACGCCACGCCAGCTTAAGCCAGGAATGGTGGTTTGCGACAATGGCACCAACCTCCTCTCCGCCCTCCGACAGGGACAACTGACCCATGTGCCCTGTGTGGCTCACGTCCTTAACCTGGTGGTGCAGCGGTTCTTGGGCAGGTACCCGGGCTTACAGGATGTCCTGAGGCAGGCCAGGAAAGTCTGTGTGCATTTCCGCAGATCTTATAATGCCAGTGCTCGCCTGGCTGAGCTGCAAAAGGAGTTGAACCTGCCCAAGAACCGCCTTATATGTGACATGCCCACCAGGTGGAACTCAACGTTGGCCATGCTGCAGCGGCTGCACACGCAGCAGAGGGCCATCAATGAGTACCTGTGCGACTACGGCACCAGGACAGGGTCAGGGGAGCTTGGTTTTTTTTCTCCACGCCAGTGGGGCATGATCAGGGATGCATGCACTGTCCTGGCACCATTTGAGGAGGCCACGAGGATGGTGAGCAGTGACAGTGCATGCATCAGTGACACTGTACCTCTTGTCCACCTGTTGGAGCACACGCTGCGTGGAATAATGGACAGGGCACTTGAGGCAGAACAGAGGCAGGAAGAGGAGGACTTCCTTGCCTCTCAAGGCCCCCTTTACCCAGACAGTGTTCCTTCTGTCCCACCCATCGCACAGGAAGAGGAAGAGGAGGAGGAGGAGGAGGAGGAGGAGGAGGAGGATTGTGTCAGCATGGAGGTGGAGGCTGGCACTCAGCATCATCAGCAGCAGTCTTTTAGGGATGATTTACAGTCCCAAGAAACCAGTGGACTTGTACGTGGCTGGGAGGAGGTGACTGCGGATCATGTCGTCCTTAGTGACCCAGAGGACTCCGGAGCGAATGCCTCAGCAAACCTACGCTGCATGGCCTCCCTGATCCTGCAAAGTCTGCGGAAGGATCCTCGTATTCTTCGGATCAAGGAGAGGGACCATTACTGGCTGGCCACTCTCCTTGATCCACGGTACAAGGGTAAGGTTGCGGACCTTATGTTACCGTCGCAGAGGGAGCAGAGGATGAGACAACTCCGGGAGGCCTTGCAGAAAGGTCTGTGCAACGCGTTCCCAGAGACTGGGAGGTTACAAACTCCTGGTCCAGGACAACGAGTTGCTGAGGCTTCGGCCAGTCAAAGAAGGAGCGGTGGGGAAGGTGGCCGTCTGACCGATGCGTTCAGACAATTCTTTAGTCCGCAGCCCCAAAGTATGATTGGTTCCAGCAACCATCGCCAGCGTCTGATAAACATGGTGCAGGAATATCTAGGGGCAAGGTCAGACTTGGACACCTTCCCCACCGAAAATCCTCTGGCTTACTGGGTCTTGAGGATGGATCACTGGCCAGAGCTTGCACAGTATGCAATTGAGCTACTGGCCTGTCCTGCATCCAGCGTTCTTTCGGAACGCACATTCAGTGCTGCTGGAGGATTTGTCACGGATCACAGGGTGCGCCTGTCCACCGACTCGGTTGATCGACTGACTTTCATCAAGATGAACCAGTCTTGGATCACCACCAGCTACCACACACCTGATGCTGATATAACAGACTAATTGATTTTAACATGTCACATCCCTTCAAGACTGATGCTGATGCTGAGTGTCTGTGCTGTTATGTTGACTGGCTATCCTCCTCCTCCGAGTCCTCAATGATACGATTGATGATGATAGCTTGGAAGATCATTTTTGTTTATGGGTGCCGCCACCAGTGGCTAAGGCCCAATTTTTCAGCCCCTGTTTTACAGGGGCGTGTAATTACAATTTTTTTAACAATAATTTGCCATAGGGCTCATTGCTGTGCTCCAAGTACAGTATCTGTGAGGGGTTGGAGTGTTGTGGCACCAGTGCCTAAGGCCCAATTTTTCAGCCCCTGTTTAACAGGGGCGTGTCATTACAATTTTTGAAGCAATACTTTGCAACAGGGCTCATTGCTGTGCTCCAAGTACAGTATCTGTGAGGGGTTGTAGTGTTGTGCCACCAGTGCCTAAGGCCCAATTTTTCAGCCCCTGTTCAACAGGGGCATGTAATTACAATTCTTGATCTAATAATTCACAGCAGGGCCCATTCCTGCACCCACCAAGAGTAACTCTGAGGGCTTACAGTGTTGTGTCAACACCACCACCACCACCAAAGGCCCAATTTTTCAGCCCCTGTTCAACAGGGGCATGCAATTACAATTCTTGATCTAATAATTCACAGCAGGGCCCATTGCTGCACCCACCAAGAGTAACTGTCAGGGCTTACAGTGTTGTGGCACCAGCACCACCATCAAAGGCCCAATTTTTACTACCACTGTTCAACAATTATATGTAATTACAATTCCTGATATAATAGTTGACAGCAGGGCGTTCCAGCACCAACCAAGAGTAACTGTGAGTGCTTACAGTGTTGTGCCAACACCAACAACTAAGGGGCCTATTTCTGCAGAGTATCTACGGCAGGTCCCTACTTTCAAACATCCAACTTACAAACGACTCCTACTTGCAAACGCAAGAAGACAACAGGAAGTGAGAGGAAATCTACCCCTAGGAAGGAAAATTCTCTCCTGTAAGAATTAATATGGGAGAAAGGTGTCTCCTCTGTACTGATGCTTTATCAGCAATCCTTGTTTCAAGAAAAACACCACATTTCAAAAACAGTTGTCATTGGGACGGAAAGTGAGGTGAAATGTTCTGAACAGGGGCACAGACAGCAAAACAAATGTTACAGGGGTGATAACCCTTACCTATGTTTTCCAAAAAGTTTAAAAATAGATTTTTGGGCTGGAGCTACACTTAAACAATGTACCTGTTCAAAATTACAAACAGATTCTACATAAGAACAAACCTACAGTCCCTGTCTTGTATGCACCGCCTGTATACGGCTGTTCAGAGTATATAGGGCCTTTTTTATTTTATGTGCGGGGTTCCCCTTAATATCCATACAAGACCCAAAGGGGCTGGTAATGGGCTGGGGTAGGGGGGGGGGTCATGGGGTAGCTATGCCATTTTTCTTAAAGATTTTCATCCATATTACCGGGACCAGACATTACATTAAAGCCGCAAGCAGTTTTAAATGGCTTTTTTTTCCTTTAGAAGTGTCATTTTGTGCAGGGACAGTTCTAAACACGGGAAACACGTGGCACTTCACAGGCATACTTTAGACACCCCCCAGGTACGATATTTAAAGGAATATTTGACTTTTTTTTTTTCACTTTATGCATCATTAAAATCCCGAAAAACGACCGTTTTTAAAACTTCTTTTTGCATTGATACATGTCCCCTGGTGCAGAACCCGGGTTCCCAAACCCTTTTTAGGACAATAACATGCATAATAGTTGTTATAATTAGCACTTTAGAATTCGAACGTTCGCATCCATTGTATTTAATAGGGTTCTAATGTTCGTACGAACTTTCGGTCCGTTCGCGGGTTCTGGTGCGAACCGAACCCGGGGGTGTTCGGCTCATCACTACTCCCTGCATGTCGGGCCTCTGTATGTGGCCACGCTGTGTAAAAGTCTCACACATGTGGTATCGCCATACTCGGGAGTAATAGCAGAATGTGTTTTGGGGTGTAATTTGTGGAATGCATATGCTGTGTGTGAGAAATAACCTGCTAATATGACAATTTTGTGAAAAAAAAAAAGAGAAAAAAAAAATCTTGATTTTGCAAAGAATTGTGGGAAAAAATGACAACTTCAAAAAACTCACAATGCCTCTTTCTGAATACCTTGGAATGTCTTCTTTCCAAAAAGGGGTCATTTGGGGGGTATTTGTACTTTTCTGGCATGTTAGGGTCTCAAGAATTGAGATAGGCCGTCAGTACTTCAGGTGTGATCAATTTTCAGATATTGGCACCATAGCTTGTGGACTTTATAACTTTCACAAAGACCAAATAATATACACCAATTTGTACTTATTTTTACCAAAGATATGTAGCAGTATAAATTTTGGCCAAAATTTATGAAGAAAAAATAGTAATTTGCAAAATTTTATAACAGAAACGAAAAAAAAATCATTTTTTTACAAAATTTTCAGTCTTTTTTCTCTTATAGCGCAAAAAATAAAAAACCCAACAGTGATTAAATACCACCAAAAGAAAGCTCTATTTGTGTGAAAAAAAGGACAAAAATTTCATATGGGTACAGTGTTGTATGACTGAGTAATTGTCATTCAAAATGTGAGAGCACCGAAAGCTGAAAATTGGTCTGGTTATTAAGGGGGTTTAAGTGCCCAGTGGTCAAGTGGTTAAAGGAATATTTCACTTTTATTTTTTCATTTTAAGCATTATTAAAATCACTGCTCCCGAAAAAACGGCCGTTTTTAAAACTTCTTTTTGCATTGATACATGTCCCCTGGGGCAGGACCCAGGTCCCCAAACACTTTTTAGGACAATAACTTGCATATTAGCCTTTATAATTAACACTTTAGATTTCGAACGTTCGAGTCCATTGTATTTAATAGGGTTCTAAAGTTTACACGAACATTTTGTCTGTTCGCAGGTTCTGGTGCGAACCGAACAGGGGGGTGTTCGGCTCATCCCTGGCGCCAAACTGCCATCTGCCTCAGGACCAGCCGCCACTGCATTTACCCAGTGTGCTGTTAGGGAGATATAACGTCCCTGACTGTGCTTACTGGTCCACGCATCCGTAGTTAGGTGGACCTTGCCACAGATAGCGTTGCGCAGTGCACACCTGATTTTGTCCCCCACTTGGTTGTGCAGGGAAGGGATGGCTCGCCTGGAAAAGTAGTGGCGGCTGGGCACGACGTACTGTGGGACAGCCAATGCCATCAGGCTTTTAAAACTCTGCGTCTCCACCAGACGGAATGACAGCATTTCAAAGGCCAGGAGTTTTGAAATGCTGGCATTCAGGAAGAGGGATCGCGGGTGGCTAGGGGGGTACTTCGTCTTCCGCTCCAATGTTTGGGAGATAGAGAGCTGAACGCTTCCATGGGACATTGTGGAGATGGTTGGTGACCCAGGTGGTAGTGTTGCTGGCAGATCCTCTGTTTGCGGGGTGGCAGGTGCCACTGTCACTACAGAGGTGGATGAAGAGGCCGAGACTGCAGCAGAAGAGGAAGCAGAAGGAGCCAGAGACCTTTCTTGGTTTTTGAGGTGTCTACTCCACTGTAGCTCGTGCTTTGCACTTAGATGCCTGGTCATGCAGGTTGTGCTCAGGTTGAGAACGTTTATGCCTCGCTTCAGGCTCTGATTGCACAGCGTGCAAACCACTCGTGTCTTGTCATCAGCACATTGTGTGAAGAACTGCCACGCTAGGGAACTCCTTGGACCTGGCTTTGGTGTGCTCTGTCCCTTGCTGCGTTGGGCAGTAGCAGACATACTGTCTAGGGGACGGACGCTCCGCTTTTGCACCCTGCTCCCTCTTCTGCTGTGCTGGTGGCTCTGTGCGACCACCGCCTCTTCCTCCAAACTACACTGGTCACCTGCATAACGTTGATTCCATGTGGGGTCGAGGACCTCATCATCCTCCACATCATCTTCCACCCAGTCTTCACCCCTGCCCTCCTTGTCTGTCTGCACAATTGCGAAAACAGCAGCAGTTGGCACCTGTGTTTCGTCATCATCCGAGACGTGCTGCAATGGTCCTCCCATGTACTCCTAATGAAACATAAGTGGTTGGGCATTGGTGCACTCAATCTCTTCCACTTCTGGGGCAGGGCTAGGTGGATGGCCCTGGGAAACCCTGCTAACAGAGTCATCGAAAAGCAGAAGAGACTGCTGCATGATTTGGGGCTCAGACTGCTTGGCTGATTTGCAAGGGGGTGAGGTGAAAGACTGATGGACATGGGTTTCAGGTGCCAACTCTGATCTTTCATCAGAAGAGTGGGTGGGAGACAATGTGAAGGAACCCGAGGCACTGTCAGCAACCCAATCTACTATCGCCTGTACTTGTCCTGGCCTAAACATTCGTACAGCCTCATTAGGCGCGACAAAATAGCGCCTCAGGCTCGGTCGCCTACTCGCACCTAAGGAAGGTGTTTCACTTGTGCGTGTATCTGGCACAGATCCACCACGTCCTCTCCCTGCAACAGGAGCTCCACCAGCAGCACCACGACCGGGGCCACCACGTCCCTTTGACCTTCTCCTCATATTTTCCAAATTTAGGATCTTGCCCTTAATGGGTGTTTTTGGAAGAGCAGAACACACCCACAGTACGTAACCGCTGAATCGCACAGCTACAGAACTGCAGAAAATGCTATTAAAAAAAAGTTGTTTTTTTAGTATAGCACAGTAGAAGAAAACTATATAGAAATTGTTTATTTCACACACCTCCACATATGTATAACACACTGCAAAATATTTTTGTGGCCCTAAATGGGTCTTTTTGCAAGCGTACATTAAAGTGCAAATGTTTTTATTTTTTTTGCCCTAAACGGGTCTTTTTTTGCACGAGCAAAATAAAATGCAATTTTTTTTTTTTTTTTTTGCCCTTAATGGGTCTTTTGGAAAAGAGCACAATAAAGTGCTTTTTTTTTTTGCCCTAAATGGATCTTTTTCCAAGAGCAGAATACACCCACAGTATGGAAACGGTGTATCTCTCAACGTAATATATGCAGTGCTGGTGCACTGACTGAGCTTGCAGATAAAAGGTAGATTTTCTCTGACACTGGGCTCATGGCAGTGTAAAAAGACTGCACTGCAACACAAACAGGTAAACCTATGCAGATCGCTGAGTTATATCTCTGAATCTGGACTCCTATTCCTATATAATAAATCTCTCTCCCTGAAAGCACCAACAGGAACCTGGCCCTACACTACACTGTCTCTCTATCTTTTCCCTCAGATTCCAGAATCAGGACTAACTCATGTATTTTTCCATCTCTCCCTAAAAGCAACAGCAGCAGACAAGATCCTCTCCCTATCTGTTCTGAAGCAGAGTGACGTGTGTGCTGTGTGCCTCTAGCTTATATAGAAGCTGGGTCACATGTTGCACTGACCAATCACAGCCATGCCATTAGTAGGCATGGCTATGATGGCTTCTAAGGGCACACCAGCTAATCAAAAGGTGATTGGCTGGCCCCTGAAGCATTTCTAACTGTGTAATTAGATTGCCGAACCCGAACCCGGACTTTTGCGCAAAGTCCGGGTTCGGGTTCAGGAAAAAGCTTACAGTTCGGGTTCGCTCAACCCTAATTATATACTGCTCGGTAGGTTGGTCTTCTTCAGAGGTAGCGAACTGTCTGGAAAGAGCATCGGCTTTCTTGTTTTTATGCCCAGGAACATAAGAAAGAACAAAATTAAAACGGGAGAAAAACAGAGCCCATCGAGCCTGACGTGAGTTCAAACGTCTTGCAGTCTGAGGATACAGTAGGTTTTTATGGTCAGTGAGGATATAAAAAGGTTTGGGAGCCCCTTCCAGAAGATGTCGCCATTCAGACAATGCCAATTTGATGGCCAGTAGTTCTCGATTCCCAACATCGTAATTCATCTCCGCTGGAGAAAACTTTCTAGAAAAAAATGCTACTGGATGGATTCTACCGGCCTTAGGCTGTCTCTGGGAGAGCACGGCACCTGCTCCTACCTCAGAGGCATCAACCTCAACTATGTACTGGAGATCGGGATTTGGATGCTGAAGAATTGGAGCTTTGCGCTGAACATGTCTTTTAATTGCTGGAAAGCCGATTCTGCTTCTGAGGACCATACCTTGCAATTTGTACCTTTCTTTGTCATAGCAGTAAGGGGGGCCGCAATGGAGGCAAAACCTTTGATGAAGCGTCTGTAGTAATTTGCGAACCCGCTTAAAGTGGTCGGTTGGGGCCATTGCAAGACAGCGGAAAGTTTTTGAGGGTCCATTTGGAAACCGACAGCACTTATAATGTATCCAAGGAAAGGAATACGGCTTTGATGGAAACTGCATTTCTCAATCTTCGCTTAAAGATGGTTTTCTCTCAGTCGTTGCAATACCTGCTTTACATGCGAGATGTGCTCTAGATGAGTCTTGGAAAAGATTAAAATGTCGTCCAAGTAGATGATCACAAAACTGTTGCTGAAATCATGAAAAATTTCATTCATGAAACGTTGGAAGACAGCAGGGGCGTTCCACAACCCAAATGGCATAATCAGATATTCAAAATATCCATTACGAGTGTTGAATGCTGTTCAAAGCATTGAAAGGGACTTACCGGGCTGCCTGGAAGAACTCACACCAGCCGATCCACTCGAATCCACCGCTGCCTCCGACCGTCTGGGTCTCCGATCCTCATCCGAGCTGCACACTTCACCCTCTGACAGCACACCAGCCAGCTCCTCACCACCGGACGATAGCTCACCAGGTGACTTGTCCCTGGAAGCCGAGGGGTCAGGACCCGATTGGTCCCACCTCCGCGCGCCTGACCCGCCGATTTCTTAACCGCCTTGCCTCCACGCTGTCTCTGCTCACCCGCACCGCCGTCATCGCTCACTGGCACACCACCTCCCGCAGCCTCCTGCACCCGATGTCGGGCCGAGGGGGGGGGATGCCCGGACACCGCGGCCACCGATGACCCTCGCAGGGGCCCCAAACCCGCCGAAGACCCCCGGGGGGCCGGGCCCGCCTGTTCCAACTCCACACGCCGCGCGGGCCTATCGGCCACACCGGAACTCCCGGTGCGGCCCCCCGCCGAGCTCCGCACTTGAGGGGGATTCCTTCCGGTACCCCCCGCCTTCGGCAATGCGACGCGCTTAGCCGGGGGGCCTGAAGGGGCCCTAGGGGGACTCCCAATCTGCCGCTGAGCTCTCGGAGAGGGGCCCGGTGAGTAGCGCTCCGGGGGTCTAGACCTCCGAGCTCGCCCAGCCTCTCTCCCCGCGGTACCTTGTGACCCGGCCGGACTTGAAAGCATCGGCCCCAGGGTCTCCTGTAGCCAATCTTCGCCCCGGGTCACAGCCTCTGCCCGCAGTTGGGCCAGCAGCTTGTCAATGGAGGACATGATGCTGTCCAGAAACTTTCCCCCGCACTGTGTTAACCCAGAGGGGCGGGGTCTTCTTTTATCTAGCCTTCACCCCTCCCCTCTATATTTCCCTTAGCCAATAGTTAATCTTCTCTTATTACATACTCTGTTCAGTCAGTCATGCCCAGCCCTCCGCCTATGGCATTCTGTCTTTTTGCTCCGGGCTTTTCTGGAGTAGGATCCGGAGTCTGGACTGTTGCAGAGGAAGCAGGCAAACAAGATTTAAGCATAGTACAAAGTTCATCCAACTTGGCGTCCAGGGAAAAAAGATGCTGTTCATGAGCTCCAATCAATTGTCCCTGACGTGAAATCACCTTAACAATCTCAGCAGGGTCCACTGTCATTGTGGCCCGTTTGTAATGTAAGGTACCTGTGATAGGTAGTGTCCGAAGTGGAACTTGTGTGCTGAGGATTCAGGCGAAAACGTAGTCAGGCAGATTAGGTTGGCAACAGATCAGGCAAAACTGTACCCGATCGAAATCCAGAGAGTGGTCAGGCAGGTAAAGGTCATACACAAGCTGGCAGTGAAGTACAACATCAGCAGGCTAGAGAGTAGTCAGGAATTCAGGCAGAAGTTCAACACGAAAATCAGGATCAAAAAGCAGTCACAACACCAAGGGAGCTATTCCACACAAACGGGCGCTGAGAGATAGCATCACTTCCTTTTTAAGGGCTGCTTTGATTGAAAATTGTCCACAGCTGGCAGCAGGTGAGGCTAGTGAGTCCAAGGTAATGCTTAATACTGAGAGGACATTTCCAAAAGTCTAGATCTGCTCCGTAGCGCAACAGGTAAGGCTGCAGCTTTGGGACCAGGAAGATCCCGGTTCAAATACACCCAGGTACATGACAAAAACGGACTTTTGACCCGTCCATAGCCGGAAAGGCTGAAGTGTTCGACACCTTAGCTGTGGTGTGCCCCCGACCGCCTGGAGCTATCAAGAGTTCCCTGATAATAGGGACGAACACGGATCTGGTCCGAAGACTCTTGGCCCCTCTGACAAGAAGGAAAGACCCCACAGTCACTGAGATCCACCCAATGTTGAAGACAGCCTACCAACGACTGATCTTGGAACAGAAGGCCCCGGAGGAGGGGGTAGGGAAGGTCTGGAGGCTGGGAAGAAGGGGAATAATGCTGCAGCCCGGTGAAGTAACCTGTTTGAAAGCCACAGTGAAACTCACTTGGGAGCAGCCTGGCCCTTTTGTCATGTTGAACCCGACCCAAGAGAAGAACATTCGGGCTTAGAAGTAGTCCCAGAAGTGGTCCCGATGAGGGCCCTGAAGAAGGCTCATTGTAAAGTGCCTGTGAGCGTCAGAAATACCACGGATGGTTCCATGGAAATCCCAGGCAGGCTGTTACTGGGCCGGGTGAGCCCAGCTACCCCAGTTGCTTCATCAGATGTGGAGAAGACAGATGGAGAAAGTACTGTGTGGGAGAAACTTTCCATGGAGAATCCAAACCTGCCCAGGGCTTGGAAAGAGAGAGCCAAGGCCCAGTTGACCAGGTGGGAAAGGATCTTTTCTCAAGATGAATTCGATGTGGGGTGTACTAGGAGTGCCACCCATTGAATCCGCCTCCAGGAAGACAAGCCCTTCAGGGAGAGGGTTAGGCGGGTTCCGTTAGCAGACCTCAAAGACTTGAGGGAGCAGCTCGCCGAGCTCAAGCGAACAGGGGTGATTCGAGAATCTAGAAGTCCCTATGCCTCCCCTATAGTGGTGGTCCGGAAGAAGAATGGGTCACTGAGGCTGTGCATGGACTATAGGACCCTCAACAGGAGAACCATACCGGACCAGTATACCACTCCAAGGATAGAGGATGCCCTACAGAGCTTGTCTGGAGCCAAGTGGTTCAGTGTTATGGACCTCAAGAGCGGGTACTATCAGATCCAGATGCATCCAGAAGACAAAGAGAAGATGGCTTTCATAACCCCGGTAGGGTTCTTTGAATTCAACCGGATGCCTCAAGGTCTGTCTGGAGCTCCAGCCACCTTCCAACGTCTCATGGAGAAGACTGTGGGAGATATGAACCTTATCGAAGTCCTCGTATACTTGGATGACATCATTGTCTTCAGAAGAACCTTGGAAGAGCATGAAGAAAGGCTGGAGAAAGTTTTGAAGAGACTGAGTGAGGAAGGACTCAAGCTCTCACCTGAAAAATGCCAATTCTATCAGTCATCAGTTAACTATCTGGGGCACATAGTGTCTGAAGATGGGGTAGCCACAGACCCCGAAAAATTGGAGGCAGTCACCTCCTGGCCCAGGCCCACCACTGTGACAGAGCTCAGATCCTTTCTGGGGTTCTGTTCCTATTACAGGAGGTTTGTGGTGGGGTTTGCTCGGATAGCCAGGCCTCTGAATGAGCTGCTAAAGACGGAGGGGAAAGAGGATGACTCGGGCCCTAGGAAGCCAGGGGAGTCAGTCAAGGACCAGTGGAACGAGAAGTGTAAGAATGCCTTCCAGATGTTGAAGAAGACATTAACCACTGCCCCTGTCCTGGCCTACGCAGACCCTAAGAAGCCTTATGAACTTCATGAAGATGCCAGTCATGATGGTTTGGGAGGAGTGCTGTACCAGGAGCATGAAGAGCAACTGAGGCCTGTTGCGTATGTGAGCAGAAGTCTGACTCCCTCCGAAAAGAACTACCCCACCCATAAGTTGGAGTTCCTGGCCCTTAAGTGGGTGGTAGTTGACAAACTCAGAGACTATTTTTGTATGGGGGGGAATTCACAGTGAAAACCGACAACAACCCCCTCACCTATCTTTTCACCACAGCAAAGTTGGATGCCACAGGACATGGGTGGCTGGCGGCGCTGTCTGCCTTCAATTTCAGCCTGAAGTACAGACCTGGGGCTGGAAACCGAGACGCAGACGCTTTGTCTAGAAGATCTCACGTCCCCACTTGCAGTACAGAAGACTGGACCCAAGTGGCACCCGACGGGGTACGGGCCCTCTGCCAAGGGGCTGAACTCCAAGCCAGTGGCGGCTCAAGAGCAGAAGAGATAGGGGTTACCATAGTAGGAGTTCCCAAGCAATACTGTGGAGTAACCCAACTGGGGGAAGATAACTTGCCAAAACTGTCCAAGAAGGAGCTGAGATCCGACCAATTGGAAGACCCCATGGGGAGATTGGTCCTAGAGGCTCTGGAGAATCAGGACCCGAATAGACTCTTATGCCACCCTTCAAAGGAAACTCACCTGTTGAGGAAAGAGTGGGACAGGTTGTAGGTGCGTCAGGGAGTGGTCTACCGAAGGGGCCCCTCTGATGACCTGGAAGACAAATGGCAGCTGTTCCTGCCCGAGAAGCACCGAGAGATAGTCCTGGTTGCCCTGCACGACAACCATGGCCACCTAGGGGCGGAAAGGACCTTCCAACTCATTAGGGACCATTTCTATTGGCCCTGCATGAGGGCTGAAGTTGAAGAATACTGCCACTCATGTGCACGATGCATCCAGAGAAAGACTTTACCTCATCAAGCTGCCCCAATGGGCCATCTGCAAAGTCAAAGCCCACTTGATCTGGTATGCATTGATTTCCTGTGCCTCGAACCCGACCTGAGTGGACTAGGAAATGTTCTGGTAGTAACTGACCATTTCACCCGGTATGCCCAAGCCTTTCCAACCAAGGACCAGAAGGCTTCCACCGTGGCCAAAGTGCTGATGGAGAAATACTTCGTACATTATGGGCTACCACAACGGCTCCATTCAGATTAGGGAAGGGATTTTGAAAGTCGATTGATCCGGAAACTCCTGGATTCTTTGGGGATCAAGAAGACAAGAACTACCCCCTATCATCCACAAGGTGATGCTCAGCCGGAGAGGTTCAACCGAACCCTGCTCAACATGCTGGGGACCCTAAGTAGTGAAAAGAAGCAGCATTGGAGCAACCACATAGCGGCAGTTGTGCATGCATACAACAGCACCACCAGTGATGCTACAGGGTACTCACCCTATCGACTTACGTTCGGGAGAGAAGCAAGACTACCCGTAAATCTGGCCTTTGGCACTTCCATAGACCATTGTTCTGCTACTTCCCACAAGGGATATGTCGATAGGCTCAGACGTAATTTGAAATTGTCCTATGAACAGGCCCAGGCGGTCTCGGAGCAAAGGGGGGCCTGCAACAAGAGAAATTTTGACTTAAAAGTTAGGATCCAAGATCTACAACCTGGAGACAGAGTGTTGTTGCGGAATTTGGGGATCCCTGGAAAACACAAGCTTGCAGACAGATGGAGACCTGAACCTTATGTTGTTTGCAAAAGACTGCCGGGCCTACCCGTTTACAGACTTAAACCAGAAGGGAAGGTGGGGCCCTTGAAGACCTGGCACCGGAACCACCTACTCCCACTGGCTGAGGCAGTTCGGATACCCCCTGCAATGGATTCCCCTGAGCCAACTTCCATCCTGGATACTCCCCGACCAAACACTCTGTCCCAGACCCCCCGGGTCGGGGATACAGAGACCTCGGAAACAAGTGAAGATAAGGGAGAAGAACTTGGTTGGCTTTGGCCTTCCCAGGCTCCAGAAACTTCTGCTATTGATCTTCCACCTGAAGAAGATGCCGAGGACCAGACACTGAATGCAGAAGCCACTGAGTTCATCCCGTCCAGTCCTTGGTCAGATGCTTGGGAGAGTGTCTGTAACTTACCCCCAGAGGAAGATCCAAGGGATTCTATGTATCTCCCTGCTCCGGAGTCCAGTGTTCCCGAAACAGAGGAGATTCCTAAGTCGATTCCGGAGGAGGAGCCCGTTTCAACAGAAAGTCCAAGAGGACAGAGGAAGCGAAGAGCCATAAAACCTCCCAGGAG
Organism: Rana muscosa; assembly: GCA_029206835.1. Classification (NCBI taxonomy): domain Eukaryota; kingdom Metazoa; phylum Chordata; class Amphibia; order Anura; family Ranidae; genus Rana; species Rana muscosa. Next base: position 974,765,799 of record CM055118.1, on the reverse strand, counting down.
ATTAACTTACCCACAGATGGGGAGGAGTGCGGAAGACACTGTAGTTACTGCCAGAAGGAGTATGGAAGACCCTGATCCTCCCACTGTTCATTTGGTGGGAGGCGACCCCAACTCACTCTCTGGCACAGTTAGGCAGGACACTAATAGTGTGACCTTTGGGCAGGGGAGATCACTACCTCGTTTTTGGTGGGAATTTCCCCTGCCGACATCATATGAAACTTTGATTGATGTTGTACGTTCTGTGATTTGATGTTCTGTTATCTTTGGAGGACCAAAGAGTTTAAGTAGGGGGAGTGTGTAGCGGGGTCTCCTTTAAGGCCCCGGGACTACGTTACCCAGAACCCCGTTCGGCACCCAGAGTGCAGTTAGCCACCGCAGAGACTCATGGGAGGGGCTATTTAAGGAGGAGGCGAGGTGGAGCTCGGCCTCTTTGGGACACCACGCTGCAAGCAAGAGTTCTTCCTGTGCGGATCTGCTGCAGTGCAAGGCCTGAAGCCTGGGCCTTGCGCAACTTTCAAATAGCCTTTCACCCCACTGCGGAGCCTGGGTGGCATCTGACTTGTCGAGTGAGGACATCAGTTGGATCGGGGACCCGATCGTTGCGGACGCTGTGTGCGGATACACAGCAGGGTGGAGGTCCCGGACTGGGATTGCGTCCGGAGTGGTGAGCGGGCACCTGCCCAAACCAATAGACTGTGCCGTGTTCAGGCCTATAGACTGCATAGGCCCACAGTTTCGTTTATCTGCTGTTCCCTGGGGGGACCGGTAGCTGGACAGAGTTGAAGTGCCCCCCCCAGTATAGTGTTCCAAGTTATTGCCTGGTTGTGGATTACAAATTACTATTCATCAAGTGCACCACCGCAAGCTGGCATGCAAAGAAATCCCTATAGGAGGTGACTGAGATTTACTCCATGTCAGGCCTGACCGGGGTGGGGAGTTAAGATATTGTTTAGTGCGCCATAGGGCGCGCATACCATAATAGCTAAGCGTGGTGGAGTACCGCACAGCGCCATTATTGTGTGCTGTTTTGATTTCGGCAGGGCTCTGCAAGCCAGTTGCATATTTTGTGTTCTGCCTATGCTACCTTTGAGATAAGAGTAAACTGTTATATTTAATCTCTCGCCTCAGTGTGTTGTCTTACTGCTAAGAGATTACCCCTTGCAATACTATTGAATGTGATACAAATATAACCCTAGACTAACTGTGCCAGAGTGGGTCGAGTAAGATTGCCGGGGGTTGGCGGTACTGTATACAGGGCCCGAAATCAAACCAAGCGGCTCTCTTAACTGGGGGTAGCGCTACATATGTTTAGTATGTTTTATACTTTTAGAATTCTCTTCACTTCCAGGATATATTCTGATTTGTCTTGAATGATGATCATGCCACCCTTGTCGGCATGCCTAATCCTCATATTCATGTTTTCTATAAGAATTCTCATAGCATAACTTTGTCCCTTCGTCAAGTTGGACACCATTGGTTCTTTATCTCATAATTTTATTGAATCCTTTCCGGCCCTGCTCTTTAACAACAAGCTTACTGTGCGTCGATTGAGCAAAGCTTTGCTCAATCAGGGTGCATAATTTACTGTGCAGCGCTCAGTGCATTGCAGGGTGTTCATCAGGACTAGTGATGAGCCGAACACCCCCGGGTTCGGTTCGCACCAGAACCCGCGAACGGACCGAAAGTTCGAACGAACATTAGAACCCTATTAAATACAATGGATGCGAACGTTCGAATTCTAAAGTGCTAATTATAAAAACTATTATGCATGTTATTGTCCTAAAAAGGGTTTGGGAACCCGGGTTCTGCACCAGGGGACATGTATCAATGCAAAAATAAGTTTTAAAAACGGTCGTTTTCCGGGAGCAGTCATTTTAATGATGCATAAAGTGAAAAAAAAAAAAGTCAAATATTCCTTTAAATATCGTACCTGGGGGGTGTCTAAAGTATGCCTGTGAAGTGCCACGTGTTTCCCGTGTTTAGAACTGTCCCTGCACAAAATGACACTTCTAAAGGAAAAAAAAGCCATTTAAAACTGCTTGCGGCTTTAATGTAATGTCTGGTCCCGGTAATATGGATGAAAATCTTTAAGAAAAATGGCATAGCTACCCCATGACCCCCCCCCTACCCCAGCCCATTACCAGCCCCTTTGGGTCTTGTATGGATATTAAGGGGAACCCCGCACATAAAATAAAAAAGGCCCTATATACTCTGAACAGCCGTATACAGGCGGTGCATACAAGACAGGGACTGTAGGTTTGTTCTTATGTAGAATCTGTTTGTAATTTTGAACAGGTACATTGTTGAAGTGTAGCTCCAGACCAAAAATCTATTTTTAAACTTTTTGGAAAACATAGGTAAGGGTTATCACCCCTGTAACATTTGTTTTGCTGTCTGTGCCCCTGTTCAGAACATTTCACCTCACTTTCCGTCCTAATGACAACTGTTTTTGAAATGTGGTGTTTTTCTTGAAACAAGGATTGCTGATAAAGCATCAGTACAGAGGAGACACCTTTCTCCCATATTTATTCTTACAGGAGAGAATTTTCCTTCCTAGTGGTAGATTTCCTCTCACTTCCTGTTGTCTTCTTGCGTTTGCAAGTAGGAGTCGTTTGTAAGTTGGATGTTTGAAAGTAGGGACCTGCCGTATATACTCTGCAGAAATAGGCCCCTTAGTTGTTGGTGTTGGCACAACACTGTAAGCACTCACAGTTACTCTTGGTTGGTGCTGGAACGCCCTGCTGTCAACTATTATATCAGGAATTTTAATTACATATAATTGTTGAACAGTGGTAGTAAAAATTGGGCCTTTGATGGTGGTGCTGGTGCCACAACACTGTAAGCCCTGACAGTTACTCTTGGTGGGTGCAGCAATGGGCCCTGCTGTGAATTATTAGATCAAGAATTGTAATTACATGCCCCTGTTGAACAGGGGCTGAAAAATTGGGCCTTAGGCACTGGTGGCACAACACTGCAACCCTTCACAGATACTGTACTTGGAGCACAGCAATGAGCCCTGTTGCAAAGTATTGCTTCAAAAATTGTAATGACACGCCCCTGTTAAACAGGGGCTGAAAAATTGGGCCTTAGGCACTGGTGGCACAACACTGCAACTCCTCACAGATACTGTACTTGGAGCACAGCAATGAGCCCTGTTGCAAAGTATTGCTTCAAAAATTGTAATTACACGCCCCTGTTAAACAGGGGCTGAAAAATTGGGCGTTAGGCACTGGTGGCGGCACCCATAAACAAAAATGATCTTCCAAGCTATCATCATCAATCGTATCATTGAGGACTCGGAGGAGGAGGATAGCCAGTCAACATAACAGCACAGGCACTCAGCATCAGCATCAGTCTTGAAGGGATGTGACATTTTAAAATCAATTAGTCTGTTATATCAGCATCAGGTGTGTGGTAGCTGGTGGTGATCCAAGACTGGTTCATCTTGATGAAAGTCAGTCGATCAACCGAGTCGGTGGACAGGCGCACCCTGTGATCCGTGACAAATCCTCCAGCAGCACTGAATGTGCGTTCCGAAAGAACGCTGGATGCAGGACAGGCCAGTAGCTCAATTGCATACTGTGCAAGCTCTGGCCAGTGATCCATCCTCAAGACCCAGTAAGCCAGAGGATTTTCGGTGGGGAAGGTGTCCAAGTCTGACCTTGCCCCTAGATATTCCTGCACCATGTTTATCAGACGCTGGCAATGGTTGCTGGAACCGATCATACTTTGGGGCTGCGGACTAAAGAATTGTCTGAACGCATCGGTCAGACGGCCACCTTCCCCACCGCTCCTTCTTTGACTGGCCGAAGCCTCAGCAACTCGTTGTCCAGGACCAGGAGTTTGCAACCTCCCAGTCTCTGGGAACGCGTTGCACAGACCTTTCTGCAAGGCCTCCCGGAGTTGTCTCATCCTCTGCTCCCTCTGCGACGGTAACATAAGGTCCGCAACCTTACCCTTGTACCGTGGATCAAGGAGAGTGGCCAGCCAGTAATGGTCCCTCTCCTTGATCCGAAGAATACGAGGATCCTTCCGCAGACTTTGCAGGATCAGGGAGGCCATGCAGCGTAGGTTTGCTGAGGCATTCGCTCCGGAGTCCTCTGGGTCACTAAGGACGACATGATCCGCAGCCACCTCCTCCCAGCCACGTACAAGTCCACTGGTTTCTTGGGACTGTAAATCATCCCTAAAAGACTGCTGCTGATGATGCTGAGTGCCAGCCTCCACCTCCATGCTGACACAATCCTCCTCCTCCTCCTCCTCCTCCTCCTCCTCCTCTTCCTGTGCGATGGGTGGGACAGAAGGAACACTGTCTGGGTAAAGGGGGCCTTGAGAGGCAAGGAAGTCCTCCTCTTCCTGCCTCTGTTCTGCCTCAAGTGCCCTGTCCATTATTCCACGCAGCGTGTGCTCCAACAGGTGGACAAGAGGTACAGTGTCACTGATGCATGCACTGTCACTGCTCACCATCCTCGTGGCCTCCTCAAATGGTGCCAGGACAGTGCATGCATCCCTGATCATGCCCCACTGGCGTGGAGAAAAAAAACCAAGCTCCCCTGACCCTGTCCTGGTGCCGTAGTCGCACAGGTACTCATTGATGGCCCTCTGCTGCGTGTGCAGCCGCTGCAGCATGGCCAACGTTGAGTTCCACCTGGTGGGCATGTCACATATAAGGCGGTTCTTGGGCAGGTTCAACTCCTTTTGCAGCTCAGCCAGGCGAGCACTGGCATTATAAGATCTGCGGAAATGCACACAGACTTTCCTGGCCTGCCTCAGGACATCCTGTAAGCCCGGGTACCTGCCCAAGAAGCGCTGCACCACCAGGTTAAGGACGTGAGCCACACAGGGCACATGGGTCAGTTGTCCCTGTCGGAGGGCGGAGAGGAGGTTGGTGCCATTGTCGCAAACCACCATTCCTGGCTTAAGCTGGCGTGGCGTCAACCACCTCTCGGCCTGGCCCTGCAGAGCAGACAGGACCTCTGCCCCAGTGTGGCTTCTGTCCCCCAAACACACCAGCGCAAGCACGGCATGGCATCTTTTTGCCTGCGTACTTGCGTAGCCCCGTGAACGGCTACGGAGCACCGCTGGTTCATAGGACAAACCACAGGAAGAGGCCATGGAGGAAGAAGAAGAGGAGGGGGTGGAGGAGAGAGGTGTGTCACAACCAGTAGTAGCATTTTGGAGGCGTGGCGGTGGGACAACCTCCAACACTACTGCACCTTGTCCTGAATCCTTCCCAGCTGCCAAAAGAGTGACCCAATGGGCCGTGAAAGAAAGGTAACGTCCCTGTCCATGCCTGCTGGACCATGAGTCAGCGGTAATATGCACCTTACCGCTGACCGCCCTGTCCAGCGAGGCCAAGACATTGCCTTCCACATGCCGGTAGAGAGCCGGAATAGCCTTCCGTGAGAAAAAGTGGCGTTTGGGAACCTGCCACTGAGGAACCGCACATTGCACAAACTCACGGAAGGGGGCCGAGTCTACCAACTGAAAAGGCAGCAGTTGAAGCGCTAGCAATTTAGCCAAGCTAGCATTCAACCGCTGGGCATGTGGATGGCTGGGAGTGAACTTCTTTCGACGGTCCAGCAGCTGGGGCAGGGAAATTTGCCTGCTAGAATCGGACGTCGGTGTACTGCTAGCAGAGTGGGCGCAAGTACTTGGCTGTGACACACCTAATTCTACACCTTCATTCCTCTCAGTGCATGTTTCAGAGAGGACTGAAGTTATAGTGGGGTTGGAGATCCCAGCTGATGCGGTGCAAGGAGAGGTCCGCTTGGTTCTTTGGTGTGGGTCTTTGAGGTAGGCTTGCCAACGAGCTGCATGGCAGGTCAACATATGTCTGGTCAGGCATGTGGTACCCAAGCGGCTGATGTTTTGGCCACGCGATATACGCTTGAGACATATGTTGCAAACAGCAGCTGTGCGATCTGATGCACTAGCCTCAAAAAAGGCCCACACCAAAGAACTTTTTGAATGACGGGCAGAGGCAGCGCCCTGCACAGGCGGAGCTCTGCGGTGTGATTCCGTCGGTGTACTGCCCTTACGCTGGCCACCAAAGGGCATCCTGCCTCGTTGGAGATGTGCCTCCTCCTCATCCTCCTCCTCCTCCTCTCTCCTATTAGGCACCCACGTGGAGTCATTGACCTCATCATCCCCTCCCTCCTCATCACTGGAGCCAATCTGGCAGTATGCTGCAGCTGCTGGAACATGACTGCCAGATTGGTGTCCTTCTTGAGCATCCCCTCTGTCTGCTCTCACGCTACTGCCTTCCTCTAGCTGGGTTTCATCATCAGACCCTTCGAAACGCTGGGCATCCTCCTGGAGCATGTACCCAACACTGTGCTGAAACAGTTCGGGGGACTCCTCAGGAGGAGGACATGGTGGGTCTAGGGAAGGAGTGACTGATGATTTGTCTGACATTGATACCAGGGAAGACGACGCTTTGGCAGCTGCTTTTCCAGTACCCTGAGCCTGGGTGAGAGAGGATGAGGAGGAGGAGGAGGGCTTGGTCATCCACTCTACCAAGTCTTCGGCATGATGTGGCTCAACATGTCCAGCTGCCGAAAAGAAGGACAAGCGTGTCCCATGGCCATGTGCTGATGACAATGCACCGCGTCCACGACCAGCACTGTTGCCCCCAGACACAGAGCCTGCTTGCCCTCTTTTATTGCCTCCTGACTGTCTGCCTCTCCTTGTTTGCCTTCCAGACATTCTAATAGATGGCCTGCAGGGAGATGGGAAAAAAGCAATAAGGGCTACCTTCAGGTGTCCTTCTCTGTCCCTTGAAACAAGGACTTTCACAGTGAAAGAAACTGACACTGTCCCTACCTAGAGTTTTCTGTCCCTAGAATAAATGTTTTTTTTAATCACAATATAGCACAAGGACAATTCACTCAATGTCTCTCCAGGTCCCTGGAAACAAGGACTTGCAGAGTGAAAGAAACTGACACTGTCCCTACCTAGAGTTTTCTGTCCCTAGAAAAAAAGTTTTTTTTAAGCACAATATAGCACAAGGACAATTAACTCACTGTCCTTACAGGTCCCTGGAAACAAGGACTTGCAGAGTGAAAGAAAAAAAACACTCTCCCTACCTACAGTTTTCTGTCCCTAGAAAAAATGATTTTTTTAATCACAATATAGCACAAGGAAAATTAACTCACTGTCCTTACAGGTCCCTGGAAACAAGGACTTGCAGAGTGAAAGAAAAAAAACACTCTCCCTACCTACAGTTTTCTGTCCCTAGAAAAAATGTTTTTTTTAATCACAATATAGCACAAGGAAAATTAACTCACTGTCCTTACAGGTCCCTGGAAACAAGGACTTGCAGAGTGAAAGAAACTGACACTGTCCCTACCTAGAGTTTTCTGTCCCTAGAATAAATGTTTTTTTTAAGCACAATATAGCACAAGGACAATTAACTCACTGTCCTTACAGGTCCCTGGAAACAAGGACTTGCAGAGTGAAAGAAAAAAAACACTCTCCCTACCTACAGTTTTCTGTCCCTAGAAAAAATGTTTTTTTTAATCACAATATAGCACAAGGAAAATTAACTCACTGTCCTTACAGGTCCCTGGAAACAAGGACTTGCAGAGTGAAAGAAACTGACACTGTCCCTACCTAGAGTTTTCTGTCCCTAGAATAAATGTTTTTTTTAAGCACAATATAGCACAAGGACAATTAACTCACTGTCCTTACAGGTCCCTGGAAACAAGGACTTGCAGAGTGAAAAAAAAAAAACACTCTCCCTACCTACAGTTTTCTGTCCCTAGAAAAAATGTTTTTTTTAAGCACAATATAGCACAAGGACAATTAACTCACTGTCCTTACAGGTCCCTGGAAACAAGGACTTGCAGAGTGAAAGAAAAAAAACACTCTCCCTACCTAGAGTTTTCTGTCCCTAGAATAAATGTTTTTTTTAATCACAATATAGCACAAGGAAAATTAACTCACTGTCCTTACAGGTCCCTGGAAACAAGGACTTGCAGAGTGAAAGAAACTGACACTGTCCCTACCTAGAGTTTTCTGTCCCTAGAATAAATGTTTTTTTTAAGCACAATATAGCACAAGGACAATTAACTCACTGTCCTTACAGGTCCCTGGAAACAAGGACTTGCAGAGTGAAAGAAAAAAAACACTCTCCCTACCTACAGTTTTCTGTCCCTAGAAAAAATGTTTTTTTTAATCACAATATAGCACAAGGAAAATTAACTCACTGTCCTTACAGGTCCCTGGAAACAAGGACTTGCAGAGTGAAAGAAACTGACACTGTCCCTACCTAGAGTTTTCTGTCCCTAGAATAAATGTTTTTTTTAAGCACAATATAGCACAAGGACAATTAACTCACTGTCCTTACAGGTCCCTGGAAACAAGGACTTGCAGAGTGAAAAAAAAAAAACACTCTCCCTACCTACAGTTTTCTGTCCCTAGAAAAAATGTTTTTTTTAAGCACAATATAGCACAAGGACAATTAACTCACTGTCCTTACAGGTCCCTGGAAACAAGGACTTGCAGAGTGAAAGAAAAAAAACACTCTCCCTACCTAGAGTTTTCTGTCCCTAGAATAAATGTTTTTTTTAATCACAATATAGCACAAGGAAAATTAACTCACTGTCCTTACAGGTCCCTGGAAACAAGGACTTGCAGAGTGAAAGAAACTGACACTGTCCCTACCTAGAGTTTTCTGTCCCTAGAATAAATGTTTTTTTTAAGCACAATATAGCACAAGGACAATTAACTCACTGTCCTTACAGGTCCCTGGAAACAAGGACTTGCAGAGTGAAAGAAAAAAAACACTCTCCCTACCTACAGTTTTCTGTCCCTAGAAAAAATGTTTTTTTTAATCACAATATAGCACAAGGAAAATTAACTCACTGTCCTTACAGGTCCCTGGAAACAAGGACTTGCAGAGTGAAAGAAACTGACACTGTCCCTACCTAGAGTTTTCTGTCCCTAGAATAAATGTTTTTTTTAAGCACAATATAGCACAAGGACAATTAACTCACTGTCCTTACAGGTCCCTGGAAACAAGGACTTGCAGAGTGAAAAAAAAAAAACACTCTCCCTACCTACAGTTTTCTGTCCCTAGAAAAAATGTTTTTTTTAAGCACAATATAGCACAAGGACAATTAACTCACTGTCCTTACAGGTCCCTGGAAACAAGGACTTGCAGAGTGAAAGAAAAAAAACACTCTCCCTACCTAGAGTTTTCTGTCCCTAGAATAAATGTTTTTTTTAATCACAATATAGCACAAGGAAAATTAACTCACTGTCCTTACAGGTCCCTGGAAACAAGGACTTGCAGAGTGAAAGAAACTGACACTGTCCCTACCTAGAGTTTTCTGTCCCTAGAATAAATGTTTTTTTTAAGCACAATATAGCACAAGGACAATTAACTCACTGTCCTTACAGGTCCCTGGAAACAAGGACTTGCAGAGTGAAAGAAAAAAAACACTCTCCCTACCTACAGTTTTCTGTCCCTAGAAAAAATGTTTTTTTTAATCACAATATAGCACAAGGAAAATTAACTCACTGTCCTTACAGGTCCCTGGAAACAAGGACTTGCAGAGTGAAAGAAACTGACACTGTCCCTACCTAGAGTTTTCTGTCCCTAGAATAAATGTTTTTTTTAAGCACAATATAGCACAAGGACAATTAACTCACTGTCCTTACAGGTCCCTGGAAACAAGGACTTGCAGAGTGAAAGAAAAAAAACACTCTCCCTACCTACAGTTTTCTGTCCCTAGAAAAAATGTTTTTTTTAAGCACAATATAGCACAAGTAAAATTAACTCACTGTCCTTACAGGTCCCTGGAAACAAGGACTTGCAGAGTGAAAGAAAAAAAACACTCTCCCTACCTACAGTTTTCTGTCCCTAGAAAAAATGTTTTTTTTAATCACAATATAGCACAAGGAAAATTAACTCACTGTCCTTACAGGTCCCTGGAAACAAGGACTTGCAGAGTGAAAGAAACTGACACTGTCCCTACCTAGAGTTTTCTGTCCCTAGAATAAATGTTTTTTTTAATCACAATATAGCACAAGGAAAATTAACTCACTGTCCTTACAGGTCCCTGGAAACAAGGACTTGCAGAGTGAAAGAAACTGACACTGTCCCTACCTAGAGTTTTCTGTCCCTAGAATAAATGTTTTTTTTAAGCACAATATAGCACAAGGACAATTAACTCACTGTCCTTACAGGTCCCTGGAAACAAGGACTTGCAGAGTGAAAGAAAAAAAACACTCTCCCTACCTACAGTTTTCTGTCCCTAGAAAAAATGTTTTTTTTAATCACAATATAGCACAAGGAAAATTAACTCACTGTCCTTACAGGTCCCTGGAAACAAGGACTTGCAGAGTGAAAGAAACTGACACTGTCCCTACCTAGAGTTTTCTGTCCCTAGAATAAATGTTTTTTTTAATCACAATATAGCACAAGGAAAATTAACTCACTGTCCTTACAGGTCCCTGGAAACAAGGACTTGCAGAGTGAAAGAAAAAAAACACTCTCCCTACCTACAGTTTTCTGTCCCTAGAAAAAATGTTTTTTTTAATCACAATATAGCACAAGGAAAATTAACTCACTGTCCTTACAGGTCCCTGGAAACAAGGACTTGCAGAGTGAAAGAAACTGACACTGTCCCTACCTAGAGTTTTCTGTCCCTAGAATAAATGTTTTTTTTAATCACAATATAGCACAAGGAAAATTAACTCACTGTCCTTACAGGTCCCTGGAAACAAGGACTTGCAGAGTGAAAGAAACTGACACTGTCCCTACCTAGAGTTTTCTGTCCCTAGAATAAATGTTTTTTTTAAGCACAATATAGCACAAGGACAATTAACTCACTGTCCTTACAGGTCCCTGGAAACAAGGACTTGCAGAGTGAAAGAAAAAAAACACTCTCCCTACCTACAGTTTTCTGTCCCTAGAAAAAATGTTTTTTTTAATCACAATATAGCACAAGGAAAATTAACTCACTGTCCTTACAGGTCCCTGGAAACAAGGACTTGCAGAGTGAAAGAAACTGACACTGTCCCTACCTAGAGTTTTCTGTCCCTAGAATAAATGTTTTTTTTAATCACAATATAGCACAAGGAAAATTAACTCACTGTCCTTACAGGTCCCTGGAAACAAGGACTTGCAGAGTGAAAGAAACTGACACTGTCCCTACCTAGAGTTTTCTGTCCCTAGAATAAATGTTTTTTTTAAGCACAATATAGCACAAGGACAATTAACTCACTGTCCTTACAGGTCCCTGGAAACAAGGACTTGCAGAGTGAAAGAAAAAAAACACTCTCCCTACCTACAGTTTTCTGTCCCTAGAAAAAATGTTTTTTTTAATCACAATATAGCACAAGGAAAATTAACTCACTGTCCTTACAGGTCCCTGGAAACAAGGACTTGCAGAGTGAAAGAAACTGACACTGTCCCTACCTAGAGTTTTCTGTCCCTAGAATAAATGTTTTTTTTAAGCACAATATAGCACAAGGACAATTAACTCACTGTCCTTACAGGTCCCTGGAAACAAGGACTTGCAGAGTGAAAGAAAAAAAACACTCTCCCTACCTACAGTTTTCTGTCCCTAGAAAAAATGTTTTTTTTAAGCACAATATAGCACAAGTAAAATTAACTCACTGTCCTTACAGGTCCCTGGAAACAAGGACTTGCAGAGTGAAAGAAAAAAAAACACTCTCCCTACCTACAGTTTTCTGTCCCTAGAAAAAATGTTTTTTTTAATCACAATATAGCACAAGGAAAATTAACTCACTGTCCTTACAGGTCCCTGGAAACAAGGACTTGCAGAGTGAAAGAAACTGACACTGTCCCTACCTAGAGTTTTCTGTCCCTAGAATAAATGTTTTTTTTAATCACAATATAGCACAAGGAAAATTAACTCACTGTCCTTACAGGTCCCTGGAAACAAGGACTTGCAGAGTGAAAGAAACTGACACTGTCCCTACCTAGAGTTTTCTGTCCCTAGAATAAATGTTTTTTTTAAGCACAATATAGCACAAGGACAATTAACTCACTGTCCTTACAGGTCCCTGGAAACAAGGACTTGCAGAGTGAAAGAAAAAAAACACTCTCCCTACCTACAGTTTTCTGTCCCTAGAAAAAATGTTTTTTTTAATCACAATATAGCACAAGGAAAATTAACTCACTGTCCTTACAGGTCCCTGGAAACAAGGACTTGCAGAGTGAAAGAAACTGACACTGTCCCTACCTAGAGTTTTCTGTCCCTAGAATAAATGTTTTTTTTAATCACAATATAGCACAAGGAAAATTAACTCACTGTCCTTACAGGTCCCTGGAAACAAGGACTTGCAGAGTGAAAGAAAAAAAACACTCTCCCTACCTACAGTTTTCTGTCCCTAGAAAAAATGTTTTTTTTAATCACAATATAGCACAAGGAAAATTAACTCACTGTCCTTACAGGTCCCTGGAAACAAGGACTTGCAGAGTGAAAGAAACTGACACTGTCCCTACCTAGAGTTTTCTGTCCCTAGAATAAATGTTTTTTTTAATCACAATATAGCACAAGGAAAATTAACTCACTGTCCTTACAGGTCCCTGGAAACAAGGACTTGCAGAGTGAAAGAAACTGACACTGTCCCTACCTAGAGTTTTCTGTCCCTAGAATAAATGTTTTTTTTAAGCACAATATAGCACAAGGACAATTAACTCACTGTCCTTACAGGTCCCTGGAAACAAGGACTTGCAGAGTGAAAGAAAAAAAACACTCTCCCTACCTACAGTTTTCTGTCCCTAGAAAAAATGTTTTTTTTAATCACAATATAGCACAAGGAAAATTAACTCACTGTCCTTACAGGTCCCTGGAAACAAGGACTTGCAGAGTGAAAGAAACTGACACTGTCCCTACCTAGAGTTTTCTGTCCCTAGAATAAATGTTTTTTTTAATCACAATATAGCACAAGGAAAATTAACTCACTGTCCTTACAGGTCCCTGGAAACAAGGACTTGCAGAGTGAAAGAAACTGACACTGTCCCTACCTAGAGTTTTCTGTCCCTAGAATAAATGTTTTTTTTAAGCACAATATAGCACAAGGACAATTAACTCACTGTCCTTACAGGTCCCTGGAAACAAGGACTTGCAGAGTGAAAGAAAAAAAACACTCTCCCTACCTACAGTTTTCTGTCCCTAGAAAAAATGTTTTTTTTAATCACAATATAGCACAAGGAAAATTAACTCACTGTCCTTACAGGTCCCTGGAAACAAGGACTTGCAGAGTGAAAGAAACTGACACTGTCCCTACCTAGAGTTTTCTGTCCCTAGAATAAATGTTTTTTTTAATCACAATATAGCACAAGGACAATTAACTCACTGTCCTTACAGGTCCCTGGAAACAAGGACTTGCAGAGTGAAAGAAACTGACACTGTCCCTACCTAGAGTTTTCTGTCCCTAGAATAAATGTTTTTTTTAAGCACAATATAGCACAAGGACAATTAACTCACTGTCCTTACAGGTCCCTGGAAACAAGGACTTGCAGAGTGAAAGAAAAAAAACACTCTCCCTACCTACAGTTTTCTGTCCCTAGAAAAAATGTTTTTTTTAATCACAATATAGCACAAGGAAAATTAACTCACTGTCCTTACAGGTCCCTGGAAACAAGGACTTGCAGAGTGAAAGAAACTGACACTGTCCCTACCTAGAGTTTTCTGTCCCTAGAATAAATGTTTTTTTTAATCACAATATAGCACAAGGACAATTAACTCACTGTCCTTACAGGTCCCTGGAAACAAGGACTTGCAGAGTGAAAGAAACTGACACTGTCCCTACCTAGAGTTTTCTGTCCCTAGAATAAATGTTTTTTTTAAGCACAATATAGCACAAGGACAATTAACTCACTGTCCTTACAGGTCCCTGGAAACAAGGACTTGCAGAGTGAAAGAAAAAAAACACTCTCCCTACCTACAGTTTTCTGTCCCTAGAAAAAATGTTTTTTTTAATCACAATATAGCACAAGGAAAATTAACTCACTGTCCTTACAGGTCCCTGGAAACAAGGACTTGCAGAGTGAAAGAAACTGACACTGTCCCTACCTAGAGTTTTCTGTCCCTAGAATAAATGTTTTTTTTAATCACAATATAGCACAAGGACAATTAACTCACTGTCCTTACAGGTCCCTGGAAACAAGGACTTGCAGAGTGAAAGAAACTGACACTGTCCCTACCTAGAGTTTTCTGTCCCTAGAATAAATGTTTTTTTTAAGCACAATATAGCACAAGGACAATTAACTCACTGTCCTTACAGGTCCCTGGAAACAAGGACTTGCAGAGTGAAAGAAACTGTCACTGTCCCTACCTAGAGTTTTCTGTCCCTAGAATAAATGTTTTTTTTAAGCACACTATAGCAGAAGCACAAAACACACTGACACTCTCCCTACCTATCCTTCTCTTTCCCTAAACTAAAGGAATCCAGGTTAAGCAAGAAAGAAATAACAGTCACTGTCCCTGCCTATGCTACTCTATCCCTGCTCCGGAACACACTACACTAGGCCGCCGTGCTGGCGGCCTTTTATAGTGTGGGGCGTGTACTAAACACCCTGAGCAATAATTGGCCACAGGCATCCTGCCTGTGGCCAATCATTGCTCTCCTCGCTGCCGGCGCTGTGATTGGCCAAGCATGCGGGGTCACAGTGCATGCTTGGCCAATCACAGCGCCTGGATGACACTGCGATGGCGTAGTGCATTGTGGGCCGTTCGCGTCACTCGAATTTGGCGCGAACGGCCCAAATCGTTCGATCTTCGTCGAACGATCGAACAGCCAATGTTCGAGTCGAACGTATGTTCGACTCGAACACGAAGCTCATCCCTAATCAGGACGAACACCTGTTGAACACCCTGCAAATTCCAGTGTTCAGCGAATGGCCGAACAGGCAAATGTTTGGCCCAAACTCATGCTCGGTGTTATGAATCTGCAGTAATACTTTCATGCCCTGTTTGTCTGCTTACCTCTGGTCTGTGTATCAGTCTTAGGGCCTGCACTCTCACACCTGCATGGTTAAGTAATCTTCTCTTCAGCGTGGCTCCACCCTAGCCTCTACAGGATACATTATTTAACACTGTGCTGTCCAAGCCTGTCTTGCCCAAGCAATATTGTGTGTGTTAGGCTTCCTGTGTGTGTCTTTCCGTGTGCTCTGCGTCTGATTCTGGTTACCGAACTTGGCTTGTTCTTGACTATCCCTGTCTACTTCATACCCTGACCATAGGCTTGTTCTTTGACTATCCCTGTCTGCTCGTTGCCCCGACCTTTTGGCTTATCTCCTGACTATCCTTTGTTGTCCCAGTCTGCTGCTTTCTCTATATCCTCCAGTAGCCTACTGTGAGCGTGAACTGGGAGACCCTGGGGGCCGCGACCTGGAGCCAGTTGCAGCGAAATCCATCCCCACCCTCACGGGCCCTGGTGAACACCTGCTGGCTCTTAGACTCCGCGCCCTGGGGAATTTCATGCTCTAGCTCTCAATGTGATCCGTGTTGGTGCTCCAGAGGACCTGCTTTCCTGAACCACCCAGAGCTCCATCCGCAGCAGTCAGCCGTAGGGTCCACTAACTGGCTGATGTGCCTCTACCTGCCGTTGATCTGCTGCAGGGAGTAGTCCGCAGACTCGAGACACAGGAGTCTAATCAGACTCAAGTGATGCAATTCCTGCAGGGTTTTGGCCTCCTGCTTTGAACAGCGTCAGGCCTCTTTTGGATCCCAGGTTCAACAACCTCAATCACAGCCGGCGGTTGTACCTACTCCGCTTACGGTCCCTACCACAAATTTGTTGCATCTGACAGTTCCTTCTTGTTTCTCTAGTGACTCCAAGGCCTGCAGGGGGTTCCTTAGTCAATGCACAATCCATTTTGAGCTCCAGCCTCAAAAAGTTTCCACCGATCGAGCAAGAGTAGCCTAAATTATCTCCCTCCTGACCAACGAGGCTTTAGCCTAGGCTGCTCCTCTGTGGGAGAGGAACGATCCAGTGGTTTCCAGCTTGTCTAACTTCCTGAAACTCTTCCTGAATATTTTCGAGGAACAGGGTCGTGTCTCTTACGCGGCCAGTGCCCTTTTACGTCTCCGCCAAGTCTTCTTCGGTGGGACAGTATGCCCTTCATTTTCGCATTTTAACTGCTGAGCGGAGCTGGAATAATGAGGCCTTAGTTGCATTCTTTTACAAGGCCCACAGAGTGAAGGATGAGTTGGCGGGAAGAACCATTCCCTCGGGTCTTGATGATGTCATCTCCCTCTGCAATCAGATCGATATTTGTTTCCAGGAGAGTGCCCTAGAGAAAAGGCATCAGTACTTCATGGTCCTTAGCCAGCTTGAGCTCCCCACTCCTTCATACATTGAGTATCCCACGCCAGCTGTGGAACCTATGCAGCTGGACTGGACTAGGTTACCCCCTGAAGAGCATGTTAGATGCAGAACTCTGGGCTTGTGTTTCTACTGTGGGGGCAAAGGTAATTTTCGGCACACCTGCTTTAGCCGTCTGGGAAACGCAGATCTAATACATCTGGAAGGTGGCGTATTGAACCCAGGAAATTCGCCTGCATCATCCCGTCTCCTTATTTCTGTGCTCCTTCATGTCAACACTTCCCCTCATGCGGTCGCTGCCTACCTGGATTCTGGAGCCACTGGCAATTTCATGGACTGGGGAACTGCGTCTTCCATTAAAATTCCTCTTTCACCTCTCACAACTCTTCTGGTGGTCTCGGCAATTGATGGCACTGTTCTTCTTGGGGGGCCAATCCGCTTCCAGACCCCCCTGTCAAGATGTCTATAGGGGTACTCCACAAGGAGTGGATATCCTTTCTCGTGCTAGCTAAAACCTCAACCCACATTGTATTGAGCCTTCCTTGGTTACAGCTCCATTCTCTACACATTGATTGGACTATTGGGCAGATCTTGGCTTGGAGTCCCTCATGTTTCTCGTCCTGCCTACTCAAGGTAACCCCAAACAAGAGAATTCCTATGGCCACCACATCAGTATCGCCTGCTCTTCCTGCTGCAAAAAGCGAGTTCCGGGATGTATTCTGCAAACAATTTGGCTGAGGTACTTACTCCTCACAGGCCTTTTCACTGTGCCATTGACCTTGTTCCCGGAGCAACCCTGCCCAGGGGCCGGACCTATCCCTTGTCCATTCTGGAGACCCAGGCCATGTCTAAATATGTTGCGGAGAATCTAAAGAGAGGGTTCATTCGGAAATTCTCATCCCCAGCAGGAGCAGGGTTCTTTTTTGTAGCCAAGAAGGATGGGACCTTAAGACCCTGCATTGACTATCGAGGCTTAAATGCTCTGACGATCAAAAACCGTTACCTCTTACTCTTAATACCGGAACTGTTCGACAAGTTGAAAGGCGCCTCCATTTTCACTAAGTTGGATCTATGGGGTGCATACAATCTGATCCGGAGGGCTGATGAATGGAAAACGGCATTTAACACAAGAGATGGGCATTATGAATACTCGGTTATGCCCTTTGGTCTGTGTAATGCCCCAGCTGTGTTCCAAAACTTTGATAAAGCAGATCCCTGTAGATCTCGTTGACAATTTGTTGTCATCTATCTGGATGACATTCTCATCTTTTTGGAAAATCTGCTTGTTCACAGAAACCATGTCCGGATTATACTTCATCGCCTTTGAGAAAATAATCTGTATGCCAAGCTGGAGAAATGTTCTTTCGAATGTTTTGAGGTTCTGTTTTTGGGATGCTTTGTCTCTAGCTTGGGTCCTCATATGGATCCTGGAAAGGTCTCGTCCATTACCCACTGGCCTCTTCCTGCAAGCCTCAAGGCAACACAGCGCTTTCTTGGGTTCACTAGTTATTACAGGCTTCATTAGGAATTACTCTTGCATTGCTGCCCCTATTATCGTCTCGCACCCCTTCTTGCTCAAATGTGAAGGAGTGGCCTCCTTAACCACTTAAGCCCCGGACCATTTTGTAGCTAAAGGACCAGGCCACTTTTTGCGATTTGGCACTGCGTCGCTTTAACTGACAATTGCGTGGTCGTGCAACGTGGTTCCCAAACAAAATTGGCGTCCTTTTTTTCCCACAAATAGAGCTTTCTTTTGGTGGTATTTGATCACCTCTACGGTTTTTATTTTTTGCGCTATAAACAAAAATAGAGCGACAATTTTGAAAAAAAAATCTATATTTTTTACTTTTTGCTATAATATATATCCCCCAAAAATATATAAAAAAAATTTTTCTCAGTTTAGGCCGATACATATTCTTCTACATATTTTTGTTAAAAAAAAATGCAATAAGCGTTTATTGATTGGTTTGCACAAAAGTTATAGCGTCTACAAAATAGGGGATAGTTTATGGCATTTTTATTAATATATTTTTTTTTTACTAGTAATGGCGACGATCAGCGATTTTTATCGTGACTGCGACATTATGGCGGACACATAGGAAACTTTTGACACTATTTTGGGACCATTGTCATTTTTACAGCGATCAGTGCTATAAGAATGCACTGATTACTGTGAAAATGACACTGGCAGTGAGGGGGTTAACCTGTAAGGGGCGCTGAAGGGGTTAAGTGTGACCTAATGTGTGATTCTTACTGTGTGGGGGCGTGGCTTGGCGTGTGACATCACTGATCATCGTTCCCTATGCCAGGGAACAGACGATCAGTGACAGTCTCACTAGGAAGCACGGGAGAGGTTTGTTTACACTTACCTCTCCCCGTTCTTCAGCTCTGACCGATCGCGGGCGCGGTCACGGAGCTCAGGATCGGGTCGCGAGCGTGCCGCCGCCGGCGGGCGCGTGACCCACGGCTGGGCATCTTAAAGAGGACGTACTTGTGCACAGCTGTGCCATTCTGCTGAAGTATATGTACAGGCGGACAGACGATCAGTGACAGTCTCACTAGGAAGCACGGGAAGAGTTTTGTTTACACTTACATCTCCCCGTTCTTCAGCACTGTGACCCGATCGCGGGACACCGGCGGCGATCAGGTCCGCAGGTCCAGCGGGCACGGTCACGGAGCTCAGGATCGGGTCGCGAGCGCGCCGCCGCCGGCGCGCGCGCGACCCATGCCTGGGCATCTTAAAGAGGACGTACCTGTACGTGCTTGTGCCCAGCCATGCCATTCTGCTGATGTATATGTACAGGCGGTGGTCCTTAAGTGGTTAAGCTGTCACTGCGTTTCATGACTTGAAACAGGCCTTTGTTTCTGGACCTTTGTTGAGGAGACCTAACCCTGGGGATCCATTCTTTATTGAAGTGGACGCTTCCTCGACTGGGGTGGGAGCTGTGCTTCTTCAATCCTTTGAGCAAAAACGTCAACCATGTGTGTTTTTCCCCCCAAAAAAATTCTCAGGCAGAGAAAAAAAATAACGCTATCGGTGATCGGGAATTTCTTGTGATCAAATTGGCGTTGGAGGAATGGCGTCATCTCTTGGAGGGTTCCCCGCACTCCACAACAATTTTCACGGACCATAAAAATCTGCAGTACTTAAAGAATGCCAAACGACTGAATCCCAGAAAGGCCAGGTGGAGTCTTTTCATTTCCTGTTTAAATTTTTCTCTTACGTACAAACCTGGTTCCTGTAACAGTTGGCCTGATGCACTCTCTAGGTATTTTGACATTCAGGATGAGGAGCCCACCTCTCAACCTGAGTCGATCATTCCTACCTCATGTGTTCTTGCCCATTCTACCCTGGACTCAAAAATTCGCCCTGGCAGGACCTTAGTTCCAACCAAGATAAGAACTAAGATCCTTTGTTGGGGTCATGATTCTAAGGTGGCAGGTCATGCCGGGGCCCTCCAATCTTTCTTCCTCATCAGCCGCCACTACTGGTGGCCTGCTCTTCGTTCTGATGTTAACTACTTCCCACGCGGCCACTGTACATATACGGCTGGGTGGGCGCTTCCTCCTTCTGAGTGGACATTCAGGAACATCCCTCAGAAGGAGGGGGATCGCACGCGTGCCCGCGCAGCGGCGCGATCCCAATGCGCTCGTGTCACCCGGACACGGCGCATCTCCGATCGGCAGGAGGGCTCTGTGATTGACCCTCCTGATCACATGACGACTGTGTCCAATCACAGCCATCATGTGATGTAAATAGAGAGCCGGTTGCTAGATGATCGGCTCTCCTCTCCTCACACAGAAGTTGTCAGTGAGGAGAGCAGATCGCTGCAGCTGGCCAGTGATCTGTGAGTATGAGCAGTTTTTTACAGCTTTTTACACACTGATCACTGGCCCAGTGTCCCCACACATGTCCCCACACAATGTAAACACACAAGTCCCCAAAATAGTGTCCCCAAAACACATGTCCCCACACACATGTCCCCACACATGTCCCCACACAGTAAAAACACCTATCCCCCACATATGTAACAGTAAAATCACATGTCCCAATGATCATCTGCACACATATGTCCGTGATCACCTGCGCACATCTGTACATGATCATCTGCGTACATCTATCCGTGATCACACAAACCAATTATTATACACTTAACTGTATTTTTTTTAACAAAGACATGTAGCAGAATACATATTGGCCTGAATTTATGTCAAATTCGATTTTATTGGATTTGTTTTAAAATAGAAAGAAAATATTGTTTTCTTTCCAAATCTCTGCTCTTTTTTCGCTTATATCGCAAAAAATAAAAACCGGAGTCGTGAATAAATACCACCAAAAGAAAGCTCTGAAAATTGAAAAGAGGGGGGACTATGGGTATACTCAATACCCTGGGATGTTTAGAAAGAACGGTGCTTGGTAGAGATGAACACAAAACTTAAATTTTATAAAAGATTAAATTTTATTACATAACAATGAAAAACAATACATAAAAGTAACCATCCTCATAGATGTGTGGTTCAGTTGTCAAGAGATGCAATTCGCTGCTTAATTTCCACTCAACTAGTTTCGCTCCTAGCGGAGCTTCTTCAGGAGTAATTGGAACAATAACAGATTAAACTGAAAATACAGGGTATATAAAATTAGCACATAGAATGGTTGAAGATTAATATTGTTAGCACTAGACATTGATGAAGCTTATTGACGTGTATCACCACGTTCCTAATCTCATTATTTATAAGGGCGAAACATATAAACATTGAGCAATCCTATGAGATCATGGCCCATGCTGAGCATCATGCATATGTAAAACATACACATGCACTCACCAATTTGCAACAAAACCAACAGATTTGAAGAAGAAATGGCCTTTTCCACTGGTTTACTCAACCGGTTGACACAATCCGATGACCCAACCATTAGTATTGGCAACCATAGGGGTACAGAAAAAATGTATACCTGTTGAAAACATGAAATATAGAATATATAAAATAAATATATTCACATATTTACACAACTGTGATGGGAACTTAATAAAATTCAGTGAATAGGTAAGGATGCAACCTCTTACCTTAAAAGATTTTCTAAGTATTACAATTCAAAATAGTGCTATGCCAATAGGAGATGATGAACATGTTGAAAAAACAAGGCGTTGCTCAAAAAGAGAAGACACTTGAGCTGTGATGTTTCAAAATAAGGAATGGGGAGGCTTGAATGAATAAGCTTCACCTTGAATGACTGAATAGGGTCAATAACACTCTGTCAACTGTAGGCAAAAGAAATGACAAAAAAGGGAAATGTAATGAGCAACCACGACCCTTGCGAGGACAAAAATCATCTCAGCGAGGGGAAAGTTGTTCATATAACATCCTACCTTAGTAAGTGTACACAAACGAAAAAGATCCGACTGAAGCGGACAACGTCCCACCCATCAGAACGGCGAGGGAAACCGGCAGACTGTCGGCGGCTAAAGCCGCATTTAAAATACCCCCATCGTGGCGGCGTCTGACCTCATCGCCGCGATGCGGACGTCTATTGGTTGGTCAATGATGACGCGCGCCGTCCATTGATTGGACTAGCGCAAGCGTCATTAGAGCAGCAGACAGCGTGGCGCGTCACACGTCTGAAGGCGTGTGTACTGGCCAACTGCCCACTGCTGAAGTCAGCCGCGCCATCTTGGAAATGGGAAAAAACACACCCGAAAACACCTAAGTGATATGGGAAAAAGATGTTCAAAAAAATTAATGAAACAGCGCAGGTGGAACTGGGGGTGACTATACGCATTGATCAGCCATTAAGGGGCGCCCAGCTGGACACTCGATTGGCATCACGAGTAAAGGCAAGCATGGGGGCCCCCGGGCGTCCGTATGGTTGCACTATGGTGGGTCACGGAATGAGCCTGACAGTCAAGAAATACCATGCGGAATATAATAATGGATTATATACGTAGACATATACATTATCTAATGAACAGAGTTAAATCATAGTTAAATTGCCATGCCTTCAAGTCAAGTGGTATCCAAAAGAAATATAAATGATATTATTGAAAACTTTAGTACGGTTTAAATCAATGCTGAATAATAAATGCAAATTGGCAAGATTGGGGAAGCACAGGATGGGTCATGAAAATACAATATACCAAAACATAAATTTACTGTGGCGTCACAGAATTTGTGACGTACACCATTCATATAGATTAGGTTATGAATAGTATTATATAACAAAGATGAAACATACATTAGCATCTTAGAACTGCAAGGTGAAATCAAAAAAGGTATATATATGTGTATATATATATATATATATATATATATATATATATATATATATACACACATGTATACACACACACATATATATATATATATATATATAAATCTAAAAACAAAAAAAGAGAAAAGAGAGAAAAAAAATAAAAAAGTGTAAATCAATGCAGGGAAACATTAATTGTCAAACAAAGCTCTATAAAAAAGGCTTGAAACTGAAGGCATCATTTAGACCCGGATGCCTAAGAGCCAATAGTCTATGAATCCACCTGGCCTCTTTCTGAAGCAAGATTTTGTCAAAATTCCCCCCTCTGTCTCCTGGGGGAATGTGTTCTAAAGCCGAAAAGTGCATTACTGCACTGTCAAATTGGTGAAACAAACCTACATGCCGGCTTATTGGTGTTTCCATTTTTTTCTTGTTAATCAGAGAGACATGGTCTCTGATACGATGAAAAAATGGCCTTTTGGTCTTTCTGACATAAAAGGCATCACATTGGCATTGCATAAGATATACTATGCCAATGGATTGACAGGTGACTGAGAACATAGGTCTATGCAGTTGTCCATCAGGAAGAGTGACAGTAGATGAGGAATGCAAATATCTACAATATTTGCATTTATGACAAGGCCTGGTGCCCCTAAAAGGAATGGCACTGGACGATGGAGAAAAATGGCTATGAACCAGGGTATCTCGTAGAGATCGAGCTCTCCTATAGGTGATCTGTGGGTAAGGTTTAATGAATTTCGAAATTTGATCATCACTGGTTAGTAGATACCAATATTTTTGTAGGATATGGCGCACTTGTTGATGTTGGTTTGAAAATTTGGTTATTAAACGTATACCGGGGTCGGATTTGGCTTTCTTTGGACCATGCAAAAGAACAGTTCTGTTTAGTTTCTTGGTTCTAGCATATGCTTTTTTGAGGCATTTGTTGCTGTAGCCTCGTTCTCTAAAGCGGGCCCTCAGCAATTTAGCCTCATGTTCAAAATCTTTTTGACTGCTACAATTCCACCGCAGTCTAAGATATTGCCCGTAGGGCACACTGGAGATCAAGGACTTGGGATGGGCACTCCCTGCATGTAGCAGGGAGTTTCCGGCCGAGGATTTGCGAAAAAGAGAAGTGTTGATGGTACCATCAGTTTTTACACTGATTTTGAGATCCAAAAAAGTCAAATCCGTTTGACTGATTTCAAAGGTGAACTTAAGATTAAAATTATTAGTCTTAAGGCAATCAAGGAAGGTGGTAAGGGCATCTCTGGGGCCGGTCCAAATAAAAAAAATGTCATCAATAAATCGTCGCCATATTGGAATAAAGTCCAAATAGCCTTTTTTTTTTTTTTCTCTCTTTTCTCTTTTTTTGTTTTTAGATTTATATATATATATGTGTGTGTGTGTGTGTATATATATACATATATATACCTTTTTTGATTTCACCTTGCAGTTCTAAGATGCTAATGTATGTTTCATCTTTGTTATATAATACTATTCATAACCTAATCTATATGAATGGTGTACGTCACAAATTCTGTGACGCCACAGTAAATTTATGTTTTGGTATATTGTATTTTCATGACCCATCCTGTGCTTCCCCAATCTTGCCAATTTGCATTTATTATTCAGCATTGATTTAAACCGTACTAAAGTTTTCAATAATATCATTTATATTTCTTTTGGATACCACTTGACTTGAAGGCATGGCAATTTAACTATGATTTAACTCTGTTCATTAGATAATGTATATGTCTACGTATATAATCCATTATTATATTCCCCATGGTATTTCTTGACTGTCAGACTCATTCCGTGACCCACCATAGTGCAACCATACGGACGCCTGGGGGCCCCCATGCTTGCCTTTACTCGTGATGCCAATCGAGTGTCCAGCTGGGCGCCCCTTAATGGCTGATCAATGCGTATAGTCACCCCCAGTTCCACCTGCGCTGTTTCATTAATTTTTTTGAACATCTTTTTCCCATATCACTTAGGTGTTTTCGGGTGTGTTTTTTCCCATTTCCAAGATGGCGCGGCTGACTTCAGCAGTGGGCAGTTGGCCAGTACACACGCCTTCAGACGTGTGACGCGCCACGCTGTCTGCTGCTCTAATGACGCTTGCGCTAGTCCAATCAATGGACGGCGCGCGTCATCATTGACCAACCAATAGACGTCCGCATCACGGCGATGAGGTCAGACGCCGCCGCGATGGGGGTATTTTAAATGCGGCTTTAGCCGCCGACAGTCTGCCGGTTTCCCTCGCCGTTCTGATGGGTGGGACGTTGTCCGCTTCAGCCGGATCTTTTTCGTTTGTGTACACTTACTAAGGTAGGATGTTATATGGACAACTTTCCCCTCGCTGAGATGATTTTTGTCCTCGCAAGGGTCGTGGTTGCTCATTACATTTCCCTTTTTTGTCATTTCTTTTGCCTACAGTTGACAGAGTGTTATTGACCCTATTCAGTCATTCAGGGTGAAGCTTATTCATTCAAGCCTCCCCATTCCTTATTTTGGAACATCACAGCTCAAGTGTCTTCTCTTTTTGAGCAACGCCTTGTTTTTTCAACATGTTCATCATCTCCTATTGGCATAGCACTATTTTGAATTGTAATACTTAGAAAATCTTTTAAGGTAAGAGGTTGCATCCTTACCTATTCACTGAATTTTATTAAGTTCCCATCACAGTTGTGTAAATATGTGAATATATTTATTTTATATATTCTATATTTCATGTTTTCAACAGGTATACATTTTTTCTGTACCCCTATGGTTGCCAATACTAATGGTTGGGTCATCGGATTGTGTCAACCGGTTGAGTAAACCAGTGGAAAAGGCCATTTCTTCTTCAAATCTGTTGGTTTTGTTGCAAATTGGTGAGTGCATGTGTATGTTTTACATATGCATGATGCTCAGCATGGGCCATGATCTCATATGATTGCTCAATGTTTATATGTTTCGCCCTTATAAATAATGTGATTAGGAACGTGGTGATACACGTCAATAAGCTTCATCAATGTCTAGTGCTAACAATATTAATCTTCAACCATTCTATGTGCTAATTTTATATACCCTGTATTTTCAGTTTAATCTGTTATTGTTCCAATTACTCCTGAAGAAGCTCCGCTAGGAGCGAAACTAGTTGAGTGGAAATTAAGCAGCGAATTGCATCTCTTGACAACTGAACCACACATCTATGAGGATGGTTACTTTTATGTATTGTTTTTCATTGTTATGTAATAAAATTTAATCTTTTATAAAATTTAAGTTTTGTGTTCATCTCTACCAAGCACCGTTCTTTCTAAAAATCCCAGGGTATTTAGTATACCCATAGTCCCCCCTCTTTTCAATTTTCAGTTAAAATGGGATGTGGTGCTTTAATAATGATTTGACCAAGAGTGCCCGAATACATTATTTCAAAAGAAAGCTCTATTTGTGTGAACAAAATGATAAAAATTTCATTTGGGTACAGCGTTGCATGACCGTGCAATTGTCATTGAAAGTGCGAGAGCGCCGAAAGCTGAAAATTGGTCTGGGAAGGAAGGGGGCAAAAGTGCCCAGTATTGAGGTGGTTAAAGACTACGTTAAGGCTTGCCATGTCTGTGCCCAGTCAAAATCCTCCACACAAGCTCCTGCTAGTCTTCTCATGCCTTTGCCCATTCTTCCTAAGAAGCCCTGGTCTCATATTAACATGGACTTCATCACCGATCTTCCATCTTCTGAGAAGAATACGATCATTTCGGTGGTAATTGATCGATTCTCCAAGATGGCCCATTTTGTTCCTCTTCCTGGTCTCTCTTCTGCTCCTGCCTTGGTTCCCATTTTTGTTCGAGAAATTTTCTGTCTCCATGGACTTCCTTCCCATGTTTTTCAGGACAGGGGTCTCCAGTTTACTTCCCGCTTTTGGAGAGTCTTTTGAAAATCCCTCAACAATACTTTGGATTTTACCTCTTCTTACCATCATCAATCCAATGGTCAGATTGAGAGGGTTAATCAGGAGTTAGAGGTCTTTCTTTGTACCTTGGTCTCGGCTCATCATGATGATTGGGCATCACTACTCCCGTGGGCAGAGTTCTTTCACAATAATCATGTTAACATCAGTTCTCAGAAGACACCTTTTGTCACAGTTTATGGAAGACATCCTCAGCTTCCTCTTCCTATGACCTGTTCTCTCAATATCTCAGCTTTGGCTACCGTTCAGGAATCATTCAATTCCATGTGGGTTGACGTTCATGATACCCTCCAGGCAGCTGCCAACAAATTCAAGGGTTTTGCTGACTAACGCAGGCATAAACCGCCTTCTCTACAGCCAGGAGACAAAGTCTGGCTTTCCACCAGAAACATCAGACTCCGTGTTCTCTGAAATTTGCCCTGAGATTTTTTGGTCCTTACAATATAATTTGAAAGCTGAATCCTGTTTGTTTTAAACTCCAGATCCCTAAAAGCCTCAGGATTCCAAACTCCTTTCATGTATCCCTTCTGAAACCTTTAGTTCTTAATAAGTTCTCCCATCCTCTCCCTACCTTGGCTCCAGTCTCTGAGGATGATCAAGAGTATGAGATTAGTCAAATTTTGGATTCTTACTTCTGTAAAGGTGCTCTTCAATATCTCGGGGATTGGAAAGGTTTTGATCCTGAGGAGAGGTCTTGGATTCCTGCATCTGAAATCTATGCGCCTCATCTTCTGAGGAAGTTCCATTTGAAGTTCCCCTCCAAGCCTGATCCCAAGCGGGAGAGGGGGAGGCCTCCTAAGAAGGGGGTACTGTCATTAATCTGCAGTAATACTTTCATGGCCTGTCTGTCTGCTTACCTCTGGTTTGTGTATCAGCCTTAGGGTCTGCACTCTTACACGTGCATGGTTAAGTTATCTTCCCCCAGCGTGGCTCCATCCTAGCCTCTACAGGATACACTATTTACCACTGTGCGTTCCAAGCCTGCCTTACCCGAGCAATATTGTGTGTGTTTGGTTTCCAGTGTGCTCTTCGTCTGATTCTGTTTACCGAACTTGTCTTATTCTTGACTATCCCTGTCTGCTTCATACCCTGACCTTTTGGCGTGTTCTTTGACTATTCCTGTCTGCTCGTTGCCCCGACCTTTTGGCTTATCTCCTGACTATCCCTTGTTATCCAGGTCTGCTGCTTCCTCTATATCCTCCAGTAGCCTAACGTGAGTTTGAGCTGGGAGACCGTGGGGGCCGCGATCTTGAGCCAGTGGCAGCAAAGTCCATGCCCACCCTCAGGGACCCTGGTGAACACCTGCTGGCTCTTAGACTCTATGCCCTGGGGAATTTCATGCTCTAGCTCTCAGTGTGATTCATGTTGGTGTGCCAGAGGACCTGCTTTCCTGAACCACCCAAAGCTCCATGCGCAGCAGTCAGCCTTAGGGTCCCCTACCTTAGCGGTGCACTCTGGACCCCAATGGTGTGCATCTGTCACCTGGCCTCAGGTGACCTGACACTGGGGCCGAACCGTTCACCCATCCCTACTTAGAATCTTAAGAAGTCATATTCTGATACCTGGATATTGACTTTGTAGAGCTTTGGGTGGGAATTAGGCTAACCATACATGTTTATACTTAGAACTGGTTTCCCTGTCCACTTTAAACAGTATGAATTGAAAAAACTCTCCTGCCAGGTATTGTATTCTAAAAGGTAGTGGTAGGGGGCAATAAAATGCAGATAAAGTCATTACTTGAACCCAATTGACCTGTTTTGGCAGCTCCCCACTAATGCAGGGCCACCTCAGGAGTGGATATTTACCTGAATTGGGAAATCTAAATGTAAGAGGTCAAAGAAAGTGCCAAATGAAAAATCTCTAGGAGTCTAAAGTCTTTATCTTTCAACTAGTTACAATAAGAAAAGCAAAAACATACAGCGCGTTTTGGGTCCACACAATCTTCCTTCAATAGGGCTGGGTTAAATGTTGTGTGGGGAATAGGGATGAGCCGGACACCCCCCCCGGTTCGGTTCGCACCAGAACCTGAGAACGGACCGAAAGTTCGCACAAACGTTAGAACCCTATTAAATACAATGGACGCGAACGTTCGAAATCTAAAGTGCTAATTATAACGGCTAAAACGGCTGTTATTGTCCTAAAAAGGGTTTGGGGACCCGGGTTCTGCCCCAGGGGACATGTATCAATGCATTAAGAAGTTTTAAAAACTGCCGTTTTTTCGGCAGCAGTCATTTTAATGATGCATAAAGTGAAAAAAAAAAAAAGTGAAATATTCCTTTAAATATCGTACCTGGGGGGGGTGTCTAAAGTATGCCTGTGAAGTGGCATGTGTTTCCCGTGTTTAGAACTGTCCCTGCATGACATTTCTAAAGGAAAAAAAGCAATTTAAAACTGCTTGCGACTTTAATATAATGTCTTGTCCTGGCAATATGGATGAAAATCTTTGAGAAAAACGGCATGGCTACCCCATCAACCCCCCCCCCCCACCCCAGCCCATTACCAGCCCCTTTGGGTCTTCTATGGATATTAAGGGGAACCCCGCACCCAAAATAAAAAAAAGCCCTATATACTCTGAACAGCAGTATACAGGCGGTGCAAACAAGGCAGGGACTGTAGGTTTGTTCTTAAGTAGAATCTGTTTGTAATTTTGAACAGGTACAGTACATTGTTTAAGTGTAGCTCCAGACAAAAAATATATTTTTAAGTTTTTTGGAAAACATAGGGAAGGGTTATCACCCCTGTAACATTTGTTTTGCTGTCTGTGCACCTGTTCAGAAGATTTCACCTCACTTTCCATCCCAATGACAAATGTTTTTGAAAAAGTGGGGTTTTTATTGAAACAAGGATTGGTGATAAAGCATCATTAGAAAGGAGACACCTTTTTCCCATATTAACTCTTAAGCCTCGTACACACGACCGAGTTTCTCGTCCAAAACCGGCAAGAAAAGTGCCGCGAGAGCTTTCTTGTCGAGAAAACCGTTCGTGTGTATGGTTTTACGACGAGAAAATTGCCGTGAATCTCGACGAGAAAATAGAGAACCTGCTCTCTATTTTCTCGTCAGGATTCAAGATTTCCTCGTCGTGTTTCTCGTCGGCCTGTTTTGTGACGAGAAAATGGTTCGTGTGTATGCTTTTACGACTCTTCCAAAAGCGCGCATGCTCAGAATCAAGTATGAGACGGGAGCGCATCTTCTGCTAAATCAAGCCTTCGTAATGGAGATGGCACATTCGTCACGCTCTAAATTATTACATCGTTTAACCACTTGACAACTGGGCACTAAACCCCCTTCGTGCCCGGACCACTTTTTAGCTTTCAGTGCTGACGCATTTTGAATGACAATTGCGCGGTCATACAACACTGTACCCAAATGATATTTTTATCATTTTTTCCCCACAAATAGCTTCTTTTGGTGGTATTTGATCACCTCTGCGGTTTTTATTTTTTGCGCTATAAACAAAAAAAAGACAGAAAATTTTGAAAAAAAACACAATTTTTTTACTTTTTGTTATAATAATATCCCAATTTTTTTAAAAAAACTATTTTTTTTCTCAGTTTAGGCCGATACGTATTCTTCTATATTTTTTTGGTAAAAAAAATTGCAATAAGCGTATAGTGATTGGTTTGCGAAAAAGTTATAGCGCCTACAAAATAGGGGATAGAATTATGACATTTTTATTATATTTTTTTTTTTTTTTACTAGTAATGGCGGCGATCTGCGATTTTTGTCAGGCCTGCAATATTGCGGCGGACATATCGGACACTTTTGACACTATTTTGGGACCATTCACATTTATACAGCGAACAGTGCTATAAAAATGCACTGATTACTGTATAAATGTGACTGGCATGGAAGGGGTTAACACTAGGGGGCGAGGAAGGGGTTAACTATGTTCCCTATTTGTGATTCTTACTGTGGGGGGAGGGGACTGACAGGGGGAGGAGACCGATCTGTGTCCCTATGTACAAGGGACACAGCATCGGTCTCCTCTCTCCCTGACAGGACATGGATCTCTGTGTTTACACACAGAGATCCACGTCCTGCCTCTGTCACAGCCGATCGCGGGTGTGTGGCGGACATCGCGGCCGCCAGGCACGCGCATCGGCATCACGTGACCGCGGCGGGCACAGCTGTTCCCCCGCCGCGCGCCCTCGGCGCCGCGCAGGGGGAGAGAAACAGCAGGACATCCATAGACATCCAATCAGCACTTGAGAGCCGCGCTGCAGACGTCTTTTGTCTATAGCGCGGGTCTCAAGTGGTTAAATGTTGTGCATTGAAATCTTCTTTAGAATGTTACATTAATCAAAACGAATGAACTTCTTTTGCTGCTGATATTCACACAGAGTTATGACTATGTTTTTTTAACCTTTTTCATGCTGCTCTTAAGAAGATTTAGGTGTATTATATCGTGCAAGATCTTCTGAATATTTTACTGTTTTAGAATTTTCAAACAGATGTTGTAATTTGGCAATGTTTTGCTAGTGATCTCCCATTGTATATTTGATTTTTTTTTTTGTAAATTTTACACCCTATATTCTTTAAATTATTTTTTTCTTGTTTTTTTGGGGGTTGTTATCTGTCCCTTTTTTTTGGCTGTCAAATGTATCTGCTTACTCCAAAGCTAAATTAAAAAATTGTAAAAATAAACATAGTCAAGTATGAACTTAAACAAAAATACCATTTATTCATGTTTTGTAAAAAATAAAGAGAAGGCAGTGCTGGAGAACCTGCTGCCATTTGTGCATCCCAGGGACCCCAGAGCACACATCAACCCTGTGTGGACACTAAAATTGGGAGCTTGAGAAGGCCAACAGTTCTGAGCACAATCTGATGCTGGCCTCCCAGAGGTCAGGAACAGCAGCAGGTGATATATATGTCCCAAGTGTGTGGTACTACAACAGGCTGCCTTCTGTCCGACCACAATGAAGCAAGGCCATCACTTCCTCATCTTCTTGGCAGCCTTCCCTGCAGCCTTCCCTGAAGCCTTCCCTGCAGCCTTCCTTCTTCGTGTGGCTGGAGGCTGGGCCACTGGAGGGGTACTCCTGTCAGGAGGAGGTGGAGGAGAAGGGCGTGGGGCAGAAGAAGAAAGTGGAGGAGGAGGTGGAGGAGGAGAAGGGGGTGGCGCAGAAGAAGAAGGTGGAGGTGGAGGAGGAGGTTGAGGAGAAGGGGGTGGGGCAGAAGAAGAAGGTGGAGGTGGAGGAGGAGGTTGAGGTTGGGACAGTTGTGCGACCTCACATATGGCCGTATTGGGGGTAATTTTCTCCATCACCCCCTTGTTCAGCAAGGTGATGAGCAGGGGCTCGCATAGGAGGCATTGCTCCATGCTCATCACCTTGAACTTTGCCTCCACTAGGCCGGCAATGGCCTCTTCAGGGGATGTGGGCTCCTGGAGGGTGGCATGGGCCTCTCGAATAAGGGCCATTGCTGCCTCACTCGTGGTCCTGTCCCTCCTGCTTCTTATGGGAAGTCGGATGGGAGGCACCTGTGATCTTGTGGTTCTCCTCGGGCCGGCCACCTCCTGTCTGCCACTGGGCCCTGCCACCTCCTGGCTGCCACTGGGCCCTGCCACCTCCTGGCTGCCACTGGGCCCTGCCACCTCCTGGCTGCCACTGGGCCCTGCCACCTCCTGGCTGCCACTTGGCCCTGCCTCCTCCTGCCTGACAGTTTCCAGACCCTCCTGGCTGATTTCATCCTGTGTATGAAAAAGGGACATAGTTTAATATTTTTGGTTTATTATTTTCATCCAACTTTCAGATCCTGATTGTAGCAATTTGAATGTAAATCAATAAAAAATTACAAAAAATTTACAACTACATCAGATAGACTATTTAGCACCCAATTTAGGCCAGACTAATGTCTCGAGATCTTGATTTTACGTGTGGAACACAAAATAGTTTATGTTTGTCATCTTGACATATTTTTCAAACATTAGGTTTATCCCAATACATTTTCTATAAATACAATACCTGGCTCCAGATGGCCAAATCAGGTTCATCCAGGATGGCTGCCTCCTCTTGCTCCAGATAAGGCTCAGGTTGGCTGCAGGGAAGTCTTGGGGGAAGAGTGGATAGTGATGGCCTTGCCTCAATGTGGTCATCCAGAAAGGACATCCTGCTGTAGTACCACAAATTCGGGACATACACATCATCTGCTGCTGCTCCTGACCTCTGAGAAGCCAGGACCTTAGAGCGTTCAGTCCTGTATGTGCCTCTCAAGCTCCCAATTTTAGTGTTCACCTGTTTTGCTGTGGCTGTGGGCACCTTGGTATGCACAAATGGGAGCAGGGTCTCCAGCGCTGCTTTTCTCACACCTTTTTTTTATGTATGGGGTTTTTGGTTTCCCACAGAGCGGGCAACTCCCTTACCCGGTCTATAAATTCCGCAAGGAATTCTTTGTCGCTAATAAAGACATTCATATTGGCTCTGCAAGTAAAATAAAAATTATATAACTAATGTGAGGCACACAGTCTAACCTCCTTAAAATATTATTCACCATATAAATCCTCCAACATTCTCAAGACAGTATAGGGCAACAATTTTTCTAAGTCACAAATTCACATACCTTCGTTCGCACGTCCGTCACTTGAACTCCTCTCTCCGCACATCGAACGTAGTATAGTCACATGTGTGTTTGCTATATATACACCACACATGCGTCAAACTACGCACACGTCGCTCCGCACACGTCGCCCGCCCATGACGTTCTAACTAACATCTTTTCCCCGCCCCTTCTCTTTCGGCGCGCAGACAGATATGGCGGATTTACAGCAGGTGTCTGATAATTCCTCAAATAACGAGGAGGAGACAAGCCCGGAGACTGAGGAAACGTCACGACCAGGGAGGAGATTCAAGGCATCTAATATGTCTTATGGGGAGATGGCGGAGATGGTGGACATCTTGCTAAAGTTGGATTATGATGCAAAGCATGGGCCGTATAGCAAACCAAATAGAAGGAAGGCCAAAATCATGAAGAAAGTCGTGAAGAGTCTGAAGAAGAATTTTGGGGTGAAACGATCAAATGAACAGCTCAGAAAGAGGTGGTCAGACCTCAAACTGAGGGAGCCGGAGCAGTTAAGGAGCATTAAGAGAATGCTAGGAAAAAGTAAGTACTTTTGAAACTTTTATGCTATTAATGTATTTCTCAACTTACATGTTGCTCCATGTTTTTTTTTTACAAGTGTACTCCCTTCCAAAATGTCATATTTTGAACTTGGTTGGGCACAGTAAGCGTTCGTTACAGACACATCGTTCGGCCACTATCCTAGTTTTTTGATTATTTTTCAGGCTCAAATTTAATTACACATCTGCCTGTTTTGATAAAATTGTTGTTCTTACATTGTTGGCTAGATGATGTGTTTGTAAAGAGAATGAAATGCAAACTTTAATCAGTGTAAAAGGACAGGACACTCAGCAGCTGGTTCCACATCTGTACTTTTGAGCACTATAGTGTGTGCCACCAGAACCGCCTTTTTTGGGGGTCCCACACAGGTGCATCAGTGAAATTTTGTGGTGCCTCCATGTCTCAAAATTGACAGCCAAAGGTGAATACTAAACATATTTTTTAGACAAAATAATGTCTTCATGTGGAAATTCTGCACAAACAGACACTTGTACCCCACTTCCAAGCAATTTAGCCTGTTTTTAGTTTTCATAGAGAATTTCAGTGTGATAAATAGACCTTTTGTTTGATTCTCATAGGGGAGAGAAGACTGGGAGGAGAACACTCCAGGGAGCACAGGAACCCCACAGCTTCGAAACAACCCCAACCTCACAAAGACCCACAGACTAAGGATGTTGAGGAAGTTGAAGAGGTGGAGGAAGGAGAAGTGCAGGAAGGAGAAGTGGATGACGTGGTGAAACTGGTCACCACAACAGGTCAGTATCTGTCACCACAGCTTCAGGTAAGAGATGTAGGCCTGCAGAGTTATAATAACTTTTTTTTTATATTTTAGGGGATGTAAATGTTGTGGTGAAAGATAGTACACGTTTCTCTGCTGACAGTGCCCTACGAATAATACAGCAAGTGATGTAATGTAACACAGAACTGGACAGAATTAAACAAAGAATTCATGTGATGGATCAAACTTTTAAAGACATTCTAGATGTTTTGGGGAGAATTGAATAAGGCCTCAAAACCCCCATTTTTGTTTTCAGTTTGTTATTCACCCTTTTAATCTATTTTTGACAATCAAACCAGCCAAAAATTGAATATGCACACAGTGTGTCAACATGTGCCATCTGCCATCAGGGGATATCCATGTACGCCTTTTGGGGGTGCAACCCCTTCCTCGTATCTAAAGTAGGTGAACTGAAGAAGGGGTTGCACCCACAAAATACGTCCATTGATAACCCCTGATGGCAGATGGCACATGTTGACAATAGGGATCAGGAGTCTAAACTCCCTATTGGAAATTACTACAAAATGTGTGCATATTCAATTTTTGGCTGGGCCAGGGGTGCCAATACCCCATATTAGGACGGGCACATAGAGACATACAGTAGTTTGTGTAAGTGAATGTCTTATATTGCTCAGAGGTATCCAATGTTGTACTTTTTGGAATGCAACTGATGGTTTTATATTTTCATAAGGAAACAATTGCCGGTTTGTGGCCAGCCAAAAAACCAAAAACAAAAAAATTTACCATGTGTGTGAATGTGCACAGAGTAAAATGTTTGAACACAAACAACGTGTAGCTTCTTTTTCAATTACGCTCTAACCATATTTGTGTATTTTTTTGGGTTGCATAGTGAAATGGTTGTTATTTACTAAAGGAAAAAACAATTGCCACTACAAATGCACTAAGACAAACTAGGAGACAGGAAACAAACAAAGTTACAAGATTTAAAAATAATTTTAATGAGTTGTTTATGCACAATTCTTTAGGCATGGCCTGGCATAGGAATTGCCCCCCTACCTGTGAAAAAGTCCATATATTTCTGCCGAACCTCATGGGCATTTTGGGGGGGCAAGCCAGGACGGGCAGATTTGAGGCCCAGCAGGGGATTGGCATATGAAAGTCCTGCCTCAGGCAATACTGAGGCCATATAAGTAGTTGATTTTCGGCTCAGAAAATTATGGAGCACACAGCAGCACAAAACGACATAGTTTATCTTGTACTCCGCCAAGTGGATGGGAGTCATAAAAAGGCGGAACCGGCTGGCCATTATGCCAAAGGCATTTTCAACGACTCTTCGGCCCCTGGCCAGCCGGTAATTGAACACCCTCTTCTCTGGGGTCAGGGTCCTCTGTGGAAATGGCCTCATGAGGTGCGGTCCGAGTCCGAAGGCTTCATCAGCCAAAAAAACAAAGGGGAGTCCTTCAACATTCCCTGCATCCGGTGGCAATGCAAGGTCGTCACTCTGGAGACGGAGGGCAAACTCCGTCTGGATGAAGGATCCCCCATCGGACATCCGGCCATTCTTCCCTACATCAACATAGAGGAATTCATACCGTGCTGACACCACCGCCATCAGCACAATGCTATGAAACCCCTTGTAATTGAAGTAGCAGGACCCAGAACGGGGTGGCGGCACGATGCGGACGTGCTTCCCGTCTATGGCACCACCGCAGTTGGGGAAGTCCCACTGCGTGGCAAACTCCGATGCCACAGTCTGCCATTCCTGTGGCGTGGAAGGAAGCTGGGGAGTCAAACAAGATGAAAAAAAATTAGAAATTTTAAATAGAACATTGCAAGCAGATTATAAGAAAATACATTAGAGGCCAACATCAATCAAAATCTCAGTTTAAGGTGTTTTTAAGAAGTATAATGGAAGGCTCATGTTTCATATTCATCACCCCCTCTGATGGTCCATTCTAACAAAATTTGGGGGGGGGGTAGATGTGTTTGGCCACAGGATAGCATTGCAGTGGCGGGGCGTCCAGAGTGGGCGCTGGAGCACTGCCCCCTCTCACCTGTGCCCGTCACTCAGAACAATACATAGGTTCATGCCTTACATGAACCTATGTATTGTCAATGCCGCCCACTATTCAGGTGGATGGCCCCCTGTTGAGCGACGGCCATATGAATAACTGCGGCATTTAGGGGGTGAAAATTGCATATCAGAAACAGGGGGGCAAATAGGCTTGCAAAATACAGCCTGAGGGATGTAATTGGCTTGATAAAAGTAAAATAGGGGACGCGGGGGGGGGGGGACATTCCTTGGGTAAACACTGACAGACTTGGTGAACATGATTGGCAGAGCAGCCTGTTTTACGGTAACATGATTGGCTGATGCAACATCGAGGGCAGGAAAAGACATCAAGGACAGAAGAAGGATGGCACGGACCAGAAGAAGGTAAGTGCAGGGCTGGGGGGAAAATGGCTGCATTGGAGGGGACAAAATGGCTGCATTGGAGGGGACAAAATGGCTGCATTGGAGGGGACAAAATGGCTGCATTGGAGGGGACAAAATGGCTGCTTTGGAGGGGACAAAATGGCTGCATTGGAGGGGGCAACTGGTGGCGTTTAATAGGCACAGTCGCAAAAAAGAAGGAAGTTTAGGTCCTAAATTGAAGGTTGAACCCCCAAACATTTGGAGCAACAGTCGCCACTGCTGGAGAGGTTAGTGAAGGGAAATATGCATGGGAGGAGAAAAAAGGGGCATTTAAAAGCTTACAGCATGCATGGGGACAAAGGGGACATTCTCAGCATATTACAATCATGGTAATTAGGGAAGGATGAAAGAAATACAATACATTAGCATACATGAAATACATAAAATGTGATGTTAATGGAGAAAACTTACCCTAATATAGTCCTCCTGCAGGACTTGTATAATGGCAGAACAGGTGTCTGGGATTATGAGGCCTGGGGGGAGATGCCTGTCGTGAACTTCAAGCCCTGAAGACTTCTCCCTGTCGCCAGGTAACGTAAGGTGGCGATGAGCCTCTGCTCAGCACTGATGGCTTCCCGCATTAAGGTGTCCTTCCTGGTAATATAGGGGGACACCAAAGCCAACAGATGCTGAAAAACGGGGTCAGACATCCGCAGAAAATTCCTGTAGTCCTCAGGATTATTCTCCACGATCTCCCGCAGCAGAGGCATATGGCAGAATTGGTCCCGCTGGAGCAACCAATTCTTGGTCCATGAACTCCTCCTCACCCCGTTCATTGACTGGTCTTGGTCCAAAACAAGCAGACCAACACCAAGCGCCCGCACAGCACGAACTCGACGACGAGAACTTACAGGCTACATGGCTAGGAGACGGTCGTCTTATCAGAACGTACAGAACAGAACGCACTTTAGAACAGCAAGGCCTATGAATAACGAACTGAAAATCAGAAACGAACGGGCAAGAACGCACTGTAAAACAGATACGACCTGCCTAGACGCCCTGAAAGACACGATACGAACCCACAAGCACAAACTGAACCGCAGAAAACAAACTGAAAAGCACGAAGACTGAAAAGCGCGAATCGTCTCTTCCCAAACTTTTACTTCACACGCGGTAACACGAGATCAGCAAAAGCAGCCCAAGGGGTGGCGCCAGGGAAATCGATCTTCCCCTTTATAGTGCCGTCGTACGCGCTGGACGTGACCGCGGAGAACAACGAGAAAATTGGGAAATGTCAGTGTGTACGCATGGAAAGCTTGACGAGAAAATCGTCAAGGTTAACAAGAATCTCGTTGAAAAAAACGACGTGTTTTTAACGACGAGAAAATCGGCCGTATGTACGAGGCTTTACAGGAGAGAATTTCCCTTCCTAGGGGTAGATTTCCTCTCACTTCCTTTTGTCTCCTTCCGTTTGCAAGTAGGAGTCGTTTGTAAGTTGGATGTTTGAAAGTAGGGGCCTGCCGTATATACTCTTCTGAAATTTGCCCCTTAGATGTTGGTGTTGCCACAACACTGTGAGCCCTCACAGTTACTCTTGGCGGGCGCTGGAACGCCCTGCTGTGAACTATTATATCAGGAATTGTAATTACATGCCATTGTTGAACAGTGGTAGGAAAAATTGGGCCTTTGGTGGTGCTGCTGGTGCTACAACACTGTCAGCCCTCACAGTTACTCTTGGTGGGCGCATGAATGGGCCCTGCTGTGAATTATTAGATCAAGAATTGTAATTACATGCCCCTGTTGAACAGGGGCAGAAAAATTGGGCCTTAGGCACTGGTGCCACAACACTGCAACCCCTCACAGATACTGTACTTGGAGCACAGCAATGAGCCCTGTTGCAAAGTATTGCATCAAAAATTTTAATTACACGCCCCTGTTAAACAGGGGCTGAAAAATTGGGCCTTAGGCACTGGTGCTGGTGCCACGACACTGCAACCTCTCCCAGATACTCTAGTTGGAGTGCAGGAATGAGTCCTGCTGCAAAGTATTGCATCAAAATTTTTAATTACATGCCCCTGTTAAACAGGGGCTGAAAAATTGGGCCTTAGCCACTGGTGGCGGCACCCAGAAACAAAAATGTTCTTCCAAGCTATCATCAGGAATCGGATCATTTAGGAGGAGGAGGATAGTCAGTCAACATAACAGGACAGTCACTCAGCATCAGCATAGGCAGTCTTGAAGGGATGTGACATTTCAAAATAAATTATTCTGTTATATCGGCTTCAGGTGCTTGGTAGCTGGTGGTGATCCAAGACTGGTTCATCTTTATGAAGGTCAGTCGATCATCCGAGTCGGTGGACAGGGGGCACCCTGTGATCCGTGACAAAGCCCCCAGCAGCACTGAATGTGCGTTCCGAAAGAACGCTAAATGCAGGACAGGCCAGTAGCTCAATTGCATACTCTGCAAGCTCTGGCCAGAGATCCATCCTCAAGACCCAGTAAGCCAGAGGATTTTCGATGGGAAAGGTGTCCAAGTCTGACCTTGCCCCTAGGTATTCCTGCACCATGTATATCAGACGCTGGCGATGGTTGCTGGAACCGATCATACCTTGGGGTCAGATGGCCACCTTCCCCACCGCTCCTTCTTTGACTGACCAAGCCTCAGCAACTCGTTGTCCAGGACCAGGAGTTTGTAACCTTCCAGTCTCTGGGAACGCGTTGCACAGACCTTTCTGCAAGGCCTCCCGGAGATGTCTCATCCTCTGCTGCTCCCTCTGCGACGGTAAGATAAGGTCCGCAACCTTACCCTTGTACCGTGGATCAAGGAGAGTGGCCAGCCAGTAATGGTCCCTCTCCTTGATCCGAAGACTACGAAGATCCTTCCGCAGACTTTGCAGGATCAGGGAGGCCATGCAGCGTAGATTAGCTGAGGCATTCGGTCCGGAGTCCTCTGGGTCACTAAGGATGACATGATCCGCAGCCACCTCCTCCCAGCCACGTACAAGTCCACTGGTTTCTTGGGACTGTAAATCATCCCTAAAAGACTGCTGCTGTTGATGCTGAGTGCCAGACTCCACCTCCATGCTGACACAATCCTCGTCCTCTTCCTGTGCAATGGGTGGGACAGAAGGAACACTGTCTGGGTAAAGGGGGCCTTGAGAGGCAAGGAAGTCCTCCTCTTCCTGCCTCTGTTCTGCTTCAAGTGCCCTGTCCATTATTCCACGCAGCGTATGCTCCAACAGGTGGACAAGAGGTACAGTGTCACTGATGCATGTCACTGCTCACCATCCTCGTGGCCTCCTCAAATGGTGCCAGGACAATGCATTCATCCCTGATCATGCCCCACTGGCGTGGTGAAAAAAAACAGAGCTCCCCTGACCCTGTCCTGGTGCCGTAGTCGCACAGGTACTCATTGATGGCCCTTTGCTGCGTGTGCAGCCGCTGCAGCACGGCCAACGTTGAGTTCCACCTGGTGGGCATGTCACATATAAGGCAGTTCTTGGGCAGGTTCAACTCCTTTTGCAGCTCAGCCAGCCGAGCACTGGCATTATATGATCTGCGGAAATGCACACAGACTTTCCTGGCCTGCCTCAGGACATCCTGTAAGCCTGGGTACCTGCCCAAGAACCGCTGCACCACCAGGTTAAGGACGTGAGCCACACAGGGCACATGGGTTAGTTGTCCCTGACGGAGGGCGGAGAGTCGGTTGGTTCCATTGTCGCAAACCACCATTCCTGGCTTAAGCTGGCGTGGCGTCAACCACCTCTCGGCCTGCCCCTGCAGA
The DNA here is from genome assembly GCA_029206835.1 of Rana muscosa. Lineage (NCBI taxonomy): Eukaryota > Metazoa > Chordata > Amphibia > Anura > Ranidae > Rana > Rana muscosa. The sequence goes on along the minus strand of CM055118.1, from coordinate 974,725,226 downwards.
GCTGACAGAACCTCTGCCCCAGTGTGGCTCCTGTCCCCCAAACACACCAGCGCAAGCACGGCATGGCATCTTTTTGCCTGCGTACTTGCGTAGCCCCTTGAACGCCTACGGAGCACCGCCGGTTCCGAGGACAAAGCACAGGAAGAAGAAGATGAGGGGGGTGGAGGAGAGAGGTGTGTCACAACCAGTAGTAGAATTTTGGAGGCATGGCAGCGGAACAACCTCCAACACTACTGCACCTTGTCCTGCATCCTTCCCAGCTGCCAAAAGAGTGACCCAATGGGCCGTGAAAGAAAGGTATCGTCCCTGTCCATGCCTGCTGGACCATGAGTCAGCGGTAATATGCACCTTACCGCTGACCGCCCTGTCCAGCGAGGCATGGACATTGCCTTCCACATGCCGGTAGAGAGCCGGAATCGCCTTCCGTGAGAAAAAGTGGCGTTTGGGAACCTGCCACTGAGGAACCGCACATTGCACAAACTCACGGAAGGGGGGCCGAGTCTACCAACTGAAAAGGCAGCAGTTGAAGTGCTAGCAATTTAGCCAAGCTAGCATTCAACCGCTGGCCTTGTGGATGGCTGGGAGTGAACTTCTTTCGACGGTCCAGCAGCTGGGGCAGGGAAATTTACCTGCTACAATTGGACGTCGGTGTACTGCTAGCAGAGTGCCCGCAAGTACTTGGCTGTGACACACCTAATTCTACACCTTAATTCCTCTCAGTGCAGGTTTCAGAGAGGACTGAAGGTATAGTGGGGTTGGAGATCCCAGCTGATGAGGAGCAAGGAGAGGTCCGCTTTGTTCTTTGGTGTGGGTCTTTAAGGTACGCTTGCCAACGAGCTGCATGGCAGGTCAACATATGTCTGGTCAAGCATGTGGTGCCCAAGCGGCTGATGTTTTGGCCACGCGAGATACGCTTGAGACATATGTTGCAAATAGCAGCGGTCCGATCTGATGCACTCGACTCAAAAAAGGCCCACACCAAAGAACTTTTGGAATAATGAGCAGAGGCAGCGCCCTGCACAGGCGGAGCTCTGCGATGTGATTCAGTCGGTGTGCTGCCCTTACGCTGGCCCCCGGAGGGCATCCTGCCTCGTTGGAGATGTGCCTCCTCCTCATCCTCCCGCTCCTCTCTCCTATCAGGCACCCACGTGGAGTCAGTGACCTCATCATCCCCTCCCTCCTCATCACTGGAGCCAATCTGGCAGTATGCTGCAGCTGCTGGAACATGACTGCCAGATTGCTGTCTGTCTTGAGCATCCCCTCTCTCTGCGCTCACGCTACTGCCTTCCTCTAGCTGGGTATCATCATCAGACCCTTCAAAACGCTGGGCATCCTCCTGGAGTATGTACCCAACACTGTGCTCAAACAGTTCGGGGGACTCCTCAGGAAGACATGGTGGGTCTAGGGAAGGAGTGACTGATGATGACATTGATACGAGGGAAGAGGACGCTTTGGCAGCTGCTTTGCCAGTACCCTGAGCCTGGGTGAGAGAGGATGAGGAGGATGAGGAGGGCTTGGTCATCCACTCTACCAAGTCTTCGGCATGATGCGGCTCAACACGTCCAGCTGCCGAAAATAAGGACAAGCGTGTCCCATGGCCACGTGATGATGATGATGCACCGCGTCCACGACCAGCACTGTTGTCTCTAGACACAGAGCCTGCTTGCCCTCTTTTATTGGCTCCTGACTGTCTGCCTCTTCTTGTTGGCCTTCCAGACATAGTAATGGGCTGCAGGGAGATGGGAAAACCAGGAATTGGAGTAGTGTATATTGTGCTGGAGGCACACAACACCCACTAACTCCTGCAGATGCCTTTATTAGAGAACACCAGCAATAAAGGGTAGATACAGGTGTATACTGTGCTGTGCTGGAGGGACACAACACCCACTAACTCCTGCAGATGCCTTTATTAGAGAACACCAGCAATAAAGGGTAGATACAGGTGTATACTGTGCTGTGCTGGAGGGACACAACACCCACTAACTCCTGCAGATGCCTTTATTAGAGAACACCAGCAATAAAGGGTAGATACAGGTGTATACTGTGCTGGGGCACACAACACCCACTAACTCCTGCAGATGCCTTTATTAGAGAACACCAGCAATAAAGGGTAGATACAGGTGTATACTGTGCTGTGCTGGAGGGACACAACACCCACTAACTCCTGCAGATGCCTTTATTAGAGAACACCAGCAATAAAGGGTAGATACAGGTGTATACTGTGCTGTGCTGGAGGGACACAACAACCACTAACTCCTGCAGATGCCTTTATTAGAGAACACCAGCAATAAAGGGTAGATACAGGTGTATACTGTGCTGGGGCACACAACACCCACTAACTCCTGCAGATGCCTGTATTATAGAACAGCAAAAAAGTGTAGATACAGATGTATACTGTGCTGGGGCACACAACACCCCCTAACTCCTGCAGATGCCTGTATTATAGAGCAGCAAAAAAGTGTAGATACAGGTGTATACTGTGCTGGGGAACACAACACCCACTAACTCCTGCAGATGCCTTTATTAGAGAACACCAGCAATAAAGGGTAGATACAGGTGTATACTGTGCTGGGGCACACAACACCCACTAACTCCTGCAGATGCCTGTATTATAGAACAGCAAAAAAATGTAGATACAGGTGTATACTGTGCTGGGGCACACAACACCCACTAACTCCTGCAGATGCCTGGGAAAAGAACACACTGTCCCTGCCTATCTAGCTTAGAGAACAGCAATAAAGGGTAGATACAGGTGTATACTGTGCTGGAGGCACACAACACCCACTAACTCCTGCAGATGCCTGAGAAAAGAACACACTGTCCCTGCCTGCCTATCTAGCTTAGAGAACAGCAATAAAGGGTAGATACAGGTGTATACTGCACTGGAGGCACACAACACCCACTAACTCCTGCAGATGCCTGAGAAAAGAACACACTGTAGAACACACTATCCCTGCCTATGTAGCTCTTTCCCTGCACGCCGGAACACACTACACAAGGCCGCCGCGTTGGCGGCCTTTTATAGTGTGGGGCGTGTACTAAACCCCCCTCCATCCTGCCTGTGGCCAATTATGGCTCTCCTCGCTGCCGGCGCTGTGATTGGCCAAGCATGCGGGGTTACAGTGCATGCTTGGCCAATCACAGCGCCGGCAATGCAGTGCGATGGCGCAGTGCATTGTGGGCCGTTCGCGTCACACGAATTTGGCACGAACGGCCCACAAATTTCTGTTTTCGCCGAACAGGCGATGTTCGAGTCGAACATGTGTTTGACTCGAACACCGAGCTCATCCCTAGTGGGGAACAATTAAGAAAGTAATTGATCAGGCAAATGGAGCTTGTGCCATATGACTCAATGATAGTGGTGCTTTTGATCATGGATAAACAACTTAACCACTTAACGACCGCTCACTGTATATATACACGTCGGCAGAATGGCACCGACAGGCACAATCACGTAGAGTGTACGTGATTGCCTTTGTATAGTTGGGGGGTCCAATCGGACCCCCCTCCTATACAGTGAGCGGTGGCTAAGTGTCCGGGAGCGTTCCGGGATGAGGGGGCAGCCATTCGTTTCCGGCCACCCCCTCGCGATTGCTCCCGGCAAATGGAAATGCCCCCTCTGTCTGTGTCAGGCAGAGGAAGCAGGAGGAAGTGATGTCATCTCTGGTGCGGCGCTCACATATACCGAGCGCCGTACAAGAGAAGACATCAGGTCAGTGCACACAACACTACACTGACACCAGGACACATAGGGACATAAATCGCCCCCCCAGATCACCCCCCAGCCCCCAGTCACAGTGTCACTGATTGCAGTGACCATTTATTTAGTGATCACTGCAATCAGTGACATTTGTGACTGTAAAAGTGTCAGTACACTCAGTTTTAGGTCCAGTGTAGCCCCCTAACCCCCCCTAATAAAGGTTTAACCCCCTGATCACCCCCTAGATAACCCTTTCACCCCCTATCACCACTGTCGCTAAGCGATCATTTTTCTGATCGCTGTCTTAGCGTCAGTGATGCCGATCGGCAGCCAGTAATTTTTTTTAGGTTTGCCGCATGTTTTTATAGCGTCAGGTACCCCAATATATTATCTAATAAAGGTTTAACCCCCTTGATGGCCCACAGGTAACCCTTTCACCCCCTATCACCACTGTCGCTAATCGATCGTTTTTCTAAACGCTGTCTTAGTGTCGGTGATGCAGATCGGTAGCCGGTAATTTTTTTTAGGTTCGCCGCAGGTTTTTATAGCGTCAGGTACCCCAATATATTATCTAATAAAGGTTTAACCCCCTTGATCGCCCCCCAGGTAACCCTTTCACCCCCTATCACCACTGTCGCTAAGCGATCGTTTTTCTAAACGCTGTCTTAGTGTCGGTGATGCAGATCGGTAGCTGGTAATTTTTTTTAGGTTCGCCGCAGGTTTTTATAGCGTCAGGTACCCCAATATATTATCTAATAAAGGTTTAACCCCCTTGATCGCCCCCCAGGTAACCCTTTCACCCCCTATCACCACTGTCGCTAAGCGATCGTTTTTCTAAACGCTGTCTTAGTGTCGGTGATGCAGATCGGTAGCCAGTAATTTTTTTTAGGTTCGCCGCAGGTTTTTATAGCGTCAGGTACCCCAATATATTATCTAGTAAAGGTTTAACCCCCTTGATCGCCCCCCAGGTAACCCTTTCACCCTCTATCACCACTGTCGCTAAGCGATCGTTTTTCTGATCGCTGTCTTAGTGTCGGTGATGCAGATCGGTAGCCAGTAATTTTTTTTAGGTTCGCCGCAGGTTTTTATAGCGTCAGGTACCCCCATATATTATCTAATAAAGGTTTTAACCCCCTGATTGCCCCTAGTTAACCCTTTCACCAGTGATCACCATATAAGTGTTACGGGTGACGCTGGTTAGTTAGTTTGCTTTTTATAGTGTCAGGGCACCCGCCGTATATAACCCAATAAAGGTTTAACCCCCTGATCGCCCGGCGGGTGATATCAATTAGGTTTTAGCGTCAGAGAGGGTCTGCGTCACACCCCAGGCAGCGTCAGGTTAGTGCCAGTAACGCTAACACCCACGCGTGAAGCATACACCCCCCTTAGTGGTATAGTATCTGAACAGATCAATATCTGATCTGATCAGATCTATACTAGCGTCCCCAGCAGTTTAGGGTTCCCAAAAACGCAGTGTTAGCGGGATCAGTCCAGATACCTGCTGGCACCTGCGTTTTGCCCCTCCGTCCAGCCCAGGCCACCCAAGTGCAGTATCGATCGATCACTGTCACTTACAAAACAAAAACACACATAACTGCAGCGTTCGCAGAGACAGGCCTGATCCCTGCGACTCCAGTGCTGTAGGAGGTGATTTCACCACCACAGTTAAATAAAAAAAGCATATATGCCGAAGCATTGGGGCAGCAGGAGCGGAGGAGCGATTTTGCTCCTAATGCCGCGTACATACGGTCGAAATTCCGACGGAGGCTTGCCCGTGGAAAAGTCCGACCATGTGTGTGCGGCATAACTTTTTTGCGGGAGGATGCCCCCATGCTTCGGCATATATAAATGGTGCGTGTATGCCCATCATTGGAAGTGGGTGGATGAAGGGCGGTATTCTAATGGTGGGCATACCCACCGATCAATCTCTTTTTTCGTTCAGCCAACTGGCTGCATGAAAAAAAAAGATAACAATACATGTCCAACAAGGACCAGCAACGTACTGGTATGTTGCTGGACTTTGAATGTTTATACCAGAATGATGCCTGCGGGTTTAGGTATCATCTTGGTATCATTCTTTTCAGCCTGCGGCCGGCTTTCATGTAAAAGCAATCCTAGCAGCTAATTAGCCTCTGGACTGCTTTTACAAGCAGTGGGAGGGAATGCCCCCCCCGGATATAAAAAGCGCCATTGTGAAATTGGGAAAGCATTTTATCACACCGATCTTGGTGTGGTCAGATGCTTTGAGGGCAGAGGAAAAATCTAGGGTCTAGAAGACCCCAGTTTTTTCAAAAAAAGAGTACCTGTCACTACCTATTGCTATCATAGGGGATATTTACATTCCCTGAGATAACAATAAAAATGATAAAAAAAAAAATACTTGGAAGGAACAATTTAAAAATAAAATAAAAAAGCAAAATTAATAATAAAAAAAAAAGCACCCCTGTCCTGCCCTGCTCTTGCCCAATGGCGAACGCAAGCGTCGGTCTGGCGTCATATGTAAACAGCAATTGCACCATGCATGTGAGGTATCACCGCGAAGGTCAGATCGAGGGCAGTCATTTTAGCAGTAGACCTCCTCTGTAAATCTACTGGGGTAACCTGTAAAGGCTTTTAAAGGCTTTTAAAAATGTATGTAGTTTGTCGCCAATGCGCGTTTGTGCGAAATTTTAAAGCATGTCGTGTTTGGTATCTATGTACTCGGCCTAAGATCATCTTTTTTATTTCATCAAACATTTGGGCAATATAGTGTGTTTTAGTGCATTAAAATAAAAAAAGTGTATTTTTTAACCCAAAAAATGCGTTTGAAAAATCGCTGCGCAAATACTGTGTAGAAAAAAAAATGCAACACCCACCATTTTAATCTGTAGGGCCTTTGCTTTAAAAATATATACAAACCAAAAGTGTCAAAAAGGGCTTTGTCTTCAAGTGGTTAGAAGAGTGGATGTAAGCTTCCTAATGTTGTGTATAAAATGCCAGAACAGTTCAAAACCCCCCCAAATAACCCCATTTTGGAAAGTAGACACCCCAAGCTATTTGCTGAGATGTATTGTGAGTATTTTGCAGATCTCGCTTTTTGTCACAAAGTTTTGAAAATTGAAAAAAAAATAATATATATATATATATATATATATATATATATATATATATATATATATATATATTTTCTTCATTTTCAAAAACAAATGAGAGCTGTAAAATACTCGCCATGCCTCTCAGCAAATATCTTGGGGTGTCTATATTCCAAAATGGGGTCATTTGGGGGGGTTTTGTGCTATTTTGGCATTTTATGGCCTTCGAAACTGTGATAGGTAGTGAGGAGTGAAATCAAAAATTTGTGCCTAGAAATCCTGAAGGCGGTGCTTGGTTTTCGGGGTCCCGTACGCGGCTAGGCTCCTAAAAAGTCCCACACATGTGGTATCCCCGTACTCAGGAGAAGCAGAAAATTTTATTTTGGGGTGTAATTCCACATATAACCATGGCATGTGTGAGCAATATATCATTTAGTGACAACTTTTTGTAATTTTTTTTTTTGTCATTATTCAATCACTTGGGACAAAAAAAAATATATTCAATGGGCTCAACAGGCCTCTCAGCAATTTCCTTGGGATGTCTACTTTCTAAAATGGGGTCATTTGGGGGGGGGTTTGTGCTATTTTGGCATTTTATGGCCTTCGAAACTGTGATAGGTAGTGAGGAGTGAAATCAAAAATTTGCGCCCTTAGAAATCCTGAAGGCGGTGCTTGGTTTCCGGGGTCCCGTACGCGGCTAGGCTCCCAAAAAGTCCCACACATGTGGTATCCCCGTACTCAGGAGAAGCAGCAAGATGTATTTTGGGGTGCAATTCCACATATAACCATGGCATGTGTGAGCAATATATCATTTAGTGACAACTTTTTGTAATTTTTTTTTTTTTTTTTAGTCATTATTTAATCACTTAAGACAAAAAAAAAAAATTCAATGGGCTCAACATGCCTCTCAGCAATTTCCTTGGGGTGTCTACTTTCCAAAATGGTCTCATTTGGGGGGGTTTTGTACTGCCCTGTCATTTTAGCACCTCAAGAAATGAGATAGGCAGTCATAAATTTAAAGCTGTGTAAATTTCCGAAAATGTACCCTAGTTTGTAAACTCTATAACTTTTGCGCAAACCAATAAATATACGCTTATTGACATTTTTTTTACTAAAAACATGTGGCTGAATACATTTTGGCCTAAATGTATGACTAAAATTGAGTTTATTCGATTTTTCTTATAACAAAAAGTTGAAAATATCATTTTTTTTCAAAATTTTCGGTCTTTTTCCGTTTATATCACAAAAAATAAAAATCGCAGAGGCAATCAAATACCATTAAAAGAAAGCTCTATTTGTGGGAAGAAAAGGACACAAATTTCGTTTGGGTACAACATTGCATGTCCGCACAATTTACAGTTAAAGCAGCGCAGTGCAAAATTCTGAATTCACCTCTGGTCCTTTAGCTACCAAATGGTCCGGGGCTTAAGTGGTTAAAGAGGAGCTCCAGTCTGGGGGAAAAAATACTGTAGCTGCTGACTTTTAATATAAGGACACTTACTTGTCCAGGGATCCCACAATGTCGGCACCCTGAGCCGATTCGTCAAAAGGCTTCAGGTGCAGGCGCTGGCATTGTAAGTAAGGGAAACCAGCAGTGAAGCTTTTTATTCTACTGCGCATGCACGAGTCATGCTGCACTTTTTTAAATGGACCCGCCTTCTTCTGGAACCTGTGTGTGCCCCAGAAGGCAGCGGGGGGAAGGAGGAGGGGCCATAAATGCTCGGAACGCTGCAGCGGTGCCAAAAAGTGCCAAATATGGCAGTGGAGAGGGGTAGGGTGCGAACAAGTGGAGCTTCCCCTTTTGGGTGGAGCTATGCTTTAAGCACTTGGGGACCCCACATCTAAAACATCCTATTATTGATGGTGCCTTCAGAATGGATTTTATTATCCCCTTGGGCTACCTGTCAGGACCACATACAGAAACTCTATGGAGGAGTGAAGATGATGGGTAAATCCCAAAAAGCCCAATGTGTTATGATTCAAATATTGGACAAAAGATGGTATGTCAATTGGATGACCTTACCAGATCATTTTGGGGTCATCAGTATACCTCCTATGGAATCTGATTCTTTAGGCAAAAGAAATAGATGAAGCAGTGATACATTTTTTGTTCAAAGTCCCTCATGTAAAGGATGGCAAAACTGGATGCAAAACATGTGAAAGAATGTATCAAAGATTAAATGGCTATTTTTTTTTTCAACATCAGAGGATCTGCCATCAGAAACGAACACACTGCCTCAAGGCCATTGGTTTGCAGAATATTTGGATAAAGTGAAAAGACATCCAAAGTTAACAAATGGTAATCAGTAGACCAGTGGATGTTTTTCAATTTGAGTAGATCAGAGAGAGATGTCTTTGAGATATGAAGGGAGATGTTTCACAAATCGTTGTAGATGATAATTAATATACTGTGAAAGGTTGAATGTAAAAGAGTTAAGCTGGCCATGGATGAATTATTCTTTTTTTTATTCAGCCAAAATAGAAAAAGCTTACAGTTTTGTCCATCCACACAAATGAAGCGGATGGAGTAATCACCTCCTCTGCTGGGACTATGCAATCTGACAGCTGTACTCACTGCTGTCAGAATAAACTGATCAGCATCTGTAGCTGCTGATTGACAAAAGTTTTCCAACATTCTCCTTCAACAGAAGTTGATAAAACAATTGACTTCTGTCAGGTAGGAACAGCCACCCACTGATCAAAATTTAGCTGGTCCCTGTTGAACTGGTTGATTTTCAATCCATCTATAAACAGCTTTATTACCAAAAATAATGAATCATCCAGGTGGATTAGATAAGAATGTATCAACCTTGGGGAGATGATAAAAGTATGGTATCTTCCTTTCAAAGCCATCATCAATAAATGTGATATACATTATTTGTTACAGAAACTGACGGTGGGATCAGATTCCAACACCATTTTAGTATGTTTTATCCTTTAGAATTCTCTTCACTTCCAGGATATATTCTGATTTGTCTTGAATGATAATCCTGCCACCCTTATCAGCATGCCTTATCATGATACTCATGTTTTCTGTAAGAATTCTCATAGCATTACTTTCTTCCTTCATCAGATTATACACAATTGTTTCTTTATCTCATAATATTATTGAATCTTTCATTTCCACTGCTTGGAAAATCAAGATTCAATTGCCTTTTTATTGGGTGGGGTAGGAGGTGGACTGGGATATAAGCTTAAACGTTAAAGCAAAATAAGAAATGCAGTTATTTAATATGTCATCCTCATATTAATTTTCTTATGAAACCCTGTAGATCTGTAAACAGTTCAAAGAGATTGGGTTTAGCAGATGGACAGTAGTTCAGTAATTTTTTGATAAGTTGATAAGTCCTGCGCCTCCCACCAGTTTGTGTTTCAGGAGAGTGGCGCGGGAGGATCTGGCTCTTCTATTTTGCCATATGTAGCATCCAAGGATATTTTGTACTGAGGTAAAGAATGAGCTAGGGATCCGAATCGGTAGTGATCTGAATATGTAAAGTAATTGCGGTAGTTTAAGCTGCTAATCTGCCTAACCATGATAGGGCTAACTTGGGGGACTTTTCCAATTCTTTGGGGAGGTTGTTCAGAAAGGGAGTAAAGTTAGGTCGGCAGAGAGAGGATGTAGCATTGGTTAGTTTTAATCCTAAGTAATATGGATATTTGTTTTCTAATTCTAATTGGTGTGTTGTAGGAATTCCAATGCGTAAAATAAATGACTTATGCCGCGTACACACGATCGGAAATTCCGACAACAAATGTCCGATGTGAGCTTCTTGGCGGAAATTCCGACCGTGTGTAGGCTACATCGGACATTTGCTGTCGGAATTTCCGCCCACAAAAATTTGAGAAATTTTCTGTCAAGAAAAGTTCTTGTCGGAAATTCTGATCGTCTGTATGCAATTCCGACGCGCAAAAAACATGCATGCTCAGAATCAAGCAGAAAAACCGAACTGCCTATTGAACTTCATTGATCTCGGATCATCGTACGTCTTGTACGTCACCGCGTTCTTGATGGTCGGAATTTCCGTCAAGATTTGTGTGACCGTGTGTCTGCAACACGAGTTTGAGCCAACATTCCGTCTGAAAAAAATCCACGGTTTAGCTGTCGGAATTTCCGATCGTGTGTACGCGGCATTAGTCATTCACTTTATAATATGAAACCTCACTGAATTCAGATAGAGTTCTTTGTATCGATGCCAGGGAGGATGTGGGGTTGGTCAGTAAGAGGATAAGAGGATAATGTCATCCCCGAATAGGTTGATTTTGTGTTCAGTGGTTCCAATGTGAAAACCTGAGATGTGCTTTGGGTCCTTATTTTCTCTGCTAGCGGCTCCATAACTATGTTAAAGAGGAGGGGAGAAAGAGGGCATCCCTGTCTGGTACCGTTACTTATGTCAAATGTTTTGGATAACATGAAAGAACAATAGACTTAAGCTGAGGGGTGGGAGTATAGTGCCATTATCGCTGAAAATATATGGCCTTTAAAACTGAACTTTTGTAGAGCTATGGCCAGATATTGCCAGTGTACTCGATCAAATGCCTTCTCTGCATTCAAATATAGGAGCAGAGAAGGCATTCTGTGTGTCTCAGCATGATGCAGGATGTTATCATCCTTCGGGTAGCATCAGAGGTTTGACGACCATTTGTGAAGCCCGATTGATCGGGTGGATAAGGGTTGGAAGTAGGTCGACCAATCTGTTTGCGATGACTTTAGCGTATAAATTCATGTCGTGGTTTAACAAGGATATGGGATGGAAGTTTTGTGGGGTATTGGGTTCCTTCCCTGGTTTTGGTAATGTTACAATCATAGCTTTTAGCATTTCTTGTGGAAAGGAGGCAGAGGAAGCGGGATCATTAAACAGCTGGGCTAGGTACTTATTCAGAATAGGTTTGAATTTCTTGTAGTATTCCCCTACAAAGCCATCTGGGCCTGGGGATTTGTTGTTTGGTAAGCTGTCTATGGCTCTGTCTACTTCTGAGATTGTGAAAAGTACGTTTTAGTGTTTCTATTTGTCTGTCAGTTAAGTGTGGAAGGTTTACTGAGTCTAAAAATGCTTGAATGGAGGTAGGATTTGGTTGTGTTAGGGAAGGGTCATTTTTTAAGTTATAAAGGGTGCTGTGGTAGGTGCTAAATGCATCCGCTATATCTTGTGGGTTTCTAAATTTTTCATTTGTGGCAGGGTGGTAGATGAAGGGTATACAGGATTTAACACGTTGCCCGTTGATTTGCTGAGCAATGAGTTTTCCTGCTTTGTTGCCAGAGCTGTAAAAATGCATTTTTCAGCATTTCTGGACTTTATAGAAATTTTCTAGAAGTAGTAATCTCAGTTCTAGACGTAATTGGATTTGTTTGGATCTAAGATCCGGGTGTGGTTTGTTTAGCGAGTCAGTGTTTTGAATATCTTTTAGCAATTTGTCAACTTGCTGCTTCCTCCGTCTCCTGTCTTGCACCAAGTTGAATAAATATGCCCCTCATAAAGGCTTTGTGGGATGCCCACAATATCGAGGTGTCAGATACAGAGCTGTCGTTCGTAAGGAAAAAGGATTCAAGTTCCTGACAGGTGTGGTGAGTATTCAGGGGACTGAAGGATCTGGGTGTTTAGTTGCCATATATATGCTGGAGAAGGGCTGGCAATGTCCTCTATGGTAATGCTTACCGGTGAATAGTCAGAACATGTGGTGGGAAAGATGGTGGATTCTGATACATTTTGTAGAGTCCATTGATCGAGGAGGAAGAAGTCGATGCGGGAGTAAGAGTTGTGGCAGGGTGAGCAAAAAGTATAATCCCTTTCTTCTGTGTGTTGGCATCACCATTAGGGATGGGCCGAACACCCCCTGGTTCGGTTCGCATCCGGAACATGCGAACGGACCGAAAGTTTGCGCTAACATCCGAACACCGTTAAAGTCTATGGGACTCGAATGTGAGAAATCAAAAGTTCAAATTTTAAAGGCTAATATGCAAGTTATTGTCCTAAAAAGGGTTTAGGGACATGTATCGGTGCACATTTTTTTTTTTAAATGGCAGTTTTTTCGGGAGCAGTGATTTTAATGATGCTTAAAGTGAAAAAAATAAAAGTGAAATATTCCTTTAAATATCTACCTGGGGGGTGTCTATAGTATGCCTGTAAAGTGGCGCATGTTTCCCGTGTTTAGAACAGTCCTTGCACAAAATTAAATTTCTAAAGGAATAAAAGTCATTTAAAACTGCTTGCAATATGGATGAAAATCATTGAGAAAAACGGCATGGGTTACCCCCGCAAGCCCATTACCAGGCCCTTTGGGTCTTGTATGGATATTAAGGGAAACCCCACACCCAAATTAAAAAAAGAAAAGGCGTGGGGGCCCCCAGGCCCTATATACTCTGAACAGCAGTAAACAGGCGGTTCAAACAAGACAGGGACTGTAGGTTTGTTCTTAAGTTGAATCTGTTTGTAATTTGGAACAGGTACATTTTGTAAGTGTAACTCCAGCCCAAAAATCTATTTTTAAGCTTTTTGGATAACATAGGGAAGGGTTATCATCACTCCTGTAACATTTGTTTTGCTGTCTGTGCCCCTGTTGAGAAGATTTCACCTCACTTTCTGTCCCAATGACAATTGGATCTTGAAAATTTTGGGTTATTAGGGAAACAAGGATTGGTGATAAAGCATCAGTGGACACAACTTTTTCCCATATTAACTCTTACAGGAGAGAATTTCTCTTCCTAGGGGTAGATTTCCTCTCACTTCCTGTTGTCTCCCTTTGTAAGTAGGAGTCGTTTGTAAGTTGGATGTTTGAAAGTAGGGGACCGCCTGTATATACTATACGGCCCGCCCTATATTCTCTGCAGAAATTTGGGCCTTAGGTGTTGGTGGTACCAGAACACTGTAAGCCCTCACAGTTACTCTTGGTGTGCGCTGGAACGTGCCCTGCTGTGAAATATTATATCAAGAATCGTAATTACATGCCCCTGTTAAACAGAGGCAGAAAAATTGGGCCTTAGGCACTGGTGCCACAACACTGTAACACCTCACAGATACTCTAGTTGAGCGCAGGAACGAGTCCTGCTGCAAAATATTACAGCAAAAATTGTAATTACACGCCCCTGTTAAACAGGGGCAGAAAAATTGGGCTTTAGGCACTGGTGCTGGTGCCACAACACTGCAACCCCTCACAGATACTCTAGTTGAGCGCAAGAACGAGCCCTGCTGCAAAATATTACAGCAAAAATTATAATTACACGCCCCTGTTAAACAGGGGCAGACAAATTGGACCTTAGGCAGTGGTGGTGGTGCCCAGAAACAAAAATGTTCTTAGAAGCTATCAACATGAACATTGAGGAGGAATAGGATAGTCACTCAGCATAACAGGATAGTCACTTAGCATAGGCAGTCTTCAAGGGATCTCACATTCATAGAAAAATTAATCGGTTACATCAGCATCAGGTGCTTGGTAGCTGGGGATCCAAGACTGATTCATTTTTATGAAGGTGAGCCGATCAACTGAGTCTGTGGACAGGCACATTCTGTGATCGGTTACAAAGCCTCCAGCAGCACTGAATGTGCATTCCGAAAGAACGCTGGATGCAGGACAGGCCAGTATCTCAATTGCATATTGTGCAAGCTCTGGCCAGTGATCCATCCTCAAGACCCAGTAACCCAGTGGGTTTTCGGTTGGAAAGGTCTCCAAGTCTGATTTTGCCCCTAGGTATTCCGGCACCATGTAAATCAGACGCTGGCGATGGTTGCTGGATCTGATCAGACCTTGGGGCTGCGGACTAAAGAATTGTCTGAACGCATCAGTGTCATGGATATGCATTAATGTATGTCTGCCATCTTACCTTTCCTCCTCATGTGTTCATCTTAGAGGCCAGAACCCTTTCACCTGGCTTCCTTTATAATCTCCTCCCAGCCTGACTCCATCCCAGGCCCTATCACAGAACACTATATTAACCTGTGCACTGCAAGCCTGCTTTGCTGATCAACGTGTTTGTTAGGCATTGTGTGTTTGGGTTCCTGCCTGCCGTGTGCTACGACTGTCTCTCTGTTACGTTATTGGCTTGTCCCCGACTATCCCTGTCTGCTTGTGGCCCTTGACCTTCGGCTTGTTATTCGTTACTCTTGTATCTTGTGCTGCTGCTTCCCCTCTTTTCCCCTTATCCTACGGGGCGTGAGCTAGGAGACTCCAGGGGCCGCGACCTGGACCTAGCCTGCAGCGTAACATCCTCACCACTAGAGGCTCTGGAGAAGACCTGCTGGGTCTTAGACTCAGCGCCCTGGGGAATCTTGGCTCTAGCTTCCTGTAGGATCCCGGTTGTGCTCCTCTGGTCCCGCTTTCCACAACCACCCAGTTTCCTATCCGCAGCAGTCAGCCATAGGGTTCACTATCTTGCGGTGCACTCCTGTCCCCCTACGGTGTGCACCTGTCATCTGGCCACAGGTGACCTGACAGTTTGATCAGCCATGGACCCGGCTGATATGCCGCTCCCCGTGGATGATCCATTGCGGGGCATAGTCCGCAGACTTGAAACCCAGGAATCGAATCAGACTCAGGTGATGCGATTTCTCCAGGATCTGGCTTCTCGATTTGAGCAGCTTCAGGCCTCCTTGGGAACCCCGAATCTGCAACCTCAAGTACAACCAGCGGCTGTACCTATCGCACCAGTCGCAGCCACACACTCACTAAAACTGCCAGCTCCGTTCCGTTTCTCTGGGGACTCCAAGGCCTGCAGGGGGTTTCTCAGCCAATGCACGATTCACTTTGAGCTTCAGCCTCAAAACTTCCTGTCTGACCGGGCTAAGGTAGCCTATATCATTTCCCTCCTCTCCGGTGAAGCTTTAGCCTGGGCTGCCCCCCTGTGGGAGAGGAATGATCCGGTGGTTTCCAGCCTGTCCGACTTCTTGAAGCTCTTTCGTAATATCTTCGAAGAGCCGGCTCGGGCTTCTTCAGCGGTTAGTGCTGTCTTACGTCTTCGCCAAGAATCTAGTTCAGTGGGACAATACGCTCTTCAGTTCCGTATCCACACAGCTGAATTGAGCTGGAATAATGAGGCCCTGGTTGCTACTTTTTTACATGGCCTCTCTGACCGAGTGAAAGACGAATTAGCGGGAAGAGCCATTCCCGTCGGTCTGGACGATGTAATTTCGTTATGCAATCAGATCGACATTCGTTTTCAAGAGAGGTCCCTAGAAAAAAGACGCCAGCACTCTCTGGGTTCTAGCCAGTCTGAGCTCCCCTCCCTTCGTCCCGCGGAGCATCCTCTACCTGCTGAGGAACCTATGCAGCTGGGCCGGACCAGACTAACCCCCGAAGAACGTGCCAGGCGCAGAACTCTGGGCTTGTGCCTCTATTGTGGGGGCAAGGGTCATTTTCGTGACTCCTGCTCGCTTCGTCCGGGAAACGCTCGGGTCTAATACATTTGGAAGGTGGAGTATTGGACCCAGAAACATCACCCTCTCGCCTTCTCTTGCCGGTATTCCTTCATGTAGGCACTTCTCCTCAGTCTACCCTTGCATATCTGGATTCCGGGGCTGCCGGCAATTTTATGGATTGGAGAACTGCTTCTTCTATGAAGCTTACCCTTTCACCTCTCACTACCCCATTGGTAGTCTCGGCAATTGATGGCACTGTTCTCCCAGGGGGCCCTATTCGCTTCCAGACGCTACCCATTAGGATGTCGGTAGGGATTCTCCACCAGGAGTGGATATCCTTTCTTATTCTACCCAAGGCCTCTACCCCCGTTGTATTGGGCCTCCCTTGGCTACAGCTCCACTCTCCACATGTGGACTGGGTCTCTGGGCAGATCCTGGCCTGGGGTTCCTCATGTTTCTCGTTGTGTCTTCTCAAGGTGACCCCCAAGGAGAGTCTTCCGGTTGCTGCCACTTCTGTTTCTTCTGATCTTCCCGCTGCATACAGCGATTACCGGGATGTGTTCTGTAAGAAATCAGCTGAGGTGCTTCCTCCCCACAGGTCTTTTGACTGTGCTATTGATCTTGTCCCCGGAGCAACTCTACCCAGGGGTCGTACCTACCCTCTGTCCATCCCAGAGACCCAGGCCATGTCTGAGTATGTTGCAGAGAATCTGGAGAGAGGTTTCATCCGGAAATCCTCATCGCCTGCAGGGGCAGGGTTCTTTTTTGTTGCCAAAAAGGATGGTACCATAAGACCCTGCATCGATTATCGGGGTTTAAATGCGGTTACTATTAAAAATCGATACCCCTTACCCTTAATATCTGAGCTATTCGATAGGTTGAAGGGTGCCTCCATTTTCACCAAGTTGGATCTCAGAGGCGCGTACAATCTTATTCGAATACGGGAGGGTGACGAATGGAAGACTGCATTCAACACTAGAGACGGGCATTACGAATACCTGGTGATGCCTTTTGGTCTGTGTAATGCTCCAGCCGTGTTTCAAACCTTTGTCAATTAAATCTTCAGAGATCTGCTGTACCAGTTTGTTGTCATCTATCTGGATGACATTCTGATCTTTTCTGAAAATCTGCTCGTCCACAGAAACCATGTCCGCACTGTACTTCAGCGTCTTAGAGAGAACAATCTCTATGCCAAGCTGGAGAAATGTTCCTTTGAATGTTCTGAGGTCCTGTTTCTGGGGTGCTTTGTCTCATGTTCGGGTCTTCGTATGGATCCTGGGAAGGTCTTGGCTATTACCAACTGGCCTCTTCCTGCTAGCCTCAAGGCCACACAGCGCTTTCTTGGCTTCACAAATTATTATAGGCAGTTCATAAGGAATTACTCTTCCATTGCCGCGCCTATTATCGCTTTGACCAAGAAGGGTGTGAATGCCAAAGACTGGCCTCCCGAAGCTGTCTCTGCATTCCACGACCTGAAACAGGCCTTTGTTTCTGGACCTCTCTTGAGGAGACCAAATCCTGGGAATGCATTTTTTATTGAAGTGGACGCCTCCTCAATGGGGGTGGGAGCTGTGCTTCTTCAAATCTTTGAGAAGAGACGTCAACCATGTGCGTTCTTCTCCAAAAAAAATTCTCAGGCAGAGAGGAATTATGCCATCGGTGATCGGGAACTTCTCGCAATTAAATTGGCGTTAGAGGAGTGGCGTCATCTCTTGGAGGGTTCCCCTCACTCCATAACGATCTTTACCGATCACAAAAAGTTACAGTATCTACAGAATGCTAAACGTCTGAATCCTAGACAGGCCAGGTGGAGTCTCTTCTTTGCCCGTTTCAATTTCACGATTACCTACAAACCTGGTTCCTGCAACGGTTGGGCTGATGCGCTCTCTAGGTCATTTGACACTTTGGACGAGGAGTCCGCCTCTGAACCTGAGCCGATCATTCCAACCTCGTGCATTGTTGCCCACTCTACCACCCTGAAGTCAAAAATTCCGCCTGGTAAGACCTTTGTCCCCACTGAGCTAAGAGCTAAGATCCTTCGTTGGGGACATGATTCCAAGGTGGCAGGTCATTCTGGATTCCTCCGATCCTTCCTACTCATCAGTCGTCACTACTGGTGGCCTAATCTCCGCTCAGACGTCAAAGACTACGTTAAAGCTTGTCATGTCTGTGCTCAGTCCAAATCCTCCACACAAGCTCCTGCTGGTCTCCTCATGCCCTTGCCCATTCCTAAGGAGCCCTGGGCTCATATTGCCATGGATTTTATCACTGACCTCCCACTGTCTGAGAATAATACAGTCATTTGGGTGGTAATCGATCGGTTCTCCAAGATGGCTCATTTTGTTCCTCTTCCTGGTCTTCCTTCTGCCCCTGCCTTGGTTCCCATTTTCATTCGAGAAATTCTCCGCCTTCATGGGGTTCCTTCTCATATTGTTTCCGACAGGGGAGTCCAATTCACATCTCGTTTTTGGAGAGCCTTTTGCAAATCCCTCAATATTGTCTTGGATTTTTCCTCTTCCTACCACCCTCAATCCAATGGACAGACTGAGAGGGTTAATCAGGAGTTAGAGGTCTTTCTTCACACCTTTGTGTCTTCTCACCATGACGATTGGTCCTCTCTACTCCCGTAGGCAGAATTCTCCCATAACAATCATGTGAATACCAGTTCGCAGAAGACACCCTTTTTCACAGTTTATGGAAAACACCCTCAACTTCCTCTTCCCATGATCTGTTCTCCAGATATTCCAGCTTTGGCTTCGGTTCAGGAGTCTCTCTATTCCGTTTGGGGTGACGTTCATGATTCCCTCCGGGCAGCTGCTGAAAAATTCAAAGGCTTTGCCGACCGCCGCAGGCGTAAACCGCCTTCTCTTCAGCCAGGGGACAAAGTCTGGCTCTCTACCAGGAACATCAAGCTCCGAGTTCCTTCTCTGAAGTTTGCTCCACGATTCATTGATCCATACACGGTAACTGCTAAACTGAATCCGGTTTGTTTCAAACTCCAGATTCCTAAGAGCCTTAAAATCACTAACTCCTTCCATGTTGCTCTTCTAAAGCCTTTAGTCCTCAATAAATTCTCTCGTCCTCTCCCTACCATGGCGCCTGTCTCTGAGGATAATCAGGAGTACGAGATCAGTCAAATTCTGGACTCCCGACTCTGTAAAGGCGTTCTTCAGTACCTCGTTCATTGGAAAGGGTTTGGTCCTGAGGAGAGGTCTTGGATCACTGCATCTGAGGTCTTTGCACCTCGTCTGTTAAAAGGAGTTTCATCTGAAGTTTCCCTCTAAACCTGGGCCCAGGCGGGGAAGGGGGAGGCCTCGTAAGAGTGAGGGTACTGTCATGGATATGCATTAATGTCTGTTTGCCATCTTACCTTTCCTCCTCATGTGTTCATCTTAGAGGCCAGAACCCTTTCACCTGGCTTCCTTTATAATCTCCTCCCAGCCTGACTCCATCCCAGGCCCTATCACAGAACACTATATTAACCTGTGCACTGCAAGCCTGCTTTGCTGATCAACGTGTTTGTTAGGCAGTGTGTGTTTGGGTTCCTGCCTGCCGTGTGCTACGACTGTCTCTCTGTTACGTTATTGGCTTGTCCCCGACTATCCCTGTCTGCTTGTGGCCCTTGACCTTCGGCTTGTTATTCGTTACTCTTGTATCTTGTGCTGCTGCTTCCCCTCTTTTCCCCTTATCCTACGGGGCGTGAGCTAGGAGACTCCAGGGGCCGCGACCTGGACCTAGCCTGCAGCGTAACATCCTCACCACTAGAGGCTCTGGAGAAGACCTGCTGGGTCTTAGACTCCGCGCCCTGGGGAATCTTGGCTCTAGCTTCCTGTAGGATCCCGGTTGTGCTCCTCTGGTCCCGCTTTCCACAACCACCCAGTTTCCTATCCGCAGCAGTCAGCCATAGGGTTCACTATCTTGCGTTGCACTCCTGTCCCCCTACGGTGTGCACCTGTCATCTGGCCACATGTGACCTGACAATCGGTCAGACGGCCACCTTCTCCACCGCTTCTTCTGTGACTGACCGAAGCCTCAGCAACACGTTGTCCAGGAGGACCAGGAAATTGTAACCTCCCAGGCTCTGGAATCGCATTGCACAAACCTTTCTGCAAGGCCTCCTGAAGATGTTTCATCCTCTGCTCCCTCTGCGAAGGCTGGATAAGTTCCACAACCTTACCCTTGTAACGTGGATCAAGAAGGGTTGCCAGCCAGTAATTATCTCTCTCCTTGATACCACAAATCCGAGGGTCCTTTCGCAGGCTTTGCAGGATCAGGGAGGCCATACAGCATAGGTTTGCTGAGGCATTCGATCGGGAGTCCTCTCGGTCACTAAGGATGACATGATCTGCAGCCACCTCCTCCCAGCCACGTACAAGTCCATGGGTTTCTGGGGACTGAAAACGATCCCTTGAAGACTGCTGCTGATGCTGAGTGCTAGGCTCCACCTCCATGCTGACACAATCCTCATCCTCCTCCTCCTCTTCCTGTGTGATCGGCGGGCCTGCAGGAATACTGTCTGGATAAAGGGGGCCTTAAGAGGTAAGGAAGTCCTCCTCTTCCTCCCTCTGTTCTGCCTCAAGTGCCCTGTCCATTATTCCACGAAGTGTGTGCTCCAACAGGAAGACAAGAGGGACAGTATCACTGATGCATGCACTGTCACTGCTCACCATCCTCGTGGCCTCCTCAAATGGTGACAGGACAATGCATGCATCCTTGATCAGTAGCCACTGGCGTGGCGAAAAAAGCCAGGCTCCCCTGACCCTGTCCTGGTGCCATACTCACACAGGTATACATTGATGGCCCTCTGCTGCGTGTGCAGCCGCTGCAGCAATTTTCAATGTTGAGTTCCACCTGGTGGGCATGTCACAAATGAGGCGGTTCTTGGGCAGGTTGCATTCCTTTTGAAGGTCAGCCAGCCGAGCACTGGCATTATATGACCGGCGGAAATGCCCACAGACTTTCCTGGCCTGCCTCAGTAGATCCTGTAAGTCCGGGTACCTGCACAAGAACCGCTGCACCACCAAATTCAGAACGTGAGCTAAACAGATAACATGGGTCAAGTGTCCCTGTCGGATGGCGGAGAGTCGGTTGGTTCCATTGTCGCATACAACCATTCCTGGCTGAAGCTGGCGTGGCATCAACCACCTCTGAATCTGCCCTGGCAGAGCTGACAGAATCTCTGCCCCAGTGTGGCTCCTGTCCCCTAAGCAGACCAACTCAAGCACCGCATGGCATCTTTTTGCCTGAGTGCTTGCGTAGCCCCTTGAATGCCTACGGAGCACCGCTGGTTCCGAGGACAAATCTGCAGAGGAAGAGGCCATAGAGGAAGAAGAAGGGGAGGGGGTGGAGGAGAGAGGTGTGGCAGAATCACCACTACTAGCATTTTGGAGGCATGGTGGCGGAACAAGCTCCAACAATACTGCACCCTGTCCTGCATCCTTCCCAGCTGCCAGCAGAGTTACCCAGTGCGCCGTGAAAGAAAGGTAACGTCCCTGTCCATGCCTGCTGGACCATGAGTCAGCGGTAATATGCACCTTACCACTGACCACCCTGTCCAACGAGGCCAAGGCATTGCCTTCCACATGCCGGTAGAGAGCCGGAATAGCCTTCCGTGAAAAGAAATGGCGTTTGGGAACCTGCCACTGAGGTACTGCACATTCCACAAATTCACGAAAAGGGGGCAGAGTCTACCAGCTGAAAAGGCAGCAGTTGGAGTGCTAGCAATTTAGCCAAGCTAGCATTCAGCCGCTGAGCATGTGGATGGCTGGGACCGAATTTCTTTTGATGGTTTAGCAACTGGGGTAAGGAAATTTGCCTGCTACAATCGGATGTTGGTGTAGTGATAGCAGATTGCCCGCAAGTACTCTTGGCACACCTAATTCTACACCTTCATTCCTATCAGTGCAGGTTTCTGAGAGGACTGAAGATCTAGTGGGGTTGGAGATCCCAGCTTATGAGGAGAAAGGAGAGGTCCAACTTGTTCTTTGGTGTGGGTTAAGTACTGTTGCCAACGGACTGCATGGGAGGTCGACATATGTCTGGTCAAGCATGTGGTGCCCAAGCGGCTGCTGTTTTGGCCATGCTTTATACGCTTCAGACATATGTTGCAAACAGTAACTGTATGATCTGCTGCACATGTATTAAAAAAGGCCAACACCAAAGAACTTTTCAAAATAAGCAGGGAGTCAGCAGTGCCCTGCACATGCGGAGCTCTGCGGTGTGATGCAGTCGGGTGCCCTTAAGCTGGCCCCTGGAGGGCAACCTGTCTCGTTGGAGATGTGCCTCCTCCTCCTCTCTTCTATCAGGCACCCACGTAGAGTCAGTGACCTCATAATCCCCTCCTTCCTTGTCACTGGAGCAAACCTGGCAGTATGCTGCAGCTGGGGGAACATGACTGCCAGTTTCTTGTCCTTCTTGGGCACCCCCTCTCTCTGGGCTCACGTTACTGCCTTCCTCAACCTGGGTGCCATCATCGGAGCCTTCAAACGCTGCGCATCCTCCTGTAAAATGTACCCGACACTGTGGTCAAACAGTTCGGGGACTCCTTCGTGCATGATGGTGGGGCTAGGGAAGGAGTGACTGTTAACATTGAGCTGATGGAATAGGCCGATTTGGCAGCTGCATTGCCAGGCAAACTACTCTGAGCCTGGGTGACAGAGGATGAGGAGGATGAGGACGGCTTTGTTATCCACTCTACCAACTCTTCTGCATGTTGTGGCTCAACACGGCCAGCTGCCGAAAAAAAGGACAAGCGTGCCCCACGGCCACGTGCTGAGGATGCACCGTGTCAACGACCAGCACTGTTGGCTGTAGACACAGAGCCTGCTTGCCCTCTTTTAGTGGCCTGTGATCATCTGCCTCTCCTTGGTGGCCTTCCAGACATGCTGTAAAATTTGATTAGCAAAACACTGCCTGAAGTTTACTAGAAAAAATACACCAGGAATGGCCTGCAGTCAGATATAGGCTTGGCTAAACTAGAATGCAGTGGATATATACATATATGTAGGAGACTGTACATATATTTAATGCACTGCAGATCACTGAATCACCTGCCTGCCTGCATGAAAGTGTATATGAAAACGTAAACCAGGAATGGCCTTCAGTCAGATATAGGCTTGGCTAGACTGGAATGCAGTGGATACATATATGTAGGAGACTGTATATATATTTAATGCACTGCAGATCACTGAGTCACCTGCCTGCCTGAAAGTATATTTGAAAACGTACACCAGGAATGGCCTGCAGTCAGATATAGGCTTGGCTAGACTGGAATGCAGTGGATATATATATGTAGGAGACTGTGTATATATATTTAATGCACTGCAGATTACTAAATCGCCTGCCTGCCTGAAAGCATATTTGAAAACGTACACCAGGAATGGCCTGCAGTCAGATATAGGCTTGGCTAGACTGGAATGCAGTGGATATATATATGTAGGAGACTGTATATATATTTTATTCACTGCAGCTCACTGAATCACCTGCCTGCCTGAAAGTATATTTGAAAACGTACACCACGAATGGCCTGCAGTCAGATATAGGCTTGGCTAGACTGGAATGCAGTGGATATATATATGTAGGAGACTGTGTATATATATTTAATGCACTGCAGATTACTGAATCGCCTGCCTGCCTGAAAGAATATTTGAAAACGTACACCAGGAATGGCCTGCAGTCAGATATAGGCTTGGCTAGACTGGACTGCAGTGGATATATATATGTAGGAGACTGTATATATATTTTATGCACTGCAGCTCACTGAATCACCTGCCTGCCTGAAAGTATATTTGAAAACGTACACCACGAATGGCCTGCAGTCAGATATAGGCTTGGCTAGACTGGAATGCAGTGGATATATATATGTAGGAGACTGTATATATATTTAATGCACTGCAGCTCACTGAATCACTTGCCTGCCTGACAGTATATTAGAAAAAGTACACCAGGAACAGCCTGCAGTCAGATCTAGCTACACTGGATACAGTGGATATATATATATTGTGACAGCAGGAAGGTAAAGTCACCTGGTTGCATCCAGGGGGGTAGATATATTTCTCCCAGATTCAGGCTTTATGCCGACTTATACAACTAGGGAGGGAGTTGATGAAGCCCAGCTGAGGCTAGTGGGCTCATGGATGATTCATACCTCTAGGGAGAGTGCTGGGCGTCGTGCAGGCAGGGAGTTGATGAGACCAGCTGAAGCTTGTCAGCTCGTTTAAGGCCTCTATAAAAACTCCCAGCTTCATTAGGTGTATGCTCATGCCTGGAACCAGACCTGTGTGGACTGTCTAGGGAGAGTGAACCCCTGTGCGGTGAGACAAAGCCTGTGTGGCTATTTGTTTGGACATTTACTAAACCAGGGACTTAGGGACTAGGACAGCACCAGGCTGACCCCAGTTGTTAGTTTAGGAAAGCTGCATGTTTAGTCAGAGGTCAAGCTGACCAGGGTTTATTTTGTTTGTTTCTTTTTGCTTTGCTGTGTTTTTGTCACTGTAAATAGAGAAATAAACAGCACCTTTTGATCTTGAAAACCACAACCTCCGTCTGCTGGGCCTGTTTTTGTGTGGGGAGCCCATCCAGGGGGTCACACACACCCGCTACCGAGCTAACCCCCTCACAGTTGGTGGAGAACCAGTGGCAGTTTTTTTTAAGCCAGCATGGAGGAGATACTGAAACAGCTGGCTCTAGCAAATGCCAATCAACAGCAGACAAATGCAGGTTTGCAAAAGAGCCTTGCAGCTCAACAACAGAGCTTCGCAGCCCAGCAACAAGCCCAGCAGCAATCTGAGGCCCGCTTCATAGACCTGTTGCAGAAGCAAGAGCAGAGACTACAACAACAGATGGAAGCAGTAATGCAGCAACGTCCGCAGACCAGTGAGGAAAGCCGTCCCACTAATACCGCGTCCTTTGGGGTGAGTCGTTTATTGACAAAAATGACTGGAGAGGATGATCCAGAGGTATTTTTGACCACATTTGAAAGGACTGCTGAAAGAGAAAAGTGGCCTGAGGAGCAGTGGGCTGGACTGGTGGCTCCTCTGTTAACTGGTGAATCGCAGAAAGCTTACTATGACCTAGAGCCTGACCAAGCAAAAGACTATGTGATGCTAAAAGCTGAAATATTGGCAAGGCTGGGTGTCACCCTGGCTGTCCGGGCTCAGCGTGTGCATAACTGGACTTTCCAGCTTGGAAAACCCCCCAGGTCTCAAATGTATGATCTCATTCACCTGAGCAGGAAGTGGCTACAGCCAGAGACTTTGTCCGCACCGGAGATTGTGGAACGTGTTGTGATGGATCGTTTCTTGAGAGCTTTTCCTACCGCCATTCAAAAGTGGGTAAGCCATGGAGACCCAGAAACGGCCGGTAAACTTGTGGATCGTGTAGAGAGATACTTGGCTGCAGAGAACCTGACGGCCTCTTCCAGAGACTCTCGGACTTTCCACCCTAAGACCAGACCATCCCCAGGGGCGGATAAGATGATTCCAAGGGGTGAGGGTGGAGAGAGTGAGAGGGTGGGAGCTCTGCCCAGGGTTTGGCGAGAACAGCCTGGGAAGTCGGGGGCTCAAGAGGCAGCCAAAAGGATTGTTTGCTACCGCTGCCGGCAAGCGGGACATATTGCAGCAAATTGCCCGGTTGTGGAGGAACCCATGCAATGTGACTTTCTGACGGACAGACGTCAGTCGCTGTGTGCGACAGTCGCATGCACTGCCATTCGGGGAACTGAGAAACATTTATGCAAAATGTGTATTAATGGTAGAAATGTTGTGGTATTACTGGATTCAGGTAGCCTTGTGACCCTGATAAAGGCTGAATTAGTTAAAACAGAGGTCTCTGGGAATAGCAAGGTAGCTGTTATTTGTGTGCATGGGGACACCCGAGAGTATCCAGTGACTACAGTGTGTTTCAAGACCCCCAAAGGTACCCTCTCTCATCCAGTGGGGTTAGTATCTCAATTACCGCATGATGCCATTGTGGGAAGGGATTTTCCGAAGTTCTGGGAACTGTGGGATGATCCTGAGCCCCCCACTGGTGCCCCTATGTACCAGGAAGGTGATAGCCAGAACTCCTCTGAGAGTGGTGAGGACTCTCCAGAATTTCCCTTGTCAGTATTGGCAGGCGAGACTCAAGAAACTGGAGAGGAGCCCACCTCCTCAGACGAAAACCTACCGTCTGTGGAGTTTTCTGATCTTGAGGTTCACAAGGAAAATTTTGCCACAGAACAGTTAAAAGACCCCGCCCTAATAAAGGCACGGGAAAACGTAGTGGAAATAGATGGCGAGTTAGTGAACCCAGATAATACCTGCACTTACCCATACTTCAGCGTAGAGAAGGACCTACTGTATCGGGTGGCAAAAAGGGCAGAAGAAACCGTTGAGCAGCTTGTGGTGCCCAAACCTTACAGGAAGTTGGTGTTGGAGTTGGCCCATGGGCACATTCTTGGAGGTCATCTGGGGACAGAGAAAACCCGAGAGAGGGTATTGCAGAGATTCTATTGGCCTGGGGTGATGAAGGACATAGAAAATTATTGTTCCTCCTGCCCTGTGTGTCAGAGGTCGGCCCCGATGCCACATTTCCGTAGCCCGCTGGTCCCTCTACCCATCATTGAGGTCCCGTTTGAGAGGATCGCAATGGATTTGGTAGGTCCTATAATCAAGTCCGCTAGGGGGCACCAGTACATATTAGTTATAATGGACTATGCCACCCGTTATCCAGAAGCGATCCCTCTCCGAAATACCTCGGCCAAAACCATAGCCAAAGAGCTATCTCTTGTTTTTAGCCGGGTGGGTATTTGTAAAGAACTGCTTACGGACCAAGGTACACCCTTTATGTCCCGGGTTATGAAAGAGCTGTGTAAATTGTTCAAAGTGACGCAATTGCGTACGTCTGTGTATCACCCCCAAACCGATGGGCTGGTTGAAAGATTCAACAAAACCCTAAAACAAATGTTGAAGAAAGTGGTGGATAGAGATGGAAAGGATTGGGACTGTTTACTTCCTTATTTGATGTTTGCTATTAGGGAGGTGCCCCAATCCTCTACGGGATTCTCCCCCTTTGAGTTACTGTATGGGAGACACCCAAGAGGGCTGTTGGATATTGCCAAGGAAACTTGGGAAAGTGAGAGTTCTCCCCACAGGAGTGTGATTGAGCATGTCGCCCTGATGCAAGATCGAATTGCACAGGTAATGCCCATCGTGAAGGAACATTTGGCCCAAGCGCAGTTGGCACAGCAGAGAGTGTACAACCGTGGAGCCAAGACCCGTACCTTTTCCCCGGGGGATAGGATATTGGTACTTGTCCCTACGGTTGAAAGTAAATTCCTTGCCAAATGGCAAGGCCCCTACGAGATAATGGAAAAAGTGAGCGAAGTGAATTACAAGGTCAGACAACCAGGAAGGCGAAAGCCCGAACAGATCTATCACGTTAATCTGTTGAAAGCCTGGAGGGATAGAGAGTCCCTAGTCGCAGAAACTTGGTCACCAGCTCAAACTGGTTGCGTGATTCCGGAGGTTGGAATAGCAGCCACCTTGTCACAACCCCAACAACAGGAGGTTAAGGAGTTTGTGCTTCGCAACAAGGAGGTGTTCTCTGAGCTGCCGGGACAAACATCTGGGGTAGAGCATGATATTATTACCCCGCCCGGTGAAAGGGTGAAGTTAAAACCCTATCGGATCCCAGAGGCCCGACGGGAGGCAATACGGGAGGAAGTACAGAAAATGCTGAACTTAGGGGTGATAGAGGAGTCCCAAAGTGATTGGTCTAGTCCCATTGTGTTGGTGCCTAAACCGGAAGGGAGCTGGCGATTTTGTAACGATTTTCGTCAGTTGAACAAAGTTACAAAATTTGACACCTACCCCATGCCACGTATAGATGAGTTGATCGACCGGCTGGGAACAGCCCGATACATGACGACTCTTGACCTCACAAAAGGGTATTGGCAAATTCCCCTGGCCAAGTCGGCCAAAGAGAAAACCGCATTTGTAACCCCAGACGGGGCGTTCCAATATAAGAGAATGCCGTTCGGGTTACAGAATGCGCCGGCCACATTCCAGCGGAAAATGGACCAGATACTGAGGCCCCATCGGAAGTATGCTGCGGCTTACCTGGATGACGTAATTGTCCATAGCACAGATTGGGCCTCACATCTGCCAAAAGTGCAAGCAGTCCTAGACTCTATCCGGGAAGCGGGGTTTACGGCTAACCCCAAGAAGTGTACCATTGGGCAGGAGGAGGCCAAATATCTTGGGTACACCATTGGCAGGGGAGTAATAAAACCCCAACTCAACAAAGTCGAGGCCATCCAGAGTTGGCCACGTCCCAACAGCAAGAAGCAGGTACGAGCCTTTCTGGGAATCGCGGGTTATTATCGGCGCTTCATTCCCCACTTTGCTTCTAAGGCTGTGCCCCTAACCAACCTGACGAAAGGGAAAGGGTCGGTCATGATTAAATGGACCCCCGAGGCTGAGGCAGCATTCCAATTCTTGAAACAAGCCTTATGTAGCCAGCCAGTGTTGTACTCACCCGACTTCTCTAAAGACTTTGTCGTACAAAGTGATGCGTCAGATGTGGGGTTAGGAGCAGTATTGTCCCAGGTCTGGAACGGGGAAGAGCACCCAGTCATTTACCTCAGCAGGAAGTTGAAGTCCCATGAGGTAAATTACGCCACGGTTGAAAAGGAGTGTTTAGCGGTGAAGTGGGCTCTAGATTCCCTTCGGTACTATCTGCTAGGTAGGCACTTTGACATGGTTACGGATCACGCTCCGTTAAAGTGGATGGCTCAAAACAAGGAGACAAATAGAAGAGTGAATAGGTGGTTCCTGGCCCTACAGGAATTCAACTTCACAGTAAAGCATCGCCCTGGCGTTCAAATGGGGAATGTGGATGCTTTGTCTCGAGTACATGAATGCCTGATTGCTGGTGTTCCAACCCCAAGGTTAAAACAAGAGGGGGGGTATGTGACAGCAGGAAGGTAAAGTCACCTGGTTGCATCCAGGGGGGTAGATATATTTCTCCCAGATTCAGGCTTTATGCCGACTTATACAACTAGGGAGGGAGTTGATGAAGCCCAGCTGAGGCTATTGGGCTCATGGATGATTCATACCTCTAGGGAGAGTGCTGGGCGTCGTGCAGGCAGGGAGTTGATGAGACCAGCTGAAGCTTGTCAGCTCGTTTAAGGCCTCTATAAAAACTCCCAGCTTCATTAGGTGTATGCTCATGCCTGGAACCAGACCTGTGTGGACTGTCTAGGGAGAGTGAACCCCTGTGCGGTGAGACAAAGCCTGTGTGGCTATTTGTTTGGACATTTACTAAACCAGGGACTTAGGGACTAGGACAGCACCAGGCTGACCCCAGTTGTTAGTTTAGGAAACCTGCATGTTTAGTCAGAGGTCAAGCTGACCAGGGTTTATTTTGTTTATGTTTCTTTTTGCTTTGCTGTGTTTTTGTCACTGTAAATAGAGAAATAAACCGCACCTTTTGATCTTGAAAACCACAACCTCCGTCTGCTGGGCCTGTTTTTGTGTGGGGAGCCCATCCAGGGGGTCACACACACCCGCTACCGAGCTAACCCCCTCACAATATATATATATATATATATATATATATACTGTGAGGGGGTTAGCTCGGCAGCGGGTGTGTGTGACCCCCGGGATGGGCTCCCCACACAAAAACAGGCCCAGCAGACGGAGGTTGTGGTTTTCAAAATCAAAAAGGTGCCGTTTATTTTCTATTTACAGTGACAAAAACACAGCAAAGCAAAAAAAACAAACAAAATAAATCCTGGTCAACTTGACCTCTGACTAAACATACAGGTTTCCTAACTAACAACTGGGATCAGCCTAGTGCTGTCCTAGTCCCTGGTTTTAAATGTCCAAGCAAAATATAGCCACACAGGCTTTCTCTCACCGCACAGGGGTTCACTCTCCCTAGACAGTCCACACAGGTCTGCTTCCAGGCATGAGCTAACATCTAATGAATCTGGGCTTTCTTATAGAGGCCTAAATGAGCTGACAGGCTTCAGCTGGCCTCATCAACTCCCTGCCTGCACGACGCCCAGCCCTCTCCCTAGAGGTATGAGTCATCCATGAGCCCACTAGCCTTATACAACTCTCCACCTAGTTGTATAAATCGGCGTAAAGCCTGAATCTGGGCGAAATATATCTACCCCCCTGGATGCAACCAGGTGACTTTACCTTCCTGCTGTCACATACCCCCCCCTCTTGTTTTAACCTCGGGGTTGGAACACCAGCAATCAGGCATTCATGTACTCGAGACAAAGCATCCACATTCCCCATTTGAACGCCAGGGCGATGCTTTACTGTGAAGTTGAATTCCTGGAGGGCCAGGAACCACCTATTCACTCTTCTATTTGTTTCCTTGTTTTGAGCCATCCACTTTAACGGAGCGTGATCCGTAACCATGTCAAAGTGCCTACCTAGCAGGTAGTACCGAAGGGAATCTAGAGCCCACTTCACCGCTAAACACTCCTTTTCAACGGTGGCGTAATTTACCTCATGGGACTTCAACTTCCTGCTGAGGTAAATGACTGGGTGCTCTTCCCCGTTCCAGACCTGGGACAATACTGCTCCTAACCCCACATCTGACGCATCACTTTGTACGACAAAGTCTCTAGAGAAGTCGGGTGAGTACAACACTGGCTGGCTACATAAGGCTTGTTTCAAGAATTGGAATGCTGCCTCAGCCTCGGGGGTCCATTTAATCATGACCGACCCTTTCCCCTTCGTCAGGTTGGTTAGGGGCACAGCCTTAGAAGCAAAGTGGGGAATGAATCGCCGATAATACCCAGCGATTCCCAGAAAGGCTCGTACCTGCTTCTTGCTGTTGGGACGTGGCCAACTCTGGATGGCCTCGACTTTGTTGAGTTGGGGTTTTATTACTCCCCTCCCAATGGTGTACCCAAGATATTTGGCCTCCTCCTGCCCAATGGTACACTTCTTGGGGTTAGCCGTAAACCCTGCTTCCCGAACAGAGTCCAGGACTGCTTGCACTTTTGGCAGATGTGAGGCCCAATCTGTGCTATGGACAATTACGTCATCCAGGTAAGCCGCAGCATACTTCCGATGGGGCCTCAGCATCTGGTCCATTTTCCGCTGGAATGTGGCCGGCGCATTCTGTAACCCGAACGGCATTCTTTTATATTGGAACGCCCCGTCTGGGGTTACAAATGCGGTTTTCTCTTTGGCTGACTTGGCCAGGGGGATTTGCCAATACCCTTTTGTGAGGTCAAGAGTCGTCATGTATCGGGCTGTTCCCAGCCGGTCGATCAACTCATCTATACGTGGCATGGGGTAGGTGTCAAATTTTGTAACTTTGTTCAACTGACGAAAATCGTTACAAAATCGCCAGCTCCCATCCGGTTTAGGCACCAACACAATGGGACTAGACCAATCACTTTGGGACTCCTCTATCACCCCTAAGTTCAGCATTTTCTGTACTTCCTCCCGTATTGCCTCCCGTCGGGCCTCTGGGATCCGATAGGGTTTTAACTTCACCCTTTCACCGGGCGGGGTAATAATGTCATGCTCTACCCCAGATGTTTGTCCCGGCAGCTCAGAGAATACCTCCTTGTTGCGAAGCACAAACTCCTTAACCTCCTGTTGTTGGGGTTGTGACAAGGTGGCTGCGATTCCAACCTCAGGAATCACGCAACCAGTTTGAGCTGGTGACCAAGTGTCTGCGACTAGGGACTCTCTATCCCTCCAGGCTTTCAACAGATTAACGTGATAGATCTGTTCGGGCTTTCGCCTTCCTGGTTGTCTGACCTTGTAATTCACTTCGCTCACTTTTTCCATTATCTCGTAGGGGCCTTGCCATTTGGCAAGGAATTTACTTTCAACCGTAGGGACAAGTACCAATATCCTATCCCCCGGGGAAAAGGTACGGGTCTTGGCTCCACGGTTGTACACTCTCTGCTGTGCCAACTGCGCTTGGGCCAAATGTTCCTTCACGATGGGCATTACCTGTGCAATTCGATCTTGCATCAGGGCGACATGCTCAATCACACTCCTGTGGGGAGAACTCTCACTTTCCCAAGTTTCCTTGGCAATATCCAACAGCCCTCTTGGGTGTCTCCCATACAGTAACTCAAAGGGGGAGAATCCCGTAGAGGATTGGGGCACCTCCCTAATAGCAAACATCAAATAAGGAAGTAGACAGTCCCAATCCTTTCCATCCCTATCCACCACTTTCTTCAACATTTGTTTTAGGGTTTTGTTGAATCTTTCAACCAGCCCATCGGTTTGGGGGTGATACACAGATGTACGTAATTGCGTCACTTTGAACAATTTACACAGCTCCTTCATAACCCGGGACATAAAGGGTGTACCTTGGTCCGTAAGCAGTTCTTTACAAATACCCACCCGGCTAAAAACAAGAGATAGCTCTTTGGCTATGGTTTTGGCCGAGGTATTTCTGAGAGGGATCGCTTCTGGATAACGGGTGGCATAGTCCATTATAACCAATATGTACTGGTGCCCCCTAGCGGACTTGATTATAGGACCTACCAAATCCATTGCGATTCTCTCAAACGGGACCTCAATGATGGGTAGAGGGACCAGCGGGCTACGGAAGTGTGGCATCGGGGCCGACCTCTGACACACAGGGCAGGAGGAACAATAATTTTCTATGTCCTTCATCACCCCAGGCCAATAGAATCTCTGTAATACCCTCTCTCGGGTTTTCTCTGTCCCCAGATGACCTCCAAGAATGTGCCCATGGGCCAACTCCAACACCAACTTCCTGTAAGGTTTGGGCACCACAAGCTGCTCAACGGTTTCTTCTGCCCTTTTTGCCACCCGATACAGTAGGTCCTTCTCTACGCTGAAGTATGGGTAAGTGCAGGTATTATCTGGGTTCACTAACTCGCCATCTATTTTCACTACGTTTTCCCGTGCCTTTATTAGGGCGGGGTCTTTCAACTGTTCTGTGGCAAAGTTTTCCCTGTGAACCTCAAGATCAGAAAACTCCACAGACGGTAGGTTTTCGTCTGAGGAGGTGGGCTCCTCTCCAGTTTCTTGAGTCTCCCCTGCCAATACTGACAAGGGAAATTCGGGAGAGTCCTCACCACTCTCAGAGGAGTTCTGGCTATCATATTCCTGGTACATAGGGGCACCAGTGGGGGGCTCAGGATCATCCCACAGTTCCCAGAACTTCGGAAAATCCCTTCCCACAATGGCGTCATGCGGTAACTGAGACACTAAGCCCACTGGATGAGAAAGGGTACCTTTGGGGGTCTCGAAACACACTGTAGTCACTGGATACTCTCGGGTGTCCCCATGCACACAAATAACAGCTACCTTGCTATTCCCAGAGACCTCTGTTTTAACTAATTCAGCCTTTATCAGGGTCACAAGGCTTCCTGAATCCAGCAATACCACAACATTTCTACCATTAATACACATTTTGCATAAATGTTTCTCAGTTCCCCGAATGGCAGTGCATGCGACTGTCGCACACAGCGACTGACGTCTGCCCGTCAGAAAGTCACACTGCATGGGTTCCTCCAAAACTGGGCAATTTGCTGCAATATGTCCCGCTTGCCGGCAGCGGTAGCAAATGATCCTTCTTGCCGCCTCTTGAGCCGCTGATTTCCCAGGCTGTTCTCGCCAAACTTGGGGTAGAGCTCCCACCCTCTCACTCTCTCCACCCTTACCCCTTGGAATCATCTTATCCGCCCCTGGGGATGGTCTGGTCTTAGGGTGGAAAGTCCGAGTGTCTCTGGAAGAGGCCGTCAGGTTCTCTGTAGCCAAGTATTTCTCCACACGATCCACAAGACCATCGGCCGTCTCTGGGTCTCCATGGCTTACCCACTTTTGGATGGCAGTAGGAAGAGCTCTCAAAAACCGATCCATTACAACACGTTCCACAATCTTTGGTGCGGACAAAGTCTCTGGCTGTAGCCACTTTCTGCTCAGGTGAATGAGATCATACATTTGAGACCTGGGGGGTTTTCCAAGCTGGAAAGTCCAGTTATGCACACGCTGAGCCCGGACAGCCAGGGTGACACCCAGCCTTGCCAATATTTCAGCTTTTAGCATCACATAGTCTTTTGCTTGGTCAGGCTCTAGGTCATAGTAAGCTTTCTGCGATTCACCCGTTAACAGAGGAGCCACCAGTCCAGCCCACTGCTCCTCAGGCCACTTTTCTCTTTCAGCAGTCCTTTCAAACGTGGTCAAAAATACCTCTGGATCATCCTCTCCAGTCATTTTTGTCAATAAACGACTCACCCCAAAGGACGCGGTATTAGTGGGACGGCTTTCCTCACTGGTCTGCGGACGTTGCTGCATTACTGCTTCCATTTGTTGTAGTCTCTGCTCTTGCTTCTGTAATAGGTCTATGAAGCGGGCCTCAGATCGTTGCTGGGCTTGTTGCTGAGCTTCCAGACTCTGTTGGTGAGCTTGCTGCTGGGCTGCAAGGCTCTGTTGATGAGCTTGCTGCTGGGCTGCGAAGTTCTGTTGTTGAGCTGCAAGGCTCTTTTGCAAACCTGCATTTGTCTGCTGTTGATTGGCATTTGCTAGAGCCAGCTGTTTCAGTATCTCCTCCATGCTGGCTTAAAAAAAAACTGCCCGCATTCTCCACCAACTGTGAGGGGGTTAGCTCGGCAGCGGGTGTGTGTGACCCCCGGGATGGGCTCCCCACACAAAAACAGGCCCAGCAGACGGAGGTTGTGGTTTTCAAAATCAAAAAGGTGCCGTTTATTTTCTATTTACAGTGACAAAAACACAGCAAAGCAAAAAAAACAAACAAAATAAATCCTGGTCAACTTGACCTCTGACTAAACATACAGGTTTCCTAACTAACAACTGGGATCAGCCTAGTGCTGTCCTAGTCCCTGGTTTTAAATGTCCAAGCAAAATATAGCCACACAGGCTTTCTCTCACCGCACAGGGGTTCACTCTCCCTAGACAGTCCACACAGGTCTGCTTCCAGGCATGAGCTAACATCTAATGAATCTGGGCTTTCTTATAGAGGCCTAAATGAGCTGACAGGCTTCAGCTGGCCTCATCAACTCCCTGCCTGCACGACGCCCAGCCCTCTCCCTAGAGGTATGAGTCATCCATGAGCCCACTAGCCTTATACAACTCTCCACCTAGTTGTATAAATCGGCGTAAAGCCTGAATCTGGGCGAAATATATCTACCCCCCTGGATGCAACCAGGTGACTTTACCTTCCTGCTGTCACAATATATATATATATATATATATATACACACACACAAGACTGTATTTATATATTAAATGCACTGCAGCTAGCTGAATTACCTGCCTGCCTGAAGTATATTAGAAACAGTACACCAGGAACAGCCTGCAGTCAGCTCTAGCTACAGTGGATATATATATATATATATATACGAAACGTATATATATTAAATGCATTGCAGCTAGCTAAATCACCTGCCTGCCTGAAGTATATTAGAAACAGTACACCAGGAACGGCCTGCAGTCAGATTTAGCTACACTGGATACATTCTCTCTCTCTCTCTCTCTCTCTCTCTCTCTCTCTCTCTCTATATATATATATATATATATATATATATATATATATATATATACACACACACACACAGTCATGGCCGAAATTGTTGGCACCCCAGAAATTTTTCCAGAAAATCAAGTATTTCTCAAGTTTTGCTATATACATGTTTATTTCCTTTGTGTGTATTGGAACAAAACAAAAAAAGGGAGAAAAAAAAGCAAATTGGACATAATGTCACACAAAACTCCAAAAATGGGCTGGTCAAAATTCTTGGCACCCTTTCAAAATTGTGGATAAATAAGATTGTTTCAAGCATGTGATGCTCCTTTAAACTCACCTGGGGCAAGTAACAGGTGTGGGCAATATAAAAATCACACCTGAAAGCAGATAAAAAGGAGAGAAGTTCACTTAGTCTGTGCATTGCGTGTCTGTGTGTGCCACACTAAGCATGGACAACAGAGGAGAAGAGAACTGTCTGAGGACATGAGAACCAAAATTGTCGAAAAATATCAACAATCTCAAGGTTACAAGTCCATCTTCAGAGATCTAGATTTGCCTTTGTCCACAGTACGCAACATTATCAAGAAGTTTGCAACCCATGGCACTGTAGCTAATCTCTCTGGGCATGGATGGAAGAGAAAAATTGATGAAAGGTTGCAACGCAGGATAGTCCGCATGGTGGATAAGCAGCCCCAAACAAGTTCCAAAGAAATTCAAGCTGTCCTGCAGGCTCAGGGAGCATCAGAGTCAGTGCGAACTATCCGTCGACATTTAAATGAAATTAAACGCTATGGCAGGAGACCCAGGAGGACCCCACTGCTGACACAGAGACATAAAAAAGCAAGACTACAAGTTGCCAAAATGTACTTGAGTAAGCCAAAATCCTTTTGGGAAAACGTCTTGTGGACAGATGAGACCAAGATAGAGCTCTTTGGTAAAGCACATCATTCTACTGTTTACCAAAAACGGAATGAGGCCTACAAAGAAAAGAACACAGTACCTACAGTGAAATATGGTGGAGGTTCAATGATGTTTTGGGGTTGTTTTGCTGCCTTTGGCACTGGGTGCCTTGAATGTGTGCAAAGCATCATGAAATCTGAGGATTACCAAAGGATTTTGGGTCGCACTGTAGAGCCCAGTGTCAGAAAGCTGGGTTTTGAGTCCGAGATCTTGGGTCTTCCAGCAGGACAATGACCCCAAACATATGTCAAAAAGCATCCAGAAATGGATTGCAACAAAGCGCTGGAGAGTTCTAAAGTGGCCAGCAATGAGTCCAGATCTAAATCCCATTGAACACCTGTGGAGAGATCTTAAAATAGCTGTTGCGAAAAGGCGCCCTTCCAATAAGAGAGACCTGGAGCAGTTTGCAAAGGAAGAGTGGTCCAAAATTCCGGGTGAGAGGTGTAAGAAGCTTATTGATGGTTATAGAAAGCGACTGATTTCAGTTATTTTTTCCAAAGGGTGTGCAACCAAATATTAAGTAAAGGGTGCCAAGAATTTTGACCAGCCCATTTTTGGAGTTTTGTGTAACATTAAGTCCAATTTGTCCTTTTACCTCCCTTTTTTTGTTTTGTTCCAATACACACAAAGGGAATAAACATGTATATAGCAAAACATGCGTTACTGCAATATATTTCTGTGAGAAATACTTGATTTTCTGGAAAAATTTCTGGGGTGCCAACAATTTCAGCCATGACTGTATATGTGTATGTATATATATATATATATATATATATATATATATATATATATATATATTGTAGCCTGGGGGACAGGTAGTCGGTACAAAAGCTCCCTGGGATGAGCAGGCACAGATACCAAGTCCATTGGATCAGTGAAAACACAGTGTTATTTATTGGTGCTATATACAAAGTCAATGACAGGTGCTGTACAGTGTGCTGAAAACAAACAGAAGAAAAACTAACTAAACAAAAGCCTAGCCGTGTCTCGGCTCTAACTATACAGTATTTACAAGCCCTCCCTACCAGGCTGGACAAGCCTAGCGCTTGTCAGCTTCCACATTCACAGAGTCACAAGTTTTACAAACCTTCTTGCTCTCACAGACCAATGCTGTCTGTGTTTCCCAGGCAGAGCAAAGGCTGTCTGCTCAGGTGAGCTTTTAATTAACCTGTGGGAGAGAACCAACAGCTGAAGTGGATCCTGGCTCAGAGATCCCTGAATGTATATGAGAGGAGCCTGGGAGATGTATAAACCCCGAATAGGACTTTCCCAGGCTCTCTCTGGGATGCTCTGTCACACATCCTCCCCCCTTGTTTCAACCCCAGGGTTGGAACACCTGTAGCCCAACAGGAGTGAACACGGGAGAGGGCATCTACATTCCCCATCTCAACACCTGGCCTGTGTTTTACTGTAAAGGCGTAATCTTGTAGGGCCAAAAACCACCGGTTCACCCGCCTATTAGTCTCCTTCTTTTGGGCCATCCATTTCAGGGGAGCATGGTCAGTTATCAACTCAAACTGGCGCCCCAACAAGTAGTACCTGAGCGCGTCCCCGGCCCACTTTATGGCCAGACACTCCTTTTCAATGACTGCGTACTTCTTTTCATGGTCATTGAGCTTTCTGCTTAAGTACACCACAGGGTGTTCTTCCCCATTGTGTACCTGTGAAAGTACTGCCCCGATACCCACATCAGACGCATCCGTCTGGACCAAAAAGTTTTTGGAGAAATCGGGGGAGTATAGGATTGGCTGTGCACAAAGAGCCTTCTTCAGTACTTGAAAAGACTCTTCTGCTACTGGAGACCATTTCACCATTACGGAGGCTTTCCCTTTTGTAAGGTCTGTCAGTGGGGCAGCTATAGTTGCGAAATTTGGGATGAATCTTCTATAGTACCCCGCAATGCCAAGAAAGGCCCTGACCTGCTTCTTGTTTGCAGGACGTGGACTCCTGGATGGCTTCTATTTTATTCACCTGGGGCTTTATGACACCACGGCCAATAGTGTAGCCCAAATACCTGGCTTCCTCTAGCCCAATGGCACATTTTTGGGGATTTGCCGTAAACCCTTCTTTGAAGAGGGAATCCAGGACAGCCTGGACACGGGGGAAGTGAGACTCCCAGTCAGTGCTATGCACCACTATGTCGTCCAGATAGGCTGCAGCATACTGTCGGTGAGGTCTTAGGGTCCTGTCCATAGCCCTCTGAAATGTTGCAGGGGCATTTTGCAACCCAAAAGGCATTTTCTTATACTGAAACGACCCCTCCAGGGTCACAAACGCAGTCTTTTCTTTGGCACTACCAGTCAGGGGTATTTGCCAATATCCTTTGGTCAAGTCCAAAGTGGTTAGATAACGGGCCTTGCCAAGTTGGTCTATAAGCTCGTCTACCCTGGGCATTGGGTATGTGTCAAACTTTGTTACCGCATTAAGCTTCCTGAAGTCGTTACAAAACCTCCAAGTGCCATCCGGTTTTGGGACTAATACAATGGGGCTAGACCAGTCACTATTGGATTCCTCAATAACATCTAGCTCCAACATCCTTTTAACTTCCTCACTGATGTCCTTTCTTCTAGCTTCGGGAATTCGGTATGGTTTGAGCTTGACACGGACCCCAGGTTCAGTAACAATATCATGCTGAACTGCTGAAGTCGTGCCCGGCAACTCTGAAAATTTCTCTTTATTCCTTATCAGGAACTCTCTAGCTTCCTGTTTCTGGGAACATGACAGGGTGTCTGGAATCATGACCTCAGGGATCAGAGGGGATTCAGTACCCTTAAGGGTTACCGGGAGAGACCTGGCAGTTAATGCCAGTCTATCCTTCCAGGGCTTTAACAGGTTTATGTGGTAAATCTGTTCGGGCTTCCTTTTACCTGGTTGATACACCTTGTAATTGACCTCCCCAACTCTTTCAATTACTTCAAAGGGTCCCTGCCACTTAGCCAGGAATTTGCTCTCAACAGTGGGAACTAACACGAGGACCCGGTCACCAGGTGAGAAAACACGAAGTTGGGCCCCCCTGTTGTATATCCTCTGTTGGGCTGCTTGGGCCTGCAGTAAATGTTCTTTTACTACCGGCATGATTGCTGCAATCCTATCCTGCATTTGAGCGATATGCTCAATAACACTTTTGTGAGGTGTCTGCTCCCCCTCCCAAGTTTCCTTGGCTATGTCTAAGAGTCCCCGAGGGTGTCTCCCATAAAGCAGCTCAAATGGAGAGTACCCCGTAGAAGACTGGGGAACTTCCCTGATGGCGAACATCAAGTAAGGTATCAGGAAGTCCCAGTTTTTCCCATCCTTATCAACAACCTTTTTTAACATACTCTTAAATGTCTTATTGAAGCGTTCCACCAAGCCATCCGTTTGAGGATGGTACACTGAGGTACGCAACTGCGTCACCTTAAATAACTTGCAGAGCTCCCTAGTTATTCGTGACATGAATGGGGTACCTTGGTCTGTAAGGACTTCTTTCGGGACGCCAACCCGACTGAACACCATAAACAGCTCTTTGGCAATGTTTTTAGCAGATGCAGTGCGTAAGGGAACGGCCTCGGGGTAACGGGTAGCGTAATCCATGATCACGAGGATATGTTGATGACCGCGGGCAGATTTGGGGAGTGGACCCACCAGGTCCATGGCAATCCTTTCAAAGGGCACTTCAATAATGGGCAAGGGCACTAACGGACTTCGAAAGTGGGGTTGGGGGGCTGACATCTGACATATAGGACAGGATTGACAATAATTCTCGATATTTTTCCATATCCCAGGCCAGTAAAACCTGCGCAACACCCTTTCAGTGGTTTTCTCAACCCCTAAATGGCCTCCTAGCAAGTGCCCATGGGCAAGTTCCAACACCACCCGTCTGTATAGCTTAGGGACTACCAACTGTTCAACCACTTCATCATTAGTTTTACATACACGATACAGTAAATCCTCATTGCTGCAGAAATATGGAAAACAGGGCCCGTCCCCCGGTTCGACAGGTACCCCATCAACCACCACCACATTTTCCCAGGCCCTGGCAAGGGTAGGGTCTTTCCTCTGTTCCGTACCAAAATTTTCCTTGTGCACATTTAGATCGGTAAACTCTAACGTAGGCTCAGATTCAGCAGACGACTGTCCAGCTCTACTGGTTGTGGGGACTTCTTCCGGCTCCCCCAGCTCTCCTGCCATAACTGAGAAAGGATCACCCGGAGAGCCCTGAGAGGAGTCCCCTGAACTCACAAGGTCAGTAATGGCCACGAGTTCTGGCTCTGCGACTGAGTTAGGTACTGCGACTGGGTCGGGACAATCCCACAGTTCCCAAAACTTAGGGAAGTCCCTACCAATGATAGCCTCATGCACCAAGTGGGGCACCAGTCCAACCGAATAGGTCACCGTACCTAAGCCAGTTTTAAACTGAACAGTGGCTATTGGATACTCGCGGGTATCCCCATGTACACAGATCAACTTTTTTTGCATGAAAATTCACAGTTTCAACCATCTTAGCTGTAACTAAAGTAACTAGACTTCCTGAGTCCAGCAAGGCCGTAATAGGCTTATTATTAATAGTCACTTGACACATGTGTTTTCCCACATTTGGAACTGCAGCGCATGAAACAGCAGCAAACATAGACTGCCTTCTAAAAGATAGATCACACTGCATTGGTTCATCTGTTAATGGACAGTTTGCTGCAACATGTCCCAGTTCTTGGCAACGAAAACACCTGATGTTTCCCCAATCTGGTTTGCTGACAGGCAGTGGCTTCCCTTGCTTGGGCCGCCAAACTTCAGTCCTGGCACCAAAAATCCTCCCCCCTATTTCCTTGCCATGCTTACCACCCACTTCCCCTGGAACAGTCTTACCGGTTGCCTGGGGAGACCGTGGTTTTGGGTGGAAAGTCCGTGCGGCTGTAGGGGTGGTGACCAGGTTCTCTGCAGCAAAGTACCTCTCAACGAGCTCCACCAGGTTGTCTGCTGACTTGGGGTCTCCTTGACTCACCCACTTCTGCAGGGGAATTGGCAGTGACCTCAGGAATTGGTCCATGACCACGCGCTCCACTATTTGTGGCGCAGACAGGGACTCCGGCTGTAGCCATTTCCGCACCAGGTGGATCAGATCAAACATCTGCGATCTTGGGGGCCTCTTTTCTTGGAAGAACCAGCTGTGGACCCGCTGAGCTCGAACAGCCAAGGTAACGCCAAGTCGTGCCAGGATTTCCCGCTTGACCTTCTCATAATCTCCCGCTTCTGCTGACTCCAGATCATAGTAGGCCTTCTGCGCTTCTCCAGAAAGTAAGGGGGCGATCAGTCCTGCCCACTGGGTTTGGGGCCAACCTTCCCTCTCAGCGGTCCGTTCAAATGTTAGTAGGAAGGCCTCTGGATCATCATCTGCTGTCATCTTTGAAAGAAAGCGACCCACATGGATGGCTGAGGGCTTGTCTCCAATATCCTTCATTATCGCAGGTGACCCCTGTGCTAGCGTCTCCATAACCTCAGTAAGGGTTTTCCTATCCGCTTTTGCAGCAGTGGCAAGCTGTTCAAACAGCCTCTGCGATTGCTCCTGTACAGCACCAATCTGTTGGAACAGCACCTTGGTTTGCTCCTGTGCGATAGCGTTGGCTTGCTGTTGTGCAGCGTTAGTTTGCTGTTGTGTAGCATTTGCTTGCTGCCATGCAGCGTTTGCTTGCCGCAATTCAGCGTTAGTTTGCTGTTGTGCAGCGTTTGCCAACACCATTTGTTTGAGGAGGTCCTCCATGTTGTCACTTTAGGTACTGGCCTTTTAAGTAGTAACTTACTACAGCTGGTCGCAGCCTCCACCATATGTAGCCTGGGGGACAGGTAGTCGGTACAAAAGCTCCCTGGGATGAGCAGGCACAGATACCAAGTCCATTGGATCAGTGAAAACACAGTGTTATTTATTGGTGCTATATACAAAGTCAATGACAGGTGCTGTACAGTGTGCTGAAAACAA
The DNA here is from genome assembly GCA_029206835.1 of Rana muscosa. Lineage (NCBI taxonomy): Eukaryota > Metazoa > Chordata > Amphibia > Anura > Ranidae > Rana > Rana muscosa. Next base: position 974,682,713 of record CM055118.1, on the reverse strand, counting down.
ACAGAAGAAAAACTAACTAAACAAAAGCCTAGCCGTGTCTCGGCTCTAACTATACAGTATTTACAAGCCCTCCCTACCAGGCTGGACAAGCATAGCGCTTGTCAGCTTCCACATTCACAGAGTCACAAGTTTTACAAACCTTCTTGCTCTCACAGACCAATGCTGTCTGTGTTTCCCAGGCAGAGCAAAGGCTGTCTGCTCAGGTGAGCTTTTAATTAACCTGTGGGAGAGAACCAACACCTGAAGTGGATCCTGGCTCAGAGATCCCTGAATGTATATGAGAGGAGCCTGGGAGATGTATAAACCCCAAATAGGACTTTCCCAGGCTCTCTCTGGGATGCTCTGTCACAATATATATATACCTGGATGTATATATATATATACTAAATACACTGCAGCTAACTGAATCACCTGGCTGCCTGAAATATATAAAAAAAAGTACACCAGGAAAGGCCTGCAGTCAGATCTAGCTAAACTGGATACAGTGTATATATGTGTGTGTGTGTGTGTGTGTATATATATATATATATATATATAATATATATATACACATATACACACACACAAGCCTGGATATATACTAAATACAGTGCAGCTAACCAAATCGCCTGCCTGCTTAATCTAAATGACACTCTCTCTCGGTCAACGCCAGCAACACACTACACAGGGCCGACGTGCAGGCGGCCTTATACAGGTCCTTCTCAAAAAATTAGCATATTGTGATAAAGTTCATTATTTTCTGTAATGTACTGATAAACATTAGACTTTCATATATTTTAGATTTATTACACACAACTGAAGTAGTTCAAGGCTTTTCTTGTTTTAATATTGATGATTTTGGCATACAGCTCATGAAAACCCCAAAATCCTATCTCAAAAAATTAGCATATTTCATCCGACCAATAAAAGAAAAGTGTTTTTAATACAAAAAAAGTCAACCTTCAAATAATTATGTTCAGTTATGCACTCAATACTTGGTCGGGAATCCTTTTGCAGAAATGACTGCTTCAATGCGGCGTGGCATGGAGGCAACCAGCCTGTGGCACTGCTGAGGTGTTATGGAGGCCCAGGATGCTTCGATAGCGGCCTTAAGCTCATCCAGAGTGTTGGGTCTTGCGTCTCTCAACTTTCTCTTCCCAATATCCCACAGATTCTCTATGGGGTTCAGGTCAGGAGAGTTGGCAGGCCAATTGAGCACAGTAATACCATGGTCAGTAAACCATTTACCAGTGGTTTTGGCACTGTAAGCAGGTGCCAGGTCGTGCTGAAAAATGAAATCTTCATCTCCATAAAGCTTTTCAGCAGATGGAAGCATGAAGTGCTCCAAAATCTCCTGATAGCTAGCTGCATTGACCCTGCCCTTGATAAAACACAGTGGACCAACACCAGCAGCTGACATGGCACCCCAGACCATCACTGACTGTGGGTACTTGACACTGGACTTCAGGCATTTTGGCATTTCCCTCTCCCCAGTCTTCCTCCAGACTCTGGCACCTTGATTTCCGAATGTACTTTGGACCACTGAGCAACAGTCCAGTGCTGCTTCTCTGTAGCCCAGGTCAGGCGCTTCTGCCGCTGTTTCTGGTTCAAAAGTGGCTTGACCTGGGGAATGCGGCACCTGTAGCCCATTTCCTGCACACGCCTGTTCACGGTGGCTCTGGATGTTTCTACTCCAGACTCAGTCCACTGCTTCCGCAGGTCCTCCAAGGTCTGGAATCGGTCCTTCTCCACAATCTTCTTCAGGGTCCAGTCACCTCTTCTCGTTGTGCAGCGTTTTCTGCCACACTTTTTCCTTCCCACAGACTTCCCACTGAGGTGCCTTGATACAGCACTCTGGGAACAGCCTATTCGTTCAGAAATTTCTTTCTGTGTCTTACCCTCTTGCTTGAGGGTGTCAATGATGGCCTTCTGGACAGCAGTCAGGTCGGCAGTCTTACCCATGATTGCGGTTTTGAGTAATGAACCAGGCTGGGAGTTTTTAAAAGCCTCAGGAATCTTTTGCAGGTGTTTAGAGTTAATTAGTTGATTCAGATGATTAGGTTAATAGCTTGTTTAGAGAACCTTTTCATGATATGCTAATTTTTTGAGATAGGATTTTTGGGTTTCCATGAGCTGTATGCCAAAATCATCAATATTAAAACAAGAAAAGGCTTGAACTACTTCAGTTGTGTGTAATGAATCTAAAATATATGAAAGTCTAATGTTTATCAGTACATTACAGAAAATAATGAACTTTATCACAATATGCTAATTTTTTGAGAAGGACCTGTATAGTGTGGGGCGTGGACTTAACCCCCTGAGCCATAATTGGCCAAAGGCACCCTGCCTTTGGCCAATTATTGCTCTCTTTGCGGCGCTGTGATTGGGCAAAGCATGCGGGTCATAGTGCATGCTTGGCCAATCATCAGACAGCAATGCAATGCGATGTCGCAGTGCATTATGGGGCGTTCGCGCCGCTCGAATTTGGCGCAAACCCCCCATAATGTTCGAATTTTGGCGGACGATCGAACAGCCAATGTTCGAGTCTAACTCATGTTCGACCCGAAACATAAAGCTCATCCCTATCCATTTGTATAGGATGCTGTGGTTGCGCAGTGCCTTGGTAATCGTGTTGAGTTGCCTGTGGCAGCTTAGTGTGTGTTGGGAGAGATCCGCAAAAATTTGTAGCTGGCCATATGGGTCGGGCAGATTTCCCATGGCTTTTTGCATGAGCTGCTCCTTCACATGGTAAAAGTGGATGCGGAGAATCACATTTATTTTTATTTTTTTTAACAACAAGGTGCTTTATTCAAATAAGGAGGTTGCTTTACAGGATAATACAGATCAGACAATGGCATTACCGTACACTTCAGTTGTAGCCTGGAAAGACAAACAGAAAAAAGGGCAGTGAAGGAAACATTTACAATCCTATTAACTATCAGCTTTAGTTTACTCAATAAATCAGTTTTAAGCTGTCACTTACAATGTTCCTTAATGCAGGGAAACCATCATACCCCTCCTGGGAGGTCAGTATGCTATAGTACATTGCTTCAGCGCCTGGTGACAGTTGGCGGGGGAGGGGGGGAGTAGAAGGAGGCAGGTCCTCGGATCCAGGTAATAACCTAAGGCTTCTTACCCTGACATCAAGTCAGTGTCCATGGGGCCCACACCTTCTCATATTTCCAAGCACAACCCCTGTACGAGTACATCATTTTTTATAATGGCAGTGCCTCATCCACCATCCTCTCCCAACCAGAGATGGTTGGCGAAGATGAAGAAACCCATTTAAGTAGGATCGCCTTTTTGGCATAGAATAGAAGGTAAGCTATGAGTAATTTAGAATGATGCGAACGTTGCTCATCGTCTGGAATCCCTAGTAGGGCCAAAGCCAGGGTAGGTGTCAGGTCAATGTGCAGTCTAAAATTAATTTCTGCAAATATAGCTTGCCAATATGATACTATAGGTGCATATGGTTTGGTTATTCCACACTCGCCCCAACTACTATATAATTGGTACTATAAATATGAACAAATATATTAAATGTGGGTAAATACTGCTGTAGCGACCTCACCCGCTTTCTCCCTTCTTCTACAGCTGGCTGACTCGTCTAGGGGAACCAGGGAGAAGGGTGAGGTGCACAACCAGCTCGCACCCCGTGTATGTGTAGAGGTTTGAGCTAAAATCTTTACCTTCGGGTCTGTGTCCCGGTCCGGAGCTTCCACTTCTCTGCTTGCAGGTGGATAGATGAATGTAGAACACTTTGCTCCCAGAAAAGTAAGCCCACACCAGGTGACAGTACAACTTCTATATTTATTTCCGCAGAGATAAATATGCCTCTTTGCAAGCAGGCAGGTTGATACAAACACAACTTGGTGGGGAGAGGGTTCAGGCACAATCCTTACGGATTAGAGAAGCTGTTAGGAGTTCACAACAACTTTTGGCGCATGGTCGCTGCCACCGACCGTAAGATTGGTCCCTGACACAGACCGGGTGAACGATGAGGTCCCTGCCACAGACCTTTGGATAGGTCTGTGCTACCGACCTGATCGTAGTTGGGTCTCTGCAAAGACCATAGAACGTGGACTACCTTCTAATGACTGCCCCTGTTAGGGAAATGATCCATCCGGACGGTCCCCAGAGGCCTGCACTGTCACCAGCCAATGCTGTACTGGATCTTCAGGCCAGGTCACCTCCCTGGTTCTCCTCGCTCAAGACTCGGGTCCCCTCACTCGGTGGGCCCCTAGGTATCTTCTCCCATGCGGGACCCAGTCAGAGGTACTGGGCCCCAGGCCTTTGCTAGTACCTCACCCCAGGCTTAAGGGACCTGGGATGGAACTCAAACTTCCCCGCACCCAGGCCGAGGGCACCCGGGCACAGACGAACAGGACAGCAGCCCCCAGGCTGAAGGTGCCTGGGGCTCGCACCTCGTGCGCAAGATGTCCGCCCCCTTTATACCCTCTCCCAGCAGGCATAGCGGGTACCCCACCCCGCTGTACTACTGCCGCGAGAGGACACAAAGGGCACGGCCCTACAATGATGGTTCAACCCCAGCCCAAGGCGACAGCGCCACCCAGGGGCCGCAGGGAACTGAACACCATTATTTTCTTCCACGAACCAAAATGGCCATAAATCCCTAATAATTAGTGCATCTGGGCCATGCTACCGCCCAGACACTCCCCCTAAAGGTTGACACCCGCTACACACACCCCCCGGCAGATAGACACTGGTCCCCAGTGTCTGGAACAAGCCATGCTCCAAAGGGAGCCAACATAGACCCGATCCAGAGACTAGCTTCTCAAAAACACAAACAAAAACTAAAATAATTTTGAAAAACTTTGAAGTTGTGCCTGAACCCGAAAGGGAAAGGTGAACATGAGGGAAACGCACATTATAAATGCACATCACATTACACACAAATGGCATTCTCCCCTCCCACATCACTAACTAAGACCCGCCCATTCTCAGCAGTCTTGACCGATGTTCTCCTGCAGAGGGAAGAAAGAGGAAAACAACACATAATTCCTAACACATTGGGGCTGATTTACTAATAACAGTGCGCTGCGCTAGTTCTAACTTTAATTGGTGCGCCGGATAACTCCTTCACTTGGCGCAGGAACCAGCGGCGCACAGCGGCGCACTGTTATAGTAAATACAAATGTCAGCGGCGCTCTATTGAAAATGAATGGTTCCCTATGGGAGGCCATTGATTTGAATAGAGGTCGCCCGGGAAGTCGGATGAAGCGGATCCGACTAGCGGGGCGACTCGTGTGCCGGCTGACACAGGGACAGCGCGACTTTGCGAGGCAACTTGGACACGACCTGAGCGTGAAGCAGCCGCTCAAGTCGTGTCCTAGAGGCGACTAGCTGGCCGAGAATGTCTCCAGCGCGATGGCATCGTGCTGGTTCTCGGCAGCCTCGCTGTCCCGTGTTTGGTATGAATCATGAAGGGGAACTCCACGCCGAATTTCAATGTAAAAACCGGCATAGGTTCCCCTTCAGGAGCATACCAGGCCCTTAGGTCTGGTATGGATTTAAAGGGGAACCCCCTAAGCTGAAAAAACGGCGTGGGGTTCCCCCAAGATCCATACCAGGCCCTTAGGTCTGGTATGGATTTAAAGGGAAACCCCCTAAGCTGAAAAAACGGCGTAGGGGTCCCCCCAAAATCCATACCAGACCCTTATCCGTGCACGCAACCTGGCAGGCCGCAGGGGAAGAGGGGGGACGAGAGCGGCCCCCCTCCCTCCTGAACCATACCAGGCCGCATGCCCTCAACATGGGGGGTGGGTGCTTTGGGGCAGGGGGGCGACCTGCGGCCCCCCCCCGCCCCAAAGCACCCTGCCCCCATGTTGATGGGGACAAGGGCCTCTTCCCGACAACCCTGGCCGTTGGTTGTCGGGGTCAGCGGGCTTTTCGGAATCCGGGAGCCCCCTTTAATAAGGGGGCCCCCAGATACTGGCCCCCCACCCTATGTGAATGAGTATGGGGTACATCGTACCCCTACCCATTCACCTGGTGGCAAAAAAAGTTAATAAAAAACACAACACAGGTTTTTAAAGTAATTTATTAGGCAGCTCCGGGGGTCTTCCTGCCGGGCGCCCCGCTATCTTCTTCCAGCTCTTTTGCTAGCGGGGTCCCGGGCTTCCTCGTCGTCTTCGGGGGTCTTTCTGCCGAGCGCCCCGCTATCTTCTTCCAGCTCTTTTGCTAGCAGGGTCCCGGGCTTCGTCGTCGCCTTCTTCCGACTTCGGGGGTCTCTTGTTCTGTTCTCCGGTGTCGTCTCCGCGCTCTCCGGTTCTTCTCCCGCTCTCCGGTGCCTTCTCCACGATCTCTGGTTCTTCTCCCGCTCTCCGGTGCCTTCTCCACGATCTCCGGTTCTTTCTGCCTTCTGCCGGGCGCCCCGCTATCTTCTTCCAGCTCTTTTGCTAGCGGGGGCCAGTCTTCATCGTCGCCTTCTTCCCTCTTCTCTTCGCCTGATGTTGCCTCGTCGCTGTCGTGCCCACTTATATTGCCATGGGCGTGGCCACCGGGTGATAGCACCGCTGACCCCGCACCCCGTATGATGTCACAGTCCCGATTAATGATGGGACTGTGACGTGCTACGGGGGCGGGGGCGGGGTCAGCGGTGGCATCACCCGGTGACCACGCCCATGCCATTATAAGTGGGCGCGCTCCGCGGCCAGAGCATTGTAACGGAGGGGACCCCACGCTATTTTTATTTAATTTGGCGGGGTTCCCCTTAAAATCCATACCAGACCTGAAGGGCCTGGTATGGATTTATAGGGGGACCCCCACTCTATTTTTTTTTTTTCATTTTGGTGGGGGGGTCCCCTTTGAATCCATACTAGACCTAAGGGCCTGGTATGGACGTGGGGGGGACCCCACACTGTTTTTTTTATTTGTTAGAGCCGCCAATGTTTATTTTTTTTACATTTCCTTTAACAACCAGCTATAAGCAGGTTAAAAAAAAAAATTGCGTTTTGGATGCGGGTCCATTGAATTCTATTACATCCAAAACACTTTTTTTGCCTTGAAAAAAAATCTGCAGTTGCGTTTAAACTCGTTTTTCACAAAGCCTAAAAATGCCTTCAGACGCCAAAGATTTCCACGTTTCAGACGCGGTACCGGCGTTTAGACGCATTTTAGTTTAGAAGCGTTTATAAAGGTGACCTCTTTTTTTACATTGATAAACTAAAAAATTAGGGCAAATGAGGAAAAACCATTAAGAATATATATATATTTATATATATATATATCAAAAAAATAATGCATTTGCTTCCATTGCATTGTGGACAATCCACAACTTGGGGCAGGTGACGTGGCAAGTGGAAAATCCACAACTTGGGGCAGCTGACGTGGCAAGTGTCTAGTGCTAGAATTGTTGCACTCGTTCTAACGCATGCAGCAATACCTCACATGTGTGGTTTGAACGGCATTTACATATGTGGGCGGGACTTACGTATGTGTTCGCTTATGAGCGCGAGCTACCGGGGACATGGGTGTTTTTTCTTTTTTTTGATTATTTTTATTTTTATTTTTTCCTTTTTTGTTTTTCTTACTCTTTTTTTACCTTTTTTGTTTTTTGGATCACTTTTTTTCCTATTACAAGGAATGTAAACATCCCTTGTAATAGGAATCTATTGTGACAGGTCCTCTTTATGGAGAGATGCAGGGTCAATAAGACCCCACATCTCTCCTCCAGGCTGTAAAGCATGAGATCGGTCAAAAAAATTCACCAATCTCATGCTGACAGCCGAGATCACGGCTTGGATTACATACGGGAACCCGGCGTGATGTCATAACGTCGTGCCCTGGCCTCCGACGGTCATAGAGATGACTGGTGACCATCTGGTCCCCATTCATCGCTATGCTTCCCATCCGGCGCCGGCCAAATCATTCTCCCAGCACAAGATGGCACGGGAGAGCCCGGAGAAGCACCGGATGGCGGCAGGAGGGGGGACGTCCCCTCCCGCCGCCTATAAGAACGATCAAGCGGCGGAACTGCCGCTATGATCATTTTTATCGTGCACAGAATCACCGGCTGAAAAGAATGATATCTGAATGATGCCTGCAACGGCAGGTATCATTCAGATGTCACCGCACAAAGCCAAGGACGTCATTTGACGGTGGGCGGTAGGAAAGTGGTTAATATTTCGAAAATTTAGACAAAAGGTAATTTTACTCCTTCATTGATGTGCACTGATGAGACTGCACTGATGGGCACCGATAAGTTGGCAAGGGTGGGCACTGAGAGGTGGCATTGCTAGTTGGCACTTGTGGGCATTGAGAAGTGGCACTGCTAGGTGGCAATGATAGTTGGCAGTGATGGGCACTGATAGGCAGCACTGCTAGGTGGCACTGATTGGCAGCAGTGGTGGGCATTGATAGGTGGCACTGGCAGGGGCTACTGATTGTCACAGATGACGCAGAATTGCCTCTTCCTCTTCGGGCCCGATGTCCCTTGCACATAAGCCGGTGATTGCCTTTTTTTATGCTCACGCTGTCAGCACAAGAAAAAAACAAAAACCATTACCCAGCTTTTGTTTATATCACGTGATTAACTGTCATTGGCTGACAGCTGATCACATGGTAAAGGGCAGGGATCGGCCCCTTACTTGGATCTGTCATCACCCAAGTCTCAGTGACCACAGCGCGCGCGCACGAAGGGGACGACGTTTATTGACGGACTCCCGGCCATTGAGGACCATGCTGTGGCTGGCGATCAGTTATAGCGCTGATCTCAAGTGATTAAAGAGGGTCTAAATGGGCCATTGACATGCATCACAATTCAACTTAGGAATGTGTCTTTGCAAAGTTAAACTAAATGAAATCCTTTCTTATTTTTGCTTGGGGATAGAGTGCAGAGGGATTACAAGTCTAGACAGTTTTTGGGGATGTCTGCACCCCTGATAGGGTGAAGACAACTCCCAAATTTGGCCACTTTATCCTTCCAAATAATTCACTTCCTGTCACATAGCCACACAGGAAGTGAGGGTAAATCCCTACCAATGTCTTTCCTTGGGGACACACAGGTCAATCTAAATACTTTCCCCATTATGTACATTGTACTCCAGCATTTTGCGGGTTACACCTCAAACTATTAGGTTTTTTGGACTTTGGGGTTTATTTAATAAAGGCAAATCTACTTTGCACTAGCTGGATATCCGAAAGGGAAATGCAAGCAAACAAAAAAAAACACCATCTTTGCTTTTACATGATTGGATGTTACAATCACCAGTGATCCCTCAGATTTTCAGCAGCTACACTTTTACTGCAGAGTGGATTTGTTTTTACTAAACCCCAAACTACCCAATGATTTGGGGTGTACACATCAAAGTCCTAGAGTGCAATTTGCTTAATGGGGACATTAGTTAGATTGATCTGTGTGTCCCCAAGAAAAGACATTGGTAGGGTTTTAACTTCACTTCCTGTTTAGCTGTGTGACAGGAAGTGAAGCCAATTTTACTACAAGGGGACACAAAGCCCAACCTTTAAAAAAATAAAAGCACAAGCAGGGGTTCTAACACTTACTTTGTTTCCCTAAAAATTCCCCCAATTAGAATTGTATTGCCTTGAGCTATTTTTAAGTGCAGTGCTCTAAATCAGTGCTTCTCAAGTACCTCCAACAGACCATGTTTGCAGGTTTTCCTTCATCTTGCACATGTGCTTTAAATCACAGTCAATGGTTTGGTATTTTGGACAGCAATTCTCCATGAGATAAATTCACAAAACATGTCCTGTTGGGGGTACTTGAGGACTGAGGCTGAGAACCACTGCAGTAAAATAGGAAAATTGAATACTTACCACTCTGTATTTTTCATTTCCTGGTGACTCTCCATGGCAGCACACAATTCATGCATATGCTAGCATGAAGGCACCAGGGTAGACAAATCGCACCTGTTGTTTTGACATGCCAATCAGCTGTCATATTTGTTGCAAAGAAAACTTTGCATCAAATTTTATTGGTCAACAAAACAAAGAATAATAAAAAATAAGAAATAAAAAAACAGGGTCAATTTGAAACAGTTACAGACTCACAACATCTTGATAAAGATTTGGCTAAATAGTGCAGCACAGAGAATTAAATCAAAGTGAACAAACGACAAACATTAACATCAAAATTATTTATGGGGAACATTTCCCCCACACAAAAAAATACAATCCACAAAATAAACCAAACACCTGTTTTGCAAAGACATAACAAATAAAATGCATGTGTTACAAACTCGATAAGGACACCAAAATGTACATTTTGCCGGACACACACACACACTTGCCTCTTTTCAGGGCAAGGGAGGGAATCCTAACTGTGAGCTTTATATAACCTATGTTTGTGAGCTAATGAGGCAATTGAAAACACATGCACAGTCCATGAAACACCCAAAATGCAAGTTCACCCAATGTAGAGACTAGTGTTGAGCGAACCCGAACTGTAAAGTTCGGGTCCGTACCGAACTTTAGCTTTTTCCCGAACCCGAACCCGGACTTTGCGCAAAAGTTCGGGTTCGGGTTCGGCAATCTAATTACGCAGTTAGAAATGCTTCAGGGGCCAGCCAATCACCTTTTGATTAGCTGGTGTGCCCTTAGAAGCCATCATAGCCATGCCTACTAATGGCATGGCTGTGATTGGTCAGTGCAACATGTGACCCAGCTTCTATATAAGCTAGAGGCACACAGCACACACGTCACTCTGCTTCAGAATAGATAGGGAGAGGATCTTGTCTGCTGCTGCTGCTTTTAGGGAGAGATAGAAAAATACATGAGTTAGTCCTGATTCTGGAATCTGAGGGAAAAGATAGAGAGACAGTGTAGTGTAGGGCCAGGTTCCTGTTTTTTGCTTTTAGGGAGAGAGATATATTATATAGGAATAGGAGTCCAGATTCAGAGATATAACTCAGCGATCTGCATAGGTTTACCTGTTTGTGTTGCAGTGCAGTCTTTTTACACTGCTATGAGCCCAGTGTCAGAGAAAATCTACCTTTTATCTGCAAGCTCAGTGCACCAGCAATGCATATATTACGTTGAGAGATACACCGTTTCCATACTGTGGGTGTATTCTGCTCTTGGAAAAAGATCCATTTAGGACAACAAAAAAGCCCAGGTAAGACGCTTTTGATGTTGTTTGTTGTTCAGGAGTGGCTTGACAAGAGGAATATGACATTTGAAGCCCATGTCCAGGATCTGTCTGTGTGTGGTGGCTCTTGATGCACTGACTCCAGCCTCAGTCCACTCTTTGTGAAAGCCCCCAACACTTTTGAATTGCCTTTTCCTGACAATCCTCTCCAGGCTGCGGTCATCCCTGCTGTTTGTGCATCTTTTTCTTCCACACTTTTCCCTTCCACATAACTTTCTATTAATGTGCTTTGATACAGCACTTTGGGAACATCCAACTTCTTTTGCAATTACCTTTTGAGGCTTTCCCTCCTTTTAGAGGGTGTCAATGATGGTTTTCTGCACAACTGTCAAGTCAGCAGTCTTTCCCATGATTGTGATTCCTACAGACTGAGAGACCATTTAAAGGCTCAGGAACCCTTTGCAGGTGTTATGGCTTAATTAGCTGATTAGAGTGGGACACTTTGAGCCTAGAATATTGCACCTTTTTACAATAGTCAAATTTTCTGAGATTGTGGATTTGGGGTTTTCATCGCAATTATGACAAATCTTGGCTTAAACTATCTTGCTTTGCATATTATCTCATATATTAGTTTCACCTTTTAAGTTGCATTAGTGAAATAAATGAACTTTTGCACAATATTCTAATTTTTTGAGTTTCACCTGTATATACAAAAAATATGCGCAAAACAACCCAAAAAGTGATAAATGATCATACAAAAAATTCTCACTTGAATAAGATATTTTCATTGGATTAATTTACAAATGTGCAAAATTAATAATGCTAAGTTAAGTGCAAAAACACAAAGTACTAAAAACACAAAATAAATTAACGGATTACCGTATATACTCGAGTATAAGCCGAGTTTTTCATCACATTTTTTTGTGCTGAAAATGCCCCCTCGGCTTATACTCGAGTCACCTTTTTGCGCCTGATCTCCCGGAGTTTGGGGACCCGGTACTGGCTGGCCATAGGTCCCCTGGACTCCAAACTTTGCAAACATGTAGCCCAACTCTTTCTCTATACGTGCGCAAAGTTTGTTGTCCAGAGGACCTACGGCCGGGGAGCACCGATTTTTCAAACCGGGCACCCCTTCCATAGACTCCCATGTTAAATGGTAATTTCTCCGGTGACTTTGGGGACCCGGTACCGGCCGGTCGTAGGTCCCCTGGACCCGAAACTTGGCACACATGTAGCCCCATTTTTCCTCTACAAGTGTGCAAAGTTTGTTGTCTGGCGGACCTACGGCCGTGGAGCACCAATTTTTCAAAGCCAGGCGCCCCTTTTATAGACTCCCATGTTAAACGTCAGTCTAGTCATGGACACAGTGAGGTTTGGGCACAGTGAGGCATGGGCACAGTGAGGCATGGGCACAGTGAGGCATGCACATGGACACAGTGAGGCAAAGTGAGGTATGCAGATGAACACCCTAGGCTTATACTCGAGTCAATACGTTTTCCCATTTTTTTGTGGTAAAATTAGGTGCCTTGGCTTACATACGGGTCAGCTTATACTCAAGTATATACGGTAATCGTATTATAGGTAAAAGCCCACAATAAGCATACAACATTAAAAAGTGAACTTTAACCACTTAAGCCCCGGACCATTTTGACTGGTTAAAGACCAGGCCCCTTTTTGCAATTTGGCACTGCGTCGCTTTAACTGACAATTGCGCGGTCGTGCGACGTGGTTTCCAAAACAAAATTGACGTCCTTTTTTTTCCCACAAATAGAGCTTTCTTTTGGTGGTATTTTATCACCTCTGCGGTTTTTATTTTTTGCACTATAAACGAAAATAGAGCGACAATTTTGAAAAAAATTCAATATTTTTTGCTTTTACTTATAATAAATATCCCCCAAAAATATATAAAAAAAACTTTTTTTTCCTCAGTTTAGGCCGATACAAATTCTTCTACATATTTTTGGTAAAAAAAAAATCGCAATCGGCGTTTATTGATTGGTTTGCGCAAAAGTTATAGCCTTTATAGCCTTTACATGCGACCACACGGCAGGAATTTAAAGGGCCAAGTACAGGTACGTGATTATGCCTGTCCTTAGGCGGTTAAGCAAAAAGGGGATTGTATAAAATTCCCAGAAAGGAGCAGAGCTGGTTTTAAATCAACGATGGTGATGGGTCAGATGTTTAAAAAACGGGCAAGGAAGTAAGCAAAAAACAGCCAGATGGCCTCTTACTGAATGTAGTGGACTCCAAATTATAGGAGTCGAACTCGCCTGATATCAAGTAATAATCAGCTGCAGACTTCCACCCGGTCCACTTCCAACACGACTAGTCAGTCACCTCCGTGAAAGTTACCAGGATAGATAAAACACTTCCCGAATCATCCGCTCCTTCGCTCAGGACTCCTCCAGCAGATGTTAAAATATTTAAAAAACAAAGAGGAACTTCATAGTGTGATAAAACCTTGGTATTTTATTCCCAAAAAATTCTTCTCAAGTAACGAAGAAATATACAAACACACAGCTACAAGCTATCAGGCTGCAAGCCCGTGCGTGGTGACGTCACAAGATTCTCTCCAACCGACGCATTTCCCTGTAACAAGCATCGACTGGGAACGGAGATACCTGGGACGTCAGACACCACGTAATTTATACTAGGCAGGGGTGACACCAGAGGTACAGAATTATCTGGTTCACCATCCGGTGACATGCATATTACACAATATTTTATTAATAAATTGCTTTTTGTATAAACAATAATAGTAACAGACATTTAAAAAGTGTTCATTAGAGAACACCATAAAAGACATAACAAAAATTAAAAAATTACCAAAAAATCATAAAAAATTACAATTTATAAAAATGATTTATATGAACATTACTGAGATATATATCCCTAAACCTTTTTGTAAAAACAATTTTAGTTAGTTAACTATATTGGTTTTTTATATATATATATATATATATATATATATATTGGTATTCACAATTAATATAGTGGGTATATTACATTATGAGTTAGTTACATGCATACTTAATATCTCAAGATACCCATTCTACAAATAATTATTTAAACATTCACAAAAAATTATGTCACAAAAAACAAAACGTGCAACAGTTATGCCCTGTACACACGAGCGGAATTTCCGTCAGAAAAAAGTTGGATGGTTTTTCTGACGGAATTCCGCTCAAGCTTGGCTTGTATACACACGGTCACACAAAAGTTCTCTGAACTTTCGAGCGTTAAGAATGCGGTGACGTACAACACTACGATGAGGCGAGAAAAAGAAGTTCAATGTTTCCGAGCATGCGTCGAATTGTTTCCGAGCATGCGTGTTTTTTTTCCCGTCGGAATTGCATACAGACGATCGGAATATTGGAACTTTTTCCGTCTGAAAAATAGAGAACCTGCTCTCAATCTTTTGCTGGCGGAAATTCTGACAGAAAAAGTCTGATGGAGCATACACACGGTCGGAATTTCCAAACAAAAGCTCACATCAGACTTTTGCTGGCAGAAATGACAAATAATATCCAAACTGTAATGATGGGTACCTTCACATAATCAAAAAATATAAAAGTTTTAATTCGTCATTAATGTTCATAAAGGAACAAACAATGATGTGTTCTAGTTATGTAGCTGCCCCGCCCGACAGTCCCTAAGAGCAGGATCAGCGCCACCTATGCCGAAATAATTGAAATATTTTTTTTATTATTTAAATAAAAAAATCATCCAAAACAAAATTGGGGTTTAACTATTATTAATGTAACAATTGATGTCCTATTCAATGTTTAACCCCATAGGATGGTAGGAGCAAAGGTCAAAAATCCATCGAGTTTCTCTCCTGGATATCTGTCTTTTCATGTTACTACCCCTCCAATGAGGAGACTATTTCTCAATGGCTATAATTTTCAATTCAGAATGGTCTCTCTTATGACTATCACGAAAATGTCTAGAGACACTGTGGCCAATAAATCCCTTATGGATATTAGCCCAAGTGTTCACCAATCCTGACCTTTAAAGCTTGTGTGGTTCTCCCCACGTACTGGAGCCCACATTGACAAATTAGTAGATTAATAACTCCCACTGTCCCACAGGTGATAAAATCATCAATTTGATACACCTTGGATGTAATATTAGAGGAAAAAGAGGACGTTTTTAGATAATGCAGATAATGCGGCTATCTATCTATGCCCGGAAGTGGGAGCAAATACCTGTATTAAGCTCCCCCCTCCCCCCTAAAAGGTGCCAAATGTGACACCGGAGGGGGGGAGGGTTTCCGAAAAGTGGAAGTTCAATTTTTGGGTGGAACTCTGCTTTAATAAAAAAGACAATTTTGTGAAATTGTTTTATTTACTTTCATCATTTTCGAAAATAATTGTGGAAAAAAACTCACCATGCCTCTTACTAAATACCTTGGACTGTTTACTTTCAAAAGGGGTATTTCTACTGTCCTGCCCTTTTAGAACATCAAGAAATGAGATAGGCAGTCATAACTTTAGGATTGATTAATTTGCAATACATATACCATAGTTTGTAGCCTTTATAAAAGTCACACAGACAAAATAATATACACGGATTTATTTTTACCCAAAAATTGTAGCAGAATACATTTTGACCTAAAAAGTTATAACGAATGATTATTAAAAAAAAAAAAAAAACAGTGGTGAGTAAATACTATAAAAAAGAAAGCTCTATCTAAAAAAAAATTAAGATAAACATGTAATTTGGGTACAGTGTTGCTTTCCTAACTCTCCAGCCACCCCTCTATGACTAATGGATAGATTCATGCTTTGCATGAATCTATCCATAGCCGCCGCTGCCACCCCCTAGTCAGGCGTCTGACCCCTTTTCGGATGCCGAACGCCTGAATTACAGCGGCGGGGGTGTTTTTTTGAAGCACCTGATTAAAGCCATATGCCCCGTACACACGATTGTTTTTACTGTCATTTTTTAAACCGACGTTTTCTCCTCGTTTTTTTTTTCATGTTTCCTCTCAAGCCTGCCTTGCGTACACACCATCATTTAAAAAAACGATCAAGCAAAGCGCAGTGACGTTCAACACGTACGACGGCACTATAAAGGGGAAGTTCCGTTCGAATGGCGCCACCCTTCATGTTAGTAAAGTTTGTTGAGCGACGATTCGCGCTTTTCAGTCCGTTACTGTGTAATGAATGTGCTATCTCCATTACGAACGCTAGTTTTACCAGAACGAGCGCTCCCGTCTCATACTTGATTCTGAGCATGCGCGTTTTTTTTCACGTCGTGAAAGCATACACACTATCGTTTTTCACGTCGTTAAAAAAAACGACATGAAAAACGACGTGAAAAAAGAGAGCATGTCCGGAATTTTTAATGGCCGTTTTTTACGTCGTTAAAAATGCTCTGGAGCCTACACACGATCATTTTTAATGGCCATTTTTTAAAATGGCATTTTTAACGGCATGAGAAACAATCGTGTGTATGGGGCATTAGGCTCTAAAAGGCTTAAAAAAAAGTGGACTGCGAGCACAGAGCATTGCGCTCGCAGTCCACCCAGGTGTGTTATAAAAGCTAATGAATATTTACTATTCTAACAATGAAGCACCTCTAATACCCATTACCTGATTGGCTGAAGGCTGAGGTGCTCCGATTGTCATCTATTAAAACAGAAGAAGAGAAAAGGGGGAAGCATGGAGGGCACAGGAGCTGTCCCACAGCTCGCCCCCCGCCACCCGCTGCCTGACCCACCACTAAGATGGTGTAAGTGTCGGGCAGACAGGGGGCAGGGGCCACAGTGGCAGCATTTAATGGGCACAACTGGTGGCATTTGGGCATGAGTGGCTGCATATGATGGGCACGAGTGGCTGCATATGACGGGCACAAGTGACTGCATATGATTGGGCACAAGTGGCTGCATTTGATGTGCACAAATTGCTGCATATGATGGGCACAAGTGGCTGCATATGATGGGCACAGTGGCTGCATATGATGGGCATAGTGGCTGCATTTGAAGGCGCACAGTGGCTGCAATTGATGGCATAAGTGGCTGCTTATGATGGGCACAGTAGTTGCATATGATGGGCACAGTGGCTGCATATGATGGGCACAGTGACTGCATTTGAAGGCGCACAGTGGCTGCATATGATGGGCACAGTAGCTGCATATGATGGGCACAGTGACTGCATTTGAAGGCGCACAGTGGCTGCAATTGATGGGCACAAGTGGCTGCATATGATGGGCACAGTAGCTGCATATGATGGGCACAGTGGCTGCCATCAATTGCAGTGGCTGCATATGATGGGCACAAGTGGCTGCATATGATGGGCACAGTGGCTGAAATTGATGGAAGAATGGCTGCAATTGATGGGCACAAGTGGCTGCATATTATGGGCACAAGTGGCTGCATATGATGGGCACAGGTGGCTGCATCTGGTGGGCACAAGTGGCTGCATCTGGTGGGCACAAGTGGCTGCATCTGGTGGGCACAAGTGGCTGCATATGGTGGGCACACGTGGCTGCATATGATGGGCACACGTGGCTGCATATGATGGGCACAGTGGCTGCATTTGAAAGACACAGGTGGCTGCATATGATAGGCACAAGTGCCTGCATATGATGGGCACAGTGGATGCATATGATGGCACAGTGGATGCAATTGATGGCACAGTGGCTGCATTTGATGGGCACAAGTGGCTGCATTTGATGGGCACAAGTGGCTGCATTTGATGGGCACAAGTGGCTGCATATGATGGGCACAGTGCAATTGATGGGCACAAGTGGCTGCAATTGATGGGCACAAGTGGCTGCAATTGATGGGCACAAGTGGCTGCAATTGATGGGCACAAGTGGCTGCAATTGATGGGCACAAGTGGCTGCAATTGATGGGCACAAGTGGCTGCATATGATGGGCACAGCGGCTGCATATGATGGGCACAGCGGCTGCATATGATGGGCACAGCGGCTGCATATGATGGGCACAGCGGCTGCAATTGATGGCACAGTGGCTGCAATTGATGGCACAGTGGCTGCAATTGATGGCACAGTGGCTGCAATTGATGGCACAGTGGCTGCAATTGATGGCACAGTGGCTGCAATTGATGGACACAGTGGCTGCATTTGATGGACACAATGGCTGCATATAACAGTCACAAGTGGTGGCATATGATGGGCACAAGTGGCTGAATTTGATGGGCACAAGTGGCTGCATATGATGGGCACAAGTGGCTGCATATGATGGGCACGGCGGCTGCATATGATGGGCACTGTGACTGCATTTGATGGGCACAAGTAGCTGAATATGATGGGCACAAGTGGCTGCATGTGATGGGCACCAGTGGCTGCATTTGATGGGCACCAGTGGCTACATATAATGGGCACAGTGGCTGCATCTGATGGGCACAGGGGCTGCATCTGATGGGCACAGTGGCTGAATTTGATGGGCACATTTGGTGGCTGCAATTGATGGAACAGTGGCTGCAATTGATGGAACAGTGGCTGCAATTGATGGAACAGTGGCTGCAATTGATGGAACAGTGGCTGCAATTGATGGAACAGTGGCTGCAATTGATGGAACAGTGGCTGCAATTGATGGAACAGTGGCTGCAATTGATGACGCAGTGGCTGCATTTGACGGGCACAATGGCTGCAATTGATGGCACAGTGACTGCATATGATGGGCACAATTGGCTGAATTTGGGCACAACTGGCTGCATATGATGGGCACAACTGGCTGCATATGATGGGCGCGATGGCTGCATTTGATGGGCACAAATTGCTGCATATGATGGGCACTGTGGCTGCAATTGATGGGCACAAGTGGCTCCATATGACTGCCACAAGTGGCGGCATATGATGGGCACAGTGGCTGCATATGATGGGCACAGTGGCTGAACTTGATGGGCACAACGGCTGCCCATCAAATGCAGTCACTGCATTTGGTGGCTGCAATTGATGGCACAGTGGCTGTAATTGATGGCACAGTGGCTGTAATTGATGGCACAGTGGCTGTAATTGATGGCACAGTGGCTGTAATTGATGGCACAGTGGCTGAATTTGATGGGCACAAGTGGCTGTATATGATGGGCAAATGTGGCTGCATATCATGGGCACTGTGGCTGCAATTTATGGGCACACGTGGCTCTATATGACTGCCACAAGTGGCGGCATTTGATGGGCACAGAGGCTGCATTTGATGGGCACAGAGGCTGCATTTGATGGGCACAGAGGCTGCATTTGATGGGCACAGAGGCTGCATTTGATGGGCACAGTGGCTGCATCTGATGGGCACAGTGGCTGAATTTGATGGGCACATTTGGTGGCTGCAATTGTTGGCACAGTGGATGCATATGATGGGCACAGTGGATGCATATGATGGGCACAGTGACTGCATTTGATGGGGCACAGTGGCTGCATTTGATGGGGCACAGTGGCTGCAATTGATGGGCACAAGTGGCTGCATATGATGGGCACAAGTGGCTGCATATGATGGGCACAAGTGGCTGCATATGATGGGCACAAGTGGCTGCATATGATGGGCACAAGTGGCTGCATATGATGGGCACAGTAGCTGCCATCAATTGCAGTGCCTGCATATGATGGGTAGGGATGAGCTTCGAGTTCGAGTCGAACTCATGTTCGACTCGAACATTGCCTGTTCGCCCGTTCGCCGAACAGCGAACAAATTGGGGTGTTCGCGGCAAATTCGAAAAATCTATGGGAGAAATCTAAAGTGTTAATTATAAAGGCTAATATGCAAGTTATTGTCCTAAAAAGTGTTTGGGGACCGGGGTCCTGCCCCAGGGGACATGTATCAATGCAAAAAGAAGTTTTAAAAACGGCCGTTTTTTCGGGAGCAGTGATTTTAATAATGCTTAAAATGAAAAAATAAAAGTGAAAGAAAAAAAGTCTTTTAAAACTGACTCGCGGCTATTAATGAATTGTCGGCTCCCGGCAATACATACAAAAGTCATTGATAAAAAAATAAAAAAAAGCGTGGGGGTTCCCCAGAATTCAATTACCAGGCCCTTCAGGTCTGGAATGGATATTAAGGGGAACCCCGCCGCAAATTAAAAAAAAAATTGACGTGGGGTTCCCCCAAATATCCATTCCAGGCCCTTCAGATCTGGCATGGATTTTAAGGGGAACTCCACCCCAAATTTAAAAAAAAAATGGCGTGGAGTCCCCCTAAAAATCCATACCAGACCCCTTATCCGAGCACGCAACCTGGCCGGCCACAGGGGAAAAGGGGGGGACGAGAGAGCGGCCCCCCCTCCCTCCTGAACCGTACCAAGCCACATGCCCTCAACATGGGGAGGATGTCCCCATGTTGATGGGGACAAGGGCCTCATCCCCACAACCCTTGCCCGGTGGTTGTGGGGGTCTGCGGGCGGGGGGCTTATCGGAATCTGGAAGACCCCTTTAACAAAGGGGACCCCCAGATCCCGCCCCCCCTATGTGAATCGGTAAGGGGTACGTTGTACCCCTACCATTTCACGAAGAAAGCGTAAAAAAATGTTTAAAAAAAAAACACACAAACACCTTGAAAAAGTCCTTTATTTAAAAAAAAAAAAAAAAAACTTTCCAGCGGTGAAATCCAGTGTCCCGCGGCGATCCCGATGTCCAGCGCTGTCCTTCATTGGTTGTGCCTGAGCGGACCTGATGGGGAACTCCCTCTCAGTATTTTAAATGTATAGACCCGCCCCTTCTAAAGTTCCCCATCAGGTCCGCTCCCTCGGTATGTCGGACCCGCCTACGTCATTGGCTTGAGCGGGGAACTTCCTTCACTGTGTAATTTAAATTTACATAGTGAAGGAAGTTCCCCGCTCAAGCCAATGACGTAGGCGGGTCTGACATACCGAGGGGGCGGACCTGATGGGGGACTGCTCTCACTTTGGTAATACATGTATAGACCCGCCCCTTCTCATGTTCCGCATCTGGTCCGCTGAGCGGACCTGATGGGGAACTTTAGAAGGGGCGGGTCTATACATTTAAAATACTGAGAGGGAGTTCCCCATCAGGTCCGCTCAGGCACAACCAATGAAGGACAGCGCTGGACATCGGGATCGCCGCGGGACACTGGATTTCACCGCTGGAAAGTTTTTTGTTTTTTTTTTTAAATAAAGGACTTTTTCAAGGTGTTTGTGTGTTTTTTTTTAAACATTTTTTTACGCTTTCTTCGTGAAATGGTAGGGGTACAATGTACCCCTTACCAATTCACATGGGGGGGGGCGGGATCTGGGGGTCCCCTTTGTTAAAGGGGTCTTCCAGATTCCGATAAGCCCCCCGCCCGCAGACCCCCACAACCACCGGGCAAGGGTTGTGGGGATGAGGCCCTTGTCCCCATCAACATGGGGACATCCTCCCCATGTTGAGGGCATGTGGCCTGGTACGGTTCAGGAGGGAGGGGGGGCCGCTCTCTCGTCCCCCCCTTTTCCCCTGCGGCTGGCCAGGTTGCGTGCTCGGATAAGGGGCTTCGAGTTCGAGTCGAACTCATGTTCGACTCGAACATTGCCTGTTCGCCCGTTCGCCGAACAGCGAACAAATTGGGGTGTTCGCGGCAAATTCGAAAAATCTATGGGAGAAATCTAAAGTGTTAATTATAAAGGCTAATATGCAAGTTATTGTCCTAAAAAGTGTTTGGGGACCCGGGTCCTGCCCCAGGGGACATGTATCAATGCAAAAAGAAGTTTTAAAAACGGCCGTTTCTTTGGGAGCAGTGATTTTAATAATGCTTAAAATGAAAAAATAAAAGTGAAATATTCCTTTAAATTTCGTACCTGGGGGGTGTGTATGATATGCATGTGAAGTGGCGCATGTTTGCCGTGCTTAGAACTGTCCCTGCAAAAAATGTCATTTTTGAAAGAAAAAAAGTCTTTTAAAACTGACTCGCGGCTATTAATGAATTGTCAGCTCCCGGCAATACATACAAAAGTCATTGATAAAAAAAAAAAAAGCGGACCCCCACAACCACCGGGCAAGGGTTGTGGGGATGAGGCCCTTGTCCCCATCAACATGGGGACATCCTCCCCATGTTGAGGGCATGTGGCCTGGTACGGTTCAGGAGGGAGGGGGGGCCGCTCTCTCGTCCCCCCCTTTTCCCCTGCGGCCGGCCAGGTTGTGTGCTCGGATAAGGGGTCTGGTATGGATTTTTAGGGGGACTCCACGCCATTTTTTTTTAAAATTTGGGGTGGAGTTCCCCTTAAAATCCATGCCAGATCTGAAGGGCCTGGAATGGATATTTGGGGGAACCCCACGTCAATTTTTTTTTTTTTATTTGCGGCAGGGTTCCCCTTAATATCCATTCCAGACCTGAAGGGCCTGGTAATTGAATTCTGGGGAACACCCACGCTTTTTTTTTTTTTTTTTATCAATGACTTTTGTATGTATTGCCGGGAGCCGACAATTCATTAATAGCCGCGAGTCAGTTTTAAATGCATTTTTTTCTTTCAAAAATGACATTTTTTGCAGGGACAGTTCTAAGCACGGGAAACATGCGCCACTTCACATGCATATCATACACACCCCCCAGGTACGAAATTTAAAGGAATATTTCACTTTTATTTTTTCATTTTAAGCATTATTAAAATCACTGCTCCCAAAGAAACGGCCGTTTTTAAAACTTCTTTTTGCATTGATACATGTCCCCTGGGGCAGGACCCGGGTCCCCAAACACTTTTTAGGACAATAACTTGCATATTAGCCTTTATAATTAACACTTTAGATTTCGAACGTTCGAGTCCATTGTATTTAATAGTGTTCTAAAGTTTACACGAACATTTTGTCTGTTCGCAGGTTCTGGTGCGAACCGAACAGGGGGGTGTTCGGCTCATCCCTGATGATGGACACAGTGGCTGCATTTGATGGACACAGTGGCTGCATTTGATGGACACAGTGGCTGCATTTGATGGGCACAGTGGCTTCAATTGATGGGCACAGTGGCTTCAATTGATGGGCACAGTGGCTTCAATTGATGGGCACAGTGGCTTCAATTGATGGGCACAGTGGCTTCAATTGATGGGCACAGTGGCTTCAATTGATGGGCACAGTGGCTTCAATTGATGGACACAGTGGCTGCAATTGATGGACACAGTGGCTGCAATTGATGGACACAGTGGCTGCAATTGATGGACACAGTGGCTGCAATTGATGGACACAGTGGCTGCATTTGATGGACACAGTGGCTGCATTTGATGGACACAGTGGCTGCATTTGATGGACACAGTGTCTGCATATGACAGTCACAAGTGGTGGCATATGATGGGCACAAGTGACTGAATTTGATGGGCACAAGTGACTGAATTTGATGGGCACACGTGGCTGCATATGATGGGCACGGCGGCTGCATATGATGGGCACGGCGGCTGCATATGATGGGCACGGCGGCTGCATATGATGGGCACGGCGACTGCATATGATGGGCACGGCGACTGCATATGATGGGCACAAGTGGCTGAATATGATGGGCACAAGTGGCTGAATATGATGGGCACAAGTGGCTGAATATGATGGGCACAGTGACTGCATGTGATGGGCACAGTGACTGCATGTGATGGGCACAGTGACTGCATGTGATGGGCACCAGTGGCTGCATTTGATGGGCACCAGTGGCTGCATTTGATGGGCACCAGTGGCTGCATTTGATGGGCACCAGTGGCTGCATTTGATGGGCACCAGTGGCTGCATTTGATGGACACAGTGGCTGCATTTGATGGACACAGTGGCTGCATCTGATGGACACAGTGGCTGCATCTGATGGGCACAGTGGCTGAATTTGGGCACATTTGGTGGCTGCAATTGTTGGCACAGTGGCTGCAATTGATGGACACAGTGGCTGCATTTGATGGACACAGTGGCTGCATTTGATGGACACAGTGGCTGCATCTGATGGACACAGTGGCTGCATCTGATGGGCACAGTGGCTGAATTTGGGCACATTTGGTGGCTGCAATTGTTGGCACAGTGGCTGCAATTGATGGAACAGTGGCTGCATTTGATAGATACAATGGCTGCAATTGATGGCAGTGTGGCTGCATTTGATGGGCACAGTGGCTGCAATTGATGACACAGTGGCTGCAATTGATGACACAGTGGCTGCAATTGATGACACAGTGGCTGCAATTGACGGCACAGTGGCTGCAATTGACGGCACAGTGGCTGCATTTGACGGGCACAGTGGCTGCATTTGACGGGCACAGTGGCTGCATTTGACGGGCACAGTGGCTGCATTTGACGGGCACAGTGGCTAAATTTGATGGGCACAATGGCTGCAATTGATGGCACAGTGACTGCATTTGATGGGCACAGTGGCTGAACTTGATGGGCACAACGGCTGCCCATCAAATGCAGTCATTGCATTTGGTGGCTGCAATTGATGGGCACAGTGGCTGTAATTGATGGGCACAGTGGCTGTAATTGATGGGCACAGTGGCTGTAATTGATGGGCACAAGTGGCTGCATATGATGGGCACAAGTGGCTGCATATGATGGGCACAAGTGGCTGCATATGATGGGCACAAGTGGCTGCATATGATGGGCACAAGTGGCTGCATATGATGGGCACAGTAGCTGCCATCAATTGCAGTGCCTGCATATGATGGGCACAGTGGCTTCAATTGATGGGCACAGTGGCTTCAATTGATGGGCACAGTGGCTTCAATTGATGGGCACAGTGGTTTCAATTGATGGACACAGTGGCTTCAATTGATGGGCACAAGTGGCTGCAATTGATGGCACAAGTGGCTGCAATTGATGGCACAAGTGGCTGCAATTGATGGCACAAGTGGCTGCAATTGATGGCACAAGTGGCTGCAATTGATGGCACAGTGGCTGCATTTGATGGACACAGTGTCTGCATTTGATGGACACAATGGCTGCATATGACAGTCACAAGTGGTGGCATATGATGGGCACAAGTGACTGAATTTGATGGGCACAAGTGACTGAATTTGATGGGCACAAGTGACTGAATTTGATGGGCACACGTGGCTGCATATGATGGGCACGGCGGCTGCATATGATGGGCACGGCGGCTGCATATGATGGGCACGGCGGCTGCATATGATGGGCACGGCGGCTGCATATGATGGGCACAAGTGGCTGAATATGATGGGCACAAGTGGCTGCATTTGATGGGCACCAGTGGCTACATATGATGGACACAGAGGCTGCATTTGATGGACACAGAGGCTGCATTTGATGGACACAGTGGCTGAATTTGATGGGCACATTTGGTGGCTGCAATTGTTGGCACAGTGGCTGCAATTGATGGAACAGTGGCTGCAATTGATGGAACAGTGGCTGCAATTGATGGAACAGTGGCTGCAATTGATGGAACAGTGGCTGCATTTGATGGAACAGTGGCTGCATTTGATGGAACAGTGGCTGCATTTGATGGAACAGTGGCTGCATTTGATGGAACAGTGGCTGCATTTGATGGAACAGTGGCTGCATTTGATGGAACAGTGGCTGCATTTGATGGAACAGTGGCTGCATTTGATGGAACAGTGGCTGCATTTGATGGAACAGTGGCTGCATTTGATGGAACAGTGGCTGCATTTGATGGAACAGTGGCTGCATTTGATGGAACAGTGGCTGCATTTGATGGAACAGTGGCTAAATTTGACGGGCACATTGGCTGCAATTGATGGCACAGTGACTGCATTTGATGGGCACAAGTGGCTGCAAATAATGGGCACTGTGTCTGCAAATAATGGGCACTGTGTCTGCAATTGATGGGCACAAGTGGCTCCATATGACTGCCACAAGTGGCAGCATATGATGGGCACAGTGGCTGCATATGATGGGCACAATGGCTGAACTTGATGGGCACAACGGCTGCCCATCAAATGCAGTCACTGCATTTGGTGGCTGCATTTGATAGGCACAGTGGCTGCAATTGATGGCACAGTGGCTGCAATTGATGGCACAGTGGCTGCAATTGATGGCACAGTGGCTGCAATTGATGGCACAGTGGCTGCAATTGATGGCACAGTGGCTGCAATTGATGGCACAGTGGCTGCAATTGATGGCACAGTGGCTGCAATTGATGGCACAGTGGCTGCAATTGATGGGCACAGTGGCTGTATATGATGGGCACAAGTGACTGAAATTGATGGGCACAAGTGACTGAAATTGATGGGCACAAGTGACTGCAATTGATGGGCACAAGTGACTGCAATTGATGGGCACAAGTGACTGCAATTGATGGGCACAAGTGGCTGCAATTGATGGGCACAACAGCTGCCCATCAAATGCAGCCACTACATTTGGTGGCTGCAATTGATGGGCACAGTGGCTGCAATTGATGACACAGTGACTGGATTTGATGGGCACAATGGCTGCAATTGATGGCACAAGTGGCTGCAATTGATTGGCACAATGGCTGCATTTGATGGGCACAGTGGCTGCATTTGATGGGCACAGTGGCTGCATTTGATGGGCACAATGGATGAATTTGATGGGCACAATGGATGAATTTGATGGGCACAATGGATGAATTTGATGGGCACAGTGAGGCTGCAATTGATGGGTTTTTTTCAGTATTTTTCAGTTTGTTTGCGCCCCCCCAAAAAAATTTGAGCATTAGCCACCACTGGACAGTGCTAAAAATTGAAAAATAACCTGGGTAGGATGAAAAAGTCCGGTCTTGAGGAAGTTAACCACTTGCCGCCCGCCCTATAGCGGATTGACGGCGGCAAAGTGGTTTCAAAATCCTGACTGGACGTCATATGGCGCGCATCGCGGCGATCGTTGTTGCAGGGTGTGAGTCTGACACCCCGCAACACCGATCTAGGTCTCCGACGGAGACTCTTTACCACGTGATCAGCCGCGTCCAATCACGGCTGATCACGATGTAAACAGGAAAAGCCAGTCATCTGCTTTTCCTCACTGTCAGACGCGAGTAGAGGAGAGCCGATCGGCTGCTCCTCTGACAGGGGGGGTTTGTGCTGATCGATTATCAGCGCAGCCCCCCCGAGGATGCCCACACTGGACCACCAGGGATGCCACTGGACCACCAGGGATACCACCAGGGATGCCCACCACCAGGTATGCCACCCTAGACCACAGGGATGCCATTCTGTGCCCCTAATGGATGCCAATCAGTGCCCACAATGGGCATCACTGATTGGCAGGCATTATTGTTTGGCACTGATTGGCATCCATTAGTAACACATTACAGTACAGTGCCACCTATCAGTGCCCATCTATGCCACCTATCAGTGCCCATCCATGCCACCTATCAGTGCCCATCCATGCCGCCTATCTGTGCCCATCCGTGCCGCCTATCGGTGCCCATCCGTGCCGCCTATCGGTGCCCATCCGTGCCGCCTTATCGGTGCCCATCCGTGCCGCCTTATCGGTGCCCATCAGTGCCGCCTTATCAGTGCCCATCAGTGCCGCCCCATCAGTGCCCATCAGTGAAGGAGAAAACTTACTTATTTACAAAGTTTGTAACTGAAACCAAAAAAATGTTTTTTTTTTCAAAATTTTCGGTCTTTTTTTAGCAGAAAAAAAAAAATCAGAGGTGATCAAATACCACCAAAAGAAAGCTCTATTTGTGGGAACAAAATGATAAAAATTTAGTTTGGGTACAGTGTAGCACAACCGCGCAATTGTCATTCAAATTGCAACAGCGCAGAAAGCTGAAAATTGGTCTGGGCAGTAAGCTGTATAAGTGCCCAGTATGGAAGTGGTTAATGTCACCTAGTGAACTTTCAGTATTCTAATGAGGGAAGTTGTGTCTACATCCCTTTAGAAGTTTTTAACCCTATAGACCAATATCGCTGTTAAATACAGACATAAAGATCTTTGCTAAAATAATTGCGGAATGACTTAAACCATTATTGCCCAGCTGGATCCATAACGATTATGTCGGGTTCATGACAGGGAGGGAGGGAGGGAAGGAATAGTTGCCTTAAATATCAGTTTTTGATACACGAGGTGAGAAAGAACGGAGCCCCAGTCATACTACTGTCGATAAATGCCAAAAAGGCTTTCGACAGAGTGGACTAGGGCTTTATGCTAGGAACCCTAAGACATTTGGGTATTAGGGAACGGATGATGCGATGGATATCTGCATTCTACTATCACCCAACAGCTAAAATAAGAATAAATGGAAGCCTATCCCCCTTACTTGAATTATTTAACGGTACCAATATCAGGGGGGTGAGAATAGGGGACAGGGAGTACAGAGTGGCTGCATATGCAGATGATGTGCTATTCTATATCTCCAAGCCCAGAATACCAATACCAAATGTACTAGAGGAATTGGGCCGATACAGGAAGTTGACAAACTTTAAAATCAACATGTCTAAATCTGAGATCCTGAATATAACCACTCCAAGGGAGGAACAGCAGGCAATTCAACCTAAATTCCCCTTTGTATGGTGTAGAGAGGAACTCGGATACTTAGGAATAAAACTAACCGCATCTTTAGAGACTTTATTTAAGGCAAATTTTATCCGTATGCTCAATAAGGTTAAAGAACAACTAAACTACCTGAGACACAAACCCCTCTCTTGGCTAGGAAGAATAAATGCATTAAAAATGATAATGATAAAAAAAAACACACACCTTGGAAAAGTCCTTTATTAAAAAATAAAAAATAAATAAAAAAAAAAACATTCCAGCGGTGAAATCCAGTGTCCCGCGGCGATCCGATGTCCAGCACTGTCCGTCATTGGCTGAGCCTGAGCGGACCTGATGGGGAACTTCCTCCGCAGTCTATTACATATATAGACCCGCCCCTTCTAAAGTTCCCCATCAGGTCCGCTCAGCCAATGACTCGGTGTAAGGCTGAGGACCTGATGCGGAACATGAGAAGGGGCGGGTCTATACATGTATTACACAGTAAGGGAAGTTCCCCATCAGGTCCGCCCCCTCGGTATGTCAGACCCCGCCTACGTCATTGGCTTGAGCGGACCTGATGGGGAACTTCCTTCACGGTGTAAATTTAAATTACACTGTGAAGGAAGTTCCCCGCTCAGGCCAATGACGTAGGCGCGGTCTGAGTCATTGGCTGAGCGGTCCTGATGGGGAACTTTAGAAGGGGCGGGTCTATACATGTAATAGACTGCGGAGGAAGTTCCCCATCAGGTCCGGTCAGGCTCAGCCAATGACGGACAGCGCTGGACATCGGATCGCTGCGGGACACTGGATTTCACCGCTGGAATGTTTTTTTTTTTTTTTTTTTTTAATAAAGGACTTTTCCAAGGTGTGTGTGTGTTTTTTTTTTACATTTTTTGACACTTTCTTCGTGAAATGGTAGGGGTACAATGTACCCCTTACCAATTCACATAGGGGGGCCCGGGATCTGGGGGTCCCCTTTGTTAAAGGGGTCTTCCAGATTCCGATAAGCCCCCCACCCGCAGACCCCCACAACCACCGGGCAAGGGTTGTGGGGATGAGGCCCTTGTCCCCATCAACATGGGTACATCCTACCCATGTTGAGGGCATGAGGCCTGGTACAGTTCAGGAGGGGGCGCTCTCTCGTCCCCCCCCCCCCCTCTTTTCCTACGGCCTGCCAGGTTGCGTGCTCAGATAATGGTCTGGTATGGATTTTTGGGGGACTCCACGCCATTTTTTTTTTATTTGGGGTGGAGTTCCCCTTAAAATCCATGCCAGATCTGAAGGGCCTGGTATGGATATTTGGGGGAACCGCACGCATTTTTTGTTTTTTATTTGCGGCGGGGTTCCCCTTAATATCTATACCAGACCTGAAGGGCCTGGTAATTGAATTCTGGGGGACCCCCACACTTTTTTTTTTTTTTTTATCAATGACTTTTGTATGTATTGCCGGGAGCCGACAATTCATTAATAGTGAGTTTTAAATGACTTTTTTTCCTTCAAAAATGACATTTTATGCAGGGACAGTTCTAAGCACGGGAAACATTCGCCACTTTATATGCATATCATACACACCCCCTAGGTATGAAATTTAAAGGAATATTTCACTTTTATTTTTTCATTTTAAGCATTATTAAAATCACTGCTCCCGAAAAAACTGCCGTTTTTAAAACTTTTTTTTGCATTGATACATGTCCCCTGGGGCAGGACCAGGGTCCCCAAACACTTTTTATGACAATAACTTGCATATAAGCCTTTATAATTAGCACTTTAGATTTCTCCCATAGACTTTTCGAATTTGCCGCGAACACCCCAGTTAGTTCGCTGTTCGGCGAACGGGCGAACAGGCAATGTTCGAGTCGAACATGAGTTTGACTCGAACTCGAAGCTCATCCCTAGTTCTAAACATGAGCTTGGTCTTTTGCTACAAGAGTGTGAAATAGTGTGTGTGTAAATTCTTAAATATTAATAATACATTTTCTTTCTCAACCTTTCCCTTTAAATAAGCCTTTGAATAAAGCCAACTCGGTCTCTCTTCCACAAGCGTACCTCAGCCTATATCTTTCAACGTTTCTGCGGTAAGGGAGGGCCATGTTATGTTACTTGCCTCCTCCTCAGCATGCTCTAACTGTGTGAATCTTTACAAACGGTGCCACTTCCCCATTGCCAATGCACAGGACACTCATGCCAGACCTTGACAAACAAACTGCTGCCCCAATTCAGCTCTGAACACTGTAGCTCAGGCCAGGCACAACCATGACTGGATTACAGCCAGGCAAGTACTTTGGGTTATGCTTATGGTAGACCTGTGCATGGGGTCAGGTGGACTCTGATGGAGGGGCTGGCATGTTTGCTTATCTGGCTGTTTTGGGGCGCTTTCTAGCTGGCTATTCTATGAGGGGCTTGCCTGCCTACCTGGCTGTTCTATGAAAAGAGTGGGGGACACCTGCCTGTGGAATGAGGTGTGCTATCTGAGGAAGTTTTGCAGCAGGATTGTCTAATGTCAGGTCTAAGCATGAAATGGACAGGGTCCCATTAAACACATTTCTCTCATTTTCTTGTTCTTCTGATGCCTGGAGGGTTCAGTTATCATCAGGAAGGAAAGGCACATACAACATTACAACAAATGTCTGTATCCTTAATGGAGACATTTTTCATCATCCCACAATTTTTTTTTAACAGAGGCTCTAACCCTCCCCCACTCTGAAAAAATCCTGAAGCATTCTGTTTACTATAAACAGCCTTTTGCTTAAAGGCATAGTCTACCTTATGAAAAGTTTTAATAAATGCACTCACTTTAAAAAAAAGTAAATTTATTTATTATTTTTTTTCCTTTGAAGCCCACAGAGATTTACAACTATGATCAGTGTATCACGGGGGCAATGCAAAGGCTCCTGCATTGTTGCAATAGACTATGGTGGCAATGATGCAATGCTGCCATTGTGTGATCTGTGAGTCCCTTTGTAGCGGTGGCAAATGTGACTTATAGTCTGCCCTTCCAGAGATTCCCTGTGAATGGATGACACAGCTGTGTGGGCAGAGCCACATACAGCTGAGATAAATTCAATCAAAACACTTAGGTAAATTGGGAGACAGTTTGAGGGTAGGAAGATGCAACCATGTTTCATTTCACACTCTAAATATGGGTGTAACATGAAACATGGTATGAAACATGGTTTGCAAAAAGCATTGCTGTTGGATAATGTTGGCTAATGCTATTTTATAATGGAAAAAAGCATTGCTGTTTTTGCATTCATTTGCACTAGAGAAAAAATGGTCATGCAAATGGAAGAATTTGGGACAATATGGGAAGCGAATCTGTTTTAAAAAATGATTGCATGGAACTGCTTTCTTTTTCAGATTTTAATGCAACCAGCTCATACTGACATGTTCTGAAATGGCTGCACCATGTTATGTTTGCACAAGAGAAAGTCGGAGCTAATTTTACATACAACCCACATTTCTGCTGCTCAGTGAATTGGAACACGTTTGCTTGTTATTTTCTAGGGTGAAGAAGGTAGTGCTGCTAACTAAACAGTATAGTAACTGGACCATTCCAAGGGAGCACAGCAATCGAACACAGGTGGATATATTCTTAAGCTGCAATGAAACACAATAGTTACACCAAATTTAAAAAGGCTAATTTCATCTTTCAAGAAAATTGCTTATGCAGTCAATGGGTCCCAGTAAGTAAATAAAAACTGTGCAGCTTTAAAAAAATGTTAATCTATATAAGTACTATACCTGTAGGCCAGGTCATTTGCACCCCCTCACCCCTTCCTGAAGGCTGGCCAAAAAACACCCATAGTTAATATTCCATCATCCTGCCTTGTTGTTAGGACACTTCAGCTATTGGGTGATCCCTGAGCATCATAGGAGCTAGCACTTTCCCTTTTTCAAAAACTATCTCATGTGCGGTGCACTCGCTCTCTCTCCCCCTGTCACAGCAGTGACTGACCTTAGTGCTGCTGCAACAGAAGGAGAGAGAGCACACTGCACATGCATGGGGTTCTGAATGAGGAAGAACACTTGCTGCTGTGACCCAGTGGCTGGAGCATCCTAGCAACAAAGCAGGATGGGAGTTTCAGAGCCAGACTTCAGGGAGGGGAGAGGAGGCGCTAATGGCCTACAAGTATGAAAACGACATTGATTAGCATTTCTCAAAGCTGCACAGTTTTTTTTTTTTTTTTTTTTTTTTGACTACTGGGGCTCCTTGACTGCATAGACTTTTTTCTTGAAAAAGTGAACTTAGCCTTTAGGTGATAAAAATTCCCTCATCTGTAGGGATGAGCTTCGTGTTCGAGTCGAACATACGTTCGACTCGAACATCGGCTGTTCGATCGTTCGACGAAGATCGAACGATTTGGGCCGTTCGCGCCAAATTCGAGTGACGCGAACGGCCCACAATGCACTACGCCATCGCAGTGTCATCCAGGCGCTGTGATTGGCCAAGCATGCACTGTGACCCCGCATGCTTGGCCAATCACAGCGCCGGCAGCGAGGAGAGCAATGATTGGCCACAGGCAGGATGCCTGTGGCCAATTATTGCTGAGGGTGTTTAGTACACGCCCCACACTATAAAAGGCCGCCAGCACGGCGGCCTAGTGTAGTGTGTTCCGGAGCAGGGATAGAGCAGCATAGGCAGGGACAGTGACTGTTATTTCTTTCTTGCTTAACCTGGATTCCTTTAGTTTAGGGAAAGAGAAGGATAGGTAGGGAGAGTGTCAGTGTGTTTTGTGCTTGTGCTATAGTGTGCTTAAAAAAAACATTTATTCTAGGGACAGAAAACTGTAGGTAGGGACAGTGTCAGTTTCTTTCACTCTGCAAGTCCTTGTTTCCAGGGACCTGGAAGGACAGTGAGTGAATTGTCCTTGTGCTATATTGTGCTTAAAAAAAACATTTATTCTAGGGACAGAAAACTGTAGGTAGGGAGAGTGTCAGTTTATTTCACTCTGCAAGTCCTTGTTTCCAGGGACCTGTAAGGACAGTGAGTGAATTGTCCTTGTGCTATATTGTGATTAAAAAAAACATTTTTTCTAGGGACAGAAAACTGTAGGTAGGGAGAGTGTTTTTTTTCTTTCACTCTGCAAGTCCTTGTTTCCAGGGACCTGGAAGGACAGTGAGTGAATTGTCCTTGTGCTATATTGTGCTTAAAAAAAACATTTATTCTAGGGACAGAAAACTGTAGGTAGGGAGAGTGTCAGTTTATTTCACTCTGCAAGTCCTTGTTTCCAGGGACCTGTAAGGACAGTGAGTGAATTGTCCTTGTGCTATATTGTGCTTAAAAAAAACATTTATTCTAGGGACAGAAAACTGTAGGTAGGGAGAGTGTCAGTTTATTTCACTCTGCAAGTCCTTGTTTCCAGGGACCTGTAAGGACAGTGAGTGAATTGTCCTTGTGCTATATTGTGATTAAAAAAAACATTTTTTCTAGGGACAGAAAACTGTAGGTAGGGAGAGTGTCAGTTTATTTCACTCTGCAAGTCCTTGTTTCCAGGGACCTGTAAGGACAGTGAGTGAATTGTCCTTGTGCTATATTGTGCTTAAAAAAAACATTTATTCTAGGGACAGAAAACTGTAGGTAGGGAGAGTGTCAGTTTATTTCACTCTGCAAGTCCTTGTTTCCAGGGACCTGGAAGGACAGTGAGTGAATTGTCCTTGTGCTATATTGTGCTTAAAAAAAAACATTTATTCTAGGGACAGAAAACTGTAGGTAGGGAGAGTGTCAGTTTATTTCACTCTGCAAGTCCTTGTTTCCAGGGACCTGTAAGGACAGTGAGTGAATTGTCCTTGTGCTATATTGTGATTAAAAAAAACATTTTTTCTAGGGACAGAAAACTGTAGGTAGGGAGAGTGTTTTTTTTCTTTCACTCTGCAAGTCCTTGTTTCCAGGGACCTGGAAGGACAGTGAGTGAATTCTCCTTGTGCTATATTGTGCTTAAAAAAAACATTTATTCTAGGGACAGAAAACTGTAGGTAGGGAGAGTGTCAGTTTCTTTCACTGTGAAAGTCCTTGTTTCAAGGGACAGAGAAGGACACCTGAAGGTAGCCCTTATTGCTTTTTTCCCATCTCCCTGCAGGCCATCTATTAGAATGTCTGGAAGGCAAACAAGGAGAGGCAGACAGTCAGGAGGCAATAAAAGAGGGCAAGCAGGCTCTGTGTCTGGGGGCAACAGTGCTGGTCGTGGACGCGGTGCATTGTCATCAGCACATGGCCATGGGACACGCTTGTCCTTCTTTTCGGCAGCTGGACATGTTGAGCCACATCATGCCGAAGACTTGGTAGAGTGGATGACCAAGCCCTCCTCCTCCTCCTCATCCTCTCTCACCCAGGCTCAGGGTACTGGAAAAGCAGCTGCCAAAGCGTCGTCTTCCCTGGTATCAATGTCAGACAAATCATCAGTCACTCCTTCCCTAGACCCACCATGTCCTCCTCCTGAGGAGTCCCCCGAACTGTTTGAGCACAGTGTTGGGTACATGCTCCAGGAGGATGCCCAGCGTTTCGAAGGGTCTGATGATGAAACCCAGCTAGAGGAAGGCAGTAGCGTGAGAGCAGACAGAGGGGATGCTCAAGAAGGACACCAATCTGGCAGTCATGTTCCAGCAGCTGCAGCATACTGCCAGATTGGCTCCAGTGATGAGGAGGGAGGGGATGATGAGGTCACTGACTCCACGTGGGTGCCTAATAGGAGAGAGGAGGAGGAGGAGGATGAGGAGGAGGCACATCTCCAACGAGGCAGGATGCCCTTTGGTGGCCAGCGTAAGGGCAGTACACCGACGGAATCACACCGCAGAGCTCCGCCTGTGCAGGGCGCTGCCTCTGCCCGTCATTCAAAAAGTTCTTTGGTGTGGGCCTTTTTTGAGGCTAGTGCATCAGATCGCACAGCTGCTGTTTGCAACATATGTCTCAAGCGTATATCGCGTGGCCAAAACATCAGCCGCTTGGGTACCACATGCCTGACCAGACATATGTTGACCTGCCATGCAGCTCGTTGGCAAGCCTACCTCAAAGACCCACACCAAAGAACAAAGCGGACCTCTCCTTGCACCGCATCAGCTGGGATCTCCAACCCCACTATAACTTCAGTCCTCTCTGAAACATGCACTGAGAGGAATGAAGGTGTAGAATTAGGTGTGTCACAGCCAAGTACTTGCGCCCACTCTGCTAGCAGTACACCGACGTCCGATTCTAGCAGGCAAATTTCCCTGCCCCAGCTGCTGGACCGTCAAAAGAAGTTCACTCCCAGCCATCCACATGCCCAGCGGTTGAATGCTAGCTTGGCTAAATTGCTAGCGCTTCAACTGCTGCCTTTTCAGTTGGTAGACTCGGCCCCCTTCCGTGAGTTTGTGCAATGTGCGGTTCCTCAGTGGCAGGTTCCCAAACGCCACTTTTTCTCACGGAAGGCTATTCCGGCTCTCTACCGGCATGTGGAAGGCAATGTCTTGGCCTCGCTGGACAGGGCGGTCAGCGGTAAGGTGCATATTACCGCTGACTCATGGTCCAGCAGGCATGGACAGGGACGTTACCTTTCTTTCACGGCCCATTGGGTCACTCTTTTGGCAGCTGGGAAGGATTCAGGACAAGGTGCAGTAGTGTTGGAGGTTGTCCCACCGCCACGCCTCCAAAATGCTACTACTGGTTGTGACACACCTCTCTCCTCCACCCCCTCCTCTTCTTCTTCCTCCATGGCCTCTTCCTGTGGTTTGTCCTATGAACCAGCGGTGCTCCGTAGCCGTTCACGGGGCTACGCAAGTACGCAGGCAAAAAGATGCCATGCCATGCTTGCGCTGGTGTGTTTGGGGGACAGAAGCCACACTGGGGCAGAGGTCCTGTCTGCTCTGCAGGGCCAGGCCGAGAGGTGGTTGACGCCACGCCAGCTTAAGCCAGGAATGGTGGTTTGCGACAATGGCACCAACCTCCTCTCCGCCCTCCGACAGGGACAACTGACCCATGTGCCCTGTGTGGCTCACGTCCTTAACCTGGTGGTGCAGCGGTTCTTGGGCAGGTACCCGGGCTTACAGGATGTCCTGAGGCAGGCCAGGAAAGTCTGTGTGCATTTCCGCAGATCTTATAATGCCAGTGCTCGCCTGGCTGAGCTGCAAAAGGAGTTGAACCTGCCCAAGAACCGCCTTATATGTGACATGCCCACCAGGTGGAACTCAACGTTGGCCATGCTGCAGCGGCTGCACACGCAGCAGAGGGCCATCAATGAGTACCTGTGCGACTACGGCACCAGGACAGGGTCAGGGGAGCTTGGTTTTTTTTCTCCACGCCAGTGGGGCATGATCAGGGATGCATGCACTGTCCTGGCACCATTTGAGGAGGCCACGAGGATGGTGAGCAGTGACAGTGCATGCATCAGTGACACTGTACCTCTTGTCCACCTGTTGGAGCACACGCTGCGTGGAATAATGGACAGGGCACTTGAGGCAGAACAGAGGCAGGAAGAGGAGGACTTCCTTGCCTCTCAAGGCCCCCTTTACCCAGACAGTGTTCCTTCTGTCCCACCCATCGCACAGGAAGAGGAGGAGGAGGAGGAGGAGGAGGATTGTGTCAGCATGGAGGTGGAGGCTGGCACTCAGCATCATCAGCAGCAGTCTTTTAGGGATGATTTACAGTCCCAAGAAACCAGTGGACTTGTACGTGGCTGGGAGGAGGTGGCTGCGGATCATGTCGTCCTTAGTGACCCAGAGGACTCCGGAGCGAATGCCTCAGCAAACCTACGCTGCATGGCCTCCCTGATCCTGCAAAGTCTGCGGAAGGATCCTCGTATTCTTCGGATCAAGGAGAGGGA
Organism: Rana muscosa; assembly: GCA_029206835.1. NCBI lineage: Eukaryota > Metazoa > Chordata > Amphibia > Anura > Ranidae > Rana > Rana muscosa. Next base: position 974,645,552 of record CM055118.1, on the reverse strand, counting down.
CCATTACTGGCTGGCCACTCTCCTTGATCCACGGTACAAGGGTAAGGTTGCGGACCTTATGTTACCGTCGCAGAGGGAGCAGAGGATGAGACAACTCCGGGAGGCCTTGCAGAAAGGTCTGTGCAACGCGTTCCCAGAGACTGGGAGGTTGCAAACTCCTGGTCCTGGACAACGAGTTGCTGAGGCTTCGGCCAGTCAAAGAAGGAGCGGTGGGGAAGGTGGCCGTCTGACCGATGCGTTCAGACAATTCTTTAGTCCGCAGCCCCAAAGTATGATCGGTTCCAGCAACCATCGCCAGCGTCTGATAAACATGGTGCAGGAATATCTAGGGGCAAGGTCAGACTTGGACACCTTCCCCACCGAAAATCCTCTGGCTTACTGGGTCTTGAGGATGGATCACTGGCCAGAGCTTGCACAGTATGCAATTGAGCTACTGGCCTGTCCTGCATCCAGCGTTCTTTCGGAACGCACATTCAGTGCTGCTGGAGGATTTGTCACGGATCACAGGGTGCGCCTGTCCACCGACTCGGTTGATCGACTGACTTTCATCAAGATGAACCAGTCTTGGATCACCACCAGCTACCACACACCTGATGCTGATATAACAGACTAATTGATTTTAACATGTCACATCCCTTCAAGACTGATGCTGATGCTGAGTGCCTGTGCTGTTATGTTGACTGGCTATCCTCCTCCTCCGAGTCCTCAATGATACGATTGATGATGATAGCTTGGAAGATCATTTTTGTTTATGGGTGCCGCCACCAGTGCCTAACGCCCAATTTTTCAGCCCCTGTTTAACAGGGGCGTGTAATTACAATTTTTGAAGCAATACTTTGCAACAGGGCTCATTGCTGTGCTCCAAGTACAGTATCTGTGAGGGGTTGCAGTGTTGTGCCACCAGTGCCTAAGGCCCAATTTTTCAGCCCCTGTTCAACAGGGGCATGTAATTACAATTCTTGATCTAATAATTCACAGCAGGGCCCATTGCTGCACCCACCAAGAGTAACTGTCAGGGCTTACAGTGTTGTGGCACCAGCACCACCATCAAAGGCCCAATTTTTACTACCACTGTTCAACAATTATATGTAATTAAAATTCCTGATATAATAGTTGACAGCAGGGCGTTCCAGCACCAACCAAGAGTAACTGTGAGTGCTTACAGTGTTGTGCCAACACCAACAACTAAGGGGCCTATTTCTGCAGAGTATATACGGCAGGTCCCTACTTTCAAACATCCAACTTACAAACGACTCCTACTTGCAAACGCAAGAAGACAACAGGAAGTGAGAGGAAATCTACCACTAGGAAGGAAAATTCTCTCCTGTAAGAATAAATATGGGAGAAAGGTGTCTCCTCTGTACTGATGCTTTATCAGCAATCCTTGTTTCAAGAAAAACACCACATTTCAAAAACAGTTGTCATTGGGACGGAAAGTGAGGTGAAATGTTCTGAACAGGGGCACAGACAGCAAAACAAATGTTACAGGGGTGATAACCCTTACCTATGTTTTCCAAAAAGTTTAAAAATAGATTTTTGGTCTGGAGCTACACTTCAACAATGTACCTGTTCAAAATTACAAACAGATTCTACATAAGAACAAACCTACAGTCCCTGTCTTGTATGCACCGCCTGTATAGGGCTGTTCAGAGTATATAGGGCCTTTTTTATTTTATGTGCGGGGTTCCCCTTAATATCCATACAAGACCCAAAGGGGCTGGTAATGGGCTGGGGTGGGGGGGGGGGGGGTCATGGGGTAGCTATGCCATTTTTCTTAAAGAATTTCATCCATATTACCGGGACCAGACATTACATTAAAGCCGCAAGCAGTTTTAAATGGCTTTTTTTTCCTTTAGAAGTGTCATTTTGTGCAGGGACAGTTCTAAACACGGGAAACACGTGGCACTTCACAGGCATACTTTAGACACCCCCCAGGTACGATATTTAAAGGAATATTTGACTTTTTTTTTTTTCACTTTATGCATCATTAAAATGACTGCTCCCGAAAAACGACCGTTTTTAAAACTTCTTTTTGCAGTGATACATGTCCCCTGGTGCAGAACCCGGGTTCCCAAACCCTTTTTAGGACAATAACATGCATAATAGTTGTTATAATTAGCACTTTAGAATTCGAACGTTCGCATCCATTGTATTTAATAGGGTTCTAATGTTCGTTCGAACTTTCGGTCCGTTCGCGGGTTCTGGTGCGAACCGAACCCGGGGGTGTTCGGCTCATCACTACTCATCTGTACTCCCTCAGCTGTTGGGTACGCTGGAGCTATTATCCGGCTAGGTGTGCCTGATTATGCAAATGTGACTAGAACCAGTAAGCAATGTTGATCAATAGCAGAAGAGTTTAAACCTTTACTTATGTATAGCTAACAATACGTGTCTTGCGGAATGTGTAACTAGATATCAGAATTATCTAATTTCTTTGAAATAAATAATCTTAATTGAGTAACATATCAATTTAACTTAATAATTAACCACCTGTGTTTAATCCACAAAATATGTAGTGTTGTTGAGGGTTGATGACAAGCCAATTATCTAGAGGTATGTCACAAATATTTAGGAAAAAGTATTTTTGAAAACTTCCTTTTTTTATCAGGATGATTCTGGAAGCTAAAATACATCATTACACATTTGTTATTCATTACATATATATAGCATTAATATATTACAGTGTGCATTATAAAGTACATAGATCCATTTTCATCAACCCCTGAGCGTACAGTCTAAACCCATAAATGTATAAATCCATATATGAATTCTCAAGGTGAAAGTTAACCAATACATTTTGAAGCATCCAGGGGCAACCAAGCAAACACAGGGAGTACATATGAACTGCAAGGTATCCAAGTATGGAATTTTTATTGCAAACTTTTATGGACACTTTAAAATACACTATATATCATGGCTGTCCCTCTGGTATTTAGCCAGTGACATATGGTTTATGTGTAGCGGGGTCTTTAAATTCAGGTGTGTAGGTATGGGAGTAATGACCATTTGTATTCGTGGAGGATTGGGCGGTGTAATAATCTCCTTGGCCAGTGGGTTGTTTAGTGACCGCAGGCTCAAGGTAGATTCACTGCCATAGTGCTGTCCCTTTTTGTTCCTTCTCGGAGACGGTACGGCAAGGGCGGGGAACCTGCCGTGGCGTCATGGGAGGGGATAAAAGGGGGAGACGCCCTGGTCACGAGGTCTTGCTCTTCTGGAGGTCGAACATCACGCGCCCAGGCACCTTAGGCCTGGGTGCGGGCGGTTCCAGATTCCGGCTCAGGTGCCCTAGGCCTGACCGGAATGGAGTTGGAGTCCATCCCAGGCACCTTCAGCCTGGGGTGAGGTACTAAACCAGGAGGCCTGGGGCCCAGTGACTTCGACTGGGTCCTGCGAGGGTGGAGAAGTCCGAGAGTCCCTGAAGTGGATGGGGCCCATGTCTGAGGTGAGGAGGCCGGGGAGGTTACCCATTCGGAGAGTCTGGAGCAGCATCAACCCAGTGACGGATGGGCCTCTGTTAACTCCCTTGGAGGGACATCTTCCCCTGATAGGGTCTGCAACGCAGCGAAGGTACTCCTATCTATGTTCTCTTGAGTCGCTGGTAGACTCTCAAGCTCTAAGTCCTTTCAAGCTATGGCTATAGTAACCGCTGGCGAGATCGCAGTGGTTTAGCTGAGAATTAGGATAGTGCCTCGGCCTGCTCATCCCCCTGTATCCAAATGTTAACAAGTCGCAACCAGTTGGCTACTGAAGCACTGTTTATTGTGAGAAATGCAATAAAACAAGAGTTGGACTGTGATCGGTGTGTGGAACTCTGGTTAATGAGAGCAAAGGGAAGTGTTGGCACAACAGGACTTAATCCTTATAGAAGCACATAGGCCCGAGGAAATATCTGGTACTGGCCTTCACCTCACCCACAGTTATGGGGAGGACATGGGCCGTAGCGCATCTCACCCTATCGTGTGACATACCCCTAGACCAAAGAGATGGGGTAAGGTCGCTACATATGTAATGCCAACTAAAAGGTTAAAATAATAGCCAACAACTGAGCTACATGTAGAATTAATTGTGGCTGTGGTTCTTCTCCATTCATGTTCACTATGCCCCATTATTTGAAGGGCTGTTTGTCTCCTGTAGAAGTTGTGGGGCCCTTTACAGAGAGTGGGGAAAGGTTATCCTCAGAGCTTTTTTTCTGCCGAAACGCGGCTGAACGCCTTTCCGGCACCTATGGCAGCCCTCTCTGCTCCGACCTGTCATGTACCACATTAGCCGGTGGAGGAAGTTTTCTGCACAACTTACTTCCTTTACCGGCTTCTCTGCCCATGGGACTGTATAGGAGTACAGGGGATGGGGATGATGGGACTGTATAAGAGTACAGGGGGTGGGGATTATGGGATTGTATAGGAGTAAAGAGGGTGGGGGATGTAGGATTCCAAAGGAGTACAGGCGATTTTGGGATTGTATAGGAGTACTGGGGATGGTGATGGGATTGTATAGGAGTACTGGGGATAGGGATGAAATCAGTGGCAAAGGGATGGTGGTGGGGGGATGGGATCAGTGGCAGAGGGATGATGTGTGTGTACAATAAAGGAGACTCTGGGGACATATCAGGGTTCACTTTAGATGTGGGAGAGTTTTCAGTCTCCCTCTCCTATGTACTGTACACAGGTATGCTCTCTACACAGAGCACTGTGTACATTCCAGAGAACAGACACAGGGAACATGTTACTATGCTCCTTACCATGTCTCCTCTTCTGATATAAAACAGTGCTATGTGTAGAGAGCTCACCTGTGTTCATTTTTGTACATGAGAAGTTTTCAGTGACTCTCCCCCCTCCCCCCATCAGTGACATGAATGAAACATTTAATGAGTGAGGGGAGAGGGGGGGAGGGAGTTCGGAGGACACGGGAAGGAACATAAAAGCCCAGGGGAGAGGTGTTGGAGCCTAGGAGAGGTGTTGGAGCCTTGCAGAGGTGAGCTTGCAGATAACAGCCAGAGAAAGGTGAGGACTTCACTGCTTGTATCACACTCTCTCTGCTTCTGGGTTTTAGCTGGGGACACGCTGTCATGGAAACAGAGGCACATGAAGAATGTGCTCGTACTAGATAGCAGCCTGGGTGTGCACCTCTTCACCTGGCACACCCACATGTCCTCCAGGGGGAGGGAGTGAAGGAGAGGCTGGATTGTGGAGCTGTATCGACCCCCTGGAAACTTTTCAACTGAGAGAGAACCGTTAGAGGCTGATTCTGGACACTTCAAAAGACTATTCTGCAAAAACGAAAGGGCTGAGGAAAGAAAGAAATGCAATGCAGGTATGAGGGTAGCATGTACTACCTATTTTTGCATTCCCATACTTCTCCTTTAACAACGGGGCTGAACTCCATGGGTTGTGACATCACCTGCTGGTTTCCATTGACCTTCTCTTGTCAGTGCTTCCTCCTCTTCCCTGCCACAGCTGCTCGTTGACACAGGGGAGCTAGAGCTTCTGCATCACATCACCAAACCAAAGTAGATAAGAATACAGTATTTACACACATCTTTTTTACCAGCGGGATACAGCATTGGTAGAAGGATGGGGGAAACCGTTTTTAAGCAGGCATGAATGTAGCCTTTACTTCCACTTTAATTGGTATTAAACCCAGAAGAAAATTTGTATTATACTGCAGCTTACCAATTCTTAGATGTGGTGGCTACATTCATTTTCTTTTTTGGGCTTTATTATTTTTATTTTCATCTGGTGATCTGGCCTGTAAATCTGTTGTTTTACAACAGAGCAAGCTTTCCTGCAGATGTAGCAATTAGAATTATCTACTTCCGCAATTTAAGCACTGAAAGTGTGATCTCTAACTGATACAGTTGTGGTGAGATAGCTTAACTTACAGTCTCAGTACCTTGGCAGACAGTGACCCAATCCAAATGACATCTTGAAGATTTTTACAAAGCTTTAATCCAAAAACTTGTGCAGATCCAGGTGAAAAGCAGGTGGGTCAAAAAATCATAGTGCATCTAGCTGCAGCAGAATACAGTACATGTGGTGAATGGAGACTAAAACATGAAGACGAAGAAGGGTGGGAACAACTACAAAGAGCATCCCCTAGCTACAGAGTGAGGTAGGGACAATTTATTAAAGGCAAACAAACAGAAAATGCATGTAACAGAAATGGAGTGTTGAGACAAATTACCACCAACACTGGCCCCTACAATGGTCAGCTTTTATTTATTTCCAAACGGAAAAAAATATTATTGTAACTGTTTATTATGTGTTAGCTGGGGCTTGGTTTCAGTTTGTTAGTGCTTCTAAATCTGCCAGTATATTTAACAGATCCCCCCAGATTACTAATGCTGCTGTCTAAAGGTATCTCTGTTGTTTATTCATCCAGAATACCTACTGTAATATAGGAGAAATGTTACTGGCTAGATCACCATGTGAAAACAGAGGGAAAAAAGCCTAACAAAAGAATATTAATGCAGCCACCACATCCAATGATTGGTAAGCTGCAATATATTCCATTTTTAATTTTGGGCTTTAATACTGCTTTAAACAACAGAGCCATAAATGCAAGCGGAATGCAAAGTACTAAAAGCCCAAAGGATAAGTCTCTTACAATACAACGAGAAATAATAAATGGCCATGCAGCTATAAAATAAATCACTACAAGACACATGCTGTCCATATAAGAGAATGTAGTAGAATGTTTATATTAACACATATACATATATCATACTTTTATAACTAGTCTTACCTCTGTGGCTACACCTCCTTACCTCTTCATTAATTTACAGTATGCACTCTTTACTCCTTGTGATTTTTTATTTTGTTTTTTAATCCTTGTTCCATCCTCTTTCACAGATTATATGAACTTTTTTTAGTTTTTTGGATTTGTAAAGCCTCTGTGAATATATATTGATGAAAAAATTTGATCAGTACAAGTCAGGCTCAGACATAGGGAAGACAGGGCACTTGCCCAGTGGGCCGTGGCCTGTTGATGAATGGGCCACACAGCAGGAGGTAAACCGCCACTCACCTCCCACTATGTGGCTGTGCCTGTGTCTCCCCTGGCTGGCTGCAGGGCTGAGCTTAGTGTCTCTCTCACACACAACTCAGAGCCAGAACTCCATTTGCTGACAACGTTGTCCTATTTTTAAACTACCTGTGTGGTAAATTGTTAGTCCCCTCTTTTTCATTAATCTGTGTGTGTTTTTCAATATAATTAAACTTTTTTGAATCAATCATTGTGTCCTAGTAGTGGTCCTCTTGGGAGAACTATATTCTCTCTTTTTTATTGTTGTTTGGTGAGCAGAGCCCCTTACATCAGAGTTCCCCCTTACACAAGAGTCCACAGTATTCCCACTTACATCAGAGCCCACTCTTAAATCAGGGTTCCCAGAACACCCCTTACATCAGAAGTCCCCTTCACGTCAGAGCCCCCCTTTAATCAGGGTTTCCATCTACATTAGAGTCCACAGAGCTCCCCCTTACAGTGTAAGTGGAAATTCTGTGAACTCTAAGGGGGACTGTGCAGACTCTGACGTAAGGGGGGCTTTGCCGACTCTGATGTATGGGGGGCTCTGTGGATTGTGTAGTAAGGGGGCTCTGTGGATTGTGATGTAAGAGGGGCTCTGTGGACTCTGATGTAAGGGAGACTCTGTGGACTCTTTTGTAAGGGGGTCTCTGTGGATTGTGATGTAAGGAGGGCTCTGCAGACTTTAATGTCAGGGGGGTGTGCAGACTTTGATGTAAGGGAGCAGGGGGGCGGGAGGAACTGGAGCTCTGCACAGTGAGCAGAGTAAAAGAGGACGTTTATTGAAAAATGTGTTACCGGCGCCAAGATGCTTTTTTCTGAAAACAGTTTGCTGCAATTAAATTAACTATGCAACCATATAGGTTGAATGAAAATTATATGAAAAGAAAGTGAATTGCGCTAACTTATATATCAATCCTCTGTCCCTATGTTTATCAAAACAATTTGGGATGTATATCATGTAAACTTTGTGTGCTAAATATTAATGTAATATCCACAAGTGCTATGCCAATCTAGTTAAATTATACGTGCCATCAACAACAAGGATTCCTGTTGCGATTTTAAAGTGCAATGTGCAAAGAAATGTGCAAAACAATATGCAAAAAACAATATGCAAAAAAATGTGCAAAAAAAATGTGCCAAACAACTTATATTATACAATTCATTGAGTCCTTCTAGTATAGTATATGGGAAAAGGGAGGTATACAGCAAATGTATCTCCAATAGTGAAAATAGCTGCAAAAACTAAAAGTCCTATGTGAACAATTGCTGTTATCCCAGGTGACTTGCTGTGCTTTCACCTTCACCATATATGTGCCTACACCGCCAACCAAGTAGAATGGCCACTCCCCCAGATAGCTGATGCAAGCCAGCTTGTGAAGGAACCATAGGGGCACACGTGCGGACCAGACATATAGATCTTCTATACACGGCTGGATCAGCTCAGTGCCAGCTCAAATGCCCTTTTATGTGAGTGGATGACATTTTTTTTAACTTCAATAAACTTTAAAATCGCAGCAGGAATCCTTGTTGTGGATGGCACGTATAATTTAACTAGATTGGCATAGCAATTGTGGATATTATATTAATATTTAGAGCACAAAGTTCACATGATATACATCCCTAATTGTTTTGATAAACATAGGGACTAAAAGAGGACATTGTGATTTTTTTTTTTTTATCCAAAAAAAATGTTTATTGAAGACCATATAAAAGACATACACCGAAGCTACATAAACAATCCGGTACATTTAAAAACAATATAAACCATAAATTTACAGAGTCTGCACATTCAACTTGTATATTTCTTGACCATCTGAGCATGCCCCTTGCCCTGTTCTGTGTTGGGCTGCCAGAGCCCTCAATGAATGCCCAGTCATCAAGCTTATATCCTGTTCAGGTACCCATGCCCAGCAATCTTCCCGTGATCAGATCCACCGGGGCCAGGCCCGGTACATTCAGCCACGGTCCCCATAATCTCTCAAACTTCTGGGTGCTACCCCTATGCTGGTATATTATTTTTTCTTTCCGGAGCATATCTCCCATTATTTAATCCATTCTTTAAGAACAGGAGGGTCCTCCGATATCCAATGGGTCATTATAAGCTTGCGTGCTAGAAACAGAGATCTAATAACAACCACCCTGGTACATTCCTCCCATTCCAGCTCATCCAGTATGTTAAGTAAGCAATGTTTTGGATCTGTAGGCAGCGAGACCTGAAACGCCCTGTCTAGGGTGTCCATCACCCCCTTCCAGTATGGGTGAAGTTTCGAGCATCTCCACAGTAGGTGGATTAGGTCTCCATGGTCTCTCTTGCACCTGGTACACAGTGGAGTGGGCCGCAAGCCCATAGCAAACAATCTGTGGTGGGTATAATACACCCTCAGCAATAAATACAGTTGCGACAATCTATGAGATACATTCAAGGAGCAGGTGGGTACCGCCTGCAGGGCTTCCTCCCACTGATCTCCATCAATCGGGCCCACCTCCCCCTCCCACCTGGCCAACACTCGCAAAGGGTGTCTAGTTAGAAATGTAGCAGGGTCCTAAATTTAGGGGAAGTGTTTGAGTGGTAGTTGTGCTCAAACACCCCAATTGTCAGGGTTCTGTCAACCATTTTTATCCGCAGGGAGAGTATTGGTGTGTAGTTCCCTGTGGCCTGCAGGTGGCGCTGCCATAGTAGGCCAGGGTTGAACCGCTGATACAGTGCTGTGCCTTGTGTGTCCCCTCTCAGCAGCCGTACCGTGGGTGTGGCAGGCTTACTGTGCATGCTGGGAGAGGATATGTGCATGCTGGGAGAGGATATAAGAGGGGCAGACTCTGCCTTTTCGGGGTCAGTCCGTTCTGTCGTGGTCGGGGGTCCTACCCCAGGAGTGTGTTCCTGTCCGCCCTGGGCACCTTGGGCCCAGGGGCGGAGGTCGGTGAATCGGTCCCGGGCACCTTTAGTCCTGGGGCTGCGGCAAAGGCCTGGGACCCAGCACCTTCGGCTTGGGCCCATCAAGGATCGAGGAATCCCAGGGTGCCGCCTTGTGAGGGGACCCGTATCTTAGACGAGGTGGCTGGGGGAGGAACTGTTCCGAGGGACCGGTGAGAAGGCACGGTGAAGGAAGGGTCCCGGTAACTCTCTGGAGGGATGTCTTCTCCTTACATAGAGGCCAAGTTTTGAAGCACCAAGTTCATCAGGTCTGTGGCAGAGACCAAATTCAACCCAGTCTGTGGCAGAGACTGTGAGTCTAAGTTGGAGTACCATTTGGCTGCTATTCCCTTCCTAGGGAGACTATCCATTTGGGCTGAGTCTGCTTGAGAAGCCGAAGCAAGGGTTGTGGGGATGAGGCCCTTGTCCCCATCAATATGGGGACATCCTCCCCATGTTGAGGGCATGTGGCCTGGTACGTTCTCTCGCCCCCCCTCTTTTCCTGCGGCCTGCCAGGTTGCGTGCTCGGATAAAGGGTCTGGTATGGATTTTTGGGGGAACTCCACGCCATTTTTTTTTAAAATTTGGGGTGGAGTTCCCCTTAAAATCCATACCAGACCTGAAGGGTCTAGTATGGATATTTGGGGGGACCCCATGTAATTTTTTTTTAAATTTGATGTAGGGTTCCCCTTAATATCCATACCAGACCTGAAGGGCCTGGTAATTGAATTTGGGGGGACCCCCACGCATTTTTTTTTTTTTTTTTTATCAATGACTTTTCTCTATATTGCCGGGAGCCGACAATTCATTATAGCCGCAAGTGCTTTTAAATTACTTTTTTTCCTTCAGAAATGACATTTTGTGCAGGGACAGTTCTAAGCAAGGGAAACAAGCGCTGCTTTACAGGCATACTATACACTCCCCCCAGGTAAGAAATTTAAAGGAATATTTCACTTTTATTGTGTCACTTTAAGCATTATTAAAAATCACTGCTCCCGGAAAAAAGGCAGTTTTTAAAACTTTTTTTTGCATTGATACATATAACTTGCATATTAGCCTTAATAATTAGCACTTTTGATTTCGAACGTTCGAGTCCATTGTATTTAATAGGGTTCTAAAGTTCACGCAAACTTTAGGTCTGTTCGCAGGTTTTGGTGTCGGGGCATTGTGGAGCACATACAGCAATTGGGGCATGAGGATCATTTTAATCAGATTCACCCTGCCTGTTACCGACAGGCAGAGTGAATTCCACGTCTTGATCCGGTCTCAAAATTTTTGTAGCATCGGGGACATATTCAATCGTCCATAATCACAGATCTTGGGCGTCACCTGGATACCCAATTATCTGAATGAGGCAGTCAGGGGCACTGTAGAGGAGGTTGGGGGAGTCCCTCCGCCATCAATGAGCATCAGGGAGGACTTAGTCCAGTTTATCCGGAGCCCAGAGAATCTACCAAACTCTCCTATGGTGGCCACAGCTCCTGTAAGGGAGCCCTCCACATCCCCGAGTAAAATCATAGTGTCGTCCGCGTAAAGCATTATTTTCTCCTGCTTGTCCCCGTACTTAAACCCCACAATCTCCGGGCTGGCTCTTATCTTAATCGCTAGGGGTTCTATGGCCAATGCGAAGAGCAGGGGTGACAAGGGGCACCCCTGTCGCGTGCCTCTCCCCAAAGTGAAAGTGTGTGCCCGAATGGCCGCCCGTGGACTATGGTATAGCAGGCGTACCCAGGAAATACATGAGTCCCCGAAGCCGAATCTTCTAAGAATTTCCCACAAGTACTCCCACTCAACGCTATCAAAAGCTTTCATAGCGTCCAAGGAAAGCAAGGCCCTCTGCCCTACATTATCCGCCGGGGATTGCATGTTGAGGTACAGTCTCCGCAAATTGACAGCCGTCGATTTGTTAGGCATGAAGCCAACTTGGTCAGGGTGAATAATGCTGGTGATGGCACCATTCAGCCTAATCGCCAGCATTTTGGCTAGTAGTTTAATGTCGCTCTGTAGCAATGATATTGGCCTGTAGGAGCCTGGGTCTATAGGGTCTTTTCCGGGTTTCAATATTAGAACAATATTAGCCGTGGCCATGGAAAAAGGCAACACCTGTTGATCCCTGGCCGCGTTAAACACTGTCAAAAGTTTTGGCAGAAGGATATCCGCATATTGTTTGTACACCTCTATGGGTAGTCCGTCCGCCCCTGGGGCCTTACAATTGGGGAGCGCAGCTAATGCTGTCTGCAGCTCCTCCAAGGTAAAGGGGGCATCCAAGGCCCTCCACTGGTCAGTCGTGAGTTGTGGGAAGTCCATGCATTGTAAGTAGGTCAGAAGCTCCGGCTGGGTAAATTGCTCTGTCAGGAGATAAAGGGTCTCATAAAATCTTGCCAGTTCTGCCAAGATTAGGTCAGGGGAGTTCACTATCTTGCCCTCTGTCGTTTTGATAGCCCCAATAGTGGGGGAATGTTGTTGAGAGTTAGCTATCCTGGCCAACAAGCGCCCCGTGCTCTCCCCCTCCTCAAAAAAAGGCAAATTTAGAGAATTTTTTATTTTTTCTGCAGCCGCTCATAAGCTGATTGAGCCAACTGCCATGCCTCCCTAGCAGAATCTGTTGTGAACAAATGCCTCCTCTAGGGCCGTTACCTGTTTTTCAAGGTCCTCTCTGAGCCCAGAAGAGTTCTTCTTCACCTTATCAATTTCGGAGATAAGCAGCCCCCTCAGATATGCCTGAAAGGCATCCCACTGTGTCACCGGGGAGTCAGCAAAGTCCTGACTATCGAAAAGGTCCCCCATGCTCCGCTCCACCTCATTGTGAGTCAAAAATAGTTTCAGCCAAAAGGCATTACATTTCCGCGGGGCTCTCAGAAGGATGGATGGTGGGGAGACAATCAGAGTGATCACTAAATGTGAGTGATCCGACACACTGCGGGGCTGATATATCATGCCAGAGACGGATGGAAGCATGGCAGGGTTACCCACAGCCAGGTCAATTCTGGACAGCGTCCCTTGAGTTTTGGAGAAGCAAGAGAACTGCTTCTCCAAAGGGTGTTTGAACCTCCATATATCAATCCAACCCACTTCGTTGAGCAGTCTCAGCAATGGAGACTCCCCCGATGCGGCAGCGACCCCAGAGCTGGGGTGTCTGTCCATGGAGGGACTCAACCAGCAGTTAAAGTCACCCACGATCAGTAGGGGGAGATCCAGCCTGCCCTCCAAATAGGCCATCAACTGCCGGAGCACCGCCACCGTAAACAGCGGGGGTATATAATCACAAGCCAATATACAGTACACCTTTCTGCTCCCGAACGGTGAGACGTTTATACCTCTCCATTTTGCAAGCTGTCAAACTCGTGGCATTGTATACTTAATGCAGTGTTTCTCAGCTCCAGTCCTCAAGGCGCCCCAACAGGTCATGTTTTCAGGTTTACCATTATTTTGCACAGATGATTTGATCAGTTTCACTGCCTTAGTAATTACCACAGCCGTTTTATCTGAGGGAAATCCTGAAAACATGACCTGTTGCTGCGCCTTGAGGACTGGAGTTGAGAAACACTGACTTAATGTTATGTGAATGCAATGCATTCTACATAGGTAAGATGAAACAAGAATTTTGGCGTTGCATTGGCAAACATGTTTACAGCATGCAAATTGGCAATCGCTACCTATCCCTAGGCAGACACGTGGTCTTTAAACACAATTACAAAATGCCCAAAATTTCATTAGTAGATTGGAATAAATCCCTTCTTCAATGCGAGCAGAAATGGATTTTCCGGCTACAAGCTACTGCTTACCCAGGCCTGAATGAATCCATTTATTTTTCTCCTTTTATAAAAGGGTTCGTATCGGGAAAAACACAATGACAGGCAATGCGGGAGAAGTGTTCCTAGAAACATGGTGACCTTCCTTTTCTTTCCCACATTGCCTTGCCATCTCCCGGTACTGTACCCAAATAAAACAATCTAGGAAGATCTTGATTTATCTGCTGGGTTTCTTGACAACTTGTATTTTTTGCTTTTTGTCCTTTATTATTAAATTTATTTTTATCGAATAAGGTGTAAACCATCTTGAGCTCCGTCATATCACGAAAGGAGCATAGATTGGTATTTCATTTATTTAATTTACTTTATTTTTTTTTGGGACAATGTTTCTCCAAAAATGTCAGTTTATTGATTTATATTTAACATGTCTGTATTTGTCTAATTATTTTTATCTTGTTATCCCATGGATGTCACTCAGTTTTTGGACGTGCGGGTCTTCTCTGTGGCCGTGCTGCCGGTATCCTTAGCACTGGGTCTTACTCATGGCAGCAGTTATGTGGGGCTTTTGATTCCACCTCTATGCCTCACGGCAGGCAGGGGGGCTATTTTTATGAGCCTGTGTCTCGGTTTCCTGCCCGTGCTCCCAGGTAGCCATCATCCTTTTGGCCACCAGGGGGAGTGTCCAGTCTTCCCGGCGGCGTCCCGCGATCACTGTGGACTGAGCCTGCTCCGGTGCGCGTGGAGCGTGGTGACGTCACGGCGTCTCCTGACGGCGACAGTGTCTGTGGATGCCGGTGTACTGCCGAGCATTGCCCCCCAGCAGATTCTGCCCGCTCTGTACTGCGCAGGCGCGGTGCTTTTTCCGAAAATAGCCGAACATGTAGAGCTGAGAGTCAGCTCTACATGGCGCCTGCGCACACCAAACTGTGCTACACTGCTGACATCCAGGCTCTTTCTTTACCATCCCCGTGGACATGGAGGATGTTAAAAAAGAGCCAGGAGGCCGAGCGAGCGTAGCGAGCCGTCCGAGCGAAGTGAGGCCGACTGGCCACTTACATCTAGGTCCACGCAGGCGCCGTGTAGAGCCGACTCTCAGCTCTACACGTTCGGCTATTTTCGGAAGCTCATTGACGTTCGTACTGCGCAAGCGCCGCGCCTGCGCAGTACAGTTGGGGGCAGAATCCGCCTGGGGGACGTTTGTCGGCAGATCACCGGGGACCTCGGTCATTCTGGAGCGCAGGGGAGGCCGCGCAACGGCCGCCATTATGGCGGCCCTTGGCGTCCCCACGCGCTGTTTTGTGATGGGGGGTTGGGTGTGCGGTGGGGTGTGTGGGGGCCTGGTGATGGGCTGCGGTGTGGGCTTTTCCATGGCCGGTGGGGGGAGGGAGGTGGGGCGGAGCCACCTGGTACACACACCACATCGTTTGCTTGGCCCCTATATAATAGACAGCCCCAGGGGATAGCCTCATTCAGAGCCCTCATGGTGTTTTGAACGGAGGTACACGCATACTGCTGGCCCAGAACTGTAAGTAAATAGCCTGACCATAGATATGGTTTCTTAATATGGACCCATACCTCTGTTTTTATAACTAATACGCCTATCTTCTTTATATTTAGTATATGTTTGCAGGCATTTTGAACTGCATCTCCACGTTATGGGAACCTCTCTTGAATCCCTACATATCATGCAATCAGCTTGTTGAGCTATATGTGTCTTCACCTCGATAGTTTAGGTAAAATTCCTCTTTTTAATTTCAATATTCCTTCTTTTGCACACATCCCCCCACTCCTTGATGCCCCCACAACATATTTTTTTCTTTCCCTTCATCTATATTTTTTTACATTCCTCCTAATGTTGGTACACTTTCACATCCTCACTTACACAGCCATCCCCCATCCCTTCCCCCCTACCGCACATTTCATTATACACTCCTTCACATAACATTCACATGTTCAACCCACCATGCACATTCTTTTGTCACACTATATTCATTCATTTTTTCATCTTATCACACACTTAACATGTTTCACATTTTTACTGTTTTTTTTCATCTTTTTTTTTTTCAACATTTATTTTCACTACATGCAACAACATTTTTCCTCTCTTTTTTGCACCTGTTTTTGTTTCTTCTTTTTCACATCCACACACTATTCTTTCCTTTCTCACATTGGTCCCTACTAGTTCACATGTTCCACCTATACCTGCACACCTTCCCCAACATTGCTCTCTTCTTTCTTACTTTTGTTTTTCTCCTCACTGCCCCCCCTTCACTTCCCTTCTCTATGGGGTCACCCCTATTATGTAGATGACTCTTTTTGGATTATTATTTTTTTATTATATACAATTTTTATATTTTTTACAGGGTCACTCTCGATTTGTTTGGTGTGCCTCCTTTTGGCTGGCCTGATCCCTCTGTCCTTCCCTTCTTCTCCGCTCTCTCCTGTATTTGCCCGCTCCGGGCTGCCCCTCGCCCTCCCCCCTGCCTGCGCCTCCCCTCCCCCCTGCCTTCTCAGTGGTGCGGGGTCGTGGGTCATGACCTCTCATAGGCCTGGGGGTGGTCTCTTTCTTTGCTCCACAGTCTGGTCCATGATACCATCCTGATCTCCTCCTTTTGCTTGTCTGGGAGAGTTTTGCTCCTGACGGCAGGGCCACTACCTGACCACCAGTCCTGGCTGTTGACATCCATCTGGGTATGACCATCTTATTGACCCCACATCTCTCCATAAAGAGGACCTGTCACACACCATTCCTATTACAAGGGATGTTTACATTCCTTGTAATAGGAATAAAAGTGATCAATTTTTTTTTTTAAAAGTGTAAAAATAAAAAAAATTAAGTAAAATAAAAAAATATATATTAAAACGCCCCTGTCCCCGGTAGCTTGCGATCAGAAGCGAACGCACACGTAAGTCCCGCACACATATGTAAACGCCGTTCAAACATATGTGAGGTATCGCTGCCTGCGATAGAGCGCATGCAACAATTCTAGCACTAGACCTCCTCTGTAACTCTAACCTGGTAACCTGTAAAAAATTTCAAAGCGTCGCCTATGGAGATTTTTAAGTACCAAAGTTTGGCGCCATTCCATGAGTGTGCGCAATTTTAAAGCGTGACATGTTAGGTATTTATTTACTCGGCGTAACATCATCTTTCATATTTTACAAAAAAATTGGGCTAACTTTACTGTTTTGTTATTTTTTAATTCATGAAACGTTTGAAAAATGATTGCGCAAATACTGTGCAAGAAAAAAAGTTGCAATGACCGTCATTTTATTCCCTAGGATGTCTGCTAAAAAAACATAGATAATGTTTGGGGGTTCTGAGTAATTTTCTAGCAAAAGAATGATGATTTGTACATGTAGGAGAGAAGTGCCAGAATAGGCCCAGTATTGAGGTGGTAAAAAAAGCCTGGTGTTGAAGTGGTTAATGGGGGGTGGAACACCAACACAGTGTCTAGAAAGGTGTGTAAGAGATCTGGGGTTCTGCAGGTAGGTAGACTCAGGGGTCTCCCTCCGCAAAAGTGCACAAGAGACAAATGTAGTAAGGGCAATCTCCATTTAAGGGGTGCAAGTCTAGGGCAGACGTCAAGAACTCTGGTAATATACCTGAGCTTCCCATCTTTTGTCCTGGTTATTACTAAGCTGTAGGATCCTCATTCCTTGACGTTTTTTCTGATCTCCTTCAAATTTTTGTTTTATGTTTAGTTTTTTTTTCTCTTTTCTGTTTTTTGTTTGTTGTTTTCCGCATACATTGATGATTTGGAATATACGATATTTACTGACTTTTGATTGTATGCTTTCTTTATTCCAATAAAAAACATTTGTAATCATAAAGAACTCCGGTAATATCCAGGATTGCGGAGTCACAGTTCCAGAATGCAATAGCAGGTGTGCATAGCTCTCGGTATAGGTTCAGTAAGTGCAAAAAAACAAAGAACCAGGCCAACAACAGGATGAGCCCTTGTATGTAGTCTGAAAACAAAATACAGCACGATGGTCTTGAAAAAACATAAGTCCGGGCCGCCAACAGAGCAGGCCACACAGCTCCAACAAGGAGCAGAAACAAGTAAGGCACATTTGTTCTACCGCTCTTGTAGAGAAATCACATTTTTCTAGCAACTTTACATACAAATATATTGTCTCCCAGCAGAACAAAATAAAGATGAACACATGGTGAGCTTGCCACAGAGGAACTTGCAGGTGGTGCAGTAGAAATACAGCGTAGTGCCTTGTATCAACAGCCATCAGGTTAATCACCTTCCCCCTCACTATCGCAGTGACGTAAGGCCTGTTTATTACGATCCAGGCATAGTGCAGCATCTTGGGCTGATTCAAATAAGTGGGTTTGCCGATTGGCAGTAACTCTCAGCTTGGCGGGGTATAACATGGTGTAAGGTAGTTGTAATGCCCGTAGGCGCCTCTTTACATCAGAGAACTTGGCACTGCGTCGCTGCACCTCCACGGAGAAGTCCAGGTAGAAGGACACCCGGACTCCATTCACCTGGACATTGGCCTTCTCCCTGGCATGTCTCAGCACCGCCTCCCTGTCCCTATAGTGTAGGAGACAAGCAAGGATGGGTCTAGGGGCGGCCCCAGGCTGTGGTGGGCGGCCTGGCATGCGGTGAGCCCTTTCTACCATATAGAATGGGGAAAAGGCCTCCTTTCCGAAAACGTCCTGCAGCCACCCTTCAACAAAGGCGGTGGGGTCCCGGCCCTCAGCTTTCTCTGGGAACCCCACTATGCGCACTTTGTTCCGCCTCAAACGGTTCTCCATGTCATCAGCTCTGTTGTTAGTGTCTCTGGCTAGCTGATGTGCAACATGGGCCTCCCGAGCAACTGGGGTCAGCTTATCTTCAACCTCACTCACCCGGCTTTCCACCGCTGTTGTGAGTTCACGGATTTTTTGTAAATCCTGTCTCAGCAGGGATACATCCTCTCTCAGTCCCCCAAACTGCTCTTTAAGGGTATTCACTGAAGCGGTGCAAACGTGCACCGCCCTGAGTATGTCAGCCAGGGTCGGTTGCCATGTCTGTGTGCTGGGGGAGAGACTGCTCCACTGTACTGGCCTGTTCTCCATGGCTCTCTGCCTCTCCAGCAGACTGCTCCTGTGAGGCCTGTGCTGCCGTGTCTGACTGCTCTGCGGCCCCCCCTCAGTCTGATCTTGGGGACCCCCAGCTTTTGGGTATAGTAAGTCATGTCCCTAGGGTAGTCCTTACCCTGAGCCTTTGCTGTCTGCTTGCTGGTCCCCTTCTTGTACTTCTCCGCACCGTATGGCGTGCGCTGAGCCAGGGCCGCGGCGGCGCCATCTTGGAATCCGGGCCCCATGTAATCATCCTTTTTCGCCATTCCGCGGGTGCATTGAGCCGGCGGGTGGACCGGGAGGGTGACCGGGTTGGTAGCCAGCGGGATAGCCGTCGGATTACTGCCGGGAGAGGATCAGTAGACTGTGCCGTGGAGGTGCTATGAGACACACGTCTTCTCACATGCCGGTCTTGGCCACGCCCCCCTGAGGACATTGTGATTAAGAGAAAAGGGAGGTAGGACATGATTGCTAGGGACACTGTAATTTAAAGAGGCACTGTGATAAAAAGAGGGATGCACTTTAAAGGGGCACTGTAATCCTGTATAATAATAATAATAATAATAATAATAATGACAGTGCCCCTTTACAATGCAGTCCTCTTTATATCACAGTGCCCCTTTACATTACAATGTGGAGGACCGACTCTATGAATGTCCCGTCACCAACTGCCCCCGTGAACGCCTAAACCAGGGCTGGCCATCCTCCTGCTCTACGATAGGGGGTTCCCGACCCACCATCCCCGAGCATCAGTGTGAAGAATGTAGCTGACGCAAGAGGAAGCAGAGCTGATGCTTCCTGTATCACTCGTCACAGGCAGAGTGATACCAAATGTACTCTGCCTGTGACAGGAATCATACAGGAAACATCGTCTCTGCTCTCTACTGCAGCCACGTGCTTCCTCCAGCAATGGCTCCTGTCACACTGATGCACAGAGATGGCGGGTCGGGAACGAGCCAGCAATATCCACCAACAGTACCCACCAACAGTACCCACTAGCAGTACCAGCCAGCAGTACCCACTAGCAGTACCCACCAACAGTACCAGCCAGCAGTACCAGCCCTGGAGGACAGACAGCAGCAGCCACCAGCCATAACCACATGGGGGACAGCAGCAGCCAGCGATCACTGCAGGAATCTTGAGAAAGAAGTGACGATTGAGGTCAGTTGAGGTGCAGGTACCACAGTACATCGGTGCGAAAGCAGCCTTAGGCCACTTTCACACGATCAGTCTGATCGGGTCCGCCAATCTGTTTTTCAGGCGGATCCCATCGGATCCTCCATTCACCTCTTTAGAGTGGCAGATGTAAGTGGACATGTGTCCTTTTACACCCACATATCTCCAATCCGACCGACTTAAAAAAACAGAATGGGAACTGTCTCTTTCTGTCTGGGCAGATCGGATCGGAGTGCCCATAGAGTAGAGCGTGCTGTGTCCATTTCTGCTCTGCATATGCAGAGTGGACACGGACTTGTCATCTGCCCGCTCATTGTGGCCCGTAACCAGTTACCAAGACTCTAAAGTGGCCCTCACTCTTCAAAAGGTTGGGCACCTCTTGCCTAAACCCTCCCGGTCCCTGGAAAATATGGCTGCTCAGTCTAAAATGCCTGGACCTATTTTTTGTCCCAGTCCAGGCCTGGTACAAGTGAAAGCTTATGCTGAAAAAAAGCTTTTAATGAAAAAAGTATCAGGTACAGCTCCTGGATGAATAAAATACCATTCCTTCACCATAAATAATCCTTACCATTTGCTTTTAGCAAGTGAAAACATTTCCAATGTTGTCAACTGTGTTATCAAAAAACATTTTGGACTCTATGGAGTCCATTTAAAAAGCATAGACACATATATTAAGCATAATTATAAAGCATGCCACAGAAAAAATACCTTTCTATATGCGGAGGCACTAAAGAGATAGAGAAGTATGGGCATTATTTTTTTGGGAGAATCATACTTACCAAGGTGGATGCAGCATCGGACTGTTCCCCACTGGCACTAAAACGGAGAACCGAGCAATCAAACACCACTGATCTCTCTGTTCTCAGGGCTCCCTGAGCAGAGAGGTGGTGACTGTCAGTCTGCTCTCCCCCCCCCCCCCCCTCGCTCACTGAAACGCTGTGCTGTGGAGGGGGGCGGGAGAGGGAGCTCCTGAATCAGGCTCTCAGTGGCTCACTGGGAGGCTGAGATGGATGCCGGCCCAGGCATGTGGGCGGATCCCAATTTTCATACTAGCATACTAGCTCATTATGCCTTTGTCTAGCAGGTTTTTTTTGTTTTGTTTTAGTTAGTGGGTTTACAACCACTTTAAAAATGACAGCTAGGCAGTCCACAGAGTAAAAAAATATAAGTGTTGTAGTTTATGGCATCAATAATTCCTAGGAATCATGTGAATATAGAAGACAGCCACCACCAACTTTGAGAAGGCTTACCGGAATATATGGACTCAGAAAGGCATATGCCCAATGAGTCACCAAAGCTTATGGTGTACAAACACAGATGGGATGAACATCTACGGCTTTAACTTCTGGCCAGAATGGGTGGTGGTCCCTCGAATGGCTTGAATATAAATAACAGGACACTCTGGTAGTCTCAAACAAAGTGTGGACCAAGGCTTCCCGATACTTTCACACGGTATGACCAAAAAATGAAACAAATGCTCCACATAGTGTAAAACCGTAAGTATGCAGGATTTATTAAAAGAAGTAGGAGTGTTAGTTTAACGCAATGGCATCAGCAATGGGACAAGCCTAGGTGATGCAGCGCTCCTGTTTTCAGCTTACCGCTGCACAATTTTATAATTATTTATTCAAATTTGTATTTTGCTGTGCTGGCTGCTGTATTTAATTTAGGGCGTCAGAGCGGTATTCTTTTTATCTTTATAAAACATGCCTGGATAATGACCACGGGCAAGGCCACAGTCTCCACCAGGGGCGCATGCGTCAGGGTGACAATGCAAGAGAACAGTTGGGAGACAGGGACACCACACAACAGAATGCAGTGGCGGTGCGTCCATGAATCTGTCTATGGTCGCCGCTGCCACCCCCTATTCAGGCGCCCGGCCCCTATCAGGCGTCCAATCATAGCAGAGGACGGGAAGAGAGGACGGGAGAAGACGTCAAGGAGCGTGGAGGACATCGCCGCCGTGACCCGCTGCCCCACCGAGACAGGTAAGTGCCGGGTGGGTGGGGGATGCACAATGGCAGCATTTGATGGGCACAGTAGCGGCAATTGATGGGCACACTGGCAGCAATTGATGGGCACAGTAGCGGCAATTGATGGGCACACTGGCAGCAATTGATGGGCACAATCTTAGCAATTGATGGGCACACTGGCAGCAATTGATGGGCACAGTAAGAGAAAGAGAGATACCGCTCCAGGTGGGTGCAATCCGGCAATCAATGTCTTCTCGGATACCAAGGGTGCAGGCAATGCATGTAGCAAGAAATAGGATGAATATGTGGACAGCCGCACTCCAAAAAACCCATTAAGGTAGCCTTTATTTAAAAATTGCAAAGCACTACAAGTCACAGCAGACAAAAAGGGGATACAACTGACATGTTTCGCACTGGGAACTAGTGCTTAGTCATAGCTTGACTAAGCACTAGTTCCCAGTGCGAAACATGTCAGTTGTACCCCCTTTTTGTCTGCTGTGACTTGTAGTGCTTTGCAATTTTTAAATAAAGGCTACTTTAATGGTTTTTTGGAGTGCGGCTGTCCACATATTCATCCTATTTCTTGATGGGCACAGTGTCAGCAATTGATGGGCACAGTGTCAGCAATTGATGGGCACAGTGTCAGCAATTGATGGGCACAGTGTCAGCAATTGATGGGCACACTGGCAGCAATTGATGGGCACAGTAGTGGCAATTGATGAGCACACTGGCAGCAATTGATGGTCACAGTAGCGGCAATTGATGGACACAGTGTCAGCAATTGATGGGCACAGTACTGGCAATTGATGGGCATATGGCAGCAATTGATGGGCACAGTGTCAGCAATTGATGGGCACAATAGTGGCAATTGATGAGCACACTGGCAGCAATTGATGGACACCGTGTCAGCAATTGATGGGCACTCTGGCAGCAATTGATGGGCACTCTGGCAGCAATTGATGGGCACAGTAGCGGCAATTGATGGGCACACTGGCAGCAATTGATGGGCCAGGGTCAGCAATTGATGGGCACACTGGCAGCAATTGATGGGCACAGTACTGGCAATTTATGGGCACAGTGTCAGCAATTGATGGGCACACTGGCAGCAATTGATGGGCACAGTAGTGGCAATTTATGAGCACACTGGCAGCAATTGATGGGCACAGTGTCAGCAATTGATGGGCACACTGGCAGCAATTGATGGGCACACTGGCAGCAATTGATGGGCACACTGGCAGCAATTGATGGGCACAGTAGCGGCAATTGATGGGCACACTGGCAGCAATTGATGGGCCAGTGTCAGCAATTGATGGGCACAGTGTCAGCAATTGATGGGCACACTGGCAGCAATTGATGGGCACAGTAGTGGCAATTGATGAGCACACTGGCAGCAATTGATGGTCACAGTAGCGGCAATTGATGGACACAGTGTCAGCAATTGATGGGCACAGTACTGGCAATTGATGGGCATATGGCAGCAATTGATGGGCACAATAGTGGCAATTGATGAGCACACTGGCAGCAATTGATGGACACCGTGTCGGCAATTGATGGACACCGTGTCAGCAATTGATGGACACTCTGGCAGCAATTGATGGGCACACTGGCAGCAATTGATGGGCACAGTAGCGGCAATTGATGGGCACACTGGCAGCAATTGATGGGCCAGGGTCAGCAATTGATGGGCACAGTACTGGCAATTGATGGGCACAGTACTGGCAATTGATGGGCACAGTGTCAGCAATTGATGGGCACAGTGTCAGCAATTGATGGGCACACGGGCAGCAATTGATGGGCACAGTAGCGGCAATTGATGGGCACACTGGCAGCAATTGATGGGCCAGGGTCAGAAATTGATGGGCACACTGGCAGCAATTGATGGGCACAGTACTGGCAATTTATGGGCACAGTGTCAGCAATTGATGGGCACACTGGCAGCAATTGATGGGCACAGTAGTGGCAATTTATGAGCACACTGGCAGCAATTGATGGTCACAGTAGCGGCAATTGATGGACACACTGGCAGAAATGGGCACAGTACTGGCAATTGATGGGCATATGGCAGCAATTGATGGGCACAGTGTCAGCAATTGATGGGCACTCTGGCAGCAATTGATGGGCACAGTAGTGGCAATTGATGGGCACACTGGCAGCAATTGATGGGCACACTGGCAGCAATTGATGGGCACACTGGCAGCAATTGATGGGCACATTGACAGCAATTGATGAGCACATTGACAGCAATTGATGAGCACATTGACAGCAATTGATGGGCACAATGGCAGCAATTGATGGGCACAGTGGCGGCAATTGATGGGCACAGTGGCGGCAATTGATGGGCACAGTGGCGGCAATTGGGCACAGTGGCGGCAATTGGGCACAGTGGCAGCAATTGGGCACAGTGGCAGCAATTGATGGGCACAGTGGCTGCAATTGATGGGCACAGTGGCTGCGTTTGATGGCACAGTGGCTGCGTTTGATGGCACAGTGGCTGCGTTTGATGGGCACAGTGGCTGCGTTTGATGGATGAAAAATTTCGACCACCAGCCGCCACTGACAGAATGTGCCTGAATAAGGGCCTTTATAGCAAGATTACCAGTTAGAATGTATATTTAAACAAATTAAATTATATTAACATGTTTATTATATGGAATTTAAATGATTTGGTTTATATCTACTTTGTCCCTGTATTTTAAGATAAACATTGTGTACAATTTTAACAAGTGCCAGCATGGCACCTGATACTGATCAGTAGGGATAAGCCCGATGTTCGACTCGAACGTAAGTTTGAGTCGAACATTGGGTGTTCGCCTGTTCGCCGAATAGCAATTTGGGGTGTTCGCGGCAAATTTGAAAGCCGTGGAACACCCTTTAAAAGTCTATGGGAGAAATCAAAAGTGCTAATTTTAAAGGTTAATATGCAAGTTATTGTCATAAAAAGTGTTTGGGGACCTGGGTTCTGCCCCAGGGGACATGTATCAATGCAAAAAAAAGTTTTAAAAACTGCAGTTTTTTCGGGAGCAGTGATTTTAATAATGCTTAAAGTGAAACAATAAAAGTGAAATATTCCTTTAACCACTTCTCCACCAAGGACGTCATATGACGTCCTTGACTTTGAGGGGGGGGGGGGTATCTGAATAATGCCTGCAGCTACAGGCATCATTCAGATATCATTCTGTCATGCCGGCGATTCTGCGCACCATAAGAACGATCATAGCGGCAGTTCCACCGCTTGATCATTCTTATAGGCGGCAGGAGGGGACATCCCCCCCCCTCCCGCCACCATCTGGTGCTTCTCCGGGCACTCCCGTGCCATCCGGGGCCCGGAGAACGAATTGGCCGGCGTCTCATGAGGATCATAAAGATCTCTATGACCGTCGGAGTACCGGGCGCAACGTTGTGACGTCACGCCCGGTACCCGGAAGTAGGAAGTTGACAAAGCCGCAATTGCGGCTGTCAGCATGAGATCAGTGATTTTTTTTTCACCGATCTCATGCTTTCCAGCCTGGAGGAGAGATGTGGGGTCTTATTGACCCCGCATCTCTCCATAAAGAGGACCTGTCACAATGATTCCTATTACAAGGGATGTTTACATTCCTTGTAATAGGAATAAAAGTGATCAAAAAAAAATGTAAAAAAAGTGTCAAAATAAAAGAAATTCAGTAAAAAAAAAAAGGAAAACGCCCCTGTCTCCGGTAGCTCACGCTCAGAAGTGAACACGAATGTAAGTCCCACCCACATATGTAAACACCGTCCAAACCCCACATGTGAGGTATCGCCGCGTGCGGTATAGTGCGAGCAACAATTTTAGCACTAGACCTCCTCTGTATCTCGAAAATAGCAACCTGGATTTTTTTTTAAAGCGTTGCCTATGGAAATTTTTAAGTACCGAAGTTTGACGTCATTCCATGAGTGTGCGCAATTTTAAAGCTTGACATGTTAGGTATCTATTTACTTGGCGTAACAGCATCTTTCACATTATACAAAAAAATTGGGCTAACTTTACTGTTTTGTTATTTTTTAATTCGTGAAACCATTTTTTTTCCCAAAAAAAGGCGTTTGAAAAATGATTGCGCAAATACCGTGCAAGATAAAAAGTTGCAATGACTGCCATTTTATTCCCTAGGGTGTCTGCTAAAAAAAAAATATATAATGTTTGGGGGTTATGATTAAGTTTCTAGCAAACAAATTATGATTTTTACATGAAGGAGAGAAGTGACAGAATAGGCCCGGTGGAGAAGTGGTTAAATTTCGTACCTGGGGGGTGTCTATAGAATGCTTGTAAAGTGGTGCATGTTTCCCGTGTTTAGAGCAGTCCCTGCACAAAATGTAATTTCTAAAGGAAAAAAAGTCATTTAAAACTACTTGCGGCTATAATGAATTGTCGGGTCCCGGCAATACAGATAAGTCATTGAAAAAAACATGGGTTCCCCCCCAGTCCATTACCAGGCCCTTTGGGTCTGGTATGAATATTAGGGGAGCCCCGAACCAAAATTAAAAACAAATTGGCGTGGGGGTCCCCCAAATTCAATACCATTCCCTTCAGGTCTGGTATGGATATTAAGGGGAACTCTGCGCCAATTGAAAAAAAAAATGGTGTAGGGTCCTACTCAAAACCCATTTAAGGGGAACTACTCAAAATGGAGTTTAAGGGGAACCCCGCACCCAAAAAAATAGCGTGGGGTTCCCCCCAAAAACCCATACCAGACCCTTATCCGAGCACGCAACCTGGCAGGCCGCAGGAAAAGAGGGGGGACGAGAGAGCGTCCCCCTCCTGAACCATACCAGGCCACATGCCCTCAACATTAGGAGGATGTCCCAATGTTGATGGGGACAAGGGCCTCATCCCCACAACCCTTGCTCGGTGGGAGTCTGCGGGCGGGGGGTTTATCGGAATCTGGAAGCCCCCTTTAACAAAGGGGACCCCCATATCCTGCTCCCCCTATGTGAATTGGTAACGGGGTACATTGTACCCCTACCATTTCACACAAAAATGGTAAAAAAAAACAGACACAGCTTGGGACAAGTCCTTTAATAAAAAAGAAAAAAAAATATTCCAGCGGTGTAATCCTTCCTCGTCCCGGGATACGGAAAAAACACGCCGCCACGTCCATGGGAGGCGGACGCCGAATGACGCGAGACCCGCCGTGACATATCTTATATAGCCGAGGGCGGGGCCAACCGTGACGTGCGTGGGTGGCCCCACCCCCTCTGATGCAATGGGGAAATGCTGCGGTGTTACCCAGTGACATGTCCGGGTGACCCCGCCCCCCTCTGATGCAACGGACCTGAAGGGCCTGGTATGGAATTTGGGGGGACCCCCACGCATTTTTTTTTTATTTTGGTTCGGGGTTGCCCTTAATATTCATACCAGACCCAAAGGGCCTGGTAATGGACTGGGGGGGAACCCATGCCATTTTTTTCAATGACTTTTATCTGTATTGCCAGGACCGGACAATTCATTATAGCCGCGAGTAGTTTTAAATGACTTTTTTCCTTTAGAAATTACATTTTGTGCAGGGACTGTTCTAAACACGGGAAACATGCGCTAATTTACAGGCATACTATAGACACCCCCCAGGTATGAAATTTATAGGAATATTTCACTTTTATTGTTTCACTTTAAGCATTATTAAAATCACTGCTCCTGAAAAAACGTCAACTTTTTTTTGCATTGATACATGTCCCCTGGGGCAGGACCCAGGTCCCGAAACACTTTTTATGACAATAACTTGCATATTAACCTTTAAAATTAGCACTTTTGATTTTCCACGTTCGTGTCCCATAGACTTTAATGGTGTTCGCGTGTTCGAACAAATTTTTTGCCTGTTCGCATGTTCTGCTGCGTACCGAACCGGGGGGTGTTCGGCTCATCCTTACTGATCAGTATGGGACCTGCAATGACAGCTGACCATACAGTTGGTAATAAGCCTTAGATGAGGTATTTGCCACAGTTGCAAATTTTATCAAATCCTGCAATGCCCCACTTCACAGATCTTAAAATTACACTTTAATCTTTGTGCTTAGCAAGATCCAGCACATTATACTGTACATTAAACCTTCTCCTTTTTTTAAGACCTCTAATAATTAGTGTGATGCCTGGCAGAATGGAAAAGATTTCCCAGCAAAGATTTTATTTGCAGTTCTGGGTTACTGTCACCACTGTGATACATTAGGAAAAATGCACTCATCCTGTGCTGAGGGACATATTAAAGGTATGTAGTGTTCTGAATCCTCAAGAACAAAATGGGCTTTTGGGGTTTTCATATATTTGTTTTTGCCTGGGTTATTTCAATAAAGTAACTTCAATTAAGTGGCACTTCCGCTCTGCATGTCAGTAGTTGCACAAAATGAAAATCTACAGCAAACTACTCTGCAAAACACCAATCAGACTATAGACGACCTTGTTTCCCCCCCCCCCCCCCCCATTTACCTTTCCTTCCTCTCTGTAACATGCACTCTTTACTTCTCCTCACAGTTGTGTCCTCTGTTGATAAACTCTGTTTCCTTCTCTTCTCCTCCCCACAGCCTGTATATATCACCCTCACTGCGGGACATTCATTCACATTTTTTTCCCCTCCCATTAAAGTTGTTGAGCGCGGGGGCGGGGGGGGGGTGCCGCGACAAGGCAGAGGTTAGCATTTTAGGTCTAATCTGAGTTGTTGAGTGGGGGGGGGGGTGGATGCTGCCGCGAGACGGAGGTTTTTTTTTTTTAATTAACGACCGATAGCGGTGTGCTGACTTACCGCTGCCTGCATGTCTTTCGATCCTCCTTCTATTGCGGGAAATTAGATCCTCTCGCGGGACTTCAGGAAGTTAGTGTCCACGTGGGCAGTTCCCGCAGAATCCGTGCGTGTTGAGAGGTATGCATTTGTCCTCTCCTTATTACTGCACTCATCACCTCTTCCTAATTCTAAACCAACATGCTAATAAAACCCCCAGGATGCTGAGGCATTGTAACATACCTGGTGGAGAGCGAGCTGGAGAGGGGGCTACTCTTGCACCTCTTGTCCAGCACCCCTGATAGTGATGACAGGAAGTGTGAGGGCACAAAGTTGCATGAGGGCTGGTGTAGCAGGTAGCACCAGCTGGGGTTTGCAAGAAGTAAATGACTGAACATCACCAGGCAGGAACCAGGTACTGGAACATGGTGACACTTGACTAGGGTTGCCACCTGTCCGGGATTCACCCGGACAGTTCGGGTTTTGAATCATGTGTTCGGGTTTCAGTCCACCTGAAACCCAGACACATTATTCAGACACAAATGTGACTCAGAACAGGGCTTAACAGGAGGGTGAGGGGACACTATGTCCACACTTAAAGGGGTTGTAAAGGTTCATGTTTTTCCCCTTAATGCATCCTATGCATTAAGGTGAAAAAACTTCTGACGATTACTGGCCCCCCAGCCCCCGCGTTTTACTTACCTGAGCCCTGGAAAGTCCCGCGTCGTGAACACGCTGGATCTTTGCCCGGGCTTCATGGCTCTTCATTGGCCCCAACAGGTCATGTTTTCAGGATTTCCCTCAGATGAAACGGCTGTGGTAATTGCTAAGGCAGTAAAACTGATCAAATCACCTGTGGAAAATAATGGAAAGCCTGAAAACATGACCTGTTGGGGCGCCTTGAGGACTGGAGTTGAGAAACACTGGGATAGATTGATAGCCGTGCAGCCATTGGCTTGCGCTGCTGTCAATCAAATCAAATGATGCGGGCACAGGGGGGCGGGACCGAGTCGTACACTCGGTGGCTATGGACGGCAAGTGTATGAAACGGGAGCGCGCCCGCAAGGTAACCCCCTCGAGAGAGAGCTTCCCAGAGGGGGTTAGCTGTTGCGGGGAGGAGCCGAGAGAGCCACCGAAGGACCCCAGAAAACGGCGTTCGGGGCAAAACGAGCTGCACAGTGGAGGTAAGTATGACATGTTTGTTATTTAAAAAAATAAAATGAAAACCTTTACAATCACTTTAACCCCTTGATCGCCCCTAGTGTTAACCCCTTCCCTGCCAGTGTCATTTATACAGTGATCAGTGGATACTTTTAGCTCTGATCACTGTAATAATGTCACTGGTCCCAAAAAAGTGTCAAAAGTGTCCAATCTGTCTGCCGCAATGTCGCAGTCTCGTTAAAAATTGCTGATCACTGCCATTGATAGTAAAAAAAAATCTATCCCCTATTTTTTAGAGGCTATAACTTTTGCGCAAACCAATCAATTTAGGCTTATTGCGATTTTCTTTTTTTTTTTTTTTACCAAAAATATGTAGCATACATATTGGCCTAAACTGGTGAAATTCGTTTTTATATTTTTGTGGGGATATTTATTATAGCAGAAAGTAAAAAATATTGTTTTTTTTTTAAATTGTCTGTCTTTTTTTGTTTATAGCGCAAAAATAAAAGCAGCAGAGGTGATTAAATACCACCAAAAGGAAGCTCTATTTGTGGGGAAAAAAAGGTAATTTTCTTTGGGTACAGTGTCGCACGACCGCGCAATTGTCAGTTAAAGCGACGCAGTGCTGTATCATAAAAAATGGCCTCTTCATTAAGGGGGTAAATCCTTCTGGGGCTGAAGTGGTTAATCTACTTGTGAAATATTTGGACACCTGTAATATATTTAGTTTCTAAGGTGTCTGTGAATGATTAGTTTGATTAGATAGCCAGCTAAAAAAAAAAAAAAGGTGACTTTATTGTATCACACAATGGCATCAAAATGAAATAAATGCTAAAGGTAAAATTAATATCAGTTCAATGTAAGTAAGACAAAAATACAAGAAATAAAAATAGAAGTTATATACCTGTAGATGTGTCAAGCTTTGAGTAGCATGGCTGTCTTACCATGTGCTACTTGCCTGCTCAATGCAGCATGAGTCTGATGCCGCTTCCACACGGTCGGAATTTCCGATGGAAAAAGTCCAATGGGAGCTGTTCATCCGATATTCCGACTGTATGTATGCCCCATCAGACTTTTTCCATCTGAATTTCCGACGGACTTAGATAGAGAGCAGGTTCTCAATTTTTACGACAGAACAAATTGCTATCGGAAAATCCGTTCATCTGTATGCAATTCCAACGGGAAAAAATCACGCATGCTCAGAAACAATTTGACGCATGCTCGGGAGCATTGAACTTATTTTTCTCGCCGTGTTGTACGTCACCGCGTTCTTAATGCCCGAAAGTTCAGAGAACTTTTGTGTGATCGTGTGTATGAAAGCTAAGCTTGAGCGGAATTCCGTTGGAAAAACCATCCAACTTTTTTCTGACGGAAATTCCGCTCGTGTGTACAGGGCATGAGAAGAAGGAAGTGACGTGATGTTAGGCCTCAAAGAGAATGCTTGATGTCTTCCTGCTGCCTAGTGTTTCTGTTTAAGTGTGTGTCTGTGAATGTATGAATGAATGTTCCATCGTCTCTTAAGATGTCTTTTTACGTTACATGTAGACATCATAATTCTCAAAACTCAGAACCTTGTATGGCAAGTAGGGATGAGCTTCGAGTCGAACTCATGTTCGACTCGAACATTGCCTGTTCGCCCGTTCGCCGAACAGCGAACAATTTGGGGTGTTCGCGGCAAATTCGAAAAGCCGCGGAATACCCTGTAAAAGTCTATGGGAGAAATCTAAAGTGCTAATTTTAAAGGCTTATATGCAAGTTATTGTCATAAACAGTGTTTGGGGAACTGGGTCCTGCCCCAGGGGACATGTATCAATGCAAAAAATAGTTTTAAAAACTGCAGTTTTTTCAGGAGCAGTGATTTTTATTAATGCTTAAAGTGAACCAATAAAAGTGAAATATTCCTTTAAATTTCGTACCTGGGGGGTGTGTATAGTATGCCTGTAAAGTAGCGCTTGTTTCCCGTGCTTAGAACTGTCCCTGCACAAAATGTAATTTCTGAAGGAAAAAAAGTCATTTAAAAGTACTCGCGGCTGTAATGAATTGTTGGCTTCCGGCACTACAGAGAAAAGTAATTGAAAGTCATTGATAAAAAAAAAAATGTGTGGGAGTCTCCCCAAATTCAATTACCAGGCTATTCAGGTCTGGTATGGATATTAAGGGGAACCCTGCGCCAAATAAAAAAAAAATTATGTGGGTTCCCCCCAAAAATCCATACCAGATCCTTATCCGAGCACGCAACCTGGCAGTCCACAGGAAAAGAGGGGGGGGACGAGAGAGCGCCCCCCCTCCTGAACCATACCAGGCCACATGCCCTCAACTTGGGGAGGATGCTCTGGACCCCACAGCACCATGTCCCCATGTTGATGGGGACAAGTGCCTCATCCCCACAACCCTTGACCGGTGGTTGTGGGGGTCTGCAGGCGGGGGGCTTATCCCCATGTTGAGGGCATGTGGCCTGGTATGGTTAAGGAGGGGGGCGCTCTCTCGTCCCCCCCTCTTTTCCTGCGGCCTGCCAGGTTGTGTGCTCAGATAAGGGTCTGGTATGGATTTTTGGGGGGAACTCCATGCCAATTTTTTTTCAATTTGCCATGGAGTTCCCCTTAAAATCCATACCAGACCTGAAGGGCCTGGTAATTGAATTTGGGGGGACCCACAAGCAATTTTTTTTTTCTTTTTTATCAATGACTTTCAATGACTTTTTCTTTTTTTCCTTCAGAAATGACAGTTTGTGCAGGGACAGTTCTAAGCACGGGAAACAAGCACTACTTTACCCCCCCCCCCCCCCCCCGGGAACGAAATTTAAAGGAATATTTTACTTTTATTATTTCACTTTAAGCATTATTAAAATCACTGCTCCCAAAAAAACTGCAGTTTTTAAAACTTTTTTTGCATTGATACATGTCCCCTGGGGCAGGACCCGCATCCCCAAACACCCATGCCGATTTTCTCAATGATTTTCATCCATATTGCCGGGACCACACATTACATTAATGCCGCAAGCAGTTTTAAATTACTTTTTTTCCTTTAGAAATGTCATTTTGTGCAGGGACAGTTCTAAACACAGGAAACACGTGCCACTTCACAGGCATACTATAGACACCCCCCAGGTACGATATTTAAAGGAATATTTCACTTTTTTTCACTTTAAGCATCAATAAAATCACTGCTCCCGAAAAATATGCTGTTTTTCAAACTTCTTGATGCATTGATACATGTCCCCTGGGGCAGAACCCGGGTCCCCAAACCCTTTTTATGACAATAAATTGCATATAAGCCTTTCAAATTAGCACTTTCGATTTTTCATGTTCGTGTCCCATAGACTTTAACGGTGTTCGGGTGTTCAAACAAATGTATTGCCTGTTTGCATGTTCTGATGCGAACCAAACTGGGGGGGGGGGGGGTGTTCGGCTCATCCCTAATGGCAAGCATGAATACTGTTTACTACAGCTATTTTCTTGAAGGGAAGGGGAACTGAAATCGGAGACATATATAGGGATGAACCGAACACCCCCCGATTCGGTTTGCAGCAGAACATGAGAACAGGCAAAAAGTTTGTTCGAACACGCAAACACTGTTAAAGTCTATGGGACACGAATGTGAAAAATCAAAAGTGCTAACTTTAAAGGCTTATATGCAAGTTATTGCCATAAAAAGTGTTTGAGGACCCGGGTCCTGCCCCAGGGGACATGTATCAATGCAATTTTTTTTTAAAAACGCCAGTATAATAGTATGCCTGTAAAGTGGCGCAGTTTCCCTGGGTTTAGAACAATACCACAGCAAAATTACATATCTAAAGGAAAAAAAATAATTTAAAACTGCTTGCGACTGTACTGTAATGTCGGGTCCATAGAATTTAGATGAAAATCATTGAGAAAAACGACATGGGTTCCCCCCCCCCCAGTCCATTACCAGGCCCTTTGGGTCTGGTATGTATATTAATTGGAACCCCGCACCCAAATTTAAAAAAAAATGGCGTGTGGGTCCACCAGGCCCCCAGGCACTATATACTCTGTACAGCAGTATATATACTTTACGGCCTGCCCTATATACTCTGCAGAAAATTGGGCCTTAGGTGTTGGTGGTACCAGAACACTGTAAGCCCTCACAGTTACTCTTGGTGGGCGCAGTGACTAACACCATTTCTTTTCATGGAAGGCCATTCCGGCTCTCTACCGGCATGTGGAAGGCAATGTTTTGGCCTCGTTGGACAGGGTGGTCAGCAGTAAGGTGCATATTACCACTGACTCGTGGTCCAGCAGGCATGGGCAGGGACATTACTTTTCCTTCACGGCGCACTGGGTAACTCTGCTGGCAGCTGGGAAGGATGCAGGACAGGGTTCAGTATTGTTGGAGCTTGTTCTGCCACCACGCCTCCAAAATCTTAGTGGTGATTGTGCCACAGCTCTCTCCTCCACCCCCTCCTCTTCTTCTTCCTCTATGGCCTCTTCTGCCGGTTGGTCCTCTGAACCAGCGGTGCTCCGTAAGCGTTCTAGGGGCTACGCAAGCACTCAGGCAAAAAGATGCCATGCGGTGCATGAGTTGGTCTGCTTAGGGGACAGGAGCCACACTGGGGCAGAGATTCTATCAGCTCTGCAGGGGCAGGCTCAGAGGTGGTTGACGCCACTCCAGCTTCAGCGAGGAATGGTTGTATGCAACAATGGCACCAACCTTATATCCGCCCTTCGACAGGGACACTTGACCCATGTTCCATGAGTGGCACACATCCTGAATTTGGTGGTGCAGCGGTTCTTGAGCAGGTACCCAGGCTTACAGGATCTCCTGAGGCAGGCCAGAAAAGTATGTGGTAATTTCCGCCGGTCATTCAATGCCAGTGCTTGGCTGGATGACATTCAAAGGGAATGCAACCTGCCCACCAACCGCCTCATTTGTGACATGCCCACCAGGTGGATCTCAACTTTGGCAATGCTGCAGCAGCTGCACATGCAGCAGAGGATCATCAATGAGTACCTGTGTGAGTATGGCACCAGGACAGGGTCAGAGTGCTTGGCTTCTTTTAGACACGCGAGTGGCTACTGATCAAGGATGCATGCACTGTCCTGTCACCATTTAGGCGACGAGGATGGTGAGCAGTGACAATGCATGCATCAGTGATACTGTCCCTCTTGTTTTCCTGTTGGAGCACACGCTTTGTGGAATAATGGACAGGGCACTTGAGGCAAAACAGCGGGAGGAAGAGGAGGACTTCCTTACCTCTCAAGGCCCCCTTTATCCAGATAGTATTTCTGCGGGCCTGCCAAACACACAGGAAGAAGAGGAGGAGGAGGATTGTGTCAGCATAGACGTGGAGCATAACACTCAGCAGCAGTCTTCACGGGATTGTTTTCAGTCCTCAGAAACCCAAGGAGTTGTACGTGGCTGGGAGGAGGTTGTTACGGATCATGTGATCCTTAGTGACCCAGAGGACTCAGGATCGAATGCCTCTGCAAACTTATGCTGCATGGCCTCCCTGATTCTGCAAAGCCTCGATTCGTGGTATCAAGGCGAGGGATCATTACTGGCTGGCAACCCTTTTTGATTCACGTTACAAGGGTAAGGTTGCAGAACTCATCCTGCCTTCGCAGAGGATGAAACATGTTCAGGAGGCCTTGAAGAAAGGTTTGTGCAATGCATTTCCAGACCCTGGGAGTTTACAATTTCCTGGTGCTGGACAACGTGTTGCTGAGGCTTCGTTCAGTCAGAGGAAGAGCGGTGGAGAAGGTGGCTGGCTGACCGATGCCTACAGACAATTTTTCAGTCCTCAGCGCCAAGGTCTGATCGGTTCAAGCAACCATCGCCAGTGTCTGCATTACATGGTGCAGGAATATCTAGGGGCAAGAGCAGACTTGGAGACCTTTCCAACAGAGCATCCACTGGGTTACTGGGTCTTGAGGATGTACCACTGACCAGAACTTGCTCAATATGCAATTGAGCTACTGCCCTGTCCTGCATCCAGCGTTCTTTCTGAACGCACATTCAGTGCTGCTGGAGGGTTTGTAATGGATCATAGAGTGCGCCTGTCCCCAGACTCCGTTGATAGGCTCACATTCATAAAAATGAATCAGTCTTGGATCAGCAGCTATGAAGCACCTGATGCTAATGTAACCGATTGAATTTTTTATGGATGTGGGATCCCTTGAAGACTGCCTATGCTGAGTGACTATCCTATTATGCTGAGTGACTATCCTATTCCTCGTCAATCTTGATTATGCTAGCTTCTAAGAATATTTTTGGGTTAGGGCACCACCACCACTGCCTAAGGCCCAATTTTTCTGCCCCTGTTTAACAGGGGCATGTAATTAAAATTTTTGATCTAATATCTCACATCAGGGCCCGTTCCTGCACTCAACAAGAGTATCTGTGAGGGGTTACAGTGTTCTGGTACCACCAACACCTAAGGCCCAATTTTCTACAGAGTATATAGGGCAGGCCGTATAGTGTATATATACTGCTGTTCAGAGTATATAGGGCCTGGGGGGGCCCTCACGCCTTTTATTTTTTTTGGGTGCGGGGTTCCCCTTAATGTCCATACCAGACCCAAAGAGCCTGGTAATGGACTGGGGGGGGAACCCATGCCGTTTTTCTCAATGATTTTCATCTATATTGCTGGGACCCGACAATACATTATAGCCACTAGCAGTTTAAAATGATTTTTTTTCCTTTTGGAAATGTAATTTTGCTGCAGGACAGTTCTAAACACGGAAAAAATGTGCCACTTTACAGGCAAACTATAGACACCCCCCAGGCACGAAATTTCAAGGAATATGGGGCAGGACCCCAAACACTTTTTATGACAATAACTTGCATATTAGCCTTTAAAATTAGAACTTTTGATTCTTCACGTTCGTGTCCCATAGACTTTAACGGTGTTCGCGTGTTCGAACAAACTTTTTGCCTGTTCGCATGTTCTGCTGCGAACCGAACCGGGGGGGTGTTTGGCTCATCCCTAGTCCACACCAACAACACTACACAGGGCCGCCGTGTAGGCAGCCTTATATAGTGTGGGGCGTGGACTTAGTCCCCCTGAGCCATGATTGGCCTTTGGCCAATTATGGCTCTTTTAGCAGAGGGCGCTGGAATTGGCCAAAACATGCAGGTCAGGTGCATGCTTTGGCCAATCATCATTCCGCAGTGCATTATGGGGCTTTCCGCGGCGCTCAAATTTTCCGTGAAGGCCCCATAATGTTTGTTCTTCGGCCAACAGGAGAACTTCCAATGTTCGAGTCGAACATCGAGCTCATCCCTAGTTATATATATATATATATATATATATATATATATATATATATATATATATATATATATATATATATATATATACTTTGATTGTCAAGAAATAATGTATTCTTGATCTAAAACGTGAATTCACACATCAAAGGTGACATGACTGCAGGTCTCTGTTTTATAGTTTTTAACAATGTATAAAAAGATTATATATATATATATATATATATATATATATATATATATATTACACACAGTATCTCTCAAAAGTGAGTACACCCCTCACATATTTGTAAATATTTTATTATATATTTTCATGTGACAACACTGAAGAAATTACACTTTGCTACAATGTAAAGTAGTGAGTGTTCAGCTTGTATAACAGTGCAAATTTTCTGTCCCCTCAAAATACTGTATTTATCGGCGTATAACACACACTTTTTAACCCTGAAAACAGAGGGTAAACTGTGTGTTATACGCCGATATCTATTTTTTTTACCAACGGGGGGCAGGGATCGGACGGTCCGCCCTGGGTGCCACCCATTGGGAGGGTGTCAGGCCGGCCGCCCTGCCTCTCCTGGCCCTAAGACCGCTCTGCCAGCACACGCCAAACTCCAGAAAACACCACTGTATCAGTGCAAATCCAAGCCTCCAAATCACTCCACCAACGCCGCTCGTTCTGGCCGCTCTCCTCCTCCCGCACTCCTCCTCCTCGAGTGTAGCTTTTGATTGGAGGAGCAGAGCGGTCATGTGAATGTCGATGAAAGAAAGGAGAGTAGTCACATGACCTGGTCCACGGCGCCAATGGAGGTATTCAGAAGATCCGATCCACAACGAGTGAAACAGGAGGAGCGGTGCACGAGAAAGGGCCGGCAGCAATGCCCTCTATACTCCAGATCATGCTGGCAATGCCGTGAGTACAGAGGAGGGGGAGGAGGGGGGGCTTTATAATTTAAAGGGGTCTGTGTGTTATGCGGGGGTCTTGGTGTTATGCCCTGTGTACCATGCAGGGGGCTGTGGAATTTTTTTTCCCTAAAACTTCCCTCTTAAAGATAAGGTGTGTGTTATATGCCTGTGTGTGTTATACGCCGATAAGCCATTAATGTCTAAACCAGTGGCAACAAAAGTGAGTACACCTCTAAGTGAAAATTTCCAAATTGGGCCCAATTAGCTATTTTCCCTCCCCAGTGTCATGTGACTCCTTAGTGTTACAAGGTCTCACATGTGAATGGGGAGCAGGTGTGTTAAATTTGGTGTTATTGCTCTCACTTTCTAATACTGGTCACTGGAAGTTCAACATGGCACCTCATGGCAAAGAACTCTGAAGCCCCATACACACTATCAGTTTTCTTGCAGGTTTTTCTCTTCAGGTTTACCAAAACCATGTAGTGCAAGGGCCTGCCTGATTGCATACGAATTGAAACTCTTAAGGTTTGACCTCATATTAGATGGTTTTGGTAAACCTGAAGAGAAAAACCTGCAAGAAAACTGATAGTGTGTATGGGGCTTGAGGATCTGAAAAAAAAAATTGTTGCTCTACATAAAGATGGCCTAGGCTATAAGAATATTGCCAAGACCCTGAAACTAAGCTGCAGCATGGTGGCCAAGACCTTACAGCGGTTTAAGAGGACAGGGGCCACTCAGAACATGCCTTGCCATGGTCGACCAAAGAAGTTGAGTGCACATGCTCAGCATCATATACAGAGATGTGGTCTTTGTGAAATAGACGTATGAGTGCTACAAGCACTGTTGCAGAGGTTGAAGAGGTGGGGGGGGGTCAGCCTGTCAGTGCTCACCAACTGGCCTTCAGCTCAAGTGTTGCTGGTTAGCTATAGCTCAACTCACAATATTCTGATTAAGCCATTCAGTTTTCACTCTTACTGTATAAGATTAATCATAAAAATTTAATATTTGGCAAGCTTGCATTTAATATTCTAACATAATGGGGGGTGGAGCTAGCCGGAGACCACAATGGACGCTCAGTAGCGGAGCTCCGGTACCAGCAGGATAACCAAAGCTCACATCGACCTACCAGGGCCATCTCTTTTCACCCTAACCCGGCATTCTTGCTCTACAACACCCGAGGAATGAAAAGCCATCATGCCCAGGCTCAGATAGGAGGGGAATTGCCCTCAGAAACTCACAAAGTTCTTCACCCTCGGGCCTAAACAAAATGGCGCCGGCTCCTCATCCACCCTGTCATCTAACTTTCCTCATCAATCAGCACAGAAGGGGAGAACTCAAAAAAGGAGCAGCCCTCCTAAAAGCCCACACTCTTCGTCAGCTACACCAACCTCTGGGAGCCCAGAAAAGGCGAGATTCTGGATGGATGCCGTGGATGCAGATCATGAGGTGAGCTCTCTCCATGATTCAGGGGATGACACCAGGGAACTGCCAGATTCCATAGATCTATTCCCCACAAATAACCAGCCTGTTATAGACACTGTTCTAAAGGAGATGTTAATCTCCCTGAGAAGATATGATATCTTGTGTACACAAGTTCAACACAGAATTGCGGTCTGTTTTCAGATGAGTGTCACACGTAGAGTCCAAGATGGGGGAATATGCTACCACAATTAATGACTTGGTAGATGCTAATGAAAGTAAGGAGGGTGATTTGGAGGTGATTAAGGCCAAAATGGCGGACATAGAGGACAGGTCCAGAAGGAAAAATGTGAAGATAAGGGAACCCAAGAAACTGTCCTACAGCAAGACCTGCGCAATTATGTCTCTCAGCTATTCAACACAGTAATGTCTGATATGTCTGCCTTAGACCTCACAGTGGACAGAATACACTGTATCCCTAAGCCCACTTATCTTTCTGATAACATACCTAGAGATGTCAAACTGAGACTTCATTTTTTACCATGCTAAGGAACGTTAATGGCAACATCCTCATCCTATGGAACGCCCTACCCCAATCTGCCTATTTCCTACTCTGTCCATTTTTAGTTACTCCCTGAAAACCCTTCTCTTCATAGAAGCCTAAACCTAACAATTGTATTTTCACTCTCTCCATCAGCCCATCCCCTACAGTTCTTACCTTTTGTATCACTTGACCCTCCCTTTTAAATTCTAAGCTCTAACGAGCAGGTCCCTCTGATTTATTCTGTTTTGAATTGTATTATAACCGTACTGTCTTCCCTCATGTTGTAAAGTACTGCGAAAAGTGTTGGTGCTATATTAATCCTGTGTAATTTAATTTAACTTTATTTAGGTAACACGCCCCTCTAAAAAAAAGCTGGCTTTTATTTCACAGGTGGTATTTTGGGGTTTTCATATCTTTTGCACATTTATATTTTTTTATAGTGATAGAAACCTTTTTAAGGTTGGGGTGCTCAAAGCAGAGCATTCACTTGTTACTGTCAATATTGCATCATTACTTACTGCATCATTTGAAAGTGAAAAAAAAAACTATGTGCAGGAATAGTGTGTGGGGGGTGCTGCCGTTGTATGTAAGCTG
Source organism: Rana muscosa (assembly GCA_029206835.1). Taxonomy (NCBI): domain Eukaryota; kingdom Metazoa; phylum Chordata; class Amphibia; order Anura; family Ranidae; genus Rana; species Rana muscosa. The sequence goes on along the minus strand of CM055118.1, from coordinate 974,605,070 downwards.
TATGTAAGTATGTAGTTATAAACGAAAAATAATAATTTCTACAGCTGAATTTACACTGTCAGTGCCTTTAAAAATCATACTGTTTTGTAACCCCACCAGTTGAGACATTCCTCAAGCATGTCATTTAAACTAGTTTTTTTTTTATATTTCCTTCCTCTCCGCATCATGAAAAGATCCACTCTCTGAATTTAATAGCAACATTCGTCCTCAAGACCTTAAGTTTTGTCTCTAAGCTTGGGTTCATCAAATCTTGAATAAGATTCACAGAAAATTTGATTGCACAAATACATATTCTCTCATTAATAGTTTGGATGCTGCTATACAATGTTTCTGAGAGAGAAAAGCCTCGTACACTCGGCTGAGAATCTCGTCAGGAAAAAACACGTGGTTTTCCTGACGAGATTCTTGAACAAGAATCTTGTCCCGGCCGAGTGTACACACGTACGATTCAAAAGAACCACCGTTCTTTTGAATGGCACGAACGCGGTGACGTCATCGACTACGAAGAGCGTGCGCTCGTCACATTCGATGCCGTCGCCACCATCTTGCTACACCCTACCTATGCCTAGGAAGCTGCCGCGCATGCATCAAAGTCATTTCGAGCATGCGCGGGTTTCCATGGCGACAGGTAAGTGTACACACTCTCGGGTTTCTCGTCGGGAATCAGGCCGACGAGAATCCCGACGAGAAAATAGAGAGCAGGTTCTCTATTTTTCTGTTTTTATGTTTATCTCTATTTTTCTCGTCGAGGTTCTGGCCAGTTTTCCTGACGAGAAACCTGAAAGCCTCGTACACACGGCTGGTTTTCTCATCAAGAAAGCTCTCCCGGCAGTTTTCTTGTCGTTTCTTGATGAGAAAACCGGCCGTGTGTACGAGGCTTGAGGCCTCGTACACACGGCCGAGATTCTCGTTGAGAAAAACATGTCGTTTTTTTCGACGAGATTCTTGGACAAGAAACTTGTCCCGGCCGAGTGTACACACGCTCGTTTCAAAGAACCCGCGGTTCTTTGAAAGGAGTGTACGCGGTGACGTCATCGACTACGTCGAGCATGCGCTCGTCACATTCGATGCCGTCGCCGCCATCTTGGTATACCCTACGTATGCCTAGGAAGCTACCGCGCATGCGTCAAATTCATTTCGAACATGCGCGGGCTTCCGGGCGGACAGGTAAGTGTACACACACTCACTTTTCTCGTCGAGAAACACGCCGAGGAGAATCTCGACGAGAAAATAGAGAGCAGGTTCTCTATTTTCTCGTCGAGGTTTCTTGTCGGTTTTCTCGACGAGAAACACGCTAGCAGCGTACACACGACCGATTTACTCGGCAAGACCTCTCTGCCAGCAAGTTTCTTGCTGGTTCTTGCCGAGAAAATCGGTCGTGTGTACGAGGCCAAAGAGTTTGAAGACCAGCATTGTCTTTAGTGCTGTCCTTAGAAAACCCACAATACTGTAACACAAGTGTCATTATACCCTGTATTACATGTTTATTTGTAAATTTTATTTAAAAATGTTTTAATACATAGAGAAAATATATAAACTACAGTTCAAAAATGTATAGAATAGTTTTTTTTTTTTTTAATTGACCCAAAACCCCTTAAGTTTTCCTTTTTAATAGTCTTGCTTTCTATTTTTTTTTCTAGGATTTTGTATCGGCTTTATCAGTCTTGCTAAGAGGAACAATTCGCGAAAAGCTGAGGTGGACCTTCAATCTCTATGACATAAACAAAGATGGATATATAAACAAAGAGGTAAAGAATTTAAATGCTTTTTCCATTCTCCTATCCCTCTTACCGATAACAAAGGATAACAAAATCCTTTCCCTTTTCTCACTTTCTGTCTTACTGGATAATCTTTTATAATTTTCTTGTCTCAGTCTGCTGGGGATTCAGTACCTCATTTATTGAATGGTTAGTAGCATTTACAGATTTAAAGGGGTGGAACATATGTCTCTAGATCAGCTGATTACTTAAAGGGGTTGTAAAGGTAAAAGTTTTTTCACCTTAATGCATCGTATGCATTAAGGTGAAAAAACATCCGACAATACTGCCCCCCCCGAGCCCCCGTTTTACTTACCTGAGCCCTCGAAAGTCCCGCACTCGCCCCCGTCATCCTCCTCGTTTCTGAGCCTGCCCGTTGATTGGCTACACTGGAAGGATTGAAAGCAGCGCAGCCATAGGCTTGCGCTGCTGTCAATCACATCCAATGACGCTGCGCGCTGGGGGGCGGGGCAGAGTTATACAGTGAGCGGCTATAGCCGCCGGCTGTATCACTGGAGCGTGCCCGCAATCACTCACTCACCACCCTTTAACATGAAGGTAACCTCTGCTTAAGCATTTTATAATCATGTCCATAATATTAATTGCCCAGGCCAGTGACAATTTTACATTCTGGTGGATTAGGGTCCACAAAATCGATATGAAACTGAGGCAAAAAGGGAGGAGGGATAAAAGTAGGGATTGCTACTTCTTTCAGGCTTTCCAGCTAAAAGTGTATTCGATCACTGGTGCCTCCTGTGTGTATGCACTACTGCAACTTCCAGCCTAACCATGACTGCCTTACTTATATAAGTACAGCTAGTAGGCATAAGCAAAATTAACCATTTCTGCTTGGCCAAAATTTCATCAAAGTTTGCTGATTTTTAACCTAAAAGTGGAAAACATTAGAGTCAACTGGGAAGGCAAAATTTTAGTGGTTTAAAGTGATCCTAGGCATTTTTTAAAGAAGAATTCCATGATTTTTTTTATCCCATGCAGTGGGGCTGTGCATGCACTGCATAGGTTTACTGTTTGTTTTTGTCTAGGGGTGAGGAGATATACTTACCTAATCTGCATATCCTCTGAGCGCAAGACTGGTCCCTGTGGCTTCCCCCCCCCATGGTCTAGCGGTCTTGTGCAGAAGACTGTTCCTGATGATATCACACCCATAGACCGCCTCTGAACACGAGGAGGCAGGAACAGTCCACTGCTGGACAAGGGAGAGTGCTGTTTTTTTTAAAGGGTCAAATGATTGGGTGAGTATAGCCTTTCTGTACGCCACAAGACAAAACAAGCAGTTAACCCACTTACATATTCCAGCAAGGGAGTTCATCGGCACACAAGGAACAGCCCAGGTGTTGTGGAAGTCCATCCTATACCGCTATCTGACTAGCGGCGTGTGCCATTGAATTCCTGATGACGCGCGCTGGAACGCAAAATGCATAGAAGCGAGGCCTGACACTCATATACCGTCACTTCCGCTGGGTAGTTGCAAACACACACCGCACGCCGCTAGTCAGATAGCGGTATAGGACGGACTTCCACAACACCTGGGCTGTTCCTTGTGTGCCGATGCAATCCCTTGCTGGAATATGTAAGTGACTTTTAAACAAATAAAAAAGCAATTTTATACTATATTTGCCTTCCGTGGCTCTTTTTGGTGGAGCTTACTTCATAGAGTCCTGTGATGGGAATTGGATGATTTAAGTCGAAGATTCATACAGTACATACCATTGGATTTATATATTCCATTCACCTGATCAAAGTAATACCATACATATGGAAGATTGATTGGAAGGAGATCCTTGAAGGTGTTTTGTCTATGGAATGTGGAGTCTTTAATCTTTATGCTTTATGGTCACTTGCTGGCCAAAGCCATCTGGTGAGCGCATTTTGTTGTTACTTTGGGTGAAAAGTCACTAATTGGCATTTGGAGCACATTTATTATCTCAAGCATGGTGTTGGAGTGAAAATATCAAACAATATCTGAAGAAATTGATTAAATTTTATCTGGACTTTTATTCTTGAATTTTCACAGATTTTATAGATGTTGTGTATATAACATGAAATTAAGTAATTATTAATTTTATAGATGTTGTGTATATACATGAAATTAGGTGATTATTAATTACACATTTATTGCACATATAAATATTTAAATGGTTATAAACTGCACAAATTCTTGCTGACTAGATAGCGCCCTTTACTTCCATTTCATATTCTTATTCGTTTAGCACTAATTAAAGGTGCAGCACTAGTTTCTCAGCTTATAGATTGGCGCCATTACTCTTTTTATTTTTTTCAATGCACTACAATATACTGCAGTAAATGTGCACCAACGCATTGCAATATATTGCTGTAAACATGCACTAACGCACTGAAATACAGTAGGTGCCGCCGATATTGTGTCAATCTCGCCGCTTCTAGCGGCGAGATTGACACCCTATATGCTCCGTCGCGAGAGCCAGCGCCGAGCTGTCTCGTCATCGGGAAAGGAAAAAATGTTCCTTTCACGATGAGCGACACGCATTGCCAATAGACGGGGATCCGACGTGGATTCCCGCCAATACCAGGCACTGCGTTTGGTATGAATCCTGAGCGGGAACTCCACGCCAATTTTTAAAGAAAAAAAACGGCATGGGTTCCCCCTCCAGGAGCATACCAGGCCCTTGGGTCTGGTCTGGATTTGAAGGGAAACCCTACGGCGAAAAAACGGCGTGGGGGTCCCCCTCAAAATCCAAACCAGACCCTTATCCGAGCACACAACCTGGCAGGCCGCAGGGGAAGAGGGGGAGACGAGAGAGCGCCCCCCTCCCTCCTGAACCGTACCAGGCCGCATGCCCTCAACATGGGGGGTTTGGTGCTCTGGGGCAGGGGGGCGACCTGCGGCCCCCCCACCCCAGAGCACCCTGCCCCCATGTTGATGAGGACAGGGCCTCTTCCCGACAACCCTGGCCGTTGGTTGTCGGGGTCTGCGGGCGGGGGGCTTATTGGAATCCAGGAGCCCCCTTTAATAAGGGGGCCCTCAGATCCCGGCCCCCCCACCCTATGTGAATGAGTATGGGGTACATCGTACCCCTACCCATTCACCTGGTGGAAAAAAATGGCAATAAAAACACACCACAGTTTTTAAAAGTATTTTATTGCACAGCTCCGGGGGTCTCTTCCGTCTTCGGGGGTCTCCGGTGTCGTCGCCGCGCTCTCCGGTTCTTTCTTCTGCCGGGCCTCCGCTATCTTCTTCCAACTCTTTTGCTAGCGGGGCCCGGTCTCCGTCGCCTTCTCCCCTCCGGTTCTTTCTTTCGCCGGGCCTCCGCTAACTTCTTTTAGCTCTTTTGCTAGCGGAGGCCCGGTCTTCCCCGTCGTCTCGTCCGGCTCTCCGTTGTCCTTCTGCCGGCCCCTCCACTAACTTCTTGTAGCTCTTTTGCTAGTGATGGGGCCAGTCTTCCCGGCGTCGGCGTCTTCTTCCCTCTTCTCCTCCTCGATGTTGACTCGTCGCTTCCTCTTGCAGTAATGCTAAATCTTCGGTCCGCAGAGATTAATATAGGCTTCTCATGACGTCACAGTCACATGTTCCCATGACGTCAGTCACATGCTCCGGGGCCACCCGGTGCATGTGACTGTGACGTCATGGGAACATGTGACTGTGACGTCATGAGCAGCCTATATTAAATGTGCACTAATGCACTGCAATATACTGCGGTAAACATGCACCAACTTACTGAAATATGTTGCGTTAAACGTGAACTAATGCACTGAAATACACTGTGGTAAACGTGCACCAATGCAATGCAAAATATTGTGGTAAACTTGCACTAATGCACTGCAATATGCTGCAGTAAATGTGCACCAACGCACTGCAATATACTGCATTAAACATGCATCAACGCATTGCAATATATTGCTGTAAACATGCACTAACGCACTGAAATATACTGCGTTAAATGTGCACTAATGCACTGCAATATACTGCGGTAAACATCCACCAACACACTGAAATATGTTGCGTTTAACGCGAACGAATGCACTGAAATACACTGTGGTAAACGCGCACTAACGCAATGTAATATACTGATGTAAACGTGCACTAACACACTGAAATATACTGCACTGAAATATACTGCGTTACATGTACACCAACACACTGCAATATACTGCATTAAACATGCACCAATGCACTGCAATATACTGCCGTAAACGTGCACCAACGCACTGAAATATACTGTGGTAAACATGCACCAATGCACTGCAATATACTTGGCAATGCTGCAGCGGCTGCACATGCAGCAGAGGGCCGTCAACGAGTACCTGTATAAGTATGGCACAACGACAGGCTCCGGTTGGCTTGGCTTTTTTCCCCTTGCCAATGGCTGCTGATAAAGGATGCATGCACTGTACTGTCACCATTTAAGGAGGCCACAAGGATGCATCAGTGACACAATCTTTGTTGTGTTCCTGCTGGAGCAGGCTCTGCGTGGCATTATGGACACGGCACTCGAGGCAGAGCATCAGGAGGAAGAGGAGGACTTCCTTATCCTTCAAGGCCTAATTCATGCAGATACCCTTTCTTGTGATGCCACACAAGAGGAGAGGGAGGAGGAGGAGGATTCTGGCAGTTTTGGAGGCATTGAAACGGAGGAAGACATACGTCAACCCTTAACAGATGGTTTTCCATCACCAGAACCCTTGGGAGTAGTACATGGCTGGGAGGAGGCCGTTCCAGACATTGTAATCCTCAGTGACCCAGAGTAGTTTGCTTTTCATGCCTCTGCAAACATACAGTGCATGGGCTCCCTCATTCTTCAAAGCCTGCGAAAGGACCTGAGAATATGTGACATCAAGGAGAAGGATCACTATTGGTTGGCAGCCCTCCTTGACCACCATTACAAGGGGATAGTCTCAGAACTCATTCCGTCCCCACAGAGGAAGCAGAAGATAAAATCTCTTGAGGACACCTTAGAGAGGAGTTTATGTAATTCCTTTCCAGACTCTGGTAGGTTACAGTCTTGTGGAAAACTTTGTTTTGAGGCTTCTGTTGGTTCAGAGAGGAGCGGTGGAGAAGGAGCCCACCTCAGTGATGCATTTCAAATTTTTTTAGTCCTCTGCACCCAGGGCTGTAAGCTTCCACATCCCATTGTCAGCGTCTGCATCGTATGGTGGGAGATTATCTAGGAGTGAAAACAGGCATGGAAAGCTTTCCAGTTGATCATCCACTGGGTTAGTGGATCATCAGAATAGACCACTGGCCAGAAGTTGCCCAGTAAGCAATTAAGCTTCCAAATGGGCATTCAGTGCTGCCGGTGGTTTTGTAACAGATAAGAGAGCACCTCTGTCCACAGACTCTATGGACCGGCTGACTAATTAAAATTATTCAGTCCAGGATTTGCAGCAGCTATAAAGCCCCTGATGCCGATGTCGCTGATTAAGTGCTTTTTGGATCTGGAATCTCTGAAAGAATGTCTTGGCTGTCTAGCTTTGTGGATGTTGATTTCATCTGGAAGAATTTTTTTGGGGTATAGGTTTCATGCCCTGTTTGACAGGTGCACATCATTTCAATTTTTGACAGCAAGGCCAATTCTTGCCTTCCTTAAGAGTACCTCTATAGGGTTATGGGAGGAAGGCACCACTAACGCCCAAAGCCCAATTTTTCCGCACCTATTACTTCCATTCAAACTAATTTGATTTATTCAACCTATTTATTTAATTGGTTTATCACTTCAGGAATATTGCTAAATATAATTAAATTACTGATATGCATTATCACATTTATAATGGTACTGACCATGTACTGTGATCTCCATGTCCACTAGGTGGTTTTTATAAACACCCAATTTAATTTACCGTATATACTCGAGTATAAGTCAAGTTTTTCAGCACATTTTTTTGTGCTGAAAATGCCCCCTCGGCTTATACTCGAGTCTGTGTCAAATCCGTGTTCTGTGTCGAATCTGCTTTGTGCGCCTGATCTCTGTGACGTCAGCTTAGTCGAGTCCATTCCTGTAGCGCGGCACTTGTAAATATTGTAGGCAGTATATGGAGCGTGCTTGGCGGCGGGGAGGGGGAGGGCGACGGCGACTAGCACCCCCATAAGCAGTCAGTGATTGGCCAGACCGGCTGCACGTAATATGACTGGCGGAGGGGGAGCCGAATGCTCCGCCCACCCTCCTCTGCACGGCTTTCTCCTTCACTAAATCTTCTCCCCGGCCCGGGGCTATAGCAGGAGGAGAGAGAGAGAGAGGAGCATGAGGGGAACCCCAGCTAGCGGCCTAACAGCAGGGTATGTTACTTTGACAAATGTGCGTGTGCCAATCGCTCAATATGGAAATTAATATACTGATAGGCTGCACTGATATGGGCACTGATAGGCTGCACTGATATGGGCACTGATAGGCTGCACTGATATGGGCACTGATGAGCTTCACTGATATTGACACTGATGAACTGCACTGATATTGGCACTGATGAGCTGCCCTGATATGGGCACTGCTGAGCTGCACTGATATGGGCACTGCTGAGCTGCACTGGGATGGGCACTGCTGAGCTGCACTGGGATGGGCACTGCTGGGATGGGCACTGCTGAGCTGCACTGGGATGGGCACTGCTGAGCTGCACTGGGATGGGCACTTCTGAGCTGCACTGGGATGGGCACTGAAGAGCTGCACTGAAGAGCTGCACTGAAGAGCTGCACTGAAGAGCTGCACTGAAGAGCTGCACTGATATGGGCACTGATATGGGCACTGATATGGGCACTGATATGGGCACTGATATGGGCACTGCTGAGCTGCACTGGGATGGGCACTGCTGAGCTGCACTGGGATGGGCACTGATAGGCTGCACTGATAGGCTGCACTGATGAGCTGCACTGATATTGGCACTGATGAGCTGCCCTGATATGGGCACTGCTGAGCTGCACTGGGATGGGCACTGCTGAGCTGCACTGGGATGGGCACTGATAGGCTGCACTGATAGGCTGCACTGATAGGCTGCACTGATAGGCTGCACTGATAGGCTGCACTGATCGGCTGCACTGATCGGCTGCACTGATAGGCTGCACTGATAGGCTGCACTGATAGGCTGCACTGATAGGCTGCACTGATGAGCTGCACTGATGAGCTGCACTGATATGGGCACTGATATGGGCACTGATATGGGCACTGATGAGCTGCACTGATATGGGCACTGATGAGCTGCACTGATATGGGCACTGATGAGCTGCACTGATATGGGCACTGATGAGCTGCACTGATATGGGCACTGATGAGCTGCACTGATATGGGCACTGATGAGCTGCACTGATATGGGCACTGATATGGGCACTGATAGGCTGCACTGATATGGACACTGCACAGTGAGGCATGCACATTGACACAGTAAGGCACGGTGAGGCAAAGTGAGGCATGCAGATGGACACCCTAGGCTTATACTCGAGTTAATGAGTTTTCCCAGTTTTTTTGTGGTAAAATTAGGTGCCTCGGCTTGTATTCGGGTCGGCTTATACTCGAGTATATACGGTAATTGTATTTTATTTTCACTCATGGCCACTAGATGGTCTCTCTAAACAGCACCATCACACGTAAAATGTTATTGACCACTTACCATGATCTGTGTCCTCTAGGTGGCTTTCATAAACACATTTAATTTAATTTAACTTTCCTTATGGCCACTAGATGGCCTCTTTCAATATTAAAATATCACTGTCATTTCACTGATGTCCTTTAGGTGGCCTTATTTATTTCCTTATCTAATTCCATTTCATTAATTATATTGTTGTTTTCACCCATGGCCACTAGAGGGCCTTTCATTTGTTTTTCAACATTAACCAACATTTTAAAGTATTTATTTTTAAATTTTAATTAAATGTCATTTAATTACTAGTACAATCGATGATTCCCAGATCTAAATTTGCCTATCTGCCTAGCAAAACAATCCTCAAACTAATAGCAGGTGGTTAACTCATTTAAATATTACAAATCACGAGATTCGATGTAAGGGTATAAATGCCCTTATCCAACATGACCGAATTAGAGCTTCCTGATGACGGCCCATTGATTGGCTGAAACTCGTTGAGGCATTACCACGTCAAACTTCTGCCCACGCTATTCTCCGGGAATCGAGCTGACATACTATATTTTGTGGGCAGATTTTCCCAAATAAATCACCTGCTATACACGCCGGGTGCCAGGATGTTTAGGCACCAACGCATGTGAGTGTAACTTTTAATTGTTTTTACCAATACATTTTCAACGGCATTGCGCAATGAGAAATCTTTTCTGCTATTCCTATCCACTATAAAGTAACCTACTGCAAGATAAGCCAGCCACGGATCTCTTCAGGGGTTTCCCCACACGCTTGAACAACCATACTAGAGATAGTTGTTTAAGAAATTTAGGACAAATTGAGCGAACTTTACCGGTACCAGAAAAGGAACAACACTACATAATATTACAAAATCCGTTTATTACAAAAAAACGACAAAAACGTATTTCTAAAAAATATTTGTACAAGATAAAAACAAGAGAATTTAAGCTCTTTGATACAACCACATAATGTATATCAGAATTGATCCCAGTTACTACTAAGTCAAAGATGTTGACGTTTCGCTTAATGCTTCCTCGGGACCTTATTTCATTGACTGTAGATAAGGGATCCTGTATAGAAAGAGAGGAGGGAAATATATTCTAATCAGATGAAAGATGCAGCATAACATTTAAACAATATAAACCCCTTATATATGTGGAGTTAAAATATACTAAGAGTGCCACTCACATGTGTGGTGTGCCAGGTGTTATACGGAAGCAATTAGATCAGCAGTTTCCTCCCTAGGTCAATCAGACAGTCAACTCATAGGGGTGAGTGTACATCTATGCGGACCTACAAAGTCTAAGCACCTGGCAACATGGATTTTGTATTGAGCATGAGCACTTTCAATATCACATTATTGGGACTGTTAAGGACTCATATATTTGTGTACACCTAGTGCAGTGACTTTTTCCTTTTTAATCTGTATTTGGTGTTAGCAAGTTGATACTGCAGCTGGTGGAATCACATATGTGTAATTTATATAATTGCTAATTCATTGGCGCTTAAAATTTATTTATTTATTTCCATCCAAAGTTTGCGAGAGACACCAGAATTTATCCAAAAAATCTCTAATCTTGCTCCGAGTGCACTACATTGTGGCCTCATCATACAGACTAGCTCCCCAAGCCGTTGTTTACAAAATAAAGAAAGCTTGCAGGAAATTTTAAATTTTTTGGGCTTTATAAATGTCATTATTGGTGCAGCAGGTTCTATACATGGTACAGATGTGCCACTTTACAGGCAGACTAAGGGGACCCCCCAGGCATTATATTTCAAGGAATTTTTCATTTTCATTGTTATTTCAATTTTTTATGGTTTTAAGCATCAGTAAATCACTGCTCATTTAAAATTCTGTTTTTACAAACTTTTAGTTCATTGCTACATGTCCCCCAGGACAGTACCCAGGCCCCCATAACCACTGTATGCCCAATTACTTGAATATAAGCCTTCAAAATGGGCACTTTTGATTTTTCCAGTTTTGCTTCCATAGACTTCAATGGGGCTTGTTATTTGGTTCCGAACTTTTGCAATGTTCGAAAGTTCTGTCGTGAACCGAAGCAGGGGGGTGTTCGGCCCATGTCTATTCTTTATTGATACACTTTTCAAAATGTAACTTTCCCTGAATTCTCTAATGTTTAGAGGTCATCCTGACTATTAAATCTCACAAAAACAATAAAGCTACTTATAGATAGATAGATCCTGGAATCTTTATTATAAAAAAATTAGGGAGTAACTCAGTCCCAACCTCCATTTATTTTATTTTGTTTAAAAAGGAAATTGTTTGCATCCCTCCTTGTTGTCTGCGAATATCACAGTGCTTCTGAAACCTGACAATAATCAAACTGCTTTTTCCAACTTCCGTCTAAACTCGTTTTGTTAAACTCAGACATCAAATTATTAGCAAACATACTGGCAACTCACCTCCATAACCTCTTCTTCCTGATCTATAGGCATCAGGTTTAGTTTGTCTCCCTTTTCCAGGCCAGCGATAATAACAGCAGCAACCCTACTAATCTGTTTAATGTATTAGAGACATATTTGGGGATTTCTGTTATTCCTAGATATATTTAAAGGTTTTGATAAAGTAACATGGGACTGACTCCGATGGCATTTTGGCCCTGCTTTTTATACTTGAATTTCAATTGTTTACCAGTTCCCTATCTTGGGTAAAAGATGCTGGCTCTTTGGAGACATTAGGGCATTTTAGGGCACTTCCCAAACCTGTCCTTTCCCCCAAACTTTTTTTATACTGGCTAAAAAATCTCTAGCCATGCTGATCAGGGAAGATGAGCTTGCTAGGCTTCCATTTTAAATCTAGCCTATTTTCAGACAATATGCTTTTGACTGTTACCCAGCCTTTAACACCCCTCCGTCTTTCAGCACCTACAACAATTTTCCGCTGTCTTGGGCATTAATCAATATCCTTTTTGTGAACTGGTGCCCAAAACCAAACCACATATTCCAGATGAGGTCTTACTAATGATTTGTACAGGGGCAAAATGATTTCTCTCTCTCTCTGGAGTCTATACCTCTCTTAATACAAGAAAGGACTTTGCTTGCTTTGGAAACCGCAGTTTGGCATTGCATGCTATTATTGAGCTTATGATCTACCAAAACCCCCAGATCCTTCTCCAAAATTGATTCCCCCAGTTGTATTCCCCCTATAATGTATGATGCATGCATATTCTTAGCCCCCAGGTGCATAACTTTACGTTTATCAACATTAAACCTAATTTGCCACATAGTTGCCCAAACAGTGCATTGAGGACGGCTTGTAAGTTGTAGACATCTTAACCACTTAAAGCAGAAGTAAACCCATCAATGTAACATTTTCAAAGAACAGTTAACATTCCCGGCATGCCAGGAATGCTAACTGCACATTGGTTGTGCTCTCAACCAAACTGTCAAACCATCCAATGGTTGGTGTCATAACTGATCACATGTGCAGCATCATGGCAGTTGTAGATTAAACAGAGGCCAAGATGGCAGCTTCCTTGGCTGAAAACGATAGAAGGGTTTACTTCCACTTTAAGGACCGCCGCATGTACATATACATCGGCAGAATGGCACGGACATGCACATCCACGTACCTGTACGTGCCTGCCTTCCCGCGGGTGAGGGGTCCGATAGGACCCCCGGGTACATGCGGCGGTCCGTTAAGCTTGAGGAGCGATCCGAGATGAGGGGGCGGCCATTGATTTCTGGCCACCCCCTCACGATCGCTCCCGGCGAATGAGATGCTTCCCCTGCCTGTGTAATGTAAACACAGGCAGGAGGAAGTGATGTCATCTCTCCTCGCGGCGGTCTTTTTCGTCCGGAGCAGCGAGGAGAGAAGACATCAAGTAAGTGCACCAACAGTACACTTACACCAGTACACGTAGGCACACTTTTCACCCCCCAGATCACCCACAGTACCCCCAGTCACAGTGTCACCGTTTGCAGTGGTAATTTTTTTACTGATCACTGCAATCACAGTAAAAAGTGTCAGGGCACTTAGCTTTAGGCCCCTTTAGGTCCAGGGTAGCCCCCTAACCCCCCCTAATAAAGGTTTAACCCCTTGATCGCCCCCCAGGTAACCCTTTCACCACCTATCGCCAGTGTCACTAAGCAATCGTTTTTCTGATCGCTGTATTAGTGTCGCTGGTGCCGCTAGATAGCCAGTTATTTTTTTAGGTTCACCGCCAGGTTTTTATAGCATCAGGTACCCCCATATACAACCTAACAAAGGTTTTAACCCCCTGATTGCCCCTAGAGTTAACCCTTTCTCCCAGTGATCACTGTATAAGTGTCACTGGTGACGCTGGTTAGCCAGTTCGTTTAGTTATTTAGGTTCACCGTCAGTTTTTTATATAGCCCCATATATTACCTAATAAAGGTTTTAACCCCCTGATTGCCCCTAGTTAACCCTTTCACCAGTGATCACTGTATAACTGTTACGGGTGATGCTGGTTAGTTTTCTTTTTATAGCATCAGGGCACCCACCGTATATAACCCAATAAAGGTTTAACCCCCTGATCGCCCGGCGGGTGATATCAATGAGGTTTTAGCGTCAGATAGGGTCTGCGTCGCCCCAGGCAGTGTCAGGTTAGTGCCAGTAGCCCTAAAACCCACGCGCAAAGCATACACCTCCCTTAGTGGTATAGTATCTGAACAGATCAATATCTGATCTGATCTGATCTATACTAGTGTCCCCAGCAGTTTAGGGTTCCCAAAAACGCATTGTTAGCGGGATCAGCCCAGATACCCGCTAGCACCTGCGTTTTGCCCCTGCGCCAAGCCCAGCCCAGCCCACCCAAGTGCAGTATCGATCGATCACTGTCACTTACAAAACACAACACACATAACTGCAGCGTTCGAGACAGGCCTGATCCCTACGATCGCTAACAGTTTTTTTGGTAGCGTTTTATACATTTGCTGACAGTCAGGTGCTTTTTTACCTGTGAATCCTTACTAGTGTACCACTAAATTTAGAGCCCAAAATGGCAAATCGAAGGTACACTAGTAAAGAGGCCTACGAGTTTCTGAGCATGACAGATAGTGAAGAGGAGGTCACGCATCTGTCATATTCAGGCTCAGAATACAATCCCATAGAAGACAGCGGCTCCATGACAGATAGCTCTGAGGATGAAGGTGAGGTCCCTGCTAAGGTCAGGCGTACCCGACCCCATTCTGCTGTTGTTGAGGAGCAAGAACCACAGGGCTGTCATATTATGGAGCAGAGAAGTACTAGCACCGCTATTCCTTCTGGTGAACTGGCAAGCACCAGCGGCCTAGTACACCCTGGACGTACATCCAGCACTGCAGTAACACTTTGTGACGTGCCGAGTCCCATAAGTGCAGTTCAAGCTGGTGAGGTGGCATGCACAAGTAGTGTCTTGCTGCCACAAAGAAGAAGACAAAGGCAGGCCCATCATGCCCATAGTGCCTTTCCTGCAGAATTCGCCAATCCTGATTGGGTCCCCACCACTTCTGCAGCACCCGTACTTCCCCCATTCACTGGCCAACCCGGTATTCAGGTGGAAACAGCTGATTTTACGCCACTTGATTATTATTCGCTGTTTTTCACTGAAGATCTCTATAGATCTATTGTGGACCAGTTGCCTTCCCTTGCCAGAGATTGGAAACCAATTACGTTTTCCGAATTTAAGACCTTTCTGGGCCTTTCCCTCAACATGGGCATACATAAATTCACGTCGTTGTGTGCCTATTGGTCCACACGCCCAATTGACCATATGCCCGTGTTCTCTGTCTCCATGTCCAGGAAACGATACGAGCAGATCTTGCGGTTCATGCACTTCAATGACAATGAACTTTGTCGTCCTCGTGGAGACCCTCAATACGATTGACTCTACAAAATTCGGCCCCTCATAAACCACTTTAACGAACGTTTTGCAGCCTTGTTTACTCCCGATCAAGTTGTCTGCGTTGATGAGTCCCTAATTGCATTTTCTGGCCGCTTGTCTTTCAAACAGTACCTTCCCAGCAAGCGTGCCAGATACGAGGTCAAGCTCTATAAGTTCTGTGACAGGGCAACAGGCTATGTCAGGAGCTTTATGGTTTATGAGGGAAAAGATAGTCACGTAGAGCCGGAGAACTGCCCAGATTACATAGGGAGCGCTGGCAAGATAGTGTGGAACTTGGTGTCACCCTTATTCGGAAAGGGGTACCACTTGTATGTGGACAATTATTACACGAGCGTGACACTTTTTAGTCACTTATTTGATCATCAAATTGGTGCATGTTGCACCGTGCAACCTAATGGCCGGGGCTTACCCCAGAGGCTTGTAGATTCTCGTCTTAGGCTGGGGGAGAGAGTCTGCTTGAAGTGTAATAATTTGCTCACTGTGAAGTGGAGGGATAATAAGAATGTTTTCGTTATTACCTCCCTTCACGCAGACACGACAGCCCAAATTCGTACGGCGACTGGTGTTGTGGAGAAACCCCTCTGTGTCCACGAATATAACCAAAATATGGGAGGGGTGAACCTCAACGACCAGTTGTTGGCGCCGTACTTAATTGCCCGTAAGGCCAGACGCTGGTGCAAAAAAGTGTCTGTTTACTTATTTCAATTGGCTTTGCTGAATGCTCATGTGCTATACAGAGCTTCAGGTGGGACTTTATACTTCCTTACATTCCAGGAAGACATTGTCACAGACCTCCTGTATCCAGGCGGCTCTGCACCTCACCATCCCCAACCAAATGCAGTAAGCCGGCTGCATGAGAGGCATTTTCCATATGTCCTCGAGAGTACCCCTACCCAACGAGCCCCCCAAAGAAGATGTTGTGTCTGTAGCAAGCGCGGATATAGGCGTGACACCCGTTATTATTGTCCACGCTGTCCTGACAATCCTGGTTTTGCATTGGTAAATATTTTGAACGCTACCACACACTAGAGAAGTTTTAGCGTAGGGTACAGCATTTCACAGACTAGGATACACTAACACAGGGTCTCCCAAGATGCCATCGCATTTTGAGAGACCCGAACCTGGAACCGAACCGTTGCAGTTGTTACAGTTACAAAAAAAAGTGTAAAAAAAAACCACAAAAAATATATAAAAAAATAAATAAAAAATAGTTGCCGTTTTATTGTTCTCTCCCTATTTTCTCTCTATTCTGCTCTTTTTTACTGTATTCTATTCTGCAATGTTTTAGTGTTATGTTTTATCATGCTTGCTTTTCAGGTATGTAATTTTTTTATACTTTACTGTTTACTGTGTTTTATTGTTAACCATTTTTTTGTTTTCAGGTGCGCCATTCAGCTGCAACGCGGATTTATTTATCTTGACAGCAACAGCGTTTGCTCCCACGATACATGAAGCCATGACTAAAATACTGTAGGAGGTGATTTCACTACCACAGTTAAAAAAAAGAGCATATATGCCAAAGCATGGGGGCAGCAGGGGCGGAGGAGCGATTTTGCTCCTAATGCCGCGTACATATGGTCGAAATTCCGACGGAGGCTTGCCCGTGGAAAAGTCAGACCGTGTGTACGCGGCATAACTTTTTATGCTGCGTACTTACGGTCGAAATTCCGACAGAGGCTTGCCCGTGGAAAAGTATGACCGTGTGTACGCGGCATAACTTTTTTGCGGGAGGATGTCCCCATGCTTTGGCATATATATATTTTAGGCACAGGTTGCGTTAAAAAATGTTTTATTTTTTACTATGTTTTTTTTTGGTATTTGCTTTGCAGGTATGGTATGGTAAGGTCTTACTGTTATACTGTAATGTTACTTTGTTTTAATGTTAACCATCATTTGCTTAGCAGGTACGCCATTCAGTTGCAGCACGGATTTATTTATCTTGACAGCAACAGCGTTTTCTCCCACGATACATAAAGCCGTGACTCCAACGCTGTAGGAGGTGATTTCACCACCACAGTTAAAAAAAAGAGCATATATGCCAAAGCATGGGGGCAGTAGGGGCGGAGGAGCGATTTTGCTCCTAATGCCGCGTACATATGGTCAAAATTCCGACGGAGGCTTGCCCGTGGAAAAGTCTGACCGTGTGTACGCGGCATAACTTTTTTGCGGGAGGATGCCCCCATGCTTCGGCACATATAAATGGTGCATGTATGCCCATCATTAGAAGTGGGTGGATGAAGGGAGGTATTATAATGGTGGGCATACCCACCGATCAATCTCTTTTTTTCGTTCAGCCAACAGGCTGCATGAGAAAAAAAGATTACAATACATGTCCAACAAGGTCCAGCAACGTACTGGTATGTTGCTGGACTTTGAATGGTTATACCAGAATGATGCCTGTGGGTTTAGGTATCATCTTGGTATCATTATTTTCAGCCAGTGGTCGGCTTTCATGTAAAAGCAATCCTAGCGGCTAATCAGCCTCAAGACTGCTTTTACAAGCAGTGGGAGGGAATGTCCCCCCCCCCCGGATATAAACAGCCCCATTGGGAAACTGGGAAAGCATTTTATCACACCGATCTTGGTGTGGTCAGATGCTTTGAGGGCAGAGGAAAGATCTAGGGTCTAATAGACCCCAATTTTTTTTTTAAAAAGAGTACCTGTCACTACCTATTGCTATCATAGGGGATATTTACATTCCCTGAGATAACAATAAAAATGGTAAAAAAAATTGAAAAAAATGGAATGAACAGTTTAAAAATAAAATAAAAAAGCAAAATAAATAATAGTAATAAAAAAAAAACACCCCCTGTCCCCCCTGCACTTGCGAAAAGGCGAACACAAGCGTCGGTCTGGCGTCATATGTAAACATCAATTGCACCATGCATGTGAGGTATCACCGCGAAGGTCAGATCGAAGGCAGTAATTTTAGCAGTAGACCTCCTCTGTAAATGTAATGTGGTAACCTGTAAAGGCTTTTAACGGCTTTTAAAAATGTATGTAGTTTGTCGCCACTGCAAGTTTGTGCGCAATTTTAAAGCATGTCGTGTTTGGTATCCATGTACTCGGCCTAAGATCATCTTTTTTATTTCATCAAACATTTGGGCAATATAGTGTGTTTTTAGTGCATTCAAATTAAAAATATTGTATTTTTTCCCCAAAAAATGCGTTTGAAAAATCGCTGCGAAAATACTGTGTGGAAAAAAAATGCAACACCCACCATTTTAATCTGTAGGGCCTTTGCTTTAAAAAAATATATAATGTTTGGGGGTTCAACGTAATTTTCTTGCAAAAGAAAAATATGTTTTCATGTACAAAACAAAAAGTTTCAGAAATAGCTTTGTCTTCAAGTGGTTAGAAGAGTGGATCATGTGTGACATAAGCTTCCTAATGTTGTGCATAAAATGCATGGACAGTTCAAAATCCCCCCAAATGACCCCATTTTGGAAAGTAGATACCACTAAGCTACTTGCTGAGAGGCATGTCGAGTCCATGGAATATTTTATATTTTGACACAAGTTGCGGGAAAAAGAAAAATTATTTGCACAATGTTGTCACTAAATGATATATTGCTCAAACATTCCATGGGCATATGTGGAATTACACCCCAAAAATACATTCTGTTGCTTCTCCTGAGTACGTGGATACCACATGTGTGAGACTTTTTGGGAGCCTAGCCGCGTACGGGAACCCAAAAACCAAGCACCGCCTTCAGGCTTTCTAAGGGTGTAAATTTTTGATTTCACTCCAATGACGTAGGCGGGATCCCCCGCCCGCAGGCCCCCAAAACCACCGGGTAAGGGTTGTGGGGACGAGGCCCTTGTCCCATCAACATGGGGACACAGACCCCCAAAGCATCCTCCCCATGTTGAGGGCATGTGGCCTGGTACGGTTCAGGAGGGGGGTGCTCTCTCATCCCCCCTCTTTTCCTGCGGCCTGCCAGGTTGCGTGCTCGGATAAAGGGTCTGGTATGGATTTTTGGGGGGAACTCCACGCCATTTTTTTTTTATTTGGCGTGGAGTTCCCCTTAAAATCCATACCAGACCTGAAGGGTCTGGTATGGATATTTGGGGGAACTCCACATATTATTTTTTTTAATTTGATGCAGGGTTCCCCTTAATATCCATACCAGACCTGAAGGGCCTGGTAATTGAATTTGAGGGGACCCCCACGCATTTTTTTTTTTTTTTTTTATCAATGTCTTTTCTCTGTGTTGCCGGGAGCCGACAATTCATTATAGCCGCGAGTGCTTTTAAATTCCTTTTTTTCTTTCAGAAATGACACTTTGTGCAGGGATAGTTCTAAGCACGGAAAACAAGCGCTGCCAAGATATAATAAAATCTTATACACACTAAATGGCTTTCCCCCGGGTGGGCAATATGGTGCCCAAACAGTGTCACCGTGAGTTCCAGTCAGGCCTGACTACTTTCAAACACTGTCACTCCAATGAAAGGGATCTTCGCTAGCAAACGTTGGTGCACTTAATATTTGTAATCCAAGGGGTATCAAATAAAGGTAACTGAACTCCGGCTATGCTTTAGGGCGTGAAGTCACTGATGATAAAATGCCAAACTTTAACTATGCAGTTACTGCGCAACACGCTGTCCCCTGGTGTGTAGCACACTGCTCTAATGGCGGTGGGCCCTAAACAAAGGATCACGGGCCTAATAACAGTTAAGAGACCTGGGCAAGTGCCCTCTCACCCGGCCAGGCCCAGTCCGTTCGGCTGGTTATGTTGCTGGTGCTCCGGCACACGATCTCTCCACCACCCGTAGTCTCCGATCCCTCAGACAACCGTATTTGCCGTGAACACCACAAATTGTTTGTTTGCTGTTCGGCGAACGGGCGAACAGGCAATTTTCAAGTCGAACATGAGTTTGACTCAAACTCGAAGCTCATCCCTACAAATAACCATGCCATGTGTGAGCAATAATAGGATTTTTATAACAGCTTACCTGTAAAATCCTTTTCTTGGGAGTACATCACGGGACACAGAGCGACATAGTCATTACTAATGGGTTATATAGATACCGTCAGGTGCTGGCACTGGCAACTTCCAAAACCGGAAGTACCCTCCCCTATATAAGCCCCTCCCATCCGGGAGCACCTCAGTTTTGTAGCAAAGCAATAAGTGTCCCCAAAGAGGGGCGGGAGCTCTGTGTCCCGTGATGTACTCCCAAGAAAAGGATTTTACAGGTAAGCTGTTATAAAAATCCTATTTTCTTTCTCGTACATCACGGGACACAGAGCGACATAGTCATTACTAATGGGATGTCCTAAAGCAATGCCCAATGAGGGGGGGGATACACCATATATAAGCTGAGCGCTATCAGACATGAGGATCTTTTGCGGCCTGCAACACACTGCGCCCAAAGGCGACATCCTCCTGACTTCTAACGTCCACCTGGTAGAACCTAGTAAACGTGTGTACTGAAGACCACGTTGCGGCCTTACAGATTTGAGCCAGGGAGGCCTGGTGATGCACTGCCCATGAAGTTCCAACTGCTCTCGTGGAGTGCGCTCTAACTTTGAACGGAGGCGGTCTCCTTCTCAAGCCATAAGCTTGCATAATGACCTGTCGAATCCACTTGGCTAAAGTAGACTTTGACGCTGCCTGACCCTTTCTGGGGCCTTCCGGCAGAATAAACAAAGTATCCGTTCTGCGAATCTGAGCAGTGGCTTTTAGATGAGCTTTAACTGCTCTTACTACATCCAAAGAATGCAATAACTTTTCCTCTACCGAAGTAGGTTTGGGGAAAAAAGAAGGAAGAACCACATCTTGGTTCAAATGAAACCTCGATACCACCTTAGGAAGAAAGGCTGGATGAGGACGTAACACTACTCTGTCCTTATGGATAACCAGATATGGCTCCTTACAGGACATAGCTGCTAATTCCGATACTCTTTTAGCCGAACAAATGGCTACTAGAAAAATCAATTTCCTGGTGAGAAGCACCAAGGAAATATGCTGTAATGGTTCAAATGGTTGTTTCTGTAGAACCGACAGAACCAAGTTTAGATCCCATAGACATATGGGAATATTAACCGGAGGACTAATACGCATCACTCCTTGTATAAAGGCTTTGACTAGTGAATGCGAAGCCAAGGGCCTTTGAAAAAATATTGACAAGGCCGAAATCTGACCCTTGATAGTACTCAAGGCAAGCTTCCTATCTACAGCCCACTGTAGGAAGTCCAGAATCCTACCTATTACGTACTTATGTGGATGCCATTTCTTGGCCTCACACCACGCGATGTACGCCTTCCAGATTCTATAGTAGATCTGCCTGGATACCGGCTTCCTGGCATTGATCATGGTAGATACCACAGCATTAGAGAGCCCTCTCTTTTTTAGAATGTGGGCTTCAATAGCCAGGCCGTCAAACCTAGGGCTGGTAAGGAAGGGTGGTATATCGGTCCTTGCGAAAGCCGGACGACGTGGGAGAGTCCAAGGACTCCCCACTGAAATTTTACAATCTCCGCGTACCACGCTCTTCGGGGCCACGCTGGAGCCACCGGAATCACCGGTTTCTTTTCTACCCTGATTCTGCGGAGTAATCGAGGTAACCATTGTGGCGGTGTGAATGCATATATCAGCTTGAACTGATCCCAAGGGAACACTAGGGCATCCGAGCCGCAAGCTAGGGGATCCCTTGTCCGAGAGACAAACCTGTCCCCCTTTGCGTTGAATCTGGATGCTAGAAGATCTACATCCGATGTTCCCCACCGCTGACATATTGTCCAGAAAACCTCGGGGTGAAGGGACCCTTCCTCTGGGCCTAATTGCTGGCGACTTAGAAAGTCCGCCTTCCAATTCTCCATTCCTGGAATGAATACCGCAGATATGGCTGGGACATATTTTTCTGCCCATTTCAGGATGTAATTTACTTCCCTCTGGGCTGCACGACTCCTGGTGCCCCCCTGATGATTGATATATGCCACTGCTGTGGCATTGTCTGATTGCATTCTGACAGGGGACCCTTGGAGTTTGGATGTCCATGCTACTAGGGCATACCGGGCTGCTCGTATCTCTAAGAGATTGATGGGCAGGGCCTTTTCTGCATCCGACCATCTGCCCTGGAGAGACTATTGCTCCAGTACTGCTCCCCAGCCTATAAGGCTGGCATCTGTAGTGACCACCTTCCAAGAAATCGGACTGAAGGATTTCCTTTTTTCCAGATTCTGGGGAACCAACCACCAACGGAGGCTCTTGCGAACGGAAGGGGACAAGGACATTGTAAGTCTAGGGCCTGAACTTTTTTGTTCCAGGCTGACAGTATGGCCCCTTGCAAATTCCTTGAATGGAATTGACCGTAGGGTACTGCTTCGAATGATGCCACCATTTTTCCCAGCAGCCTCATATACAGGCGTATGGACGGCTGTCTTTTTTGTACCCACTAAGTGGATCAAATCTTTCAAAGACAACACCTTTCCTCGAGGCAAGAATATTTTTCTCTGGCCTGAATCCAACCTTAGCCCCAAGTATTCCAGACTTTTGACTGGTTTTTAGGGCTGACTTGTCTCGGTTGATAATCCAACCGTGAGATTCCAGATACTTGATCGTCTTGTGAACGACCACGTCTAGTTTTTTCACTGAGTGGTCTATCAGCAACAAGTCATCCAGATATGCCATTATCATTACACCTTGTGTTCTTAGATTGGCCAATAAAGGGCCAGAATTTTTGTAAACACTTGTGGTGCTGTGGCCAAACCGAAGGGTAAGGCTCTGAACTGAAAATGGCGCCCTTCTACTGCAAAGCGTAGAAATTTTTGGTGGACTGGAAAGATGGGAATGTGCAAATAAGCATCTTTGATGTCGATCGTGGCTAACCAATCCTCCCCTTGTAGGGCAGTGGCCACCGATCGGATCGACTCCATCGGAAAGTCCTGATATACAGGAATTTGTATAGCCCTTTTAGAATTAATATGGGCCTCCCGTCCGCGTTTGCTTCGGGACTGTAAAGAGGTTTGAGTAAAACCTGAACCCTCATTCTTCC
The DNA here is from genome assembly GCA_029206835.1 of Rana muscosa. Classification (NCBI taxonomy): domain Eukaryota; kingdom Metazoa; phylum Chordata; class Amphibia; order Anura; family Ranidae; genus Rana; species Rana muscosa. Next base: position 974,581,877 of record CM055118.1, on the reverse strand, counting down.
AGGGGAACCTCCATAATTACTCCTTGGAGCAATAGTTGTTCTAGTGCCAACAGGAGGGACTCTCTCTTCCGGGGATCCCTTGGCACGTTTGACCTCAAAAATGGGAAGGAGGAGAGTCTTTTAACTCCAAACTGTATCCCAAACCTACTGCGGAGAGCACCTATCTGTCTTGATCGTGTCCCGCCAGGTCTCTTGCGAACAACTGGAGTCCTCCCCCCACCCGACTGAGTGGGGGCTTCAATGAATTTAACTTTGGGGGAGGTTTTGTACCTCCCCTGACCCAGGGTTTCTCATTGCCCTGCTACTGTCCCTGTTTTTTACCCCCGGGATTTGACCAAGGAGGCCGTCGGAACTGTTACACAGCCGATGCCCCAGGGACTGGAGAAGCAGGCCTCTTAAAGAGGGACCTCTAACTCTGCTTTTAACCGGCAAGAGCGTATTTTTACCGCTGGAAATTTTCTGGATATATTTGTCCAGGTTTTCCCTGAATAAGCGTTCACCATGAAATGGGACGCTAACCAGCCATTCTTTACAGGGAGCTTCAGCAGACCAGTTTTTGAGCCATAGGAGCCTACGCATATGTACTATAGACAGCGTAAGGCGGGAGGCCTGATGGACTGAATCCTCTATGGCGTCAACCGCAAAGCCTAAGGCTCTAGGTAGATCAGCTAGGGCAAAGCCTGCTGATCTGTCAAGTCCCTCAAGACCTGTTTCAAATGATCCTTCACTGCTTAGCAGACCCCAATAGCTGCTACTGCTGGTTGTATCACCAAGCAGATTTTCATAAGGACTCCAATCTTTTATCTATTGGGTTCTTGAACATTTGGACATTATCCACTGGACATGTCAGTGATTTATGCATACAAGAGATGGCTGCGTCCATTGTAAGGACCTTCCATTTTTTTTTTATTTTTTTTGATGAACTTATCCTCCATGGGATAGACCACCGGAAATCTCTTGGGGGAATAAATATTTTCTCAGGACGTTCCCAATCCTGGTAAATGAGCCCTTTCAGTAAAGGGTGAAGTGGAAAAGAACAAACAGTCTGGGGGCTTCTAGCGACCCCAACGAGGATACAGTAGTGGTTGATGGTTCCGCAAGGTGCATTTTTAAATGCTGATCGGACCATGTTAGTCAGAGACTGAACCCATAATCTTTCAGCTTGAGATGCTGAGAAAAGGTTCCCCCACTGTTGATTCCTCTATAACAGAATCAACCTTATCCTGATCCCCTTCAGGCAGGTCGATCCCTGTATGGGACTGTTGCTCTGCTAACAGGCACTCTGAAGGAGGAGACGGAGATCGGGCGTGCTTTCCCTGACAGGGAGGCAGCGATAAATGTTGACAATCTCTCTAATCCTCCCAGAGCTGAGGAAAAAACCTCCTCTGTTACATACACAGGAGCAGGTGACTGAGGACAGCCACAGTACCAAGTACCCCTGCGGGGTCTCTACGGTCACTTACCTCTGAACTTCAGGGGAGACTGGTGCAGCAGGAGTATGCCCAAGATCCTCCGAGCCCGATGAGACCCCCTTCGCTTCCTGGAAGATTCAGTTCCGGAGCTTCTGGACGGCATATTCCTAAGCCTAAAGCTGAGGTATTCCAGCCGTAATACACCACTTTTACTGAGAATAGTCTAGCACAATTGCTGCTATATCACAGTTGGTGTCTACTAATGTGCCTTTCTAGGGGATGCCTGTATCAACCGCTTGCTGTATGCCTTTAAATGTTGCCAGCTCTGTCTCTGTACTTCATAGCCAGCTCACTACAATATTGTGGTTTTTTTAAACTGCTGGGACGCCCGCACATGCGCAGAAGCGCTGCGGCGCGCACAGAGCGTCATCCCCCAGGCTCCGCCCCCTTTCCCGGCTCACCTCTATATATAGAGGCGCGTGCACGTGCGCCTTCGGCGCTAATTTCAAATATGGTAACAAGGGACAGGAGCCAGGGCCCCTCTTTGCCGCAGGCCGGGGGATGGACGAGCACTGCAACATGGCAGAGGAAGCAGTTTCCTATAAGAGAACTCACCATCTGCCTGGACTTTGCTCTGCTGAGAAGAAGCTAGTCCACATGACAAGAAAACATTCCACAGCGGCCTCTAGTGGACAAACACAGGTACCGCAGTCTAATATATTAAATATATATATATAAAAAAATTTTTTTTTTTTTTTTTTTCTTGACCACCATTAAAAATTATTACATTTTTTTAGTAGTTACAGGCATGCACAGAATTTTGCGGGAATACCATTAGGTAACAGACAGAAAGACAAATTAGGCTTGGGGGTCCCCCAATAGAACAAGTTCCTGGGGGCCCCCACTTACCTGTTCCCCGCCGCAGGACTTTGTTTGGTCCACAAAAGCCCAAACTTCACCTATCACGGCAGGCATTGTAATCAAACCTTCAGGGACCGGGTTCCCAAGGATTCCACTCCCCTGGACCTGTATAGCACCCTGCACAGAAAACATCTTGGTCGTGGGTATGACCAGAGCTCTGGATCCCAGGGTCCAGCTCTCCTAAGAGAAGCATTACAGGCAAAACCTTGCTCTTCTCTGCAAGGCCCGGGTACCGACCGTTTAGCTATGAAGCTTTTTTGGTCGGATCCGGAATAGCTTACTGAGGCCCAAAAGAACCTGTACGCAAGCTCAGTGAAAAACACATGTTTCTTCTTGGCCAACACCTTAGACACTGGCAAAAAACTGAGGTGCTCCCGGATGGGAGGGGCTTATATAGGGGAGGGTACTTCCGGTTTTGGAAGTTGCCAGTGCCAGCACCTGACGGTATCTATATAACCCATTAGTAATGACTATGTCGCTCTGTGTCCCGTGATGTACGAGAAAGAAATATAATTTAGTGACAACTTTTTCTTTTAAATTTTTTTTTATTTTTTTTGTCATTATTCAATCACTTGGGACCAAAAAATTCTATATTCAATGGGCTCAACATGCCTCTCAGCAAATAGATTGGAGTGTCTACTTTCCAAAATGGGGTCATTTGGGGGGGTTTTGTGCCATCTTGGAATTTTATGGCCTTCAAAACTGTGATAGGTAGTGATAGGTAGTGAGGAGTGAAATCAAAAATTTATGCCCTTAGAAATCTTGAAGGCGGTGCTTGGTTTTCGGGGTCCTGTACGCGGCTAGGCTCCAAAAAAGTCCCACACGTGGTATCCGGTATCCCCGTACTCAGGAGAAGCAGCAGAATGTATTTTGGGGTGTAATTTCACATATGCCCATGTCATGTGTGGGCAATATATCATTTAGTGAGAACTTTATGCAAAAAAAAAAAAATTGTAATTGAAACTTGTGGCAAAATATAAAATATTCCATGGACTCAACATGCCTCTCAGCAAATATCTTGGGGTGTCTACTTTCCAAAATGGGGTCATTTGGGGGGTTTTGTGCTATTTTGGCATTTTATGGCCTTCAAAACTGTGATAGGTAATGAGGAGTGAAATCAAAAATTTGCGCCCTTAGAAATCCTGAAGGCGGTGATTGGTTTTCGGGGCCCTGTACGCGGCTAGGCTCCCAAAAAGTGTATTTTGGGGTGCAATTCCACATATAACAATGGCATGTGTGAGCAATATATCATTTAGTGTACAACTTTTTGTAATTTTTTTTTTTTTGTCATTATTCAATCACTTGGGACAAAAAAAAAATTCAATGGGCTCAACATGCCTCTCAGCAATTTCCTTGGGGTGTCTACTTTCCAAAATGGGGTCATTTGGGGGGGTTTTGTACTGCCCTGCCATTTTTAGCACCTCAAGAAATTAGGTCATAAATTAAAAGCTGTGTAAATTCCAGAAAATTAACCCTAGTTTGTAGATGCTATAACTTTTGCGAAAACCAATAAATATACGCTTATTGACATTTTCTTTACTAAAGACATGTGGCTGAATACATTTTGGCCTAAATGTATGACTAAAATTGAGTTTATTCGATTTTTCTTACTACAAAAAGTAGAAAATATATATTTTTTTCAAAACTTTCGGTCTTTTTCCGTTTATGTCGCAAAAAAATTAAATCGCAGAGGCAATCAAATACCATCAAAAGAAAGCTATATTTGTAGGAAAAAAAGGATGCAAATTTTGTTTGGGTACAACATTGCATGACCGCGCAATTACCAGTTAAAGCAGCACAGTGCCAAATTGTAAAAACACCTCTGGTCTTTAAGCTACATAATGGTCCGGGGCTGAAGTGGTTAAAGGACATTTTTCCACTACATAGCTTGGTGTCATCTACAAACACTGAAATGGTATTTTTAATCCCAGACCCTATATAATTTATAAATATTTTAAAAAGTAAGGGTCCCAGCACTGAACCTTGGGGCACACCACTAATGACCTTAGACCATTCAGAGTAATGCCGCATACACACAATCATTTTTAATGTCATTTAAAAAAACAAAATTTTTCTCGACGTGATTTTTCTCGTTTCCTCTCAAGCCTGTCTTGCATACACACGTTCATGAAAAAAAACGCTCAAGCAAAGCGCAGTGACGTACAACGGCACTATAAAGGGGAAGTTCCGTTCGAATGGCGCCACCCTTTGGGACGCTTTTGCTAATTTCGTGTTACCGTGTGTTAGTAAAAGTTTGAGAGACGATTCGCGCTTTTCAGTCTTCGCGCTTTTAAGAACGTTTTGTGGAGTTCAGTTTGTGCTTGTTGGTTCGTATCTGTCTTTCAGTGCTTGTAGTCAGTTTGTATCTGTTTATTCAGTGCGTTCTTGTCCGCTCGTTACTGTTTTTCAGCTCGATCTTCATAGGCCTTGCTGTTCTTCCGTGCGTTCTTTTAGTTCGTTCTGACCAGCCGACCGTTATCTAGCCATGTTGCGGCTACGTACTTGTCGTAGAGTTCGTGCTGTAGTTGGAGCAGGGGTTCTTTCTGTATCCCGACTCCAGTCCATGAACAGGGTGAGGAGGAGTTCATGGACCAAGAATTGGTTGCTCCAGCGGCACCAGTTCTGTCACATGCCTTTGTTGCGGGAGATCAGGGAGAATAATCCTGAGGACTACAGGAATTTTCTCAGGATGTCTGACCCCGTATTTCAGCATCTGTTGGCTTTGGTGTCCCCCTATATTACCAGGCAGGACACCGTTATGCAGGAAGCCATCACTGCTGAGCAGAGGCTCGTCGCCACGTTGCGATACCTGGCAACTGGGAGAAGCCTGCAGGACCTCAAGTTCTCAACAGGCATCTCCCCCCAGGCTCTGGGGATCATTATACCAGAGACTTGTTCTGCCATCCTTCAAGTTTTGCAGGAGGACTATATTAAGGTAAGTTTTCTCCTTTAACATCACATTTTATGTATTTCTTGCTTAATAATGTTTAATATTTCTTTCATCAGTCCCTAATTACCATGATTGTAATATGCTGTGAATGTCCCCTTTCTACCCATGCATGTTGTATCGTTTTTGATGCTTTTTTGGCCTACATGCATATTTCCCCTAACTAACCTCTCCAGCATGCTATGCTGGGGCCATACCCACCTAGCCTAGTCACTTCCCTTTTTTTTTGCTGTCTGCTCCATTGTAGTGCTTTACCCTAAACGCCCCCTAAAGATTTCTTAGGAATGTTATATTTTCTTTCAATTCATACAGAGTGCTACAGCCTTGATTTGTGAGGTCCCCAACTAATCTTCAACCCCCCCCCCATAAAATTTCTGAAATGGCTCATCAGAGGGGTTGTTGAATTTGATAAGCGACTGTGTTTTTTTATTTTTTGGAGGTTACAAATCATTTAAAAATCTATCTAAGTTTATCCTGATGTTGGCCAGGAATGATTTTGTCAAATCTGCTTGCAATGTTTATGTATGAAAGTATTAATATTTTTTTTGTTTAACTCCCCAGTTCCCTTCTACGCCACATGAATGGCAGAATGTGGCATCTCAGTTTGCCCAGCGATGGAACTTTCCAAACTGTGGAGGGGCCATCGACGGCAAGCATGTACGGGTCGTACCACCACCCCATTCGGGATCCTATTACTTCAATTATAAGGGGTTCCACAGCATCGTCATGATGGCAGTGGTGTCGGCCACCTACGAATTTCTTTATGTGAACGTTGGTAAAAATGGACGTATGTCCGATGGAGGAGTCTTTGCTCAGACTGAGTTTGGCCAATGGCTCCTATCAGATGAGCTGGCCTTGCCACCAGCGGACCAGAATGTGGAGGGACTCCCGTTCGTCTTTGTTGCGGATGAGGCGTTTGGGCTGGGTCCCCATTTAATGAGGCCATTTCCTCAAAGAACCCTCACCCTTGAGAGGAGGGTGTTTAACTATCGGCTGGCCAGAGCTGAAGGGTGGTGGAAAATACCTTTGGCATCATGGCCAGCCGATTCCGCTTGTTCCTCACCTCCATCCATCTTGCCCCATACAAATGGAACAATGTGGTCATGACCTGTTGTGTCCTACACAATTTTTTACGGGTACATTCCCCGAATTATCTTTGAGTGGGCCTGAGGCCTCATTACAGGACGGTACTAATTTAGTGGCCCTGGAAGCTGGCCGTCCAGGCTTGGCCCCCCAAACCGGCCGTGATGTTCGGCAGAAATATTTGGATTATTTTGTGGGTAGGGGGGCCATTGATATGCCTGTGGATTCTTAATTTTATTGTGTTGAAAAATAAAATCTTTCTGCCAAATATTTTTGTATTGTCTTTTTGGTTGTGTTTCTTTTATGTTTCTCCTCGGTTCTCCTAGTGCACTTGTAGTGCCATGTGTATTTTCCATTATTAAATACCCATCATTGTCAGTATAAACACAAAACATAATTTTGCTTACTCTGGGCAACATTTAGATAATAAGCCACACATTTTTTATTTTTAAAATCTTTTTAATCTTTGCACCTAAATTTTTTAATTTTTTTTTGTTTTTATTAAACAAAAGTAGGTTTTAAATTTGCAGTGTTATAAAATATTTTTTGGGGTAAAACGCATGAACAGGCATGCTTAAAAAACGTACAAAAAATTATCTAAATTTCTATATGTAGTATTAATTAAACCCAAAAAAAACCTTCGAAAACAAAGCAAGTTCAAAGTTCTTTTGTGACAAAAAATTAAACCCGCCCAAGCATAGCCGTGATATTTTGGAGCCTTTGCTCCACCCACTTGGTATTTTGCCTGATCTGTATCAAGTCTCCCTTTATTTTTTCAAGGTCATGAAAAGCAGACCATTAGGTATTGTATCAGGATCTGTGCACTGTGACTTGTAAAATTGTCGGGGTCTTCAGGCAGAACAGCACCTAGAAAAAAAAAAAAAACATGTAGGATAAATATGTAGGCCTACATTTAATAACCTGAATCTGTGGGGTTTGACACTGACCTGTTGTGGTGCCACTTTCCACTTCCTCCACTTCACGTTCCTCTACATCATGTGGTTCTGGGGGTCTTGTTGGAGGTGTGGGATTTATGGGCTCATGTCTCGAACCTTTTTGAAGCCCTATTGAGATTGCAATAAAAGGTATAGTTTAGTTCCTAAATAATAATTATCTTAAAAAATAAGCCCTGAAAGAGGAATATGAAACATTCTTTGGAAGTGAGGTACAATTGTCTTTTTAGCCCAAGTTACAAGCTTAACACATGATTGGATCCATACCCAAAACAGGAACATATAATTAGTTTTACCAAGTTTCACACATGGAAAAACACCCAAGTATATACTCTGTTTCACCTGTGTGTGAAGCCTCATACACACGACCGAGTTTCTCGTCCAAAACCGGCAAGAAAAGTGCCGCGAGAGCTTTCTTGTCGAGAAAACTGTTCGTGTGTATGGTTTTACGACGAAAAAACTGCCGTGAATCTCGACGAGAAAATAGAACCTGCTCTCTATTTTCTCGTCAGGATTCAAGATTTCCTTGTCGTGTTTCTCGTCGGCCTGTTTTGTGACGAGAAAATGGTTCGTGTGTATGCTTTTACGACTCTTCCAAAAGCGCGCATGCTCAGAATCAAGTATGAGACGGGAGCGCATCTTCAGCTAAATCAAGCCTTCGTAATGGAGATAGCACATTCGTCACGCTCTAAATTATTGCATCGTTTAAATGTTGTGCATTGAAATCTTCTTTAGAATGTTACATTAATCAAAACGAATGAACTTCTTTTGCTGCTGATATTCACACAGAGTTATGACTATGTTTTTTTAACCTTTTTCATGCTGCTCTTAAGAAGATTTAGGTGTATTATATCGTGCAAGATCTTCTGAATATTTTACTGTTTTAGATTTTTCTAACATGTTAATTTTAATTTGGCAATGTTTTGCTAGTGATCTCCCATTGTATATTTGTTTTTTTTAATTGTAAATTTTACACCCTATATTTTTTACATTATTATTTTATTGTTTTTTGGGGGGTTGTTATCTGTCCCTTTTTTTGGCTGTCAAATGTATCTGTTTACTCCAAAGCTAAATTAAAAAATTGTAAAAATAAACATAGTCAAGTATGAACTTAAACAAAAATAACATTTATTCATGTTTTAAAAAAAAAAAAAGAGAAGGCAGCACTGGAGAACCTGCTGCCATTTGTGCATCCATGGGAGCACACATCAACCCTGTGTGGACACTAAAATTGGGAGCTTGAGAAGGCCAACAGTTCTGAGCACAATCTGATGCTGGCCTCCCAGAGGTCAGGAACAGCAGCAGGTGATATATATGTCCCAAGTGTGTGGTACTACAACAGGCTGCCTTCTGTCCGACCACAATGAAGCAAGGCCATCACTTCCTCGTCTTCTTGGCACATGAAGGCTTCCCTGCAGCCTTCCCTGAAGCCTTCCCTGCAGCCTTCCTTCTTCATGTGGCTGGAGGCTGGGCCACTGGAGGGGTACTCCTGTCAGGAGGAGAAGGGGGTGGCGCAGAAGGAGGTGGAGGAGGAGGTGGAGGAGAAGGGGGTGGGGCAGAAGGAGGTGGAGGAGGAGGTTGAGGTTGGGATAGTTGTGCCACCTCACATATGGCCGTATTGGGGGTAATTTTCTCCATCACCCCCTTGTTCAGCAAGGTGATGAGCAGGGGCTCGCATAGGAGGTGTTGCTCCATGCTCATCACCTTGAACTTGGCCTCCACTAGGCCGGCAATGGCCTCTTCAGGGGATGTGGGCTCCTGGAGGGTGGCATGGGCCTCTCGAATAAGGGCCATTGCTGCCTCATTCGTGGTCCTGTCCCTCCTGCTTCTTTTGGGAAGTCGGATGGGAGGCACATGTGATATTGTGGTTCTCCTCGGGCCGGCCACCTCCTGTCTGCCACTGGGCCCTGCCACCTCCTGGCTGCCACTGGGCCCTGCCACCTCCTGGCTGCCACTGGGCCCTGCCACCTCCTGGCTGCCACTGGGCCCTGCCTCCTCCTGCCTGACAGTTTCCTGACCCTCCTCCTGGCTGATTTCATCCTGTGTATGAAAAAGGGACATAGTTTAATATTTTGGTTTATTATTTTCATACAAATTTCAGATCCAGATTGTAGCAATTTGAATGTAAATCAAGAATAAATTTCCAAACATTTACAACTACATCAGATTGACTATTTAGCACCCAATTTAGGCAAGACTAATGTCTCGAGATCTTGATTTTACGTGTGGAACACAAAATAGTTTGTTTGTCATCTTGACATATTTTTCAAACATTAGGTTTATCCCAATACATTTTCTATAAATACTATACCTGGGTCCAGATGGCCAAATCAGGTTCATCCAGGATGGCTGCCTCCTCTTGCTCCAGAGAAGGCTCAGGTTGGCTGCAGGGAAGTCTGGGGGGAAGAGTGGATAGTGATGGCCTTGCCTCAATGTGGTCATCCAGAAAGGACATCCTGCTGTAGTACCACAAATTCGGGACATACACATCATCTGCTGCTGCTCCTGACCTCTGAGAAGCCAGGACCTTAGAGCGTTCAGTCCTGTATGTGCGCCTCAAGCTCCCAATTTTAGTGTCCACCTGTTTTGCTGTGGCTGTGGGCACCTTGGTATGCACAAATGGGAGCAGGGTCTCCAGCGCTGCTTTTCTCACACCTTTTTTTTTATGTATGGGGTTTTTGGTTTCCCACAGAGCGAGCAACTCCCTTACCCGGTCTATAAATTCCGCAAGGAAATCTTTGTCGCTAATAAAGACATTCATATTGGCTCTGCAAGTAAAATAAAAATTATATAACTAATGTGAGGCACACAGTCTAACCTCCTTAAAATCATATTCACCATATATATCCTCCAACATTCTCAAGACAGTATAGGGCAACAATTTTTCAAAGTCACAAATTCACATACCTTCGTTCGCACGTCCGTCACTTGAACTCCTCTCTCCGCACACCGAACGTAGTATAGTCACATGTGTGTTTGCTATATAAACACCACGCATGCGTCAAACTACGCACACGTTGCTCCGCACACGTCGCCCGCCCATGACGTTCTAACTAACATCTTTTCCCCGCCCCTTCTCTTTCGGCGCGCAGACAGATATGGCGGATTTACAGCAGGTGTCTGATAATTCCTCAAATTATGAGGAGGAGACAAGCCCGGAGACTGAGGAAACGTCACGATCAAGGAGGAGATTCAAGGCATCGAATATGTCTTATGGGGAGATGGCGGAGATGGTGGACATCTTGCTAAAGTCGGATTATGACGCAAAGCATGGGCCGTATAGCAAACCTAATAGAAGGAAGGCCAAAATCATGAAGAAAGTCGTGAAGAGTCTGAAGAAGAATTGTGGGGTGAAACGCTCAAATGAGCAGCTCAGAAAGAGGTGGTCAGACCTCAAACTGAGGGAGCCGGAGCAGTTAAGGAGCATTAAGAGAATGCTAGGAAAAAGTAAGTACTTTGGAAACTTTAATGCTATTAATGTATTTATCAACTTACATGTTGCTCCAAGTTTATTTTTTTTACAAGTGTACTCCCTTCCAAAATGTAATATTTTGAACTTTGTTGGGCACAGTAAGCGTTCGTTACAGACACATCGTTCGGTCACTATCCTAGTTTTTTGATTATTTTTTCAGGCTCAAATTTAATTAGACATCTGCCTGTTTTGATAAAATTGTGGTTCTTACATTGTTGGCTAGATGATGTGTTTGTAAAGAGAATGAAATGCAAACTTTTTAATCAGTGTAAAGGAGAGGACACTCAGCAGCTGGTTCCACATCTGTACTTTTGAGCACTATAGTGTGGCCCAGCAGAACCGCCTTTTTTGGGGGTCCCACACAGGTGCATCAGTGAAATTTTGTGGTGCCTCCATGTCTCAAAATTGACAGCCAAAGGTGAATACTAAACATATTTTTTAGACAAAATAATGTCTTCATGTGGAAATTCTGCACAAACAGACACTTGTACCCCACTTCCAATCAATTTAGCCTGTTTTTATTTTTTAGAGAAAATTTCTGTGTGATAACTAGACCTTTTGTTTGATTCTCATAGGGGAGAGAAGACTGGGAGGAGAACACTCCAGGGAGCACATGAAACCCACAGCTTCGAAACAACCCCAACCTCACCACGACCCACAACCTGAGGGTGTTGAGGAAGTTGAAGAGGTGGATGAAGGAGAAGTGCAGGAAGGAGAAGTGGATGACGTGGTGGAACTGGTCACCACAACAGGTCAGTATCTGTCACCACAGCTTCAGGTAAGAGATGTAGGCCTGCAGAGTTATAATACCTTTTTTTTTTATATTTTAGGGGATGTAAATGTTGTGGTGAAAGATAGTACACGTTTCTCTGCTGACAGTGCCCTACGAATAATACAGCAAGTGATGGAATGTAGCACAGAACTGGACAAAATTAAACAAAGAATTCATGTGATGGATCAAACCTTTAAAGACATCCTAGATGTTTTTGGGAGAATTGAATAAGGCCTCAAAACCCCCATTTTTGTTTTCAGTTTGTTATTCACCCTTTTAATGTATTTTTGACAATCAAACCAGCCAAAAATTGAATATGCACACAGTGTGTCAACATGTGCCATCTGCCATCAGGGGATATCCATGTACAGCTTTTGGGGGTGCAACCCCTTCCTCGTATCTAAAGTAGGTGAACTGAAGAAGGGGTTGCACCCACAAAACACGTCCATTGATCACCCCTGATAGCAGATGGCACATGTTGTCAATAGGGATCAGGAGTCTAAAATCCCTATTGGAAATTACTTCAAAATGTGTGCATATTCAATTTTTGGCTGGGCAAGGGGTGCCAATACCCCATATTAGGACAGGCACATAGAGACATAGTTTGTGTAAGTGAATGTCTCATATTGCTCAGAGGTATCCAATGTTGTACTTTTTAGAATGCAACTAATGGTTTTGTATTTTCATAAGAAAACAATTGCCGGTTTGTGGCCAGCCCAAAAAAATAAAAAATTACCATGTGTGTGAATGTGCACAGAGTAAAATATTTGAACACCAACAAAGTGTAGCTTCTTTTTCAAATACGCTCTAACCTTATTTGTGTATTTTTTGGGGTTGCATAGTGAAATGGTTGTTATTTATTAAAGTGGTTGTAAACCCACTTTTTTTTTTTTGGCCCACCTGCAAGAGAAAGGCATAATGAGCTATTATGACTAGCATAATAGCTCATTATGTTCCACTTACCTTAGATCGGGGCCCCCGAAGCCGCCCTCGTCCCTCTGTCCAGCCGCAGACATCACTGCGGCGATAGCCAGAATGTTACTTCCGGGTATCGCTGCACCAGCCAATCACAGCGCCGCTCCGGCGCTGTGATTGGCTGGAGCGGCGGAGACATCACTCTGCGCATGCGCGCGGGAGGCGTCCCACTCGGCTACGCCCAGCGATTGCTGGGAAGTAGCCGAGTATGTGAATGGGATTAACCCCATAAATGCGCCGTTGTCTACGGCGCGCATGCGCCGTAGATAGCGGCGCTTGACATTTTAGTAAATATCTCCTAAACCGTGTAGGTTTAGGAGATATTTCTTGCACCTACAGGTAAGCCTTAATCTAGGCTTACCTGTAGGTGCAAGTTGAAAAAGTGGGTTTACAACCACTTTAAAGGAAAAAACAATTGCCACTACAAATGCACTAAGACAAACTAGGAGACAGGAAACAAACAAAGTTACCAGATTAAAAAATAATTTTAATGAGTTTTTTATGCACAATTCTTTAGTCATGGCCTGGCATAGGAATTGCCCCCCTAGCCGTGAAATAGTCCATATATTTCTCCCGAACCTCACGGGCATTTTGGGGGGGCAAGCCAGGACGGGCAGATTCGAGGCCCGGCAGGGGATTGGCATGGGAAAGTCCAGCCTCAGGCAATACTGAGGCCATATAAGTACTTGATTTTCGGCACAGAAAATTATGGAGCACACAGCAGCATAAAACGACATAGTTTATATTGTACTCCGCCAAGTGGATGGGAGTCATAAAAAGGCGGAACCGGCTGGCCATTATGCCAAAGGCATTTTCAACGACTCTTCGGCCCCTGGCCAGCCGGTAATTGAATATCCTCTTCTCTGGGGTCAGGGTCCTCTGTGGAAATGGCCTCATGAGGTGCGGTCCAAGTCCGAAGGCTTCATCAGCCAAAAAAACAAAGGGGAGTCCTTCAATATTCCCTGCATCCGGTGGCAATGCAAGGTCGTCACTCTGGAGACGGAAGGCAAACTCCGTCTGGATGAAGGATCCCCCATCGGACATCCGGCCATTCTTCCCTACATCAACATAGAGGAATTCATACTGTGCTGACACCACCGCCATCAGCACAATGCTATGAAACCCCTTGTAATTGAAGTAGTAGGACCCAGAACGGGGTGGCGGCACGATGCGGACGTGCTTCCCGTCTATGACACCACCGCAGTTGGGGAAGTCCCACCGCATGGAAAACTCCGATGCCACAGTCTGCCATTCCTGTGTCGTGGAAGGAAGCTGGGGAGTCCAACAAGATGAAAAAAAATTAGAAATTTTAAATAGAACATTGCAAGCAGATTATAAGAAAATACATTAGAGGCCAACATCAATAAAAAACTCAGTTTAAGGTGTTTTTAATGAGTATAATGGAAGGCTCATGTTTCATATTCATCACCCCCTGTGATGGTCCATTCTAACAAAATTTGGGGGGGGGGTAGATGTGTTTGGCCACAGGATAGCATTGCAGTGGCGGTGCGTCCAGAGTGGGCGCTGGAGCACTGCCCCCTCTCACCTGTGCCCGTCACTCAGAACAATACATAGGTTCATGCCTTGCATGAACCTATGTATTGTCAATGCCGCCCACTATTCAGGTGGATGGCCCCCTGTTGAGCGACGGCCATATGAATAACTGCGGCATTTAGGGGGTGAAAATTGCATATCAGAAACAGGGGGGCAAATAGGCTTGCAAAATCCAGCCTGAGGGATGTAATTGGCTTGATAAAAGTAAAATAGGGGACGCAGGGGGGGGGGGGACATTCCTTGGGTAAACACTGACAGGCTGCTCTGCCAATCATGTTCACCAAGTCTTTTTTTACGGTTACATGATTGGCTGATGCAACATCGAGGGCAGGAAAAGACATCAAGGACAGAAGAAGGATGGCGCTGACCAGAAGAAGGTAAGTGCAGGGCTCGGGACAAAATGGCTGCATTGGAGGGGACAAAATGGCTGCATTGGAGGGGACAAAATGGCTGCATTGGAAGGGGCAACTGGTGGCGTTTAATAGGCACAGTCGCTAAAAAGAAGGAAGTTTAGGTCCTAAATTGGAGGTTGAACCCCCAAACATTTGGAGCAACAGGCGCCACTGCTGGAAAGGTTAGTGAAGGGAAATATGCATGGAGGAGAAAAAAGGGGCATTTGAAAGCTTCCAGCATGCATGAGGACAAAGGGGACATTCTCAGCATATTACAATCATGGTAATTAGGGAAGGATGAAAGAAATACAATACATTAGCATACATGAAATACATAAAATGTGATGTTAATGGAGAAAACTTACCCTAATATAGTCCTCCTGCAGGACTTGTATAATAGCAGAACAGGTGTCTGGGATTATGAGGCCCAGAGCCTGGGGGGAGATGCCTGTCGTGAACTTCAAGTCCTGAAGACTTCTCCCTGTCGCCAGGTAACGTAAGGTGGCGATGAGCCTCTGCTCAGCACTGATGGCTTCCCGCATAACGGTGTTCTTCCTGGTAATATAGGGGGACACCAAAGCCAACAGATGCTGAAAAACGGGGTCAGACATCCGCAGAAAATTCCTGTAGTCCTCAGGATTATTCTCGACGATCTCCCGCAGCAGAGGCATATGGCAGAATTGGTCCTGCTGGAGCAACCAATTCTTGGTCCATGAACTCCTCCTCACACCGTTCATGGACTGGTCTTGGTCCAAAACAAGCAGACCAACACCAAGCGCACGCACAGCACGAACTCGACGACGAGAACGTACAGGCGACATGGCTAGGAAACGGTCGTCTTATCAGAACGTACAGAACAGAACGCACTTTAGAACAGCAAGACCTATGAATAACGAACTAAAAATCAGAAACTAACGGGCAAGAACGCACTGTAAAACAGATACGACCTGCCTAGACGCCCTGAAAGACAAGATACTAACCCACAAGCACAAACTGAACCGCAGAAAACTAACTGAAAAGCACGAAGACTGAAAAGCGCAAATCGTCTCTTCCCAAACTTTTACTTCACACGTGGTAACACGAGATCAGCAAAAGCAGCCCAAGGGGTGGCGCCAGGGAAATAGATCTTCCCCTTTATAGTGCCATCGTACGTGCTGGACGTGACCACGGAGAACAACGAGGAATTTGGGAAATGTCAGTGTGTACGCATGGAAAGCTTGACGAGAAAATCGTCAAGGTTAACAAGAATCTCGTTGAAAAAAACGACGTGTTTTTTACGACGAGAAAATCAGCCGTGTGTACGAGGCTTCACACCCTAAAAAGGTTGTTCTGTTGGGCCACACTTGTGCTACTGAGTCCAGATGTTCAAACAGCTGCTGAGCATTCACTTCTTAACATTACAATGCATACACTTAATATTTTAAAAATATATTTCCCGCAAAATCTATTCAAACATCATGTCCCAAAAATCATCTCCCCGAAATATACATGGTAACTTTTTTTGCAACGCTGGATCAGCCAAAAACATTGTATTATTAAGTGTACCTACAAAAGAGGTTTACTACGACCGTTTACTGTGCCCACGAACATGAAAGTTGCTATCTTTAACTGTACTACATTAAAGAAAAAAACACACAGCAACATGCAAGTATTAATAATTTGAAGTTCAAAGACATGAAAATGACGTACTTTTTCCTATAACTTTCTTGATTCTTTTGTATAGGTCGGGCTCCCGCAACTTGAGATCAGACCACCGTTTTCTGAGCTGTTCCTTAGTTCTGCACAACCCGAATTTTTGGTGAAGAGTTTTACCACTTTCCCCATAATTTTTGACTTGACAAGATTAGGCCTCATAATCCTCCCTCCTCAAAATGGCGACCATCTCCACCATTTCCTCGAATGTCATGTTGGATGCCTTATATCTCCGGGATCGGGTCTTTGGTTGCTCCGGAATTTCATCCTCTGTTGATGTAATATCAGCCACCTGAGTCTCCGCCATGTTGTGTAGCACTACGACGAGCGAGAAGGGGCGGGAAAAGTACTATATCGAACATCAGGGGCGGGGAAAACGTGCAGAGTTTCACGCATGCGCAGTGTATATAAAGCTAATACGCATGTGTCGTAAATACGTTCATTGTGCGGAAGGAGGAGTAAGCAACGAACGTGATAACGAAGGTACATAACATTTTTCTGATTTTGGTTTCATCAGTGGATGAGATTGTGGCCTATATATGGTCCTAAAGATTATTTGAAGAGTCTTGACTGACACTAGTATTTTTGTGTTGTTTTGGACTTTCAGCAAACATGCAGGCTTTCAAGAGTCCAGAGTTTATGGCGGAGTTCCTGGACAGATGGAAGGAACTTCCTGTTCTGTGGCAAACTAAAACAACCAAAAATAAAAATAAAGCAGCCAGGACAGCAGCACTGGAGAGCCTGCTCGAATTTGTAAAGACCCAGATCCCCACAGCAACCATCCAAGAGGTGAACACCAAACTAGCTACCATTAGGGGCACATATAGGACTCAGAGGAATATGGTCCTGAAGTCCCAGAGGTCAGGAGCTGCAGCAGATCAAGTTTATAAACTCAGTCTGTGGTACTACAACAAATTATGATTTCGGGATGACCATCTGGAAGTCAGGGAATCTCTGTCAACCCTTCCCCCCAGACATCTTTCCAGCCTTCCTTGCAGCCAACCCTCCAGCCTTCCTTGCAACCCAGCTCTGGCTTCTTCGGAGGAACAACTAGAGGTCCTTGAGGAGCCAGATTTGGACATATGGAGCCAGGTATAGTATTGATATCAATATTTATATGTAACAAAAGTAATTATGTAAAATAGATGTTACTATTGCTAACTATTTAATGCTTGAAAAAAGTGGTTTAAATAGCAATAGACAGTAGTGGTCAAAATTGATGGGGACAAGAATAAAAAATGCAGGGGTCAGAATCATTGTATTTTTAATTTCTTTTGGCATTCAATTTTCAAATGTCTTGAGGTGAAAAATGTGTGTAATTGATGAAGCAAAAAATATAAGTATGTCCCTTTTTTATACACAGCCAGAGCAGAGCCAGGAAGAGGGTGACGTTGGGGACCAGGAGGAGGCAGGGCCCAGTGGCACACAGGAGGAGGCAGGGCCCAGTGGCACACAGGAGGAGGCCAGGCCCAGCACAAGAGCCCAGATGCCTCCCCTGAAAATCCAACAAAGAATGTCCAGGAGGGTTAGGCAGGTGGAGGAGGAAACCCGAGCCTTTATTTGAGAGGCTACTGCGGCCCTCAGAGAGCCCCCTCTCAGTTGAAGCGGGCTATGCCGCAGTACTGGCACATAAACTAGGCCAAATGGACATGAGGCAACGGCTATACAGTGAAAACTTAATGTTGAAGGTAATCAACAGGAGGTTGCTGGGTGAACTAACCCAGTTCACTGACCTAACAGAGGTCGTCCCTCCTCCTCCACCTCCTCCTCCTCCTCCGGCCACAAGCTCTCCTCCTGAGACACAGCCTCCGAGTAAGCGCTTAACAAAGGCTGCAGAGAAGGCTGGAGAGAAGGCTACAAGGAAGAGAAAAAAATTATGACTGTTCTAGTACCACAGACTGGGGACATATATCTGACTTACCTGCTGCTGTTCCTGACCTCTGGGAGTCCCCAAGACAAGATTGTGCTCCTATTTTTTGATTTTTGGAATTACATAGTTTGGTGTTCTATTCTTTGATGTTTGCTGTGGGGTCCAAAGGATGCACAAATTTAAGCAGGGTCTCCAGTGCTGCCTTCCCCCTTTAATTTCTTATCTGCCAAAATAAAGGATTTTTTGATTTACAGCAAATACTTGACTATGTGTTTTTAAATTCAAAAAGAGTTTGCTAGTGAGTAGGCAGGGACATTTAACCACTTGCCGCCCGCCCTATAGCGGATTGACATCGGCAAAGTGGTTTCAAAATCCTGACTGGACGTCATATGACGTCCTCAGGATTTTGAGCCGCTGCGCGCCCCCGGGGGCGCGCATCGCGGCGATCGTTACTGCGGGGTGTCAGTCTGACACCCCGCAACACCGATCTAGGTAAAGAGTCTCCGACGGAGACTCTTTACCACGTGATCAGCCATGTCCAATCACGGCTGATCACAGTGTAAACAGGAAAAGCCGGTCATCGGCTTTTCCTCACTCGCGTCTGTCAGACGCGACTAGAGGAGAGCCGATCAGCTGCTCCTCTGACAGGGGGGGTTTGTGCTGATCCATTATCAGCACAGCCCCCCCGAGGATGCCCACTGGACCACCAGGGATGCCACTAGACCACCAGGGAAACCCACCATAAGGTATGCCACCCTAGACCACCAGGGATAATGGATGCCAATGCCAAATGGATGCCAATCAGTGCCACAATGGATGCCAATCAGGGCCACAATGGATGCCAATCAGTGCCCACAATGGGCACCACTGATTGGCAGGCATTATTGTTTGGCACTGATTGGCATCCATTAGTACAGTACAGTGCCACCTATCAGTGCCCATCCATGCTGCCCATCCGTGCCCATCAGTGCCCACCCGTGCCGCCTATCTGTGCCCACCCGTGCCGCCTATCTGTGCCCACCCGTGCCGCCTATCTGTGCCCACCCGTGCCGCCGATCGTTGCCCATCCGTGCCACCGATCGTTGCCCATCCGTGCCGCCGATTGTTGCCCATCCGTGCTGCCTTATCCGTGCCCGTCAGTGCAGCCCCATCAGTGCCCATCAGTGAAGGAGAAAACTAACTTATTTACAAAGTTTTGTAACTGAAACAAAAAAAACTTATTTTTTTCAAAATTTTCGGTCTTTTTTTTTATTTTTTAGCAGAAAATAAAAATCGCAGAGGTGATCAAATACCACCAAAAGAAAGCTCTATTTGTGGGAACAAAATGATAAAAATTTAGTTTGGGTACAGTGTAGCATGACCGCGCAATTGTCATTCAAAATGCAACAGCGCAGAAAGCTGAAAATTGGTCTGGGCAGGAAGGTGTATAAGTGCCCAGTATGGAAGTGGTTAAAAAAAACATTTTATAATTAACAAGGCACACAAACCTCCTTGAGGGGAAATAATACACATTTATAATGTTGGTGTGGTAACTTGACACACAAAAGAAAAAAAACTAAAAAAACATTCCTAAATATAAAAGTAAAAACAAAAAAAAAATTATTTGATTTAAGATATTTAAAATTATTTTATAATTTATTACGGAGATCTGGCTTACCAACAAAAATTTGAATTCATGAGATCACTAACAATTAATAATAAACAAGTTTTATAACTCTGAATATCATTAGCAAAAGAAGTTCATTATGTTCGCATTATATCAAGAAGAAATGAATGTGCTGCATTAAACGATGCAATAATTTACAGCGTTACGAATGTGTTATCTCCATTACAAACGCGAGTTTTACCAGAACGAGCGCTCCCGTCTCATACTTGATTCTGAGCATGCGTGTTTTTTTTCCCCTCGCAAAAGCATACACACTACCGTTTTTCACGACGCTAAAAAAAACGACATGAAAAACGACGTGAAAAAATAGAGCAGGTTCTAATTTTTTGAGGCCATTTTTCACGTCGTTAAAAATGCTCTGGAGCCTACACACGATAGTTTTTAATGCCCATTTTTAAAAATGGAATTTTTAACGTCATGAAAAACGATCGTGTGTACGCGGCATTAGAATCATTAACCACTACTCTCTGAATACTGTCTTTTAGCCAGTTTTCTATAGGGATGAGCCAAACACCACCCGTTTCGGTTCGCACCAGAACCTGCGAACGGACCGAAAGTTTGCGCAAACTTTAGAACCCTATTAAATACAATGGACTCGAACATTCAAAATCAAAAGTGCTAATTATCAAGGCTAATATGCAAGTTATTGTCCTAAAAAGTGTTTGGGGACCCGGGTCCTGCCCCAGGGGACATGTATCAATGCAAAAAAAAGTTTTAAAAACTGCAGTTTTTTTCGGGAGCAGTGATTTTAATGATGCTTAAAGTGAAAAAAAAAAGTGAAATATTCCTTTAACCACTTCAATACCCAGCCATAGTCAAATGACGCCCACAGATGGGATCTCCCATCCTGGGTGGGCGTCATATGACACCCTGGGCTTTGTGGGGGGTATATCTGAATGATGCCTGCAGCTAGAGGCATCATTCAGATATCCTTCTCTTCTGCCGGCGATTCTGCGCACGATAAGAATGTTCATAGCAGCAGTTCCTCCGCTTGATCATTCTTATAGGCGGCGGGAGGGGACACCCCCCCCTCCCCTCGCCATCCGGAGGTTCTCCGGGCTCTCCCGTGACATCGGGGGCCCGGAGAAAGAATCGTCCGGCGCCGGTGTCTTGTCACATGACGAGCATAGAGATGACTGGTGACCATATATATGGTCACCAGTCATCTCTATGACCGTCGGAGGCCCGGGCGCGATGTGATGACGTCACGCCCGGGTTCCAAGAAGCAAACAAAGCTGCGATTGCGGCTAGTAAGCATGAGATCTGTGATTTTTTTTAGGTATCTATTTACTCGGCGTAACATCATCTTTTATATTTAAAAAAAAAAATGGGCTAACTTTACTGTTTTGTTATTTTTTAATTCATGAAACCGTTTTTTTCCCCCAAAAAAAGGCATTTGAAAAAATATTTAAAAAAGGCCCTATATACTCTGAACAGCAGTATACAGGCGGTGCAAACAAGACAGGGACTATAGGTTTGATCTTAAGTAGAATCTGTTTGTAATTTGGAACAGGTACATTTTTTGAGTGTAGCTCCAGCCCAAAAAATCTATTTTTAAGTTTTTGAAAAACATAGGGAAGGGTTATCACCCTTGTAACATTTGTTTTGCTGTCTGTGCAGTGGGCACCTGTTCAGAAGATTTCACCTCACTTTCCGTCCCAATGACAAATGCTTTTTGAAAAATTGGGGTTTTTATTGAAACAAGGATTGGTGATAAAGCATCAGTGGAGAGGAGACACTTTTTTCCCTTGCTAGGGGTAGATTTCCTCTCACTTCCTGTTGTCTCCTTCCGTTTGCAAGTAGGAGTCATTTGTAAGTTGGCCCTTAGGTCTTGGTGTTGCCACAACACTGTAAGCCCTCACAGTTAAGCCTCGTACACACGACCGAGAACATCGTCTAGAAAAAACACGTTGTTTTTCTTGACGAGATTCTTGGACAAGAAACTTGTCCCGGCCGAGTGTACACACGCTCCTTTCAAAGAACCCGCGGTTCTTTGAATGGAGCGAACGCGGTGACGTAATCGACTATGACGAGCGTGCGCTTGTCACATTCGATGCCGCCATCTTGCTACACCCTACCTATGCCTAGGAAGCTACCGCGCATGCGTCAAAGTCATTTCGAGCATGCGCGGGCTTCCCGGAGGACAGGTAAGTGTACACACACACACTTTTCTCATCGAGAAACATGCTGACAAGAATCTCGTTGAGAAAATAGAGAGCAGGTTCTCTATTTTTCTCGTCGAGATTCTTGTTGGTTTTCTTGACGAGAAACATGATAGCCGCGTACACACGACCGATTTACTCGGCAAGAAAGCTCTGCCAGAGAGTTTCTTGCTGGTTCTTGCCGAGAAACTCAGTCGTGTGTACGAGGCTTTACTCTTGGTGGGCACTGGAACACCCTGCTGTGAACTATTATTTCAAGAATTGTAATTACATGCCATTGTTGAACAGTGGTAGGAAAAACTGGGCCTTTAGTGGTGGTGCTGGTGCCACAACAATGTAAGTCTTCACAGTTACTCTTGGTGGGGGCAGGAATGGGCCCAGCTCTGAAATATTAGATCAAGAATTGTAATTACATGCCCCTGTTGAACAGGGGCAGAAAAATTGGGCCTTTGGTGTTGGTGGTGTTGCCACAACACTATAAGCCCTCACAGTTACTCTTGGTGGGCACAGGAATGTGCCCTGCTGGGAATTATTAGATCAAGAATTGTAATTGCATGCCCCTGTTAAACAGGGGTATAAAAATTGGGCCTTAGGCACTGGTGCCACAACACTGCAACCCCTCACAGATACTGTACTTGGAGCGCAGCAATGAGCCCTGCTGCAAAGTATTGCATCAAAAATTGTAATTACACGCCCCTGTTAAACAGGGGCTGAAAAATTGGGCTTAAGCCACTGGTGGCGGTGCCCAGAACCAAAAATGTTCTTACAAGCTATCGGCATGATCATTGAGGAGGAAGAGGATAGTCACTCAGCATAACAGGATAGTCACTCAGCATCAGCATAGGCAGTCTGGAAGGGATCTGACATTTCAAAAAAATAATTTGGTTACATCAGCATCAGGTGCTTGCTAGCTGGTGGGGATCCAAGACTGATTAATTTTTATGAAGGTCAGTCGATCGGCCGAGTCGGTGGAAAGGCGCACCCTGTGATCAGTTACAAAGCCTCCAGCAGCACTGAATGTGCGTTCCAAAAGAACGCTGGATGGAGGACAGGCCAGTAGCTCAATTGCATACTGTGCAAGCTCTGGCCAGTGATCCATCCTAAAAAGACCCAGTAACCCAGAGGATTTTCAGTGGGAAAGGTGTCCAAGTCTGACCTTGCCCCTAGGTATTGCTGCACCATGTAAACCAGACGCTGGCGATGGTTGCTGGAACCGATCATACCTTGGGGCTGCATGCTAAAAAATTGTCTGAACGCATCGGTCAGACGGCCACCTTCTCCACCGCTCCTTTTTTGACTGACCGAAGTCTCAGCAATACATTGTCCAGGACCAGGAATTTGTAACCTCCCAGTCTCTGGGAACACGTTGCACAGACCTTTCTGCAAGGCCTCCCAAAGATGCTTCCTCCTCTGCTCCCTCTGTGATGGCAAGATAAGGTCCTCAACCTTACCCTTGTAACGTGGATCAAGGAGGGTTGCCAGCCAGTAATGATCCCTCTCCTTGATCGCACGAATACGAGGATCCCTCCGCAGGCTTTGCAGGATCAGGGAGGCCATGCAGCGTAGGTTTGCTGAGGCATTTGGTCCGGAGTCCTCTGGGTCACTCAGGACGACATGATCCGCAGCCACCTCCTCCCAGCCACGTACAAGTCCATGGGTGTCTTGGGACTGTAATTGATCCCTTGAAGACTGGTGCTGATGCTGAGTGCAAGACTCCACCTCCATGCTGATACAATCCTCCTCCTCCTCCTCCTCCTCCTCCTCCTCCTCTTTCTGTGTGATAGCCGGGCCAGCAGGAACATTGTCTGGATAAAGGGGGCCTTGAGAGGTAAGGAAATCCTCTTCCTGCCTCTGTTCTGCCTCAAGTGCCCTGTCCATTATTCCACGCAGCGTGTGCTCCAACAGGTGGACAAGAGGGACAGTATCACTCATGCATGCACTGTCACTGCTCACCATCCTCGTGGCCTCCTCAAATGGTGCAAGGACAGTGCATGCATCCCTGATCATGGCCCACTGGCGTGAGGAAAAAATCCAAGCTCCCCTGGACCCTGTCCTGGTGCCATATTGCAACAGATATTTATTGATGGCCCTCTGCTGTGTGTGCAGCCGCTTCAGCATGGCCAACGTAGAGTTCCACCTGGTGGGCATGTCACAGATTAGGCGGTTCTTGGGCAGGTTGGATTCCTTTTGCAGGTCAGCCAGCCGAGCACTGGCATTATATGACCGGCGGAAATGCCCACAGAGTTTCCTGGCCTGCTTCAGGATCTCCTGAAACCCCGGGGCCTGCCCAAGAACCGCTGCACAACCAAGTTAAGGACGTGAGCCAAACAGGGCACATGGGTCAGTTGTCCCTGTCGGAGGGCGGAGAGGAGGTTGGTGCCATTGTCGCAAACCACCTTTCCTGGCTTAAGCTGGCGTGGCGTCAACCACCTCTGAGCTTGCCCCTGCAGAGCTGACAGAATCTCTGGCCCAGTGTGGCTCCTGTCCCCCAAGCACACCAGCTCAAGCACCGCATGGCATCTTTTTGCCTGCGTACTTGCGTAGCCCATTGACCGCCTGCGGAGCACCGCTGGTTCCAAGGACAAAGCACAGGTAGAGGCCATGGAGGAAGAAGAAGAGGAGGGGGTGGAGGAGAGAGGTATGTCAGAATCACCAGTAGTAACATTTTGGAGGCGTGGTGGCGGAACAACCTCCAACACTACTGCACCTTGTCCTGCATCCTTCCCAGCTGCCAGCAGAGTCACCCAATGCGCCGTGAAAGATAGGTAACGTCCCTGTCCATGCCTGCTGGACCATGAGTCAGCGGTAATATGCACTTTACCGCTGACCGCCCTGTCCAGCGAGGCCAAGACATTGCCTTCCACATGCCGGTAGAAAGCTGGAATCGCCTTCCGTGAGAAAAAGTGGCGTTTGGGAACCTGCCACTGAGGAACCGCACATTCCACAAACTCACGGAAGAGGGCAGAGTCTACCAACTGAAAAGGCAGCAGTTGAAGTGCTAGCAAGTTAGCCAAGCTAGCATTCAACCGCTGGGCATGTGGATGGATGGGAGCGAACTTATTTCAGCGGTGCAGCAGCTGGGGCAGGGAAATTTGTCTGGTACAATCTGACGTTGGTGTACCAATAGCAGATTGCCCGCAAGTACTTGGCTGTGACACACTTAATTCTACACCTTCATTCCTCTCAGTGCAGGTTTCAGAGAGGACTGAAGGTATAGTGGGGTTGGAGATCCCAGCTGATGAGGAGCAAGGAGAGGTCCGCTTTGTTCTTTGGTGTGGGTCTTTTAGGTAGGCTTGCCAACGAACTGCATGGCAGGTCGACATATGTCTGGTCAAGCACGTGGTGCCCACGTGGCTGATGTTTTGGCCACGCGAGATACGCCTGAGACATATGTTGCAAATGGCAATGGTGCGATCTGCTGCACACGTCTGAAAAAAGGCCCACACCAAAGAACTTTTGGAATAACGCGCATTGACAGCAGCGCCCTGCACATGCGGAGCTCTGCGGTGTGATGCAGTCGGTGTGCTGCCCTTAAGCTGGTCCCTAGAGGGAATCCTGCCTTGTTGGAGATGTGCCTCCTCCTCCTCCTCCTCCTCCTCCTCCTCCTCCTCCCTCCTATCAGGCACCCACGTGGAGTCAGTGACCTCATCATCCCCTCCCTCCTCATCACTGGAGCAAATCTGGCAGTATGTTGCAGCTGGGGGAACATGACTGCCAGATAGCTGTCCTTGTTGGGCACCCCTTCTCTCTGGGCTCACGTTACTACCCCCTCTCTCTGGGCTCACGTTACTGCCTTCCTCTAGCTGGGTTCCATCATCGGAGCCTTCAAAACGCTGGGCATCCTCCTGGAGCATGTACCCAACACTATGGTCAAACAGTTCGAGGGACTCCTCAGAAGCACATGGTGGGGGCTAGGGAAGGAGTGACTGATGCCATTGAGCTGAGGGAAGAGGCCACTTTGGCAGCTGCTTTGCCAGAAAAAGTACCCTGAGCCTGGGTGAGAGAGGATGAGGAGGATGAGGACGGCTTGGTCATCCACTCTACCATGTCTTGGGCATGTTGCGGCTAGGGATGAGCTTCGAGTTCGAGTCAAACATCGCCTGGTCGGTTGTTCATCGAATTACAAAGAATATGGGCCGTTCGCGCCAAATTCGAGTGGCACGTCACGGCCCATAATTCACTGCAGCATCGCAGTGCATTGCTGGCTGATGATTGGCCAAGCATGCACTATGACCCGCATGCTTGGCCAATCACAGCGCCGTCTGAGCAGAGAGCCGTAATTAGCCAAAGCCAGGGTGGCTTTGGCCAATTATGGCTCAGGGGTTTTAGTACACGCCCCACACTATATAAGGCCGCCTCCCACACTATATAAGGCCGCCTCACGTTCATACCACCTGGATCTCTAAGAAATCCCCAAGCTCCAGGTCCCAAAGTGGACTTTAGTAAATCATGAGGAAACTGAAAAGCCAGTTTTCTCCCAAACCAGCAAATACCCTGGAGCCCCTCAACCTGCCTGGTTGAGAATCCTGTATTCATACACTGGTGGGGTACCACACTACCACAATATATATATATATATATATATATATATATATATAAATAAATCTCACCTTTGTGCAGCTACATCTCACTGCAGGTCATTAGTATGTCTGGAAGGCAAACAAGGAGAGGCAGACAGTCACGAGGCAATAAAAGAGGGCAGGCAGGCTCTGTGCCTAGAGGCAACAGTGATGGTCGTGAACACGGTGCATCCTCATCAGCACGTGGCCGTGGGACATGCTTGTCCTTCTTTTCGGCAGCTGGCCATGTTAAGCCGCAACATGCCCCAGACTTGGTAGAGTGGATGACCAAGCCGTCCTCCTCCACCTCATCCTCTCTCACCCAGGCTTTAGGGTACTTTGTCTGGCAAAGCAGCTGCCAAAGCGGCCTCTTCCCTCAGTCACTCCTTCCCTAGCCCCACCATGTCCTCCTGAGTAGTTCCCCGAACTGTTTGACCACAGTGTTGGGTACATGCTCCAGGAGGATGCCCAGCGTTTTGAAGGCTCAGACGATGGAACCCAGCTAGAGGAAGGCAGTAACGTGAGCCCAGAGAGAGGGGGTAGTAACGTGAGCCCAGAGAGAGGGGGTGCCCAACAAGGACGGCTATCTGGCAGTCATGTTCCCCCAGCTGCAGCATACTGCCAGATTTGCTCCAGTGATGAGGAGGGAGGGGATGATGAGGTCACTGAATCCACGTGGGTGCCTGATAGGAGAGAGGAGGAGGAGTAGGAGGCACATCTCCAACAAGGCAGGATGCCCTCCAGGGGCCAACTTAAGGGCAGCACACCAACTGCATCACACCACAGAGCTCCGCATGTGCAGGGCGCTGCTGTCTCTGCACGTTATTCCAAAAGTTCTTTGGTGTGGGCCTTTTTTCAGACATGTGCAGCAGATCGCATCGTTGCCATTTGCAACATATGTCTCAGGCGTATCTCGCGTGGCCAAAACATCAGCCGTTTGGGCACCACGTGCTTGACCAGACATATGTCGACCTGCCATGCAGTTCGTTGGCAAGCCTACCTAAAAGACCCACACCAAAGAACAAAGCGGACCTCTCCTTGCTCCTCATCAGCTGGGATCTCCAACCCCACTATACCTTCAGTCCTCTCTGAAACATGCACTGAGAGGAATGAAGGTGTAGAATTAGGTGTGTCACAGCAAAGTACTTGCGGGCAATCTGCTATTGGTACACCGATGTCAGATTGTACCAGGCAAATTTCCCTGCCCCAGCTGCTGCACTGCCGAAATAAGTTTGCTCCCAGCCATCCACATGCCCAGCAGTTGAATGCTAGCTTGGCTAAATTGCTAGCACTTCAACTGCTGCCTTTTCAGTTGGTAGACTCTGCCCCCTTCCGTGAGTTTGTGGAATGTGCGGTTCCTCAGTGGCAGGTTCCCAAACGCCACTTTTTCTCACGGAAGGCGATTCCGGCTATCTACCGGCATGTGGAAGGCAATGTCTTGGCCTCGCTGGACAGGGCGGTCAGCGGTAAGGTGCATATTACCGCTGACTCATGGTCCAGCAGGCATGGACAGGGACGTTACCTATCTTTCACGGCGCATTGGGTGACTCTGCTGGCAGCTGGGAAGGATGCAGGACAAGGTGCAGTAGTGTTGGAGGTTGTTCTGCCAAAACAGCTCCAAAATGTTACTACTGGTGATTCTGACACACCTCTCTCCTCCACCCCCTCCTCTTCTTCTTCCTCCATGGCCTCTACCTGTACTTTGTCCTCGGAACCAGCGGTGCTCCGTAGGCGTTCAATGGGCTACGCAATTACGCAGGCAAATAGATGCCATGCGGTGCTTGAGCTGATGTGCTTGGGGGACAGGAGCCACACTGGGCCAGAGATTCTGTCAGCTCTGCAGGGGCAGGCTCAGAGCTGGTTGACGCCACACCAGCTTAAGCCAGGAAAGGTGGTTTGCGACAATGGCACCAACCTCCTGTCCGCCCTCTGACAGGGACAACTGACCCATGTGCCCTGTTTGGCTCACGTCCTTAACTTGGTGGTGCAGCGATTCTTGGGCAGGTACCCGGGCTTACAGGAGGTCCTGAAGCAGGCCATGAAACTCTGTGGGCATTTCCTCCAGTCATATAATGCCAGTGCTCGGCTGGCTGACCTGCAAAAGGAATCCAACCTGCCCAAGAACCGCCTAATCTGTGACATGCCCACCAGGTGGAACTCTACGTTGGCCATGCTGCAGCGGCTGCACACGCAGCAGAGGGCCATCAATGAATATCTGTTGCAATATGGCACCAGGACAGGGTCAGGAGAGCTTGGATTTTTTCCCCACACCAGTGGGCCATGATCAGGGATGCATGCACTGTCCTGGAAGCATTTGAGGAGGCCACGAGGATGGTGAGCAGTGACAGTGCATGCATCAGTGACACTGTCCCTCTTATCCACCTGTTGGAGCACACGCTGCGTGGAATAATGGACAGGGCACTTGAGGCAGAACAGAGGCAGGAAGAGGAGGACTTCCTTACCTCTCAAGGCCCCCTTTATCCAGACAGTGTTCCTGCTGGCCCAGCTATCACACAGGAATAGTGTCATGGATATGCAGTAGTGTTTGTCTGTCAGCTTACCTTCCTTCCCATGTGTTCATCTTAGAGGCCTGAGCCCTTTCACCTGGCTTCCTTTATAATCTCCTCCCAGCCTGACTCCACCCCAGGCCCTATCACAGAACACTATATTAACCTGTGCACTGAAAGCCTGCTTTGCTGATCAACGTGTTTGTTAGGCATTGTGTGTTTGGGTTCCTGCCTGCCGTGTGCTACGTCTGTCTCTCTGTTATGTTATTGGCTTGTCCCCGACCATCCCTGTCTGCTCGTGACCCTTGACCTTCGGCTAGTTCTTTCGTTATCCTTGTCTGCTTGTGGCCCCTGACCTTCAGCTTGTTATTTCTGGGTCCAATACTCCACTTTCCAGATGAAGTGGACCCGAACGTTTTTCTGGACAAAGAGAGCAAGTGTCACAAAAATGACCTTTGCCCCCACAGTAAAGACACAGACCAAGAGTTCTGCGCCTAGCACGTTCCTCGGGGGATAGCCTGGTCCGACCCAGCTGCATGGGTTCCTCAGCTGGTAGGAGATGCTCTACGGGTCGAAGAGAGGGGAGCTCAGGCTAAGAACCAAGGAGTGCTGGCGTTGCTTTTCTAAGGTCCTCTCCTGAAAGCGAATATCGATCTGGTTACACAAGGAGATAACGCCGGCCAGATCAGTGGGGATGGTTCTTCCTGCTAATTCATCCTTCACTCTATCAGACAGGCCATGCAAAAAGGTTGCGACTAAGGCCTCATTGTTCCAGCTAAACTCAGCCGACAGTATGCGGAAATGAAGGGCATACTGTCCCACAGAAGCAGACTCTTGACGGAGACGTAAAAGGGCGCTGGCCGCAGAAGAGACACGAGCCGGTTCTTCGAAGATATTCCGAAAAAGTTTCAAGAAGCCAGACAGGCTAGAAACCACTGGATCATTCAGTTCCCACAGAGGGGCTGCCCAGGCTAAAGCTTCACCAGAGAGGAGGGAAATGATATAGGCTACCTTAGCCCGATCAGACAGGAAGTTTTGGGGCTGGAGCTCAAAATGAATTGTGCATTGGCTAAGGAACCCCCTGCAAGCCTTGGAGTCCCCAGAGAAACGGGACGGAGCTGGCAGTTGTAGTGAGTGTGTGGCTGCGACTGGTGCAATAGGTGCAGCCGCTGGTTGTATTTGAGGTTGCGGATTCAGGTTTCCCAAGGAGGCCTGAAGCTGCTCGAAGCGAGAAGCCAGATCCTGGAGGAATCGCATCACCTGAGTCTGATTCGATTCCTGGGTTTCAAGTCTGCAAACTATGCCCTGCAACGGATCATCCACGGGTAACAGGATGTCAGCCGGGTTCATGGCTGATCAAACTGTCAAGGTCACCTGTGGCCAGGTGACAGATGCACACCGTAGGGGGACAGGAGTGCACCGCAAGGTAGTGAACCCTATGGCTGGCTTCTGCGGATAGGAAACTGGGTGGTTGTGGAAAGCGGGACCAGAGGAGCACAACCGGGATCCTAACGGAAGCTAGAGCCAAGATTCCCCAGGGCGCGGAGTCTAAGACCCAGCAGGTCTTCTCCAGGGCCTCTAGTGGTGAGGATGTTATGCTGCAGGCTGGGACCAGGTCGCGGCCCCTGGAGTTTCCTAGCTCACGCCCCGTAGGATAAGAGGAAAAGAGGGGAAGCAGCAGCACAAGATATGAGAGAACCGAATAACAAGCTGAAGGTCAGGGGCCACAAGCAGACAAGGATAACGAAAGAACTAGCCGAAGGTCAAGGGTCACGAGCAGACAGGGATAGTCGGGGACAAGCCAATAACATAACAGAGAGACAGACGTAGCACACGGCAGGCAGGAACCCAAACACACAATGCCTAACAAACACGTTGATCAGCAAAGCAGGCTTTCAGTGCACAGGTTAATATAGTGTTCTGTGATAGGGCCTGGGGTGGAGTCAGGCTGGGAGGAGATTATAAAGGAAGCCAGGTGAAAGGGCTCAGGCCTCTAAGATGAACACATGGGAAGGAAGGTAAGCTGACAGACAAACACTACTGCATATCCATGACAAATAGGAGGAGGAGGATTGTGTCAGCATGGAGGTGGAGCCTAGCACTTAGCATAAGCAGAAGTCTTCAAGGGATCAATTAAAGTCCCAAGACACTCATGGACTTGTATGTGGCTGGGAGGAGGTGGCTACGGATCATGTCGTCCTGAGTGACCCAGAGGACTCCGGACCAAATGCCTCAGCAAACCTACGCTGCATGGCCTCCCTGATCCTGCAAAGCCTGCGGAGGTATCCTCGTATTTGTGCGGTCAAGGAGAGGGACCATTACTGGCTGGCAACCCTCCTTGATCTACGTTACAAGGGTAAGGTTACGGACCTTATCCTGCCGTCGCAGAGGGAGCAGAGGATGAAGCATCTTCGGGAGGCCTTGTACAAAGGTCTGTGCAACGCGTTCCCAGAGACTGGGAGGTTACAAATTCCTGATACTGGACAACGTGTTGCTAAGGCTTCGGTCAGTCAAAGAAGGAGCGGTGGAGAAGGTGGCCGTCTGACCGATGCGTTCAGACAATTTTTTAGTACGCAGTCCCAAGGTATGATCGGTTCCAGCAACCATCGCCAGCGTCTGGTTTACATGGTTCAGGAATACCTAGGGGCAAGATCAGACTTGGACACCTTTCCCACCGAAAATCCTCTGGCTTACTGGGTCTTGAGGATGGGTCACTGGCCAGAGCTTGCACAGTATGCAATTGAGCTACTGGCCTGTCCTGCATCCAGCGTTCTTTCGGAACGCATATTCAGTGCTGCTGGAGGCTTTGTAACCGATCACAGGGTGCGCTTGTCCACCGACTCAGTCGATCGACTGACCTTCATAAAAATTAATCAGTCTTGGATCACTACCAGCTACCAATCACCTGATGCTGATGTAACCGAATATTTTTTTTGGAAATGTCAGATCCCTTCAAGACTGCCTATGCTAATGCTGAGTGACTATCTACTTCCTCCTCAATGATCATGTTGATAGCTTGTAAGAACATTTTTGGTTCTGAGCACCGCCACCAGTGGCTAAGGCCCAATTTTTCAGCCCCTGTTTAAAAGGGGCGTGTAATTAAGTTTTTGATGCAATACTTTACAGCAGGGCTCATTGCTGTGCTCCAAGTACAGTATCTGTGAGGGGTTGCAGTGTTGTGGCACCAGTGCCTAAGGCCCAATTTTTATGCCCCTGTTTAACAGGGGCATGTAATTACAATTCTTTATCTAATAATTAACAGCAGGGCACATTTCTGTGCCCACCAAGAGTAACTGTGAGGGCTTACAGTGTTGTGGCAACACCACCACCAAAGGCCCAATTTTTCTGCCCCTGTTCAACAATGGCATGTAATTACAATTCTTGATATAATAGTTCACAGCAGGGCGTTCCAGCGCCCACCAAGAGTAACTGTGAGGGCTTACAGTGTTGTGGCAACACCAACACCTAAGGGTCAAATTTCTGCAGAGTATATACGGCAGGCCCCTACTTTCAAACATCCAACTTACAAACGACTCCTACTTGCAAACGGAAGGAGACAATAGGAAGTGAGAGGAAATCTACCCCTCGGAAGGGAAATTATCTCCTGTAAGAGTTAATATGGGAAAAAAGTGTCTCCTCTTCACTGATGCTTTATCACTAATCCTTGTTTCAATAAAAACCCCAATTTTTAAAAAAACATTTGTCATTGGGACGGAAAGTGAGGTGAAATCTTCTGAAGAGGTGCACAGACAGCAAAACAAATGTTACAGGGATGATAACCCTTCCCTATGTTTTCCAAAAAGCTTAAAAACAGATTTTTTGTCTGGAGCTACACTTAAAAAATGTACCTGTTCCAAATTACAAACAGATTCTACTTAAGAACAAACCTACAGTCCCTGTCTTGTTTGCACCGCCTGTATACTGCTGTTCAGAGTATATAGGGCCTTTTTTAAACTTGGGTGCGGGGTTCCCCTTAATATCCATACAACACCCAAATGGGCTGGTAGTGGGCTGGGGGGTGTACCTGCCATTTTTCTCAATGATTTTCATCCATATTGCCGGGACCAGACATTACATTATAGCTGCAAGCAGTTTTAAATTACCTTTTTTCCTTTAGAAATGTCATTTTGTGCAGGGACAGTTCTAAACACGGAAAACACGTGCCACTTCACAGGCATACTTTAGACACCCCCCCCCCCCCCCCAGGTACGATATTTAAAGGAATATTTCACTTTCTTTTTTTCACTTTAAGCATCATTAAAATCACTGCTCCCGAAAAAACGTTAGTTTTTAAAACTTTTTTTGCATTGATACATGTCCCCTGGGCCAGGACCCAGGTCCCCAAACACTTTTTAGGACAATAACTTATTAGCCTTGATAATTAGCACTTTTGATTTCAAACGTTCGCGTCCATTGTATTTAATAGGGTTCTAAAGTTTGCGCGAACTTTCTGTCCGTTCGCAGGTTCTGGTGCGAACCGGGGGGGTGTTCGGCTCATCCCTAGTTGCGGCTCAACATGGCCAGCTGCCGAAAAGAAGGACAAGCGTGTCCCACGGCCACGTGCTGATGAGGATGCACCGTGTCCACGACCAGCACTGTTGCCTCTAGACACAGAGCCTGCTTGCCCTCTTTTATTGCCTCGTGACTGTCTGCCTCTCCTTGTTTGCCCTCCAGACATACTAATGGCCTGCAGTGAGATGTAGCTGCACAAAGGTGCATATGTAGCACACCCCCGTAGGAGCTGCTGGTTTAATTTTTGTTCTTGCACGTTACCTCACTGTTCGTTGTCTAGGGGATGAGAGTCAGTGGGAGTGGTGTCCCCGCTGAGCATGCTGAGCACCTACCGGCAAACAGTGGGAAGTCCTTACAAACACAGCCATAGCTGGAACAGAGGCTAATTTAACCTTCATCATTACAAAGTCTGAGCTAACTATCAGCTCAGACACCCACTAAATTTAACATAGCGCCTGATCATCAGGAGAAGGGTGCTACATAGATATATATATATATATATATATATATATATATATATATATATACTGATTATAATGCAGCTATCAGAATCAACTGCCTGCTTTGGTATTAGTATGAGAAAAGCAGCAATTGTCTTCAGTTAGTTTTAGTTGAAAACTGTGCAGTGGACACAGTACACTAACTGAAAATACTTGCAGCTCTCTGCCTGTGGTTTTATTATGAGAACGCCACTATTAGTCACTAACTGTATTCAGGTAAGCTTTAGGTGAATGCTATGCAAAGCACACAGTACACTAAGTGAAACACTGACTGCAGCTAGCACAATCACCTGCCTGCCTATCACAGTATAGAGAATAACAGGAACGGATCTAGCTAAACTGAATACAGTGTAAATAAATAAATAAATATATATATATATATATATATATATATATATATATATATATATATAACACCTAGGATGCATATATATCTTCTACACACTGTAACTGCAGCTAACTGACTCGTCTGCCCGCTCTAACTCAATATAAATGACACTGTCTCTCTCTCTCTCTGTAAGCTCTCTCTTTAACCAACACCGCAACACACTATACAAGGCCGCCACGGAGGCGGCCTTATATTGGGTGGGGCGTGTACTAAACCCCCCTGAGACATAATTGGCCAAAGCCACCCTGGCTTTGGGCAATTATGGCTCTCCGTTTTTTGCGCGTTGTGATTGGCCAAAGCATGCGGGTCATAGTGCATGCTTGGCCAATCATCAGCCAGCAATGCACTGCGATGCCACAGTGAATTATGGGCCGTGACGCGCCACTCGAATTTGGCGCGAATGGCCCATAATGTTCGCAATTCGACGAACAACCGAACAGGCGATGGGTTTGACTCGAACTCGAAGCTCATCCCTAGTTTTCTATTCAATTACAAACAGTTTTTTCCGGACCTGTAGAATTAACCTTACACATTAGCTGTGTGTGGGGAACTGTGTCAAATGCTTTTGCAAAATCCAAGTATACTACGTCCACAGCCACCCCTCTGTCCAAGGTTTTACTTACCTCATCATAAAAAGAAATCAGATTTGTTTAAAAACTTCTGTCTTTCATGAACCCATGCTGTCTGTTGCTTAAAATTCCTTTTCCAGCAAAAACTCATCTATGTGATCTTTTATTAAACTCTGCAGTATCTTCCGGACTATTAAAGTTAAACTAACAGGTTACTTGGTAAAGACTTTGGTGCCTTTTTAATTTAGGCACCACATTGACCTTACGCCAATCTAGTGGGGATATTCCAGTCATTAACCACTTAAGCCCCGGACCATTTTGTAGCTAAAGGACCAGAGGTGTTTTCAGAATTTTGCACTGCGCTGCTTTAACTGGAAATTGTGCGGACATGCAATGTTGTACCCAAATGAAATTTACATCCTTTTCTTCCCACAAATAGAGCTTTCTTTTAATGGTATTTTATTGCCTCTGTGATTTTTATTTTTTGCGATATAAATGGAAAAAGACCGAAAATTTTGAAAAAATATATTTTCTAATTTTGTTATAAGAAAAATCGAATAAACTCAATTTTAGTCATACATTTAGGCCAAAATGTATTCAGCCACATGTCTTTAGTAAAAAAAATGTCAATAAGCGTATATTTATTGGTTTGCGCAAAAGTTATAGCGTTTACAAACTAGGGTACATTTTCTGGAATTTACACAGCTTTAAATTTATGACTGCCTATCTCATTTCTTGAGGTGCTAAAATGGCAGGGCAGTGCAAAACCCCCCCAAATGACCCCATTTTGGAAAGTAGACACCCCAAGGAAATTGCTGAGAGGCATGTTGAGCCCATTGAATATTTTTTTTTTTTTTGGTCCCAAGTGATTGAATAATGACGAAAAAAAATAAGAAATTACAAAAACTTGTCACTAAATGATATATTGCTCACACATGCCATGGTTATATGTGGAATTGCACCCCAAAATACATTCTGCTGCTTCTCCTGAGTACGGGGATACCACATGTGTGTTTTTTTTTTAGGAGCCTAGCCACGTACGGGACCCCGGAAACCAAGCACCGCCTTCAGGATTTCTAAGGGCGCAAATTTTTGATTTCACTCCTCACTACCTATCACAGTTTCGAAGGCCATAAAATGCCAAAATAGCACAAAACCCCCCCAAATGACCCCATTTTGGAAAGTAGACACCCCAAGCTATTTACTGAGAGGCATGTTCAGTCCATGGAATATTTTATATTTTGCCACAAGTTGCGGGAATATGACAAACTTTTTTTTTTTTGCACAAAGTTGTCACTAAATGATAAATTGCTCACACATGCCATGGACATATGTGAAATTACACCCCAAAATACATTCAGCGGCTTCTCCTGAGTATGGGGATACCATATGTGTGGGACTTTTTGGGAGCCTAGCCGCGTACGGGACCCCAAAAACCAAGCACCGCCTTCAAGATTTCTAAGGGCATAAATTTTTGGTTTCACTCCTCACTACCTATCACAGTTTTGAAGGCCATAAAATGCCCAGATGGCACAAACCCCCCCAAATGACCCCATTTTGGAAAGTAGACACCCCAAGCTATTTGCTGAGAGGCATGTTGAGCCCATTGAATATTTTTTTTTGTCCCAAATGATTGAATAATGACAAAAAGAAAAAAAAATGTACAAAAAGTTGTCACTAAATGATATATTGCTCACACATGCCATGGTTATATGTGAATTGCACCCCAAAATACATTCTGCTGCTTTTCCTGAGTACGGGAATACCACATGTGTGGGACTTTTTGGGAGCCTACCCGTGTACGGGGCCCCAAAAACCAAGCACCGCCTTCAGGATTTCTAAGGGCGTAAATTTTTGATTTCACTCCTCACTACCTATCATTACCTATCACAGTTTTGAAGGCCATAAAATGCCAAAATAGCACAAACCCCCCCCCCCCAAATGACCCCATTTTGGAAAGTAGACACCCCAAGCTATTTACTGAGAGGCATGTTGGGTCCATGGAATATTTTATATTTTGCCACAAGTTGCGGGAATATGACAAACTTTTTTTTTTTTTTTTCACAAAGTTGTCACTAAATGATATATTGCTCACACATGCCATGGGCATATGTGAAATTACACCCCAAAATACATTCTGCTGCTTCTCCTGAGTACGGGGATACCACATGTGTGGGACTTTTTGGCAGCCTAGCCGCGTACGGGACCCCAAAATCAAAGCACCGCCTTCAAGGTTTCTAAGGGCATACATTTTTGATTTCACTCCTCACTACCTATCACAGTTTTGAAGGCCATAAAATGGCAAGATAGCACAAAACCCCCACAAATTACCCCATTTTGGAAAGTAGACACCCCAAGCTATTTGCTGAGAGGCATGGTGAGTATTTTACAGCTCTCATTTGTTTTTGAAAATTAAGAAAGACATTTTATTTTATTTATTTTTTATTTTTTTCAATTTTCAAAACTTTGTGACAAAAAGCGCGATCTGCAAAATACTCAACATACCTCTTAGCAAATAGCTTGGGGTGTCTACTTTCCAAAATGGGGTCATTTGGGGGGGGGGGTTTGTGCCATCTGGGCATTCCATGGCCTCCGAAACTGTGATAGGCAGTGAGGAGTGAAATCAAAAATTTACACCCATAGAAATCCTGAAGGCGGTGCTTGGTTTTCGGGGTCCTGTACGCGGCTAGGCTCCCAAAATTTCTCACACATGTGGTATCCCCGCACTCAGGAGAAGAAACAGAATGTATTTTGGGGTGCAATTCCACATATAACCATGGCATGTTTGAGCAATATATCATTTAGTGACAACTTTTTGTACATTTTTTTATTTTTTTTATTTTTGTCATTATTCAATCACTTGGGACAAAAAATAAATAAATATTCAATGGGCTCAACATGCCTTTCAGCAAATAGCTTGGGGTGTCTACTTTCCAAAATGGGATCATTTGGGGGGGGGGGGGGTTTGAACTGTCCTGGCATTTTATACACAACATTAGGAAGCTTACATCCACTCTTCTAACCACTTGAAGACCAAGCCCTTTCTGACACTTTTTGTTGAAAACATTTTTTTTTTGCAAGAAAATTATGTTGAACCCCCAAACATTAGATATTTTTTTAAGGCAAAGGCTCTACAGATTAAAATAGTGGATGTTGCATTTTTTTTTTCCACACAGTATTTGCGCAGCGATTTTTCAAACGCATTTTTTGGGGAAAAAACACACTTTTTTATTTTTAATGCACTAAAAAACACTATATTGCCCAAATGTTTGATGAAATAAAAAAGATGATCTTAGGCCGAGTACATGGATACCAAACACAACATGCTTTAAAATTGTGCACAAACGCGCAGCGGCGACAAACTACCGTATATACTCGAGTATAAGCCGACCCGAATATAAGCCGAGGCACATAATTTTACCACAAAAACTGGGAAAACTTATTGACTCGAGTATAAGCCTAGGGTGTGCCTCACTTTGCCTCACTGTGTCCATGCCTCACTGGGCCCATGACTAGACTGACGTTTAACATGGGAGTCTATGGAAGGGGTGCCCGGCTTTGAAAAATCAGTGCTCCCCGGCCGTAGGTCCCCTGGACAAGAAACTTTGGAAACCTGTAGAGGAAGATTGGGGATACATGTGTGCCAAGTTTGGGGTCAAGAGGACCTATGACAGGCCGGTACCGGGTCCCCAAAGTCACCAGAGAAATTACCGTTTAACATGGGAGTCTATGGAAGGGGTGCCCGGTTTTAAAAAATCGGTGCTCCCCGGCCGTAGGTCCCCCGGACAAGAAACTTTGCACACTTATAGAGGAAGAGTGGGGCTACATGTGTGCCAAGGTTGGGGTCCAGGGGACCTACGGTCGGTCGGTACCGGCTCCCCAAATTCCGGAAGATCAGGCTCAAAAAGGTGACTCGAGTATAAGCCGAGGGGGGCATTTTCAGCACAAAAAATTGTGCTTAAAAACTCGGCTTATACTCGAGTATATACGGTACATTCATTTTTAAAAGCATTTAAAAGCCTTTACAGGTTACCACGTTAGATTTACAGAGGAGGTCTACTGCTAAAATTACTGCCCTCGATCTGACCTTCACGGTGATACCTCACATGCATGATGCAATTGCTGTTTACATATGACGCTAGACCGACGCTTGCGTTCGCCTTTGCGCAAGAGCAGGGGGGGACAGCGTGCTTTTTTTTTATTATTTATTTTGCTTTTTTTTTTTTTTTTAAACTGTTCCTTCCATATTTTTTTTTTTTTTTTTTTACCATTTTTATTGTTATCTCAGGGAATGTAAACATCCCCTATGACAGAAATAGGTAGTGACAGGTACTCTTTCCTCTGCCCTCAAAGCATCTGACCACACCAAGATCGGTGTGATAAAATGCTTTCCCAATTTCCCAATGGCGCTGTTTATATCTGGGGGGAGGGCATTCCCTCCCACTGCTTGTAAAAGCAGTCTAGAGGCTAATTATCTGCTAGAATTGCTTTTACATGAAAGCCGGCCACTGGCTGAAAAGAATGATACCAAGATGATACCTAAACCTGCAGGCATCATTCTGGTATAAACATTCAAAGTCCAGCAACATACCAGTACGTTGCTGGTCCTTGTTGGACATGTATTGTAATCTTTGTTTTTCATGCAGCCTGTTGGCTGAACGAAAAAGAGATTGATCGGTGGGTATGCCCACCATTAGAATACCTCCCTTCATCCACCCACTTCTAATGATGGGCATACATGCACCATTTATATATGCCGAAGCATGGGGGCATCCTCCCGCAAAAAAGTTATGCCGCGTACACACGGTCGGACTTTTCCACGGGCAAGCCTCCATCAGGAATTTCGACCGTATGTACGCGGCATAAAAGGTTATGCTGCGTACACACGGTCAGACTTTTCCACGGGCAAGCCTCCATCGGAATTTCGACCGTATGTACGCGGCATTAGGAGCAAAATCGCTCCTCCCCCCCTGCTGCCCCCATGCTTCGGCATATATGATCTTTTTTTTAACTGTGGTGGTGAAATCACCTCCTACAGCGTTGGAGTCACGGCTTTATGTATCGTGGGAGCAAACGCTGTTGCTGTCAAGATAAATAATTCCGCGCTGCAGTTGAATGGCGCACCTGAAAACAAAAAATTACATACCTGAAAAGCAAGCATAATAAAACATTGCAGAATAGAATACAGTAAAAAAGAGCAGAACAATAGAGAGAAAATAGAGAGAGAGAGAGAACAATAAAACGACAACTATTTTATTTTTGGTTTTTTTCTTTTATATTTTTTTTGCGTTTTGTTTTTTGCGTTTTTTTTTTTTTTTTTCTTTTTTACACTTTTTTTTGTAACTTTAACAACTGTAATGGTTCGGGTCTCTCAAAATGTGATGGCATCTTGGGAGACCCTGTGTAAGTGTGTCCTAGTCTGTGAAATGCTGTACCCTATGCTAAATCTTCACTTTTGAGTGGTAGCGTTCAAAACATTCACCAAGGCAAAGACCAGGTTTGTCAGGACAGAGTGGACAAAAAACACGGGTGTAACGCCTAAATCCACACTTGCTACAGACACAACATCTTTTTTGGGGGGTTCGTTGGGTAGGGGTACTCTGGAGGGCATACGGAGAATGCCTCTCATGCAGCCGGCTTACTGCATTTGGTAGGGGATGGGGAGGTGCAGAACCGCCTGGATACAGGAGTTCTGTGACTATCTCATTCTGGAATTTTAGAAGAGATAACGTCCCACCTGAAGCCCTGTATAGCACATGAGCATTCAGCAAAGCCAATTGGAATAAGGATAGAGACACTTTTTTGTACCAGCGTCTCGCCTTGCGGTCAATTAGATACGGCGCCAACAACTGGTCGTTGAGGTCCACCAATCCCATATTTTTGTTATATTCGTGGACACAGAGGGGTTTCTCCACAACACCAGTCGCCGTACGAATTTGGACTGTCGTGTCTGCATGAAGGGAGGTAAGAAGGAAAACATTCTTATTGTCCCTCCACTTCATAGCAAGCAAGTTATTACACTTCAAGCAGGCTCTCTCCCCCAGCCTAAGACGGGCATCTACAAGCCGCTGGGGAAAGCCCCGGCGATTAGGTCGCACGGTGCCACATGCTCCAATCTGATGATCAAACAAGTGACTAAACAGTGGCACGCTCGTGTAATAATTGCCCACATACAAGTGGTACCCCTTTCCGAATAAGGGTGACACCAAGTTCCACACTATCTTGCCAGCGCTCCCTATGTAATCCGGGCAGTTGACCGGCTCAACCTGACTGTCTTTTCCCCACATAAACCGTAAAGCTCCATACATAGCCTGTTGCCCTGTCACAGAACTTATAGAGCTTGACCTCGTATCTGGCACGCTTGCTGGGAAGGTACTGCTTGAAAAAACAAGCGGACAGAAAATTTAATCAGGAACTCATCAACGCAGACAACTTGATCGGGAATAAACAAGGCTGCGAAATGTTTGTTGAAGTGGTTTATGAGGGGCCGAATTTTATAGAGCCGGTCGTATTCAGGATCTCCACGTGGATGACAAAGTTCATTGTCGTTGAAGTGCATGAACCGCAAAATCTGCTCGTATCGTGTCCTGGGCATGGAGGCAGAGAACACGGGCATGTGGTCAATTGGGTGCGTGGACCAATAAGCACGCAATGACGGGAATTTATGTGTGCCCATGTTGAGGGAAAGGCCCAGAAAGGTCTTAAATTCGGAAACCGTAATTGGTTTCCAATCTTTGGCAATGGAAGGCAACTGGGGGTTAGCGGCGATGAATTGACCAGCATATAAATTACTCTGGTCCACAATAGATCTATAGAGATCTTCCGTGAAAAACAGCGAATAAAAATCAATTGGCATAAAATCAGCTGTTTCCACCTGAATACCGGGTTGGGCAGTGAATGGGGGAAGTACGGGTTCTGCAGAAGTGGTGGGGTCCCAATCAGGATAGGCGAATTCTGCAGGAAGGGCACTATGGGCACGATGGGCCTGGCTTTGTCTTCTTGGTGGCAGCGGGACACTACTTGTGCTTGCCACCTCGCCAGCTTGAACTGCACTTATGGGACTCGCCACGTCACCACGTGATACTGCAGTGCTGGATGTACGCCCAGGCTGTACTAGGCCGCTGGTGCTTGCCAATTGACAAGAAGGAATAGCGGCGCTAGTACTACTCTGCTCCATGATACGAGAGACCTGCGGTTCTTGCTCCTCAACAACCTCAGAAGATCGGGATCGGGTACGCCTGACCTTAGCAGGGACCTCACCTTCGTCGTCAGAGCTATCTGACGTGGAGCCGCTGACTTCACTGTCTTCTATGGGAAGATATTCTGAGCCTGAATCTGACAGATGCGCGACCTCCTCTTCACTATCTGTAATGCTCAGAATCTCGTAGGCCTCTTTACTAGTGTACCTTCGTCTTGCCATTTTGGGCTCTAAATTTAGGGGTACACTAGTAAGATTCACAGGAAAAAAAAGCACCTGACTGTCAGCAAATGTATCAAACGCTTCCAAAAAAAACTGTTAGCGATCGCAGGGATCAGGACTGTCTCTGCGAACGCTGCAGTTATGTGTGTTGTGTTTGGTAAGTGACAGTGATCGATCGATACTGCACTGGGGAGGGCTGGGCTGGGCTGAGGGGCTAAACGCAGGTGCTAGCAGGTATCTAGACTGATCCCACTAACACTGCGTTTTTGGGAACCCTAAACTGCTGGGGACGCTAGTATAGATCTGATCAGATCAGATATTGATCTGTTCAGATACTATACCACTAAGGGAGGTGTATGCTTTGCGCGTGGGTGTTAGCGTTACTGGCACTAACCTAACGCTGCCTGGGGCGACGCAGACCCTCTCTGGCGCTAAAACCTAATTGATATCAGCCGCCGGGCGATCAGGGGGTTAAACCTTTATTGGGTTATATACGGCGGGTGCCCTGATGCTATAAAAAGCAAACTAACCAACCAGCGTCACCCGTAAAACTTATATGGTGATCACTGGTGAAAGGGTTAACTAGGGGCAATCAGGGGGTTAAAACCTTTATTAGGTTATATATGGGGTACCTGAAGCTATATAAAAACCTGACGGGTAACCTAAATAACTAACTGGCTAACCAGTGTCACCAGTAAAACTTATACGGTGATCACTGGTGAAAGGGTTAACTCTAGGGGCAATCAGGGGGTTAAAATAATATATGGGGGTACCTGACGCTATAAAAATCTGCGGCAAAACTAAAAATAAATAACTGGCTATCTAGGGCACCACCGGCACTAAATACAGCGATCGGAAATACGATCGCTTAGTGACGCTGGCGTTAGGGGGTGAAAGGGTTACCTGGGGGGCGATCAAGGGGTTAAACCTTTATTAGGGGGGGTTAGGGGGCTACCCTGGACCTAAAGGGGCCTAAACCTAACTGCCCTGCAACTTTTTACTGTCACAAATGACACTGATTGCAGTGATTAGTAAAAAATTGACCACTGCAAACGGTGCACTGTGACTGGGGGTACTGGGGGGTGATCTGGGGTGACTGGGGTGTGAAAAGTGTGCCTACGTGTACTGTTGTCAGTGGGCTGTTGGTGCACTTACTGTGAGATGTCTTCTCTCCTCGCGCCGGATCGAAAAGACCGACACGAAGAGAGATGACATCACTTCCTCTGCCTGTGTTTACATTACACAGGCAGAGGAAGGTTTTCATTCGCCGGGAGCGATCGCGAGGGGGTGGCCGGAATCGAACAGCCGTCCCCTCATCCCGGATCGCTCCCGAACAAATAACCACCGCTCACTGTATAGAAGAGGGGTCCGATGGGACCCCCCAACTATACGAAGGCA
Organism: Rana muscosa; assembly: GCA_029206835.1. Lineage (NCBI taxonomy): Eukaryota > Metazoa > Chordata > Amphibia > Anura > Ranidae > Rana > Rana muscosa. Next base: position 974,538,153 of record CM055118.1, on the reverse strand, counting down.
GTCAGGTACCGGTACGTGACTTTGCCTGTCGGTGCCATTCTGCCGACGTATAATTACAGTGGGTGGTCGTTAAGTGGTTAATGAGTCCCTAAAAATTAGAAACAATTACTTTGAAATGACAGAGCTCAATCCTTTTTGAATCCATGGGTGGATGCCATTGGGTCCAGGTGATTTATCCACATTTATACTATAAATATTTCCAGACCATATAAATTTTGAGCCATTGTGGATCATTTGGAGCTGTGTCAATATCATCCCCATTATGGACATGAGCTCCCCCATGCTCCTTTGTATACACAGAGCTGAGGAAGGTATTTAATAAATTTGCCTTCTCTTTGTCCCCAGTCACCCACTCTACATTATTTGGAAAGGGCCTACATGCTCAGACCTTACCTTTATTTCTATTAATATATTTGAAGAATGTTTTGGGGTTTGTCCTGCTATCTTTTGCAATCTGTTCGTTTAAAATTTTTGCATCCTTGATTTCCTTTTTACATACCCTGTTATATTCTTTGTAACATTTAAACATTGATCATGTTCCTTCATTTTTATATTTTTTTAAAAGCTCTTTTCTTATTATTTATAAAAAAAAAAATACTTTGGCTGTGAGCCACATATTTTTTTTTTTTTTTTTTTAGCCTTTTAAACTTATTGCCCATGGGAATATACTACTTTGCAGTGAGTTCCCATACATTCTGTTTGAAGAATTCCCATTTCTGTTCTGTGTTCATCATTGCCAATATTCCCTCCCAGTCTAAAGCCTCGTACACATGACCGAGTTTCTCGTCGTAAAAAACACGTCGTTTTTTTCGACGAGATTCTTGTTAGCCTTGTCGATTTTCTCGTCAAGCTTTCCATGCGTACACACTGACATTTCCCAATTTCCTCGTTGTTCTCCGCGGTCACGTCCAGCACGTACGACGGCACTATAAAGGGGAAGATCTTTTTTCTTGGCGCCACCCCTTGGGCTGCTTTTGCTGATCTCGTGTTACCGCGTGTGAAGTAAAAGTTTGGGAAGAGACGATTTTGTCCCCTCCAATGCAGCCATTTTGTCCCCTCCAATGCAGCCATTTTGTTCCCTCCAATGCAGCCATTTTGTTCCCTCTAATGCAGCCATTTTGTCCCCTCCAATGCAGCCAGTTCCCCCCCAGCCCTGCACTTACCTTCTTGTGGTCAGCGCCATCCTTCTTCTGTCCTTGATGTCTTCTCCTTCCCTTGATGTTGCATCAGCCAATCATGTTACCATTAAACAGACTTGGTGAACATGATTGGCAGAGCAGCCTGTCAGTGTTTACCCAAGGAATGCCCCCCCCCCCCTGCGTCCCCTATTTAGCTTTTCTGAAGCCAATTACATCCCTCAGGCTGTAATGTGCAAGACAATTTTCCTTCCTGTTTCTGATATGCAATTTTAAGCCCATAAATGCCGCAGTTCTTCATATGTCGGTCGCTTAACAGGGGGCCATCCACCTGAATAGTGGGCGGCATAGACAATACATAGGTTAATGCAAGGCATGAACCTATGTATTGTTCTGAGTGACGGTCACAGGAGAGAGGGGGCAGTGCTCCAGCGCCCACTCTGGACGCACCGCCACTGCAATGCTATCCTGTGTCCAAACACATCTACCCCCCCCCTCCCCATTATAATTTATTAATGGACCATCATAGGGGGTGATGAATATGATACATGAGCCTTCCATTATACTTATTTAAAACACCTTAATAAATGTAGACTTTGCTAGATGTTGGCCTCTGATGTATTTTCTTAGAATATACTTGTAATGTTTGATTTGTGTATTCTAATTTTTTTTGTTTGACTCCACAGCTTCCTTCCACGCCACAGGAATGGCAGACTGTGGCATCGGAGTTTGCCATGCGGTGGGACTTCCCCAACAGCGGTGGTGCTATAGACGGGAAGCACGTCCGCATCGTGCCGCCACCCCATTCTGGGTCCTACTACTTCATTTACAAGGGGTTTCATAGCATTGTGCTGATGGCGGTGGTGTCAGCACGGTATGAATTCCTCTATGTTGATGTAGGGAAGAATGGCCGGATGTCCGATGGGGGATCCTTCATCCAGACGGAGTTTGCCCTCCGTCTCCAGAGTGATGACCTTGCATTGCCACCGGATGCAGGGAATATTGAAGGACTCCCCTTTGTTTTCTTGGCTGATGAAGCCTTCGGGCTCGGACCACATCTTATGAGGCCATTTCCTCAGAGGACCCTGACCCCAGAGAAGAGGGTGTTCAATTACCGGCTGGCCAGGGGCCGAAGAGTCGTTGAAAATGCCTTTGGCATAATGGCCAGCCGGTTCCGCCTTTTTATGACTTCAATACACTTGGCGGACTACAAAATAAACTATGTAGTATTATGCTGCTGTGTGCTACACAATTTTCTTTGCCGCAAATCTAATTCCTATATGGCCTCAGTTTTGCCTGAGGCTGGACTTTCCCCTGATAATCCCCTGCCGGGCCTCGAATCTGCCCGTGCTGGCTTGCCCCCCCAAAATGCCCGTGAGGTTCGGGACAAATACATGGACTATTTCACGGGTAGGGGGGCAATTCCCATGCCAGGCTATGTCTAAAGATTCCTGTCTAACGATCCAAATAAAAATCATGTTTAAACTTCTAACTTTTGTTGGTTTCCTGTCTCCTAGTTTGTCTTAGTGCATTTGTAGTGCCAAGTGTATTTTCCTTTAGTAAATACCAACCATTTCACTATGTAACCTTTAAAAATGTATCAAATAAGGTTAGAGCGTATTAGAAAAAGAAGCTACACGTTGTTTGTGTTCAAATATTTTACTATGTGCAAATTCACACACTTTTTTTTTTTTTATTTTACATTTTTTGTTTGCCTGGCCACAAACCGGCAATTGTTTTCTTAGGAAAATACAAAAACAACAGTTGCATTCCAAAAATTACAAAATTGGATACCTCGGAGCAATCTGAGACATTCACTTACACAAACTATATGTCTCTATGTGCCCGTCCAAATATGGGGTCCTGCCACCCCTTGCCCAGCCAAAAATTGAATATGCACACAATTGGGATTATTTTCCTATAGGGATTTTAGACTCCTGATCCCTATTGTCAACATGTGCTATCTGCCATCATGGGTGATCAATGGACATGTTTTGGGGGTGCAACCCCTTCCTCAGTTCACCTACTTTAGATACGAGGAAGGGGTTGCACCCCCAAAAGACGTACATGGATATCCTCTGATGGCAGATAGCACATGTTGACACACTGTGTGAAGATTCAATTTTTGGCTGGTTTGATTGTCAAAAAGTTTTTTAAAAGTTGAAGAACAAACATGAAAAAAAGGGGGTTGGGATGCCTTATTGAATTCTCCCCAAAACATCGAGAATGTCTTTAAATGTTTGATCCATCACATGAATTCTTTCTTTAATTTTGTCCAGTTCCGTGCTACATTCCATCACTTGCTGGATGAGGAGGAGGGCACTGTCAGCAGAGAAACCTGTACTATCCTTCACCCCAACATTCACATCCCCTAAAAACAAAATACAAAAGGTATTATAACTCTGCAGGCCTACATCTCTTACCTGAAGCTGTGGTGACAGATACTGACCTGTTGTGGTGACCAGTTCCACAACGTCATCCACCTCTCCTTCCTGCACTTCTCCTTCCTCCACCTCAACTTCCTCCACATCTTTAGGTTGTTGGTCTTTTGGAGTTTGGGGTTGTTGTGAAGCTGTGGGGTTCCTGTGCTCCCTGGAGTGTCCTCCTCCCAGTCTTCTCTCCCCTATGAGAATCAAACAAAAGGTAGAGTTATCACACAGAAATTCTCTATGTAAAAAAAAAAAAAAACAGGCTAAATTGCTTGGAAGTGGGGTACAAGTGTGTGTTTGGGCGGAAGTTAAAGATGAATGCATTATTTCTGACCAAGAATAGTCTTAGTATTCACCTTTGTCTGTCATTTTTTAGACATGTAGGCAACACAAAAATCCTCTGATGCACCTGTGTGGGACACCCAAAAAAGGCGGGTCTGGTGGCCCACACTATAGTGCTCCAAAGTACAGATGTGGAAGCAGCTGCTGAGTGTCCTCTCCTTTACACAGTTTACAGTTTGCATTTCATTCTCTTTACAAACACATCATCTAGCCTAAAACTTTGTGCCCCAAATTTCCCAAAAAATGGCAGATGTCTAATTACTTTTGTGGCTGTAAAATAAGCCAAAACAGCGGATAGTGGCCGAACGAAGTGTCTGTAACGTAACGAACGATTACTGTGCCCAACCAAGTTCAAAATATTACATTTTGGAAGGGAGTCCAATAAGAAAAAATAACTAAACCAGCAACATGTCAGTTTAGAAAAGGATTAATAGCAGAAAAGTGTACATTTTACTTACTTTTTGCGAGCATTCTCTTAATGCTCCTTAACTGCTCTGGCTCCCTCAGTTTGAGGTCTGACCACCTCTTTCTGAGCTGCTCATTTGAGCGTTTCACCCCGAAATTCGTCTTCAGACTCTTCACGACTTTAGTGAGGATTTTGGCCTTCCTTCTATTTGGTTTGCTATACGGCCCATGCTTTGCGTCATAATCAGACTTGAGCAAGATGTCCACCATCTCCGCCATCTCCGCAAAAGACATATTCGATGCCTTGAATCTCCTCCTTGATCGTGACGTTTCCTCGGTCTCCGGGCTTGTCTCCTCCTCGTTAGTTGCGGAATTATCAGACACCTGCTGTAACTCCGCCATATCTGTCTGCGCGCCGAAAGAGAAGGGGCGGGGAAAAGATGTTAGTTAGAACGTCATGGGCGGGCGACGTGTGCGTATTTTGACGCATGCGTGGTGTGTGTATATAGCAAACACACATGTGACTATAGTACGTTCGGTGTGCGGAGAGAGGAGTTCAAGTGACGGACGTGCGAACGAAGGTATGTGATTTTGAGACTGTGTGCCAAATTGTTGGCCAATACTGTCTTGAGAATGTTGTAGGATATATATGGTGACTACGATGTTAAGGAGGTTAGACTGTTTGCCTCACATTAGTTATATATTATTTATTTAACTTGCCGATACAATATGAATGTCTTTATTAGTGACAAAGAGTTCCTGGCGGAATTTATTGACCGGGTAAGGGAGCTGCCGGCTCTGTGGGAGACGAAAAACCCCATCCACAAAAAAAAGAGGGGTGAGAAAAGCAGCACTGGAGAAGCTGCTCCCATTTGTGCAGACCAAGGTGCCCACAGCCACAGCAAAACAAGTGGACACTAAAATTGACAGCTTGAGAGGCACCTACAGGACTGAACGCTCTAAGGTCCTGGCTTCTCAGAGGTCAGGAGCAGCAGCAGGTGATGTGTATGTCCTGATTTTGTGGTACTACAGCAGGATGTCCTTCCTGGATGACCACATTGAGGCAAGGCCATCACTCTCCACTCTTCCCCCCAGACTTCCCTGCAGCCAACCTGAGCCTTCTCTGGAGCAAGAGGAGGCAGCCATCCTGGATGAACCTGATTTGGCCATCTGGAGCCAGGTATAGTATTAAATGAAAATGTATTGGGATAAAATTAATGTTTGCCAAATATGTCAAGATGAGAAACATACAATATTTTGGCTTCCACAAGTGAAATCAAGATCTCGAGACATTAGTCTGCACTTAATTGGGTGCTAAATAGTCAATCTGATGTAGGTGTTAATTAGAAAAAAATATTTCGGGGGGGGCGTGGTGACCGGACTCCAAGATGGACGCTTAGCCCAGGAGCTCCGCTTGTCAACCTGAGATAGCATCAGCCTCCACAGCCCACCGGCGATCCTGCGAGCCCTGCGATCGGTCATCCGATCACTGACCTGCCGAGGAACAACCGGCGATGCCCAGGAATCGTAAATCCCCGCTGCAGCCCCAGAAACTAGACAGCTTCTTCGGAGCAGCAGCGAGGGGAATGCAGCAAAATGGCGGCGACGACGGAGCGCGAGTCCCACAGCACGCCTCGCAGCCAGGAGCACTTACCACAGGCAACGGCCCGCCGTCCGTCGCCATCCGCTCGGCTACAGCACACAGCGCTTCCTCCTTCGGGACATCTAGCCCCTCAACGCGGAGCCCAGCCAAATCGAGGCCGAGGAGGGATTCCCCAGCTAGGCCGCAGCCGGATCTCAACATGGAGGTAAGCGGGCCGCAATCCACCAGCACTAGCCAGCGGCAACAGAGGGGGGACCCCATATCAGAATTCCCCACGGCAGATAGACCAGTATCCGACACCGTGCTGAAGGACATGCTCCTTTCACTGAGAACATCCCTGCAGTCAGATATATACAGTGGGATCACTGCATGCCAAAAAGAAGTACAGGCCATAGGACAGAGGGTCCATGTTGTGGAAGACAAAGTGGAAGAGCACACTTCTGCATTTAACATGATGGTGGATGCCATCAAGGCACAGGGGGAGGAAATAGTTTGGCTCAAGGATAAGATGGCGGACCTCGAGGACAGATCAAGAAGGAATAACCTCAAACTGAGAGGGGTCCCTGAAAATGTTCCCCCCACACAGCTCCTTCAATACACCCAGACTCTGTTCTCCACGTTGCTGCCAGATGCAACAGCACAGGATCTTATCATTGATAGAATCCATAGGGTCCCTAAACCGTCGTTCCTCCCTGACGAGACTCCCAGGGATGTACTGATGAGAGTACACTTTTTTCACGTCAAAGATCGCATACTACAAGCGTCACGTACCCCAGGGAAAGTCCCGCCACAATACGCCAACATCAGGATGCTACCTGACCTGTCCAGACACACTCTTCAGCGCAGACGCAATCTGCTCACTGTAACCAAAGCATTGAGGAATCACAACATACCGCATAAGTGGAAATATCCAGCCACTCTTATTATCAACTACAATGGGACCAGTGTCTCAGTGTCCAAAATAGAGGAAGGGCTGGCTGCTCTACGCCAATGGGGGATTCTCCCGGAACAAGTTCCTCAATCCCAATCCTCTGCAAGCCCACGGCCAATACAGAATGAATGGCAGGTAGTGTCACACAAGAAGGCTAGTAAGAAAAAATCCGGTGAAGCAACATAATTACTTACACTCACCAATCTCGTTTATCTCAGGTGCACAGGTACCGCAGTGAGGTACCAACTGTACACCCTCCGTTCTGCACTTGCAGCTACGTCTGCTCGAGGATCAATTTATGGATCCATTTCTTATACAAATCCAGTTATATCTATTTTTTTTTCTTATGTCTCCGTTGCTGTTTTCCTTTTTTCTCCCCAGTGTCCCTTTTGATATACACAGGAACGCTCAATGTATAATGACAGCGGTAAATGAAGAACATGTTAGACTACCCTCAGCATACCACAAGGATGGACGAAGCCAACCAACTTTCTCCGAGACGAGTAAGTGCCTAAACAGTTTCCTCACACACGATACCAACCCAATAACACTATGACGATTAAGATCCTATCTATTAATGCCCGGGGTCTGAACCACCCGGTAAAACGCTTCTCCATGTGGAAGGAAGCCGGCATTCAGAGAGCTGACATACTCTGTGTGCAGGAAACACATTTCCAAAAAGATGCTGCCCCGAAGTGTTCACATAAGGACTACCCTTTCATATATACGGCTTGTACGCCTGCCAACAAGAAGGGAGGAGTCCTATTAGCCATCAAAAACTCCCTATCATTCCAACCGAAAACGACTGTTCTGGACGAGGGAGGCAGGTATATAATCCTTACGGGAGACATCAATTCCAAACCATACACGATTGTGTCAGTATATGCCCCTAACACTCACCAACTCCGCTTCTTGAGGAAAATCCTTACCAAAGCCCAAAATTTGCAATATGGCAACCTCCTGATATGCGGTGATTTTAACATGACATCGGACCCGCTACTGGATACTACCTCTGGCAAACCCAGGACCCACCTGTCTCTACAACCTTTGTTACACAAAGTGGAACTCTTTGATGTATGGAGATGTCTCCACGCCAACGAACGTGACTATACTTTTTTCTCGAACAGACACAGTTCATATTCTCGTATAGACATGTTCCTAACTGATAAATGGTTGCTGCAGAACGTTGAAAAAACTAGTATACACAATATTACATGGTCAGACCATGCTGCTATATCTGTCTATTATAGAAAAGGGTGTCTCCCCTTCTATCCCCATCTGGCGTAGTAACAATAGGGTTCTTCAAGAACCAATCCTCCAAAAGTCTATAGCCCAACACCTAACGAATTACTTCACAGAAAATGCTGATTCTGTAACTGATCCAAACATTCTGTGGAATGCACATAAAGCCTATATTCGAGGGGTATTAATCCAAATTGGCGCTAGGGAAAAAAGAAAACTAACGCACTCACTTAACTCTACTATTGCTGACATACAGGTTCTAGAAACCATGCATAAGCAGTCACCGTCAGAACCCTTAACTAGTAAACTGTGCGCCAGCAGAGAAAAGCTTAGAGAACTTCTATCGCGTCAATTTGATAGGCACCTAAGACGCCTGAAACTCCTTCACTATGCCAACGCGGACAGAGCAGATATTTAGCAAATAGACTCAAAGCCACTCATTCCAAAACTAGAATACAATACCTGAAACACCCATCCACTTCACTAAAAATTATTCACCCCCAAGATATAGCCGATCAATTTGCTGACTACTATAGCTCGCTTTACAACCTCCAGAGAGACTCCAATACCCCTCAACCGACAACAGAAAAAATACAAACGTTCTTGCACACGCTGAAACTCCCATCCCTTTCCCAAACACAACTGGAGGACCTAAACAGCCCAATCACGGCACTGGAAATAGAACACATAATTGACTCTTTACCAATCGGGAAATCCCCCGGCCCAGATGGCTTTTCCAATGAATATTTCAAAACATTTAAACAGATCCTTTCGCCCCACATGTCTAAAGTCTTCATTAAAGCCACAGAAACAGCGACACTTCCACAAGAATTGCTAAAAGCACACATAGTCACACTCCCTAAACCAGGGAAAGAACCCCACACACCAGCTAACTTCAGACCCATTTCACTCTTAAACACTGACACAAAAATATTTGCAAAATTACTAGCTAAAAGACTTACGCATATTATACCACTAATCATTAAAAAAGACCAGATGGGCTTTATAAAGGGGAGGCAGACCTCTGACGCTACCAGAAGAATCATCAATGTAATACATCAGGCTGAAAGAAATCGAACGCCTTCTCTGCTGCTCTCTATCGATGCAGAGAAGGCGTTCGACAGGGTCCATTGGATCTACATGGAAATGGTTCTGGAAAAATTTGGGTTCAAGGGATCAATTTTAAAAGCTATTCTATCTCTATATTCATGTCCATCCGCCCAGGTGTACTCTGCAGGCCTACTGTCTAAATCATTTGACATATCAAATGGGACCAGACAGGGCTGTCCCCTGTCCCCAACTATTTTTAATCTTATGATAGAACCACTAGCTGAAGCAATCAGATCAACGCCCTCGATCACGGGCTTCCAGTTTGGTTCCAATATGCATACCATTAATCTATTTGCGGATGATGTAATTCTACTTCTGACTAATCCTTTACAGTCCCTAAAAGAGGCGCACAAAATATTAACAACATTTGGGGATATATCCTACTATAAGGTCAACTTTACAAAATCTCTCATCCTAGACCTAGGAGTACAGTCTCAAATGAAACAGTCCCTTCAAAAACAATTACCATATACTTGGAGCGCGGGTAGTATCACGTACCTGGGTATCTCACTCACTAGTAAAATAGCTGCCCTCGCTAAAACTAACATGACTCCGCTGGTAACCAAACTGGAAGCCCAACTCAAGGCCATTTCGAGAACTGAAATCTCATGGATGGGTAGAATCTCCGCATATAAAATGTTCATCTTACCACAAATTTTGTATGTATTTCGCACTCTGCCTATTCATATCCCTATTCATTTCATCAATAGTCTCGCTAGAATGGGTTGGAAGTACATATGGAAGGGAAAAAGAGCTAGGTGTTCCAGGAACAACTTGACTTCACATAAACAAGCGGGAGGGGCGGGTTTCACGGACATTTATGACTACCTATGGGCGGTGCGCCTAGACCAAATTAAACTCTGGTTTCAACAATCCGATGCACCTCTTTGGGTTGACATAGAAACGTATTTATCCCCAACGAAAGATCTTACCCAATTACTCTTGGGAGACCGTTGGACTCCATGGAACATATCTCTTCTCCCGCCTACCATGCAGACATCACTGAGAGCATGGAGACTCCTTTTAGATAAGCGTTACACGGACGTACAAACCATGGACTTCGACCTTCCCCTGAATATATTGGAATCCAAGATCCCAATGTTGGACGTCACTGACATGATAGACAAAGGCATATATCACATATCGGACCTATATGAAGGCCCACGACTCAAACCCATAGAACAAATCATGACACAATATAAAATCTCCCCACAGGGCACTTACAAATGCCTCAGAATTACACACTTCTTGAGATGTCAGGCACCCTCATTAGCGACAATGCCGATTAAAATTTGGCAGTTCTATTCCAGTGCAGGACTAGACAAGAAGGGTATTTCCTTTTTCTATAACCTACTGCAAGACAGACTGACATTCAAGAAGACAAAAGCAATGCAGAAATGGGAGGTAGACATAGGCGATACATTCTCGGACAAACAATGGCACAGGGCCTTCATGGCAGTACACAAGTCTTCCCACTGTGTGAAGCACTGGGAACTGATGATCAAGATAACAAATAGATGGCACTATACTCCTTTCCGACTTGCCACGTTCTTTCCGGGAACATCCTCGCACTGCTGGAGGGACTGTGGGCATGTTGGTAACTTATTACATATGTTCTGGCACTGCCCCAGCATAAGAAGTCTATGGAACCAGGTTTTCCAGCAGATTTCCTCCATGACTGGCATACTGACACGACCCGATCCAGCTTTAGCATTACTGCACCTAAACATTGACAAATTCCCACGGACTGTTAGGCAAGTCGTGACACACATGCTTCTGGAAACACGTCTGCTGATATTGCGCAATTGGAAATCTAATAAAACTACAAACATCTCTGAAGTCATAGCAGCAGTTCATAGAAATTATACGTTCGAACGCCTACTAGCGATCAATTCTCTAACATGTAAAAAATTTGATGATGACTGGGCTATCTGGCCCAAGTCCCTTGGTTAAATTGTACACTTACCACAACTGTGTATCACCTTTTGTGTATATCTCTTTATGTACCCCTTGTTTATATTCTATCCTCTATCTCTGTCTATTATATGTAAAAGAAATTCTTCAATAAAAAACTATTGCTTTAAAAAAGAAAAAAATATTTCTGGATTTACATTCTAATTGCTTCAATCATGTTTATAAAGTTTGCTGCAAAGATTAAACCAACATATTAAACTATGTCCCTTTTTCATACACAGGATGAAATCAGCCAGGAGGAGGGTCTGGAAACTGTCAGGCAGGAGGAGGAAGGGCCCAGTGGCAGCCAGGAGGTGGCAGGGCCCACTGTGAGCCAGGAGGTGGCAGGGCCCACTGTGAGCCAGGAGGTGGCAGGGCCCAGTGGCAGCCAGGAGGTGGCAGGGCAAAGGAGAAGCACCAGATCCCAGGTGCCTCCCATCCGGCTTCCCAAAAGAGGCAGGAGGGACAGGACCACCAGTGAGGCAGCAATGGCCCTTATTAAAGAGGCCCATGCCACCCTCAAAGAGCCCACATCCCCTGAAGAGGCCATTGCCGGCCTAGTGGAGGCAAAGTTCAAGGTGATGAGCATGGAGCAACGCCTCCTATGCGAGCCCCTGCTCATCACCTTGCTCAACAAGGGGGTGATGGGAAAAATTACCCCCAATACCGCCATTTGTGAGGTGGCACAACTGTCCCAACCTCAACCTCCTCCTCCACCTCCACATTCTTCTTATGCCCCACCCCCTTCTCCTCCACCTCCACCTTGTTCTTCCGCCCCACCCCCTTCTCCTCCACCTCCACCTTGTTCTTCCGCCCCACCCCCTTCTCCTCCACCTCCACCTTGTTCTTCCGCCCCACCCCCTTCTCCTCCACCTCCACCTTGTTCTTCTGCGCCACCCCGTTCTCCTCCACCTCCTCCTCCTCCTGACAGGAGTACCCCTCCAATGGCCCAGCCTCCAGCCGAAGGAAGGCTGCAGGGAAGGCTTCAGGAAAAGGTTGCAGGGAAGGTTGCCAGGAAGACGAGGAAGTGATGGCCTTGCTTCATTGTGGTCGGACAGAAGGCAGCCTGTTGTAGTACCACACACTTGGGACATATATATCACCTGCTGCTGTTCCTGACCTCTGGGAGGCCAGCATCAGATTGTGCTCAGAAATGTTGGCCTTCTCAAGCTCCCAATTTTAGTGTCCACACAGGGTTGATGTGTGGTCTGGGGTCCCTGGGATGCACAAATGGCAGCAGCTTCTCCAGCGCTACCTTCTCTTTATTTTAGTTCAAACATGAATAAATGTTATTTTTCTTTAAGTTCATACTTGACTATGTGTATTTGTAAAAATGTAAAATCTAGCTTTGGAGTAAGCAGATACATTTGACTGACAAAAAAAGGGACAGATACCAACCCCCCAAAAAAATTACGAAATCGTATTTCCCAAAAAAGGGTGTAAAATTTAAATAATATATATTAAAAGATTCAATGGGAGATCACTACCAAAACATTGCGAAATTACAATTAACATCAGTTTGAAAAATATCAAATTTTTAAATATTCCTAAAAACTTGCACGATATTATACACATAAATCCTTTTACGAGCAGCATGAAAAAGGTTAAAAAAAGATAGTCCTAACTCTGTGTGAATATCATCAGCAAAAGAAGTTCATTCGTTTGGATTAATGTAACATTCTAACGAAGATTTCAATGCACAACATTTAAACGATGCAAAAATTTGGAGCGTGACGAATGTGCTATCTCCATTACGAAGGCTTGTTTTACCAGAAGATGCGCTCCCGTCTCATAGTTGCTTGTGAGCATGCACGCTTTTGGAAGAGTCGTAAAAGCATACAAACGAACCATTTTCTCGTCACAAAACAGGCCGACGAGAAACACGACGAGGAAATCTGGAATCCTGACGAGAAAATAGAGAGCAGGTTCTCTATTTTCCCGTCGAGATTCACGGCAATTTTCTCGTCGTAAAACCATACACACGAACGGTTTTCTCGTCAAAAAAGCTCACGTGGCACTTTTCTTGCCGGTTTTGGACGAGAAACTCGGTCGTGTGTACGAGGCTTAAGTCTTGGACAGCAGCCCTCATTCTTTTTAAAAATGACTCCCTTAAAATTAAAGTGCAAGGTAACTTCCATGCATTACTTTTACCTATAAGTAAGCCTGTAATACGGCTTACTTATAGGTAATGTAAATATCTCCTAAACTGAGATATTTAGTGTACATGCAGCCAGTGACATCACTGGTGCATGCACTCTGAAGAAATGAACAGGTGTGCCGTTTCTTTAGATCCCCTGTGCCGTGAGCATGCGCGTCACAGAGCTGGAGTCCGCAAACCCGGAAGCCAGATGGCTGAAGATGAAAGCAGCCTCCAGATCTGACTTCTCAGCATGGGAGGGCTTTGTTTTAATGTACGTTTATGTGATGCATACTAGAACAATTATGCCTTTACCTTGCAGGGTACAAAAAAAACATCCAGCAGTTTACAACCACTTTTTGTGTTTTTCTAGTTCCAGTATGAGCTTGTTGCTTACAGCTAACATTAAATGAAATCATGTTATGGTCACTGCTACCCAGATGTTCTTTTATATGAACATTAATAATAAGCTAAGCATGGTTTGAGATTACCAGGTCCAACAGAGCATCATTCTTAGTCGGGGCCAATTGTTTTTGTAATAGGTTAATACATTTGCCATTTAACTGTTCCAGCAGGGCTATTACTCCACTCAATCTCTGTGTAGTTGAAATCATCCATTATTATCACTGTCCCAGCCCTTGCAGCCCTTTCCATCTGTGCAAGGAGCTGAGTCTCCACCTCCTCATTAACACTGGGAGGTCTGTAACAAACTCCAAAGATTACTTTTGTAGTACACACACCCATGTGCAGTTCCACCCATAATGCTTCACCCTCATCACACTCTCCATCAACTAGGTCCTCTTTCACACTCGCTTTGAGATCACTTCTCACATAGAGAAAGTCACTACCACCCCTCTGTTTTTACCCTGTCTTTCTGAAAGAGTGTAGAGGGGTCCCCTTTAAGACTCTCGGGACTACCTTGCCCAGAATCCCTTTCGGCATGTTTCCACCACAGAGACTCACGGGAGGGGTTATAAAAGGAGAAGGCGAGGCTGGGCTCGGCCTCTTTGCGACACGAGACTTCAGTGACTGATCCTCCTGTGCGGATGTGCCGGAGTGCAAGGCCTGAAGCCTGAGGCCTTGCGCAGCACCAAAGAGCCTTCCACCCCACTGCGAGCTGGGTGGCATCTGACTTCGCTTGTCTACAACCTTGGTTGGATCGGGGACCCGATCGCTGGAGACACTGTGTGTGTGTGAGGACACAGTCGGTGGAAGTTCCGGGACTGGGATCGCGTCCGGGAGGGTTTGCGAGCGTATGCTCAGACCATATACTGTTGTTGCTAATGTGCCTATAGACTGCCGTGGCCCACAAGTTATTTCTGATACTCTCACTGGAGAACCTTATCAGAGCTGAACTCAGAGTTCATACAGTAAAGTGTTTATTTCTTCACAACCTTCCCACTGGATTACAAATGGTATTCTGTTATGTGCACCACCTTTAAAGAATTGCCGGTGAAGAAACCATCATCCCCTATAGACTGAGTTGTAGATATCTGAGCCAGGCCTAGCCAGCCAGTTAGTTCATTTAGTTACTGCATCACAGGGCGCCTAGTTAACGGTCGCCCACGCGGCGCACCTTTAATGTTCATTTTAATGCATAGTATGTTTATTGCTGCAGGGCTCTGCAATTTATTACCTGTGAACTGTTACCACTGTTAACCTTTCTTACCAAAAGCTTAAAGTAAATTTATACCCCTTTCATTATCGTCTGGTGTCTGGGTTTACTCATATAGTAATAGATATATATATATATTGCTGCCATAACTAACTGTGCCAGCAGAGGGTCGAGTACATTGCCGGGGGTTGGCGGAGCTGTTTTCAGGGCCCAAACTAAATCTGCGGCCTTCTTAATTGAAGGTATCGCTACACGTGGGGGCTCGTCCGGGATCCTGATACAGCAATTAAACGCCAGAGGTGCCGTCATGGACCCGCAAGGAATAAGAGTGTGGTGCGAATTGGCTAAGACAGACCCAAGCCAGTCAGTGGTCATCAATCTCCCAGGGGAGGAATGGTCAATTGAAACGATAGAGGAGTTAATGAAGTTAGTGATCCCAGATCACACACCGTGGGTGATGGGAATAAAGTCAGACCCAGACATCTCATACCAGTATGCACTAGTGGAATACTTGGACGGGATGCCAGAGGCTTGTAAGCGCAACTGTATACAGACGCCAGATAATAGATTCTATAGGTTGGCGCACGCAATTAAGAAGGAGCCATCACTGACGGGATCACCGCAGGCTGCGGCCCGTACCCCACCTGAAAGAGGAGACAGGGCGACGCCTCCGGTGGCGCCCGCACCTGTCACTGCTATATCACCAGAACTGATAAGTGCAATAGGGGATCTGCTAACCAAGTGTCAGAAGACAAACACGGTGCATGTGGAGACTAGCTACCGGAGACTGAAAACATTCTCAGGGAAGCTCCCTGTCCCTGCAGGGGAAGAAGATTTTGACACTTGGGTGGAGCAGGCATTGCAAGCAGTAGAGGCATGGGAGGTGCCTGAAGCACAGAAAAGGCAACGAGTGATAGAAAGCCTTAAAGGCGCAGCAGCAGAAGCAGTAAAAAGTTTTCGGTTTGGGAATGCAGATTGCATGGCTCAAGACTGTCTAGCCATGCTACAGGAAGAGTTTGGTCAATTGGAAAAGGTGACAGAGATGGTCTACCAATTTGAACATACTTTCCAACAACCGAAGGAGAAACTTTCAGAGTATGTTAGAAGACTGAACAGGTTGCTGTGCAAGATTGTGTTGAAGAAGGGAATGAAGCCCCAAGATACAGATGCGGCAAGAACGAAACAGGTTTTAAAGGGAGCATTATGCTCGGATCCAGTCTGGCTGCACCTGAAGACCTCGGGAGGAGGAACACTGCTGACTTATGCTGACTTGATAAAAATCATCAGAGATGAGGAGGCGCTACAACAGGACCAGCAAATGATTAAGGCAAATGTTGTGCCCGCACAGGTGCTAGTCAATCCAGTGATGACCCCTGAAAGAGACTCAGAGGTAGACACTCTAAAAGATCAAATGTCCAAGGTGTTAGTGATGTTGACCTCTCTGATGGCAAAAGACACCGAGGGTTCCAAGAGAGAAGTACCAAGGAAGGAATTATTCCCAATTGCCTCAGCACCCGCATCTTTACAAGAATGGGGAGATATAGTTTGCTTTAACTGTGGAGGAATTGGCCATATTGCAGCCACATGTTCCAGTCCCAAGAAGAAGAAACCAGACAACCGCAAGCCGGCGGGAAACTCCAGAGGGCCCCCGGTGAAGGAGTCAACCGAGTGCCCATCACTTTCAGTGAGCTCCAAGCTGAATGCGAAGCAGAAGAAAAGAGGAAATAAAACACCTCAGAGGAAATGCAACATTCCTCAACAGATACACCCCAGAAAAAGGGGGCAAGACCCCTCAGAAGGGACACAGCACTCCCCAGAGGGGGTGCACACCTAACAAGAATAATAGTATCCCTCAGCGGGTTCGCACACCCATTGAAAGGAGGGAAATCAATGCATACCAGGCTCAAGAAAGATTAAAGTCCAAAGGGAATTATTTGAGAGAGAGTCCGAAAGGAAAGGGTCAGAAGAAGGCGACCCCTGCCAGGCCATATCCGGAGAAGCTGGTAGGCCCATCTCCTATAGTGCCCATTCAAGTGGAGGGAGGCTACACCAGAGCCATCTTGGATACTGGGGCACAAGTGACCCTGTTATACAGAGATTTCTACGATAAGCACTTGAGTCACCTGCCCATCCAGAAGATAGAGGGACTAGAGATATGTGGGATTGGAACCCAGAATTTCCCCTACGATGGCTATCTGCCTGTCAAGATGATCTTTGACCCATCTGTGGCTGGAAAAGCCGAAGTGTTTGACACCTTGGCGGTTGTGTGCCCTCGGCCGCCCGGAGCCAACAAGAGTTCCCTTTATAATAGGAACGAACACGGACCTGGTCCGAAGACTTCTGACCCCTCTAGTGAAAGAGAAGGGGTCAGCGGCCACCAAGATCCACCCCATGCTGAAGACCGCTTACCAACGGCTGATCCTAGAGCAGAAGACCACTGGAGAGGGGATAGGGAAGGTGTGGAGACTTGGAAGAGAAGGGATAGTGTTGCAGCCCGGCAAAGTAACCTGTCTCAGAGCCACTGTGAAGCTTACTTGGGAGCAGTCTGGACCCTTTGTCATGTTGGAGTCTGACCCAAGGGAAGAGTCCCCCGGTCTGGAAGTGATACCAGAAGTGATTCCGCTGAAGGCCCTGAAGAAGGTCCATTGTAGAGTTCCAGTGAGTGTTAGGAACAATACAGATGGCCCCATGGAAATCCCAGCCAGGATGCTGCTGGGCCAGGTGAGCCCTGCTGCCCCTGTCAACTTGTCAGAAGTAAAGGGGGCGGGCGAAGGAGGATATGCTTGGGAGAAGCTATCCATGGAAAACCCGAATCTGCCCAGGGCTTGGAAGGAGAGAGCCAAGGCCCAGTTGACCAGATGGGAGAAGATCTTCTCCAAAGATGAGTTCGATGTGGGGTGTGCAAGGAGTGCCACCCATCATATCCGCCTCCAAGAAGATAAGCCCTTCAGAGAGAGGGTCAGGCGGGTCCCACTAGCGGATCTGGAGGATCTAAGGGAGCAACTTGCAGAACTCAAAAGGACTGGTGTGAGACGGGAGTCTAGAAGCCCCTATGCCTCCCCGATAGTGGTGGTCAGGAAGAAGAATGGATCGTTGAGGCTCTGTATCGACTACAGGACTCTTAACAGGAGAACCATACCCGACCAGTACACCACTCCGAGGATAGAGGATGCCCTACAGAGCTTGTCTGGAGCCAAGTGGTTCAGCGTTATGGATCTCAAGAGTGGGTACTATCAAATCCCTATGCACCCAGAAGACAAGGAAAAGACAGCTTTCATAACCCCAGTGGGGTTCTTTGAATTCGACCGGATGCCCCAAGATCTGTCTGGAGCCCCAGCTACTTTCCAACGTCTCATGGAAAAGACTGTAGGAGACATGAACCTTATTGAAGTCCTTCTATACCTGGACGATGTCATTGTCTTTGGAAGAACCCTGGAGGAACACGAGGAGAGGCTGGAAAAAGTCTTGAGGAGACTCAGTGAGGAGGGACTCAAACTTTCTCCTGAGAAGTGTCGGTGGCCACAGACCCTGAGAAATTGGAGGCAGTTACCTCCTGGCCACGACCCACCACAGTAACAGAACTCAGATCCTTCTTAGGGTTCTGCTCCTATTACAGGAGGTTTGTGGAGGGATTCGCCCGAATTGCTAGACCATTGAATGAACTGCTCAAGACTGAGGGAGAAGAGGACGACTCAGGGCCCAGGAAGCCGGGAGAGTCAGTCAAAGATCAGTGGAACCAGAAATGTGAAGAGGCCTTCCAGGCATTGAAGAAGAGCCTAACCACTGCTCCAGTCTTGGCCTACGCAGACCCAACCAAACCCTATGAACTACACGTAGATGCTAGTCATGACGGTCTGGGAGGAGTACTTTATCAAGAACACGAAGGGCAACTACGGCCTGTTGCCTACGTGAGCAGGAGCCTGACCCCCTCTGAGAAAAACTACCCCACTCACAAGCTGGAGTTCCTGGCCCTTAAGTGGGCGGTAGTAGACAAGCTCAAAGACTACCGGTATGGGGCGGAGTTCACTGTGAAGACTGACAACAACCCCATGACCTATCTATTCACTACAGCAAAGCTGGACGCCACTGGACACAGGTGGCTGGCCGCATTGTCTGGATTCAATTTCAGCCTAAAGTACAGGCCGGGGATTGGGAATCGAGATGCAGACGCTTTGTCCAGAAGATCTCATGGTTCTACCCAAGACATGGAAGACTGGACTCAAGTGGCACCAGACGGGGTGCGGGCCCTATGTCAGGGGGCTGAATTGCAAGCTAGAGGAGGCTCAAGGGCGGAAGAGATAGGAGTTACCATGGTAGCAGTCCCCAAACAATACTGTGGGGAAACTCAACTGGAGGAAGACCATCTGCCAAAACTGTCCAAAAAGGAGCTAAGATGTGACCAATTAGAAGACCCCATGGGGAAATTGGTTCTGGAAGCTTTGGAGAATCAGGATCCAAACAGACTTCTGAGTCACTCCTCAAAGGAAGCTCGCCTGTTGAGGAAGGAGTGGGACAGGTTACAGGTGCATCAGGGAGTGGTCTACCGAAGGGGCCCCTCTGATGACCTGGAAGATAAATGGCAATTGTTTCTTCCGGAAAAACACAGAGAGACTGTTCTGGTGGCCCTACATGACAATCATGGCCACTTAGGGGCAGAAAGGACCTTTCAACTTGTCAGAAGTCGGTTCTATTGGCCCTGTATGAGGGCAGAAGTAGAAGAGTACTGCCATTCGTGTGCACGCTGCATCCAGAGGAAGACTTTACCCCATCAAGCTGCCCCAATGGGCCATCTACAGAGTCAAGGCCCAATGGATCTGGTATGCATTGATTTCCTCTGCCTCGAACCCGATCTGAGTGGACTAGGAAATGTTCTGGTGATAACCGATCATTTCACCCGGTATGCCCAGGCTTTCCCAACCAAAGACCAGAAGGCTTCCACAGTAGCCAAGGTACTTGTGGAGAAGTATTTTGTCCATTATGGGCTGCCCCAGCGACTTCATTCAGATCAAGGAAGGGACTTTGAGAGTCGACTGATCCGGAAACTCCTGGATTCGTTGGGAATCAAGAAGACTCGAACTACACCTTACCACCCACAGGGGGATGATCAGCCGGAGAGGTTTAATCGAACCTTGCTCAACATGTTGGGGACTCTGGAAAGTGAGAAGAAACAACATTGGAGCAAACACATAGCAGCTATAATACATGCTTACAATTGCACCACCAGTGATGCTACAGGCTACTCCCCATATCGACTTATGTTTGGGAGAGAAGCGAGACTACCTGTAGACTTGGCCTTTGGCACCTCTTTAGACCATTTCTCAGCCACATCCCACAAAGGATATGTGGACAGGCTCAGACACAGCCTGAAAGTAGCCTATGAACAAGCTCAAGCGGCCTCAGATCAAAGGGGAGCTCGAAACAAAAGAAACTTCGACTTGAAGGTCCGGGTACAAGACCTACAGCCCGGGGACCGAGTACTGCTACGCAATCTGGGGGTCCCTGGAAAACACAAACTTGCAGACAGATGGAGATCTGAACCCTATGTCATCTGTAGGAAATTGCCGGGCCTACCTGTCTACAAGTTGAAGCCGGAAGGAAAGGTAGGCCCACTGAAGACGTGGCATCGAAACCACCTGCTCCCACTTGCTGAAGTGGTCAGGATACCTCCAGTGGGAGACTCCCCTGAACCAGTCTCTATTCTGGATACCCCCAGGCCAAACACTCGGTCCCAGACCTCTCGGACTGAAGATATAAATGCTTCTGAACTCAGTGGAGATGAGGAGGGAGAGTTTGACTGGCTGTGGCCTTCCCCAACTCAAGGGACTTCTGCTATAGATCTTCCAACTACTGAAGACACTATAGATACACAACTGAATGCAGAAGCCATTGAATTCATCCCCTATAGCCCTTCATTTGATTACTGGGAAGATGCCCGTGATGTTTACCCTGAACAGGACCCTAGAGACTCTATGTATCCCTCGGCTCCTGAAGCAGATGTTACAGAGCCTGATGTGTTGCCTGAGCCTGTTACAGAAGAAGAGCATGTGGCACCAGAGCCAGAAACCCCAAGGGAACAAAGGGCCCGCAGAGTCATAAGGCCTCCCAGAAAGTTGACCTACCCACAAATGGGGGAGAGCTCAGAAGATTCTGTGATCACTGCTAGGAGGAGTGTAGAGAATCCGGACCCCTCCACTGTACATTTGGTAGAGGGCAACCCCCACTCACTCTCTGGCACAGTTAGGCAGGTCACTCAGGATAGTATAACCTGTGGCAAAGGGAATCCAATCCCTCGGTTTTGGTAGGAATTCCCTATGCCAACCTCTTATGCAATGTTGTCTGGGGTTATACGCAGTGTATGCTAAGGTTTCTTTGGGGACCAAAGAATTTAAGTGGGGGGAGTGTGTAGCGGGGTCCCCTTTAAGACTCTCGGGACTACCTTGCCCAGAATCCCTTTCGGCATGTTTCCACCACAGAGACTCACAGGAGGGGTTGTAAAAGGAGGAGGCGAGGCTGGGCTCGGCCTCTTTGGGACACGAGACTTCAGTGACTGATCCTCCTGTGCGGATGTGCCGGAGTGCAAGGCCTGAAGCCTGAGGCCTTGCGCAGCACCAAAGAGCCTTCCACCCCACTGCGAGCTGGGTGGCATCTGACTTCGCTTGTCTACAACCTTGGTTGGATCGGGGACCCGATCACTGGAGACACTGTGTGTGTGAGGACACAGTCGGTGGAAGTTCCCGGACTGGGATCGCGTCCGGGAGGGTGAGCGAGCGTATGCTCAGACCATATACTGTTGTTGCTAATGTGCCTATAGACTGCCGTGGCCCACAAGTTATTTCTGATACTCTCACTGGAGAACCTTATCAGAGCTGAACTCAGAGTTCATACAGTAAAGTGTTTATTTCTTCACAACCTTCCCACTGGATTACAAATGGTATTTTCTGTTATGTGCACCACCTTTAACCTCCTTAGCTGTAATCCCGAGTCAGGCTCGGGGTGAGTTTTCAATGCTAAGAGCGGTAACCCCGAGCCAGACTCGGGCTGCATCGCAGTATCCAGGGGAAGTAACTTACCTTGTTTCCTGGATCCTGCGATGTCCTCCCGCAGTGTCTGCGAGCCGTGTCTCGCTCGATCCTCACTGCCGAGTGCCGAGCTCCGTTCCCTGCGACGTTGCGACGCACGGGGACGGAGTTCGGCGCCAAATTCAAAAAAGTAAACACATAGTATACATACAGTATACTGTAATCTTACTGATTACAGTACTGTATGTAATAATTACACACCCCCTTTGTCCCTAGTGGTCTGCCCAGTGTCCTGCATGCACTTTTATATAATAAAAACTTTTCTTTCTGCCTGGAAACTGAAGATTGTCCATAGCAACCAAAAAGTGTCCCTTTATGTCAAAAGTGATTTTAGACCAGCTAAAAAACAGTGACAATAAATTACAATCACTCGCAGAATTGAGCGATAGCGATTTGTGGGGAAATTCATCATCAAACAAAAAATCTAATGACAGCGACAATTCTGCAACTGAGCAAATTTCAGTGTTTTTGATTTGATTACATTATTGAATCATTTTTATTATAATTACATTACTATTTGTTATAATTATTTATAGTTATTTATTATATTATAATTTATTATTTTGTGTTTCAAACTTTATCATACCCGGGATGTCTACTAGACTCTTGTTTGGTCAGGTTTAAGTAAGTAATTACTAAGAATTGCAGGCCTACAAAACATAACACCAAATTTCCATGCAAAATAATTGTACCGCTTTTGGTACATAATTCCAGACAGAATCATACCGCCAGGGAGGTTAAAGAATTGCCGGTGAAGAAACCATCATCCCCTATAGACTGAATTGTAGATATCTGAGCCAGGCCTGGCCAGCCAGTTAGTTCATTTAGTTACTGCGTCACAGGGCGCCTAGTTAACGGTCGCCCACGCGGCGCACCTTTAATGATCATTTTAATGCATAGTATGTTTATTGCTGCAGGGCTCTGCAATTTATTACCTGTGAACTGTTACCACTGTTAACCTTTCTTACCAAAAGCTTAAAGTAAATTTATACCCCTTTCATTATCGTCTGGTGTCTGGGTTTACTCATATAGTAATATATATATATATATATATATATATATATATTGCTGCCATAACTAACTGTGCCAGCAGAGGGTCGAGTACATTGCCGGGGGTTGGCGGAGCTGTTTTTAGGGCCCAAACTAAATCTGCGGCCTTCTTAATTGAAGGTATCGCTACAAGAGCATAGCCAGAAATATTAATATCCCAGTCATGTGAAGAATGAAGCCAAAATTCAGCAATAGAGAAAAGGATTGCCGCTCTCAAAGTTTCCGAACCATCACAGGAAAGTGTCCCGCCCTACTAGGAGCTGACAGGTGCTGGCTCTGCACAAGTTTGATGAGGAAAAATATCCTGAACGGCCGCACACCGTGAAAAAGACATCTTTATTGTAGAAAATAAAAATAAAATCCAGTGTACAGCAGTCAAATCATATAGAGAAACAGGTGAGAATAGCTAACGCTTTGCACATAAATCAATGCTTAGTCATAGCTAGACTAAGCATCGATTGATGTGAAACACGTTAGATATTCACCCCTGTTTCTCTATATGATTTGACTGCTGTACACTGGATTTTATTTTTATTTTGTACAATAAAGATGCCTTTTTCATGGTGTGCAGCCGTCCAGGATATTTTTCCTCAAGATTCAGCAATACCAATTAAATTATAATTCTCTTTGTGCACCAAAGCTTCCAACTTACCTATTCTGCTTGGCACACTTCTGCCATTGGTGAACAAACACTTTAATTCATTGTCACATTTTTCAGACTTTTACATATTTTTTATTTTAGTACAAATAGTACCATTTCCAATAGTTGTTTGTAACATGGGAACCTTCATATCACCTCCCATAGCCCCCCCCCCATCTTTCCCCATTCCACCCACCAATAGGGACTGACCCCTGTCTGACCTGTCTGACCCATTATAATCTACTTCCCCCTCAATCCCCTCAATCCTAGTTTAAATACTCCTCCAGCCTTCCCAAAAAGATGGTGCAAACCATCATTCGCATTTAGGTTGTAGCCCAATGAAAAGTCAGCCCAGTGCTCTAGAAAACCAAATCCCTTCTTCTTACACCAGGTCTTTAGCCATGAATTCAGTTCTGTAATCTCCCCCTGTGTTGCACATGGCACAGGCAATATTTTCAGAGAACATCACCTTGGAGGTCCTTCCCTTCAACTTGCAGCCTAGTTCTTTAAATGGATTCTTAAGGAGCCTCCACCTTCCATATATTCTGTCAATGGTTCCAACGTGGACCAAGACAGCTGGGTCATGCCCAGCCCCTCTTATTAATTTATCAACCTGGTCCACAACATGCCAAATCCTGGCACCAGGGAGACGGCAAACCATTTTGTTGAGGCGATCCTGACGATAAATTATTCTATCAGTCCTTCTGATTATAAAATCCCCTATTACCACCAACTGTCTAGGCCTACCTGCACTAGCCTCACCACCCCTACTAGATGGGCTGCTCTACCGGCTGTTAGGGGTAGCAGTGACATCTAGGGCTGCCACCACTGAGCTTGCCACCCCCCCCGCCTTCACCCAACTTGGCAAATCTGTTAGCTTGCTCAAACCCAGTGCTGGTCTTACCTTTCTGTAAGCCCCTACCACTCCCTTTAACTACAGTAACCCATCTTCCAACCTGATAACCCTGACTTACCCCTCCACCATCCACATCAACCCTACTAACCACCTGCTCAGTGAGCAGAGGACCAATTTCAAAGTTGTCAGTTCTGCCCAGTGTTGCAACTTGCTCCTCCAGAAGGGCAACCCACTCACATCTGTTGCAGCGGTATCCATCCTGGAGCTGTTGCTTCATTGTTGTATACATGCGGCACACTGTGCACTGCACAAAACCTTCAATCTTGGTAGCACCTACAGTATTTATCCCAGTTACAACATTATCCCAGTTACAACATTAATATTACTAACAGGAAAATTCAAATGTTACTTATAGGCTTGAAGACTCCTGTTATAATCTCCTGTTTTAAACTCTGTTTTTTAACTCACCACTTAGTCAAATTTCCACTCATTTATTATACACCAAGAGTCTCAATTTATTATATAACAAGGGCCAGATTAATATTAATGCCTCAGGCTTGGTTGTCACTCTGAGTAAGAAAATCACAGTGCATCTGTGGTCAGTAGAAGGAGGAATAGTGCCCTATCATTTTTATTGGTGGGAGGAATAATGCCAATTTTTGGTATCAGTGGGAGGCATAGTGCCCCATCATTGGTGTCAGTGGGAAAATTGTGCCCCATTGTTGGTGTCAGAGGAAGGAATGGTGCCTCATTTTTGGTTTCAGTGAGAGGAATATTGCTTCGTTTCAGTGGTTGGAGTATTGTCCCAAGGACCAGATAAAATCAAACAAATGACTAGCTGGCCCACGGGCAGCAGTTTGAAGACCACTGTTATAGACTTTTACAGTGCTATGAAAAAGTATTTGCCCCCTTCCTGATTTAATTTTTTTTGCATATTTCTCACACTTAAATGATTTAGATCATCAAACACATTTTAATATTAAACAAAGATAACCCGAGTAAATCCAAGATGCAGTTTTTAAATTATTATTTAATTTATTAAGGGAAAAAAGCTGGTCAAACCTGCCTGGTCCTATGTGAAAAAGTAATTGCCCCCTCCCATGCTGAATCATGAATGAACTGTGATTAACCACAAATTTTTAGAAAGCGGAGTTAAATTTCACTTGCCGCACCCAGGCCTGATTACTGCCAGACCTGTTGAATTAAAAAATCACTTAAATAGAAGCTGTCTGACAAAGTGAAGCACGCTAAAAGATTTTAAAAAGCAACACATCATGCCTTGATCTAAAGAATTTCAAGAACACATGAGAAACAAAGTCATTGACATGTATCAGTCTGTAAAGGATTACAAAGCCATTTTCAAAGCTTTGGGACGCCAGCGAACCACGGTGAGAGCCATTATTCACAAATGGAGAAAACTTGGAACAGTGGTGAACCTTACCAGGAGTAGCCGGCCAGCCAAAATTTCTCCAAGAGCACAACAACGACTCATCTAGGAGATCATAAAAGAACCCAGAACAGCATCTAAAGAACTGCATGCCTCACTTGCCTCAGGTAAGATCAGTGTTCATGATTCAACAATAATAAAGAGACTGGGCAAAAATGGCATCCATGGGAGAGTTCCAAGGCCCCAAAGCCACTGCTAACCAAAAAGAACACAAAGGCTCATCTCACATTTCACATTTACCAAAAAAACATCTTGATTATCACCAAGACTTTTAGGCAAATATTCTATGCATCCCGTTACATCTGGCATAAAACGAATACAGCATTTCATAACAAGAACATCATACCAACAGTAAGACATGGTGGTGGTAACGTGATGGTCTGGGGCTGCTTTGCAGCTTCAGGACCTGGACAACTTATCATAATTGATGAAGCCACAAATTCTGAGCTCTACCAGAAAATCCTAAAGGAGAATGTCCAGGCATCATTTTGTGACCTCAAGCTCAAGTGCACTTGGGTTATGCAGCAGGACAATGATCCGAAACACAACAGCAAGTCCACTTCCAAATGTTTCAAACAAAGCAAAATTTAGGTTTTGGAGTGGCCTAGTCAAAGCCCGGACTTAAATCCAATTGAGATGCTGTATCATGACCTTACACAGGCCTTTCATGCTTGAAAACCCTCCAATGTGGCTGAATTTAAACAATTCTGCAAAGAAGAGTGGGCCAAAATTGCTCCACAGCAATGTGAAAGACTCATTGCCAGTTGTCGCAAACGATTGCAGTTGTTGCCGCCAAGGGTGGCACAACCAGTTATTAGGTTTAGGGGGCAATTACTTTTTCACATAAAGCCAGGCAGGTTTGGACAGCTTTTTTGCCTTAGTAAATAAAACCACCATTTAAAAACTGCATTTTGTATTTACTCTGGTTATCTTTGTGTAATAATAAAACGTATTTGATGATCTGAGTCATGTAAGTGTGACAAATATGCAAAAAATAAATAAATCTGAAAGGGGGCAAATACTTTTTCACAGCACTGTAGATTACTAATTGGTTGTGAAAATATTTATATTTAAATTTAAATGAATATAGTTCATGATCCTTAGGACTGTAATAAATATAGAATTTATGATTATTGGGACTGTCACTGCCCAGGTGGAGCATTATGGATTAATTCTATGTGACTAAAGTGTAGAGATCTTCCATTGTAGCAATCATTGTTATTAACTACAAAAAGCCTTTAAAAAATGAATAGTGTTGAGCGAACCCGAACTGTAAAGTTCGGGTCCGTACCGAACTTTAGCTTTTTTCCGAACCCGAACCCGGACTTTGCGCAAAAGTCCGGGTTCGGGAATCTAATTACGCAGTTAGAAATGCTTCAGGGGCCAGCCAATCACCTTTTGATTAGCTGGTGTGCCCTTAGAAGCCATCATAGCCATGCCTACTAATGGCATGGCTGTGATTGGTCAGTGCAACATGTGACCCAGCTTCTATATAAGCTAGAGGCACACAGCACACACGTCACTCTGCTTCAGAATAGATAGGGAGAGGATCTTGTCTGCTGCTTTTAGGGAGAGATAGAAAAATACATGAGAGAATCCTCGTACACACGACCGAGTTTCTCGTCCAAAACCGGCAAGAAAAGTGCCGCGAGAGCTTTTTGATCGAGAAAAACGTTCGTGTGTATGGTTTTACGACGAGAAAATTGCCGTGAATCTCAACGAGAAAATAGAGAACCTGCTCTCTATTTTCTCGTCAGGATTCCAGATTTCCTCGTCGTGTTTCTCGTCGGCCTCTTTTGTGACGAGAAAATGGTTCGTGAGTATGCTTTAACGAGTCTTTCAAAAGCGCGCATGCTCAGAAGCAAGTATGAGACGGGAGCGCATCTTCTGGTAAAACAAGCCTTCGTAATGGAGATAGCACATTCGTCACGCTCGAAATTATTGCATCGTTTAAATGTTGTGCATTGAAATCTTCTTTAGAATGTTACATTAATCAAAACGAAAGAACTTCTTTTGCTGCTGATATTCACACAGAGTTATGACTATCTTTTTTTAACCTTTTTCATGCTGCTCTTAAGAAGATTTATGTGTATTATATCGTGCAAGTTTTTATGAATATTTTATATTTTTCAAACTGATGTTAATTTTAATTTCGCAATGTTTTGATAGTGATCTCCCATTGAATATTTTAATATATAGTTGTAAAATTTAACACCCTCTTTTTGGGAAATCAGATTATTTTATTTTTTAGGGGGGTTGTTATCTGTCCCTTTTTTTGTCAGTAAAATGTCTCTGCTTACTCCAAAGCTAAATTTTAAATTTTTACAAATACACATAGTCAAGTATGAACTTAAACAAAAATAACATTTATTCATGTTTCAAATAAAATAAAGAGAAGGCAGCGCTGGAGAAGCTGCTGCCATTTGTGCATCCCAGGGACCCCAGACCACACATCAACCCTGTGTGGACACTAAAATTGGGAGCTTGAGAAGGCCAACATTTCTGAGCACAATCTGATGCTGGCCTCCCAGAGGTCAGGAACAGCAGCAGGTGAGATATATGTCCCAAGTGTGTGGTACTACAACAGGCTGCCTTCTGTCTGACCACAATGAAGCAAGGCCATCACTTCCTCGTCTTCCTAGCAACCTTCCCTGCAACCTTTCCTGAAGCCTTCCCTGCAGCCTTCCTTCTTCGTTTGGCTGGAGGCTGGGCCACTGGAGGGGTACTCCTGTCAGGAGGAGGAGGAGGTGGAGGAGAAGGGGGTGGCGCAGAAGAACAAGGTGGAGGTGGAGGAGAAGGGGGTGGGGCAGAAGAAGAAGGTGGAGGTGGAGGAGAAGGGGGTGGGGCGGAAGAACAAGGTGGAGGAGGAGGTGGAGGAGAAGGGGGTGGGGCAGAAGAAGAAGGTGGAGGTGGAGGAGAAGGGGGCGGGGCAGAAGAAGGTGGAGATGGAGGAGGAGGTTGAGGTTGGGACAGTTGTGCCACCTCACAAATTGCAATATTGGGGGTAATTTTTCCCATCACCCCCTTGTTGAGCAAGGTGATGAGCAGGGGCTCACATAGGAGGCGTTGCTCCATGCTCATCACCTTGAACTTTGCCTCCACTAGGCCGGCAATGGCCTCTTCAGGGGATGTGGGCTCTTTGAGGGTGGCATGGGCCTCTTTAATAAGGGCCATTGCTGCCTCACTGGTGGTCCTGTCCCTCCTGCCTCTTTTGGGAAATCGGATGGGAGGCACCTGTGATCTGGATGCTTCTCCTTTGCCCTGCCACCTCCTGGCTGCCACTGGGCCCTGCCACCTCCTGCCTTCCACTGGGCCCTGCCACCTCCTGGCTGCCACTGGGCCCTTCCTCCTCCTGCCTGACAGTTTCCAGACCCTCCTCCTGGCTGATTTCATCCTGTGTATGAAAAAGGGACATAGTTTAATATGTTGCTTTAATCTTTGCCTCCAAATTTATAATCATGATTGAATCAATTAGAATGTAAATCCTGAAATCAGTTTCTAACATTTACAACTACATCAGATTGACTATTTAGCACTCAATTAAGTGCAGACTAATGTCTAGAGATCTTGATTTCACTTGTGGAACTCTAAATAGTTTATGTTTGTCATCTTGACATATTTGTCAAACATTTATTTTATCCCAATACATTTTCATTTAATACTATACCTGGCTCCAGATGGCCAAATCAGGATCATCCAGGATGGCTGCCTCCTCTTGCTCCAGAGAAGGCTCAGGTTGGCTGCAGGGAAGTCTGGGGGGAAGAGTGGAGAGTGATGGCCTTGCCTCAATGTGGTCATCCAGAAAGGACATCCTGCTGTAGTACCACAAATTCGGGACATACACATCATCTGCTGCTGCTCCTGACCTCTGAGAAGCCAGGACTTTAGAGCGTTCAGTCCTGTAGGTGCCTCTCAAGCTCCCAATTTTAGTGTCCACCTGTTTTGCTGTGGCTGTGGGCACCTTGGTATGCACAAATGGGAGCAGGGTCTCCAGCGCTGCTTTTCTCACCACTCTTTTTTTGTGGATGGGGTTTTTCGTCTCCCACAGAGCGGGCAGCTCCCTTACCCGGTCTATAAATTCCGCAAGGAATTCCTTGTCACTTATAAAGACATTCATTTTGGGTCTGCAAGTAAAATAAATAATATATAACTAATGTGAGGCACACAGTCTAACCTCCTTAACATCGTAGTCACCATATATATTCTACAACATTCTCAAGACAGTATAGGCCAACTATTTGTCCAAGTCACAAAATCACATACCTTCGTTTGCACGTCCGTAACTTGAACTCCTCTCTCCGCACACCGAACGTAGTATAGTCACATGTGTGTTTGCTATATATACACCACGCATGCGTCAAACTACGAACACGTCGCTCCGCACACGTCGCCCGCCCACGTCGCCCGCCCATGACGTTCTAACTAACATCTTTTCCCCGCCCCTTCTCTTTCGGCGTGCAGACAGATATGGCGGAGTTACAGCAGGTGTCTGATAATTCCGCAACTAACGAGGAGGAGACAAGCCCGGAGACCGAGGAAACGTCACGATCAAGGAGGAGATTCAAGGCATCTAATATGTCTTTTGCGGAGATGGCGGAGATGGTGGACATCTTGCTCAAGTCTGATTATGACGCAAAGCATGGGCCGTATAGCAAACCAAATAGAAGGAAGGCCAAAATCCTCACTAAAGTCGTGAAGAGTCTGAAGACGAATTTCGGGGTGAAACGCTCAAATGAGCAGCTCAGAAAGAGGTGGTCAGACCTCAAACTGAGGGAGCCAGAGCAGTTAAGGAGCATTAAGAGAATGCTAGCAAAAAGTAAGTAAAATGTACACTTTTCGGCTATTAATGTTTTTCTCAACTTGCATGTTGCTCCTTTTTGTGATTTTATCATATTGGACTCCCTTCCATAATTTAATAATTTGAACTTGGTTTGGCACAGTAATCGTTCGTTACGTTACAGACACTTCGTTCGGCCACTATCCGCTGTTTTGGCTTATTTTATAGCCACAAAAGTAATTAGACATCTGCGTGTTTTTTTAACATTTGTGTTCAAAAATTTTAGGCTAGATGATGTGTTTGTAAAGAGAATGAAATGCAAACTTTAGTCAGTGTAAAGGAGAGGACACTCAGCAGCTGGTACCACATCTGTACTTTGGAGCACTATAGTGTGGGCCACCAGACCCGCCTTTTTTGGGTGTCCCACACAGGTGCATTAGTGATATTTTGTGGTGCCTCCATGTCTAAAAACTGACAGCCAAAGGTGAATACTAAACATATTATTGGTCAGAAATAATGCATTCATCTTTAACTTCCGCCCAAACACACACTTGTACCCCACTTCCAAACAATTTAGCCTGTTTTTATTTTTCATAGAGAATTTCAGTGTGATAAATAGACCTTTTGTTTGATTCTCATAGGGGAGAGAAGACTGGGAGGAGAACACTCCAGGGAGCACAGGAACCCCACAGCTTCACAGCAACCCCAAACTCCCAAAGACCCACAACCGAAGGATGTTGAGGAAGTTGAGGTGGAGGAAGAAGAAGTGCAGGAAGGAGAGGTGGATGACGTTGTGGAACTGGTCACCACAACAGGTCAGTATCTGACACCACAGCTTCAGGTAAGAGATGTAGGCCTGCAGAGTTATAATACCTTTTGTATTTTGTTTTTAGGGGATGTAAATGTTGTGGTGAAGGATAGTACACGTTTCTCTGCTGACAGTGCCCTCTGAGTAATACAGCAAGTGATGGAATGTAGCACGGAACTGGACAGAATAAAACAAATAATTCATGTGATGGATCAAACATTTAAAGACATTCTAGATGTTTTGGGGAGAATCGAATAAGTCAACCAAACCCCCATTTTTTTTCAGTAATGACTGTTCATCAACCTTTTATACTGTTTTTGACAATGCAACCAGCCAAAAATTGAATATGCACACAGTGTGTCAACATGTGCTATCTGCCATCAGGGGATATCCATGTACGTCTTTTGGGGGTGCAACCCCTTCCTCGTATCTAAAGTAGGTGAACTGAGGAAGGGGTTGCACCCCCAAAACACGTCCATTGATCACCCCTGATGGCAGAGAGCACATGTTGACAATAGGGATCAGGAGTCTCAAATCCCTAGTGGAAATTAATACAAAATGTGTGCATATTCCATTTTTGGCTGGGCAAGGGGTGGCAAGACCCCATATTAGGACGGGCACATAGAGACATAGTTTGTGTAAGTGAATGTGTCAGATTGCTCAGAGGTATCCAATGTTGTCATTTTTGGAATGCAACTGTTTTTGTATTTTCCTAAGAAAATAATTGGCGGTTTGTGACCAGGAAAAAAATAAATACAAAATAAAATAAAAAAGGAAACGTGTGTGAATGTGCACAGAGTAAAATGTTTGAACAGAAACAACGTGTAGCTTCTTTTTTCAATACGCTCTAACCTGATTTGTGTTTTTTTTAAGGTTACATAGTGAAATGGTTGTTATTTACTAAAGGAAAATACACTTGGCACTACAAATGCACTAAGACAAACTAGGAGACAGGAAACAAACCTAAGTTAAAATTAGAAATCAGATTTTTATTTTAATCATTCTCTAGGAATCTTTAGCCATAGCCTGGCATAGGAATTGCCCCCCTACCCGTGAAATATTCCATATATTTGTCCCGAACCTCACGGGCATTTTGGGGGGGCAAGCCAGGACGGGCAGATTCCAGGCCCGGCAGGGGATTAGCAGGTGAAAGTCCAGCCTCAGGCAATACTGAGGCCATATATGAATTTGATTTTCTGCTGAGAAAATTGTGTAGCACACAGCAGCATAAAACTACATAGTTTA
The DNA here is from genome assembly GCA_029206835.1 of Rana muscosa. NCBI lineage: Eukaryota > Metazoa > Chordata > Amphibia > Anura > Ranidae > Rana > Rana muscosa. The sequence goes on along the minus strand of CM055118.1, from coordinate 974,505,348 downwards.
TTTTGTAGTCCGCCAAGTGGATGGAAGTCATAAAAATGCGGAACCGGCTGGCCATTATGCCAAAGGCATTTTCAACGACTCTTCGGCCCCTGGCCAGCCGGTAATTGAACACCCTCTTCTCTGGGGTCAGGGTCCTGTGAGGAAATGGCCTCATAAGATGCGGTCCGAGTCCAAAGGCTTCATCAGCCAAGAAAACAAAGGGGAGTCCTTCAATATTCCCTGCATCCGGTGGCAATGCAAGGTCGTCACTCTGGAGACAGAGGGCAAACTCCGTCTGGATGAAGGATCCCCCATCGGACATCCGGCCATTCTTCCCTACATCAACATAGAGGAATTTATACCGTGCTGACACCACCGCCATCAGCACAATTCTATGAAACCCCTTGTAATTGAAGTAGTAGGACCCAGAACGGGGTGGCGGCACGATGCGGACGTGCTTCCCGTCTATGGCACCACCGCAGTTGGGGAAGTCCCACCGCGTGGCGAACTCCGATGCCACAGTCTGCCATTCCTGTGGCGTGGAAGGAAGCTGGGGAGTCAAACAAGATGAAAGAAAATTTAGAAATTAAAAATATTACATTACAAGGAGATTATAATAAAAAACATTAGAGGCCAACATCAATCAAATTCTACGTTTATTAAGGTGTTTTCAATAAGTATAATGGAAGGCTCATGTTTCATATTCATCACCCCCTCTGATGGTCCATTAATACATGATTTTGGGGGGGGGGGAGATGTGTTTGGCCACAGGATAGCAGTGCAGTGGCGGTGCGTCCAGAGTGGGCGCTGGAACACTTCCCCCTCTCTCCTGTGCCCGTCACTCAGAACAATACATAGGTTCTTGCCTTGCATTAACCTATGTATTGTCAATGCCGCCCACTATTCAGGAGGATGGCCCTCTGTTAAGCGACCAACATATGAATAACTGTGGCATTTATGGGGTGAAAATTGCATATCAGAAACAGGGAGGCAAATAGGCTTGCACATTACAGCCTGAGGGATGTAATTGGTTTCATAAAAGTTAAATAGGGGACGCAGGGGGGGGGGAGCATTCCTTGGGTAAACACTGACAGGCTGCTCTGCCAATCATGTTCACCAAGTCTGTTTAATGGTAACATGATTGGCTGATGCAACATCAAGGGAAGGAGAAGACATCAAGGACAGAAGAAGGATGGCGCTGACCACAAGAAGGTATGTGCAGGGCTGGGGACAAAATGGCTGCATTGGAGGGGACAAAATGGCTGCATTGGAGGGAACAAAATGGATGCATTGGAGGGAACAAAATGGCTGCATTGGAGGGGACAAAATGGCTGCATTGGAGGGGACAACTGGGGGCGTTTAATAGGTACCTTTGCAAAAATGGAGGAAGTTTATTTCCTAAATTGGGGTTGGACCCCCAAACATTTGTTGCAACAGACGCCCCTGCTGGAAAGGTTAGTAAAGGGAAATATGCATGGAGGAGAAAAAAGGGGCAATCTAAAGCTTCCAGCATGCATGGGGACAAAGGGGACATTCTCAGCATATTACAATCATGGTAATTAGGGAAGGATGAAAGAAATGCAATACATTAGCATACATGAAATACATAAAATGTGATGTTAAAGGAGAAAACTTACCCTAATATATTCCTCCTGCAGGACTTGTATAATGGCAGAACAGGTGTCTGGGATTATGAGGCCCAGAGCCTGGGGGGAGATGCCTGTCGTGAACTTCAAGTCCTGAAGACTTCTCCCTGTCGCCAGATAACGTAAGGTGGCGATGAGCCTCTGCTCAGCACTGATGGCTTCCTGCATAACGGTGTCCTGCCTGGTAATATAGGGGGACACCAAAGCCAACAGTTCCTGAAAAACGGGGTCAGACATCCGCAGAAAATTCCTGTAGTCCTCAGGATTATTCTCGACTATCTCCCGCAGCAGAGGCATGTGGCAGAATTGGTCCCGTTGGAGCAACCAATTCTTGGTCCATGAACTCCTCCTCACACCATTCATGGACTGGTCTTGGTCCAAAACAAGTAGACCACACCAAGCGCACGCACAGCACGAACTCGACGACGAGAACGTCCAGGCGACATAGCTAGGAAACGGTCGTCTGATCAGAACGTACAGAACAGAACGCACTTTAGAACAGCAAGGCCTATGAATAACGAACTGAAAATCAGAAACGAACGGGCAAGAACGCACTGTAAAACAGATACGACCTGCCTAGACGCCCTGAAAGTCAAGATACGAACCCACAAGCACAAACTGAACCTCAGAAAACGAACTGAAAAGCACGAAGACTGAAAAGCGCGAATCGTCTCTTCCCAAACTTTTACTTCACACGAGATCAGCAAAAGCAGCCCAAGGGGTGGCGCCAAGAAAATCGATCTTCCCCTTTATAGTGCCGTCGTACGTGCTGGACGTGAGCGCGGAGAACAACGAGGAAATTGGGAAATGTCAGTGTGTACGCATAGAAAGCTTGACGAGAAACTCGTCAAGGTTAACAAGAATCTCGGTCGTGTGTACGAGGCTTTAGTCCTGATTCTGGAATCTGAGGGAAAAGATAGAGAGACAGTGTAGTGTAGGGCCAGGTTCCTGTTTTTTGCTTTAAGGGAGAGAGATATATTATATAGGAATAGGAGTCCAGGTTCAGAGATATAACTCGGCGATCTGCATAGGTTTACCTGTTTGTGTTGCAGTGCAGTCTTTTTACACTGCTCTGAGCCCAGTGTCAGAGAAAATCTACCTTTTATCTGCAAGCTCAGTGCACCAGCACTGCATATATTACGTTGAGAGATACACCGTTTCCATACTGTGGGTGTATTCTGCTCTTGGAAAAAGATCCATTTAGGACCACAAAAAATATTTTGCGGTGTGTTATACATATGTGGAGGTGTGTGAAATAAACAATTTCTAAATAGTTTTCTTCTACTGTGCTATACTAAAAAAAAAACATTTTTTTTGAATAGCATTTTCTGCAGTTCTGTAGCTGTGCGATTCAGCGGTTACGTACTGTGGGTGTATTGTGGTCTTCCAAAAAACGCCATTTAGGGCCACAAAAAATATTTTGCAGTGTGTTATACATATGTGGAGGTGTGTGAAATAAACAATTTATATATAGTTTTCTTCTACTGTGCTATACTAAAAAAAAAACATTTTTTTTAATAGCATTTTCTGCAGTTCTGTAGCTGTGCGATTCAGCGGTTACGTACTGTGGGTGTATTGTGGTCTTCCAAAAAAATTCCCACCTGACAGCGAGCGTATGGTGGAAGCACAAGGCGAAGGCAGAGGAGGAGGAAGAGGTCGCCAACGCAGCCGGGGCACCGGCAGCACCTCAGAAGGCAGGGTTAGCATGGCTGAAATGTGGAAAAGCTTTGTCAGCACGCCACAACAACCAGCACCACCAGCTGAGATGGAACGTCTTAGCAGGAGGCAGCATTTCACCAACATGGTTGAGCAGTATGTGTCCACAGGCCTACACGTACTGGATGACGGGTCTGCCCCCTTTAACTTCTGGGTCTCCAAATTGGGCACATGGCCTGAGCTTGCCCTTTATGCCTTGGAGGTGCTGGCCTGCCCTGCAGCCAGTGTATTATCTGAACGTGTATTTAGCACGGCAGGGGTCGTTATCACAGACAAGCGCAGTCGCCTGTCCAGAGCCAATGTGGACAAGCTCACGTTCATTAAAATGAACCAGGCATGGATCCCACAGGACTTGTCCGTACCTTGTGCAGAATAGACATGTATACCGGTGTTGTGACAAAAACTGTCCGGCCATCGGATTGTGTCCGGCCCGTACTGCGAAGGCGCAGCGCTTGCGCAGTACAGAGGACAAGGAGATTCACAAAATCTCAGAAGATGAACGGCGCCTGCGCCGTGAGTGCAGGTTCAAGCCCCAACATCCAAGTGGACATACGGTAGCACATAGTAACAGGGCCCCTCACGGGCTCGCTTCAATCGCCACGTTTCGGGCACGGCCTCATTGGCTCGGCTTGAACCACGGATGGTGTGGCCTTCACCTGAACTCACCACCTGAGCAAGCCTAGTACAGGGTGGACACTATTCGACGGGGGACAGAATTCGACACATCACTGGCCTTACCCAGCCATTGTTGTATTTTTGAACCAGTGTTGGCTACCTCGTCCTCCTCCACCGCCGCTTCCACCTACACAGCCACATCCACCGCCACCTCAACCTCCTACTCCATATGGACCTCGTCCTCTTAGGTCAAGATTATAATTTTTATTTTATTTTTTTGTAGCGCACAGATCCTTTCCCCCTTACCTGCCTCGCAGGAGGGAGAAAGGCACACCGCACTACCAGCCCGTACCCTCCTATATAAAGAGGTTGAGCGGTGTACTTGACGGGCCGTGTCCACAGCCGGAGTCAAAACTCCTCCAGAGGATGATTCTCACCTCTACTGTAGGTAGAGGCAAGTCCTTTAATTCCCAGTAAAGTCAATGTCCACACCAGCTGAAATTGCAACTCTTATTCTCTCATGGCAAAATAAACTCTACTCGGATAGAAAAGGTTAGAGCAAAGAAACAGGACAGCTTAAGGTGTGGAGGAGGTCCAGGCACAAACGTAGCACATTCACTTCACTGCTTAGGTTTCTCAAACAGTTTTAGGTGCACGGTCTCTGCCACAGACCTTGAGGTTGGTCTCTGCCACAGACCGGGTGTACAAGGCCCCTGCCACGGACCTGGAGAACTTTGGTCTCTGCCACAGACCAGGGTGTATAAGGCCCCTGCCACGGGCCGGGTGAATAAGGCCTCTGATACAGTCAAGATGACCTTGAGCTTCTCCTTCTACGAACCTAGCCCATATCAAGGGGAAGACATCTCTCCAGGGAGTCAACAGACCCTTCCTTCACCGTGACTCCCGCATCGGTCCATCAGAATGATCCTCCCTTCCCTGGAACATGGTCCCCTACACGAGGCGGCACCCTAAGACCCTAAGACTACTCGACCCTTAGCGGACTCCAGACGAAGGCTCTGGACTACTACTAGGCTTTACTCCCGCACCTAGGCCTCCATAACCAGGGCAGCAGGAACTCCAGGATAGTACCTCACCCCGGGCTAAAGGTACCCGAGATGGAACAGGAACACATGCACCCAGGCCGAAGGCACCTGGGCGTGGACACCACTGGACATCAGCCCCCAGGCCAAAGGTCTGCCCCTTTTATATGCTCTCCCGGCATGCACAGCAGGTTCCCCGCCCCGCTGTACTACTGCCAAGAGGGGACACAAAAGGCACAGCACTGTATCGGCGGTTCAACCCTAGCTTACCATGGCAGCGCCACCTGTAGGCCGCAGGGAACTGCACACCAATACTGTCCCCCAAGGACAAAATGGTCCATGAATCCTACAGAATTAGGGTGTTTGAGCCTATTTACCACTCAAACACTTCCCTTAAATTTAGCACCCCGCTACATTTTTATTTCAAAGTATTTTATTTTCCCACTAGCTTATCCATTAAATTGAATAATTTATTCCAGAAAGGGCGTATTCTGGGGCATTCCCATCATATGTGTGGCATTGTGCCGTCGAGTTTCTGAGGTTCTTAATGACTTCCCGTACCTCTTCTGCTGAAAAGGGGGGCCTCCAGCATATTTTTTTATTTTTTTTATGTTATTTTAAGTTATTTCCCTATCCACATTTGTTTGCAGAGCACTTGCCATGCTCTTAACAACATTTTGCTGCCATCTGCAGCCCTCTAGCCCTTTCCATTACTTTTTTAGAGCCTTTTTAGTCCTTAGAAGTCTGGGTCCCCATTGACTTCAATGGGGTTCGGGTTCGGGTTAAAGTTCGGTCCCGAACCCGAACTTTTTTCCGAAGTTCGGCCGAACCCGAACATCCAGGTGTCCGCTCAACTCTAAAAATAAATAAATAATATAGATAATATGTAGCAGCAGTTGACTTGAGGTTATGTATCAGTTGTCAAGCTAATTAAAGAATAGTGTGCATATCCAATTTCTCATTCATACCATTGAGTACCAAAATAGTTAATTTAAAGATCGAGATCATTTCTTGATTGCAAAGTTTACAGAATTTTTGTGTCTGAAAGATTGAATGGTCTCTATTTCAAACACTTTGGGGCTGATTTACTAATAACAGTGCGCTGTGCTGTTTCTAACCTTATGTTATAGTAAATAGAAATGTCAGCGGCGCTCTATAGAAAATGAATGGTTCCCTATGGGAGCCCATTGATTTGAATAGAGGTCGCCCGGGAAGTCGGATCCGACTTGCGGGCGACTCGTGTACCGGCTGACACAGGGACAGCGCGACTCTGCGAGGCGACCTGGACACGACCTGAGCGTGAAGCAGCCGCTCAAGTCGTGTCCTAGAGGCGACTAGCCGGCCGAGAATGTGTCCAGCGCGATGTCATCGCGCTGGTCCTTGGCAGCCACGCTGGTCCTTGGCAGCCTTGCTGTCCCATGTTTGGTATGAAGCATTAAGGGGAACTCCAGGCCAAATTTTAATGAAAAAACTGGCATGGGTTCCCCTCCAGGAGCATACCAGGCCCTTAGGTCTGGTCTGAATTTTAAGGTGAACCCCCTAAGCCGAAAAACGGCATGGGGGTCCACCCAAAATCCAAACCAGACCCTTAGGTCTGGTCTGGATTTTAAGGTGAACCCACTTAAGCCGAAAAACGGCGTGGGGGTCCCCCCAAAATCCAAACCAGACACTTATCTGAGCACGCAACCTGGCAGGCCGCAGGGGAAAAGGGGGGAACGAGAGAGCGGCCCCCCCTCCCTCCTGAACCGTACCAGGCCGCATGCCCTCAACATGGGGGGTTTGGTGCTTCGGGGCAGGGGGGCGACCTGCGGCCCCCCCACCCCAAAGCACCCTGCCCCCATGTTGATGAGGACAAGGGCCTCTTCCCGACAACCCTGGCCGTTGGTTGTCAGCGTCTGCAGGCGGGGGGCTTATCGGAATCCGGGAGCCCCCTTTAATAAGGGTGACCCCAGATACCTGCCTCCCACCCTATGTGAATGAGTATGGGGTACATCGTACCCCTACCCATTCACCTGGTGGCAAAATAAGTCAATAAAAAAATACAAAAAAGTAATTTATTGGGCAGGGCCGCAGGTCGCACCCCCTGCCCCGAAGCACCAAACCCCCCATGTTGAGGGCACGCGGCCTGGTACGGTTCAGGAGGGAGGGGGGGCGCTCTCTCGTCCCCCCTTTTCCCCTGCGGCCTGCCAGGTTGAGTGCTCGGATAAAGGGTCTGGTGTGTATTTTTAGGGGACCCTACGCAAATTTTTTTTGTTTTTGGCACGGGGTTCCCCTTAAAATACATGCCAGACCTGAAGGGCCTGGTATGGATTCCGGGGGGACCCCCACACCAGTTTTTTTTTCATTTTTTGGGGGGTCCCCTTTGAATCCATACTAGACCCAAGGGCCTGGTATGGACCTGGGGGGGGGACCCCACGCTGTTTTTTTTTTTTAACCTTTTTTTTTTTTTTTACATTTCCTTTAACAACCAGCTATAAACAGGTAAAACAAAAAAAAACACCGCAAAATTGCGGTACTTGCGTTTTGGATGCGGGTCCATTGAATTCTATTACATCCAAAACACTGTTTTTGGCCTGGCAAAAAAAATCTGAAGTTGCGTTTAAAATCGTTTTTCACAAACCAAACCCTCAAAATGCCTTCAGACGCCAAAGATTTCCACGTTTCAGACGCGGTACCGGCGTTTAGCTGCATTTTAGTTTAGAAGCGTTTTTAAAGGTGACCTATTTTTTTACATTGAAAAAACATAAAATATATATATATATATATATATATATATATATATATATATATATTGTGACAGCAGGAAGGTAAAGTCACCTGGTTGCATCCAGGGGGGTAGATATATTTCTCCCAGATTCAGGCTTTATGCCGACTTATACAACTAGGTGGAGAGTTGTATAAGGCTAGTGGGCTCATGGATGACTCATACCTCTAGGGAGAGTGTGGGGCGTCGTGCAGACAGAGATGAGGAGACCAGCTGAACCTTGTCAGCTCATTTAGGCCTCTATAAGAACTCCCAGCTTCATTAGATGTTAGCTCATGCCTGGAACCAGACCTGTGTGGACTGTCTAGGGAGAGTGAACCCCTGTGCGGTGAGGCAAAGCCTGTGTGGCTATTTGTTTGGACTTTTACTAAACCAGGGACTTAGGGACTAGGACAGCACCAGGCTGATCCCAGTTGTTAGTTTAGGAAACCTGCATGTTTAGTCAGAGGTCAAACTGACCAGGATTTATTTTGTTTGTTTCTTTTTGGCTTTGCTGTGTTTTTGTCACTGTACATAGAGAAATAAACCGCACCTTTTGATTTTGAAAACCACAACCTCCGTCTGCTGGCCCTGTTTTTGTGTGGGGAGCCCAACCAGGGGGTCACACACACCCGCTACCGAGTTAACCCCCTCACAGTTGGTGGAGAACCAGTGGCAGTTTTTTTTAAGCCAGCATGGAGGAGATACTGAAACAGCTGGCTCTAGCAAATGCCAATCAACAGCAGACAAATGCAGGTTTGCAAAGGAGCCTTGCAGCCCAGCAGCAAGCTCATCAACAAGCCCAGCAGCAATCTGAGGCCCGCTTCATAGACCTGTTACAGAAGCAAGAGCAGAGACTACAACAAATGGAAGCAGTAATGCAGCAACGTCCGCAGACCAGTGAGGAAAGCCGTCCCACTAATACCGCGTCCTTTGGGGTGAGTCGTTTATTGACAAAAATGACTGGAGAGGATGATCCAGAGGTATTTTTGACCACATTTGAAAGGACTGCTGAAAGAGAAAAGTGGCCTGAGGAGCAGTGGGCTGGACTGGTGGCTCCTCTGTTAACTGGTGAATCGCAGAAGGCTTACTATGACCTAGAGCCTGACCAAGCAAAAGACTATGTGATGCTAAAAGCTGAAATATTGGCAAGGCTGGGTGTCACCCTGGCTGTCCGGGCTCAGCGTGTGCATAACTGGACTTTCCAGCTTGGAAAACCCCCCAGGTCTCAAATGTATGATCTCATTCACCTGAGCAGGAAGTGGCTACAGCCAGAGACTTTGTCCGCACCAGAGATTGTGGAACGTGTTGTAATGGATCGGTTTTTGAGAGCTCTTCCTACTGCCATCCAAAAGTGGGTAAGCCATGGAGACCCAGAGACGGCCGGTGGTCTTGTGGATCGTGTAGAGAAATACTTGGCTACAGAGAACCTGACGGCCTCTTCCAGAGACTCTCGGACTTTCCACCCTAAGACCAGACCACCCCCAGGGGCGGATAAGAGGATTCCAAGGGGTAAGGGTGGAGAGAGTGAGAGGGTGGGAGCTCTACCCCAAGTTTGGCGAGAACAGCCTGGGAAATCAGCGGCTCAAGAGGCGGCAAGAAGGATCGTTTGCTACCGCTGCCGGCAAGCGGGACATATTGCAGCCAATTGCCCGGTTGTGGAGGAACCCATGCAGTGTGACTTTCTGACGGGCAGACGTCAGTCGCTGTGTGCGACAGTCGCATGCACTGCCATTCGAGGAACTGAGAAACATTTATGCAAAATGTGTGTTAATGGTAGAAATGTTGTGGTATTGCTGGATTCAGGTAGCCTTGTGACCCTGATAAAGGCTGAGTTAGTTAAAACAGAGGTCTCTGGGAATAGCAAGGTAGCTGTTATTTGTGTGCATGGGGACACCCGAGAGTATCCAGTGACTACAGTGTGTTTCGAGACCCCCAAAGGTACCCTCTCTCATCCAGTGGGCTTAGTATCTCAGTTACCGTATGACGCCATTGTGGGAAGGGATTTTCCGAAGTTCTGGGAACTGTGGGATGATCCTGAGCCCCCCACTGGTGCCCCTATGTACCAGGAATGTGATAGCCAGAACTCCTCTGAGAGTGGTGAGGACTCTCCAGAATTTCCCTTGTCAGTATTGGCAGGGGAGACTCAAGAAACTGGAGAGGAGCCCACCTCCTCAGACGAAAACCTACCGTCTGTGGAGTTTTCTGATCTGGAGGTTCACAGGGAAAATTTTGCCACAGAACAGTTAAAAGACCCCGCCCTAATAAAGGCACGGGAAAACGTAGTGGAAATAGATGGCGAGTTAGTGAACCCAGATAATACCTGCACTTACCCATACTTCAGCGTAGAGAAGGACCTACTGTATCGGGTGGCAAAAAGGGCAGAAGAAACCGTTGAGCAGCTTGTGGTGCCCAAACCTTACAGGAAGTTGGTGTTGGAGTTGGCCCATGGGCACATTCTTGGAGGTCATCTGGGGACAGAGAAAACCCGAGAGAGGGTATTACAGAGATTCTATTGGCCTGGAGTGATGAAGGACATAGAAAATTATTGTTCCTCCTGCCCTGTGTGTCAGAGGTCGGCCCCGATGCCACATTTCCGTAGCCCGCTGGTCCCTCTACCCATCATTGAGGTCCCGTTTGAGAGAATCGCAATGGATTTGGTAGGTCCTATAATCAAGTCCGCTAGGGGGCACCAGTACATATTGGTTATAATGGACTATGCCACCCGTTATCCAGAAGCGATCCCTCTCAGAAATACCTCGGCCAAAACCATAGCCAAAGAGCTATCTCTTGTTTTTAGCCGGGTGGGTATTTGTAAAGAACTGCTTACGGACCAAGGTACACCCTTTATGTCCCGGGTTATGAAAGAGCTGTGTAAATTGCTCAAAGTGACGCAATTGCGTACATCTGTGTATCACCCCCAAACCGATGGGCTGGTTGAAAGATTCAACAAAACCCTAAAACAATTGTTGAAGAAAGTGGTGGATAGAGATGGAAAGGATTGGGACTGTCTACTTCCTTATTTGATGTTTGCTATTAGGGAGGTGCCCCAATCCTCTACGGGATTCTCCCCCTTTGAGTTACTGTATGGGAGACACCCAAGAGGGCTGTTGGATATTGCCAAGGAAACTTGGGAAAGTGAGAGTTCTCCCCACAGGAGTGTGATTGAGCATGTCGCCCTGATGCAAGATCGAATTGCACAGGTAATGCCCATCGTGAAGGAACATTTGGCCCAAGCGCAGTTGGCACAGCAGAGAGTGTACAACCGTGGAGCAAAGACCCGTACCTTTTCCCCGGGGGATAGGATATTGGTACTTGTCCCTACGGTTGAAAGTAAATTCCTTGCCAAATGGCAAGGCCCCTACGAGATAATGGAAAAAGTGAGCGAAGTGAATTACAAGGTCAGACAACCAGGAAGGCGAAAGCCCGAACAGATATATCACGTTAATCTGTTGAAAGCCTGGAGGGATAGAGAGTCCCTAGTCGCAGAAACTTGGTCACCAGCTCAAACTGGTTGCGTGATTCCGGAGGTTGGAATAGCAGCCACCTTGTCACAACCCCAACAACAGGAGGTTAAGGAGTTTGTGCTTCGCAACAAGGAGGTGTTCTCTGAGCTGCCGGGACAAACATCTGGGGTAGAGCATGATATTATTACCCCGCCCGGTGAAAGGGTGAAGTTAAAACCCTATCGGATCCCAGAGGCCCGACGGGAGGCAATACGGGAGGAAGTACAGAAAATGCTGAACTTAGGGGTGATAGAGGAGTCCCAAAGTGATTGGTCTAGTCCCATTGTGTTGGTGCCTAAACCGGATGGGAGCTGGCGATTTTGTAACGATTTTCGTCAGTTGAACAAAGTTACAAAATTTGACACCTACCCCATGCCACGTATAGATGAGTTGATCGACCGGCTGGGAACAGCCCGATACATGACGACTCTTGACCTCACAAAAGGGTATTGGCAAATTCCCCTGGCCAAGTCGGCCAAAGAGAAAACCGCATTTGTAACCCCAGACGGGGCGTTCCAATATAAGAGAATGCCGTTCGGGTTACAGAATGCGCCGGCCACATTCCAGCGGAAAATGGACCAGATACTGAGGCCCCATCGGAAGTATGCTGCGGCTTACCTGGATGACGTAATTGTCCATAGCACAGATTGGGCCTCACATCTGCCAAAAGTGCAAGCAGTCCTAGACTCTATCCGGGAAGCGGGGTTTACGGCTAACCCCAAGAAGTGTACCATTGGGCAGGAGGAGGCCAAATATCTTGGGTACACCATTGGCAGGGGAGTGATAAAACCCCAACTCAACAAAGTCGAGGCCATCCAGAGTTGGCCACGTCCCAACAGCAAGAAGCAGGTACGGGCCTTTCTGGGAATCGCGGGTTATTATCGGCGCTTCATTCCCCACTTTGCTTCTAAGGCTGTGCCCCTAACCAACCTGACGAAAGGGAAAGGGTCGGTCATGATTAAATGGACCCCCGAGGCTGAGGCAGCATTCCAATTCTTGAAACAAGCCTTATGTAGCCAGCCAGTGTTGTACTCACCCGACTTCTCTAAAGACTTTGTCGTACAAAGTGATGCGTCAGATGTGGGGTTAGGAGCAGTATTGTCCCAGGTCTGGAACGGGGAAGAGCACCCAGTCATTTACCTCAGCAGGAAGTTGAAGTCCCATGAGGTAAATTACGCCACGGTTGAAAAGGAGTGTTTAGCGGTGAAGTGGGCTCTAGATTCCCTTCGGTACTATCTGCTAGGTAGGCACTTTGACATGGTTACGGATCACGCTCCGTTAAAGTGGATGGCTCAAAACAAGGAGACAAATAGAAGAGTGAATAGGTGGTTCCTGGCCCTACAGGAATTCAACTTCACAGTAAAGCATCGCCCTGGCGTTCAAATGGGGAATGTGGATGCTTTGTCTCGAGTACATGAATGCCTGATTGCTGGTGTTCCAACCCCAAGGTTAAAACAAGAGGGGGGGGTATGTGACAGCAGGAAGGTAAAGTCACCTGGTTGCATCCAGGGGGGTAGATATATTTCTCCCAGATTCAGGCTTTATGCCGACTTATACAACTAGGTGGAGAGTTGTATAAGGCTAGTGGGCTCATGGATGACTCATACCTCTAGGGAGAGTGTGGGGCGTCGTGCAGACAGAGATGAGGAGACCAGCTGAACCTTGTCAGCTCATTTAGGCCTCTATAAGAACTCCCAGCTTCATTAGATGTTAGCTCATGCCTGGAACCAGACCTGTGTGGACTGTCTAGGGAGAGTGAACCCCTGTGCGGTGAGGCAAAGCCTGTGTGGCTATTTGTTTGGACTTTTACTAAACCAGGGACTTAGGGACTAGGACAGCACCAGGCTGATCCCAGTTGTTAGTTTAGGAAACCTGCATGTTTAGTCAGAGGTCAAACTGACCAGGATTTATTTTGTTTGTTTCTTTTTGGCTTTGCTGTGTTTTTGTCACTGTACATAGAGAAATAAACCGCACCTTTTGATTTTGAAAACCACAACCTCCGTCTGCTGGCCCTGTTTTTGTGTGGGGAGCCCAACCAGGGGGTCACACACACCCGCTACCGAGTTAACCCCCTCACAATATATATAAAAGAAATTGCTTCCATTGCATTGTGGACAATCCACAACTTGGGGCAGCTGACGTGGCAAGTGGACAATCCACAACTTGTGGCAAGTGATGTGGCAAGTGACACGCTAAATACAACTACACTGCTGCTCTCAGCTGCTGATATCACTCTGGTCTCACTAAATAGCTAAAATCGTAAATAATACTGTTTTTGGAGCTTAGGGCGGCTCCTTATCATATACATGCAAATGTGGTAAAACACGGCATGCAAACGCCACAAAGCTCGCCTTTCTAAACGCCACTTTCAACCTTAGTTCTGAACACTTTGCACCAGCGTCCCGTCTACAGCTCAAAAACGCCATGGTGGCCATGAGGCCATAGGCTAACATGGAGAGATGTTTTTAAGCTGCAAAAAACGCTCAAACAAGCGGCTTCAAAAACGTCCGTGTGCATGTAGCCTTATATTAACCACTTGCGCACTGCCCAGACCAAGTTTCACATTTCAGCGCTGATGCACTTTTAATGACAATTGCGCGCATATACAACACTGTAACCCAATGAAAATGTTTTATTTGTTGGCACACAAATAGAGCTTGCTTTTGGTGCTATTTGATCACCTTTGTGTTTTATTTAAAAAAAATTTCGATAAATACAAAAGACCGAGTTTAAAAAAAAAAAAATTGATATTTTACCCACTTCAGCACTGGGCCTATTCTGGGCCTATTCTCTCCTTCATGTAAAAATCATAAATTTATGGCTATAAAATGACTTCAAAACACCAAACATTATATATGTTTTTGGAGCAGACACCCTAGGGAATAAGATGGCGGTCATTGCAAATTTTTAGCTCGCTCGGTATTTGCGCAATAAATTTTCAAACGCCTTTTGTTTGCTAAAAATATTACAAAACAGTAAAGTTACGGCCAATTTGTTGGTATAATGTGAAAGATGTTGTTATGCTGAGTAAATAGATACCTAACACGTCACGCTTTAAAATTGCGCACACACATGGCATGACACCAAACTTCAGTAATTAAAAATCTCCATAGGCGATGCTTTAATTTTTTTTTACACGTTACCATTTTGGCATTACAGAGGAGGTCTAGTGCTAGAATTGTTGCACTCGTTCTAATGCACGCAGCAATAACTCACATGTGTGGTTTGAACGGCGTTTACATATGTGGGCGGGACTTACGTGTGTGTTCGCTTCTGAGCACGAGCTACCGGGGACATGGGCGTTTTTTCTTATTTTTGCTTATTTTTTTTATTTTGTTTTTTTACTTTTTTGTATTTCTTACTCTTTTTTTTATTTATTTTTTGGATCACTTTTATTCCTATTACAAGGAATGTAAACATCCCTTGTAATAGGAATGTGTGTGACAGGTCCTCTTTATGGAGAGATGCGGGGTCAATAAGACCCCACATCTCTCCTCCAGGCTGGAAAGCATGATATTGGTCCAAAAAAACACCAATCTCATGCTGACAGCCGAGATCACGGCTTGGTTAACATACGGGAACACGGCGTGATGTCATAACATCGTGCCCGCGCCTCCGACGGTCATGGAGATGACTGATGACCATCTGGTCACCAGTCATCTCCAAATCATTCTCTGAGCCTCAGATGGCACGGGAGAGCCCGAAGAAGCACCGGATGGCGGCAAGAGGGGGGGGACGTCCCCTACCCCCGCCTATAAGAACGATCAAGCGGCGGAACTGCCACTATGATCGTTTTTATTGTGCACAGAATCGCCGGCTGAAAAGAATGATATCTGAATGATGCCTGCAACTGCACCCAACATTCAGATGTCACCGCACAAAGCCAAGGATGTCATTTGACGGTGGGCGGTAGGAAACTGGTTAATATTTTTAAAAAAGGTAATTTTTCTTCTTCATTGATGTACACTGATGAGACTGCACTGATGGGCACCGATAAGGTGGCAAGGGTGGGCACTGAGAGGTGGCATTGCTATTTGGCACTGGTGGACAGTGAGAAGTGGCACTGCTAGGTGGCAATGATGGGCACTGATAGGCAGCACTGCTATGTGCCACTGATTGGCACCAGTGGTGGGCATTGATAGGTGGCACTGGCAGGGGCTACTAATTGTCACAGATGACGCAGAATTGCCTCTTCCTCTTCGGGCCCCATGTCCCTTGCACATAAGCCGGTGATTGCCTTTTTTTATGCTCACGCTGTCAGCACAAGGAGAAAACAAAAACCATTACCCAGCTTTTGTTTACATCACGTGATCAGCTGTCATTTGCTGACAGCTGATCACATGGTAAAGGGCAGGGACCGGCCCCTTACTCGTATCTGTCATCACCCGAGTCTCTGTGACTCTGTGACCACAGCGCGCGCAAAGGTGAGGACGTTTATTGACGGACTCCCGGCAATTGAGGACCATGCTGTGGCCGTCGATCAGTTATAGCGCTGATCTCAAGTGATTAAAGAGGGTCTAAATGGGCCATTGACATGCATCACAATTCAACTTAGGAATGAGTCTTTGAAAAGTTAAACTAAATAATTTGGCTACTTTATCCTTCCAAATAATTCACTTCCTGTCACATAGCCACACAGGAAGTGAGGGAAAATCCCTAACAATGTCTTTCCTTGGGGACACACAGGTCAGTCTAAATACTTTCCCCATTATGCACATTGCACTCCAGCATATTGCGGGGTACACCACAATTTATTTATTTTTTTTAACATTTCACGTTTATTGAAGCACAGCATAAAGTTGACAAGCGTGAGCCATCATATGCAGGTGCAACTGCAGATGTAAGTAACATAGTAACTCATACAAAGTATCACATAACAGGTATTTTAGCAAACTAGAACGTTTAAATCGGGCCATCAGCTTCCAACCGCACACAAAAAAAAAAAAAAAACGGTGCAGTCTATTCCGCTGGAAGTTCTTTTCTGCCCTGTGGTAGTACACATTGATTACATCAATTCTTTACTGTCATCCCCCTAAGGGTGACCCGCAACGTGAAATTACTAAATACATAGCGGCGACTTGCAACTGTAAATAGAACTGTGAAGAATAATTAGAATATAGATAATGACAAAGAAAAAGAACAGTCTAGATACCTGGAAAATTAGAGTGAAGTTCTAAAGAAAAGAGAAAAGAGAAGAGAAAGCAGTAATAGAAGGTGCCCAATCCGTGGCTGCTCGCGCCCTAGCCTCCCATATCGAGGGATGATCTCTAAGGTACTATGTCTGTATAGGCAGCTGAGTACTTAAAAAGTATCCAAGGTTGCCATGTTTTGTGGAATTTGTCCACGATGTCATTCGTTTGAGTCAGGGTCTCTTCCATTTTATGCATTTCTGAGACCCTGTTCAGCCAATCCGCAACGGACGGAACCCTCTGGGACCTCCAGTGTAGCGGGATAAGGGACTTGGCCGCGTTCAGTAGATGTCTCGTCAAGGATCCCTTATAGGTCCCCATCGAGACATCAGTGATGTGGAGCAGGCAGGCAGCAGCATTCAGGGTGATTCTGGTGTCAGTGATGTGCTTAATCAGAGAGACCACTTTGTCCCAAAATCCAATAATTAGTGGGCACTGCCACCAAATGTGGAGTAGAGTGCCCCCATCTCCCTGGCATCGCCAGCAAGTGTCAGGTATCGAGGGGTTCCATCCGTGTATCTTGGCCGGGGTATTGTACCAATGTGTCATGAGTTTGTAGGCCGTTTCCTGAGTTTTAGTGCTTATAGAGCATTTATGTGCCAGGATACATGCCTGTCTCCATTGTTTAGTAGTGATCTCCATCTGTAGCCCCTCCGACCACCTCACTCTGAGTCCATCCGATTCCCGACCCCCAGAACCCTGCAGCCACCCATAAGCCAAGGAGGTGGTTTTAAGACAACGCGTGCCCTCCAAACAAATAGACTCCAGAGCCGTGAGGGGTCTGTGAAGGTTGTTCCTATCAGTCTGTCTCCCCAGATAACTGCGTATTTGGAAGTAGGTCCAAAAGGGTAAGTGTAAATCGTTAATTTGGTTCCTGAGAGTAGACCAGTCGATTACCCTCCCATCAGAGAAACAGTCTCTCACCAGAAGCGGGCCCGGGTGATTCCCAGATTGAAGGCTACGATTACGCATACCGGGTGTAAAGTCCGGGTTGTCCCTCAATGGCGTCAGAGGGCCTGGTTGGGAAGAGATATTTGTGGACCTTGAGAGTTTGTGGAAGATTTCTAGCGTACACCCAGTTATGTGTTGCCGTCTAAGACTGGATGGGTGACTCCCCCACGGAATCCAGGGGGCAAACCTCAGGGGGATTGGGCTCATAGCTTCCTCTAGAAAGACCCAGTCTTTCGCTGTGCCATGGCAGTGCCAGTCCACTATTCTGGTCAAGTGGGTAGCTTGATAATAGGCTTTAAAGTCTGGTATCCCCATACCTCCTAGTTCCTTGGGCTTCATCAAGAGGGAATATCTAATCCTGGGTTTTTGTTCGTTCCAAAGGAACTTAAGTAGGATTGATTTGAGCGTAGTGAAAAAGGATGCAGGGATTTTAATGGGAAGAGCATGTAGTAGATAAAGCAATCTAGGTAGAAGTGTCATTTTGATTATGGCTGCACGACCAAACCAGGAAAAATAGCCTGAACGCCATCTGGCCAGGTCCTCCCTGGCAGTCGCAAGGAATCTGGGAAAGTTGCAAGCGAATATATCCGAAAGTCTCGGTGTGAGCCAAACTCCCAGGTACGTTAAGGCCTTAGGCTCCCATCTAAATGAAGTGGTCACCTTAACCTGGTCAAGAAGTGTCTCCGGCAAAGAGACATTCAGGGCTTCCGACTTGGTGTAGTTTATCTTTAGGTTAGACATATAACCATAAAGGTCAAATTCCCTCATCAGGTTGGGTAATGAGATAATTGGGTTAGTCAGGAAAAAAAGTAAGTCATCTGCATAAGCAGCAACTTTGTATTCCTTGTTTGATACCATGAAGCCCCGAATGTCCGTGTTCGCCTTGACAATCCTAATGAAGGGCTCTAGGGACAGGATGAACAGGAGGGGGGACAGTGGACATCCCTGTCTCGTGCCATTGGCTATCAGGACCTTTTCCGATAGAGTACCATTAATCTTAAGGTTCGCTGTGGGTGACTGGTATAGTGCGGATATCCTGGCCAACATGTGCGGCCCCAATCCCACCTTAGCGCAGACAGCCATCATGTAGTCCCATGCCATCCTGTCGAAGGCCTTCTCCGCATCCGTGGAGAGGAGAAGGCCTTCCAAGTTCCCCATGCTAGCCGCCTGAGTCAGTAACAAGGCCTTTATGACATTATCCTTAGCTTCACGACCCGGCATAAAACCTACCTGGTCTGGTCCGATCAGGTCCGACAACAAGGGACTCAATCTGGACGCCAGTATCTTAGCATAGATCTTGGCGTCCAGGTTCAATAGGGAGATGGGGCGATAACTGGCGCATTCAGCGGGGTCTTTTCCCGCTTTGTGTATTACTGTAATATGAGCAGACAGAAAGTCTGGGGTGACCTTCCTGGGTACTGACATGGAATCCAATGCAGCTCTGAGGGGGTCTGCCAGAATGTGGGCAAATGTCTTATAATAGATGGAGGTATAACCATCGGGGCCTGGGCTCTTCCCAGATTTAAGTTGTTTAATGGCCAATTTAATTTCTGCACTAGTCAACGGTTCCTCCAGAAGCGAAGCGTCTGAGTTCAGCAGGGCAGGCAAACCGCTTCTGTTAAGGTAGTCCCGTATGATCTGTGACCTCTCACCTCCCATATCCGCCAACTTGTGACGGGGTGGAAGGTTATAGAGTTTCGTGTAAAATTCATGGAAATGTTTAGAAATTGCCTCTACCGAGACCTCCATCTTGCCATCCGCCCCCCTGATGCCATGAATAAAAATTTTTGCCGACTGTTCCTTCAGGGCCCTGGCTAGTAGTTTACCAGTCTTATTGCCGGATTCATAATAAATCCTTTTCTTAAAAAACAAAAGCCTCCTTGATTTATCCTCAAAGAGCTGTTGAAGGGCCTTCCTTTTTTCTATAAGTTCGGTTGCCGTTTGAACGCTGAGGGATTGTTTATGTAGGTTTTCTAGGTATCTTATTCGTTCCGAAAGGTTTTTAATATTTTTGTCCCTTTCCCTCTTGCGATGGGCACCCATTCTGATAAGTTCTCCCCTCAATGTACATTTATGTGCCTCCCAAATTGCCATAGGGTCTACATCTGGGGTCGTGTTGCGTTGAAAGAAATCGATCAGGGAGGAGGTCAAGGTTGGCAACAGTAGGGGATCAGTCAGGAGTGACGCATTCAGTCTCCAGGATCCAGTGTAAGATCTAGGAGGGGCAACTTTCAGGGATAGGGAGATCGGGGCGTGGTCCGAGAAGGATTGTATGCCTATGTGAGCCTCAGTAACAAACGTCAGGTCTCGTTGCGAGATAAATAGATAGTCAATGCGGGAGTGCCTGTTATGTGGAGGTGAGAAGAAAGTATAGTCTCGGTCCTCAGGATGTTTGAACCGCCATGTATCTATCACTTGCAGGGAGTGGAACATGGATTTAAGTTTTTTCAGTATCCTATACGACAGGCAAGTCTTCCCATTAGATGTATCAGCTATGGGGTTTAGGGGTACGTTGAAGTCCCCCCCAAGGATCAGGCAACCTGACGCGAAACCCATTAATTCCTGAGTCATACGTTGGCAGAAGGATATGTGGGCTCTATTGGGAAAGTAGACGTTGGCCACTGTCAGTGGGGTATTATGGTAGATGCCTTTCAGAAAAACAAATCTGCCTTTAGGATCTAAAAGTTTCTCCTGCAGAGCAAAAGGAGCTTCTTTGCTGATTAAAGTGGACACCCCCCTACTCTGGAATCATCACAGGTTGCATGATGGGCCTCTGTAAAGAAGGCGTCTGTCAACTTAGGCACATGGTGTGTCTTAAAGTGGGTTTCCTGTAGGAACACAAAGTGCGGCCTACCTTTTTTTAATTCTCTCAACAACGTTGAGCGTCTTTCAGGTACGTTCAGACCCCTGACATTATGGGAGATCACGGAGGGACCCCGGCCGAGGTCTGAATAAGCCATGGTAAGGACCCAGAGCGAGATGATCCAGAGGGCACCTATAAAACAAAACTGTGCAAAGGACGCGAGAATAAAATCGATTACAACCACAGGAGGGCACTCGAGATTATAAAGAGAAAAGGATAGGTAAAGATAAAGAGGAAAAGATATCGGAGACAACAATAGAAATCCCTTATCAGGTACAACTATGTATCCTGGTTAAGGAGTAGTTCCGTGCATCCACCCCCAATGAACAGGGACAGATGCACTAATCGGTGGGGGTAGAGGGAGGCGACTAACAACCGATAAACAGATAGTCACTAGCCTCTTCCAAATGTAATTAGTAGTGAAGTGCAACACAGCACACACACAGCCTGCACTCGGAAGCTTATGTAATCTAAACAGATAAACATCCTAACTTATATTAACTGGTAAGTAGGCCCCTGATGTACAATTACTATGATAGACATGACCTTTTCTTCTACAGGAAGGGTATCCCCCTTCCCCTCCAGATCCCTGTTTAGGAGGTACGGGAGGAAAATCCTCCAACCAGCGCGTGTTCCCAACCTCTCATATTAACATCTCATAATAGCATGTCTCTCATTTAGAGTCCATTCTCATGGTGGGATTTGTATCACACTTTCGTCCACGTTCCCCAATGCTTCCACTGTCCAATGCTGTTGAGAGCTAAGAGGCACATTTTGAAAAGCTAATCAACCACCATAAAGTCTTGGGGAGGATATTCAGTCGCATGGTGTGCCTCGGGTGCGTCAAAAGCAGAAATAAAAAAATAAAAAATAAAAAAAGTGGAAGGATGGGGAGGAGAGCTGAAGAGAGTGGATCTCTCATCTAGGGCCATAGAAACCTCCTTTAGATCATTAGGGCGGGGGGGGAAAGGAAGGGGGGGAGTGGGAAGGAAGGGGGGAGGCAAGACAAGAAGGTGGGGGGGGATGAGAGAGGATAGGGAGGTGGAATGGGAAAGGTGGAGGGGAGTACGTGAAAGTAGGGGGGAGAGGAAAGGTAGGGGATTGGGGGAGTAAGGGGTAGGGGTGGGGAAGGGGGGGGTTGTGTAACAGCGAACATGGGTAACCCCGGTTCACAGCAGAGTTGGAGCGATATGGCCCCAAAGATCCTGTCAAACCTATCACATACCCAAACCGAAACTGATCGGACCCAACAGGTAAAAAAAAAAAAAAAAAATGCAACAGTTAAGTCAGCAACTTAGCCGGTCTTTTTAGATCCATGTCAATCTGCAGCTGATCCTCTGCGGTCATCTCTGGCGGATCGTGGTGTTCCCACTTTTGAACCTCCTGCGCGGTATGGCTTTTGCTTCTTGGAGGGTCGTTTATCAGGAGTGGAGAAAGGGGAATTCGGAGGCGATCCATCTCTCGGTGGGTCTTGGAATTCTGCGTACCAATCCGGAACAAGAACACGCTCAAGGTCCAGGGCATCACAGAAGTCTGGAAGATCATCAGGTTCACGCAGTACATGCTGGCGTCCGTTGTGTGTCACTGTCAGCACAAAGGGAAATCTCCAGGTGTATCGCAGCTCCCTTTCCCTTAGTTTGTCCAGCAAGGGGCGCAAGGCCCTGCGATTCTTCAAAGTAATTTGGGAGAGATCCTGAAAGAGCATAATGATAGCTCCATTGAAAACAATCTGATCGTTTCCCCTTGCTCTGCGCATAATGTCTTCCTTGAGAGGGAAGCTCTGAAGGCAGCATATAATGTCCCGTGGGGGTGCATTGTCGGGTCCCTTCGGTCTGAGTGCTCTGTGAGCCCTGACGAATTCTATCTCCATATCCTCCTGTCTCTCAAGTAGGGTGTTAAACAGCCTCCTCAGGGCCGGGATGATCTGGATGGGCTCGACCGACTCAGGGATACCCCTCACACGTATATTATTCCTCCTCCCCCTGTTATCCAAATCTTCCAGACGTCGATTCACTTCAATAAAGTGGCTGTTATGCGACACACTAGCAGTCTCTAGTCTGCGGATGGCTTTATCCATATTCCTGCCCGCTGCCTCTGTCGCCGCCATCTTTTCATTAAGGGCCAGCAGATTAGATTTTAGGTCCGTAATGGCGGTGGAAAACGTGGATTTAATGTCCGCCGCTATCCCCGACATGTCCGCAAATGTAAGGGGATGGTCAGCTCGGTCTTTCCCCTTACCTGAGTCCTCTGGGGCAGACTGGGAGTCCTCACTGTATTCCTCCTCATGGTGTAACGGCGCCATCTTGGATTTCTCCCCGCTACCGCGGCTTCCGGATTTAGGATTAAAGAGGTCAGCTATATTCCTCGAGGAGGCAGCAATGGATCCTCTCCTCGTACGCGGGTGTGGGGTGTTATATAGCCGTTTGCCCGGCTTCTGAGATCGCTGAGTCGGATGTTTAAGCAGGTGCAGGCCGTGTGTGTCTCAGAGCTCACTCAGTAAGCGTCCATACCCGTTGCACGCCAAGCCACGCCCCCACCACAATTTATTAGGTAGTTTGGACTGTGGGGTTTATTTACTAGAGGCAAATCTACTTTGCACTACAAGTGCACTTGCTGTATATCTGAGGGGGACATGCAAGCCAAAAAAAAAAAAAAATCTTTGCTTTTACATGATTGTAACATCCAATCACCAGTACTTTCCCTCAGATTTTCAGCAGCTACACTTTTACTGCAGAGTGGATTTGTCTTTACTAAACCCCAAACTACCCAATGATTTGGGGTGTACACAACAAAGTGCTAGAGTGCAATTTGCTAAATGGGGACACTAGTTAGATTGATCTGTGTGTCCCCAAGAAAAGACATTGGTAGGGTTTTACCTTCACTTCCTGTTTAGCTGTGTGACAGGAAGTGAAGCCAATGTTAAGAAAAGGAGACACAAAAGCCAAACTACAAACAATAAAAAATAAATCTAAAAAAAAAAACACACACACGCAGGGGTTCTAACATTTACTGCGTTTCCCTCAAAATGCCCACAATTAGAATTGTATGGCCTTGAGCTATTTTTAAGTGCAGTGCTCTAAATCAGTGCTTCTCAAGTACCCCCAACAGGCCATGTTTACAGGTTTTTCTTCATCTTGCACATGTGCTTTAAATCACAGTCAATGGTTTTGATTTTTGGACAGCAATTCTCGATAAGATAAATTCACAAAACATGTCCTGTTGGGGGTACTGGAGGACTGAGGCTGAGAACCACTGCAGTAAAAAAGGAAAATGTAATACTTACCGCTCTGTATTTTTCATTTCCTGGTGACGCTCCATGGCAGCACACAATACATGCATATGCTAGCATGAAGGCACCAGATTAGACAAATCACACCTGTTTTGTTTTGACATGCCAATCAGCTGTCACATTTGTTGCAAAGAAAACACAAAACAAACATCAAAACTTTGCATCAAATTTTATTGTTCAACAAAACAAAAGGGAAGGCAAAATAAAAAACATGGTCAATTTGAAACAGTTACAGACTCAACATCTTGAGCAATTTTTGGCCAAAAATATGCAGCACAGACAATTAAATCAAAGTGAACAAACACATTAACATCATCAGAATTATTTCAGGGGAACATATCTCCCCCACACCAAAAAAATACAATCAACAAAAGTTAACCAATCACTTGTTTTGCAAAGACATAAAAAAATAAAATACATGTGTTACAAACACGATAAGGACACCAACATGTACATTTTACCCCCACACACACACTTGCCTCTTCTCAGGGCAAGCGACCGAATGCTCTGTGAGCTTTATATAACATATGTTTGTGTGCTAATGAGGCAATTGAAAACACATGCACAGTCCATGAAACACCCAAAATGCAAGTTCACTCAATGTAGAGACTGAAATTCAAAGTGGGCACACCTGTTAAGGATGTCCTTCAATTACTAACCCATCAAAACACTCTGAGCATGCCCAGAAATACCCAGGTGCTGTTCACACACAAAAAGCACGCAAAAAAAAACTAACTGGCTGGGCATGTGCAGAACAACACCAATAAAGCTAGCAAAAAATAACCCCCCCGTCCCCCCGTCCAAAATTAAGCACATCATCCAGCATGCTACAAAATTAGAGATGGGACAATCACCCCCCCCCCCCCCACCAACAAATACCATTGCAGTCTATGGGAACTGAATTGTTAATTTTGCTAGTCCCCACTTGGCTGGCTTATCTTCCAGTTATTGGCCTTAAAATGGGGGCCCAGGTCCCACCCTAAGGGACATATATCAATGTCACCAATTTGGAAAACACCAAAAACAAAACAAGGAGAAGTGCCTTTAAATATGCCAAATTGCTTAAGGGCCATTTCACACCACATGCAGTGCATTGCGTTTTTTATGCATCCAAAATGCATGGAAAGTTGGTTATATGGCTCTAAATGGCAGTGTTTGTACCAGTGCGTTCCAGTTCCACCAAAAAAGTAGAACATGCTGCATTTTACCTGCACTGGACTGTACTGGAACGCATCAAAACACATCATAAACGCACTGGAACGCACAGCAACACACCTAAATGCACCAAAAACGCACTGGAACACACTTGTCCTTATCTATGGTTAATAAAAAAGAGGGGTGAAAAAAAAGCACTGGACTGCATCAAAAACGTAACAAAAATGCACTGGAACGCATGAAAAACGTGCATGCAGAAAAGCACCTGGAACGCATCCGGATTGTGTTTCTATGGTGTGAACTGGCCCTAGTTCACACTATAGAAACGCAGTCTGGGTGCGTTCCAGGTGCTTTTCTGCATGCGCGTTTTTGATACATTCCAGTGCATTTTTGAGGCGTTTTTGATGCAGTCCAGTGTTTTTTTCCCCCTCTTTTCACTTAGGACAAGTGTGTTGCAGTGCGTCTTGGGTGCATTTAGGTGCGTTCCGGTGCATTCCAGTGCATTTTTGGTACGTTCCGTTGCGTTTTTGATGTGTTTTACTGCGGTCCAGTACAGTTCTGTTCCTAAAAAATGCAGCATGACCAATTTTTTTTTTGCTTTCTGAAACGCACTGGAACGGACTGCAGTGGTGTGAACTATGCCATTGGCATTAATGTGATCAACTTTCTTTGCATTTTTCAGGCATCAAAAAAACGCACTGCACTGCATCCGGTGTGAACTGGCCCTAAATATCATGCCGGGGGTGTCTATAGTATGCCTGTAAAGTAGCACATGTTTTCCATGTTTATAACAGTTGGAGAGCAAAATGACATTTCTAAAGTAAAATAATAGTCATTTAAAAGTCCTTGCGGCTGTAATGAATTGCTGGTTCCTGTCAATTAGGGATGAGCTTCGAGTTCGAGCCGAACAGCGAACAAATTGGGGTGTTCGCGGCAAATTCGAAAAATCTATGGGAGAAATCTAAAGTGCTAATTATAAAGGCTTATATGCAAGTTATTGTCCTAAAAAGTGTTTGGGGACCCGGGTCCTGCCCCAGGGGACATGTATCAATGCCCGGTGGTTGTGGGGGTCTGCGGGCGGGGGGCTTATCGGAATCTGGAAGACCCCTTTAACAAAGGGGACCCCCAGATCCCGGCCCCCCCCTATGTGAATTGGTAAGGGGTACATTGTACCCCTACCATTTCACGAAGAAAGCGTAAAAAAATGTTTAAAAAAACACACAAACACCTTAAAAAAGTCCTTTATTTAAAAAAAACAAAAAAAACATTCCAGCGGTGAAATCCAGTGTCCCTCGGCAATCCCGATGTCCAGCGCTGTCCTTCATTGGTTGTGCCTGAGCGGACCTGATGGGGAACTCCCTCTCAGTGTTTTAAATGTATAGACCCGCCCCTTCTAAAGTTCCCTATCAGGTCCGCTCAGCGATCAGATGCGGAACATGAAAAGGGGCGGGTCTATACATGTATTACCAAAGTGAGAGAAGTTCCCCATCAGGTCCGCCCTCTCGGTATGTCAGACCCGCCTACGTCATTGGCTTGAGCGGGGAACTTCCTTCACTGTGTAATTTAAATTTACATAGTGAAGGAAGTTCCCCGCTCAAGCCAATGACGTAGGCGGGTCCGACATACCGAGGGGGCGGACCTGATGGGGAACTGCTCTCACTTTGGTAATACATGTATAGACCCGCCCCTTCTCATGTTCCGCATCTGGTCCGCTGAGCGGACCTGATGGGGAACTTTAGAAGGGACGGGTCTATACATTTAAAATACTGAGAGGGAGTTCCCCATCAGGTCCGCTCAGGCACAACCAATGAAGGACAGCGCTGCACATCGGGATCGCCGCGGGACACTGGATTTCACCGCTGGAATGTTTTTTTTTTTTTTTTTTAATAAAGGACTTTTTTAAGGTGTTTGTGTGTTTTTTTTAACATTTTTTTACGCTTTCTTCGTGAAATGGTAGGGGTACAATGTACCCCTTACCAATTCACATAGGGGGGCCGGGATCTGGGGGTCCCCATTGTTAAAGGGGTCTTCCAGATTCCGATAAGCCCCCCGCCCGCAGACCCCCACAACCACCGGGCAAGGGTTGTGGGGATGAGGCCCTTGTCCCCATCAACATGGGGACATCCTCCCCATGTTGAGGGCATGTGGCTTGGTACGGTTCAGGAGAGAGGGGGGGCCGCTCTCTCGTCCCCCCCTTTTCCCCTGCGGCCGGCCAGGTTGCGTGCTCGGATAAGGGGTCTGGTATGGATTTTTAGGGGGACTCCACGCCATTTTTTTTTTAATTTGGGGTGGAGTTCCCCTTAAAATCCATGCCAGATCTGAAGGGCCTGGAATGGATATCTGGGGGAACCCCACGTCAATTTTTTTTTAATTTGCGGCGGGGTTCCCCTTAATATCCATTCCAGACCTGAAGGGCCTGGTAATTGAATTCTGGGGAACCCCCACGCTTTTTTTTTTTTTTATCAATGACTTTTGTATGTATTGCCGGGAGCCGACAATTCATTAATAGCCGCGAGTCAGTTTTAAATGCATTTTTTTCTTTCAAAAATGACATTTTTTGCAGGGACAGTTCTAAGCACGGGAAACATGCGCCACTTTACATGCATATCATACACACCCCCCAGGTACGAAATTTAAAGGAATATTTCACTTTTATTTTTTCATTTTAAGCATTATTAAAATTACTGCTCCCAAAAAAACGGCCGCTTTTAAAACTTCTTTTTGCATTGATACATGTCCCCTGGGGCAGGACCCCGGTCCCCAAACACTTTTTAGGACAATAACTTGCATATTAGCCTTTATAATTAACACTTTAGATTTCGAACGTTCGAGTCCATTGTATTTAATAGGGTTCTAAAGTTTACACAAACATTTTGTCTGTTCGCAGGTTCTGGTGCGAACCGAACAGGGGGGTGTTCGGCTCATCCCTGCTGTCAATACAGATAAAAGTCATTGGAAGTCTTTGATTACACAAAAAAAAAGCGTGGGGGTTCCCCCAAATTCCATAACCAGGCCCTTCAGATCTGGCATGGATTTTAAGGGGAACTCCACCCCAAATAAAAAAAAAAATATGGCGTGGAGTCCCCCCAAAAATCCACACCAGACCCTTATCCGAGCACATAACCTGGCCGGCCGCAGGGGAAAAGGGGGGGACGAGAGCGGCCCCCCCTCCCTCCTGAACTGTACCAGGCCACATGCCCTCAACATGGGGAGGATGTCCCCATGTTGATGGGGACAAGGGCCTCATCCCCACAACCCTTGCCCGGTGGTTGTGGGGGTCTGTGGGCAGGGGGCTTATTGGAATCTGGAAGACCCCTTTAACAAAGGGGACCCCCAGATCCCGCCCCCCCTGTGTGAAATGGTAATGGGGTACAAATGTACCCCTACCATTTCACAAGGAAAGTGTCAAAAATGTAAAAAATGACAAGAGCCGGTTTTTGACAATTCCTTTATTAATGTGTTTTCCTTTCTTCCATCTTCTTCTTCTTCCATCTTCTTCTTCCATCTTCTTCTTTTCTCCATTCGGGTTTCTTCCTCCATCTTCATCTTCCTCTTCATCTTTATCTTGATCTTCCTTCTTCCTTCGGTCTTCTCGTCCGCATCTTGCTCCGGCGTCTTCCCTTCTTCTTTCTTCAGCCGCTCCGTTTGAATTGGAGGTTCCCGCTGTGCGACGCTTCAGTTCTTCCGTTCCCCATCGGGTCCGCTTACACCCGGTGACCCCGCCCCCCTCTGACGCACATGCATTTCACGGGGACTTTCCCCGTGGTGTCAGAGGGGGGCGGAGCCACCGGGGGGCAGCGGACCAAGTGGGGAACTGAGGCGTCGCACAGCGGGAACCTCCAATTCAAACGGAGCGGCCGGAGAAGAAAGAAGAAGGGAAGACGCCGGAGCAAGATGCGGACGGGAAGACCGAAGGAAGAAGGAAGATGAAGATGAAGATGAAGATGAGGATGAAGATAAAGATGAAGAGGAAGAAACCCGAATGGAGAAAAGAAGAAGAAGGAAGAAGAAGAAGATGGAAGAAAAGAGAAGACATTAATAAAGGAATTGTCTAAAACCGGCTCTTGTCATTTTTTACATTTTTTACACTTTCCTTGTGAAATGGTAGGGGTACATTTGTACCCCATTACCATTTCACACAGGGGGGGCCAGGATCTGGGGGTCCCCTTTGTTCAAGGGGTCTTCCAGATTCCGATAAGCCCCCTGCCCGCAGACCACCACAACCACCGGGCAAGGGTTGTGGGGATGAAGCCCTTGTCCCCATCAACATGGGGACATCCTCCCCATGTTGAGGGCATGTGGCCTGGTACGGTTCAGGAGGGAGGGGGGGCGCTCTCGTCCCCCCGTTTCCCCTGCGGCCTGCCAGGTTGCGTGCTCGGATAAGGGTCTGGTATGGATTTTTGGGGGGACTCCACGCCATTTTTTTTTTTATTTGGGGTGGAGTTCCCCTTAAAATCCATGCCAGATCTGAAGGGCCTGGTTTGGATATTTGGGGGAACCCCACGTCATTTTTTTTTAAAATTTGCAGCGGGGTTCCCCTTAATATCCATTCCAGACCTGAAGGGCCTGGTAATTGAATTCTGGGGGACCCCCACGCTTTTTTTTGGGTTAGCAAAGACTTTCAATGACTTTTCTCTATATTGCCGGGAGCCGACAATTCATTACAGCCGCGGCTGCTTTTAAATGCCTTTTTTTTCCTTTAGAAATGTCATTTTGCTGGCGCAATGGGAAGTTCAGAGCTGTGCCTGTTCAACTTATGCAAATTGATTTACGTGACTTGACATTTACTAAGATTTTGCCGGCGCAGTGTCCCGGTGCATTTGAACCATTGAAATTCCCGCGCTGAGCTCAAAAAAACCTCCCGCAGCTCGAATCGTACTTGCCGGCGCAGCGGGCTGGTTTTGAAAAAGTTACTTTATCACTCAATTTTGGGCATGTTTGTTATTTGGGCAGGTGTCACTTCACTTCCTCACATCACCCCACATCACCCCCATTGTATTCTCACTTCCAGCTTCTTTATATTTAGAGTTTAACATGCCGTGCGCCAGGTCCATAGTGGCGCACTGAGCGCCTCCTCCCGTCCGCCGACAACACTATAGTAAATGGGAAATAGGGCTGCGCTACAGGCGCTAATGTTTTGTAAATACCAAAACAGCCATTGCGCACGCAGATGCGCCAATACTCATGGCGCAAACGTTTGGTAAATCAGCCCCTTTGAGTTCCTCTGCAGTACAGAGGGGTGCTGTATATATAATCAGTTTTCATTTATTTGTGAAGTTTAGAGACTTTTTGTAGCTATTGCCAATTGCCACTATAAGCAGTGATGTACTACAGTCCTAAGGATCATGATCTATATATTTATATTTGTCAGACCTAAGCTTCATGAACTATATTCATTTTTATATGTATGCATATTTATTCAATCAACTTGTAATCTATACGTGTATCATATATGGGTTATATTTCAATGAAGTATTCTCTTTTAGTACCCATGTCCCAACTCATACTGCTCAAACGTTGGTTCCTTAACTTTATCTGGAGTAATAAACCGCACCAGATCGCCAGCTCAGTGGTCTTCTCTCCTAGAAACCAGGGAAGCTTAAGCGCCCCAGATATCCTTAAGTATTTCTACGCCTCGCACCTTCGTTTGGTTGCCTCCTGGTCTAGTCAATGGGCACCGAACCCATGGTCAGAGATTGAGATGGGCTCCCGCTATCCTACTCACCCTTGCTCCCTGATTTGGTCCCCTTCCTTATATCAAGACTCTATATTACAGTAGTTGTGTCTGGCCAATGCTCTTTATATTGAAGCTATGGCATTCCTGTTCCACCAAGTTCTCTCTCTCTCTTCACCATGCCCCCTTTATCTAATGTGCTCTTCAACTCCCTAATTCATGTTGGCTTATCATACACCCGTATGGGACCCTGGACTCAAGCTTCCCTATTTCAGCTTCGTCACTTTGTTCACCCTGTCACCCACAAACTCTTTACCTTTAGTGACCTTCAAGCTAAATATCATATTCCCAAACATATGCTTTTTTCCTATCTTCAAATTAAACATTATCTTTCTACTTTCTCCCCATCCCTTACATTGCCTAAGCCCATGACCTTTGGATATATATGTGCCCAAGGCCTGCACCAACTACACTTAATATCCTCCATCTATAAAATACTTCATAAGGCTTCCCCCCTTACTGAGGACCTACACATCTATATGCCTAAATGGTCACTTATTCTTCAGCACCCAATGACCCTCTCCTGTTGGGATAAGATATGGTCCTCTTCATCTAAAATTTTCAGATGCATGGTGCAGAGAGAGACCGCTTTTAAAATCTTAATGTTTTGGTACAGAACACCCAAAATATTACACAACCAAGACCCTTCACTTTCCCCTTTATGTTGGCATTGTGGTAAAGTAAACAGCTTCCATTTTCATATTTTTTGGCAAATGTGAGCTCATTGTGCCTTTCTGGTAATGTCTCTGCTCTAAAGACTACTTGAAATTCTCCTCCCATTGGATCCGCTACATTATCTTTTAGGTCTCCCCTTTTTGGGTATTGGGAAATCTTTCAACAAATTGGCCTTGTACATCTTGCTGGCATAAAAGAGAATTATTCCAATGCACTGGTTATCACCTACGCCCCCTTCTCAGGATCAGCTCTTGAACGCTATTTCAGAATTCGCAGAATTCGCAGTATATGACAGCTCTAGTTGGTGATGCTATGACCCAGTTCAATAAGATATAGGATATCTGGGATCAGTCTGAATACGGATCCCCTCCCATGTCTTGCCTGAGATTGAGTTTGAAAATATACTAGCTAGGGTTGATCTCCCATGCCTCCATATTGTCACTTCTTTGTATCTTGACCCTTGGTGTATATCTTTTGTTTTTTTCTCCAATTTCTGTATGTGGTTTGATACCTACCTACAGTATTCTGGCCTTGTTCATGCACTGTGTATGTTCTTCTTGACATGTTTGTTGCTCACAAACAAGTTTTTCTGGAGTTATGACTTGTCGTGATCATTGTTACTCTTATACTGTTGTGCCTTTATTATGCATACTCTGTATTTTTAAAAACCTTTAATAAAAATACAATAAAAAAAAAAAAAAGTATTCTCTTTTATTAATCCATGTATTTTACTAATATTGCTTTTTATCTTTAGAATGTATTTGATGTATTTATTCACAGAATGTATTTACCTATTATTGTTCTTCTTTTATTGCCATTATCATTACTATCATTATTAATTTTAATCAAATATCAGCATACCACCAACTTAACTGTTATAATGACCCCAAAAAGCATACTAAAGGAACAATACAACTGCTGATATCTCTCTCCCCCCCCAATAAGAGAGGTGTCTTTTCCACCTCAGAGTGGGGCCTTGCATATTCAGCCCCAGCGGCTGCATGTCTCACTGTGGGCCACAGAATGGGGAGGGCACCTATACATTAGCTTGGGCTGATGCCCATTACTACTTCCCAACACTACTTCAATATTTTAATGTGAGTGTATATTGGTTTTTTTTAAATATAAAAAACAATATAACCCGCTGTTAGTCTGGTAAAAGGAGTTATTTGTACCCTTTCTTTATTTTTGTTCTCTGTGTTTTGGCTTAGAGCTGCATTATTTCTATCAGTAACATTATCAGGCAGTCTTACACTGATTTTGGTACAGGAACAGGAACTGTTGTTTTATGTGTTAAATAAATAATTTATGATTAATTGGCAACAATGGACTACATGATTTCTTGCACTCCCCCAGTCTTAGCTATGTATTGTTTCTTTAATAACAGCCCTTTTAATGAATATGTGCAAAATTGTAGCCATTCAAATAAATATTTTTTCCTTTAATAATATTTTATTTTTCTGAATTGATATCTCCCTCCCCCATATTTGGTAGTCCGGTCAAAACTGTCAAACTGTTTTCAAACTAAAATAAAATTTTCTTGAATTTAAAAATGGTGCAACAGCAATTTAAGGCTAATCTTGTAGAAAGTAGGAGCATCTAAGAAAATACTAAGAAAATACTCAACTAGTCTGCACAACATGATGTGTTTTCATAACTATACGTTTAATTCATGCAAAATTGGTTGTTTGCATTTCACCCATTGTGCATATACATTGTTCACTGCATGTTGGGCAAATTATCCACATATGTTTGCAACCCATAAACACTTAGGGAATGTTGGAAAAAAGGGAAAAAGAAACAATGCGCCTACTAAGTGTATGTTGGTATTGATTTATTATAAAAGTAAAATTACAGCCAAATGGCTACTCACAGGATAAAAATTAAGTACTGGCATAGACAGATATCAATGATTGTCTGCGGGGGGTGTGTGTCACTTCGTTCATCTGTAGTCTTATGGCAGTATGGAGCTGCTCCGGTGTTAGGATCACAAAGAATGGTGTAGTTGGAGCGGTGGATGGATGGTGGACGAGCGGTAAATAGAATGGTAAAGCTCGTTGCTGTCCTAGGTGTAGGAAGTGGATACACCGCGGCGTGCGGTTCACGCTGATGCGCAGCTGACTGTGGCTTCCGCATTTTCCTCGGATCTTTTCCCTTATTACATATAGCGTTCACTTCACTCTTCAAGTGCTGCCAACGGTGCATATGTCATCAAGATCATCATTATCACATGGACTCTTATTCCCTTCTTGACAATTTCTTTTAGAGAATTGAGACATTTTTTATTAAGTTTTTAATTGATACTGTAATTCCTCCAAATTTTTAGGTATTGCATAATGTGCGATTTATTATACATTACATATCAGGTATTCCTCTTGCTCCCTTAATCTATCAGTTTCCTGTTCCTTTTCTTTTTGCGCCGTCATTTGTGTTAAACTTGTGTTGCCAGAAGTGAGGCACATAAGTTTAAGTGGTTGTAAACCCTCACATATACCCAGTGAAGTGAACAGCCTCAGATGATACACAAATATAAAACAAATTCTCCTACATAGCTTTTATTTGTTTATATGCAACCCTCTCTTCCCTACACCCCTTCAAAAAGGCAGCTTGTGTTAAAATCCTTCTTCAGGAGCACAGGGGAGAGGGTGGAGAGGCTGCAGTTACACTGTGTGAGAGATGATTGGAGGAAATGCACACACCCCCCTCCACACAGCAGAAGAACTTTGTTGTGAATAGACAAACTGCCTGCTGAGTTCCCTCCCCGACACAAATTTTATCTCATCCTCATGTGTCGGGAAAATTTCTCAGAAGTGACTCATGCTGATAACAGTTGAACAAAGCACCAGAGAGAAACGACACTTAGAGCTTTGGAGAGAGATAAGTAAACACTATAGATATATGTGCTTTTTTCAGATTTCATGACTGAGGTTTACAACCACTTTACCAAAAGAAATTATGCAGTATGGGGGGGGGGGGTAGGGGATAAATGAGAATCTTATCTCCAGTCTGGTATCAGAGCTGGTAGGCCTTAAAAGACAATTGTTTGTTTTTGTGGTCTCTCAACCCCCAGTCCATTCCTAGGCAAGGAGCCAAGCTGTCTTCAGTACCTATCTCTCCCTATCCAAAATAAGGTACTGTCTTTATCTTTACTTCCACTTTAAGGTCCCCTTATGACACAGATTGTGCTATTTATAGCACCTCTATGCCCAAAAATGGCTACTGCGACATAAACTTTGTGTCCAATTAGACACTCCCCCCAAGATGGTGCTTGGAGCCTATGACAAAGTGCAAAAGTAGGATTTTAAAACAGCTTACCTGTAAAATCCTTTTCTTGGAGTACATCACGGGACACAGAGCAGCATAGTCATTACTATGTGGGTTATATAGAATTACCTTCAGGTGCTGGCACTGGCAACTTCCAAAACAGGAAGTACCCTCCCCTATATAAGCCCCTCCCATCCGGGAGTACCTCAGTTTTGTAGCAAAGCAATACGTGTCCCCAAAAGAGGGGTGGGAGCTCTGTGTCCCGTGATGTACTCCAAGAAAAGGATTTTACAGGTAAGCTGTTTTAAAAATCCTACTTTCTTGTTCATACATCACGGGACACAGAGCAGCATAGTCATTACTATGTGGGACGTCCCAAAGCAATGCCACATGAGGGGGGGGATACACCATACATAAGCTGGGCGCCATCAGGCATGAGGATCTTTTGCGGCCTGCAACACACTGCGCCCAAAGGCGACATCCTCCTGACTTCTCACGTCCACCTGGTAGAACCTAGTAAACGTGTGTACTGAAGACCATGTTGCGGCCTTACAAATTTGCGCCAGGGAGGCCTGGTGATGCACTGCCCATGAAGTTCCAACTGCTCTCGTGGAGTGCACCCTAACTTTGAACGGAGGCGGTCTACTTTTCAAGCCATAGGCTTGTATTATGACCTGTCGAATCCGCTTGGCTAAAGTAGATTTTGATGCTGCCTGACCCTTTCTGGGGCCTTCCGGCAGAACAAACAGAGAATCCGTTCTACGAATCTGAGCAGTGGCTTTTAGATAAGCTTTAACTGCTCTTACTACATCCAAAGAATGCAATAACTTTTCCTCTACCGAGCTTGGTTTGGGGAAAAAAGAAGGAAGAACCACATCCTGGTTCAAGTGAAACCTCGATACCACCTTAGGAAGAAAGGCTGGGTGAGGACGTAATACTACTCTGTCCTTATGGATAACCAGATATGGCTCTTTACAGGACATGGCGGCTAATTCCGACACTCTTCTAGCCGAGCATATGGCTACTAAAAATATCAATTTCCTGGTGAGTAGAACCAAGGAAATGTGCCGCAAAGGTTCAAATGGCTGCTTCTGCAGAACCGACAGAACCAAATTTAGATCCCATGGGCATATGGGAGCCTTAATCGGTGGAATAATACGAGTCACACCTTGCATAAAGGATTTGACAAGTGAATGCATAGCCAGGGGCCTTTGAAATAGTATTGACAAGGCCGAAACCTGGCCCTTGATAGTACTTAAGGCAAACTTCCTGTCTACAGCCCACTGCAGGAAGTCCAGAATTCTGCCTATAACGTACTTACGTGGATGCCATTTTCTGGCCTCGCACCAAGTGATGTACGCCTTCCAAACTCTATAGTAGATCTGCCTGGATACAGGCTTCCTGGCATTGATTATAGTTGATACCACAGAGTTAGAGAGACCTCTCTTCTTTAGGATGTGGGACTCAATAGCCAGGCCGTTAAACTTAGAGTTAGTAAGGAAGGGTGGTATATCGGTCCTTGCGAAAGCAGGTCCGGACGACGTGGAAGGGTCCAAGGACTCCCCACAGACATTTTGATGATCTCCGCGTACCAGGCCCTCCGGGGCCACGCTGGAGCCACCAGGATCACCGGCTTCTTCTCCAACCTGACTCTGCGAAGGAGTCGAGGCAACAATTGTAGCGGAGGGAATGCATATATCAGTCTGAACTGATCCCAAGGGAACACCAGAGCATCCGAGCCGCAAGCGAGGGGATCCCTTGTCCGGGAGACAAATCTGTCCACCTTTGCGTTGAATCTGGATGCTAGCAGATCTACATCCGGTGTTCCCCACCGCTGAAATATTGCTCGGAAGACCTCGGGATGAAGGGACCATTCCCCTGGGCATAACTGTTGGCGACTCAGAAAGTCCGCCTTCCAATTCTCCACCCCTGGAATGATATACATGGGACATGCTTTTCTGCCCATTCCAGGATGTGACTTACTTCCCTCTGGGCTGCACGACTCCTGGTGCCTCCCTGATGATTGATATATGCCACTGCTGTGGCATTGTCTGATTGAATTCTGACAGGGGACCCTTGGAGTCTGGATGTCCAGGCTACTAGGGCGTACCGGGCTGCTCGTATCTCTAAGAGATTGATGGGCAGGGTTTTTACTACATTTGACCATCTGCCCTGGAGAGACCATTGCTCCAGTACTGCCCCCCAGCCTGTAAGGCTGGCATCTGTAGTGACCACCTTCCAAGATATCGGGCTGAAGGGTTTTCCCTTCTGGAGATTCTGGGGGATCAACCACCAGCAGAGACTCTTCCGAACGGAAGGGGACAAAGCCATCGGGAAGTCTAGAGCCTGAACTTTTCCGTTCCAGGCTGACAATATGGCCCTTTGTAAATTCCTTGAGTGGAATTGGGCGTATGGCACAGCTTTGAATGATGCTACCATCTTTTCTAGCAGCCTCATGCACAGGCATATGGACGGCTGTCTTTTTGCACAAAGCAGATGGACCAAGCCCCTCAAAGAGGATACCTTGTCTAGAGGTAAGAAAATCTTCCTCTGGTCTGAATCCAGCCGTAGCCCTAGATATACCAGGTTTTTCACTGGCTGTAGGGCTGACTTGTCCAGGTTGATGACCCAACCGTGAGATTCTAGATACTTGATTGTATCGACAATTACCACTTCTAGCTTGGCAACTGAGTGGTCCATCAACAACAGGTCGTCTAGGTATGCCATTATCGTTACACCCCGTGTTCTTAGATCGGCCAACAGTGGGGCCAGAATTTTTGTGAACACTCGTGGTGCTGTGGCCAGACCGAATGGTAAGGCTCTGAACTGAAAATGGCGCCCTTCTACTGCAAAGCGTAGGAATTTTTGATGACCTTGTGACAGCAGGAAGGTAAAGTCACCTGGTTGCATCCAGGGGGGTAGATATATTTCGCCCAGATTCAGGCTTTACGCCGACTTATACAACTAGGTGGAGAGTTGTATAAGGCTAGTGGGCTCATGGATGACTCATACCTCTAGGGAGAGTGTGGGGCGTCGTACAGACAGGGAGTTGATGAGACCAGCTGAAGCTTGTCAGCTCATTTAGGCCTCTATAAGAACTCCCAGCTTCATTAGATGTTAGCTCATGCCTGGAACCAGACCTGTGTGGACTGTCTAGGGAGAGTGAACCCCTGTGCGGTGAGGCAAAGCCTGTGTGGCTATTTGTTTGGACTTTTACTAAACCAGGGACTTAGGGACTAGGACAGCACCAGGCTGATCCCAGTTGTTAGTTTAGGAAACCTGCATGTTTAGTCAGAGGTCAAACTGACCAGGATTTATTTTGTTTATGTTTCTTTTTGGCTTTGCTGTGTTTTTGTCACTGTACATAGAGAAATAAACCGCACCTTTTGATTTTGAAAACCACAACCTCCGTCTGCTGGCCCTGTTTTTGTGTGGGGAGCCCAACCAGGGGGTCACACACACCCGCTACCGAGTTAACCCCCTCACAGTTGGTGGAGAATGCAGGCAGTTTTTTTAAGCCAGCATGGAGGAGATACTGAAACAGCTGGCTCTAGCAAATGCCAATCAACAGCAGACAAATGCAGGTTTGCAAAGGAGCCTTGCAGCCCAGCAGCAAGCTCATCAACAAGCCCAGCAGCAATCTGAGGCCCGCTTCATAGACCTGTTACAGAAGCAAGAGCAGAGACTACAACAAATGGAAGCAGTAATGCAGCAACGTCCGCAGACCAGTGAGGAAAGCCGTCCCACTAATACCGCGTCCTTTGGGGTGAGTCGTTTATTGACAAAAATGACTGGAGAGGATGATCCAGAGGTATTTTTGACCACATTTGAAAGGACTGCTGAAAGAGAAAAGTGGCCTGAGGAGCAGTGGGCTGGACTGGTGGCTCCTCTGTTAACTGGTGAATCGCAGAAGGCTTACTATGACCTAGAGCCTGACCAAGCAAAAGACTATGTGATGCTAAAAGCTGAAATATTGGCAAGGCTGGGTGTCACCCTGGCTGTCCGGGCTCAGCGTGTGCATAACTGGACTTTCCAGCTTGGAAAACCCCCCAGGTCTCAAATGTATGATCTCATTCACCTGAGCAGGAAGTGGCTACAGCCAGAGACTTTGTCCGCACCAGAGATTGTGGAACGTGTTGTAATGGATCGGTTTTTGAGAGCTCTTCCTACTGCCATCCAAAAGTGGGTAAGCCATGGAGACCCAGAGACGGCCGGTGGTCTTGTGGATCGTGTAGAGAAATACTTGGCTACAGAGAACCTGACGGCCTCTTCCAGAGACTCTCGGACTTTCCACCCTAAGACCAGACCATCCCCAGGGGCGGATAAGAGGATTCCAAGGGGTGAGGGTGGAGAGAGTGAGAGGGTGGGAGCTCTACCCCAAGTTTGGCGAGAACAGCCTGGGAAATCAGCGGCTCAAGAGGCGGCAAGAAGGATCGTTTGCTACCGCTGCCGGCAAGCGGGACATATTGCAGCCAATTGCCCGGTTGTGGAGGAACCCATGCAGTATGACTTTCTGATGGGCAGACGTCAGTCGCTGTGTGCGACAGTCGCATGCACTGCCATTCGAGGAACTGAGAAACATTTATGCAAAATGTGTATTAATGGTAGAAATGTTGTGGTATTACTGGATTCAGGTAGCCTTGTGACCCTGATAAAGGCTGAATTAGTTAAAACAGAGGTCTCTGGGAATAGCAAGGTAGCTGTTATTTGTGTGCATGGGGACACCCGAGAGTATCCAGTGACTACAGTGTGTTTCGAGACCCCCAAAGGTACCCTCTCTCATCCAGTGGGCTTAGTATCTCAGTTACCGCATGACGCCATTGTGGGAAGGGATTTTCCGAAGTTCTGGGAACTGTGGGATGATCCTGAGCCCCCCACTGGTGCCCCTATGTACCAGGAATGTGATAGCCAGAACTCCTCTGAGAGTGGTGAGGACTCTCCAGAATTTCCCTTGTCAGTATTTGCAGGGGAGACTCAAGAAACTGGAGAGGAGCCCACCTCCTCAGACGAAAACCTACCGTCTGTGGAGTTTTCTGATCTGGAGGTTCACAGGGAAAATTTTGCCACAGAACAGTTAAAAGACCCCGCCCTAATAAAGGCACGGGAAAACGTAGTGGAAATAGATGGCGAGTTAGTGAACCCAGATAATACCTGCACTTACCCATACTTCAGCGTAGAGAAGGACCTACTGTATCGGGTGGCAAAAAGGGCAGAAGAAACCGTTGAGCAGCTGGTGGTGCCCAAACCTTACAGGAAGTTGGTGTTGGAGTTGGCCCATGGGCACATTCTTGGAGGTCATCTGGGGACAGAGAAAACCCGAGAGAGGGTATTACAGAGATTCTATTGGCCTGGGGTGATGAAGGACATAGAAAATTATTGTTCCTCCTGCCCTGTGTGTCAGAGGTCGGCCCCGATGCCACATTTCCGTAGCCCGCTGGTCCCTCTACCCATCATTGAGGTCCCGTTTGAGAGAATCGCAATGGATTTGGTAGGTCCTATAATCAAGTCCGCTAGGGGGCACCAGTACATATTGGTTATAATGGACTATGCCACCCGTTATCCAGAAGCGATCCCTCTCAGAAATACCTCGGCCAAAACCATAGCCAAAGAGCTATCTCTTGTTTTTAGCCGGGTGGGTATTTGTAAAGAACTGCTTACGGACCAAGGTACACCCTTTATGTCCCGGGTTATGAAAGAGCTGTGTAAATTGCTCAAAGTGACGCAATTGCGTACATCTGTGTATCACCCCCAAACCGATGGGCTGGTTGAAAGATTCAACAAAACCCTAAAACAAATGTTGAAGAAAGTGGTGGATAGAGATGGAAAGGATTGGGACTGTCTACTTCCTTATTTGATGTTTGCTATTAGGGAGGTGCCCCAATCCTCTACGGGATTCTCCCCCTTTGAGTTACTGTATGGGAGACACCCAAGAGGGCTGTTGGATATTGCCAAGGAAACTTGGGAAAGTGAGAGTTCTCCCCACAGGAGTGTGATTGAGCATGTCGCCCTGATGCAAGATCGAATTGCACAGGTAATGCCCCATCGGAAGTATGCTGCGGCTTACCTGGATGACGTAATTGTCCATAGCACAGATTGGGCCTCACATCTGCCAAAAGTGCAAGCAGTCCTAGACTCTATCCGGGAAGCGGGGTTTACGGCTAACCCCAAGAAGTGTACCATTGGGCAGGAGGAGGCCAAATATCTTGGGTACACCATTGGCAGGGGAGTAATAAAACCCCAACTCAACAAAGTCGAGGCCATCCAGAGTTGGCCACGTCCCAACAGCAAGAAGCAGGTACGAGCCTTTCTGGGAATCGCGGGTTATTATCGGCGCTTCATTCCCCACTTTGCTTCTAAGGCTGTGCCCCTAACCAACCTGACGAAAGGGAAAGGGTCGGTCATGATTAAATGGACCCCCGAGGCTGAGGCAGCATTCCAATTCTTGAAACAAGCCTTATGTAGCCAGCCAGTGTTGTACTCACCCGACTTCTCTAAAGACTTTGTCGTACAAAGTGATGCGTCAGATGTGGGGTTAGGAGCAGTATTGTCCCAGGTCTGGAACGGGGAAGAGCACCCAGTCATTTACCTCAGCAGGAAGTTGAAGTCCCATGAGGTAAATTACGCCACGGTTGAAAAGGAGTGTTTAGCGGTGAAGTGGGCTCTAGATTCCCTTCGGTACTATCTGCTAGGTAGGCACTTTGACATGGTTACGGATCACGCTCCGTTAAAGTGGATGGCTCAAAACAAGGAGACAAATAGAAGCGTGAATAGGTGGTTCCTGGCCCTACAGGAATTCAACTTCACAGTAAAGCATCGCCCTGGCGTTCAAATGGGGAATGTGGATGCTTTGTCTCGAGTACATGAATGCCTGATTGCTGGTGTTCCAACCCCGAGGTTAAAACAAGAGGGGGGGGTATGTGACAGCAGGAAGGTAAAGTCACCTGGTTGCATCCAGGGGGGTAGATATATTTCGCCCAGATTCAGGCTTTACGCCGACTTATACAACTAGGTGGAGAGTTGTATAAGGCTAGTGGGCTCATGGATGACTCATACCTCTAGGGAGAGTGTGGGGCGTCGTACAGACAGGGAGTTGATGAGACCAGCTGAAGCTTGTCAGCTCATTTAGGCCTCTATAAGAACTCCCAGCTTCATTAGATGTTAGCTCATGCCTGGAACCAGACCTGTGTGGACTGTCTAGGGAGAGTGAACCCCTGTGCGGTGAGGCAAAGCCTGTGTGGCTATTTGTTTGGACTTTTACTAAACCAGGGACTTAGGGACTAGGACAGCACCAGGCTGATCCCAGTTGTTAGTTTAGGAAACCTGCATGTTTAGTCAGAGGTCAAACTGACCAGGATTTATTTTGTTTATGTTTCTTTTTGGCTTTGCTGTGTTTTTGTCACTGTACATAGAGAAATAAACCGCACCTTTTGATTTTGAAAACCACAACCTCCGTCTGCTGGCCCTGTTTTTGTGTGGGGAGCCCAACCAGGGGGTCACACACACCCGCTACCGAGTTAACCCCCTCACACCTGGAAAGATGGGAACATGCAAGTAAGCATCTTTGATGTCGATCGAGGCTAACCATTCCTCCCCTTGTAGGGCAGCGGTGACCGATCGGATCGACTCCATCCGGAAAGACCGGACGTTTAGAAATTTGTTTAGACTCTTTAGGTCCAATATGGGTCTTATGTCCCCGTTTGGCTTCGGGACTGTGAAAAGGTTTGAGTAGAAACCCAACCCCCACTCTTCCATAGGAACCTCCATAATTACTCCTTGGAGCAATAGTTGTTCTAACGCCAATAGGAGAGACCGTCTTTTCAGAGGGTCTCTTGGCATGCCTGACCGCATAAAATGGGACGGAGGAGACTCTTTTAACTCCAACCTGTATCCCAGAGTTACTGCGGAGAGCGCCCATCTGTCTTTGATCGTCTCCCGCCAGGTCTCTGCGAACAACTGAAGTCTTCCCCCCACCCGTTTGAGTGGGGGCAGCCCTTCATAGGCTTGACTTGGAGGCTGGTTTAGTACCTCTTCGGATCCAGGGCTTTTTATTACCCTGTGGCTGTCCCTGATTTTTACCTCCTGAGTTTGACCGAGGAGGCCGTCGGAACTGCTTAGTAGCAGACGTCGCAGGGATAGGAGAGGTAGTCCTCTTAAAAGATGGACCCCTAGACCTCTTCTTACTCGGTAAGAGAGTACTTTTACCACTGGAAATCTTCTGGATATACTTATCCAGGTCTTCGCCAAAAAGGCGTTCCCCATGAAATGGGAAGCTAACTAAGAGCTTCTTACAGGGAGCTTCAGCAGACCAGTTTTTGAGCCACAGAAGCCTACGCATATGTACCAAAGACAGCGTGAGGCGGGAGGCCTGATGGATAGAATCCTTGATGGCGTCAACCGCAAAGCATAATGCTCTAGGCAGATCAGCCAGAGCCTGGGCCTGTTGGTCTGGCAAATCCCTCAGGACCATTTTCATTTGATCCTTTAAAGCTTGGCAGACTCCAATAGCTGCCACTGCTGGCTGTGTAACAGCCCCTGCTGTGGAAAAAGCAGATTTTAATAAAGATTCCAATTTTTTATCCACTGGATCTTTGAACATTTGAACATTATCTACTGGACATGTCAGTGATTTGTTCACAGAAGAGATGGCTGCATCCACCGTAGGAACATTCCATCTCTGGGTGAACTTTTCCTCCATGGGATAGATCACCGGAAACCTTTTAGGCGGAACAAATAGTTTATCAGGATGTTCCCAGTCCTGGTATATAAGACCTTCCAATAATGGATGTATTGGAAAGGAGCAATTAACCTGGGGAGCTTTTAGCGACCCCAATGAGGAGACAGCAGTAGTTGATGGTTCAACAAGAGGCATTTTAAATGCAGATCGAACCATGTCAGTTAGGGTCTGGACCCACAATCTTTCAGTCTGTGATGCTGAAAATGGTTCATCTACTGTCGATTCCTCAAAAACAGAGCTAACCTCCTCCTGATCCCCTTCAGGTAGGTCGGTCCCTTCCTGGGACTGTTGCTCTGCCAACAGGCACTCTAATGGAGGTGATGGAGATCTGGCGCGCTTTCTTTCCTGTAGAGAAGAAGCGATCAATGCAGCCAATCTCTGCTCCAATCCCTCCAGAGTTGAGGAAAAAACCTCCTCTGTTATATATGCAGGAGCAGGTGGACTGAGGACAGCCGCAGTACCTGGCACTCCCGGGGGTTCCTTATGGGTATTAACCTCTGATTTCTCAGGGGAGGAGGGTGCAGATGACTGCTCCAGATCCTCAGAGCCCGATGGAGACCCCCTACACTTCCTGAGAGGTATATCTCGGAGTTTTTTAGGCGGCATATTCCTTAGTTCAAAGCTGAGGTATTCCAGCCGCAATACACCCCTTACTGAAATAGTCTAATGCAATTTGCTGCTATGTACATCAGTGGGTGTCTACTAATGCGTCTTTCTGGGGATGCCTGTATCAACCGCCCGCTGTAAGCCCCTATACCATGCTACCAGCTCCTTTTCATGCTCTGTGTCCATAGCAAGCAGCGTGGACTGAGTCCTTTTATCTTGCTGGGACGCCCGCACATGCGCAGAAGCGCTGGGCGCACAGAGCGCGTCATCCGCCAGGCTCCGCCCCCTTTTTTGAAGCTAAATCTTATAAAAAGAAAGCATGTGTGCGCGCGCACGCGTGCACGTGTGCGCTCTTGGCGCCATGTAGGGAGAGGAGCCAGGGTCCCTGTTTCACCAGGACTCGGGGATGGAAGGAAACTACTTGGCAGCATGACAGAGGAATGCAGCTTCCCTGATAGAGAGCTCACTCATCTGCCTGGACTTTCACCATGGAAGGAATAGTCCCAAGAAAAAAGACGTTCCACAGCGGCCTCTAGTGGACAAACACAGGTACCGTACTTTTGTCTTTTTTTTTTTTTTTTTTTAAAAACCTCCTTTATGAAAAACATTTCCAGGTTTACAGTTTTTTTAAAACTTCCCTTATGAAAAAACATTTCTAGGATTTCTTAGGCATATACAGCTATTAGCGGGAATACCCTTTAGGTAACAGGCAGAAAGACATATTAGGCTTGGGGGTCCCCTCAATAGAACCAAGTTCCTGAGGGGCCCCCACTTACCTTTTCCCCGCCGCAGGACTTTGTTTGGTCCACAGAAGCCCAAACTTCACCTCTCGCGG
Source organism: Rana muscosa (assembly GCA_029206835.1). Classification (NCBI taxonomy): domain Eukaryota; kingdom Metazoa; phylum Chordata; class Amphibia; order Anura; family Ranidae; genus Rana; species Rana muscosa. The sequence continues at coordinate 974,460,808 of CM055118.1, read as the reverse complement.
CAGGCATTGTACTAGACCTTCAGGGACCGGGTTCCCAAGGATTCCACTCCCCTGGACCTGTATAGCACCTTGCACAGATAGCCTCTTGGTTTTGGGTATGACCAGAGCTCTGGATCCCAGGGTCCAGCCCTCCTAAGAGAGGCATTACAGGCAAAACCCTGCTCTTCTCTGCAAGGCCCGGGTACCGACCGTTTAGCTATGAAGCTTTTTTGGTCGGATCCGGAATAGCTTGCTAAGGCCCAGAGAACCTGTACACAAGCCCAGATGAATACATGTTAACCTTGGCCAACACCTTAGACACTGGCAAAAAACTGAGGTACTCCCGGATGGGAGGGGCTTATATAGGGGAGGGTACTTCCTGTTTTGGAAGTTGCCAGTGCCAGCACCTGAAGGTAATTCTATATAACCCACATAGTAATGACTATGCTGCTCTGTGTCCCGTGATGTATGAACAAGAAATAGTGCTGGGTTGGTTTCCCTCACCTGACAGCTCCATTGATGCTGCACTATAACACAAGGGAAGGTCACAAACCCAACTACCAACCCCCCCTACATGTTGATCAGTAAATCACAACTGCAAATTGCAACACATCAAGGGCAATCGATGGTTTGATTTTGGGCATGCTAGCTTGCGTGTTTACCTCAATAACTGTCAAATTACCTCAGATATTAAAAAGAAAGTGGTAGATAAACAGTCCAAGTACAACATCCAAATATTTTCTGAACAACCCAATCAAGTATATAGTGTATGGGGTCTTTTGAATTGCTATGGTTTTCAAACTGTTCTACAAAAAAAAAAAGTATTTTAATAATATCTGTGAAAAGCTTCATATTAGTGCATTAAAAGACATTGGCAACAGCACATACTGTATATCATACATTCATGTATTACATCAAATATTCTGACAGTCAGAATGGCTGTGTATATTGATTTACTTATTAATTTTATTACAATACCATATACCTTCCCCATATCTCCTGTAGAAGCAGATTTCTGTGAAACACTCTGAGAAAGTGACTCTATCCCAATGTGTTATACAGCTTATCAGAAAGAGAGTCCCGGAGCAGAGAAAAAAGAACAATAGGCGGAGGGACGGCATGACAGGGAGGGACAGTGCAGCAGTAGAGCAGTAACTGTTCTCCTTTAAGGAAAGGGGAGTGGTTTGGGGGGCTGGAGGTGGTGCTGACTAGTTTAGCTAGGGAAGGAGTGACGTTTTTTCGTCAGTCCTACATTTTACAATTAGGAAGAAGCTTGCACTGCCTGAGCATGGCGGCAGTTGCGGACCTGTTAGCGCAGTTACGAGTGTCGGTGTCAGCACAGAGGGCTGAGTGGCTACAAGAGGAGGTAGCGGCGGTGCTGGATGAGTGGGCGGTGGCACCTGCCGGGGGGGAGGTGGAGTTGTCATGTGCGCGGCGGTCTAGGCCGCCGGAGCGCTATAGCCCAGATGCTTCCCCAGGAGCTGAGCGTCACCATCGGAGACCCAACAGGGGCCCTCCGGCTCCATCACCACAGCGCTCCCAGCCAGGGTCTGTGGGGGAGGCCAGGAGGAATCCGCACCGTGGACGGAGCTCCGCGGTGGGGGAGACTAGCGGGTCACTTGGCTCCTCCCCCCGCACGTCGGAGATGAGGAGACATCGCGGCCGAGACTGCTGTGGGTGGTCGGTGCAGTCAGGCGGCCCAGCGTGGAAGACCTAGCCCACGGGCCGGTGGCCAAGCAGCGGTGGCGTCCAGGGGTCCGATCGTGCCCAGGGGTAGGACGGTGAGGAGTCTGGTGACGGCGACGGTGGATGTGGGTGGATGTGGATGTGGGTGGTCGTGCAGGTGACGCCCGAGCCAGGGGGCGGGTCCAGAGTCCGTCGGTGGAGGTCGCGAGCGGGCTCAGGTGTGTTGGGGCGGAGAGGATGGAGTGAGCAGCTGCACGGGCCCCCTGTTTTGCCAGCAGCGAGTGACGACAGGTCGGAGGGTGAGCTGTCCGAGTCGGAGGGCGGTGAGGACCCGGGCGATGGATTCCAGGTCTGCGGCTCGTGGACCCAGTCCAAGGCAGCCCGGTAAGTCAAATTCTTCATCTACCATTTGTGCATTGTTGCAAGATTTGTTGGGACAGGGTAGTAAAGGGGTGGTTTCTGTTACGGGTGGGTACCTATGGCAGTTTAAACCCCGGCGAGTCAGGGGGCTGGGGCGGGGAATCAGGATTTACTGTCGGGGGCTGAAGGATTTGGTCAGGCGGTTTGAGTTGGGCGGCGGCGACACTGCGTCGCCTACGGTGGCGTAGGTTCCGCAGGGAGGTTCCTCTCAGGCGGTTGGGGCTCCTGGGGTACCTGCGGCAGTGCCGACAGCTTTGAGCGGGCCTGCTGGGGCAGTGACTGGACCTGAGGGGGTGGTTGCGGCGAGCGGTCAGGAGGCGGCAGGGGAAAAGAAAAAGGAGGCTGTTAGGCTGGCGGATGCGGCCAAAAATGAGATGTACTTTTGTTTTGAGGCTCCTTTGGGAGCTCATCTCAAGGCGGACGTCAGAGAGAAGATTTGGAAGGGTGAGTATGTGGAGATTTTTACATTACTGCCCTTGGAGAAATTCAATCTGGATAGATTGAAGCCGGAAGAGAGCAAGAAGGAGGATGAGGAAAAACGTCATTATCGTTTGGTTTTACCGCACATTCACCAACTGGTTGCAGGCTTTTGCGATCCTTGCATGTGTGATAGGGGAGAAGGCCCCGGAGCACTGTTCCGGGATGTTCATTTATTTGAAGGCCATTAGCGAGGCATACCGGACGTATGGGGGTGTAGCGTGGTTACGTTACGACGAGCAGTTCCAGCAATGGATGGCCATCAGACCTGCGCTGCGCTGGGATCATAAGGACATCAACTTGTGGATGAAATTGATGACGGCGTTGCGGGCTCCCAATCAGTTTTTTCAGGGGGGGGGGGTCAGGGGTGACTCGGCCTCACGACAACCGACCGAAAAACGATGGCGCTACTGCTGGCAGTTTAATGAAGGGACGTGCAAGTATGGCGCTGTCACGGTCTGGAGTCAGGCTCAGAGGCCAGTAGCTATAGCAGCAGAGCAGGTATTCACACAGGTCACCCTGGCTGATGACACGGGTTCACCTGAGGTGCGGGGTCTAAGCACTGACCGGTATTCACCAGGGCTCCTAAAGGTGGAGATGGGCTTCGCTGCGTGTCAGTGCCAGGTCGCGGTCCTCAGATTAGCCCCACCAGGGGGTGAGCCAGCCGGGGTCCAGAAACAGATAATACAGGTAGGGATCAAGCAGAAGCGTAGTCGGGGACGAGCCAAAAGTCGGTAACAGATAGTTGCAGGTTGGGATTCAGCAGAAGCGTAGTCGGGGACGAGCCAAAAGTCAGTAGTGAGTGGTAGCAAAGATGCGGTCGGCAGCAGTAGACAGGAGCAAGATATTGGCTGGTGAAGACACAATATTCTGGCAACCAGGAAGTGCAGGGACATGGCTTAAATCAGGAAGTTCCTGGGAGGAGCAAAGGGTTCAAGGTTCAAGGCAAACAAGATTCAAGACAAGAAAGATCATTCAAGGAATTGTCTAATGAACTATCCAGGGAGCTGTCCAGCATTCCAGGTGGCTCAGCAAGTAGAGTCACCACCAGACACACCAGAGGTCCCCAGTTCAAGCCCAGGTCCTAACAGTACTCCCCTCCTTCCAGGATGTCCACTGGACGTCTTAGGGCCAGGTTTCTGTGGAAACCTCTGGTGGAATTCCCTTGTTAATCTAGGGGCATGAACATTCTTTTCAGGCTCCCAAGAATTTTCTTCTGGCCCATATCCTTCCCATTGAACCAAATATTGCAATTTGTTCCTAGAGATCCTGGAGTCAAGAATTTTTTCCACCACATATTCTTCTTCACCCTGTACCTCAACAGGTGGAGGAGGAGGATGAATTCTTCCAGAAAAAGTATTTTCATGAAACTGCTTAAGTAGCGATATATGAAAAACAGGGTGAATCTTCATATTGTCAGGAAGTTTTAGGCGAAAAGTGACCGGGTTGATTTGAGCAGAAATCTCAAAAGGTCCCATAAACTTTTGACCCAACTTAGCACATGGAACCTGAACCTTTAAATTTTTGGTAGATAACCAAACTTTGTCACCTATCTGAAAGGTGGGAATAGACCTACGGTGTCTGTCAGCGGCCTTCTTGTAATATTCCTGCGCCTCCTTCAATGTATCAGTCAATCTCTCCTGGACCTCATGTAATGAAGTTAGTCTGTTGGTAACAGCAGGAATTGAAGTTGAGATAGGGAGATCAGGAATAAAACCTGGATGATACCCGGTGTTTAAGAAAAATGGGCTTTGGGAAGTGGAGCTATGTTTAGAGTTATTATAAGCAAACTCTGCCGTAGGAAGGTAGTCCACCCAGTCATCCTGGAGATAACTCACAAAACATCGAAGGTATTGCTCCAGAGTTTGATTGGTCCTCTCGGTCTGACCATTAGACTGTGGATGAAAAGCTGAGGACAGATTAATTGTTACACCCAAAGCTGAGCAAAAACTTCTCCAAAATTTTGAGGTAAACTGTACCCCTCTGTCAGACACCACATCATCAGGAATTCCATGAAGTTTAAAAACTTCTCTAACCATTACCTCAGCAGTATGTTCGGCGGAGGGTACCCCCTTAACTGGAATAAAATGAGCTATCTTAGTGAGACGGTCAACGACTACCAGAATGGTTGTCATCCCTTTTGAAAGAGGAAGGTCGACCACAAAGTCCATAGAAATTGACCCCCATGGCCTAGATGGAACAGGCAGTGGTAGAAGTAAGCCCAGAGGAGAAGATCGGGGGGTCTTATTGCGAGCACAGGTTAGACATGAAGCCACATATCTCTTTACATCTTTCTTGTACCCAGGCCACCAAAAGGAACGTGATAAGAGTTCTTCTGTCTTAGAAACCCCAAAATGACCAGCAAGTTTAGAGTCGTGTACCAACCTGAGGGCTTCTACCCGAACTGATTCAGGTACATAGAGGCAATGCGCTTGAGTCCAAAAACCATTATTGTACTGGAGGTTTATGTCTTTAGGAGGGTTATTAAGAAGCGGGTCATTCTCATACCCCTCCTTGAGGAGATTAAGAAATGTCTTTGAACTCGTGGCCCCTAGAAAGTTCTTTTGAGACAGGATTGTACATTCAGAGTTGCTTTCCTGGAGAGGCCCAGGCAACATCCGTGATAGGGCATCAGCCTTACCATTCCTTGACCCAGGGCGGTATGAGATAACAAAATTGAACCTGGAGAAGAAAAGAGTCCAACGTGCTTGTCTAGATGACAACCTTTTAGCAGACCTAATAAATTCTAAATTTCTATGATCGGTGAGAACGGTTACAGGGTGCTTAGCCCCTTCCAGCAGATGCCTCAACTCAGAAAATGCTTCCTTAATTGCCAGCAGTTCCTGGTTTCCAATGTCATAATTCTTCTCGGCTGGAGACATCATTCGAGAGAAATAAGCGCAAGGATGAAGCTGCATTTTTTTCTCCAATTCGCTGAGATAGGATAGCTCCCACAACAGAATTAGAAGCATCAACTTCTAGGATGAAAGGTAGTTCTGGATCTGGATGTACCAGTATTGGTGCAGAAGTGAAGAGAGTTTTCAGTTTACTAAAGGCAGTCTGTGCCTCAGGTGACCACAAAAAGGGTATCCCTTTCTTTGTCAGCTGTGTAATTGGAGCAATTACCTTGGAGAAATTCCTTTTAAACCTTCTGTAAAAGCTGGCAAATCCAACAAATCGCTGTATCTCCTTAACATTCCTAGGGACAGGCCAATCCACCACTGCTTTGATCTTATCAGGATCCATGCTTACCCCTTCAGAAGAGATTATATATCCCAAGAACTGGATCTGAGTAGGGATGAGCTTCGTGTTCGAGTCGAACATACGTTCGACTCGAACATCGGCTGTTCGATCGTTCGACGAAGATCGAACGATTTGGGCCGTTCGCGCCAAATTCGAGTGACGCGAACGGCCCACAATGCACTACGCCATCGCAGTGTCATCCAGGCGCTGTGATTGGCCAAGCATGCACTGTGACCCCGCATGCTTGGCCAATCACAGCGCCGGCAGCGAGGAGAGCAATGATTGGCCACAGGCAGGATGCCTGTGGCCAATTATTGCTGAGGGTGTTTAGTACACGCCCCACACTATAAAAGGCCGCCAGCACGGCGGCCTAGTGTAGTGTGTTCCGGAGCAGGGAAAGACAAGCATAGGCAGGGACAGTGACATTTATTTCTTTCTTGCTTAACCTGGATTCCTTTAGTTTAGGGAAAGAGAAGGATAGGTAGGGAGAGTGTCAGTGTGTTTTACTGTGCGAGTCCTTGTTTCTAGGGACAAAGAAGGAAAGTGAGGGGATTTCTCCTTGTGCTATAGTGTGCTTTAAAAAAACATTTTTTCTAGGGACAGAAAACTGTAGGTAGGGAGAGTGTCAGTTTCTTTCACTGTGCCAGTCCTTGTTTCTAGGGACAAAGAAGGAAAGTGAGGGGAATTCTCCTTGTGCTATAGTGTGCTTTAAAAAAACATTTTTTCTAGGGACAGAAAACTGTAGGTAGGGAGAGTGTCAGTTTCTTTCACTGTGCCAGTCCTTGTTTCTAGGGACAAAGAAGGAAAGTGAGGGGATTTCTCCTTGTGCTATAGTGTGCTTTAAAAAAACATTTTTTCTAGGGACAGAAAACTGTAGGTAGGGAGAGTGTCAGTTTCTTTCACTGTGCCAGTCCTTGTTTCTAGGGACAAAGAAGGAAAGTGAGGGGAATTCTCCTTGTGCTATAGTGTGCTTTAAAAAAACATTTTTTCTAGGGACAGAAAACTGTAGGTAGGGAGAGTGTCAGTTTCTTTCACTGTGCCAGTCCTTGTTTCTAGGGACAAAGAAGGAAAGTGAGGGGATTTCTCCTTGTGCTATAGTGTGCTTTAAAAAAACATTTTTTCTAGGGACAGAAAACTGTAGGTAGGGAGAGTGTCAGTTTCTTTCACTGTGCCAGTCCTTGTTTCTAGGGACAAAGAAGGAAAGTGAGGGGAATTCTCCTTGTGCTATAGTGTGCTTTAAAAAAACATTTTTTCTAGGGACAGAAAACTGTAGGTAGGGAGAGTGTCAGTTTCTTTCACTGTGCCAGTCCTTGTTTCTAGGGACAAAGAAGGAAAGTGAGGGGAATTCTCCTTGTGCTATAGTGTGCTTTAAAAAAAACATTTTTTCTAGGGACAGAAAACTGTAGGTAGGGAGAGTGTCAGTTTCTTTCACTGTGCCAGTCCTTGTTTCTAGGGACAAAGAAGGAAAGTGAGGGGATTTCTCCTTGTGCTATAGTGTGCTTTAACAAAACATTTTTTCTAGGGACAGAAAACTGTAGGTAGGGAGAGTGTCAGTTTCTTTCACTGTGCCAGTCCTTGTTTCTAGGGACAAAGAAGGAAAGTGAGGGGATTTCTCCTTGTGCTATAGTGTGCTTTAAAAAAACATTTTTTCTAGGGACAGAAAACTGTAGGTAGGGAGAGTGTCAGTTTCTTTCACTGTGCCAGTCCTTGTTTCTAGGGACAAAGAAGGAAAGTGAGGGGATTTCTCCTTGTGCTATAGTGTGCCAAAGCATTCCTCATCAACCATCTTTGAAATCCTTGTTTTTTGGACAGTCAGGGAAATTGTCGTTGTGCTATTCTGTGCAAAAGCAATAATCCTCAACCATATTTAGAAATCCTTAAGTAAAGGGACAGAGAAGGACACCTGAAGGTAGCCCTTATTGCTTTTTTCCCATCTCCCTGCAGGCCATCTATTAGAATGTCTGGAAGGCAAACAAGGAGAGGCAGACAGTCAGGAGGCAATAAAAGAGGGCAAGCAGGCTCTGTGTCTGGGGGCAACAGTGCTGGTCATGGACGCGGTGCATTGTCATCAGCACATGGCCATGGGACACGCTTGTCCTTCTTTTCGGCAGCTGGACATGTTGAGCCACATCATGCCGAAGACTTGGTAGAGTGGATGACCAAGCCCTCCTCCTCCTCCTCATCCTCTCTCACCCAGGCTCAGGGTACTGGCAAAGCAGCTGCCAAAGCGTCCTCTTCCCTGGTATCAATGTCAGACTCATCATCAGTCACTCCTTCCCTAGACCCACCATGTCCTCCTCCTGAGGAGTCCCCCGAACTGTTTGAGCACAGTGTTGGGTACATGCTCCAGGAGGATGTCCAGCGTTTCGAAGGGTCTGATGATGAAACCCAGCTACAGGAAGGCAGTAGCGTGAGAGCAGACAGAGGGGATGCTCAAGAAGGACACCAATCTGGCAGTCATGTTCCAGCAGCTGCAGCATACTGCCAGATTGGCTCCAGTGATGAGGAGGGAGGGGATGATGAGGTCACTGACTCCACGTGGGTGCCTAATAGGAGAGAGGAGGAGGAGGAGGATGAGGAGGAGGCACATCTCCAACGAGGCAGGATGCCCTTTGGTGGCCAACGTAAGGGCAGTACACCAATGGAATCACACCGCAGAGCTCCGCCTGTGCAGGGCGCTGCCTCTGCCCGTCATTCAAAAAGTTCCTTGGTGTGGGCCTTTTTTGAGGCTAGTGCATCAGATTGCACAGCTGCTGTTTGCAACATATGTCTCAAGCGTATATCGCGTGGCCAAAACATCAGCCGCTTGGGTACCACATGCCTGACCAGACATATGTTGACCTGCCATGCAGCTCGTTGGCAAGCCTACCTCAAAGACCCACACCAAAGAACAAAGCGGACCTCTCCTTGCACCGCATCAGCTGGGATCTCCAACCCCACTATAACTTCAGTCCTCTCTGAAACATGCACTGAGAGGAATGAAGGTGTAGAATTAGGTGTGTCACAGCCAAGTACTTGCGGCCACTCTGCTAGCAGTACACCGACGTCCGATTCTAGCAGGCAAATTTCCCTGCCCCAGCTGCTGGACCGTCGAAAGAAGTTCACTCCCAGCCATCCACATGCCCAGCGGTTGAATGCTAGCTTGGCTAAATTGCTAGCGCTTCAACTGCTGCCTTTTCAGTTGGTAGACTCGGCCCCCTTCCGTGAGTTTGTGCAATGTGCGGTTCCTCAGTGGCAGGTTCCCAAACGCCACTTTTTCTCACGGAAGGCTATTCCGGCTCTCTACCGGCATGTGGAAGGCAATGTCTTGGCCTCGCTGGACAGGGCGGTCAGCGGTAAGGTGCATATTACCGCTGACTCATGGTCCAGCAGGCATGGACAGGGACGTTACCTTTCTTTCACGGCCCATTGGGTCACTCTTTTGGCAGCTGGGAAGGATGCAGGACAAGGTGCAGTAGTGTTGGAGGTTGTTCCACCGCCACGCCTCCAAAATGCTACTACTGGTTGTGACACACCTCTCTCCTCCACCCCCTCCTCTTCTTCTTCCTCCATGGCCTCTTCCTGTGGTTTGTCCTATGAACCAGCGGTGCTCCGTAGCCGTTCACGGGGCTACGCAAGTACGCAGGCAAAAAGATGCCATGCCGTGCTTGCGCTGGTGTGTTTGGGGGACAGAAGCCACACTGGGGCAGAGGTCCTGTCTGCTCTGCAGGGCCAGGCCGAGAGGTGGTTGACGCCACGCCAGCTTAAGCCAGGAATGGTGGTTTGCGACAATGGCACCAACCTCCTCTCCGCCCTCCGACAGGGACAACTGACCCATGTGCCCTGTGTGGCTCACGTCCTTAACCTGGTGGTGCAGCGGTTCTTGGCCAGGTACCCGGGCTTACAGGATGTCCTGAGGCAGGCCAGGAAAGTCTGTGTGCATTTCCGCAGATCGTATAATGCCAGTGCTCGCCTGGCTGAGCTGCAAAAGGAGTTGAACCTGCCCAAGAACCGCCTTATATGTGACATGCCCACCAGGTGGAACTCAACGTTGGCCATGCTGCAGCGGCTGCACACGCAGCAGAGGGCCATCAATGAGTACCTGTGCGACTACGGCACCAGGACAGGGTCAGGGGAGCTTGGTTTTTTTTCTCCACGCCAGTGGGGCATGATCAGGGATGCATGCACTGTCCTGGCACCATTTGAGGAGGCCACGAGGATGGTGAGCAGTGACAGTGCATGCATCAGTGACACTGTACCTCTTGTCCACCTGTTGGAGCACACGCTGCGTGGAATAATGGACAGGGCACTTGAGGCAGAACAGAGGCAGGAAGAGGAGGACTTCCTTGCCTCTCAAGGCCCCCTTTACCCAGACAGTGTTCCTTCTGTCCCACCCATCGCACAGGAAGAGGAAGAGGAGGAGGAGGAGGAGGATTGTGTCAGCATGGAGGTGGAGGCTGGCACTCAGCATCATCAGCAGCAGTCTTTTAGGGATGATTTACAGTCCCAAGAAACCAGTGGACTTGTACGTGGCTGGGAGGAGGTGGCTGCGGATCATGTCGTCCTTAGTGACCCAGAGGACTCCGGAGCGAATGCCTCAGCAAACCTACGCTGCATGGCCTCCCTGATCCTGCAAAGTCTGCGGAAGGATCCTCGTATTCTTCGGATCAAGGAGAGGGACCATTACTGGCTGGCCACTCTCCTTGATCCACGGTACAAGGGTAAGGTTGCGGACCTTATGTTACCTTCGCAGAGGGAGCAGAGGATGAGACAACTCCGGGAGGCCTTGCAGAAAGGTCTGTGCAACGCGTTCCCAGAGACTGGGAGGATACAAACTCCTGGTCCTGGACAACGAGTTGCTGAGGCTTCGGCCAGTCAAAGAAGGAGCGGTGGGGAAGGTGGCCGTCTGACCGATGCGTTCAGACAATTCTTTAGTCCGCAGCCCCAAAGTATGATCGGTTCCAGCAACCATCGCCAGCGTCTGATAAACATGGTGCAGGAATATCTAGGGGCAAGGTCAGACTTGGACACCTTCCCCACCGAAAATCCTCTGGCTTACTGGGTCTTGAGAATGGATCACTGGCCAGAGCTTGCACAGTATGCAATTGAGCTACTGGCCTGTCCTGCATCCAGCGTTCTTTCGGAACGCACATTCAGTGCTGCTGGAGGATTTGTCACGGATCACAGGGTGCGCCTGTCCACCGACTCGGTTGATCGACTGACTTTCATCAAGATGAACCAGTCTTGGATCACCACCAGCTACCACACACCTGATGCTGATATAACAGACTAATTGATTTTAACATGTCACATCCCTTCAAGACTGATGCTGATGCTGAGTGCCTGTGCTGTTATGTTGACTGGCTATCCTCCTCCTCCGAGTCCTCAATGATACGATTGATGATGATAGCTTGGAAGATCATTTTTGTTTATGGGTGCCGCCACCAGTGGCTAAGGCCCAATTTTTCAGCCCCTGTTTTACAGGGGCGTGTAATTACAATTTTTTTAGCAATAATTTGCCATAGGGCTCATTGCTGTGCTCCAAGTACAGTATCTGTGAGGGGTTGGAGTGTTGTGGCACCAGTGCCTAAGGCCCAATTTTTCAGCCCCTGTTTAACAGGGGCGTGTCATTACAATTTTTGAAGCAATACTTTGCAACAGGGCTCATTGCTGTGCTCCAAGTACAGTATCTGTGAGGGGTTGTAGTGTTGTGCCACCAGTGCCTAAGGCCCAATTTTTCAGCCCCTGTTCAACAGGGGCATGCAATTACAATTCTTGATCTAATAATTCACAGCAGGGCCCATTGCTGCACCCACCAAGAGTAACTCTGAGGGCTTACAGTGTTGTGGCAACGCCACCACCACCACGAAAGGCCCAATTTTTCAGCCCCTGTTCAAAAGGGGCATGTAATTACAATTCTTGATCTAATAATTCACAGCAGGGCCCATTGCTGCACCCACCAAGAGTAACTCTGAGGGCTTACAGTGTTGTGGCAACACCACCACCACCACCACCACCACGAAAGGCCCAATTTTTCAGCCCCTGTTCAACAGGGGCATGCAATTACAATTCTTGATCTAATAATTCACAGCAGGGCCCATTGCTGCACCCACCAAGAGTAACTCTGAGGGCTTACAGTGTTGTGGCAACGCCACCACCACCACCACCACGAAAGGCCCAATTTTTCAGCCCCTGTTCAAAAGGGGCATGTAATTACAATTCTTGATCTAATAATTCACAGCAGGGCCCATTCCTGCACCCACCAAGAGTAACTCGGAGGGCTTACAGTGTTGTGGCAACACCACCACCACCACCACCACCACCACCACCACGAAAGGCACAATTTTTCAGCCCCTGTTCAACATTACAATTTTTGAAGCAATACTTTGCAACAGGGCTCATTGCTGTGCTCCAAGTACAGTATCTGTGAGGGGTTGTAGTGTTGTGCCACCAGTGCCTAAGGCCCAATTTTTCAGCCCCTGTTCAAAAGGGGCATGTAATTACAATTCTTGATCTAATAATTCACAGCAGGGCCCATTGCTGCACCCACCAAGAGTAACTGTCAGGGCTTACAGTGTTGTGGCACCAGCACCACCATCAAAGGCCCAATTTTTACTACCACTGTTCAACAAGCGACGGGAAGACCGGCTCCTCCACTAGCGAAAGAGCTAAAAAGAAGTTAGTGGAGGGGCCGGCAGAAGGACAACGGAGAGCCGGACGAGACAACGGGAAGACCGGGCCTCTGTTAGCAAGAGAGCTAAAAAGAAGTTAGCGGAGGCCCGGCGGAAGAAAGGACCGGAGAGCGGGAGACGACACCGGAGACCCTCGAAGTCGGAAGAAGACCCCCGGAAGTCGGAAGAAGACCCCCGGAGCTGTGCAATAAATTACTTTGAAAACCTGTGTAGTGTTTTTTTATTGCAATTTTTTTCCACCAGGTGAATGGGTAGGGATACGATGTACCCCATACTCATTCACATAGGGTGGGGGGGCGGGATCCGGGGACCCCCTTATTGAAGGGGGCTCCCGGATTCCGATAAGCCCCCCGCCCGCAGACCCCGACAACCAACGGCCAGGGTTGTCGGGAAGAGGCCCTGTCATCAACATGGGGGCAGGGTGCTTTGGGGTGGGGGGGCCGCAGGTCGCCCCCCTGCCCCAGAGCACCAAACCCCCCATGTTGAGGGCATGCGGCCTGGTACGGTTCAGGAGGGAGGGGGGGCCGCTCTCTCGTCCCCCCCTCTTCCCCTGCGGCCGGCCAGGTTGTGTGCTCGGATAAAGGTCTGGTTTGGATTTTGGGGGGACCCCCACGCCGTTTTTTCGGCGTAGGGGCGCCCGTTCAAATCCAGACCAGACCCAAGGGCCTGGTATGCCCCTGGAGGGGAACCCGCGCCGGTTTTTTATTTAAAATTTGGCCTGGAGTTCCCCTATAAGAGCAGCACAGCACAAGTCGCATGCCAAAGTCGGACCATGCAAGACTGCGGTACGACTTTGATCCGACTTCAATGATAGTCAATGGGCTGAAGTCGGATCAAAGTCTGACCAAAGTAGTACAGGGAGCATTTTCAAAGTCGGACCGACATGTGTCGGACCAGTTAAGACGGCTCCCATAGGGAAACATTGATTTTCACACGTCATGCGACATGAGCTCCCAATGTCGGAGCGTTTGTCGCCCCAGTGTGAACCAGGCCTGAGACTATCACAGAGCAGGTGCATTTATACAGAGACTTGATTACACACAGGTGGATTCTATTTATCACCATCAGTCATTTAGGACAACATTGGATCATTAAGAGATCCTCGCTGAACTTCTGGAGTGAGTTTGCTGCACTGAAAGTAAAGGGGCCGAATAATTTTGCACGCACCACTTTTCAGTTTTTTATTTGCTAAAAAAGTTTAAAATATCCAATAGATTTCGTTCCACTTCACAATTGTGTCCCACTTGTTGGTGATTCTTCACAAAAAATTAAAATTTTATATCTTTATGTTTGAAGCCTGAAATGTAGCAAAAGGATGAAAAGTTCAAGGGGGCCGAATACTTTCTCAAGGCACTGTATTTGGCACTGGTGAACAGTGAGAAGTGGCACTGCTAGGTGGCAATGATGGGCACTGATAGGCAGCACTGCTATGTGCCACTGATTGGCACCAGTGGTGGGCATTGATAGGTGGCACTGGCAGGGGCTAATAATTGTCACAGATGACGCAGAATTGCCTCTTCCTCTTCGGGCCCCATGTCCCTTGCACATAAGCCGGTGATTGCCTTTTTTTATGCTCACGCTGTCAGCACAAGGAGAAAACAAAAACCATTACCCAGCTTTTGTTTACATCACGTGATCAGCTGTCATTTGCTGACAGCTGATCACATGGTAAAGGGCAGGGATCGGCCCCTTACTCGTATCTGTCATCACCCGAGTCTCTGTGACTCTGTGACCACAGCGCGCGCAAAGGGGAGGACGTTTATTGACGGACTCCCGGCAATTGAGGACCATGCTGTGGCCGTCGATCAGTTATAGCGCTAATCTCAAGTGATTAAAGAGGGTCTAAATGGGCCATTGACATGCATCACAATTCAACTTAGGAATGAGTCTTTGAAAAGTTAAACTAAATAATTTGGCTACTTTATCCTTCCAAATAATTCACTTCCTGTCACATAGCCACACAGGAAGTGAGGGAAAATCCCTAACAATGTCTTTCCTTGGGGACACACAGGTCAGTCTAAATACTTTCCCCATTATGCACATTGCACTCCAGCATATTGCAGGGTACACCACAAATTATTATTAGGTAGTTTGGACTGTGGGGTTTATTTACTAAAGGCAAATCTACTTTGCACTTGCTGTATATCTAAGGGGGACATGCAAGCCAAAAAAAAAAAACATCTTTGCTTTTACATGATTGTAACATCCAATCACCAGTACTTTCCCTCAGATTTTCAGCAGCTACACTTTTACTGCAGAGTGGATTTGTCTTTACTAAACCCCAAACTACCCAATGATTTGGGGTGTACACAACAAAGTGCTAGAGTGCAATTTGCTTCATGGGGACACTAGTTAGATTGATCTGTGTGTTCCCAAGAAAAGCCATTGGTAGGGTTTTACCTTCACTTCCTGTTTAGCTGTGTGACAGGAAGTGAAGCCAATGTTAAGAAAAGGAGACACAAAGGCCAAACTACAAAAAAAAAAAAAAAAAAAAACACGCAGGGGTTCTAACACTTACTTTGTTTCCCTCAAAATGCCCACATTTAGAATTGTATGGCCTTGAGCTATTTTTAAGTGCAGTGCTCTAAATCAGTGCTTCTCAAGTACCCCCAACAGGCCATGTTTGCAGGTTTTCCTTCATCTTGCACATGTGCTTTAAATCACAGTCAATGGTTTTGATTTTTGGACAGCAATTCTCGATAAGATAAATTCACAAAACATGTCCTGTTGGGGGTACTTTAGGACTGAGGCTGAGAACCACAGCAGTAAAAAAGGAAAATTGAATACTTACCGCTCTGTATTTCATTTCCTGGTGACTTTCCATGGCAGCACACAATACAATCCATGCATATACTACCATGAAGGCACCAGGGTAGACAAATCACACCTGTTTTGTTTTGACATGCCAATCAGCTGTCACATTTGTTGCAAAGAAAACACAAAACAAACATCAAAATTTTGCATCTAATTTTATTGTTCAACAAAACAAATGGGAAGGCAAAATAAAAAACATGGTCAATTTGAAACAGTTACAGACTCAACATCTTGAGCAATTTTTGACCAAAAAAATGCAGCAGACAATTAAATCAAAGTGAACAAACAACACACATTAACAACATCAGAATTATTTCAGGGGAACATTTCCCCCACACCAAAAATATACAATCCACATAAGTTAACCAATCACTTGTTTTGCAAAGACAGAACAAATAAAATACATGTGTTACAAACGCGATAAGGACACCAACATGTACATTTTGCCCCCCACACACTTGCCTCTTCTTAAGGCAATCGACCGAATGCTCTGTGAGCTTTATATAACATATGTATATATAACTAATGAGGCAATTGAAAACACATGCACAGTCCATGAAACACCCAGAATGCAAGTTCTCCCAATGTAGAGACTGAAATTCAAAGTGGGCACACCTGTTAAGATGTCCTTCAATTTCTAACCCATAAAAACACTCTCTGAGTGAGCATGCCCAGAAATATCCAGGCGCTGTTCACACACAAAAAGCACGCCAAAAAAAAACTAACTGGCTGGGCATGTGCAGAACAACACCAATGCAGCTAGCAAAAAATAACCCCTGCCCCCTCCCCCCGTCCAAAATTAAGCACATCATCCAGCATGCTACAAAGTTAGAGATGGGACAATCACCCCTCCCCCCCACCAACAAATACTATTGCAGTCTATGGGAACTGACTTGTAAATTTTGCTAGTCCCCACTTGGCTGGCTTATCTTCTAGTTATTGGCCTTAAAATGGGGGCCCAGGTCCCACCCTAAGGGACATATATCAATGTCACCAATTTGGAAAACACCAAAAACAAAACAAGGAGAAGTGCCTTTAAATATGCCAAATTGCTTAAGGGCCATTTCACACCACATGCAGTGCATTGCGTTTTTTATGCATCCAAAATGCATGGAAAGTTGGTTATATGGTTCTAAATGGCAGTGTTTGTTCCAGTGCGTTCCAGTTCCACCAAAAAAGTAGAACATGCTGCATTTTACCTGCACTGGACTGTACTGGAACGCATCAAAACGCATCATAAACGCACTGGAACGCACAGGAACACACCTAAATGCACCAAAAACGCACTGGAACACACTTGTCCTTATCTATGGTTAATAAAAAAGAGGGGTGATAACAAAGCACTGGACTGCATCAAAAACTTACCAAAAATGCACCGGAACGCATGAAAAAAGTGCATGCAGAAAAGCACCTGGAACGCATCCGGATTGTGTGAACTGGCCCTAGTTCACACTATAGAAACGCAGTCTGGGTGCGTTCCAGGTGCTTTTCTGCATGCGCGTTTTTGACACATTCCAGTGCATTTTTGAGGCGTTTTTGATGCAGTCCAGTGTTTTTTTCCGCCTCTTTTCACTTAGGACAAGTGTGTTGCAGTGCGTCTTTGGTGCATTTAGGTGCGTTGCGGTGCATTCCAGTGCATTTTTGGTACATTCCGTTGCGTTTTTGATGTGTTTTACTGGGGTCCAGTACAGTTTTGTACCTAAAAAATGCAGCATGACCAATTATTTTTTGGCTTTCTGAAATGCACTGGAACGGAATGCAGTGGTGTGAACTATGCCATTGGCATTAATGTGATCAACTTTCTTTGCGTTTTTCAGGCATCAAAAAAACGCACTGCACTGCATCCGGTGTGAACTGGCCCTAAATATCATTCCCGGGCGGTGTCTATAGTATGCCTGTAAAGTAGCACATGTTTTCCATGTTTATAACAGTTGGAGAGCAAAATGACATTTCTAAAGTAAAATAATAGTCATTTAAAAGTCCTTGCGGCTGTAATGAATTGCTGGTTCCTGTCAATACAGATAAAAGTCATTGAAAGTCTTTGCTAACCAAAAAAAAAAAATGCATGGGGGTTCCCCCAAATTCCATAACCAGGCCCTTCAGGTCTGGAATGGATATTAAGGGGAACTCCACCCCAAATTTTTTAAAAAAATGGCGTGGAGTCCCCCTAAAAATCCACACCAGACCCTTTATCCGAGCACATAACCTGGCCGGCCGCAGGGGAAGAGGGGGGGACGAGAGAGCATCCCCCTCCCTCCTGAACCG
This sequence comes from Rana muscosa, assembly GCA_029206835.1. Lineage (NCBI taxonomy): Eukaryota > Metazoa > Chordata > Amphibia > Anura > Ranidae > Rana > Rana muscosa. The sequence continues at coordinate 974,443,253 of CM055118.1, read as the reverse complement.
TACCAGGCCACATGCCCTCAACATGGGGAGGATGTCCCCATGTTGATGGGGACAAGGGCCTCATCCCCACAACCCTTGCCCGGTGGTTGTGGGGGGTCTGTGGGCGGGGGGCTTATCGGAATCTGGAAGACCCCTTTAACAAAGGGGACCCCCAGATCCCGGCCCCCCCCTGTGTGAAATGGTAATGGGGTACAAATGTACCCCTACCATTTCACAAGGAAAGTGTCAAAAATGTAAAAAATGACAAGAGCCGGTTTTTGACAATTCCTTTATTAATGTCTTTTCTTTTCTTCCATCTTCTTCCTTCTTCTTCTTCTTCCTTCTTCTTCTTCTTTTCTCCATTCGGGTTTCTTCCTCCATCTTCATCTTCCTCTTCATCTTTATCTTCATCTTCCTTCTTCCTTCGGTGTTCTCGTCCAGCATTTTGCTCCGGCGTCTTCCCTTCTTCTTTCTTCTCTGGCCGCTCCGTTTGAATTGGAGGTTCCCGCTGTGCGACGCTTCAGTTCGCCTCTGGGTCCGCTTACACCCGTGACCCCGCCCCCTCTGATGCACATGGATTTCACTGGACTTTCCCCGTGGTGACAGAGGGGGGCGGAGCCACCGGGTGTAAGCGGACCAAGTGGGGAACTGAGGCGTCGCACAGCGGGAACCTCCAATTCAAACGGAGCGGCCGGAGAAGAAAGAAGAAGGGAAGACGCCGGAGCAAGATGCGGACGAGAAGACCGAAGGAAGAAGGAAGATGAAGATGGAGGAAGAAACCCGAATGGAGAAAAGAAGAAGATGGAAGAAGAAGATGGAAGAAGAAGGAAGAAGATGGAAGAAAGGAGAAGACATTAATAAAGGAATTCTCAAAAACCGGCTCTTGTCATTTTTTACATTTTTGACACTTTCCTTGTGAAATGGTAGGGGTACATTTGTACCCCTTACCAATTCACATAGGGGGGGGCGGGATCTGGGGGTCCCCTTTGTTAAAGGGGTCTTCCAGATTCCGATAAGCCCCCCGCCCGCAGACCCCCACAACCACCGGGCAAGGGTTGTGGGGATGAGGCCCTTGTCCCCATCAACATGGGGACATCCTCCCCATGTTGAGGGCATGTGGCCTGGTACGGTTCAGGAGGGAGGGGGGCCGCTCACTCGTCCCCCCCTCTTCCCCTGCGGCCGGCCAGGTTACGTGCTCGGATAAGGGTCTGGTGTGGATTTTTGGGGGGACTCCACGCCATTTTTTTAGAAAATTTGGGGTGGAGTTCCCCTTAAAAACCATACCAGATCTGAAGGGCCTGGTTTGGATATTTGGGGGAACCCCACATCATTTTTTTTTTTAATTTGCGGCGGGGTTCCCCTTAATATCCATTCCAGACCTGAAGGGCCTGGTTATGGAATTTGGGGGGACCCCCACGCTTTTTTTTTTGGTTAGCAAAGACTTTCAAATACTTTTCTCTCTATATTGCCGGGAGCCGACAATTCATTACAGCCGCGGCTGCTTTTAAATGTTTTTTTTTTCCTTTAGAAATGACATTTTGCAGGCGCAATGGGAAGTTCAGGGCTGCGCCTGTTCAACTTATGCAAATTGACTTAGGTGACTTGACATTTACTAAGATTTTGCCGGCGCAGTGTCCCGGTGCATTTAAACCATTGAAATTCCCGCGCTGAGCTCAAAAAAAACCTCCCGCAGCTCGAATCGGAATTGCCGGCGCAGCGGGCTGGTTTTGAAAAAGTTACTTTCTCACTCTATTTTGGCCATGTTTGTTATTTGGGCATGTGTCACTACACTTCCTCACATCACCCCACGTCACCCCCAATATATTCTCACTTCCAACTTCTTTATATTTAGTGTTTTACATGCCGTGCGCCAGGTCCATAGTAGCGCACTGAGCGCCTCCTCCCGGGCGCAGACAACACTATAGTAAATGGGAAATAGGGCTGCGCTACAGGCGCTAATGTTTTGTAAATACCAAAACAGCCATTGCGCACGCAGATGCGCCAATACTCATGGCGCAAACGTTTGGTAAATCAGCCCCGTGTTCTCTGAACGTCGTCTTTCTTTCTCCTGAGTGGTAATAGATCTTTTAATAGCATCCACCTGCATAGGTTCAGGAGTGTCAGAATCAGGAAAAACTCTTGGACCCTTAAGAGGATACTGAGTAGTAGAAAAACGCATGCCACCATTACTGCCTAGGATTCCCAGTCTCTCCTTTCTCCTTTCAGTAAGTCTCTGATCAATTCGAATACATAATTTAATAAAAGCCTCAAGGTCATCAGGACTTTCTACTCTGGCAAGCTCATCTTTTACTTGCTCCGAGAGTCCTTGACGGAACTGACTTTTTTGTGCTGCTGGATTCCAATTGGTATCTGAGATCCAACGTCGGAATTCAGTTGTGTACTCTGCAACAGAGCGTCTACCCTGCCGTAAATTGTGCAATTTTGCCTCAGTAGTAGCGCAGCGGTTAGGATCATCAAAAACTTGATTCATCGCAGCCACAAAAGAATCTAAATCATCCAGGACGACATCATCTTTCTCCACATAAGGGGAGGCCCAGGCTAAAGCTTCCTCAGTCAGGAGGTTGATAATAAACAGCACCTTTTTCCTGTCAGAAGTAAATGCAGCAGGTTGCATCTGAAAGTATATACGACATTGATTAAGGAACCCTCTATAATGGCGGCGGTCTCCATTAAACTTAAGTGGTAGGGGCATTCGTGCATTAGTATCTACGGCAGCGGTATCTCGGGCACGAAAATCCCGCAATTGTTTATTCAGATCAAGGATTTCCTCTTGTAGTGCTTTCACTTCAATCTGTAACTCAGAAAAATTTTCCTGGTAGTTAACACCAAATGTCTGCAACTCAGCGATTTGCACCCTGAGAGGAGCTACAGCAGCTGCTACAACGGCCTCCATGTTTTGGGCCAGAATATTCTGTCACGGTCTGGAGTCAGGCTCAGAGGCCAGTAGCTATAGCAGCAGAGCAGGTATTCAAACAGGTCACCCTGGCTGATGACACAGGTTCACCTGAGGTGCGGGGTCTAAGCACTGACCGGTATTCACCAGGGCTCCTAAAGGTGGAGATGGGCTTCGCTGCGTGTCAGTGCCAGGTCGCGGTCCTCAGATTAGCCCCAATATTCTGGCAACCAGGAAGTGCAGGGACATGGCTTAAATCAGGAAGTTCCTGGGAGGAGCAAAGGGTTCAAGGTTCAAGGCAAACCAGATTCAAGACAAGAAAGATCATTCAAGGAATTGTCTAATGAACTATCAAGGGAGCTGTCCAGCATTCCAGGTGGTTCAGCAAGTAGAGTCACCACCAGACACACCAGAGGTCCCAGGTTCAAGCCCAGGTCCTAACAGGCGCGAACTGTCACTTCAAGCACGTGTGTTCAGGGTGCGGGGGTAGCCATGCCTTGTCGAAGTGTTTCAAGCGAGGAAAGAGCTGTTCCGGAGAGCCTGCGGGTAAGGGGAACGACTCCAGTACGGGTGGAAAGATGCTTCCCTTTCTCAATAGATATTCCGATAGATGTGCCACTAGGTTGCTGGAGAAGGGCTTTGCTAGTGGTTTTAGGATCCCCTATTCGCTCTTTGCCATTCCCCTGGAGGCTAGGAACTTACGGTCCGCCTTGCGGCAGTCCTTGGTGGTTTTGGAGAAGCTGTCAAAGGAGGTGCAGTTAGGGCGTATGGCTGGGCCTTTTGCGAAGGTTCCGCTACTGGACTTAGGGGTTTCTCCCTTGGGGGTGGTGCCCAAGAAGGAGCCGCACAAGTTTTGTTTGATCCACCACCTTTCCTTTCCGAAGGGTGGATCAGTTAATGACGCTATTGCCCCGGAGGACTGCATGGTGTCATACACTTCCTTTGATGCAGCGGTGGCGTGGGTTCGCAGATGTGGGCGGGGAGCGCTCATGGCAAAGGCTGATGTTGAATCGGCTTTCCGGTTGCTCCCGGTTCATCTGGACAGTTTTAGATTGTTGGGATGCACGTGGGATGGGGCATACTATGTGGATCGTTGTTTGCCCATGGGTTGCTCCATTTCTTGCGCATTATTCAAGACTTTCAGCTCCTTCTTGGAGTGGGCGGTCCGAGGCGCGTCGGGGCTCAGTTCGATCATCCATTACCTGGATGATTTCGTGTGGGTCCTCTGGAGTCAAACGTTTGCTCCGTCCCCTTGGGGACGTTGCAATACGTGGCTGACCGTTTTGGGGTCCCTCTGGCACCCGAGAAGACGGAGGGCCCCACGTCGTCCATTGTCTTCTTGGACATCGTTTTGGACTCATTGATGATGGCATGCCGACTTCCAGAGGACAAGTTGGAGGCCTTGAAGGCGGAAGTGCAGGGGATTATTGGTCTGCGGAAGATCAAGCTGCGCAAGATGCAGTCGCTGTTAGGTAAGTTGAATTTCGCCTCTAGGATATTTCCCATGGGCAGGGTTTTTAGCCGCAGGCTGTCTGCTGCGACAGCTGGGGTGCGGGCTCTAACTCATTTCGTGAGTCTGAATGGTGAGCACAGGGAGGATTTGAGAGTGTGGTATGAGTTCTTGGAGTCTTTCAACGGGCGGGCGTTGGAATTATTTACAGACGTGGCTGGCTCCACTGGGTATGGGGCTTTCTGTCTGGGAAAATGGAGCGCTGCTCCTTGGCCTAAGGAGTGGGAGGAGGCGGGGTTCTTGAAGAACTTAGTACTCCTGGAGCTTTTCCCGATTGTGGTGGCGCTTGAACTGTGGGGCGATTCCTTCCGTAATTTGAAGGTTCGTTTCAACTGTGACAACATGGGCGTAGTACAGGTGGTGAATCGCGTTTCGGCTGCATCGCAGCCCGTGGTGCGGTTGCTGTGTATGTTGGTCCTGTGTTGCCTACACTTGAATGTATTCATTTATGCGGTGCACCTTCCAGGGGTTGATAACACTTTGGCTGATGCTTTGTCTCGTTTTCAGTGGGACAGGTTCCGGGAGTTGGCATCTGCAGCGGAGCAACAGGGAGTCACCTGTCCCGACTGGATGTGGAGCATTGCTTTGACAGCGCGGCACAGTGGATTCAACAGTCGGTGAGTGAGGCTACATGGAATGCCTACTCTAAGGTATGGCGGGAGTGGCTGGCATTTGTACAGGGGCTGGGGATTCCCCCGGCTGGGCATTACCGTTCTTTATTTTCTCACCTTGAAGATGGAGCAGGGGGTTTCCGCATCTGCAGTGGATTGGACACTGCCGGGTTTGGCCTTCCTTTTTAAGTGGCACGGTTGCAGAGACTATACTAAAGAGTTTTGGGTAAAACAGGCAGTGAAGGGGTACAGGAGGGGTCGGAAGACTAAGGATAGTCGTTAGCCTGTTTCGTTTGCGATGTTGCAGAACTTGTTTCAGCATTTACATTCCGTGTGAAGTTCGACATACGAGTGTTACTTATTCCGGGCAGCGTTTGCGCTTGCCTTTTTCAGTGCGTTGAGGGTTGTGGAGCTGGTCAGTTCTTCCAAGCAGGCTCAAGGGGGCTGATGTACGGCCCAATGGGAGACAGTTGAGTATCCCCCTCCGAGAAGCTCAGGTCCGTTGGATCGGGGTGCCGGGCATGGTATGGAGCAGGGTCATTCCAGAGGTGCATACGTTTGCACACCTGGATAGAGCACCGGATGTTTTGGTGCTGCATGCGGGAGGTAATGACATGGGGGCCAGGTCTATACATCAGTTAATACGGGATGTTAAGTATGACTTATTGCGGTGGCGCACTTCATTTCCAGGGATGCTGATTGTTTGGTCAGACATGGTGGGCAGGAGAGCTTGGCGTTGGGCTTGGTCGGTGGAGAAGGCTAACAAGGCTCAGGTCAAGGTTAACAAGGAGGTGGGAAGATTTTTCATCCGGAATGGTGGCCTAGTGGTGCGTCACAGGGAGCTGGAAGTGGACACCTGGCGGTATCTCAGGGGTGATGGGGTTCACCTCAGTGCTGTTGGCATTGATCTTTGGGCCCTGGGGCTGCAGGAGGGAATCCAGTGGGCCCTGAGGGTTTGGAGGTGCACGCAAGGGTAAGGCTTTACCCCTTGCTTGCGGTGGCGGTGTTTGGTCTCTGGAAGAGGAGAAAAAAGTGGACGTTTTTGTAAAATGGTGGTACCCATAGGTGGTATGGGGTTATCAAGTACCTTTCGGCTAACAAGGGTTAACCAGGAAGGGGTAAAATGGTAGGGCACTGCAGACATGTGTACTGCCTCTGAGTCGGTGTCTTGTGACTGAGGCCTAAGGTAAATAGTTTGTCCCGGTGTCCAATTTGTGAGTTGTGGTCTCCAAGACCACCAGGATATTGGAAAATTTGTATAATGTTATTTAAATGGTTATTTAATTTTAAATATATAAAATTGTTACATAAATAGGCCGCAAGGCCAATTTTACTCCACAACTTTGTCAGTCATTATTGGGTAAGAGGGGTATGTGGGGGAGGTCATGTAGATCAGGTGGGTCATTACTGAGTATCGGTCCTTAACATGTCATGTATGGTAAACTCATGTCTGCGGAGCTGGAAATGTATAATTCAATTAAATTGTCAGAAATATAGAGCACACATATGGAGATATATAGGTGGTACATTAATGAATTATATGAGTGCTGTTGCCAAAGTCTTTGCACATATAAGAAGCTTTTAATTGGCATTAAAAAAGGCTTGTTTTATATATATATTATATCGAATTGTCGATCGGACCATAGCCGAATGACGGCTACAGCGCTGTCGGCTAATTCTGGGAGGGCATACAATGACATCCTCCCAGTCTCACGCGACCCGGTGCATCACGGATCGCAGTAAAGGGCCAATCACAGTGGCCCTTTACCACGTGATCGCTCTGTCCAATGAATCATTCATGCCCATATGTGCCTCATTCATGCCTTATCTGTGCCTCAATTATGCCCATCTGTGCCTCAGTTATGCCCATCTGGGCCTCATACATGCCTCATCCATGCCTCATTCATGCTCATCTGTGCTTCACTCATGCCACATCAGTGCTTATCCGTGCCTTATCCATGCAACATCAATGCTCATCTGTGCCACATCTAGCCTCATCCCTGCTTCATCTGTGCTCATCCATGCCACATCAGTGCTCATCCGTGCCTCATCTATGCCACATCCATGCCTCATCTGTGCCACATCAATGCCTTGCCTCATTCGTGCCACATCTGGCCTCATCCATGGTCATCAATGCCACATCAGTGCTCATCCGTGCCACATCAGGGCTACTACAGTGCTTATCAGTGCCCTACAGTGCCTCACACAAGTGTAATAAGTAGTCAGGAAATTCAATTTGTAATTTTATGTCTCTAGAGCACCTGACATTGCCCCCTGAATATTGGGCCTCTGTATGTGGCCAGGCTGTGTAAAAGTCCCACACATGTGGTATTGCCATACTCAAGAGGGGTAGCAGAATGTATTTTGGGATGTAATTTTTGCTATGTATATGTTATGTGTTTGAAATATCTTATAAATGGACAACTTTGTGTAAACAAAATGTGGTTTTATTTTCTTTCCACATTTTCCAAAAACGTGTGGAAAAAAATGACATGTTCGAAAGATTTATAATTCCTCATAGAGTATACATTGGGGTGTTTTCTTTCCAAAATGGGGTCATTTTGTGGGCATTTTTATTGTCCTGGTGCTCCAGGGCCTTCAAAAGTGTGAAGGGTTGTCAGCAAATTATAGGTGTTATATATGCTCCTAGAATGCCTGGAGGTGCTACTTGCATGTTCGGCCTCTGTATGTGGCCAAGCTGTGTAAAAGTCCCACACATGTGGTAATGCCACACTCAGGAGGAGTAGCAGAATGTGTTTTGGGGTATAGTTGCAAGTATTCCTATACAGTGTGTGAGAAATAACTTGGTAATAATAGGATTTTTATAACAGCTTACCTGTAAAATCCTTTTCTTGGAGTACATCACGGGACACAGAGCGACATAGTCATTACTAATGGGTTATATAGTTACCGTCAGGTGCTGGCACTGGCAACTTCCAAAACCGGAAGTACCCTCCCCTATATAAGCCCCTCCCATCCGGGAGCACCTCAGTTTTGTAGCAAAGCAATAAGTGTCCCCAAAGAGGGGTGGGAGCTCTGTGTCCCGTGATGTACTCCAAGAAAAGGATTTTACAGGTAAGCTGTTATAAAAATCCTATTTTCTTTTTCGTACATCACGGGACACAGAGCGACATAGTCATTACTAATGGGATGTCCTAAAGCAATGCCAAATGAGGGGGGGGATACACCATATATAAGCTGAGCGCTATCAGACATGAGGATCTTTTGCGGCCTGCAACACACTGCGCCCAAAGGCGACATCCTCCTGACTTCTAACGTCCACCTGGTAGAACCTAGTAAACGTGTGTACCGAAGACCATGTTGCGGCCTTACAGATTTGAGCCAGGGAGGCCTGGTGATGCACTGCCCATGAAGTTCCAACTGCTCTCGTGGAGTGCGCCCTAACTTTGAACGGAGGCGGTCTACTTCTCAAGCTATAGGCTTGTATTATGACCTGTCGAATCCACTTGGCTAAAGTAGATTTTGACGCTGCCTGACCCTTTCTGGGGCCTTCCGGCAGAATAAACAAAGTATCCGTTCTGCGAATCTGAGCAGTGGCTTTTAGATAAGGTTTAACTGCTCCTACTACATCCAAAGAATGCAATAACTTTTCCTCTACCGAAGTAGGCTTGGGGAAAAAAGAAGGAAGAACCACATCTTGGTTCAAATGAAAACTCGATACCACCTTAGGAAGAAAGGCTGGATGAGGACGTAACACTACTCTGTCCTTATGGATAACCAGATATGGCTCCTTACAGGACATAGCTGCTAATTCCGATACTCTTTTAGCCGAACAAATGGCTACTAGAAAAATCAATTTCCTGGTGAGAAGAACCAGGGAAATATGCTGTAATGGTTCAAATGGTTGTTTCTGTAGAACCGACAGAACCAAGTTTAGATCCCATGGACATATGGGAATATTAACCGGAGGACTAATACGCATCACTCCTTGTATAAAGGCTTTGACTAATGAATGCGAAGCCAAGGGCCTTTGAAAAAATATTGACAAGGCCGAAATCTGACCCTTGATAGTACTCAAGGCAAGCTTCCTATCTACAGCCCACTGTAGGAAGTCCAGAAACCTACCTATTACGTACTTATGTGGATGCCATTTCTTGGCCTCACACCACGCGATGTACGCCTTCCAGATTCTATAGTAGATCTGCCTGGATACCGGCTTCCTGGCATTGATCATGGTAGATACCACAGCATTAGAGAGCCCTCTCTTTTTTAGAATGTGGGCTTCAATAGCCAGGCCGTCAAACCTAGGGCTGGTAAGGAAGGGTGGTATATCGGTCCTTGCGAAAGCCGGACGACGTGGGAGAGTCCAAGGACTCCCCACTGAAATTTTACAATCTCCGCGTACCACGCTCTTCGGGGCCACGCTGGAGCCACCGGAATCACTGGTTTCTTTTCTACCCTGATTCTGCGGAGTAATCGAGGTAACCATTGTGGCGGTGTGAATGCATATATCAGCTTGAACTGATCCCCAGGGAACACTAGGGCATCCGAGCCGCAAGCTAGGGGATCCCTTGTCCGAGAGACAAACCTATCCCCCTTTGCGTTGAATCTGGATGCTAGAAGATCTACATCCGATGTTCCCCACCGCTGACATATTGTCCAGAAAACCTCGGGGTGAAGGGACCCTTCCTCTGGGCCTAATTGCTGGCGACTTAGAAAGTCCGCCTTCCAATTCTCCACTCCTGGAATGAATACCGCAGATATGGCTGGGACATATTTTTCCTGCCCATTTCAGGATGTAATTTACTTCCCTCTGGGCTGCACGACTCCTGGTGCCCCCCTGATGATTGAATTCTGACAGGGGACCCTTGGAGTTTGGATGTCCATGCTACTAGGGCATACCGGGCTGCTCGTATCTCTAAGAGATTGATGGGCAGGGCCTTTTCTGCATCCGACCATCTGCCCTGGAGAGACTATTGCTCCAGTACTGCTCCCCAGCCTATAAGGCTGGCATCTGTAGTGACCACCTTCCAAGAAATCGGACTGAAGGATTTCCTTTTTTCCAGATTCTGGGGAACCCACCACCAACGGAGGCTCTTGCGAACGGAAGGGGACAAGGACATTGTAAGTCTAGGGCCTGAACTTTTTTGTTCCAGGCTGACAGTATGGCCCCTTGCAAATTCCTTGAATGGAATTGACCGTAGGGTACTGCTTCGAATGATGCCACCATTTTTCCCAGCAGCCTCATATACAGGCGTATGGACGGCTGTCTTTTTTGTACCCACTAAGTGGATCAAATCTTTCAAAGACAACACCTTTCCTCGAGGCAAGAATATTTTTCTCTGGCCTGAATCCAACCTTAGCCCCAAGTATTCCAGACTTTTGACTGGTTTTTAGGGCTGACTTGTCTCGGTTGATAATCCAACCGTGAGATTCCAGATACTTGATCGTCTTGTGAACGACCACGTCTAGTTTTTTCACTGAGTGGTCTATCAGCAACAAGTCATCCAGATATGCCATTATCATTACACCTTGTGTTCTTAGATTGGCCAATAAAGGGCCAGAATTTTTGTAAACACTCGTGGTGCTGTGGCCAAACCGAAGGGTAAGGCTCTGAACTGAAAATGGCGCCCTTCTACTGCAAAGCGTAGAAATTTTTGGTGGACTGGAAAGATGGGAATGTGCAAATAAGCATCTTTGATGTCGATCGTGGCTAACCAATCCTCCCCTTGTAGGGCAGTGGCCACCGATCGGATCGACTCCATCGGAAAGTCCTGATATACAGGAATTTGTATAGCCCTTTTTGAATTAATATGGGCCTCCCGTCCGCGTTTGCTTCGGGACTGTAAAGAGGTTTGAGTAAAACCCGAACCCTCATTCTTCCAGGGGAACTTCCATAATTACTCCTTGGAGCAATAGTTGTTCTAGTGCCAACAGGAGGGACTCTCTCTTCCGGGGATCCCTTGGCACGTTTGACCTTAAAAATGGGAAGGAGGAGAGTCTTTTAACTCCAAACTGTATCCCAAACCTACTGCGGAGAGCACCTATCTGTCTTGATCGTGTCCCGCCAGGTCTCCTTGCGAACAACTGGAGTCCTCCCCCCACCCGACTGAGTGGGGGCTTCAATGAATTTAACTTTGGGGGAGGTTTTGTACCTCCCCTGACCCAGGGTTTCTCATTACCCTGCTACTGTCCCTGTTTTTTACCCCCGGGATTTGACCGAGGAGGCCGTCGGAACTGTTACACAGCCGATGCCCCAGGGACTGGAGAAGCAGGCCCCTTAAAGAGGGACCTCTAACTCTGCTTTTAACCGGCAAGAGCGTATTTTTACCGCTGGAAATTTTCTGGATATATTTGTCCAGGTTTTCCCTGAATAAGCATTCACCATGAAATGGGACGCTAACCAGCCATTCTTTACAGGGAGCTTCAGCAGACCAGTTTCTGAGCCATAGGAGCCTACGCATATGTCTATAGACAGCGTAAGGCGGGAGGCCTGATGGACTGAATCCTCTATGGCGTCAACCGCAAAGCCTAAGGCTCTAGGTAGATCAGCTAGGGCAAAGCCTGCTGATCTGTCAAGTCCCTCAAGACCTGTTTCAACTGATCCTTCACTGCTTAGCAGACCCCAATAGCTGCTACTGCTGGTTGTATCACCAAGCAGATTTTCATAAGGACTCCAATCTTTTATCTATTGGGTTCTTGAACATTTGGACATTATCCACTGGACATGTCAGTGATTTATACATACAAGAGATGGCTGCGTCCACTGTAGGGACCTTCCATTTTTTTTTTTTTTGATGAACTTATCCTCCATGGGATAGACCACCGGAAATCTCTTGGGGGAATAAATATTTTCTCAGGACGTTCCCAATCCTGGTAAATGAGCCCTTTCAGTAAAGGGTGAAGTGGAAAAGAACAAACAGTCTGGGGGCTTCTAGCGACCCCAACGAGGATACAGTAGTGGTTGATGGTTCCGCAAGGTGCATTTTTAAATGCTGATCGGACCATGTTAGTCAGAGACTGAACCCATAATCTTTCAGCTTGAGATGCTGAGAAAAGGTTCCCCCACTGTTGATTCCTCTATAACAGAATCAACCTTATCCTGATCCCCTTCAGGCAGGTCGATCCCTGTATGGGACTGTTGCTCTGCTAACAGGCACTCTGAAGGAGGAGACGGAGATCGGGCGTGCTTTCCCTGACAGGGAGGCAGCGATAAATTTTGACAATCTCTCTCTAATCCTCCCAGAGCTGAGGAAAAAACCTCCTCTGTTACATACACAGGAGCAGGTGAACTGAGGACAGCCACAGTACCAAGTACCCCTGCGGGGTCTCTACGGTCACTTACCTCTGAACTTCAGGGGAGACTGGTGCAGCAAGAGTATGCCCAAGATCCTCAGAGCCCGATGAGACCCCCTTCGCTTCCTGGAAGATTCAGTTCCGGAGCTACTGGACGGCATATTCCTAAGCCTAAAGCTGAGGTATTCCAGCCGTAATACACCACTTTTACTGAGAATAGTCTAGCACAATTGCTGCTATATCACAGTTGGTGTCTACTAATGTGCCCTTCTAGGGGATGCCTGTATCAACCGCTTGCTGTATGCCTTTAAATGTTGCCAGCTCTGTCTCTGTACTTCATAGCCAGCTTACTGCAATAATGTGGCTTTTTAAAAACCTGCTGGGACGCCCGCACATGCGCAGAAGCGCTGCGGCGCGCACAGAGCGTCATCCCCCAGGCCCCGCCCCTTTTTCCGGCCACCTCTATATATAGAGGCGCGTGCACGCGCACGCGCGCGGCCACGTGCGCCTCGCCGCTAATTTTCAAACATGGAAACCAGGGACAGGAGCCAGGGCCCCCTTTGCCGCAGGCCGGGGGATAGACGAACACTGCAACATGGCAGAGGAAACAGTTTCCTATAGGAGAACTCACCAGCTGCCTGGACTTTGCTCTCTGAGAAGAAACTAGTCCATATGACAAGAAAAACATTCCACAGCGGCCTCTAGTGGACAAACACAGGTACCGCAGTTTAATATACTAAACATATATAAAAAAACATTCCTTTTTTTTTTTTTTTTTTTTTCTTGACCACCATTAAAAATTATTACATTTTTTTAGTAGTTACAGGCATGCACAGATATTAGCGGGAATACCGTTAGGTAACAGACAGAAAGACAAATTAGGCTTGGGGGTCCCCCAATAGAACCAAGTTCCTGGGGGCCCCCACTTACCTGTTCCCCGCCGCAGGACTTTGTTTGGTCCACAAAAGCCCAAACTTCACCTATCACGGCAGGCATTGTAATCAAACCTTCAGGGACCGGGTTCCCAAGGATTCCACTCCCCTGGACCTGTATAGCACCCTGCACAGAAAACATCTTGGTCGTGGGTATGACCAGAGCTCTGGATCCCAGGGTCCAGCTCTCCTAAGAGAAGCATTACAGGCAGAACCTTGCTCTTCTCTGCAAGGCCCGGGTACCGACCGTTTAGCTATGAAGCTTTTTTGGTCGGATCCGGAATAGCTTACTGAGGCCCAAAAGAACCTGTACGCAAGCTCAGTGAAAAACACATGTTTCTTCTTGGCCAACACCTTAGACACTGGCAAAAAACTGAGGTGCTCCCGGATGGGAGGGGCTTATATAGGGGAGGGTACTTCCGGTTTTGGAAGTTGCCAGTGCCAGCACCTGACGGTAACTATATAACCCATTAGTAATGACTATGTCGCTCTGTGTCCCGTGATGTACGAAAAAGAAACAAAATGTGGTTTTATTTTCTTTCCACATTTTCCAAAAACGTGTGGAAAAAAATGACATGTTCGAAAGATTTATAATTCCTCATAGAGTATACATTGGGGTGTTTTCTTTCCAAAATGGGGTCATTTTGTGGGCATTTTTATTGTCCTGGTGCTCCAGGGCCTTCAAAAGTGTGAAGGGTTGTCAGCAAATTATAGGTGTTATATATGCTCCTAGAATGCCTGGAGGTGCTACTTGCATGTTCGGCCTCTGTATGTGGCCAAGCTGTGTAAAAGTCCCACACATGTGGTAATGCCACACTCAGGAGGAGTAGCAGAATGTGTTTTGGGGTATAGTTGCAAGTATTCCTATACAGTGTGTGAGAAATAACTTGGTAATATGCCAATTTTGTGAAAAAAACAAATCTTCATTTTGCAAAGAATTGCGGGAAAAAAGTACAACTTCAAAAAACTCACCATGCCTCTTACTAAATACCTTGGAATGTCTTCTTTCCAAAAAGGGGTCATTTGGGGGGTGTTAGCTTGGTCCAAACAAACTATTTAAACTTCACTACAATCTGTAGATCAGCATTATTCTCACAGCACCTCAAAAATCCCAGGACATTTAGCACACTTTTGAGACAATCGGACATATCCAAAAAAATTAAAAAGTTCATTCATAATGGCAGCTTTGTAAGTTGATAAGATTGTAAGGTTATACAGGGCCAGTACAAACATTTTGTTCTGTAAAGAATGTTGCTATTACTTAATTAAATAATTGTTCCCTTTCTCATTTAGGAAATGATGGATATAATTAAAGCCATATATGACATGATGGGGAAATATACATACCCTGCTCTCAAGGATGATGCCCCTAAGCAGCACCTGGACCTATTTTTTCAGGTTAGTTTGCATTACTTTAAAAACAATATTTTAAAATTACTGTATAACTTGTGGAAAGAGATTTCAGATAAGAGCAGTTTTGATGTTTGAATGCTTGTGTTCTTGTACAAAACCAACTTTAGGGTCTTCGCTCCAGCATATGTCCCCAATTTGGTGTGTTCCTCTGAGGATGCAGGTCAGGATAGGATTCCATGTAATCCATAGACATGTGCATTCGTTTTCGTCCGAATGCATTTTCGTCCGAATTTCAGGTACCGTATATACTCGAGTATAAGCCAAGTTTTTCAGCACATTTTTTTGTGCTGAAAATGCCCCCTCGGCTTATACTTGAGTCACCTTTTTGTGCCTGATCTCCCGGACTTTGGGGACCAAACTTGGCACACATGTATCCACACTTTTCCTGTACAGGTGTGCAAAGTTTGTTGTCCAGGGGTCCAGCGGCTGGGGAGCACCGATTTTTCAAAGCCGGGCTCCCCTTCCATAGACTCCCATGTTAATTGGTCATTTCTCCATTGACTTTGGGGACCCGGTACCGGCCGGTCATAGGTCTCCTGGACCCGACACTTAGCACACATGTAGCCCCAAAATTTTGTCTGGGGGACCTACGGCCAGGGAGCACAGATTTTTCAAACCCGGGCATCCCTTCCATAGACTCCCATGTTAAACGTCAGTCTAGTCATGGGCACAGTGAGGCATGGTCATAGTGAGGCATGGACACAGTGAGGCATGCACATGGACACAGTGAGGCAAAGTGAGGCACAGTGAGGCATGCAGATGGACACCCTAGGCTTATACTCGAGTCAATAAGTTTTCCCAGTTTTTTGTGGTAAAATTAGGTGCCTCGGCTTATATTCGGGTCGGCTTATACTCAAGTATATACGGTATTTTCGCTATCGTTTTAACAAACGATAACGAAAGCGCAGAATCCGAAAACCGAAAGATCCGACATAAACAAATGAGAGAAAAGATTCAACATTATAGAGACATGAAGATTAGACGAAGTAGCTAAAAACATACGATCGCAGCGAGCAGACATTTATGGTGAAATGCTCCGCCCATAGGCTATAGAAGAATTCAAATGTTGGTTGACTAGTAATAATAATTAATAAATATAATTATTACTAGTCATACAACATTAGAATTCTACTATAGCTTGTAGGCGGAACATTAGACCGGAAATGTACGATTGCGGCGTCGTACAGTTTCGCTGCTCCGTCAAATCTTCTTAGAACATTCGACAGACACCCCAAGCCTTCAATGACAGATTCAATCTTAATTCATTTTGATTTTTGGACGAATGCATTTTTTAACGAAAAATGAAATAAATAAAAACGAATTTCGGGAGTAACTAAATAAATAAATTTTTCGGACGAAAACGAAATTCCGAAACAAAATATTTCAGTGTGTACATGTCTAGTAATCCACAGAACAAATAAAGACAAATCTCAGCCACCGCACACCATACAAGACCAACCTGTAATAAGTGGGCTGGGTGGTATGTATGGGCTTGTTTGGTGTGTATAGTGTTGTATGGTGTGCGGCGGCTGAGATTCTTCTCTATTTGTTGTGTGTTCTTATCCTGTTATAATTTCATGAAGCAAGGTGTGGCAGAAAACATTGCCATGGTTAAAGTGGTAATAAATCCAAAAAGCAAACATGTATTATATTGCAGCATACTTATTCTTAGATGTTATGGCTGCATTTGTTTTCTATTTTAGGCTTTCTTTTCTTTTTTTTCCTTTGGTGATCCTGCCAGTAAGTCTATTATTTTCCTACTGCGCAAGTTCTGCAAATTTAGCAGTTAGAATGTTGAATCAAACTTTTGCTACTGACAGGGGTGCTTACAATAATCAACTTTCATTTATTCATGTAAATGTTCATGTCTGGCCAGCTCAGTAGATTGTTTGTAGAAAGGCCCGGATTCTTTCCAAGACACACATAATATAACTGGATAATAATATTTATAGGTAAAGTTGATCCAGGGAATATTTGATTGCCTCTTGGGGTTAAGGAAGGATTTTTTTTTCGGTGTTGGAGCAAATTAGATCATGCTTTATTGTTTATTTTTGCCTTCCTCTGGATCAACTGTGGATATATATATATATATATATATATATATATATATATATATATATGTAGCGGGTATATGCTTTTCTATCATGTTTAAAACTGGCAGAGACACCAGTGATGTATAGTTTCCTGCGGCCCAGCAGGTGGCGCTGTCCCTGTGGGCTGGGGTTGAACCATCACTGCAGTGCCGTACCCTTTGTGGCCTCTCGCAGCACCTGTACGGCGGGGCGGGGAACCCGCTGTGCTTGCTGGGAGAGGGTATAAAGGGGGCGGACATCTTTGTCACGGGGTTGAGTCCCAGGCACCTTTAGCCTGAGGGCTGCTGTCCGTGGTCGGTGTCCAGGCGGCCTAAGCCTGGACACCAGGAGTTCGGGAGCCACCCCAGACACCTTTAGTCTGGGGTGAGGTACTTTGTTCCAGGCCTGGGGCCCAGCTACTTCCACTGGGTTCCGCCCGGGAGGGATCGTCCTAAGGTGCCTGACGGACTGGGTACCTGAATCTAAGACGCAATGGACCGCGCAGGTGACCTTCCCGTAGATCTGGTGCAGCAGATTGCCAGTGCCGGGACAGGGCCTCCGGAGACCGTCTGGAGGGATGCCTTCACCAAATAGGGGGCTTATTCACACGGAAGGTGGTTCATGTGCTGAGGTCTGTGCTGAGACATTTCGCAAAGGTCGCATCTAAAGACCATTACTTTCAGGCCTGTGGCAGAGGCTGTAACAGTTCATCCGGTAGGTGGCAGCTACCAATTCACGGTCGGTGGCAGAGACCGTGCGCCAAGCCTATTCGCACGCTAAAAGGAATAGGAGAGTTCATTGTGCCTGGGCCTACTCGTATCCACACCCCCTGTCTGTCTGTTGAGGGAGTCCAACTGATTGTGTTTCATCCTGACATTGAAAAAATAAAGGAGTGTTGGACTTTTATTGGTGTGAGGCTCATTTACTGGCAGACACTGTTCCACAGAAGAAGCGGAGGCTCCAAACACCGAACACCGACCCGAAGGTAAAGAAACTTTGTTCACACCACACAAACATCTGCGGTGAAATCTTGGCGTAGTGACCCCGCACTCTCTCCTCCAAGGTACCCCTAGACTGCAGCCAAAAATAACCGATAAGCAAGAGAGTGAGAGTGGAGGGCGCTACATATATATATATATATATATATATATATATATATATATATATATATACAGGTCCTTCTCAAAAAATTAGCATATTGTGATAAAGTTCATTATTTTCTGTAATGTACTGATAAACATTAGACTTTCATATATTTTAGATTCATTACACACAACTGAAGTAGTTCAAGCCTTTTCTTGTTTTAATATTGATGATTTTGGCATACAGCTCATGAAAACCCAAAATTCCTATCTCAAAAAATTAGCATATCATGAAAAGGTTCTCTAAACGAGCTATTAACCTAATCATCTGAATCAACTAATTAACTCTAAACACCTGCAAAAGATTCCTGAGGCTTTTAAAAACTCCCAGCCTGGTTCATTATTCAAAACCGCAGTCATGGGTAAGACTGCCGACCTGACTACTGTCCAGAAGGCCATCATTGACACCCTCAAGCAAGAGGGTAAGACACAGAAAGAAATTTCTGAATGAATAGGCTGTTCCCAGAGTGCTGTATCAAGGCACCTCAGTGGGAAGTCTGTGGGAAGGAAAAAGTGTGGCAGAAAACGCTGCACAACGAGAAGAGGTGACCGGACCCTGAAGAAGATTGTGGAGAAGGACCGATTCCAGACCTTGGAGGACCTGCGGAAGCAGTGGACTGAGTCTGGAGTAGAAACATCCAGAGCCACCGTGAACAGGCGTGTGCAGAAAATGGGCTACAGGTGCCGCATTCCCCAGGTCAAGCCACTTTTGAACCAGAAACAGCGGCAGAAGCGCCTGACCTGGGCTACAGAGAAGCAGCACTGGACTGTTGCTCAGTGGTCCAAAGTACATTCGGAAATCAAGGTGCCAGAGTCTGGAGGAAGACTGGGGAGAGGGAAATGCCAAAATGCCTGAAGTCCAGTGTCAAGTACCCACAGTCAGTGATGGTCTGGGGTGCCATGTCAGCTGCTGGTGTTGGTCCACTGTGTTTTATCAAGGGCAGGGTCAATGCAGCTAGCTATCAGGAGATTTTGGAGCACTTCATGCTTCCATCTGCTGAAAAGCTTTATGGAGATGAAGATTTCATTTTTCAGCACGACCTGGCACCTGCTCACAGTGCCAAAACCACTGGTAAATGGTTTACTGACCATGGTATTACTGTGCTCAATTGGCCTGCCAACTCTCCTGACCTGAACCCCATAGAGAATCTGTGGGATATTGGGAAGAGAAAGTTGAGAGACGCAAGACCCAACACTCTGGATGAGCTTAAGGCCGCTATCGAAGCATCCTGGGCCTCCATAACACCTCAGCAGTGCCACAGGCTGGTTGCCTCCATGCCACGCCGCATTGAAGCAGTCATTTCTGCAAAAGGATTCCCGACCAAGTATTGAGTGCATAACTGAACATAATTATTTGAAGGT
Organism: Rana muscosa; assembly: GCA_029206835.1. Taxonomy (NCBI): domain Eukaryota; kingdom Metazoa; phylum Chordata; class Amphibia; order Anura; family Ranidae; genus Rana; species Rana muscosa. The sequence goes on along the minus strand of CM055118.1, from coordinate 974,424,061 downwards.
TGACTTTTTTTGTATTAAAAACACTTTTCTTTTATTGGTCGGATGAAATATGCTAATTTTTTGAGATAGGATTTTTGGGTTTTCATGAGCTGTATGCCAAAATCATCAATATTAAAACAAGAAAAGGCTTGAACTACTTCAGTTGTGTGTAATGAATCTAAAATATATGAAAGTCTAATGTTTATCAGTACATTACAGAAAATAATGAACTTTATCACAATATGCAAATTTTTTGAGAAGGACCTGTATATACAGTGGGGAGAACAAGTATTTGATACACTGCCGATTTTGCAGGTTTTCCTACTTACAAAGCATGTAGTGGTCTGTAATTTTTATGATAGGTACAAAAATCCAGAAAATCACATTGTATGATTTTTAAATAATTAATTTGCATTTTATTGCATGACATTAGTATTTGATCACCTACCAACCAGTAAGAATTCCGGCTCTCACAGACCTGTTATTTTTTCTGTAAGAAGCCCTCCTGTTCTCCACTCATTACCTGTATTAACTGTTTGAACTCGTTACCTGTATAAAAGACACCTGTCCACACACTCAATCAAACAGACTCCAACCTCTCCACATGGGCCAAGACCAGAGAGCTGTGTAAGGACATCAGGGATAAAATTGTAGACCTGCACAAGGCTGGGATGGGCTACAGGACAATAGGCAAGCAGCTTGGTGAGAAGGCAACAACTGTTGGCGCAATTATTAGAAAATGGACGAAGTTCAAGATGACGGTCAATCTCCCTCGGTCTGGGGCTCCATGCAAGATCTCACCTTGTGGGGCATCAATGATCATGAGGAAGGTGAGGGATCAGCCCAGAAGTACACGGCAGGACCTGGTCAATGACCTGAAGAGAGCTGGGACCACAGGCTCAAAGAAAACCATTAGTAACATACTACGCCGCCATGGATTAAAATCCTGCAGCGCACGCAAGGTCCCCCTGCTCAAGCCAGCGCATGTCCAGGCCCGTCTGAAGTTTGCCAATGACCACCTGGATGATCCAGAGGAGGAATGGGAGAAGGTCATATGGTCTGATGAGACAAAAATTGAGCTTTTTGGTCTAAACCCCACTCATCGTATTTGGAGGAAGAAGAAGGATTAGTACAACCCCAAGAACAGCATCCCAACCGCGAAGCATGAAGGTGGAAACATCATTCTTTGGGGATGCTTTTCTGCAAAGGGGACAGGACGACTGCACCGTATTGAGGGGAGGATGGATGGGGCCATGTATTGCGAGATCTTGGCCAACAACCTCCTTCTCTCAGTAAGAGCATTGAAGATGGGTCGTGGCTGGGTCTTCCAGCATGACAACGACCCGAAACACACAGCCAGGACAACTAAGGAGTGGCTCTGTAAGAAGCATTGCAAGGTCCTGGAGTGGCCTAGCCAGTCTCCAGACCTGAACCCAATAGAAAATCTTTGGAGGGAGCTGAAAGTCCGTATTGCCCAGCGACAGCCCCAAAACCTGAAGGATCTGGAGAAGCTCTGTATGGAGGAGTGGGCCAAAATCCCTGCTGCAGTGTGTGCAAACCTGGTCAAGAACTACAGGAAACGTATGATCTCTGAAATTGAAAACAAAGGTTTCTATACCAAATATTAAGTTCTGCTTTTCTGATGTATCAAATATTTATGTCATGCAATAAAATGCAAATTAATTACTTAAAAATCATACCATGGGATTTTCTGGATTTTTGTTTTATATTCCGTCTCTCATAGTTGAAGAGTACCTATGATAAAAATTACAGACCTCTACATGCTTTGTAAGTAGGAAAACCTGCAAAATCGGCAGTGTATCAAATACTTGTTCTCCCCACTGTATATATATATATATTGTGAGGGTGCGACTTTGTGCGACCTTCAAGAGGGTTGGTTTATGCCAGATTTGGTAAAGAAAGACACGCTGATGGAACAGCTGTGTCTTGGGCTATTTAGTTCAGAGGTGATTATGGAACAGGGGTCCACCCAACAGAGAGGAAGTCTGTGTGCATGAGAGTCGAGTGGGCTCTCATCCTCTGAAGTGGAGTCAAAGGCGGTGTATGTCTGCAGGAGGCAGACACCGTTAGTGATACAGCAACAAAGGTGCTGATCAGGAGAAGCTAGGAGAAAGCTGAAACTCTTGGACACTGTGTGGGTCTGAGGAACAGACCATCAGGCCTAGGCTAAAGGCCTGGATCGCTAGAAGGTAAAGCTACAAGGCTACTGTTAGTATGAAAGATACGGGAATGGTGGAATCCCCCTGTGAATACTACAGATGTGTTTGTGAACTTTCGTGCTTTTAAATAAAAATGGGCTACCATGCCCTTAAACAGAGTTGCTGACTGGCTTGCATCACTGGAAATACGCATCCACCACAAGAGCTAACAACCCCCAATCTTACAAGTGGTGGAGATATTGCTTTGGGCAGTTTTTGGAAGAGTTCTAGATCCTCGCATACCAAAAACAGTGAGTAAAAAGAAACTGTGTGTTTAACAGCAATACTGATGAACAGCCTATCTGAAGGAAAAGTTAAAGTTTTCTGCGGTGAACTGCTGCTAGCTGTGTGTGGCAGCCAGGCGAACTGCATTGCACAGGAGTTCAATTAATGGACTGTGTTGTATACAGGTGATGTGCCTGTGGAAGTGAGCTCAAGCAGAGAGTGAAGTCTGCATGTGAAAGTGTGCTGTTTGCAAGTCTTGGAGACAGTACTTCAAAATTTTCCTGTGTTAAATGGAACTGTGTTAAAAAAAAAAAAAAAAAAAGTTGTTGGCCTGACTGCAGAGATGGGGAGGTCAAAACGCAAAAAGGAAGCCATGTTTGCTGAGATGAGAGACAGAGCTGGTGTTGTCCCTAGCAACACTGGTGAAAGGAGTGCACAGGTGTCTGCAAGTATGGAGAGTTCACCAAAGTCTGAGTCTGCAGTGGATTGGTGCAGGCGACACTTGGCCGCACTGAACCAAGTTAAAGGGGAAGGACATGTTGCCCCTGGCAACGCTGGTGCAAGATGGGCAGCTATCAATATGCAAAGGGTTAAGAACCAAGTGCGCTGTTTGCGGTGCAGTGAGTGGGGGCATGAAGTTTCTAAATGCCCTTTGTCCCAGGCTTTACCAAAGCAAAGGTATGAGAAGCCTGCTCTGAGTGTAAAGAGTGAGCAGATGGGTGTGGTTGCCCATGGCAACAAAGCAGAAATCCGTACAGCTGACTTCATACGGCCTATGTTGCCTTCTGAATGTGTTGAGGGCTTTTTGGATGAGTTTGCGATGATTGCTTCCTACAGAAGATGGCCCAGAAATCGCTGGGTTGAGTTGGTGCAACCTTTTCTGATCGAGGAGTACCAGGAGGTGTACCGTGGGATGTATAGTAACCGAGATGACTACGATAATTTTCTAGGAGCAGTCCAGTCTAAAGAGCGCTGTAAGAGATCAGCGCGGAGAAGGTGGTCTCCCATAGCAACAGGAGAAAGTCGCCAAGTGCCATGCCTGGAATGTGGTCAGCTGGGCCACGGGATATTTTCTCGTCCAAGCTTGTGGAATACAGCTGCTGATCGTGTTGTTGGGCTTAATGCTTTGCCTGCAGGCAATGATGGAAAATCCAAGAGGGATGTAATGTTACCCTGTTTCCAGGAGGGGGCGTCATCTTGTGAGAGCATGGCAAAGAAGGGACAACGCCCTCAATTGAAGTCTTCAACCCATGCTAAAGAGAATGGTAAGACTGTTCCTGTTAAAATAATGGGAAAGGCTGACTGTGTGGTTTCTCACAATGAAGTGGAAGTGACCCCAGAGCGGAGATCCACTGAAGGTGAAAAAATGAACTTGCTGCAGTGTGCTACCCAGATCAGTGGGGAGACACAGGTTAAAACCCTGCTTGCAGCGAGGTCAAAAATTAAAAGGGACATATGGACTCTGGGTACAGCTAAGGTAATCCAGCGGAGTGCTGGAAAGGATGTGCTAGGGGTGACCAAAGCAGTTTGTATGCCTTGTTCCCTAGTGACAGGTGCTGTACAGTTGCCAAGGGAAACCACCAAGGAGCCTGCAGTGGTGAGGCAAGTGGTTTCCCAGGACAACTGTGAAGATGCCCTAGTGGGCAAAATAATTCCTGTGGAGAGGAAGGGTGGTGTGCTGAGTGGCACGCAGGGTGCCATGCGTTTTGACAAAGGACAATTTGATAGAGTTTATAAAACTGCTATGTTTATGAATGCTGATGACACATGTGCTGATGGTAATGTGATGCTTAATGAGGTAGGGGTGATCGCTAAGCAGGATATGTGATTCCCCTTGGCAACAGTATCTAAGGCTGCAGAGGTGTCCTTAGAAACCTCCAGGGAGCTCTGTGTGTTGGAGCCAGAGGTTGCCTGGGACAACTGTGGTGCCGCTCTGATAGATAAGAGGGTACTTGACCTTGGTGATGAGAAAAATGGTAAAACTCAAATGTTTAAAATTTCTTGTACTGATAAGGAGTTGTTACGGTCTGTCACTGCTGACAGTCCTCATGGGTTTAGTGAAGCGCCACCCGAGCAAAGTGGTGGAGTTATGTTATTGCAGCCTGTTGTGTTTGAAAATGTTTTGCCACAAGTGCATTTAAACAAGGAAGGCTTAGTGGGTAACAGTGGAGTGGACACAATTTCTGCTATGCTAAATAGAGAGGCTGCAGGGCCGGTAGACACGGGTGCGTTGGCTTTTGCAGAAATTAACCCTCTCCAGTTGGAAGGATCTGAAAAGGGCGCATACATAGCAGAGGTTTTGTCCACAGCAAAAGAGATAAGTAATGTTGAATGTCAGATTGATGAGGTAGTGGATAGCGATTTGGAAGGGCTCAGTGTTGCTGAAGGTGAGAGGATGAGTGTGACACATGCGATTGGGAGCCGCAAATTTTGTTAGTTGCCTCTGAGGTAGAGGTCTTTTTAAGTGTCCCGGCCTCTCACGCCTTAGCAAATGAGTCCCTCCACATCGTTGGTAAAGGTAAAGTTCCTAGAGTTCTGTGTTTAGATACGGCATGTGTAGAAATTTCTGAGATGTTGTGGGAATTGGTGAGAATCTTTCCCATATACACCTGCGTGTGTCCACAGCAGAAGGGCGACATGGTACTGCATAATACCAATCGGTGGACGCAGGTGATACATGCGTTGTTAAGCAATGTTGATGAGAATTGGTTGCTACACTGTTGGTTGCTTTTGTGGAAAGTTGTCTCGCAGTTCTCCACGAGAGTGCTGCCAGCGGCGGTTATGTGCGGAAGGCGCTCAGGGGAATTGTTTGAGAAATTATAGATATTAGACATAGTGGAAGTCTCTCCGTATGCGGGTGTGATAGGGTGTATTCCTGCTGGTGTGGTCCGAGGTGCGGCTGAGCAGTGGTTGGGACGTAGCGCGCGTACTGTCTCACCCGCTACACCTCATGTAAAGGAAGGGCCCGTAACAGACGCGGCGGTAGTGGGAATTCAGTCCATCATGCGCAGAGAGGTGCAGTTTGAGGTACCCGGAGACACTTTGACAGGAAATTACAGTGATGGTAACTGTAACGGAAATATGTATGAGAAGCCCTGTGGAGCACTGTCAGACAACTCCGAGCTATTGGTTGAGGTACCAATGGACACAGAAATGGTTAAAGAGATTGGTGTGGGAAAATGTGGTGGAACATGTGCGTTGATAGGACAATTGTTATTGGAGTGTTGGACAACAGGGGGCGATGTGAAACTACGGGACTGCCCCATAGGGAGTAACTGTTTGCCTGTAAATGGTCCCTCCATAGACACTGTCCTAGCAAACAGGACAAGATGTCCGAATGACAATATTGTGTTGAATAACCCCTTGTAGAACACTACTATTGAGGATATGGTATTAATCACAGATGGTTTGATGGCCAAGAGTAACCACACAGGGGTTGGTGAACCTGAGAAACAAATGTTGATGGTTAATGTTGCGTCAGGTAGTGAGAGTGGCCAGTCCCTGACAGATGTCATGAAAGTGGGTCCCCAACCATCCCGGGAGAGTAGGTCTGTGGGAGGAAAAAGAAGGGTCCTGAGGCCAAAAGGTAGAAGGGATAGAGAGATTAGTGGGAGCCCATGGTTCAGGAAGAAGGGCTGGTGGAAGTACACCCGGAAGAAGATGTGGGTGGAGTGCCCCTTTAGAGAAAAGGTTGGGCAGATTAGGACTACTGCTACGGATAGTTGGCACAGAGGCGCCAAGGTGAAGTGCTGGTGGACACATACCCCGAAAAAGAAATGGGCCTACGCAGCCAATGGCTGGCACAGAGGTGTCCCGTTTATGGTGATGGGATCATGTGTTCCTCCCTCCGGTTCGAAACAAGGGGGGAGGGTATGTGAGGGTGCGACTTTGTGCGACCTTCAAGAGGGTTGGTTTATGCCAGATTTGGTAAAGAACGACACGCTGATGGAACAGCTGTGTCTTGGGCTATTTAGTTCAGAGGTAATTATGGAACAGGGGTCCACCCAACAGAGAGGAAGTCTGTGTGCATGAGAGTCGAGTGGGCTCTCATCCTCTGAAGTGGAGTCAAAGGCCGTGCATGTCTGCAGGAGGCAGACACCATTCGTGATACAGCAACAAAGGTGCTGATCAGGAGAAGCTAGGAGAAAGTTAAAACTCTTGGACACTGTGTGGGTCTGAGGAACAGACCGTCAGGCCTAGGCTAAAGGCCTGGATTGCTAGAAGGTAAAGCTACGAGGCTACTGTTAGTATGAAAGATACGGGAATGGTGGAACCCCCCTGTGAATACTACAGATGTGTTTGTGAACTTTCGTGCTTTTAAATAAAAATGGGCTACCATGCCCTTAAACAGAGTTGCTGACTGGCTTGCATCACTGGAAATACGCGTCCACCACAAGAGCTAACAACCCCCAATCTTACAATATATATATATATATATATATATATATATATATATATATATATATATATATATATATATATATATATTCAAATGTTTTGGGACACCTGCCTTTAACGCACATGAACTTTATTGGCATCCCAGTCTTAGTGCATAGGGTTCAGTATTAAGTTGACCCACCCTTTGTAGCTATAACAGCTTCAACTCTTTTGGGAAGACTGTCCACAAGGTTTAGGAGTGTGTCTATGGGAAAGTTTGACCATTCTTCTAGACTGTAAGCTCTAACGAGCAGGGCCCTCTGATCCCTCCTGTATTGAATTGTATTGTAACTGTACTGTTTGCCCCCATGTTGTAAAGCACTCTGCAAACTGTATAAATCCTGTATAATAATAATAATAATAATAAAAGTGCATTTGTGAGGTCAGGCACTGATGTTGGATGAGAATGTCTGGCTCTCAGTCTCCGCTCAAATTCATCCCAATGGTGTTCTATCAGGTTGAGGTCAGGACTCTGTGCAGGCCAGTCAAGTTTCTCCAACCAGAACTCACTCATCCATGTCTTTATGGACCTTGCATTGCATACTAGCACATTATGAAATACTTACCTTAGAATGAAGCCCTCCAGGAGTGCGCTGTCACAGCTGACAGGGCTTCCATCTTCATCCGGTCTTCCTTCTGGGTTCAAGGGCTCTGGCAGCTTGATTAGCTGAGCCACGATGACGTCATTCCCACGCATGTATGTGCGTGAGAGTCCTGACCATGGCACAGCTCCCTGAAGGAACAATACATGTATGCCGTTCCTTCAGAGTGCATGTGCTGGTGCAATATTCATTTTATCTGCAGCAAGCTTTATTATATTATTTCTTTTTATTGGTACGCACATATGCAAAGGGGCTTGTTTGTTTTGGGGAATATTAATAAAAATTACCAAACAGTACTACCCTATGTAGTTTGTTCCTTTCTCCTCACATATGCCAGAAGTGCCTGTACAGTAGAAGAAGACAGAACATACTAAAGAAGGATGGTTTATACATGCCTTTATTGTTTTAATATCTGGTGAGTGCATCCCCATTAGGGGACCCTAATCCCCCCACGTGGTGAAAACACATATTGGTGATAAGGAGCACAGGAACTAAGATTTAAACCAGCTATAACCACATTCTTCATTCACTATCTACATCACCTATATAAATTGGATTATATAGAAGACGTACATTGGAACTTTTGTCCGTAGCGCTGCTGCAGTTTATTCTGAACTTTTATTTTAAGTTTTTATATACTGCTTTTATATTTTAAGCCTATTTTTTAGCAGCTGCTGTTCTTTTAGATTTTATTGTTTTACTTTTTTTCTGGCGCTTTTAGCTTTGTGGTTTTTCTATTTAGCGCAGAGTGATACTAAGAAAGGGGGGCGCAATTATTTAGTATCTTTTATTTTTAAGCTTTATTATAAGCTCACCTGTAGGTAAAAATCACAAAGCAGACTTTACTACCGCTTTAAGTCCTATAAGTTTAACAATTTCCTATACATGATACGATTTCTTATTGTTATTAAGCATACCAATTGTCTATTAATTATATAGAGGTTGAAATTAAGAGCTCAGTTTAAGTGTTTGCTGATGATACCAGTTTATGTAAGGAAATACATTTGGCACAGGATTTAGCATCATTATAGAAAGACCTTGATATAATAGGGGGTTGGCAGATGAGGTTCAGTATTGAGAAATTTAAAGTTATGCACTTGGATGGCAAAAATAGATATAAAAGTATCTGAGGATACTTGTAGATGACAGCTTTAGGTTGGGTATACACATATCAAAATCCGGCTGGTATCGCAGGAACTGGCCACATTTTTATCCTTGTGTACCAATCTCTGTGCAACAGAAGCCAATCATTAGTCCAGCTTCGTCGAAAGCACTTGCTCGAAAACCATCATTCAATCAGCCGCTGCAGCGTTGATTAGTGTATTCTGATTGGGGGATGAGGGTGGGTGAGTCCTGGCTCTCAGAATACAATAGTACAGCAGGAGAGTTGCCTGCATCCAAATTATTTGTGTGGATGTGGGAATCTGTTTTTTATTTTTCTTCAACCCCCTGATTGAAAATAATCTCAAAGTGTATATCCAGCTTTAGCAATAACATGCAATGCCACGCTGCAGCTAAAAAAGCTAGCAAAATACTTTCATGCATTAAAAAGGCATACATTCAAGTTTTAATCAATATTTCTACCCCTTTACAAAACACTGGTTCGGCCTCATCTACAATATGAAATAAACAGTGATGAAATAAATCATCATACCAGAACCTCTGTCATAAAACTCCAACACCATGAGGCCGGCGCCATTTTCCTGATGACGCAAACCTTGCGAAATGCATAGAATTTTGTCAGCCTGCCTTACACTGGAGCGGTATGACTTTTAAATTTCATTTACAGCTTTGATGCTAGCCCAGGTCCCCATGCGTTTTTTAGTAAACAGCCTGGCCATTGCTTCCCTACACAGCTGCTAGTATACTTGGTTGTATACTTTTTTACCTTTGTACACTTTTTTAAATAAAAACGGTATTACACTATATCCGTGTGGCTCTTTGCGGTGGAGCTTTTAACCCATTCTAGAGTGGAAGATTGATATCCATCCTGTTTATAAAGAAGTTATTTTGATTGATCCACTGGAGATTGGAGTTATTGGGAATCAAGAGTACCTGTTACATGCCTGATGGTCATTTATGGCCGAATATTTCCGGTGAGCACATTTGAGTGTCACGTCGGGTGAAGCACTTATTTAGTATACTGCACCCTTATTTGTTATATGCCTGATGGTAATTTATGGCCGAATATGTCTGGTGAGCACATTTGAGTGTCACGTCGGGTGAAGCACTTATCCAATATACTGCACCCTTTCAAGAGCACGGTGGTTGGATTCCGATCACACTGATTATAGCTTTATTAGCCTATTTTTGCAATTATTTCTTTGAATATTTTTCATATATTTGGTGTTTATGGACATTATTTACTTGTTGCGCCCTTATATCGTTTTCTTCTCATCTACAATATGCAGTTCAGTTTTGGTCACCAATCCTCAGGAAAGATGTTTTTGAATTAGACTTCACAGAGCTCAGTGAAGGGCAACAAAATTAATAAGGGGAATGGAGGACCTCCAGCTATGAGGATTGATCACATTGAGTATGTGACAGGAGGGCCTGTGGAACCCAGAATCCCTTGGAAAGGTTTGGAAACCCTTGATTCAGCTCCCCATGCACCTCTTATGTCTGGCACAGGGTGACTGAGAAAATATATCTTGGATTACTTAAAATGGGACAGTGGTATTTATCCACAATATCTCCCAGGATATATGTAAAGACTATTCTTGGTTTGTTTGATTTTGAACTCAACATGTTAGTTAAGAGAGCTGATCACCATGGGTGTCCGCTGAACTTTTTTCAGGGAGGGGCATCATTTTAAGGTCATCCATTCTCGGTCCCTTTTTGACAATGTCATGAAGGGGAGGGGCTTAGTCATTATCACATAAAGCGCAGGCATGCAAAGGTTTGAGAAACCTGATGAAAAAGCTTAATAGAAGGATTAAGCTGCTATTGTCTGATTAGCAATTTATAATTTGTTTTTATGTTTACACTAGTGACACTATTGAATGCACCACATTATTCATACACACATGATCAAGGCACTACAATTGAATTATAAAAAAACACGTAGAATCTGCATTTGGTGTTAACAAATGGCAATATATATATATATATATATATATATATATATATATATATATAAACAAAATAACTGTTCTCATCCAAATTGGAAAATAAAACATATAAACTTTAACTGCAAACATCTGCACTCTTGCTCAAATTTAACAATCACATTTTTCAATGGGTAGTTACGTTTTGTACAATTTTTTTGTTCACTGGTTAGTGATCTTGAAAAAGAAACTGTAAACATCTGTTGTCCTGTGCAAATTTATCAATTACTGTGTCAATCAGCTGTTGTTTTTCAGCAATTTTTGCTCTATGTATGCTCATCATGCAAAAACCCGATAAGCGATCATCTGCAATTGTCGATCTCAGCCAGGTTTTCACCCTTCTCATTGTGCTGAAAGACCTTTCCACTGTACAAATGGTCACTGGTAATGTGAGAGCAATTAAAATTGCTTGCTGGACTGATGGAAATAAATCTGTGTGATTTAGCAAATCCAAAAATCCATTGTCAAACTACTTATCTTTCGTTGACCAAACCTCAAACCACGTGACTGCTTCTGCTTCCAGGTTTTCAATGTCATAGATTTCTGTGATGTCTGCAAGAGGAACCAAAATTAGAACAAAATACTTGCCTGCCACACTGTCTGGGAACAGAAAGTTCGATGTTCAATTTTTCTGCCATTGTTTGAACATTTGAAAATATTTCCTTAAATTGTTCCTCTGCATTTTCTCTGTGATTGCGGAACACAGTCAGAAGGTCTTGCACGTGATTACACACGTTGAGGATATCAAGCTGAACAGCTTGGAGAGCCTGGCTTACTGATTCCAATATTGACGAGTAATTTGAAATGATGGTCAAGCAAAAAAGAAAGCTCACTGTGCTTGAAGAACATTGCAATTGATATGCATCCTGACGTGTTTTCCCTGATGCTGTAGTGACCAGTAAGCTTAATTTATTAAAAATATCTTCAAAGTTTGAGCTAAAAATTCTAATGCTTTTGTATTTGGCTGTCCATCGTGTTTCACTCAGCAATGGCACATTAGGAATCAGAGCCGCGCGGGGGGGTGCTACCGCGGGACTTGGACAACAAGTTATTGAGCGGGACATTAACGCCGTTCGCGGGAGGGGGCGCCAATCGCACGATATTACTTTGGATATGCGGGCCGGAATGTCGTATCTCCTCCTCCAGTGCCGCCTCCTCGAGTCCTCTGGCTCCTCTTTCTGCTGTGCTGCCCTCTGCTGGGGCCCCAATTTATGCACAGTGAGCAAAAGCAGCTTTAGGGTATTTTCGCTTTGTTATGGCTTGAACGCCACCTTCTTTTCCTGCCATTGTAGAGCATCCATCATATCCTTGGCCATAGAGTTTTTCTAAGTTTAATCCAAATTTAGAACATGTATCCATAATCATATTTGCAATTGAGATAGCATCCATTTCTTTTAAGGTTGCAAATCCAAGGAATTCTTCCCTTATGACAGCTACGGTGCTGCTTGTGTCTACAAAACGTACTCCAAGTGACATCTGTTCTTTTCCTGATATGTCAGCACTTTCATCAGCAATGATTGAAAACCCATTTGACATGTTGACTAAGTATACTAGATCTTCTCGTAATGTTTCTTCACATAATCTAATCAATTCATTTTCAACACGAACTTATGTATAACGTGCAGTAACTGGTGCATTTTCAAGATGGTTCTTTAGGATGACATCTCCTGCTTCAATGCGAAATTGGTACAGACTTTGCACGTTTCCAGTTGTACTTTGTTTCCCACGTAAAGCAATGTCATGTGTTCCACAAAACAAGATAGTAGACAAAATTGGAAATAACTTTTTCCGATTTTCTTTAACTTGCATTTTCACAGAGCTGTCTATTTGGCAAACAATACTTGTTTCTGGTTTCTTTCTGATGTCTAAAAAATTTGTTGCATCCACTTGTGCATTTTTATGCCAAGACGTTGAAACATGGTTTCTTGCACCTTGATGGAAATCTTTATATTTTCTGAAAGGCGTAGTTATGAATGCCCCTTGTATCCCACGATGAACTGGCTGTGGAAAGACTGTGCAATACTTGCAAATAGCACCTTTCAGTTGTGGAGAGTATCTAAGCCAAGGTGAATATTGATTAATCCACACCTGACGGAAAAAGCGTGGTCCAGTTGAATCCTTCTTGAAGTCATAATTATCTGGTGGGAATATGTATTTATTAGCAGATTGTATTTAAGATCATCTGTTAGTTTTTTTGATGAATTAAAATATAATCTAGTGCTGTGGACAACTGCTCGTGGGTACAGTCTGGTGATGCAGCCCTGGTGATGAGCCAGAGTATATAATGATCTCCATTTCTTTTTCGAATGGATATCCACAATTTTTTTTTCGAAATGAAAATTGGGTTCTACATCATCCAATTTTCATTTCGAAAAAAAAATTGTGGATATCCATTTCGAAAAAGAAATGGAGATCATTATATACTCTGCTCATCACCAGGCTGCATCACCAGACTGTACCCACAGCAGTTGCCACAGCACTAGATTGCACCCAAAAGACTCGCCCAGCACCAGCTCTATAGATATAACCCCATGGCACAAGACATAACCCCACTGCACCATATACAGATCCACAGCACCAGATATAGATCCACTGCACAAGATAAAGATCCAGAGCACTAGACAAAACTCAACAGCACCAGATACAACACCATAGTACAAAATATAAACCCATAGCAACAGATTGCTCTAACAGAGGCCCCGTCTGTGTCCTGCAATTGTCTGACTGGCACCTGTGGCTGGCTTCCAGGTTTTCCTGCACCACCAGGTACTACAGGCTCTCTCTGCAAAGGATATGTATATTTAGCCAACATGACCCCCTTTAAAGCAGGCCAGGGTCCCCATACCGGTAGATCCTCCTTTAAAGCAGGGTCACCATAGATCCCCCCTTAGAGCAGGCCAGGGTCCCCCTTATAGATCCCCCTTTAGAATAGGCCATTTTCTCTTGTCATATGGTGCCCATATCTTTACACACTTGACAACCCAAATATTTCTATGCCTTTGCATTGTGGACTTTGGTTCATACCCACTGTTGCAGGTAAAACTCCCCAGACTGCAACCCCCCAATGTGGCCACCATTTTTTACAGCTGTTGACTACTAATAGTTTATTATATTTATTAATCAGGTTATAATTTTTTTTTGGTATCAAAGAATGCAGGTGATCAGGGGTGCGTTGCACTCAGAATGCAGGGATCAGGAGTGCACTGCGCTCAGAATGCAAGGAACAGGACTGAGTTATGCTCAGAATGCAGGGATCAGGAGTGAGTTACGCTCAGAATGCAGGGATCAGGAGTGAGTTACGCTCAGAATGCAGGGATCAGGAGTGCGTTACGCTCAGAATGCAGGGATCAGGAGTGTGTTACGCTCAGAATACAAGGAACAGGAGTGAGTTAAGCTCAGAATGCAGGGATCAGGAGTGCGTTATACTCAGAATGCAGGGATCAGGAGTGTGTTACACTCAGAATGCAGGGTTTAGGGGTCGGTGGCGCAGGAAACTATTTGCGGTCTACTTGTCACCTGCCTGCGGTCGACAAGTGGACTGCAATCGACGGGTTGCCGACCCCCAAAGTGAGTACTGAAGCATTTAAAGTCTTGTGGAGGAAACCTGGAGAATGGGCTGTAATAACAATTTAAACTTTTTTTAAACCACAAAGATTTTTTCATTTATAGGTTGTTTTCATCAAGTTTAAAATATGGCCACAACAGATGTATTGCAATATATTGCAATATAAGAAGATGTACATTCTCTTCTAGCCTAGGCTATATTTATATGGGCATGGACTGGTACGCCTAGCCTGAATAACTTCCAATACAAAGTGAAGCTGAATTATCTCTTATATAACACTAGTGATGAGCCGAACACCCCCGGGTTCGGTTCGCACCAGAACCCGCGAACGAACCGAAAGTTCGCACGAACATTAGAACCCTATTAAATACAATGGATGCGAACGTTCGGATTCTAAAGTGCTAATTATAACGACTATTATCCATGTTATTGTCCTAAACAGAGTTTGGGAACCCGGGTTCTGCACCAGGGGACATGTATCAATGCAAAAATAAGTTTTAAAAACTGACGTTTTCTGGGAGCAGTCATTTTAACCACTTAAGCCCCGGACCATTTGGTAGCTAAAGGACCAGAGGTGAATTCAGAATTTTGCACTGCGCTGCTTTAACTGTAAATTGTGCGGACATGCAATGTTGTACCCAAACGAAATTTGCGTCCTTTTCTTCCCACAAATAGAGCTTTCTTTTAATGGTATTTGATTGCCTCTGCGATTTTTATTTTTTGCGATATAAACGGAAAAAGACCGAAAATTTTGAAAAAAAATGATATTTTCTACTTTTTGTTATAAGAAAAATCGAATAAACTCAATTTTAGTCATACATTTAGGCCAAAATGTATTCAGCCACATGTCTTTAGTAAAAAAAAATGTCAATAAGCGTATATTTATCGGTTTGCGCAAAAGTTATAGCGTTTACAAACTAGGGTACATTTTCTGGAATTTACACAGCTTTAAATTTATGACTGCCTATCTCATTTCTTGAGGTGCTAAAATGGCAGGGCAGTACAAAACCCCCCCAAATGACCCCATTTTAGAAAGTAGACACCCCAAGGAAATTGCTGAGAGGCCTGTTGAGCCCATTGAATATTTTTTTTTTGTCCCAAGTGATTGAATAATGACAAAAAAAAAAAAATTACAAAAAGTTGTCACTAAATGATATATTGCTCACACATGCCATAGTTATATGTGGAATTGCACCCCAAAATAAATTTTGCTGCTTCTCCTGAGTACGGGGATACCACATGTGTGGGACTTTTTAGGAGCCTAGCCACGTACGGGACCCCGAAAACCAATCACCGCCTTCAGGATTTCTAGGCACAAATTTTTGATTTGACTCCTCACTACCTATCACAGTTTCGAAGGCCATAAAATGCCAAAATAGCACAAAACCCCCCCAAATGACCCCATTTTGGAAAGTAGACACCCTAAGCTGTTTGCTGAGAGGCATGGTGAGTATTTTACAGCTCTCATTTGTTTTTGAAAATGAAGAAAGTACATTTTTTTTTTTCTTTTTTTTTTTAAATTTTCAAAACTTTGTGACAAAAAGCGAGATCTGCAAAATACTCACAATACCTCTCAGCAAATAGCTTGGGGTGTCTACTTTCCAAAATGGGGTAATTTGGGGGGGTTTGCTGCCATCTGGGCATTCCATGGCCTCCGAAACTGTGATAGGCAGTGAGAAGTGAAATCAAAAATTTACACCCTTTAGAAAGCCTGAAGGCGGTGATTGGTTTTTGGGGTCCCGTACGCGGCTAGGCTCCCAAAAAGTCTCACACATGTGGTATCCCCGTACTCAGGAGAAGCAACAGAATGTATTTTGGGGTGTAATTCCACATATGCCCATGGCATGTTTGAGCAATATATCATTTAGTGACAACTTTGTGCAAAAAAAAAAAAAAAAAATTGTCTTTTTTCCGCAACTTGTGTCAACATATAAAATATTCCATGGACTCGACATGCCTCTCAGTATATAGCTTGGGGTGTCTACTTTCCAAAATGGGGTCATTTGGGGGGGTTTTGAACTGTTCTGGCATTTTATACACAACATTAGGAAGCTTACATCCACTCTTCTAACCACTTGAATACAAAGCCCTTTTTGACACTTTTTGTTTACATGAAAACATATTTTTTTTTGCAAGAAAATTATGTTGAACCCCCAAACATTATATATATTTTTAAAGCAAAGGCCCTACAGAATAAAATGGTGGGTGTTGCATTTTTTTTTCTACACAGTATTTGCGCAGCGATTTTTCAAACGCATTTTTTTGGGAAAAAATACACTTTTTTAAATTTTAATGCACTAAAACACACTATATTGCCCAAATGTTTGATGAAATAAAAAAGATGATCTTAGGCCGAGTACATAGATACCAAACACGACATGCTTTAAAATTTCGCACAAACGCGCATTGGCGACAAACTACATACATTTTTAAAAGCCTTTAAAAGCCTTTACAGGTTACCCCGTTAGATTTACAGAGGAGGTCTACTGCTAAAATTACTGCCCTCGATCTGACCTTCGCGGTGATACCTCACATGCATGGTACAATTGCTGTTTACATATGACGCCAGACCGACGCTTGCGTTCGCCATTGGGCAAGAGCAGGGCAGGACAGGGGTGCTTTTTTTTTTTTTTTTTTTTTTTTTTTTATTATTAATTTTGCTTTTTTATTTATTTTCAAACTGTTGCTTCCATATATATTTTTTTTTTATTGTTATCTCAGGGAATGTAAATATCCCCTATGATAGCTATAGGTAATGACAGGTACTCTCTTTTGAAAAAACTGGGGTCTATTGGACCCTAGATCTTTCCTCTGCCCTCAAAGCATCTGACCACACCAAGATCGGTGTGATAAAATGCTTTCCCAATGGCGCTTTTTATATCCGGGGGGGGGGGGTCATTCCCTCCCGCTGCTTGTAAAAGCAGTCCAGAGGCTAATTAGCCACTAGGATTGCTTTTACATGAAAGCCGGCCGCTGGCTGAAAAGAATGATACCAAGATGATACCTAAACCCGCAGGCATCATTCTGGTATAAACATTCAAAGTCCAGCAACATACCAGTACGTTGCTGGTCCTTGTTGGACATGTATTGTAATCTTTTTTTTCATGCAGCCTGTTGGCTGAACGAAAAAAAAAGATTGATCGGTGGGTATGCCCACCATTAGAATACCGCCCTTTATCCACCCACTTCTAATGATGGGCATACATGCACCATTTATATATGTCGAAGCATGGGGGCATCTTCCCGCAAAAGTTATGCCGCGTACACATGGTCAGACTTTTCCACGGGCAAGCCTCCGTCGGAATTTCGACTGTATGTACGCGGCATTAGGAGCAAAATCGCTCCTCCGCCCCTGCTGCCCCAATGCTTTGGCATATATGCTTTTTTTTTTTTAACTGTGGTGGCGAAATCACCTCCTACAGCACTGGAGTCGCAGGGATCAGGCCTGTCTCTGCGAACGCTGCAGTTATGTGTGTTGTGTTTTGCAAGTGACAGTGATCGATCGATACTGCACTTGGGTGGCCTGGGTTGGACGGAGGGGCAAAACGCAGGTGCTAGCAGGTATCTGGGCTGATTCCGCTAACACTGCGTTTTTGGGAACCCTAAACTGCTGGGGACGCTAGTATAGATCTGATCAGATCAGATATTAATCTGTTCAGATACTATACCACTAAGGGGGTGTATGCTTCACGCGTGGGTGTTAGCGTTACTGGCACTAACCTGACGCTGCCTGGGGTGTGACGCAGACCCTCTCTGACGCTAAAACCTAATTGATATCACCCGCCGGGCGATCAGGGGGTTAAACCTTTATTGGGTTATATACGGCGGGTGCCCTGACACTATAAAAAGCAAACTAACTAACCAGCGTCACCCGTAACACTTATATGGTGATTACTGGTGAAAGGGTTAACTAGGGGCAATTAGGGGGTTAAAACCTTTATTAGGTAATATATGGGGGTACCTGACGCTATATAAAAACCTGACGGCGAACCTAAAAAAAAATTACTGGCTACCGATCTGCATCACCGACACTAAGACAACGATCATAAAAACGATCGCTTAGCGACAGTGGTGATAGGGGGTGAAAGGGTTACCTGGGGGGCGATCAGGGGGTTAAACCTTTATTAGATAATATATGGGGGTACCTGACGCTATAAAAACCTGCGGCGAACCTAAAAAAAATTACTGGCTACCGATCAGCATCACCGACGCTAAGACATCGATCAGAAAAATGATCGCTTAGTGACGGCGGTGCTAGGGGGTGAAAGGGTTACCTGGGGGGTGATCAAGGGGGTTAAACCTTTATTAGGTAATATATGGGGGTACCCGATGCTATAAAAACCTGCGGCGAACCTAAAAAAAATACTGGCTACCGATCAGCATCACCGACGCTAAGACATCGATCAGAAAAATGATCGCTTAGCGACGGCGGTACTAGGGGGTGAAAGGGTTATCTGGGGGGTGATCAGGGGGTTAAACCTTTATTAGGGGGGGTTAGGGGGCTACACTGGACCTAAAACTAAATGTACTGACACTTTTACAGTCACAAATGTCACTGATTGCAGTGATCACTAAATAAATGGTCACTGCAATCAGTGACACTGTGACTGGGGGCTGGGGGGTGATCTGGGGGGGTCTGGGGGGGGCCTGGGGGGGGCGATTTATGTACCTATGTGTCCTGGTGTCAGTGTAGTGTTGTGTGCACTAACCTGCATCTTCTCCTGTACGGCGCTCGGTATATGTGAGCGCCGCAGGAGAGATGACATCACTTCCTCCAGCCTGTGTAAACAAGCACACAGGCAGGGGAAGCTCTCATTCGCCGGGAGCGATCGAGAGGGGGTGGCCGGAATCGAACGGCCGTCCCCTCATGCCGGATCGCTCCCGAAGGTAAAACGACCACTCACTGTAAAGAAGGGGGGTCCGATCGGACCCCCCCAACTATACAAAGGCAATCACGTACATATACGTGATTCTGCCTGTCGGTGAAATTCTGCCGACGTATATTTACAGTGGGCGGTCGTTAAGTGGTTAATGATGCATAAAGTGAAAAAAAAAAAAGTCAAATATTCCTTTAAATATTGTACCTGGGGGGTGTCTAAAGTATGCCTGTGAAGTCCCACGTGTTTCCCGTGTTTAGAACTGTCCCTGCACAAAATAACATTTCTAAAGGAAAAAAAAGCCATTTAAAACTGCTTGCGGCTTTAATGTAATGTCTGGTCCCGGTAATATGGATGAAAATCTTTAAGAAAAATGGCATAGCTACCCCATCAACCCCCCCCCCCCCCCTACCCCAGCCCATTACCAGCCCCTTTGGGTCTTGTATGGATATTAAGGGGAACCCTGCACACAAAATAAAAAAGGCCCTATATACTCTGAACAGCCGTATACAGGCGGTGCATACAAGACAGGGACTGTAGGTTTGTTCTTATGTAGAATCTGTTTGTAATTTTGAACAGCTACATTGTTTAAGTGTAGCTCCAGCCCAAATACCTATTTTTAAGCTTTTTGGAAAACATAGGGAAGGGTTATCACCCCTGTAACATTTGTTTTGCTGTCTGTGCCCCTGTTCAGAACATTTCACCTCACTTTGCGTCCCAATGACAACTGTTTTTGAAATGTGGTGTTTTTATTGAAACAAGGATTGGTGATAAAGCATCAGTAGAGAGGAGACACCTTTCTCCCATATTAATTCTTACAGGAGAGAATTTTCCTTCCAAGGGGTAGATTTCCTCTCACTTCCTGTTGTCTTCTTCCGTTTGTAAGTTGGATGTTTGAAAGTAGGGACCTGCCGTATATACTCTGCAGAAATTGGCCCCTTAGGTGTTGGTGTTGGCACAACACTGTAAGCACTCACAGTTACTCTTGGTGGGTGCTGGAACGCCCTGCTGTCAACTATTATATCAGGAATTGTAATAACATATAATTGTTGAACAGTGGTAGTAAAAATTGGGCCTTTGATGGTGGTGCTGGTGCCACAACACTGTAAGGCCTGACAGTTACTCTTGGTGGGCGCAGCAATGGGCCCTGCTGTGAATTATTAGATCAATAATTATAATTGCATGCCCCTGTTGAACAGGGGCTGAAAAATTGGGCCTTTGGTGGTGGTGGTGGTGGTGGTGGTGTTGACACAACACTGTAAGGCCTGACAGTTACTCTTGGTGGGCGCAGCAATGGGCCCTGCTGTGAATTATTAGATCAATAATTATAATTGCATGCCCCTGTTGAACAGGGGCTGAAAAATTGGGCCTTAGGCACTGGTGGCTCAACACTGCAACCCCTCACAGATACTGTACTTGGAGCACAGCAATGAGGCCTGTTGCAAAGTATTGCATCAAAAATTGTAATTACACGCCCCTGTTAAACAGGGGCTGAAAAATTGGGCCTTAGCCACTGGTGGCGGCACCCATAAACCAAAATGATCTTCCAAGCTATCATCATTAATCGGATCATTGAGGAGGAGGAGGAGGATAGCCAGTCAACATAACAGCACAGGCACTCAGCATCAGCATCAGTCTTGAAGGGATGTGACATTTTAAAATCAATTAGTCTGTTATATCAGCATCAGGTGTGTGGTAGCTGGTGGTGATCCAAGACTGGTTCATCTTGATGAAAGTCAGTCGATCAACCGAGTCGGTGGACAGGCGCACCCTGTGATCCGTGACAAATCCTCCAGCAGCACTGAATGTGCGTTCTGAAAGAACGCTGGATGCAGGACAGGCCAGTAGCTCAATTGCATACTGTGCAAGCTCTGGCCAGTGATCCTCAAGACCCAGTAAGCCAGAGGATTTTCGGTGGGGAAGGTGTCCAAGTCTGACCTTGCCCCTAGGTATTCCTGCACCATGTATATCAGACGCTGGCGATGGTTGCTGGAACCGATCATACTTTGGAGCTGCGGACTAAAGAATTGTCTGAACGCATCGGTCAGACGGCCACCTTCCCCACCGCTCCTTCTTTGACTGCCCAAAGCCTCAGCAACTCGTTGTCCAGGACCAGGAGTTTGTAACCTCCCAGTCTCTGGGAACGCGTTGCACAGACCTTTTCTGCAAGGCCTCCCGGAGTTGTCTCATCCTCTGCTCCCTCTGCGACGGTAAGATAAGGTCCGCAACCTTACCCTTGTACCGTGGATCAAGGAGAGTGGCCAGCCAGTAATGGTCCCTCTCCTTGATCCGAAGAATACGAGGATCCTTCCGCAGACTTTGCAGGATCAGGGAGGCCATGCAGCGTAGGTTAGCTGAGGCATTCAGTCCGGAGTCCTCTGGGTCACTAAGGACGACATGATCCGCAGCCACCTCCTCCCAGCCACGTACAAGTCCACTGGTTTCTTGGGACTGTAAATCACCCCTAAAAGACTGCTGCTGATGATGCTGAGTGCCAGCCTCCACCTCCATGCTGACACAATCCTCCTCCTCCTCCTCCTCCTCTTCCTGTGCGATGGGTGGGACAGAAGGAACACTGTCTGGGTAAAGGGGGCCTTGAGAAGCAAGGAAGTCCTCCTCTTCCTGCCTCTGTTCTGCCTCAAGTGCCCTGTCCATTATTCCACGCAGCGTGTGCTCCAACAGGTGGACAAGAGGTACAGTGTCACTGATGCATGCACTGTCACTGCTCACCATCCTCGTGGCCTCCTCAAATGGTGCCAGGACAGTGCATGCATCCCTGATCATGCCCCACTGGCGTGGTGAAAAAAACCCGAGCTCCCCTGACCCTGTCCTGGTGCCGTAGTCACACAGGTACTCATTGATGGCCCTCTGCTGCGTGTGCAGCCGCTGCAGCATGGCCAACGTTGAGTTCCACCTGGTGGGCATGTCACATATAAGGCGGTTCTTGGGCAGGTTCAACTCCTTTTGCAGCTCAGCCAGGCGAGCACTGGCATTATAAGATCTGCGGAAATGCACACAGACTTTCCTGGCCTGCCTCAGGACATCCTGTAAGCCCGGGTACCTGCCCAAGAACCGCTGCACCACCAGGTTAAGGACGTGAGCCACACAGGGCACATGGGTCAGTTGTCCCTGTCGGAGGGCGGAGAGGAGGTTGGTGCCATTGTCGCAAACCACCATTCCTGGCTTAAGCTGGCGTGGCGTCAACCACCTCTCGGCCTGCCCCTGCAGAGCAGACAGGACCTCTGCCCCAGTGTGGCTCCTGTCCCCCAAACACACCAGCGCAAGCACGGCATGGCATCTTTTTGCCTGCGTACTTGCCTAGCCCCTTGAACGCCTACGGAGCACCGCTGGTTCCGAGGACAAAGCACAGGAAGAGGCCATGGAGGAAGAGGAAGGGGTGGAGGAGAGAGGTGTGTCACAACCAGTAGTAGCATTTTGGAGGCGTGGAGGTGGAACAACCTCCAACACTACTGCACCTTGTCCTGCATCCTTCCCAGCTGCCAAAAGAGTGACCCAATGGGCCGTGAAAGAAAGGTAACATCCCTGTCCATGCCTGCTGGACCATGAGTCAGCGGTAATATGCACCTTACCGCTGACCGCCCTGTCCAGCGAGGCCAAGACATTGCCTTCCACATGCCGGTAGAGAGCCGGAATCGCCTTCCGTGAGAAAAAGTGGCGTTTGGGAACCTGCCACTGAGGAACCGCACATTGCACAAACTCACGGAAGGGGGCCGAGTCTACCAACTGAAAAGGCAGCAGTTGAAGCGCTAGCAATTTAGCCAAGCTAGCATTCAACCGCTGGGCATGTGGATGGCTGGGAGTGAACTTCTTTCGACGGTCCAGCAGCTGGGGCAGGGAAATTTGCCTGCTAGAATCGGACATCGGTGTACTGCTAGCAGAGTGGCCGCAAGTACTTGGCTGTGACACACCTAATTCTACACCTTCATTCCTCTCAGTGCAGGTTTCAGAGAGGACTGAAGGTATAGTGCGGTTGGAGATCCCAGCTGATGCGGTGCAAGGAGAGGTCCGCTTTGTTCTTTGGTGTGGGCCTTTAAGGTAGGCTTGCCAACGAGCTGCATGGCAGGTCAACATATGTCTGATCAAGCATGTGGTGCCCAAGCGGCTGATGTTTTGGCCACGCGATATACGCTTGAGACATATGTTGCAAACAGCAGCTGTGCGATCTGATGCACTCGCCTCAAAAAAGGCCCACACCAAAGAACTTTTTGAATGACGGGCAGAGGCAGCGCCCTGCACAGGCGGAGCTCTGCGGTGTGATTCCGTCGGTGTGCTGCCCATACGCTGGCCACCCAAGGGCATCCTGCCTTGTTGGAGATGTGCCTCCTCCTCATCCTCCTCCTCTCTCCTATTAGGCACCCACGTGGAGTCAGTGACCTCATCATCCCCTCCCTCCTCATCACTGGAGCCAATCTGGCAGTATGCTGCAGCTGCTGGAGCATGACTGCCAGATTGGTGTCCTTCTTGAGCATCCCCTCTCTCTGCTCTCACGCTACTGCCTTCCTCTATCTGGGTATCATCATCAGATCCTTCGAAACGCTGGGCATCCTCCTGGAGCATGTACCCAACACTGTGCTCAAACAGTTCGGGGGACTCCTCAGGAGGAGGACATGGTGGGTCTAGGGAAGGATTGACTAATGAAGATAATGATACCAGAGAAGAGGACGCTTTGGCAGCTGCTTTACCAGTACCCTGAGCCTGGGTGAGAGAGGATGAGGAGGATGAGGTGGGCTTGGTCATCCACTCTACCAAGTCTTCGGCATGATGTGGCTCAACATGTCCAGCTGCCGAAAAGAAGGACAAGCGTGTCCCATGGCCATGTGCTGATGACAATGCACCGCGTCCACGACCAGCACTGTTGCCCCCAGACACAGAGCTTGCTTGCCCTCTTTTTTTGCCTCCTGACTGTCTGCCTCTCCTTGTTTGCCTTCCAGACATTTTAATGGATGGCCTGCAGGGAGATGGGAAAAACAGCAATAAGGGCTACCTTCAGGTGTATACTGTGCAGGAGGCTTAGCAACAATGACACTGACACTGTCCCCTGCCTATCCTTCTCTGTCCCTAAACACAAGGATTTCAAATATGGTTCAGCAAGATTGGTTTAGCACAGAATAGCACACTGATAGTTTCCACGAGTGTCCTTCTCTGTCCCTAAACTCAAGGATTTCAAATATGGTTCAGCAAGATTGGTTTAGAACAGAATAGCACACTGACAGTTTCCCTCACTGTCCTTCTCTGTCCCTACAAACAAGATTTAGCACAGAATAGCACACTGATAGTTTCCACAAGTGTCCTTCTCTGTCCCTAAACTCAAGGATTTCAAATATGGTTCAGCAAGATTGGTTTAGAACAGAATAGCACACTGACAGTTTCCCTCACTGTCCTTCTCTGTCCCTACAAACAAGGATTAGCACAGAATAGCACACTGATAGTTTCCACGAGTGTCCTTCTCTGTCCCTAAACTCAAGGATTTCAAATATGGTTCAGCAAGATTGGTTTAGAACAGAATAGCACACTGACAGTTTCCCTCACTGTCCTTCTCTGTCCCTACAAACAAGGATTAGCACAGAATAGCACACTGATAGTTTCCACGAGTGTCCTTCTCTGTCCCTAAACTCAAGGATTTCAAATATGGTTCAGCAAGATTGGTTTAGAACAGAATAGCACACTGACACTTTCCCTCACTGTACCTCTCTGTCCCTAAACGCAAGGATTTCAAATATGGTTCAGCAAGATTGGTTTAGAACAGAATAGCCCACTGACAGTTTCCCTCACTGTCCTTCTCTGTCCCTACAAACAAGATTTAGCACAGAATAGCACACTGATAGTTTCCACGAGTGTCCTTCTCTGTCCCTAAACTCAAGGATTTCAAATATGGTTCAGCAAGATTGGTTTAGAACAGAATAGCACACTGACACTTTCCCTCACTGTCCTTCTCTGTCCCTACAAACAAGGTTTAGCACAGAATAACACACTGACACTCTCCCTACCTATCCTTATTTGTCCCTAAACACAAGGAATCCAGGATTAGTAAAGGAAAAAAAATGACACTGTCCCTGCCTATGCTTCTCTTTCCCTGCTCCGGAACACACTACACAAGGCCGCCGCGCTGGCGGCCTTTTATAGTGTGGGGCGTGTACTAAACCCCCTCAGCAATAATTGGCCACAGGCATCCTGCCTGTGGCCAATCATTGCTCTCCTCGCTGCCGGCGCTGTGATTGGCCAAGCATGCGGGGTCACAGTGCATGCTTGGCCAATCACAGCGCCTGGATGACACTGCGATGGCATAGTGCATTGTGGGCCGTTCGCGTCACTCGAATTTGGCGCGAACGCCCCAAATCGTTCGTTCTTCGTCGAACGATCGAACAGCCGATGTTCGAGTCGAACACAAAGCTCATCCCTATATAACACACACGCATATTTCCACTGGAAAGATATATGTGTTATATAAGGCCCCTTTCACACTGAGGATTTTTCCAGGCGCTAAATCGCAACAAAAAAAAAAGCGCCTGAAAAACGCCTATCCTGTAGCCCCAGTGTGAGAGTCCAAGTGCTTTCACACAAAATCTTGCAAGCAGCATCTTTGGGGCAGTGGAGCAGCACTGTATATACCACTCCTCTACCCCCCGTCTGATTCGGCAGCGGCGATACACAGTCGCATTTAACCCTGTCTTCGACCGCTAGCTGGGGTTAAAAGCGCCCCGCTAGCAGCCGAAAAGCCCAACTAAAACAATGGTAAAGTGCCGCTAAAACTAGCGGTGCTTTACTGATAACGCAGCCAGCTGGCAGTGTGAAATAGCGCTCGAGATAATTCAGCTTCACTCCATGTCCATATAAATATAGCCTAGAGATTAGAGAATGTACATCTTTCTATATTTCAATGTATTGGAATACATCTGTTGTGGCCATATTTTTATCTTTATGAAAACAGCCTATACTGTATAGGTTGTTTTCATCAAGATCAAAATATGGCCGCCCACAACACAGATGTATTGCAATACATTGCAATACAAAATGATGTAGATTCTCTAATCGCTAGGCTATATTTATATGGGCTGCTGGGCATCATGGACTGGTATGCCTGAGAGTGAGAGACTGAGTAACTTCCAGTTCCATACAAAGTGAAGAAGTCTGAAGATTATATAACATACACTGTGTAGCAGGGTATCGCTTTAAATGAGCACAAAGACTACCATACCCAGTGTGCAGCGGGGCACCCACAGTGCATTTCCTGGCGCAAGGTCTGCTGGGGAAGGACTATTTAAGGAGGGAGGAGCAACACGCGGGTCTCTTCGGACACCGCCCTCCTAGCAAGTGGAGCCTACGTTGGGGCCTGTTGTTTTGGACTAGGCCGGAAAGCCTGGGCCTAGGGGATCCGGAGAGCTTGCCAATTATCACTGGAGAACCCAGAGTCGTCTCATCCATCAATATCTCCCCCGGATGGTCGAGAGGATCGGAGACTGCGGGTATCGTGAGACTGTGTTCCGGGACATCAGTTACTGAAGTCGGTTGTACGGACTGGTCCGGTCGGGTGAGAGAGCACTTGCTCAGTATACTTTGACTACCTTTTAGGCCCAGTATCCTTTGGCCAGGGCCCACCATTACCGGAGTGTTATACTGCACCCCAGAGAAACAGTGTATTGTGCAGCCGGAGTTAAGTTGTCTTATTGCTTGCTGAGTAGCCAAAAGTTTAATACCATTGGATTACAAATAACCTACAACGTGCACCACCATTGCTAGCGAAGAACTTTCTCAACGAACTAACTGTGTGTGAATTAGTCAGGCCTAACTGTTCAGCAGGGAGACATTGTTTGGCCGCCATATTGGCCACGAGGGGAAGGCTCGCGAGCGTAGTTTATTAAGAGACATTGAGTGCGCATAAGACTGTTAGAACATAATACTTGTTATTTGCTTGACTATTGATATTGCAGGGCCCTGCATAGATAAATGTACCATTGTCTAACTTTATATTTCTATTCAGTAAAAGTATTTGTGGTTAAGCAAGCAAGTGTGTGGCGTACTGTTTATCCCAGCTGAAGCAGTCGGCTCAGGTAATTTGATATTAACCATTGTGTATGCTTTATTGCGGAGTGGTGATTCCTATAGCCTAGTGGGTTTCACACTTCCATTTGTGCTAGCTGTGCCAAGGGAGGTTAGAGTCAGTTCCTGGGGGTTGACAGCAGTGTGTTACAGGCCCAAAACTATACCTGCAGCACTCTTAACTGGGGGTATTGCTACACGTGGGGGCTCGAGTCCGGGATCCTGTACGCTGCAATCAAGCCTGCCAGAAGTACCGGCATGGATCCTCTAACAGTGACCTAGTGCTTTTCCAGACATGGCTGTAGTCGTTGAGCTCCCCGGAGAAGATTGGTCGGGGAGCGAAGTAGACAGACTCATGGAATTACTGTCCCCGTGCCAGAAGGCATGGTTTATTGACCTCAGGCCAGACGAGGGGGCCTCCCGTACCTACGCATTGGTAGAATGGAAGGATGAGATACCTGAGAGTTTCAGAGGCCAGAGTGTACAGTCCATAGAACAGAAGACATACCGCCTAGCACATGCAAAGTCTATTAAGAAAGAACCCCCCGAACCGGGCCCTAGGGAAAAGCAGCCAAAAGAGACAACGATCTCCGCGGCGCCTCTGACCACTATTGGCCCCAAACTCCTCTACGCTTTAGGGGACCTTGTCACAAAGTGCCAGAAGAGTAACACGGTGTGTGCGGAGACTGGGTACTGGAAGCTGAGATTTTTTTTGGGTAAACAGCCTGTACCACTCGGGGAAGAGGACTTTGATACATGGATGGAACAAGCAATGCAGGCTGTGGAAGGATGGGAAGTGACGGAAGCCCAAAAGAAACAGCGCATAAACGAAAGCTTAAAGGGGGCCGCTGCAGAAGCTGTGAAGAATCTCAGATTCAGCAACATCTCTTGCACTGCCTATGACTACTTAACTATACTGCAGGAGGAGTTTGACCAGTTGGAGAAAGTTACTGACTTAATCTACCAGTTTGAGCATACCCTTCAACAGCCAGGAGAACGTTTTCTCTGAATATGTCCGAAGGTTGAATAAGATGCTCTGCCAGATAGTCCTGAAGAAAGGGATGGTACCACAGGCCATAGATCAGTGGTTCTCAACTCCTGTCCTCAGGGCCCACTAACAGGCCAGGTTTGCAAGATAACTGAAATACATCACAGGTGATATCATTTGTTGCTCAGGGATTGCAGTATTCTAGTCTGCATCTCCCCAAGGTAATACTTAAAATCTGGCCTGTTAGTGGGTCCTGAGGACTGGAGTTGAGAACCACTGCCATAGATGCAGCCAGGATGCGGCAGGTCATGAGGGGAGCCCTGCGCTCTGATCCAGTTTGGCTCCATCTAAAGACTACCGGAGGAGTTATGCCCTAAGCTATCCAAACCTTGTGCGTGTAGTGAGAGATGAAGAGGCTTTACTCAAGGACCAACAGGCAACTGAGAAACCCACTCCCCCTCCCTCAGCAGGGGTTGGATCTGTCATGGCCACAGAACGGAACTCTGAGGTGGCTGTCCTAAAGTCACAGATGGCCAAAGTGTTGGAAATGCTGACTTCTTTAATGGCTAAAAGTTCAGGAGCTACAAAAAAAGAAGACTTAAAGAAGGAAGTGTTTCAGAATGCCCCAACACCAGTTTTCCAGCAGGACAGAGAAGAAGAAGTTTGCTTTAACTGTGGAGGGGTTACATTACGGACGGGTGTGTCCCAGCCCGAAGAGATCCCAAAGCACATATCGCAAGCCGGCGGAAAACTCCAGAGGGCGCCGGTGTCACCGGTGAAGGAGTCAACCGGGTGCCCATCAGTTCCAGCAAGCTCCAAAGGAATCAGAGAACAGGAGAAGCTAAGAAGGGAGGACAATTCCCCACCCCACCAACTTAATACTTCTCACTTTATGTCCAAATCTAAACCTTGGCAAGAAATTAATGCATACCAGGCCCAACAAGGCTTAAGGTCCAGGAAAAGATTAAAGAAGAAGAAACCACAGAAGGCCAAACCCATGGAACCAAGGAAGGAGACCTCCACGAGAAAATTTCCTGTTAAATTGGTGGGACCCTCTTCAGTGGTCCTCATTCAAGTAGAAGGCCATTCTCGACACGGAGCTCAAGTAACCCTTCTGTAACCCTTCTGTACCTATCTGGGACTTCTACCAGAAACATCTGAGGCATTTGCCCTTGCAGAAGCTAGAAGACTTGGAAATATGGGGACTTGGAACTCAAAACTTCCCGTATGATGGATACCTCCCAATTAGACTGGACTTTGACCCCTCAGTAGCCGGAGGCGCAGAGATCTTCGACACATTGGTGGTAGTTTGTCCTCGCGCGCCAGGAGCCAATAAAAGTTCCCTCATAATAGGAACTAATACTGACCTGGTCAGGAGATTACTGACCCCTATAGCCCAGGAGCAAGACGCCTCAACAGCCAGAATTCACCCTATGTTACAACGGGCCTATCAACGGCTGGTGTTAGAACAGAAGGCTCCAGAAGGAGTGGAAAAAGTCTGGAAGTTAGACAAGAAGGAAAGGTTTTTACAGCCCGGGGAAGTAACTTGCCTGGGGGTCACTGTAAAACTCACCTGGGAGCAACCTGGTCCCTTCGTAGTCCTGGAACCGGACCCTTTGGATACCCATCAAGGGCTGGAAGTGATTCCTGAGGTGGTCCCATTGAGAGCTCTGAAGAAGGCTAATGGCAGGGTGTCGGTGAGCATCCGGAACACCACCGACACACCTGTGAAGATCCCAGCCCGGATGCTGTTGGGCCAAGTGAACCCTGCCACCCCGGTTGCCTTGTCAGACTAAAAGACGGACCAGGGAGAGAGAGCTATTGTGGAGAGACTCTGTTTGGAAGATACGGCTTTACCACCAGCTTGGAAGGAGAGGGCCAAAGCCCAGTTGACTAGGTGGCGGAAGATCTTCTCCGAGGATGAGTTCGATGTGGGGTGTGCAAAAAGTGCTACCCACAGCATCCGCCTGCAGGAGGACAGACCGTTCAGACAAAGTTCGGCAGGTCCCCTTGGCTGATTTGGAAGATCTGCGAGAGCAACTATCAGAGCTCAAGAGAACCGGGGTCATCCGAGAGTCTAGGAGCCCATACGCCTCTCCAATAGTGGTGGTCAGAAAAAAAATGGGTCATTGAGGCTATGTATTGATTACCGGACCCTCAATAGGAGAACAATACCCGACCAATACACAACTCCACGAATAGAGGATGCCTTAGAGTTTGTCTGGAGCAAAGTGGTTCAGTATTATGGATTTGAAGAGCGGGAATTACCAGATTCCAATGCACCCTGAAGATCGAGAAAAGACAGCCTTCATCACCCCTGTGGGGTTCTATGAGTTCGATCGCATGCCTCAAGGCCTCTCAGGAGCTCCAGAAACTTTCCAACGAACTCATGGAAAAGACAGTGGGAGATCTGAACCTTATTGAAGTGCTGGTTTACCTGGATGACATCATTGTGTTCGGGAAGACTCTAGAAGAGCATGAGGCAAGGCTGGAAAAGGTCTTGAAGAGACTCAGTGATGAAGGACTCAAGTTTTCCTTGGAGAAGTGCCAGTTTTACCAATCTTCAGTCCACTACCTGGGGCACATTGTGTCTGCCGAAGGAGTGTCCACAGATCCTGGGAAGTTGGAGGCAGTTACCTCCTGGCCACGGCCCACCACAGTGAATGAGCTCAGGTCATTTCTGGGATTTTGCTCCTACTACTGAAGGTTTGTGGAGGGATTTGCAAAAATCGCCAAGCCATTGAATGAACTCCTGAAGACTGAAGGAGAAGAAGATGAGTCAGGGCCCAGGAAAACAGGGGAGGCCGTAGAAGATCAGTGGACTGTGAGATGTGAGGAGGCTTTCACCAGATTGAAGGAGAGCCTGACCACTGCCCCCATCTTGGCTTATGCGGACACCAGAAAGCCGTAGGAACTACAGGTGGATGCCAGTTATGATGGTCTGGGGGGAGTGCTGTATCAAGAGCATGATGGCCAACTGAGGCCCGTTGCTTATGTGAGCAGAAGTTTGACCCCGGCCGAAAATAATTACCCCACCCACAAGCTGGAATTCTTGGCCTTGAAATGGGCTGTGGTGGATAAGCTGAAGGACTACCTGTACGGAGCTGAGTTTGTGGTAAAGACAGACAATAACCCACTCACCTACCTCCTAACTACGGCCAAACTGGATGCCACTGGCCACCGTTGGCTAGCATCTCTCTCAGGATTCACTTTCAGTCTAAAGTACAGGCCTGGGACTGGAAACAGAGATGCTGATGCCTTATCCAGAAGGTCCCATGCTCCCACTAATCTGACGGAAGACTGAACTCGGCTGGCCCCAGAGGGAGTGCGAGCCTTGTGTCAGGGAGCAGAGTTCCAGACAAGTGGAGGGCCCAGAGCCGAAGAAATAGGAGTCTCAGCTGTTGGAGTACCCAAGTTCTACTGCAATGTGACCCAGATTGGAGAAGAGAATCTACCCAAACAAAGAGATAAAATGGAAGACCCACTGGAAGACTGTTCTGACTGCTTTGCATGATGATCATGGCCACCTGGGGTTGGAAAGAACCTTTCAACTCATAAGGAACAGATTCTACTGGCCCTGTATGCGGGTTGAAGTGGAGGAATATTGTCGCTCATGTGCAAGATGTATACAAAGGAAGACTCTGCCTCATCAAGCTGCCCCAATGGGCCACCTACAAAATCAAGGGCCCTTGGATCTAGTATGCATTGATTTTCTTTGTCTGGAACCTCATTTGAGTGGACACTGGAATGTTCTGGTGATAACCGATCATTTCACTAGATACGCTCAGGCATTCCCAACCAAAGACCAGAAGGCCTCCACAGTGGCTAAGGTTCTTGTGGAAAAGTTCTTTGTACACTACGGACTACCTCAATGCCTCCACTCAGACCAGGGAAGGGATTTCGAAAGCAGACTGATTCGGAAATTGCTAGATTCACTGGGTATAAAGAAGACCCGAACCACCCCATACCACCCACAAGGGGATGCAAAACCTGAACGATTCAATCGGACACTATTGAATATGCTGGGGACATTGAGTAGTGAGAAGAAGCAGCACTGGGGCAAGCATGTGGCTACCATTGTGCATGCATACAATAGTACGACTAGTGATGCTACTGGATATTCTCCATACAGACTGATGTTTGGCAGGGAAGCAAGACTCCCGGTAGATTTAGCTTTTGGCACTTCAATAGATCATACCTCAGCAGCTTCCCACAAGGGGTATGTGGATCGGTTGCGTCAGAGCTTAAGACTGGCGTATGAGAAGGCCCAGGCGACTTCCAATCAAAGAGGAGCCAGGAATAAGCGGAGTTATGACCTCAAGGTCCGAATTCACGACTTACAGCCAGGAGACCGGGTGTCGTTGCGGAACTTGGGCATTCCAGGGAAGCATAAGCTGGCTGACCGGTGAAGATCACAGCCCTATGTAATCTGTAAACAATTGCCAGGTTTGCCAGTGTATCAACTCAAACCAGAAGGGAGTGTGGGGCCGTTGAAGACATGGCACAGGAATCACTTGCTGCCCCTCTCCGAAGCAGTTCATTTGCCTCCCACCTCGGATCCTTCTGAGTCCCTTTCAGCCTCTAACACCCCTAGACCTGTCACCAGATCTCAAACAACTCTTTCAGGGGAAATGGACGCCCAAGATCTGAGTAAAGATGAGGAATTGGAACTCGATTGGCTATGGTCCTCCCAAGTACCTGAACCCATGACCATGGCCTCTTCATCATCTGAAGTTTATCACTGGGGACCCCTTAAATGCTGAGGCTGCTGAGTTCATACCAATTGATACTCTTACTGAAGAATGGGAGGATGCTCTGGACTCTTTTTCCAGTAGAGGACCCCAGGGATTCCTTGTATCTCTCTGCACCTGAATTGGATGCCCCTGGACCAGTGGGGCCCAATACAGCTGACTTAATAGAGGAAGAATTGGAAGGACCCATTGCAGTTGAGACCTCGGCTCCTAGGGAGAAAAGAGAGAGAGAAGGACCATCCACCTTCCAAGAAGACTAACCTACACTCAAATGGGGGAGTGCTCGGAAGAGACTGTTGTTACAGCAAGAAGGACAGTAGATAAGCCTGGTCCCTCTACTGTGAATTTAGTAGAGGGCAACCCTAGCTCACTCCCTGGCACAGTTAGACAGGCCACTTCCACTAATGTGACCTGTGGGCAGGACAACCTTTCTCCCAAAGCTTTGTGGGAGGTTCCTCTGCCAGGCTCCTTTGTAGCCATGAACTGTATTTCATGTACATATGCTAACAATGATCTTTACTGCTTGTCTTTGGGGACCAAAGATTTTAAGTGGGGGGAGTGTGTAGCGGGGTATCGCTTTAAATGAGCACAAAGACTACCATACCCAGTGTGCAGCGGGGCACCCACAGTGCATTGCCCGGTGCAAGGTCTGCTGGAGAAGGACTATTTAAGGAGGGAGGAGCAACACGCGGGTCTCTTCGGACACCGCCCTCCTAGCAAGTGGAGCCTACATTGGGGCCTGTTTTGTACTTGGCCGGAGAGCCTGGGCCTAGGGGATCCGGAGAGCTTGCCAATCGTCACTGGAGAACCCAGAGTCGTCTCATCCATCAATCTCTCCCCCAGATGGTCGAGAGGATCGGAGACTGCGGGTATCATGAGACTGTGTTCCGGGACATCAGTTACTGAAGTCGGTTGTACGGACTGGCTGGTTGGGTGAGAGAGCACTTGCTCAGTATACTTTGACTACCTTTTAGGCCCAGTATCCTTTGGTCAGGGCCCACCGTTACCGGAGTGTTATACTGCACCCCAGAGAAACAGTGTGTTGTGCAGCCGGAGTTAAGTTGTCTTATTGCTTGCTGAGTAACCAACAGTTTAATACCGTTGGATTACAAATAACCTACAAAGTGCACCACCATTGCTAGCGAAGAACCTTCTCAACTAACTAACTGTGTTTGAATTAGTCAGGCCTGACTGTTCAGCAGGGAGACATTGTTTGGCCGCCATATTGGCCACGAGGGGAAGGCTCGCGAGCGTAGTTTATTAAGAGACATTGAGTGCGCATAAAACTGTTAGAACATAATATTTGTTATTTGCTTGACTATTGATATTGCAGGGCCCTGCATAGATAAATGTACCATTGTCTAACTTTATATTTCTATTCAGTAAAAGCATTTGTGGTTAAGCAAGTGAGTGTGTGGCGTACTGTTTATCCCAGCTGAAGCAGTCGGCTCAGGTAATTTGAAATTATCCATTGTATATGCTTTATTGCGGAGTGGTGATTCCTATAGCCTAGTGGGTTTCACACTTCCCTTTGTGCTAGCTCTGCCAAGGGAGGTTAGAGCCAGTTCTTGGGGGTTGACAGCAGTGTGTTACAGGCCCAAAACTATACCTGCAGCCTTCTTAACTCGGGGTATTGCTACAACTGTTACACACACACACAGCCTGTGCCACACCACTGTGCCAGTTAGGAGGAGAATATTATATATTGCAATTTTCTGATTGCATAGTTGGACAGCTGAGCTGAGCTATTGCTGGAAGGCAAGGCAGGCACTGGCAGCGTATTCCCTCTCGTCTCGGCCACTGCACGCCGCGCACCTATGGGAGGAGCCGGCGCTGCGCCGGCCGGATCGGCATAGGCATAGCAAAATACATTTCCACAGGCAGGCAGGCTGAGGCAGCCAATCACGGAACAGAACAGCCGAGATGTTAAGCAGAGGCCCGAGCGGCAGAGACAATCCACTGCTTGGGCCGGGGGTGAGGAGGGACGGACGGATGTGTCTGTAAGACTGTATGTATCGTGGTGAATAAGTGGGAACAGACTGAGAGCAGCCCCAGCCCCCAGGCCAGCGGCAGCAGACTTAGAAAGAAAAGTCCACGCTGCCTCGGAGGCGGCCGCGGCGGCCATTGCAACACAGGGGGCAAGTCAAGTCAGTGCCATCTTAAGAGCATTATAGGCCCCTGGGCAATACAGTGCTCTGGGGCCCCCGGCCCTGTCTACACAATCACGCATGAGAATAAAAAAGTAAATTAATTCATCTGTGACCAGTAAAATCATTCATCAGTGACCAGTAAATTCAGACGTGACCAGTAAATTCATTCATCTGTGACCAGTAAAATTATTCATCTGTGACTGTGATCAGTAAATTCATTCATCTGTGACCAGTAAAATTATTCATCTGTGACTGTGATCAGTAAATTCATTCATCTGTGACCAGTAAAATTATTCATCTGTGACTGTGACCAGTAAATTCATTCATCGGTGACCCGTGACCAGTAAATTCATTCATCAGTGACCCGTGACCAGTAAATTCATTCATCAGTGACCGTGACCAGTGCAGGACATTAATACATGAGTTACTATGACCAGTGCAGGACATTAATACACAAGATACCATAACCAGTGCGGTGCAGGACATTAATACATGAGTTACCATGACCAGTGCAGGACATTTACCACCCTCCCCCCGCCACCATGCTGCATATTAAAAAAATCAGTCATACAGTCATCACAGTTAATAATCTTCAGACTGCATTCCGTATGGCATGATGCCATACGGAATGATGCAGTCTGAAGATTATTAACTGTGATGACTGTCTGACTGTGATTTTTTTAATATGCAGCATGGCGGCGGGGGGTAAATGTCCTGCACAGTGCACTGGTCATGGTAACTCATGTATTAATGTCCTGCACTGTGCAGGACATTAATACATGATGAGTTACTATGACCAGTGCAGTGCAGGACATTAATACATGAGTTACCATGACCAGTGCACTGTGCAGGACATTTACCCCCCTTCCCCCCCCCCCCCCGCCGCCACTGCTGCATATTAAAAAAATCACAGTCAGACAGTCATCACAGTTAATAATCTTCAGACTGCTGCAACTAATTTATTAATGTCCTGCAATGCACTGGTCATAGTAACTCATCATGTATTAATGACTAGGGATGAGCTTTGTGTTCGAGTCGAACACACGTTCGATTCGAACATCGGCTGTTTGATCGTTCGACGAAGATCGAACGTTATGGTCCGTTCACGCCAAATTTGAGTGGCGCGTCACGGCCCATAATTCACTGCGGCATCGCAGTGCATCGCAGTGCATTGCTGGCTGATGATTGGCCAAGCATGCACTATGACCCGCATGCTTGGCCAATCACAGCGCCGTCTGTACAGAGAGCCGTAATTGGCCAGAGGAGTAGGTACACGCCTGGAAGTCGGCCTTGTGTAGTGTGTTGGCGTTTGTGAAATAGAGAGTTACAGAGAGGGAGAGACAGTGTCATTTATACTGAGTTAGATAGAGCAGGCAGGCGAGTCAGTTAGCTGCTGTTACAGTGTGTAGCGGATATATATGCATCCTAGGTGTTGTGTATATATATTTATACACTGTATTGAGTTTAGCTAAATCCGTTACTGTTAGTCTCTATACTGTGACAGGCAGGCAGGTGATTGTGCTAGCTGCAGACAGTCATGCCGCGTACACACGGCCATTTTTCTCGTCGGAAAAAACGTCATTTTTCCCATTCGACGAGAAAAACGATAGTCTGTGGGTTTTCTGTCATTTTTTTCGACGAGAAAAACGGCATTAAAAACGACGAGAAAAATTAGAACATGTTCTAATTTTTTCTCGTCGTTTTTTTCGACATGTTTTCCGCGGCAGTGTTTCCCATAGGGAAACACTGCTGCGGAGCCCACAGATGGTCGTTTTTCTCATCAAGAGAAAAAATTACGTGAAAAACGACCGTGTGTGGGGAACAAGCTGTTCCCCCATTTTAAATGACATTATTCACGGCGGTTTTTTAACTGCCGTGAATAATAATCGTGTGTACGCGGCATCAGAGTTTCACTTAGTGTACTACTGTGTGCTTTGCATAGCATTCACCTAAAGCTCACCTGGATACAGTTATTCTCTATACTGTGCCAGGCAGGACGGTGATTGTGCTAGCTGCAGACAGTCAGTGTTTCACTTAGTGTACTACTGTGTGCTTTGCATAGCATTCACCTAAAGCTCACCTGGATACAGTTATTCTCTATACTGTGACAGGCAGGCCGGTGATTGTGCTAGCTGCAGACAGTCAGTGTTTCACTTAGTGTACTACTGTGTGCTTTGCATAGCATTCACCTAAAGCTCACCTGAATACAGTTAGTGACTAATACTATTATAGTGGTGTTCTCATAATAAAACCACAAGCAGAGAGCTGCAAGTATTTTCAGTGTACTGTGTCCTCTAAACAGTTTTCACCCAAAACTAACTGAAAACAATTGCTGCTTTTCCCATACTAACACCACAGCAGGCCATTAGTATGTCTGGAAGGCAAACAATGAGAGGCAGACAGTCACGAGGCAATAAAAGAGGGCAAGCAGGCTCTGTGTCTAGAGGCAACAGTGATGCTGGTCGTGGACACGGTGCATTCTCATCAGCACGTGGCCGTGGGAAACGCTTGTCCTTCTTTTCGGCAGCTGGCCATGTTGAGCCACAACATGCCGAAGACTTGGTAGAGTGGATGACCAAGCCGTCCTCCTCCTCCTCATCCTCTCTCACCCAGGCTAAGGGTACTTTGTCTGGCAAAGCAGCTGCCAAAGCGGCCTCTTCCCTCGGATCAATGGCATCAGTCACTCCTTCCCTAGCCACACCATGTCCTCTTGAGGAGTCCCCCGAACTGTTTGACCACCGTGTTGGGTACATGCTCCAGGAGGATGCCCAGCGTTTTGAAGGCTCCGATGATGGAACCCAGCTGGAGGAAGGCAATAATGTGACCTCAGAGAGAGGGGGTAGTAACGTGAGCCCAGAGAGAGGGGGTGCCCAACAAGGTCAGCTATCTGGCAGTCATGTTCCCCCAGCTGCAGCATACTGCCAGATTGGCTCCAGTGATGAGGAGGGAGGGGATGAATAGGTCACTGACTCCACGTGGGTGCCTGATAGGAGAGAGGAGGAGGAGGAGGAGGCACATCTCCAACGAGGCAGGATGCCCTCCAGGGTCCAGCTTAAGGGCAGCACACCGACTGCATCACATTGCAGAGCATCGCATGTGCAGGGCGCTGCTGTCTCTGCGGGTTATTCCAAAAGTTCTTTGGTGTGGGCCTTTTTTCAGACGTGTGCAGCAGATCGCACCATTGCCATTTGCAACATATGTCTAAAGCATATCTCGCGTGGCCAAAACATCAGCCGCTTGGGCACCACGTGCTTGACCAGACATATGTCGACCTGCCATGCAGTCCATTGGCAAGCACACCTAAAAGACCCACACCAAAGAACAAGGCGGACCTCTCCTTGCTCCTCTTCAGCTGGGATCTCCAACCCCACTATACCTTCAGTCCTCTCTGAAACCTGCACTGAGAGGAATGAAGGTGTAGAATTAGGTGTGTCACAGCCAAGTACTTGCGGGCAATCGGCTATCGGTACACCGACGTCCGATTGTACCAGGCAAATTTCCCTGCCCCAGCTGCTGCACAGCCGCAAAAAGTTCGCTCCCAGCCATCCACATGCCCAGCGGTTGAATGCTAGCTGGCTAAATTGCTAGCACTTCAACTGCTGCCTTTTCAGTAGACTCTGCCCCCTTCCGTGAGTTTTTGGAATGTGCGGTTCCTCAGTGGCAGGTTCCCAAACGCCACTTTTTCTCACGGAAGGCGATTCCGGCTCTCTACCGGCATGTGGAAGGCAATGTCTTGGCCTCGCTGGACAGAGCGGTAAGGTGCATATTACTGCTGACTCATGGTCCAGCAGGCATGGAAAGGGACGTTACCTATCTTTCACGGCGCATTGGGTGACTCTGCTGGCAGCTGGGAAGGATGCAGGACAAGGTGCAGTAGTGTTGGAGGTTGTTCCGCCACCACGCCTCCAAAATGTTACTACTGGTGATTCTGACACACCTCTCTCCTCCACCCCCTCCTCTTCTTCTTCCTCTATGGCCTCTTCCTGCGCTGATTTGTCCTCGGAACCAGCGGTGCTCCGTAGGCGTTCAAGGGGCTATGCCAGTACGCAGGCAAAAAGATGCCATGCGGTGCTTGAGCTAGTGTGTTTGGGGGACAGGAGCCACACTGGGGCAGAGATTCTGTCAGCTCTGCAGGGGCAGGCTCAGAGGTGGTTGACGCCACGCCAGCTTAAGCCAGGAAAGGTGGTTTCCGACAATAGCACCAACCTCCTCTCCACCCTCCGACAGGAACAACCGACCCATGTGCCCTGTTTGGCTCATGTCCTTAACTTGGTGGTGCTGCAGTTCTTGGGCAGGTTTCCGGGCTTACAGGAGGTCCTGAAGCAGGCCAGGAAACTCTGTGGGCATTTCGGCCGGTCATATAATGCCAGAGCTCGGCTGGCTGAGCTGCAAAAGGATTACAACATGCCAAGAACCGCCTAATCTGTGACATGCCCACCAGGTGGAACTCTACATTGGCCATGCTGCAGTGGCTGCACACGCAGCAGAGGGCCATCAATGAGTATCTGTTGCAATATGGCACCAGGACAGGGTCAGGGGAGCTTGGATTTTTTTCCCCACGCCAGTGGGCCATGATCCTGGCACTATTTGAGGAGGCCACTAGGATGGTGAGCAGTGACAGTGCATGCATCAGTGACACTGTCCCTTTTGTCCACCTGTTGGAGCACACGCTGCGTGGAATAATGGACAGGGCACTTGAGGCAGAACAGAGGCAGGAAGAGTAGGACTTCCTTACCTCTCAAGGCCCCCTTTATCCAGAGTGTTTTCCTGCTGGCCAGGCTATCACACAGGAAGAGGAGGAGGAGGATTGTGTCAGCATGGAGGTGGAGTCTAGCACTCAGCATCATCAGCAGTCTTCAAGGGATCAATTACAGTCCCAAGACACCCATGGACTTGTACGTGGCTGGGAGGAGGTGGCTGCGGATCATGTCATCCTCAGTAGGCTTGTGCACAACGGAAAAATTCGTTCCGTTTCGGTTCGCTTCTTTCCGGTCCTGTTGATTCGTAATCATTCGTAATTTTGCTAGACGGGATTTTTCGTGTTCGGACTCATTCGTATTTTTGCAAGCGACATTTTTCGTTGAATTTTTTGTTGCTTTATAATTCGTACTTTCGGTAGAGTACGTTGTTTTTCGTTGATTCTGGACACAACTCCTACTTTCGTAACTTTTTTTGGGTTCGTTGATTCGTAATTTTCCGTGTCTCTCTCACAATGACGCTGCCTATTATGCCTAATGTGCTTCGAATGGATTTGTACTTTTCTAAATACATTGCGGTTATTTGTAACGATTCGAAATCTCGTATTTTACTTTCGTTTTTTACATGCGGCTATAGGCTCCGCCCCTGTACACCATTTTGAGAGGGTTCAGCACGGTGAGGGAGAAGCAGAGAGCAGAGCAGAGTGAGTGTTATTGTGCTTCGAATGGATTCGAAATCTCGTATTTTACTTTTGTTTTTTCATGCGGCTATAACCTCCGCCCCCTGTACACCATTTTGAGAGGGAGTTCAGCATGGTGAGGGAGAAGCAGAGAGCAGAGTGAGTGTTATTGTGCTTCGAATGGATTCGTACATTCGTAACTTTTTTCATAACGAATTATGCCGAAGACCTTCGGGCATTCGCTATTTTGCGGTATAATTTATTTCGGATTCGGTCTTATTCGTAATTGCTCTGTTCGGAAATTCGAATGCTTCCGAATGTCCGAAAGTTGCTAAATTCGGACGAATTTCGATTCGTTACGAAACGAATTGCACAAGCCTAATCCTCAGTGACCCAGAGGACTCGGCACCGAATGCCTCAGCAAACCTACGCTGCATGGCCTCCCTGATCCTGCAAAGCCTGCGTAAGGATCCTCATATTCGTGCGATCAAGGAGAGGGATCATTACTGGCTGGCAACCCTACTTGATCCACGTTACAAGGGTAAGGTTGCGGACCTTATCTTGCCATCGCAGAGGGAGCAGAGGATGAGGCATCTTCGGGAGGCCTTGCAGAAAGGTCTGTGCAATGCGTTCCCAGAGACTGTGAGGTTACAAATTCCTGGTCCTGGACAACGTGTTGCTGAGGCTTCGGTCAGTCAAAGAAGGAGCGGTGGAGAAGGTGGCCGTCTGACCGATGCTTTCAGACAATTTTTTAGTCCGCAGCCCCAAGGTATGATCGGTTCCAGCAACCATCGCCAGCGTCTGGTTTACATGGTGCAGGAATATCTAGGGGCAAGATCAGACTTGGACACCTTTCCCACCGAAAATCCTCTGGGTTACTGGGTCTTGAGGATGGATCACTGGCCAGAGCTTGCACAGTATGCAATTGAGATACTGGCCTGTCCTGCATCCAGCGTTCTTTCGGAACGCACATTCAGTGCTGCTGGAGGCTTTGTAACCGATCACAGGGTGCGCCTGTCAACCGACTCGGTCGATCGACTGACCTTCATAAAAATGAATCAGTCTTGGATCCCCACCAGCTACCAGGCACCTGATGCTGATGTAACAGAATAATTTTCTTTGAAATGTCACATCCCTTCAAGAGTGCCTATGCTGATGCAGAGTGACTATCCTGTGATGCTGAGTGACTATCCTCTTCCTCCTCAATAATCATGCTGTTAGCTTGAAAGAACATTTTTGGTTCTGGGCACCGCCACCAGTGGCTAAAGCCCCGTACACACGGTCGGACTTACATCGGACTTTTCCGTGGTTTTTTGTCCGAACGGAGTTGGTCGGGAACACCCATAGCATCGGACTTTTCTGCAAACTTTCCCAAAACTTTTTGCAACATCACGTGGTTTTTCTGCTCTTTTCTGCTCTTTACCGCCACCCTTTGGTCAACTTCTACTATTGTTGGTTGATTTTAACATTAGTTGTTTTGTCCATCGGACAAAAGTCCAATGGTTTTCTGTACACACGGTCGGACTTTGCTCCATCTGACTTTTGTTGGGCAAAAGTTTGTCCGTTTGCAGACCCAACTTTTGTCCGATGAAAAAAGCAAAAAAAGTTTGTCCGATGGAGCGTACACACGGTCGGATTGTTAGTCCAACTTGCTCAAAATGAAGTTTGTTGGCCAAAAGTCCGACCGTGTGTACGGGGCTTAAGGCCCAATTTTTCAGCCCCTGTTTGACAGGGGCGTGTAATTACAATTTTTGATGCAATACTTTGCAACAGGGCTCATTGCTGCGCTCTAAGTACAGTATCTATGAGGGGTTGCAGTGTTGTGGCACCAGCACCAGTGCCTAAGGCCCAATTTTTCTGCCCCTGTTCAACAGGGGCATGTAATTACAATTCTTGATCTAATATTTAACAGCTGGGCCCATTCCTGCGCCCACCAAGAGTAACTGTGAGGACTTACAGTGTTGTGGCACCAGCACCACTGCCACCACCAAAGGCCCAATTTTTCAGCCCCTGTTCAACAGGGGCATGCAATTACAATTCTTGATCTAATAATTTAGAGCAGGGCCCATTCCTGCGCCCACCAAGAGTAACTGTGAGGGCTAACAGTGTTGTGGCAACACCACCACCAAGACCACCACGAAAGGCCCAATTTTTCTGCCCCTGTTCAACAGGGGCATGTAATTACAATTCTTGATCTAATAATTCACAGCTGGGCCCATTCCTGTGCCCACCAAGAGTAACTGTGAGGACTTACAGTGTTGTGGCACCAGCACCACCACCAAAGGCCCAATTTTTCCTACCACTGTTCAACAATGGCATGTAATTACAATTCCTGATATAATAGTTGACAGCAGGGCGTTCCAGTGCCCACCAAGAGTAACTGTGAGGGCTTAAAGTGTTGTGGCAATACCAACAACTAAGGGGCAAATTTCTGCAGAGTATATATGGCAGGCCCTACTTTCAAACATCCAACTTACAAACGACTCCTACTTGCAAACGGAAGGAAACAACGGGAAGTGAGAGGAAATCTACCCCTAGGAAGGGAAATTCTCTACTGTAAGGCCTCGTACACACGACCGATTTTCTCGTCGTAAACAGTCAAGAAAAGTGCCGCGAGAGTTTTTTTGTCTAGAAAAACATTCGTGTGTATGGTTTTACGACGAGAAACTTGACGAGAATCTCGACGAGAAAATAGAGAACCTGCTCTCTATTTTCTCGTCAGGATTCCAGATTTCCTCGTCGTGTTTCTCGTCGGCCTGTTTTGTGACGAGAAAATGGTTCGTGTGTATGCTTTTACGACTCTTCCAAAAGCGCGCATGCTCACAAGCAACTATGAGACGGGAGCGCATCTTCTGGTAAAACAAGCCTTCATAATGGAGAGAGCACATTCGTCACGCTCATAAATATTTCATCGTTTAAATGTTCTGCATTGAATTCTTCGTTAGAATGTTACATTAATCAAAACGAGAGACCTTCTTTTGCTGCTGATATTCACACAGAGTTCTGCCTTATTTTTAACCTTTTTCATGCTGCTCTTTATAAGATTTATGTGTATTATATCGTGCAAGTTTTTAGGAATAATTTAAATGGTTAGATTTTTCAAAATGATGTTAATTATAATTTCTCAATGTTTTGATAGCGATCTCACATTTAATTTTCTAATCTATATTTTTAAAATTTCACACCATGTTTTTGAGCTAATCAGATTTAGTTATTCTTTTGGGGGGGTGATATCTGTGCCTTTTATTGTCAGTCAAATGTATCTGCTTACTCCAAAGCTTTTTTTTTTTTATTTAAAAATACACATAGTCAAGTATGAACTTAAACAAAAAACACATTTATTCATGTTTATAAATTAAATAAAGAGAAGGCAGCGCTGGAGAAGCTGCTGCCATTTGTGCATCCCAGGGACCCCAGAGCACACACCAACCCTGTGTGGACACTAAAATTGGGAGCTTGAAAAGGCCCACATTTCAGAACACAATCTGATGCTGGCCTCCCAGAGGTCAGGAACAGCAGCAGGTGAGATATATGTCCCAAGTGTGTGGTACTACAACAGGCTGCCTTCTGTCCGACCAGTGCGACCACAATGAAGCAAGGCCATCACTTCCTCTTCTTCCTGGCAACCTTCCCTGCAGCCTTTCCTGAAGCCTTTCCTGAAGCCTTTCCTGCAGCCTTTCCTGCAGCCTTCCTTCTTCGTTTAGCTGGAGGCTGGCCCACTGGAGGGGTACTCCTGTCAG
This sequence comes from Rana muscosa, assembly GCA_029206835.1. Taxonomy (NCBI): domain Eukaryota; kingdom Metazoa; phylum Chordata; class Amphibia; order Anura; family Ranidae; genus Rana; species Rana muscosa. The sequence goes on along the minus strand of CM055118.1, from coordinate 974,379,986 downwards.
GAGGAGGAGGTGGAGGTGTAGCAGAAGGGGGTGGGGCAGAAGAAGAAGGTGGAGGTGTAGCAGAAGGGGGTGGGGCAGAAGGTGGAGGTGTAGCAGAAGGGGGTGGGGCAGAAGGTGGAGGTGTAGCAGAAGGGGGTGGGGCAGAAGGTGGAGGTGTAGCAGAAGGGGGTGGGGCAGAAGGTGGAGGTGTAGCAGAAGGGGGTGGGGCAGAAGGTGGAGGGGTAGCAGAAGGGGGTGGGGCAGAAGAGGAAGGTGGAGGTGGAGGTTGAGGTTGGGTCAGTTGGGCCACCTCACATATGGCGGTATTGGGGGTAATTTGCTCCATCACCCCCTTGTTGAGCAAGGTGATGAGCAGGGGTTCGCATAGGAGGCGTTGCTCCATGCTCATCACCTTGAACTAAGCCTCCACTAGGCCGGCAATGGCCTCTTCAGGGGATGTGGGCTCCTTGAGGGTGGCATGGGCCTCTTTAATAAGGGCCATTGCTGCGTCACTGGTGGTCCTGTCCCTCCTGCCTCTTTTGTGAAGCCTGATGGGAGGCACCTGGGATCTGGTGCTTCTCCTTTGCCCTGCCACCTCCTGTCTGCCACTGGGCCCTGCCACCTCCTGTCTGCCACTGGGCCCTGCCACCTCCTGGCTGCCACTGGGCCCTGCCACCTCCTGGCTGGTACTGGGCCCTGCCACCTCCTGGCTGGTACTGGGCCCTGCCACCTCCTGGCTGCCACTGGGCCCTGCCACCTCCTGGCTGGTACTGGGCCCTGCCACCTCCTGGCTGCCACTGGGCCCTTCCTCCTCCTGCCTGACAGTTTCCAGACCCTCCTCCTGGCTGATTTCATCCTGTGTATGAAAAAGAAACATAGTTTAATATGTTGGTTTAATCTTTGCCTCAAACTTTGTAATCCTGATGGAAGCAATTAGAATGTAAATGCATAAATCCTTGCTTTAAATTTACCACTACATCAGCTTGACTATTTACCACACAATTAAGTGCAGAATAATGTCTACAGATCATGATTTCACTTGTGGAATACAAAATAATGTATGTTTCTCATCCTGACATATTTGGGAAACATTAATTTTATCCCACTACATTTTCAGTTAATACTATACCTGGCTCCAGATGGACAAATCAGGATCATCCAGGATGGCTGCCTCCTCTTGCTCCAGAGAAGGCTCAGGTTGGCTGCAGGGAAGTCTGGGGGGAAGAGTGGAGAGTGATGGCCTTGGCTCAATGTGGTCATCCAGGAAGGACATCCTGCTGTAGTACCACAAAACCGGGACATAAACATCATCTGCTGCTGCTCCTGACCTCTGAGAAGCCAGCACCTTAGAGCGTTCAGTCCTGTAGGTACCTCTCAAGCTCCCAATTTTAGTGTCCACTTGTTTTGCTGTGGCTGTGGGCACCTTGGTATGCGCAAATGGGAGCAGCTTCTCCAGCGCTGCTTTTCTCACCCCTTTTTTTTATGGATGGGGTTTTTGGTCTCCCACAGAGCCGGCAGCTCCCTTACCCGGTCAATAAATTCCGCCAGGAACTCTTTGTCGCTAATAAAGACATTCATATTGTATCTGCAAGTAAAATAATTTATATTTAAATAATGTGAGGCAAACAGTCTAACCTCCTTCACATCCTAGTCACCATATATATCCTCCACCAATCTCAAGACAGTATAGGCCCACAATTTTTACAAGTCTCACAAAATCACATACCTTCGTTCGCACGTCCGTCACTTGAACTCCTCTCTCCGCACACCGAACGTACTATAGTCACATGTGTGTTTGCTATATACACACCACGCATGCGTCCAAATTCGAACACGTCGCTCCGCACACGTCGCCCGCCCATGACGTTCTAACTAACATCTTTTCCCCGCCCCTTCTCTTTCGGCGCGCAGACAGATATGGCGGAGTTACAGCAGGTGTCTGATAATTCCGCAACTAGCGAGGAGACAAGCCCGGAGACCGAGGACACGTCACGATCAAGGAGGAGATTCAAGGCATCGAATATGTCTTTGGCGGAGATGGCGGAGATGGTGGACATCTTGGTCAAGGCTGATTATGATGCCAAGCATGGGCCGTATAGCAAACCAAATAGAAGGAAGGCCAAAATCCTCACTAAAGTTGTGAAGAGTCTGAGGGCGAAGTTCGGGGTGAAACGCTCAAATGAGCAGCTCAGAAAGAGGTGGTCAGACCTCAAACTGAGGGAGCCAGACCAGTTGAGGAGCATAAAGAGGATGCTCGCTAAAAGTAAGTAAAATGACGACCTTTCTGCTATTAATCTTTTTAGAAACTGACTTTTTTTTTTTTTTTTTTCATATTGGACTCCCTTCCAAAATGTAATATTTTGAACTAGGTTGGGCACAGTAATCGTTCGTTACGTTACCGACACTTCGTTCGGCCACTATCCGCGGTTTTGGCTTATTTAAGACCCCCAAAAGTAATTAGACATCTGCCATTTTTGATCAAGTATTGTGGCTAATTTTTAAGTCTAGATGATGTGTTTGTAAGGAGAATGAAATGCAAACTTTAATCAGTGTAAAGGAGAGGACACTCAGCAGCTGCTTCCACATCTGTACTTTGGAGCACTATAGTGTGGGCCACCAGACCCGCCTTTTTTGGGTGTCCCACACAGGTGCATCAGAGTTTATTTGTGGTGCCTCCATGTCCAAAAAATTACATCCAAATGTGAATACTAAACATATTTGGGGTCATAAATAATGCATTTTTCTTTAAATTCCGCACAAACACACACTTGTACCCCACTTCCAAACAATTTAGCCTGTTTTAAGTTTAAAAATGAGATTTTTACAGTGTGATAAATAGACCTTTGGTTTTATTCTCATAGGGGAGAGAAGACTGGGAGGAGGACACTCCAGGGAGCACATGCACCCCACAACTTCCAAGCAACCCCAAACTCCCAAAGATCCACAACCGAAAGATGTGCAGGAAGTTGAGGTGGAGGAAGGAGAAGTGCAGGAAGGAGAGGTGGATGACGTTGTGGATCTGGTCACCACAACAGGTCAGTATCTGACACCACAGCTTAAGGTAAGCGAGGTAGGCCTGCAGAGTTTTATTAATTTTTTTTTATGGTTTTTAGGGGATGGAAATGTTGTGAAGGATAGCACACCGTTCTCTGCTGACAGTGCCCTCCGCCTCATCCAGCAAGTGATGGAATGTAGCACGGAACTGGACCTAATTAAACAAAGAATCCATGTGATGGAACAAACATTTAAAGACATTCTCGATGTTTTGGGGAGAATTCAATAAGCCATCCAAACACATTTGTTTTTACATGTTTGTTTTTATATTTTTACTAATTTTTTGAGTAACAAAGCAGCCAAAAATTGAATATGCACACAGTGTGTGAACATGTGCTATCTGCCATCAGGGGATATCCATGTACGTCTTTTGTGGGTGCAACCCCTTCCTCGTATCAAAAGTCGGTGAACTGAGGAAGGGGATGCACCCCCAAAACACGTCCATTGATCACCCCTGATGGCAGATAGCACATGTTGACAATAGGGATCAGGATTGTAAACTTCCTATTTGCAAAAAATTAAAAATGTGTGCATATTGAATTTTTGGCTGGGCAAGGGGTGGCAGGACCCCATATTAGGACGGGCACATAGAGACATAGTTTGTGTAACTGAATGTCTCAGATTGCTCAGAGGTATCCAATGTTGTCATTTTAGAAATGCAAGTGGTATTTTTGTATTTTCATAAGCCAAAATTTGCCGGGTTGTGGCCAGGCCAACCCCAAAGTAAAAAAAAAAAAAAAAGTGCAGAGAGTAAAATATTTGACCACAAACAACGTGTAGCTTCTTTTTATAATACTCTCTAAGCTTATTTGGTTCTTTTGTAAGGTAACATAGTGAAATTGGTTGTTATTTACTAAAGTAAAATACACTTGCCACTACAAATGCACAAAGACTAACTAGGAGACAGGAAAGAACAAATAATTAAAGGTTTAAACAAGATTTTTATTGGGATACTTAGACATAGGCTGGCATAGGAATTGCCCCCCTACCCGTGAAATACTCCATGTATTTGTCCCGAACCACACGGGCATTTTGGGGGGGCAAGCCAAGACGGGCAGATTCCAGGCCCGGAAGGGGATTTGCAGGGGAAAGTCCAGCCTCTGGCAAAACTGAGGCCATATACGAATTAGATTTTTGGCTCAGAAAGTTGTGTAGCACACAGCAGCATAACACTACATAGTTTATTTTGTAGTCCGCCAAGTGGATGGAAGTCATAAAAAGGCGGAACCGGCCGGCCATTATGCCGAAGGCATTTTCAACGACTCTTCGGGCCCTGGCCAGCCGGTAATTGAACACACTCTTCTCTGGGGTCAGGGTCCTCTGTGGAAATGGCCTCATAAGATGCCGTCCGAGTCCGAAGGCTTCATCAGCCAAGAAAACAAAGGGGAGTCCTTCAATATTCCCTGCATCCGGTGGCAATGCAAGGTCATCACTCTGGAGACGGAGGGCAAACTCCGTCTGGATGAAGGATCCCCCATCGGACATCCGGCCATTCTTCCCTACATCAACATAGAGGAATTCATACCGTGCTGACACCACCGCCATCAGCACAATGCTATGAAACCCCTTGTAGTTGTAGTAGTAGGACCCAGAACGGGGTGGCGGCACGATGCGGACGTGCTTCCCGTCTATGGCACCACCGCAGTTGGGGAAGTCCCACCGCGTGGCAAACTCCGATGCCACAGTCTGCCATTCCTGTGGCGTGGAAGGAAGCTGTGGAGTGAAACAAGATGAAATAATATTAGAAAAACAAAGGCATACATTACAAGCAAATTCTAAACCAAAAAATTAGAGACCAACATCAATCTAATTATACGTTTATTAAGGTGTGTAAAAAAAGTATAATGGAAGGCTCATTTATCATATTAATCACCACCTCTGATGGGCCATTACTAAATTATTTTGGGGGGGGGGATGTGTTTGGCCACAGGATAGCATTGCAGTGGCGGTGCGTCCAGAGTGGGCGCTGGAGCACTGTCCCCTCTCTCCTGTGCCCATCACTCAGAACAATACATAGGTTCATGCGTTGCATGAACCTATGTATTGTCTATGCCGCACACTATTCAGGTGGATGGCCTCTTGTAAAGCGACCGACATATGAATAATTGCGTCATTTAGGGGGTTAAAATTGCAGAGCAGAAACAGGTATTAAAAAAGTCTTGCAAATTACAACCTGAGGGATGTAATTGGCTTCCTCAAAGAAAAATCGGGGACGCAAGGAGGGGGCATTCCTTGTGTAAACACTGACAGGCTGCTCTGGCAATCATGTTCACCAAGTCTGTTTAATGGTAACATGATTGGCTGATGCAACATGAAGGGAAGGAGAAGACATCAAGGACAGAAGAAGGATGGCGCTGACCACAAGAAGGTAAGTGCAGGGCTGGGGGGAAACTGGCTGCATTAGAGGGGACTAAATGGCTGCATTGGAGGGGACAACTGGGGGCGTTTATTAGGCAACAGAGCAAAAAAGGAGGAAGTTTATTTCCGAAATTGGGGTTGGAACCCCCCAACATTTGGAGCAACAGGCGCCCCTGCTGGAAAAGTTAGTGAGGGGAAATATTTAGGGAGGATAAAAAAGGGGCAATCTAAAGCTTCCAACATGCATGGGGACAAAGGGGACATTCTCAGCATATTACAATCATGGTAATTAGGGAAGGATGAAAGAAATACAATACATTAGCATACATGTAATACATAAAATGTGATGTTAAGGGAGAAAACTTACCCTAATATAGTCCTCCTGCAGGACTTGTATAATAGCAGAACAGGTGTCTGGGATTATGAGGCCCAGAGCCTGGGGGGAGATGCCTGTGGTGAACTTCAAGTCCTGAAGACTTCTCCCTGTCGCCAGGTAACGCAACGTGGCGATGAGCCTCTGCTCAGCACTGATGGCTTCCCGCATAACGGTGTCCTTCCTGGTAATATAGGGGGACACCAAAGCCAACAGTTCCTGAAAAACGGGGTCAGACATCCTCAGAAAATTCCTGTAGTCCTCAGGATTATTCTCGACGATCTCCCGCAGCAGAGGCATGTGGCAGAATTGGTCCCGCTGGAGCAACCAATTCTTGGTCCATGAACTCCTCCTCACACCATTCATGGACTGGTCTTGGTCCAAAACAAGCAGACCAACACCAAGCGCACGCACAGCACGAACTCGACGACGAGAACGTCCAGGCGACATGGCTAGGAAACGGTCGTCTAATCAGAACGTACAGAACAGAACGCACTTTAGAACAGCAAGGCCTATGAATAACGAACTGAAATTCAGAAACGAACAGGCAATAACGCACTGTAAAACAGATACGACCTGCCTAGACGCCCTGAAAGTCAAGATACGAACCCACAAGCACAAACTGAACCGCAGAAAACGATCTGAAAAGTACGAAGACTGAAAAGCGCGAATCGTCTCTTCCCAAACTTTTACTTCACACGCGGTAACACGAGATCAGCAAAAGCAGCCCAAGGGGTGGCGCCAAGAAAAAAGATCTTCCCCTTTATAGTGCCGTCGTACGTGCTGGACGTGAGCGCAGAGAACCACGAGGAAATTGGAAAATGACAGTGTGTACGCATAGAAAGCTTGACGAGAAAATCGACAAGCTTAACAAGAATCTCGTCGAAAAAAACGACGTGTTTTTTACGACGAGAAAATCGGTCGTGTGTACGAGGCCTAAGAGTTAATATGGGAAAAAGGTGTCTCCTCTCTACTGATGCTTTATCACCAATCCTTGTTTCAATAAAAATCCCAAATTTTCCAAAAACATTTGTCATTGGGATGGAAAGTGAGGTGAAATGTTCTGAACAGGTGCACGGACAGCAAAACAAATGTTACAGGGGTGATAACCCTTCCCTATGTTCTCCAAAAAGCTTAAAAATTGTTTTTTTGGCTAGAGCTACACTTAAAAAATGTACCTGTTCCAAATTCCAAACTGCTGTTCAGAGTATATAGGGGCTTTTTTTTATTTTGGGTGCGGGGTTCCCCTTAATATGCATACAAGACCCAAAGGGGCTGGTAATGGGGTGGGGGGGGGGTGATGGGGTATGGCTATGCCATTTTTCTCAATGATTTTCATCCACATTACCGGGACCAGACATTACATTAAAGCCGCAACCAGTTTTAAATGGCTTTTTTTCCTTTAGAAATGTCATTTTGTGCAGGGACAGTTCTAAACACGGGAAACACGTGCCACTTTAGACACCCCCCCAGGTACGATATTTAACCACTTAAGCCCCGGACCATTTGGTAGCTAAAGGACCAGAGGTGAATTCAGAATTTTGCACTGCGCTGCTTTAACTGTAAATTGTGCGGACATGCAATGTTGTACCCAAACGAAATTTGCGTCCTTTTCTTCCCACAAATAGAGCTTTCTTTTAATGGTATTTGATTGCCTCTGCGATTTTTATTTTTTGCTATATAAACGGAAAAAGACCGAAAATTTGGAAAAAAAATGATATTTTCTACTTTTTGTTATAAGAGAAATCTAATAAACTCAATTTTAGTCATACATTTAGGCCAAAATGTATTCAGCCACATGTCTTTAGTAAAAAAAATGTCAATAAGCATATATTTATTGGTTTGCGCAAAAGTTATAGCGTTTACAAACTAGGGTACATTTTCTGGAATTTACACAGCTTTAAATTTATGACTGCCTATCTCATTTCTTGAGGTGCTAAAATGGCAGGGCAGTACAAAACCCCCCCAAATGACCCCATTTTAGAAAGTAGACACCCCAAGGAAATTGCTGAGAGGCCTGTTGAGCCCATTGAATATTTTTTTTTGTCCCAAGTGATTGAATAATGACAAAAAAAAAATAAAAAAAATTACAAAAAGTTGTCACTAAATGATATATTGCTCACACATGCCATGGTTATATGTGGAATTGCACCCCAAAATAAATTTTGCTGCTTCTCCTGAGTATGGGGATACCACATGTGTGGGACTTTTTAGGAGCCTAGCCGCGTACGGGACCCCGAAAACCAATCACCGCCTTCAGGATTTCTAGGCACAAATTTTTGATTTGACTCCTCACTACCTATCACAGTTTCGAAGGCCATAAAATGCCAAAATAGCACAAAACCCCCCCAAATGACCCCATTTTGGAAAGTAGACACCCCAAGCTGTTTGCTGAGAGGCATGGTGAGTATTTTACAGCTCTCATTTGTTTTTGAAAATGAAGAAAGAACTTTTTTTTTTTTTTTTTTTCTTTTTTTTTTTCAATTTTCAAAACTTTGTGACAAAAAGCGAGATCTGCAAAATACTCACAATACCTCTCAGCAAATAGCTTGGGGTGTCTACTTTCCAAAATGGGGTCATTTGGGGGGGGTTTGTGCCATCTGGGCATTCCATGGCCTCCGAAACTGTGATAGGCAGTGAGAAGTGAAATCAAAAATTTACACCCTTAGAAAGCCTGAAGGCGGTGATTGGTTTTTGGGGTCCCGTACGCGGCTAGGCTCCCAAAAAGTCTCACACATGTGGTATCCCCGTACTCAGGAGAAGCAACAGAATGTATTTTGGGGTGTAATTCCACATATGCCCATGGCATGTTTGAGCAATATATCATTTAGTGACAACTTTGTGCAAAAAAAAAAAAAAATTGTCTTTTTTCCGCAACTTGTGTCAACATATAAAATATTCCATGGACTCGACATGCCTCTCAGTATATAGCTTGGGGTGTCTACTTTCCAAAATGGGGTCATTTGGGGGGGTTTTGAACTGTTCTGGCATTTTATACACAACATTAGGAAGCTTACATCCACTCTTCTAACCACTTGAAGACAAAGCCTTTTTTGACACTTTTTGTTTACATGAAAACATATTTTTTTTTGCAAGAAAATTATGTTGAACCCCCAAACATTATATATATTTTTAAAGCAAAGGCCCTACAGAATAAAATGGTGGGTGTTGCATTTTTTTTTCTACACAGTATTTGCGCAGCGATTTTTCAAACGCATTTTTTTGGGAAAAAATACACTTTTTTTAATTTTAATGCACTAAAACACACTATATTGCCCAAATGTTTGATGAAATAAAAAAGATGATCTTAGGCCGAGTACATAGATACCAAACACGACATGCTTTAAAATTTCGCACAAACGCGCATTGGCGACAAACTACATACATTTTTAAAAGCCTTTACAGGTTACCCCGTTAGATTTACAGAGGAGGTCTACTGCTAAAAATACTGCCCTCGATCTGACCTTCGCGGTGATACCTCACATGCATGGTGCAATTGCTGTTTACATATGACGCCAGACCGACGCTTGCGTTCGCCATTGGGCAAGAGCAGGGCAGGACAGGGGTGCTTTTTTTATTTTATTTTATTTTTTATTATTAATTTTGCTTTTTTATTTTATTTTTAAACTGTTGCTTCCATATTTTTATTTTTTTTAAATCATTTTTATTGTTATCTCAGGGAATGTAAATATCCCCTATGATAGCTATAGGTAATGACAGGTACTCTTTTTTGAAAAAACTGGGGTCTATTGGACCCTAGATCTTTCCTCTGCCCTCAAAGCATCTGACCACATCAAGATCGGTGTGATAAAATGCTTTCCCAATTTCCCAATGGCGCTTTTTATATCCGGGGGGGACATTCCCTCCCACTGCTTGTAAAAGCAGTCCAGAGGCTAATTAGCCACTAGGATTGCTTTTACATGAAAGCCGGCCGCTGGCTGAAAAGAATGATACCAAGATGATACCTAAACCCGCAGGCATCATTCTGGTATAAACATTCAAAGTCCAGCAACATACCAGTACGTTGCTGGTCCTTGTTGGACATGTATTGTAATCTTTTTTTTCATGCAGCCTGTTGGCTGAACGAAAAAAAAAGATTGATCGGTGGGTATGCCCAACATTAGAATACCGCCCTTCATCCACCCACTTCTAATGATGGGCATACATGCACCATTTATATATGCCGAAGCATGGGGGCATCTTCCCGCAAAAGTTATGCCGCGTACACATGGTCAGACTTTTCCACGGGCAAGCCTCCGTCGGAATTTCGACCGTATGTACGTGGCATTAGGAGCAAAATTGCTCCTCCGCCCCTGCTGCCCCAATGCTTCGGCATATATGCTTTTTTTTTTTTTAACTGTGGTGGCGAAATCACCTCCTACAGCACTGGAGTCGCAGGGATCAGGCCTGTCTCTGCGAACGCTGCAGTTATGTGTGTTGTGTTTTGCAAGTGACAGTGATCGATCGATACTGCACTTGGGTGGCCTGGGCTGGACGGAGGGGCAAAACGCAGGTGCTAGCAGGTATCTGGGCTGATCCCGCTAACACTGCGTTTTTGGGAACCCTAAACTGCTGGGGACGCTAGTATAGATCTGATCAGATATTGATCTGTTCAGATACTATACCACTAAGGGGGGTGTATGCTTCACGCGTGGGTGTTAGCGTTACTGGCACTAACCTGACGCTGCCTGGGGTGTGACGCAGACCCTCTCTGACGCTAAAACCTAATTGATATCACCCGCCGGGCGATCAGGGGGTTAAACCTTTATTGGGTTATATACGGCGGGTGCCCTGACACTATAAAAAGCAAACTAACTAACCAGCATCACCCGTAACACTTATATGATGATCACTGGTGAAAGGGTTAACTAGGGACAATTAGGGGGTTAAAACCTTTATTAGGTAATATATGGGGGTACCTGACGCTATATAAAAACCTGACGGCTAACCTAAAAAAAAATTACTGGCTACCGATCTGCATCACCGACGCTAAGACAGCGATCAGAAAAATGATCGCTTAGCGACAGTGGTGATAGGGGGTGAAAGGGTTACCTGGGGGGCGATCAAGGGGGTTAAACCTTTATTAGGTATTATATTGGGGTACCTGACGCTATAAAAACCTGCGGCGAACCTAAAAAAAATTACTGGCTACTGATCTGCATCACCGACGCTAAGACAGCGATCAGAAAAATTATCGCTTAGTGACAGTGGTGATAGGGGGTGAAAGGGTTACCTGGGGGGCGATCAAGGGGGTTAAACCTTTATTAGGTAATATATGGGGGTACCCGACGCTATAAAAACCTGAGGCGAACCTAAAAAAAATTACTGGCTACCGATCAGCATCACCGACGCTAAGACATCGATCAGAAAAATGATCGCTTAGTGACGGCGGTGCTAGGGGGTGAAAGGGTTATCTGGGGGGTGATCAGGGGGTTAAACCTTTATTAGGGGGGGTTAGGGGGCTACACTGGACCTAAAACTGAATGTACTGACACTTTTACAGTCACAAATGTCACTGATTGCAGTGATCAGTAAATAAATGGTCACTGCAATCAGTGACACTGTGACTGGGGGCTGGGGGGTGATCTGGGGGTGTCTGGGGGGGGCGATTTATGTGCCTATGTGTCCTGGTGTCAGTGTAGTGTTGTGTGCACTAACCTGCATCTTCTCCTGTACGGCGCTCGGTATATGTGAGCGCCGCAGGAGAGATGACATCACTTCCTCCAGCCGGTGTAAACAGTACACAGGCAGGGGAAGCTCTCATTCGCCGGGAGCGATCGAGAGGGGGTGGCCGGAATCGAATGGCTGTCCCCTCATGCCGGATCGCTCCCGAAGGTAAAACGACCGCTCACTGTAAAGAAGGGGGGTCCGATCGGACCCCCCAACTATACAAAGGCAATCACGTACATATACGTGATTCTGCCTGTCGGTGCCATTCTGCCGACGTATATTTACAGTGGGCGGTCGTTAAGTGGTTAAGGGAATATTTCACATTTTTTTTTCACTTTATGCATCATTAAAATCACTGCTCCCGAAAAAACTACAGTTTTTAAGAATTATTTTTACATTGATACATGTCCCCTGGGGCAGGACCCGGGCCCCCAAACACTTTTTAGGACAATAACATGCATATTAGCCGTTATAATTAGCACTTTAGATTTTGAACGTTCGCGTCCATTGTATTTAATAGGTTTCTAAAGTTCGCGCAAACTTTCGGTCCGTTCGAAGGTTCTGGTGCGAACCGAACGGGGGGGTGTTCGGCTCATCCCTATTAATGACCAGTGCAGTGCAGGACATTAATACATGAGTTACCATGACCAGTGCACTGTGCAGGACATTTACCCCCCTCCCCCCCGCCGCCATGCTGCATATTAAAAAAATCACAGTCAGACAGTTATCACAGTTAATAATCCTCAGACTGCTGCTTTCTGAAGATTATTAACTGTAATGACTGTCTGACTGTGATTTTTTTAATATGCAGAATGGCTGCGGGGGGAGGGGGGTAAATGTCCTGCACTGGTCATGGTAACTTGTGTATTAATGTCCTGCACTGCACTGGTCATAGTAACTCATGTATTAATGTCCTGCACAGTGCAGGACATTAATACATGAGTTGCCATGACCAGTGCACTGTGCATGACATTTACCCCCTTCCCCCCCCGCCGCCATGCTGCATATTAAAAAAATCAGTCATCACTAGGGATGAGCCGAACACCCCCGGGTTCGGTTCGCACCAGAACCTTCGAACGGACCGAAAGTTCGCGCGAATTTTCGAACCCTATTCGTTATAATGGACGCGAACGTTCGAAATCAAAATTGCTAATTACAACGGCCAATATGCATGTTAATGTTATAAAACAGGTTTGGGGACCCGGGTCCTGCCCCAGGGGACATATATCAATGCAAAAAGAAATTTTAAAAACTAAAGTTTTTTCGGGAGCAGTCATTTTAATGATGCATAAAGTGAAAAAAAAAAAAGTGAAATTTTCCTTTAAATACGGTACCTGGGGGGTGTCTAAAGTATGCCTGTGAAGTGGCATGTGTTTCCCGTGTTTAGAACTGTCCTTGCACAAAATGACATTTGTAAAGGAAAAAAAGAAGCCATTTAAAACCACTTGCGGCTTTAATGTCATGTCTTGTCCTGGCCGCCATATGGCTGAAAATCCTTGAGAAAAATGGCATGGCTACCCCATCACCCCCCCCCCCACCCCAGCCCCTTTGGGTCTTGTATGGATACTAAGGGGGACCCCGCACCCAAAATAAAACCCTATACCTACAACCCTATATACTCTGAACAGCAGTATATAGGTGGTGCAAACAAGACATGGACTGTAGGTTTGTTCTTAAGTAGAATCTGAACAGGTACATTATGAAGTGTAGCTACATCCCAAAAAAATCAATTTTTAAGCTTTTTGGAGAACATAGGGAGGGGTTATCACCCCTGTAACATTTGCTGTCTTTGCACATCTGTTCAGAACATGTCACCTCACTTTCCGTCCCAATGACAAATGTTTTTGGAAAAGTGGGGTTTTAATTGAAACAAGGATTGGTGATAAAGCATCAGTAGAGAGGAGATACCTTTTTCCCAAATTAAATCTAACAGGATAGAATTTTCCTTCCTAGGGGTAGATTTCCTCTCACTTCCTGTTTTCTCTTGCCGTTTGCAAGTAGGAGTCGTTTGTAAGTTGGATGTTTGAAAGTAGGGGCCTGCCGTATATACTCTGCAGAAATTTGCCCTATTAGATATTGGTGTAGCCACAAGACTGGTGGGCACAGGAATGGGCCCTGCTGTGAGTTAATAGATCAAGATTTGTACTTGCATGCACCTGTTGAACCGGGCAGAAAAATTGGGCCTTTGGTGGTGGTGGTGGTGGTGGTGGACGGTGTTGCCACAAGACTGTAAGCCCTCACAGTTACTCTTGGTGGGTGCAGGAATGGGCCCTGCTGTGAGTTATTAGATCAAGATTTGTAATTGCATGCACCTGTTGAACAGGGCAGAAAAATTGGGCCTTTGGTGGTGGTGGTGGTGGTGGACGGTGTTGCCACAAGACTGTAGGCCCTCATAGTTACTCTTGGTGGGCGCAGGAATGGGCCCTGCTGTGAACTATTAGATCAAGATTTGTAATTACACGCCCCTGTTAAACAGGGGCTGAAAAATTGTGCCTTAGGCATTGGTGCTGGTGCCACAACACTGCAACCCCTCACAGATACTGTACTTGGAGCACAGCAGTCACACCTGTTGCGAAGCATCTTTTTAAAAAATTGTAATTACACGCCCCTGTTATACAGGGGCTGAAAAATTGTGCCTTAGGCACTGGTGCTGGTGCCACAACACTGCAACCCCTCACAGATACTGTACTCTGAGCACAGCAATGAGACCTGTTGCAAAGCATTGCCTAAAAATTGTAATTACACGCCCCAACAGGGGCTGAAAAATTGTGCCTTAGGCACTGGTGCTGGTGCCACAACACTGCAACCCCTCACAGATACTGTACTCTGAGCACAGCAGTCACACCTGTTGCGAACCATCTTTTTAAAAAATTGTAATTACACGCCCCTGTTATACAGGGGCTGAAAAATTGTGCCTTAGGCACTGGTGCTGGTGCCACAACACTGCAACCCCTCACAGATACTGTACTCTGAGCACAGCAATGAGACCTGTTGCAAAGCATTGCCTAAAAATTGTAATTACACGCCCCAACAGGGGCTGAAAAATTGTGCCTTAGGCACTGGTGCTGGTGCCACAACACTGCAACCCCTCACAGATACTGTACTCTGAGCACAGCAGTCACACCTGTTGCGAACCATCTTTTTAAAAAATTGTAATTACACGCCCCTGTTATACAGGGGCTGAAAAATTGTGCCTTAGGCACTGGTGTGGTGGCATGGATCATTGAGGAGGAGGAAGAGGATAGTCAGTGAACATAACAGGACAGTCACTCAGCATCAGCATAGGCAGTCTTGAAGGGATGTGACATTATAAATTATTCCGTTATATCCGCTTCAGGTGTCTGGTAGCTGGTGGTGATCCAAGACTGATTCATTTTTATGAAGGTCAGTCGATCAACCGAGTCGGTGGACAGGCGCACCCTATGATCGGTGACAAATCCTCCAGCAGCACTGAATGTGCGTTCGGAAAGAACGCTGGATGCAGGACAGGCCAGTAGCTCAATTGCATACTGTGCAAGCTCTGGCCAGTGATCCATCCTCAGGACCCAGTAAGCCAGAGGATTTTCGGTGGGAAAGGTGTCCAAGTCTGACCTTGCCCCTAGGTATTCCTGCACCATGTATATCAGACGCTGGCGATGGTTGCTGGAACCGATCATACCTTGGGGCTGCGGACTAAAAAATTGTCTGAACGCATCGGTCAGACGTCCACCTTCCCCACCGCTCCTTCTGCTACTGACCGAAGCCTCAGCAACTCGTCGTCCAGGACCAGGAGTTTGTAACCTCCCAGTTTCTGGGAACGCGTTGCACAGACCTTTCTGCAAGGCCTCCCTGAGATGTCTCATCCTCTGCTCCCTCTGCGACGGCAAGATAAGGTCCGCAACCTTACCCTTGTACCGTGGATCAAGGAGAGTGGCCAGCCAGTAATGGTCACTCTCCTTGATCCGAAGAACACGAGGATCCTTCCGCAGGCTTTGCAGGATCAGGGAGGCCATGCAGCGTAGGTTAGCTGAGGCATTCGGTCCGGAGTCTTCTGGGTCACTGAGGATGACATGATCGCCAGCCACCTCCTCCCAGCCACGTACAAGTCCACTGGTTTGTTGGGACTGTACATCATCCCTAAAAGACTGCTGATGCTGATGCTGAGTGCCAGGCTCCACCTCCATGCTCACACAATCCTCCTCCTCCTCCTCCTCCTCTTCCTGTGTGATGGGTGGGACAGAAGGAACATTGTCTGGATAAAGGGGGCCTTGAGAGACAAGGAAGTCCTCCTCTTCCTGCCTCTGTTCTGCCTCAAGTGCCCTGTCCATTATCCCACGCAGCGTATGCTCCAACAGGTGGACAAGAGGTACAGTGTCACTGATGCATGCACTGTCACTGCTCACCATCCTCGTGGCCTCCTCAAATGGTGAGAGGACAGTGCATGCATCCCTGATCATGCTCCACTGGCGTGGGGAAAAAAAGCCAAGCTCCCCTGACCCTGTCCTGGTGCCGTAGTCGCAAAGGTACTCATTGATGGCCCTCTGCTGCGTGTGCAGTCGCTGCAGCATGGCCAACGTTGAGTTCCACCTGGTGGGCATGTCACATATTAGGCGGTTCTTGGGCAGGTTCAGCTCCTTTTGCAGCTCAGTCAGCCGAGCACTGGCATTATAAGATCGGCGGAAATGCACACAGACTTTCCTGGCCTGCCTCAGGACATCCTGTAAGCCTGGGAACCTGCCCAAGAACCGCTGCACCACCAGGTTGAGGACGTGAGCCATACAGGGCACATGGGTGAGCTGCCCCTGTCGCAGGGCGGAGAGGAGGTTGGTGCCATTATCAGAAACGACCATTCCTGGCTTAAGCTGGCGTGGCGTCAACCACCTCTCGGCCTGCCCCTGCAGAGCTGCCAGAACCTCTGGCCCAGTGTGGCTCCTGTCCCCCAAACACACCAGCGCAAGCACGGCATGGCATCTTTTTGCCTGCGTACTCGCGTAGCCCCTTGTACGCCTACGGAGCACCGCTGGTTCCGAGGACAGAGCACTCGAAGAGGACATGGAGGAAGAAGAAGAGGAGGGGGTGGAGGAGAGAGGTGTGTCACAACCAGTAGTAGCATTTTGGAGGCGTGGTGGCGGAACAACCTCCAACACTACTGCACCTTGTCCTGCATCCCTCCCAGCTACCAATAGAGTGACCCAATGGGCCGTGAAAGAAAGATAACGTCCCTGTCCATGCCTGCTGGACCATGAGTCAGCGGTAATATGCACCTTACCGCTGACCGCCCTGTCCAGCGAGGCATGGACATTGCCTTCCACATGCCAGTAGAGAGACGGAATTGCCTTCCGTGAGAAAAAGTGGCGTTTGGGAACCTGCCACTGAGGAACCGCACATTGAACAAACTCACGGAAGGGGGCCGAGTCTATCAACTGAAAAGGCAGCAGTTGAAGTGCTAGCAATTTAGCCAAGCTAGCATTCAACCGCTGGGCATGTGGATGGCTGGGAGTATACTTCTTTCGACGGTCCAGCAGCTGGGGCAGGGAAATTTGCCTGCTACAATCGGACGTCGGTGTACTGCAAGTACTTGGTTGTGACACACCTAATTCTACACCTTCAGTCCTCTCAGAGCAGCTTTCAGAGAGGACTGAAGATATAGTGGGGATGGAGATCCCAGCTGATGAGGAGCAAGGAGAGGTCCGCTTTGTTCTTTGGTGTGGGTCTTTTATGTGTGCTTGCCAACGAGCTGCATGGCAGGTCGACATATGTCTGCTCATGCTTGTGGTGCCCAAGCGGCTGATGTTTTGGCCACGCGAGATACGCTTGAGACAAATATTGCAAATAGCAGTGGTGCGATCTGATGCACTCGTCTCAAAAAAGGCCCACACCAAAGAACTTTTGTGATAACGTGCAGAGGCAGCGCCCTGCACAGGCGGAGCTCTGCGGTGTGGTACAGTTGCTGTGCTGGCCTCTAGCTGGCCTCCAGGGGGCATCCTGCCTCGTTGGACATGTGACGCTGCATCCTCCTCCTCCTCTCTCCCTTCAGGCACCCACGTGGAGTCAGTGACCTCATCATCCCCTCCCTCTTCACCACTAGAGCAAACCTGGCAGTAAGCTGCAGCTGGTGGAACACTACTGCCAGATTGCTGTCCTTCAGCATCCCCTTTCTCTGCGCGCACACTACTGACTTCCTCAAGCTGGGTATCATCATCCGAGCCTTCGAATCGTTGGGCATCCTCCTGGAGCATGTACCCAACACTGTGCTCAAACAGTTCGGGGGACTCCTCAGGAGGACATGGTGGGTCTAGGGAAGGGGTGGCTGATGATGCCATTGAGTACGCGTTGGCAGCTGCTCTGCCAGTACCCTGAGCCTGGGTGAGAGAGGATGAGGAGGATGAGGAGGGCTTGGTCATCCATTCTACCAAGCCTTCGGCATGATGCGGCTCCACATGTCCAGCTGCCGAAAACAAAGACAAGCGTGTCCCATGGCCACGTGCTGATGACGATGCACGACCACGTCCACGGCCAGCACTGTTGTCTCTAGAAACAGAGCCTGCCTGCCCTGTGTTCTTGCCTCGGCACGCTCTGCCTCTCCTTGGCGGTCTTCCAGCCATTGTAGTCGGTAGTGTATATAGTATAAAAAATAGAACTCCTATGTGTGCTCACAACACACTGTAGGTCCTATGGGTGCTGACACTAACACACTATAGGTACTATGTGTGCTGCTGACAAGAAAATATAGGAGCTCTGTTTGCTGCCACTAACACACTAGAAGTCCTATGGGTGCTGCTGAGAAGAAAATATAGGAGCTCTGTTTGCTGCCACTAACACACTAGAAGTCCTATGGGTGCTGCTGAGAAGAAAATATAGGAGCTCTGTGTGATGCCACTAACACACTAGAAGTCCTATGGGTGCTGCTGAGAAGAAAATATAGGAGCTCTGTTTGCTGCCACTAACACACTAGAAGTCCTATGGGTGCTGCTGAGAAGAAAATATAGGAGCTCTGTGTGATGCCACTAACACACTAGAATTCCTATGGGTGCTGCTGAGAAGAAAATATAGGAGCTCTGTTTGCTGCCACTAACACACTAGAAGTCCTATGGGTGCTGCTGAGAAGAAAATATAGGAGCTCTGTGTGATGCCACTAACACACTAGAATTCCTATGGGTGCTGCTGAGAAGAAAATATAGGAGCTCTGTTTGCTGCCACTAACACACTAGAAGTCCTATGGGTGCTGCTGAGAAGAAAATATAGGAGCTCTGTTTGCTGCCACTAACACACTAGAAGTCCTATGGGTGCTGCTGAGAAGAAAATATAGGAGCTCTGTTTGCTGCCACTAACACACTAGAAGTCCTATGGGTGCTGCTGAGAAGAAAATATAGGAGCTCTGTGTGATGCCACTAACACACTAGAATTCCTATGGGTGCTGCTGAGAAGAAAATATAGGAGCTCTGTTTGCTGCCACTAACACACTAGAAGTCCTATGGGTGCTGCTGAGAAGAAAATATAGGAGCTCTGTGTGATGCCACTAACACACTAGAATTCCTATGGGTGCTGCTGAGAAGAAAATATAGGAGCTCTGTTTGCTGCCACTAACACACTAGAAGTCCTATGGGTGCTGCTGAGAAGAAAATATAGGAGCTCTGTTTGCTGCCACTAACACACTAGAAGTCCTATGGGTGCTGCTGAGAAGAAAATATAGGAGCTCTGTTTGCTGCCACTAACACACTAGAAGTCCTATGGGTGCTGCTGAGAAGAAAATATAGGAGCTCTGTTTGCTGCCACTAACACACTAGAAGTCCTATGGGTGCTGCTGAGAAGAAAATATAGGAGCTCTGTTTGCTGCCACTAACACACTAGAAGTCCTATGGGTGCTGCTGAGAAGAAAATATAGGAGCTCTGTTTGCTGCCACTAACACACTAGAAGTCCTATGGGTGCTGCTGAGAAGAAAATATAGGAGCTCTGTGTGATGCCACTAACACACTAGAAGTCCTATGGGTGCTGCTGAGAAGAAAATATAGGAGCTCTGTTTGCTGCCACTAACACACTAGAAGTCCTATGGGTGCTGCTGAGAAGAAAATATAGGAGCTCTGTGTGATGCCACTAACACACTAGAATTCCTATGGGTGCTGCTGAGAAGAAAATATAGGAGCTCTGTTTGCTGCCACTAACACACTAGAAGTCCTATGGGTGCTGCTGAGAAGAAAATATAGGAGCTCTGTTTGCTGCCACTAACACACTAGAAGTCCTATGGGTGCTGCTGAGAAGAAAATATAGGAGCTCTGTTTGCTGCCACTAACACACTAGAAGTCCTATGGGTGCTGCTGAGAAGAAAATATAGGAGCTCTGTGTGATGCCACTAACACACTAGAAGTCCTATGGGTGCTGCTGAGAAGAAAATATAGGAGCTCTGTTTGCTGCCACTAACACACTAGAAGTCCTATGGGTGCTGCTGAGAAGAAAATATAGGAGCTCTGTTTGCTGCCACTAACACACTAGAAGTCCTATGGGTGCTGCTGAGAAGAAAATATAGGAGCTCTGTTTGCTGCCACTAACACACTAGAAGTCCTATGGGTGCTGCTGAGAAGAAAATATAGGAGCTCTGTTTGCTGCCACTAACACACTAGAAGTCCTATGGGTGCTGCTGAGAAGAAAATATAGGAGCTCTGTGTGATGCCACTAACACACCAGAATTCCTATGGGTGCTGCTGAGAAGAAAATATAGGAGCTCTGTTTGCTGCCACTAACACACTAGAAGTCCTATGGGTGCTGCTGAGAAGAAAATATAGGAGCTCTGTGTGATGCCACTAACACACTAGAATTCCTATGGGTGCTGCTGAGAAGAAAATATAGGAGCTCTGTTTGCTGCCACTAACACACTAGAAGTCCTATGGGTGCTGCTGAGAAGAAAATATAGGAGCTCTGTTTGCTGCCACTAACACACTAGAAGTCCTATGGGTGCTGCTGAGAAGAAAATATAGGAGCTCTGTTTGCTGCCACTAACACACTAGAAGTCCTATGGGTGCTGCTGAGAAGAAAATATAGGAGCTCTGTGTGATGCCACTAACACACTAGAAGTCCTATGGGTGCTGCTGAGAAGAAAATATAGGAGCTCTGTTTGCTGCCACTAACACACTAGAAGTCCTATGGGTGCTGCTGAGAAGAAAATATAGGAGCTCTGTGTGATGCCACTAACACACTAGAATTCCTATGGGTGCTGCTGAGAAGAAAATATAGGAGCTCTGTTTGCTGCCACTAACACACTAGAAGTCCTATGGGTGCTGCTGAGAAGAAAATATAGGAGCTCTGTGTGATGCCACTAACACACTAGAATTCCTATGGGTGCTGCTGAGAAGAAAATATAGGAGCTCTGTTTGCTGCCACTAACACACTAGAAGTCCTATGGGTGCTGCTGAGAAGAAAATATAGGAGCTCTGTTTGCTGCCACTAACACACTAGAAGTCCTATGGGTGCTGCTGAGAAGAAAATATAGGAGCTCTGTTTGCTGCCACTAACACACTAGAAGTCCTATGGGTGCTGCTGAGAAGAAAATATAGGAGCTCTGTGTGATGCCACTAACACACTAGAAGTCCTATGGGTGCTGCTGAGAAGAAAATATAGGAGCTCTGTTTGCTGCCACTAACACACTAGAAGTCCTATGGGTGCTGCTGAGAAGAAAATATAGGAGCTCTGTGTGATGCCACTAACACACTAGAAGTCCTATGGGTGCTGCTGAGAAGAAAATATAGGAGCTCTGTTTGCTGCCACTAACACACTAGAAGTCCTATGGGTGCTGCTGAGAAGAAAATATAGGAGCTCTGTGTGATGCCACTAACACACTAGAATTCCTATGGGTGCTGCTGAGAAGAAAATATAGGAGCTCTGTTTGCTGCCACTAACACACTAGAAGTCCTATGGGTGCTGCTGAGAAGAAAATATAGGAGCTCTGTGTGATGCCACTAACACACTAGAATTCCTATGGGTGCTGCTGAGAAGAAAATATAGGAGCTCTGTTTGCTGCCACTAACACACTAGAAGTCCTATGGGTGCTGCTGAGAAGAAAATATAGGAGCTCTGTTTGCTGCCACTAACACACTAGAAGTCCTATGGGTGCTGCTGAGAAGAAAATATAGGAGCTCTGTGTGATGCCACTAACACACTAGAAGTCCTATGGGTGCTGCTGAGAAGAAAATATAGGAGCTCTGTTTGCTGCCACTAACACACTAGAAGTCCTATGGGTGCTGCTGAGAAGAAAATATAGGAGCTCTGTTTGCTGCCACTAACACACTAGAAGTCCTATGGGTGCTGCTGAGAAGAAAATATAGGAGCTCTGTTTGCTGCCACTAACACACTAGAAGTCCTATGGGTGCTGCTGAGAAGAAAATATAGGAGCTCTGTTTGCTGCCACTAACACACTAGAAGTCCTATGGGTGCTGTTGGGGTGCAATGCTGTGCTAACAGCACTGCGGTTGGTACTACTGCAATACTGTACTAACAGTAAGCACGCACCAGACTAATCCCCAGCAGCAGCTAATAACACACTAACTGTGCAATCAGCAGCAATGAACGATCAATGACTTAGGTAGCAATGGTTTAGCAAAGAAATAGCCAATGGTTTAGCAAAGAAGAGCAAATCTTTCAGTATCAAGCAAAGACTGAATCAGCAGACTAATCTCTCCTAAAGCCGGAACTCATGTGACCGGGGCCGATGGCGTGGCGGCCTTTTAAATGGTGGGGCGTGTACTAAAGCCCCTGAGCTGTAATTGGCTACAGGCGTCCTGCCTGTAGCCAATTATTGCTCTCCGAGTTTCGGGCGCTGTGATTGGCCAAGCATGCGGGGTCACAGTGCATGCTTGGCCAATCATCAGCCAGCAATGCACTGCACCGGCCGCGCCGGCCGCAATGCATTGCGGGGCCGCTCGCATCACACGAATGTGATGCGAACGGCCCAAATAGTTCTGGGCTCGACGAGCGAGCGAACGCCCGATGTTCGATTCGAACATGGGTTCGAATCGAGCACCGGGCCCATCCCTAGTCATCACATTCTACATTCACATACATTTAATAATTTTCAAACTGCATGCATCATTCCGTATGGCATGCATGCCATCAGCTTAATTTAGTTTAGTGCTTGCAGTGACACTGACTGTAATGAAATTAACTTGTTGCTGACTTTTTGGCCTGGTTGGTTCCTCCTCAGCGGCAGCGCTGGCTCCTCTAACAGATAGCTCTCTACGCTCCTCCCATCAGCAGTCCCAGGCATGAATGACAATCCCCTCCCGCCGTGAGTGATGTCACGCCGCCAGGACGGGCGCCGGGCAGGGCTGTGAACACTTAGGGGAAGCAGAGCAGCGCGATGATTGTATTGGCTGGCGCTGGCAAACAGGAGCAAAGTAAATGTATGCAATGCATCACACTGCAGACATGAATGATGACACTGGCAGTGACAATCGGCGGTGCCGGCAGTCCTGGCCCACTGATGTGCGGGAGGCGGCGTGGGTGTCATTGTCACTCTTTTACGATTTCAGGGGGGGTCGAACGGAGCGGACGCCCATGCTGATCACATTGGCCTATGTACGATGTAGGAGACAGGCCGACTCCTGCTGGAGCTCCTGCTATTGTGAGAAGGTGTCCTGTGTTTATACTTAAGATAATGTATAATCTAGGTAGGCAACCCCCGGCACTGGTGCTGCAAGCGGCACTTGAAGCCTTTTTTGCCGGCACTCGACTCCCTCTCCATCAGCAGAGCAGTACAGGGAAGTGTCAGTGAGACCCTAATGCATTCCATTTTCAGAATTCCCCACACCGCACCTGCACTGTGCCCCCACACATTGTAAAAGATGGGAAACATTGTTTGGTTCTCTGACTTTGCTGTAGCTGCGATCATCAGCTTTTGCGATGGGGAAGAGATTGGGTGCAGTTCTGCTAGGGGGGGGGGGGGCGGTCCCAGTTTCCAGTAGGAGGAGGACTGTCATTGGCCACTGCTAAAGCCAATCACAGTCCTGCTAGCCACGTCCACCATCTGGGATGAAGACGACTCGCTTGGTTGCCACTACCAATCTCAGAAAGAAGGGATTTCACTGTGATTGAGAAAACCACAATCGGGTGACAGTTTGTGGAATTACTGTTGAGCTTCTGGGAACTTTGTTGAAATTATTCCTGAACCTTTGCGTCACTTACTACTGAACCCCTGCACTCTGTGTCCTTTTAAGCCACAGCCAGTATTCAGCGCAATGAAAATCACACCCAAGCTTTGCTACGACTTTTTCTCAGCTACGGGGGTCCAAGTTATGATCTTGCACACAGGCCCACTGCTTTCAAAAAATGCCCCTGACCTGAGCTCATAATTGTGCATCCATTCCAGATGCTTGTATGTGACATCACATACAAGCATGTGGGCTGGATGTGAGAGGTGGATTAGCAGGATGAGTGTGCCAGGACAGGTAGATGTGTCTCATCTCTGCTTCCCCTCACCACTCTGCATAGCACGCATATCATAGATGAGAAGAGGGTACAGCGGTGGAGCAGATGAGCAGAAGGGTACAGCGGTGAGGAAAATGAGCAGAAGGGGTTCAGAGGTGGGACAGAAGAGCATGAGGTACAGTGGTGGGGCAGATGTGCAGGGAGGTACAGTGGTGGAAGAGATGAGAAGGGGCTTCAGCAGTGGGACAGTAGAGCAGGGGGTACAGTGATGGGACAGATGAGCAGGGGGGTTCAGTGTTGGGCCAAATGAGAAGGGGTTTACAGTGGTGGGACAGATGAGCAGGGGGGTAGAGCAGTGGGGCAGATGTGAAAGGAGGTGCATTGGTGGGACAGAGGAGCAGGGGGAACAGAGGTGGGGCAGAAGAGCAGGGGGTGCAGAGGTGAGACAGATGTGCAGGAGGTACATTGGTGGGGCAGATGAGAAAGCGGGTAACAGTGTGGGGCAGATGAGCAGATGGGTTCAGTGTTAGGACAGATGAGAAGGTGATTCAGTAGTGAGACAGAAGAGCATGGGGATACATCAGTGGAGCAGATGTGCAGGGAGGTACAGTGGTGGGGCAGATGAGAAAAGGGGTACATTGATGGGGCAGGTGATCAGCAGGGTTACAGTGGTGGGAGAGAAGAGCAATGGCGTACAGTGGTGGGGCAGATGTGCAGGAGGTACAGTGGTGGGAGGGATCAGAAGGGAGCAGATGAGCAGGGGGTTACTGTGGTGGGACAGATGAGCAGAGGGGGGGGTTCAGTGTTGGGGCAGATGAGAAGGGGTTTCAGTGGTGGGACAGATGAACAGGGGGGGTTCACTGTTGGGGCAGATGAGAAAGGGGTTCAGCAGTGGGACAGATGAGCAGGGGATTACAGTGGTTGGGCAGAAGAGCAGGGGATACAGAGGTGGGGCAGATGTACAGGGGGTAAAGTGGCAGGGCAGAGGAGAAAGAAGGTACATTGGTGGGACAGATGTGCAGGAGGTACAGCGGTGGGGCAAATGTGCAGGAGGTACATTGGTGAGTCAGATTAGAAAGGGGGTTACAGTGGTGGGGCAGATGAGCAGATAAGTTCAGTGTTAGGA
Source organism: Rana muscosa (assembly GCA_029206835.1). NCBI lineage: Eukaryota > Metazoa > Chordata > Amphibia > Anura > Ranidae > Rana > Rana muscosa. The sequence goes on along the minus strand of CM055118.1, from coordinate 974,355,032 downwards.
CAGATGAGAAGATGGTTCAGTGGTGAGACAGAAGAGCATGGGGGTATGGCATTGGAGCAGATGTGCAGGGAGGTACAGTGGTGGGGCAAATGAGCAGGGGGTTACAGTGGTGGGACAGAAGAGCAGGGTGGTACAGTGGTGGGGCAGATCAGCAGGGGGGTACAGTGGTGAAACAGATTTGCAGGGGGGACAGTGATCTGGGGTGTGAAGGTGCATGAATTGGGGCTGATCTGAATAGGGATGGGCTGAACACCCCCCGGTTCAGTTCGCATCCAGAACATGCGAACAGTCAAAAAAATTGTTTGAACATGCGAACACCGTTAAAGTCTATGGGACACGAACATGAAAAATCAAAAGTGCTAATTTTAAAGGTTAATATGCAAGTTATTGTCAAAAGTGTTTGGGACCCGGGGCCTGTCCCAGGGGACATGTATCAATGCAAAAAAAGTTTTAAAAACTGACGTTTTTTCGGGAGCAGTGATTTTAGTAATGCTTAAAGTGAAACAATAAAAGTGAAATATTCCTTTAAATTTCGTACCTGGGGGGTGTCTATAGTATGCCTGTAAAGTAGCGCATGTTTTCCGTGTTTATAACAGTCTCTGCACAAAATGACATTTCTAAAGGAAAAAAAGTAATTTAAAAATACTCGCGGCTGTAATGAATTCTCGGGTCCCGGCAATACAGATAAGTCATTGAAAGTAATTGAAGTAATTGAAAGTAATTGAAATAATAAAAATAAATCACGTGGGGTTCCCCCCAAAAATCCATACCAGACCCTTCAGGTCTGGTATGGATTTTAAGGGGAACTCCGCGGTTAAATAAAAAAAAAATGGCTTGGGTTTCCCCCTAAAAATCCATACCAGACCCTTATCCGAGCACGCAACCTGGCAGGCCGCAGGAAAAGACGAGACAAGAGAGCGCCCCCCCTCCTGAACCGTACCAGGCCACATGCCCTTAACATGGGGAGGATGTCCCCATGTTGATGGGGACAAGGGCCTCATCCCCACAACCCTTGCCCAGCTGTCAGGCTGGCGCCGTGTCATTGGCTTGGTGCCTCCGCTGGAGGCAGGATCTGTGCAGATCATCCATCGCTGGAGATCGAGAATTGGATTACATTGCTGGAGATCGAGCATGGATTTATTGGATTACATCCCTGGAATCTCTTTTTTATTTTTATTTTTAATAAAGGACTTGTCATAAGTCGTCTCCTGTGGTTTTTAACATTTTTACACTTTCTTTTTGTGAAATGGTAGGGGTACAATGTACCCCTTACCAATTCACATAGGGGCGGGATCTGTGGGTCCCCTTTGTTAAAGGGGGCTTCCAGATTCCAATAAGCCCCCCGCCCACAGACCCCCACAACCACCGGGCAAGGGTTGTGGGGATGAGGCCCTTGTCCCCATCAACATGGGGACATCCTCCCCATGTTGAGGGCATGTGGCCTGGTACAGTTCAGGAAGGGGGGCGCTCTCTCATCCCCCCTCTTTTCCTGCGGCCTGCCAGGTTGCATGCTCGGATAAGGGACTGGTATGGATTTTTGGGGGGAACCCCACACCATATTTTTTTTAATTTTGGCGCGGAGTTCCCCTTAAAATCCATACCAGACCTGAAGGGTCTGGTATGGATTTCTGGGGGAAATCCCACGCCATTTTTTTTTAATTTGGTGCAGGATTCCCCTTAATATCCATACCAGACCTTTTTTTTTATAATCAAATTTTTTTATTTTATTATAAACTTCAACGTTTCCATTCAGTATTGTACATTCTTATATTCCATCATTTACATAAAAGACACAAATGAACATTACAGAAAAGAACTAGGTACAAAATTGTCTTATCAAAAGTTTATCAATTATACTACCCCCCCTCTCCTACAAGAGAAAGAAAGAAAAAAAGAAGAAAAGAGAAAAAAAAAAAGGACATGGAAAATAAAGTAATTCCCTCACCTCCCCCCCCCCCCCTCTTCACGCCATCCCTGGATGCGGTGGAGTAAGTCTGCTCTGTCCCTACCCACTCCATTCCTTCTACAGTCGTGTGTTCTCCTACTGTGCCCTTCTGTGTCACTTAAACAAAACCCCTTCCTACTTCCAAAGAGGCCACTGATGGCCATAGTGACTATTCTCTTTAAGTGTGAAAAAAAAGTATATGTACTGTATATTGTGCCTCATGGTTAATATTAGTGCAATCCGTGATCCGCACAGATCAATGACTTCGGATCGGCACTTACGTGATCTGCAGCGCGCAGCGGGATGGCAGAGCAGTAAAACACACATTGAAACTGTCTCAGCTCTGCTCGCACACAACCCCGCCTCCTCCTAACCCCGCGCTGTGATAGACAGAATGCGGGTCCAATGCTGGGATGTGTTCTGTCTATCACAGCGCGGGGTTAGGAGGAGGCGGGGTTGTGTGTATGCGAGCAGAGCAGAGACAGTTTCAACATATGCGCGGGCAGGGAGTTGCTTTTTCTAGCAGAAAATGCGTGCTGCCGTCCGTCCTCCCTTCTCCCCCCCCCCCCACATACCTCTCTTGGCTGGCTCTGTCTTCAGGACTCCCCCCTCCCCCCATCTCCCCTTTTTCCCCTCCTCCCCCCTGCCGCCGAGTCTGTCTCCTGTCCCTGCCGCCTATGTACACAGTGAGAGGGGTGAGCTGTGCTCTTCCCATCTCAGCTGTGACAGGAGTTCTAGCACAGTGCTAGTGCTTAGGCAGTAACGTGAGCCCAGAGAGAGGGGGTGCCCAAGAAGGACAGCAATCTGGCAGTCATGTTCCCCCAGCTGCAGCATACTGCCAGGTTTGCTACAGTGATGAGGAGGGAGGGGATGATGAGGTCACAGACTCTACATGGGTGCCTGATAGGAGAGAGGAGGAGGCACATCTCTAACGAGGCAGGATGCCCTCCAGGGGCCAGCTTAAGGGCAGCACACCGACTGCATCACACCACAGAGCTCCGCATGTGCCGGGAGCTGCTGTCTCTGCGCGTTATTCCAAAAGTTCTTTGGTGTGGGCCTTTTTTGAGACGAGTGCATCAGATCGCACCGCTGCTATTTGCAACATATGTCTCAAGTGTATCTCGCGTGGCCAAAACATCACCCGCTTGGGCACCACATGCTTGACCAGACATATGTCGACCTGCCATGCAGTTCATTGGCAAGCATACCTCAAAGACCCACACCAAAGAACAAATCGGACCTCTCCTTGCTCCTCATCAGCTGGGATATCCAACCCAACTATACCTTCAGTCCTCTCTGAAACCTGCACTGAGAGGAATGAAGGTGTAGAATTAGGTGTGTCACAGCCAAGTACTTGTGGGCAATCTGCTATCGGTACACCAAAGCCAGATTGTATCAGGCAAACATCCCTGCCCCAGCTGCTGCACCGCCAAAAGAAGTTCGCTCCCAGCCATCCACATGCCCATCGGTTGATTGCTAACTTGGCTAAATTGCTAGCACTTCAACTGCTGCCTTTTCAGTTGGTAGACTCTGCCCCCTTCTGTGAGTTTGTGGAATGTGCGGTTCCTCAGTGGCAGGTTCCCAAACGCCACTTTTTCTCATGGAAGGCGATTCCGGCTCTCTACCGGCATGTGAAAGGCAATGTCTCGGCCTCGCTGGACAGCGGTAAGGTGCATATTACCGCTGACTCATGGTCCAGTATCTTAGACGGCACATTGGGTGACTCTGCTGGCAGCTGGGAAGGATGCAGGACAAGGTGCAGTAGTGTTGGAGGTTGTTCCGCCACCACGCCTCTAAAATGCTACTATTGGTGATTCTGACACACCTCTCTCCTCCACCCCCTCCTCTTCTTCATCCATGGCCTCTTCCTGTGCTTTGTCCTCGGAACCAGCCGTGCTCCATAGGCGTTCAAGGGGCTACGCAAGTACGCAGGCAAAAAGATGCCATGCGGTGCTTGAGCTGGTGTGCTTGGGGGACAGGAGCCACACTGGGGCAGAGATTCTGTCAACTCTGCAGGGGCAGGCTCAGAGGTGGTTGACACCATGCCAGCTAAAGCCAGGAATGGTGGTTTGCGACAATGGCACCAACCTCCTCTCCGCCCTCCGACAGGGAAAAAAAATTGATAAAAAAATAAATAAAAAAAATAAGAAATAACAATTAAATTAATAAAACAAAGTAATTAAAAAGTAAAGAATAAGAAAAATAATATTAAAAATAAGAGAATTATACAAAAATAAAAAAAGCAAACGACAAGCTACGAATAAAAAAAGTGATGAAGTAAAAAAAAAAAGAGGGGGCGTGGCCAGGCAGCGGATGTAGTCGGTCGCACGTTCAGGTCTCTCCGCCGAAAATCCGCTTTAACATCCTGACTGATCAATCTACATCGCTGCAAGAAACGGCTATAAGTATCCGGAAGCCTCCCCGGGTGTCCCTAGCTGCTTCTCCGCTACATACCTGCTAGATGTCGACCGCGAGAAGACAGAACACGGCCCGAACTGCAGACAACATGGCTCAAAATGGCGCCCAAGCACAGCGCTCGGCTAAGGAGACATACAAGGCTGCTGCTGCCAAGCTATTCTCACTTAATCTGGAACCTAACACACGCGCTGATGCTCCGGGGGACTCGTCCGGTGGAACATCTGAGGCTGATGATACCGTGCCATTGGAGGATGCCAGTGGATCGGGACTAGCGTGGGACGCAGTGAGTACTCCCGAGGGGGGAGCAGCTAGGCCTCACATCCCCACCAGCCCATCCTCTGAGGGAGAACCCTCGCTCAGTGACATTCTGGCAGCAGTGAATAAGTGTAATGTGTCCCTGGCCGCCGAGATTAAGGGGGTGAGGGCAGAACAGTCATTCCTAAGGCAGGACACTCAAAAACTGCGAGAGAGGACCTGTGCATTAGAAGGGAGAGTGAGCTCTGTGGAGGATGACATGGCGCCCATGCAAAGAGATTTGTCATACAATAACCATCTCCTTACACAGCATTCATCTCGTTTGGAGGAATTAGAGAACCGCATGAGAAGGAATAATGTTAGGGTGGTGGGGCTCCCCGAAAGAATTGAGGGAAAGAACCCAGTTGACTTTATCGAGAAATGGCTGATTACAGCATTCGGCAGAGAAGTTTACTGTGGAGAGAGCACACAGAGTTCCGTCCCGGTCTCCGCAGCCGGGAGCCCCCCCAGGCCTTTCCTCCTCAAGCTCCTGCACTACAAGGACAGGGACGCTGTCCTCCAGAACGCCAGAACCAAACCAGAGGCCCTTAGAATTGATAATGCTAAAATATAATATTTCCCGGATTTCTCTGCTGAGCTGCAGAGGCAACGCGCAAAATTCATGGACATCAAACGTTGCCTCCGGTCCCTAGACCTCAAATATGCCATCTTGTATCCTGCCGGCCTTAGGGTGGAAGCACTGGGCTCAGTGCACTTTTTTGATTTGCCATCGGCCGCTACACAATGACTGGATCGGGAAGAAAGACTGATTCGGGAAGATCGCAACCAACGCCCTGCATCCCCGGAGAGGTAGTGCATTCCTTTAGTGAACACCCATGATCGTTCGTTTCTACTTGCCAAGGCGGAGTAAGCTGTTGTGGTATTCTCGCTGTTGAGAAGTTGTTAAGACACTAACGTGCGCTTCCACTGTTGCCCCCAAAACGGTCTGGTCTTGACCTCCCATTGCTTTCAGGCAATACAAGTTGGCCATGTTGGCCGGTTATTTGTTTTTTTACTTTTATTTTGTGTTTTTTCTCTCCTTGCTATGCGGAAGAACCCCCACTGCTGATGTCTCCACTGCCCACTACGGTCACTGCTCCTTATATGGTTTACTCATGCCTACTACGGTATATGGACAGACTCCTAGTCACTTGCATATTTTACTGTTCAAAGTTTTTTTTCTATTTTTTCCCCCAGCCCACTGGGACTTGCCATATTTTACTATGTGTCAACCCCTATTGCTTTCAATGTACCCTATAACACTATGGAGTACCCTTGATGTTATTGAAATACTGATGCAATGTCTAAGGTAACCAGATTTTTATCATGGAACGTCAGGGGTTTGAATAATCCTGTTAAACGATTGGCTGTGTTGCGCACAATCAAGCGTATTAACGCGGACATAATATGCCTCCAGGAGACTCACTTTTCCTCGACCTCCACCCCACAATTTGCTCTAAGGCAGTTCTGCCATCAATATCACGCCACTTATTCGGTGTACTCGAGGGGAGTGAGTCTTCTGGTTAAACGGGGCACGCGGTTCTCAGCTATAGAAGTTAAGATTGATCCAGATGGTCGCTTTATTTTCTACTATGTTCTGTATATGGCACAAAATGCATCTTGGCAGGAGTGTACATTCCCCCACCATTTTCAGCCGGTCTCGTCAAAACGTTGGCAGATTTTATGTCCCGCTTCTCGGGGGTACCAGTATTGGTCCTAGGGGACTTTAATAATTATCTGGACCACGAGAAGGACAAACTTCGGGCCGGAATTGGGAATGCTACACAGGGACGGCAGGGGCCCACTCCATTCGCTCGTCTCCTGTTAGAGATGGGCCTGACAGATGTGTGGAGGCTGCGAAACCCGGAGGCCAGGGTTTTCTCATGCTAGTCAGCATCAATAGGAGGCCTATCTAGAATTGATCTGGGATTGGGGAACGATCCTCTTCTGTCACTATTGGACTCCTCACAATATCATCCTAGACAGACCTCGGATCATTCTCCCCTCTCGGTTGATTTACGGATGGGAGCGGTCAGAGGAAACACCTTATGGAAACGTAATCCCTTCTGGTTATCACTCATTCCAACCCCTGATCCGATACCCAAACTACTTACACTCTTTTTTGAACAAAATATAGGTTCTGCACCTATAGGGGTAGTCTGGGAAACTGCAAAGGCGTATTTACGTGGCCAGTTCATCAGCATAATACGCCAAATTAAAACAGCTACTAAAGAATGGGAGGTCTCGTATTGGAGGAGGCCCGGCGCTCTGAGGTTAAATATATAGATGACCCTACGGAGGATACCAAACGGTCCTGGCTAGCTGCCCAGTCTCTGCTCAAGGACTTGTCCTTGCAGTTGGCGGAAAATAAACGTTTCTTCTTAACACAAAACCACTTTGAGGAGGGGGAAAACACTGGTCACATGTTGGCCTTGCTGGCCAAATCACAGCAATCATCCTCACATATACTGGTTGTGGCTGATGCAAATGGTGCACCGTGTCACTCCACTCCCGCTATAATGGAGGTTTTTAAAATATTTTTTCATGATGTCTATTCCTCCAAAGTCAGCCCCTCCCAGGATGAGCTCTGTACATTCTTAGATAGGTATCCCATCCCCTGCCTGTCCGGCGCGGATTCAGCCCTGCTTAATGCACCTCTGTCAAAAGATGAATTACTGGAAGGATTGGCTCATGCACAAAACGGACGGGCGCCAGGTTCTGACGGCCTTCCGTCTGAAGTGTATAGGCGGTACTCTACACAAATTCTGCCGATTCTCCTAAAAGTTTACAACCAGGCGTTTGAATCTGGGACTCTCCCCCCCACTATGAATGAAGCCATTATAGTGGTCTTGTTGAAACCCGGTAAGGATCCCATGTCTCCGGACTCATATCGGCCCATTTCTCTGCTCACGTTTGATGTCAAGCTGTTGGCCAGGGTTCTGGCGAACAGATTGGCCAAATGTATTCGACAAGTGATTCACAAAGACCAGTCTGGCTTTATACCGACCAGATCCACATCACAAAATTTACGGAGGCTATTCCTTAATTTACAGGTCCCCACTGACAATACAGGTAATAGGGCTATCTTCTCTTTGGATGCGGCAAAAGCGTTCGATAGCGTTGAATGGGCCTATTTATGGGAGGTCCTGACTAGATTTGGGGTGGGTCAGTCCTTTCTGAAATGGGTCCAACTGCTATATAATTCCCCAACTGCAAGAATACGCATCAACGGGGATGTGTCAGAATCCTTCAAACTTCATAGGGGCACGCGTCAGGGGTGCCCTTTGTCGCCCCTGTTGTTTGCCCTGGCCTTGGAGCCTCTGGCTATACACTTCAAAGCCTCACAACTCATTACTGGCTTCCAGAGGGGACTTAGGCAGGATGTGATTTCACTTTATGCAGATGATACCCTGCTTTACCTAGGGGATACTGATAGATCACTGCAAAATGCGATGAATCTGATAGCTGACTTTGGAAAGCTGTCGGATTTCAGCATTAATTGGAGTAAGTCGGTTCTTATGCCCCTAGATCCCCTGCCACGGCCCTTACCTGTTTGTGCACGGGACGTGGTGGTAGTTAAAGAATTTTGCTATCTAGGCATCCAGGTGACCACAGACCCCTCCCAATACATTGAGTTGAACCTGACTCTGCTACTTCGGAAGTTCCGACTGAAGAGCTCTGCTTGGAAAAAACTGCCTTTGTCGGTTACTGGCAGAGTAAATTTAATTAAGATGGTCTGGGCCCCCCAACTCCTCTATATATTTCATAACTCCCCCATATGGATAAAACACAGATGGTTTACCCAAATTGATAGTCAGTTCAGGGACTTGATCTGGGGTGGTAAAACAGCTCGAATTAGCCTGTGCACCTTACAACTAGCTAAAGATCAGGGTGGTATGGCGGTGCCACATGCTAGATACTATTTTATAGCCTCGCAGCTGCAACATCTCGGTAATTGGGGAGTGGAGGAAGACTCCGACCCTATTCGTTCCCTACTGGTTCTCAGTGACTCTAGTCTTCCAGCAATGGCACATTTGGAATCAGGGTTTACTCATTTGCAGACTAGCCTACCCACTGTAATCTTGTTAAACACACTATGGAAATATATCCGATCTTTACTACACATTAGAGGGGTATGTCCGTTTACTCCCATATGGAGGAACAAGTATTTTAAGGAACTCCTCAAATTGGAGGAATTTCGCACTTGGGAGGAAGCAAGCATTCATTACATCACGCAGTTATACAATGGTACTGTTTTAAAATCATTTTCAGATCTCAGGGAAGAATTTTCCCTCCACAGACACCAATTTTTTAAGTATCTCCAGCTGCGACACGCGCTTCAGTGTGAGAGCAGACTGTCTATACTGGTGGCGACAACGCACCCCCTGATGAATGATGTGCTATTGATAGACGAAAGAAAGGGCATGATATCTAGATTGTATGTGAGACTGCTTAACACCACACATGACGCTAGTAAGCTTCCCTGTAGAGGGGGTTGGGAACGAGAATTGGGTCCCATTGACGGAGACACCTGGGAACTATGTCTAACATCTGCACCTTTGGTCTCGGTGTCTGCCTCGCAGAGACTGTCTCACCTTTATCTATTGCATCGGGTGTACAGGACCCCGGCCCGACTACACAAGTGGGGGATTAGAGACTCTCCACTGTGCCCAAAATGTAATAGCCACACAGGTGAGCTCTTACACATGTTGTGGAAGTGCCCAAAACTCTTCAGATACTGGCAATATGTTCTTACCACTATCTCGCAAGTGTATCAATTCCCGACCCTGCAGGATCCGGTTGTGTGCCTGCTTGGTGCCTTGGAGGTACCCACGTTATCACCAAATGAACACACAGCAGTCTTGTGCTTATTATATGTGGCCCGCAAGGCAATTGCGAGGCTTTGGATAACTCCGAGGGTACCAACGGGCGGGCAATGGGTAGGATTGGTGAACAGCCTGCTGATACGTGAAAAGCTCACTTATCAACACCGTAATGCCCCGAATAAATTTTACTCTATGTGGCGACCGTGGTTGGATACCCCAGGGCTGGGTCCGACTCAATTGGTAAAACACAGGCTTCTGCAAATGTGATATAGTAGATGTAATGGTTCGGATAACATTTGGGTCGTGATGCTGTAGATGTCAGTGGTGGACTGGGGAAAATTTTTTCAGTGGGTGATCCGCACTTATTATCTTCTTCCTTTTTTTTTGTTGTTTTGTTTGTCTAGTAGACTGGCTCATTACTCCCCTTAAGGGAGTGGCCGTTTTATTTAAAAAAAATAAAATAATTATTTAATTTTATTACTCTCTTTTTCAATTCTTCAAATTGGTTCATGAGAGTTTCACTGTTCTACAAATGCCATACTTTGTGTACTACTAGTCATTTATCAGGGTAAATGTTCCAACCTCAGGCCATTTTAAGGCAGGTGTTGAGTATCACTGTAATGTTCCTATCTCTTAGTATCTGTACCTGTGTTTGCTGGGAAAAAAAAATGTTGAGGATACCTCATTGAGTCTCCTACTGTATATGTATTTCTACTGTATGTATATCTGCCAAGTTTTTTCAATAAACTCGTTTTTTGATAAAAAAAAAAAAAAAAGAAGAAACAAAAAATATTTGAACTAACCGTGCCGCCCCTGCCATCCAATTGCCATTCTCCATTGATTTGGGGGGGGGGGTGGTTCCATTGGTGGGGAGGGGGTGCATTGCGGAACCTGGACTTGGGGCGGCAGGGAGAGCAAATCCGGCCCTGCTGGCCGCCCTCTCACTTCCTCCACCCTGGCGAGGCTGCAATTGGGGGCACAGTGAGGCTATAATGGGGGCACAATGAGGCTTTTTTTTGCTGATCTGAAAAATTATCCGATCCGTGACTCTGATCCGATGAACGATCCGAACCGTGAGTTTTTTGATCCGTTGCACCCCTAGTTAATATTAATTACCCGTAATTATGTGTAGTGGCCCCCATGGCCTGAATCCCCAACTTAAGTAAAAGCAAACAAACTTTAAAAAAAAAAAAAGGGATTAAAGGAGGGGGATCCCCCCTCCTTCTTCCATATGTTTATTTATTAATTCCCCCTCAACCAAAACCTCATAAGAGGCCACCAATGGCCATGTTGTTAAAAATAGATAATTGTACCTTGTGATAAAAGAAAAAATATATATATTTCTTTGCCCATGTTTGCATTCAAACGATCCTCCTAACCTACTCTTCCCCCATCTTTAAGTGACAGGCCCATAATTCCCAAAAAAGGAAACAAAAAAAATAAATTATTTTGATACCTGAAGGGCCTGGTAATGGAATTTTGGGGGACCCCCACGCATTTTTATTTTTTATTTTTCAATGACTTTCAATGACTTTTATCTGTATTGCCGGGACCCGACAATTCATTACAGCCGCGAGTAGTTCCTTTAGAAATTTCATTTTGTGCAGAGACTGTTATAAACACGGGAAACATGTGCTACTTTACAGGCATACTATAGACACCCCCCAGGTACAAAATTTAATAGGTATATTTCACTTTTATTGTTTCACTTTAAGCATTATTAAAACCACCGCTCCCGAAAAAACGGCTGTTTTTAAAACTTTTTTTTGCATTGATACATGTCCCCTGGGGCAGGACCCAGGTCCCCAAACACTTTTTATGACAAGAACTTGCATATTAACCTTTTAAATTAGCACTTTAGATTTCTCCCATAGACTTTTAAAGGGTGTTCCGCGGCTTTTCGAATTTGCCGCGAACACCCCAAATTGTTTGCTGTTCGGCGAACGGGCGAACAGCCAATGTTTGAGTCGAACTCATGTTCGACTCGAACAGATAGCCCATCCCTAGATCTGAAGTGTGGAGTTGCAGGAATTGGGGCTGATCTGAGGTGTGAGAGTGCAGGATGTAACTTTCTCACTACTACTCAAGTAGTTTTACAGGATTTACTTTATAAAAAATCATTTTTGTGATTGAGAGTGTGAAGTTGACATTTTTTTTGTTATAAAATCGGCACGCTCAATTTCTTTGAAAATTATTTTTCGGCACACTTTGCTCAAAAGGTTGCCTACCCCTGATCTACTGTGTGAAGCTCGGTGACAACAAGTCTGACCTGTAGTGAAATTCTGATTAATCATACCAATGCTCAGGAGGGCACGGAGTCACATCGGCTGCTTTAAAGGATTAGTTAATTAGCTCATGTTAATTAGGTTTCTGGTTACAGGTGTATTGTTAGAGTAATAAGAGCAGGAGGGGGACCTCCTCTTCTACTGTATATAAGACTTGTATTTTGGTTCTAATAAACAGTCCATGTTCAGCAATCAAACGAGTATCATCTTGTTTGTTGTTGAGAGTGGTTGGAATATGTGATATCTATATTCAGACTGGAAGGAAGTGGTATATGACGAAAGCACTCAAGCAGAGTGTGGGACGTTTCGCTACAGAGTTCATTTATTCACTCTGGAGAAGAGGCACCTAAGAGGGGCTATGATTACAATGTACAAATACATCAAAGGTGACTTTAGTAACTGTTTACTCTAAGGTCCCTGAAGAGAAAATTCCGCTATGGTTTGAGGTTAGAAAAAAAGAGGTATTTTCTTAGATTGTGGAAAGGGTTCTTTATTGATAGAGCAGCAACATGGAACTCTTTCTCCCAGGAGGTGATACTATCTGAGAGTGTCATAACTTTTAGATCAGTGGATGTAAAGGAGCACCCGATTTGATAGAGTAGATGTGGGTTTGAAAAAATCTTTTTTTTTGGGTAGCAACAATAAAATCAAGCCAGTGCGTTTTGGGGGAACAAATACTCCCTCTTCCTCAGGGTTGTTCGAAAAGTTAAAGGGTACACAAAAACAAATATACAGACAAATATAAATATGTAGAAATGGAAAATGACAGCTAAAAATATAATTCCCGTAGTTGTATACCAAAAATTCTCATAAAACTCAAATCCCATAAGATAAAACCTACAGTGTGAGCACTGTATGGGAAGAATATATACACACATCTACATATAATGATTAGATGGTATGAATGAGCATTGAAACTGTAACCTGTAGCCAGGTAGAATATATGTAGAGATAACAATGAGTGAAAAAATTATAAAAATTCCGGGAACTGATACGTGGGGGTGATGTGGGGTGCGGAATGGAGAGATGAAGGCTGTGTTGGGCTAGGGATGGGTGCCTAGGACAACTTTTTAGATGACTTCCTCAGGAAGCATAATTTATAGGGCTATAGAAATGATTAGAGAATAAAAATGACACACACACATATTTTGGATGGACCTGTGTCTTTTTTCAACCTGCTTAATGGAAAGCCATACAGGGAGATCAGTGCTTGTGTCAGGGTGGAAAGTGGAATGAGTCGGTGAATGGTACGGATTGATTCTGGGTCTATTCATGACTAAAGCATAGTAAACTATGTATAAATAGTATAATAATAGGATAATATAATAGGATAAATAGTCAGGGGTGCAGTGTTATACAGAGTGGATCAGTATTAGGTGGGGGGGGGGGAAATAGTGAGGAGTACAGCGTTATACAGTCTGGGGAAGTATGGGGTGAGGGCAGAGTAAATTGTTAGTGTTATATTGAATAGAGAAGTATGGGGTGGAGGCAATATAAATAGTGAGGGGTGAAGTGATTTATAGAGTGGAGGAGTATGGAATGATGCAATCGGGGCAGAGTGAATAGTGAGTGGAGCAGTGTGTGATGGTGACAGGTAGGGATGAGCTTTGAGTTCGAGTCAAACTCATGTTCGACTCGAACATCGGCTGTTCGACCGTTCGCCGAATTTCGAACATTATGGGCTGTTTGTGCCAAATTCGAGTGGCGCGTCATGGCCCATAATACACTGCGGCATCGCAGTGCATTGATGGCTGATGATTGGCCAAGCATGCACTATGACCCGCATGCTTTGGCCAATCACAGCGCGGTAAGAACGGAGAGCCATAATTGGCCAAAGCCAGGGTGGCTTTGGCCAATTATGTCTCAGGAGGTTTAGTACACGCCCCACACTATATAAGGCCGCCGGAGTGGCGGCCTTGTGTACTGTGTTGCGGCGGCGGTGAAAGATAGACAGAGAGAGACAGTGTCATTTCATTTGAGTTAGATAGAGCAGACAGGCGAGTCAGTTAGCTGCAGTTACAGTGTGTAGAGGATATATATGCATCCCAGGTGTTGTATAAATATATATATATATATATATATATATATATATATATATATATATATACTGTATTCAGTTTAGCTAGATCCGTTCCTGTTATTCTCTTCCTAATATACTGACAGGCAGGCAGGTGATTGTGGTAGCTGCAGTATTTTCAGTTAGTGTACTGTGTCCTTTGCACAGTGTGCACCTAAAGCTACCTGAATACAACTGCTGGTGTTCTCATACTAATACCACAGGCAGGGAGCTGCAGTATTTTCAGTTAGTGTACTGTGTCCTTTGCATAGTGTGCACCTAAAGCTACCTGAAGACAATTGCTGGTGTTCTCATACTAATACTACAGGCAGGGAGGTGCAGTATTTTGAGTTAGTGTACTGTGTCCTTTGCACAGTGTGCACCTAAAGCTACCTGAAGACAATTGCTGGTGTTCTCATACTAATACCACAGGCAGGGAGGTGCAGTATTTTCAGTTAGTGTACTGTGTCCTTTGCATAGTGTGCACCTAAAGCTACCTTAATACAATTGCTGGTGTTCTCATACTAATACCACAGGCAGGGAGGTGCAGTATTTTCAGTTAGTGTACTATGTCCTTTGCACAGTGTGCACCTAAAGCTACCTGAAGACAATTGCTGGTGTTCTCATACTAATACCACAGGCAGGGAGCTGCAGTATTTTCAGTTAGTGTACTGTGTCCTTTGCATAGTGTGCACCTAAAGCTACCTTAATACAATTGCTGGTGTTCTCATACTAATACCACAGGCAGGGAGGTGCAGTATTTTCAGTTAGTGTACTATGTCCTTTGCACAGTGTGCACCTAAAGCTACCTGAAGACAATTGCTGGTGTTCTCATACTAATACCACAGGCAGGGAGCTGCAGTATTTTCAGTTAGTGTACTGTGTCCTTTGCACAGTGTGCACCTAAAGCTTCCTGAATACAATTGCTGGTGTTCTCATACTAATACCACAGGCAGGGAGCTGCAGTATTTTCAGTTAGTGTACTGTGTCCTTTGCACAGTGTGCACCTAAAGCTTCCTGAAGACAATTGCTGGTGTTCTCATACTAATACCACAGGCAGGGAGCTGCAGTATTTTCAGTTAGTGTACTGTGTCCTTTGCATAGTGTGCACCTAAAGCTACCTCAATACAATTGCTGGTGTTCTCATACTAATACCACAGGCAGGGAGGTGCAGTATTTTCAGTTAGTGTACTATGTCCTTTGCACAGTGTGCACCTAAAGCTACCTGAAGACAATTGCTGGTGTTCTCATACTAATACCACAGGCAGGGAGCTGCAGTATTTTCAGTTAGTGTACTGTGTCCTTTGCACAGTGTGCACCTAAAGCTTCCTGAATACAATTGCTGGTGTTCTCATACTAATACCACAGGCAGGGAGCTGCAGTATTTTCAGTTAGTGTACTGTGTCCTTTGCACAGTGTGCATCTAAAGCTACCTGAAGACAATTGCTGGTGTTCTCATACTAATAATACTACAGGCAGGCAGTTGATTCTGCTAGCTGCAGTATAATCAGTATATATATACATCCGAGCTTTGTGCAGCTACATCTCACTGCAGGCCATTAGTATGTCTAGAAGGACAACAAGGAAAGGCAGACAGTCACGAGCCGATAAAAGAGGGCAAGTAGGCTCTGTGTCTAGAGGCAACAGTTCTGGTCGTGGATATGGTGCATCCTCATCAGCACATGGCCGTGGGACACGCTTGTCCTTTTTTTCGGCAGCTGGCCACGTTGAGCCGCAACATGCCGAAGACTTGGTAGAGTGGATGACCAAGCCGTCCTCATCCTTCTCATCCTCTCTCACCCAGGCTCAGGGTACTTTGTCTGGCAAAGCAGCTGCCAAAGCGGCCTCTTCCCTCGGCTCAATGGCATCAGTCACTCTTTCCCTAGCCCCACCATGTCCTCCTGAGGAGTCCCCCGAACTGTTTGACCACAGTGTTGGGTACATGCTGCAGGAGGAGGCTCCGATGATGGTACCCAGCTAGAGGAAGGCAGTAACGTGAGCCCAGAGAGGGGGTGCCCAAGAAGGACAGCAATCTGGCAGTCATGTTCCCCCAGCTGCAGCATACTGCCAGGTTTGCTACAGTGATGAGGAGGGAGGGGATGATGAGGTCACAGACTCTACATGGGTGCCTGATAGGAGAGAGGAGGAGGCACATCTCTAACGAGGCAGGATGCCCTCCAGGGGCCAGCTTAAGGGCAGCACTCCGACTGCATCACACCACAGAGCTCCGCATGTGCCGGGCGCTGCTGTCTCTGCGCGTTATTCCAAAAGTTCTTTGGTGTGGGCCTTTTTTGAGACGAGTGCATCAGATCGCACCGCTGCTATTTGCAACATATGTCTCAAGTGTATCTCGCGTGGCCAAAACATCACCCGCTTGGGCACCACATGCTTGACCAGACATATGTCGACCTGCCATGCAGTTCATTGGCAAGCATACCTCAAAGACCCACACCAAAGAACAAATCGGACCTCTCCTTGCTCCTCATCAGCTGGGATATCCAACCCAACTATACCTTCAGTCCTCTCTGAAACCTGCTCTGAGAGGAATGAAGGTGTAGAATTAGGTGTGTCACAGCCAAGTACTTGTGGGCAATCTGCTATCGGTACACCAAAGCCAGATTGTATCAGGCAAACATCCCTGCCCCAGCTGCTGCACCGCCGAAAGAAGTTCGCTCCCAGCCATCCACATGCCCATCGGTTGAATGCTAACTTGGCTAAATTGCTAGCACTTCAACTGCTGCCTTTTCAGTTGGTAGACTCTGCCCCCTTCTGTGAGTTTGTGGAATGTGCGGTTCCTCAGTGGCAGGTTCCCAAACGCCACTTTTTCTCATGGAAGGCGATTCCGGCTCTCTACCGGCATGTGAAAGGCAATGTCTCGGCCTCGCTGGACAGCGGTAAGGTGCATATTACCGCTGACTCATGGTCCAGTATCTTTCACGGCACATTGGGTGACTCTGCTGGCAGCTGGGAAGGATGCAGGACAAGGTGCAGTAGTGTTGGAGGTTGTTCCGCCACCATGCCTCCAAAATGCTACTATTGGTGATTCTGACACACCTCTCTCCTCCACCCCCTCCTCTTCTTCCTCCATGGCCTCTTCCTGTGCTTTATCCTCAGAACCAGCAGTGCTCCGTAGGCGTTCAATGGGCTACGCAAGTACGCAGGCAAAAAGATGCCATGCGGTGCTTGAGCTGGTGTGCTTGGGGGACAGGAGCCACACTGGGGCAGAGATTCTGTCAGCTCTGCAGGGGCAGGCTCAGAGGTGGTTGACACCATGCCAGCTAAAGCCAGGAAAGGTGGTTTGCGACAATGGCACCAACCTCCTCTCCGCCCTCCGACAGGGACAACTGACCCATGTGCCCTGTTTGGCTCACGTCCTTAACTTGGTGGTGCAGTGGTTCTTGGGCAGGTACCCGGGCTTACAGGAGGTCCTGAGGCAGGCCAGGAAACTCTGTGTGCATTTCCGCAGGTCGTATAATGCCAGTGCTCGGCTGGCTGACCTCCAAAAGGAATACAACCTGCCCAAGAACCCCCTAGTCTGTGACATGCCCACCAGGTGGAACTCAACGTTGCCCATGCAGCAGCGGCTGCACACGCAGCAGAGGGCCATCAATGAGTATCTGTGCCAATATGGTACCAGGACAGGGTCAGGGGAGCTTGTTTGTTTTTTTTTGCCAAGCCAGTGGGTCATGATCAGGGATGCATGCACTGTCCTGTCACCATTTGAGGAGGCCACGAGGATGGTGAGCAGTGACAGTGCATGCATCAGTGACACTGTCCCTCTTGTCCACCTGTTGGAGCACACGCTGCATGGAATAATGGACAGGGCACTTGAGGAAGGAAGAGGAGGACTTCCTTACCTCTCAAGGCCCCCTTTATCCAGACAGTGTTCCTGCTGGCCCGCCTATCACACAGGAAGAGGAGGAGGAGGATTGTGTTAGCATGGAGGTGGAGCCTAGCACTCAGCATCAGCAGAAGTAATCAAGGGATCAATTACAGTCCCAAGAAACCCATGGACTTGTACGTGGCTGGGAGGAGGTGGCTGCGGATCATGACGTCCTTAGTGACCCAGAGGACTCCGGATCGAATGCCTCAGCAAACCTACGCTGCATGGCCTTCCTGATCCTGCAAAGCCTGCGGAAGGATCCTCGTATTCGTGTGATCAAGGAGAGGGATCATTACTGGCTGGCAACCCTCCTTGATCCACGTTACAAGGGTAAGGTTGCGGACCTTATCTTGCCATCTCAGAGGGAGCAGAGGATGAAACATCTTCGGGAGGCCTTGCAGAAAGTTCTGTGCAATGCGTTCCCAGAGACTGGGAGGTTAAAAAATCCTGGTCCTGGACAACGTGTTGCTGAGGCTTCGGTCAGTCAAAGAAGGAGCAGTGGAGAAGGTGGCCGTCTGAACGATGCATTCAGACAATTTTTTAGTCTGCAGCGCCAAGGTATGATCGGTTCCAGCAACCATCGCCAGCGTCTGTTTTACATGGTGCAGGAATACCTAGGGGCAATATCAGACTTGGACACCTTTCCCACCAAAAATCCTCTGGGTTACTGGGTCTTGAGGATGAATCACTGGCCAGAGCTTGCACAGTATGCAATTGAGCTACTGGCCTGTCCTGCATCCAGCGTTCTTTCGGAACGCACATTCAGTGCTGCTGGAGGCTTTGTAACTGATCACAGGGTGCGCCTGTCCACCGAATCGGTCGATCTGCTGATCTTCATAAAAATGAATCAGTCTTGGATCACCAGCTACCAAGCACCTGATGCTGATGTAACCGAATATTTTTTTTTTTAATGGGAGATCCCTTCAAGACTGCCTATGCTGATGCTGAGTGACTGTCTTGTTATGCTAAGTGACTATCCTCTTCCTCCTCAATGTTCATGCTGATAGCTTGTAAGAACATTTTTGGTTCTGGGCACCGCCACCAGTGGCTAAGGCCCAATTTTTCAGCCCCTGTCTAACAGGGGCGTGTAATTACAATTTTTGATGCAATACTTTGCAGCAGGGCCCATTCCTGCACTCCAACTATAGTATATGTGAGGGGTTGCAGTGTTGTGGCACCCAAGTTTAACAGAGGCTTGTAATTTAAGGTGACCAGATTTTTTAAATGAAATCCGGGGACATATTTTTTCTTTTTACTAGTAATGGTGGCAATCAGCGACTCTCTGCCCGTCGCGGCCGCCCGCATCACATCCTGTCAAGTCTTACTCTCCGGCCCCCAGCTACTATTGGGTGGGGAGCGGAGGAAGATCACTCCACCAGGGAAGGCAAGGAGATAAACAGACAGGCGGCTGGCCGGGACTTGAGCCAAGGCAGAAGAACATGCGAGCGGAGCTGAATGAGCATGCACCCGACACTGAAGAAATATTCCCTCGGCTTCGACCAGCACATGATCATCAGAAAGGGGCACAGATAATGGAAAAAATACACCTCCCTAAGCTAGTAGGAACGGCAGAGCGGGGGGTGTAATTCAGATTTTTGTTTTTCAATTCTGCACTGACTGTCTTTGAAATTGCCCCAGCTCCTTTTCAAATCCAATCCGGGGACAAAACTGGGGACGGACTTGGCCCGGGGACAGTGTCCTTAATCCGGGGACTGTCTGGTCACCCTAGTGTAATTACAATTTTTGCTGCAATAATTTGCAACAGGGCTCATTCTTGCGCTCCAACTAGAGTTTCTGTGAGGGGTTGCAGTGTTGTGGCACCAGCACCTGCCCCTAAGGCCCAATTTTTCTGCCCCTGTTCAACAGGGGCATGTAGTTACAATTTGTGATCTAATATTTCACAGCAGGACCCGTTCCTGCGCCCACCAAGAGTAACTGTGAGGCCTTACAGTGTTGTGGCAACACCAACACCTAAGGCCCAAATTTCTGCAGAGTATATAGGGCAGGCCCCTACTTTCAAACATCCAACGACTCCTACTTGCAAACGGAGGGAGACAACACGAAGTGAGAGGAAATCTACCCCTAGGAAGGGAAATTCTCTCCTGTAAGAGTTAATATGGGAAAAACGTGTCTCCTCTCCACTTATGCTTTATCACCAATCCTTGTTTCACTAAAACCCCCCAAAAAAACAAAAAAACAATTGTCATTGGGACAGAAAGTGAGGTGAAATCTTCTGAAGCGGTGCACAGACAGCAAAACAAATGTTACAGGGATGATAACCCTTCCTATGTTTTCCAAAAAGCTTAAAAACTAATTTTTTTGGCTGGAGATACACTTTAACCACTTCGCGCCCGCGCAATGCTAAAAAGATGTCTGCATTGCGGCGCTGAATTGCCGACAGGACGTCCATGGACATCCTCTTGTTTCCTCCCCCCCCCCGCGAGCACGCATCGGCGAAAATCTGTGTTGGCCGTGTCCCTTGGACACAGCCAATCACAGATCGTGCTGAATGGCCATTCACAGAGGCCATTCAGCACTCGATCTCACTGTACAATGAGAGATGATCTCAAATGTAAACATATGAGATCATCACTCTTTGCCGGCTTTCTCTCCTCACACAGAGACTACGTGTGAGGAGGGAGAGAGATCTGTGCTTTGATCTGTGATCAAGTGAGTTGAAAACACATTACACAGTAAAAAACAGTGCCCACAGTCCCTGCCAGTGCCATCTGCTGCCAGTGCCACCTGCCAGTGCCATCTGCAGCCAGTGCCACCTGCCAGTGCCACCTGTCAGTGCCACCTGTCAGTGCCATCTGCCATCAGTGCCACCTGTCAGTGCCATCAGTGCCACCTGCCAGTGCAATCTGCCACCAGTCCCATCTGCCAGTGCCACCTGCCAGTGCCATCTGCCACCAGTCCCATCTGCCACCAGTCCCATCTGCCAGTGCCACCTGTCAGTGCCATCTGTCAGTGCCATCTGCCATCAGTGCCACCTGTTAATGCCATCTGCCATCAGTGCAAGTTCCTTCTGTCATCGCCAACAACGGCTAAAAGAGTATTTTCAGCCGAGGAGGCGTACAAAATTCTTGCGGCCGACGGGAGCAACGGGGAGCTCTCCGATTCGGATTCCTCCGCAAATTCAGATGAGTCTGACGTGGACTGCGAGCCTGTCAAAAGCAGTGGATCAATGACGACGGAGGAGGAGGAGGAGGAGGAAGAAGAAGAGGAGGAGGGACCGCCCGCCAGACGAAGGCGTTCTGCTGAGGAGGCAGTGCCATCCACCAGCACCGCAGGGCCATCCACCACCACTGCAGTGCCATCCACCAGCACCGCAGTACCTCGGGAAGCAAGGCCATGTACCAGTGGGGTGTCACCTCATTCCCAAAGGGTTAGGTCCCATGCCAGCCTTCCCTATTCCCTTCAGTACTCCTTGTGGCTTCCTCCTGATTCAGGAGAAGCCAACATTCCCCCTTTCACTGCCCAGCCAGGAGTCCAGGTAGATACAGAAAACTTTTCCCCAATTGATTTTTTTAATTAAATTTTTACTGAGGACATGCTGGCAACAATTGTGGCCCAGTCCAAATTATATGCCCAACAGTTCATAACCAGCAACCCAACGTCCTATTATGCCCGTCCCTACGTGTGGAGAGCCCTTACAGTGGAGGAGTTTAGAATTTTTTTGGGCCTCACATTCTGCATGGGACTAAATGGAAAAAATCAGATGCGTTCCTATTGGTCAACCCGCCCCATCTACCACATGCCCATCTTTTCCTCAGTAATGCCCAGGTCCAGATATCTAATGATTATGAGATTCCTACACTACAATGACAATACCCAGTGCCCTCCCCGAAATTACCCAAATTTTGATAAGCTTTATAAAATTTGGCCGCTACTAAATTATTTTTCTGAAACCTTCCCCCAGTTGTTTACCCCAGACCAACATATATGCATGGATGAGTCCCTTATAAAATTTTCTGGCAGGCTGGGCATTAAACAATTTAAACCCAGCAAAAGGGCCCACTATGGGGTGAAGCTCTATAAATTGTGCGACCGAGCCACTGGGTATGTGTATGCCTTTATTGTATATGAAGGGAAGGACACCCAACTGCACCCCCCTAATTGCCCAGACTATATAGGAACCAGTGGGAAAGTAGTTTGGGAACTCATAAACCCACTTCTGGAGAAAGGATACCACTTGTATGTGGACAATTTTTATACAAGTTTGCCCCTGTTCCGAAACCTACACAGAATGAAGACTCCAGCATGGGCCACCGTACGGACGAACCGGAAGGGCTTTCCTCAAAGCCTGGTCACTAAAAAATTGAGAAGAGAGGAGACGGCGAGTTTACACAATGAGGAAATTTTGGCTGTGAAGTGGAGGGACAGAAGAGACGTCTACATACTTTCTTCCATCCACAACAATGAATTTGTTGAGATCACCAGGAGGAATGGCCGGATCCAAAAACCCAAATGCATCCACGAATACAATAAGTTCATGGGGGGTGTCGACTTCAACGACCAGATGCTCGAACCCTACCTTTCCACAAGAAGAACATACCAGTGGTATAAGAAAGTTTCCATTTATTTGTTTAATTTGGCCATGTACAACTCCTATGTCATCTATCAGAAATCCACTATAAGACCCAAATCCTTCCTTTTCTTCCAGGAGGAAATCACCACTGCCCTTTTATACCCAAACAGCCCACCAGTAAACATTAGATCCAATGACATTAGCCGACTCTCCGAGCACCACTTCCCAGATAAAATCCCTCCCAGACCAACAGGCCAAAAATGCCAGAAAAAATGCCGGGTGTGCACCAAAAGAGGAGAGAGAAGAGACACCATTTATTATTGTGCCCAATGTCCTTCAGAACCAGGCCTCTGCGTAGGCGACTGCTTCCGCCGTTACCTTACCAAAATAAATTATTAGTTCACTTCCTGCCATTTACCTTCACACCCCTTATGCCTCTGCTTTCTCTGTAACTGACCCTGGCTTGTTATTCGACCACGCTTCTGCCTAATGATTCTGTTTATACCTCTGCCTGATCTGGAACTGACCCTGGACTGTTATTTGACCACGCTTCTGCCTACCAATTCTGTTTATACTTCTGCCTGATCTGGAACTGACCCTGGACTGTTATTTGACCACGCTTCTGCCTACCGATTCTGTACATACCTCTGCCTGATCTGGAACTGACCCTGGACTGTTTGACCATGCTTTTTGCCTGCCTCTTGGACTGATCTTGTACCCTGCCAGTGGACTAGTGGGATTCATAACACAGGGGTCTCACATATGTGAGGGGCTCCAGAATTGTTTTTCTGGATGAAGAAAACAATTGTTTTTGTTTTCCTCATTCCCAGATTAGGGTCTGGAGACTTGGAGGCTTCAAAGAGATTTGGGTGGGAGAAGCCTCTACCCCTGTCCCCATTCAGTCCTGAACGAGGCCCTACTTCTGCCAACTGCCTGTAGGACCTATGCCATCATGCCTCTGCCTGTCGCATGAACTGACCACACCGCATGGACCTGCCTACTACCAGGACCAATATTTTGGCACTGCTGACAATCTCTGCCTGCACTGACCCTGGACTGTATATGGACAGTATCCCTGCCTGCTGCCTGTACTGACTATGGACAGTATTCCTGCCTGTTGCCTGGACAATTGCATTCGCTTTTGCTGACCAAGTCCCTGCCTGCTGCCTGGACCAGTGCTATCCTCCTGTGGACAACTGCGCTACTAAAACCACAGGTAATCTTTTGTTTACCCTTTGCTCAGCAGAATGTATTTTGGGGTGTAATTCTTGGTATGTTCATGCTATGTGTCCCTAGAACACCTGATGGTGTACCTTGCATGTTGGGCCTCTGTATGTGGCCAGGTTGTATAAAAGTCTCACACATTTGGTATCGCCATACTCAGAAGGAGTAGCAGAATGTATTTTGGGGTGTCATTTTTGCTATGTACATGCTTTGTGTTGGCAATATCTTATAAATGGACAACTTTGTGTAAAAAAATAGCGTTTTCATTTTTTTCCCGCATTTTTCCCGAAACTTCAGGAAAAAAATGAACCGTTCAAAAGACTCATTATGCCTCATAGATTATACGTTGGGGTGTTATCTTTCCAAAATAGGGTCACTTTGTGGGCATTTCCATTGTCCTGGTGCTCCAGGGCCTTCAAAAGTGTAATAGGTAGTCAACTAGTTAGTTGTGTAATTTATGCTCCTAAAATACCTGATGGTGCTCCCTGCATGTTGGGCCTCTGTATGTGGCCAGGCTGTGAAAAAGTCCCACACATGTGGTATCGCCATACTCAGGAGGAGTAGCAGGATGTATTTTGGGGCGTCATTTGTGGTATACACATGCCATGTGAGAGAAATAACCTATTACAATGACAATTTTGTAGAAAAAAAATCTTAATTTTGCAAAGAATTGTGGGAAAAAATTACAACATCAAAAACCTCACCATGCCTTGGAATGTCTACTTTCAAAAAAAGGGGTCATTTGGGGGGTATTTGTACTTTCCTGGCTTGTTCGGGTCGTAAGAAATGAGATAGGCCACCAGTACATTAGGTGTGATCAATTGTTTATGATCCGCACCACAGCTTGTAGACTCTATAGCTTTCACAAAGACCAAATAATATCCACTAATTTGGGTTATTTTTACCAAAGATATGTAGCAGTATAAATTGTGGCCAAAATTTATGAAGAAAAATTAATAATTTGCAAGATTTTATCACATAAACTAAAAAAAGGTGTTTTTTTTTCAAAATTTTACGTATTTTTTCATTTATAGCGCAAAAAATAAAAAACCCAGAGGTGATCAAATACCACCAAAAGAAAGCTCTATTTGTATAAACAAAAGGACAAAAAAATTATTTGGGTACAGTATTACATGACTGAGTAATTGTCATTCAAAGTGTGAGAATGCTGAAAGCTGAAAATTGGTCCGGGCACGAAGGGGGTTTAGTGCCCAGTTGTCAAGTGGTTAAAAATGTACCAGTTCTAAATTACAAACAGATTCTACTTAATAACAAACCTACAGTCCCTGTCTTGCTGTACAGAGTATATAGGGCCTGAGGGCCCCACGCCTTTCGTTTTTTTAATTTGGGTGTGGGGTTCCCCTTAATATCCATACAAGACCCAAATGGGCTGGTGGGGGTACCCATGCCAATTTTCTCAATGATTTTCATCCATATTGCTGGGACCACACATTACATTAATGCCGCAAGCAGTTTTAAATTACTTTTTTTCCTTTAGAAATGTCATTTTGTGCAGGGACAGTTCTAAACACAGGAAACACGTGCCACTTCACAGGCATACTATAGACACCCCCCAGGTACTGTACGATATTTAAAGGAATATTTCACTTTTTTTTCACTTTAAGCATCATTAAAATCACTGCTCCCAAAAAAACGGCCGTTTTTAAAACTTCTTAATGCATTGATACATGTCCCCTGGGGCAGAACCCGGGTCCCCAAACCCTTTTTAGGACAATAACTTGCATATTAGCCTTTAAAATTAGCACTTTTGATTCTGAACGTTCGATTCCCATAGACTTTAACGGGGTTCGATAGTTCACGCAAACTTTCGGTCCGTTCGCAGGTTCTGGTGCGAACCGAACTGGGGGGTGTTCGGCTCATCCCTAGTGACGGAGTAACCTCCCTCCCCACCACTGCTACCCATTGAACTACTGAACCGACACACTGCACTGTTACATAGTTACATAGTAGGTGAGGTTGAAAAAAGTCCATCAAGTCCAACCTATGTGTGTGATTATATGTCAGTATTACCTTGTATATCCCTGTATGTTGTGGACGTTCAGGTGCTTATCTAATAGTTTTTTGAAACCATCGATGCCCCCCGCTGAGACCACCCCTGTGGAAGGGAAGTCCACATCCTTGCCGCTCTTACAGTAAAGAACCCTCTACGTAGTTTAAGGTTAAACCTATTTTCTTCTAATTTTAATGAGTGGCCACGTATCTTGTTAAACTCCCTTCCGCGAAAACATTTTATCCCTATTGTGGGGTCACCAGTATGGTATTTGTAAATTTAAATCATATCCCCTCTCAAGCGTCTGCTCACAACCTTTCCTCATAACTAATATTCTCCAGACCCTTTATTAGCTTTGTTGCCCTTCTTTGTACTCTCTCCATTTCCAGTACATCCTTCCTGAGGACTGGTGCCCAGAACTGGACAGCATACTCTAGGTGCAGTGTTCTACGCTGCTCCATACACTTCACCATCACACTCCTCTATACACTGCACTACTATAGACTACCATACTGTACTCTACAATACTACACTCCATGTACTGCACATTACTATACAGTAATACCACAATCCTCCATACACTGCACTATTGGGCCCCACAACAATAATCTGGCTCTGGGCAGCTGCCCCTTTTGCCCTACATTAAAGATGGCCCTGGTAGTGGCGAGCAAGCAGGTTCTGCAGGACAAGTAGTGGTCAGGCCACACAATCTAGTGGCAGAGCACTTCTACCTTTCTATCTCAGCACGAAGGTGTTCACCTGTAGATGGATGGCTTTCATTTTTTCATATCTGACATGGTGATCACATGATCGGGAACAATGGTGATTGGTTCCTAATCAGCAATTGGGACTTGAACTGTCAGTGACAGCTGGGATTGAGAGCCCGAGCTGCACTAATTGTCAGTTGAAGGATTTCAAGGGGAAGAACATTAATTATTAACGTTTTTGGCTTGGTTATGAAGTTTTCCCTAGTTATTTATGTCAATAAGGTTTTGTTGTTTCTTGCTCATTTCTATCTTTTAACTGAAGTGATTTTCTCTTTCAGAAAATGGACAAAAATAAAGACGGAGTTGTAACTTTAGATGAATTCATTGAGTCATGCCAAGAGGTAAGACATTATTTAATTTACTGATCTGTTCAACAGAGTACAAAATTTGTTTTACACTTTAAATTAATTACCCTCAAAATTAATGTAACAGGTCATGCTTAAATGCTAACTCCATCTTTTGGACCATGTTACATCCATATTTAGGGTGTACCATGGTGCACATGGAATACCCCAACACTCAACCCTCCCCCCTCCCCATTGCAGTGTTTGGGGGTTCTTCTACCCTGCTGTTTCTGGCACTTTTAAATTTAGTGTGGCCACTTCATTTATTCATTCAGCCCCCATTCACATCGGCACGATTTGACAGGTCAAATCGGAGCCTATTTCCGGCACTGCGCTGATTTCCAAACGTAGTTCCTGCACTACTTTTGGTGACTTCAGGGGCAATTTCAAAAGACATCTGTGCATGAACCCACACAGATGTCTTTCAAGTCTCCCCCAAAGTCGGACTGAAATGCGGCTTTGAAATCGCACGAGTTCAGATGAACTCGCACAATTTCAAAGCCGTGTTCAGTGTGAATGAGGGCTCATTCATTCATTAACACTTATCACAGGTGCAATGTTTTTCTGGCTCCTATTAACAAAATAGATGCACATTTTTTTCCTTCAAAAATATTTTTAAATTCCATTCAGCGGGGAGAAGCTATTTTAATGATATTAAACTGAAACATTAAAAATGCAAAATTTCTTTTTCTTGGGGGATTCCCAAAAGTGGTGCATCTGTTAGACGTACTGCAGCAAAAGAGAAAAAATACCATTTACTGCCCTACCACTGTATTTGAATGAGTTACTTGTATAAATCCATTGTCAATCATGTCATCCAGCGATGTAAATGCAAATCAGTCATAATGAACAATGCCTGCTGTTCTGTCTCAAGGACATATAGTTTAAACCTTCTTGCCCCAGAAACTTCAGATACCATATTTTTTTGATCTCAACTTTATTAGAACAAGCCAGGTGAAACTAAAAATAACAAAAATAAACCTCAATAAGTACAATATTTCATACAATACAGCATACATTGCAGAAACAACAATACACACTACAAGATGAGATGGAGAAAACATACTTTTTAAGTTCTCTAAGGGATAATGGTGATAGATTGAACAAAACATGTCCTGCCTCCTGCAGTGTCTTCTCAAAGCATGGTGAATCTGCTTCACTTCCTGTAAAGATTCTACCCAGAATACCTTGCTTACTAACTACTTCCTGGGTTACACATACAATGCATGAAATAATAAACAAAACTGAAGCAGTACCAAAAAAAGACGCTAGATAGCGCCTGCGCTCTGCATATAATTGTCTATGTAATTACAGTCTTTAAAGCGGAGGTGCAGCCAAAAAAAAAAGAAAAAAAGTCAGCAGCTACTAACAGTGTAGCTGCTGACTTTTAATAAGGACACTTACCTGTCCTAATCGCCCGCAATGTCGGTCCCGCCACGGCGATCGATCGCTGCTGGCAGCTCCCGGCTCCTCCATCCTGACTAAGGGAAACAGGCAGTGAAGACTTACGGCTTCACTGCCTGTTTCCTACTGCGCATGCGCCACTAGCACGGCGCTTTGTGAATGGGCGGCTTGCCTCCTGGGATACACACAGTTCCCAGAAGGCAGCGCACCCCATTCACAAAAAGAGGAAGCGGAAGGAGACCCACCGCGGATAAGAAGAGACACATTAGAGGCAGATTAGGGCACTTCCGCATAGCAACATGCATTTAGAGTGAGTATATTTTTTTTTTTATATAATTTTTTTTATATATTTTTTTTTTTTAGGATTTTTAATGTAAACATTTTTTCAGGGTGGACCTCCGCTTTAAAGGTCATTTTAAAGAGGAAGTAAACCCCCCCAAAAGACGGTGATAAAATAAGACCCTGCAAGAGAAAGGCATAATGAGCTAGTATGCATAGCATACTAGCTCATTATGTGGCACTTACCTAAAATCAAAGCCCCCGAAGTCTTCCTCATTCCCCTCCGCCACCGCCACCATGTCCCCTCTGAGCTTCTTCCTGCTATCGCTGCTCCGGCTCTGTGATTGGCCGGAGCGGCAATGACGTCACTCCGCGCATGCGCACGGGAGCCGTAAAAGCCGGCGTTATCATTCATAAAACCGGCATTTACAGTGCGCCTGCGCCGATGTCTAAGGCGCGCATGCGCCGTACACATCGGTGTACTCTTTTTTTGCAAATATCTCCTAAACCTTGTAGGTTTAGGAGATATTGCAAACACCCACAGGTAAGCCTTAATTTAGGCTTACCTGTAGGTGCAAGTTGCAAGAGTGAGTTTACAACCATTTTAATCACACAAATGCAGATAATCAAAATATAGAGATCTGATGGACAGAACACTCCCCGCCTGACGTCAAGTGACGTCACTAACAGAGTCCTCCATAGAAAGCAACAGAACAAATTCAGTCACTGGTCTTAAGAACGCTTTGGCCTCATTCTGTTGAAAAGTCTTGACCTCGACCTTACGGACACGATTGTCCTTGCTCGGGAGTACTTTTGTGACCAAACCTAGGAGCCACACATTCCTTAGTGTCTGGCAATCTTTCATGAGCACAACATCACCAGGTTTAAGATTAGGCTTTTCAGTGTGCCACTTTCTCCTCACTTGTAGAGTAGATATATATTGTTCCCTCCACGACTCCAGAAGGTATTGGCAAGGGTTTGTACTTGTCTCCATTGACATTTGTAAAGGTCCTTCTCACAAAACTCTCCAGCTGGAGTACCTACAAGACCAGTCTTTTGCGTGAGCAACATGACAGGTGTGAGAACCACTGGATCTTCAGAGCCACTTGAAATTGAAGTCAAGGGTCTGGCGTTAATGATAGCTGTAACCTCTGCCATAAATGTCACTAAAGATTCGTGGGTAAGCCTTGCAGTTCCTACTTGCAAGAAGATAGAGTCAAGAATTCTGCGGGCTATGCCTATCATCCTCTCCCAAACACCTCCCATGTGAGAAGAGTGAGGTGGGTTGAAGATCCACGTGCAGTCTTGCTTACTCCAGAATCTTTCTACACTGAGAATGTCCAAGTTGGAAGGAATCTGCTGCTCCTACAAAGTTAGACCCTCTTTCAGAGCGAATGAGTTTCACTGGGTCTCTGACTGCAATGAAGCGTCTAAGAGCATTAATAAAACTTGAAGTGTCCATTGACTCAGCCTTTTGAATTTCTAGGTTTGTCTCTGTTGCAATTAGTTCAGCTAGCTCTGTAGCCAATACTGCAGCACAAAGTTCCAGCCTGGGTATGGTGTGTTTGGGAAGTGGTGCAAGTTTTGCTTTTCCATCACAAACCCTATGTGGCACTGTTCTTTAGTGACTATGGTTTTCAGGTAAGCTACAGCAGCAATTGCTTTAACAGAAGCATCCACAAACACACAAAGTCTTTGCATCTGAACGTCTGCAGATGACAGAGAAGCATATTGGTGTGGAATTTTAAGGTTGGATAGAGCTGTTAGTGAGTTCTTCCACTCTAACCATAAGTTCTCCCTGTCGATGGGGAGAGGATGGTCCCAATTCATGAGAAAGCCTTGCAGTTCCTACTTGTAGGAAGATAGAGTCAAGAATTTTGCAGGCTATGCCTATCATCGGATTCGTTTTTGTGGTTGTGGATAACCGAACTAGTATGTATAGCACCAAATCCCCAATGATATAAAGACAAAGACGGAAGAAGTGGGATTTTTAGGTGCACGAATGCAATATATCGAGTAGATCATATTTAAAATATTTTTATTTTGAACAGCAAAATAAAAACTAATAAAAGTGGATAGTTGGAGAGTGGTAGTACAAAAATAACGTTAATAGGACAGTCGGATGGAATGTGTTCGGGAACACATTCCATCCGACTGTCCTATTAACTGTATTTTTGTACTACCACTCTCCAACTATCATGTACAAATAGAATAGTGCAGCGCTAAATAACTTAATAAATTCTAAACAAGTCCAAAAAGAATCAAGGAAAAAAAGGTCCCAAAATTCAGTATGAACAATAACAAATTAAAGGAAAAAAGTTGCTAGATGTGGAAAATCCTCAAAAGTGATCAGAGTGCTTGAAAACAATATATCAATAGTGCTTCAATACATGTGTTCCCGTCACCAACTTCACAGGCCGCTCACCTCAAAGATTGGGTCTCTGAGCTAACAGAAGACCAAGACACACATTCCCCTTGGAGGGGTATAATTATAGATGAATCCTGTCTTCAGATGATCATTAACAAATGGCGATGCTCCTCCAAACATTAATTCTCAGCAGTATTCATGTAAAACATAAAGACAACCATAGTGCTCTCTGTTTCATTTAAAAACAATCACATTTATTAAAAAAATCTCACTTACATAAAAAGCACTGAGCCCAGTGCTAGGAACAAGAGCCTCCTGTTTTATAGACACAGCGTCTTTCGGTTGCAAGCCTCTGGGTATTGCTGGATGGAATGTCACATAATGGTCCCCTCCGCACGCGTATCGTTCCTCAGGGCGGAACTTCCTCAGCGTATTATGGGGACCCCGTATGGACAATCCTTTAAATACCCTTTCCTTCCATCTGTTATAAGCCACACCCCCAGTGGTCACATGATCACAATGAGGAGAATCACCATCACATGACTCACCATAACCTATCAGTGGTCATCATGACATACGGCCTCCTTCAAGAGCTAATACCACGCCCCCTATTTTTTGATGTTTAATCAATAGATCAAAAATCCCTGAGAGTGAAATATATTTCAACAATCTGTACCTCATCCTGAAAGAAATTACACTCCGATAAGTCTAATGTACCCCACATACGTGTTCGAAGGTGACCCGCAGTCATCCACGGCCGCGATCATGTAAAAACATGACCGCAAACACCCTCCCCCCGGGCCATCCTGAGGCGCAAATCGGACACACCCCTTGGAGCGCATCCTTCTCTATTGGTCGGCGCTGCGTTTAACGTGACGGCGTCATACGTGATCACGTGACGCACGCCAGCCATACGCGATCACGTGACATTCGTCGGCCAATCAGTGTGTCTCTGTGCCAGACTCGTCGCCATAGCGACGCTGACGCCTTAATGCCGGAACTGCACTGGGCACCGTTGCGGCAAAATAGCATCAAGGCCCCACATAAGCGTTCAGTGCAACCTACGGCTACAAGGAAACCGAGCTACCAACTCCCCAAGATGTGTTCTTATTGGCAAGCTATTGAATTTAGCAGTGTCACATAACTGATGGCCCACACTATTTCTACCGCAATGTCATCATAAGTGATCGCATGGTGTGCGTCCACCAATCCGTGCACACACAACATGAACCAATTGGTTGTCATAACAACCCCAACGCCATAAAGCCGAAAATATTAATATAACAGCAATATATATTATATAATACCGTATTACTATCCATAATATTGATTGATAATTACACTCGGGACCTTAATATAATAACACAAGAGGTGTGGCTGAATTTAATATCCATTTTGATATCTAAAATAAAAATAACTAAATTTATGCATCTTTAATTGGTGAACTATAAGGGAAGGTTGGTCCAATCCAATGGACCCAATCATAATAGGGCATCACTACCCATATAGAAATTATTTTTTACAACCAACTAGATAATTATAAACAACTGTATACAGTAAGATTATCACGACCAGAGTAAATATTCCAGATATTAACGGACTCTAATCGTCAGATAACCCCCTACACAGTAATAGATACCGACATCACATCCATCAGCACCCAAAACCCTGCAACCGTATTAAAACAATACATAATAAAATAATGCTAAATAACATGGAACCATCCAATCCGCTTATCGATCAGAGATGAAGCAGTTGAGGTCAAACTCAACATTAAGCCCCGAAGGGACCCCCACCTTTGTCTCATACACCCAGAATGATTCCCGTTTACTAAGCTGTCTTATAAAATTTCTTCCTCTCCAATGCTTGGTAACTTTCTCAATCCCCCAAAATTTTAATTTTGCGGGGCTCCGATTGTGAAACAATCGGAAATGCTTGGAGACATTATGTGTAATGAGGCCTTTTTTGATATTCGTCACGTGTTCCCCTATCCTCACATGGAGGGGCCTGGAAGTTCTTCCCACATATTGCAACCCGCATCCACACTCCAACATATATACCACACCTTCTGTGTTGCATGTTATTAATTGCTTAATTTGGTATTTCTTATTGGTGGCAGATGCGGTGAATTATTTTCTCTTCTTAACGTTACACTTGGCCTGCCTACATGGAGGGCATTTCCCACAGGAATAAAATCCTGTAAGGAAATTAAAAATTCTATTTTCAAACAGAACAGGAGGGTCAATCACCCCTGGAGCCAACTTGTCTCGTAGTGAGGGCGCCTTTTTATACACAAATTGGGGGCGTTCAGGCAATGCTGGACCCAAAACCTTGTCCTGTTTAAGGATCGGCCAGTGTTTTTGTATAATTTTCTCAAACTTCCTGAATTGGACGTTAAATTCAAGAACCATTCTCATACCCGTGCTGGTATTTGAATTAGGCTTGGGAATATTGGCAACCAAGCTTTTTCTATCTATTTTCCGTACACTTTCCATTTCTTTTTGTAAAGTATTTTCATCATACCCCTTCTGTAAAAAACGGGTAGATAGAACTTTAGATTGAGATATGAAATCGTTTTCATACGTGCAATTCCGTCTAAGGCGTATAAACTGCCCCTTGGGAATGTTGCACAGCCATTTGCTATGGTGGCAACTGTCTATCGGGAATAAACGCATTTCTATCGGTGGCTTTGAAGTGGTTGATCATTTTTACATGGTCTCCATCCTTAGATATATTCAAATCAAGGAAAACCATATGCTCTGTGCTGACATTCCAAGTCAGAGCTATATTTTGGTTATTAGCATCTAACTTCCTCATGAACCTATCCAAGGACGGCCTGTCGCCCTCCCAAACCATTACGATATTATCAATATAGCGCTGGTAACATACCAGTTCCGATGGTCTATTCTTAAATACAGTAGTTTCCTCCCAACGAGCCATAAAGAGATTAGCTACACTGGGAGCAAATCGGGCTCCCATAGCCACTCCTCTTGTTTGGTTATAAAATTGCTTGTTATACCAAAAATAATTATTGGCTAAGCAGAATCTCAAACTATCCGTCAAGAAGTTTTTATGCCGTCTTGAAAGATTAAAGGATTTAAAAGCCCAGGTTACCGATGCAATGGCATCCTCATGACTAATAATAGTATAAAGGGAACTTACATCTGCTGTAATTAGAAAAGTAGACAGGGATATTATCAGGGATTCCAAGATCTGAATTGCATGTTTGGTGTCTTTCAAAAATGCATCAGTTTCTCGGACTAAAGGCTGTAAGAACGTATCGATATATTGACCTAACCTGGAGGTAACGGAATCTATCCCGTTAACTATTGGCCTTCCAGGTGGATTGATGCTATCTTTGTGCATTTTGGGTAAAAAAAAAATTATAGGTGTTCGGCAAAATAAAGGGTCTAAATACAATGCTTCTTTGGTATTAAGAACGCCTATGTGTTTTCCCCTTTCTATATGGAAATGTAACTTACTTTTGTATTCTAACAATGGGTTCAGCATTGCCTGAACGCCCCCAATTTGTGTATAAAAAGGCGCCCTCACTACGAGACAAGTTGGCTCCAGGGGTGATTGACCCTCCTGTTCTGTTTGAAAATAGAATTTTTAATTTCCTTACAGGATTTTATTCCTGTGGGAAATGCCCTCCCTGTAGGCAGGCCAAGTGTAACGTTAAGAAGAGAAAAGAATTCACCGCATCTGCCACCAATAAGAAATACCAAATTAAGCAATTAATAACATGCAACACAGAAGGTGTGGTATATATGTTGGAGTGTGGATGCGGGTTGCAATATGTGGGAAGAACTTCCAGGCCCTCCATGTGAGGATAGGGGAACACGTGACGAATATCAAAAAAGGCCTCATTACACATAATGTCTCCAAGCATTTCCGATTGTTTCACAATCGGAGCCCCGCAAAATTAAAATTTTGGGGGATTGAGAAAGTTACCAAGCATTGGAGAGGAAGAAATTTTATAAGACAGCTTAGTAAACGGGAATCATTCTGGGTGTATGAGACGAAGGTGGGGGTCCCTTCGGGGCTTAATGTTGAGTTTGACCTCAACTGCTTCATCTCTGATCGATAAGCGGATTGGATGGTTCCATGTTATTTAGCATTATTTTATTATGTATTGTTTTAATACTGTTGCAGGGTTTTGGGTGCTGATGGATGTGATGTCGGTATCTATTACTGTGTAGGGGGTTATCTGACGATTAGAGTCCGTTAATATCTGGAATATTTACTCTGGTCGTGATAATCTTACTGTATACAGTTGTTTATAATTATCTAGTTGGTTGTAAAAAATAATTTCTATATGGGTAGTGATGCCCTATTATGATTGGGTCCATTGGATTGGACCAACCTTCCCTTATAGTTCACCAATTAAAGATGCATAAATTTTGTTATTTTTATTTTAGATATCAAAATGGATATTAAATTCAGCCACACCTCTTGTGTTATTATATTAAGGTCCCGAGTGTAATTATCAATCAATATTATGGATAGTAATACGGTATTATATAATATATATTGCTATTATATTAATATTTTCTGCTTTATGGCGTTGGGGTTGTTATGACAACCAATTGGTTCATGCTTTGTGTGCACGGATTGGTGGACGCACACCATGCGATCACTTATGATGACATTGCGGTAGAAATAGTGTGGGCCATCAGTTATGTGACACTGCTAAATTCAATAGCTTGCCAATAAGAACACATCTTGGGGAGTTGGTAGCTCGGTTTCCTTGTAGCCGTAGGTTGCACTGAATGCTTATGTGGGGCCTTGATGCTATTTGGCCGCAACGGTGCCCAGTGCAGTTCCGGCATTAAGGCGTCAGCGTCGCTATGGCGACGAGTCTGGCACAGAGGCACACTGATTGGCCGACGCATGTCACGTGATCGCGTATGGCTGGCGTGCGTCACGTGATCATGAATGACGCCGTCACGTTAAATGCAGCGCCGACCAATAGAGAAGGATGCGCTCCAAGGGGTGTGTCCGATTTGCGCCTCAGGATGGCCCGGGGGGAGGGTGTTTGCGGTCATGTTTTTACATGATCGCGGCCGTGGATGACTGCGGGTCACCTTCGAACACGTATGTGGGGTACATTAGACTTATCGGAGTGTAATTTCTTTCAGGATGAGGTACAGATTGTTGAAATATATTTCACTCTCAGGGATTTTTGATCTATTGATTAAACATCAAAAAATAGGGGGCGTGGTATTAGCTCTTGAAGGAGGCCGTATGTCATGATGACCACTGATAGGTTATGGTGAGTCATGTGATGGTGATTCTCCTCATTGTGATCATGTGACCACTTGGGGTGTGGCTTATAACAGATGGAAGGAAAGGGTATTTAAAGGATTGTCCATACGGGGTCCCCATAATACGCTGAGGAAGTTCCGCCCTGAGGAACGATACGCGTGCGGAGGGGACCATTATGTGACATTCCATCCAGCAATACCCAGAAGCTTGCAACCGAAAGATGCTGTGTCTATAAAACAGGAGGCTCATGTTCCTAGCACTGGGCTTTTTATGTAAGTGAGATTTTTTTAATAAATGTGATTGTTTTTAAATGAAACAGAGAGCACTATGGTTGTCTTTATGTTTTACATGAATACTGCTGAGAATTAATGTT
The DNA here is from genome assembly GCA_029206835.1 of Rana muscosa. Classification (NCBI taxonomy): domain Eukaryota; kingdom Metazoa; phylum Chordata; class Amphibia; order Anura; family Ranidae; genus Rana; species Rana muscosa. The sequence goes on along the minus strand of CM055118.1, from coordinate 974,318,756 downwards.
TGGAGGAGCATCGCCATTTGTTAATGATCATCTGAAGACAGGATTCATCTATAATTATACCCCTCCAAGGGGAATGTGTGTCTTGGTCTTCTGTTAGCTCAGAGACCCAATCTTTGAGGTGAGCGGCCTGTGAAGTTGGTGACGGGAACACATGTATTGAAGCACTATTGATATATTGTTTTCAAGCACTCTGATCACTTTTGAGGATTTTCCACATCTAGCAACTTTTTTCCTTTAATTTGTTATTGTTCATACTGAATTTTGGGACCTTTTTTTCCTTGATTCTTTTTGGACTTGTTTAGAATTTATTAAGTTATTTAGCGCTGCACTATTCTATTTGTACATGTTATTTGCAAGAAGTGTGATATATTGACCTTGAGTGCACAGCTGCTTTAGGGAACCTCTTCTGGGGTTCCATATTTTCACCGTTTTTTTCTTTTGCGCTGACTGAACCCACCATTTTTTCATTACTCTCCAACTATCCACTTTTTTTACTGTTTTTATTTTGCTGTTCAAAATAAAAATATTTTTAGATAATCTACTCGATATATTGTATTTGTGCACCTAAAAATCCCACTTCTTCCGTCTTTGTCTTTATATACCTATCATCTTCTCCCAAACACCCCCCATGTGAGAAGAGTGAGGTGGGTTGAAGATCCACGTGCAGTCTTGTTCACTCAAGTATCTTTCTACTCTGAGAGCATCCAAGTAAGAAGGAATTTGAAGTTCTTTTACTACTCCTACAAAGTTAGACCCTCTGTCAGAGCGAATGAGTTTCACTGGGCCTCTGATTGCAATGAAACGTCTAAGAGCATTAATGAAACTTGAAGTGTCCATGGTTTTCAGGTAAGCTACAGCAGCAATTGCTTACAGAAGCATCCAAAAACACACAAAGTCTTTGTATCTGAACGTCTGCAGATGACAGAGGAGCATATGGGCGTGGAATTTTAACCACTTAAGCCCCGGACCATTTGGTAGCTAAAGGACCAGAGGTGAATTCAGAATTTTGCACTGCGCTGCTTTAACTGTAAATTGTGCGGAGATGCAATGTTGTACCCAAACGAAATTTGCGTCCTTTTCTTACCACAAATAGAGCTTTCTTTTAATGGTATTTGATTGCCTCTGCGATTTTTATTTTTTGCGATATAAACGGAAAAAGACCGAAAATTTTGAAAAAAATGATATTTTCTACTTTTTGTTATAAGAAAAATCGAATAAACTCAATTTTAGTCATACATTTAGGCCAAAATGTATTCAGCCACATGTCTTTAGTAAAAAAAATGTCAATAAGCGTATATTTATCGGTTTGCGCAAAAGTTATAGCGTTTACAAACTAGGGTACATTTTCTGGAATTTACACAGCTTTTAATTTATGACTGCCTATCTCATTTCTTGAGGTGCTAAAATGACAGGGCAGTACAAAACCCCCCCAAATGACCCCATTTTAGAAAGTAGACACCCCAAGGAAATTGCTGAGAGGCATGTTGAGCCCATTGAATATTTTTTTTTTTGTCCCAAGTGATTGAATAATGACAAAAAAAAAAAAAAAATTACAAAAAGTTGTCACTAAATGATATATTGCTCACACATGCCATGGTTATATGTGGAATTGCACCCCAAAATACATTCTGCTGCTTCTCCTGAGTACGGGGATACCACATGTGTGGGACTTTTTAGGAGCCTAGCCACGTACGGGACCCCGGAAACCAAGCACCGCCTTCAGGATTTCTAAGGGCGCAAATTTTTGATTTCACTCCTCACTACCTATCACAGTTTTGAAGGCCATAAAATGCCAGAATAGCACAAAACCCCCCCCAAATGACCCCATTTTAGAAAGTAGACACCCCAAGGAAATTGCTGAGAGGCCTGTTGAGCCCATTGAATATTTTTTTTTTTTGTCCCAAGTGATTGAATAATGACAAAAAAAAAAAAAATTACAAAAAGTTGTCACTAAATGATATATTGCTCACACATGCCATGGTTATATGTGGAATTGCACCCCAAAATACATTCTGCTGCTTCTCCTGAGTACGGGGATACCACATGTGTGGGACTTTTTAGGAGCCTAGCCACGTACGGGACCCCGGAAACCAAGCACCGCCTCCAGGATTTCTAAGGGCGCAAATTTTTGATTTCACTCCTCACTACCTATCACAGTTTTGAAGGCCATAAAATGCCAAAATAGCACAAAACCCCCCCAAATGACCGCATTTTGGAAAGTAGACACCCCAAGCTGTTTGCTGAGAGGCATGGTGAGTATTTTACAGCTCTCATTTGTTTTTGAAAATGAAGAAAGAACATTTTTTTTTTTTTTCTTTTTTTTTTCAATTTTCAAAACTTTGTGACAAAAAGCGAGATCTGCAAAATACTCACAATACCTCTCAGCAAATAGCTTGGGGTGTCTACTTTCCAAAATGGGGTCATTTGGGGGGGTTTTGTGCCATCTGGGCATTCCATGGCCTCCGAAACTGTGATAGGCAGTGAGAAGTGAAATCAAAAATTGACACCCTTAGAAAGCCTGAAGGCGGTGCTTGGTTTTTGGGGTCCCGTACGCGGCTAGGCTCCCAAAAAGTCTCACACATGTGGTATCCCCGTACTCAGGAGAAGCAACAGAATGTATTTTGGGGTGTAATTCCACATATGCCCATGGCATGTTTGAGCAATATATAATTTAGTGACAACTTTGTGCAAAAAAAAAAAAAAAAATGTATTTTTTCCGCAACTTGTGTCAACATATAAAATATTCCATGGACTCGACATGCCTCTCAGTATATAGCTTGGGGTGTCTACTTTACAAAATGGGGTCATTTGGGGGGGTTTTGAACTGTTCTGGCATTTTATACACAACATTAGGAAGCTTACATCCACTCTTCTAACCACTTGAAGACAAAGCCCTTTTTGACACTTTTTGTTTACATGAAAATATATTTTTTTTGCAAGAAAATTATGTTGAACCCCCAAACATTATATATATTTTTAAAGCAAAGGCCCTACAGAATAAAATGGTGGGTGTTGCATTTTTTTTTCTACACAGTATTTGCGCAGCGATTTTTCAAACACATTTTTTTGGGAAAAAATACACTTTTTTTAATTTTAATGCACTAAAACACACTATATTGCCCAAATGTTTGATGAAATAAAAAAGATGATCTTAGGCCGAGTACATAGATACCAAACACGACATGCTTTAAAATTTCGCACAAACGCGCATTGGCGACAAACTACATACATTTTTAAAAGCCTTTAAAAGCATTTACAGGTTACCCCGTTAGATTTACAGAGGAGGTCTACTGCTAAAATTACTGCCCTCGATCAACTTGCAATTGCTGTTTACATATGACGCCAGACCGACGCTTGCGTTCGCCATTGGGCAAGAGCAGGGCAGGACAGGGGTGCTTTTTTTTTTATTATTAATTTTGCTTTTTTATTTTAACCACTCTAATCTGCCCTGGCTTCTTAGGGTGATAGACCCTGAATATGGGTAAGTACCAACATTCCTCTGAGTCTTTGAGGTTTGGGGCTATCTCAGCATGACCATTCTGGAATATTTTGTCCATGAAGGAAAATAAATGTTCTCTCATCTCTGGTTTCCTTTGAAGATTGTGTCTTAGGTAAGTGAGGCGTTTATATGCTAGTTCTCTGTTAGGCAAACGTTGTCTTTGTGGCCTAAAGGGAAGAAATGCTACCCAGCTATTAGTCACGTCTTTCTCCATACTGCTTTACATAACCTCTAGGAAGATCCTATCCTCAATGGACATTGCTACCTGGTTGTCCTCCTTTGTTCTCCTGAACACTGAGCGTCCTAAGTCGCTTTGGTCATCGTCATAGGTATTACTGTCACAGAGGGGACTTAGGAAAGGAAGAGGTTCAGGGTTGTTGTGTGGTAGCTCCTTCATGAGGATGTGATTTTGACAGGGTTGGAAAAGAGAAGGACGACCATTCTCGAGGGAACTAGTGAGCAGGTTATTAACAGATGCCGGTTTGCGTGCACCTCCCAGGCAAACATCACCTATAATGACCCACCCGAGATCCAGTTTTTGGGCATATGGAGCGTTTTTAGGACCGTTGATCAGTTTCCTTACATTGTGGACTTGCAAGATATCCCTCCCTAGGAGTAAGATTATCTGAGCCTGATCATCAAGTTCTGGTATGAGATGTGCTATGTGATTCAAGTGGGTCTGGTGAGCTGCTGCGTCTGCTGTGGGAATCTCCGACCTGTTGTCTGGCATCTGGTTGCACTCTATTATAAGAGTAGGCATGTCTTACAATCCATAGATTCAATTTGTAGGCCGTCGGCTCTTCTCCCCACCGTTTCCACTGTACCTGCACAAGTCCTAAGGGAGTAAGGGCTGCTGGGGTCTTTAACCACTTAACGACCGCCCACTGTAATTATACGTCGGCAGAATGGCACCGACAGGCAGAATCACGTAGATCTACGTGATCGCCTTTGTATAGTTGGGGGGTCCGATCGGACCCCCCTTCTGTACAGTGAGCGGTGGTTAAGTGTTCGGGAGCGATCCGGCATGAGGGGACGGCCGTTCGATTCCGGCCACCCCCTCTCGATCGCTCCCGGCGAATGAGAGAGCTTCCCCTGCCTGTGTAATGTAAACACAGGCAGAGGAAGTGATGTCATCTCTCCTCGTGGCGGTCTTTTCGATCCGGCGCGAGGAGAGAAGACATTACATAGTAAGTGCACCAACAGCCCACTGACACCAGTACACGTAGGCACACTTGCACCCCCCAGTCACCCCCAGATCACCCCCCAGATCACCCCCAGTACCCCCAGTCACAGTGCACCGTTTGCAGTGATCATTTTTTTTACTGATCACTGCAATCAGTGTCATTTGTGACTGTAAAAAGTTGCAGGGCAGTTAGGATTAGGCCCCTTTAGGTCCAAGGTAGCCCCCTAACCCCCCCTAATAAAGGTTTAACCCCTTGATCGCCCCCAGGTAACCCTTTCACCCCCTAACGCCAGCGTCACTAAGCGATCGTTTTTCCGATCGCTTTTTTCTTGTCGCTGGTGTCCTAGATAGCCAGTTAATTATTTTTAGGTTCGCCGCAGGTTTTTATTAGCGTCAGGTACCCCCATATATTATTTTAACCCCCTGATTGCCCCTAGAGTTAACCCTTTCACCAGTGATCACCGTATAAGCGTCACTGGTGACACTGGTTAACCAGTTAGTTATTTAGGTAACCCGTCAGGTTTTTATATAGCGTCGGGTACCCCCATATTTAACCTAATAAAGGTTTTAACCCCCTGATTGCCCCTAGTTAACCCTTTCACCAGTGATCACCATATAAAGGTTACAGGTGACGCTGGTTGGTTAGTTTGCTTTTTATAGCATCAGGGCACCCGCCGTATATAACCCAATAAAGGTTTAACCCCCTGATCGCCCGGCGGGTGATATCAATTAGGTTTTAGCGCCAGAGAGGGTCTGCGTCGCCCCAGGCAGCTTTAGGTTAGTGCCAGTAACGCTAACACCCACGCGCAAAGCATACACCTCCCTTAGTGGTATAGTATCTGATCAGATCTATACTAGCGTCCCCAGCGGTTTAGGGTTCCCAAAAACGCAGTGTTAGCGGGATCAGCCCAGATACCTGCTAGCATCTGCGTTTAGCCCCTCCGCCCAGCCCAGCCCACCCAAGTGCAGTATCGATCGATCACTGTCACTTACCAAACACAACACACATAACTGCAGCGTTCGCAGGGACAGTCCTGATCCCTGCGATCGCTAACAGTTTTTTTGGTAGCGTTTGATACATTTGGTGACAGTCAGGTGCTTTTTTTACCTGTGAATCTTACTAGTGTACCCCTAAATTTAGAGCCCAAAATGGCAAGACGAAGGTACACTAGTAAAGAGGCCTACGAGATTCTGAGCATGACAGATAGTGAAGAGGAGGTCACGTATCTGTCAGATTCAGGCTCAGAATATCTTCCCGTAGAAGACAGTGACATCAGCGGTCCCACGTCAGATAGCTCTGACGACGAAGTTGAGGTCCCTGCTAAGGTCAGGCGTACCCTATCCTGATCTTCTGAGGTTGTTGAGGAGCAAGAACCGCAGGGCTCTCGTATCATGGAGCAGAGTAGTACTAGCGCCGCTATTCCTTCTGGTGAATTGGCAAGCACCAGCAGCCTAGTACAGCCTGGGCGTACATCCAGCACTGCAGTATCACGTGGTGACGTGGCGAGTCCCATAAGTGCAGTTCAAGCTGGCAAGGTGGCAAGCACAAGTAGTGTCCCGCTGCCACCAAGAAGACAAAGGCAGGCCCGTCGTGCCCATAGTGCCCTTCCTGCAGAATTCACCTATCCTGATTGGGTCCCCACCACTTCTGCAGAACCCGTACTTCCCCCATTCACTGCCCAACCCGGTATTCAGGTGGAAACAGCTGATTTTATGCCAATTGATTTTTATTTGCTGTTTTTCACGGAAGATCTCTATAGATCTATTGTGGACCAGAGTAATTTGTATGCTGGTCAATTCATCGCCGCTAACCCCCAGTTGCCTAAAATTGCCAAAGATTGGAAACCAATTACCGTTTCCGACTTTAAGACCTTTCTGGGACTTTCCCTCAACATGGGCACACATAAATTCCCGTCATTGCATGCTTATTGGTCCACGCACCCAATTGACCACATGCCCGTGTTCTCTGCCTCCATGCCCAGGACACGATAAGAGCAGATTTTGCGGTTCATGCACTTCAACGACAATGAACTTTGTCGTCCACGTGGGGACCCTGAGTACGACCGGCTCTATAAAATTCGGCCCCTCATAAAACACTTCAACGAACGTTTTGCAGCCTTGTTTATTCCCGATCAAGTTGTCTGCGTTGATGAGTCCCTGATTAAGTTTTCTGGCCGCTTGGCTTTCAAGCAGTACCTTCCCAGCAAGCGTGCCAGATACGGGGTCAAGCTCTATAAGTTCTGTGACAGGGCAACAGGCTATGTATGGAGCTTTATGGTTTATGAGGGAAAAGATAGTCAGGTTGAGCCAGTCAACTGCCCGGATTACATAGGGAGCGCTGGCAAGATAGGGTGGAAATTGGTGTCACCCTTATTCGGAAAGGGGTACCACTTGTATGTGGACAATTATTACACGAGCGTGCCACTGTTTAGTCACTTGTTTGTTCATCAGATTGGAGCATGTGGCACCGTGCGACCTAATCGCCAGGGCTTTCCCCAGCGGCTTGTAGATGCCCGTCTTAGGCTGGGGGAGAGAGCCTGCTTGAAGTGTAATAACTTGCTCGCTATGAAGTGGAGGGACAATAAGAATGTTTTCCTTCTTACCTCCCTTCATGCAGACACGACAGTCCAAATTCGTACGGCGACTGGTGCTGTGGAGAAACCCCTCTGTGTCCATGAATATAACCAAAATATGGGAGGGGTGGACCTCAACGACCAGTTGTTGGCGCCGTATCTAATTGACCGTAAGGCGAGACGCTCGTACAAAAAAGTGTCTCTATCCTTATTCCAATTGGCTTTGCTGAACGCTCATGTGCTATACAGAGCTTCAGGCGGGACGTTATCTCTTCTAAAATTCCAGAATGAGATAGTAACAGAACTCCTGTATCCAGGCGGTTCTGCACCTCACCATTCCCAACCAAATGCAGTAAGCCGGCTGCATGAGAGGCATTATCCGTATGCCCTCCCGAGTACCCCTACCCAACGAACCCCCCAAAAAAGATGTCGTGTCTGTAGCAAGCGCGGATTTAGGCGTGACACCCGTGTTTTTTGTCCACTCTGTCCTGACAAACATGGTCTTTGCCTTGGTGAATGTTTTGAACGCTACCACTCAAAAGTGAAGTTTTAGCGTAGGGTACAGCATTTCACAGACTAGGACACACTTACACAGGGTCTCCCAAGATGCCATTACATTTTGAGAGACCCAAACCATTACAGTTGTTAAAGTTACAAAAAAAAGTGTAAAAAAGAAAAAAAAAAACTTAAAAAACAAAACACCAAAAAAATATAAAATAAAAAAAACAAAAATAGTTGTCGTTTTATTGTTCTCTCTCTCTCTCTCTATTTTCTCTCTATTGTTCTGCTCTTTTTTACTGTATTCTATTCTGCAATGTTTTATCATGCTTGCTTTTCAGGTATGTAATATTTTGTTTTCAGGTACGCCATTCAGTTGCAGCGCGGATCTATTTATCTTGACAGCAACAGCGATTTTGCTCCTAATGCCGCGTATATACGGTCGAAATTCCGACGGAGGCTTGCCCGTGGAAAAGTCCGACCGTGTGTACGCGGCATAACTTTTTTGCGGGAGGATGCCCCCATGCTTCGGCATATATATATTTTAGGCACAGGTTGCGTTAAAAATTTTTTTTATTTTTTACTAGGTTTTGTTTTGGTATTTGCTTTGCAGGTATGGTATGGTAAGGTCTTACTGTTGTACTGTAATGTTACTTTGTTTTAATGTTAACCATCATTTGCTTAGCAGGTACGCCATTCAGTTGCATCGCGGATTTATTTATCTTGACAGCAACAGCGTTTGCTCCCACGATACATAAAGCCGTGATTCCAACGCTGTAGGAGGTGATTTCACCACCACAGTTAAAAAAAAGAGCATATATGCCGAAGCATGGGGGCAGCAGGGGCGGAGGAGCGATTTTGCTCCTAATGCCGCGTATATACGGTCGAAATTCCGACGGAGGCTTGCCCGTGGAAAAGTCCGACCGTGTGTACGCGGCATAACCTTTTATGCCGCGTACATACGGTCGAAATTCCGACGAAGGCTTGCCCGTGGAAAAGTCCGACCGTGTGTACGCGGCATAACTTTTTTGCGGGAAGATGCCCCCATGCTTCGGCATATATGCCCATCATTAGAAGTGGGTGGAGGAAGGGAGGTATTCTAATGGTGGGCATACCCACCGATCAATCTCTTTTTTTCGTTCAGCCAACAGGCTGCATGAGAAAAAAGATTACAATACATGTCCAACAAGGACCAGCAACATACTGGTATGTTGCTGGACTTTGAATGTTTATACCAGAATGATGCCTGTGGGTTTAGGTATCATCTTGGTATCATTCTTTTCAGCCAGTGGCCGGCTTTCATGTAAAAGCAATTCTAGCAGATAATTAGCCTCTAGACTGCTTTTACAAGCAGTGGGAGGGAATGTCCCCCCCCCCCCCCGGATATAAACAGCGCCATTGGGAAATTGGGAAAGCATTTTATCACACCGATCTTGGTGTGGTCAGATGCTTTGAGGGCAGAGGAAAGATCTAGGGTCTAACCCCCCAATTTTTTTCAAAAAAAGAGTACCTGTCACTACTTATTGCTATCATAGGGGATATTTACATTCCCTGAGATAACAATAAAAATGGTAAAAATAAATAAATATGGAAGGAACAGTTTAAAAATAAAATAAAAAAGCAAAATAAATAATAAAAAAAAAAAAAAAAAAAAGCACCGCTGTCCCCCCCTGCTCTTGCGCAAAGGCGAACGCAAGCTTCGGTCTAGCGTCATATGTAAACAGCAATTGCATCATGCATGTGAGGTATCACCGCGAAGGTCAGCTCGAGGGCAGTAATTTTAGCAGTAGACCTCCTCTGTAAATCTAACGTGGTAACCTGTAAAGGCTTTTAAATGCTTTTAAAAATGAATGTAGTTTGTCGCCGCTGCGCGTTTGTGCGCAATTTTAAAGCATGTCATGTTTGGTTTTCCATGTACTCGGCCTAAGATCATCTTTTTTATTTCATCAAACATTTGGGCAATATAGTGTTTTTTAGTGCATTAAAAATAAAAAAAGTGTGTTTTTCCCCCAAAAAATGCGTTTGAAAAATCGCTGCGCAAATACTGTGTGGAAAAAAAATGCAACACCCACTATTTTAATCTGTAGGGCCTTTGCTTTAAAAAAATATATAATGTTTGGGGGTTCAACATAATTTTCTTGCAAAAAAAAAAATTGTTTTCATGTAAACAAAAAGTGTCAGAAAGGGCTTTGTCTTCAAGTGGTTAGAAGAGTGGATGATGTGTGACATAAGCTTCCTAATGTTGTGCATAAAATGCCAGGACAGTTCAAAACCCCCCCAAATGACCCCATTTTGGAAAGTAGACACCTCAAGCTATTTGCTGAGAGGCATGTTGAGCCCATTGAATATTTTTTTTTTGTCCCAAGTGATTGAATAATGACAAAAAGAAAAAAAAATGTACAAAAAGTTGTCACTAAATTATATATTGCTCAAACATGCCATGGTTATGTGTGGAATTGCACCCCAAAATACATTCTGTTTCTTCTCCTGAGTACGGGGATACCACATGTGTGAGACTTTTTGGGAGCCTAGCCGCGTACAGGACCCCGAAAACCAAGCACCGCCTTCAGGATTTCTATGGGTGTAAATTTTTGATTTCACTCCTCACTGCCTATCACAGTTTCGGAGGCCATGGAATGCCCAGATGGCACAAAACCCCCCCAAATGACCCCATTTTGGAAAGTAGACACCCCAAGCTATTTGCTGAGAGGTATGTTGAGTATTTTGCAGATCTCGCTTTTGTCACAAAGTTTTGAAAATTGAAAAAAAATAAATAAATAAATAAATGTCTTTCTTCATTTTCAAAAACAAATGAGAGCTGTAAAATACTCACCATGCCTCTCAACAAATAGCTTGGGGTGTCTACTTTCCAAAATGGGGTCATTTGGGGGGGTTTTGTGCCATCTTGGCATTTTATGGCCTTTAAAACTGTGATAGGTAGTGAGGAGTGAAATCAAAAATTTGTGCCCTTAGAAATTCTGAAGGCGGTGCTTGGTTTTCAGGGCCCCGTACGCGGCTAGGCTCTCAAAAAGTCCCACACATGTGGTATCCCCGTACTCAGGAGAAGCAGCAAAATGTATTTTGGGGTGCAATTCCACATATAACCATGGCATGTTTGAGCAATATATCATTTAGTGACAACTTTTTGTACATTTTTTTTTTCTTTTTGTCAATATTCAATCATTTGGGACAAAAAAAAAAATATTCAATGGGCTCAACATGCCTCTCAGCAAATAGCTTGGGGTGTCTACTTTCCAAAATGGGGTCATTTGGGGGGGGGGTTTTGTGCCATCTTGGCATTTTATGGCCTTCAAAACTGTGATAGGTAGTGAGGAGTGAAATCAAAAATGTATGCCCTTAGAAACCTTGAAGGCGGTGTTTGGTTTTGGGGTCCCGTACGCGGCTAGGCTCCCAAAAAGTCCCACACATGTGGTATCCCCGTACTCAGGAGAAGCAGCAGAATGTATTTTGGGGTGTAATTTCACATATGCCCATGGCATGTGTGAGCAATATATCATTTAGTGACAACTTTGTGCAAAAAAAAAAGTTTGTCATATTCCCACAACTTGTGGCAAAATATAAAATATTCCATGGACTGAACATGCTTCTCAGTAAATAGCTTGGGGTGTCTACTTTCCAAAATGGGGTCATTTGGGGGGGTTTTGTGCTATTTTGGCATTTTATGGCCTTCAAAACTGTGATAGGTAGTGAGGAGTGAAATCAAAAATTTACGCCCTTAGAAATCCTGAAGGCGGTGCTTGGATTTTGGGGCCCCGTACACGGCTAGGCTCTCAAAAAGTCCCACACATGTGGTATCCCCATACTCAGGAGAAGCAGCAGAATGTATTTTGGGGTGCAATTCCACATATAACCATGGCATGTTTGAGCAATATATCATTTAGTGACAACTTTTTGTAAAGTTTAATTTTTTTTTATTTTTGTCATTATTCAATCATTTGGGACAAAAAAAAAATATTCAATGGGCTCAACATGCCTCTCAGCAAATAGCTTGGGGTGTCTACTTTCCAAAATGGGGTAATTTGGGGGGGTTTGTGCCATCTTGGCATTTTATGGCCTTCAAAACTGTGATAGGTAGTGATAGGTAGTGAGGAGTGAAATCAAAAATTTATGCCCTTAGAAACCTTGAAGGCGGTGTTTGGTTTTTGGGGTCCCGTACGCGGCTAGGCTCCCAAAAAGTCCCACACATGTGGTATCCCCGTACTCAGGAGAAGCAGCAGAATGTATTTTAGGGTGCAATTCCACATATAACCATGGCATGTCTGAGCAATATATCATTTAGTGACAACTTTTTGTAATTTTTTATTTTTTTTGTCATTATTCAGTCACTTGGGACAAAAAAATAAAAATATTCAATGGGCTCAACATGCCTCTCAGCAATTTCCTTGGGGTGTCTACTTTCCAAAATGGGGTCATTTGGGGGGGGTTTGTACTGCCCTGCCATTTTGGCACCTCAAGAAATGAGATAGGCAGTCATAAATTTAAAGCTGTGTAAATTCCAGAAAATGTACCCTAGTTTGTAAACGCTATAACTTTTGCGCAAACCAATAAATATACGCTTATTGACATTTTTTTTACTAAAGACATGTGGCTGAATACATTTTGGCCTAAATGTATGACTAAAATTGAGTTTATTTGATTTTTCTTATAACAAAAAGTAGAAAATATCATATTTTTTTCAAAATTTTCGGTCTTTTTCCGTTTATATCGCAAAAAATAAAAATCGCAGAGGCAATCAAATACCATTAAAAGAAAGCTCTATTTGTGGGAAGAAAAGGACGCAAATTTCGTTTGGGTACAACATTGCATGTCCGCACAATTTACAGTTAAAGCAGCGCAGTGCAAAATTCTGAAATCACCTCTGGTCCTCTAGCTACCAAATGGTCCGGGGCTTAAGTGGTTAAGGTTTAGAATGTCAAAAAACACAGATCTAGCTAGTTACTTATTACTCTGATCATCCAAGATGACGTAGAGCTTGACTGCTTTGTCTCTGCGTCCTTTTGGGTAAACTCTCACTAGACAGATTTTAGAGCAGGATCTGCCACCTGTTCTTCCTTTGCAGACTTCAGTGCACTGTGAAGTGATTGCTGTAGAATCTGTACTGGAGTCTTTGGTCTCCCTGCCTTGCTCCTTGTCACCATGGACAGGTGGGAAGGTTCTTGGAGTAGGCCTTGGGTGTAAATCTGTGTTGTGCTCTGTGCTGTCACACTCTGTACATTTGACACTGACATTACAGTCCTTGGCGAAGTGTGTGCACGAAGAGCAGCACTTGTAACAGATGTTGTTCTCTTTGAGGAAAGCTTTGCGATCCTGGATGGTCTTTGTCCTGAAGGCTCTGCATTTCAGAAGAGGATGTGGCATTTTATATAGAGGGCAGAACTTAGTAGGGTCGTTGACTTCATCCTCTGGCTGGGACTGCAAATCTGTGGGAAGAAATGTTAGTTTTGTGCACTGCTACTGGAGCTCTGAGTTGCTTAGGGCCAGAAGAAGTGATATAAGACACTGGAAAAATGAAGCTGGGGTCATCTTTCATTCCTGCTTGTCTGTCTACAAAGTCCACAAACTCACTAAAGGGTGGAAAAGGCACATTGTGTTTAGCCCCGTACACACGATCGGTTTGACTGATGAAAACCGTCCGATGGATGGTTTTCATCAGACCAACCGATCGTGTATGGTACCCATCGGTCTTTTTTCCATCGGTTGTAAAAAATAGAACTTGTTTAAAAAATTTCCGATGGATAAAAAACCGATGGGAATTTCCGATCGTCTATGGGCAAGTCCATCGGTTAAAAAACCCACGCATGCTCAGAATCAAGTCGATGCATGCTCAGAAGCATTAAACTTCATTTTTCTCGGCTCATCGGAGTGTTTTACGTCACCGCGCTTGGAACGGTCGGTTTTTTGACTGATGGTGTGTGGCCAAGACTGACGAAAAACAGTTTAATCGGATTTCCGATGGACAAATCCATCGGACGAAAATCCATAGGTTATCCGATCGTGTGTACGGGGCTTTTCTGTTTGTAGTTACAGCCATGAGCAATCCATCTTTCGTGTAACTCATAAGGAAGTTTTTGTACTAAGGAGTTAATACCTCTAGCAGAGTCAAAGATAAGAAAGGCCAGGTAAGTCCCCTTCTGCTTTAGCAACTTGTAACTCCATACACAGGTCACTGAATTCTCTGAGTCTTTGGTAACCTCTGCTAGATATTTTTGGGAAGTCTTCTATCCTTTTAAACAGTGTACTCTCTATAGCCTCTGGTGAGCCATAACATCTATCCAGTCTGTTCCAGATGTTTGTAAGGCCTATCTCAGGGTGGTTTATATTAATGTCTCTGATCCTTTTGGCATGTTCAGCAGAATCATTGCCAAGCCACTTTATGAGGAGTTATATCTGTTGCCTGCAGGATAGATCTAGACCTTGAATGACACTCTGGAAAGAGGATCGCCACACCCTGTAGTGTTGAGGGCGATCACTAAATTTGACAACTAACTAACTCACATTTGGCCAGAAACTTGGCAAAGTCTACAGTAGCCTGATTGTCATTGGGGTAGGCTGCTGGTGTATTGTGGTGCTGTGTATAGGCATACCTAGTAGAAGTCTTTTCTTTAGGCGCACTGGGCTCAAACTTGCATAAGGTTGGAAGTTCGTACCGGCTCGTTGCATACACCTTTGGAGTGAAGACAGGTGTTTGATGTTTGTATGAAGGCTGGGTACCTTGTGGAGTAGAAGGTTTGGTTGGGACTGGAACGTCTGGAACTCTGTCAGATTTTTCTTGCTTGTAGTACTGGGGTCCAAGGTCGGCTTGTTGCTGCTTTTTTTTTTTATGTGACTCACTGACATCATGTTTAATGTCTTGTTGTAGGATGCTGCTTGGGTGATAGTGCTGGTAGACATAATCTGAAGTGCGTTGCGAGGAATCTTGGTGGTCTTCCTCTAGACCCGGTATGCTGCTACCTACTCTTGGCTCATCGTAGACGGCTGCCTCTAAAGCTTCTGCTTATGCAATGGCGGCGGCAGCGTCTCGGTCCACTGCCTGCTTCTCCATGTTAGCTTCTAAGATAGCTTGCTGCAATTTCAGAGATGCTTCCTGCTGGGCTAGCTCGTCTTCCAGGCGTATTCCTTGTTGTTCCTTCTCCTGCTCCATGTGTACTCTTTCCTTCTCTCTTTCTTGTTCCATGTGTACTCTTTCCTTCTCTCTCTCTTGTTCCATGTGTAATCTTACCTTCTCTCTCTCTTGTTCCAGGCATATTCTTTCCTTCTCTCTCTCTTGTTCCAGGCATATTTTTTCCTTCTCTCTCTCTTGTTCCAGGCTAGGGATGAGCTTCGTGTTCGAGTCGAACATACGTTCAACTCGAACATCGGCTGTTCGATCGTTCGACGAAGATCGAACGATTTGGGCCGTTCGCGCCAAATTCGAGTGACGCGAACGGCCCACAATGCACTACGCCATCGCAGTGTCATCCAGGCGCTGTGATTGGCCAAGCATGCACTGTGACCCCGCATGCTTGGCCAATCACAGCGCCGGCAGCGAGGAGAGCAATGATTGGCCACAGGCAGGATGCCTGTGGCCAATTATTGCTGATGGGGTTTAGTACACGCCCCACACTATAAAAGGCCGCCAGCGCGGCGGCCTTGTGTAGTGTGTTCCGGAGCAGGGAAAGAGAAGCATAGGCAGGGACAGTGTCATTTTTTTTCCTTTACTAATCATGGATTCCTTGTGTTTAGGGACAAATAAGGATAGGTAGGGAGAGTGTCAGTGACAGTGTGCTATTCTGTGCTAATCCTTGTTTGTAGGGACAGAGAGGTACAGTGAGGGAAACTGACAGTGTGCTATTGTGTTCTAAAACTATTTTGCTGAACCATATTTTCAATCCTTGAGTTGAGGGACAGAGAGGTACAGTGAGGGAAAGTGTCAGTGTGCTATTGTGTTCTAAAACTATTTTGCTGAACCATATTTTCAATCCTTGAGTTGAGGGACAGAGAGGTACAGTGAGTGAAACTGACAGTGTGCTATTCTGTTCTAAATCAATTTTGCTGTTCCATATTTTCAATCCTTGAGTTGAGGGACAGAGAGGTACAGTGAGGGAAACTGACAGTGTGCTATTGTGTTCTAAAACTATTTTGCTGAACCATATTTTCAATCCTTGAGTTGAGGGACAGAGAGGTACAGTGAGTGAAACTGACAGTGTGCTATTCTGTTCTAAATCAATTTTGCTGTTCCATATTTTCAGTCCTTGAGTTGAGGGACAGAGAGGTACAGTGAGGGAAACTGACAGTGTGCTATTGTGTTCTAAAACTATTTTGCTGAACCATATTTTCAATCCTTGAGTTGAGGGACAGAGAGGTACAGTGAGTGAAACTGACAGTGTGCTATTCTGTTCTAAATCAATTTTGCTGTTCCATATTTTCAATCCTTGAGTTGAGGGACAGAGAGGTACAGTGAGGAAAACTGACAGTGTGCTATTCTGTTCTAAAACTATTTTGCTGAACCATATTTTCAATCCTTGAGTTGAGGGACAGAGAGGTACAGTGAGTGAAACTGACAGTGTGCTATTCTGTTCTAAACCAATTTTGCTGTTCCATATTTTCAATCCTTGAGTTGAGGGACAGAGAGGTACAGTGAGGGAAAGTGTCAGTGTGCTATTGTGTTCTAAAACTATTTTGCTGAACCATATTTTCAATCCTTGAGTTGAGGGACAGAGAGGTACAGTGAGGGAAACTGACAGTGTGCTATTCTGTTCTAAACCAATTTTGCTGTTCCATATTTTCAATCCTTGAGTTGAGGGACAGAGAAGGACACTCGTAGAAATTATCAGTGTGCTATTCTGTGCTAAATCTTGTTTGTAGGGAGGGACAGAGTAGGACAGTGAGGGAAAGTGTCAGTGTGCTATTCTGTTCTAAAACTTTTTTGCTGAACCATATTTTCAATCCTTGTGTTTAGGGACAGAGAAGGATAGGCAGGGGACAGTGTCAGTGTCATTGTTGCTAAGCCTCCTGCACAATATACACCTGAAGGTAGCCCTTATTGCTGTTTTTCCCATCTCCCTGCAGGCCATCCATTAAAATGTCTGGAAGGCAACCAAGGAGAGGCAGACAGTCAGGAGGCAAAAAAAGAGGGCAAGCAGGCTCTGTGTCTGGGGGCAACAGTGCTGGTCGTGTACGCGGTGCATTGTCATCAGCACATGGCCATGGGACACGCTTGTCCTTGTTTTCGGCAGCTGGACATGTTGAGCCACATCATGCCGAAGACTTGGTAGAGTGGATGACCAAGCCCACCTCATCCTCCTCATCCTCTCTCACCCAGGCTCAGGGTACTGGCAAAGCAGCTGCCAAAGCGTCCTCTTCTCTGGTATCATTATCTTCATTAGTCAATCCTTCCCTAGACCCACCATGCCCTCCTCCTGAGGAGTCCCCCGAACTGTTTGAGCACAGTGTTGGGTACATGCTCCAGGAGGATGCCCAGCGTTTGGAAGGATCTGATGATGATACCCAGCTAGAGGAAGGCAGCAGCATGAGAGCAGAGAGAGGGGATGCTCAAGAAGGACACCAATCTGGCAGTCATGTTCCAGCAGCTGCAGCATACTGCCAGATTGGCTCCAGTAATGAGGAGGGAGGGGATGATGAGGTCACTGACTCCACGTGGGTGCCTAATAGGAGAGAGGAGGAGGAGGAGGAGGATGAGGAGGAGGCACATCTCCAACGAGGCAGGATGCCCTTGAGTGGCCAGCATATGGGCAGCACACCGACGGAATCACACCGCAGAGCTCCGCCTGTGCAGGGCGCTGCCTCTGCCCGTCATTCAAAAAGTTCTTTGGTGTGGGCCTTTTTTGAGGCGAGTGCATCAGATCGCACAGCTGCTGTTTGCAACATATGTCTGAAGCGTATATCGCGTGGCCAAAACATCAGCCGCTTGGGCACCACATGCTTGATCAGACATATGTTGACCTGCCATGCAGCTCGTTGGCAAGCCTACCTTAAAGACCCACACCAAAGAACAAAGCTGACCTCTTCTTGCACCGCATCAGCTGGGATCTCCAACCCCACTATACCTTCACTCCTCTCTGAAACCTGCTCTGAGAGGAATGAAGGTGTAGAATTAGGTGTGTCACAGGCAAGTACTTGCGGGCACTCTGCTAGCAGTACACCAACATCCGATTCTAGCAGGCAAATTTCCCTGCCCCAGCTGCTGGACCGTCGAAAGAAGTTCACTCCCAGCCATCCACATGCCCAGCGGTTGAATGCTAGCTTGGCTAAATTGCTAGCGCTTCAACTGCTGCCTTTTCAGTTGGTAGACTCGGCCCCCTTCCGTGAGTTTGTGCAATGTGCGGTTCCTCAGTGGCAGGTTCCCAAACGACACTTTTTCGCACGGAAGGCTATTCCAGCTTTCTACCGGCATGTGGAAGGCAATGTCTTGGCCTCGCTGGACAGGGCGGTCAGCGGTAAGGTGCATATTACCGCTGACTCATGGTCCAGCAGGCATGGACAGGGACGTTACCTTTCTTTCACGGCCCATTGGGTCACTCTTTTGGCAGCTGGGAAGGATGCAGGACAAGGTGCAGTAGTGTTGGAGGTTGTTCCACCGCCACGCCTCCAAAATGCTACTACTGGTTGTGACACACCTCTCTCCTCCACCCCCTCCTCTTCTTCTTCCTCCATGGCCTCTTCCTGTGGTTTGTCCTCGGAACCAGCGGTGCTCCGTAGGCGTTCAAGGGGCTACGCAAGTACGCAGGCAAAAAGATGCCATGCCATGCTTGCGCTGGTGTGTTTGGGGGACAGGAGCCACACTGGGGCAGAGGTCCTGTCTGCTCTGCAGGGGCAGGCCGAGAGGTGGTTGACGCCACACCAGCTTAAGCCAGGAATGGTGGTTTGCGACAATGGCACCAACCTCCTCTCCGCCCTCCGACAGGGACAACTGACCCATGTGCCCTGTATGGCTCACGTCCTTAACCTGGTGGTGCAGCGGTTCTTGGGCAGGTACCCGGGCTTACAGAATGTCCTGAGGCAGGCCAGGAAAGTCTGTGTGCATTTCCGCAGATCTTATAATGCCAGTGCTCGCCTGGCTGAGCTTCAAAAGGAGTTGAACCTGCCCAAGAACCGCCTTATATGTGACATGCCCACCAGGTGGAACTCAACGTTGGCCATGCTGCAGCGGCTGCTCACGCAGCAGAGGGCCATCAATGAGTACCTGTGCGACTACGGCACCAGGACAGGGTCAGGGGAGCTTGGGTTTTTTTCACCACGCCAGTGGGGCATGATCAGGGATGCATGCACTGTCCTGGCACCATTTGAGGAGGCCACGAGGATGGTGAGCAGTGACAGTGCATGCATCAGTGACACTGTACCTCTTGTCCACCTGTTGGAGCACACGCTGCGTGGAATAATGGACAGGGCACTTGAGGCAGAACAGAGGCAGGAAGAGGAGGACTTCCTTGCCTCTCAAGGCCCCCTTTACCCAGACAGTGTTCCTTCTGTCCCACCCATCGCACAGGAAGAGGAGGAGGAGGAGGAGGAGGAGGAGGAGGATTGTGTCAGCATGGAGGTGGAGACTGGCACTCAGCATCATCAGCAGCAGTCTTTTAGGGATGATTTACAGTCCCAAGAAACCAGTGGACTTGTACGTGGCTGGGAGGAGGTGGCTGCGGATCATGTCGTCCTTAGTGACTCAGAGGACTCCGGACTGAATGCCTCAGCTAACCTACGCTGCATGGCCTCCCTGATCCTGCAAAGTCTGCGGAAGGATCCTCGTATTCTTCGGATCAAGGAGAGGGACCATTACTGGCTGGCCACTCTCCTTGATCCACGGTACAAGGGTAAGGTTGCGGACCTTATCATACCGTCGCAGAGGGAGCAGAGGATGAGACAACTCCGGGAGGCCTTGCAGAAAGGTCTGTGCAACGCGTTCCCAGAGACTGGGAGGTTACAAACTCCTGGTCCTGGACAACGAGTTGCTGAGGCTTCGGGCAGTCAAAGAAGGAGCGGTGGGGAAGGTGGCCGTCTGACCGATGCGTTCAGACAATTCTTTAGTCCGCAGCCCCAAAGTATGATCGGTTCCAGCAACCATCGCCAGCGTCTGATATACATGGTGCAGGAATACCTAGGGGCAAGGTCAGACTTGGACACCTTCCCCACCGAAAATCCTCTGGCTTACTGGGTCTTGAGGATGGATCACTGGCCAGAGCTTGCACAGTATGCAATTGAGCTACTGGCCTGTCCTGCATCCAGCGTTCTTTCAGAACGCACATTCAGTGCTGCTGGAGGATTTGTCACGGATCACAGGGTGCGCCTGTCCACCGACTCGGTTGATCGACTGACTTTCATCAAGATGAACCAGTCTTGGATCACCACCAGCTACCACACACCAGATGCTGATATAACAGACTAATTGATTTTAAAATGTCACATCCCTTCAAGACTGATGCTGATGCTGAGTGCCTGTGCTGTTATGTTGACTGGCTATCCTCCTCCTCCTCCTCAATGATACGATTAATGATGATAGCTTGGAAGATCATTTTGGTTTATGGGTGACGCCACCAGTGGCTAAGGCCCAATTTTTCAGCCCCTGTTTAACAGGGGTGTGTAATTAAAATTTTTGATGCAATACTTTGCAACAGGCCTCATTGCTGTGCTCCAAGTACAGTATCTGTGAGGGGTTGCAGTGTTGTGCCACCAGTGCCTAAGGCCCAATTTTTCAGCCCCTGTTCAACAGGGGCATGCAATTATAATTATTGATCTAATAATTCACAGCAGGGACCATTGCTGCGCCCACCAAGAGTAACTGTCAGGCCTTACAGTGTTGGGGCACCAGCACCACCATCAAAGGCCCAATTTTTCCTACCACTGTTCAACAATGGCATGTAAATATAATTCCTGATATAATAGTTCACAGCAGGGCGTTCCAGCGCCCACCAAGAGTAACTGTGAGGGCTCACAGTGTTGTGGCAACACCAACACCTAAGGGGCCAATTTCTGCAGAGTATCTACGGCAGGCCCCTACTTTCAAACATCCAACTTACAAACGACTCCTACTTGCAAACGGAAGGAGACAACAGGAAGTGAGAGGAAATCTACCCCTAGGAAGGGAAATTCTCTCCTGTAAGAGTTAATATGGGAAAAAGGTGTCTCCTCTCTACTGATGCTTTATCACCAATAGAGTTGAGCGGACACCTGGATGTTCGGGTTCGACGGGTTCGGCCGAACTTCGGAAAAAAGTTCGGGTTCGGGACCGAACTTTAACCCGAACCCCATTGAAGTCAATCGGGACCCGGACTTCTAAGGACTAAAAAGGCTCTAAAAAAGTAATGGAAAGGGCTAGAGGGCTGCAAATGGCAGCAAAATGTTGTTAAGAGCATGGCAAGTGCTCTGCAAACAAATGTGGATAGAGAAATAACTTAAAACAACATAAAAAAAAAAAAAATTTTTTAAATATGCTGGAGGCCCCCTTTTCAGCAGGAGAGGTACGGGAAGTCATTAAGAACCTCAGAAACTCGACGGCACGATGCCACACATATGGTGGGAATGCCCCAGAATACGCCCTTTCTGGAATAAATTATTCAATTTAATGGATAAGCTAGTGGGAAAATAAAATACTTTGAAATAAAAATGTAGCGGGGTGCTAAATTTAAGGGAAGTGTTTGAGTGGTAAATAGGCTCAAACACCCTAATTCTGTAGGATTCATGGACCATTTTGTCCTCGGGGGACAGTATTGGTGTGCAGTTCCCTGCGGCCTACAGGTGGCGCTGCCATGGTAGGCTAGGGTTGAACCGCCGATACAGTGCTGTGCCTTTTGTGTCCCCTCTTGGCAGTAGTACAGCAGGGCGGGGAACCTGCTGTGCATGCCGGGAGAGCATATAAAAGGGGCAGACCTTTGGCCTGGGGGCTGATGTTGTTTTTTTAGTATAGCACAGTAGAAGAAAACTATATAGAAATTGTTTATTTCACACACCTCCACATATGTATAACACACTGCAAAATATTTTTTGTGGCCCTAAATGGCGTTTTTTGGAAGACCACGACACACCCACAGTACGTAACCGCTGAATCGCACAGCTACAGAACTGCAGAAAATGCTATTCCAAAAAATTTTTGTTTTTTTAGTATAGCACAGTAGAAGAAAACTATATAGAAATGGTTTATTTCACACACCTCCACATATGTATAACACACTGCAAAATATTTTTTGTGGCCCTAAATGGGTCTTTTTGCAAGCGTACATTAAAGTGCAAATTTATTTTTATTTTTTTTGCACGAGCAAAATAAAATGCAATTTTTTTTTTTTTTTGCCCTTAATGGGTCTTTTGGAAAAGAGCACAATAAAGTGCCTTTTTATTTTTTTGCCCTAAATGGATCTTTTTCCAAGAGCAGAATACACCCACAGTATGAAAACGGTGTATCTCGCAACGTAATATATGCAGTGCTGGTGCACTGAGCTTGCAGATAAAAGGTAGATTTTCTCTGACACTGGGCTCATGGCAGTGTAAAAAGACTGCACTGCAACACAAACAGGTAAACCTATGCAGATCGCTGAGTTTTATCTCTGAATCTGGACTCCTATTCCTATATAATATATCTCTCTCCCTGAAAGCACCAACAGGAACCTGGCCCTACACTACACTGTCTCTCTATCTTTTCCCTCAGATTCCAGAATCAGGACTAACTCATGTATTTTTCAATCTCTCCCTAAAAGCAGCAGCAGCAGACTAGATCCTCTCCCTATCTATTCTGAAGCAGAGTGACGTGTGTGCTGTGTGCCTCTAGCTTATATAGAAGCTGGGTCACATGTTGCACTGACCAATCACAGCCATGCCATTAGTAGGCATGGCTATGATGGCTTCTAAGGGCACACCAGCTAATCAAAAGGTGATTGGCTGGCCCCTGAAGCATTTCTAACTGCGCCATTAGATTGCCGAACCCGAACCCGGACTTTCGCGCAAAGTCCGGGTTCGGGTTCGGGAAAAAGCTAAAGTTCGGTACGGACCCGAACTTTACAGTTCGGGTTCGCTCAACCCTAATCGCCAATCCTTGTTTCAATAAAAACCCCACTTTTCAAAAACAGTTGTCATTGGGACGGAAAGTGAGGTGAAATGTTCTGAACAGGTGCACAGACAGAAAAACAAATGTTACAGGGGGTGATAACCCTTCCCTATGTTTTCCAAAAAGCTTAAAAATATATTTTTGGGATGGAGCTACACTTAGGCTTGATTCACACTAATGCGTTTTTTGGTGCATTTTGCATTTTGCAGAAATGCATGGAAATTTTTTAACATGGGTTCCTATGGAACATGTTCACATCAATGCATTTTTGTGCCTCTGCGTTTTTGGAAAGGGTCGGGGACTCTTTTTCCTGCAAAAAGCAGCGTTTTGCACGTAATAGAAGTCAATGGACCTGCATCCAAAACGCAAGTGCCGCGTTTTTACCGCGATTTTTTTTCTTTATTTTTTTTTTAAAGGAAATGTAAAAAAAAAAAAAATTACTGTATAATAAAAAATAAAAAAAAACGCAAAACGCAAATTGCGGTAAAAACGCATGTTGAAAAACGCGGCAAGCACCGCAAAAAGCAAGGCAAAAACGCTCAAAAGCAACATGCATAGGTGTGAATCGAGCCTTAAACAGTGTACCTGTTCAAAATTACAAACAGATTCTACATAAGAACAAACCTACAGTCCCTGTCTTGTTTGCACCGCCTGTATACTGCTGTTCAGAGTATATAGGGCCTTTTTTATTTTGTGTGCGGGGTTCCCCTTAATATCCATATGTAGCGGGGTGTTCCCCTTTAATGCAGAGAGACTACATTACCCAGAACCCCGTTCGGCAATGTTTCCACTGCAGAGACTCATGGGAGGGGTTATAAAAGGAGGAGGCGAGGCTGGGCTCGGCCTCTTTGGGACACGAGACTTCAGAGACTGATCCTCCTGTGCGGATGTGTCGGAGTGCAAGGCCTGAAGCCTGAGGCCTTGCGCAGCACCAAAGAGCCTTCCACCCCTCTGCGAGCCTGGGTGGCATCTGACTTCGCTCGACTACAGCCTTGTTGGATCGGGGACCCGATCGCTGAAGAGACTGAGTGTGTGTGGGACACAGTTGGTGGAAGTTCCCGGACTGGAACCGTAGTCCGGGCGGGTGAGAGGGTATATGCCCAACCGATATACTGTTATTGCATATAGGCCTATAGACTGCCGTGGCCTACGAGTTGTTCTTGGTGCTCTTATTGAAGACCCTTGTCAGAGCTGAACCTACCGTTTGTATAGCCAAGTTTCTACCCCATCTTTACCTACCCCATTGGATTACAAAGTTTGTACTCTGTTAATGTGCACCACCGTTAACCACTTAACGACCGCTCACTGTATATATACGTCGGCAGAATGGCACCGACAGGCACAATCACGTAGAGCATACGTGATTGCCTTTGTATA
Organism: Rana muscosa; assembly: GCA_029206835.1. NCBI lineage: Eukaryota > Metazoa > Chordata > Amphibia > Anura > Ranidae > Rana > Rana muscosa. The sequence goes on along the minus strand of CM055118.1, from coordinate 974,294,577 downwards.
GTTGGGGGGTCCAATCGGACCCCCCTTCTGTACAGTGAGCGGTGGCTAAGTGTCCGGGAGCGTTCCGGGATGAGGGGGCAGCCATTCCTTTCTGGCCACCCCCTCGCGATCGCTCCCGGCGAATGGAAATGCCCCCTCTGTCTGTGTCAGACAGAGGGAGCAGGAGAAAGTGATGTCATCTCTGGTGCGGCGCTCACATATACCGAGCGCCGTACAAGAGAAGATATCAGGTCAGTGCACACAACACTACACTGACACCAGGACACATAGGGACATAAATCGCCCCCCCAGGCCCCCCAGACACCCCAGATCACCCCCTAGATCACCCCCCCAGCCCCCAGTCACAGTGTCACTGATTGCAGTGACCATTTATTTAGTGATCACTGCAATCAGTGACATTTGTGACTGTAAAAGTGTCACCAAAGTTTAGTCTTAGGTCCAGTGTAGCCCCCTAACCCCCCCTAATAAAGGTTTAACCCCCTGATCACCCCCCAGATAACCCTTTCACCGCCTATCACCACTGTCGCTTAGCAATCATTTTTCTGATCGCTGTCTTAGCGTCAGTGATGCCGATCGGCAGCCAGTAATTTTTTTTAGGTTCGCCGCAGGTTTTTATAGCGTCAGGTACCCCAATATATTATCTAATAAAGGTTTAACCCCCTTGATCGCCCCCCAGGTAACCCTTTCACCCCCTATCACCACTGTCACTAAGCGATCGTTTTTCTAAACGCTGTCTTAGTGTCTGTGATGCAGATCGGTAGCCGGTAATTTTTTTTAGGTTCGCCGCAGATTTTTATAGCGTCAGGTACCCCAATATATTATCTAATAAAGGTTTAACCCCCTTGATCGCCCCCCAGGTAACCCTTTCACCCCCTATCACCACTGTCGCTAAACAATTGTTTTTCTAAACGCTGTCTTAGTGTCGGTGATGCAGATCGGTAGCCAGTATTTTTTTTTAGGTTCGCTGCATGTTTTTATAGCGTCAGGTACCCCAATATATTATCTAATAAAGGTTTTAACCCCCTTGATCGCCCCCCAGGTAACCCTTTCACCCCCTATCACCACTGTCACTAAGCGATCGTTTTTCTAAACGCTGTCTTAGTGTCTGTGGTGCAGATCGGTAGCCGGTAATTTTTTTTAGGTTCGCCGCAGGTTTTTATAGCGTCAGGTACCCCAATATATTATCTAATAAAGGTTTAACCCCCTTGATTGCCCCCCAGGTAACCCTTTCACCCCCTATCACCACTGTCGCTAAGCAATTGTTTTTCTAAACGCTGTCTTAGTGTCGGTGATGCAGATCGTAGCCAGTAATTTTTTTTAGGTTCGCCGCATGTTTTTATAGCAACAGGTACCCCAATATATTATCTAATAAAGGTTTAACCCCCTTGATCGCCCCCCAGGTAACCCTTTTACCCCCTATCACCACTGTCACTAAGCGATCGTTTTTCTAAACGCTGTCTTAGTGTCGGTGATGCAGATCGGTAGCTGGTAATTTTTTTTATGTTCGCCGCAGGTTTTTATAGCGTCAGGTACCCCCATATATTATCTAATAAAGGTTTTAACCCCCTGATTGCCCCTAGTTAACCCTTTCACCAGTGATCACCATATAAGTGTTCTGGGTGACGCTGGTTAGTTAGTTTGCTTTTTATAGTGTCAGGGCACCCGCCGTGTATATAACCCAATAAAGGTTTAACCCCCTGATCGCCCGGCGGGTGATATCAATTAGGTTTTAGCGTCAGAGAGGGTCTGAGTCACACCCCAGGCAGCGTCAGGTTAGTGCCAGTAACGCTAACACCCACGCGTGAAGCATACACCCCCCTTAGTGGTATAGTATCTGAACAGATCAATATCTGATCTGATCAGATCTATACTAGCGTCCCCAGCAGTTTAGGGTTCCCAAAAACGCAGTGTTAGCGAGATCAGCCCAGATACCTGCTGGCACCTGCGTTTTGCCCCTCCGTCCAGCCCAGGCCACCCAAGTGCAGTATCGATCGATCACTGTCACTTACAAAACAAAAACACACATAACTGCAGCGTTCGCAGAGACAGGCCTGATCCCTGCGACTCCAGTGCTGTAGGAGGTGATTTCACCACCACAGTTAAAAAAAAAAGCAAATATGCCGAAGCATTGGGGCAGCAGGGGCGGAGGAGCGATTTTGCTCCTAATGCCGCGTACATACGGTCGAAATTCCGACGGAGGCTTGCCCGTGGAAAAGTCCGACCATGTGTGTGCGGCATAACTTTTTTGCGGGAGGATGCCCCCATGCTTCGGCATATATAAATGGTGCGTGTATGCCCATCATTGGAAGTGGGTGGATGAAGGGCGGTATTCTAATGGTGGGCATACCCACCGATCAATCTCCTTTTTCGTTCAGCCAACTGGCTGCATGAAATAAAAAGATTACAATACATGTCCAACAAGGACCAGCAACGTACTGGTATGGAATGTTTATACCAGAATGATGCCTGCGGGTTTAGGTATCATCTTGGTATCATTCTTTTCAGCTAGCGGCCGGCTTTCATGTAAAAGCAATCCTAGTGGCTAATTAGCCTCTGGACTGCTTTTACAAGCAGTGGGAGGGAATGTCCCCCCCCCCCGGATATAAAAAGCGCCATTGGGAAAGCATTTTATCACACCGATCTTGGTGTGGTCAGATGCTTTGAGGGCAGAGGAAAGATCTAGGGTCCAATAGACCCCAGTTTTTTCAAAAAAGAGTACCTGTCATTACCTATTGCTATCATAGGGGATATTTACATTCCCTGAGATAACAATAAAAATGATAAAAAAAAAAATACTTGGAAGGAACAATTTAAAAATAAAAGAAAAAAGCAAAATTAATAATAAAAAAAAAAAGAAAAAAAAAAAGAAAAAAAAAAAGCACCCCTGTCCTGCCCTGCTCTTGCCCAATGGCGAACGCCGGTCTGGCGTCATATGTAAACAGCAATTGCACCATGCATGTGAGGTATCACTGCGAAGGTCAGATCGAGGGCAATCATTTTAGCAGTAGACCTCCTCTGTAAATCTAACGGGGTAACCTGTAAAGGCTTTTAAAGGCTTTTAAAAATGTATGTAGTTTGTCGCCAATGCGCGTTTGTGCGAAATTTTAAAGCATGTCGTGTTTGGTATCTATGTACTCGGCCTAAGATCATCTTTTTATTTCATCAAACATTTGGGCAATATAGTGTGTTTTAGTGCATTAAAATTTAAAAAAGTGTATTTTTTAACCCAAAAAAATGCGTTTGAAAAATCGCTGCGCAAATACTGTGTAGAAAAAAAAAATGCAACACCCACCATTTTAATCTGTAGGGCCTTTTCTTTAAAAATATATATAATGTTTGGGGGTTTAACATAATTTTCTTGCAAAAAAAAAAATGTTTTCATGTAAACAAAAAGTGTCAAAAAGGGCTTTGTCTTCAAGTGGTTAGAAGAGTGGATGTAAGCTTCCTAATGTTGTGTATAAAATGCCAGAACAGTTCAAAACCCCCCCAAATGACCCCATTTTGGAAAGTAGACACCCCAAGCTATATACTGAGAGGCATGTCGAGTCCATGGAATATTTTATATGTTGACACAAGTTGCGGAAAAACGACAATTTTTTTTTTTTTTTTTTTTTTTTTGCACAAAGTTGTCACTAAATGATATATTGCTCAAACATGCCATGGGCATATGTGGAATTACACCCCAAAATACATTCTGTTGCTTCTCCTGAGTACGGGGATACCACATGTGTGAGACTTTTTGGGAGCCTAGCCACGTACGGGACCCCAAAAATCAAGCACCGCCTTCAGGCTTTCTAAGGGTGTAAATTTTTGATTTCACTTCTCACTGCCTATCACAGTTTCGGAGGCCATGGAATGCCCAGATAGCACAAAACCCCCCCAAATGACCCCATTTTGGAAAGTAGACACCCCAAGCTATTTGCTGAGAGGTATTGTGAGTATTTTGCAGATCTCGCTTTTTGTCACAAAGTTTTGAAAATTGAAAAAAAATAAAAATATATATATATATTTTCTTTCTTCATTTTCAAAAACAAATGAGAGCTGTAAAATACTCGCCATTCCTCTCAGCAAATAGCTTGGGGTGTCTATATTCCAAAATGGGGTCATTTGGGGGGGTTTTGTGCGATTTTGGCATTTTATGGCCTTCGAAACTGTGATAGGTAGTGAGGAGTGAAATCAAAAATTTGTGCCTAGAAATCCTGAAGGCGGTGCTTGGTTTTCGGGGTCCCGTACGCGGCTAGGCTCCTAAAAAGTCCCACACATGTGGTATCCCCGTACTCAGGAGAAGCAGAAAAATGTATTTTGGGGTGTAATTCCACATATAACCATGGCATGTGTGAGCAATATATCATTTAGTGACAACTTTTTGTAATTTTTTTTTTTTTGTCATTATTCAATCACTTGGGACAAAAAAAATATATTCAATGGGCTCAACAGGCCTCTCAGCAATTTCCTTGGGGTGTCTACTTTCTAAAATGGGGTCATTTGGGGGGGGTTTGTGCTATTTTGGCATTTTATGGCCTTCGAAACTGTGATAGGTAGTGAGGAGTGAAATCAAAAATTTGCGCCCTTAGAAATCCTGAAGGCGGTGCTTGGTTTCCGGGGTCCCGTACGCGGCTAGGCTCCCAAAAAGTCCCACACATGTGGTATCCCCGTACTCAGGAGAAGCAGCAAAATGTATTTTGGGGTGAAATTCCACATATAACCATGGCATGTGTGAGCAATATATCATTTAGTGACAACTTTTTGTAATTTGGGTCATTTGGGGGGGTTTTGTACTGCCCTGTCATTTTAGCACCTCAAGAAATGAGATAGGCAGTCATAAATTTAAAGCTGTGTAAATTTCAGAAAATGTACCCTAGTTTGTAAACTCTATAACTTTTGCGCAAACCAATAAATATACGCTTATTGACATTTTTTTTACTAAAAACATGTGGCTGAATACATTTTGGCCTAAATGTATGACTACAATTGAGTTTATTCAATTTTTCTTATAACAAAAAGTCGAAAATATCATTTTTTTTCAAAATTTTCGCTCTTTTTCCGTTTATATCGCAAAAAATAAAAATCGCAGAGGCAATCAAATACCATTAAAAGAAAGCTCTATTTGTGGGAAGAAAAGGACGCAAATTTTGTTTGGGTACAACATTGCATGTCCGCACAATTTACAGTTAAAGCAGCGCAGTGCAAAATTCTGAATTCACCCTTGGTCCTTTAGCTACCAAATGGTCCGGGGCTTAAGTGGTTAAAGATCTGCCGGTGAAGAAAAAAGTTGTAGATATCAGAACCAGGCCTGGTGGGGTTTCTAATGTGTTTTGGTTACTGCGCCATAGGGCACTTAGCTAACGGTCGCCCGTGTGGCGCACTTGTTGTGTGTTAACCTTTATAGTGTGTTAGTGTGGCAGGGCTCTGCATTACTAATGATTATTCTGTAAACTGTTATTAATGTTACCCCTTTTCTTACCAAGAGCTTAAGTAAAAATCTTATACTTATTTCAATTTAGTATTGTCTCAATGATCAGTTATTCATACAGTATAAGATATACAATTTACTGTCAGTACTAGCTGTGCCAGTAGGGGGTAGAGCATATTGCCGGGGGTTGGCGGAGCTGTCTTCAGGGCCCAATCTAAATCTGCAGCCTTCTTAGTTGAAGGTATCGCTACACATACAAGACCCAAAGGGGCTGGTAAGGCCCCTTTCACACTGGGGCGGGCAGGAGCGGTGGCGGTATAGCAGCGCGATTTTCAGCGCTGCTATACCGTCGTTCTTACCGCGGTATGCGGTCGCTAGGGGGGTGAATTTAACCCCCGCTAGCGGCCGAAAAAGGGTTAATACCGCCCGCAAACTGCGGCTATTGCTGCGGTTTGCGGACCGTATTACCGCGGTGTCCCATTGATTTCAATGGGCAGCCGCGGTAAAGGAGCGGTGAATACACCGCTCCTTTACCGCTGTAAAGAAGCGGCTAGCAGGACTTTTGGAGCGGTCCTGCTAGCGCACCGCTTCAGTGTGAAAGCCTTCGGGCTTTCACATTGAAGGCTACAGGCAGGAATTTTTCATGCGGTATAATAGCGCTATTAATAGCGCTAAACCGCATGAAAAACGCCCCAGTGTGAAAGGGGCCTAAGGGGCTGGGGTAGGGGGGGGGTAGCGGGGTAGCTATGCCATTTTTCTCAAAGATTTCTCAAAGATTTTCATCCATATTACCGGGACCAGACATTACAGCAGTTTTAAATGGCTTTTTTTTTCCTTTAGAAATGTCATTTTGTGCAGGGACAGTTCTAAACACGGGAAACACGTGCCAATTCACATGCATACTTTAGACACCCCCCAGGTACGATATTTAAAGGAATATTTGACTATTTTTTTTTCACTTTATGCATCATTAAAATGACTGCTCCCGAAAAACGGCAGTTTTTAAAACTTTGTTTTGCATTGATACATGTCCCCTGGGGCAGAACCCGGGTCCCCAAACCCTTTTTAGGACAATAACATGCATATTAGTCGTTATAATTAGCACTTTAGATTTCGAACGTTCGCATCCATTGTATTTAATAGGGTTCTAACGTTCGTGCAAACTTTCGGTCCGTTCGCGGGTTCTGGTGCGAACCAAACCCGGGGGTGTTCGGCTCATTCCTATCCACCACAAATATTATAGTTGCTTCCCTAACATTACAGTTGTTCCATCATGAATATGACAGTTGTTCCACAAGCACTGCAGTATTCGTCCCTCAGCACAATGCAAAGCAAACTTACATTATAATTAGTCTGTAGCCTCGTACACACGGCCGAGAATCTCGTTGTAAAAAACACGTCGTTTTTTTCGACGAGATCCTTGGACAAGAAACTTGTCCCGGCCGAGTGTACACACGCTCATTTCAAAGAACCCGCGGTTCTTTGAATGGAGCGAACGCGGTGACGTAATTGAATATGACGAGCATGCGCTCGTCACATTCGATGCCGTCGCCGCCATCTTTGTACACCCTATCCTATGCCTAGGAAGCTACCGCGCATGCGTCGAAGTCATTTCGAGCATGCGGGCTTCCCGGAGGACAGGTAAGTGTACACACACACAATTTTCTCGTCGAGAAACAGGCTGACGAGAATCTCGACGAGAAAATAGAGAGCAGGTTCTCTATTTTCTCGTCGAGATTCTAGTCGGTTTTCTTGACAAGAAACCATACACACGAACGAAACTCGGTCGTGTGTACGAGGCTTGTATCCAGGCAGGCTGGTGTGGAGTACAGCTAGGGGAAGTGCCTGCTTACTCCTTGAACACCATGTGTACACACTGGGGCAGGAGAGCGGCTCACATCAAGAGCTGAGTATGCCTGCAGTCATCATGATGAGCAGGAGACCCAGGCTGCAAACTGTGAACGTCTTCCCTGAAGTGCCAAGGGCAACTGCTGATGGGGGTGCTATAGCACACCCAAGCTCCCCATGGTTCCGTCCCTGTAGCCAGGTCTTGGCAATGATCATTTTGGATGTAAAGTGTCTTGAGCAAAAAAACCTTAGTGTAACAGGAAAATAAGAAAAGGGCAGGTAGTAAAATGAGGAGAAAAAAAGGGGGGAGATTAAATCAAAGTTCCAGTGTGTTAACTGACATCAGGATTCAGAACACTTACTGTAGGTATAGGGATACCCTGAACTTAAATAGCAAGTAGGAAAAACAAAGAAAGGGGATAGACCCATAAAGTTTAGATTAGGACAAGGGATAGGGCAGGTATTTAGCGTCAGTATTTATAAATGTACAAAATACTGTTTCTTACATTGTGGCAATAGGGAATGATTTATATGAAATACTGGAAATGTGTTTAATGACACTTTAGTTCCATAGACGTGGTTTTTTTTGTTTTTTTTTGTGAACAAAAAAAACTGATTTCACACAAAAAGGTGGATGGATGAATCAATCTGGGACATTGTATTCTGACAGCGGTACTCACCGCTGGCAGAATATTCTGATCAGCGACTGCAGCCAACAGAAAAAAAAGGTCTTTGACAAAGGTAAAACAACAAGAAAGGCGCTTCTAAGTGAAGCAATCCAACAGTTTAATTACTATAAATTTAGAAACACAAGAATCAAGCATAAAGCAGGCTCATCAAATTAAGAATCCAGGCTCCTTCATTCCATTTCACTGTGCCGACCAGTAGCTGCAGAGAAGGGGGAGAGCGCAGAGGCAAGATGCCCACCACACTTCTGTAACCACTGTGGAGTGCACATGGGCCACGTGAAACTTGCGTACCAGAAGTGATGTCAGGTGGGGGGGGGGGGCGGTAATGCGTTTCGAAACATGTGCAGTAGCTCCTTCTTCAAAACCTAAGCCCCAGTGTATGTGGCTTAAAAGGAGTACGGGGACAGGGAAATGGGCAGAAGATTTAATAAACTAGGCGGGGGGTGATCGACACAAAACGATGAAGGCATAATAATTTACATATACTGTAATATACATATAGAGAAGGTTAATACTGCAATTAATGCATACTGTAAATACCATACATACTATAAAACAGTTAAAAAGCATAAAAGCAATGTTAATCACACAGTATGAAATCTGCTTCCAATCAACAGTCCACCTGATACTTCATAAGTATAATAAAAATGATAAGAAATAAAAAAGGAAATAAAAATATGTGACATCAAACAAGAGGATATAATCATAATTGTTATCATTATAATAGGGAAGAATTACAAATGCCAGCATGTACCATCATTAGAACTATACATACCAGCACATTGGGGGTGATTTACAAACAACAGTGCACTGCGCCGGTTCATACCTTAATTGGTGCGCCGGATAAATCCTTGGGCGTGTGAACCGGCGGCGCACTGTTATAGTAAATAAAAATCTCAGCGGCGCTTGTGTCTCTATTCAAAATGAATGGTTCCCTATGGGAGCGACGATTGACGATCCGACTTGTGGGGCGACTCGTGTGCCGGTTGACACAGGGGCAGCGCGACTTTGCGAGGCAACTTGGACATGACTTGAGCGTGAAGCAGACGCTCAAGTCATGTCCTGGAGGTGACTTGAAGTCGCCTCCAGTACAGGCCCCTTTGCCAGTACCTGCCCGAGAATGTTTCCAGCGCGATCCCTTTGCGCTGGTTCTCGGCGACAGGGTACTGCAAGCCTCGCGCGTGCTGTCCCCTGTGTTTGGTATGAATCATGAAGGGGAACTCCACGCCAAATTTTAAATAAAAAAACGGCATGGGTTCCCCTCCAGGAGCATACCAGGCCCTTAGGTCTGGTATGGATTTTAAGGGAAACCCCCCCAACCCAAAGCACCCTGCCCCCATGTTGATGGGGACAAGGGCCTCTTCCTGACAACCCTGGCCGTTGGTTGTCGGGGTCTGCGGGCGGGGGGCTTATCGGAATTCAGGAGCCCCCTTTAAAAAGGGGCCCCCAGATCCCGGCCCCCCCACCATATGTGAATGAGTATGGGGTACATCGTACCCCTACCCATTCACCTGGTGGCAAAAAAAAGTCAATAAAAAAACACAACACAGGTTTTTAAAGTAATTTATTAGGCAGCTCCGGGGGTCTTCTTCCGACTTTGGGGGTCATCTTCCAACTTCGGGGGTCTTCTTCCGACTTCGGGGGTCTCTTCTTCTGCTCTCCGGTGTCGTCTCCGCACTCTCTGGTTCTTCTCCCGCTCTCCGGTGCCTTCTCCACGATCTCTGGTTCTTTCTGCCTTCTGCTGGGCGCCCCACTATCTTCTTCCAGCTCTTTTGCTGGCGGGGTCCCGGTCTTCATCGTCGTCTTCTTCCCTCTTCTCTCCGCCCGATGTTGCCTCGTCGCTGTCTGCCGCTACAATGCTGTGTGCGCGGAGCGCAACGACTTATATTGGCATGGGGCGTGGTCACCGAGTGATGCCACCCGGTGACCCCACCCCCGTATGACGTCACAGTCCCGGGGAATGATGGGAATGATGGGACCATTAAACCATTAAAAATATATATAAAAAAAATGTAATTGCTTCCATTGCATTGTGGACAATCCACAACTTGTGGCAAGTGATGTGGCAAGTGACACGCTAAATACAAGTACACTGCTGCTCTCTCAGCTGCTGCTACTCACTCTGGTCTCACAAAATAGCTGAAATGGTTAATAATACTGTTTTTTGAGCTTAGGGCCGGTCCTTATGATGTTTCCTAACTAAACGCTTAAATGCGGTAAAACGCGGCGTGCAAACGCAACAAAACGCGTGTTTATAAACGCCGATTTCAACCTTAGTTCTGAAGACTTTGCACCAGCGTCCTGTGTACATGGGGCCTAAAAACGCCTATGCCATTTACAGCTCAAAAATGCCATGGTGGCCATGAGGCCATAGGCTAACATGGAGAGGCGTTTTTAAGCTGCAAAAAACGCTCAAACAAGCGGCTGGAAAAGCGTCCGTGTGCCTGTAGCCTTATATTAACCACTTGCTTACTGGCCACTTAAACCCCCTTCCTGCCCAGACCAATTTTCAACTTTCAGCGCTGATGTACTTTGAATGACAATTGCGCGGTCATACAACACTGTAATCCAATGAAAATGTAATCATTTTTTGCACACAAATAGAGATTTCTTTTGGTGCTATTTGATCACCTCTGCGTTTTTTTATTTTTTTCTATAAATACAAAAGACCGACTAAAAAACAAATTAGGATATTTTAACCACTTCAGCTCCGGGCCTATTCTGGCACTTCTCTCCTTCATGTAAAAATCATAATTTTTGGGCTATAAAATTACTTAGAACCCCCAAAAATTATATATATTTTTTTATCAGACACCCTAGGGAATAAAATGGCGGTCATTGCTAATTTTTATCTCGCACGGTATTTGCACAATACATTTTCAAACTCCTTTTTTTGGGAAAAAAAAATGGTTTTATGTATTAAAAAATAACATAACAGTAAAGTTACCCCAATTTTTTTGTATAATGTGAAAGATGTTGTTATGCTGAGTAAATGGATACCTAACATGTCATGCTTTAAAATTGTGCACACTCATGGAATGACACCAAACTTCAGTACTTAAAAATCTCCATAGGCGATGCTTTAAATTTTTTTACACATTACCATTTTCGCATTACAGAGGAGGTCTAGTGCTAGAATTGTTTCACTCATTCTAACGCACGCAGTGATACCTCACATGTGTGGTTTGAACGGCGTTTACATATGTGGGAGGGACTTACATGTGTGTTCGCTTCTGAGCGTGAGCTACCGGGGACAGGGGCGTTTAAATTTTTTTTTTTTTACTTTTTATTTAGTTTTTACACTTTTTTTTACTTTTTTTTGATCACTTTTATTCCAATTACAAGGAATGTAAACATCCCTTGTAATAGGAATCTATTGTGACAGGTCCTCTTTATGGAGAAATGCGGGGTCAATAAGACCCCACATCTCTCCTCCAGGCTGGAAAGCATGAGATCGGTAAAAAAAATTCACTAATCTCATGCTGACAGCCGAGATCAGGCTTTGTTTACATACGAGAACCCGGCGTGACGTCATAACGTCGCGCCCGGGCCTCCGACGGTCACAGAGATGACTGGTGACCACCAGTCATCTCTAAGCTTCCCATCCGGCGCTGGCCAATTCGTTTTCCGGGCCCACGATGGCACGGGAGAACCCGAAGAAGCACCGGATGGCGGCGGGGGGGGGGGGAACGTCCCCTCCTGCCGCCTATAAGAACGATCAAGCGGCGGAACTGCCGCTATGATCATTTTTATCGTGCACAGAATCGTCGGCTGAAAAGAATGATATCTGAATGATGCCTGCAACTGCAGGCATCATTCAGATGTCACCGCACAAAGTCAAGGACGTCATTTGACGGTGGGCGGTAGGGAAGTGGTTAATATTTTGTTTGAAAATTTTGAAAAAAGGTAATTTTTCTCCTTCATTGATGTACACTAATGAGGCTGCACTGATGGGCACCGATAAGGTGGCACTGGTGGGCATTGAGAAGTGGCACTGCTAGGTGGCACTGATTGGCAACAGTGGTGGGCATTGATAGGTGGCACTGGCAGGGGCTACTGATTGTCACAGATGATGCAGAATTGCCTCTTCCTCTTCGGGCCCGATGTCTCTTGCACATAAGCCGGTGATTGCCTTTTTTTATGCTCACGCTGTCAGCGCAAGGAGAAAACAAAACGGAAAATTGTGTCATACTTACCAGTAATTTTCCTTTCCTGGTGCCTATCCATCGCAGCATTCATGTGATAGAGCTCTGCCTCAACTCCTCCTTCAGGACTAGTGAATAGCATAAATTAAAGGCATAGTCCCTCCCCCAACATTCTCCGTAATATAGAATAACGAGGGTGGGAGCGTATGCTGCCATGGATAGGCACCAGGAAAGGAAAATTACTGGTAAGTATGATACAATTTTCGTTTTCCTGGTGCCTCCATGGCAGCATACCTGTGATAAATAACTAGCTAACACGGGTGGGATAATGCTTGACAATAAATGATTAATTAGAAAAGGACATAGCAGCCTGAACTTCCCTTCTTCCGAACTCAACAGTTGTGAGAGCTCCTGGATCAATATGGTAGTGTCTGAGGAACGTATGATGAGAAGACCAGGTGGCGGCCCTGCACACCCTCTCCAACAAAACATTAGCCCTTGCTGCCCAAGAAGCTGAGACTGCCCTTGTAGAGTGAGCATTCACTCGGGATGGAGGCTCCATATTCTTCACCCTGTAGGTCTTTTGGATTAACTTTACAACCCAAGATGCCAGAGTTCTGATGGAAGCTTCTTTGCCCCTGTATTTACCGAACGGTACAATGAAAAGTCTCTCAGAATTTCTGAAGGAGCCTGTGGCTTCTAGGTAGTCCCTGAGCACTCTGGATACGTCCAGCTTGTGACAAGACTCTGAATCCATGTCTGTAAACACTGGTAGTGCCCAGGGTTTCAACAGGTGGCTTGGAGTAGCAACCTTTGGTGTGAACCCCCGAAGGGGGCGAAGTTCCACTCTGTCGGGGAAGAAGGAGCTGTGGTCGTCACCTATCCCTTAAAGGAGTGAAGTTCCGAGATTCTTCTGCCAGATGTAATGGCTAGCAGGAAAGCCGTCTTTAGTGTCAGGTTCCATATTGTTACTTGTTCCACTGGAGCAAAGGGATGGTCAGATAGAACTTCCAGGACTAGGGACAGATCCCACTTAGGAAATTATCATCTGACAGGTGGGCGAATCTTCAATACACCTCTGAAGAAAGTGACTACTAAAGGATCCTGTGCCCATCTCTTATTTGTTGCGGCAGAGATTGCTGCTACCTGCACTTTGAGGGAGCTCAGACCAAGACCCAGATCAAGTCCTGTCTGAAGGAATCCTAGAACATGTGAAGAAGAGGGAAGGATTGGATCAAATCCATTTCCGGAAGCAAATGACAAGAACTTGTCCCATATTCTTGAATATATGGCATTAGTTGCAGGCTTCCTGGCTTTTAGAAGGGTTGATATGACTCCTGGGGAACACCCTAGGGACTCGAACCTTCGCCTCTCAACCTCCAGTTTCGAAGATTCAACTTCTGAGAGTTTGGATGAACTAGACTGCCCTGCGACAGAAGTTGAGGGAAAGGAAGGATCTTGATTGGAGAGCCCACACTGAGGCACATGGCTAGAGGAAACCAGGGTCTCTTCGGCCAATACGGAAGTACTGCCTCCACCTGGACTGACTCCCTAAGGAGCCTCAGGAGGAACTTGAATATTAATGGCCGGGGAGGAAAGGCATATGCCGTGGTGAACCTCCAGGGGCATGACAGGGCATCCACTGCCTCGGCTTGTGGATGCGGCAGCCGAGAGAAGAATCTGTCCAACTTGGCGTTTTTCGGGGAGGCGAACAGGTCTACCTGAGGGGGATCCCAAATGCTGGCAATCTGATGGAATACGTGGGGGTGGAGAGCACACTCGTTGTTGTCCAGGAAGTTTCTTGACAACATGTCTGCTTCCGTGTTCAACCTGCCTGGCAGATACATCGCTCTGAGGTCCAGGAGGTTCTTCTCTGCCCAGAGCATGATCGGCTCTACCTCCTTGAGGAGTGACCTGCTGCGAGTGCCTCCCTGCCTCTGCAGATAAGCGACAGCTGCCCTGTTGTCTAACCACTTCAATACCATGCACTTATGCACCTTCCCGCCCAGACCAATTTTCAGCTTTCAGTACTCTCACACTTTGAATGACAATTACTCAGTCATGCTACACTGTATCCAAACAAAATTTGTATCATTTTCTTCTCACAAATAGAGCTTTCTTTTGGTGGTATTTAATCGCCACTGGGTTTTTTATTTTTTGCGATATAAGCAAGAAAACAGCGATTTAAAAAAAAAAAAACCTTTTTTTTTGTTTCTATTGTAAAATTTTGCAAATAAGTAATTTTTCTTCATAAATTTGTGCCAAAATGTATACTGCTACATATCTTTGGTAAAAAATAACCCAAATTAGTGTATATTATTTGGTCTTTGTGAAAGTTATAGAGTCTACAAACTATGGTGGCAATCACTGAAAATTTATCACATCTGATCACGCCTGATGTACTGAAGGCATATCTCATTTCTTGAGACACTAACAAGCCAGGAAAGTACAAATACCCCAAAATTACCCCTTTTTGGAAAGTAGACAGTCCAAGGTATTTACTAAGAGGCATGGTGAGTTTTTTGAAGTTGTATTTTTTTCCCACAATTCTTGGGAAAATTTGGATTTTTTTTTTTTTTTTTACACAAACTGGTCATATTAACAGTTTTTTTCTCTCACACAGCATATGCATAATTGCAACTACACCCCAAAATACATTCTGCTACTCCTCCTGAGTGTAGTGATACCACATGTGTGAGACATTTACACAGCCTGGCCACATACAGAGGCCCAACATTGAAGTAGCACTTTCAGGCGTTCTACAAGCATAAATCGCACATATCCTTTCTCAACCACCTATTACATTTTTGAAGGCCCTGGAGCACCAGGACAATGGAATTTTCCACAAAATGACCCCATTTTGGAAAGCACACACCCCAACGTAAAAATCTATGAAGCATTATGAGTCTTTTGAACGGTTCATTTTTTTCCAGAAGGTTTTGGAAAATGTGGAGAAAAAATGAAAATGCATTTTACTCTTTCGTCCATGGACCGACACAGCTTCTCTATTGACAAAGTGGGTATTATCCGTTAATTAGGAGTGACTAGGCAGAAAAACTTGTAAAAAGTGTTGCATCACACCTTCTACAGTACCGCCCAGGGGGCGGACCCTCTGGGTATACCCTCTCAGTCTGCATCTTCGCAGATCAGTTTTTTTCTGTCTAGCAAAGAGTAGGACATGGCTCCCTTCGGGCCCATTGGTCCGGGGAAAAAAGATATATATATATATATATATATATATATATATATATATATATATATATATATATATATATTGCTACATTTGTTGTTTCCTGCGATCTTCGATCAACTGCCGACTGGGTGACAGGCTGGATCCTCGATCCTTGTAGTCTCCCCAGTTTCGGCCATCGAGCGTGTGCCGACCCTAGCTACGCGCTGGGTTTTCCACGACATGAGCGTCGCTCCACGGGTGGCCGGTGAGCTTACGCTCCAGGGCCTGCATCGGACCGCTCAGCTTCGGCTGACCTTACGGCCGAGTCGCAGCAGCCTGGCCGGTGAGCTTACGCTCCAAGGCTTGCATCGGACCGCTCAGCTTCGGCTGACCTTACGGCCGAGTCGCAGCAGCCTGTCTGGTGAGCGGCATGCTCCAGGGCATACATATGATCGTCCCTTCTGGGTCCAATCACAGCATGCCTGGCCAACAGTCACCTTCCGTGCGCGGACGATGATCTGTTTGGAATGTCTTCCAGCAGAATACATGCAGGATAGGTAAGTAAAACTCCCCTGCCTCGGCAGGGTGATTTAGCTGGACATTCCTGGAGAGATCAAGTAAGTGGTTGTGGCCCCTTTCTTCCCTCTCTCCCTGCCTTTCCCTCCTCCCTGGGCTTCTAGCTAAAGGTTGCTGGGTTCTGGGGGTCACCTAGGGGGTCCCACTGGAGCGGGGCTGGCTGTAACTAACATTTAAAAGAAATGTCATTTTTTCTTAACTGTGTTTGTGTCCTTCCTCCTCCATGCTGTCGGCGGCCATTTTGAGGTGGTCCATGCCAAGTTTGGCCTCTTGTGACTGCCCTGTGGCCATCTTTCTGTGGTTCGGCCACACCCACTGGCCCCTATCAGCTGATCGGCGGCCATGTTTGTCCACCCTGTATGCAGATATTGCCGTTCGGCGGCCATCTTTTTGTGGGCTATGGCTGCTTGACCTCTATCTTCTGTCGGCGGCCATTTTCTTAGAGCCCACATTATCTTCCATACAGACGTTTTTGGCAACCATTTTGCGAGAGCCTCCGGCCTCTAGGGTGCATTACACTGGCGCGAAAATTCACACAGGAAGTGCTGATAAAAGAAGCAGACTGACACAGCAGCAGGGGGACAGCATCACAGGCGGAGCATAGCAGTACCTATCCAGGGTGGTGAGTCCTCTGGGTGACCCAGCCTCTCTGCAGCACAGGAGGGTGGCCTATTGATATCTTGCCTGGAGCCCTGTGGGTGTCAGCGTGTGGTCAGCATGGCATCTGAGCCAGATGTCTTCTCCCCTGAAACACCAGATTTAGCAGCTGGTGTCCCTGAGGTGTCTATGGACGCTATGTCGGCAATCCTAGAGGCGTTTGCTGCCAGGGTGGAAGCAGCACACGGGAAGACAGGGGGTAATAAACGCCCCCGTCCCCTGCAATCTTCTGGGGATATTTCTGATGCAGAACCAGGTCCAGCTACGGCTCATGGCCCAGATTCTGATGCATCAGAGACTGCAGACCGTGACCGATCGGACAGTGAGGAGGACTCCAAGTCCAGGTCAGTACGCGAGACGGCTTTGGTATCTGACCTTATTACTGCAGTGCGGGATACGCTAAAGTTGGAAAAGACTGCAGAAGTAGCAGATACTCCAGTCCCCTTTGGGTTTCGTAAACCTGCCCGCACTGCTAAGGTGTTCCCTTGTGTGTCTTATTTTGACAAACTCTTATACAAGGAATGGGAGAACCCACTGAGGGTCTTTACAGCCCCAAAGAGGTTTGCAGTACGGTACCCCTTTGAGGAGAGTTTTCTGAAGATATGGACCTCTCCCCCTATAGTGGACCCTTCGGTGTCCAGACTTAATAGAGCCACCACTATTCCAGTAGAAGGGGCTCCTGTTTTCAAGGACCCTGTGGATAAGAAGGCTGAAGCACTCGCTCGCTACCTATACTCAGTGGTAGGCTCGGCAGTACGCCCGGCATTGGCGGGGGCCCTAGTGTCTCAGACACTTACTGAATGGGCAAAATTGCTACTCCAGGGGTTAAAGGAGCGAGATGCTCCTCCTAATGAGATAACTTTGGCCGACCAGTTGGTCCAGGGCCTTAAGTTTGTCTGCGAGTCAGACATGGATACTATTCCCCTGCTGTCAAGAGCTTCGGTTTATGCAGTAGCAATACGCCGCCTGACATGGTTAAAGGGCTGGTCTGCGGACCAGACTTCCAAGAAAGCCCTGTTGGATCTGCCTTTTAAGGGCGACAGACTTTTTGGGGCTTCTCTGGATGACATCATCAAGGATGCCACAGGAGGTAAGAGCACTTTGCTTCCCCAAACTAGCAAGGGTAAGGGACCACGCCAAGGGCAAGGGCCCTCCTTTACTGCACGTAAGCGTTTTTTTCGCCCCCTTAAGGCGACAGGGAAAAGACCCCAGGCCGATAAAGCGCCTGCCCAAGGACAGAAGCGTCCTTGGTCCCGCAGACCCAACAAGCCTGCGGACAAATCTGCGTCCACATGAAGGTCCGCCCCCACCCAGCTCTCGGGTGGGGGGACGTCTTCGCAAATTCGCGACTCAGTGGACTGCTCTAGTCTCCGACAGGTGGGTTTGCGAAGTAATCTCCTCAGGCTACAAGATAGAATTTCTCTCTTGTCCACCAGACAGATTCATCACCTCCAATCTCCAGCTACTACCGACCCGTAGGGAGGCCCTGTATGGGGCGGTCCAGGGTCTACTGGAACGCGGGGTAGTTATTCCAGTTCCAGAACAGGAACGGGGTCAGGGTTTTTACTCAAATCTGTTCATTGTGCCGAAGAAGGAGGGGGTTCGTCCAATCTTGGATCTCAGAGCCCTCAATTGCTTTGTGAAGGTACAAAGATTTTGGATGGAGTCGGTTCGATCTGTAGTCACGGCTCTCCATCCGGGGGACTTTCTGGCCTCCTTGGACATCAAGGACGCATACCTGCATGTCCCCATATACTCCAGACACCAGAGGTTTCTGCGATTTGCTATCGGGAAGAACCACTACCAGTTTGTGGCCCTCCTGTTTGGCCTTGCCTCAGCACCCAGGACGTTCACCAAGGTGCTCGCTCCGATTCTGGCACTTCTAAGACAGCGGGGTATCGCTATCACAGGTTACTTGGACGACCTTCTGCTGAAGGCCCCTTCAAGCTCAGAATTAGAGGTAAGCGTGTCCATTACCTGTCAGACTCTTCGAGACTGTGGTTGGATACTAAACACGCAAAAGTCAGTATTGGTGCCCACTCAACGCCTAGTGTACCTGGGGTTGATTCTGGATTCCTCAGAGGCAAAGGTATTCCTCCCTGTGGAGAAGTTGCAGACCCTCCGGGCTGCAGTACGGCAGCTGACTTCCAGGAATTGGTCGTCACTCCGTTTTTGCATGCGAGTGTTGGGCCTCATGGTAGCCTTCTTCGAGGCGGTCCCATATGCTCAATACCACACTCGAGTGTTACAGAAGGAAGTTCTGTCCAGATGGAACAGATGCCCTTCATCTCTGGATTATCAAATCCGAGTGAGCCACCTAGTCAGGAGATCCCTGGTATGGTGGCTGACAGCACCGGCTCTAATGGCCGGGAAGTAATTTCTTCCGGTTTACTGGATAGTGATCACGACGGACGCCAGCCTTACAGGTTGGGGGGGAGTCTGGGGTGTCCAGTCGGCGCAGGGTCGCTGGACCCCAGAGGAAGCCCTCCTGCCGATCAATGTCCTGGAGATCCGGGCGATCAAGCTGTGCCTCTTCAAATGGTCTCAGAGACTGCAAGGGCGTCCAGTCAGGATCCAGTCAGACAACGCCCCAGCAGTGGCATATGTCAATCAAGGAGGAACAAGAAGCTCAGCTGCAGCATCGGAGATCGCTCGCATCCTGAAGTGGGCAGAGAGGAGCGTACCGGCACTGTCGGCCGTGTACATTCCGGGTGTGGAAAACTGGCAGGCGGACTACCTGAGCCGCCAGATGCTGGACCAGGGAGAATGGTCCTTACACCCGGAGGTGTTCCAACTCCTCTGCCAAAGATGGGGCACACCAGATGTAGATCTTCTGGCTTCCCGACTCAATCAGAAGGTATTGAGATTTGTGGCCCGGTCAAGAGACCCATGGGCAGACGCAACGGACGCGTTGGTAGCATCGTGGGGTCAGTATCGGCTAATCTATGCCTTCCCTCCGTTAAGGCTTCTTCCTCTTCTGCTCCGCAGAGTGGAGGCAGAGGGAATTCCAATGATCCTAATCGCTCCAGATTGGCCTCAGCGTCCTTGGTACGCCGATCTAGTACATCTGGTAGCAGACGTCCCCTGGCGCCTACCACTACGGAAGGACCTGCTATCGCAAGGTCCCATATTCCATCCTGCTTTACAGTCATTGGCTTTAACGGCATGGCTGTTGAGAACCAGGTACTGAGAGACCGGGGCCTGTCAGACTCAGTAATCTCTACTATGAGAAGTGCTCGAAAACCGTCCTCTAGGAAGGTCTATCACCACACTTGGAGGGCCTACATCTCCATGTGTGAGGAAATGAAATGGCATCCGCGTACCTATTTGGTTTCCAGAATCCTGCTGTTTTTACAGCATGGGGTGGACCAAAGGCTTGCCCTAAGTACGATTAAGGGACAGATATCTGCCCTGGCTCTCTTTTTTCAGCGACCCCTGGCGACTCACTCTCTCGTGAGTACATTTGTGCAGGGGGTCCGACATGTGGCCCCTCTGGTCCGTCCCCCGTTACCTCCGTGGGACTTGAACCTGGTCCTCTCGGTGCTTCAGAAGGCACCGTTTGAGAATATTAGAGATATTCCCCTGTTGACACTTTCTCAGAAAGTGTTTTTTTTGGTGGCTGTTACGTCAGTTAGACGAGTCTCTGAGCTGGCAGCCTTGTCCTGCAAGGCTCCCTATTTGATTTTCCACAAGGATAAGGTGGTGCTACGGCCGCAGCCTTCCTTTCTTCCGAAAGTCGTTTCGGCTTTTTATCTCAATGAAGACATTGTACTTCCATCCTTGTGTCCTCAGCCGTCGAATCCTAAGGAGTCGGCGTTGCATTCCTTGGACGTTGTCCGAGCTTTGAGAGTATACCTATCTGCTACTTCCCTGTTCCGGAAGTCAGACTCACTGTTTGTTTCGGTGGCTGGTCCCAAGAAGGGCCAAGCAGTCTCATCGGCCACCATCTCTAGGTGGATCCGACAGATAGTAATCCAGGCTTACGCCTTAAAGGGTCAGGCGCCCCCCTTTCCTGTCACGGCGCATTCGACCAGGGCAATAGGTGCCTCTTGGGCTTTCCGACATCAAGCGTCTGTTTCCCAACTATGTAAAGCGGCGACTTGGTCGTCCGCTCACACTTTCACAAAATTCTACAAGGTTGATGTAGGTGCATCTTCGGATGCCTCTTTCGGCCGCAAGGTTTTGCAAGCGGCTGTTTAGAGTTGCAACTCCTCCGTTGGAGGAGTGCTGTTTTTGTGCTTTGGGGGTGAAGTTTGTTTTTATGCTGTTACCACCCCTCGTTTTTTTCTCTGACACTGCTTTGGGACGTCCCACTTTGTCAATAGAGAAGCTGTGTCGGTCCATGGACGAAAGAGTAAATAGGATTTTTTGCTCACCGTAAAATCCTTTTCTCTGAGTCCATGGACCGACACAGCACCCACCCCTCCTTTTAAGTTTGTACTGCTTTTTGACGAACTGATCTGTGAAGATGCAGACTGAGAGGGTATACCCAGAGGGTCCGCCCCCTGGGCGGTACTGTAGAAGGTGTGATGCAACACTTTTTACAAGTTTTTCTGCCTAGTCACTCCTAATTAACGGATAATACCCACTTTGTCAATAGAGAAGCTGTGTCGGTCCATGGACTCAGAGAAAAGGATTTTACGGTGAGCAAAAAATCCTATTTTTTTACACAAAGTTGTCCATTTATAAGATATTTCTAACGCATAGCATATACATAGCAAAAATTACACCCCAAAATGCATTCTGCTACTCCTCCTGAGTATAGCGATACCACATGTGTGAGACTTTTACACAGCCTGGCCATATACAGAGGCCCAACATTGAAGTAGCACTTTCAGGCGTTCTACAAGCATAAATCGCACATATCCTTTCTCAACCACCTATTACACTTTTGAAGGCCCTGGAGCACCAGGACAATGAAATTTTCCACAAAATGACCCCATTTTGGAAAGCACACACCCCAACGTATAATCTATGAAGCATTATGAGTCTTTTGAACGGTTCATTTTTTTCCAGAAGGTTTTGGAAAATGTGGAGAAAAAATGAAAATGCATTTTTTTTACACAAAGTTGTCAATTTATAAGATATTTCTAACACATAATATGTACATAGCAAAAATGACACCCCAAAATGCATTCTGCTACTCCTCCTGAGTATGGCGCTACCACATGTTTGAGACTTTTACACAGCCTGGCCACATACAGAGGCCCAACATCCAAGTAGCACCTCCAGGCATTCTAGCAGCATTAATTGCACATATCATTTTCTGACTACCGATCACATTTTTGAAGGCCCTTCATATATCTAACACATAGCAGGTACATACCAAATAACAAAAGATTACCTGTGGTTTTAGAAGTGCAGTGGTCCACAGAGGAGAGCATCGGTCCAGGCAGCAGGCGGGGATGAGGTCAGCGACAGCAAAAGCAATCATCCAGGCAGCAGGCAGGAATACTGTCCATAGTTCGCACAGGCAGAGATACTGTCAGCACAGCCAAAGCACAGGTCCAGGTAGCAGGCAGAGGTGTCCCGGCAGAAATGCTGTCCAAAGTCAGTAGAGGCAGCAGGCAGATATATGGTCAACACAGCCAAAGTATTGGTCCAAGCAGCAGGAAGAAACATGGTCCATAATGTCATGGGTCATTACAGGCAGTAATATGGTCAGCACAGCCAAATTACTGGTCCAGGCAGCAGGAAGGACCATCAAGCTTAGGGCCAGGGGGGCAGGGGTAGAGGCTTCTCCCACCCAAATCGCTTTGAAGCCTCTGGGCAACCAGACCCTGTTCTTGGAGCACAGAAAACGAGAAACTGGTTTTCTCTACTCAACGCTATTCTGAAGCCCCTCACATATGTGAGACCCCTGTGTACTAAAAGTAGATGGCCAAAAGATCAGTCCAAGTGGCAGGCAAAAACATGGTCGATTTAACAGGCCAAGGTCGGTACACGTGGAAGTCAGAAACGTGGTTTAAATCGGCAGGCAGAGGCATCGTCGGTAAACAGGCTGAGGTTGGTGCACGTGGAGGTCAGAAACGTGGTTTAAATTGGCAAGCAAAGACATCGTCGGTAAACAGGCCAGGGTCAGTTAATTAACATGGAAGGTAGTTAGTAACATGGTAGCAGGCAAATGGGGAAATGGCAGTCTGTTAATAATAAGGGGAACTAATGGATGTATGAAAATTTTTGAAGCAATTTCCGATGCACAGGCCAGGTTGGGAGGGACAATCGGGACAATAATAGCTGGTGTCTCTTCTTACTCCTCCTCTGCTGCATACACGGCATTTCTTTTGGCGTCTTCTTCCAGATTCTGTGGGGGGACGCTAAAGGGATAGTGTCGCTCGTGAAGCCGACTCACACTATCAGAGCGAATGCTTCCTGGGGCGGGATCTTGTTGGTAAATGAGGGCATCGATGATATCTTCGATATATTGGAGGTAGTGGAGTTGGTGATTTTGAGTTGCTTTTTGGTAGCAGACAAACGAATTAAAAAGGGCCATGTGAAAAAGGTGAAACGCAACTTTTTTGTGCCAATAATGGGTCCTTCTTGTTAAGTAGGGCTGTAGCATCTGGTCGTTTAAATCCACCCCCCCCATGTACAAATTGTAGTCGTGGACACATTCGGGCTTTACAATGGGGCAGCGTCTTCTTGGGATCTCCACCATGGTGTCATTGTGGATCGTAGAGAGGATGTGGACATCTTTTTTGTCCCTCCACTTCATGGCCAACACCTCCTCGTTCCTCATGAATGCCGATTCTCCAGGTCGCAATTTTTTGGTCAATAAATTTTGTGGGAATCCCTTCCATTTTTTTTTTAAGGTACCGCAGGCCGGGGTTTGTTTACTGTAAAGGTGGCGAAAAAGGGGCAGGCTGGTATAATAATTATCAACATATAAATGGTAACCTTTTCCGAACAGGGGGTATGCCAACTCCCAGACACTTTTCCCACTGGTTCCAATATATGTGGGGCAATCACGGGGCTGGAGCTGGGAGTCTTTGCCTTCGTAGATCCTGAATTTGAAGACGTATCCGGTGGCTCGATCGCATAATTTATTTAATTTTAACCCATACCTGGCTCTCTTGCTTGGTATGTACTGCTTGAACTGCAGTCGGCCGGTGAAATGTACGAGGGACTCGTCCACACAAATTTTTTGGTCTGGGATGAAAACTTCTTCAAATCGCTGGGAAAAGGCATTGATTAGGGGGCGTATCTTGTACAATTTGTCGTAGTTGGGATGATCTCGGGGAGGGCACTGTGAATTGTCATTGAAGTGGAGAAAGCGCATAATCATGTCATATCTTTTCCTGGACATGACAGCGGAATATATGGGCATGTGTTGGATGGGGCGTTTGGACCAATATGAATGGACTTCGTTCTTTTTTGTAAGCCCCATATTGAACATATGGCCCAAAAATAATTTAAATTCCTCCAATGTTAGACGCCGCCACTGGAACATGCGGGCGTAGGAAGAATTGGGGTTGGCAGCAATAAATTGGGATGCATACAGATTTGTTTGATCCACTATATTCTGCAGCAAATCTTGTGGGAAAAATAAACAAAAATAATCAAATTTAGAAAAATTTGTAGTGTCGGGCTGCACACCTGGCTGTGCGGTGAAAGGGGGGATGATAGCGGATCCTGAGTTGGCAGGCAACCATAAGGGGTTTGCCAGGGCATCGGGAAGGTAGGACTGGGGCTGTATTCTTCGGGTTGGGCGTTCATTTCCATTACTTGTACTGGGCTCCTCTTCCTGGGGTATGGCGCTGCTGGTGGTGGGCAGTTCTCCTGATCTTGGTGCTGATCTTGGTGCTGATCGCATTCTTTTGGGAGGGACGGTTTCCTCCGGGGACTCGGACTCTGAGCCACTATCCTCCACTGGCTCTTTTTCCGAACCAGAATCGGATAATGGGAGCTCCCCGCTGCTCTCATCATCCGACATGGCAAGAATGGCATATGCCTCCTCAGGTGGGTAAACCCTTTGGGACATTATGGCAGTGCTTATTGGTGGGCCTGTGTAATGGTACTGCTGGTGGTAGTGGTGGCGGTCTGTGTGGTGGTACCGATGGCGGTACGGGTGGTGGTGGTACCGATGGTGGTACCGATGGCGGTACGGGTGGTGGTGGTGGCGGTACCGATGGCGGTACAGGTGGTGGTGGTAGCGATGGCGGTATGGGTGGTGGTGGTGGTACCGATGGCGGTACAGGTGGCGGTATGGGTGGTGGTGGTAGCAATGGCGGTATGGGTGGTGGTGGTACCAATGGCGGTACAGGTGGTGGTGGTACCGATGGTGGTGGTGGTGGCGGTACAGGTTGCGGTACGGGTGGTGGTGGTACCGATGGCGGTACAGGTGGTGGTGGTATGGGTGGTGATGGTACCGATGGAGGTACAGGTGGTGGTACTGGTGGTGGTACCGATGGCGGCACTAGTGGTGATACTGGTAGCGGGCCTGTGTGGCAGTATAGATGCTGGGCCTGATGGCGGTACTAGTGGCGGTACTGGTGGCGGTACTGGTAGTGGTACCGATGGCGGTACTGGTAGCCTGTGTGGTGGTACCAATGGCGGTACCGATGGAGGTGGGCCTGTGACAGATGATTGACAGATGGGCTGATTGATTGACAGATGGGCTGATTGATTGATTGACAGGTGGGCTGATTGATTGACAGGTGGGCTGATTGATTGACAGATGGGCTGATTGGCTGGGCTGATTGATGTGCTGGGCTGTGTGACAGGTCCTCTTTATGGGGGGGGGGCGTGTTGTGCACTGTAAACTGATATAGACAAACTACACTGAGCTAACTTACTGATCTCTTCTCTCTCCTTACAGATCGGTGTGTGAGGAGAGAGCAGGGATCAGGTAGTAACTCCTGCAGTTTGTTTACATTTGTGACCGGCTGTGATTGGACACAGCCGGTCACGTGGTAAACAGCCAATTCATTGGCTGTTTACCCTGATCGGGGACGCGCTGTGTCCAAGGGACACTCGCCTTCCCCGATCCCCGCTCTGCAAGCCTCTGGCGGCGCGCACGGAGCACGCCGCAGAGTCTGTTGTGACACGTGATCGGCTGTGACTTTGACACAGCCGATCACATGGTAAACAGCCAATGAAATTGGCTGTTTACCGTGATCGGGGAAGCGCTGTGTCCGAGGGACACACGCCGTCCCCGATCACCGCGCTGCGCGCCCCCGCGGGCGCGCGCAAGGCATTATCCTGCAGGACGTCATATGACGTCCAGTATGGATAATGCAACCACTTCCCGGACGTCAATTCACTATTGACTGGGCGGGAAGTGGCTAGGCGTAGGAGTATTTTCTGTCCTCTGATTTGGGGTGCCAAAGAGGTCAGTGCCAAGAAGGCTGCCCTCATCTCCAAGATGTTGGATACCACTCCCTGGGTGGAACATGACCATCTCCCCTGTATTCTGGTTTCCCTGCAATGGGCTCCCCAGTCCTGCCCGCTTGCATCGGGCGTAATTGTGATCCAAGGAAGGGAGCCCAGGTGATGAGGCTAGGAGAGGTTTTACGGAAATGTCCACCAGTGAAGACTCCTGCGCATTACTCCTGTCAGCAGGATCGTCTGAGATATCCTCAAGCCCTTCTCCCGCAGGGGAACCAAAGCAGATATTAGTATCTTGGTGAACACCATGGGAGAGGTGCACAGACCAAAAGGCAGGGCTTGAAACTGTAGGTGGATCCGTCCCACTGCAAATCTCAGATATTTTTGAAATGCAGGTACAATTGGAACGTGTAGATGCGCATCCTGCAGATCGACTGAAATCATCCAATCTGATGGCTGGATTGCCTGAACAATCGTCTGCAGGGACTCTATTTTGAAGCTTTCGGGGCGGATATACCGGTTGAGCCTCTTTAGGTCTATCACAGGCCTCCACCCACCTCTCCTCTTTGGGACCAGAAATAGGGTGGAGTAGAAGCCTGCGAAGCGCTCTGCCAAGGGAACCAGGACAGCCGCCCCCTGAAGCTGGAGTGACGATAGGAAATTTTTCAGAGCTTGAGCCTTCAGCAGAGAGGATGGAATCTCTGTTTTTTTTAAAGAATTCCGAGGTGGGGGATGAGAGAAATTCCAAAAGTGCCCCCATTGAATTGTTGACCGAATCCAGGGATCCTGGCAGCGGGTGGTCCAGACTGGGACAAAGAACTTTAGCCTGGCTCCCACCGGGAGTGGCGGAATCTAGAGGAACCGCCTCTGACTCTTCGCATCCTTCTGTCCTGTGGAAGCATACCAGACTTCCCTCCTGACAGCCTGTAGATAGCTTTATTCATTTTGTCTCCGAATAGTGCTTTCCCATCAAATGGGATTTTGCAACAATTTTGTTTGGAGGATAAGTCAGCCGTCCAGGGTTTCAGCCACAAGGCCCTCTTCGCCATTACTGAATGCAACATGGATCTTGCCGAGCGCCTGATCGTGTCAATGGCCGCTACCCCGACAAAGTCTGCCGACAATCTAAGCTCTTCCAAGGCTTTAATTATATCCTCCATGGGGACATCCTGACGCAAAGTCGTCTCAATATTATCTGTCCAAGATCTTATGGCATTTGATACTGATGTGAGGGTGATAGCTGGCTTACACGCTGCTCCCGCGGCTAAGTAGCTCCTTTTCAGCTCCAGGTCGATTCGCCTGTCTAGAGGGTCTTTGAAGGAAGTGGAATCCTCCATTATTAAGGTTATATTTTTTGCGAGTCGCACCACCGACGCGTCTACCACTGGTAAGGGGTATAGTTTATTGAACCGGCCCAATGAGAGTTTTTTTATCAGTCTTTGACCATTCATTCTGAATGACTTGACTAATCTCGCCCATCAATGGGAAGAGAACCTGCTTCCTTTTGAGGAATGGGAAGTAGCTCGTAGACTCTTGGGGAGGCTCTTCTGCGTCTTTCCAGGCGATTGCAGTTTTGACTGCCTGGATGAATGGCTTTACCAAGGAGAGACTGAAACCAGAAGGTTCTAACTCCACTGAAGAGTCTTCAGGTGGTGAATCTCTAGCTGGTCGGCCTGACGGTTGCAGAGGTGTACTGACTGCTGACGGACCAGGGAGATTAGGTTCTGTGTCCTGAACCTGGGATATCTGCTGACCAAAAGCCACAAGCTCAGAGAAGGAGTCCTTCATTGTTCGCTTGAGCAGATTATCTAGCTTGCCGTTGGACGCATAGTCCATAAAACAGTTCTTACAGACCACTCTATCTGTAGCGGTGTAGCCCCACGTGTCCAGCATTTTTTCTTGCTATAGGTCCTAGGAGAGGGGGACCGATCACATCCTCTGGATCTTGACCTCCCTGACCTATGACGTGAGGAATGAGACCTCCGACTTGATGAGCGAGACCGGTGGCGTGAAGAATGAGACCTGCGGCCTGGGCCGTCGTCATCGCGGTGTCTTGAAAATTTTCTGGACCTCTTGGAGTAAGCAGGGCTATGATGTAAGGAACTCACGTTAGACCAGTGAGCGCACTTTTTTTTTTCGTTTTTTTATACTCCTGTATAGTTGGTCACATACCTAATAGAAGTGTGAGGATCTTTGCTGTGAGATGAATGACTTGCAAAGTTGGGCACAAGGATCAGCTGCGGAAATATAGTAAGAAAGGGAAAGTAACTATGGATCTTTGTCACTTTTTTTTTTTTTTCTTTAGCATATTTTTTAATTTTTTTTTTAATAATGTACCACAGGGCAGCATCAGAGAAACCTAGCAGGGCACAGCTGAGGAGACTCTGACAGCTAACCCTGCTTCTGATCTTAAATTGTTTCAAAAGTGGGTGGGCTAATCCCATATCCACCATTGGGAATTGATTCTGGAGAAAAAAGGGCAAATCTGGCCCTTTTTCCAGAATCCAAGATGGCCGCCGTTGAACCGAGCAACCGCGCATGCGCAGAAGACCCAGCGTCGCCCAGTAAAGAGAGCCGAGAAACTACGGCTCTGTATCGCTCCCGAATCGCGCATGCGCAATATGGCGGCGAGGACTCCGCGCCGTGACACTCTCCTACCTAGCGGGATATACAGAGTACCTGTAGCCCCCCCCACCCGAAAATGAGCACATTGATGTTGCTGCACAGAGAGGCACCTGCCCTATCCAGCTGCTCAGTTTCAAAGGAACAAAAACAGAAGTAAGACACAGTCATTTTAAAGGAACCTAATAAGCGAAGGAAAGGGGAGGGGAGGGGGAGAGAGGAAAAGAAAGGGGAGAACAACAAATGCCTGTAATAAAAATGGAAACCACCAGCCTGGGAAGATGGAGCTGATCCTTTTGCGACTCCTACTGCATTCATCATGTGTACATTAGCAGACTGCGTTCCTGTGAGGAAACTCTGCGAAATGACCCCAACAGATCCACAGAGGGGTTCCCAGTCTTATCAGCGCTGTGAGCGGCCCAAGAACAGGGACTGCGCACGGGAAAGGCTAAACCCGGCGGACGCTGCCGACTGCAGAGGTATGGACAAACTGCTACTCTTCACCAGCACAAGAAGGTATGAGGAAAAAAAGGAGAATGTTGGGGGAGGGACTATGCCTTTAATTTATGCTATTCACTAGTCCTGAAGGAGGAGTCAAGACGAAGCTCTATCACAGGTATGCTGCCATGGAGGCACCAGGAAAAACCATTACCAAGCTTTTGTTTACATCACGTGATCAGCTGTCATTGGCTGACAGCTGATCACGTGGTACGGGGCAGGGATCAACCCCTTACTCGGATCTGTCATCACCCGAGTCTCAGTGACTCGGTGACCACAGCACGCGCGCAAAGGGGAGGACGTCTATTGACGGACTCCCGGCAATTGAGGACCGTGCTGTGGCTGTCGATCAGCTATAGCGCTGATCTCAAGAGATTAAAGAGGGTCTAAATGGTCTATTGACATGCATCACAATTCAACTTAGGCATGTGTCTTTGCAAAGTTAAACTAAATTAAATCCTTTCTTATTTTTGCTTGGGGATAGAAGTCTAGACAGTTTTTGGGGATGTCTGCACCCCTGATAGGGTGAAGACAACTCCCAAATTTGGCCACTTTATCCTTCCAAATAATTCACTTTCTGTCACATAGCCACACAGGAAGTGAGGGTAAATCCCTACAAATGTCTTTCCTTGGGGACACATGGGTCAAGCTAAATACTATCCCCATTATGTACATTGCACTCCAGCATTTTGCTGGGTACACCCCAAATTATTAGGTATTTTGGACTTTGGGGTTTATTTACTAAAGGCAAATCCACTTTGCACTACAAGTGCACTTGCTAGATATCCGAGGTGGACATGCAAGGAAACAAAAAAAGGGACACAAATCCCAACCTAAAAAAAACAAAAACAAGCAGGGGTTCTAACACTTATTTGGTTTCCCTCAAAATGCCCACAATTAGAATTGTATTGCCTTGAGCTATTTTTAAGTGCAGTGCTCTAAATCAGTGCTTCTCAAGTACCCCCAACAGGCCATTTTAGCAGGTTTTCCTTCATCTTGCACATGTGCTATAAATCAGTCAATGGTTTGGTATTTTGGACAGCAATTCTCGATAAGATAAATTCACAAAACATGTCCTGTTGGGGGTACTTGAGGACTGAGGCTGAGAACCACTGCAGTAAAAAGGAAAATTGAATACTTACCGCTCTGTATTTTTTATTTCCTAGTGACTATCCATGGCAGCACACAATACATGCATATACTAGCATGAAGGCACCAGGGTAGACAAATCACACCTGTTTTGTTTTGACATGCCAATCAGCTGTCACATTTGTTGCAAAGAAAACACAAAACAAACATCAAAACTTTGCATCAAATTTTATTGGTCAACAAAACAAAGGGAAGCCAAAACAAAAAACATGGTCAATTTGAAACATTAGTCACAGACTCACAACATCTTGAGAAAGATTTTGCAAAATAATGCAGCACAGACAATTAAATCAAAGTGAACAAACAACACACATTAACAACATCAAAATTATTTCAGGGGAACATTTCCCCCCACACAAAAAAATACAATCAACAAAATTAAAACAAACATCTGTTTTGCAAAGACATAACAAATAAAATACATGTGTTACAAACTCAATAAGGACACCAAAATGTACTTTTTGCCGGACACACACACACACACATACTTGCCTCTTTTCAGGGCAAGGGAGAGGATGCTATCTGCGAGCTTTATATAAAATAGGTTTGTGTGCTAATGAGGCAATTGAAAACACATGCACAGTCCATGAAACACCCAAAATGCAAGTTCACCCAATGTAGAGACTGAACTTCAAAGTGGGCACACCTGTTAAGGATGTCCTTCAATTACTAACCCATAAAAACACTCTCTGAGCATGCCCAGAAACATCCAGGTGCTGTTAACACACAAAAAGCACCAAAAAAAAAAACTAAGACCCTGAGCATGCTCAGACCAACACAAATGCAGCTAGCAGAAAATAAACCTCACCCCGTCCAAAATTAAGCACATCATCCAGCATGCTACAAAATTAGAGATGAGACAAACATCCCCCGGTCCGGGGGGCGAACAAAGAGCCTAACATGGGCAAAAGTTATACAACAAATACCATTGCAGTCTATGGGAACTGACTTGTTAATTGTGCTAGTCCCCACTTGGCTGGCTTATCTTCTAGTTATTGGCCTTAAAATGGGGGCCCAGGTCCCACCCTAAGGGACATATATCAATGTCACCAATTTGGACAACACCAAAAACAAAACAAGGAGAAGTGCCTTTAAATATGCCAAATTGCTTAAGGGCCATTTCACACCACATGCAGTCCATTGCGTTTTTTATGCATCAAAAATGCATGGAAAGTTGGTTATATGGTTCTAAATGGCAGTGTTTGTTCCAGTGCATTCCAGTTCCACAAAAAAAGTAGAACATGCTACATTTTACCTGCACTGGACTGTACTGGAATGCTGCAAAACGCATCAAAAAATGCACTGGAAATGCACTGGAACACACCTAAATGCACCAAAAACGCACTTGAACACACTTGTCCTTATCTATGGTTAATAAAAAAGAGGGGTGAAAAAAAAGCACTGGACTGCATCAAAAACGTACCAAAAATGCACTGGAACGCATCAAAAACGCGCATGCAAAAAAGCACCTGAAACGCATCCGGATCCCTAAGGGCCAGTTCACACCATAGAAACGCAGTCTGGATGCGTTCCAGGTCCTTTTCTGCATGCGTGTTTTTGACGCGTTCCAGTGCATTTTTGATGCGTTTTTGAAGCAGTCCAGTGCTTTCCCCCCCTCTTTTCACTTAACCTTAAGGGCCAGTTCACACCGTTCAGTTTCGTGCGCATTTTTTTTGCACTAAAAATGCATGCACAGTGTTTTCCATGTATTCCAATGGCTCTTGTTGGCTCTAGTTCACACCATACAGTCAGTTTACGGTCATTTTTCGGTGCAGAAACTGACTGCATGGTGTAAACTAGAGCCAACTAGAGCCATTGGAATACATGGAAAATACTGTGCATGCATTTTGTGCAGAAAAAAAGCACACGGAACTGCGTCTGGTGTGAACTGGCCCTAATAAGGACAAGTGTGTTGCAGTGCATCTTTGGTGCATTTAGGTGCGTTCCAGTGCATTTTTGGTACGTTCCGGTGCGTTTTTGATGCGTTTTACTGCGGTCCAGTACAGTTCTGTAAATAAAAAATGCAGCATGAGCAATTTTTTTTTCCTTTCTGAAACGCACTGGAATGGACTGCAGTGGTGTGAATTATGCTATTGGCATTAATGTGATCAAATTTCTTTGCGTTTTTCATGCATAAAAAAACGCACCGCACTACATCCGATGTGAACTGGCCCTAAATATCATACCTGGGGGGTGTCTATAGTATGCCTATAAATTAGCGCATGTTTCCATGTTTATAACAGTTCGAGAGCAAAATGACATCTCTAAAGTAAAATAATAGTCATTTAACCTCCCTAGCGGTAATCCCGAGCGTGACTCGGGGTTGTTTTTTTATGCTAGGATCGGTAACCCCGAGTCACGCTCGGGGTAGACATTGCAGAGCCCGCAGCAGAGTTTCCCTACCTTCTCCTGGCGATCCAGCGATGATGTCCTCTGCTGTGATCGCCAGCGAGATCTCCGGCGAGTGTCAGCACTTTCGACCCCATCTGACTTCCTAGTTCCGTTCCCTGCGAGCCGCAGCGGCGCACGGGAGCGGAACTGGGCGGCAAATTCAAAAAGGTAAACACATAGTATACATACAGTATACTGTAATCTTACTGATTACAGTACTGTATGTAATAATTACACATCCCCTTTGTCCCTAGTGGTCTGTCCAGTGTCCTGCATGCACTTTTATATAATAAAAACTATTCTTTCTGCCTGGAAACTGGAGATTGTCCATAGCAACCAAAAAGTGTCCCTTTATGTCAAAAGTGGTTTTAGACCAGCTAGAAAACAGCGATAATAAATTAGAATCACTTGCAGAATTGAGCGATAGCGATTTGTGGGGAAATTCGTCATCAAACACTAAATCTAATGACAGCGACAATTCTGCAACTGAGCAAATTTCTGTGTTTTTGATTTGATTACATTATTGAATAATTTTTATTATAATTAGATTACTATTTTTTATAATTATTTATAGTTATTTATTATATTATAATTTATAATTTTGTGTTTCAAACTTTATCATACCCGGGATGTCTACTAGACTCTGGTTTGCTCAGGTTTAAGTAAGTAATTACTAAGAATTGCAGGCCTATAATACATAACACCAAATTTCCATGCAAAATAATTGTACCGCTTTTGGTACATAATTCCAGAAAGAATCATACCGCCAGGGAGGTTAAAAGTACTCGGGGCTGTAATGAATTGCTGGTTCCCGTCAATACAGATAAAAGTCATTGAAAGTCTTTGAAAAAAAAATGCCCTTCAGGTTTGGTATGGATATTAAGGGGAACTCTGCACCAAATTTTGAAAAAAAATGGCGTGGGGGTTCCCCTCAAAATCCGCACCAGGCCCTTCAGGTCTGGTATGGATTTTAAGGGGACCCTTGCGCCAAACTTAAAAAATGGCGTGGAGTCCCCCTAAAAATCCACACCAGACCTTTATCCGAGCACGCAACCTGGCAAAAGAGGGGGGACAAGAGAGCGTCCCCCCCTCCTGAACCGTACCAGGCCACATGCCCTCAACATGTCCCCATGTTGATGAGGACAAGGGCCTTATCCCCACAACCCTTGCCGGTGGTTGTGGGGGTCTGCGGGCGGGGTCTGGTGTGGATTTTTAGGGGGACTCCACGCCATTTTTTTTACGTTTGGCACGGGGGTCCCCTTAAAATCCATACCAGACCTGAAGGGCCTGGTACGAATTTTGAGGGGAACCCCCACATCATTTTTTTTCTAATTTGGCATGGAGTTCCTCTTAATATCCATACCAGACCTGAAGGGCCTGGTAATGGAATTTGGGGGAACCCCCACCCATTTTTTTTTTTCAAAGACTTTCAATGACTTTTCTCTATATTGACGGGAGCCGACAATTCAATTATAGCCGCGACTGCTTTTAAATGCCTTTTTATTTCCTTTAGAAATGTCATTTTGTGCAGAGACTGTTATATAATGGAAAGTTTAGGAGGTGCGCCTGTTCAACTTATGCAAATGCATTTACGTGACTTGACATTTACTAAGATTTTGCCGGCACATTTGAACCAGTGAAATTGCCGCGCAGTGCACAAATAGACCTCTCGCAGATATAAACGTACTTGCAGGCGCAGCAGGCTGGTTCAGATAAAGTTACTTTCTCATTCTATTTTGGGCATGTTTGTTACGTGGGCAGTTGTCACTATACTTCCTCACATCACCGCACATCACCCCATTATATAGGCACTTCCAGCTTCTTTATATTTTGATTTGAAGATGCTGTGCGCCAGGTCCATAGTGGCGCACTGAGCGCCTCCTCCCGTGCGCCGTGAACACTATAGTAAATAGGGAATAGCGCTGCGTTACCGGCGCAAATGTTTTGTAAATACCAAAACTGCCATTTCGCGCGCAGATGAACTGATACTCATGGCGCAAACGTTTCGTAAATCAGCCCCATTGTGTTTAAGACGGGCCCTTGCAGAGGATGTGCAAAATTCTTTTTACTTTGGCAACAAATATGTTGACTAGAGATGCCTACTTCTTTTAAGACCATCAGTGTGTTAATTTTTAGTAGCTGAGTAATTTGTTAAAATGTTTAACTATGCAATAATTCAAGGTAAAAAATTAACTTTGTGTATGCTTTCTTTTTTTAGGATGACAATATCATGAGGTCATTACAGCTCTTTGAAAATGTTATGTGAAAAAGGCTATGTGAACAATGGTGCTGACTCTCAATAGCACTGTGAAATGTTTGTAACGTTACAAATCGAACCACAAAAAATTCTCTGGAAATTTTGTAATTATGAAGTTTGTAACCATCAAAGAACAAATTTATAGAAATCCATATTGTCATCTATCAACAATCTCCAATTTGTGGAAAAAGAATTGTTTGATTTCCCCTGTGTGATGCATTCACTGGATTTAATACTCTTTTGGATGTGTACTGCGTTTACATGTTTTATAGCTTTACCTTAATTATTAGTGGATATGTGTTTGGCTAGTTTTAAATGCTTTTGCTTTTTAATGCAGTATGATTGCAAAATATAAGATTCAATACTGTTAATTTGTTTAGCCATAAACTGTAACTGAAAACTTAAAAGCTTTTCATACAACTAGTTTGTGTTAGTATCGCTTTGTAAAAAATATAGTAGGAAGACACTCAACATGAACTGAATTTTGAACAGATTATAATATATTTTATGAACAGAAACATTAAAGCGTAAGTAAATGCAAATATCAAACACCTTCATCGAATCTAGTTATGTTTTCAAAAATATATATATTAGTGTATTTTAAATAGTATTTTAAAGCAGAACTAGAGTTTGTTTTAATTTTTTTTTAATTATTATTGTTATGAGGTAGTTTTTCATGGTAGAATAGACTCTGGGTATGTGGTTAAAATTCACTTTGTAAAGAATACCCAATCACATGCAAGGAACATAATAAAATTTGTGTTTTTGCTTCCACATTATTGGATAATGAAAGTCAGCAGAGTTCCACCTCATTCACTAGGCTTAAGGAAATATTACTTGCAAAGTGAAAATGCCTAATTCAATAAACAGAATTAAACAAAAAGTGAAAATGCCCTTTCAACATGAACAGCCTATTTGTCTTTAGTAAAAAAGAAAAACCCCAGTGTGTGCCTCCTTTGCCTTAAAAGCCCTGCCTGATAAAAATGTTCACCTAATTGTAGCTTGAGCTGCACATGTGCAGCTCAATCTCGGCATGCTTTAGGTGTTAGGACAAATACGTTTCTAGTTGGCCAATTAAAATGGCTGAAGCTTGTGCTACTAGAAGACCAGGAGATGCCAGCAGTGATAAAGGAGTGATGAGGGGGAACATGGACAATACATCCCTGGAGAAAGACACTTAATTAGGTAAGTGTGGCATAACATGCAGGTATGCTGTATACACTTGCACATATTCTTTTGGGAACCCCAGGGTTATGGCCATTAGGTTCCTGCTTGAATGTGTCATTGTATTGGACTGTGATTTACTAGAAAGCATAGGTGCATAAGCAGCCAATCAACACGCATTTGCAATGTCATGTGGTGGTATGGAGATAGTCCTAAGCCTGAGTAAGCTCCCACCAGAGCAACTTTAAAGCAGAATTATAGGCAAAACTTTTTTTTTGTTTAACCACTTCTCTACTGGGCACTTAAACCCCCTTCCTGCCCAAGCCATTTTTCAGCTTTCAGCGCTGTCACACTTTGAATGACAATTGCACGGTCGTGCAACGCTGTACCCAAACAAAATTTGCGTCATTTTTCCCCACAAATAGAGCTTTCTTTTGGTGGTACTTGATCACCTCTGCAGTTTTTATTTTTTGCGCTATAAACAAAAGAAGAGCGATAAGTTTGAAAAAAAACACAATATTTTTTACTTTTTGCTATAATAAATATCCATTTTTTTTTTCCCTCAGTTTAGGCCGATACGTATTCTTCTACATATTTTTGGTAAAAAAAATTCGCAATAAGCGTATATTGATTGGTTTGCGCCAAAAGTTATAGCGTCTACAAAATAGGGGATAGATTTATAGCATTTTTATTATTTATTAATTTTTTACTAGTAATGGCGGCGATTCACGATTTTTATCGTGACTGCGATATTGCGGCGGACACATCGGACCCTTTTGACACATTTTTGGAACCATTCACATTTATACAGCGATCTGTACTATAAACATGCATTGATTACTGTATAAACATGACTGGCAGGGAAGGGGTTAACACTAGGGGCGAGAAAGGGGTTAAATGTGTTCACTATTAGTGATTCTTACTGTGGGGGGAGGGGACTGACTGGGGGAGGAGACCAATCTGTGTCCCTATGTACAAGGGACACATCATCGGTCTCCTCTCCCTGACAGGACGTGGATCTGTTTACACACACAGATCCACGGTCCTGCTCGGTTACTCGGCAATCGCGGGTGCCCGGCGGCCATCGCGGCCGCCGGGCACGTGCATCGGGTGCCCAGTGACGTGGCGCGCACGCGCCCCCTAGTGGATTCTAAAGGCGCGACGTCATATGACGTCTGCCCAGAATAACAGTGTCTTCCTGCCGCCGTCATTTGACGGCGGCCGGTTGACAACTGGTTAATTTTGGACTGAGTTAGGTTTTCTTGCCATCTGGGTCATATTGGGGAGAATTTCCTTCACTTTCTGTCCCATAGTCAAACATACGCAAGTTAGAGGAAATCCCTCCAAAGTGTGGAAATCCCTGGTTGTCAACAGGGTCACCAGAGCTTTTGTCCCTATTAGAAGATATCGCCTCTATTGTTGATCTGGGGACAACTCAAAATTTTAGTTTTTTTTTCACTTTCACCTTCGATGATAACAGTAAACATGTCAAATAGAGATGGTGAATCTCCGTAACAGGGACACAGGCAGCAATAAAATCCTGACATGGGTAAAATCCCTCTCCATTCTGTCCAAAACTAGAAAAAAATGTTTTCCCTTTAGTTATGCTTTAAGCTTAGAAAGTATTTTTTCTTTTCACTCCTGTGCACAAAAGGAGTGATGGATGACTGAAGGGCAGGCAAGTATAAGCAATGAGCAAGGCTGAAATTTAAGTGAACCTCTGTATACACTTTACTCACTCTTTATTCACTTTAATATATTGCCTATGTCAACTTGTTGATTTACCAGCAATATCTAAAGTTCCAGTGACATTATGGCAATGACTATGCTAAAAACATAAACATAACATTAAATAGCATAATATGGGATGTTTAAGTCATTAGCACACGTCACAGAAATTATTTGTAAAAAAAAGTATGCTATTTTAGTTTGGGAGTCTGCATCATGTGTAAACCAAAAATATATGCAATTGTTCCCACACTTCAATAGAATTTGAGAAATGTGAAACAATATTAACATGTTTTCTGTGTAACTGATTTGAAGCTGTTTGGTATTTGCAGCTAAAGCAGGCATAGTAGAGGCAAATAAAAAGCTAGTTACATTCTTAGTAAAGAGGATTATGCAAGAGAAAGCACAGTCTGTGCATTACCTCAAGGCCCCAACCACCCTACAAAATTTCCATATAATGAATAGACATGTGCATTCGTTTTTGTCCGAATGCATTTTCGTCCGAATTTCAGGTATTTTCGTTATCGTTTTAACAAACGAAAACGAAAGCACAGAATCCGAAAACCGAAAGATCCGACATAAACAAATGCTTTATTTTCGTTTTCGTTGCGACAACAGTTCGATATAGATAGGAGATTCGACATGATACTGACAATAACAATCTGTGTCTATCGAATCTGTGGTCAAATGTGCCTAACCTTAACTCTATTAGTCCAAGATGATTCTACATAGAGAGAAAAGATTCGACATAGAGAGAGAAAAGATTCGACATTATAGAGAGAAAAGATTCGACATTATAGAGAGAAAAGATCGCTGCTGGAATTGGGTGGGGGAAGTCAAATAAAAATAATGATGATGATGAATGTTATTGGCTGATTGTAACCAAAGAGGAGGAGCAGTAAAATAGCTAGAACTAACTTGAATCTTCGTTGTTGTATGTTGAATTGTCGACAAAGCATCGAAAAATATACAAACGTTGAATTTGTCATTGAAGGCTTATGGTGTCTGTCGAAAGTTCTAAGAAGATTCGACGGAGCAGCTAAACTGTACGACGCTGCAATCGTACATTTCCGGTCAAATGCTCCGCCCATAGGCTATAGAAGAATTCTAATGTTGGTTGACTAGTAATAATAATTAATAAATATAATTATTACTAGTCATACAACATTAGAATTCTACTATAGCTTGTAGGCGGAACATTCGACCGGAAATGTATAATTGCAGCGTCGTACAGTTTCGCTGCTCCGTCAAATCTTCTTTGAACATTCGACAGACACCATAAGCCTTCAATGACAGATTTGACCTTAATTAATTGAGATTTTCGGACGAATGCAATTTGTAACGAAAAACTAAATAAATAAAAACGAATTTCGGGAGTAACTAAAAAAATGTATTTTTCGGACGAAAACGAAATTCCGAAACGAAATATTTCAGTGTGCACATGTCTAATAATGAATGTACAAAAGCACACCTGTGGGAACAAAAGTAAAAATAAATACTTGCCTTACCCCCATATTCTGCACTACAAGGAGTGGCACAGTGATACTTCCAGTGAGATCCTGGGGAATGTTGGATATTCCAAATATCACAAGATTACACTACAGCACAATATTTGTGATCCTCGTCATTCACAGGATCTAATCAGAAGGATTGCAATGTCCCCCTTGCCTAGGCACTGTGAGTGGAAGCCAGTAAAGTACACAGTCTAACTTTTTTCCCCACAGGTGCTTTTTGGCACGTTTATCATATGGTGATTGATAAAGGAGGAGGAGGACCAGATGTAATGGGTGCTTTCTGGTGCAAGGTCCATCTTAAATAATTTTGTTGAACAGGGGATCTTTAGAGTAGGTGTCGTGATATGTTGCCTTCCTTATCTTCACTAATTATTGTAGCAGCAAATTTAAGTTCCTAACAACCGGCAGAAAATTACTGTTCATAGTAGATATATTTTTTTAAAGAGAAATGTTTGATGTGCTGATTCTTATATACATGTAAAAATTTAAATAATGTAAGAAACATGGAAGAGGGCTGAGCTGACCTTCTAAAAATACTAGTTACCTGATTGTGTTGGTAACCCCGATGCTTCAATATTTTTATTACGGTAATTAATGTGGAACAAGGATGCAAATATAGACTTTTTACATTCCTCTGATTTTAATAATCTGTATTTTTTTTTTCAGTTAATTGACTCAAAGTAGGTCATAACAGCCATGTAACTGGAGTTTTCAAAAGAAGCTTAGCAATAGCAGCCCTGATACTCGCATGACAGGTTGACTTTTAAGTTTATGTATATCCAAAACTTTTTTGTTTAGTTTTAGACAGAGTAGGGAAAGGTTAAAATTCCAGTCTATTTTTTTTTTGCAGTTTTTGTCCCACTGAGGAAATGACTTTTACTTCCTGTGCTGGATCAGTAGCACATGTAGCTATGATACTTTCAAATTATAACGGTCGTAAAATGTACATATGGCAAAAGTGTTATATTGGGTTGAATTTTAATTGCATAAATGCAATTTTCTCTTATTCTTTGAGAAAAACAGCTTTTAAATTAAAGATCAATCAGAACCAGTGGGTTAAGCTGCTTGCTTCCAGAAGTGTGCAAAAAAATCTGAACAGCTCCCTTGGGTGGCTTAAAGTGGTTTTAAAGACTCAAGGTATTTTACTTTCATGCATTCTATGCATGTAGGTAAAAAACCTTCTGTGTGCAGCGCACCCCCCCCCCCCTAATACTCACCTGATCTCCCTCTCGATCCAGCGATGTGCACGAGACATGAGCTTCTCTTGAGTCTCTCATTCCTCATTGGCTGAGACTACTATCAATCAAAGCCAGTGAGCCAATGAGGAGAGAGTGGGGGGGGGGCATGGGGCTGAGCCACAGATCTGTGTGTCTTATGGACGCATAGAAGAGGGTTTTTAGGATCGAGCATGCACCAGTGCCCCCAAAACAAGCAGTTTTGCTATTGGGGGCACCGGCTAAAGAGGAGGAGACAGGAGCACCGGCAGGGTCCTGAAAAGAGGAGAATCGGGCCTACTCTGTGGAAAGGTAAGTATGACATGTTTGTTTTTGTTTTTTTTAATGAACCTTTAATGTCACTTTATTCCCACAACTGTCAGAGGACATTTGTTTTTTTTGTCTGGTGTTGAGGATTAAGATGTGTATTTCTTCAGCTCTTGAAATTGTCTTTAGATGACTATTACTTCTATCAAGAAGCTGACTGGTAGACAGGTTAGATGTTGATCCTTGTAGTCTCCTTAGTCTAGCCATAGTGTCTCATCAGTGTCTCTAGGTTGCAAATACTCACTGTACAAGCCCTATTTTTCTATTTGGACAGTGGCAATCCTTCTATGTACTGTAATACGTATGAGAGGTTGTGTTGGTCTGCTTGTTACAGTGTTTCTTGGAGAGGCTGAAGGGCCCCAGTTTTCTGGATCCTGGAGGCAATCTGTGAGGTTATTTTTGCTGTCTGGCTAACCCTGAAGCCTTTAACTGTGCACTGCAGCAATTTTTTTGCCCTTCTCAAGCTGAAGCATTGGATCCTATTAATCTGTGGGTTCTTTCTGGAAGAAAGCAGCCTTTACTTCTCAGAAATGCTTCCTTGCTTAAATGGCAGTCTGGGTGCGTACCTCATTCTTGTTCAGTGGTCTGTTGGTGGCAGCTCTAATTGCACAGAGTCTCTACTGTGGTAATATGTCTGATGCAGCTAGGAAGAGGTAATTCCAATCCAAATTCTTTTTTACCGGCTGCCCCTGTGTATAACGATTGTCACGCTATCATGCATAGTAACCAGGGTGATTCACTCTGTGTTACCTGTACAGCAGCCTTAGGTGCAAGTGCCTTTGCTACCCCACCTACTACACCATCGGGTGTCTTTCCCCCCACCCTCCCCATTCCTCAATTACACTGGAATACCTGACTTCAATTATGGATGGGTTTGTAACTAAGATTTTTCAAGCTATTTCTAATCCTAAACAGAGTCTCACAGAAACGTCCTCCACATTTGTCTAACAGCTGGGTCCTGGTTTTGTCTGGCCTTGGATTTCATGAGGGCTTGGATGATGATTCTCACTTTTTAATTTCTGTGGACAAGAATGATGATTCTGTTTTTTCCCTCATCTCATTAAAAATCATCAGCAAACAGGACCTGCTCTACCACTCCTACGCTGATTACACTCAACTTTTCTTTTGCATCACCAACAAAAAAGACCAATATCACAGACTAGAACAATGCCTTAAATTGATAGACAATTGGATGACGGAGAGTTCCCTCAAACTTAATGGATCCAAAATATAACTTCTCTTTCCTCACGCAAACCGAAAGACAAACTCTAGGACGATATGGACATCACCCACCATCCTTGGACAAACCATCACCCCAAGCACCAAAGTCAAAAGCCTCTGAGTCATCTTTGACTCAGACATGACAATGGATGCCCAAATAGGATCAGTAGTCAGTGGATCTCACCATCTTCTCCGCCTGCTACGAAGACTCATCCCCTTCATGCCAGAAGAGGATACAGCAGTAGTAGTTGGAACAATCATCAATTCCTGACTCGACTACGCAAACTCCCTCTACCTAGGACTACCCAAATACCAGATTTCCCGTCTACAAGTCGTCCAGAACACAGCAGCCAGACTGGTAACGGGAAAAAAAACATGGGAATCAATCACCCCGTCCCTAAGGACCCTCCATTGGCTAGCCGTAAAGGATCGTGTTACTTTCAAGACCCTCTGCCTCACTCACAAATGCACACAAGGAAACACTCCTCAATACTTATGCGAGAAAATAAAACACTACCTCCCCAATCGCGTTTTCCGATCAACTAACCAAAACCTCCTCCACATCCCTAAGTCCCGCTACAAATCTAAAGGAGAACGAATATTCACAGTCCAAGGACCACGGCTATGGAATGCTCTACCAACGAACATCCGCATGGAAGAAAACTATCGGGCCTTCAGTAAAAAACTTAAGACCCACCTCTTCTGAAGGATCAGGACGACAATGGATACAAAGCGCCTTGAGGTGATTTTGTTTGCATTTTTAGCGCTATACAAGTTACTCACTCACTCACTCACTGTG
This sequence comes from Rana muscosa, assembly GCA_029206835.1. Taxonomy (NCBI): domain Eukaryota; kingdom Metazoa; phylum Chordata; class Amphibia; order Anura; family Ranidae; genus Rana; species Rana muscosa. The sequence goes on along the minus strand of CM055118.1, from coordinate 974,251,866 downwards.
GAACATGACCATTGCCCATTTGTGGCTGGTCTTGCCTCTGCTCCTTGAGTATACACAAAGATCTTGGACCTGATCTTGCTCTTCTTCACTTTCAGGGATCCCAGTTAGGGGTTATCTTGATGATCTTGTCTTGGGAGCGGACTTCTACCTAACTTTGCAGGACCACATTCAGGTAATGTTCTAAACCTTGCAGGCAGTGGCGGAATTACCAGGGTCGCAACAGTCACACTTGCGACGGGGCCCTGGCATTCTGTCACGGTCGAGGGGGCCCAATGGGGTTGCTATTTACACGGCTCTGAGAGGAGAGCGTGTCTCTCATGGAACAGCAGAACAGAGACACCGACATTGACAGTTCTATCTCCCCCTCTGTCCGTCCTCTCTCGCACGGGATGACAGAGGACACAGCTGACCTGCTCCCCCTTCTCCCCCTCCCCTCTCCTGTGTGTTCTCTCCGCTGGAAATGTGATCTTGTTAGCACACAGGAGAGAGGAGGGGGGAGAAAGGGGAGCAGATCAGCTTCGTCCTCTGTCATCCCGTGCGAGAGAGGACAGATGGAGGGGGAGATAGAACTGTCAATGCCGGTGTTTCTGTGCTGCTGTTCCGAGAGACACGATCTCCGCTCAAAGCCGTGCTGAGAAGGCAGACGGCACTGATGGGCACTGATAGGATTCCCTGATGAGAACTGATGGGCACTGATAGGATTCACTGATGAGCACTGATAGGATTCACTGATGAGCACTAATAGGATTCACTGATGAGCACTGATAGGAGGCACTGATGGGCACTGATAGAAGGCACTGATAGAAGGCACTGATAGGCATTTATGGGCACTGATAGGCGGCACTGATGGGCACTAATAGGAGGCACTGATAGGAGGCACCAATGGGCACTGATAGGAGGCACCGATGGGCACTGATAGGAGGCACTGATGGGCACTGATAGGAGGCACTAATGGGCACAAATAGGCCTTATTGATGAGCACTGATAGGAGGCACTAATGTGCGCTGATAGGCTGCACTGGTAGTTGGCATTGATGAGCAATAATAGGCAGAACTCATAGACTGCACTGAGGAACACTGATAGGCAGAACTCAGGCAGTATCGATGGGCACTGATAGGCAGCATTGAAGAGCACTGATAGGTGGCACTGATGGACGCTGTTAGGCGGCATTAATGCGCACTGATAGTTGGTGCTCATAAGCAGAATTGATGGGCACTAATAGGCAGCATTAATGAGCACTGATGGGTAACACTTGTAGGCAGAATTGATGGGCACTGATAGGCGGCATTGATAAGCACTGATAGGCACATTGATGGGCACTAATAGGTGGCATTGATGAGCACTGATAGATGGCACTGATGATTGGGCCACTGATTATCAGTGTAAACAATTTACTGACATTTTTGACAGTTAACGTCAGTCCTTTCCTAAGAAAGACACAGCGTGGGAGGAAAGGGCTGTGAATAACCGCAAGTCTGTTTACATGTGATCAGCTGATCACATGGTAAAGGGCCGCTGTGATTGCACTGGATGCACGTCCCTGGGGGCATGCGGGTAGCACGGTCTTGGGAGGATGTCCATGGACACCCTCCCAAAATTGGAAGCCCGGGGCTCAGATGGATTGCGATGGATTCTTGCATTGGGGCCCTGAAGGTTCTGTTTACACCTCTGCTTGCAGAACTTGCAGTCTGAACAAATCTTTTCATCTGGAGAATTTGGGGCTAATCCTGACACGTTTTTCTTCTGCTGGACAAACTGTACAAACTTAAGGACCATGTCAGGAGTCTTCATTAAACCATTAAATTCTGTCTTCTTTCCTGCATGATGGTGCTCGGTCTGATGGTATCCTCCTTTTGAAGTGGGAAATTTGTCCTTTCTTCCTCTTCATTGGCTGATCATTATGACAATAGCAAGCCTTTTTGGCTTGGGGGTGGGGGGGAGATTTGATTTCAACCTTGGCTGTCATGTTTCTATGCCCTTTGACAAATCATTCCTTACTTTTATACAGGTGGTTACCCATGGTGTTCCTCTTGTTAGGCCGCTGCTTCCTTCATGGAACTTTTCAATCTTGCAAAGACCACTTTTTGGCATTATTCAGGAGATTCCCTTGCAGATATTGTTACAAAAGTTGACGTGTCTGCGTTGACGACCTTCTCTTGTGAATCCCCCTTCATGATTTTGCACAAGGACAAGGTGGTTTTAAGATCCCACCCTTTTTTTTTCTATTTGAGGTAGTTTCACCTTAAAGCGGAGTTCCACCCAAAAGTAGAACTTCCTCTTTAAGCACTCCTTGCCCCCTGACATGCCACATTTGGCATGTCATTTATTTATTTTGGGGGGGGGAGTGTGTACCTTATTTTTAGTGGGACTTCCTGTCCCACTTCCTGCCTCTTCTTTTTGGTCACCTAGGCTACTCCTCCTTTCGCCCTAGGCGGCCCCTCCCTCCCAGCAATCTTCTGGGACACAACACAGGTCCCAGAAGTTCGGCTGGCCAATAGCAGAGCGCAGCGCGACTCGCACATTCGCAGTGCGCACCTGGCCATGAAGCCATAAGCTGTCAAGGCCGGGTGTCCACAATTGCTATGACGGCGCAGAGGAGAGGAGGGGGAGAGGAGCGAGGCTTCAGGTGGCAACATCGCTGGACCAGGGGCCAGGTAAGTGTCAGTTTATTAAAAGTCAGCAGCTACAAAAAGCATAGCTACTGACTTTTAATAAACTAAAAAAAATGGGTGGAACTCTTCTTTAATGAAGGTATTGTGCCCCTATCCCTTTGTCTGGCTCCTTGTTTCCCTAAAGAAGTAATTTACATACCTTAGATGTTGTCAGTGGTGTTAGGGTTTACCTTCAGGCTTCTTCAGTCTTTCCGATAACGTATTTGTTGTGGTTGATGGTCCCGGTATGGGACATGCTACTTCATCTGCTACCACCCCGAGATGAATTCTAAAAACTATATTTCAGGCTTTTGCCATTAAACATAAAAAATGCCTGTTCCTGTCATTACCTATTCAGTCAGCACTCCTTGGGCTTTTCTGTGATCCATCTGTAAGTCTGTGACCTGGTGCTCTGTTTTTACCTTTGCAAAATTGTATAAGGTTGCATCAGCCAATTGTGGTATAAGGGCTCACCATGTTAAATAATTTGTTATTCAGGTATCGCCTTTCCCTTTTGTTAGGTACTGCTTATTGACGTCACACTGGTTCTGATTAATCTATATTTAAAAGCCATGTCTCTCAATGAATGAAAAGAGAAAGTAGAATTATTTGTACTTTCTGTAAAATTATTTTTTCATTGAGTGACAAAGCTCGTACTGCTTGCTACTAACTAACATTTTCTGGCAGTTTGAGGATTGAGAAACCTAAGGGAGCTGTCCTCCTAGCTGTCTGTTCAGTTTTGTTAAAGTTAAATGTAACCCCTTATTAAATCTTAGGTAACACTAATCACCCCTTTTTAAATCCTTCCTACCATTCCCCCCATAGCTATTATTTTGGGCTGTTTTTCCATTCATCTGTAAGCTGTTTTAGTTTGTTATTCCAATGTGACATTAAAAAATGCACTAAATAGCAACATTCACAATGCTTTATGCCATCAATCTAATGTTAGTGTCAACAAATGGGATAAAGGACAAAAAGTGCACTTTTATATTTGTAAAACTAGTGGTTTTAAACTAAATTTCTCTGGTTTGTTGTGTCTGTTGTGTGTGTTTGTGTTTGTGTTTAAATAAATGTATTTGCATAGAAATCAAAATCATTTTTGCAAAAAACAACCACCTCCAAATAAAAAAAAAAACAATTGTATAAGAATTATAAGAATTACTTTGGTATTACAATTAATAAAAATGTTATTGCCAAATCATTTTACATAACTGAAAACGTTGTGGATAAAGCCATCACTGCTGCCATTTTGACCAAAATTACCATTCTGTGATGTGACTACTAAGTTAAAAATCATTTTGACACACATGGATGGATGATGTATGTCAATAATATGTACACTGGTTATTTATAATAGTTTCATGTAAAATGTCTTATGTTTTGTCTAATATGTAACACAAAAGCAACTTTGAAATATAATTTGTCTACACAATAGCCCAGGTTATTTATTTTCAGAAATATCCTTTTGGTTGAAATGTTTTGTGGTATTAATATGATAGCAGAGGTGAAAAAAAAAAATGTGAGGACATTTCTATTCAATACTGAATGTTTAGTGATGTTGGGAGTGTAATAATTTTAAAGTGGAAGTTTACCACTGCATGAATGCCTTCCTCCCTATCCTCTTCTGCATAGCCATTTAAAAAAAAGCAGGTGTTTTTGACCTGACAGAGACTGCCAGAGTATCTGGCAACTGTACCACCTGTGGCGTTTGGGTGCATGCACAGATACACTGCAAAATTGGAGCTTGTAAACACACTACCTCCTGGGATAGCTGTGACATAGCAATTGCAGAAGGCACAGGGCCCAACATAGGCCAGAAATCAGAAAGTGCTGACTTGCTGAAAAAACTGAGCAGAAAGGTAAACATTATTATTTTTTGTGTAAGAGGAAGGAGGAGGAACAGAAGAAGAAGAAAATTAAAGGACAGCTTCTTTTAAAAACATAAAAAACAAACTTACTGTGTGAAAAGACTTATGCCTTGTACACGCGACTGGGTTTTCCGATGGAAAAAGTCAGACGGGCTCTTTTCATCGGATATTCCATCCGTGTGTATGCCCCATCTGACTTTTTACTTCTGAAATTCCGACAGACTTAGAAAGAGAACTTGTTTTCTTTTTTTCCGACGGACAAGTCAGTTCGCCTGTATGCAATTATGACGGACTAAAAACCATGCATGCTGAGAATCAAGCAGAAGAGCCTAACTGCCTATTGAACTTCATCAATCTCGGCTCGTCGTACGTGTTGTACGTCACCGCGTGTTTGACGATCGGACTTTGTGTGACCGTGTGTATGCAAGACAGCTTGAGCGGAATTCCGTCGGAACTCCATCGGACAATCCGTCGGACTTTATTCAGACGGACAGTCCGGTCGTGTGTACAAGGCATAAGTGGTTCTTGAGTGTGGCTTTTCTTAACATTTCTTTTTTTCCTTGAAGATGGATTATGTTCACAACATGCATAATAAATGTACTCTTTAACCACTTAAGGACCGCCTAACGTTGATATTCGTCGGCAGAATGGCACAGCTGGGCATAAGCACGAACAGGTACGTCCCCTTTAAGAGCCCATCATTGGGTCGCGCACGCGATGCCGCCGGTCGTGAGCTCCGTGACCACGCCCTTGGGACCCGTGGACCCGATCGCCGCCAGTGTCCCGCGATCGGGTCACAGAGCTGAAGAACGGGGAGAGGTAAGTGTAAACAAACCTTTCCCCGTTCTTCCTAGTGAGCGTGTCACTGATCGTCTGTTCCCTGTCATAGGGAACGACGATCAGTGATGTCACATGCCAAGCCACACCCCCACACAGTAAGAATCACTCATTAGGTCACACTTAACCCCTTAAGCGCCCCCTACAGGTTAACCCCTTCACTGCCAGTGTAATTTTCACAGTAATCAGTGCATTTTTATAGCACTGATCTCTGTAAAAATGACAATGGTCCCAAAATGGTGTCAAAAGTGTCCGATGTGTCTGCCATAATGTCGCAGTCATTACTAGTAAAAAAAAATATTAATAAAAATGCCATCAAACTATCCCCTATTTTGTAGACAATATAACTTTTGCGCAAACCAATCAATAAACGCTTATTGCGTTTTTTTTTTTGTTTTTTTTTACCAAAAATATGTAGAAGAATATGCATCGGCCTAAACTGAGGGAAAAAAATGTTGTTTTTTATATATTTTTGGGGGATATTTATTATAGCAAAAAGTAAAAAATATTGAATTTTTTTCAAAATTGTCGCTCTATTTTTTTGTCTATAGCGCAAAAAAATAAAACCGCAGAGGTGATCAAATACCACCAAGGGAAAGCTCTATTTGTGGGGAAAAAAAGGATGTCAATTTTGTTTGAGAGCCACGTCGCATGACTGCGCAATTGTCAGTTAAAGTGACGCAGTGCCGAATCACAAAAAGGGGCCTGGTCCTTTAGCAACAAAATGGTCCAGGGCTTAAGTGGTTAAATAAAGTTGGGGCCAACTGTTCCTATTACCCCTTCAATCCCACATATATTCCCAACTAGACCTCAAATCAGCCTGTGGCCTCCTTTACTATCTATAGTCTTAGCCTTGGCTTGGCTTATGCAATGACCTAGCTCTGGTGGTTTATTTTCACTGATCCAGTGGACTGTGGATAATCTGTCTGGTTGGAATCTTGATTTTTTTCCTTTAGATTTACCAAAACCATATAATATGAGCTCAAACCTAAACACTTTCAATTTGTATGCAATCGGGCAGGCCCTTGCACTACATATAGTAGTTGAAGGTAACTAAAGGAAATCTAACAACAAAAGTTGTATAGTGTGCATCCAGCTTTAGGGCCTACCAAAGCCTGTTGGTTCAGTGGTTCAAGACTAGAACTGCCTCAGCAGTTGTAGGCTGTGATTTTTTTGGACATTGGTTGATTTTTGCAATAGTTGGAGGCAAAGTGCATGCATCTAAAGTCAGAAAGAGATTACCCCAATTTAGTCTGCATGATTGGTGTGTTAAGAAAAAGCCTTTGCTGTCCTAAAAAACGTTTTTTTTTAAAAATAGAACATGACTAAGTTTTGACATTTAACAAACCAGCAAAGACTAGGCCTTCTGGAACAATGTGATGAAGACTTACCAATCAAACAGAGTTGTTTTGTCACAGAAAGGCTTTTTGCACACGAAAGCCTAAAAACTCAAAATTTCAGGCATTCTTTTAATGATCTAAAGGCAGCCCATTTTATTTAAACTTGCACTACATATAGATCAGTATAAAAAAAATAAAAAATAAAGTCTACATTGCTGGTCAGTATTTTTTCCTTTCAAAATATTTTATTTTATTTTCAGAAATAAATGTTACAGATCATTTCATCATGTTAAATGCAGTTAAAGGTAATAAAGAAATACATTGATAAATATTTAAAAGTATTAAATAAAAAAAATAAAACCTCCTGAGGAAAAAAAAGACAGTTTCAAATATGCACTGTTAATTCATAAACAAAAAGAAGACAAATCATTATAACGAAGGGTGTGATCCCTATATATAAAGTAAACAAGAGAGATCCTTTTACAATTGTATTTGAAAGGAAGGGGAGAATACAAACCCCCCCTTAACAGCCCAGTGCCCCTTATCAGGAACTAACTGCACCAGTAAAAGAGACCTCCCACTGACTCTTATGCCCTGTACACACGATCGGATTTCCGATGGAATAAAATCTGATGAAGCTAACTTCCATCAGTCTTGCCTACACACTATCAGTCAAAAATCCGACCGTCCCAAACGCCGTGACGTAAAACACTCCGAAGAGCCGAGAAAAATTAAGTTCAATGCTTCTGAGCATGCGTTGACTTGATTCTGAGCATGCGTGGGTTTGTTCTCCGATGGAGTTCCCCACAGACGATCGAAATTTACTATGTTTTTTTTTTCCATCGGTATAAATTAAAACATGTTCTATTTTTTTTTATACCGATGGAAAAAACACCGATGGGGCCCACACACGATCGGTTTGTCCGATGAAAAAAGTCCATCGGTCTTTTTTCATCAGAAAAACCGATCGTGTGTACACGGCATAAGGCTTTGAAAAAAATCTCCAAAGCCATCAGGTCAGGAAGGATGAACCAAAATAAAACAAAACATCTTAATTTATCGATTATATCTATATATGAGAGAAATAAGAACAATGGGAAATTAGTATTCCCTTGAGGCATTTTCCAGGAATCCCTTTTAGTAGGGAGGAAAAAAAGAAAATAAGGGTAGTAGGAAGAAAACAGGATAGAGGAAAAAGGGACGGGTATGTGTCTATCTTAACCCTTTCATGACTAAGCCTATTTCTGACATTTGGTGTTTACAAGTTAAAATGCGTATTTTTTGCTAGAAAATTACTTAGAATCCCCAAACATTATATATATATATTTTTTAGCAGAGAATCTAGAGAATAAAATGGCAATTATTGCAATATTTTATGTCACACGGTATTTGTTCAGCGGTGTTTTAAACGCAACTTTTTGGGATTTTTTTTTTGTATAATGTGAAAGATGATGTTACGCCGAGTAAATAGATACCAAACATGTTATGCTTTATAATTGCACGCACTCGTGGAATGGCGACAAACTACGGTACCTAAAAATCCTCCATAGGCGACATTTTAAACTTTTTTTACGGTTACCAGGTTAGAGTTACAGAGGAGGTCTAGTACTAGAATTATTGCTCTCACTCTGACGATCGCGGTGATACCTCACATGTGTGATTTGAACACCGTTTACATATGCGGGCGCGACTTCCATATGCGTTTTCTTTGCTGCGGGAGCTCGCGGGGAGGGGGTCGCTTTTAAAAAAAAAAAAATCTTATTTATTTTTATAATATTAAATTGTGTTTTAAAAAAAAATTTGATCATTTTTATTGCTGTCACAAGGAATGTAAACATCCCTTGTGACAGGAATGTGTGGTGACAGGTACTCTTTATGGAGGGATCGGGGGTCTAAAAGACCCCCAATCCCTCCTTTGCACTTCTTCAAAGTATTCAGATTGCCGAAAACTGCGATTCTGAATACCGTGTGTGTTTTTAAATCTGGCGCCATTGGCAGCCGAGTAACCCGGAAGTGACGTCATGACGTCGCTTCCGTGTTTACATTGCGAAGACTGAATCAAAGCCATTTACGGCTTCATTCCAGTCTGGGGCTAGTCACTGGGGCCAGTGGATCTTATATCGGGTCTCCCGGTGGGACGGGAGGCCAGGTCAGAGGGGCGAGAGGTGGCGGGAGGGGGGGATGTCCCCTCCCGCTCCTCCGGTATAACAACCGAGCAGATTTTAGCTGCATCGGTTGTTATGCCTGGATAGCCAATCGTCGGATCTAAACAACGGTACCGGGATGATGCCTGTAGCTGCGGGCATCATCCCGGTATAACCCCCGAAAGCCGAGGCCGCATATATGCGTTCGCTCCGCGTGTAGAAGGTAATACAACACCTTGAATATTCGAGATTCTCATGAATCTAGCCCAGGGTTCCCAAAATTTTTTGAATCTTGGAGTAGTATTAGTCAAGATACTAGCTAATTTTTCCTGAGTCATTATGCAAGATATTTTGGTTTTGGTGTCTGACAGGAGATGTTTTGGTTTCTTCCATGCTTTGGCTATTGTGAGCTTGGCTCCTGTAAAAATAAAGTGAATACATTTTTGTCTAGCCTTTGGTATTTGGGGAATATGAGCATTCAAAATAGCTACTGGTAGGGACCTAGGGACCTGAAAACCTGTGACCTTAAAAATCAAAATAAACCCTTTACTCCAAAAGGGGCCAATTTTGGGGCATTCCCACCAAATATGGGACATAGAACCAAAAAGTTGGCAACCTCTGAAGCAAGTTGGATCTGATGCTGGATATATAGTAGCCAATCTAGAAGGGGTTAGATCTGGTTAAGACTTTAATATTTGCCTCCATCAGGGAGACATTCAGAATCCCTTTGAAAGACTTAAGCCTCATACACACGACCGAGAATCTCGTTGTTAAAAAACCCGTTGTTTTTCTCGAAGAGATTCTTGTCAAGCTTTCGTTGCATACACACTGTCAATTCCAAATCTCGTTGTACGCGGTCACGTACAACACGTACGACGGCAGTATAAAGGAGGAGTTCGATTCCAATGGCACCACCCCTTGGGCTGCTTTTGTTGATCTCGTGTTACCGCGTGTTAGTAAAAGTTTGGGGAGAGACGATTTGTGCTTTTCAGTCTTCGTGCTTTCAGTTCGTTTTAGCGTGACGAATGTGCTATCTCCATTACGAACGCTAATTTTACCAGAAGGAGCGCTCCCGTCTTATACTTGATTCTGAACATGCGCAATTTTTTAAGACTCGGAAAAGCATACACACGACCAGTTTTCTCGTCGGGAAACAGGCCGACGAGAATCCTGACGAGAAAATAGAGAGCAGGTTCTCTATTTTTCTCGTCGCGTTTCCCGGCAGTTTTCTCAGCGAGAAACCATACACACGAACGTTTTTCTCGGCAAGAAAGCTCTCCCAACAGTTTTCTTGTCGTTTCTTGACGAGAAAACCGGTCGTGTGTACGAGGCTTTAGAGAAGGCTGAATGCCAGGTATCCAAATCCCAACTAAACTGAGCATAATTTTCCCAAGCTTCCATATAAGAAGATTTCGCTACAGGGTGAGTAAGGCACGAATATGCCTCCCCTTTGTGCACCAGCTTGGTTACACCATATTTCATATTTCGTAAATTGGGGTGGAAAAGGTTTTTCCTTCCAGATTTGGTTTAAAAATTTAGAAATTTGATTGAACCGAGGTTTTTCAGAATCTGGAAACTTCAGGTGTTTGATGCAGTAATTAAGGGTTACAGGTCCTCCGGAGTGGAAAAATTGTCCTATACGGTACAGTCCTTTGTCTATCCACCATTTAAATGCCTCTGCATCCAGACCAGGAGGAAAGTATGGACTATTGAATAAATGAGAAAGAGGTCTTCCAGAGGAGACAAGGCTGGGAGATTTCTGAGGCTATCCCATAATGCCAACGATTGAGATAGAAATTGTAGAAATTAGGCTACTTGGCCTACTAGAACTTGGCAGATGTTAGGAAGATATATCAACGGAGATGTCACAAATAGGAGGATATCATCCGCAAAAAGGCCACATTTATGGATTTGATCTCCACAGGATACCCCTTTAATATTGGAGTTTTGTCTGATGGCTATCGTTAAGGTTTCTATGGCTATAGCAAATATAAGAGGGGATAGCGGGCATCCCTGTCTAGTGCCTTCCTTGTGCTATGTCAATTGGGTTGGAGTAGTCCCTGTAAACCAGTGGTTCTCAACTCCAGTCCTCAGGGCCCACCAACAGGCCAGGTTTGAAAGATAACTGAAATGCATCACAGGTGATATAATTTGCTGCTCAGTGATTGCAGTATTCTAGTCTGCATCTCACCAAGGTAATACTTAAAATCTGGCCTGTTAGTGGGTCCTGAGGACAGGAGTTGAGAACCACTGCTGTAAACGGACAAGGGCCCACTGGTCAGTATTTTTATGTGCATATGCCGCACTCCCTTGATTTAAAAAAAAAAAAAACATAGAAGAATCTTTACGTGTGTGTACATGTGTATATGTACAAATTAGACATGTGCAAAAGGAAAAAATTTGTTTCGTTTCGTTTTAATTCGTTAATTAATTAATTTCATTTAGTTAGATTCGTTAAATTTGTTAAATTCGTTTTCGGATTTCGTTTTGTTTTCAACCGAATTCGAAAATCGGTCGCATTCGAAAATATTTCAACATGATTCGAAATTATTTCAACCGCATTTGAAACTATTTCAACCGGATTCGAAAATATTTTGCGACCCGACTTTGGGTCCACGTATCTCAGGGTCACTTAGTAATAGAAACCCCAAATTTGAAAATGTTATAGTGCTAGTTCTACTGTGTTTGCATACCAAATTTGGGGTTTCTAGCTACAAGTGGCCCCGAGATATGTGGCCCAAAATTCGGGTCGCAAAATGTCATTCTCTGCTGCAGAAAAGTGTTTGACATTTTGCGACCCGATTTTGGGTCCACGTTTCTCGGGGTCACTTAGTGATAGAAACCCCAAAATTGGTATGCAAACACAGGAGAACTAGCACTACAACATCCTCAAATTTGGGGTTTCTATCGCCAACTAACCCCGAGATACGTGGACCCAAAGTCGGGTCGCAAAATATTTTTGAATCCGGTTGAAATAGTTTCAAATGCGGTTGAAATAGTTTTAAATGCGGTTGAAATAATTTCGAATCATGTTGATACTATTTAAAGCAGATTCGAAAATATTTTGCGACCCGACTTTGAAAAAAAAATGAAATTGATTCTAACAGTCTGCAGGAGATCTGCAAAAAAAAAGAAGTGAAATGGCTGTTAATAGTCTACAGGAGATCTGCTAAAAAATAAAATAAATGCTAATAGTCTGCAGGAGATCTTATGTAAAAAATAGTAATCTGCAAAAAAAATTAAACATGAAATAGATAGTATCTATATTCTATTCTATTCTATTGTTTTTCTAGTGTATTCTCTATTTCTATTCTAATCTATTCTATCCAAAGTTAAAATTAATTCATTACATTTTTTTTAATTCCTACTGTTCGAAATTAAAATGTATTCTATTCGAAATTCGAATTTCATAAGATGGTTGCATATTCTTTCTATTTTATTCTATTAAATTATATTTTTTTTCTATTCTGTTCTAATCTTTTCTATTTGAATTATACATTTTGAAAGATGGTTAGTTACTTACATCTGTCACATAAAAAAAAAAGATGTGAAATGGCTGTCATGGATGTCGATCACAAGGCAAGTACATATGCTGTATGTCATTGTCCGAGTGCCACGTGACCGGCCACGAGTGCCACGTGACCGGCCACGTGACCAAGTTGTGGATTGTCCACTTGCCACGTCACCTGCCACAAGTTATGTGGTTCCTAGCACCAAGTGACCCCCAGATAGGGGCGTTCTGTCAAGTGCTTTTCTGCAGCAGATAATTAAATTTTGTGACCCGACTTTGAGGCCACGTATCTCGGGGCCACTTATAGCTAGAAATCCCAAAATATTTGGTATGTAAACACATTACAACTGGCACTACAATAACCCCAAATTTGGGGTTTCTATCACCAAGTAACCCCGTTGTAATGCTAGTTCTACTGTGTTTGCATACCAAATTTGGGGTTTCTAGCTATAAGTGGCCCCGAGATACGTGGCCCCAAAGTCGGGTCACAAAATGTCATTCTCTGCTGCAGAAAAGTACTTGAAATATCGCCCATATCTGGGGGTCACTTGGTGCTAGGAGCCCCATAACTTGTGGCAGGTGACGTGGCAAGTAGACAATCCACAACTAGGTCACGTGGCCGTTCACGTGGCACTCGTGGCCGTTCACGTGGCACTCGTGGCAGGTGTTGTGGTAAGTGGACAATGGCATACAGCATATGTACTTGCCTTGCGATCGACATCCGTGACAGACATTTCACATCTTTTTTTTTATGTGACAGATGTATATAAGTAAGTAAATAACCTTCTTCCAAAATGTATAATTCAAATAGAAAAGATTAGAACAGAATAGAAAAAATATATAATTTAGAAGAATAAAATAGAAAGAATATACAACCATCTTTTGAAATTCGAATTTCGAATAGAATAAATTAGAATTTCGAATAGTATGAATTCAAATTTTTTAATTAATTAATTAATTTTAACTATGGATAGAAAAGATTATAATAAAATAGAAAATAGACTAGAAAAACAATAACCCCAAATTTGGGGTTTCTATCACCAAGTAACCCCGAGATACATGGACCCAAATTCGGGTCACAAAATATTTTCGAACCCGATTGAAATAGTTTCAAATGCAGTTGAAATAATTTCGAATCATGTTGATACTATTTCAACCGGATTCGAAAATATTTTGCGACCCGACTTTGGGTCCATGTATTTTGGGGTTACTTGGTGATAGAAACCCAAAATTTGGAGATGTTGTAGTGCTAGTTCTACTGTGTTTGCATACCAAATTTGGGGTTTCTAGCTACAAGTGGCCCCGAGATATGTGGCCCCAAAATCGGGTCGCAAAATGTCATTCTCTGCTCCAGTAAAGTGCTTGACATTTTGCGACCCGACTTTGGGTCCACGTATCTCGGGGTCACTTAGTTATAGAAACCCCATATTTGGTATGCAAACACAGAAGAACTAGCACTACAACATAGTATGAATTCAAATTTTTTAATTAATTAATTAATTTTAACTATGGATAGAAAAGATTATAATAAAATAGAAAATAGACTAGAAAAACAATAACCCCAAATTTGGGGTTTCTATCACCAAGTAACCCCGAGATACATGGACCCAAAGTCGGGTCAAAAATATTTTTAGATTCGAAAAAATTTGGATTCGGTTAAATTCGTTAGTATTGTAATTCGGTAATTCGGATGCATCCGAATGTCCGAATAATGAAAAATTTGTCCGAATTTCGATTCGGAACGAAACGAAATGCACATGTCTAGTACAAATACATGCATGAGCTATACAGCCCATTCCCATCTAGGAGTATCTGATGTTCATACGTCTGTTCCATGTGAAAGTACCCTAACCGTAAACATGTTTGCTGCAAACTAAAGACAGCATTTTAGGGAAGAACCTGGTTTAAATTGTAAATCATGGTGGTGAAAATTTAATGGTTTAGATTACTTTCACATTGAGGCGTTGCGCCGTCGGCAGGTAAAGCCCCGCTTTACCATAGTTTTTGCAGCGCTATTGGGCTGCTAGCGGGAAACTTTTAACCCCCGCTAGCAGACGAAAAAGGGTAAACCCGCCCGCAAAGCGCCGCTGCAGCAGGGGCGCTTTAGGAGTGGTGTATACGCTCCTACAGCGCTTCACAGATGCGGCTGGCAGGACTTTTTTGAGCGTCCTGCCAGCGCACCGCTCCAGTGTGAAAGCCCTCGGGCTTTCACACTGGAGTGAGAGAAGAGGCTCTTTCAGGGCGCTTTGCAGGTGCTATTTTAAGCGATATAGTGCCTGCAAAGCGCCTCAGTGTGAAAGTAGCCTTATCATTGTTTTGCTGTTTCAGACCCTGGGCAGCTTGCAACTAGGGATGGGCGAACGGTTCAGCCCGACCATAAGTTCGGGCCGAACTTTGGTTGTTCGGATGTTCGGCGAACAACGAACAATATGCGGAGTTCGGGGCAAATTCGAAAGCCGCGGAAACCCGTTAAAGTCTATGGGACACTAACATGAAAAACCAAAAGTGCTAATTTTAAAGTCTTATATGCAAGTTATTGCCATAAAAAGTGTTTGGGGACCCGGGTCCTGCCCCAAGGGACATGTATCAATGCAAAAAAACTTTTAAAAACAGACGTTTTTTCGGGAGCAGTGATTTTAATAATGCTTAAAGTGAAACAATAAAAATTAAATATTCCTTTAAATTTCATGCCTGTGGGGTGTCTATAGTATGCTTGTAAAGTGGCACATTTTTCCAGTGTTTAGAACATTACCACAGCAAAATTAAATTTCTAAAGGAAAAAAAGTCATTTAAAACTGATCGCGGCTGTAATGAATTGCCTGGTCTCGGCAATATACATGAAACTCATTGAAAAAAACGTCATGGGTTCCCCCCCAGTCCATTACCAAGCCCTTTGGGTCTGGTATGAATATTAAGGGGAACCCTGAACCAAAAATGTAAAAAAAAAATGCATGGGGTTCCCCCAAAATCCTTCTCAGGCCCTTCAGGTCTGGTATGAATATTAAGGGGAACCCTACGCCAATTTTTTTTTAAATGGCGTTGGGGCCTTTCAGGTCTGGTATGGATTTAAAGGGGAACCCTGCACCAAAATTAAAAAAAATGCCGTAGGGGTCCCCCAAAAATCCATACCAGACCCTTATCCAAGCACACAACCTGGCAGGCCGCAGGAAAAGAGGGTGCCCCCCCTCCTGAGCCGTACCAGGCCACATGCCCTCAACATGGGGAGGGTGCTTTGGGGTCTGACCCCCAAAGCACCTTGTCCCCATGTTGATGGGGACAAGGGCCTCATCCCCGAAACCCATGAGACACTTCGGGACAAGTCCTTTATTTAAAAAGAAAATGTCCAGCGATGTAAATCCACCCCGCCTGACGGTGCAACAGTTCGGCCTCAATGTGAGGCTCCCGCCGAGTGACACGTCTTCTCGCTTTGTCAGCTGTTATATAGCTGAGGGAGGGGCCACCCAGTGATGTAAACGGGTGACCCCCGCCCCCCTCTGATACCACAGGGGTTTCCCCATTGCGTCAGAGGGGGCAGGGTCACCTGTTTACGTCACCGTGTGGCCCCGGCCTCAGCTATATAACAGCTGTCACCGGCGGGAGAAGCATCATTCCTCCCATGAGCCGAAAATCCCCCGGTTCGGTTCGCACCAGAACACCGCAAACAGGCAAACATGTGAACACCAGTAAAGTCTTTGGGACACGAACGTGAAAAATCCAGTGTTAATTTTAAAGGTTTATATACAAGTTATTCCCATGAAAAGTGTTTGGGGACCTGGGTACTGCCCCAGGGGACATGTATCCAACAAACAATAAAATGAAATATTCATTTAAATATCATGCCTGGGGGGTTCCCTTAGTCTACCTGTAAAGTGGTGCACCTGTCTGATGTGTTTTACTGCGCCGCCGCAAAATTAAATTTCTAAAGGAAAAAATGTCATTTAAAATTGCTCGCGGCTGTAATGTATTGCCGGGTCCCCGCAATATAGATAAAAAAGTGAGGAGAAAACCGGAGCGGGTCACCTCCCGCCCCCAGTCCATACCAGGCCCTTCAGGATGGTATGGATATTAAGGGGAACTCCATGCCAAAATTTAAAAAAAAACAGTGTGGGGTCCCCCCCCAAAATCCATAGCAGGCCCTTCGGGTCTGGTATGGATTTTAAGGGGAACTCCACGGGCAAAATAAAAAGTTTGCCCCCCCTTTTTCACTCCAGGCCAGGAAAGGGGGGGCAAGCGGCTTGGTATGGTTCAGGAGGTGGTGCTCGCTCGTCCCCCCCCTCCTGAACCATATCAGGCCGCTTGCCCTCAACATGGGGTGGGTGCTTTTGGGGTCCCCCCAAAACACCTTGTTCCCACAACCCTGGCCATTGGTTGTGGGGGTGTATAGGAACCTGGAATCCCCCTTTGACAAGGGGGCCCCAGATCCCGCCCCCATGTGAATTCACAAAAAAAGTACCCATTCATCTAAAAAGTGTAAAAAAGTAAAAACCTTCCCCTTAAAATCCATACCAGACCCAAAGGGCCTAGTATGGACTGGGGGGGGGGCATGCCGTTTTTTTTTTTTTCTTAATTCTGTCATAGGGTTCCCTTAACCACTTCAATACACTGTATTAGATACTGTACACTGCCTGCACTGTATATATATTCTACACTGAATGCAGAGTATATATACTACACGGTATATTAATGCACTGCCTGCACTGTATATATAGTCTACACTAAACTGACTACACTGTATATGTTTGTGTATGATATATATATATATATATATATATACTAAACTGCCTGCACGCCACTAACTAACCTGACTCTAGCTAACTTCTCTCATTCATTGGACTATATACGGCCCCTGTGTAAGCAGCCTTATATAGTGTGGAGCGTGCCATTGGCCAATCATGGCTCTCACAGCAGAGCGTGCTGTGATTGGCCAAAGCATGCAGGTCAGGTGCATGCTTTGGCCAATCATCAGACATTAATGCACTGTGATCTCAGTGCATTATGGGGCGTTCCGTGGCGCTCGAATTTAGCGCGGACGCCCCATAATGTTTGCTATTCGCCGAACAACAGATGTTCGAGTCGAACTTACAGTATGTTTGACTCAAACATCGGGCTCATCCCTAGTTATATCATTTGCCTAATCCACTACATTGAAAAAGTTTACATTTTCTACAAAGAGGGGTTGACTCTACATGTTTCTCAGACCACTTTCATTAGCTTCAATGGGAGTTGTGAAAAGCTTGTGTATTTCTACAAAAATAATAAAAAGCTATCTCAATCATATGGTACAGGACACTGGATCAACATTCGTAGACCCTGGGTTATAGGCAAACCCCATTGAAGTCTATGGGACCCAGTGGAGGCTGGTAACGTGTTAAGATGGGGGGCGCCAGACCCCGCCCTTCCTTTTTGACCTCTCAAACCCACTGTTTATAGAATCCACCCACTCTGTATTCAGCCCCAGCATCATAGAACAGGAGTATACGGCCCCAACATCAACGAACAGGAGTATACAGCCCCAGAATCACAGATCAGAGTATACAGCCCCAGCATCACAGGACAGAGTAGACAGCCCCAGAATCACAGGACAGAGTATTCAGCCCCAGCATCACAGGACAGAGTATACAGGCCCAGAATCACAGGACAGGAGTATACAGGCCCAGAATCACAGGACAGGAGTATACAGGCCCAGAATCACAGGACAGGAGTATACAGGCCCAGAATCACAGGACAGGAGTATACAGGCCCAGAATCACAGGACAGGAGTATACAGGCCCAGAATCACAGGACAGGAGTATACAGGCCCAGAATCACAGGACAGGAGTATACAGGCCCAGAATCACAGGACAGGAGTATACAGGCCCAGAATCACAGGACAGGAGTATACAGGCCCAGAATCACAGGACAGGAGTATACAGGCTCAGAATCACAGGACAGGAGTATACAGGCCCAGAACCACAGGACAGGAGTATACAGGCCCAGAATCACAGGACAGGAGTATACAGGCCCAGAATCACAGGACAGGAGTATACAGGCCCAGAATCACAGGACAGGAGTATACAGGCCCAGAATCACAGGACAGGAGTATACAGGCCCAGAATCACAGGACAGGAGTATACAGGCCCAGAATAACAGGACAGGAGTATACAGGCCCAGAATCACAGGACAGGAGTATACAGGCCCAGAATCACAGGACAGGAGTATACAGGCCCAGAATCACAGGACAGGAGTATACAGGCCCAGAATAACAGGACAGGAGTATACAGGCCCAGAATCACAGGACAGGAGTATACAGGCCCAGAATCACAGGACAGGAGTATACAGCCCCAGAATCACAGGACAGGAGTATACAGCCCCAGAATCAAAGGACAGGAGTATACAGCCCCAGAATCACAGGACAGGAGTGTACAGCCCCAGAATCACAGGTCCAAGTAAACAGCCCCATAATCACAGAACATGAGTATACAGCCCCTGAATCCCAGATCCCGGTATACAGCTCAGTTTTACAGAGCAGGGTATACAGTTGACAGATCAGGGTAAGCAGGGCATACATTGAACGAAGCAGGGACTGGCCGAAATTCAATCAGTTGCTCCTTACATGAGAGAAGGAGAAGGAGGAGCCCAAGATAAATCCACAGTGCTCTCTCCAAGTCCTCCACTAATAACACTGAAGGGCTTCCAGCATCATCCTCTGTCTAATATGTGGCCATCACCATGACAAGCTGCTGCCACCTCCTGGAAATGGAGGAAGAGGGGATGCGAGGTGGAGTGAGACACAGAATAAAAGGAAACATACAAATAGGTTGCAGCACAGACAGGAGAATATTAGAGCAGTGCACAGCAGTCACATGAAATGAAGTCTGGACCATAGACCACCTCAGCTCTGACTTGTAGAATCAAGATTAGGGTTGGCCGGAGCTAGGCCGCAGCCGGGGTCTGTCCTGCAGGTCTAGCGGTCTAGAGGCGGGTGCCCGGATGGCAGCAGGCGGCAGCTCCGGACGGTGCGATGGTGAGGTGGGGGAACCTGAGCTAGGGGAGAGTGGGTCCAAGGAAAGCCACAGGTCGTCAGGTTCACGTTTGCTGTGGGAGAGAAAAACGCAGGAGTCCAAGGATGAGTCCTAGATGGCCTGATGGCCAGAGCTCCTGTCACACACGTCCGTTACCCTAGACCATGTGTGTGAATTGCACTGTGAAGCGGTGAGACCAGAGCTCCTGCCACACACGTCCGCTACGCTTGACCATGTGTGTGGATTGCTCTGTGAAGCGGTGAGGCTAGAGCTTCTGTCACACACGTCCGTTCTGCTAGACCATGTGTGTGGATCTGGGGAGATAGTGGAGTAGCAGTGGTCGGTGCTGTAGGTTGGGTTAGTTTGTGTACGTCGGGGGGGGAGAATCCGTACAAAAAAGTTTTTACAAGTTTTGTGAAAGATAGGGATGAATGGTGCTGCAGGTTGGTGCACCCCTGTTACGTTGGGGGTGGGGAAATATCAGTAGAGAAAAAAAAGGAAAAGTTTTTTTTTTGGAGTGTCAGTATTGTAAAGGGCGCCCGGGTGTACCAAAATGGCCGCTCCTTACTAGGCCGGATCCTTAGTTCGTCCTACAGGCTGATGACTTTGGTGGTCCGGTGGGGGTTGTAGAACAATCGGCCAGTAACAGGTAGAGTCCTGTGTGTTTTTTTTTTTTCTCAAAAATGCCTTTGGGGGGCGAGGATGGTCCTAGAGGCTGAGGCCGGGTGTACCAAGATGGCCTCCGCAGCCGAAGCCGCGGAATGTCCTGGAGAACCCGGCAGCTCTATGCCTATGCTGATGCTGAATGACTATTTGGTTCTGGGCACCGCCACCAGTGGCTAAGGCCCAATTTTTCAGCCCCTGTTTAACAGGGTGTGTAATTAAAATTTTTGATGCAATACTTTGCAGCAGGGCTCATTCCTGTGCTCCAACTAGAGTTACATAGTTACATAGTTAGTCAGGTTGAAAAAAGACAAAGTCCATCCAGTTCAACCATAAAAAAATAACTAAAATAAAATAAAATAAAAATATCGTGCACTCCCATATACCCAATTCTATACCCACAGTTGATCCAGAGGAAGGCAAAAAACCCCAGCAGAGCATGATCCAATTTGCTACAGCAGGGGAAAAAATTCCTTCCTGATCCCCCGAGAGGCAATCGGATTTACCCTGGATCAACTTTACCAAGAACTGTTAGTACTCAGTTATATTATGTACATTTAGGAAAGTATCCAGGCCTTTCTTAAAGCAATCTACTGAGCTGGCCAGAACCACCTCTGCAGGGAGTCTGTTCCAAATTTCACAGCTCTTACTGTGAAGAAACCTTTCCGCATTTGGAGATGAAATCTTTTTTCTTCTAGACGTAAAGAGTGCCCCCTTGTTCTCTGTGTTGACCGTAAAGTGAATAACTCATCACCAAGTTCACTATATGGACCCCTTATATATTTGTACATGTTAATCATATCCCCCCTTATTCTCCTCTTCTCAAGAGTGAATAAATTCAGTTCCTCTAATCTTTCTTCATAGCTGAGCTCCTCCATGCCTCTTATCAGTTTGGTTGCCCTTCTCTGCACTTTCTCCAGTTCCCCGATATGCTTTTTGAGAACTGGTGCCCAAAACTGAACTGCGTATTCCAGATGAGGCCTTACTAATGATTTGTACAGGGGCAAAATGATATCTCTCTCTCTGGAGTCCATACCTCTCTTAATACAAGAAAGGACTTTGCTCGCCTTGGAAACCACAGCCTGGCATTGCATGCCATTATTGAGCTTATGATCTACCAAAACCCCCAGATCCTTCTCCACTACGGATCCCCCCAGTTGTATTCCCCCTAGTATGTATGATGCATTCATATTCTTAGCCCCCAAGTGCATAACTTTACATTTATCAACATTAAACCTCATCTGCCACATAGTCGCCCAATTAGACAGGGCATCGAGGTCGGCTTGTAAATTGGAGACATCTTGTAAGGACGTTATTCCACTGCATAGCTTGGTGTCATCTGCAAAGACAGAAATGTTACTTTTGATCTCAGACCCAATATCATTTATAAAGATATTAAAAAGTAAGGGTCCCAGCACTGAACCTTGGGGTACACCACTGATAACCTTAGACCATTCAGAGTAAGAATCATTAACTACTACTCTCTGAATTCTGTCTTTTAGCCAGTTTTCTATCCATTTACAAACTGATATTTCCAATCCTGTAGACTTTACCTTACACATGAGCCGTGTGTGGGGAACTGTATCAAACGCTTTTGCAAAATCCAAGTATACCACGTCCTACAGAGTATCTGTAGGGGTTGCAGTGTTGTGGCACCAGTGCCTAATGCCCAATTTTTCTGCCCCTGTTTAACATGGGCATGTAATTACAATTCTTGATCTAATATTTCACAGCAGGGCCCGTTCTTGCACCCACCAAGAGTAACTGTGAGGGCTTACAGTGTTGTGGCAACACCAACACCGAAGGCCCAAATTTCTGCAGAGTATATAGGGCAGGCCCCTACTTTCAAACATCCAACTTACAAACGACTCCTACTTGCAAACGGAAGGAGACTACAGGAAGTAAGAGGAAATCTACCCCTAGGAAGGGAAATTTTCTCCTGTAAGAGTTCCTTGTTTCACTAAAAAACCCAAATTTTCAAAATCCGATTGTCATTGGGACAGAAAGTGAGGTGAAATCTTCTGAAGAGGTGCACAGACAGCAAAACAAATGTTACAGGGGTGATAACCCTTCCCTATGTTTTCCCTAAAAAGCTTAAAAATAGTTTTTTTTGGCTGGAGCTACACTTTAAAAATGTACCAGTTCAAAATTACAAACAGATTCTACTTAAGAACAAACCTACAGTCCCTGTCTTGTTTGCACCGCCTGTATACTGCTGTTCAGAGTATATAGGGCCTAAGGGCCCCACACCTTTCCTTTTTTTAATTTGGGTGCGGGGTTCCCCTTAATATCCATGCAAGACCCAAAGGGGCTGGTAATGGGCTGGGGGGGGGGTACCCATGCCGATTTTCTCAATGATTTTTATCCATATTGCCCGGACCAGACATGACATTAAAGCCGCAAGCTGTTTTAAATTACTTTTATTCCTTTAGAAATGTCATTTTGTTCAGGGACAGTTCTAAACACAGGAAACACGCGCCACTTTACAGGCATGCTGTAGACACCCCCCAGGCATGATATTTAAAGGAATATTTCACTTTTATTTTTTCACTTTTAACCACTTCCCGCCCAGTCAATAGTGAATTGACGTCCGGGAAGTGGTTGCATTATCGATACTGGACGTCATATGACGTCCTGCAGGATAATGCCTTGCGCGCGCTCGCGGGGGCGCGCAGTGCGGTGATCGGGGACGGCATGTGTCCCTCGGACACAGCGCTTCCCCGATCACGGTAAACAGCCAATTTCATTGGCTGTTTACCATGTGATCGGCTGTGTCAAAGTCACAGCCGATCACCTGTCAAAACAAACTCGGCGGCGCGCCCTGTGCGCGCCGCCACAGGCTTGCAGAGCGGGGACCGGGGAAGGCGAGTGTCCCTTGGACACAGCGCGTCCCCGATCAGAGTAAACAGCCAATGAATTGGCTGTTTACCACGTGACCGGCTGTGTCCAATCACAGCCGGTCACAAATGTAAACAAACTCCACAGGAGTTACTACCTGATCCCTGCTCTCTCCTCACACACCGATCTGTGAGGAGAGAGAAGAGATCAGTAAGTTAGCTCAGTGTAGTTTGTCTACATAAGTTTACAGTGCACAACACGCCCCCCCCCCCCATAAAGAGGACCTGTCACACAGCCCAGCACATCAATCAGCCCAGCCAATCAGCCCATCTGTCAATCAGCCCATCTGTCAATCAATCAGCCCATCTGTCAATCAATCAGCCCATCTGTCAATCAATCAGCCCATCTGTCAATCATCTGTCACAGGCCCACCTCCATCGGTACCGCCATTGGCACCGCCACACAGGCTACCAGTACCGCCATCGGTACCAGTACCACCACCAGTACCGCCACCAGGCCCAGCATCTATACTGCGACACAGGCCCGCTACCAGTATCACTACTAGTGCCGCCATCGGTACCACCACCAGTACCACCACCCGTACCACCGTCGGTAGTGCCACCACCACCTGTACCACCACCTGTACCGCCATCGGTACCATCACCACCCGTACCGCCATTGGTACCACCACCACCCATACCGCCATCGGTACCACCACACAGGCCCACCACTAATACCTCCATCGGTACTACCACACAGACCGCCACCACTACCACCAGCAGTACCATTACACAGGCCCACCAATAAGCACTGCCATAATGTCCCAAAGGGTTTACACACCTGAGGAGGCATATGCCATTCTTGCCATGTCGGATGATGAGAGCAGCGGGGAGCTCCCATTATCCGATTCTGGTTCGGAATACGAGCCAGTGGAGGATAGTGGCTCAGAGTCCGAGTCACCGGAGGAAACCGTCCCTCCCAAAAGAATGCGATCGGCACCAAGATCAGGAGAACTGCCCACCACCAGCAGCGCCATACCCCAGGAAGAGGAGCCCAGTACAAGCAATGGAAATGCACGCCCAACCCGAAGAATCCAGCCCCAATCCTACCTTCCCGATGCCCTGGCAAACCCCTTATGATTGCCTGCCAACTCAGGATCCGCTATCATCCCCCCTTTCACCGCACAGCCAGGTGTGCAGCCCGACACTACAAATTTTTCTAAATTTGATTATTTTTGTTTATTTTTCCCACAAGATTTGCTGCAGAATATAGTGGATCAAACGAATCTGTATGCATCCCAATTTATTGCTGCCAACCCCGATTCTTCCTACGCCCGCATGTTCCAGTGGCGGCGTCTAACATTGTAGGAATTTAAATTATTTTTGGGCCTTATGTTCAATATGGGGCTTACAAAAAAGAACGAAGTCCATTCATATTGGTCCAAACGCCCCATCCAACACATGCCCATATATTCCGCTGTCATGTCCAGGAAAAGATACGACATGATTATGCGCTTTCTCCACTTCAATGACAATTCACAGTGCCCTCCCCGAGATCATCCCAACTACGACAAATTGTACAAGATACGCCCCCTAATCAATGCCTTTTCCCAGCGATTTGAAGGAGTTTTCATCCCAGACCAAAAAATTTGTGTGGACGAGTCCCTCGTACATTTCACCGGCCGACTGCAGTTCAAGCAGTACATACCAAGCAAGAGAGCCAGGTATGGGTTAAAATTAAATATATTATGTGATCGAGCCACTGGATACGTCTGCAAATTCAGGATCTACGAAGGCAAAGACTCCCAGCTCCAGCCCCGTGATTTCCCCACATATATTGGAACCAGTGGGAAAATTGTCTGGGAGTTGGCATACCCCCTGTTCGGAAAAGGTTACCATTTATATGTTGATAATTATTATACCAGCCTGCCCCTTTTTCGCCACCTTTACAGTAAACAAACCCCGGCCTGCGGTACCTTCAAAAAAAACCGGAAGGGATTCCCACAAAATTTACTGACAAAAAAATTGCGACCTGGAGAATCGGCATCCATGAGGAACGAGGAGGTGTTGGCCATGAAGTGGAGGGACAAGAAAGATGTCCACATCCTCTCTACGATCCACAATGACACCATGGTGGAGATCCCAAGAAGACGCGGCTCCATTGTAAAGCCCGAATGTGTCCACGACTACAATTTGTACATGGGGGGGGTGGATTTAAACGACCAGATGCTACAGCCCTACTTATCAACCAGAAAGTCCCGTTATTGGCACAAAAAAGTTGCGTTTCACCTGTTTCACATGGCCCTTTTTAATTCGTTTGTCTGCTACCAAAAAGCAACTCAAAATCACCGACTCCACTACCTCCAATATATCGAAGATATCATCGATGCCCTCATTTACCAACAAGATCCCGCCCCAGGAAGCATTCGCTCTGATAGTGTGAGTCGGCTTCACGAGCGACACTATCCCTTTAGCATCCCCCCCACAGAATCTGGAAGAAGACGCCAAAAGAAATGCCGTGTATGCAGCAGAGGAGGAGTAAGAAGAGACACCAGCTATTATTGTCCCGATTGTCCCTCCCAACCTGGCCTGTGCATCGGAAATTGCTTCAAAAATTATCATACATCCATTAGTTCCCCTTATTATTAACAGACTGCCATTTCCCCATTTGCCTGCTACCATGTTACTAACTACCTTCCATGTTAATTAACTGACCCTGGCCTGTTTACCGACGATGTCTTTGCTTGCCGATTTAAACCACGTTTCTGACCTCCACGTGCACCAACCTCAGCCTGTTTACCGACGATGCCTCTGCCTGCCGATTTAAACCACGTTTCTGACTTCCACGTGTACCGACCTTGGCCCGTTAATCGACCATGTTTTTGCCTGCCACTTGGACTGATCTTTTGGCCATCTACTTTTAGTACACAGGGGTCTCACATATGTGAGGGGCTTCAGAATAGCGTTCTGAGTAGAGAAAACCAGTTTTTCGTTTTCTGTGCTCCAAGAACAGGGTCTGGTTGCCCGGAGGCTTCAAAGCGATTTGGGTGGGAGAAGCCTCTACCCCTGTCCCCCTGGCCCTAAGCTTGATGGTCCTTCCTGCTGCCTAGACCAATAATTTGGCTGTGCTGACCATATTACTGCCTGTAATGACCCATGACATTATGGACCATGTTTCTTCCTGCTGCTTGGACCAATACTTTGGCTGTGTTGACCATATCTCTGCCTGCTGCCTCTACTGACTTTGGACAGCATTTCTGCCGGGACACCTCTGCCTGCTACCTGGACCTGTGCTTTGGCTGTGCTCTGGCTGTGCTGACAGTATCTCTGCCTGTGCGAACTATGGACAGTATTCCTGCCTGCTGCCTGGATGATTGCTTTTGCTGTCGCTGACCTCATCCCTGCCTACTGCCTGGACCGATGCTCTCCTCTGTGGACCACTGCACTTCTAAAACCACAGGTAATCTTTTGTTATTTGGTATGTACCTGCTATGTGTTAGATATATGAAGGGCCTTCAAAAATGTGATCGGTAGTCAGAAAATGATATGTGCAATTAATGGTGCTAGAATGCCTGGAGGTGCTACTTGGATGTTGGGCCTCTGTATGTGGCCAGGCTGTGTAAAAGTCTCAAACATGTGGTATCGCCATACTCAGGAGGAGTAGCAAAATGCATTTTGGGGTGTAATTTTTGCTATGTACATATTATGTGTTAGAAATATCTTATAAATTGACAACTTTGTGTAAAAAAAATGCATTTTAATTTTTTCTCCACATTTTCCAAAACCTTCTGGAAAAAAATGAACCGTTCAAAAGACTCATAATGCCTCATAGATTATACATTGGGGTGTGTGCTTTCCAAAATGGGGTCATTTTGTGGAAAATTCTATTGTCCTGGTGCTCCAGGGCCTTCAAAATTGTAATAGGTGGTTGAGAAAGGATATGTGCGATTTATGCTTGTAGAACGCCTGAAAGTGCTACTTCAATGTTGGGCCTCTGTATATGGCCAGGCTGTGTAAAAGTCTCACACATGTGGTATCGCTATACTCAGGAGGAGTAGAAGAATGCATTTTGGGGTGTTATTTTTTGCTATGTATATGCTATGCGTTAGAAATATCTTATAAATGGACAACTTTGTGTAAAAAAAATGCATTTTCATTTTTTCTCCACATTTTCCAAAACCTTCTGGAAAAAAATGAACCGTTCAAAAGACTCATAATGCTTCATAGATTATACGTTGGGGTGTGTGCTTTCCAAAATGGGGTCATTTTGTGGAAAATTCCATTGTCCTGGTGCTCCAGGGCCTTCAAAAGTGTAATAGGTGGTTGAGAAAGGATATGTGCGATTTATGCTTGTAGAACGCCTGAAAGTGCTACTTCAATGTTGGGCCTCTGTATGTGGCCAGGCTGTGTAAAAGTCTCACACATGTGGTATTGCTACACTCAGGAGGAGTAGCAGAATGTATTTTGGGGTGTAGTTGCAATTATGCATATGCTGTGTGAGAGAAAAAAACTGTTAATATGACCAGTTTGTGTAAAAAAAAAAAAAAAAAAAAAAATTCCCAAGAATTGTGGGAAAAAAATACAACTTCAAAAAACTCACCACGCCTCTTAGTAAATACCTTGGACTGTCTACTTTCCAAAAAGGGGTAATTTTGGGGTATTTGTACTTTCCTCGCTTGTTAGTGCCTCAAGAAATTAGATATCCCTTCAGTACATCAGGCGTGATCAGATGTGATAAATTTTCAGTGATTGCCACCATAGTTTGTAGACTCTATAACTTTCACAAAGACCAAATAATATACACTAATTTGGGTTCATCTTACCAAAGATATGTAGCAGTATACATTTTGGCACAAATTTATGAAGAAAAATTACTTATTTGCAAAATTTTACAATAGAAACTAAAAAAAAGTGTTTTTTTTTTTTAAAAATTGCTGTTTTTTTGCTTATATCGCAAAAAATAAAAAACCCAGTGGCGATTTAAATACCACCAAAAGAAAGCTCTATTTGTGAGAAGAAAATGATAAAAATTTTGTTTGGATACAGTGTAGCATGACTAAATAATTGTCATTCAAAGTGTGAGAGTACTGAAAGCTGAAAATTGGTCTGGGCGGGAAGGTGCATAAGTGCATGGTATTGAAGTGGTTAAGCATCATTAAAATCACTGGTCCCGAAAAAACGTCAGTTTTTAAAACTTTTTTTTGCATTGATACATGTACCCTGGGGCAGGACCCGGGTCCCCAAACCCTTTTTAGAACAATAACTTCCATATTAGCCTTCAAAATTCGCACTTTTGATTTCTGACGTTCGAGTCCCATAGACTTTAACGGGGTTTGAAAGTTCGCACAAACTTTCGGTGCGTTCGCAGGTTCTGGTGCGAACTGAACCGGGGGGTGTTCAGCTCATCCCTATCTGGCAGCTGCAGGGGACTGTGCACTAGTCTCTGCTTGGGTGACAGAGGATGAGGACGGTTTACTAAGCCAGTCTACCATCTCCTCTTCATGCTGTGGCTGGATAGCACAGGCAACATCACTAAACATAGGAAATTATGCCCTGCCCGAGGACTGACCATGTCCACATTTGACCGTGGACACATACGTTACTGGCCCCCTTAAAGTGCCATGGGAACGCCTGCCTCTCCTTGCTGTCCTCCCAGACATGATGGGCGGAGTGGGGGGTGATTATTAACAAAATGTAATAAAGATGTGTAAATGTGTACGTGGATGCACTTTAATCAATGGAAAGTGATGTTTGGTGCACCTTAATTTTAGTATTCACGACACACACACTCCACGGATATACTATAATATACTGCAATATACTGTGTCAAACGTGCAGTAATGCACAGAACTATATGGCCTTAAACTTGCAGTAACGCAATGTAATATACGGCGTAAAACTTGACGTAACGCACAGAACTATATGGGGTTAAACTTGCAGTAATGCAATGAACTATATGGCGTTAAACTTGCAGTAACGCAAGTTTAACACCAGTTTTACTTGCAGTAGTTTATCACAAGTTTAACTTGCAGTAACGCACAGAACTATATGGCGTTAAACTTGAAGTAACGCAATGAAATATACAGCATTAAACGTACAGTAATGCACAGAACTACATGGCGTTAAATGTGCAGTAATGCAATGAAATATATGGCGCTAAACTTGCAGTAACGCACTGAAATATACAGTGGTAAACTTGCAGTAATGCAAATAACTGTATGGCGTTAAACTTGCAGTAACGCACAGAACTATATAGCATTAAACTTACAGCAATGCAATGAAATATATGGCGTTAAACTTGCAGTGACACAATGAAATATACAGCATTAAACTTGCAGTAACGCACAGAATTATATGTTGTTAAACTTGCAGTAACGCACAGAACTATATGGTGTTAAACTTACAGTAACGCAATAAATTATACTGTGTTAAACAGCCACTACACTCACACCGACTGAACTATCCCTACATTCACACTAATGTAAAGATGAATGGTGGTTACACTACACTCACAATGACTGAACTATCCCTACATTGATGCTAATGTATAGATGAATGGTCGCACTACACTCACACTGAACTATCCCTAGATGCACACTAAACTGATATTCTACACTGGCAATAGAACCAGAATAGCACACTATAGCACACTAACTGTCTAATGGCACTGAACAGAGCCCCGTTCTATCTCTCTCCACACCGCTATCACACTATAAATGGCCCCTATGGAAAGAATTATTTTATAGTGTGGGGCGGGATTAAGAGCAATGAGCCATGATTGGATACAGTCATCATGACAGTGTCCAATCATGGCTCTGACAGTGCTTTGTGCCCTGATTGGGCGGCGCTTTCATTGCATCAGCCAATCAGGGCTTTCAATGTATAGTGGGTGGCGGCGCAGTGCATTGTGGTCATTTGGCGGGCCGAACAAACGGTTGAATGACCCTATAATTCGGTTCTTCGGAGAACTTCCGAACAGACAATTTTCGGTCCGAACTAATGCTCGGTCCGAACCTTTCGCCCATCCTTAGTAATTGACCTCTTCTCCCTAATAATGTAATAATTTGCTTCACTAGTTTAGTATTTTGCTTTGGATTCTTCAATCAACTCCTCATTGTTTTCTAATTCAACAATAGAAACAGATTCATTCAAATTGGTAAGACTTTGGTACAACCTTGGGAGTTGTACCCGGTCCTCACACTCTGGGGATGACTTTAATGTTGCTTCAGGCACTGGATCCTGTTTTGGCAGTAACTTCAGCACAAAGCATGTCGTTACGGTGCTATACAGGTCCAGTTCCATGGTCAATCCCTATGAAACCCAGACCCTGAAGACCCCCCCTCTCTGAAGTATGCCCATCATCATGGCTGAAACCCAGATCCTAATTAGGGACCAGTGAAAAATACAGGCTTAGCTTGTACTGGACCAATACCCAACCTTCACTTATGACACGTTTCCTGAATAGTATTTGTTCTATATCAAAACTATCAGGAAACTGGGAATTGTGTTTGAAAATTATTTACTTGTACAGTTTTAACAAATTCCGAACTTGGCGATAAAATTCCACTATTCACAGCTTAGTCTCCTAAAGCCCTTTTTTTATGGTACTCAGATGCTTCCTACTGCCCTTTTGCCACAAGGATTTCTCTACAGAATGTCCGACACCTAAGTTGCCGTGTACTCTTTCACGCACACACTTACTACATTTCCACATTCTACTCCATGATTACCTCACAGGGGAATACTCTCACTGATAGCAATGGCAGAAATCAGGTGCAAGGGAACCATGGCAAATGTTCAGGAAAACATTCACTTTGTGGAAGGCCAAAGGCACTCAAACTGCTCAGAGTGATGATGCTTCCCTTGCACTGGAGCAGGACCTTATTGTAATACCAGTCTCTGTTTCTGATTCTGCTTCTGATCGGCCTATCTGACCAAGGCAGATATTTCTACAATCAAAAAACACAGCTATTTTTTCCCCTTCTGGCTAGTGATGCTAAAATTATTGTGATTAAAGGCAAGGGTGTCCAGGCTAGTCCAACCAACATTAACAAGAAACAGCACAGAAGAAAAAGGTCTAAAGAGAAGCCAAATGCACATAAAAATTACCCTTTATTGCAAAACTTTAATATGTCACATCACGACTAGGAAATCTCTCAACAAGAAACAATAATAAAATAAAATGCAACATTCATTCCTCCATACTTCAAGCACAGTGTAAATTACACTTAAAGGGGAAGTCCAGCCTAAGCTTGTTTGGCTAGACTTCTCCTATGGGTCACAGGAGTGCAATTCGTTTTGCACTCCTATGACCCGTTTTCAGCAGAGAGCAGGCTGATGTTGTTAACATTCTGCTGATGTTACACAGATCAGTCCAGGCACCACATCATCCCAACTCTGGAAGTCTGGATCCGCCAGGTGCCTGGACTGATGGCTGTCTCAGCCTCTTAGCGAGCCGCTGGGAGGCTGAGACAGCCACTCCCCGCTTCTCCACAGCTCAGCGCTTCAGTGAGTGTGGAGGAACAGAGCAGGAGAGCTGCTGATTGACAGTCAGCAGCTCTCTGCTCGGGGAGCCAAGAGAACCCGAGCCATCGGCGGTGTTCGCTGGCTTGGTTCTCAGTGCAGAGACGCCGGGGGACAGATGCAGTATCGGACCGATGCTGCATCTACCTAGGTAAGTATAATGGGGGAAAAAAAACAAACCCATACTTCTCCTTTAAGAAAATTATATAAAATGCAAACTTGTTGCTATAATGTAAAAGTTTTTACAATATCTACTAAAAAGCAAAACAGTACTGTTCATAACTGTGAGTACTTCCTCACAGATCTGCCAGCACAACAATCTGCACAATGGCTGTTTTTTATTTATTTTTTACTTTTTTTATATTGCCAAACAGCAATTTTCCATTGTGGAACTGTGCTGCAACTTGGGCCAAGCGTTTGACTCGCAGTTGCGAGGCAATCCCATTGCTCTCAATGGGTTTGACAGGCAGTACCACCAGTGGCGATGCTTCCATTAGGGGCGATCGGGCGTCGCCCCCTTTCTCCAGCCACCCCATGCATTGCATGAATTTAATCCACGGCTGCTGTAGCCACCCCATTCAGGCATCTGGCCCCTTTTCGGGCACCGTTAGTCTAAATTACAGTGGCGGTTTTTTTTTTTTAAGCACCTGTTAGAGCCATAGGTTCTAATAGGTTTCAAAAAAGGTGCACTGCGAGCGCAAACCATTGCGCTCACAGTGCACCCAGGTGTGTTAGCAAAAAAAACAAATGAATATTTGCTTTGCTAACACAGAACCGCCTCTCAGCCAATCAGGAGGCCCGGATGTAATACCGGGCACCTGATTGGCTGAAGGTAGAGGCGGTCCCACTGGCCTCGTGCAGAACAGGAAGAAGACATGTACGGAGGAGTCCTGCATCCATCGGCACGCTACACATCACACAGCTCGCCGCCTGTCCTGCTGCCTGACCAACTATCGTGATGAGGTAAGTGCCGGGAAGATAGCGGATGGGCGAGGGAGCACATTGGCTGCATATTATGGCACAAAGGCTGCAATTGATGGAGCACAGTTGGCTTCATTTGTGGGGCACAGTGGCTGCATATTATGGGTTTTGACAATATCTACAAAATAGCTATTAAAAAGCAAAACAGTACTGTTCAGAACTGTATGTACTTCCTCACAGATCTTCCAGCACAACAATCTGCACAATGGCTGTTTATTTATTTTTTACTTTTTATATATTACCAAACAGCAATTTTCCATTGTGGAACTGTGCTGCAACTTGAGCCAAGCGTTTGGCTTGCAGTTGCGGTGCAATCCCATTGCTCTCAATGGGTTTGACAGGCTACCGGTACCACCAGTGGCGATGCTTCCATTAGGGGCACTCGGGCGCCGCCCCCTCTCTCCAGCCACCCCATGCATTGCATGAATTTAATCCATGGCTGCTGTAGCCGCCCCTTTTCGGGCACTGTTAGTCTGAATTACAGTGGCGGGGGGTGTTTTTGAAGCACCTGTTAGAGCCATAGGTTCTAATAGGCTTAAAAAAAGGTGCACTGCGAGCGCTCACAGTGCACCCAGGTGTGTTAGCAAAGCAAATATTAGTTTTTTTGCTAACACAGAACCGCCTCTCAGCCAATCAGGAGGCCCGGATGTTATACTGGGCACCTGATTGGCTGAAGGTAGAGGCGATCCCATTGGCCTCCGTGCAAAACAGGAAGAAGACATGCACGGAGAAGTCCTGCATCCATCGCCGTGCTACACATCCCACAGCTCGCCGCCTGTCCTGCTGCCTGACCAACTACCATGATGAGGTAAGTGCCGGGAAGACAGCAGATGGGCGAGGGAGCACATTGGCTGCATATTATGGCACAAAGGCTGCAATTGATGGAGCACAGTTGGCTGCATTTGTGGGGCACAGTGGCTGCATATAATGGGCACAAAGGCTCGAATTGGTGGGGCACAGTTGGCTGCATTTGATGAGCACAGAGGCTGCATATGATGGGCATAGTTGGCTGCATTTGATGAGCACAGAGGCTGCATATGATGGGCACATTTGGCTGCATATGATTGGCACATTTGGCTGCATATGATGGGCACATTTGGCTGCATATGATGGGCACAGAGTGGCTGCATGTTATGGGCACAGAGTGGCTGCATGTTATGGGCACAGAGTGGCTGCAATTGATGTTTTTGTTTCTGTATTTTTCAGAATTTTTCAGTTCGCTTGCGCCCCCCCCAAAAAAAATTTGAGTACCAGCCGCCACTGGTTACCACCCATTATACTCTGCAGCCTGAGTTAAAAATGCTGTGGCCCCTGAACACTGAAAACATTGAGAATCTTTGCCAAACTCAAGTCAGTGAAAAGTTTGTTCACTTAAAAGTATGTCCATAGAAGATGTTCCATCATTGAAGGATTCTGCTGATCGGAAATTTGAGAAGCTTTTAAAGACTCTCTGTAACCTAGCTGGCTTATTGCTGCAATTTAATTTTGCCAGACTGCAAATTGGACTAGGTTAATGAACAATCAGCAAGATCCTGTCTTCCAGGATCAAACCTTGATGGAGCACTTGCATATATTGTCCTCTGCCTTATTTTTTTTGTGTTGATGCCCTAGCCTAGAACAAGTCATGACACAAATCTCTAAAATTTCTCAGGGTCCTAATTCCATCCTGTTTCTCAGCTACTGGATTTAGTGGCATGGCCGTTGAAGCCCGAGACTTAAGAGATAGAGGGGTTTCTGATTCTGTCATTTCGACATAATACGGCCATATCTGGAAATCTTTTTTTGCCTGCATTTCAATCCCAGAAATTTCTCTGTCTGGCATTCTGGCATTTCTACAACCGGGATTTGACTAGAATATGGCCTTACGTACTCTTAAGGGACAGGTTTTTGTCTTGTCCATTTTGTACCAATAACATCTGATTTAAGTTTGCCTTGTAAAAACCTTTAAAGGGGTTGTACACTCTCAAGGTTTTCACATTAATGCATTGTATGCATTAAGGTGAAAAACCTCCTGTGATGCAGCAGTCCCCCAGAACCCCCCTTTTACTTACCAGAACCCAGTCTTTCCAGCGACGGGGACGAGCACACCAGCTCCAGCCGGGTCCTGATTCGATAGATTGATAGCAGTGTAGCCATTGGCTTCGGCTGCTATCAATCAAATCCAATGACGCGGGAGCCAGGGGGCGGGGAAGAGTTCTGCGGTCTGTGTCAATGGACGCAGGAGCAGGACACGGAAGCACTTGATGTGTGGAGGAGCCAGGAGCGCTGCTGGGGGACCCCAGAAGAGGAGGATCGGGGCCACTCTGTGCAAAACCCTTGCACTAAGGAGGTTAGTATGACATGTTTGTTATTTAAAAGAAAAGAAAAAAACAAGACTTTACAACCCCTTTAAGGTTTTGTTCAAGATTAGACCACCCTTACAGCACATTGTGCTTCCTTGGGACCTTAATTTAGTTCTCTCTGCCCTGCAGAAACCACCTTTGAACCCAAGAGAGATCTATCTTTGGTTAACGCTCTTTAGTTGGTCTTTTCTGAAAAGTGACCTACTCCTGTCCAATAAGTGTCTCTCTCTTTTATGGAGCCATTCTTGATCCTTTAAAAGGCTAAGTAGTCTTGCACCCAAGGCTTACCTTTCTGCCTAATGTGGCATCTAAAGTCTTCCTTAACCACTTGCCACCCACCATATAGCAGAATGACGGCCGGAAAGTGGTTACATTATCATGGCTGGGCGTCATATGAAGTCCAGCGGGACAGGCCGCTCACGGGGATGCTCAGCATGGTGATCGGTGGTGTGGTGTGTCAGTCTGACACACTGCATCTCTGATCCCTGTAAAGAGCCTGATGTAGGCTGATCTAGGCTTTACCATGTGATGAGCTATGTCCAATCACAGCTTATCACATGGTAACTAGGAAGTGCCGTTGATCGGCTTTTCCTCTACTCACGCTGACAAGGCATGAGTAGAGGAGAGACAATCGGCTGCTCTCCTCATAGGGGGGTTTGCACTGATAATTACCACATTGATTATCAGTGAAGACCCATTGAGGGTGCCCACTAGAGCCCACCAGGAATGCCCACTAGAGCCAATCAGTGCCCATTGAAATGCCAATCTGTGTCCATCAGTGATTGCCTGTCAGTGCCTCCTATTCAGTGCTGCCTATCTTGTAATCTATCAGTGCCACCCATCAATGCCCATCAGTGCCACCTATGACTGTCCATCAGTGCCACCTGTCAGTGCTGCATATCAATGCCACCTATCAGTGCCCATCAGTGCTGCTTTTCAATGCTGCCTATCATTTTCCTTCAGTGCTGTTTTAATAAAGTAACAAGCAGATGGCACTGTGGAGTATATGTTTGTTATTACACTTTAAATGATCGAGTTGAGAGAGAAGAGGAGCTGAGCTGTAAGCAGTGATGAAAGGAAAATCTGCCTTAAATCTCTGTGAAGCTGTCAGCGCAAGTATTCTGCTTGGAGAGCATAGGGATATACTAAAACATTTAATGTGAAAATGGCTTAATGTAGCTTAACGAGCAAAAAAGTGCCTAAACCTCAATCAATTGCCCTGAAACTTTGCATAGCCTAAGATCTCAACTTCCCAAACCTATCCAAGAAATTTTGTGAGATTCGGGGGCTGATTTAAGAAAATGTTGGCGCATTTGCGCGGGCAGGAATAATTATTGCGACATGGCGCATGCTGGCGACTTGCTCCGGATTCGCGGAATCGTTGCGCGCACGGGCGCAGACACATTCTTAAATATGAAACAGGCATCGGGCACTTGCTCATTGTAATGCTGATCATGTTAATGAGCTTTTCCTTATCACATGGAGAATATTGCTTCCACTTTTATTCCTTTCATTCACTTCTTTTTGAAACAACTCAATAATCATTCTAGAGATCTTCCTCCTATCAACAGCTGTGCAGATGTTTACTGGACTTGTAATTGTGCATTTTATGGTGATAGTCTATAATCATTGGTGGAGCCAAAACTTCCATGAAAGCATCTTCTCAACACATGTCTGTGTATTGTGCATTCTGGACAATTCTTTCCCCATACACTGTCCAATCTGATTGGATGACATTTACATCCACTCATTTCTCTGAGCAATTCATTTCCCCATACACTGTGCAATCTGATTGGATGACATTTAAATACACTCATTTCTCTAAACAATTCATGTCCCCATACACTGTGCAATCTGATTGGATGACATCTAAAGCCACCAATTTCTCTGAGCAACCAATCTGATTGGATGACATCTAAATCCACCCATTTCTCTAAAACAATTAATTTCCACATACACTGTCCAATCTGATTGGATGACATCTAAATCCACCCATTTCTCTGAGCAACCATTCTGATTGGATGACATCTAAATCCACTCATTTCTCTGAGCAACCAATCTGATTGGATAACGTCTGCAGCTATCGCGCTACACATAAGTGAAATCAATGGTTGTGTGTTTCTATTGAGCAAATCAGTGGTTATCAACCCAGTCCTCAGGACCCACTAACAGGCCAGGTTTTATGTATTACCTTGGGGGAGATGCAGACCAGAATACTGCAATCACTGATCAGCAAATGATATCACCTGTGATGGATTTCAGTTTTCTTACAAATCTGGCCTGACAGGGTTGATGACCACTGAATAGGGAGAACAGACATTGGGCTTGTGCTCATTGTAATGCTGATGATGTTAATGAGCTTTTCCTTATCACATGGAGAATATTGCTTACACTTGTATTCCTTTCATATTCATTCTAGAGATCTTCCTCCTATCAACAACTGTGCAGATGTTTACTGGACTTGTAATTGTGCATTTTATGGTAATAGTCTATAATCATTGGTGGAGCCAAAACTTCCATGAAAACATCTTCTCAACACATGTCTGTGTATTGTGCATTCTGGACAATTCTTTCCCCATACACTGTGCAATCTGATTGGATGACATTTAAATCTAGTCAGCAATCTGACCAGGTTCCACACCATATGGCCAGTGTTACTTTGGTACAGTTTAGCTCAGTAAATATTAGTTTTGTCATTACGACAATGTTCAGAAATCTGATTAACCAGATTTTTGGTTTCCTGGTTTTGCTTTGGGGGGGGGAGGGGTTGTTGGGGGAAATATAAAAATGCAAGGGAAGAATAAGTAATGCCGAGAGATTTGAAGGACAGAGATACTCAACAGTAGGGATGAGCTTGGTGTTCGACTCGAACATCGGCTGTTCGATCGTTCGACGAAGATCGAACGTTTTGGGCCGTTCGCACCAAATTCGAGTGACGCGAACGGCCCACAATACACTGCGCCATCGCAGTGCAATCCCAGCGCTGTGATTGGCCAAGCATGCACTGTGACCCCGCATGCTTGGCCAATCCCAGCGCCGGCAGCGAGGAGAGCCATAATTGGCCACAGGCAGGATGCCTGTGGCCAATTATAGCTCAGGGGGGTTTAGTACATGCCCCACACTATAAAAGGCCGCCAGCGCGGCGGCCATGTGTAGTGTGTTCCGGTTCAGGGAGAGAGAAGGATAGGCAGGGACAGTGTTAGTGATATTTGTTCATTTACCTTGTGTGTAGGGAGAGAGAAGGATAGGCAGGGACAGTGTCAGTGATATTCTGCTAAACCTTGTGTGCAGGGAGAGAGAAGGATAGGCAGGGACAGTGCCAGTGATATTCTGCTAAACCTTGTGTGCAGGGAGAGAGAAGGATAGGCAGGAACAGTGTCAGTGATATTCTGCTAAACCTTGTGTGCAGGGAAAGAGAAGGATAGGCAGGGGACAGTGTCAGTGATATTTTTGCTAAGCCTCCTGCACAGTATACACCTGAAGCTAGCCCTTATTGCCATGTTTTCCTGTTGTGTAACACAGGCAGGCATCTGCAGCAGTTATAGCAGGTGTAGTGTGCTTCCTGCAAAATATACACCTGAAGCTAGCCCTTATTGCTGTGTTTTCCTGTTGTGTAACACAGGCAGGCTTCTGCAGCACTTACAGCGGGCGTAGTGTGCTTCTTGCAAAATATACACCAGAAGCTAGCCCTTATTGCTGTGTTTTCCTGTTGTGTAACACAGGCAGGCATCTGCAGCACTTACAGCAGGCGTAGTGTGCCTCCTGCAAAATATACACCTGAAGCTAGGCCTTATTGCTGTGTTTTCCTGTTGTGTAACACAGGCAGGCAACTGCAGCACTTACAGCAGGCGTAGTGTGCCTCCTGCAAAATATACACCTGAAGCTAGGCTTTAGTGCTGTGTTTTCCTGTTGTGTAACACAGGCAGGCATCTGCAGCACTTACCGCGGGGGCGTAGTGTGC
Organism: Rana muscosa; assembly: GCA_029206835.1. Lineage (NCBI taxonomy): Eukaryota > Metazoa > Chordata > Amphibia > Anura > Ranidae > Rana > Rana muscosa. Next base: position 974,213,207 of record CM055118.1, on the reverse strand, counting down.
CTCCTGCACATTATACACCTGAAGCTACCCCTTATTGCTCGTAGTTTTTTTTCTTTTGTGTTACACTAACAGGCATCTGCAGCACTTACAGCGGGCGTAGTGTGCTTCTTGCAAAATATACACCAGAAGCTAGCCCTTATTGCTGTGTTTTCCTGTTGTGTAACACAGGCAGGCATCTGCAGCAGTTATAGCAGGTGTAGTGTGCTTCCTGAAAAATATACGCCTGAAGCTAGCCCTTATTGCTGTTTTTTCCTGTTGTGTAACACAGGCAGGCATCTGCAGCACTTACAGCAGGCGTAGTGTGCCTCCTGCAAAATATACACCTGAAGCTAGGCCTTATTGCTGTGTTTTCCTGTTGTGTAACACAGGCAGGCATCTGCAGCACTTACAGCAGGCGTAGTGTGCCTCCTGCAAAATATACACCTGAAGCTAGGCCTTATTGCTGTGTTTTCCTGTTGTGTAACACAGGCAGGCATCTGCAGCACTTACAGCGGGCGTAGTGTGCCTCCTGCACATTATACACCTGAAGCTACCCCTTATTGCTCGTAGTTTTTTTTCTTTTGTGTTACACTAACAGGCATCTGCAGCACTTACAGCGGGCGTAGTGTGCTTCTTGCAAAATATACACCAGAAGCTAGCCCTTATTGCTGTGTTTTCCTGTTGTGTAACACAGGCAGGTATCTGCAGCAGTTATAGCAGGCGTAGTGTGCTTCCTGCAAAATATACACCTGAAGCTAGCCATTATTGCTGTTTTTTCCTGTTGTGTAACACAGGCAGGCATCTGCAGCACTTACAGCAGGCGTAGTGTGCCTCCTGCAAAATATACACCTGAAGCTAGGCCTTATTGCTGTGTTTTCCTGTTGTGTAACACAGGAAGGCATCTGCAGCACTTTCAGCGGGCGTAGTGTGCCTCCTGCACATTATACACCTGAAGCTACCCCTTATTGCTGGTTTTCCCATCTCCCTGCAGGCCTTTAGAATGTCTGGAAGGCAAACAAGGAGAGGCAGACAGTCAGGAGCCAATAAAAGAGGGCAAGCAGGATCTGTGTCTAGAGACAACAGTGCTGGTCTTGGACGGGGTGCATCGCCATCAGCACGTGGCCATGGGACACGCTTGTCCTTATTTTCGGCAGCTGGACGTGTTGAGCCGCATCATGCCGAAGACTTGGTAGAGTGAATGACCAAGCCCTCCTCATCCTCCTCATCCTCTCTCACCCAGGCTCAGGGTACTGGCAAAGCAGCTGCCAAAGCGTCCTCAATGTCATCATCAGTCACTCCTTCCCTAGACCCACCGTGTCCTCCTGAGGAGTCCCCCGAACTGTTTGAGCACAGTGTTGGGTACATGCTCCAGGAGGATGCCCAACGTTTCGAAGGGTCTGAAGATGATACCCAGCTAGAGGAAGGCAGTAGCGTGAGAGCAGAGAGAGGGGATGCTCAAGAAGGACACCAATCTGGCAGTCATGTTCCAGCAGCTGCAGCATACTGCCAGATTGGTTCCAGTGATGAGGAGGGAGGGGATGATGAGGTCACTGACTCCACGTGGGTGCCTGATAGGAGAGAGGAGGAGGAAGAGGAGGATGAGGAGGAGGCACATCTCCAACGAGGCAGGATGCCCTCCTGGGGCCAGCGTAAGGGCAGCACACCGACTGAATCGCACCGCAGAGCTCTGCCTGTGCAGGGCGCTGCCTCTGCCCGTTATTCCAAAAGTTCTTTGGTGTGGGCCTTTTTTGAGTCGAGTGCATCAGATCGCACCGCTGCTGTTTGCAACATATGTCTCAAGCGTATCACGCGTGGCCAAAACATCAGCCGCTTGGGCACCACATGCTTGACCAGACATATGTTGACCTGCCATGCAGCTCGTTGGCAAGCCTACCTTAAAGACCCACACCAAAGAACAAAGCGGACCTCTCCTTGCTCCGCATCAGCTGGGATCTCCAACCCCACTATACCTTCAATCCTCTCTGAAACCTGCACTGAGAGGAATGAAGGTGTAGAATTAGGTGTGTCACAGCCAAGTAATTGCGGGCACTCTGCTAGCAGTACACCGACGTCCGATTCTAGCAGGCAAATTTCCCTGCCCCAGCTGCTGGACCGTCAAAAGAAGTTCACTCCCAGCCATCCACATGCCCAGCGGTTGAATGCTAGCTTGGCTAAATTGCTAGCACTTCAACTTCTGCCTTTTCAGTTGGTAGACTCGGCCCCCTTCCGTGAGTTTATGCAATGTGCGGTTCCTCAGTGGCAGGTTCCCAAACGCCACTTTTTCTCACGGAAGACGATTCCGGCTCTCTACCGGCATGTGGAAGGCAATGTCCATGCCTCGCTTGACAGGGCGGTCAGCAGTAAGGTGCATATTACCGCTGACTCATGGTCCAGCAGGCATGGACAGGGACGTTACCTTTCTTTCACGGCCCATTGGGTCACTCTTTTGGCAGCTGGGAAGGATGCAGGACAAGGTGCAGTAGTGTTGGAGGTTGTTCCGCCGCCACGCCTCCAAAATGCTACTACTGGTTGTTTTGACACACCTCTCTCCTCCACCCCTTCTCTTCTTCTTCCTCCATGGCCTCTTCCTGTGCTTTGTCCTCGGAACGAGCGGTGCTCCGTAGGCGTTCAAGGGGCTACGCAAGTACGCAGGGAAAAAGATGCCATGCCGTGCTTGCGCTGGTGTGTTTGGGGGACAGGAGCCACACTGGTGCAGAGGTTCTGTCAGCTCTGCAGGGGCAGGCCGAGAGGTGGTTGACGCCACGCCAGCTTAAGGCAGGAATGGTGGTTTGCGACAATGGCACCAACCTCCTCTCCGCCCTCCGACAGGGACAACTGACCCATGTGCCCTGTGTGGCTCACGTCCTTAACCTGGTGGTGCAGCGGTTCTTGGGCAGGTACCCGGGCTTACAGGATGTCCTGAGGCAGGCCAGGAAAGTCTGTGTGCATTTCCGCAGATCATATAATGCCAGTGCTCGGCTGGCTGAGCTGCAAAAGGAGTTGAACCTGCCCAAGAACCGCCTTATATGTGACATGCCCACCAGGTGGAACTCAATGTTGGCCATGCTGTAGCGGCTGCACACGCAGCAGAGGGCCATCAATGAGTACCTGTGCGACTACGGCACCAGGAAAGGGTCAGGGGAGCTCTGGTTTTTTTCACCACGCCAGTGGGGCATGATCAGGGATGCATGCACTGTCCTGGCACCATTTGAGGAGGCCACAAGGATGGTGAGCAGTGACAGTGCATGCATCAGTGACACTGTACCTCTTGTCCACCTGTTGGAGCATACGCTGCGTGGAATAATGGACAGGGCACTTGAGGAAGAACAGAGGCAGGAAGAGGAGGACTTCCTTGCCTCTCAAGGCCCCCTTTACCAAGACAGTGTTCCTTCTGTCCCACCCATCCCACAGGAAGAGGACAGAGGAGGAGGAGGAGGATTGTGTCAGCATGGAGGTGGAGCCTGGCACTCAGCATCAACAGCAGCAGTCTTTTAGGGATGATTTACAGTCCCAAGAAACACGTGGACTTGTACGTGGCTGGGAGGAGGTGGCTGCGGATCATGTCGTCCTTAGCGACCCAGAGGACTCCGGACCGAATGCCTCAGCTAACCTACGCTGCATGGCCTCCCTGATCCTGCAAAGTCTGCGGAAGGATCCTCATATTCTTCGGATCAAGGAGAGGGACCATTACTGGCTGGCCACTCTCCTTGATCCACGGTACAAGGGTAAGGTTGCGGACCTTATCTTACCGTCGCAGAGGGAGCAGAGGATGAGACAAGTCCAGGAGGCCTTGCAGAAAGGTCTGCGCAACACGTTCCCAGAGACTGGGAGGTTACAAACTCCTGGTCCTGGACAACGAGTTGCTGAGGCTTCGGTCAGTCAAAGAAGGAGCGGTGGGGAAGGTGGCCATCTGACCGATGCGTTCAGATAATTCTTTAGTCCGCAGCCCCAAGGTATGATCGGTTCCAGCAACCATCGCCAGCGTCTGATATACATGGTGCAGGAATACCTAGGGGCAAGGTCAGACTTGGACACCTTTCCCACCGAAAATCCTCTGGCTTACTGGGTCTTGAGGATGGATCACTGGCCAGAGCTTGCACAATATGCAATTGAGCTACTGGCCTGTCCTGCATCCAGCGTTCTTTCGGAACGCACATTCAGTGCTGCTGGATGCTTTGTCACGGATCACAGGGTGCACCTGTCCACCGACTCGGTTGATCGACTGACCTTCATAAAGATGAACCAGTCTTGGATCACCACCAGCTACCAAGCACCTGAAGCTGATATAACAGAATAATTTATTTTCAAATGTCACATCCCTTCAAGACTGATGCTGATGCTGAGTGACTGTCCTGTTATGTTGACTGACTATCCTCCTCCTCCTCAATGATCCGATTCATGATGATAGCTTGGAAGAACATTTTTGTTTCTGGGTGCCGCCAACTAGAGTATCTGGGAGAGGTTGCAGTGTCGTGGCACCGGCACCAGTGCCTAAGGCCCAATTTTTCAGCCCCTGTTTAACAGGGGCGTGTAATTACAATTTTTGATGCAATACTTTGCAACAGGGCTCATTACTGTGCTCCAAGTACAGTATCTGTGAGGGGTTGCAGTGTTGTGGCACCAGTGGCTAAGGCCCAATTTTTCAGCCCCTGTTCTACAGGGGCATGTAATTACAATTATTGATCTAATAATTCACAGCAGGGCCCATTCCTGCGCCCACCAAGAGTAACTGTGAGGGCTTACAGTGTTGTGGCAACACCACCACCACCAAAGGCCCAATTTTTCAGCCCCTGTTCAACAGGGGCATGCAATTACAATTCTTGATCTAATAATTCACAGCAGGGACCATTCATGCGCCCACCAAGAGTAACTGTGAGGGCTTACAGTGTTGTGGCACCAGCACCACCACCAAAGGCCCAATTTTTCCTACCACTGTTCAACAATGGCATGTAATTACAATTCCTGATATAATAGTTCACAGCAGGGCGTTCCAGCGCCCACCAAGAGTAACTGTGAGGGCTCACAGTGTTGTGGCAACACCAACATGTAAGGGGCAAATTTCAGCAGAGTATATACGGCAGGCCCCTAGTTTCAAACATCCAACTTACAAACGACTCCTACATTACTTGCAAATGGAAGGAGACAACAGGAAGTGAGAGGAAATCTACACCTAGGAAGGGAAATTCTCTCCTGTAAGAGTTAATATTGGAAAAAGGTGTCTCCTCTCTACTGATGCTTTATCACCAATCCTTGTTTCAATAAAAACCCCACTTTTCAAAAACAGTTGTCATTGGGACGGAAAGTGAGGTGAAATGTTCTGAACAGGTGCACAGACAGCAAAACAAATGTTACAGGGGTGATAACCCTTCCCTATGTTTTCCAAAAAGCTTAAAAATATATTTTTTGGCTGGAGCTACACTTAAACAATGTACCTGTTCAAAATTAAAAAACTGATTCTACTTAAGAACAAACCTACAGTCCCTGTCTTGTTTGTACCGCCTGTGTACTGCTGTTCAGAGTATATAGGGCCTTTTTTATTTTGTGTGTGGGGTTCCCCTTAATATCCATACAAGACCCAAATCGGCTGGTAATGGGCTGGGGTGGGGGGTGATGGGGTAGATATGCCATTTTTCTCAAAGATTTTCATCCATATTACCGGGACCAGACATTACATTAAAGCCGCAAGCAGTTTTAAATGGCTTTTTTTCCTTTAGAAATGTCATTTTGTGCAGGGACAGTTCTAAACACGGGAAACACGTGCCACTTCACAGGCATACTTTAGACACCCCCCAGGTACGATATTTAAAGGAATATTTAACTTTTTTTTTTCACTTTATGCATCATTAAAATGACTGCTCCCGAAAAACAGACGTTTTTAAAACTTCTTTTTGCATTGATACATGTCCCCTGGGGCAAAACCCGGGCCCCCAAACCCTTTTTAGGACAATAACATGCATATTAGTCGTTATAATTAGCACTTTAGATTTTGAATGTTCGCGTCCATTGTATTTAATAGGGTTCTAACGTTCGCGCAAACTTTCAGTCCGTTCGAAGGTTCTGGTGCGAACCGAACGGGGGGGGGGGGGGGGGTGTTCGGCTCATCCCTACTCAACAGATAGAGGGGTCCTTTTGGAAGTCCATACACTGGAATGTAAGGCCCCTTTCACACTGAGGTGTTGAAAAAACGCAAAAAAATTATGATTTTTTTCCCATGATTTTACCGCGTTTTTACTGCGTTCACGGTTAAAATAGCGCAAACGCATATGCATTTTACCGCATTTTTACCACGTTACTCATTCATTTCAATGGAGATAGGCGTTTTTACAGCACGATTTTTAGCGCCCTAAAGATGCTCCAAAAAAGCTGTTTGCAGGATTTTTTCCAACGCACAGCCAGCAAAACGCCTCAGTGTGAAAGCCCTCAGGGCTTTCACATTGAGAATGATGGGGCAGGATTATTTCAGGCATTTTTACCGCAAAAACGCGGTAAAAACGCCTCAGTGTGAAAGGGGCCTAATCTACTAACATTGAAGAGTAGAGGTGGGATATGTGTTTAGAAAATGGGATTAATGAAAGTGATGGGACGAGAAATGTACCATGTATAGATATGTAATGGAAGATGTGTAATGTATCAGTTGTATCTCCTTTGAAATATAAATGAAGAATATTTAAAAAAAAGTAAAAAAATCTGATGAACCAATGTTCCAGCCCACAATAAATAATTAAGATGTGACCACGCCTCACTGATCAGTACAATTAAATTGTATTTATTAACCACTTCAACACCGGGCTTTTTTTACCACATCAATACCGGGTCTATTCTGGCACTTCTCTCCTACAAATTACTCAGAACCCCCAAACATTATATGTTTTTTTAGCAGACACCCTAGAGAATAAAATGACGGTCATTGCAACTTTTTTTCTTGTACGGTATTTGCGCAATAATTTTTTAAATGCCTTTTTTTGGGAAAAAAAATGGTTTCATGAATTAAAAAATAACAAAACAGTAAAGTAAACAGTAAAGTTGCGCACACTCATGGAATGGCGCCAAACTTCGGTACTTAAAAATCTCCATAGGCGACGCTTAATTTTTTTTTACAGGTTACCAGGTTAGAGTTACAGAGGAGGTCTAGTGCTATAATTGTTGCACGCGCTCTAACGCACATGGCGATACCTCACATATGTGGTTTGAACGGCGTTTACATATGTGGGCGGGACTTGCGTGTGCGTTCGCTTCTGATCGCAAGCTACCGGGGACAGGGGCGTTTTAATTTTTTTTTTTATTATTTATTTATTTTTTTTACTTATTTTTAATTTTTTTTACACTTATTTTACTTTTTTTTTGATCACTTTTATTCCTATTACAAGGAATGTAAACATCCCTTGTAATAGGAATGTGTGTGACAGGTCCTCTTTATTGAGATGCGGGGTCAATAAGACCCCGCATCTCTCCTCCAGGCTGGAAAGCATGAGATCGTGATTTTTTTTTCACTGATCTCATATTTACTAGCCACAATGGCGGCTTTGTTTACATCTGAGAACCCGGGCGTGATGTCATCACATCGCGCCCGGGCCTCCGACGGTCATAGAGATGACTGGTGACCATCTGGTCACCAGTCATCTCAATGCTCGTCACGTGACCCACCACCGGTGACGGACGATTCTCTCCGGGTCCCCGATGGCACGGGAGAGCCCGGAGAAGCACCGGATGGTGGCGGGAGGGGGGGGTGTGTCCCCTCCCGCGCCTATAAGAACGATCAAGTGGCGGAACCACCGCTATGATCATTCTTATGGTGCGCAGAATCGCCGGCACAAGAAAAGGAATTCTGAATGATGCCTCTAGCTGCAGGCATCATTCAGATATCCCCCCACAAAGCCGAGGACGTCATATGACATCCACCCAGGATGGGAGATCCCATCTGTGGACGTCATATGACTATGGGCGGTAGGGAGGTGGTTAATTAAAGCAGAATTGAGAAGTCAGGGAACGCACATGTTTAGAAAGTATGGGGGGGACTCCAATATCCGTCGCAGACTCTTGATGAAGAGAGAAATTACTATGCTGCACCCCCCACCAGCTTCATAGAGGACAGGGATGGTGAGGTTGTTGGGCTCCTTCCACACCACCTCTGCCATTCCAGGGTGTTTATGCAGATCCTTGATGCCAGTTCTTGCCTTGTGCCACAACATATCCACTTTCCAGAAATGCATCCAAGAGGAGGACTTGAAGATGGATTTCTCCCAGCTGGAACCACAAGCAGTACTACACCTGTTAAATGGAGAGAAAAGATTAAAGGGGTTGTAAAGGATATTTTTGTTTTTAAATAACAAACATGTTATACTTACCCCACTGTACAGCTCGTTTTGCACACAGTGGCCCTGATCCTGGTCTTCTGGGGTCCCTCGGCGGCTGTCTCGGCTCCTCCTCGCAAGAACTTTCCACCTTCATGCGAGCTCTCTCCTGAGGGGGTTAGTTCTTGCGGGTGCGCTCCCGTGATACAGCCGGCGGCTATAGTCGCTTACTGTATCACTTGGCCCCACCCCCCCGGCGCACTGCGTCATTGGATGTGATTGACAGCAGTGCGAGACAATAGCTGCGCTGCTGTCAATCATCCAATGAATGAGCCGAGAAGCCTGCGCGTTCACGGCGTAGGACTTTCGAGGTGTCAGGTAAGTAAATGGGGGGGGGGGGCGTCATTGCCAGGTTTTTTTTCATAGGATGCATTAAGGTGAAAAATAATAATAACTTTAAACCCCTTTAAGTTGAAAGGTGAAGCTCTGCTTGTTTGGAATCTCATTCGGATGTTCCGCCCCTCCTCCTTTTTCTGCCACCAGCCCATTCACAAAGTGCACTGTGCTCTGTGCATGCGCAGTAGGTAACTGGCTGTGAAGCTGAAAGGCTTCACTGCTGGTTTACCGTAGCCAAGATAGTGAAGCCAGCACTCAAGAGCCAATAGAAGAATTGAAAATTTGGCTCTGGTGAGGACATCTCTGGAACCCTGGACAGGTAAGTGCCCTAATATTAAAAGTCAGCAGCTACAAATACTGCAGCTGCTTACTTTTAATTATCGGACACTTACCTGTCCCAGGGTGCCCGCGATGCGGGGGAATGAAGCCCCGCTCGTCTCCCCCTCCTCTCCGCGGCACCAGCATTGTCACTGTGGACGCCTGGCTGTGGCTTCACAGCCGGGCACGCACTGCGAATGCGCGACCCGCGCTGCACACAGTGATAGGCGAAGCAATCATCTGGGACGTGTCCCAGATTATTGCGGAGAGGGAGGGGCGGCGACGGCATCGAATGTGACGAGCGCATGCTCGTCGTATTCAATTACGTCACCACGTTCGCTCCATTCAAAGAACCGCGGGTTCTTTGAAATGAGCGTGTGTACACTCGGCCGGGACAAGTTTTTTGTCCAAGGATCTCGTCGAAAAAAACGACGTGTTTTTTACGACGAGATTCTCGGCCGTGTGTACGAGGCTTTTAGCACATAGCTAACAAAATCAAGACAATTGCATAAACTTTCATACAGCTAAGTGAATAAAAAATTTAAATAAAAAAGGCAAGTCATTATATACACATCCCTCCAACTACATACATGTACTACATACATAGACCTCCCTGTCTTGTGTGTGTGTAGCGCTACCCCCAGTTAAGAGAGCCGCTTAATTGATTTCGGGCCCTGAACGCAACACCGCCAACCCCCGGCAATCTTACTTTACCCACTCTGGCACAGTCAGTCTAGGGTTAAACTCCTATCACTCTCAGGTGTATTGTACTTAACAATCTCTAAACGGTTCAGGCAACACACTGAGGCAAGAATATAAAACATATATCAGCTTTACTGGTAATGAAGGATTCAAGGTATAACATGCAACTTGTATATACAGGTCCTTCTCAAAAAATTAGCATATTGTGATAAAGTTCATTATTTTCTGTAATGTACTGATAAACATTAGACTTTCATATATTTTAGATTTGTTAAACACAACTTGAAGTAGTTCAAGCCTTTTCTTGTTTTAATATTGATGATTTTGGCATACAGCTCATGACAACCCAAAATTCCTATCTCAAAAAATTAGCATATCATGAAAAGGTTCTCTAAACAAGCTATTAACCTAATCATCTGAATCAACTAATTAACTCTAAACACCTGCAAAAGATTCCTGAGGCTTTTAAAAACTCCCAGCCTGGTTCATTACTCAAAACCGCAATCATGGGTAAGACTGCCGACCTGACTGCTGTCCAGAAGGCCATCATTGACACCCTCAAGCAAGAGGGTAAGACACAGAAAGACATTTCTGAACGAATAGGCTGTTCCCAGAGTGTTGTATCAAGGCACCTCAGTGGGAAGTCTGTGGGAAGGAAAAAGTGTGACAGAAAACGCTGCACAATGAGAAGAGGTGACCGGACCCTGAAGAAGATTGTGGAGAAGGACCGATTCCAGACCTTGGAGGACCTGCGGAAGCAGTGGACTGAGTCTGGAGTAGAAACATCCAGAGCCACTGTGAACAGGCGTGTGCAGGAAATGGGCTACAGGTGCCGCATTCCCCAGGTCAAGCCACTTTTGAACCAGAAACAGCGGCAGAAGCGCCTGACCTGGGCTACAGAGAAGCAGCACTGGACTGTTGCTCAGTGGTCCAAAGTACATTCAGAAATCAAGGTGCCAGAGTCTGGAGGAAGACTGGGGAGAGGGAAATGCCAAAATGCCTGAAGTCCAGTGTCAAGTACCCACAGTCAGTGATGGTCTGGGGTGCCATGTCAGCTGCTGGTGTTGGTCCACTGTGTTTTATCAAGGGCAGGGTCAATGCAGCTAGCTATCAGGAGATTTTGGAGCACTCCATGCTTCCATCTGCTGAAAAGCTTTATGGAGATGAAGATTTCATTTTTCAGCACGACCTGGCACCTGCTCACAGTGCCAAAACCACTGGTAAATGGTTTACTGACCATGGTATTACTGTGCTCTATTGGCCTGCCAACTCTCCTGACCTGAACCCCATAGAGAATCTGTGGGATATTGGGAAGAGAAAGTTGAGAGACGCAAGACCCAACACTCTGGATGAACTTAAGGCCGCTATCGAAGCATCCTGGGCCTCCATAACACCTCAGCAGTGCCACAGGCTGGTTGCCTCCATGCCACGCCGCATTGAAGCAGTCATTTCTGCAAAAGGATTCCCGACCAAGTATTGAGTGCATAACTGAACATAATTATTTGAAGGTTGACTTTTTTGTATTAAAAACACTTTTCTTTTATTGGTCGGATGAAATATGCTAATTTTTTGAGATAGGATTTTTGGGTTTTCATGAGCTGTATGCCAAAATCATCAATATTAAAACAAGAAAAGGCTTGAACTACTTCAGTTGTGTGTAATGAATCTAAAATATATGAAAGTCTAATGTTTATCAGTACATTACAGAAAATAATGAACTTTATCACAATATGCTAATTTTTTGAGATGGGCCTGCAGAGCCCTGCATCAATCAATGTACTAGGTGCAGCACAATAATATGGCGCCCCGCAGTATCCACCACGCGGAGCTATTATGGCGTGCGTTCGCCTATGGCGTAGTAACACAAACTTTCTAAATTCCCCACCTAAGTCAGGCCTGACATGAGATGGAACTGAGTCTCTTTCCCCAGGGAAGAAAGGTTTCTTCACCGGCCAGCTTTCGTTGGTGCACTTAAAGAAATAACCGTTTGTAATCCACATTGGGTGTTAACTTGAAATAACAGGGTAAAACGGAGGAGGGGTAGGTACATCAGCTCTGTCCCAACTACCGGACTCCCTAAGAACACTGGTGAGCGAACAGCGGGCCTAGGCAGTCTACAGGCCTGAACACAACTCAGTCTATTGATATGGGCAGGTGCCCGCTCACCACTCCAGGCGCGATCCCAGCCTGGGACTTCCACCTCCTGTGTGTCGCACACAGCGTCTGCTCCGATCGAGTCCTCGATCCAACTCACGTCCTATCACGAGGGGTCAGGATCCACCCAGGCTCCGCAGTATGGTGGAAGGCTCTTTGGACTTCAAGCAAGGCCTCAGGCTTCAGGCCTTGCTCCACAGCCGATCCGCGCGGGATGACTTGTTGCTTGACGCGCCGTGTCCCAAGAGAGCGAGCTCCGCCTCGCCTCTCCCTTAAGTAACCCGTCCCATGAGTCTTTGCGGTGGAACCTCCGCCTTGGGGCCGAATGGGGTTCTGGGTAACGTAGTCCTGGGGTCGTAAAAGAGACCCCGCTACATGTGTATCACACTACACTTTGTAAGAAATTTAAGGTCAAAATAGGTAACAGCTGAAAACATTTTAGTAAACAATTATTAGTGAAGTAACCGTGATTCGCAGATATTTTGAATAGTTACTAAAACAAATCTAAACTCTAAACAATAATAAAATCGATGCATGGCTAACAAAGTATGCACACAACAAGGTGGCCTCACTTTAGGCAAATTTACACAAACCACATGCCCCCTTATATAACATAGGAGATGGGTTTTGGAGAAAATACGCGCACCTGAGCACTGAACGTTCTCAGGTGCTGCTTATTAATTAGCACATACGCACTAAAAAGATTCATCCCTTAGTTTATCTAACCATTTAGGAAACAGCTGCTCAGATAGCTGATTAAAAACGTCATCCAATCAGATTGTACAGTGTATGGGGAAAGAATTGTCCAGAATGCACAATACACAGACATGTGTTGAGAAGATGTTTTCATGGAAGTTTTGGCCCCACCAATGATTATAGATTATCACCATAAAATGCCCAATTACAAGTCCAGGAAACATCTGCACAGTTGTTGATAGTAGGAAGATCTCTAGAATGAATATTGAGTTGTTTCAAAAAGAAATGAATGAAAGGAATAAAAGTGGAAGCAATATTCTCCATGTGATAAGGAAAAGCTCATTAACATTAGGGATGAGCTTCGAGTTCGAGTCGAACTCATGTTCGACTCGAACATTGCCTGTTCGCCAGTTCGCCGAACAGCGAACAAATTGGGGTGTTCGCGGCAAATTCGAAAAATCTATGGGAGAAATCTAAAGTGCTAATTATAAAGGCTTATATGCAAGTTATTGTCCTAAAAAGTGTTTGGAGACCCGGGTCCTGCCCCAGGGGACATGTATCAATGCAAAAATAAGTTTTAAAAACGGCCGTTTTTTCGGGAGCAGTGATTTTAATAATGCTTAAATCGAAAAAATAAAAGTGAAATATTCCTTTAAATTTCGTACCTGGGGGGTGTGTATGACATGCATGTGAAGTGGCGCATGTTTCCCGTGCTTAGAACTGTCCCTGCAAAAAATGTCATTTTTGAAAGAAAAAAAGTCTTTTAAAACTGACTCGCGGCTATTAATGAATTGTCGGCTCCCGGCAATACATACAAAAGTCATTGATAAAAAAAAAAAAAAAAGCGTGGGGGTTCCCCAGAATTCAATTACCAGGCCCTTCAGGTCTGGAATGGATATTAAGGGGAACCCCGCCGCAAATTAAAAAAAAATTTGACGTGGGGTTCCCCCAAATATCCATTCCAGGCCCTTCAGATCTGGCATGGATTTTAAGGGGAACTCCACCCCAAATTTAAAAAAAATGGCGTGGAGTCCCCCTAAAAATCCATACCAGACCCCTTATCCGAGCACGCAACCTGGCCGGCCGCAGGGGAAAAGGGGGGGACGAGAGAGCGGCCCCCCCTCCCTCCTGAACCGTACCAAGCCACATGCCCTCAACATGGGGAGGATGTCCCCATGTTGATGGGGACAAGGGCCTCATCCCCACAACCCTTGCCCGGTGGTTGTGGGGGTCTGCGGGCGGGGGGCTTATCGGAATCTGGAAGACCCCTTTAACAAAGGGGACCCCCAGATCCCGGCCCCCCCCCTATGTGAATTGGTAAGGGGTACATTGTACCCCTACCATTTCACGAAGAAAGCGTAATTTTTTTTTAAAAAAAACCACACAAACACCTTGAAAAAGTCCTTTATTTAAAATAATAAAAAAAAACCAAAACATTCCAGCGCTGAAATCCAGTGTCCCGCGGCAATCCCAATGTCCAGCGCTGCCCTTCATTGGTTGTGCCTGAGCGGACCTGATGGGGAACTCCCTCTCAGTATTTTAAATGTATAGACCCGCCCCTTCTAAAGTTCCCCATCAGGTCCGCTCCCTCGGTATGTCGGACCCGCCTACGTCATTGGCTTGAGCGGGGAACTTCCTTCACTGTGTAATTTAAATTTACATAGTGAAGGAAGTTCCCCGCTCAAGCCAATGACGTAGGCGGGTCCGACATACCGAGGGGGCGGACCTGATGAGGAACTGCTCTCACTTTGGCAATACATGTATAGACCCGCCCCTTCTCATGTTCCGTATCTGGTCCGCTGAGCGGACCTGATGGGGAACTTAAGAAGGGGCGGGTCTATACATTTAAAATACTGAGAGGGAGTTCCCCATCAGGACCGCTCAGGCACAACCAATGAAGGACAGCGCTGGACATCGGGATCGCCACGGTACACTGGATTTCAGCGCTGGAATGTTTTTTATTTATTTTTATTATTTTAAATAAAGGACTTTTTCAAGGTGTTTGTGTGTTTTTTTTAAACATTTTTTTACGCTTTCTTCGTGAAATGGTAGGGGTACAATGTACCCCTTACCAATTCACATGGGGGGGGCCGGGATCTGGGGGTCCCCTTTGTTAAAGGGGTCTTCCAGATTCCGATAAGCCCCCCGCCCGCAGACCCCCACAACCACCGGGCAAGGGTTGTGGGGATGAGGCCCTTGTCCCCATCAACATGGGGACATCCTCCCCATGTTGAGGGCATGTGGCCTGGTACGGTTCAGGAGGGAGGGGGGGCCGCTCTCTCGTCCCCCCCTTTTCCCCTGCGGCCGGCCAGGTTGCATGCTCGGATAAGGGGTCTGGTATGGATTTTTAGGGGGACTCCACGCCATATTTTTTTTTAATTTGGGGTGGAGTTCCCCTTAAAATCCATGCCAGATCTGAAGGGCCTGGTATGGATATTTGGGGGAACTCCACGCATTTTTTTTTTTTATTTGCGGCGGGGTTCCCCTTAATATCCATTCCAGACCTGAAGGGCCTGGTAATTTAATTCTGGGGGACCCCCACGCTTTTTTTTTTTATCAATCACTTTTCTATGTATTGCCGGGAGCCGACAATTCATTAATAGCCGCGAGTGAGTTTTTTAAATGACTTTTTTTCCTTCAAAAATGACACTTTTTGCAGGGACAGTTCTAAGCACGGGAAACATGCACCACTTTACATGCATATCATACACACCCCCCAGGTACGAAATTTAAAGGAATGTTTCACTTTTATTTTTTCATTTTAAGCATTATTAAAATCACTGCTCCCGAAAAAACGGTTGTTTTTAAAACTTATTTTTGCATTGATACATGTCCCCTTGGGCAGGACCCAGGTCCCCAAACATTTTTAGGACAAGAACTTGCATATAAGCCTTTGTAATTAGCACTTTAGATTTCGAACGTTCGAGTCCATTGTATTTAATAGGGTTCTAACGTTCACACGAACATTTTGTCTGTTCGCAGGTTCTGGTGCGAACCGAACAGGGGGGTGTTCGGCTCATCCCTGATAAGCAGTTGTGCACTCTGGAGAACGCAGATGCGCCCGTGTGCAACACACATATTTAACAAGCTAAAGCGTGTGCGCCCTGTCAGGCGAGCATAAAATGGTGTGCTTTGTCAATGCACATGTGCAGTTGAGTAAGCTGAAAGAAGGGTGTAACAAGGCATGAAGACAGATCTACATGTTCTGGACAGAATTTGTGCACTTAAACAATATTATATACATACTGTCTAGCCTGGTAACAGAAGATGGTAAACTAGTAAAGTTATCTACAGTATTCAGGCAAAAATATTTACATTGGCTGCGCTTGCTAATGGTAGGCGCAAAAGATTGCGCAAGTGCGCAATAGCGCTTCCTATGTAAATATGGTTTGGTGCATATAAGTGCACCATAATTTTTGATAAATGTTTTGAGTCCCGTTTTTTGTGCAATTGCTCCAATTTCTCCACTGCACCACAGGCGCAGGTCTTTAGTAAATCACCCCCAGTGTGTCAACATGTGCTATCTCCCATCAGGGCAAATCAATGGACGTGTTTGGAGGGTGAAACCCCTTCCTTGCAACTCAAGTAGGTGAGAGGAAGGGTTTGCACCCCCAAAACACGTCCATTGATCCCCCATGATGGGAGATAGCACATGTTGACATTTGGCATGGGATCAGGAGGAAAATCCCCATTCTGATGCACAATTTGTGTGCATCTTCCAAATTTGCCTTGTTCAGGGGTGACATCACCCCATCTCATGAAGGCAACAGCAACACATTTTTGAAATACTATCTAATGCCTGATATTGCCTTCATTTTTTCTATAAGGTTGAACTTTGTAAGTTCCATTGTTTTTATAATTTTTATGCGTGTTTATGCAAAACCTAAACTTTTTGGGGGAGGGAAACACTGTTTAGAATGTCCCCAAAAAATTTAGAACGCATAAGTTGTGCACAGAGTAAAAATCTTTTTCGACTCAAAAATGTGTGGCTTCTTCTTTCTGTGCTCAATACCATTTTGAAAAATATGTTCTTGTTTACCGTGACAATTGTGGTTATTTACTAAAGACAAAGCCACTTGCCACTACAAGTGTACTAGGAGAACCTGGGAGACAGATTCAAGAAACACAAGCAATAATGAGAAATCAAGTTTTTTACAGATTTTACTTTTTTTTTTTTTAAGTTATAACATCAGAGATTGTCTGGCATAGCAATGGCCCCCCTACCCGTAAAGTAATCAACATATTTATCCCGCACTTCATGGGCACTTTGGGGGGCCAAGCCAATACGGCCAGTATCCAGGGGGGCCTGCAAGTCCGGCCTCTGGCCCAACAGAACTCAGATAAGTGGGTGCATTTCTGCGTAAATAGTTGTGCAGTATGCAGCAGGTAAAAACAATATGATTGATCTTGTATTCCGCCATATGGATAGAGGTGAGAAACAGGCGAAATCGGCTGGCCATTATCCCGAAGACATTTTCAACAACCCTCCAGGCTCTGGCCAGCTGGTAATTAAAAACCCTCCTCTCCGGGGTGAGGGTCCTCTGGGGGAATGGCCTCATCAGGTGGGGCCCCAGCCAGAAAGCTTCATCTGCGATAAAAACAAACGGAAGGCCCTCAAGGTTCTCCTCATCATGTGGTAGTGCCAGGCCACCACTCTGGAGACGTCTGGCAAATTCCGTCTGTGGGAAGACTCCCCCATCCGACATCCGGCCATTCTTCCCCACGTCCACATACATGAATTCATAGTGTGCCGATAGCACCGCCATCAGCACAATACTATTAAACCCCTTGTAGTTGTAATAGTACGACCCCGAACGGGGTGGTGGCACTATGCGGATGTGTTTCCCATCGATTGCAGTTAGGAAAGTCCCACCGCTCGGCAAAATGGGATGCCACAATCTGCAATTTCTGTGGCGATGAAGGAAACTGTGGAGTCAAACAAAAAAAAATAGGACTTTTGCACATAACAGCAAGCAGATTACACAAAAACATGGGACTGTAGGCCACACTCACCCCCTACCTAAACCCCAGATACAACCCCACAAACCAACACCACCACATGCTTATTTTGGCATAAAAAAGGCCGCGACACTTTATTGGTTTAACACAATTCTCAACACAACCATTATAATTGAAACTTGTATAATAATACAAAAACCATAAATCATTCACATAAACTCTGCCCAGTTTTTTGAACTCGGGCAGTATCACTGTAACATCACCAAAAATGTCCCCCCCGCTTCCGGGGTGACCCTACCACATAAAATGTCGCGACGGGAGGGGGGGTGGGAGCTCTTCTTCCTTCTTTCCGGGCCACTGCAGAGGACGTCCAGGACCCTCTGCGGCCCTTAAATATCCTCCTGGGGGAACCAGAACCTTCTCTGGCCCACTATTGGCTTGCTCACACCTGCAATATAAATTAAAGGAACAGTACCGCCCCTCCCCTGGCCTATTATTCCTTAACCCCTTACTAAACAGAGAGGGGACAGGTGGCCCCAGTCCCAAGAAAGCGGGCCCCAATGCTTTTGCCCGCTTTTACATGGGACTGTAGGCCACACTCACCCCCTACCTAAACCCCAGATACAACCCCACAAACCAACACCACCACATGCTTATTTTGGCATAAAAAAGGCCGCAACACTTTATTGGTTTAACACAATTCTCAACACAACCATTATAATTGAAACTTGTATAATAATACAAAAACCATAAATCATTCACATAAACTCTGCCCAGTTTTTGGAACTCGGGCAGTATCACTGTAACATCACCAAAAATGTCCCCACCAGCCGGACTTGAGCAACAAGCCCGGCCTACCCCACATACGCGGCCCTCTCCATACAGTATTGTAAACCAAGGTTAAATATATCGGAACCCACATCCGAAAGATGGACCCCATCCTGCCGGTACAGGCCTGGGATCCCCCCCTCCAGATCCACGTGCCGATACGCAAAACCTCCCAAGGACGGCATAAATTTAGCCATTGCCCGATTAATCCTCTTCCTCATTTTTTCCATCACCCTATGCAACGGAGAAGATAGCCAACACATGCGCGGCACTATCTCCGAGAATACGATGGTTGTACCTGGGGAAGTTAAATGAAAACGATAAAGATCCCTTTTAACTGAGGCCAACAACTCTAATGTTCGGGTGTTTCCTATATCATTCCCACCCAAATGCACTATTAATATTGAGGGGAGGGGCCAAACCTGACATAATCGTGATAAATGACAGTACAGCTGGTGCCACCTCATGCCCCGCACACCTTTCCAATATAGAGTGAAGGATTCCGGCTGTAAGGACAGATTAGTTGAATACCTACGCTGGGCCGCACGCTTTTGTGCCCAGACGATATAGGAATGGCCCAGAATCCATACATAATGATGAAAACCTATGGATTAAAAAGAGAGATTAGGTCTGACATAACGCTTGAAACAATTGGACGACCATCTACCCAAACCCATAATGGCCGAAGCCGGGAGACCCTGATCAGCTGCGTCAGACGCAGCCCCTATCCTAAAAGAATGAGAGGAAAACTTTAATTTGTCCAGACCTAAATGTGCCATGCAGCGCTGCAGTACATATGTAAATTGATACTTAGTGACCGGGGACCGATCCCTATGTATCAGAAAATGGCCATCCCCCCTGAGGACGCACCACCAAAAAACGGCTAACCACCACCACCGGGCACAGCGAGCTATCCTCGCCTGCTGATAACGACACCCATTCCCCACGACCCATCTGGTCCCTTTTAGACTGCCGCAGGAAAAGGTACACCCTCCCATCCTCTACTAGCACATGCTCAGCTAACATGCCCCGCGAACACGTCTTGGAACCTGGAAGCAATTCCGAGACCCGAAAAGCTCCAAAATAGGCCAACACAAAGGCGGTTTGGAATAATAATGCCTCATACTCCGTAAAACACACCACCAATGTCGCCTCGCAAATCCGTCTTAGTAATAACCGACCAATGGGCCTCCGTCCATCTGGGGTAAAATTGTGTTTTTTGTAACCCTTCAAAGCCTGTTTTACTGAGAAAAAACTAGAGCAAGGCGGGAGCTGCCGCAGACGCAAGAAAAAGGATACCCCGGCCAGCGTTTTTGCAATGTAACTGTGCGACAACCGCCGTTCCATCAAAGAAACCAGAAAAGCCAAAATAGCCGATTCTGAGGGTGCATCCCAGGCAAAACCCATACAGCCGGCAAACGCCACCCATTTCCTCCATGCAGCAGAATAATCCACCCATGTATGCGGGGCGACTGATTGCCTAATAACCTCCAAAACCGGTGTTAGATCAAATCCCACAGGTAATCCGGGCACGGTGTGCCTACCTCGTCCGCCTCCGGCAGCAACCGTCGAAAACGCTGCATCTGGAAACGGGAAAGAGAATCCGCGATCACATTCAGCACTCCTGGCGTATACCGTGCCTTAATCCATATATTAAACTTCAGGCATAAAAAAACCAAATGACGCAGGATTTTGACTACAAACAGAGAACCTGAAGAAAGACAGTTGATTGCGAAAAGGACCCCTTTATTGTCGGTTTCCACCAAAATCCGCTTATTGGCAAAGAAATGGCCCCACAGCGAGACTGCCACCAGCACCGGGAATAGCTCAAGGAGCACAATGTTCCTTGTAGCCTTCTTGCGGACCCAGGACTCTGGCCAGGCACCACAACTCCAATGTGACCCCCAAACTGCCCCAAAGCGCCGAACGGACTTCAAATTCTCCATAACCGTACAACCTTTGCCTGAAAACACCGGAAGGGGAAAACCGAATGAAAAACCGTCAATTAATAAAAGCGCCTTCTCCCTGTTTGGGTACAGATCCAACCAGGGGCGCATGTTTCCCAGCCTCACCGGCGTGCAGGCTCTTTGGAAAAGTATCCCGGGAAGACGGCGGCGCTGACTTCCGAAAACATTTCACCATCGGGTGGGGCCCTGCACAGACCGAGCACTCGTGCCTATACTTGCATGTCGCGTTAAAACGGCACGAACTTTCGTTAAAGGCGAAGCAACAACCTCTGCGGTACCCAGGGGTACCTGGGGGACCCTGGCTCGACTTAGCCAGAGGTGCTTTCTGAGGAACGATCAGGTTAAGCCATAGGCCCACGTCCTTCATCCCCCACCTCAAAGACGGATGTACCGCCAGTTTCTGGCGGAAGGATTCGTCGTAGAAGTACCAGCCCAAACCGCCAAAACTTTTATAGGCCTCCAACACGTGATCCATATGTTGAAAAAGGCCCCCGCTCAACTCCGGCTGTTTCTCAACCAATACACTGGCAAAAACAAAAAATGCCTGTAACCAGTTATTAAAAGAGCGAGCCACCGGCCTGCGCCTATCCTCCTCCTGCCTATCCTCCCCCCTCTTCTCCGTTTTAAAAATAAAATCCTTAGCCGCCGGAAGGAGGGATAGCATATCCACAAACTCCCCAGCCCAAATTTTATCCTTCACTGACCCTGGTAAGTGATAACCTAAAGGGGACATCTCACATGGCAATACTTCTTTCATACTCACCTCCGGGACTGACCTTCTAGCCATCTCCCTAGGCGAGCGCAACTCAGGGCCGTATATCGCGCAACCTGGCAAACTATCTGACACTGGGTTAGTAACAGGAGAGGTATGAAAAGAACCAGCAGTAGAAACCAGTGTAGGTGCAGCAGCAGGGAAAGCAGGAATAGGGATACCAGCAGCAGAAAGAGCAGCAGAGATAGCTGACAGGTAAACCATTACATCAGGTGTTACATTATTTCTTAACTCACCCTGCGCCGCTGGAGCTGGTACTGGTGCTGGACCTGGTACTGGACCAGATATCAGAGCTGGCACCGGAGCTGCCACAGGACCTGAAAGCAAGGCTGGTGATGGGACGGGCAGTGGAAATTGCACCGTAGCTGGTACAGAAACTTGACTCGCTGGAACAGAGGCTGACCCTTGACCTGTCAGCACCATAGGTGTTGCTGTAGCACGTGCCGACGCCTCCAGTCCTGGCTGCACATGCTGAATAGGGTGCCTGGAACCAGGGCATCCTGCCGAGCCAGCAGCTGAGTGGGAGCTGCAGCCTGATGTCCGGCGCCCGCTGAGGTAGGCGGCGCCATCTTCCTGCGTCTTCCCCCCTGAGGCACAGAGCTCCCGCCCCGCCTTCTCGCAGGGGACTGCGACTGACGTCTCTTCTTCTGCCCAGGCCGCCGGCCGGGCTCCGTTTCTTCGCCGCCTGCCCCCGCACTGGCCGCGGGGTCACGGCACTCGTTCTCCCTCGTCTGCCGCTCCGGGGGTACACTCCGCCGTGTGAGTCGCCTAGGGGAAGGCACCGCCGCTCCGCCGTCATGCTGCTGTGCCGCTTCCTCCACCACCGATGGCACGTCTTCCTCCAGGGACATCTCCAGGCACCGCCGCAGCCAGGCTTCTCCCCCCCCCCCGGCTCTCTGCTCGCTCCACGAATCCGCGGATCATGTCCTCCATTTACAGGTACGTGCAGCTCTTCTTCCTTCTTTCCGGGCCACTGCAGAGGATGTCCAGGACCCTCTGCGGCCCTTAAATATCCTCCTGGGGGAACCAGAACCTTCTCTGGCCCACTATTGGCTTGCTCACACCTGCAATATAAATTAAAGGAACAGTACCGCCCCTCCCCTGGCCTATTATTCCTTAACCCCTTACTAAACAGAGAGGGGACAGGTGGCCCCAGTCCCAAGAAAGCGGGCCCCAATGCTTTTGCCCGCTTTTACATTCTTGCCCAACATCAGTATAACATTTGTTTTTTGGGAAGTAGTTATAGGCACAATTATCACATTCCTTACCCCCTCTGATGGCTCATTGCACACATTTTAGGGGGGGGGGGGTTTCTAGCTGAGTTTGGGCCTACCAAAAAAAAAAACAACACCACTCTGCCTGATTGTAATGATAAACCAAACATTTGTACACATTTTAGGGGGGAGGGGGAGGGGTTCTAGCTGAGTTTGGGCCTACAAAAAAAAAACACTACACCACTCTGCCTGATTGTAATGATAAACCAAACATTTGGACACATTTTAAGGGGGGGGGAGGGGTTCTAGCTGAGTTTGGGCCTACAAAAAAAAACACTACACCACTCTGCCTAATTGTAATGATAGACCAAACATATGGACACATTTTAGGGGGGGGGGGTTCTAGCTGAGTTTGGGCCTACAAAAAAAAACACTACACCACTCTGCCTGATTGTAATGATAAACCAAACATTTGGACACATTGGGGGGGGGGGAGGATAAAGCAATACAATGGAGTTGTCAAAATATCTTGTTAAGTGACTAGGCTGGGGGTGTTTGGGCCCAGGATAGCATGCTGGAGAGGTTAGTGAAGGCAAATATGCATGTAGGCCCAAAAAAGGGTACAGCATGCATGAGGACAAAGGGGACATTCACAGCATATTACAATCATGGTAATTAGGGAAGGATGAAAGAAATACAATACATTAGTAAGCATTATATACATAGAATGTGATGTTAAAGGAGAAAAATTACCTTAATATAGTCCTTCTGCATAACTTGTATGCATAGTTGCCAACAGTCCCGTTTTTCCCGGGACAATCACGGATTTGGGACCCTCGTCCCGTATTTATTTTGTCCCGTCTATTTTCCCGGTATTTTGCCTTTGTCCCGGCCGCCGGGAAAATCGGGAATGCTTGAGGTAAAAAAACGGCGGGCTACACAAAGATGGCCGCCGCTGCAGACACAAGGATTATTTCCTCTTGTGTTCAGTGGTGAGGGGAGGAGCACTGAATGAAGGGGCGGCGCCACCCGTCCTCCCGCGGCCGCCTCCCGCACTAATGTAGCTCCCGGCGCCGCGGCCGGCCTGCTGGAGCGCGGCGCTGGCACAGCAAATGCTACTGATCCTACTTGGCCTGGGGAGGGGAGTGACAAGCACCCCCATGACGGCCGATGACTGGCCAGAGTGGCGGAAACAGAGCCTAATGCTCCGCCTACCTTTCCTCTGCGCGCCATCACCTCCTCCCCCCCTGAGCGGGGAATATGAAGTGAGGTGAAGAGGAGAAGAGAGGACGGGAGAAAGAATATATGGCAGCCCGATGGGGAACCCCCAGCAGCAGCACCAAGAAAAGCACCAGCCAGGTACTACTTCTTGATAATGCTCAGTGGATTCAATAAATATTCATAGCCATAGCATAAATAAACTGTAATAAAGTGATTTGTGAACAGCTGTTGCACAAATCACTGTATTACACTTTATTAATGATATCTATGGCTATGCCTATTTATAATTTATTTAATCCATATTGAGCACTATATTTGATGCCTGGCACACACGCACAATCGCACATGATGATGGCTTAAAAGTTTTTTAAGTCATCATCATGTGCGATTGTGCATGTGTGCCAGGCATCAAATATAGTGCTCAATATGGATTAAATAAATTATAAATATGCATAGCCATAGATATCATTAATAAAGTGTAATAAAGTGATTTGTGCAACAAGTTCATTAAACAGTCCACATTCAGTGAAAGTTCATCTACTACAAACTTTGCAGTGCATTAACTTTCACTGAATGTGGACTGTTTAATGAGCAGGGGCTATTGATGGGTACATTAGCTGCGTTTGATGGGTACATTAGCTGCGTTTGATTGGCACAGTGGCTGCGTTTGATTGGCACAGTGGCTGTGTTTGATGGGCACAGTGGTAGCAATTGATTGCACAGTGGCTGCGTTTGATGGGCACAGTGGCTGTGTTTGATGGGCACAGTGGCTGTGTTTGATGGGCACAGTGGCTGTGTTTGATGGGCACAGTGGCTGCGTTTGATGGGCACAGTGGCTGCATTTGATTGGTACAGTGGCTACGCTTGATGGGCACAGTGGCTGCGTTTGATATGCACAGTGGCTGCGTTTGATGGGCACAGTGGTGGCAATTGATGGCACAGTGGCTGCGTTTGATATGCACAGTGGCTGCATTTGATGGGCACAGTTGTGGCAATTGATGGCACAGTGGCTGCGTTTGATGGGCACAGTGGCTGCATTTGATAGGGGCGGATATGGTTAGAAGAGCCCCTTGCTGTATTGAGAAAAGCATCCGCCCATCATAAATCACTGGCCATCATGCTATTTCTAACCATATCCGCCCATATCCGCCCCTTTGAGAAAAGCAACCGCTTGCTTGCTGGGGGGGGGATATTGAAGGACCCGGCCTTGGGGCGGCAAAGGGAGTAAATCCGGGCCTGGATAGGAGTCGGGAGAGCCAGGGGGAACAGAATCCAGAGGGGGAACCATTCTCGGCACGACACCGCTGGGAAATGATCATGGACCGCGGAGCTGCCTGTGCCTCCAGCACATACACGGAGACGCCGGGAGGTGAGAGCATCTGTTCCCCGGGGCTGGCTGCCGCTGCTAGGGGACACAGACCTGTAAGGAGGGCTCCGCTGCTGGGGGACACCACCAGATGTAAAGGAGGACACCAGATGTAAAGGAGGGCTCTGCTGCTGGAGGACACCAGATGTAAAGGAGGGCTCTGCTGCTGGAGGACACCAGATGTAAAGGAGGGCTCTGCTGCTGGAGGACACCAGATGTAAAGGAGGGCTCTGCTGCTGGAGGACACCAGATGTAAAGGAGGGCTCCGCTGTTGGGGGACACCAGATGTAAAGGAGAGCTCTGCTGCCGGGGACACCAGATGTAAAGGAGGGCTCCGCTGCTGCCAGCTGTTGGGGACACTGAAGTAAGGAGGGCTCTGTTGCTGGGGGACACAGATCTGTAAGGAGGGCTCCACTGCCGGGAACACCAGATGTAAAGGAGGGCTCCGCTGCCAGGGACACAGTTCTGTAAAGAGGGGCTATGCTTCTGGGAGCACCTGATGCAAGGACGGACTGCTGGGGAGGCATCTGGTGGCAGGTGACACACTTCCACTGATTCGGCATTATGGTGAGTTGAATGATTTCATTTTATATTACAATGTAATAATAGAAATAATGCACTTCAATCATCCTGACACCGTAACAACCATGGTGCCGGGATGATTGAAGCGCCAACAGGTGTTTTGGATTTTGTTACACATTACTATTGTGGTGTAGGATCTGGCTTTCTTTCTATTTCTTTCTCTCACCTCGGACTCTAGCCACACCCCTTTGAACCACGCCCATTTAAGCCACACCCACTATCATACGTAAACCACGCCCATTTTTCGCCGCGGCGCGCTTCGCGCGACGCATTTTTCATTCCAGCATGACACGCCTACAAACGAATGCCCCGCCCCCTAATTATAGGAAGGCTCCGCCTCAATACAAAAAAAGTGTCCCAGATGTTTTTTTTGCAATGTTGGCAACTATGTGTATGATGGCAGGACCAGTCTCCGGAATAATGCCGCCTGGGGGGAGATGCCTGTCATAAACTTGAGGTCCTGCAGGCTTCTCCCAGTCACCAGGTATCTCAAGGTGGCAATTAGCCTCTGCTCGGCAGTGATGGCCTGGCACATCACAGTGTCCTGCCTGGTGATATAGGGGGACACCAAATCCAACAGACGGTGAAAAACGGGGTCCGTCATCCGGAGATAATTCCTGTAGTCATCAGGATTATTCTCCTGGATTTCCCACAGCATATTGGTCCATGAACTCCTCTTCGTTCTGTTCATGGACTGAGCTTGGGTCAAAGTATTAACCGCAACACCAAGCGCATACGCAGCACGAGCTCTACGATGAGAATGTACTTCCAACATGGCTTTAAACCGGTCGGCTGGTCAGAGCGAACTTAAACAGAACGCAACGAGGAACAGCAAGGCCTGTGAAAAACGACCTGAAAAACAGTAACGAGCGGCCAAGAAGGCACTGCAAAACAGAACCGACCTGACTGCATGCACTGAAAGACAAATACGAACCCACAAGCACAAACTGAAACGCAGAAAACTATCTGAAAAGCACGGGGACTGAAAAGCGCAAATCGGCTGTCACCAAACTTTTACTAATACGCGGTAACACGAAATCAGCAAAAGCATCCCAAAGGGTGGCGCCGTTGGATTTGAACTTCCCCTTTATAGTGCCGTCGTACGTGTTGTACGTCACGGCGTTTTGGACGGTCGGAATTTTGACTGATGGTGTGTAGGCAAGACTGATGAAAGTCAGTTTCATCGGAATTCCGATGGAAAAATCCATCGGATTTTATTCCATCGGAAATCCGATCGTGTGTACAGGGCATTAAAGTGGATGGCTCAAAATAAGGAGACCAATAGAAGGGTAAATAGGTGGTTCCTGGCCCTACAATAATCTTTATTTACAGTAAAGCATCGCCCTGGGGCTCAGATGGGGAATGTGGATTCTTTATACTTGTTTCATGCATGCCTGACTACTAGTGTCCCAACCGCAAGGTTAAAACAAGAGGGGGGGGACGTGTATGTGATAGAAGGCAAGTAAAATCGCCTGGTTGCATCCAGGATAGCAGGTATGTGTGTCCTAGATTCGGGCTCTATGAGGATTTATTCCACTAGGGGGAAGTGCTGAGAGCCCAGCTGAAGCACGTTGGCACATTAGGGCCTCTACAAAATTTCCCAGCCTGCTTAGGGAGTTGCTCCATCCTGGAACCAGTTTTGTGTCTGTGTAGACTGTTGAGCGTAATACCTGTCCTGTGCGGTCAGACAAAGCCTATGTGGCAAACCTCTAAAAACAGGGAGATAGGTGCTGGGGGCAGTACAAGGCTGCACCTGGTTAATAGATAGGGAACCTGTGTATGTAGTAAGTGGCCAAGTTGGCAAGGTTTTATTTTCATGTTGCTTTTTGTTTTGCTGTGATTCTTTTCCATTGTATATAGTGTAAATAAACCACACCTTTGTTTTTCCACCTGCAATGCTGTTTGCTGTGCCTACTTTTGTGTAGTGAACTCATCCAGGGGCAGAGGCGTAGCTTGAAGCTTGCGGGCCCCGATGCAAAATTTGACCTGGGCCCCCCTCCACTACCACCAACCACTTCCACTGATGCGTGCAGATACACCCACCGCACGCCAAGATACTCAAAGTGGATAAGGACTTTTGAGTTCCCACAGTTCCTCCTTACATCAGAGAGCAGAGATCACTGCTGGAGAATCAGAGGACAGGGACCCCTGGCAGGTCACTCCTTTCCCATCCCAGGACTGTATACAGCTGCTCCCCACCACACTACACAGGGCTGAAATCACATTCCTTTACACACAGTCTGTCAGCCCTCACAGGGTGTATCTGGCTTTTCTGTTGGCGTTCTGACCTGTGAAATTCTGTGGTCGGAGCAGCAGTGTAGTTGCAGTAGGCAGATACGCCCTGTGCAGATCGTGGCTGACTGGCTGTGTTGTAAAGGAATGTGATCTCAGCCCTGCGAAGGAGGAGCAGTATAGAGTGCTGTAATGGTAAATGGTCTCAGCAGCCGGGCATAGCATCCAGGGTGGAGGGGGTGGTCAGGGGGCTTTGGGGGGGGGGCACAACTTAGATCTGAGGGGGCAAAGCCATATGACACAAAATTTGGATCCTGCAGCCCCTCAGGAGGTGTTTTAGAAATTTCTGACGGTTTCTCTGTCAGTGTTGGCAGGTGTTGGGGGAAGGTCACCTCCCAGAGGTGTGTATCTTTTCCCCATTGTCCGGGTAGTGGGGTAAGTGGACATCCCCGGGGGGTGGGGGTACAGAGAATCCAAGCTAGTGACTAGGAGACACTGAGCGGTGTCTTACCTCACCAGTGACATTGGTCCCATCGAGGCTACAGAATGGCACTCTCCTCCTCTTTCCTCGCTGAGCTTGGTTACCATTCCATGTTGCCAGCACACAGCACAGACGTTTCCTCATCCTGGGCTGTTCTCACCCCATGCTCTTCTCAATTCAGGAAATGTCTCACAGCTTCTCCCCAGCTGATGGGAATGGAGGGGTGTGGACTGTGGAAGGTAAAGTGGAAGCCCAGTACTGGAGCATGGCTGTGGGGCCCTAGGGCAGATCGGAGCAGGACTTTGTGAAGGATATCATAATATAACAGGGAGGCTGCAGGGGCCCCCTGGAGCTAGGGGCGGGGTTGCAATTTTGACCCATACAACCCCTTATGCTACGCCCATGTCCAGGGGGGTCACACACACCCACTGCCGGGCTAACACCCTCACAATTGTTATACTCATTGACACTTATAGACTATCTGCAAGTGTAATTTTACACAGGAGAAGCTGCATTGTTACAACCACACTTTTTGGCTTTCATTTTGATACATTGCCAATAATAGTGGCAGGGGAGGAGATGCTCCTATTAAATGTTTTTGAAGCTTTTGATGGCATATCTCTTATGCCTAAAGCCCTCAAGTGGTTAATAGATACAAATTGTGATCAAGACTAATGATTCAGTTCTATTGTAATATTTCTAGTCAATAACATGGTACATTGCTTTTGGCTAAATATGGTGAGATTTTGAACATGGCTTCGGTGTATCAGGGCAGAGCCCAAAGACCCTTTTTTTTTTAGGTTGTTTTCAAGCATGTTGTAGTACATGTTTTTGGTCAGAATGTTTTATATCTAAAATATTTATATATGTTTTATTTAGTTAAAGTTGGGTATATATATATTTTTTTTCTTTTACAAACTAAACTATTTCTATGTAACAGTTTTTGGTGGAATGATATTTTCTATTTGTTAGCACAGTGCTTAAATATTTATACATTTTAATAAACTACCCCTTTGAGATATGCTTCCTCTACTACTCTGTGATATTACAAGAAGCTAAACAATAATGGTCTCAAATGAACAAAACAACTAAACTAACAATTACATTCTACATAATAAGCAAAGCTACATTTTCTTTAGAACAACTGCTTGTATTTTGTGCTCTGGGGTAAGATATTTTATTTTTTAGTCTCTAATAAACATCAGGTTGACTTGCAAAAGATGACAAACGCTGGTGCAGAACCTGTTACCACAATAATGGGTACTTTCATTACTTTCTAACATTTTGCTAACTGCACAGAAAAATTTTGTGATATTTCTTTACAGATTCAGAGTTTTAGATCTTCTGTAAGCTTATTATTTTTGCATCCACATCAAAAAGGTTTTCACTCACTTCACATCCCAATGACATACTCCTACCCAGTGTTGTTCATCTCACGTTAAAAAAGTAATTAGTTACAGTTACAAATTACTTCTTCCAAAAAGTAATGGAGTTAGTTACTCAGTTACTACATTGGAAAAGTAATTAGTTACTCAGCAAAGTAACTATATTGGTTATATTATATATACACGGGGTCGGGGGCGGGGCGGTAGAAGGATGATATATATGTAATTTTTTCAGTGCATAAAAATAATAGGAGGGATAACAATAAATAATATTGGTACTGTGCCCATGCCTCACTGTGCCCATGTCGCACTGTGCCCATGTCGCACTGTGCCCAATGCCTCACTGTGCCCGTGTCTCACTGTGCCCGTGCTTCACTGTGCCCGTGTCTCACTGTGCCCAAGTCTCACTGTGCCCGTATCTCACTGTGCCCGTGCTTCACTGTGCCCAATGTTTCACTGTGCTTAATGCCTCACTGTGCCCATGTTTCACTGTGCCCAATGCCTCACTGTGCCTGTGTCTCACTGTGCCCAATGCCTCACTGTGCCCGTGTCTCACTGTGCCCAATGCCTCACTGTGCCCAATGTCTCACTGTGCCTGTGTTTCATTGTGCCCGTGTCTCACTGTGCCCAATGCCTCACTGTGCCCAACGCCTCACTGTGCCTGTGCTTCAATCACTGTGCAGTGTGCCCCTACCTGATCGTCGGCGTCCCGGCGGCCATTCCACAGTATTCAAAAGCCGCGCCTCCCGAGTCCTCGTCGTCTGTGATAGGCGGAACACTCAATTTCCCAGCATTCAGTGTTCCGCCTATCACGAACATCCACTCCTCCTCATAACACAGACGAGGATGAGAGGATGTCCATGATAGGCGGAACACTGCCTGCTGTAATATTGAGTGTTCTGCCTATCACAGACGACGAGGACTTGGAGGCGCGGCTTTTGAACACTGCAATGGCCGCCGTCTGTCTGCATGACACGCTGATCAGGTAGGCAGACGGTGGCTTGCAGTTAGTTAGTCTTACATTACATCTACTCGCGGTGGCTGCGGCGAGTACAGTAGATGTAATTGGGGTAACGCCACCCAAGTAATGGGAACGGCGGTGCCATGAGGGGAAGAGTAATCAGTTTGATTACTCGTTACCCCAAAAAGTGGCTACGTTACCTAACGCCGTTTATTTAAACAGCGTTAGTTACAACACTGCTCCTGCCGCACCGTGGCATACAGAGTGTCACCAGAACAGAGGGTGAGAGGAAATTCCTTCTTAAAAGAGACCTACTGTATACACCAGGGGTGCCCAACCAGTGGCCCCGGGGGCCAAACGTGGCCCTCTGAGCCCTCTAATGAGGCCCGCGGAGCCCTCTGATGTGGTCCGTGACCTTCTGCTCTGGGATGGTGGGTCGGCAAGCCCAGATCGTGGGTTGCCGACCCTCTATTCCAGAGCAATTAGTGTTGTGAATGAAGCCAGCTGTAGAAGAAGAAAGCAGCTGCGGAGCAGAGCTACATAATCAGTGTCTTCCTCTATAGCACTGGCTTTTTGTCACAGGCGGAGTGATGCCAAATGCACTCTGCCTGGGACAGCAACAGCCGGTGATTCCTGAATGGAAGACTGTTCCTAAAGGTAAACTTATTACTAAAATCACAGTGTACATATGGGCATATCTGTTCTGCAGTGGTTATTTGGCTGCTTTGAAACTGATCAGCAGGTGCAGCGCAGTACACTTATAGGTTACCTACACAGAGCCTTAAACCTCGTACACACGAACGAGTTTCTCGGCAAAAACCAGCAAGAAACTTGCTGGCAGAGATTTCTTGCCGAGAAATTTGTTCGTGTGTATGGTTTCTCGTCAAGAAAAGCGACAAGAATCTCGACGAGAAAATAGAGAACCTGCTCTCTATTTTCTCGTCGAGATTCTCGTCAGCCTGTTTCTCGACGAGAAAATTGTGTTTGTGTACACTTACCTTTTCGCCGGGAAGCCCGCGCATGCTCGAAATGACTTTGACGCATGCGCGGTAGCTTCCTAGGCATAGGTAGGGTGAACAAAGATGGCGGCGACGGCATCGAATGTGATGAGCGCATGCTCGTCGTATTCGATGACGTCACCGCGTTCGCTTCATTCAAAGAACCGCGGGTTCTTTGAAAGGAGCGTGTGTACACTTGGCCCGGGACAAGTTTCTTGTCCAAGAATCTCGTCGAAAAAAACGACATGTTTTTTTCGACGAGAATCTCGGCCGTGTGTACGAGGCAATAGACTTCTGTTTTTACCTGAGGGTTTGGTGCACTTTCTGAAAGTGCACAACACTTACAGGATATAATAGGAGTCTATGGCAAAGTGCAGCTAACCCGCAGGAAAGCCACAGTGTACTGTGCTGCACCCTCTGTGTGTGTAAACCACAGTGCATCAGTGTGCAAGCAGTCTTAGGCCCCTTTCACGTAATCAGTCTGAACCAATTGGACCCTCCATTCACCTCTATGGAGCGGCAGATGTAAACAGACTTGTGTTGGTTTACACCCACCTACCTCCAATCCGATCCGCTAAAAAAAAAACAGAAGGGGATCCCTCCCCTTCCGTCTGGGTGGATCGGATCGGAGGGCCCATAGAGTAGAATGGGCTGTGTCCATGTCCGCTCTGCATATGCAGAGTAGACAGACCTGTCATCTGCCCACTCTGCTCATTGTGGCCCATGACCAGTTACCAAGTCGCTTAAGTGGCCCTCGCTCTTGAAAGGTTGAGCACCCCTGGTATACACTATATTGTCAAAAGCAGGGCTTCTTTTTAGAAAATAGGTGCAGGAACTCAACCAAAACTCCCCAAAACTCCACTCACCCCAGGGGTGCGCTGCATGCAGAGTTCTGAGGGTTGTTTGGTACATAATAAAGAGTTTATGGGTGCGCTACATGCAGAGTTCAGGCTTGTGCTACACACAGAGTACAGAGTTTAGCCTTCTTCCACAGCTGCTTATCTCTGCATCCCCATCCACATCTCACTTTCACCCCTCTTTAGCTCTGACCTCTGCATGCAACTCTCCCTCCACTTCACTCAACCCCCCCCCCCCCCCCTTAAAAGCTCCACCATCTTCCACATATCTTACTTTTGTTGCTGTTTTAAGCTGAAGCACCCAGCTGGCTCTAGTACAGTGAGGGATAAAAGTATTTGATCCCCTGCTGATTTTGTACGTTTGTCCACTGACAAA
The DNA here is from genome assembly GCA_029206835.1 of Rana muscosa. Lineage (NCBI taxonomy): Eukaryota > Metazoa > Chordata > Amphibia > Anura > Ranidae > Rana > Rana muscosa. Next base: position 974,180,472 of record CM055118.1, on the reverse strand, counting down.
GAAATGATCAGTCTATAATTTTAATGGTAGGTTTATTTTAACTTTGAGAGACAGGATAACAACACAAATATCCAGAAAAACGCATTTAAAAAAGTTATAAATTTATTTGCATTTTAATGAGTGAAATAAGTATTTGACCCCTTCGCAAAACATGACTTCGTACTTGGTAGCAAAACCCTTGTTGGCAATCACAGAGGCCAGACGTTTCTTGTAGTTGGCCACCAGGTTTGCACACATCTCAGGAGGGATTTTGTCCCACTCTTTTTTGCAGATCCTCTCCAAGTCTTTAAGGTTTCGTTTGTGATGTTTGGTAACTCGAACCTTCAGCTCCCTCCACATATTTTCTTCGGGATTAAGGTCTGGAGACTAACTAGGCCACTCCAGGACCTTAATGTGCTTCTTCTTGAGCCACTCCTTTGTTGCCTTGGCTGTGTGTTTTGGGTCATAGTCATGCTGGAATACCCATCCCTGACCCATTTTCTATTCAAGATTTTATGGTACATGGCCCCGTTCATCGTCCCTTTAATGCATTGAAGTTGCCCTGTCCCTTTAGCAGAAAAACACCTCCAAAGCATAATGTTTCCACCTCCATGTTTGACAGTGGGGATAGTGTTCTTGGGGGTCATAGGCAGCATTTCTCCTCCGTCCAAACATGGCGAGTTGAGTTGATGCCAAAGAGCTTGATTTTGGTCTCATCTGACCACAACACTTTCTCCTAGTTCTCCTCAGAATCATTCAGATGTTCATTAGCAAACTTCAGACGGGCCTGTACATGTGCTTTCTTGAGCAGCGGGACCTTGCGGGCGCTACAGGATTTCAGTCCTTCATGGCGTAATATGTTAACCAATTGTTTTCTTGGTGACTTTGGTCCCAGCTGCCTTGAGATCATTGACAAGTAGGGATGAGCCGAACACCCCCCTGTTCGGTTCGCACCAGAACCTGCGAACAGACAGAAAGTTTGCGCGAAATTTAGAACCCTATTAAATACAATGGACTCGAATGTTCGAAATCAAAAGTGCTAATTATAAAGGCTAATATGCAAGTTATTGTCATAAAAAGTGTTTGGGGACCCGGGTCCTGCCCCAGGGGACATGTATCAATGCAAAAAAAAGTTTTAAAAACTGACGTTTTTTCGGGAGCAGTGATTTTAATAATGCTTAAAGGGAAACAATAAAAGTGAAATATTCCTTTAAATTTCGTACCTATAGTATGCCTGTAAAGCAGCGCTTGTTTCCCGTGCTTAGAACTGTCCCTGCACAAAATGTCATTTCTGAAGGAAAAAAAGTCATTTAAAACTCACTCACGGCTATTAATGAATTGTCGGCTCCCGGCAATACATAGAAAAGTCATTGATAAAAAATAAAAAAAAAGCGTGGGGGTCCCCCCAAATTCAATTACCAGGCCCTTCAGGTCTGGTATGGATATTAAGGGGAACCCTGCCGCAAATTTAAAAAAAATGCGTGGAGTTTTCCCAAATATCCATACCAGGCCCTTCAGGTCTGGTATGGATTTTAAGGGGAACTCCACCCTAAATGTAAAAAAAAAATGGCGTAAAGTTCCCCCAAAAATCCATACCAGACCCTTATCCGAGCACGCAACCTGGCAGGACGCAGGAAAAGAGGGACGAGAGAGCGCCCCCCCCCTCCTGAACTGTACCAGGCCACATGCCCTCAAAATGGGGAGGATGTCCCCCCTATGTGAATTGGTAAGGGGTACATTGTACCCCTACCATTTCACGAAGAAAGTGTAAAAAAAAATTTAAAAAACACACAGACACCTTGGAAAAGTCCTTTTATTAAAAAAAAAAACATTCCAGCGATGAAATCCAGTGTCCCGCGGCGATCCGATGTCCAGCGCTGTCCACACGAAACGTCATTGGCTGAGCCTGAGCGGACCTGATGGGGAACTTTCTCTGCAGTGTAATAAATGAATAGACCCGCCCCTTCTAAAGTTTCCCATCAGGTCCGCTCAGCCAATGACGTAGGTGTAAGGCTGAGGACCTGGTGCGGAACGTGAGAAGGGGCGGGTCTATTCATTTATTATACTGCGGAGGAAGTTCCCCATCAGGTCCGCTCATCCAATGACGTAGGCGGGGTCTGACATACGAGGGGGCAGACCTGCTGGGGAACTTCCTCCACAGTGTAATACATGAATAGACCCGCCCCTTCTCACGTTCCGCATCAGGTCCTCAGCCTTACACCTACGTCATTGGCTGAGCGGACCTGATGGGGAACTTTAGAAGGGGCGGGTCTATTCATTTATTTCACCGCGGAGGAAGTTCCCCATCAGGTCCGCTCAGGCTCAGCCAATGACGTTTTGTGTGGACAGCGCTGGACATCGGATCGCCGTGGGACACTGGATTTCATCGTTGGAGTGGTTTTTTTTTAATAAAGGACTTTCCCAACGGTGTCTGTGTTTTTTTGTTTTTTTTTTACACTTTCTTTGTGAAATGGTAGGGGTACAATGTACCCCATTACCAATTCACATAGGGGGGGTGGGATCTAGGGGTCCCCTTTGTTAAAGGGCTCTTCCAGATTCCGATAAGCCCCCCGCCCGCAGACCCCCACAACCACCGGGCAAGGGTTGTGGGGATGAAGCCCTTGTCCCCATCAACATGGGGACATGGTGCTTTAAGGGTTCACAGACCCCCAAAGCATCCTCCCAATGTTGAGGGCATGTGGCCTGGTACAGTTCAGGAGGGGGGGGCGCTCTCTCGTCCCCCCCTCTTTTCCTGCGGCCTGCCAGGTTGCGTGCTCGGATAAAGGTCTGGATTTTTGGGGGAACTACACAGCATTTTTTTTTTATTTGGGATGGAGATCCCCTTAAAATCCATACCAGACCTGAAGGGCCTGGTATGGATATTTGGGGGGAACCGCACGCATTTTTTTTTTTAAATTTGCGGCAGGGTTCCCCTTAATATCCATACCAGACCTGAAGGGCCTGGTAATTGAATTTGGGAGAACCCCCACGCATTTTTTTTTTATCAATTACTTTTCTATGTATTGCCGGGAGCCGACAATTCATTATAGCAGCGAGTGAGTTTTAAATGACTTTTTTCCTTCAGAAATGACACTTTGTGCAGGGACAGTTCTAAGCACGGAAAACAAGCGCCACTTTACATGCATACTATACACCCCCACTAGGTACGAAATTTAAAGGAATATTTCACTTTTATTGTTTCACTTTAAGCATTATTAAAATCACTGCTCCCGAAAAAACGCCCGTTTTAAAAACTTTTTTTTGCATTGATACATGTCCCCTGGGGCAGAACCCGGGTCCCCAAACACTTTTTATGACAATAACTTGCATATAGGCCTTTAAAATTAGCACTTTAGATTTCTCCCATAGACTTTTTGAATTTGCCGCGAACACCCCAAATTGTTCGCTGTTCGGCGAACGAGCGAACGGGCAATGTTCGAGTCGAACATGAGTTTGACTCGAACTCGAAGCTCATCCCTATTGACAAGAGATCTTGCATGGAGCCCCAGACCGAGAGAGATTGACAGTTTTTTTGTGTTTCTTCCATTTGCAAATAATCGCACCAACTGTTGTCACCCTCTCACCAAATTGGTTGGTGATGGTCTTGTAGCCCATTCCAGCCTTGTGTAGGTCTACAATCTTGTCCCTGACATCCTTGAACAGCTCTTTGGTTTTGGACATGGTGAAAAGATTGAAATCTGATTGCTTCTGTGGACAGGTGTCTTTTATACAGGTAACAAGCTGAGATTAAGAGCACTCCCTTTAAGAGATTGCCCCTAATCTCAGATCCTTACCTGTATAGAAGACACCTGGGAGATAGAAATCTTGCTGATTTCTAGGGGATCAAAAACTTATTTCACTCATTAAAATGCAAATCAATTTATAACTTTTTTTAAATGCCTTTTGCTGGATATTTTTGTTGTTATTCTGTCTCTCACTGTTAAAATAAACTGACAATTAAAATTATAGACTGAGCATTTCTTTGTCAGTGGGCAAACGTACAGCAGGGGATCAGCACACTGTAGGTGGCTCCGACTCTCTCACTTGCAGGGAGATCATCTAATGGGGGGGTGTCGGCATCCGCAATGCACCCCGGGAATCTGCATTTCCCTTGTTCTCATCCTGCTCTCAGTAGGAGCAGCTCAGGAGATCAGATCTGTAGGAGCCATTGGGAGACAAAATCTCAATGGTAAACACGGAAGCCGGACTTCTGTGTTTACAAGTGATAATGGTAAGCAGGGAGCAGAGGGCCTGTACCAGAGGTGGTGGAACTGAGTTCCGCCAAGTTACAGCTGGGAAAAAAGGCCTGGTCAAAAGTATTGGGAGGCCAGTAGAAGGAGCTGTGAGTCCCGAGCGCGTAGCCTGTGACACTCCCCACTCTACGTCTGACTGCCCGCCCTGCCGTGTGACGTCACCAGCGCTTCCGCATTCCAGACTGTACAGCGTGGAGCTTCCTGTCATGTGACACCGCTGAGAAGCCTGTATCACGAAATTCAAACATCTCATACACCTTACGGCCTGAGGGATACACCTACAGAGCCTGCAGAGCGGCATCTACAGACCCTAGGACACCACCATACTTGATGGACATCATTGCAAAGTGAACCTGTAAGTTGATAGACTATATTTACATTATTTCTAACAGTAGGATTTATACAGTTGGCGCCTCCACCCCCCTCTTTTTTTACATACTTCTTGCTGACAGAGGTAATGGACACCCTCTGAGGATGGCTGCCTCCTCTTGCCTTAATATACACAGACTAACTTAGAAGTGCCATCAGAGCCACTATTACATTTGTTTTTAAAGGCATCACATCGCTAGGAGCGCCGGAATCCCCCCCCCCTTTCTATGAAAAGTATTGGGACACCTGCCTTTACACGCACATGAACTTTAATGGCATCCCAGTCTTAAGCCCCATACACACTATTAGATTTTCTACAGATTTTTGTCTTCAGATTGACCAAAACCATGTAGTGCAAGGGCCTGCCTGATTGCATACAAATTGAAACTCTTAAGGTTTCACCTCATAGTACACAAGTCCGTCACTCAAAAGTCGAAAGTACAAACACGCATTCACGGAATCAATGCTCACCAAACACGAAATTAGCAAAAGGGGCCAAAGGGTGGCGCTCAAGAGCTGAAATTCCTTGTAGTACGTCACTACCTTCGTGTTTGTTGGTCGACAATTGTGTACCATTAGTATGCAAGACAAGATTCAGGCACACGCCCTTTGGACAAAAATCAGACGATTGGTTGACCAAAAATCTGATCGTGTGTACAATACCCATCCCTGGGTAGACTGGGATGCCATTTCAGTTCATGTGCGAGTAAAGGCAGGTTTCCCAATACTTTTGACAATATAGTGTATATTAATAAGGACAACTAAAACATAAAGCGTTGGTGGAAATCCCAAAGCTTGATGTGATTTTATGAATTGTTGCCAGATTTAGTTTGAACCTCTGCTCAACTTTTTCCTTCTAATCAAACAAACATAGCTTATCCTAATCTGTTTACTTGAATTAGCTTAGTGTGATGCATTATCCTCCCTGGATGATCTGGTGTTCCATTGAATCAAAGAACAGAATCCTGTGCTCATCTGTCACCCAGGACTCAGGAACTACAATCTCATTGACAATGTCAATGACTCCTGCTGTTTCAGTTTTTTTAGTACAACTAATTTCTGGCTCTCCTGTGAAGCATACATTCCCAGTCTATCAGTTTTGGGTGTCCTGCATCCCCTGTGAACCGAATGTGTTCTGCATCCCTTTTTTTAAAAATAACGGTCTTGTGCATGACATCAGTGTGTTTATTTACATTTTGACTGTATTCTGTGAATGAGTTATGAGAAGCACCCCTTACTTATTCATAGTTTTAAGGGGCCCACAATATTCTGATAAGTCTACCCCAGCAGAGCCCAAAACCACTGGGCCAGGGTTGTGGGGAAAAGGCCCTAATCTTCATAAACATAGGGACAAACTGGTTTGCCAGGGGTCCCTGATTCAATGGTGTCACAGAAAGGAAAAAATGTCCCTGCGTTGGTGGTGCTCCCCAGTACACAGGGCTCCCCCTCTACCCAGTACACAGAGATCCCCCCCTTCTCCCTCCCGTACACAGAACTCTCCCCTCCTCCCTCTCTCCCCAGTACACGGAACTCCCCCCTCCTCAAAATTTTAATATCATCAAAGTGAATTTATTTCAGTAATTAAATTAAAAAAGTGAAACTCATATACTTTATATAAATGTGTTACACACACAGTTATTTCAAGCATTTTTTATTTATTTTTTGATGATTATGGCTTACAGCTATTGAAAACCCCAAATTCAGTATCTCAGAAAATATGAATTTTACATAAGACCAATAAAAAAAAGTTTTTTTAATACAGAAATGTTGGCTTACTGAAAAGTATGTCTATGTAAGGTAAAGTATGCACTATACCAATATTTACATGAATTATAGCATCAATGTGGCGTGGCATGGAGGCGATCAGCCTGTGGCACTGCTGAGGTGTTGTGGAAGCCAGGTTGGTCTGGAGTCTCTCATCTTCCTCTTGACAATACCCCACATATTCTCTATGGGGCTTAGGTCAGGTGAGTTTGCTGGCCAATCAAGCACAGTGATATCATAATCATGAAACCAGGTATTGGTACTTTCGGCAGGGTGGGCAGGTTAAAATTTTCTGAGATACTGAATGTTGGGTTTTCACTAGCTGTAAGCCATAATCATCAAAATAAAAAAAAATGAAAAAAAAATGCTTGAAAAATATCACTCTGTGTGTAACACATCTATATAAAATATATAAACTTCACTTTTTGAATTGAATTAATGAATTAAATAAACTTTTTGATGATATTCACATTTTTTGAGAGGCACTTGTACGATGGTTACATTTGCCAAATGGGACTTTTTTTTAGGCATGTTGACTTAAATACATTAGTTAAAAATCCACATGATTTTTATTTTTTTACATTGTAACATGCCTTTATACAATTACTGGCTAAAATATCTGTGTGCCATGCCAACATTTACTATTACACTGTCATAGTTACATAGTTACTGTATATAGTTAATCTTGTTAAAAAAGACACTAGTCCATCCAGTTCAACCAACATGAACAAAAAATAACACACACACACAAATAGAAAACCGTCATTTACACTATTGAGCTCATTTCGAGCCTGCTCATTTTGAGTTTGCTGGAACTCTGTCCAAGTGGAACTGGACTAAGTGGTGAGTTAAAATCAAGAGTTTAAAATAGGGGTCATAGTAGATGTGTAGTGTGAGTACCTGAGTGTTGTCTGAGTAGTGTGTGTAGATTGGTAGTACTTGTGTATTGTAGGGGCACGCTGGTCTGCGAGTTCACGCAGGTCCGTTGGTCTGCGAGATCACGCGGGTCTGCGAGTTCACGCAGGTCCGTTGGTCTGCGAGTTCACGCAGGTCCGTTGGTCTGCGAGTGCACGCAGGTCCGTTGGTCTGCGAGTTCACGCGGGTCTGCGAGTTCACGCAGGTCCGTTGGTCTGCGAGTGCACGCTGGTCTGCGAGTTCACGCAGGTCCATTGGTCTGCGAGTGCACGCTGGTCTGCGAGTTCACGCAGGTCCGTTGGTCTACGAGTGCACGCTGGTCTGCGAGTTCACGCGGGTCCGTTGGTCTGCGAGTGCACGCTGGTCTGCGAGTTCACGCGGGTCCGTTGGTCTGCGAGTGCACGCTGGTCTGCGAGTTCACGCGGGTCCGTTGGTCTGCGAGTGCACGCTGGTCTGCGAGTTCACGCAGGTCCGTTGGTCTGCGAGTGCACGCTGGTCTGCAAGTGCACGCAGGTCTGTTGGTCTGCGAGTGCACGCTGGTCTGCGAGTTCACGCAGGTCCGTTGGTCTGCGAGTGCACGCTGGTCTGCGAGTTCACGCAGGTCCGTTGGTCTGCGAGTGCACGCTGGTCTGCGAGTTCACGCAGGTCCGTTGGTCTGTGAGTGCACGCTGGTCTGCGGGTTCATGCAGGTCCGTTGGTCTGCGAGTGCACGCTGGTCTGCGAGTTCATGCAGGTCCGTTGGTCTGCGAGTGCGCGCTGGTCTGCGAGTTCGCACAGGTCCGTTGGTCTGCGAGTGCACGCTGGTCTGCGAGTGCACGTAGGTCCGTTGTTCTGCGGGTGCACGTAGGTCTGCGTGGTACCTGTGTATTGTCTTGTTGAGTACCTGTGTATTGTCTTGTTGAGTACCTGTGTATTGTCTTGTTGAGTAGTTGTGTCAGGAAGCTAGTGTTAGGTAATTTGGACAGGGTATAATCTCTAATCCTCAAATTAATAGGTACGACGCCCGGCGGGTGTGGCGAGGCGACTCGGTGTACATCTTGCAGCATGTATGCGTTCCTTGATCATCTGATCGAGGGCGATTACTGCTGTGCAAAATGTAAGCACATTGTTTCCCTGGAAGCCCAGGTTCTGAATCTAGGGAAGCAACTGTCAGCACTGGGAAGACCCTCCACACTAAAGGAGAGCTGGAAACATACCCGGCAGGTGATGGCAGGGGCCAGCACAGAGGTGGGTGGAGACAATGAGGTGCAGGCACTAGAAAATAGTAGATGGGGGACAGTCAGGAAGGGTAGAGGGCAAAGTGCCAGGGAGGCCGATCCAGGGCTGGAGCATCCCAATAAGTATGCTCCATTGAGTGACATTGGTGAAACCAGTCAGGGACCAGCACTGCTGGAGCTGAGGGACTCTCCTAGCTGCCGGGGGAAGAACTCCTCCAGTGAAAGTGGGGGGGAAGCGAAGGGAAAGGAAAGACAGATTCTGGTGGTAGGGGACTCAATTCTTAGAAGGACATAGAGGGCAATCTGTAACAAAGACCTTAAGCGTTGAACTGTATGTTGTCTACTGGGCGCTCGGGTTCGGCACATCATGGATCTGGTGGACAGATTACTGGGAGGGGCTGGGGAAGACCCAGCTGTCATGGTGCATGTTGGCACCAATGACAAAGTCAGAGGCAGATGGAGTGTCCTAAAGAAGGATTTTAGGGACTTGGGAGCTAAATTGAGGAAAAGGACCTCCAAGGTAGTATTCTCAGGAATACTACCGTACATCGAGCCACACCAGAAAGGCAGAGGGAGATTAGGGAGGTGAACAAGTGGCTGAAGAGCTGGTGTAGTAAGGAGGGGTTTGGGTTCCTGGAGGACTGGGCCGACTTCTCAGTCGATAACCAGTACTATAGAAGGGACGGACTGCACCTAAATGAGGAGGGTGCAGATCAGCTGGGAATAAGGATGGCCAAAAAGTTAGAGGGGTTTTTAAACTAGGCGAAGGGGGGGAGGGTCCAGAGATAGTGAGAGTCAGCGGGGAACATATTCCAGAGGGTGGTATTAGGGGCATTAGTGGTAGGGTAACCAAAGCACATAAACCCAAGGTAAGTATAGTAGCAAGTGCTAGTTGCAATCTGGGAACACCCAAGAGGATAGTATGTGACCGGTCAAAATATATTAATGCATTAAAGTGTCTGTTCACCAATGCCAGAAGTCTGCCAAGCAAAATAGGTGAGTTGGAAGCTCTGGTGCATGAGGAGAGCTATGATGTAATCGGTATTCTGAAACTTGGCTTCATTCCTCACATGACTGGGCTATTAATATTCCGGGCTATGCACTCTTTCGGAAAGACAGGGTAAAAAGGAAAGGTGGAGGGGTCTGTCTCTATGTGAGAAGTGATCTCAAAGCAAATGTGAAAGAGGACCTGGTGGATGGAGAGTGGGATGAGTCTGAAGCATTATGGGTGGAACTGCATACAGATGTGCGTAGTTCAAAGTTAATCATTGGAGTTTGTTATAGACCACCCAATGTTAATGAGGAGGTGGAGACCCAGCTCCTTGCACAGATGGAAAGGGCTGCAAGGGCTGGGACGGTGATAATAATGGGGGATATTAACTACCCAGAAATTGACTGGAGTAATGGAACTACTGGGACAGTTAAAGGGCAAAAATGTATAAACCTATTGCAGGACAATTTTATGATCCAGTTTATTGAGGCCCCAACTAGGAATGATGCTCTGTTGGACCTGGTAATCTCAAACCATGCAGAGCGTATTACTAATGTTCAGATAAAGGAACACCTGGGTAGCAGTGACCATAACATGATTTCATTTGATGTTAGTTGTAAGCAAAAATCACATACGGAAAAGATAAAAACACTTAATTTCAAGAGAGCAAATTTTCCAAGGATGAGGGCTGCTCTCCAGGACTTAGACTGGGAGGGAATATTGGCATCAATGGGCACAGAACAGAAATGGGAACTCACTGCAAAGTATATTCCCATGGGCAATAAGTTTAAAAGGCTAAAAATAAAACCTATGTGGCTCACTGCCAAAGTTAAAAAAGCTATAAACTATAAGAAAAGAGCTTTTAAAAAATATAAAAATGAGGGAACACTAGTGTCATTTAAATGTTACAAAGAATATCACAGGATATGTAAAAAGGAAATCAAGGATGCAAAAATTCAAAATGAACGACAGATTGCAAAAGATAGTAGGACAAACCGCCAAAAATTCTTCAAATATATTAATAGTAAAAAGGTCAAGTCTGAGCATGTAGGCCCTTTACAAAATAATCTAGAGTGGGTGACTGGGGACAAAGAGAAGGCTAATTTATTAAATACTTTCTTCAGTTCTGTGTATACAAAGGAGCATGGGGGAGCTCATGTCCAAAATGGGGGTGGTAGTGACACAGCTCCAAATCCACAATGGCTCAAAAGTGACATGGTCCAAAAATGTGTAGCGGGGTCTTCAATTTAGTGGGGTACACTTGGGGAGTAGTGTGACCCAAGTGTGTAATTATGTTAGGGTTCAGACCCCTTTTTCTTATTCGTGGAGGATTGGGTGGTGTAATATTCTCTTCGACCAGTAGGTGTCAGTGTACCTACTGGCTCGGGGTAGAATCACTACCACAATGCTACCCTTCTTTGTCCCTTCCTGGAGATGGTACGGCCGGGGCGGGGAACCCGCCGTGGTGTCGACGGGAGGAGATAAAAGGGGGAGACGCCCTCGCCACAAGGTCTTCTTCGGGGATCATCTCTTCACGCACCCAGGCACCTTCAGCCTGGGTGCGGGCGGTTCAAGGTTCCGGCCTAGGCGCCCTAGGCCTGGCCGGGACGAAGATGGAGTCCATCCCAGGCACCTTCAGCCTGGGATGAGGTACTATTGAGGAGGCCTGGGACCCGGTGACTCCGACTGGGTCCCGCGAGGGTGGAGTTGCTCCAGGGCGCCCCTCGCGAGGGGACCCGCATCTGAGGTGAGGAGGCTGGGGAGGTCACTCGTTCGAAGACCCGTGTAGTGTCAACCCGGTGACGGATGGGCCTGCAGTAACTCCCTTGGAGGACATCTTCCCCTGATAGAGGCCCGCAGCGCAACGGAGGTATTCATGTCAAGACTCCTACAACCCTTGGTCATAGCATAGGGGGTGTAGGGACCCAGATCAGTATAGTGCCTCGACCTGCTCATTCCACCGTATCATGCCATCGCATTGCCTTGTAACTGAAGATACGAAATAAATCTAACCGTTGGACTGTGATTGGTGTATGGACTCTGTTAATGGGAGCAAAGGGAGGTTTCTGCACGACAGACTCGGTACATGTTCAGGACACCGGCCCGAGGAAACATTAGGTATTGGCCTTCACCTCGCCTGCAAGTAGTGGGGAGGACATGGGCCGTAGCGCACCCTCACTCCTGTCGCGTGATATACCCCTAGGCTAAGGAGGACGGGGTGAGGGGCAGGCCGCTACACGTGGGGGCTCGTCCGGGATATCGTGTGTCTTGGCGATGGAACTGAGAGCGTCTGTGTTTGAACTTTGCTGCCCGGAGGAGTTCCGAGCGGGTCGGCCATGTGATTGGCCAGAGTGCATCCCTGCTCGGAGTTGTGGACATGACCCTAAGTCGGGAAAGGCCCACGCAGAGGAGGGTAGAAAGGGAAAGGTCCAGCCGTGTGAAGTACTACATGTGGGGACTGTTAATGCACTGCGCCACGAGGCACCCCATGACTGTACAATTCGTGGGCGGAGACTGGCGGAAGCCCGCGAAAACGTACAAGTTGTGGGAGGAGTCTGGCCACGTGTGGAGATACACGTGGAGACTCCGGCGCGTGGTCAGCGCGTGATGGAACAGCAAGTGGTCGGGATGGCCTCAAGCTCCCCGTGGATACCGGTACCTTACCCCACGAAGATGACTGCATTTGCTGCTCCCCTGACAGACACGGGGATAAGACTTAGGCCCCGAGGACAGTTGGCTCTGTATTCATGCAGAGACACGGAGGCTCTCGGTGTGATCTGTCCCGGATGCTCGGGACTGGTGGTCCAACTAAAGCCATTCGGGCGATGTGAGGCTTGCAAGGAATTCCTTTTTGAGGTTGAACCATACACGGAAAGGCCCCGGGCCCTACGCCTCAACTGTATCACAGGAACCGCCACTCCGGAGGGAGAGATCCAGGCCTCTGCGAAGGTCCCCGTACGTGCTGACCAGGGCGAAGTGACTGCCCAACCAGAGATTGAGAGAGAGAAATCCGAAGACACTGCTTCGGTCACCACAGACTCCCTGCTACCACCCCCGAAGAGGAAGATAGGCCTGGTGCAGGCCTCCTGTGGTCGTGGTCGAGCTTCACCCCGCCGCTTGCCTGGCCTGGATGGCGCCGGTAGAGAAGAGAGTCCCGGACATCCCAGTTCTTCAGTAGGTCCAGGTGAGCTAGGGGCTGGGACTGCGGTGTTGGTTGGAGGTGTCGGGGGTTCACAGTCGGTGGAGCCCGAAAGGGAGGGTAGCCTTCCGTCTACTAGAGACTACCTTCCCGCCGAGATGTATGACACCTCCGACTTAGAGTCGTTGTCAGACTGTGGGGATGACGGGGAAATAGACGAGTTGTTTCAACGGAAGGGCTGGGACAGACGCCCGCTACCTGTGCTGAGTAAACCACAGGATTCCCCCATGTCCATAGAAGATAATACGCTCCGGGCGCAGACCCCGGAGTTTCAGAGGAAATCTAAGCCTTCGACCAACTTTCCTCACTCAACTACATCATCCGCTTTGATGGTGAGGACGCAGCGCGCTTCGTTGCGGGCACCAAAGACCAAGCAACCTGAGATGGTGAAGGTACCTCGGCACCCGGAGGCCATCGTACAGCCAGGAGAAGGTGAGCGAGATGTGATGCCGCCTCTAGCCAGATTGCAGAGACTTTTCTCCCAGAGAGTCGCCCGTGAATATGGGTGGGAGTACCCATACTTGCCCCGGGACTTATTGTATGAAGTTGAGGTCCTGCGACCAAGGTGGTATGACGAGTTTGTATGGGAAAAGCTTAAAGTACCCCATGCCAGGCGATACCTGTCATGTTCACCGCCTGTGTCTAAAAAGTTCAAGGACTGCAGAGCTGATTGGAGACTTGGGCGCCATATTCATGCTGATAAGGTGCTCATCTGTAGGAAAGAAGGAGAGGATGTCGAGTACTCAGTGGAAGTGTTTGACGGGCACCTGAAGCCTCTGTTTCTGCCGGATCCAAGGTTCTACTTATAGGAGGAGTGAGCTCCTATCTTGTTGCTGTTGAGACTTTCTGGATGAGACATTCCCAGACACCTAGAACTGTGCCCTACTTTTGTTTTGATTTGGGCTTTTCTTTTACTCACTGGAGACTTGGGAGCTGTTGTTTTTTTTTTCCCTCCCTTTTCTTCATGTGCCAAAGGCAGAGACTTTTGGGGTAGAGTCAGAGTAGGAAAGCAGGAAGAATGAAGATCTCACCAAGTGTCATAACCGCGGCTCTGTCACCAGGTGGCAGTGTTGCGCAACGAATGTTTGAAAATTTTACATATGCATTACTTACTTATTGGAGTGAGCGGGTCTCTCGGCTGACGGACCCACTCATGCCAAGTTAACACAGAGTGTTAGGATGTGTTTTCTTTTTGTTGTTTCCCTTCTGCAGGAGATTCATCGGTCAAGACTACTGAGAGTGGGGTGGTTCTTAGACAGCGATGGGAGGGATTGTACATGTGCAAAATACAAATGTTTATCGTTTTATATTTCCCCTTTTCCTTTTGAGCAGGTCTTGGCACATTTAGTATCCAGAAATTTGAGGGATAGCCTCTGGGGCCCACTTCATGTCACCACTCTTCGGGAGACATGGGTGTGCACCTGACGCTGGGGACCAGCGTCAAACCACAGGGGGGAGTGTGTAGCGGGGTCTTCAATTTAGTGGGGTACACTTGGGGAGTAGTGTGACCCAAGTGTGTAATTATGTTAGGGTTCAGACCCCTTTTTCTTATTCGTGGAGGATTGGGTGGTGTAATATTCTCTTCGACCAGTAGGTGTCAGTGTACCTACTGGCTCGGGGTAGAATCACTACCACAATGCTACCCTTCTTTGTCCCTTCCTGGAGATGGTACGGCCGGGACGGGGAACCCGCCGTGGTGTCGACGGGAGGAGATAAAAGGGGGAGACGCCCTCGCCACGAGGTCTTCTTCGGGATCATCTCTTCACGCACCCAGGCACCTTCAGCCTGGGTGCGGGCGGTTCAAGGTTCCGGCCTAGGCGCCCTAGGCCTGGCCGGGACGAAGATGGAGTCCATCCCAGGCACCTTCAGCCTGGGATGAGGTACTATTGAGGAGGCCTGGGACCCGGTGACTCCGACTGGGTCCCGCGAGGGTGGAGTTGCTCCAGGGCGCCCCTCGCAAGGGGACCCGCATCTGAGGTGAGGAGGCTGGGGAGGTCACTCGTTCGAAGACCCGGTGTAGTGTCAACCCGGTGACGGATGGGCCTGCAGTAACTCCCTTGGAGGACATCTTCCCCTGATAGAGGCCCGCAGCGCAACGGAGGTATTCATGTCAAGACTCCTACAACCCTTGGTCATAGCATAGGGGGTGTAGGGACCCAGATCAGTATAGTGCCTCGACCTGCTCATTCCACCGTATCATGCCATCGCATTGCCTTATAACTGAAGATACGAAATAAATCTAACCGTTGGACTGTGATTGGTGTATGGACTCTGTTAATGGGAGCAAAGGGAGGTTTCTGCACGACAGACTCGGTACATGTTCAGGACACCGGCCCGAGGAAACATTAGGTATTGGCCTTCACCTCGCCTGCAAGTAGTGGGGAGGACATGGGCCGTAGCGCACCCTCACTCCTGTCGCGTGATATACCCCTAGGCTAAGGAGGATGGGGTGAGGGGCAGGCCGCTACATTTAGATGGAATAAAGTTGGATAAAGCACCTGGACCAGATGGCATCCACCCACGGATCCTAAAAGAATTGAGCTCTGTAATTTCAAAGCCATTGTATTAAATTTTTAGGGACTCATTAATGACAGGAATAGTACCACTGGATTGGCGCAGGGCCAATGTGGTGCCTATATTTAAAAAGGGAATTAGGTCTTTACCAAGTATCTATAGACCTGTTTAAGCGAGACGTAGATTTCCGTAACACTATAGACCTGTTAGTTTAACTTGTTAGTTTAACTTCCATAGTTGGGAAGATACTGGAGAGATTAATAAAAGACCACATAGATGAGTTCTTGCTGGAAAAAAACTATTTAAGCAACAGACAGCATGGATTCATGAAAGACAGAAGTTGTCAGACAAACCTGATTTCTTTTTATGAAGAGGTAAGTAAAACCTTGGACAGAGGTGTGGCTGTGGACGTGGTATACTTGGATTTTGCAAAAGCGTTCGATACAGTTCCCCACACATGGCTAATGTGTAAGGTAAAGTCTACAGGATTGGAAATATCAGTTTGCAAATGGAAAGAAAACTGGCTAAAAGACAGAATTCAGAGAGTCGTGGTTAATGATTCTTACTCTGAATGGTCCAAGGTTATCAGTGGTGTACCCCAAGGTTCAGTGCTGGGACCCTGACTTTTTAATATCTTTATAAATGATATTGGGTCTGAGATCAAAAGTAACATTTCTGTCTTTGCAGATGACACCAAGCTATGCAGTGGAATAACGTCCTTACAGGATATCGCCAATTTACAAGCCAACCTCAATGCTCTGTCTAATTGGGCGACTATGTGGCAGATGAGGTTTAATGTTGATAAATGTAAAGTTATGCACTTGGGGGCTAAGAATATGAATGCATCATACATACTAGGGGGAGTACAACTGGGGGGATCCATAGTGGAGAACAGGGATGAGCCGAACACCCCCCTGTTCGGTTCGCACCAGAACCTGCGAACAGACAAAATGTTCGTGTAAACTTTAGAACCCTATTAAATACAATGGACTCGAACGTTCGAAATCTAAAGTGTTAATTATAAAGGCTAATATGCAAGTTATTGCCCTAAAAAGTGTTTGGGGACCCGGGTCCTGCCCCAGGGGACATGTATCAATGCAAAAAGAAGTTTTAAAAACGGCCGTTTTTTTGGGAACAGTGATTTTAATAATGCTTAAAATGAAAAAATAAAAGTGAAATATTCCTTTAAATTTCGTACCTGGGGGGTGTGTATGATATGCATGTGAAGTGGCGCATGTTTCCCGTGCTTAGAACTGTCCCTGCAAAAAATGTCATTTTTGAAAGAAAAAAATGCATTTAAAACTGACTCGCGGCTATTAATGAATTGTCGGCTCCCGGCAATACATACAAAAGTCATTGATAAAAAAAAAAAAAAAGCGTGGGTGTTCCCCAGAATTCAATTACCAGGCCCTTCAGGTCTGGAATGGATATTAAGGGGAACCCTGCCGCAAATTAAAAAAAAAATTGACGTGGGGTTCCCCCAAATATCCATTCCAGGCCCTTCAGATCTGGCATGGATTTTAAGGGGAACTCCACCCCAATTTTTTTAAAAAAATGGCGTGGAGTCCCCCTAAAAATCCATACCAGACCCCTTATCCGAGCACGCAACCTGGCCGGCCGCAGGGGAAAAGGGGGGGACGAGAGAGCGGCCCCCCCTCCCTCCTGAACTGTACCAGGCCACATGCCCTCAACATGGGGAGGATGTCCCCATGTTGATGGGGACAAGGGCCTCATCCCCACAACCCTTGCCCGGTGGTTGTGGGGGTCTGCGGGCGGGGGGCTTATCGGAATCTGAAAGACCCCTTTAACAAAGGGGACCCCCAGATCCCGGCCCCCCCCTATGTGAATTGGTAAGGGGTACATTGTACCCCTACCATTTCACGAAGAAAGCGTAAAAAAATGTTTAAAAAAACACACAAACCCCTTGAAAAAGTCCTTTATTTAAAAAAAAACAAAAACATTCCAGCGGTGAAATCCAGTGTCCCGCGGCGATCCCGATGTCCAGCGCTGTCCTTCATTGGTTGTGCCTGAGCGGACCTGATGGGGAACTCCCTCTCAGTATTTTAAATGTATAGACCCGCCCCTTCTAAAGTTCCCCATCAGGTCCGCTCAGCGGACCAGATGCGGAACATGAGAAGGGGCGGGTCTATACATGTATTACCAAAGTGAGAGCAGTCCCCCATCAGGTCCGCCCCCTCGGTATGTCGGACCTGCCTACGTCATTGGCTTGAGCGGGGAACTTCCTTCACTATGTAAATTTAAATTACACAGTGAAGGAAGTTCCCCGCTCAAGCCAATGATGTAGGCGGGTCCGACATACCGAGGGAGCGGACCTGATGGGGAACTTTAGAAGGGGCGGGTCTATACATTTAAAATACTGAGAGGGAGTTCCCCATCAGGTCCGCTCAGGCACAACCAATGAAGGACAGCGCTGGACATCGGATCGCCGCGGGACACTGGATTTCACCGCTGGAATGTTTTTTTTTTTTTTTTTTTTTTTAATAAAGGACTTTTTCAAGGTGTTTGTGTGTTTTTTTAAACATTTTTTTACGCTTTCTTCGTGAAATGGTAGGGGTACAACGTACCCCTTACCAATTCACATAGGGGGGGGCGGGATCTGGGGGTCCCCTTTGTTAAAGGGGTCTTCCAGATTCCGATAAGCCCCCCGCCCGCAGACCCCCACAACCACCGGGCAAGGGTTGTGGGGATGAGGCCCTTGTCCCCATCAACATGGGGACATCCTCCCCATGTTGAGGGCATGTGGCTTGGTACGGTTCAGGAGGGAGGGGGGGCCGCTCTCTCGTCCCCCCCTTTTCCCCTGCGGCCGGCCAGGTTGCGTGCTCAGATAAGGGGTCTGGTGTGGATTTTTAGGGGGACTCCACGCCATTTTTTTTTTAAATTTGGGGTGGAGTTCCCCTTAAAATCCATGCCAGATCTGAAGGGCCTGGAATGGATATTTGGGGGAACCCCACGTCAATTTTTTTTTAATTTGCGGCGGGGTTCCCCTTAATATCCATTCCAGACCTGAAGGGCCTGGTAATTGAATTCTGGGGAACCCCCACGCTTTTTTTTTTTTTTTTATCAATGACTTTTGTATGTATTGCCGGGAGCCGACAATTCATTAATAGCCGCGAGTGAGTTTTAAAAGACTTTTTTTCTTTCAAAAATGACATTTTTTGCAGGGACAGTTCTAAGCACGGGAAACATGCGCCACTTCACATGCATATCATACACACCCCCCAGGTACGAAATTTAAAGGAATAT
Source organism: Rana muscosa (assembly GCA_029206835.1). NCBI lineage: Eukaryota > Metazoa > Chordata > Amphibia > Anura > Ranidae > Rana > Rana muscosa. The sequence continues at coordinate 974,162,007 of CM055118.1, read as the reverse complement.
TTCACTTTTATTTTTTCATTTTAAGCATTATTAAAATCACTGCTCCCGAAAAAACGGCCGTTTTTAAAACTTCTTTTTGCATTGATACATGTCCCCTGGGGCAGGACCCCGGTCCCCAAACACTTTTTAGGACAATAACTTGCATATTAGCCTTTATAATTAACACTTTAGATTTCTCCCATAGATTTTTCGAATTTGCCGCGAACACCCCAATTTGTTCGCTGTTCGGCGAACGGGCGAACAGGCAATGTTCGAGTCGAACATGAGTTCGACTCGAACTCCAAGCTCATCCCTAGTGGAGAAGGATCTGGGGGTTTTGGTAGATCATAAGCTCAATAATGGCATGCAATGCCAAGCTGCAGTTTCCAAAGCGAGCAAAGTTCTTTCTTGTATTAAGAGAGGTATGGTCTCCAGAGAGAGAGATATCATTTTGCCCCTGTTCAAATCATTAGTAAGACCTCATCTGGAATATGCAGTTCAGTTTTGGGCCCCAGTTTTTAAAAAGGATATTGGGGAACTGGAGAAAGTGCAGAGAAGGGCAACTAAACTGATAAGGGGCATGGAGGAGCTCAGCTATGAGGAAAGATTAGAGGAACTGAATTTATTCACTCTTGAGAAGAGGAGATTTAGGGGGGATATGATCAACATGTACAAATATATAAGGGGTCCATATAGTGAACTTGGTGTTGAGTTATTCACTTTACGGTCAACAGAAAGGACAAGGGGGCACTCTTTGTGTCTAGAGGAAAAGAGATTTCACCTCCAAATACGGAAAGGTTTCTTCACAGTAAGAGCTGTGAAAATGTGGAATAGACTCCCTGCAGAGGTGGTTCTGGCCTGCTCAGTAGATTGCTTTAAGAAGGGCCTGGATTCTTTCTCAAATGTACATAATATAACTGGGTACTGACATTTATAGGTAAAGTTGATCCGGGGAATATCCGATTGCCTCTCGGGGGATCAGGAAGGAATTTTTTCCCCTGCTGTAGCAAATTGGATCATGCTCTGCTGGTTTTTTTTTTTTGCCTTCCTCTGGATCAACAGTGGGTATAGAATTGGGTATATGGGATTGTACTATATTTATTTTTATTTATTTTATTTATTTTTTATGGTTGAACTGGATGGACTTGTGTCTTTTTTCAACCTGACTAACTATGTAACTATGTAACTATCCTATACTCACAGTTGATGCAGAGTAAGGCAAAAAAAACAAAAAAAAAAACAATAAAGCATGATTCAATTTTCTTTAGCGGGAGGAAAAAAATCCTGCCTGATCCCACGAAGGGCAATCGGATATTCCCTGGATCAACAAGAAAAATAGAAATGGAAGACGCGCACACCTTGTGCATTACCAGAGATAATTTAATAATAAGAAGTTTTTGTATAAAAGTGGGTACTCACAAAATTCAACTGTCAAAAGGCCATAAACACAGTGCATGGACATGCACAGAACACTGGGTACAGCTAACGCGTTTCGGGGGCGCAACCCCTTCCTCAGAGCTAGGCTAGTCTCGCACACCATGGGCAAACGCTTTTATAGGAAATGGTGGAATTGAAAATTGTGTGTCAAAAAGAGCCATGCTCTCACAGAGGCATAAAAAATAAAAAATAAATAAAATAGTTGCACTAATGTTTTTACATTACATAATCCATATCAAAAACCGTTATAAAAATAATAATAATAATAAAAAAAAAAACTTCATCATAAATGCACAAATAAATAAATAAATAATGATAGTTCATTAAAATCCATGATATAATGCACATTTGTTTAAATTTAGTCAGATGAATACAGGTGTAGGAACACATAAGCAAAAAAGGAATGCAGAATTAATAAATGGGTCAATCCATGTCTTACCTCCTAGATGCCTGAAGTAGCTGCAGGGGGAGGGGGGTTTTGGGCATTTAGAGGTGTCCAAAAACCACACACTAGGAAACCAGGAAACCAGCTCAGTACCAGGGGGAATGCACTTCCTGGAAACTCAGGAAGATGCCTGATGACAACAAGTGACATCACTTCCGGGGCGGGAGCAGTGCAACAGTGTCTACATGGACATGAATGGGCAAAGATAGACGGAAGAAAAAAAAAAAAAACTTTTTAAAGAAATCTTTTTCAAAAAATGTATTAAAAAATTGCAAAAGATTCTCTGACAAAACTGGACCACTAGGAAATAGTGAATTAATAAAAAATACATAAATAAAAAATAAAATGTAATTTAATAAAAAAAAATATTATTGCGAAGAATTTTGCACAACAATAATAATGATTCCCCAATGTGTAACAATTAATAAAAAAAGCTGAGCCATGGAGCACGTGAAAGCCAATCCTACAAAAAACATATTTATAAACGTTTGTTGCATTAATAATTGATAATCAATAGCAGCTAGTCATTGAGAACAATAATAGATTCAAGTAAAAATTGTAATAATAATAATAATAATAATATAAAAATATAAAATAAAGAAAACATTAAAATAAAGATAAAGATGTACACAAATACTTGGATGAAAAAGAAGAAAAAAAAAGAAAGAAAAAAAAACAGAATATGTTGGTATAATGAACTCCTGGAAGGGCACCCACATGAAGGCAAAAAAAAAAAAAAAACAGAAGGGGGAAGAGGACCGGCAGGTCACATAAGAGTCTGAACATCCAACCCTACATTCAGGCCCCTAGGCGATAAGGCTCCTAAGCGATGTATCCAAAAGGTTTCTCTTCTACAAAGTCTCCGAAAGCGCCTGCCAGTATTGGCATCCTCACCCATAACTTCCAAGCCAAGTAGCCTAAGACCAGATGGATTATGATCATGTTAATGCAAAAAATTTAATGGTAGTGAATGGTTGTCAACACTTTTGAGTATATTCCTTTTATGCTCCCAAAACCGTGTGCGTAAATCCCAGATGGTGCGGCCAACGTAAAGAAGGCCACAGGGGCATATCAGACAATATACTACAAATTGTGAACCACAATTGATGAATTGCTGAATGGCATGGGTTTGGCCATCACTACCTGTAACCTGCTTCTTCCTATGCCACATGTATTGGCATGCTCCACAGTTGGGGACACCACACTTAAAGCTACCCTTTTGGTCAAATAAACTGCTCCAACATTGGTTGACCACAATTTTGGGTTTACGGGCTCTGCTTGGAGCAATATATCCCCTTAAGTTCTTGGGTCTACGGAAAATTACATTCGGCCGTTCTGGAATAACATTGGTCAAACAAGGATCTTGGTGAAGCATACCCCAATATTTTTCTATGATCCGCCTTGTTTGTGTACCGAGTGTTAAAAGTCATATTAGAATGGCTGCAAGTACCAGTATTTTCCTTGACTGAGCCATTCCCATTATATTTGGTACTCCCCATTTCATGCTGGGAATTCACCTTCCCAGCGAACTCAGGATATTTCATTCTATATTTGGTGTGTGCATCTTCAATCATGGCCGGATCATAGCCCTTTTCTAAAAATATTTTACTCAGTACACCGCTCTGTTCATCATAATCTTTTAGACGAGAGCAGGTCCTTTGGAGCTGGTAAAACTGACCAAGAGGTACGTTTTTGATCCATCGGGGGTGGTGATTGCTGCGGGCATGAAGGTATGAATTACCTGCTGATGGCTTAAAGTGGGTACGAGAAAAAGTACATGATTCATCATCCACCATCAGTTCAAGGTCTAAAAATACCAACTTCTGGCTTTGCAGCACATGGGTGAATTCAATCCCAAGGGAATTATTCTAACAATGGGCCAAAAATGCTTCCAACTGGCTATCATCGCCATCCCAGATGATCGGGATATCGTCAATATAGCGGGCATAAAGGACCAGGTTCGCCCCAAAGGGATTATTGGATCAGATGTGAAGCTGCTCCCAATACCCCGTAAAAAGATTGGCATAACTTGGGGCGAACCTGGCCCATGGCTGTGCCCTTGGTTTGTCTGTAATACACATCCTGAAACACAAAATATTTGTGTGTGAGGGTGTATTCGATGGAACGCACGATGAAGGAAGCTTTCCTGGGATGTAAATGATTCTCACGAGCCAAAAAATATTGTACAGCCTGCAGTCCAAATTGGTGCTGTATAGATGTGTACAAGGAGGCCACGTCCAGTGATAGCCAATGATAACCTGTTTGCCAGGGATAGTGGGCCAAAATATCCAACATATGCCCTGAATCACGAACATACGATGGAAGCTGGACCACTAAATCTTGGAGAAAATTATCAATATACTGAGGCTAGTGAGGCTGTCTATGCCCGAAACCATGGGCCGACCAGGGGGGTTGGTATTGTCCTTATGGATTTTTGGGATGTGATACAAAAACGGTGTAAGTGAGTATGGACGAAATAAGAAATGCCATTCAGACTTTAAAATTACCCCATCATTGTTTGCTTCATCCACTAATGATTTCAGGGCTTCTTTATATGGACCAACCGCATCACCATCCAACTTCTCGTAGGTACTGGTGTCCCCAAGGAGTCTGGATGCTTCAGCTAAGTAGTCAAGTCTATCTTGTATGACAAGACTACCTTCCTTATCTGCCTGCCTAATGATCACTTCATCATTGTTCTTTAAAGAGTCCAAAACTCTTTTATCAGACAAGGACATGGAGGAAGAATAATCCTTTTTGGCCACATGACAAAGTTGTACCAATTCAGAGTAAACCACGTCATAAAAGGTAGGAATGTACTTGCCTTTGGCCCAGTGGGAATGGAAAACAGATCTTGGCCTGAAATGAGTATGAGCCATGGGAGCCAAACTGGCATAACTGGATGGAATTTCAGCTGCCGACAAGTCAGTACACTGAGCTCCTTCAGACCACAACTCCTCTAGCATTTGCAATGCCTCATAGTCATGGTCAAAGCTGATATGCTCTTGGGTGACAGAGGGATAAGTAGTATTCCCTGGCTCCTTATCCTTTTTGATAGAAAAAAAACATTTGAGGGTAAGGTTGCGTGTACATTTATTTAATATCTATAAATAACTCAAACAGGTCCGGTGGATTGGGCAGGGCAAAGTTAAGGCCTTTACGTAGTAACCCAAGTTCTGATTCACTAAAAGTTATGGAAGACAAATTAAATATTTTTATGGTATCATAGTTTGATCTTATTTCTTCCCTTTTTTTGGTCTTCTTTCCTCCACGATTGCCTTTTCTAGTTTTTCTACCGATCTTTTTCTCCGATTGACCCCCCCTGTGGGTATACCCTTCAATAAAAAAGAAGGGGAAAGGGGTAATGGTAAAGAGGAGTTGGCAGAAATGGGTGGATCAGATGGATACCGGACCACTAGGTGGTGTACATTCATGGGGATAAGTGGACGATACCATATGTGTACTACCCCCTACAACATTGGAGCCCTCAAAAGGGGGATTCGCCTTTGCCTCAGCAAAGATGACACCATTGGGAGACTGATGGACTGAAAAATCATAAGGCACTGTTGTTGGCGTTATGTTAGATGGACTTGGCTCACTGCCTTTCTTCTGAGTCCCCCCATTTTTCTGTTGGCCACCGGATGCATCGCTCCAACCAAATGCTGAGGTTTTAAACTTACTATTGTATTTGCTATTCTTAAAATGTCTGCCTCTAGGCCACTGCGACCCTTTGGAACCCCTGGTGGGTGCTGGTCCAGGATCACGGGTAGATGAGTGAGCGGGAGGATATTGGGAACTATTTGGTGGAGGTCTGTTCCTAGAGTGTGAATGGTTGACACTAGGGATGAGCTTTGAGTTTGAGTCAAACTCATGTTCAACTCGAACATTGCCTGTTCGCAGGTTTGCCAAACAGCGAACAATTTGGGGTGTTCACGGCAAATTCGAAAAGCCGCGGAACACCCTGTAAAAGTCTATGGGAGAAATCTAAAGTGCTAATTTTAAAGGCTTATATGCAAGTTATTACATAGTTACATAGTTAGTCAGGTTGAAAAAAGACACAAGTCCATCCAGTTCAACCATAAAAAATTTTTTTTTATATATATCGTACAATCCCATATACCCAATTCTATACCCACGGTTGATCCAGAGGAAGGCAAAAAAAAACAGCAGAGCATGATCGAATTTGCTACAGCAGGGGAAAAAATTCCTTCCTGATCCCCCGAGAGGCAATCGGATATTCCCCGGATCAACTTTACCTATAAATGTCAGTACCCAGTTATTTTATGTACATTTAAGAAAGAATCCAGGCTCTTCTTAAAGCAATCTACTGAGCTGGCCAGAACCACCTCTGCAGGTAGTCTATTCCACCTTTTCACAGCTCTTACTGTGAAGAAACCTTTCCGTATTTGGAGGTGAAATCTCTTTTCCTCTAGACACAAAGAGTGCCCCCTTGTCCTTTGTGTTGACCGTAAAGTGAATAATTCAACACCAAGTTCACTATATGGACCCCTTATATATTTGTACATGTTGATCATATCCCTCCTTAATCTCCGCTTCTCAAGAGTGAATAAATTCAGTTCCTCTAATCTTTCCTCATAGCTGAGCTCCTCCATGCCTCTTATAAGTTTGGTTGCCCTTCTCTGCACTTTCTCCAGTTCCCCAATATCCTTTTTAAAAACTGGGGCCCAAAACTGAACTGCATATTCCAGATGAGGTCTAACTAATGATTTGAACAGGGGCAAAATGATATATCTCTCTCCGGAGACCATACCTCTCTTAATACAAGAAAGGACTTTGCTCGCTTTGAAAAACGGCAGCTTGGCATTGCATGCCATTATTGAGCTTATGATCTCCCAAAACCCCCAGATCCTTCTCCACTACGGATCCCCACCGGTTTTACTCCCCCTAGTATGTATGATGCATTCATATTCTTAGCCCCCAAGTGCATAACTTTACATTTATCAACATTAAACCTCATCTGCCACATAGTCGCCCAATTAGACAGAGCATTGAGGTCGGCTTGTAAATTGGCGACATCCTGTAAGGACGTTATTCCACTGCATAGCTTGGTGTCATTTGCAAAGACAGAAATGTTACTTTTGATCTCAGACCCAATATCATTTATAAAGATATCAAAAAGTAAGGGTCCCAGCACTGAACCTTGGGGTACACCACTGATAACCTTGGACCATTCAGAGTAAGAATCATTAACCACGACTCTCTGAATTCTGTCTTTTAGCCAGCTTTCTATCCATTTACAAACTGATATTTCCAATCCTGTAGACTTTACCTTGCACATGAGCCGCGTGTGGGGAACTGTATCGAACGCTTTTGTAAAATCCAAGTATACCACGTCCACAGCCACCCCTCTCTCCAAGGTCTTACTTACCTATTCATAAAAAGAAATCAGGTTTGTCTGACAACTTCTGTCTTTCATGAATCCATGCTCTCTGTTGCTTAAATAGTTTTTTTCCAGCAAGAACTCATCTATGTGGTCTTTTATTAATCTCTCCAGTATCTTCCCAACTATGGAAGTTAAACTAACAGGTCTATAGTGTTACGGAAATCTACGTCTCGCTTAAATGCTTACTATAAGTGATTAAACCTTTTGTCTATATAAAATGAAATCAAACGATAGCGGTGCAAAAAGAGAAAACAATTACATTTATTTGTACAGAAATGATACCACCTCATAGCAAGATGATACCAATGTTACACAATACAAAATAGGAACATTGCTCTAACCTAAAATTATATCACCTATGACCAATGTTACATGATAATACCAATAGGAATATTGCTATGACAAACATGATACCAATGTTACATGATAATAGGAACAAGAGAGCTAAAGAGAAGTAGGATTAATCTTCTTAAAAATGGGAGAGAGAGAGAGAGAGAGGGAGAGAGAGAGGGGGAGAGAGGGAGGCAGAGATTTAGGCAAAGAGAGAGAGAGAGATAGGAGGAGAGAGAGGGGGAGAGAGGGGAGAGAGGGAGGCAGAGATTTAGGCAGAGAGAGAGAGAGATAGGGAGGCAGAGAGAGAGAGAGCTTACTACGTCACCATGCTGCTACGTCAGATCTTCATTCGCAAGGGACTGAGCTTTGGGTCTGCATCCAGATATATACACACCCTTGTAAAACCCCACCCCTCCTCACCCCCCCTTTCCATATGCTAAGACCTTGCATTCCCTTGAGGGGTAGGGGGTTGCTAGATTGGGTGAGGGACTCAGTTAAGCCAGGACCCAACCTGTTCCTTTGTCACCTCCCACCTCCTTTGAATTCACCTCAGCATGCCAACAAATGGTCAGATAAGCCTTTTGTCAGATGAAATTCCACAGCTGTGTATGCTAAATATTCTAAACATGTTCTACCACTATAGAGTCATTGAAAGATAATTTTAAGTCACCTTAATAATAAAGTATTGTAAAAACATATACAACCATATATACACGTAGAATCCTTTTAATTAGAGAGTTCCCTTGAAGCTTCTTGTTATAAATATGGATTTGAAAAATCTCCACCATAATAGTCACTTGGTAAAGACTTAATTCCCTTTTTGCCCTGCGCCAATCCAGTGGTACTATTCCTGTCATTAATGATGGGATTGCGCTGGAAATCACCGTTGGGAGGCTGTGCTTCTCGCGCTCGCCACCCCTGAGACCATCCGCGATAGGGCTCGCACTGTTCATTAATACTTTCTAAAACTGTTGTTGCGATGTGTAACCGTGGGGTGGTGCAAGGCAAAAACCTTTGTGCAAATGCCAGCTTTTGTTCAGTTCTCCTCTGAGACCCCGGTTCGATCCCAGCCATGGCCAATCTTTTTTCAAATCCAAAACTCTGCACGGACCAATTACTGTAAAGTGTGTCTGCTCCGTGCTCTTATACTGTACAGCTGCTGCCAAGCCTGTTCACTGTACAGTACTGTACAGTACATATGTACCGCTCCGCACTCATGCTCCCTTCAGCTGGCACGGCACATCATTCGGCATTCATCATTCATCAACACTATGAAGTTCCGCTTTAGTTATAGTCCGCTTTGTCTTGGTATTGTAAATGCAATTGTATGCCAAACATGTCTGCACAGTTTAGCGCCTGTACTGTACACTTCCATTTTTATTTAACACATGTTGTTGCCGTACTGTACTGTCATTCGGCATTAGTGATTCATCAACGTTGTGAAGTTCAAATTTAGCTATGTGTGTCTGTGGTCCAGTGGGTGCATCTCTGACTTTAGTGCACTGTGTCCAGAGTTTGATTCCCCAGTTAACTTTGTTTTTATAGTCTTATTTGTAATAAAGCATATTCGAGTACAGTACTGTATGTATTTGATACAGTACAGTATGTGTTACTTTATGTTTTAAACGTTTTGATTTAACACAACTTTTTACTGTACAAGTGTAACAAATTAATAGACTCGCCCCTTCAAAAGTTCCCCATCAGGTCCGCTCAGCCAATGACGTTGGTGTAAGGCTGAGCGGACCTGATGGGGAACTTTTGAAGCGGCGGGTCTATTCATTTATTTCACTGTGGTGGAAGTTCCCCATCAGGGGAACCCGCCCCCTCGCATGTCAGACCCGCCTACGTCATTGGCTGGCGGACCTGATGGAGAACTTCATCCTCAGTGTAATAAATCAATAGACCCGCCCCTTCCCAAACAGTATACAGTATATTTTTTCACCTGTGTATTTAGCGGCTCTCAAAGTTACAATCTGCACAGAGCGGGGGGAGGGGAGCTGTAATTTAAAAGTTTAACACATGTTGTTGCCGTACTGTACTGTCATTTTTATAGTCTTATTTGTAATAAAGCATATTCGAGTACAGTACTGTATGTATTTGATACAGTACAGTATGTGTTACTTTATGTTTTAAACGTTTTGATTTAACACATCTTTTACTGTACAAGTGTTTTTTTGGAAAGAAACTGTTTCATTCATAAAAAAAAGAAAAAACACTAAAGTTAGCACGATTTTTTTTTGTATACTAAGCAATGCTTTACATTTTTTTACAGGTTTTTTGACTTGTGTAAATGGTGTCTGACGTGCCAGACATGATGTCTCCAGGACATGGTTTTGTAGACTATTGAACAATGGCTGTTGGGACTCTGCTAGACAACAAGATTCACACCTTTTCCTAATTGATGATTGCAAGTGTACTGTAGGGGCACCTCCCAGACACCTGTCTCCCAACATGCCATGATTCTTATAAAAGCCAGAAGTTTTGCAGTGTTGTTCTACTGTAAGTTACTGTAGGCTTTCCCAGTATTGAAGTCAATGCCAGCCAGTAGTAAATGTTCATGAAAATTAAAAGGTGTCCCTCCTCCCATACACACCAATCAACAGCACAGCAAAATGGTACATGTGAATTTATATAAAAAATGTGAATTCTAAAAAAGTATTTGTGTATTTTTTTTTGTTATGTTTAATGTGTACAGTAATTTGGTGTACGGTTTTCCACCTGACAACAGGTTCAGTACAGTGCTCTGCCACTCGAAAACATTGCCTGTGCCCCAAGGTCTGGCTCATGATATACTGTACTGTACAGTACTGTACTGTAAGCTGAAGGTTAGCCAATTTCAACTAGTAGTAAGGTTGGCAAAGTGAATAAATACAGTACATGTTCTCTCATACTGTTCTTAAACTATTTTTTATTTAACGGAGCTTAGCAATAATAAACTGTACAGTACATATTGGGATGTTTCATTACAGTAGTACAACACTTGTACATTACATTATAAAGTACAGTAGGAAACATACTTCCCCCCACCCACACACCCCTCCTAACAACTCAGCCTGTTGGGGTGTTGGCCCAGTTGGCACTCATTCTCTTCCCTCCTCGGCTCTCAAAGTTACAATGTGAACAGAGCGGGGGGAGGGGAGCTGTAATTTAAGCTTGCTGAGACAGAGCTGTGAGAAAAAAAAGATTAAAAGATTCAGCCCTAGGCAGTCTGTTACTGTAGGCCGGGCACAAGGTTGTCTAGCACTGAAAGGTGTCCCTCCTCCCACACACACCAATCAACAGCACAGCAAAATGGTACATTACAGTACAGTTTCTGCAGTGTCTACAGCACATTACTGTAACTACTGTACTGTACATGATATTATTTAACACTGTAACTCAAGTGTCTTTACTCCAACTTTGACCAAGGGCATTCTCGTGACATCCTGAGGAATTCGTTAACTTTATCCCTACAAGCTTGCACATTATCCCTGACATGTGTTACTGTAAATGTTTAAATTACAGCTCCCCTCCCCCCGCTCTGTGCAGATTGTAACTTTGAGAGCCGCTAAATACACAGGTGAAAAAATATACTGTATACTGTCTGGGAGCAGTTTTGCCAGTTAAAGGCTTTTAATTTTCATGAACATTTTACTGACAGAAATACAGAGAATGTCACTACTCAGCTTCCTCAGAAAATGCTAGTCTACTGGCTGGCGTTGACTTCAATACTGGGAAAGCCTACAGTAACTTACAGTAGAACAACATTGCAAAACTGGATAGTCAGAGTGCAATCGGAAATCCTTATCTGCATAGTTTTCCAGAGTTAGTCATTGGCTCATCATAAAAGCCAGGTAACTAGCATTTTCAAAAAGAAATGACCGCGATGGCTACCTTGGTGCTTTTTTTTTTTTTTAACTACTGCTTTCCTCTAATCCCTAATGGATTCTAGCAAATTTAACAGGCTTATTGAACATAAACACCCATACTTAGAAAAGATCCTGAGAGACGCCTGGAAACAGTGTTGCCAAACTCTTGTTTCAAAATAACTATTTAAAAAAAATATATATATTTCTGTTCTTTTATGTTAAACTAACAATAAATTAGGAGAATACAAAGTGAAAATCTACTGTATGGCTCTTGGATGAAAAGCAGAAAATAAATAAAAGGCTGGAAATAAAAGGCTAAGAAAACAAGTTGAGGTAGACATTACAATAGTTCCTCTTTTAGAATTCTCATTTTTGCATAGAAATTCACAATTACATTTAGATCAGTAAAAGTATTTTACATTATCATACTGCGGTCCTGATGGGGAACTTTTGAAGGGGCGGGTCTATTGATTTATTACACTGAGGATGAAGTTCTCCATCAGGTCCGCCAGCCAATGACGTAGGCGGGTCTGACATGCGAGGGGGCGGGTTCCCCTGAAATAACCACAGTGTAACAAATGAATAGACCCGCCGCTTCAAAAGTTCCCCATCAGGTCCGCTCAGCCTTACACCAACGTCATTGGCTGAGCGGACCTGATGGGGAACTTTTGAAGGGGCGGGTCTATTCGTTTGTTACACTTGTACAGTAAAAAGATGTGTTAAATAAAAACGTTTAAAACAAAAGTAACACATACTGTACTGTACTCGAATATGCTTTATTACAAATAAGACTATAAAAAACAACTCTGGACACAGTGCACTATAGGCAGAGACGCACCCACTGGACCATCAACCAATTCAGTTTATATGTTTATATGTTCAGCGTTTTGCATTTGAAAAAAGATTGGCCATGGCTGGGATCGTAAAGTAAAATAGAAAACTAAGCGCGCACGACATCTAGCGGTGAAAGTGATTTAGGCAGGAAAAAAAAGAATGAATGAGCGACAGAGCTCGGCGCTGGCACCCGCCACGGGGGTCACAGGTGTCAATCTCGCCGCTAACAGCGGCGAGATTTACACAATATCGGCGGCACCTACTGTAGTTCAAAAAATGCACACTAGGACTGTTTACCAGACCAGGAAACCTCACTTCCAGCGCCAATAGGTCTTCCAAAGTGTGGCTTAGCAGATGTCAGTTTAACCATTTCGAAACAGAGCATTTTCACCCCCTTCCTGCCCAGACCAATTTTTAGTTTTCAGCACTGTTGCACTTTGAATCAAAATTGCGCGGTCATGCAACACTGTACCCAAATGAAATCTTTATGTTTTTTCCCCCACAAATAGAGCTTTCGTTTGGTGGTATTTGATCATCTCTGTGGTTTTTATTTTTTGCGCTATAAACAAAAGAAGAGTGACAATTTTGAAAAGAACACAATATTTTTTACTTTTTGATTTAATAAATATCACAATTTTTTTTTAAAACTAAAAAATTTCCCCAGTTTAGACCGATGTGTATTCTTCTACATATTTTTGGTAAAAAAAATCGCATTAAGCGTATATTGATTGGTTTGCGCAAAAGTTATAGCCTCTACAAAATAGGGGATAGATTTATGGCATTTTTTTTTTTTTGTTTTTACTAGTAATTTTTTTTGTGACCGTGACATTGCGGCGGACACAACTGACACTTTTGACACGTTTTTGGGACCATTCACATTTATACAGCGATTAGTGCTATAAAACTGCACTGATTACTGTGTAAATGTGACTGGCAGGGAAGGGGTAAACGCTAGGGGATGCTGAAGGGGTTAATATGTTCCCTATTGAGTGATTCTGACTGTAGGGGGAGGGGACTCACAAGGGGAGGAGACCGATCTGTGTTCGTCTGTACTGGGAACACACATCGGCCTCCTCACCTCTGATAGGAGGTGGATCTGTGTGTTTACACACACAGATCCACACTCCTGCCGTGATCGCGGGCAATCGCGGGTGCCCGGCAGACATCGCGGCCGCTGGGCACGTGCATCGGGTCACGAGCGGTGCCACGGGCGCGCGCCCCCTAGATGGCCTGGGAAGAAAAGACGTCATATGACGCCCGCCCGGAGGGAGGGTTCCTGCCGGCGTCATATGACTATGGCCCGGTAAGGAAGGGGTTAAATGGTAGTGTAAAAGGTATCTATAGTATCCCAAAACTAGGTGGATGCTGCCTTTCTCAGATGGGATAATCCGAAAGGAACTACAAGAAAAACAGAAATGGAAGGCGTGCACGCCTAGTGCATTACCAGAGATAATTTAATAATAAGAAGTTTTTGTATAAAAGTGGGTACTCACAAAATGCAACTTGCAAAAGGCCATAAACACAGTGCATGGACATGCACAGAACACGGGGTACAGCTAACGCGTTTCGGGGGCGCACCCCCTTCCTCAGAGTTATGCTAGTCTCGCACACCATGGGCAAGCGCTTTTATAGGGAATGGTGGAATTGAAAATTGTGTGTCAAAAAGAGCTACGCCTTCCAAGGGGCGGAAAAATAAATAAATAAATCAAATAGTTGCTCTAATGTAAAAACAACATAATCCATATCAAAAACCGTTATAAAAAATGTAATAAAATAATAATTAAAAAAAACACTCTTAAATGCACAAATAAATAAATAACGACATGTCTGATAAAAGAGTTTTGGACTCTTTAACCACTTCCATACTGGGCACTTACAGTATATAGCTTCCTGCCCAGACCAATTTTCAGCTTTCTGCGCTGTTGCACTTTGAATGACAATTGCGCGGTCATGCTACACTGTACCCAAACTAAATTTTTATAATTTTGTTCCCACAAATAGAGCTTTCTTTTGGTGGTATTTGATCACCTCTGCGATTTTTTTTTTTCTGCTAAAAAAATTAAAAAAAGACCGAAAATTTTGAAAAATAAATGTTTTTTGTTGTTTCAGTTACAAAACTTTGTAAATAAGTACGTTTTCTCCTTCACTGATGGGCACTGATGGGGCTGCACTGACGGGCACTGATAAGGTGGCACGGATGGGCACCGATGAGGCGGCACGGATGGGCACCAATAGGCGGCATGGATGGGCAACGATAGGCAGCACGGATGGGCACCGGCAGGCGGCATGGATGGGCACCGGTAGGCGGCACAGATGGGCACAGATAGGCGGCATGGATGGGCACAGATAGGCGGCACGGATGGGCACAGATAGGCGGCACGGATGGGCACCGATAGGCGGCACGGGTGGGCACTGATAGGCGGCATGGATGGGCACTGATAGGTGGCACGGATGGGCATGGATGGGCACTGATAGGTGGCATGGATGGGCACTGTACTGTAATGTGGTACTAATGGATGCCAATCAGTGCCAAACAATAATGCCTGCCAATCAGTGATGCCCATTGTGGGCACTGATTGGCATCCATTGTGGGCACTGATTGGCATCCATTAGGGGCACAGAATGGCATCCCTGGTGGTCTAGGGAGACATACCTGGTGGTGGGCATCCCTGGTGGTCCAGTGTGGGCATCCTTCGGGGGGGGGGGCTGCGCTGATAATCGATCAGCACAAACCCCCCCTGTCAGAGGAGCAGCCGATCGGCTCTCCTCTACTCGCGTCTGACAGAGGACACGGCTGACACGGCTGATCATGTGTCGGAGACTCTTTACCTAGATCAGTGTTGCGGGGTGTCAGACTGACACCCTGCAACAACGATCGCCGTGATGCGCGCCCCCGGGGGCGCGCAGCGGCTCAAAATCCTGAGGACGTCATATGACGTCCAGTCAGGATTTTGAAACCACTTTGCCGCTGTCAATCCGCTATAGGGCGGGCGGCAAGTAGTTAAAGAACAATGATGACATGATCATTAGGCAGGCAGATAAGGAGGGTAGTCTTGTCATACAAGATAGACTTGACTACTTAGCTGAAGCATTCATACTCCTTGGGGACACCAGTACCTATGAGAAGTTGGATGGTGATCTGGTTGGTCCATATAAAGAAGCCCTGAAATCATTAGTGGATGAAGCATACAATGATGGGGCAATTTCAAAGTCTGAATGGCATTTATTATTTTGTCCATACTCCATACTACGTCCATACTCACTTACACCATTTATGTATCACATCCCAAAAATCCATAAGGACAATACCAAACCCCCCCCCCCCCCTGATTTCGGGCATAGACAGCCTCGCTAGCTCTATGGGAAGCTATATTGATAATTTTCTCCAAGATTTGGTGGTCCAGCTTCCATCGTATGTTCGTGATTCAGGGCATATGTTGGTAGTCTTGTCATACAAGATAGACTTGACTACTTAGCTGAAGCATTCATACTCCTTGGGGACACCAGTACCAGGGCATATGTTGGATATTTTGGCCCACTATCCTTGTCAAACAGGTTATCGTTGGCTGTCACTGGACGTGGCCTCCTTGTACACGTCTATATAGCACCAATTTGGACTGCAGGCTGTACAATATTTTTTGGCTCGTGAGAATCATTTACATCCCAGGCAAGCTTCCTTCATCGTGCGTTCCATCGCATACACCCTCACTTAAAATTATTTTGTGTTTCAGGATGTGTATTACAGACAAACCAAGGGCACAGCCATGGGGTCAGGTTCGCCCCAAGTTATGCCAATCTTTTTATGGGGTATTGGGAGCAGTTTCACATCTGGTCCAATAATCCCTTTGGGGCGAACCTGGTCCTTTATGCCCGCTATATTGATGATATCCTGATTATCTGGGATGGTGATGATAGCCAGTTGGAAGCATGTTTGTCCCATTGTCAGAATCATTCCTTTGGGATTGAATTCACCCATGTGCTGGATAGCCAGAAGTTGGTATTTTTAGACTTTGAACTGATGGTGGATGATGAATCATGTATTTTTTCTCGTACCCAGCAATCACCACCCCCGATGGATGAAAAAAGTACCTCTTGGTCAGTTTTGCCGGCTCCAAAGGACCTGCTCTCGTCTAAAAGATTATGATGAACAGAGCAGTGTACTGCGTAAATTTTTTTTGGAAAAGGGCTATGATCCGGCCACAATTGAAGATGCACACAATATAGGCTGAAATACCCTGAGTTCGCTGGGAAGGTGAATTCCCAGCATGAAATGGGGAGTACCAAATATGATGGTTTTGGCTCAGTCAAGGAAAATACTGGTACTTGCAGCCATTCTGATGTGACTTTTAACACTCGGTACACAAACAAGGCCTTCCCTATCAAGTGGATCATAGAAAAATATTGGGGTATTCTTCACCAAGATCCTTGTTTGACCAATGTTATTCCAGAACGGCCGAATGTAATTTTCTGTAGACCCAAGAACTTAAGGGGATATATTGCTCCAAGCAGAGTCGTAAACCCAAAATTGTGGTCAACCAAAGTTGGAGCAGTTTATTTGACCAAAAGGGTAGCTTTAAGTGTGGTGTCCCCATCTGTGAAGCATGCCAAAACATGTGGCATAGGAAGAAGCAGATAGTGATGGCCAAACCCATGCCATTCTGCAATTCAGAATGGCATGGGTTTGTGGCATAGGAAGAAGCAGGTAGTGATGGCCAAACCCATGCCATTCTGCAATTCATCAATTGTGGTTCACAATTTGTAGTATATTGCCTGATATGCCCCTGTGGCCTTCTTTACGTGGGCCGCACCATCCGGGCTTTACGCAAACGGTTTGAGGAGCATAAAAGGAATATACTCAAAAGTGTTGACAACCATTCACTACCATTACGTTTTTTGCATCAATATGATCATAATCCATCTGGTCTTAGGCTACTTGGCTTGGAAGTTATGGGTGAGGATGCCGATACTGGCAGGCGCTTTCTGAGACTTTGTAGAAGAGAAACCTTTTGGATACATCGCTTAGGAGCAGGGATGAGCCGAACACCCCCCTGTTCGGTTCGCACCAGAACCTGCAAACAGACAAAATGTTCGTGTGAACTTTAGAACCCTATTAAATACAATGGACTCGAACGTTCGAAATCTGAAGTGCTAATTATAAAGGCTTATATGCAAGTTATTGTCCTAAAAAGTGTTTGGGGACCCGGGTCCTGCCCCAGGGGACATGTATCAATGCAAAAAGAAGTTTTAAAAACTGCCGTTTTTTCGGGAGCAGTGATTTTAATAATGCTTAAAATGAAAAAATAAAAGTGAAATTTTCCTTAAAATTTCGTACCTGGGGGGTGTGTATGATATGCATGTAAAGTGGCGCATGTTTCCCGTGCTTAGAACTGTCCCTGGACAAAGTGTCATTTTTGAAGGAAAAAAAGTCATTTAAAACTCACTCGCGGCTAATAATGAATTGTCGGCTTTTATCAATACATACAAAAGTCATTGATAAAAATTAAATAAAAAGCGTGGGGGTCCCCCAGAATTCAATTACCAGGCCCTTCAGGTCTGGAATGGATATTAAGGGGAACCCCGCCGCAAATTTAAAAAAAAATGGCGTGGGGTTCCCCCTAAATATCCATACCAGGCCCTTATCCGAGCACGCAACCTGGCCGGCCGCAGGGGAAAATGGGGGGAACATGACAAGGGGCGGGTCTATACATGTATTACCACAGTGAGAGAAGTTCCCCATCAGGTCCGCCCCCTCGGTATGTCGGACCCGCCTACGTCATTGGCCTGAGCGGGAAACTTCCTTCACTGTGTAAATTTAAACTTCTCTCACTGTGGTAATACATGTATAGACCCATCCCTTGTCATGTTCCGCATCTGGTCCGCTGAGCGGACCTGATGGGGAACTTTAGAAGGGGCGGGTCTATACATTTAAAACACTGAGGAGGAAGTTCCCCATCAGGTCCGCTGAGGCAAAACCAATGACAGACAGCGCTGGACATCGGATCGCCGCGGGACACTGGATTTCACCGCTGGAATGTTTTTTTTAAATTTTTTAAATTTTTTAATAAAGGACTTTTTCAAGGTGTTTGTGTGTTTTTTTTTTTTTTTTTACGCTTTCTTTGTGAAATGGTAGGGGTACAATGTACCCCTTACCAATTCACATAGGGGGGGCGGGATCTGGGGGTCCCCTTTGTTAAAGGGGTCTTCCAGATTCCGATAAGCCCCCCGCCCGCAGACCCCCACAACCACCGGGCAAGGGTTGTGGGGATGAGGCCCTTGTCCCCATCAACATGGGGACATCCTCCCCATGTTGAGGGTATGTGGCCTGGTACGGTTCAGGAGGGAGGGGGGGCCGCTCTCTCGTCCCCCCCTCTTCCCCTGCGGCCGGCCAGGTTGTGTGCTCGGATAAGGGTCTGGTATGGATTTTTGGGGGGACTCCACGCCATTTATTTTTTAAATTTGGGGTGGAGTTCCCCTTAAAATCCATACCAGATCCGAAGGGCCTGGTATGGATATTTGGGGGAACCCCACGCCATTTTTTTTTTAAATTTGCGGCGGGGTTCCCCTTAATATCCATTCCAGACCTGAAGGGCCTGGTAATTGAATTCTGGGGAACCCCCACGCTTTTTTTTTTTTTTTTTATCAATGACTTTTGTATGTATTGATAAAAGCCGACAATTCATTATTAGCTGCGAGTGAGTTTTAAATTACTCTTTTTCCTTCAAAAATGACATTTTTTGCAGGGACAGTTCTAAACACGGGAAACATGCGCCACTTTACATACATATCATACACACCCCCCAGGTACGAAATTTAAAGGAATATTTAACTTTTATTGTTTCAAGTTAAGCATTATTAAAATCACTGCTCCCGAAAAAACGGGCGTTTTATAAAAAAAAATTTGCATTGATACATGTCCCCTGGGGCAGGACCCGGGTCCCCAAACACTTTTTAGGACAATAACTTGCATATAAGCCTTTATAATTAGCACTTTAGATTTCTCCCATAGACTTTTCGAATTTGCCGCGAACACCCCAATTTGTTCACTGTTCGGCGAACGGGCGAACAGGCAATGTTCGAGTCGAACATGAGTTCGACTCGAACTCGAAGCTCATCCCTACTTAGGAGCCTTATCGCCTAGGGGCCTGAATGGATGTTCAGACTCTTATGTGACCTGCCGGTCCTCTTCCCCCTTCTGTTTTTATTTTGTTTTGTTTTTTGCCTTCATGTGGGTGTCCTTCCAGGAGCTCATTATACCAACATGTTCTGTTTTTTTTTTTTGTTTTTTTTTTTCCTTCTTTTTCATCCAAGTATTTGTGTATATTATTATCTTCATTTAAATTTTTTCTTTATTTTATATTTATATATTATTATTACAATTTTTACTTGAATCTACCATTGTTCTCAATGACTAGCTGCTATTGATTATCAATTACTATAGCAACAAACCTTTATAGATATATATTTTTTTGTAGGGTTGGCTTTCACGTACTCCATGGCTCAGCACTTCTATTAATTGTTACACAATGGGGAATCATTATTATTGTTGTGCAAAATTCTTCGCAATAAAAAATCATTCTTTTTTTATTAAATTAAATTTTATTTTTTATTTATGTATTTTTTATTAATTCACTTTTTCCTAGTGGTCCAGTTTTGTCAGAAATCTTTTGTAATTTTTAATTAAATTTTTGAAAAATAAAAATAAAAATGTCTTCTATCTATCTTTACCCATTCGTGTCCATAGGGACACTGTTGCACTGCTCCCACCCCGGAAGTGATGTTACTCATCAGGCATCTTCCTGAGTTTTCAGGAAGTGGATTCCCCCTGATACTGAGCTGGTTCCCTGGTTTCCTAGTGTGTGATTTTTGGACACCTCTAAATGCCCAAACCCCCCTCCCCCTGCAGCTACTTCAGGCATCTAGAGGTGAGACATGGATTGACCCATTTATTAATCCTGCATTCCTTTTTTTACTTATGTGTTCCGACACCTGTATTCATCTAACTAAATATAAACAAATGTGCATTATATCATGGATTTTAATGAACTTTCATTATTTATTTATTTGTGCATTTATGATGAAGTGTTTTTTTTTATTATTATTATTTTTTTTAATAACGGTTTTTAATATATATATAATTTATAACGGTTTTTAATATGGATTATGTTGCTTTTACATTAGTGCAACTATTTTATTGATTTATTTATTTTGTTCCACCCCTTTGAGGGCGTGGCTCTTTTTGACACACAATTTACAATTTCCTATAAAAGCGCTTGCCCATGGTGTGAGAGACTAGCCTAGCTCTGAGGAAGGGGGTGCGGCCCAAAACGCATTAGTTGTACCCCGTGTTCTGTGCATGTCCATGCACTGTGTTTATGGCCCTTTTGTCAGTTGTATTTTGTGAGTACCCACTTTTATACAAAAACGTATTTTTATTAAATTATCTCTGGTAATGCACTAGGTGTGCACACCTTCCATTTCTGTTTTTCTTGTAGTTCCTTTCGGATTACCCCATCTGAGAAAGGCAGCATCCACCTAGTTTTGGGATACTATAGATACCTTTTACACTACCATTTAACCCCTTCCTTACCGGGCCATAGTCATATGACGCCGGCAGGAACCCTCCCTCAGGGCGGGCGTCATATGACGTCTTTTCTTCCCAGGCCATCTAGGGGGCGCGCGCCCGTGGCACCGCTCGTGACCCGATGCACGTGCCCAGCGGCCGCAATGTCTGCCGGGCACCCGCGATTGCCCGCGATCACGGCAGGAGTGTGGATCTGTGTGTGTAAACACACAGATCCACCTCCTATCAGAGGTGAGGAGGCCGATGTGTGTTCCCAGTACAGACGAACACAGATCGGTCTCCTCCCCTTGTGAGTCCCCTCCCCCTACAGTTAGAATCACTCAATAGGGAACATATTAACCCCTTCAGCATCCCCTAGTGTTTACCCCTTCCCTGCCAGTCACATTTACACAGTAATCAGTGCAGTTTTATAGCACTAATCGCTGTATAAATGTGAATGGTCCCAAAAATGTGTCAAAAGTGTCAGATGTTTCCGCCGCAATGTCACGGTCACAAAAAAAATTACTAGTAAAAACAAAAAAAAAAAAATGCCATAAATCTATTCCCTATTTTGTAGACGCTATAACTTTTGCACAAACCAATCAATATACGCTTAATGCGATTTTTTTTACAAAAAATATGTAGAAGAATACACATCGGTCTAAACTGGGGAAATTTTTTAGTTTTAAAAAAAAATTGTGATATTTATTAAATCAAAAAGTAAAAAATATTGTGTTTTTTTCAAAATTGTCACTCTTCTTTTGTTTATAGCGCAAAAAATAAAAACCACAGAGATGATCAAATACCACCAAACGAAAGCTCTATTTGTGGGGGAAAAAACATAAAGATTTCATTTGGGTACAGTGTTGCATGACCGCGCAATTTTGATTCAAAGTGCAACAGTGCTGAAAACTAAAAATTGGTCTGGGCAGGAAGGGGGTGAAAATGCTCTGTATCGAAATGGTTAATCTGACATCTGTTAAGCCACACTTTGGAAGACCTATTAGCGCTGGAAGTGAGGTTTCCTGGTCTGGTAAACAGTCCTAGTGTGCATTTTTTGAACTATCAATTGCAATTTTGATCGCATTTTCGAACTGCATCTTATTTATCTATTTATTCATAATGGTTATATCTGTGGAAGAAAGACTCATCAGGAGAGACTCACTGGCCAAAGGTTTCAGCAATTCTGTAGATTCACTTGAAAATCCTAATACCTTAGTGACTATTTCAATGGAGAACAACGAGTCCGGCACAGTGCTCTCTGCTAGAGACAAGCAACTTGAAGAAAGCATGATTTCTAAATTCTATGCATTGAAGCATTTGTTTGAAAATTAAATGTCACAGTGGTGGAATATTGTGTCTTTACGCAAATACTTGGATGTTGAAAGAGCACCCAGAGGTCTTAGATTGACCAAAAGGTGCAGTTTTTTGGATGATGACCTTAGGCATCAGTGGTACGAACACTCCAGGGAATGCAGTAGAAAATTGATGAGCCTTATTTCCCAACGTGAGAGGAACGTTGCCCACATTCGCTCTGAGATTGAGGCTGCCAAAGACAAGCTCAATCCATTTACCCATTTGGCTGCATTTTCTTTATGGGATGATCGTATCAATGACTGAATCATCGAATTTGAGGCCAACCTCATTAGTAAGAAGTCTGGCAAATTCGAAAGGGATAGGGAAGATTTTTTGCAGGGTCGTGAACACTGGTGGAAAAGAACAAGTCAACCAGGGGATCTTGATGGGCCATCATGTCCCAATAGGCCACCACGCCCTAATAATGGTCCAGGTTCAGCCACCCCCAGGGATCGCCCCCAGCAGCAATATAGAGGTGTCAACTAGGGATGAGCCGAACACCCCCCTGTTCGGATCGCACCAGAACCTGCGAA
This sequence comes from Rana muscosa, assembly GCA_029206835.1. NCBI lineage: Eukaryota > Metazoa > Chordata > Amphibia > Anura > Ranidae > Rana > Rana muscosa. The sequence goes on along the minus strand of CM055118.1, from coordinate 974,139,278 downwards.
CAGACCTAAAGTTCGCTTGAACATTAGAACCCTATTAAATACAATGGACTCGAATGTTCAAAATCAAAAGTGCTAATTATAAAGGCTAATATGCAAGTTATTGTCCTAAAAAGGGTTTAGGGACCCAGGTCCTGCCCCAGGGGACATGTATCAATGCAAAAAAAGTTTTAAAAACTGACGTTTTTTCGGGAGCAGTGATTTTAATAATGCTTAAAGTGACACGATAGAAGTGAAATATTCCTTTACATTTCGTACCCTGGGGGGGGGGGGGTGTATAGTATGCCTGTAAAGCAGCGCTTGTTTCCCGTGCTTAGAACTGTCCCTGCACAAAGTGTAATTTCTGAAGGAAAAAAAGTCATTTAAAACCACTTGCGGCTATAATGAATTGTCGGGTCCCCGGCAATACAGAGAAAAGTCATTGAAAAAAATGGCAGGGGTCCCCCCCCCCCCGCAGTCCATTACCAGGCCCTTTGGGTCTGGTATGAATATTAAGGGGAACCCCTGCCGTTTTTTTCAATGACTTTTATCTGTATTGCCGGACCCGACAATTCATTAACAGATGCGAGTAGTTTTAAATTACTTTTTTTCCTTCAAAAATGACATTTTGCGCAGGGAACCAAAATGAAAAAGAAAAAATGCCTGGGGGTCCCCCCAAAATTCCATTACCAGGCGCTTCAGGTATGATATGGATTTTAAGGGGAACCCCACACCAAAATAAAAAAAAATGGCGTGGGGTCCCCCCAAAAATCCATACCAGACCTTTATCCGAGCGCGCAACCTGGCAGGGCACAGGAAAAGAGGGGGGATGAGAGAGCGCCCCCCATCCTGAACCATACCAGGCCACATGCCCTCAACATGGGGGGAGGATGTCCCCATGTTGATGGGGACAAGGGCCTCATCCCCACAACCCTTGCCCGGTGGTTGTGGGGGTATGCGGGTGGGGGGCTTATTGGAATCTGGAAGCCCCCTTTAACAAAGGGGACCCCCAGATTCCGGCCCCCCCTAGGTGAATTGGTAACGGGTACATTGTACCCCTACAATTTCACAAAGAAAGTGTAAATAATTGTAAAAAAACACAAGGGTTGCGGGGATTAGGCCCTTGTCCCCATCAACATGGGGACATCCTTCCCCCCATGTTGAGGGCATGTGGCCTGGTACGGTTCAGGAGGGGGGCACTCTCTCGTCCCCCCCTCTTTTCCTGCGGCCTGCCAGGTTGCGTGCTTGGATAAGGGTCTGGTATGGATTTTTGGGGGGACCCCACGCCATTTTAAAAAAAAATGGTGCAGGGTTCCCCTTAAAATCCATACCAGACCTTTCAGGTCTGGTATGGATTTTTGGGGGGGACTCCACGTCATTTAAAAAAAAAAAATTAAAATTTTGGTTCCCTGCGCAAAATGTCACTTTTGAAGGAAAAAAAGTAATTTAAAACTACTCGCATCTATTAATGAATTGTCGGGTCCGGCAATACAGATAAAAGTAATTGAAAAAAACGGCAGGGGTTCCCCTTAATATTCATACCAGACACAAAGGGCCTGGTAATGGACTGGGGGGGGACCCCTGACGTTTTTTTTCAATGACTTTTCTCTATATTGCTGTGGACCCGGCAATTGATTATAGCCGCGAGTGGTTTTAAATAACTTTTTTTCCTTCAGAAATGACATTTTGTGCAGGGACAATTCTAAACACGGGAAACATGCGTTACTTTAGAGGCACACTTTAGACACCCCCCAGGTACGAAATTTAAAGGGATATTTCACTTTTATTGTTTCACTTTAAGCATTAAAAAAATCACTGCTCCCGAAAAAACGGCTGTTTTCAAACTTTTTTTTGTCCCCTGGGGCAGGACCCAGGTCCCCAAACACTTTTTATGACAATAACTTGCATATTAACCTTTAAAATTAGCACTTTAGATTTCTCCCGTAGACTTTTAAAGGGTGTTCCGCGGCTTTTCGAATTTGCCGCGAACACCCCAAATTGTTCGCTGTTCGCCGAATGGGCGAGCAGCCAATGTTCGAGTCAAACTCATGTTCGACTCGAACATAAAGCTCATCCCTACTGAGGAAGGCAGCATCCACCTAGTTTTGGGATACTATATATGCCTTTTACACCACCATTTAATCTAACATCTGTTACGCCACACCTTGGAAGACCTATTAGCGCTGGAAGTGACTGTGTTTTTTGTATTTCTACTGTTTGGAGACATCTAGCAGCTCAAGGTTTCCTGGTCTGGTAAACAGCCCTAGTGTGCATTTTTTGAACTATCAACTGCAATTTTGATCGCATTTTCGAACTGCATCTTATTTATCTATTTATTCATAATTAGAGTTGAGCGAACCCGTACTGTAAAGTTCGGGTTCGCACAGACTTTTGGGTTTTTGGGTCCCGGACCCGAACCCGAACAATTGACTGTATGTTCGGGTTCGGGTCCGGTGTTCAGCGATGTAATGGCGCATTTTTAAAAGCTGCAGGGCAGCCAATCAACTTTAGTTTAACTGGTGTGCCCTTAGAAGCCATCACAGCCATGCCTACTAATGACATGGCTGTGATTGGCCAGTGCAGCATGTGACCCACCCTCTATATGAGCTAGAGGCACACAGCACAGCACATCACTCTGCATTAGACAGTGTAGGGAAAAGTTCCTGGCTGCTGTTGCTGTGAGGGAGAGAATTACATGATAGGAGTCAGTCCTGATTGTGAAATAGATTCTAATTAGTCAGCAATCTACATAGATTTAGTTGTGTGGGTGCAGTGCACAAGCTTTTTACACTGCACTGAGAAAAAAGATAGACAGTGTAGGGCAAGGTTCCTGTTGCTGCTTTTAGGGAGAGAGAATTATCTAGGAGTCCAGATTCATAAATCTATTTTAATAACTCAGCGATCTACATAGATTTACCTGGTTGGGTTGCAGTGCACAGTCTTTTTACACTGCCATGAGCCCAGTGCCAGAGGAAATATAACTTTTATCTGCAAGCTCAGTGCACCAGCACTGCATATGTTACTGTGAGATACACCCTGTACATACTGTGGGTGTATTCTGCTCTTCCAAAAACACCCATTTAGGGCAAAAAAATATATTTTGCAGTGTGGAGGTGTGTGATACACAATTTATATATTTTTCTTCTATTGTGCTATTCCAAAAATAATAATTTAGGGCAAAAAATTTTTTTTTAAATAGCATTTTCCTGACTGACTCCATGGCAGCCTACGTGTAGGTTAACCCCGCCTCCTCTCCAATGCTATAGGACCCCATACCCATAAAAGTAAGCTCACCTCTCAGCACTGTGTTCCTTTTTTGTCCTCCTCCAATGGACCTGAAGCATGCACGTCCGTGCAGATTCCCGGATGGATGGATGGATGGATGGATGACACACCTTTAAGCGGTGCAGCTCGGAACCCAGCCATGGGCGGGTGGAGAGCTTACAGCAACCACGATTGACTGGATGAGAGTTGCTGCGGTGTGCCCAAGATCCCTCGGCTGGCAAGGTCTGCTCTTTTATTTACCATGGCAGTCGCATCTATGTATTATTTGTATGTCTGTCCCATGACCCGGCTCTCCCTAATGGCGGCTGGAACGCTCTGTGTTCCAGCCTACAGCGGTGACCCGAATCTCGGGCGCCGCCGCCGTTCGCGCATGCGCAGTGCCCACTCCCAGAGCGAGGCTTGGTTCGCGCATGCGCGGTCCGGCAGGACTCTCGGCGGCCGCGCAGGCGCAGATGGGAGATCCGTCTCCACGCAGGTGCGTTGGATGACAGCGGTGACGTCACAGGCGGCGGGGAATTTAAAAGCTGATGCTCGCCTGTGTCATTTGGGATCTCCCCTAACACGAGCAGAGGCAATTTTGATTCACTCTCCCTTCTGGTTTCAGGTCAGTGTTCCAGGACAAACTTGCATAATATATGTTTTTAAAACATGTACTGTATTTTTGCACTTTTCTTTGGGTACATGTTCCTGTTGTCAGTTGCAACTATGTTTGTCATTTGTAAAGTGCCTTCTTAAAGGGCAAGTTACTCATTATTATATTGTATGACTATAGGTTTCTTTACCAGTCCTGTCTTAGTGTGACGCTTAGTCCAGGAGTTATGGTCCATTCACCGCTTACATGTGGCCAGCCCTCACGCACAAGGTATGTGCGGGAGAGGGGAGGGCTTGGGGTTTAGTCGCAAGTAATGTTGCTTGACGGCTTGTCTTTCTCCCCCCAATTCCCCTTTTTTTCCTTTAGCCCTTCCGCAGATCTTCAATTTGACACAGACCTTGCCACGCCGCAGCATGCGTCAACATCAAAATCAAAACACAGACGTGATTCCCCGTCTGCATCTCACCACTAGAGGAGAAGTTCCCATTCCTCCTCCAGACACCGCTCCCACCGCCAGGACAGTTATTCTGATCGGAGAGCCTGCTGGGGATGCGGCTCACGAGTCCCAGAGGGCAAATCATTATGCAGCCATTGCTTTGCCCATGCGGTTGGGGAAAAAGAGACAGAAGACCAACGGATCGAGTCTCTAGTAAAGCAGGTGGTGCAACGTTCTCTTAAGGAGATGGATGCTTCCCACGTACAAAGCCAGTCCAGCACTATCCGATCTGGCTCCCCGGCTGATGTGGTCCGTGAAGTTCCAGGTCCTTCCCAGCCCTACGCTTCATCGCCTCTTCCCTCGGAAGGAGAATTAGAGAGTGATGAAGAGAGTGTGGAATTTGATTTTTCTCAAGTTACTCCGCTCATTAAAGTGGTCAAAGAGGCCCTTATGTGGGAAGACCCTTCTACTCCCCCAGCTAAACAGAAAACGTTTTTCAAGCGCCTGGGGAAAGAGCGCCCAAGCTTTCCGCTTTTAGCCGAACTAAAGGGCATCTTTGATGAAGAGTGGAGCAAAGTGGACAGGAAGTCCTCGATGACAAATAAGGCCTCCAGAATGTATCCATTCAAGGCAGAAGAGGTGAAATACCTGGAGAATATTCCTCCTGTGGACGCAGCTATGGCGTCATCTAGTTTATTACCAAACAGGGATGATCCTTCGAAGGGAATCTTGCACCATGTTTGCTTAGAAGATGGGTCAGCCTGCCAAGGGCGTAGCCATAGGGCAACGTTTAGCTGTAACTGAGGACAGCATAATCCTGGACAGTAGACGGATCAGATCAGCTGATGCTTCACCCAAGAAGGCCACTGCTAGTTTAGCTCTGCTGCTGATCTGGCAAGTAACTCAGCAGCAGCAGAGCTAAAACTAGCAGTGGCCTTCTTGGGTGAAGCATCAGCTGATCTGATCCGTCTACTGTCCAGGATTATGCTGTCCTCAGTTACAGCTAAACGTGCCCTATGGCTACGCCCTTGGCAGGCTGACCCATCTTCTAAGCAAACATGGTGCAAGATTCCCTTCGAAGGATCATCCCTGTTTGGTAATAAACTAGATGACGCCATAGCAAAGGCCACAGGCGGAAAATCTGGCTTTCTTCCACAGGACAGGCGTCCACAGAATCGAAGAAGGCCCCAGTTCAGAAGACGCAGTCCGGAGCGCTCAAGAGAAGCATGCTCTTATAGACTTGGCCGGGACTTCAGAAGAAACTGGAGCAGAGGCCAAGCGTCCTTTCGCAAGCCAGCAAACAACCAAGCGTCCAGTGGTCGCGATCAGGCTAAATCCTTTTGAGATTTTGCCCGCCCAGGCGGGTCGGGTAGGGGCACGCCTGCTCCTCTTCCGGCACGTGTGGGTGGCCTCAATCTCAGACTTCTGGGTCGTCAGGACAGTGTCGTCAGGTCACGCATGGTCCTTCTCCAGCATTCCTCCTACCAGATTTATCTCAACCCTACTTCCAAGTATGGAAGAACAAAAACAGGCCTTACTGTCCTACGTAGACCTGCTGAAAACATAGGGAGCAGTAGTACGTGTCCCAGAGGAAGAACAATTCCAAGGAGTATACTCCCCCCTTTTCTTAGTCCAAAAGAAAAGCGGTGCCTGGCGCCCGGTAATAGATCTGACATACCTGAACAGGTTCATAAGGCACGGAAAATTCAAAATGGAAACTCTGTCAACAATCCAGCAAGCCATTCAACCAGGCGACTGGATGATTTCGATAGACCTGAAAGATGCCTATTTCCATGTGCCAGTGGCAAAGGACTTTTTAAAGTACCTCCGGTTCCATATCGGGCAAGAACATCTTCAATTCATCTGCCTACCATTCGGTTTGATGACTTCTCCTTGAGTTTTCACCAAGGTCCTCTTGGCCGTAGTGGCCCTCATCAGGCTAAAAGGTGTGCGTCTTTACCATTATTTAGACGATCTCCTAGTTCTGTCTCAAAACAGAGAACAGCTCCTGGTGCACAGAGAACAAGTGATCTCAACCCTTTCCAGCTTTGGATGGCTTCTAAACTTGGGAAAAAGCCACCTGGTTCCAGCCCAACATTTAATTTACTTAGGGGCTCTGTTCAACACGGTGGAGAACACCATCTCCCTGCGGCAGAGAAGATTCCGGTGATTCGGAAGAGGATTTCTCGTGCTCTGGATGCTCCTCATCTGAAAGCATCACAATGCCTAAGAATTATCGGCACAATGGTCTCCACGACCCCCATGGTCAAATGGGCTCTATGGAGGTTACGCCCTTTTCAGTCAGGGTTCCTCCGGCAGTGGAAGTCAGGGGACAAGAGTCAACTCATCCACATATCCGCAAAAATGAGAAACAGCCTCTTCTGGTGGCTCCAACTCAAGAATTTGCAAAATTGTCACTCCATTGCCCCCATCTCCTGGGTTACAGTCACGACCGACGCCAGCGGCTCAGGCTGGGGGGCTCTTTGTGGTCAGAACCTAGCTCAAGGCAGATGGGATGCTCGTCTTCACAACCCAGGCTCAAACGTCCTGGAACTCAGGGCGGCCTGGTGCGCCCTCCAATCTTTCTCCCAGTTCCTGAAAGGAGAGTCGGTATTGTTAAAGATGGACAACACAACAGCAGTGTCGTATGTGAAGAGCCAAGGGGGGACTCGGAGTTCTACTCTCCTTCTAGAGGTCAAGCCTATAATAACATGGGCCCAGAAAAACCTGGCCACTATTTCGGCAGTTTTCATTCCGGGAGTCCAGAACTCCCAGGCAGACTTCCTCTCTCGAACTCGTCTAGACAACGAGTGGTCCCTCCATGTACAGTCCTTCAACTGGATTCTGTCTCTGGGAGTCAATCCCGAAGTGGACCTAGTCACTTCCCCCTACAATCACAAAACTGTGAAGTTTTATTCTCGGGGCCGTTGCAGCCAGGCACTCGGAACAGATGCCCTGACGGACAGATGGAGGTTCAAGAGGGCATACGCCTTTCCCCCGATCCCGATAATTCTCAAGTTCCTGAGAAGACTTCAAGCGGAATCAGCCGAAGTAACAGTAGTGGCTCCCTACTGGCCAAACAGGCCTTGGTTTCCCCTCCTGATCCGACTGAGCTACCGGGACCCGGTACCTCTTCCTCTCAGGCCGGACCTTCTCTCTCAAGGGTCACTCCTACACCCTTGTCCGGCACTGATGAGACTGGCGGTCTGGTTCTTGAGAGGGAGAGGCTGGAATCCCTCGGTTGCGCCTCTAGAGTGATGTCTACATTGTTGAGCTCAAGAAGAGCAAGTACCAACAAGGTTTATAGAAGAATTTGGGCAAAATTTGTCGAATTCTCCTCTGTCTCTGGGAGGTCCTTCAAAAATCCAGGAGTTCAGGATGTTCTTAGTTTTCTGCAAACAGGACTATACTTACCCTTATCTGTTCGCTCTCTAAGAGTACAAGTTTCGGCCTTGTCGGCCTTCTCTGGAGTCTCATGGGCAGTCCATCCCTTAGTCAGACAATTCTTTCGGGGGGCATCAAGAATTAAGCCCCAAAGAAAACCAAGATTTGCCAAGTGGGATCTTCCACTCGTTCTAGATTCTCTGACTGGACTCAGTATGTTGGGGCCCTCCCCGTCCTCCATTAAGGACTTTTCAGCAAAAGTAGCCTTCTTAGTAGCCATCACCTCGGCTAAGAGGGTCTCTGAGATCGTGTCTCTAGGTCATGAAGAACCTTTTCTAACATTTTTTCCGGATCGAGTAGTCCTTATACCCATGTTGGGTTCAAATCCAAAGGTGTCTTCGGTATTTCACGAAAATCGAGAAATTGTCATTTAAGACTCCAGATTCCAGCGAAACTCATCCCCTGGATATGGGTGAAATCCTAAAGGAGTATCTACAAGTTACTTCTTCCTTCAGACGATCTGATCATCTGTTTGTCCTACATTCTGGAAACAACAGAGGGAAGAAAGCTTCAACCAGAACAATTGCATCATGGATCGTCCAAACAATCCAGCAAGCATACAGGGCTAAGGGCTTGGCTCCTCCACAGGCGGTGACGGCACACTCCACCAGAGGGATGGCAGCGTCCTGGGCGGCAGCCCAACATGTGGCTCCAGATGTAATTTGTAAAGCGGCCTCGTGGGCCTCTATCAATACATTTATGGCCCATTACTGCATTGAACCGGCATCATTGTCGTCCGTTAATTTTGGGTTAAGAATCCTGTCGGTTGACAGGACAAATTAAAGCTTTTTTGTTCAGCATACCCACCCGTGTGGTCTGGCTAGTTATTTCCCACACGTAGGCTGCCATGGAGTCAGTCAGGAAAACGGAAAATTTATTACCAAATACTTACCGTAATTTTCCTTTCCTGATAGACTCCATGGCAGACGGAGTTCCCACCCTGAAAGTAAATATTAATGAAAGAATGTAAGTGTCCAAGAGTCGGCTAGTTACGGAACACAGTGCTGAGAGGTGAGCTTACTTTTATGGGTATGGGGTCCTATAGCATTGGAGAGGAGGTGGGGTTAACCCACACGTAGGCTGCCATGGAGTCTATCAGGAAAGGAAAATTACGGTAAGTATTTGGTAATAAATTTTCAGTTTTCTGCATTTCTGTAGGTTTTGAGATACACCGTTTACATACTCTGGGTATATTCTGCTATTGCAAAAACGCACATTTAGTGCCCAAAAAAATATTTTGAAGTGTTTTCTGCATATCTGGAGGTGTGAGATACCCAATTTATATATTTTTCTTCTTTTTTTATTTTTATTTATTCTTTATTGAGGGTTTAAATAGAAAAATACAACACACACCCACATTGGTGTATATATAAAAAAAAACTTAGTACAAAAATATGCATACATATTTCCTATCCTCCCCTTTTACCCATTTCCATTCCCCCCCCCATCTTTCCCCCCCCCACTCTCCCTAGCCCTCTCTCCCCTCCCCCTCCCCGATCTGTCCGTCTGTCCCTTTCCTTTTTTATTTTACTTTAGTTACTGATCTTTTTCCGTCATTCCCTGAGCATATTTATCTGAGGTTTTAAATATTCTCCTTTTTTCCCATATTGCTCTGTGGTTTTCCACCTTTCCCTGTTCACCCTGGCACAGATATTCCATTTCAGATATGTGATCTACCCGCTGTATCCATTCCTTTATGCCCGTTTTCCGGTATTGCTTTTTTGTTTTGTTTGTACCGTGAAATAAACATGTCCAGGCATTTTGTAAGATTTTTTCCCCAGTTGTGACTTCAATATGATCCAGAATCTCTGCCCAATACTCCTTTATTATTGGGCATTCCCACCACATATGCATTGTTGTTCCCAGTTGCTTACAGCCTCTCCCGCATAATGGGGAATTATTAGGATGAATTTTATGCATTCTCTCTGGTGTAAGGTGCCAGCGTACCACGTTCTTGTAATTTACTTCTATTGTGGTAGCGTCAGAGGCAAAGCTATGTACTGCTTCTATCATTTGCCTTTCCTCAATTTCTCTGCCTAGATCTTGTCCCCATTTTTCTATAAATGGTAGCGGTCCTTTTGTTTCAAGTTCTGTTATCATTTTGTACACCTGTGATATACCATGTCTCAGGGGCTTTCCTTTTTCACATATTTTTTCCATTGGGGTTAGTGCTTTTTCATTTCTTATTGGTTGTGGAATAGTGCTCACTAAGTGCTTTAACTGAAAATATTCCCAATCACTGAGCTAATTCCACCCATACTTCATGATTAAGTCTTGTTTTGTTCTTATTTTACCTAATGTGATTATGTCTTTTAATTGTGCTGTTCCCAATGTCTTTCCTAATCGTGTCCCATTTCCTGGTGTAAAAAATGCTGTGCCTGCTAACGGAATTAATGGGGAGTTATATTTCCATTTTTTGTGCCAGTGCAATGTGTCCCATGTTTTAAATACCTTCCTTGTTATATTATGTGTGTCTATACCTAGTGTTCTAAATTTCGGTGGGACCCATGTGCTTTTTTGTAAAAGCGTCGTGCTTAATGTGTCTTCCATTTGTGCCCATTTTTTTTTTGTATGTGGGTTTGCCCATTCTGCTAGTCTGGCTAAAATTATTGCCTTATGGTATCTTTCCTGACTGACTCCATGGCAGCCTACGTGTGGGTTAACTCCGCCTCCTCTCCAATGCTATAGGACCCCATACCCATAAAAGTAAGCTCACCTCTCAGCACTGTGTTCCTTTTTTGTCCTCCTCCAATGGACCTGAAGCATGCACGTCCGTGCAGATTCCCGGATGGATGGATGGCACACCTTCGAGCTTTGCAGCTCGGAACCCAGCCATGGGTGGGTGGAGAGCTTGTAGCAACCATGATCTGCTTTGAAGATGGAGTTGCTGCGGTGTGCCCAAGACGTCCTCGGCTGGCAGGTCTGCAACTCTATTTAATGCTCCATGGCAGTCGCATCTGTGTCTCTATATGTATTGTCTGTCTTTTTAAAAATCGTCCCCTGCTCTTCCTATGGTGGCTGGAGCGCTCTGCATCCCAGCTCGCAGCGGTGACTCGAATGTCGGGCGCCGCCACTGTTTGCACATGTGCAGTGCCCACTTCCAGAGCGAGGCTTGGTTGGCGCATGCGCAGTCCGGCGGATCCTCCGGTGGCCGCGCAGGCGCCGTTGATGGCTTCCCTACCGCGCAGGCGCGCTGGGTGGACAGGTGATGTCACAGGCGGGGATTTCAAAAGCAGCTGCAAGCCTGTGTCAGCTGGGATCTCCCTGTCAAGACAGCTGAAGCAACTGAATCACTCTGTGGTTCCAGGTCAGTGCTTTCTAAAGGGAAAATATTTTCTCTTGCATGCTTATGTCTCTTGCTATGTGGTAGAGCCCCTTTTAAAGGGTAATTCAGTATTAATGTTGTTTTGTATAATACTGTAGGTTTCTGTATCAGACTTGTTTGTCTTGTGACGCTCCATTCCTGAGGTTATGGACCATTCACCGCTTATATGTGGCCAGCCCTTACGCACTAGGTATGTGCGGGAGGGGGGAGAGCTTGGGGTTCAGTCGCAAGTAGTGTTGCTTGATGGCTTATCTTTCTTCCCCTCTTTCTTTTTAGCCCTTCCGCAGATCTTCATCTTGACTCAGACCTTGCCATGCCGCAGCATTCGTCAACATCAAAATCAAAACACAGACGTGATTCCCCGTCTGCATCTCACCACCAGAGGAGAAGCTCCCATTCCTCCTCCAGACACCGCTCCCACAGCCAGGACAGTCATTCTGATCAGAGAGCCTGCTGGGGATGCGGCTCACGAGTCCCAGAGGGCAAATCGTTATGCAGCCATTGCTTTGCCCATGCGGTTGGGGAAAAAGAGACAGAAGATCAACAGATCGAGTCTCTAGTAAAACGGGTGGTGCAACGCTCTCTAAAGGAGATGGATGCTTCCCACGCACAAAGCCAGTCCAGAACTATTCGATCTGGCTCCCCGGCTGATGTGGTCCGTGAAGTCCCAGGTCCTTCCCAGCCCTACGAATCTTCGCCTCTTCCCTCGGAAGGAGAATTAGAGAGTGATGAAGAGAGTGTAGAGTTTGATTTCTCTCAAGTAACTCAGCTCATTAAAGCAGTCAAAGAGGCCCTTATGTGGGAAGACCCATCTACTCCCCCAGCTAAACAGAATTATTTTTTCAAGCGCCTGGGGAAAGAGCGCCCAAGTTTTCCGCTTTTAGCCGAACTAAAGGGCATATTTGATGAAGAGTGGAGCAAAGTGGACAGGAAGTCCTCGATGACGAATAAAGCCGCCAGAATGTATCCCTTCAAGGCAGATGAGGTAAAATACCTGGAGAATATTCCTCCTGTGGACGCAGCGGTAATGCGTCTGGCTAAGCACGTCACGCTCCCTCTAGAAGACGCAGTCTCCTTTAAAGACAGTCTTGATAGAAGAATGGATCAGGACCTTAAAAGAATTTACGGTCTTGCTGGGACAGCTTGTAAACCCGCTCTAGCCTTGGCAGCCGTGTCTAAGGCTATGGAGGCATGGACAGAGAACGTAGATTCCTTTCTCAAAGGCGTTTCAGAAGAACTGGCCAGTAACTCAGCAGCAGCAGAGCTAAAACTAGCAGTGGCTTTCTTGGGAGAAGCATCGGTTGATCTGATCCGTCTACTGTCCAGGATTATGTTATCCTCAGTTACAGCTAAACAAGCCCTATGGCTACGCCCCTGGCAAGCTGACCCGTCTTCTAAGCAAACATGGTGCAATATTCCTTTTGAAGGATCATCACTGTTTGGTAACAAACTAGATGACGCCATAGCTAAGGCCACAGGCAGAAAATCTGGCTTTCTTCCACAGGACAGGCGTCCACAGGGTAGAAGGAAAACCCAGTTCAGAAGACGCAGCCCAGAGCGTTCAAGGGAAGCACGCTCCTATAGACCTGGCCGGGACTTCAGAAGAAACTGGAGCAGAGGCCAAGCGTCCTTCCGCAAGCCAGCAAACAACCAAGCATCCAGTGGTCGCGATCAGGCTAAATCCTTTTGAGATTTTGCCCGCCCAGGCGGGTCGGGTAGGGGCACGCCTGCTCCTCTTCCGGCACGTGTGGGTGGCCTCAATCTCAGACTTCTGGGTAGTTAAGACAGTATCGTCAGGTCACGCATGGTCCTTCTCCAGCATTCCTCCCCCCAGATTTATCTCAACCCTACTTCCAAGCACGGAAGAGAAAAAACAGGCCTTACTGTCCTACGTAGATCTGCTGAAAACCCAGGGAGCAGTAGTGTGTGTCCCAGAGGAAGAACAGTTCCAAGGAGTATACTCCCCCCTTTTCTTAGTCCAAAAGAAAAGCGGTGCCTGGCGCCCGGTAATAGATCTGACGTACCTGAACAAGTTCATAAGGCACGGAAAATTCAAAATGGAGACTCTGTCAACAATCCAGCAAGCCATTCAACCAGGCGACTGGATGATTTCGATAGACCTGAATGATGCCTATTTCCAGGTGCCAGTGGCAAAGGACTTTTTAAAGTACCTCTGGTTCCATATCAGGCAGGAACATCTTCAATTCATCTGCCTACCGTTCGGTTTGACAACGTCTCCTCGAGTTTTTACCGAGGTCCTCTTGGCCGTAGTGGCCCTCATCAGGCTAAAAGGTGTGCGTCTTTACCATTATTTAGATGATCTCCTAGTTCTGTCTCAAAACAGAGAACAGCTCCTGGTGCACAGAGAACAAGTGATCTCAACCCTTTCCAGCTTTGGATGGCTTCTAAACTTAGAAAAAAGCCACCTGGATCCAGCCCAACACTTAATTTACTTAGGGGCTCTGTTCAACACAGTGGAGAACACCATCTTCCTGCCGGCAGAGAAGATTCCGGTGATTCGGAAGAGGATTTCTTGTGCTCTGGATGCTCCTCATCTGAAAGCATCACAATGCCTAAGAATTATCGGCACAATGGTCTCCACGACCCCCATGGTCAAATGGGCTCTATGGAGGTTACGCCCTTTTCAGTCAGGGTTCCTCCGGCAGTGGAAGTCAGGGGACAAGAGTCAACTCATCCACATATCCGCAAAAATGAGAAACAGCCTCTTCTGGTGGCTCCAACTCAAGAATTTGCAAAACTGTCACTCCATTTCCCCCATCTCCTGGGTCACAATTATGACCGATGCCTGCGGTTCCAGCTGGGGGGCTCTCTGTGGCCAGAACCTTGCTCAGGGCAGATGGGACGCTCGCCTCCACAACCCAGGCTCAAATGTCCTAGAGCTCCGGGCAGCTTGGTGTGCCCTCCAATCCTTTTCTCGGTGTCTGAAATGAGAATCGGTGTTGATCAGGATGGACAACACCACAGCAGTGTCATATGGGAAGCGACAAGGGGGGACACGGAGTTCCACACTCCTGTTAGAAATCGAGCCCATCATGACTTGGGCCCAGAAAAATCTGGCCAACATATCAGCAGTTTTTATTCCGGGAGTACAGAACTCACAGGCGGATTTCCTCTCTCGAACTCGTCTAGACAACGAGTGGTCCCTCCATGTACAGTCCTTCAACTGGATTCTGTCTCTGGGAGTCAATCCCGAAGTAGACCTATTCGCTTCCCCCTACAATCACAAAACAGTGAAGTTCTATTCTCGGGGCCGTTGCAGCCAGGCAGTCGGAACGGATGCCCTGACGGACAGATGGAGGTTCAAGAGGGCATACGCCTTTCCCCCGATCCCGATAATTCTCAAGTTCCTGAGGAGACTTCAAGCGGAATCAGCCGAAGTAACAGTAGTGGCTCCCTACTGGCCAAACAGGCCTTGGTTTCCCCTCCTGATCCAACTGAGCTACCGGGACCCGGTGCCTCTTCCTTTCAGGCCGGACCTTTTCTCTCTCAAGGGTCACTTCTACACCCTTGTCCGGCACTGATGAGACTGACGGTCTGGTTCTTAAGAGGGAGAGGCTGGAATCCCTTGGTTGTGCCTCTAGAGTGATGTCTACACTGTTGAGCTCAAGAAGAGCAAGTACCAACAAGGTTTATAGAAGAATTTGGGCCAAATTTGTCGAATTCTCCTCTGCCTCTGGGAGGTCCTTCAAAAATCCAGGAGTTCAGGATGTTCTTAGTTTTTTGCAAACCGGACTAGACTTACCCTTATCTGTTAGCTCTCTAAGAGTACAAGTTTCGGCCTTGTCGGCCTTCTCTGGAGTTTCATGGGCAGTCCATCCCCTAGTCAGACAATTCTTTCGGGGGGCATCAAGAATTAAGCCCCAAAGGAAACCAAGATTTGCCAAGTGGGATCTTCCACTCGTTCTAGATTCTCTGACTGGACTCAGTACGTCGGGGCCCTCCCCGTCCTCCATTAAGGACTTTTCAGCAAAAGTAGCCTTCTTAGTAGCCATCACCTCGGCTAAGAGGGTCTCTGAGATCGGGTCTCTAGGTCATGAAGAACCTTTTCTAACATTTTTCCCGGATCGAGTAGTCCTTATACCCATGTTGGGTTCAAATCCAAAGGTGTCTTCGGTATTTCACGAAAATCGAGAAATTGTACTACCTACATTTAAGACTCCAGATTCCAGTGAAATTCATCCCCTGGATATGGGTGAAATCCTAAAGGAGTATCTACAAATTACTTCTTCCTTCAGACGATCTGATCATCTGTTTGTTCTACATTCTGGAAACAACAGAGGGAAGAAAGCATCAACCAGAACAATTGCATCATGGATCGTTCAAACAATCCAGCAAGCATACAGGGCTAAGGGCTTGGCTCCTCCACAGGCGGTGACGGCACACTCCACCAGAGGGATGGCAGCATCTTGGGCGGCAGCCCAACATGTGGCTCCAGATGTCATTTGTAAAGCGGCCTCGTGGGCCTCTATCAATACATTTATGGCCCATTACTGCATTGAACCGGCATCATTGTCGTCTGTTAATTTTGGGTTAAGAATCCTGTCGGTTGACAGGACAAATTAAAGCTTTTCTGTTCAGCATACCCACCCGTGTGGTCTGGCTAGTTATTTCCCACATGTAGGCTGCCATGGAGTCAGTCAGGAAAACTGAAAATTTATTACCAAATACTTACCGTAATTTTCCTTTCCTGATAGACTCCATGGCAGACGGAGTTCCCACCCTGAAAGTAAATATTAATGAAAGAAAGTAAGTGTCCAAGAGTCGGGTAGTTACGGAACACAGTGCTGAGAGGTGAGCTTACTTTTATGGGTATGGGGTCCTATAGCATTGGAGTGGAGGCGGGGTTAACCCACACGTAGGCTGCCATGGAGTCTATCAGGAAAGGAAAATTACGGTAAGTATTTGGTAATAAATTTTCAGTTTTTTATGTCTGGTAAGGACATGCCCCCATTTTTTTTCTTTCGGGTTAATAGTGTGTACTTTAGTCTGGCCTTTTTACCCTGCCATATATATTTCAGTATCATTGTTTTCATTGTCTTAAAAAACGATTGGGGTATATCTATTGGGAGCATCTGCAGCCTATATGTCACTTTCGGAAGGATCACCATTTTTAGTATGTTAATTCTTCCTGTCCATGAGATGGGTTGCTTAGAGATGTTTTTTAATTCTACTTTAATTTCATTTAGTAAGGGGATAAAATTGGCAGGGTACAGTTCTTCTAACGTTGTTGTTATTTTGATTCCTAAATATGTTAATTTTTTTGTCTCCCAAGTAAACGGGAATTCTTTCTGTAGTAATCTTTCTTCGCTTTTTTCTATTACTAAATTCAAAATTACAGTTTTTGTTGGGTTAATCTTAAAGTTTGAAAGATCCCCATATTTTTTTATTTCCTTTACAACATTGGGCAAAGACAATCTTGGTTTCGTTAGGTATAGGAGTATGTCGTCTGCATATGCAGCCACTTTGTGTTCATCATCGCCCACTCTCGCCCCCCCTATGTCTTGATTATTCCGAATGTTTATCAACAGTGGTTCTAACGCTAACACATACAGGAGGGGCGAGAGCGGGCACCCCTGTCTCGTTCCGTTGTGCATCTCAAACACCGACGACGCACTCCCATTGACCTTTACGTTGGCTGTCGGGTGTGTATATAACGTTTTTAACCCATTTCATATACTTTGGTCCCAAACCGATATATCGAAGTGTTTCCATCATAAACCCCCAGTCGACTCGGTCGAATGCTTTTTCCGCATCTATCGACATGAGTACGACTGGGGGTTTCCTATCCTTCTTTTTCCGGATTAGTAATAGGGTTCTTATGCTATTATTTCTGCCTTCTCTCCCTGCCACAAAGCCCGCCTGATCTGTGTTAACTAATTATGGCATTAAGTTTTTTAATCTCGTTACCAATATTTTTTCATATAGCTTAATATCTGTATTTAATAGGGCTATTGGTCGATAGTTGTGTAGCGGGGTCTCCTTTAAGACCCTCTGAACTACATCTCCCAGAGTCCTGCTTGGCACCCAGGGTGCTGTGTTGCCACCGCAGAGACTCATAGGAGGGGCTATTTAAGAAGGAGGCGAGGCGGAGCTCAGCCTCTTTGGACACCGCGCTGCAAGCAACAGTTTCTTCCTGTGCGGATCTGCTGCAGTGCAAGGCCTGAAGCCTGGGGCCTTGCGCAACTTCCGAAGAGCCTTCCATCCCGCTGCGGCGCCTGGGTGGCACCTGACTTTGTTTGCTGCAGACATCAGTTGGATCGGGGACCTGATCGTTGCGGACGCTGTGTGTGGAGACACAGCAGGTGGAGGTCCCGGACTGGGATCGCGTCCGGAGTGGTGAGCGAGCACCTGCTCAATCCAATCGACTGTACTGTGTTTAGGCCTATAGACTGCCTTGGCCCGATCATTTATTTGCTGTTTCCGCTGGAGACCGGTTGCAGGACAGAGTTAAAGGGTCTCCAGCATAGTGTTCCTTGTGACTGCCTACTTTGTGGATTACAATACTGTTCCTGAACGTGCACCACCATTTCAAGTTTGCATGCGAAGAAATCTTTATTCAAAATACTGAGTTTGATTCTATGTCAGGCCTGACCAGGTAGGGGAGATAGAATATTGTTTAGTGCGCCATAGGGCGCATAGATAGCAATAGCTGCACGTGGAGGATTACCGCGCTGTGCTATTGCTATATATATATTACATCTATTGCTGCAGGGCTCTGTAAGCCAGTTATATGTTATGTTTTAACCCATGCCCCTTTTAACCTAAAGTAAAGCTGTTATACCTTGCCACTTGCTGTCACTGTGTTATCATTACCCATAGTGCTTATACTTAATCTGGGGTTAAAGTGTGTATGTTACCAGGTATAGATTGCGATAGAAAACATCCTTAGACTAACTGTGCCACAGGGGACTATACAAGATTGCCGGGGTTGGTGGAGCTGTACTCAGGGCCCGAAAATCAAACCAGCGGCTCTCTTAACTGGGGGTAGCGGTACACGTGGGGGCTCTCGAGTCCGGGATCCTGATACAGCAGGTGAACACGCCAAAAGTACCGGCATGGACCCGTTAGAGGTTAAAGCGTGGTGCGAAGCAGCTAAGACAGAACCAGATCAGTCGGTGGTCATCAGCCTCCCAGGGGAGGAATGGTCAACAGAGACGGTAGAGAAACTGGTGGTGTCAATGTCCCCAGATTGTACACCATGGGTGATGGACATGAAGTCAGACCCAAACATCTCATATCAGTATGCGCTGATAGAATGGTGGGACGGAAAGCCCGGAAACCTTTAAGCGCAGATGTGTGCGCACCCCAGACAATAGAACCGCAATAACCGTTAAGACGGAACCATCCCCAATGGGATCACCACAAGGGACACCCCGTGTCTCACCTGACAGGAAAGAAAGGGTGACGCCCCCGGCGGCAGCGGTCACTACCATAGGACCAAAACTAATAAACGCCTTAGGGGATCTGCTAGCAAAGTGCCAGAGGACAAGTACGGTACATGTAGAGGCTAGCTACCGCAGACTAAAGACATTCTCAGGGAAGCTTCCTGTCCCTGTAGGGGAAGAAGATTTCGATACCTGGGTTGAGCAGGCACTATTAGCAGTAGAGGCATGGGAGGTGCCTGAAGCGCAGAAGAGACAGCGCGTGATAGAAAGTTTGAAAGGCGCTGCAGCAGAAGCGGTGAAAAGCTTCCGGTTTGGCAATGCTGATTGCACAGCTCAGGACTGTTTAGCCATGTTACAAGAGGAGTTCGGTCAGCTGGAGAAGGTGACAGAATTGGTGTACCAATTCGAACATACTTTCCAACAGTCGAATGAGAAGCTTTCAGAGTAAGTAAGAAGACTCAACAAGATGCTTTGCAAGATCGTGTTGAAGAAAGGGATGTTGCCCCAAGACACAGATGCGGCAAGAATGAAGCAAGTGTTAAAGGGAGAATTACGCTCGGATCCAGTCTGGCTTCACCTGAAAACAGGAGGAGGGGGAATGTCACTGACTTACTCTGATCTGATAAAAATTATTAGGGATGAGGAGTCACTACAGATGGATCAACAAGTGATCAAGGCACATACTTCGGCTGCACCAGTGATAGTCAACTCGGTGATGACAAAAGAAAGAGACCCAGAAGTAGATGCTTTAAAATCGCAGATGTCTCAGGTGTTAGAGATGCTGACCTCCCTGATTACAAAAGATTCAAGGGTTCCTGAGAGAGAGGGAGCCAGGAAGGAGTTGTTTTCAGATGCTTCAGTGCCCATTCCCCTACAAGACTGGGGGAATGTGATCTGTTTTAACTGTGGAGGGATTGGCCATATTGCAGCTGTATGTTCCAGTCCCAAGAAAAAGAAAGCAGACAACCGCATGCCAGCGGGAAACTCCAGAGGGCCCCGGTGAAGGAGTCAACCGGGTGCCCATCATCTTCAGTGAGCTCCAAACTGAATGAGAAGCCCAAGAAAAGAGAGGACAAGACCCCTCAGAAGAAACACAAGGTTCCTCAGTGGGAACGTACCCCAAGGAAAGAGTGTAATGTCCCTCAGCGGGTAGTTACACCCATTAACAGGAGGGAGATCAATGCATACCAGGCCCAGGACAGGCTTAAGTCCAAAGAGAAGTGGAAAAAAGGAAGTACAAAAGGGAAACGCAAAGATCCAAGGAAAGAGACCCCTTTGAAGCGATATCCAGAGAAGCTGGTGGGCCCATCCCCCATAATGCCCATTCAAGTGGAGGGAGTTTACACAAAAGCCATATTGATTACAGGGGCACAGGTGACCCTGTTGTATCGGGACTTTTATGACAAACACTTAAGTCACCTACCCATCAAGAAGATAGAAGAACTGGAGATCTGTGGAATCGGGACCTAGAGCTTCCCTTATGATGGCTACCTGCCCATAAAACTGACCTTCGACCCATCTGTGGCCGGGAAGACTGAAGTGTTTGATACTCTGGCAGTTGTGTGCCCTCGGCCGCCTGAAGCCAACAAGAGTTCCTTAATAATAGGAACGAACATGGACCTGGTCCGGAGGCTTCTGACCCCTCTTGCAAGCAGGAAAGACTCGGCCGCCACCAAGATTCACCCCATCTTGAAGACAGCCCACCAGCGGTTGGTCCTGGAGCAGAAGGCCCTGGAAGAGGGAGTGGGGAAGGTCTGGAGACTTGGGAAGAAGGGAGTGGTGTTGCAGCCCAGCGAAGTAACCTGTCTCAGAGCCTCTGTGAAGCTTACTTGGGAGCAACCTGGACCCTTTGTCATGTTGGAGCCAGACCCAAGGGAAGAACACTCGGGTTTGGAAGTAATCCCAGAAGTGGTCCCACTGAGGGCTCTAAAGAAGGCCCACTATAAGGTCCCTGTGAGTGTCAGGAATACTACGGATGGCCCCATGGAGATCCCAGCCAGGATGTTGCTGGGCCAGGTGAGCCCTGCTACCTCAGTTGCTCTGTCGGATGCGGAGAAGACGGGTGAAGGAGGGAATGTTTGGGAGAAACTCTCCATGGAGAACCCAAACCTGCCCAGGGCTTGGAAAGAGAGAGCCAAGGCCCAGTTGACCAGGTGGAAGAAGATCTTCTCTCAAGATGAGTTTGAAGTGGGGTGTGCGAGGAGTGCCACCCATCGAATCCGCCTCCAGGAAGACAAGCCCTTCAGGGAGAGAGTCAGGCGAGTCCCATTAACAGACCTGGAAGATCTGAGGGAACAACTTGGAGAACTCAAGAGGACCGGTGTGATCCGGGAGTCTAGAAGTCCCTATGCCTCTCCGATAGTAGTAGTCAGAAAAAAGAATGGATCGTTGAGGTTGTGTATAGACTACAGGACCCTCAACAGGAGAACCATCCCTGACCAGTACACCACTCCGAGGATAGAGGATGCCCTACAGAGCTTGTCTGGAGCCAAGTGGTTCAGCGTGATGGACCTCAAGAGTGGATACTATCAGATCCCTATGCATCCGGAAGACAAGGAGAAGACAGCCTTCATAACCCCAGTGGGGTTCTTTGAATTCGACCGAATGCCCCAGGGACTGTCCGGAGCCCCAGCCACCTTTTAACGTCTCATGGAAAAGACTGTAGGAGACATGAACCTTATCGAGGTCCTTGTGTACTTGGACGATGTCATTGTCTTCGGGAGGACCTTGGAAGAACACGAAGAGAGGCTGGAGAAAGTTTTGAGAAGACTCAGTGAGGAGGGGCTCAAGCTTTCGCCTGAGAAGTGTAGGTTCTACCAATCTTCCGTTAATTATCTGGGACACATGGTGTCTGAAGAAGGGGTAGCCACAGACCCTGAGAAGTTGGAGGCAGTTACTTCCTGGCCACGGCCTACCACGGTAACAGAACTCAGATCCTTCCTGGGGTTCTGTTCCTATTATAGAAGGTTCGTGGAGGTGTTTGCCCGAATTGCCAGACCCCGGAATGAGCTACTCAAGACGGAAGGGGAAGAGGATGACTCGGGTCCCAGGAAGCCGGGAGAGTCAGTCCAAGACCAGTGGAACCAAAAGTGTGAAGAGGCTTTTCAGATGTTAAAAAAAAGCCTAACCACCACCCCTGTCTTGGCCTATGCAGACCCAAAGAGACCTTATGAACTCCACGTAGATGCCAGTCATGACGGTCTGGCAGGAGTGCTCTATCATGAGCATGAAGGACAACTGAGACCTGTTTCCTACGTGAGCAGGAGTATGACCCCCTCTGAAAAGAACTACCCCACTCATAAGCTGGAGTTCCTGGACCTCAAGTGGGCGGTAGTTGACAAACTTAAAGACTACCTGTATGGGGCAGAATTCACTGTGAAAACCACCAACAACCCCCTTACTTATCTCTTCACCACAGCAAAGCTGGATGCCACAGGACATAGATGGCTGGCTGCACTGTCTGGGTTCAATTTCAGCCTGAAATACAGGCCTGGGGCTGGGAATTGAGACGCAGACGCCCATGTCCCTACCAGTGATACAGAAGACTGGACCCAAGTGGCACCTGACGGGGTGCGGGCCCTTTGCCAAGGGGCTGAACTTCAAGCCAGAGGAGGCTCAAGGGCAGAAGAGATAGGAGTTACCATGGTAGGAGTTCCCAAGCAATACTGTGGGGTAACCCAGTTGGAAGAAGATAATCTGCCAAAACTGTCAAAGAAGGAGTTGAGATGTGACCAATTGGAAGACCCTATTGGGAGATTGGTTCTGGAGGCCCTGGAGAATCAGGATCCAAATAGACTCCTGCGCCATTCCTCAAAGGAAGCTCGCCTGTTGAGGAAAGAGTGGGACAGGTTGCAGGTGCATCAGGGAGTGGTCTACCGAAGGGGCCCCTCCGATGACCTGGAAGACAAATGGCAACTGTTTCTCCCCGAGAAACACAGAGAGACTGTCTTGGTTGCCCTGCATGACAATCATGGACACCTAGGGGCGGAAAGGACCTTCCAACTGGTTAGGAACCGTTTCTATTGGCCCTGCATGAGGGCTGAAGTTGAAGAATACTGCCACTCATGTGCACGATGCATCCAGAGAAAGACTTTACCTCATCAAGCTGCCCCAATGGGCCATCTGCAAAGTCAAAGCCCACTTGATCTGGTATGCATTGATTTTCTCTGCCTCGAACCCGACCTGAGTGGACTAGGAAATGTTCTGGTAGTAACCGATCATTTCACCCGGTATGCCCAGGCTTTCCCAACCTAAGACCAGAAGGCTTCCACGGTGGCCAAGGTACTTATGGAGAAGTATTTCGTCCATTATGGGCTACCACAGCGACTTCACTCAGACCAAGGGAGAGACTTTGAAAGTCGGCTGATTCGGAAGCTCCTGGATTCCTTAGGGATCAAGAAGACCCCACAAGGGGATGCTCAACCGGAGAGGTTCAACCGAACTCTGCTCAATAAGTTGGGGACCCTGAATAGCGAGAAGAAACAACATTGGAGCAAGCACATAGCGGCTATAGTCCACGCTTACAATAGTACCACAAGTGATGCTACAGGCTACTCCCCCTACTGTCTCATGTTCGGAAGAGAAGCAAGATTACCGGTAGACCTGATCTTTGGCACCTCCATAGACCATTCCTCAGCCACATCCCACAAGGGATATGTGGACAGACTCAGACACAGCTTGAAGGTGGCCTATGAACACGCCCAAGCGGCTTCAGACCAAAGGGGGGCCCGCAACAACAGGAACTTCGACCTGAAGGTTCGGATCCAGGACCTGCAACCAGGAGACCAAGTTCTTCTACGAAACCTGGGAGTCCCTGGGAAGCACAAGCTTGCAGACAGATGGAGACCTGAACCCTATGTCATTTGTAAGAAGCTGCCGGGCCTACCTGTCTATAAATTGAAGCCAGAAGGGAAGGTGGGCCCATTGAAGACTTGGCATCGAAACCACTTACTCCCACTTGCTGAAGCAGTTCGGATACCTCCTGCAAGGGACTCCTCAAGCCAAGACTCCATTCTGGATACCCCTAGGCCAAACACTCGGTCCCAGTCCTCCCAAAATCAAGATGTAGAGACCTCTGAGCAAGGTGAAGATGAGAGACAGGAACTTGAGTGGTTATGGCCTTCCCCAACTCTGGGAACTTCTTCTATAGATCTTCCTCCTGCCAAAGACACTATAGACAGAACACTGAATGCGGAAGCTACTGAATTAGTTCCATCCAGCCCTTTGTCAGATTGCTGGGAAGATGCCTGTGACACATACTCAGAGGAGGACCCAAGGGACTCTATGTACCTCCAGGATCCTGAACTAAGTGTTTCAGAGCCAGCGGAATCCCTCAAGCCTGTTCCAGAAGAGGAGCCTGCAGTGTCCCAGGCAGAAGTCCCAAGAGAGCAAAGAGCTAGAAGAGTCATAAGGCCTCCCAAGAAGTTAACTTACTCACAAATGGGGAAGAGCTCAGAGGAGGCAGTGGTCACTGCAAGGAGGAGTACAGAGCATCCAGTTCCCTCCACTGTTCATTTGGTGGAGGGCAACCCCAATTCATCCTCTGGCACAGTTAGGCAGGCCACTCATGATAGTGTGACCTGTGGGCAAGGGAATTCAACCCCTCAGTTTTGGTGGGAGTTCCCTTTGCCGACATCGTACACAGCATTGTCTAGAATTGTACGTAGTGTATGCTAAAAAAAAAATAAATATTTAATTATCTTTGGGGACCAAAGAGTTTAAGGGGGGGAGTGTGTAGCGGGGTCTCCTTTAAGACTCTCGGAACTACATCTCCCAGAGACCTGTTTTGCACCCAGGGTGCAGTGTTGCCACCGCAGAGACTCATGGGAGGGGCTATTTAAGAAGGAGGCGAGGCGGAGCTCGGCCTCTTTGGACACCGCGCTGCAAGCAACAGTTTCTTCCTGTGCGGATCTGCTGCAGTGCAAGGCCTGAAGCCTGGGGCCTTGCGCAACTTCCGAAGAGCCTTCCATCCCGCTGCGGAGCCTGGGTGGCACCTGACTTTGTTTGCTGCGGACATCAGTTGGATCGGGGACCCGATCGTTGCGGACGCTGTGTGTGGAGACACAGCAGATGGAGGTCCCGGACTGGGATCGCGTCCGGAGTGGTGAGCGAGCACCTGCTCAATCCAATCGACTGTACTGTGTTTAGGCCTATAGACTGCCTTGGCCCACCGATCATTTATTTGCTGTTTCCGCTGGAGACCGGTTGCAGGACAGAGTTAAAGTGTCTCCAGCATAGTGTTCCTTGTGACTGCCTACTTTGTGGATTACAATACTGTTCCTGAACGTGCACCACCATTTCAAGTTTGCATGCGAAGAAATCTTTATTCAAAAGACTGAGTTTGATTCTATGTCAGGCCTGACCAGGTAGGGGAGATAGAATATTGTTTAATGCGCCATAGGGCACATAGATAGCAATAGCTGCACGTGGTGGATTACCGCGCTGTGCTATATATATTACATCTATTGCTGCAGGGCTCTGTAAGCCAGTTATATGTTATGTTTTAACCTATGCCCCTTTTAACCTAAAGTAAAGCTGTTATACCTTACCACTTGCTATCACTGTGTTATCATTACCCATAGTGCTTATACTTAATCTGGGGTTAAAGTGTGTATGTTACCAGGTATAGATTGCGATAGAAAACATCCTTAGACTAACTGTGCCACAGGGGACTATACAAGATTGCCGGGGGTTGGTGGAGCTGTACTCAGGGCCCGAAAATCAAACCAGCGACTCTCTTAACTGGGGGTAGCGCTACAGTTGGAAGATTGTTCCATCTTTTCCTGCTTTTGGTATTACAGCTATATTGGCAAGGAGAGTTTCTTTCCTTATTTCTAGTTCCTCCCCCAGTCTATTAACCACTTGACCACTGGGCACTTAAACCCCCTTAATAACCAGACCAATTTTCAGCTTTCGGTGCTCTCACATTTTGAATGACAATTACTCAGTCATACAACACTGTACCCATATGAAATTTTTGTCCTTTTTTTCACACAAATAGAGCTTTCTTTTGGTGGTATTTAATCACTGTTGGGTTTTTTATTTTTTGCGCTATAAGAGAAAAAAGACTGAAAATTTTGTAAAAAAATGATTTTTTTTTCGTTTCTGTTATAAAATTTTGCAAATTACTATTTTTTCTTCATAAATTTTGGCCAAAATTTATACTGCTACATATCTTTGGTAAAAATAAGTACAAATTGGTGTATATTATTTGGTCTTTGTGAAAGTTATAGAGTCCACAAGCTATGGTGCCAATATCTGAAAATTGATCACACCTGAAGTACTGACGGCCTATCTCAATTCTTGAGACCCTAACATGCCAGAAAAGTACAAATACCCCCCAAATGACCCCTTTTTGGAAAGAAGACATTCCAAGGTATTCAGAAAGAGGCATTGTGAGTTTTTTGAAGTTGTCATTTTTTCCCACAATTCTTTGCAAAATCAAGATTTTTTTTTTTTCTCTTTTTTTTTTCCACAAAATTGTCATATTAGCAGGTTATTTCTCACACACAGCATATGCATTCCACAAATTACACCCCAAAACACATTCTGCTATTACTCCCGAGTATGGCGATACCACATGTGTGAGACTTTTACACAGCGTGGCCACATACAGAGGCCCGACATGCAGGGAGCACCTTCAGGCGTTCTGGAGCACCAAGGCCAATTCTGACATTTCTCTCCTACATGTAAAAATCATCATTTGTTTGCTAGAAAATTACATAGAACCCCAAAACATTATATATGTTTTTTTAGCAAAGACCTTAGAGAATATAATGGTGGTTGTTGCAACTTTTTATCTCGCACGATATTTGCGCAGCAATTTTCTTAACGCGTTTTTTACGGAAAAAAAATGTTTTGTGCTTAAAAAAAAAAAAAAACAGTAAAGTTAGCCCAATGTTTTTGCATAATGTGAAAGATGAAGTTACGCCGAGTAAATAGATACCTAACATGTCGCCCTTAAAAATTGCACACACTCGTGGAATGGCGCCAAACTTCGCTACTTAAAAAATCCCCATAGGCGACGCTTTAAATATTTTTACTAGTTACATATTTTGAGTTACAGAGGAGGTCTAGGGCCAAAATGATTGCTCTCGCTCTAACGTTCGCGGCGATACCTCACATGTGTGGTTTGAAAACCGTTTTCATATGTGGGCGGGACTTACGTATGCGTTCGCTTCTGTATGCGAGCTCACGGGGACAGGGGCGGTTTAAAAAAAAAAATTAATTTTATTCTTCATTTTACTTTATTTATTTTAGTTTGACATGTTTTTCCGCCCTAAACATTTTTTTGATCACTTTTATACCTATTACAAGGAACGTAAACATCCCTTGTAATAGGAATATGGCATGACAGGTCCTCTTTACAGTGAGATATGGGGGGGGGGGTGTCAATAAGACCCCACATCTCACCTCTAGGCTGGGAAGCCTGAAAAAAATACAAAAAAAAACCCAACAATCCTGGCTTTGATCGTAGCGGTGAGTCGGTAGAAGCACCGGAGGGCGGCGGGGGGGGGGGACATCCCCTCTCGCCTCCCGTAAGAATATTGCACAGGGTATTGTGGAGGGTATTGCAGAGTATTGTGGAGGGTATTGCAGAGTATTGTGGAGGGTATTGCAGAGTATTGTGGAGGGTATTGCAGAGTATTGTGCAGGGTATTGCAGAGTATTGTGCAGGGTATTGCAGAGTATTGCGCAGGGTATTGCAGAGTATTGCGCAGAGTATTGCGCAGAGTATTGCGCAGGGTATTGCAGAGTATTGCACCAGGGTATTGCAGAGTATTTTGCAGGGTATTGCGCAGGGTATTGCGCAGAGTATTGCACAGAGTATTGCGCAGGGTATTGCAGAGTATTGCGCAGAGTATTGCGCAGGGTATTGCAGAGTATTTTGCAGGGTATTGCAGAGTATTTTGCAGGGTATTTTGCAGGGTATTGCAGAGTATTTTGCAGGGTATTGCAGAGTATTTTGCAGGGTATTGCACCAGGGTATTGCAGAGTATTGCACCAGGGTATTGCAGAGTATTGCACCAGGGTATTGCAGAGTATTGCACCAGGGTATTGGCAGGGTGTATTGCAGAGTATTGGCAGGGTATAGCACAGGGATGACTGAGCAGGGATGGATGGATGGCTGGATCTGTGACTGCAATTGTCACAGATCCAGCCCACAGTGCTGCTGCTGCCATCCGCTCCCTCCCCCTCCCCTCTCACACTGTACCGATCGGTACAGAGAGGGGAGGGAGGAACCGGCGTCATCAAATGACGCCGGTCTGTTTACAAGTGATTGCTCCGTCATTTGACGGAGCGATCACGTGGTAAACGGCCGCTATCAGCGGCGATTTACCGCGATTCGTGATCCGCCGGGTCCTCTGGACCCGGCGGTCACGGAGTTTCCCGTGTGCGCGCCCCAGGGGGCGCGCGGGAGCGCGATTCTGGGAGGACGTTATATAACGTCCTCCCAGAGTTAAGCAACCACCCTGCCGCCGTTATTTGTCGGCAGGTGGTTGTTAAGTGGTTAAAGTAGTTACACATTTCCGGAACTAGCTGATCTTTACATTTTTTATAATATTTAATCTGAAACCCATCTGGTCCTGGACTTTTCCCCCCTGTTGTTTCTTGGAGAGCCTTATTTATTTCATCCAGTGTAATTGGGTCATCTAGGGACTCTGCGTTTTCCCCTGTTATCTTTGGTAAATTAGTTTGCTCGAGGTATTCCTGTATTCTTTTCTTCCTGGCTTCCTCTTCTTTTTTTATTTTTTTTTTATTTTTTTTTTCAATTAACGTTTTTTTTTTATTATTTATATGAAGCAGTTCACAGGTCATAAGAATACAGAGATACCAAAAGATCAAAAAAAAGAGATAATGGACATATGCCAATAGACAGCAGCCTATGTCATACAAGAAGCAAGCATAGTGGGGCACGGGCCCGTGGGCTGGGAGATGCAAATAGGAAATGGAAGGGCCCACCCCGTCAGTGGCAAAGTCTACAAACATAATACAATGGGCAGTATCAAACAGTGAGGAGCACCAACACGACTGCATCAGTATTCTGCAACATAAAAAAATAAAAAATAAAAATAAAAGTTCAGAGGGGAGGAAAAAGAAAAGAGGGGGGGAGAGAAGAAAGAGAGAAAAGGGGGGAGAAATTAAGAGAAGAGACAGTGAAGAGAAGGTCTAAGTTACCATGTCTGCTCCCACGCCCGCTCCCGGGATGTCCTCCTGCCGGCGCCACTCCCTCCAGACCTCATCATGGTCCTCTAGCCTATCACGTATCCTGGCCGTCATCCTCTCCATGAGTTCCACGTCTTTGATCCTGGAGTACAGGGCCTCCTGGGACGGGGGTACGGTCCTTTTCCAGTTGAGAGCCACTAGGCATCTGGCTTCCGTCAAAATATGTCTAAGTAGTTTTTTGTAGGGCTTGGCAACTTTAGGCTGCTCAAGGCCCAGCAAAAACAGTTTGGGTGTCAGGGGAATTGGTACCTCCAGGAGACGGGTCAGTAGTTGTTGTGTGGATTGCCAGAACGGGACCAAGAGGGGACAGGACCAGTACACGTGGAAGAGAGAGCCTCTGTCCTGCAGGCAGCGCCAGCAGCGATCAAATGTGGAGGGGTAAATTTTATGGAGTATATCTGGGGTCTGGTAACAAAAAAAAAGAATCTTGTACGAGTTTTCCTTGTACAGGGTGCACAGGGAGCTTTTAGCAGCTTGCCTCCAGACGGCCTGCCATGCCTCCTCCGACAGCACCTCTCCCAGCTCTCTCTCCCATCGCAGCATGTAGGCATGTTTCCCGTGAGCCGGGAAGTTAAACTCATTCAAAATCTGGTACATGTCCGTGATCTGTCCCCTCCTGTGACGTCCCTCCAGAACAATACGTTCAAACGTGGAGGGGGGCGAGAATTGAAGTTGTGGGGCTATGGTCTGGGCGAAATGCCTGATCTGCAGGTAACTATAGAACGCCTGTCGTGGCAGGTCGTGTTTGGTTTGGAGCTCCGAGAATGTCAGCAGCCTACGGGATCTTGGGTCAACTAGATGGCCGAAGTAGAATAAGTTCCGCGAGGCCCAGGGCCAGGACATCTGGTGGGTTAGGCTGTCTGGTATTTTAGGGTTGCAGATGAAAGAGTTCATCAGTGAATATTTTGACATGAGGTCTGTTTCACGGGACAGCTTGCGCCAGAGCCCTCGAAGCAAGAACATGGAGCCTAATAGGGGAACGGGGTCCACCTTCACGTCTGCATCCCAGAGGAGGCTGTTGGGGTGTACTGGGGCTAACCAAATCTTCTCCACCTCCGTCCATTTATTGTAGGACCTCTGGGGAAACCAGGAGACAACCGCACGGAGCTGGGCTGCTTGGAAGTAGCGGACAAAGTTAGGGAACGCCAGACCCCCCTCCCTACTTGATGCCATCATGACCGAGCACGGTATCCTGTGCTTTTTATAGTTCCAGACATACCGGAGGATATCGCTCTGGAGCTTGAGTAGCTGGGCGTATGAGATAGGGATAGGTAACGTCTGAAATAGATATAGGAGCTTGGGGAGAATGACCATTTTGATGGACGTTATTCGTCCCAAGAGGGAAATACGATGAGCTTTCCATTTTTGAAGGAGCTCCCTGATTGTTTGATACAATGGGGGGAAGTTGGCTTGGTAAAGGGAGCTAAAGGATGGGGTCAGACGGACCCCCAGATATCTAAGAGAGGACTCTTCCCACTTATAGGGAAAGTTCAACTTTAACTGATGGACCCCCTCTAACGGGATGTTAACTGGGAGGGCCGTGGACGCGTTCGTTTTATACCCCGAAAGCAACCCGTATTTATCTAATTCAGCGTGGAGGTTAGGCAGGGATATCTCGGGGCGAGTTAGGGTAAGGATGATATCATCCGCGAATAGGGAAATTTTAAATTCCTTCCCCCTCACCGAAACGCCCTTGATGTCCGGATTCCCCCTGATGGTCGCCGCCAGGGGCTCCACACACAGGGCAAAGAGCAATGGCGAGAGTGGGCAGCCCTGGCGTGTACCATTAGCTATTGAGAAGGAGGGGGATGAGGCAAAGGGGGTTTTGACTTGGGAGGTGGGATTTGTGTAGAGGTGTTGCACCGCCTGCAGGAACGGGCCCCTGAAACCCATATATCGCAGGGTGGCTAACATAAAGGGCCAACTCAAGCGATCGAAGGCCTTCTCCACGTCAAGACTGAGGATCAGGGCTTCTACTTTATCTCTGTTAGCAACATCTATCAAGTCAATGACCTTCCTTGTGTTGTCTCCTGCCTGACGTAGGGGGACAAATCCCACCTGATCCAGATGTATCAGGGAGGGGAGGATAACATTCAGCCTGATCGAGAGAAGTTTAGTGAAAATCTTCAGGTCTGAATTCAGTAGGGCTATAGGCCTGTAACTGGCGCATGAGGCAGGGTCCTTATCCGGCTTCGGAATGAGGGTCAAAAAGGAACCCTGCATGTCACTCGGAATGGGAGTCTGTTGGAGAAAGGCGTTAAATAACCTGGTCATATGGGGACTCAAGAGAGGCAAGAAGGTTTTATAGTATTCGTATGGTAACCCGTCCGGGCCAGGGGACTTATGGGCTGGTAGGTCTTTAACAGTTGCCGCTAGTTCCTCCGCCGAAATTGGGGTGTTAAGGTCCCGTATGTCTTCCTCGCGGAGTCGGGGTAGTCCCGCCTGTTCTAGGTATTGAGTCATCCAATCTGTCAAATCGGGTGAGGGGGGATAGTGTGGGATCTCTGCTTTGTTGTAGAGGTCTGCGTAAAAGTCAGCGAAGGTATTTGCTATGTCCTGGGGGTGGGTGATCAAGTCGCCCCCTCTGTTCCGTATTTGCGAAGGGGTAGATGCTAGTGCCCGATCTGTCAATTTCCGAGCCAAGAGTGATTGCGCCTTGTTGCCTTTATCGTAGTAAAGCTGTTTTAGGCGTATCAACGCCTTTTCCACTTGGCCCATCGCAAGGTCTCGAAGCGTCATGCGAACCCGCACTATACGACGTAGGAGTGCGGTGGTCGGCGAGCGCGGGAGTTGGGCCTCAAGGTCCCTAAGTTGTTTTTCTGCCAGCAGTCTAGCTGCGTTGGCATCCCTCTTCATTGCTGAGGAGAGAGCCAAGCATCGTCCCCGCAGAACAGCCTTGTGGGCAGCCCACAGTATGGAGGGGGTGACGTCCGGAGTGTCGTTTTCGACAAAGTAGTGCCGTAGGGTGGTCTCTAACTCAACTTTCGAGGGGGTGTGCTGTAGAAGGAAGGTGTTCATCCTCCAGTTGTAGGGTCGGCGTAGGGGGTGTCTAGGTTTAGTGAGAGCGTGATGGGGGCATGATCGGACCAGGAGATGGGCAGTATGTGCACCGATTCCGTGATACGCAGTGTGTTATTATTCACGAAGAAATAGTCTATGCGCGAGTGGGTGCGGTGGGGGGCTGAGTAGAACGTGTATTGGCGGTCTCCCGGGTGAAGGGCTCTCCAGGCATCGAACCAGGCGTGTCTCCTGGTAAGCTGTCGAAACATCTTTGAGTCTCTGAGGGTACGGGGTTGTGGTGCATGGGGGCTTGCTACTAGGCGGTCGTGGGTTGCGGAGTGGGCCAGGTTAAAGTCTCCCCCGATCACCAGGAAGCCATGGGGCTCTCGGGAGAGGCGGGCTTGAACCCTGCTGAGGAAGCGGTTTTGTCGCATATTCGGGGCATATACGACGCAGAGGGTAATGGCCTGTGTCCGCCAGAGACCTCGAAGTATGAGAAAGTGTCCCCGTGGATCCAGGTAGGAGGAGGAGCAAGTAAAGGGGGTTCCCTTCCTAAACAGGATGGCGACGCCCGCCCGCTTATGCTGGCCGAAGGCCTGGAATACTTGAGGGAAGTGTCTAGAAGCAAACGTGAAGGAGTCCCCCTTGTTAAAGTGCGTTTCCTGCACCATAATAATGTCCGCCCCTGACTGCCTAAACTCCCGGAGCGCCAAATGTCTTTTTTTGTTGGAGTTAAGTCCGTGTACGTTCAGTGAGAAAATCCTAGCCATTGTACAGTGAGGGGTGTGCTATAGCGGTACTTATCTGGTGAGGCTGATGTTTCGACCAGGCTGAGGAGGGCGGCGTCCACACGAGGAGGGCCAGGAGCCAATGGGGCCGGGAAGCAGACTGTGGAAGAGAAAGACAGAGAAATCTACAAAAAAGGGGAAAAAAGAGGGTAAGAACAGTAATAACAAACAAATCAAACATTTCGAAAATAGGCACTAATAGACCGAGGGGTCACAGGGCCTTAACCAGTTCCGATTGGACTCCCCGACTGGGGTTAAAAAAAAAAACCCAGGTCGGGGAGACTCGGATGGACCAAGGTCCAAGAAGGAACTAACTGGTGGTAAAACCACGGGGGGGTCTGTAACCGTGAAGTCAACCAACTAGGGAGGGCTGAACCAACACAGCCCGGGCATCAAAACCAAAAACAAAGCAAGGGCCATTGGGGGGATAGTCACATAAAGAAGGCTTGCAGTCGTCCATGAGCACTGAGTGGCTCTCAGCATTGCCTGGCCAGGCAGAGAGAGGAACATGGGCAGATTAACTGGGTGCCTTATGTTTGGGTGGTTTGCGCAGGGGCTCCCGTCCTCTGGAGCGCTTGGTCGGCAGGACCTTTTTCCATAATACCGGAGGTGGGGGGGGGTGGCCACCAAATCCCAGTCCGGCAGTTGGGGGACGGAGATCCCCAAGGCGTCACAGAAGGAGTCCAGATCCTCTGGGTAGCGTAGGGCAGCAGATTTTCCTTGATGCCGGGCGCTCAAGCTGAAGGGAAAGCCCCATCTGTAAGGAATGTCGTTTTCTTGCAATGAGCGCAGCAGCGGTTGCAGGAGCCTGCGCTTCTGGAGCGTGATCCACGATAGGTCTGGGTAGATCTGCACTTGGGAGTTGTCAAAGACCAGATTGCGGATAGAGCGTGCTTTACGCATAATGTCCTCTTTCAGCGGGTATGATTGTAGCCGGCAAATAATGTCTCTTGGTTTAGAGGGAGGGCCTTTCGGCCGAAGGGCTCTGTGGGCTCTGTCCATACCGATATGTGTATCCGCTGTGGCTCCCAAGAGGTTGTTGAACATCACCTGTAGCGTGGTCTGTAGATCTTCGGCTTCCTCTGACTCGGGTAGGCCTCGCACTCGGATATTGTTCCTGCGCCCCCTATTGTCCAGGTCCTCCACCTGACGTTGCATGTCGCGTAGCATGAGACGGTGGTCCGAGCCCTGGATTTGGGTGCGATGGACCGCCAGCTTGGTCTCCTGTATCTCTTCCTCCGCCATTTCCACCCTGTCCGCTAAGTGTTTGAGGCCTGCTTGTATGGACTGAATTTCTGTTCGGCAGGTGGCCTTTACATCTGCTATTAATTGTTTAAAGTCCTCCTTAGTGGGAATTGCTTGAAAATATGAATGCCAGGAGGGGTATCCCCCTCCGTCCTGATCCCAGGGTGGGTGAGTGTACGGGGGGTGTAGGTGATGAGCCCCAACAGGGTCCCCCCGAGCCTGGGCAGCATGCTGCACAGACGGCGGATCCCAAGGCTCAGACCATGAAGCAGCGTGAGGGGGGCTCGGGGTGGGTGCAGGGGAGTCCGGCCTTGAAGATGGAGGCCTGGTCTGTGCCATCTGGGCCCCGGAGGGGGGTGACAGAGCCGTTAGGTGACCCTCGGTGCGGCTGCTGTCCCCTAAGCGGGAAGGCCTCTGGGCCTTTGGCAGCTCCAGATCCCCCCGAAGGTGGGGGAGGGCCTCCTGTCCCCCCCAAGCCCCGGGGCCCCCGATTGATGTACGGGGCTCGGGAGCGCCGGAAAGACATGTGAGTCCCCCAGGGGGGAAGGGGAGAGAGAGCTGGCGTCCTGCGGTTCCCATTCCGGGGCTGTTCTCAGCAGCCTGGGGAGGGCCTCGGTACACTGCGTGTACTGCGATGGAGGCTGAGCTGCGGCCTTCTCTCCGCACGGAGCAGGTGGGACGTGTGTGGGGGGTTGGCGGGCACTCACCGCTTGTGAAGGCTCAGCGGAGCTTGGTGCCTGGGAAGAGGATGCAGGCAGATCCTGAGGCTGGTGGCGATTCTGCGGGGAAGGCGGTGTGGAGGCTCTGTGGTGGTGTGCCTCGGCGTCCGGCGCCATTTTGCTGTGTCCGCCCGGCGGCATGTCAGGGAGCCTGAAATAGTCCCTGAAGGACGCGGAAGCCCCCGGCGGCGGCAGGGATGATCCCCTGGCTGAGGAGGAGCGGGTGGTGCGAGTCAGGCTCATGGATGGGTGGATTTTCCCCCGATATTAGGCCTAATAGCTGCGGGCTGGAGGAGAGCTCTCAGGCTGAGCGTCCGTCCAGGTCGGCTTCCGGTCACGCCCCCCCTGGCTTCCTCTTCTTGACGTGTCTCTTTTACTCTAATGTCATATAGTGTACTATAGTATGTTTTAAACACTTCTGCAACTTCAGATGTTTTATATTTATATATTTTTCTTCTATTTTTCTTCTATTGTGCTATTCAAATAAAAAAATTTTAGGGCAAAAAATTTTTTTTTTAATAGCATTTTCTTCCTTTTTTGTAGGTGTGAGATACACCGTTTACATATGAGGAGAACGTCAAAGAAGGGACGTGGCCCCGGTTGTGGTGCTGCTGGTGGAGCTCCTGTTGCAGGGATAGGACGTGGTCGATCTGTGCCAGCTACACACACAAGTGAAACACCTTCCTCAGGTGTGAGCACCGGTATTTTGTCACGCCTAATGAGGCTTTACAAATGTTGAGGCCAGGACAAGTACAGGCGATAGTAGATTGGGTTGCTGACAGTGCCTCCGTTTCCTTCACATTGTCTCCCACCCAGTCTCCTGATGAAAGATCAGAGTTGGCACCTGCAGCCGATGTCCATCACTCTTTCACCTCACCCCCTTGCAAATCAGCCAAGCAGTCTGAGCCCCAAATCATGCAGCAGTCTCTTCTGCATTTCGATGACCCTGTTAGCAGGGTTTCCCAGGGCCATCCACCTAGCCCTGCTCCAGAAGTGGAAGAGATTGTGTGCTCCGATGCCCAACCACTTATGTATCATGATGAGTACACGGGAGGACCATCGCAGCATGTCTCGGATGATGACGAAACACAGGTGCCAACTGCTGCTGCTTTCGCAATTGTACAGACCGACAAGGAGGGCAGGGGTGAAGACTGGGTGGAAGATGATGTGGAGGACGATGAGGTCCTCGACACCACATGGAATCAACGTCATGCAGGTGACCAGTGTAGTTCAGAGGAAGAGGCGGTAGTCGCACAGAGCCACCAGCACAGCAAAAGAGGGAGCAGGGTGCAAAAGCGGAGCGTCCGTCCCCTAGACAGTACGTCTGCTACTGCCCAACGCAGCAAGGGACCGAGCACACCAAAGCCAGGTCCAAGGAGTTCCCTAGCGTGGCAGTTCTTCAGACAATGTGCTGATGACAAGACACGAGTGGTTTGCACGCTGTGCAATCAGAGCCTGAAACGAGGCATAAACGTTCTCAACCTGAGCACAACCTGCATGACCAGGCATCTAAGTGCAAAGCACGAGCTGCAGTGGAGTAGAAACCTCAAAAACCAAGAAAGGTCTCTGGCTCCTCCTGCTTTCTCTTCTGCTGCAGTCTCGGCCTCTTTATCCACCTCTGTAGTGACAGTAGCACCTGCCAACCCGCAAACAGAGGTTCTGCCAGCAACACTAGCACCTGGGTTACCAACCATCTCCACAATGTCCCATGGAAGCGTTCAGCTCTCTATCTCCCAAACACTGGAGCAGAAGAGTAAGTACCCCCCTAGCCACCCGTGATCCCCCGCCCTGAATGCCAGCATTTCAAAATTCCTCGCCTTTGAAATGCTGCCATTCCGTCTGGTGGAGACGCAGAGTTTTAAAAGCCTGATGGCATTGGCTGTCCCACAGTACGTCGTGCCCAGCCTCCACTACTTTTCCAGGCGAGCCATCCCTTCCCTGCACAACCATGTGGGGGACAAAATCAGGTGTGCACTGCGCAACGCCATCTGTGGCAAGGTCCACCTAACTATGGATGCGTGGACCAGTAAGCACGGTCAGGGACATTATATCTCCCTAACAGCACACTGGGTAAATGCAGTGGTGGCTGGGCCTAGGCAGATAACAGTTTGGAACATGTCTTTCCACCACCGAGGATTGCAGGGCGCTTCAGTTTGCCTCCTGTTGCTAACTCCTCCTACTCCGCTTCCTCATCCTCTACCGCCTCCTCATACGGTCAGCGTAACACCTTCACCACCAACTTCAGCACAGCCAAGGGTAAACGACAGCAGGCAGTTTTAAAACTTTCCTGTTTGGGGGAAAAAACGCACACACTGCGCAGGAGTTGTGGAGGGACATGGAACAACAGGCCGATGAGTGGTTGGTGGCAGTGAGCCTCAAGCCTGGCCTGGTGGTGTGCGATAATGGACGAAATCTCGTAGCAGCTCTGGGCCTAGCCGGTTTGACGCACATCCCTTGCCTGGCGCATGTGCTGAACTTGGTGGTCCAGAGGTTCCTGAAAAATTACCCCGATATGCCAGAGCTGCTGCAGAAAGTGCGGGCCATCTGTGCGCACTTTCGGTGTTCTTACCCTGCTGCTGCTCGCCTGTCAGCGCTGCAGCGTAACTTTGGCCTTCCCGCTCACCGCCTCATATGTGATGTGCCCACAAGGTGGAACTCCACCTTGCACATGCTGGCCAGACTGTGCGAGCAGCAGCAGGCGATAGTGGAGTTTCAGCTGCAGCACGTACACATGAGTCGCTCAGTGGAACAGCATCACTTCACCACCAATAACTGGGCCTCCATGCGAGACCTGTGTGCCTTGTTGCGCTGTTTCGAGTACTCCACCAACATGACCAGTGCCAATGACGCAGTTCTCAGCGTTACTATCCCAGTTCTATGCCTCCTTAAAAAAATGCTTCGGGCGATGATGGAAGAGGATGTGGCACAGGAGGAGGAGAAGGAGGAGGAGGAGGAGGAACCGGATCATTTCCAAGGCTTTCAGGGCAGTCATTCACAAGTGGCTACGAGGCTGGGTTCCTGCACCAACAAACGCCAGGTACACAATTGTCTGGCAGTAAGGGCACAGTTCTGGAGGATGACGAGGTGGAGGATGAGGAGGAGCAGATGGAGGAGGAGGAACCATGTTCACAGCAGGGTGGAACCCAGACCAGGTCATGGCCATCACTGGTGCATGGCTGGGGGGATACAGAGGACACAGATGATACACCTCCCACAGATGACAGCTTTTCGTTGCCTCTGGGCAGCCTGGCACACATGAGCGATTACATGCTGCAGTGTCTCCGCAACGACCGCCGAGTTGCCCACATTCTAACTGGTGCTGATTACTGGGTGGCCACCCTGCTGGATCCCCATTACAAGGACAACGTACCGTCCTTAATTCCCTCACTGGAGCGTGATCGTAAGATACGCGAGTACAAGCGCACGCTGGTAGATGTGCTGCTGGTGGCATTCCCACCTGACAGCGGGAGTACGGTGGAAGCACAAGGCGAAGGCAGAGGAGGAGGAAGAGGTCGCCAACACAGCTGGGGCACCGCCAGCACCTCAGAAGGCAGGGTTAGCATGGCCGAAATGGGGAAAAGCTTTGTCAGGACACCTCAACAACCAGCACCGCCAGCTGAGATGGAACATCTTAGCAGGAGGCAGCATTTCACCAACATGGTGGAGCAGTATGTGTGCACACACCTACACATACTAATTGACGGGTCTGCCCCCTTCAACTTCTAGGTCACCAAATTGGGCACATGGCCTGAGCTTGCCCTTTACGCCTTGGAGGTGCTGGCCTGCCCTGCAGCCAGTGTATTATCTGAATGTGTATTTAGCACGGCAGGGGGGCGTTATCACAGACAAGCACAGCCGCCTGTCCAGAGCCAATGTGGACAAGCTCACGTTCATTAAAATGAACCAGGCATGGATCCCACAGGACTTGTCCGTACCTTGTGCAGAATAGACATGTATACCGGTGTTCTGACAAAAATTGTTCGGCCATCGGATAGTGTCCGGCCTGTACTGCGCAGGCGCAGCGCTTGCGCAGTACGGAGGACAAGGAGATTCACAAAATCTCCGAAGATAAACGGCGCCTGCACCGTGAGTGCAGGTTCAAGCCCCACCATCCAAGTGAACATACGGTAGCACATAGTAACAGGGTCCCTCATGGGCTCGCTTTGCTCGCCAGTGTCGCCACGCTTCGGGCACGGCCTCGCTTGGCTCGGATTGAACCTCAGATGGTGTGGCTTGACTCACCGCGCAGGCGCCGTTCGTCTTCGGAGATTTTCGAAATCCCCTTGTCCTACGTACTGAGCAAGCACAGTACAGGGCGGACACTATCCGACAGGGGACAAAATTCGACACATCACCGGCCTTACCCAGCCATTGTTGTATTTTTGAACCAGTGTTGGCTACCTCGTCCTCCTCCACCGCCGCTTCCACCTACACAGCCACATCCACCGCCACCTCAACCTCCTACTCCATATGGACCTCGTCCTCCTAGGTCAAGATTATAATTTAAATTTTTTTTCATTTCAAAGTATTTTATTTTCCCACTAGCTTATCCATTAAATTGAATAATTTTTTCCAGAAAGGGCGTATTCTGGGGCATTCCCACCATATGTGTGGCATCGTGCCGTTGAGTTTCTGAGGTTCTTATTGACTTCCTGTACCTCTTCTGCTGAGAAGGGGGTCTCCAGAATATATATTTTTTGTCATGTTATTTTAAGTTATTTCCCTATCCACATTTGTTTGCAGAACACTTGCCATGCTCTTAACAACATTTTGCTGCCATTTGCAGCCCTCTAGCCCTTTCCATTACCTTTTTAGAGCCATTTTAGTCCTCAAAAGTTTGGGTCCCCATTGACTTTAATGGGGTTCGGGTTCGGGGTCAAGTTCGGGTCAAGGTCGGTCCCGAGCTCGAACTTTTTTCTGAAGTTCAGCCGAACCCGAACATCCAGGTCTCCGCTCAACTCTATTCATAATGGTTATATCTGTGGAAGAAAGACTCATCAGGAGAGACTCACTGGCCAAAGGTTTCAGCAATTGTGTAGATTCACTTGAAAATCCTAATACCTTAGTGACCATTTCAATGGAGAACAATGAGTCCGGCACAGTGCTCCCTGCTACCGCAGCCACCTCCTCCCAGCCACGTACAAGTCCACGTGTTTCTTGGGACTGTAAATCATCCCTAAAAGACTGCTGCTGTTGATGCTGAGTGCCAGGCTCCACCTCCATGCTGACACAATCCTCCTCCTCCTCCTCGTGCTCTTCCTGTGGAATGGGTGGGACAAAAGGAACACTGTCTGGGTAAAGGGGGCCTTGAGAGGCAAGGAAGTCCTCCTCTTCCTGCCTCTGTTCTGCCTCAAGTGCCCTGTCCATTATTCCACGCAGCGTAAGCTCCAACAGGTGGACAAGAGGTACAGTGTCACTGATGCATGCACTGTCACTGCTCACCATCCTCGTGGCCTCCTCAAATGGTGCCAGGACAGTGCATGCATCCCTGATCATGCCCCACTTGCGTGGTGAAAAAAAACCGAGCTCCCCTGACCCTGTCTTGGTGCCGTAGTCGCTGCAGCATGGCCAACGTTGAGTTCCACCTGGTGGGCATATCACATATAAGGCGGTTCTTGGGCAGGTTCAACTCCTTTTGCAGCTCAGCCAGCCGAACGCTGGCATTATATGATCTGCGGAAATGCACACAGACTTTCCTGGCCTGCCTCAGGACATCCTGTAAGCCCGGGTACCTGCCCAAGAACCGCTGCACTACAGGGCACATGGGTCAGTTGTCCCTGTTGGAGGGCGGAGAGGAGGTTGGTGCCATTGTCGCAAACCACCATTCCTGCCTTAAGCTGGCGTGGCGTCAACCACCTCTCGGTCTGCCCCTGCAGAGCTGACAGAACCTCTTCCCCAGTGTGGCTCCTGTCCCCCAAACACACAGCGCAAGCACGGCATGGCATCTTTTTGCCTGCGTACTTGCGTAGCCCCTTGGACGCCTATGGAGCACCGCTGGTTCTGAGGACAAAGCACAGGAAGAGGCCATGGAGGAAGAAGAAGAGGAGGGGGTGGAGGAGAGAGGTGTGTCACAACCAGTAGTAGCATTTTGGAGGCGTGGCGGCGGAACAACCTCCAGCACCTTGTCCTGCATCCTTCCCAGCTGCCAGCTGCCAAAAGAGTGACGCAATGGGCCGTGAAAGAAAGGTAACGTCCCTGTCCAGTGCTAGCAATTTAGCCAAGCTAGCATTCAACCGCCGGGCATGTGGATGGCTGGGAGTGAACTTATTTTGACGGTCCAGCAGCTGGGGCAGGGAAATTTGCCTGCTAGAATCGGACGTCGGTGTACTGCTAGCAGAGTGCCCGCAAGTACTTGGTTTTGACACACCTAATTCTACACCTTCATTCCTCTCAGTGCAGGTTTCAGAGAGGACT
Source organism: Rana muscosa (assembly GCA_029206835.1). Lineage (NCBI taxonomy): Eukaryota > Metazoa > Chordata > Amphibia > Anura > Ranidae > Rana > Rana muscosa. The sequence goes on along the minus strand of CM055118.1, from coordinate 974,098,421 downwards.
GAAGGTATAGTGGGGTTGGAGATCCCAGCTGATGCGGAGCAAGGAGAGGTCCGCTTTGTTCTTTGGTGTGGGTCTTTAACCACTTGTCCACCGCCCACTGTCTATTGACGGCGGGTGGAGGACGCTCTCGTTCTGGGAGGACGTCATATGACGTCCTCCCTTTGAACAGGGATTGCGCGCGATCGCGGGCGCGCATCCGTGTGCTGTCGGTTGCGGCATGTCAATGAGACACCGCTCGTCACTGACAGGGGTGAATAGCCGCCGGCAAGTGCGGTTAACCCCGTGATCGGCCGTGATAAAGTCACGGCTGATCACAGATTCTTCCTGCTTGTGTTACACGCTGCAGGCGCGAGATCGGGAGCGCGCTGCGCGTGTCCGTCGGTGACAGTGTGTTCCCGAGAACACTACTCGTCACCGACGATGGTACACAGCCATTGGCCAGGGCTGTGTACCATGTGATCGGCTGTGATCCATTCACAGCCTGATCACTAAATGTAAACAAAGATTTGTAGCTAACTGTTGCCAGCTCTTCTCTCCTCACACACCGTTTACAGTGTGAGGAGAGAAGAGCCAGGAGCAGTGAGTTACAGATCTATGTCAGTAGTGTCTGCACCAACACCACACCTGTCCCATCGCCCCCCCCAATTGTCATCTGTCACCCAACAGTCACCCCATAAGTGCACCTGTCACATAAGAGACTGCCATCAGTGACCATCAGCGGTGCAACCGTCACCCATCAGTGACGTGCCCTGTCACCCGTCACCCATCAGTGACCGTGCCCTGTCACCCCGTCACCCATCAGTGACCGTGCCCCGTCACCCGTCACCCATCAGTGACCGTGCCCCATCACCCGTCACCCATCAGTGACCTTGCCCTGTCACATAAGAGACTGCCATCAGTGACCATCAGCCCTGTCACCCGTCACCCATCAGTGACCGTGCCCTGTCACCCATCAGTGACTGTGCCCTTTCACCCATCACCCATCAGTGACCGTGCCCTGTCACCCAGTGACCGTGCCCTGTCACCCGTCACCCATCAGTGACCATACCCTGTCACATATCACCTGCCACATAAGAGACTGCCAGCAGTGACCATCAGCGGTGCAACCGTCACGCATCAGTGACCGTGCCCTGTCACCCATCACCCGTCACCCATCAGTGACCGTGCCCTGTCACCCGTCACCCATCAGTGACCATCAGCGGTGCACCCATCATCCATCAGTGACCGTGGCCTGTCACCCATCAGTGACCATCTCCCGTCACACCATCATCACCTATCAGTGAACGTCACCTGCCACCCATCGCACAGCCCATCAGTGATCGTCACCTGCTACCCATCTGTCACCTGTCGCACAGCTACCCGCCACACAGCCATGTCCAAAAGACTCTATACCAGTGAGGAGGCATTCCAGATCCTCTCCATGACTGATGAGAGCACCGGGGAGTTCTCAGCAGATTCCAATTCTGATTCCGAATCAAATTCGGAATTTGAACCGATCAAATACAGTAACGATTCGGATGAAGAATGGGTCCCTCCTAAAAGGGCACGGCACTCTGGAAACCAGGCAGCCGCCAGCAACCAGGATTATATTCCCAGGCCCAGTACCAGCGCTGCCACCACCAATAGGCCCCGGGAACAAAGGCCCAGTACCAGCGCTGCCGCCAGCAAAAGGCCCAGTACCAGCGCCTCCGCCAGCAAAAGGCCCCAGGAACAAAGGCCCAGTACCGATGCTGCTGCCAGCCAAAGGCCCCAGGAACAAAGGCCCAGTACCAGTGCTGCCACCAGCGAAAGGCCCCCACGAACAAATGCCCAGGGCCAGTACCGGGGCTGCCACATCACACCCGAGTACCAGCACAGGAAATGTAACTCCCCCAACTACTGGAGTGTCACGTCCCCCAAGAGCCAGTGCTACATACATGCCAGATGGTCTTGCCAACCCAACATGGCTGCCTTCCGACTCGGGATCACCAATTATTCCCCCTTTCACAGCACAGCCAGGTGTGCAGGCCAACACCCAGAATTTCAGAGAGCTTGATTATTTTCACCTTTTTTTGCCCGACATTATTCTGCAGTTCATTGTGGAGCAGACAAACTTATATGCCCAGCAGTATATTGCCGACAACCCCCAATCATCTTATGCCCATCCATTTGAGTGGAGAGATTTGGATTTGGAGGAGTTCAAAATGTTTTTGGGCCTCACCATAAACATGGGGCTTACAAAAAAAAATCAAGTACATGCCTATTGGTCCATAAAACCCATCTACCACATGCCCATGTATTCTTACGTAATGCCCAGGACCCGATATGAGATGATAATGAGATTCTTGCATTTTAATGACAACACCCAGTGCCCTCCCCGCAACCATCCAGATTCCGATAAGCTGTATAAACTTCGCCCACTGATAAATTTCCTTTCCAATCGATTTGCAGAACTCTATGTCCCCGAGAAACATATACAGTATGTGTGGATGAGTCCCTGGTACCCTTTTCAGGCCGGCTAGGAATAAAACAATATATTCCTAGCAAAAAGGCCAAATCCGGTGTAAAATTTTACAAGCTCTGTGAGAGAGCCATGGGATATCTTTCTGCGTTCCGCATATATGAAGGAAAAGATTCCCAGCTCCAGCCCCCTGAGTGCCCGGCCTACATGGGCACAGCTGGAAAAATTGTATGGGATCTGGTTTACCCACTTCTAAAACAAGGCTATCATACCTGGACAACTTTTATACCAGCCTGCCCCTTTTCAGACACTTGTACCTTGAAAAAACCCTGGCCTGCAGAACCACCAGGAAAAAGAGGAAGGGCTTCCCACAATCAATTGTGAACAAAAAGCTGCAAAAGGGGGAAAGAGCAACACTGAGGTGCAAAGAAGTGCTGGCCTTGAGGTGGAAGGATAACAGGGACGTGCACATGATGTCCACCATTCATGATGACACTGCAGTTGTAGTTCAGCGAAGACAAGGTCCCATCGAAAAGCCGACTTGTGTCCAGGACTATAATCTCTACATGGGGGGGGGTTGATTTCAATGATCAAATGATTCAGCCCTATTTGTCCATTAGGAGGTCCCGATTCTGGTACAAGAAGGTAGCAATTTATCTCATCCATTTGGCCATGTATAATTCCTACGTAGTTTACACCAAATCAACAGACAACCCAGTCCCCCTCCTACTATTCTCAGAAGAAGTAGTCACATCCCTCATCTATCAACAAAGACCCCCCGAAGAAAACCTTCGCTCTGATGCTGTTAGCAGACTTCATGGATGGCACTTCCCGTACAGCATCCCACAATCCGAAGCAGGCCGAAGACGGCAAAAAAGATGTCGCGTGTGCAGCAAAGGAGGAATTCGAAAAGATACCAGCTACCATTGTCCCCGGTGTCCCTCCCAACCTGGCCTTTGCATTGGTGAATGCTTCGAATTTTATCACACATCCGTAAAATATTAGCCCATATTTTTAACCATTTCCCCCCCATTTTCATAATCTGTGCTGACCATTTTCCATGCTTCCCTAAATAACCATGCCACTGCCTTCCACGTGAACTGACCCTGGCCTGCTTTTTGACTATGCCTCTGCCTACTGTTTGGACTGCTTCCACGTAAACTGACCCTGGCCTGTTTTGTGATTATGCCTCTGCCTACCGTTTGGACTGCTTCCACGTGTATTGACCCTGGCCTGTTTTGTGATTATGCCTCTGCCTACCGTTTGGACTGCTTCCACGTGAACTGACCCTGGCCTGTTTTGTGATTATGCCTCTGCCTACTGTTTGGACTGCTTCCATGTGAACTGACCCTGGCCTGTTTTGTGATTATGCCTCTGCCTACCGTTTGGACTGCTTCCATGTGTACTGACCCTGGCCTGTTTTATGGACTATGCTTTTGTCTACCGCTTGGACTGATCTGTTGCCCTGCTACTGTAGTACACAGGGGTCTCACATATGTGAGGGGCTCCAGAATTGTTTTTCCGGATGGAGAAAACAATTTTTTTGTTTTCTCCGGGTTTAATTTCCGGATTAGGGTCTGGAGTCCGGAGGCTTCATAGAGATTTGGGTGGGTCTAAGCCTCTACCCCTGTGCCCCTGTGCACAGGTCTTACCCGATTGCCGCCCTCAGCCTGCTGCTGACTTACTGCCATCATGCCTTTGCCTGCCGCATGAATGGACCACAAAACTGCCTGCTACCTGGACTATGCAAATAATTAGCTGTGGCAAGAGGCAGTATGTTTATGAAGAGCTGGAGAGCGGTACAATAATGAGTGTCTGCAGGTAACGGTGAACCAGGACCAATAATATGGCTGTGCTGGCTGTCTCTGCCTGGACAATTTCTATGGACAAATGCTTTGGCTGTGCTGAAAATATCCTTGTGCTGACCATAGACAATATGACAATATCCTTGTGCTGACCATAGACAATATTCCTTCCTGCTGCATGGATAATTACTATTGCTGTCGCTAAGCACATCCCCTACTGCTGCCTGGACCAGTGCTCTCTTCTGTGGACACTACTAAAAGCGCAGGTAATATTTTTATTTTTTTTACCCTTTCTGCAATAGAATTTATTTTGGATTGTAATTCTTGGTATGTACATGCTATGTGTTAGAAATATGAAGGGCCTTCAAAAATAATAGGTTGCCAGGAAATTATATATGTAATGTATGCTCCTAGAACGCCTGATGGTGCTACTTCAATGTTGGGCCTCTGTATGTGGCCAAGCTGTGTAAAAGTCCCACACATGTGGTATCCCCATACTCAGAAGGAGTAGCAGAATGTATTTTGGGGTGTCATTTTTGCTATGTATTTGCTATGTGTTGGAAATATCTTATAAATGGACAACTTTGTGTAAATAAAATGCGTTTTCATTTTTTTTCCACATTTTCCAAAAACTTCTGGGAAAAAAATAACCGTTCAAAAGACTCATTATGCCTCATAGATTATACGTTGGGGTGTTAGCTTTCCAAAATGGGGTCATTTTGTGGGCAATTCCATTGTCCTGGTGCTCCAGGGCCTTCAAAATTGTAATAGGTGGTTGAGAAATGAGATGTGCAATTTATGCTCGTAGATCGCCTGATGGTGCTACTTCAATGTTGGGCCTTTGTATGTGGCCAGGCTGTGTAAAAGTCCCACACATGTGGTATCCCCATACTCAGGAGTAGTAGTAGAATGTATTTTGGGGTGTCATTTTTGCTATGTATTTGCTATGTGTTGGAAATATCTTATAAATGGACAACTTTGTGTAAAAAAATGCGTTTTCTTTTTTTTTCCACATTTTCCAAAAACTTCTGGGAAAAAAAATAACCGTTCAAAAGACTCATTATGCCTCATAGATTATACGTTGGGGTGTTAGCTTTCCAAAATGGGGTCATTTTGTGGGCAATTCCATTGTCCTGGTGCTCCAGGGCCTTCAAAAGTGTAATAGGTGGTTGAGAAATGAGATGTGTAATTTATGCTCGTAGATCGCCTGATGGTGCTACTTCAATGTTGGGCCTTTGTATGTGGCCAGGCTGTGTAAAAGTCCCACACATGTGGTATACCCATACTCAGGAGGAGTAGCAGAATGTATTTTGGGGTGTAATTTGTTGTATGCATATGCTCTGTGAGAGAAAACACCAGTTAATATGACAATTTTGTAAAAAAAAAAAAAATCTTCATTTTGCAAAGAATTGTGGGAAAAAAATACAACTTAAAAACACTCACCATGCTACTTACTTAATACCTTGGAATGTCTACTTTCTAAAAAGGGGTCATTTGGGGGGTATTTGTACTTTTATGACTTGTTAGTATCTCAAGAAATGAGATAGGCCGTCAGTACTTCAGGTGTGATCAGATTGATCAATTTTCAGGGATTGGCACCATAGTTAGTAGACTCTATAACTTTCACAAAGTCCAAATAATATACACTAATTTGGGTTATTTTTACCAAAGATATGTAGCAGTATACATTTTTACCCAAATTTATGAAGAAAAATTACTAATTTGCTAGCTTTTATGACAGAAATGAAGAAAAAGGCAAATTTTCACAAAATTTACGGTCTTTTTTTATTTATAGCACAAAAAATAAAAAACCCACTAGTGATTAAATACCACCAAAAGAAAGCTCTATTTGTGTGAAAAAAGGACGCAAATTTTATTTGGGTACAGTGTTGCATGACTGAGTAATTGTCATTCAAAGTGTGAGAGCACCGAAAGCTGAAAATTGGTCTGGGTAAGAAGGGGGTTTAAGTACACAGTATTGAAGTGGTTAAGGTAGGCTTGCCAACGAGCTGCATGGCAGGTCAACATATGTCTGGTCAAGCATGTGGTGCCCAAGTGGCTGATGTTTTGGCCACGCGAGATACGCTTGAGACATATGTTGCAAACAGCAGCGGTGCGATCTGATGCACTCGACTCAAAAAAGGCAAACGCCAAAGAACTTTTGGAATAACGGGCAGAGGCAGCACCCTGCACAGGCGGAGCTCTGCGGTGTGATTCAGTCGGTGTGCTGCCCTTACGCTGGCCCCAGGAGGGCATCCTGCCTCATTGGAGATGTGCTTCCTCCTCATCCTCCTCCTCCTCTCTCCTATCAGGCACCCACGTGGAGTCAGTGACCTCATCATCCACTCCCTCCTCATCACTGGAACCAATCTGGCAGTATGCTGCCGCTGCTGGAACATGACTGCCAGATTGGTGTCCTTCTTGAGCATCCCCTCTCTCTGCTCTCACGCTACTGCCTTCCTCTAGCTGGGTATCATCTTCAGACCCTTCGAAACGCTGGGCATCCTCCTGGAGCATGTACCCAACACTGTGCTCAAACAGTTCGGGGGACTCCTCAGGAAGACACGGTGGGTCTAGGGAAGGAGTGACTGATGATGACATTGAGGACGCTTTGGCAGCTGCTTTGCCAGTACCCTGAGCCTGGGTGAGAGAGGATGAGGAGGATGAGAAGGGCTTGGTCATCCACTCTACCAAGTCTTCGGCATGATGCGGCTCAACACGTCCAGCTGCCGAAAATAAGGACAAGCGTGTCCCATGGCCACGTGCTGATGACGATGCACCGCGTCCACGACCAGCTCTGTTGTCTCTAGACACAGAGCCTGCTTGCCCTCTTTTATTGGCTCCTGACTGTCTGCCTCTCCTTGTTTGCCTTCCAGACATTCTAAAGGCCTGCAGGGAGATGGGAAAACCAGCAATAAGGGGTAGCTTCAGGTGTATATTTTGCAAGAAGCACACTACGCCCGCTGTAAGTGCTGCAGATGCCTGCCTGTGTTACACAACAGGAAAACACAGCAATAAGGCCTAGCTTCTGGTGTATATTTTGCAAGAAGCACACTACGCCCGCTGTAAGTGCTGCAGATGCCTGTTAGTGTAACACAAAAGAAAAAAAACTACGAGCAATAAGGGGTAGCTTCAGGTGTATAATGTTCAGGAGGCACACTACGCCCGCTGTAAGTGCTGCAGATGCCTGCCTGTGTTACACAACAGGAAAACACAGCAATAAGGCCTAGCTTCAGGTGTATATTTTTCAGGAATCACACTATGCCTGCTTTAAGTGCTGCAGATGCCTGCCTGGGTTACACAATAGGAAAACACAGCAATAAGGGCTAGCTTCAAGTGTATATTTTGCAGGAATCACACTACGCCTGCTTTAAGTGCTGCAGATGCGTGCCTGTGTTACACAACAGGAAAACGCAGCAATAAGGGCTAGCTTCAGGTGTATATTTTGCAGGAATCACACTACGCCTGCTTTAAGTGCTGCAGATGCCTGCCTGTGTTACACAACAGGAAAACACAGCAATAAGGCCTAGCTTCAGGTGTATATTTTTCAGGAATCACACTACGCCTGCTTTAAGTGCTGCAGATGCCTGCCTGTGTTACACAACAGGAAAACACAGCAATAAGGGCTAGCTTCAGGTGTATATTTTTCAGGAATCACACTACGCCAGTGACACGTACCTTGGAGGTGAGCCTGACGTGCAGAGGAAGACCTCTCGTACAGCCCTGGTTCCCAGGTCACTGGAGTTGGGACAGTGGCCGAAGGAGCACAGTGAGGTATGAGTGCCTGTTAGGTTCTCCTGGACTAGATGAGAAGCCCACTATGGACAGCTGAAGATGCAGGTCAGGTGATGCAGGCCAGCGGGTGCAGGTAGCTGGGGATGCGGCTGGAAGGTGAAGATCAGCTGATGCAGGTAGCCGAGGATGCCGGAAGATACGGATACAAGCAGCAGGCAGGAGAAAGGTCAGACGAGCCAGGTCATGCACAGCGGATCAGATACAGGCAGAGGCGTCAGGCAGCGGAGGGTCAAGTTCAGGCTGGATCAGGCAACAGAGGATCAGGCAGACAGATGAGCAGGACTGGGTCTAGGAAGCCAAAGGTCAGGACTGGAGATAGCAGCAAGGTCAGGAAGCCGGGTCAGAGTAACAGCAGGTGCAAGTTCAGGATCAGGTCACTGGATAACTGCAGATCAGACAGCAAGAGTCTGGACAGGAGAAGCCCCTTTTAAAGGTTCACTGGGCGCCAAGGCAGCGTCACCGTGTGCGCGCGATTGGCGCGCGCGTGCGCGATTGGTGTGCGCATGCGCGAATGGTGCACGTGCATGCGCAATGGAAAGCTTCTGTTTACACTTGGAAGCCTACTAGCGGGGATGTGCCTGAGCCTTGTTGTGGGTATCAGAGGCATACGTCCATGACAGCCAGCTTTAAGTGCTGCAGATGCCTGCCTGTGTTACACAACAGGAAAACACAGCAATAAGGGCTAGCTTCAGGTGTATATTTTTCAGGAATCACACTACGCCTGCTTTAAGTGCTGCAGATGCCTGCCTGTGTTACACAACAGGAAAACAAAGCAATAAGGGCTAGCTTCAGGTGTATATTTTGCAGGAATCACACTACGCCTGCTTTAAGTGCTGCAGATGCCTGCCTGTGTTACACAACAGGAAAACACAGCAATAAGGGCTAGCTTCAGGTGTATACTGTAAAGAAGGCTTAGCAAAAATATCACTGACACTGTCCCCTGCCTATCCTTCTCTCTCCCTGCACACAAGGTTTAGCAAAATATAACTGACACTGTCCCTGCCTATCCTTCTCTCTCCCTGCACACAAGGTTTAGCAGAATATCACTGACACTGTCCCTGCCTATCCTTCTCTCTCCCTACACACAAGGTAAATGAACAAATATCTCTAACACTGTCCCTGCCTATCCTTCTCTCTCTCTGAACCGGAACACACTACACAAGGCCGCCGCGCTGGCGGCCTTTTATAGTGTGGGGCGTGTACTAAACCCCCTGAAATATAATTGGCCAAAGGCATCCTGCCTGTGGCCAATTATGGCTCTCCTCGCTGCCGGCGCTGTGATTGGCCAAGCATGCGGGTCACAGTGCATGCTTGGCCAATCACAGCGCCGGGATTGCACTGCGATGGCGCAGTGTATTGTGGGCCGTTTGCGTCACTCGAATTTGGCGCGAACGGCCCAAAACGTTCGATCTTCGTCGAACGATCAAACAGCCAATGTTCGAGTCGAACGTATGTTCGACTCGAACACCAAGCTCATCCCTAGTGGTGGGATATTGTGTCTTTACGCAAATACTTGGATGTTAAAAGTACACCCAGAGGTTTTAGATTGACCAAAAGGTGCAGTTTTTTGGATGATGACCTTAGGGCAGTGTTTCTCAACTTCAGTCCTCAAGGCGCCCCAACAGGTCATGTTTTCAGGATTTCCCTCAGATGAAACAACTGTGGTAATTACTAAGGCAGTGAAACTGATCAAATCACCTGTGCAAAATAATTGTAAGCCTGAAAACATGACCTGTTGGGGCGCCTTGAGGACTGGAGTTGAGAAACACTGCCTTAGGGATCAGTGGTACGAACACTCCAAGGAATGCAGTAGAAAATTCCCAACGTGAGAGGAACGTTGCCCACATTCGCTCTGAGATTGAGGCTGCCAAAGACAAGCTCAATCCATTTACCCGTTTGGCTGCATTTTCTTTATGTGATGATCATATGAATGGCCGAATCATCGAATTTGAGGCCAACCTCATTAGTAAGAAGTCTGGCAAATTCAAAAGGGATAGGGAAGATTTTTTGCAGGGTCGTGAACACTGGTGGAAAAGAACAAGACAACCAGGGGCTCTTGATAGGCTATCATGGCCTGATAGGCCACAACGCCCTAATAATGGTCCAGGTTCAGCCACCCCCAGGGATCGCCCTAAGCAGCAATATAGAGGTGTCAACCATTCACACTCTAGGAACAGACCTCCACCAAATAGTTCCCAATATCCTCCTGCTCACTCATCTACCCGTGGTCCTGGAGCGGCACCCACCAGGGGTTCCAATGGGTCGCAGTCGCCTAGAGGCAGACATTTTAAGAATAGCAAGTACAATAGTACGTTTAAAACCTCAGCATCTGCTTGGAGAGTTGCATCTAGTGGCTAACAGAAAAATCGGGGGACTCAGAAAAAAGGCAGTGAGCCAGGTCCATCTAACATAACGCCAACAACAGCGCCTTATGATTTTTCAGTCCATCAGTCTTTGCTGAGACAAAGGAGAATCCTCCTTTTGACGGCTCCAGCATTGTAGGGGGTAGTACAGATATGGTATCGTCCACTAATCCTCCTAAATGTACACCACCCAGTGGTCCGGTGCCCAACCATCCATCTGATCCACCCATTTCTGCCAACTCCTCTTTACCATTACCCATTTCCCCTTCTTTTTTATTGAAGGGTATACCCACAGGGGGGTCAATCGGAGAAAAAGATCGGTAGAAAAAGTAGAAGAGGCAAGCGTGGAGGAAAGAAAACCAAAAAAAGGGAAGAAATAAGATCCAACTATAATACCATAAAAATCTTTAATTTGTCCGCCGTAACTTTTAGTGAATCAGAACATGGGTTACTACGTAAAGGCCTTAACTTTGCCCTGCCAAATCCCCCGGACCTGTTTGAGTTATTTATAGATTTAAATAGATTTACACGCAACCTTACCCTCAAATGTTTTTTTTCTATCAAAAAGGATAAGGAGCCTGGGAAAAATACTTATCCCTCTGTCACCCCAGAGCATATCAGCATTGACCATGACTATGAGGCATTGCAAATGCTAGAGGAGTTGTGGTCTGAAGGAGCTCAGTGTACTGACTTGTCGGCAGCTGAAATTCCATCCAGTTATGCCAGTTTGGCTTCCATGGCTCATACTCATTTCAGGCCAAGATCTGTTTTCCATCCCTACTGGGCCAAAGGCAAGTACATTCCTACCTTTTATGACATGGTTTACTCTGAATTGGTACAACTTTGTTATGGGGCCAAAAAGGATAATTCTTCCTCCATGTCCTTGTTTGATAAAAGAGTTTTGAACTCTTTAAAGAACAATGATGAAGCGATCATTAGGCAGGGAGATAAGGGGGGTAGTCTTGTCATACAAGATAGACTTGACTACTTAGCTGAAGCATCCAGACTCCGTGGGGACACCAGTACCTACGAGAAGTTGGATGATGATCCGGTTGGTCCATATAAAGAAGCCCTGAAATCATTAGTGGATGAAGCAAACAATGATGGGGTAATTTCAAAGTCTGAATGGCATTTCTTATTTCGTCCATACTCACTTACACCGTTTTTGTATCACATCCCAAAAATCCATAAGGACAATACCAACCCCCCTGGTCTGCCCATGATTTCGAGCATAGACAGCCTAACTAGCCCTATGGGAACCTATATTGATCATTTTCTCCAAGATTTGGTGGTCCAGCTTCCATCGTATGTTCGTGATTCAGGGCATATGTTGGATATTTTGGCCCACTATCCTTGGCAAACAGGTTATCATTGGCTATCACTGGACGTGGCCTCCTTGTACACATCTATACAGCACCAATTTAGACTGCAGGCTGTACAATATTTTTTGGCTCGTGAGAATCATTTACATCCCAGGCAAGCTTCCTTCATCATGTGTTCCATCGAGTACACCCTCACACACAAATATTTTGTGTTTCAGGATGTGTATTACAGACAAACCAAGGGCACAGCCATGGGCCAGGTTCGCCCCAAGTTATGCCAATCTTTTTATGGGGTATTGGGGGCAGTTTCACATTTGATCCAATAATCCCTTTGGGGCAAACCTGGTCCTTTATGTCCGCTATATTGATGATATTGGAAGCATTTTTGGCCCATTGTCAGAATAATTCCCTTGGGATTGAATTCACCCATGTGCTGCATAGCCAGAAGTTGGTATTTTTAGACCTTGAACTGATGGTGGATGATGAATCATGTACTTTTTCTTGTACCCACTTTAAGCCATCAGCAGGTAATTCATACCTTCATGCCCGCAGTAATCACCACCCCCGATGGATCAAAAACTTACCTCTTGGTCAGTTTTGCCAGCTCCAAAGGACCTGCTCTCGTCTAAAAGATTATGATGAACAGAGCAGTGTACTGAGTAAAACATTTTTGGAAAAGGGCTATGATCTGGCCACGATTGAAGATGCACACACCAAATATAGGCTGAAATACTCTGAGTTCGCTGGGAAGGTGAATTCCCAGCATGAAATGGGGAGTACCAAATACGATGGGAATGGCTCAGTCAAGGAAAATACTGGTACTTGCAGTTAGGGATGAGCCGAACACCCCCCCGTTTGGTTCGCACCAGAACCTTCGAACGGACCGAAAGTTTGCGCGAACGTTAGAACCCTATTAAATACAATGGACGCGAACGTTCGAAATCTAAAGTGCTAATTATAACGACTAATATGCATGTTATTGTCCTAAAAAGGGTTTGGGGACCCGGGTTCTGCCCCAGGGAACATGTATCCATGCAAAACAAAGTTTTAAAAATGGCCGTTTTTCGGGAGCAGTCATTTTAATAATGCATAAAGTGAAAAAAAAAAAGTAAAATATTCCTTTAAATATCGTACCTGGGGGGTGTCTAAAGTATGCCTGTGAAGTGGCATGTGTTTCCCATGTTTAGTACTGTACCTGCACAAAATTACATTTCTAAAGGAAAAAAAAGCCATTTAAAACTGCTTGCGGCTTTAATGTAATGTCTGGTCCCGGTAATATGGATGAAAATCTTTGAGAAAAATGGCATAGCTACCCCATCAACCCCCTACCCCAGCCCATTACCAGCCCCTTTGGGTCTTGTATGGATATTAAGCGGAACCCCGCACACAAAATAAAAAAGGCCCTATATACTCTGAACAGCAGTATACAGGCGGTGCAAACAAGACGGGAACTGTAGGTTTGTTCTTAAGTAGAATCTGTTTTTTAATTTTGAACAGGTACATTGTTTAAGTGTAGCTCCAGGCAAAAAATATATTTTTAAGCTTTTTGGAAAACATAGGGAAGGGTTATCACCCCTGTAACATTTGTTTTGCTATCTGTGCTCCTGTTCAGAACATTTCACCTCACTTTCCGTCCCAATGACAACTGTTTTTGAAAAGTGGGGTTTTTATTGAAACAAGGATTGGTGATAAAGCATCAGTAGAGAGGAGACACCTTTTTCCAATATTAACTCTTACAGAAGAGAAATTCCCTTCCTAGGGGTAGATTTCCTCTCACTTCCTGTTGTCTCCTTCCATTTGCAAGTAGGAGTCGTTTGTAAGTTGGATGTTTGAAAGTAGGGACCTGCCGTATATACTCTGCTGAAATTTGCCCCTTACATGTTGGTGTTGCCACAACACTGTGAGCCCTCACAGTTACGCTTGGTGGGCGCTGGAACGCCCTGCTGTGAACTATTATATCAGGAATTGTATTTACATGCCATTGTTGAACAGTGGTAGGAAAAATTGGGCCTTTGGTGGTGCTGCTGGTGCTACAACACTGTCAGCCCTCACAGTTACTCTTGGTGGGTGCATGAATGGGCCCTGCTGTGAATTATTAGATCAATAATTGTAATTGCATGCCCCTGTTGAACAGGGGCTGAAAAATTGGGCCTTTGGTGGTGGTGGTGTTGCCACAACACTGTAAGCCCTCACAGTTACTCTTGGTGGGCGCAGGAATGGGCCCTGCTGTGAATTATTAGATCAATAATTGTAATTAGACGCCCCTGTAGAACAGGGGCTGAAAAATTGGGCCTTAGCCACTGGTGCCACAACACTGCAACCCCTTACAGATACTGTACTTGGAGCACAGCAATGAGCCCTGTTGCAAAGTATTGCATCAAAAATTGTAATTACACGCCCCTGTTAAACAGGGGCTGAAAAATTGGGCCTTAGGCACTGGTGCTGGTGCCACGACACTGCAACCTCTCCCAGATACTCTAGTTGGAGTGCAGGAATGAGCCCTGCTGCAAAGCATTGCATCAAAAATTGTAATTACATGCCCCTGTTAAACAGGGGCTGAAAAATTGGGCCTTAGCTACTGGTGGCAGCACCCAGAAACAAAAATGTTCTTCCAAGCTATCATCATGAATCGGATCATTGAGGAGGAGGAGGATAGTCAGTCAACATAACAGGACAGTCACTCAGCATCAGCATCAGTCTTGAAGGGATGTGACATTTCAAAATAAATTATTCTGTTATATCAGCTTCAGGTGCTTGGTAGCTGGTGGTGATCCAAGACTGGCTCATCTTTATGAAGGTCAGTCGATCAACCGAGTTGGTGGACAGGCGCACCCTGTGATCCGTGACAAATCCTCCAGCAGCAATGAATGTGCGTTCTGAAAGAACGCTGGATGCAGAACAGGCCAGTAGCTCAATTGCATACTGTGCAAGCTCTGGCCAGTGATCCATCCTCAAGACCCAGTAAGCCAGAGGATTTTTGGTGGGAAAGGTGTCCAAGTCTGACCTTGCCCCTAGGTATTCCTGCACCATGTATATCAGACGCTGGCGATGGTTGCTGGAGCCGATCATACCTTGGGGCTGCGGAATTGTCTGAACGCATCGGTCAGACGGCCAACTTCCCCACCGCTCCTTCTTTGACTGACCGAAGCCTCAGCAACTCGTTGTCCAGGACCAGGAGTTTGTAACCTCCCAGTCTCTGGGAACGCGTTGCACAGACCTTTCTGCAAGGCCTCCCGGAGTTGTCTCATCCTCTGCTCCCTCTGCGACGGTAAGATAAGGTCCGCAACCTTACGCTTGTACCATGGATCAAGGAGAGTGGCCAGCCAGTAATGGTCCCTCTCCTTGATCCGAAGAATACGAGGATCCTTCCGCAGACTTTGCAGGATCAGGGAGGCCATGCAGCGTAGTTTAGCTGAGGCATTCGGTCCGGAGTCCTCTGGGTCACTAAGGACGACATGATCCGCAGCCACCTCCTCCCAGCCACGTACAAGTCCACGTGTTTCTTGGGACTGTAAATCATCCCTAAAAGACTGCTGCTGTTGATGCTGAGTGCCAGGCTCCACCTCCATGCTGACACAATCCTCCTCCTCCTCCTCGTCCTCTTCCTGTGGGATGGGTGGGACAGAAGGAACACTGTCTGGGTAAAGGGGGCCTTGAGAGGCAAGGAAGTCCTCCTCTTCCTGCCTCTGTTCTGCCTCAAGTGCCCTGTCCATTATTCCACGCAGCATATGCTCCAACCGGTGGACAAGAGGTACAGTGTCACTGATGCATGCACTGTCACTGCTCACCATCCTCGTGGCCTCCTCAAATGGTGCCAGGACAGTGCATGCATCCCTGATCATGCCCCACTGGCGTGGTGAAAAAAACCCGAGCTCCCCTGACCCTGTCCTGGTGCCGTAGTCGCACAGGTACTCATTGATGGCCCTCTGCTGCGTGTGCAGCCGCTGCAGCATGGCCAACGTTGCGTTCCACCTGGTGGGCATGTCACATATAAGGCGGTTCTTGGTTAGGTTCAACTCCTTTTGCAGCTCAGCCAGCCGAGCACTGGCATTATATGATCTGCGGAAATGCACACAGACTTTCCTGGCCTGCCTCAAGACATCCTGTAAGCCTGGGTACCTGCCCAAGAACCGCTGCACCACCAGGTTAAGGACGTGAGCCACACAGGGCACATGGGTCAGTTGTCCCTGTCGGAGAGGAGGTTGGTGCCATTGTCGCAAACCACCATTCCTGCCTTAAGCTGGCGTGGCGTCAACCACCTCTCGGCCTGCCTCTGCAGAGCTGACAGAACCTCTGCCCCAGTGTGGCTCCTGTCCCCCAAACACACAGCGCAAGCACGGCATGGCATCTTTTTGCCTGCATACTTGCGTAGCCCCTTGAACGCCTACAGAGCACCGCTGGTTCCGAGGACAAAGCACAGGAAGAGGCCATGGAGGAAGAAGAAGAGGAGGGGGTGTAGGAGAGAGGTGTGTCACAACCAGTAGTAGCATTTTGGAGGCGTGGCGGCGGAACAACCTCTAGCACCTTGTTCTGCATCCTTCCCAGCTGCCAGCTGCCAAAAGAGTGACGCAATGGGCCGTGAAAGAAAGGTAACGTCCCTGTCCAGTGCTAGCAATTTAGCCAAGCTAGTGTAGCGGGGTGTTTCCCCTTTAATTAGGAGAAAGAACTACGGTTCCCAGAGGTCCACTGTTCACCGGATGTGTTGGGTTATGCCCCAGAGACTCATGGGGGAAGTGATATAAGGAAGGGGCGAGGCCGGACTCGCTCTCTTTGGACACGGGGCGGCTGAGACTGATCCACCTGTGCGGAGCTGTGCTGTGTGAGGGCCTGAAGCCTGGGGACTTCTTACAGCGAACCAAAGAGCCTTCCACCCTTTGCGAGCCTGGGTGACATCCAACATCTCCTGCCTGCAGTCTAGATTGGATGGGAGACCCGATGGCAGCAACCGCTGTTTGCGAGTGACGACACAGCCGGTGGGAGTCCCGGACGGGTCGCGTCCGGAGGGTGAGCTGAGCGAAAGCTCATCCAATAACCTGTTTATAGTACTGTGCCTATAGACTGCCGAGGCCTACCACCTCACTTTAAGACTCTCACTGGAGATCCGCAGCAGGACTGATCCAGAGGATCTGTAGTGAAGTACGGTCAGTTGTTCAGATTCTCCCTGTTGGATTACAAAGTGTTTACTATTCTTATGTGCACCACCTCTACAGCAAGCCGGTGAAGAAACCATTATTCTTACAGGACTAAGTTTTAGAGTAAGGGATCAGGCCTGATCCGTTAGGTATACATTTAGCTGTTGTACCATAGGGTTCCTAGTTAACGGTCGCCCCACGTGGCGTTCCTTTACCCCCCCCTTTTTATTCTTATGGTGTAATGTGACTGTCATTGCAGGGCTCTGCATACAAGTTAGAAAATCATATTGTCATTGCTGTGTGTTTTCTTTGCATAACAAGAAGTAAAATCCGTTATCCCTTTATTACTGTTCTATGTTTGAATCTCTCCCTTAAAGTATAAGGATATATGTGTGCATCCTTTAGACTAGCTGTGCCAGAGTGGGTAGAGCCGATTGCCGGTGGGTTGGAGAGCTGTACTCAGGGCCCAAATTAAACCTTGCGGCCCGCTTAAGCTGAGGGTATCGCTACACGTGGGGGCTCGTCCGGGATTACTGAGACAGCGGTGAAACCGCCAGAAGCTACCGGCATGGACCCGATAGAGGTGGGACAGTGGTACAAGAGATGGGGCGTAGACCCAGCCAGGACGGCAGTTATAGAACTCCCGGGGATATGGCAGACACAAGCAATGATACAACTCATAATGTCCCTATCACCGATTCACAAACCATGGGTGATAGATGTGAAAACTAGTGGTGGACTTTCACATGTCTTACTGGAATGGCAGGCAGAAATTCCTGAACAGTTTAGAGGCAACAGCATACAAGATGAGGACGATCAGGTCTATCATTTGCTGCATGCGCTGCCGCGCACAAGAGACAGCCCTCAGACAAAAATAACACTGTCACCGCAGCCATCTTCCCCGTCATCCCCACAGAAGGACACAAAGAGTCCCAAGACAAGCCCAGGCACCCTTAGTGCAGAATTATGCGCTGTTCTGGGGGAGATTGTAGCTCAGTGCAAGAAAGAGCCCACAGATTACCCGATGTCGGGGTACAGGAAACTCCGGATGTTTTCAGGGAGGAAACCAGTACCTTTGGAAGAAGAGGGATTTGAGGAGTGGCTAGACAGCGCAACTCAGGCACTAGAGGAATGGGAAGTTCCGGACCGCAGAAAAAAACAGAGGGTTGTGGAAAGTTTGAAAGGGCCTGCTCTAGAGGCCGTACGCAACCTGAAGATGAGCAAGGCAGATTGTACTGCACAAGAGTGCCTCGATGTGTTACAGAATGTGTTTGGTGGGACAGAGAAAGTAACGGAGCTTGCTTATCAGCTGGAACATTGCTACCAGAAGGAAGGTGAGAAACTATCAGACTATATGGGACGCCTGGACAAAATACTGCATAGGATGATCCTAAAGAAGGGGATCAGCCCAGAGAAAGTAGATGAGGCCCGTGCTCAACAGGTAGTGAGGGGAGCTCAACCCATGGATCCAATTGCATGGACACTGCGTGCCCGGCAGGATGGGAGGAATCTGGAGTACCCTGACCTCATCCGAATGATCAGAGAAGAAGAGGCTATATTGGAAGAAAAAAAAAAAGAACGCCTGATAGAGCCCGTCAAACAGCCGGTAGCAATAGTTACACCGGCCATGACTCCCGATAGGGGAGCGGAGGTGGACACTTTGAAGTTGCAAATGTCCCAGATGATGGAGATGATGAATGCTATAATGGCGAAAGGTCAAGGTGGAGCAGAAAAACCAAGCCCCAGAAAGGAGTTGTTCCCAGATACGTCAATACCGAGTCCCACTCGGGACCGAGAAGAGAGGTTATGCTACAACTGCGGAGGCAGTGGCCACTTTGCCAGTAGGTGTTCCAGTCCTAAGAAGAAGAAAATGGATAATCGCCAGCCGGCGGGAAACGCCAGAGGGCCCCGGTGAGGGAGTCAACCGGGTGCCCATCTCTTTCAGTGAGCTCCAAACTGAATAGAAGGAAGAGGAAGAGAGAAAACACGACCCTTGAGAAGGAATTTAGGGTCTCTCAACCAAGATACACACCAGAGAGAGGGGACAAGACCCCTCAGAAAGAAATTTAGCACTCCCAAGAAGGAATGCCTACAACCAAGAGACAATAACATCCCTCAGCGGGTTTGTAATCCCATTAGGGTGGCGAGGGTCAATGCATACCAGGCTCAGGGGAGAACAAAGTCAAAAACCAACTGGATGAAGACAAGTTCTCAGAAGAGAGTGACCTCAACCCGGCCGTACCCAGAAGAACTGGTCGGCCCGTCCCCCACGGTATCTATCCAGGTGGAAGGAGTATATACAAAGGCCCTTCTGGATACTGGAGCTCAAGTGACTTTATTGTATAGAGACTTCTATGATAGGCACTTAAGCCATTTGCCTATACGAAAGATAGAAGAGCTGGAGATATGGGGCCTGGGAACGCAGAGTTTCCCTTATGATGGTTATCTACCCATAAAGCTGACATTCGACCCCTCTGTGGCTGGGAAGACAGAAGTATTCGACACCCTGGTGGTTGTGTGTCCTAGACCACCCGGGGCCAACCAGATGTCCCTCATCATAGGCACCAATACGGATCTAGTGAGAAGACTTCTGACCCCCCTGGTGAAGATGAGGAGCCATCAAGATCCAAACATCCATCCCATGCTGAAGACAGCCTACCAACGGTTAGTGTTGGAGCAGAAGACCCCAGGAGAGGGGATAGGGAAGGTGTGGAGACTGGGGAGAGAAGGAGTGGTGCTGCAGCCCGGACAGGTGGCTTGCCTCAAGGCCACTGTGAAGCTCACCTGGGAGCAGCCTGGCCCCTTTGTCATGCTGGAATCCGACCCAAGGGAAGATCACTCAGGCCTGGAAGTGATACCGGAAGTGATTCCAATCAAGGCCTTGAAGAAAGCCAGGGGAAGAGTCCCGGTGAGTGTAAGGAACTCTACAGGAAGGGCCATAGAGATACCTGCCCGGATGTTGTTGGGACAGGTGAGTCCTGCTGTCCCAGTCAGCTGGTCAGAAGTGAAGCAAGCGGGTGAAGAAGGAGATGTGTGGGAAAAACTTTCCATTGAAAACCCGAACTTACCTGGGGCCTGGAAGGAGAGAGCCAAGGCCCAGCTGACTAAATGGGAGAAGATTTTCTCAAAAGATGAATTCGATGTGGGGCGTGCGAGGAGTGCTACCCACCGCATCCGCCTGCAAGAAGACAAACCGTTCAGGGAAAGAGTCAGGCGGGTTCCGCTGGCAGATCTGGAGGATCTGAGAGAACAGCTTGCAGAACTGAAAAAGACTGGGGTGATTCGAGAGTCCCGAAGCCCTTATGCCTCTCCAATAGTGGTGGTCAGGAAGAAGAATGGGTCGCTGAGGCTCTGCATTGACTACAGAACTCTCAACAGGAGGACCACCCCTGATCAGTACACCACGCCAAGGATAGAGGACGCCTTACAGAGTTTGTCTGGAGCTAAGTGGTTCAGCGTGATGGACCTCAAGAGTGGGTACTATCAAATTCCCATGCACCCAGAGGATAGGGAAAAGACCGCTTTCATAACTCCTGTGGGATTCTTTGAGTTTAACAGAATGCCCCAGGGCCTATCTGGAGCCCCAGCTACTTTCCAACGACTCATGGAGAAGACTGTCGGAGACATGAACCTCATAGAAGTCCTAGTGTACCTGGACGATGTCATTGTTTTCGGGAGAACTCTGGAGGAACATGAGGCCCGATTGGAGAAAGTGTTGAGGAGACTTAGTGAAGAGGGGTTGAAGCTTTCCCCCGAGAAGTGTCGGTTCTACCAGTCTTCGGTGAATTATCTGGGACACGTAGTGTCTGAAAAAGGGGTGGCGACTGATCCTGAGAAGTTGGAGGCGGTTACCTCCTGGCCAAGACCCACAACAGTCACCGAACTTAGATCTTTCCTGGGGTTCTGCTCCTATTATAGGAGGTTTGTGGATGGGTTTGCCCGTATTGCCAAGCCTTTAAATGAACTGCTCCGGACTGAAGAGGAAGAGGATGGCTTGGGCCCTAGAAGACCCGGGGAGTCGGTTCAAGATCAGTGGACCCCCAGGTGTGAAGAGGCCTTCAGAACCTTGAAGAGGAGCCTCACCACAGCCCCAGTATTGGCCTATGCTGATCCCACCAGACCCTACGAGTTACATGTTGATGCTAGTCATGAAGGCCTAGGGGGAGTGCTCTATCAGGAGCATGAAGAGCAAATGCGACCAGTGGCTTATGTGAGTCGAAGTCTGACCCCCTCGGAGAAAAACTACCCCACCCATAAGTTGGAGTTCTTGGCCCTCAAATGGGCAGTTGTGGACAAACTAAGAGACTACCTTTATGGAGCAGAGTTTACAGTGAAAACAGATAACAACCCCCTAACCTACCTGTTCACCACTGCCAAGTTGGATGCCACAGGACACAGGTGGCTAGCTGCATTATCTGGGTTCAACTTCAGTCTGAAGTACAGACCAGGGGCTGGAAATAGGGATGCAGATGCCCTATCCCGAAGATCTCATGCCATGGCTGATGACTGGGAAGACTGGACTCAGGTAGCACCGGACGGGGTGCGGGCCCTTTGTCAAGGAGCTGAATTCCAAGCCCGAGGAGGCTCCAGAGCAGAGGAAATAGGAGTTACCACAGTGGGAGTTCCAAAACACTACTGTGGGGTGACTCAACTTGAAGAGGAAGGCTTGTCGAAGCTGTCTAAGAAGGAACTGAGGTGCGACCAATTGGAAGACCCCATAGGGAGATTGGTCTTTGAAGCATTGGAAAACGAGAGTCCAGGGAAACTTCGACATCACCCCTCCAAGGAGGCTCGTCTGCTATGGAAGGAGCTAGACAAGCTACAGGTCCATCAGGGAGTGGTCTACCGAAGGGGCCCCTCTGATGACTCCGAGGATAAATGGCAGTTGTTTCTCCCAGAGAAGCACCGAGAGACTGTGCTGGTTGCCTTACATGACCAGCATGGTCACCTGGGAGCTGAAAGAACCTTCCAACTTGTCAGAAGCCGGTTCTATTGGCCCTGTATGAGGGCTGAAGTGGAGGAATATTGCCACTCCTGTGCACGATGCATCCAGAGGAAGACTCTACCCCATCAAGCTGCCCCAATGGGCCACCTACAGAGTCAAGGCCCAATGGATCTGGTATGCATTGACTTTCTCTGCCTCGAACCCGATTTGAGTGGATTGGGAAATGTTCTGGTGGTAACCGATCATTTCACCCGTTATGCACAGGCGTTCCCCACCAGAGACCAGAAGGCTTCCACTGTAGCTAAGGTGCTTCTAGAAAAATACTTCGTCCACTATGGATTACCACAGAGAATCCACTCCGACCAAGGAAGGGACTTTGAGAGTCGCCTGATCCGGAACCTACTGGATTCCCTGGGAGTGGAAAAGACCAGGACTACCCCTTATCATCCACAAGGAGATGCCCAGCCTGAGAGGTTTAATCGGACTTTGTTAAACATGCTGGGGACTCTGGAGACAGAGAAGAAGCAGCATTGGAGTCAACACATATCCACTTTGGTGCATGCCTACAATTGCACCACCAGTGATGTGACGGGTTACTCTCCCTACCGCCTCATGTTTGGGAGAGAAGCAAGATTGCCAGTGGATCTGGCCTTTGGCATTTCCCTAGACTATACCTCTGCTACCTCTCACAAAGGATATGTGGACCGACTTAGGTATAAACTGAAAGCGGCCTATGAACAAGCCCAAGCGGCCTCAGACCGGAGAGGGGTCAGAAATAAAAGGAACTTTGACCTGAAGGTTCGAGTGCAAGACCTGCAGCCTGGAGACCGTGTGCTGCTACGCAACCTAGGGATCCCAGGGAAGCATAAACTTGCTGATAGATGGAGGTCCGAGCCTTATGTCATTTGTAGAAAACTTCCTGGACTACCGGTGTATAAGTTAAAGCCAGAGGGGAGAGTGGGACCCTTGAAAACCTGGCACAGAAATCACTTACTCCCACTTAAAGAGGCAGTCAGGATACCTTCAGTGAAGAACCTGACGGAATCTGTTTCCATCTTGGATACCCCCAGACCCAACACTCGGTCTCAGACCCTCCGAGCTAGGGATGGACAGGCTTCCCAATCAAGTGAAGATGGGAGGGGAGAACTTGAGTGGCTATGGCCCTCCTCAACTCCAGGGAGTTCCGCCATAGACCTTCCACCCACTGAAGATACACAGGATGGGACCCTGAACCCAGAGGCTACAGAGTTCATTCCATCCAGTGATGTGCCTGAATGCTGGGAAGATATTCCGGGCTTTTACTCAGAAGCAGAGGAGGAAGAGGCCCCAGAATCAGTGATGGTGTCAGAAAGTGTTCCTGACGCAGAGCCTGTGGTACCTGAGCCTGAAGTCCCAAGGGAGCAAAGAACTTACAGAGTCGTGAGGCCTCCCAGGAGATTAACCTACCCTCAATTGGGAAAAAGTTCAGAGGACTCTGTTGCCACTGCCAGAAGAAGTACTAAGTGCTCAGATCCTTCCACTGTTCATTTGGTGGAAGGCAACCCCAGCTCACTCTCTGGCACAGTTAGACAGGCCACCCATGCTAGTGTGACCTGTGGTATAGGGAACCCCACCTCTGAGTTTTGGTGGAAATTCCCTGTACCAACATAATACTCCGCATTCAGTAAATTGGTTCAGAATTGTTGTTAAATTGTTTATCTTTGGGGACCAAAGAGTTTTAGTGGGGGGAGTGTGTAGCGGGGTGTTTCCCCTTTAATTAGGAGAAAGAACTACGGTTCCCAGAGGTCCACTGTTCACCGGATGTGTTGGGTTATGCCCCAGAGACTCATGGGGGAAGTGATATAAGGAAGGGGCGAGGCCGGACTCGCTCTCTTTGGACACGGGGCGGCTGAGACTGATCCACCTGTGCGGAGCTGTGCTGTGTGAGGGCCTGAAGCCTGGGGACTTCTTACAGCGAACCAAAGAGCCTTCCACCCTTTGCGAGCCTGGGTGACATCCAACATCTCCTGCCTGCAGTCTAGATTGGATGGGAGACCCGATGGCAGCAACCGCTGTTTGCGAGTGACGACACAGCCGGTGGGAGTCCCGGACGGGTCGCGTCCGGAGGGTGAGCTGAGCGAAAGCTCATCCAATAACCTGTTTATAGTACTGTGCCTATAGACTGCCGAGGCCTACCACCTCACTTTAAGACTCTCACTGGAGATCCGCAGCAGGACTGATCCAGAGGATCTCTAGTGAAGTACGGTCAGTTGTTCAGATTCTCCCTGTTGGATTACAAAGTGTTTACTATTCTTATGTGCACCACCTCTACAGCAAGCCGGTGAAGAAACCATTATTCTTACAGGACTAAGTTTTAGAGTAAGGGATCAGGCCTGATCCGTTAGGTATACATTTAGCTGTTGTACCATAGGGTTCCTAGTTAACGGTCGCCCCACGTGGCGTTCCTTTACCCCCCCCTTTTTATTCTTATGGTGTAATGTGACTGTCATTGCAGGGCTCTGCATACAAGTTAGAAAATCATATTGTCATTGCTGTGTGTTTTCTTTGCATAACAAGAAGTAAAATCCGTTATCCCTTTATTACTGTTCTATGTTTGAATCTCTCCCTTAAAGTATAAGGATATATGTGTGCATCCTTTAGACTAGCTGTGCCAGAGTGGGTAGAGCCGATTGCCGGTGGGTTGGAGAGCTGTACTCAGGGCCCAAATTAAACCTTGCGGCCCGCTTAAGCTGAGGGTATCGCTACACTAGCATTCAACCGCCGGGCATGTGGATGGCTGGGAGTGAACTTATTTTGACGGTCCAGCAGCTGGGGCAGGGAAATTTGCCTGCTAGAATTGGACGTCGGTGTACTGCTAGCAGAGTGCCCGCAAGTACTTGGTTTTGACACACCTAATTCTACACCTTCATTCCTCTCAGTGCAGGTTTCAGAGAGGACTGAAGGTATAGTGGGGTTGGAGATCCCAGCTGATGCGGAGCAAGGAGAGGTCCGCTTTGTTCTTTGGTGTGGGTCTTTAAGGTAGGCTTGCCAACGAGCTGCATGGCAGGTCAACATATGTCTGGTCAAGCATGTGGTGCCCAAGTGGCTGATGTTTTGGCCACGCGAGATACGCTTGAGACATATGTTGCAAACAGCAGCGGTTCGATCTGATGCACTCGACTCAAAAAAGGCCCACGCCAAAGAACTTTTGGAATAACGGGCAGAGGCAGCGCCCTGCACAGGCGGAGCTCTGCGGTGTGATTCAGTCAGTGTGCTGCCCTTAAGCTGGCCCCAGGATGGCATCCTGCCTCGTTGGAGATGTGCTTCCTCCTCATCCTCCTCCTCCTCTCTCCTATCAGGCACCCACGTGGAGTCAGTGACCTCATCATCCACTCCCTCCTCATCGCTGGAACCAATCTGGCAGTATGCTGCAGCTGCTGGAACATGACTGCCAGATTGGTGTCCTTCTTGAGCATCCCCTCTCTCTGCTCTCACGCTACTGCCTTCCTCTAGCTGAGTATCATCTTCAGACCCTTTGAAACGCTGGGCATCCTCCTGGAGCATGTACCCAACACTGTGCTCAAACAGTTCGGGGGACTCCTCAGGAGGACACGGTGGGTCTAGGGAAGGAGTGACTGATGATGACATTGAGGACGCTTTGGCAGCTGCTTTGCCAGTACCCTGAGCCTGGGTGAGAGAGGATGAGGAGGATGAGGAGGGCTTGGTCATCCACTCTACCAAGTCTTCGGCATGATGCAGCTCAACACGTCCAGCTGCCGAAAATAAGGACAAGCGTGTCCCATGGCCACGTGCTGATGACGATGCACCGCGTCCACGACCAGCATTGTTGTCTCTAGACACAGAGCCTGCTTGCCCTCTTTTATTGGCTCCTGACTGTCTGCCTCTCCTTGTTTGCCTTCCAGACATTCTGAAGGCCTGCAGGGAGATGGGAAAACCAGCAATAAGGGGTAGCTTCAGGTGTATATTTTGCAAGAAGCACACTACGCCTGCTATAACTGCTGCAGATGCCTGCCTGTGTTACACAACAGGAAAACACAGCAATAAGGGCTAGCTTCAGGTGTATACTGTGCAGGAGGCTTAGCAAAAATATCACTGACACTGTCCCCTGCCTATCCTTCTCTCTCCCTGCACACAAGGTTTAGCAGAATATCACTGACACTGTCCCTGCCTATCCTTCTCTCTCCCTGCACATAAGGTTTAGCAAAATATCACTGACACTGTCCCTGCCTATCCTTCTCTCTCCCTACACACAAGGTAAATGAACAAATATCACTAACACTGTCCCTGCCTATCCTTCCCTCTCCCTGAACCGGAACACACTACACAAGGCCGCCACGCTGGCGGCCTTTTATAGTGTGGGGCATGTACTAAACCCCCCTGAGCTATAATTGGCCACAGGCATCCTGCCTGTGGCCAATTATGGCTCTCCTCGCTGCCGGCGCTGTGATTGGCCAAGCATGCGGGGTCACAGTGCATGCTTGGCCAATCACAGCGGGATTGCACTGCGATGGCGCAGTGTATTGTGGGCCGTTTGCGTCACTCGAATTTGGCGCGAACGGCCCAAAACTTTCGATCTTCGTCGAACGATCGAACAGCCGATGCTCGAGTCGAACGTATGTTCGACTCGAACACCGAGCTCATCCCTACTTGCAGTCATTCTGATGTAACTTTTAACACTCGGCACACAAACAAGGCCTTCCCTATCAAGCGAATCATAGAAAAATATTGGGGTATTCTTCACCAAGATCCTTGTTTGACCAATGTTATTCCAGAACGGCTAAATGTAATTTTCCGTAGACCCAAGAACTTAAGGGGATATATTGCTCCAAGCAGAGTCCGTAAACCCAAAATTGTGGTCAACCAATGTTGGAGCAGTTTATTTGACCAAAAGGGTAGCTTTAAGTATGGTGTCCCCAACTGTGGAGCATGCCAATACATGTGGCATAGGAAGAAGCAGGTTACAGGTAGTGATGGCCAAACCCATGCCATTCGGCAATTCGTCAATTGTGGTTCACAATTTGTAGTATATTGTCTGATATGCCTCTGTGGCCTTCTTTACGTGGGCCGCACCATCCAGGCTTTACGCACACGGTTTGGGGAGCATAAAAGGAATATACTCAAAAGTGTTGACAACCATTCACTACCATCACTACCATTACATTTTTTGAATCAACATGATCATAATCCATCTGGTCTTAGGCTACTTGGCTTGGAAGTTATGGGTGAGGATGCCGATACTGGCAGGCGCTTTTGGAGACTTTGTAGAAGAGAAACCTTTTGGATACATCGCTTAGGAGCCTTATCGCCTAGGGGCCTGAATATGGGGTTGGATGTTCAGACTCTTATGTCCTCGCCGGTCCTCTTCCCCCTTCTGTTTTTATTTTGTTTGTTTTTTGCCTTTATGTGGGTGTCCTTCCAGGAGTTCATTATACCAACATACCTGTTTTTTTTTTTCTTTTTCATTCAATTATTTGTGTAAATTTTTATCTTTATTATTTTTTTTTCTTTATTTTATATTTATATATTATTATTAAAAATTTTATTTGAATCTACAATTGTTCTCAATGACTAGCTGCTATTGATTATGAATTACTATAGCAACAAACCTTTATAGATAATTTTATTTTTTTGTAGGGTTGGCTTTCACGTACTCCATGGCTCAGCGCTTTTTTTTTTATTTATTAATATCTTTATTTTTCTTTTATACC
The DNA here is from genome assembly GCA_029206835.1 of Rana muscosa. Taxonomy (NCBI): domain Eukaryota; kingdom Metazoa; phylum Chordata; class Amphibia; order Anura; family Ranidae; genus Rana; species Rana muscosa. The sequence continues at coordinate 974,070,911 of CM055118.1, read as the reverse complement.
AACAAGAAAAAGAAAACAAAAGAACAGAAAAAAGAAAAAAGAAAAGGGACATTCCAACCAGACATTTTCATAGTTACAATTATATACGTAATACCTCATGTTCGCTTTATCCAAATATACATCTACACTTCTGTTTTGTCCCAAACTTCCTTCATTCTTGAAGTCTACTATATCTGAATCTTTATATCTACCCAGATTAACCTTTATTCCCCTCTTTAATCTTTAACACCCTCTTAATTTATCTAAGATCCTCCTCTTCTTGTTTCCTTCTTCATTACAAGCCCGTATTCACCTCCCCCTTCCCCCAAAAAAAAAAAAAAACCCCAACCTCTACTAAGAGACGGAGAGAACAAGTTTCCATTTTTTCTCATGTGCAGGTTCGCATCTCATATTAGACCATCCTCACTCCTCACTTCCCTCCTCTAACATTCTCTTTCCTTCCTCAGAGTACATATATAAGTTCCATACTGTCCAAGTTTTAATATACTGTTCTCGCTTATTTTGGGCGGAGAGAACCAGGTCCTCCATTGCTCCTATTTCCCGCACTCTATTAAGCCATGCTGCTATAGAGGGTGGTCTAGAGTCTCTCCACCGTAGGGTCACTCCCACTTTTGCTGCATTATTTAAGTGACAAATCATTGATTTCCTATACTTCTGCACCGGGATCTGTGAACAATGTAAAAGAAAAAACGCAGGGTCATCTGGTATCTGAAATTCTGTAAATTTTTGAGATATTCTCTGCACTTCCTGCCAATAATATCGCATTTTTTCACAGGACCAGAATATATGTAGTAATGTTCCTCTTTCCTCCCCACATCTCCAACAAGTCTCCGGATACTCCATAGACATCCTATGAAGCCTTACCGGTGTGTAATACCATTGAGTCAGGAGTTTAAAGTTGAACTCCTGGGTCCGCGTACAGACCGAGGAGTTCAATGCCAAAAAGATAATCTGTTTTCGCTGAGTTACTGTAAAGGTCCTTCCCAGGTCTCTTTCCCATTTACTGACCCCTGGCAACACAAAATCCTCCGAGGGAGAAATCAACAGCCTATACATCTTGGAAATCACCTGGAAAAGTGGTTCCTTATCTTCGCAATAGACTTCGAATGTTGTTAATTGCCGTTGAAAATCTAATGGAGATCCCAAGGTTCTCAAAAAATGGTTTATTTGAAATGCCTGCCAGAGGCTTAATCCGAAGTTTCCCTCGGTTTCTATCAACACATTAATAGTCGGCCAGGTTTCCGACTGTAAAAAATGTGAGACCTGGGTAAGGCCCTTCTCTTTAAGCTTTTTAAAAGTTCCCGACTCTGTACCTGGTACAAACCTATAATTTCCCAATATGGGGTACAGGGGCGAATGTCCCAAAGAAAACTTCGGGTTTTGACATGTCTTTGCGGAGATTCGTAATGTCGGTCCAATCGTAGGGTGTTTCTTCAAAAATGTTGGTAATGTTGTATAGCACCATGGTGCTCGACATAGAGAGACCGGACTGATTTGTTGCTCCATGTCCACCCATCTTTTAAAATCTATATGTCTACACCAATCCACCAACCTTGCCAGGTGGACCGCTCGGTAGTATTTTCCAATATCTGGCACTCCCATCCCGCCAAAATTCTTGGGCATCATCAAAATCCCCTTCTTAATTCTTGGCTTCCTCCCAGCCCATATAAATTTCATGAAAAGAGAACTCATTCGACGTAGAAAGTCCGTTGGAATAATAATCGGTAAGGCCTGCAGCAGGTACAAAATTTTTGGTACAACACTCATCTTCACTATATTGCTCCGGCCAAACCAGGAGTGAAACCCATGTTGCCATTTATCCAGCAGTGTTCTTATTGAGTTGTATAATGGTGGGAAATTTATCTTGAAAGTGTTTTTTAAATTTGATGGTATATACGTACCCAGATACTTTAACTTGGTTTCCCATTTAAACCTAAAATTGAATTGTATCATTTTACACATTGTGGCAGGTACTGCCACACTCATTGCTCCAGATTTATTATGGTTTATTTTCAGGTTTGAAAGCCTACCATAACTGTCGATCTCCCTCACAAGGTTGGGAAGTGAAATATGTGGATTAGACATGGAAAACAACAGATCATCCGCATATGCCGATACTTTGTGGATTTGATCTCCTATTTGAACACCCTGTATATCCGGGTTCTGGCGTATTTTATTCAATAGTGGCTCTAATGAGATTGCAAATAGTAGGGGTGAAAGAGGGCATCCCTGTCGTGTTCCATTCATGATCTTAAAAGGTTTTGAATAGACTCCATTTACCCTTACTGCTGCGCGTGGGGTTGTATAGACACCCATAATCCAACTGAGCATACGTTCCCCTAAGCCCACATGTCGCAGCACCTCAAAGAGAAAACGCCAATTTACTCTGTCGAATGCTTTCTCTGCATCCGTATTTAGGAACACGCAAGGGATGTCCCTCTCCTTGACAAAGTGGACCAAGTTAAGTACTTTTATCGTATTATCCCTTGCTTCCCGTGTAGGGATGAATCCCACCTGGTCTAAATCTACTAGCTGAGGAAGCCATAGTTGGAGTCGTGGTGCCAATATTTTCGTAAACAATTTTAAATCCGAGTTCAATAATGAAATCGGCCTATAACTGCCGCATTCCCCCGGATCTTTCCCCTCCTTTGGGATCACCGTAATATGTGCCAGTAGAGCATCCGGTGGGAATGCCGCTGTCTGGCCCAATGCATTAAAGAGCTTCACCATCTGACCACTCAATAGCATAGCAAATTCTTTATAATATCTTATAGTATATCCATCTGGGCCGGGAGCTTTTCCTACTTTAATATTTTTTAGTGCTGCATTCAATTCCTCCATAGAGATAGGAGTCTCTAAACTACATCGGGCTGGTGATGGGAGCCTTAAAAAATCTACCGCCGAAAGATATTTCTCTATAACTGACTGTGAGACTGGTTCTTTTGCCAGGTTATATAGCGAAGTATAGTATTCTCCAAATTCCTCAGCTATCTCTTTTGGTTTCCGTAATAGATGTCCTTCTTTCCCTCTAATTTGTGGGATATATGTTGACCGATTTTTTTCTTTTAATTTCCCAGCTAGCAATTTGCTACACTTATCTCCCAATTCATAATTTACTTTCCTTCCTCTTTGTATTGTTGCATGAGCTTTGTAGCGCAGAACCTCTGCAAGCTGTCTTCTCAACTGACCAAGTTCCCTTCCCACGGAAGGTGCTTGTATCTTTTTATGTTGAAGTTCCAATTTCTGAATCTCTTCTAGCAATTCCCTAGTCTGTTTTTCTCTCTTCTTCTTTAGTATTGATCCCTGTTTAATCAGGACTCCCCTGATCACTGTCTTGTGCGCCTCCCACACCATTCCCGGGTCACTTCCAGGCGTATCATTAATTTGGAAATATGCTGTGATTTCTTTAGCCACATCTTCCCTGACTTCAGGGTTCTGTAGTAAACTCTCATTTAACCGCCATCTTCTTTCTTGAGAATGAACCGTATTGGATAGAGAGAGACACAGGCTGATCGGGGCGTGATCCGACCACGTTATATTTCCAATCGTCACTTCTGATATTAAGGAATAGGGATGAGCTCGGCGTTCGAGTCGAACATACGTTCGACTCGAACATCGGCTGTTCGATCGTTCGCCGAACAATGAACGATTTGGGCCGTTCGCGCCTAATTCGCGGCCCACAATGCACTACGCCATCGCAGTGTCATCCAGGCGCTGTGATTGGCCAAGCATGCACTGTGACCCCGCATGCTTGGCCAATCACAGCGCCGGCAGCGAGGAGAGCAATGATTGGCCACAGGCAGGATGCCTGTGGCCAATTATTGCTGAGGGTGTTTAGTACACGCCCCACACTATAAAAGGCCGCCAGCACGGCGGCCTAGTGTAGTGTGTTCCGGAGCAGGGAAAGAGAAGCATAGGCAGGGACAGTGACATTTTTTTTTCTTGCTTAACCTGGATTCCTTTAGTTTAGGGAAAGAGAAGGATAGGTAGGGAGAGTGTCAGTCTGTTTTACTGTGCTAAACCTTGTTTGTAGGGACAGGGAAGGACAGTGAGGGAAATTCTCATTGTGCTATACTGTGCTAAAGCATTCCTCATCAACCATCTTTAAAAAAAAATTTTTATAGGGACAGAAAACTATAGGTAGGGAGAGTGTCAGTGTGTTTTACTGTGCTAAACCTTGTTTGTAGGGACAGGGAAGGACAGTGAGGGAAATTCTCATTGTGCTATACTGTGCTAAAGCATTCATCATCAACCATCTTTAAAAAAAAAAAATTATAGGGACAGAAAACTATAGGTAGGGAGAGTGTCAGTGTGTTTTACTGTGCTAAACCTTGTTTGTAGGGACAGGGAAGGACAGTGAGGGAAATTCTCATTGTGCTATACTGTGCTAAAGCATTCCTCATCAACCATCTTTAAAAAAAAAATTTTTTATAGGGACAGAAAACTATAGGTAGGGAGAGTGTCAGTGTGTTTTACTGTGCTAAACCTTGTTTGTAGGGACAGGGAAGGACAGTGAGGGAAATTCTCATTGTGCTATACTGTGCTAAAGCATTCCTCATCAACCATCTTTAAAAAAACATTTTTTATAGGGACAGAAAACTATAGGTAGGGAGAGTGTCAGTGTGTTTTACTGTGCTAAACCTTGTTTGTAGGGACAGGGAAGGACAGTGAGGGAAATTCTCATTGTGCTATACTGTGCTAAAGCATTCCTCATCAACCATCTTTAAAAAAAAAATTTTTATAGGGACAGAAAACTATAGGTAGGGAGAGTGTCAGTGTGTTTTACTGTGCTAAACCTTGTTTGTAGGGACAGGGAAGGACAGTGAGGGAAATTCTCATTGTGCTATACTGTGCTAAAGCATTCCTCATCAACCATCTTTAAAAAAAAAAAAAATTATAGGGACAGAAAACTATAGGTAGGGAGAGTGTCAGTGTGTTTTACTGTGCTAAACCTTGTTTCTAGGGACAGGGAAGGACAGTGAGGGAAATTCTCATTGTGCTATACTGTGCTAAAGCATTCCTCATCAACCATCTTTAAAAAAACATTTTTTATAGGGACAGAAAACTATAGGTAGGGAGAGTGTCAGTGTGTTTTACTGTGCTAAACCTTGTTTGTAGGGACAGGGAAGGACAGTGAGGGAAATTCTCATTGTGCTATACTGTGCTAAAGCATTCCTCATCAACCATCTTTAAAAAAAAAATTTTTTATAGGGACAGAAAACTATAGGTAGGGAGAGTGTCAGTGTGTTTTACTGTGCTAAACCTTGTTTGTAGGGACAGGGAAGGACAGTGAGGGAAATTCTCATTGTGCTATACTGTGCTAAAGCATTCCTCATCAACCATCTTTAAAAAAACATTTTTTATAGGGACAGAAAACTATAGGTAGGGAGAGTGTCAGTGTGTTTTACTGTGCTAAACCTTGTTTGTAGGGACAGGGAAGGACAGTGAGGGAAATTCTCATTGTGCTATACTGTGCTAAAGCATTCCTCATCAACCATCTTTAAAAAAACATTTTTTATAGGGACAGAAAACTATAGGTAGGGAGAGTGTCAGTGTGTTTTACTGTGCTAAACCTTGTTTGTAGGGACAGGGAAGGACAGTGAGGGAAATTCTCCTTGTGCTATACTGTGCTAAAGCATTCCTCATCAACCATCTTAAAAAAAACATTTTTTATAGGGACAGAAAACTATAGGTAGGGAGAGTGTCAGTGTGTTTTACTGTGCTAAACCTTGTTTGTAGGGACAGGGAAGGACAGTGAGGGAAATTCTCATTGTGCTATACTGTGCTAAAGCATTCCTCATCAACCATCTTTAAAAAAAAAATTTTTTATAGGGACAGAAAACTATAGGTAGGGAGAGTGTCAGTGTGTTTTACTGTGCTAAACCTTGTTTGTAGGGACAGGGAAGGACAGTGAGGGAAATTCTCATTGTGCTATACTGTGCTAAAGCATTCCTCATCAACCATCTTTGAAATCCTTGTTTTTTGGACAGTCAGGGAAATTGTCATTGTGCTATTCTGTGCGAAAGCAATCATCCTCAACCATATTTAGAAATCCTTAAGTAAAGGGACAGAGAAGGACACCTGAAGGTAGCCCTTATTGCTTTTTTCCCATCTCCCTGCAGGCCATCCATTAGAATGTCTGGAAGGCAAACAAGGAGAGGCAGACAGTCAGGAGGCAATAAAAGAGGGCAAGCAGGCTCTGTGTCTGGGGGCAACAGTGCTGGTCGTGGACGCGGTGCATTGTCATCAGCACATGGCCATGGGACACGCTTGTCCTTCTTTTCGGCAGCTGGACATGTTGAGCCACATCATGCCGAAGACTTGGTAGAGTGGATGACCAAGCCCTCCTCCTCCTCCTCATCCTCTCTCACCCAGGCTCAGGGTACTGGCAAAGCAGCTGCCAAAGCGTCCTCTTCCCTGGTATCAATGTCAGACTCATCATCAGTCACTCCTTCCCTAGACCCACCATGTCCTCCTCCTGAGGAGTCCCCCGAACTATTTGAGCACAGTGTTGGGTACATGCTCCAGGAGGATGCCCAGCGTTTCGAAGGGTCTGATGATGAAACCCAGCTAGAGGAAGGCAGTAGCGTGAGAGCAGACAGAGGGGATGCTCAAGAAGGACACCAATCTGGCAGTCATGTTCCAGCAGCTGCAGCATACTGCCAGATTGGCTCCAGTGATGAGGAGGGAGGGGATGATGAGGTCACTGACTCCACGTGGGTACCTAATAGGAGAGAGGAGGAGGAGGAGGATGAGGAGGAGGCACATCTCCAACGAGGCAGGATGCCCTTTGGTGGCCAGCGTAAGGGCAGCACACCGACGGAATCACACCGCAGAGCTCCGCCTGTGCAGGGCGCTGCCTCTGCCCGTCATTCAAAAAGTTCTTTGGTGTGGGCCTTTTTTGAGGCTAGTGCATCAGATCGCACAGCTGCTGTTTGCAACATATGTCTCAAGCGTATATCGCGTGGCCAAAACATCAGCCGCTTGGGTACCACATGCCTGACCAGACATATGTTGACCTGCCATGCAGCTCGTTGGCAAGCCTACCTCAAAGACCCACACCAAAGAACAAAGCGGACCTCTCCTTGCACCGCATCAGCTGGGATCTCCAACCCCACTATAACTTCAGTCCTCTCTGAAACATGCACTGAGAGGAATGAAGGTGTAGAATTAGGTGTGTCACAGCCAAGTACTTGCGGCCACTCTGCTAGCAGTACACCGACGTCCGATTCTAGCAGGCAAATTTCCCTGCCCCAGCTGCTGGACCGTCGAAAGAAGTTCACTCCCAGCCATCCACATGCCCAGCGGTTGAATGCTAGCTTGGCTAAATTGCTAGCGCTTCAACTGCTGCCTTTTCAGTTGGTAGACTCGGCCCCCTTCCGTGAGTTTGTGCAATGTGCGGTTCCTCAGTGGCAGGTTCCCAAACGCCACTTTTTCTCATGGAAGGCTATTCCGGCTCTCTACCGGCATGTGGAAGGCAATGTCTTGGCCTCGCTGGACAGGGCGGTTAGCGGTAAGGTGCATATTACCGCTGACTCATGGTCCAGCAGGCATGGACAGGGACGTTACCTTTCTTTCACGGCCCATTGGGTCACTCTTTTGGCAGCTGGGAAGGATGCAGGACAAGGTGCAGTAGTGTTGGAGGTTGTTCCACCGCCACGCCTCCAAAATGCTACTACTGGTTGTGACACACCTCTCTCCTCCACCCCCTCCTCGTCTTCTTCCTCCATGGCCTCTTCCTGTGCTTTGTCCTCTGAACCAGCGGTGCTCCGTAGGCGTTCAAGGGGCTACGCAAGTACGCAGGCAAAAAGATGCCATGCCGTGCTTGCGCTGGTGTGTTTGGGGGACAGAAGCCACACTGGGGCAGAGGTCCTGTCTGCTCTGCAGGGCCAGGCCGAGAGGTGGTTGACGCCACGCCAGCTTAAGCCAGGAATGGTGGTTTGCGACAATGGCACCAACCTCCTCTCCGCCCTCCGACAGGGACAACTGACCCATGTGCCCTGTGTGGCTCACGTCCTTAACCTGGTGGTGCAGCGGTTCTTGGGCAGGTACCCGGGCTTACAGGATGTCCTGAGGCAGGCCAGGAAAGTCTGTGTGCATTTCCGCAGATCTTATAATGCCAGTGCTCGCCTGGCTGAGCTGCAAAAGGAGTTGAACCTGCCCAAGAACCGCCTTATATGTGACATGCCCACCAGGTGGAACTCAACGTTGGCCATGCTGCAGCGGCTGCACACGCAGCAGAGGGCCATCAATGAGTACCTGTGCGACTACGGCACCAGGACAGGGTCAGGGGAGCTTGTTTTTTTTCTCCACGCCAGTGGGGCATGATCAGGGATGCATGCACTGTCCTGGCACCATTTGAGGAGGCCACGAGGATGGTGAGCAGTGACAGTGCATGCATCAGTGACACTGTACCTCTTGTCCACCTGTTGGAGCACACGCTGCGTGGAATAATGGACAGGGCACTTGAGGCAGAACAGAGGCAGGAAGAGGAGGACTTCCTTGCCTCTCAAGGCCCCCTTTACCCAGACAGTGTTCCTTCTGTCCCACCCATCGCACAGGAAGAGGACGAGGAGGAGGAGGAGGAGGAGGATTGTGTCAGCATGGAGGTGGAGCCTGGCACTCAGCAGCATCAACAGCAGCAGTCTTTTAGGGATGATTTACAGTCCCAAGAAACCCGTAGACTTGTACGTGGCTGGGAGGAGGTGGCTGCGGATCATGTCGTCCTTAGTGACCCAGAGGACTCCGGACCGAATGCCTCAGCTAACCTACGCTGCATGGCCTCTCTGATCCTGCAAAGTCTGCGGAAGGATCCTCGTATTCTTCGGATCAAGGAGAGGGACCATTACTGGCTGGCCACTCTCCTTGATCCACGGTACAAGGGTAAGGTTGCGGACCTTATCTTACCGTCGCAGAGGGAGCAGAGGATGAGACAACTCTGGGAGGCCTTGCAGAAAGGTCTGTGCAACGCGTTCCCAGAGACTGGGAGGTTACAAACTCCTGGTCCTGGACAACGAGTTGCTGAGGCTTCGGCCAGTCAAAGAAGGAGCGGTGGGGAAGGTGGCCGTCTGACCGATGCGTTCAGACAATTCTTTAGTCCGCAGCCCCAAAGTATGATCGGTTCCAGCAACCATCGCCAGCGTCTGATAAACATGGTGCAGGAATATCTAGGGGCAAGGTCAGACTTGGACACCTTCCCCACCGAAAATCCTCTGGCTTACTGGGTCTTGAGGATGGATCACTGGCCAGAGCTTGCACAGTATGCAATTGAGCTACTGGCCTGTCCTGCATCCAGCGTTCTTTCGGAACGCACATTCAGTGCTGCTGGAGGATTTGTCACGGATCACAGGGTGCGCCTGTCCACCGACTCGGTTGATCGACTGACTTTCATCAAGATGAACCAGTCTTGGATCACCACCAGCTACCACACACCTGATGCTGATATAACAGACTAATTGATTTTAACATGTCACATCCCTTCAAGACTGATGCTGATGCTGAGTGCCTGTGCTGTTATGTTGACTGGCTATCCTCCTCCTCCGAGTCCTCAATGATACGATTGATGATGATAGCTTGGAAGATCATTTTTGTTTATGGGTGCCGCCACCAGTGCCTAACGCCCAATTTTTCAGCCCCTGTTTAACAGGGGCGTGTAATTACAATTTTTGAAGCAATACTTTGCAACAGGGCTCATTGCTGTGCTCCAAGTACAGTATCTGTGAGGGGTTGCAGTGTTGTGCCACCAGTGCCTAAGGCCCAATTTTTCAGCCCCTGTTTAACAGGGGCGTGTAATTACAATTTTTGAAGCAATACTTTGCAACAGGGCTCATTGCTGTGCTCCAAGTACAGTATCTGTGAGGGGTTGCAGTGTTGTGCCACCAGTGCCTAAGGCCCAATTTTTCAGCCCCTGTTCAACAGGGGCATGTAATTACAATTCTTGATCTAATAATTCACAGCAGGGCCCATTGCTGCACCCACCAAGAGTAACTCTGAGGGCTTACAGTGTTGTGGCAACGCCACCACCACCACCACCACGAAAGGCCCAATTTTTAAGCCCCTGTTCAAAAGGGGCATGTAATTACAATTCTTGATCTAATAATTCACAGCAGGGCCCATTCCTGCACCCACCAAGAGTAACTCTGAGGGCTTACAGTGTTGTGGCAACACCACCACCACCACCACCACCACGAAAGGCCCAATTTTTCAGCCCCTGTTCAACATGGGCATGCAATTACAATTCTTGATCTAATAATTCACAGCAGGGCCCATTGCTGCACCCACCAAGAGTAACTGTCAGGGCTTACAGTGTTGTGGCACCAGCACCACCATCAAAGGCCCAATTTTTACTACCACTGTTCAACAATTATATGTAATTACAATTCCTGATATAACAGTTGACAGCAGGGCGTTCCAGCACCAACCAAGAGTAACTGTGAGTGCTTACAGTGTTGTGCCAACACCAACAACTAAGGGGCCTATTTCTGCAGAGTATATACGGCAGGTCCCTACTTTCAAACATCCAACTTACAAACGACTCCTACTTGCAAACGCAAGAAGACAACAGGAAGTGAGAGGAAATCTACCCCTAGGAAGGAAAATTCTCTCCTGTAAGAATTAATATGGGAGAAAGGTGTCTCCTCTGTACTGATGCTTTATCACCAATCCTTGTTTCAAGAAAAACACCACATTTCAAAAACAGTTGTCATTGGGACGGAAAGTGAGGTGAAATGTTCTGAACAGGGGCACAGACAGCAAAACAAATGTTACAGGGGTGATAACCCTTACCTATGTTTTCCAAAAAGTTTAAAAATAGATTTTTGGGCTGGAGCTACACTTAAACAATGTACCTGTTCAAAATTACAAACAGATTCTACATAAGAACAAACCTACAGTCCCTGTCTTGTATGCACCGCCTGTATACGGCTGTTCAGAGTATATAGGGCCTTTTTTATTTTATATGCGGGGTTCCCCTTAATATCCATACAAGACCCAAAGGGGCTGGTAATGGGCTGGGGTAGGGGGGGGGTCATGGGGTAGCTATGCCATTTTTCTTAAAGATTTTCATCCATATTACCGGGACCAGACATTACATTAAAGCCGCAAGCAGTTTTAAATGGCTTTTTTTCCCTTTAGAAGTGTCATTTTGTGCAGGGACAGTTCTAAACAGGGGAAACACGTGGCACTTCACAGGCATACTTTAGACACCCCCCAGGTACGATATTTAAAGGAATATTTGACTTTTTTTTTTTCACTTTATGCATCATTAAAATGACTGCTCCCGAAAAACGACCGTTTTTAAAACTTCTTTTTGCATTGATACATGTCCCCTGGTGCAGAACCCGGGTTCCCAAACCCTTTTTAGGACAATAACATGCATAATAGTCGTTATAATTAGCACTTTAGAATTCGAACGTTCGCATCCATTGTATTTAATAGGGTTCTAATGTTCGTACGAACTTTCGGTCCGTTCGCGGGTTCTGGTGCGAACCGAACCCGGGGGTGTTCGGCTCATCACTATTAAGGAAATCATATAATGAGGGATCAGAAAGAGGTCTATGCGGGAATATACTTGGTGCGGATTCGAGAAAAAGGTATAATCCCTTTCCTCCGCATGCATTATCCTCCAAATATCCACTAATTGCTCTTCATGTAATTTCCGCAATATACCTCTTCTGACCCCCCCTGATGTTGATGATGTCCCTTGGGAGGTATCTAGTTTAGGGTCCAGAGAGATATTAAAATCTCCCCCCAAGATCAATTTACCCTCTGCAAACTCTGATAGCTCCGAAAGGACCTTCTTCATGAATGAGTCTTGATGTACATTTGGTGCATACAGCGTGGCCAGTGTCACCTTAATTCCTCCAATACTCCCTTTCAAAAAAAGGAATCTACCTTTTGAGTCCAAGCGTTTATCATGTAATGACCAAGGGAGTCGATTAGAAATCAAAATTGATACTCCTTTGGATTTTGCTTCCTGGTTTCCTGCATGATAGACGCATGGATAAAATCTGTTCTGGAGGAGTGGGAGTCCCCCGGTCTTGAAATGCGTTTCCTGCACATAAGCTACATCTGTCTCCATACGCCGTAAGTCATTCAACAACATCCTACGTTTCTCTGGGACGTTAAGTCCCTTGGCGTTTAAGGACATTATTTTTATTCCCTCCATCTCAAAAAAAAAAAAAAAAAAAAAAACTCCCCCCTCCCTCTATCCCTTCTTAAGCCCCTAAGGGAAAACACCCATTTCTGAACCCTTCCCCAATGGTTCCCGTGGATGCAAACCTAAGTTGGGGGTGTTAGTATGAGCCGGCTAAGAAGCTCCATCTCGTCCCCCCCCCTCCACCCAGCTATTGTCCTAAGTTTCCCAAATATCAACATCCGCAATTTACCTATCTTTATTTACTTTTACCATCTTCTTATCAGACCTCATAATATTTTTCTCATATCTCACCTTTCTTGTTACTATTACCACTGCCCTCTTTTACACCTGACTTTTAAGAGGGTATCCCATAAAAAAGCCAGGACCCTTTTCCTCTCCCTTTCTTCCTCCTCTTCTCCCTACCCCCTATTGTCCTCCTTCTTATCTTCACGTTCCCAAGCCCCCCCCTTAAACCCCTCTCTTCCGTCATGTTTCCCTCTACCCTCCACCCTCCACCCCTCCCTCCCCATCTCCCATTCTCCTGGGTATGTTCCTTCCCTTCCCTACTATATTAATTCCAACAATTTCCCTGCAATTCCATCTTGTATCTTATATGGTTCTACATATACTCTTCTCAACATCTTTATTCTATGCCTGAAAAATTATACTGCCATATATACAGGGATATTCCATATCTAACTTCTCTGTCTAATTCTCTTTATACCGTAACCTATCTCTCTTCACACCAATTCCCTACTCCCCCATCTCCTCCCATAACCTCCTCCCCTCTGGCCCCCTGTCCCCTCCCACTCCCCCCCATCCCCCCCCTCTCCGACCCATATTTCAACTAATACGTGGATATTTTTAGTACTTTAGTACTACTAATGTGGTACTTTTGTGAAAAAAAAATTATTAAGTCTATATACAAATCTCTACCTCTTCCTACCTACACCTTATGTGTACGTAACACAAAAACCACGTATACCTACGTATTTCTGTGTTTACCTTTACAAAAAAAAAAAAAAAAAAAGTGTACATAATCACATAGTCCAAAAAAAAAAAAAAAGGGATAAAAAATAAATAAAAAAAATGGATAGTAGGGGACATATAATATCTCTGTTTCCCTACTCCATTTCTTGTGCTTCATTCAAATACCCTTACATATACCATCTCATACCCCAAAAAGAAAAAAAAACGTAAATTAAGGGCCCCCCCCCAAAAAAAGGTGGGGGGGGGCCTGTCTAATTCAAGCACTCATGCATATACATATATATATATATACATACATATAATAAATGAATAAATAAATTCCTGTGATTGTGCAATCCATGAGGGTCTTATTGATGGGGGGTTTGGGGGAGGCAGGGGCAGGGGCCGGTGGGAGAGGAGACCAAAAAAGAAAAAAAAAGGGGGGGGAGCCTAAAAAAAAAAAAAAGGGGGGGGAGGGTGCAAAAAAAAAAGTACTGCGTGGGGGGGGGGGAGATTAAAGGGGATCAGGCTATTAAATTCCCTCTCCCATCTTCTCAGTGTCTATTTTCTAAGACTCCCCTTCTCTTAAGGGCATTTGGGTCTTTATTCCCGCTGATTTTATCGCTCTTCTTGTTGGGCCTGGCAGGTGTTGTAACCAGTCTGGTACCTCCATTATTTCCATCTCCAGAAAATCAAACAGTTCAGGGAGATCTAAAGGTCGGTGTATGACAAATGTCTGCGTATCTTTCTTTATTATTAAAGAAATTGGGTACCCCCATCGATAAGTTCCCCCTGCTTTCCTAATCTTGTCCAATAAAGGGCGTAGCATAGCCCTCCTTTGTAAAGTAGCCCGGGAAAGATCTGGCAGGATTTTTATTTGAGACCCATTGTATATAATATCTCCTATTTCCCATGCTTCGCGACTTATCAGTTCTTTGTGGGCATAGCGGTGGAAGCGACAGATAACATCTCTGGGTCTATTCAAATTAACTGAGCGGGGGCCTGGTGCTCTATGTAATCTTTCAAATTCGAACACTTGGGAGGGGGGTGAGGTTACTAGCTGATGGCATATTGCTGTAATAGTTGACTGTAACACCTCCCTCCCTACCTCTTCCGGGACCCCCCTGAACCTCAGGTTCTTCCGCCTACTACGATCCTCAATTTCTTCCAGCTTAAGCTGGATATAGTCTGCCCCGGGGGTCTGTAAAGTCTGTGTCTGTTCTAAACATTTAACCCGGTCCTCCAATAGCACTAAAGACGTTTCATCATGTTTCAACTTATCTGCTAGTTGCTGAACCTCTTCCCGGACAACCTCCAAGTCTCTGCGGTGGCCCTCTTCAAACCGGGCAAACATTGACTCCATATCAGCCCGTGTAGGGAGAGCCTGCATTATGGCTCTCATTGCTCTGAACTCTGACTCCAGCTCCAGCTCTCCTGATATAGCAGGTGGCGTACCCAGTTCCTCTTGAGGGTTCTGACGTTCCATTCTGTCCTCTCCCCCTCTATCTGCTGGGGCCGAGATAGGAAGCAATACGGGCGGCTCTGAGCTTACAACGCTCGGCTCCCCGCACGTCAGTGTACCACGTGACTTCGACTTGCGGTTTCGATTGACGGCCGCTCTAGTGAGGGGAAAAAACTGCTGGATCTCAGGCTGGGACGGAGCTTTTGATATTTTCACCTCCCGTCTCCTCATTCCAAGAAGTGCGCTGTCCGCTCGTATCTTCCACGTCCTCACGTATCTCCTAGCGGGTACAAGGTGAGTTGCTGTGTTGCTGCGTTATAATTAACGAACTAGGCTATGGCTGCATCCCCATTTGTGTTGCTTAGCCGGGTGGAGAGACGGAGGAGAGCAAGTCCTGGAGCGTGTGTCTCTCTACTCCGCCATGCTCAGGCCACCGGCTCAGCGCTTTTTATTAATTGTTACACAGTGTGGAATCATTATTATTGTTGTGCGGAATTTTTTGCATTAAAACATTTTTTTTTATCAAATTCAATTTTATTTTTTATTTATGTATTTTTTATTAATTCACTTCAGATTCAGAGAATCTTTTGTAATTTTTTAATTACATTTTTTATTTTTTTTTATTTAAAAAGTAATTTTTTTTCTTCCATCTATCTTTGCCCATTCATGTCCATGGGGACACTGTTGCACTGCTCCCGCCCTAGAAGTGATATCACTTGTTGTCATCAGACATCTTCCTGAGTTTCCAGGAAGTGGATTCCCCCTGGTACTGAGCTGGTTCCCTGGTTTCCTAATGTGTGGTTTTTGGACACCTCTAAATGCCCAAAACCCCCCCTCCCCCTGCAGCTACTTCAGGCATCTAGAGGTGAGACATGGATTGACCCATTTATTAATCCTGCATTCCCTTTTTGCTTATGTGTTCCTACACCTGTATTCATCTGACTAACTATAAACAAATGTGCATTATATCATGGATTTTAATAAACTATCATTATTTATTTATTTGTGCATTTATGATGAAGTGTTTTTTTTTATTATTATTATTATCATTTTTTTAATAATTGTTTTTGATATATATATATATTTTTATAACGGTTTTTGATATGGATTATGTTGTTTTTACATTAGTGCAACTATTTTATTTATTTATTTATTTTTTCCGCCCCTTTGAGAGCGTGGCTCTCTTTGACACACAATTTTCAATTCCACCATTTCCTATAAAAGCGCTTGCCCATGGTGTGCCAGACTAGCCAGGAAGGGGGTGCGCCCCCGAAACGTGTTAGCTGTACCCCGTGTTCTGTGCATGTCCATGCACTGTGTTTATGGCCTTTTTTCAGCTGCATTTTGTGAGTACCCACTTTTATACAAAAACATCTTATTATTAAATTATCTCTGGTGATGTACTAGGTGTGCGCGCCTTCCATTTCTGTTTTTCTTGTAGTTCCTTTCGGATTACCCCATTTTAGGAAGGCAGCATCCACCTAGTTTTGGGATACTATATATACCTTTTACACCACCATTTAATCTGACATCTGTTACGCCACACCTTGGAAGACCTGTTAGCGCTGGAAGTGACTGTGTTTTTTGTATTCCCTGGATCAACTTTACAAATATTAGTCTCCAGTTATATTGTGTTTATCTAGGAAATAATCCAGACAGGGTGGAGTCGTCTACAACTGGGAGCCTAGAATCTTGGTCTGGTCATTACCCAACCGGTTCCCGACCAACTCACGCATATTTACTGTGGCACTCCTCCAGTCAGTCCAATCCCCTCATAGAATACACCTAAGGAACACACATTTAACCCCTTGATCGCCCCCTAGTGTTAACCCCTTCCCTACCAGTGTCATTTACACAGTAATCAGTGAATATTTATAGCACTGATCGCTGTATAATTGTCAATGGTCCTGAAAATGTGTCAAAAGTGTCCGATCTGTCCGTCGCAATGTCGAAGTACCACTAAAAATCGCAGATCACCCCCAATACTAGTAAAAAAAAAAGAAAATACAGTAATAAAAATGCCATAAAAATGCCATAAATCTTTCCCATAGTTTGTAGACGATATAACTTTTGCGCAAACCAATCAATATACGCTTATTGTATTTTTTTTTACCAAAAATATGTAGAATAATATATATACAGGCCTAAACTGAGTTTGGGGATATTTATTATAGCAAAAAGTAAAGAAAATATATTTTTTTCAAAATTATCCCTATTTTTTGTTTATAGCGAAAAATATAAAAAACGCAGAGGTGATCAAATAACACCAAAAGAAAGCTCTATTTGTGGAAAAAAAAGGATGCAAATGGTGTTTGGGTACAGCGTCGCACGACCGCGCAATTGTCAGTTAGAGCAACGCAGTGCCAAATTGTAAAAAGTGCTCTGGTAAGTGCTCGGGGTGTAAAAACTTCTGGGGCTAAAGTCATTAAAGCCCAGAACACAGCTGAATCATTGGTGAACTGGCTCTTTACTAGACCTGAACCCAGGCAGGGTACCGCCTTGCTACAGTGTGTATGTGTATAAATAAGTAAACACATAAATATATATATATATATGAAGTGTCAAACCATGAATGTGTATAATATCAAGCATATATGCAGTGATCAATGCTGAGTGTTGAAAGTGATACCTGTGAAAAAATAAAGTGCTAATTACTAGATAAAACAGCTGAAAGAACTGTGAAACAAATTCCAATTGTTTGATAAATAGATCTAAACGTTGAATGAAAAATGTATAATAAATTATCCATAACCTAATAGTGTTAATGGTGCCCATAAGACCTGGAACCTGGAACAAGACACGGCCGAACCGCAAATCAGCCGTAAGGTCTTTCATCTCAGCAAACGAGTTCGAAGGAAGGAAGTGAGGTCTTTCATCTCGCCAAAAGCACTGAGAATGTCAGCACAGATTTTCCTGGTGGGGGATATTAATACAGACCATCTAGGTTTAATGCAGAGATTTTTCAATTTGTATTCTGTACAGTTTTAAATGTATGCTAATTATCATTGTAATAGTACATTTTCTTATATTTTATACGTGTTTGAGGCGTGACTCTTCAAAAGTCCCGTGGGCTCTAGATAGGTATTGTGCAAATACAAACTGGGACTGAGACACTACCTCTCTCTTTACCCATCTCATACCAGCTTCTTTCTTTTGCTATCATTGTTTGTATACAGTATTTTTGATATTGCATTATTCTGGTATTCATGAATGCTGCTGTTTTCACAAATTTTTATTTTGAATTTATTTAGCACTATGGATAGTTTGTTTTTTGCAACAGGATGTTGTTTAAAACAGAATTAAAGTAGTTCTAAGTCTGGGTGTTTTTTACCTTAATGCATTCTCTGTATTATTTCCCTCCTCTCCTCTCTAAACACTTACCTGAGCCTGTCAGTGATCCAGTGTTGAGCCTGGCTGCAGTCTTGTCTCCCCTCTCTTCTCCTCTTCACGGGTCGGGGCGGAGCCACGCTATGTGTGTATATGGACACAAACAGCGCAGTTTGGGATCAACCCTGCAGGCGTGCCCCTATAGCAAGTGACTTGCAATGGGGGCACACAGAGAAGAGGAGAAGAGGAGGAGCCTGGAGCACTGGCAGGGCTGCTCTGAGCAAAACCATTGCACAAAGCAGGTAAATATAACGTGTGTTATTTTATTAAAAAATAATTCTAGACTTTACAATCACTTTAAGCTTTTCATTGATCATAGAGCCTATTAATTCAATGTTTCATGTGAGACAAAGGGAGGGTTGCAATAGTTTATTTCATAGCAAGGAATATAAAGGTACCAAGCTTTCCTTTGTAGATAATCAGGATATTTTCCCCTCTGCTTGTTATAATGGAGTGGAGTGTACAGGATTAATTAATCATGTCTACAAAATAAGCATCCTCTTGGGCAAAGTCTTAATAAAATATGCTGCTTTTGAAATGTCTATGTTTAGTTTCAATGGTGCAAAGAGAGGGGGACTTCCAGGCACGCACTATGGTTTGTTTAGCCGTCGTCATGAGTTGCAATATGAGGAGGAACTGAGTTCTAGTACAGTCTAGAGTGTTGTGATTCAGTAAAGCAAGTGATGGCTCAGGATCAAGCATGATTTTTACCAGAGTGGAGGCCATTTGGGAAATTTCAGTCCAAAATCGCTGCACGATGGGGCACTCCCACCAAATATGTAAGTGAGTACCTTCTTGATCACACTCACGGAAACACAAAGGGGAGTAACCAGGCAAAAATGTGATGATCCTTACCGGGACCAAATACCAGCGCATGAGGACCTTATGATTTGTTTCAAGGGCTAAAATATTTTGAGAGGAGGATTTTGTGGTGGCCCAGATGGCATCCCAATCCTCCAATTCTAGATCTATCTCAAGGTCTCTGGACCACTGCGCTGTATAGGAAGGCAATTTAGACGAAGGGGATGTGAGATGGCTATATAGACGTGATATAATACCAGGGGCATGTGGATCTGAGTTACATATACCTTCATAAAGGGACTGGCTAGTGAGAAAAGAGTGTGTCCGTATGATGAACCTAAAAAAGTGAGCAATCTCAAGATAATGAAAATATTACCCAAGCGGAATCTGGACGTGTTCTCGTAATGCTTCAAATGTTTTCAAGTCGCTATTTGTCACTAAGTCACATATACGGGTCAAGCCCAGGTCTTGCCAAAGTCGAAATGAGGCTGGACTAGAATAAGCTGGATAGAAAGCTGAATGGTTTAGAAAAGAAAGGAGTGGACTGTGAGGGGACATGAGCTTAAATGAACAGCGGAGTGTAAGCGAATGTTGCGTTACTGGGTTGGTTATAGGCCCACATCTGTATGTGTCATCCAAAGTATATTAGTTACCGATATTGGATAGAGATCGATTGCCTCAAGAGCAACCCATAGCGGCGTTTCGGATGTAGCGTGATAGAGTGTAATCTGGGCCAGTTGAGTGGCATGAAAGTATCTGAGAAGATTAGGGACCCCCAAGCCCCAATGTAATTTGTTCAGCAGTAATACTGCTCTAGGGACTCTAGGTTTAATAGTATCCCAAACGTCTTTATATACACGACCCTGTAGAGCCAGAAAGAAATATGAGGGAATTGAGACCGGGAGGACCCTAAAGAGGTAGAATAATTTAGGGCGTAAGGTCAATTTAACTGCCACGATACGGCATTACCACGAGATGCAGTGTGGTTGCCAAGAGTCTAGTAGAGAGGATGGATGCGACAGCATCGGAAGATAATTTGCCCGATATAGGAGAGAAGGGCAGCTCGTTAAATTAATTCCAAGATACGGTATTGAGGATGTAGACCACAGAAGATGGAAGGTTTCCTGAAGAAAAGAGAGCTCCCCTGAGGGCAGGGACACATTGAGGGCCTTGGATTTGGACGGATGGACCTCTAATCCAGAAACCGAAGCAAAAGTATTCAGTAGTTTAAATAAATTGGGAAGAGTTGTACATGGGGAGGTGACAAACAGTAAAGTGTCATCAGCAAATAAACACAACATATTTGGGCTGATTTACTATAACTCCAGGAAGTACTGAGCACTATCGCAAATAATAGCTCCAAGTTTTGCCAATTAAAAATTCAACGTGCAAAATTGCGAATGAAAAAGAGCACTATTAGCAGCAAATAAGTGTTAGTAAATGTGGAATCAGCGCTAATTAGCGAATCCGCGTACGTGCTAATGCCAATTTCCACTAAGTTTTTATATAGCACTGCACTGTAACCATGATCCATGTATGTGAAAGAATTTTTTTTATATGAGATGTGCTCTATCTATTGATGTATATTGCAATTAGTATACCTAGTTTTTTTCCTTCTTTTGCTAACGAATGCAGTTATGAATGATTATTACATAGTAATGTCTGCTATTATGTAAAGTTACATGTATTAAACATTTAGGTTACCTATTTGTTGTATGTTGTTTTTTTCATGTTTTTTTTTTTTTTTTTTCATTTAGGTGGCTATAAAGCGGTAATTATTTATGTTCATTCTTTAATCATACTTCACTATTATGCAGGTCTTGTACTGAGCACAATGGCTTAGTGTTCTGCTCAGATGTCTCCACACCTCTCATGGTACAAGTTCAAATACCAGCCAACCTACCATCCAACAGCTATGTTTATTATTTGCACAAGCAAATTAAAATAAATAATCAAAGAAATGTAAACTGCCCGTTAGCTAGTGTGTGATGTTTGGAAGTCCACACCATAATATTATTAAATAAAAGTGCATTGGCTAATTGGCATTCACCTATTTTCAGCATATGCTGCTTTGGCTAATTGGCATTTGCCTTTTTTCACCAATACAATCTTTTAGTATCTCTCTGTGGGATTTGAACCCATGAGTGCTTCAAAGCCTGAGTTTTTCAAGGTAGAAGTGCTGACCACTAGCCTATTGAGCATAACACAAACATCTACTAGTGTGTGTAGGTTAAGGAGATATTTCTTGCACCTACAGGTAAGCCTTAATCTAGGCTTACCTGTAGGTGCAAGTTGTCTAAGTGGGTTTACAACCACTTTAATATTATAGTAACAACCATGCTCATGCTGATGTGGCATTGGCTAATAGGCATTCGCCTCTGTTCAGCATATGCTGCTGAGTGTTTGATGGTGGGACTACTTTATATTCTAGGTATAATAGTACTCAGCACAGTGACTTAGGCCCCTTTCACACTTGTGCGACCTGAAAGTTGTGTGATTTTGATGCGACTTTAAGCAATGCCTGTGTAATCTTGAGGTCTATGGACGCAGGAGTCGCAGGGAAAGGCGCGCAAATTTCCGTCTGCATTTTTTCTGCGATCCCAGGGAATGCCTGTGTAAACTTAAGGTCTATGAACCTCAACTCGTATCAAAGTCAGACCAAAGTAGTACAGGGACGACTTTGAAGTCGGTGTGATTTGAAGTTTCACAGATATAAAAATGGTACACATTGAAACTCATGGGGTATGACTTGTCATGCAACTCTGATGACCAAAGTCGCAGGAAAAGTCGCTCAAGTGTGAAAGGGGCCTCAGCCCGACTTTGTGAGCGATTTCAGAGACATCAGTGCACTTTCCTGCACAGATGTCTAGTGAAATCACATAGGTCTCAACTGTCCCTGATTTGGAACAAAGTCCCTCTGTCCCTCTTTCCTCCTAATTTGTCCCTCATTTTGTTCTGATCTGTATAGTTTTATATAAAATGCAATTTTTCTCTTTCAAAAAGTGTTTCCCAGCGCTAAACCTTTCATCTAGTTTCTAAATTGCTTTGTTTGTAAATTCCCAAAGCCAATCTAAAGGGATATTATGTTAAAAAAAAGCACTTGGGGTTTTAACTAATATATATATATATATATATATTTATAATTCTCCTTTAAGAAGGTGTGTACTATGCCTACATACTTTTGCTAATAGGTGTCCCTTATACCCATCTCAAAAAGTTGGGAGGTAAGAAATCGCCTCCTGAAGTCGCCCAAAGTAGTGTAGGAATTACTTTTGGGAATCTGTGTGGCGTCGCACCAATTCGGACAGTTCTATTGCCGTCAATAAGCGCCGATTTGGCCTGCAATTTGACATGTCAATTCAGAGCTATGTGAACATGGGTGAAGTTGCATAGATATGAATGGAACTCATGGGGGGGGGGAAACTTTTAATGCGACTCTGAGGTCCAAAGCTGCATGAAAAGTCACATAAGTGTGAAAGTAACCTAATGAGATTGAATGATAACACCTTTGAATAAAGCCCCATTTGCACTTGTGCGACCTTAAAATTGCACAGCTTTGCCATGACTTGAAGCAATATCTGTGTTATTTTGTGGTGTATGGACCTCAAATCGCATCAAAGTCAAACCAAGGTAGTGCAGGGATGAATTTTCCCCACTTTCAGGATGCACAAGTGACAATAGGGCCAAATTCAAAGATATCCTGGAATCTCTTTCACACTGCTGCGACCTAAAAAGTCACACTAATTTGCTGCCACTTTGTCGCTGCAACTTGGCCCCAACTTCTGGGAATGCCTGTGTAATATTGCGCCCTATGTATCTCAAGTCACATGAGGTTCTGTTTCCACTATTGCAACCCTAAATTCGCATGATTTTGCAGCGATTTTTTGCCGCGACTTGGAGCAATGCCTGTATATTCTTGAGGTCTATGGACCTCAAGTCGAATCAAAGTGGGACCAAAGTAATGCAGGGCCTAATTTGAAGTCGCTGCGACTTGAAGTCGCACAGATATGAACCATATTCATTGGAAATCATAGGGTATGACATGTCATGCGACTTTGCAGTCCCAAGTTGCATGACAAGTCGCACTAGTGCAAACCGAGCCTGAAAGTCACACCAAAGTAGTACAGGAACTACTTTGAAGTTGGTCTGACTTAAAGTAGCACAGATATGAATGGTTATCATTGAGAATCATGAAAAGTCGCCCAACTGTGAATCAAGTCATATATATTTTAATAGAAAGGAGCTCTCATTTATACTTGTATAGTCCTTACTGATTTACATCAGCAGAACAAATGCAGGAAGTAGTGATGTGTGCACATGCGCCAGAAGCAAAATGTGTGGTGATGCCAAACAAATCAATGAAGCCCACCCATACCTTGAGTAAGCACAAGTACATATCCTACACTTACCCGGCAAATCAGCAGCACCTCCTCTATGCTAAAGATGGAGCTCGCCATGTCCACCTAGATGGAGATCCTGACCAGCACAAGGGCAAAGAGATTCATTTTTGGTGCACAAATCCATATAGAAATAAAATATTAAGGATCTTTCACTTCGCCAAAACCACCACCACCACCACCACAAATAAAATAAAAGCACACCAAAGCTCAATAATGTACTTTTATTTTGCCAGCAGAAACAAAAAGTATGTACATTCATTTACTAGCTTCAAAAAAAATTTGGACAGGATACATGGTGCTACATTTAGCAATTGGATTTTAAGGGCCCTGCTCATAGGAGCTTACAATGTAAAATTTGTCAAAACCTTAGAGTGCACACAGCTTTACTTTTAGTGTATAACAGGCAACACACCATATTTTTATCTGCAAGATTAAAGATACTCAAGTCATTATTCTTACAAAGCATTCCAACATAATATTAAAAAAGACATGTTCAAAACACCCACCACCACCCCACAATCCACATATATACGTACATTGGTGACCATGTTCTGCTAGAATCTGCATTTCTGTGTACATGATTAAGCAATGAGATCCAAGAGTAGAAGGTCAGCAGATGCTTGCAAACGATTTTGCATGGTCAGACAGGAACAATACACACACAATTTTTGATTGAAAAGATGCACAAGAATTTCAGCAAATAACACTAGTTGGGCATTTGTCAATCTGCACAATATCATTTCTTCTCCCCCACAAATCATAGCAAAAAACCTGGCCTTCTCAGACCAAATGATCCCCGATACTGCAAGCCTTTATATAAGAGAGGTTGTATTGTTAGCAAACTGACACATGCCCAATAGAAGTACACGCCCAATAGAAGTACACACCCACCAGTATCTTTCAATCTGTCTCTTCATGTATGTCTAAAGTGATTGCACCTGATGGGCAGGAAGACATAATACTATTTACAACTGTGTTAGCCCTTGGCTATGTGCATCAAATCTCTAACTACAGGCCAAAGATCCAAGTCCATTTGCATGCACATAAACAAAGCAACAGTTTTATAAGCATATGTACCTGTGCAGTGTAAACCCTACAATTTTAAATGTCCAAGTCCCTGGACATGATTAGTGCTAACAAACATTAACATCAGTCCCGGACTGCAATGAGCTTCCAATGTAAAGTCCAAAATAAACTTTCTTACATTAGAGACTATTTTGACAGGAGACAAATAAAATGCCAGCATGTCTTTGAATTGTGGTGAGAAACCCACACAGGGAAAACATATAAGCTTCAACACAAGCATTAGCATGTTGGGGGAATTGAACCGGCAACCCCAGTGCTGCTAAACGGAATTGCTGCCCACTTAGCCACCAGGCAGCCTCACACATGTTCTCTGCATCTCTGTGGTCTGAACCAGCCCTAAGTCCATAGCCAAGTTCCGTGTCTCCAAGCAATATACAATATATTGGCCTAAATATTGGGACGTCTGCCTTTAAACGCACATGAACTTTAATCGCATCCCAGTCTTAGTCCGTAGGGTTCAATATTAAGTTGGCCCACCCTTTGCAGCTATAACAGCTTCAACTCTTCTGGGAAGGCTGGCCACAAGGTTTAGGAGTGTGTCTATGGGAATGTTTGACCATTCTTCCAAGTGCATTTGTGAGGTCAGGCACTGATGTTGGACGAGAAGGCCTGGCCTGCAGTCTCGGCTCTAATTCATCCCCAATGTGTTCTGTTTTGTTGAGGTCAGGACTCTGTGCAGGCCAGTTAAGTTCCTCCACCCTGAACTCACTCATCCATGTCTTTATGGACCTTGCTTTGTGCACTGGTCCAAATCATTTGGTGGAGGGGGATTATGGTGTGGGATTGTTTTTCAGGGGTTGGGTTTGGCCCCTTAGTTCCAGTGAAGGGAACTCTTAAGGCATCAGCATACTGAGACATTTTGGACAATTTCCTGCTCCCAACTTTGTGGGAACAGTTTGGGGATGGCCCCTTCCTGTTTCAACATGATTGCACACCAGTGCACAAAGCAAGGTCCATAAAGACATGGATGAGCGAGTTTGGGGTGGATAAACTTGACTGGCCTGCACAGAGTCCTGACCTCAACCCGATAGAACACCCTTTGGCTGAATTAGAGCAGAGACTGTGAGCCAGGCCTTCTCATCCAACATCAGTGCCTGGCCTCACAAATGCACTTCTGGAAGAATGATCAAACATTCCCATAGACACACTAAACCTTGTGGACAGCCTTCCCAGCCTTCCCAGAAGCTGTTCTAGCTGCAAAGGATGGGCCAAATCAAATTTTAACCCTACGGACTAAGACTGGGCTGCCATTAAAGTTCATGTGTGTGTAAAGGCAGGTGTCCCAATACTTTTGGCTAAATTGTGTATCTGGCAAGATTTACAATGGTGGTGGAACCCTCCTACACATAAATACAACATTTAGACATAGTTTTAGGACCTGGGAGATGAGACAACTTCTCCACATGAAGCAGCATGTTTGAGATTTGAACCTAGAAACTCAGGGATGTTATGAAAGGTGTGTACCGCTCCAAGCTGTGAAGCTCCAAGGAATGCTCCTGCCCTGATACTGGAACAGTGTCAAGGTCACCTGTGGCCAGGTGACAGATGCACACCGTAGGGGGACAGGAGTGCACCGCAAGGTAGTGAACCCTATGGCTGACTGCTGCGGATAGGAAACTGGGTGGTTGTGGAAAGCGGGACCAGAGGAGCACAACCGGGATCCTAACGGAAGCTAGAGCCAAGATTCCCCAGGGCGCGGAGTCTAAGACCCAGCAGGTCTTCTCCAGGGCCTCTAGTGGTGAGGATGTTATGCTGCAGGCTGGGACCAGGTCGCGGCCCCTGGAGTTTCCTAGCTCACGTCCCATAGGATAAGGGGAAAAGAGGGGAAGCAGCAGCACAAGATATGAGAGAACCGAATAACAAGCTGAAGGTCAGGGGCCACAAGCAGACAAGGATAACGAAAGAACGAGCCGAAGGTCAAGGGTCACGAGCAGACAGGGATAGTCGGGGACAAGCCAATAACGTAACAGAGAGACAGACGTAGCACACGGCAGGCAGGAACCCAAACACACAATGCCTAACAAACACGTTGATCAGCAAAGCAGGCTTGCAGTGCACAGGTTAATAAAGTGTTCTGTGATAGGGCCTGGGGTGGAGTCTGGCTGGGAGGAGATTATAAAGGAAGCCAGGTGAAAGGGCTCAGGCCTCTAAGATGAACACATGGGAAGGAAGGTAAGCTGACAGACAAACACTACTGCATATCCATGACAAACAGGTGCTGGCTCTGCACTAATGCATGGGAAAGAAAAGAGCCCTGGACTGCCGCACTCTGTATAAACGATTTATTTTCAAAATTCCATAATTTCATAAGTAAGCATCTATCTTTGATGTGAAATGCGTCAGCTATCCACCCCTGCATGTCAGTTTTCTGTTTTTGTCTGTTTTTGGACTTTTGAATCTATGGATTAACTTTGGATTTTAATTTTGGAATTTTGAAAATAAATCGTTTATACAGAGTGCAGCAGTCCAGGGCTCTTTTCTTTCCCACTCAGGGATGTTAAGCAGAAGTTCTAACCCCTAAGCCACAGAGCTGCCACATGTGGAAACCTCCTACACATAAATACACATAAATACTGCATTTCTTTGGACATACAGGTGATGGAATTACATTACTCAAGAGTTTTTTGTGGGTGAGTTTAGAATACTTATATTACCCTCAAATTTTGGGGAATTACATTTTTATTTCTGATGTTGGAACACATATCAGATTTTTGGGGCTCAAATTATGATTATTTAGAAATAATAAAAAGCACAAAAAAATGTGACTAATTTTTAAATTTGCATCAGCAATGGTATTGTTTGTGCTTTGTAAAGACACCTGTGTGGGGTGGGCGTGGCCTAGCAGCAGATGTAGAAGGACGTGTGCACCTCCAGCTCCGCCGGCCATCCGTGCATTTATCCTTCTCCTACCTGATCCTGACGCTTAACAGCACCACAAATTGGACCAACATCGGTGGGACATCTGGATCGTGGTGATACCATCCGCAGCGCTCGGACCCATGTCTAAGAGGCTAAACTCCGGGAAGGCCCAGGCTGAAGTCCATGTCCAAGATGGCGCCGACCAGCAACGTGCAGCCAAGCAACAACACCTGGAGGCCGCACAAAAACGGTTGTTTGGCGGAAAGTCCTACAAAGATGATCTTATTAATTCCCCTGCCTGTGGAGAATCTTCTGGGAGCGCAATGGAAGCGGATGACACGGTCCCCTTGGAGGATGCGGACGGATTGTCGCCTGAGTGGCACACAGTGAGTACTCCTAAGGACACCACCATTAGGACATAGAGCACATCCCCTGACCCAGATGCTGCAGAACCCGCGCTGCGAGATATACTCACAGCGATCACATCCTGCAACCTATCTATCACTGCGCTATCTGATGATATTAAAGGGGTAAAAGCTGAAATTTCATATGTGCGCCATGACATGCAAAAACTGAGAGAGAGAACTGCTGTGATTGAGGGCAGATTGAGTACAGTGGAGGATGATTTACCCCCCATGCAAAGGGACTTGACACATAATTGCCACCTCATTGAAGCGCATGCAGCGTGACTCGATGAAATGGAGAATCGCATGAGAGGCAGTAATATACGTGCTCTGGGCATTCCTGAACATGCCGAGGGTAAAAACCCGGTGGACTTTATTGAGCAGTGGCTTACATCCACGTTTGGTAGAGTCGCTTTTTCACCCCTCTTTGCTGTGGAGAGGGCGCACAGGGTGCCATCCCGCCCTCTGCCCCCTGGAAACCATCCCAGGGCCTTTCTTTTCAAGCTCCTTAATTATAAAGACAGGGATGCTATTCTGTCCAAAGCCAGAACCTCAGCTGGGAAAATGGCTATTGATAATTCTAAAATATCTTTATTTCCTGATTTCCCTGCTGAACTGCAAAAGAGGAGGGCTACATTTAATGATGTTAAGAAGAGACTTAGGGACCTCAACCTGCAATACGCCATGCTATACCCTGCTTGGCTCCGAGTCACGGCTCTGGGAGAAGCCCACTTCTTTGACCGTCCGTCCGCAGCTGCGCAATGGCTAGACCGTGAGGACAGAGCACTTAGAGCTGCCAGACAACAACGTCCTGCCCAGGAATAAGATACTGCTATCAGGAGGAGCCTTTTATTTCTTTCCTTAGTTCAGGCGGAAGATGGAGGATACGGAACCTTTTGTATCACTGTTCACTACATGCTGGCTGCAAATGTGAAACACCTCTTACCACGCAGAAAATATTTCTGCAGGAGTTTCCACTGCTGTCCCCCCCCCCCGGAGCCTTTGTCTGGGGGATCTTTGCACTACGGCCCAAGTGGCTGGGAGCCCGGTTTGCTCCAAGTTTGATTCTACAGTTGTTTTATTTTTATTTTTTTGATTGTGTTGCTCTCTCCCTCTCCTTACCAGACTTTGCAATGATCTTGGCCCACGCACGGAGCCCCCTGTTGTATGGAATTGACGCCCCACCTGACTGGACAGCACCAGATGGTACAAGGTATCTCAGGTCTCGCTACCATTGGACAATTTATGTTGGTTTTTCTTTTACAGGCAAATGTACCCCTTATGACTTTAGTTATTCTGCTGGGGGTCCTGGAGGGGCCCTCCATTTCCTTATGCTATGCCCTTATGTCTGCAAGTGTTAAAATTGTGTCCTGGAATGTCCGGGGTTTGGGGAGTCCTGTGAAACGTTTGGCAGTCCTCAGACATCTCAAGGCTGCTGGGGCGGGTGTTGTATGTTTACAGGAGACGCACTTCCCCTCAGATAGCACTCCCAGTTTTAGTCCCCGGGTATATGTATCACAATTTCACTCTACTTACTCTATCTATGCCAGGGGGGTGAGCATTCTGATTCGGCAGGATGTACAGTTCCAATGCATACAGCAGCTCATTGATCCGGGGGGAAGATATGTGTTCTTATTGTGTAATATATCACATGTTTTATGTATTGTGGTGGGTATGTATATCCTACCTCCTTATTCGGCCGAGATCCTCAGGCGTCTGGCACAATATATGGCGCGGTTCCCAGATGTTCCGCTGCTGGCGGTGGGGGACTTTAACAATTATCTCAACCACAACCTGGACAAAATGCCAGTGCCAGTCAATGTGCCCTTCCGAAATGGTGGGTCCACACCCTTTACCGGACTACTTGAGGAGCTTGGGCTGACGGATGTGTGGCGTGTGAGCCATCCCCAGGTTAGACAGTATTCCTGTTGCTCAACAGCGCATGGGAGCCTGTCTAGAATTGATATGGGTTTAGGTAACGCCCCATTACTACGGCTGGTTATTGACTCTGGATACGGAGACAGACATATATCTGACCACTCCTCCTTGTGGTTTACGATCACGCTATCTACAACTGCAAAACCTAAAAGCTGGAAACTGAATTCGTTTTGGCTTTCTCTGTTCCCGAACCCAGACCCGATTAGGGAGAACTTGAAGTGGTTCTTGCAGGAGAATATAGACTCCGCCAGGGTGGGGGTTGTCTGGGATACTGCTAAGACTTTTTTGCGAGGTCAATTTATTACCACTATTAATAAGATAAAAACAGACACTAAGGCCTGGGAGGGGGAGGTTTGCTGGGTACTTAGGGACTCGGAGGAGGCATATATTTCTAACCCTACAGCGGATACAAAGAGGGTCTGGTTGGGGGCACAGGCAATGTCTACTCAGTTGGCTCTACAACTTGCTGAAAACAAGCGTTTTTTCTTGCAGCAATCCCATTTTGAGGAAGGGGAGTCGACTGGCCACATTCTAGCCTTATTAGCAAGGACGCATAGGTCTACCTCAATGGTTTCGACCCTGTGTGACCCCCAGGGGGTGGCCCACACCCAAACTTCTATGATAATGCAAATCTTCAGATCATTCTATGCTGATTTATACACTTCAAAGGTGCGGCCCACGGAGGGAGACATTCTGGGATTTCTAGGGGAGTGTGAACTGCCTCGTGTGTCTGCTTTGGACGCAGCTCTGCTTGATGCCCCTATATCGGAGGACGAATTAGCTACCGCATTAGAACAGACCCAGAATAACAAGTCCCCAGGGGCTTATGGCATCCCATCCGAGGTGTACAAACGATACTCTGCCACTTTACTACCTATGCTAGTGAGGGTCTATAATGAGGCACTTAGAGAGGGTGTACTTCCGGACTCAATGAACAAAGCGGTTATAATAGTTCTACTGAAACCCGGTAAAGAGGCCTCGCAGCCTGACTCCTATAGGCCTATCTCGTTGCTTACAACCGATGTCAAGCTATTGGCGCGGGTGATGGCAACGAGATTGTCAAGGGTGGTCCACAAACTGGTCCATGAGGACCAGTCGGGATTCATACCCACTAGATCAACAGCTCAAAATATAAGGAGACTTTATTTAAACATACAGTTGCCTGTGGAAAACACAGGCAACGGGGCCATTTTTTCGCTGGACGCAGCTAAGGCCTTCGACAGCGTCGAGTGGCCTTATCTGTGGAAGGTGTTGGAGCGTGCAGGGCTGGGTGTCAATTTTATTAATTGGGTCAAACTACTGTATGCTAATCCATCGGCCAGAGTCAGAATTAATGGGGAGCTTTCTGACCCATTTCCATTGTTCAGAGGTACTAGGCAGGGGTGCCCGCTTTCACCCCTGCTCTTTGCCCTGGCACTGGAAACTCTAGCTGCGCAAATAAGGGGGGACGGTGCGATCATGGGATTCCAGCGTGGCACGGGGACGGATGTAATTTCCCTGTATGCAGACGATACCCTACTATACCTGGGTGACACGCAGGGCTCCTTGACTACTGTTATGCATTGCATTAAGATCTTTGGTGCATTGTCTGGCTTCCCCATTAATTGGAATAAGTCAGTGCTAATGCCTTTGGATCCCCTGGTGGTGCCCCTTCCGGACTGTGCATCGATGGTACAAGTTGTGTCCTCCTTCCGCTATCTGGGGGTGCAGGTGTCCCTGGACGTCTCTCAATACATTCCTCTCAATCTTGCCCCGTTACTTGCTAAATTTCGAGACAAGTGTAGCGCCTGGTGTAAATTACTCTTATCGGTGGTTGGGAGGGTGAACCTCATAAAAATGGTGTGGGCTCCTCAATTATTATACATAAGTCATAATTCCCCGGTGTGGATTCCACGCTTGGTTTGATAGGATTGACTCCCAATTTAGAGAACTGATTTGGCGCAAGAAGACGGCGAGAATTAGACTCTCTATCTTATAATATAACAAGGATGAGGGGGGATTAGCGGTTCCACATGCCAGGGCCTATTTTCTAGCTGCTCAACTGCAGCAGCTGGGGGGTTGGGGCTTGGAGAATACATCAGACCCTATCCGCAGACTTCTGGCCACTCCGACAGACGAGGCCCCGGCGTTGTCTGGCTTGGAGGCTGGCCATGCACATCTATTGGGTAGGACCCCCTCACTGCTTCTACTAAAAACTCTATGGACTTCTGTTAAAAGGTTATTGGGTATTAGGGGATTCCTACCGCTCACCCCCATCTGGCATAATCTTCATTATAAAGAATTATACAGACTTACAGGATTTAGACAATGGGAAGCTGCAGGACTAAGATTCTTAGCACAATTATACAATGGCCGGATCCTCAAATCCTTTTTGGAACTGCAGGCTGAGTTTGATATACCTCGCTCTAACTTCTTTAAGTACCTGCAGTTGCGTCATGCACTGCAGGTACAATTCAGGCAGAAACCACTTAGGCTAACTGACCACGCCATAATCCAGGGAACTTTCATGGAAGGAGAAAAAAAGGGTATGATTTCAAGGGGCTACCATATTTTGCTCAACGCGCTCCAGGATCCAGCTAGTCTACCATGCAGGGATAAGTGGGAGGAAGATGTGGGGCCTATTGATGGGGAGATGTGGATTGCCTGTCTGACGGCGGCTCCTGTGGTTTCGGTGTCTCCCTCCCAGAGGCTGTCACATCTATACCTGCTGCACAGGGTGTACAGAACTCCGGCCAGGCTACATAAGTGGGGGCTTAGAGACTCCCCATTGTGTCCCAAGTGCATGAGGGATCATGGAGACCTCATGCATATGTTCTGGAAATGCCCCAAACTCTTCCGATATTGGACTGAGGTACTTGATGTGATTACACAGGTGTTCGCCTTTGCTGTACCAAGAACTTCCATTGTATGTCTGCTGGGTGCCCTGGATGAGGAACTCCTATCTCCGCCGGTTTTTATGGCGGTTATCCGTTTATTATATGTGGCACGCAAGCTGATAGCTCAGCTTTGGATTACCCCCAGGGTACCCACCAGAGGACAGTGGATTGATCAGGTGAACAAATTATTAATTAGAGAAAAATTTACATATCAGCACAGGAAGGCACCGCGTAAGTTTCACTCAATGTGGCAGGCATGGCTTAATGTCCCGGGGTTAGCACCCCACCAATTGGTCAAAGATAGATTGCTTCAATGCTAAGAGTTGTGCCGAACTATAGGGGGGAGGGGTTTCATGGATTGTGTTGAATATTATGGAATCACATGATAGGTTGGCGGACAGGGGGTACCTGTTGTTCTCGTCCTAATATACTACAGGCAGGCAGTTGATTCAGTTGATTCAGTTAGCTACAGTATATAAAGTACTGTATCCTGTGCACAGTGTTCAGCTAGATCTCACTGCAGACCATTCCTGTTGTTCTCTTCCTAATATACTACAGGCAGGCAGTTGATTCAGTTAGGCTGCAGTATAGAAAGTACTGTATCCTGTGCACAGTGTTCAGCTAGATCTCACTGCAGACAATTCCTGTTGTTCTCTTCCTAATATACTACAGGCAGGCAGTTGATTCAGTTAGCTGCAGTTTATTCAGTACTATATCCTGTGCACAGTGCTCAGCTAGATCCCACTGCAGACCATTCCTGTTGTTCTTGTCCTAATATACTACAGGCAGGCAGTTGATTCAGTTAGCTGCCTTATAGAAAGAACTGTATCCTGTGCACAGTGTTCAGTTAGATCTCACTGCAGACCATTACTGTTGTTCTCTTCCTAATTTGCTACAGGCAGGCAGTTGATTCAGTTAACTGCAGTTTATTCAGTACTGTATCCTGTGCACAGTGTTCAGCTAGATCTCACTGCAGACCATTCCTGTTGTTCTTGTCCTAATATACTACAGGCAGGCAGTTGATTCAGTTAGCTGCAGTATATAAAGTACTGTATCCTGTGCACAGTGTTCAGCTAGATCTCAATGCAGACCATTCCTGTTGTTCTCATCCTAATATACTACAGGCAGGCAGTTGATTCAGTTAGCTACAGTATATAAAGTACTGTATCTTGTGCACAGTGTTCAGCTAGATCTCACTGCAGACCATTCCTGTTCTCTTCCTAATATACTACAGGCATGCAGTTGATTCAGTCAGCTGCAGTTTATTCAGTACTATATCCTGTGCACAGTGTTCAGCTAGATCTCACTACAGACCATTCCTATTGTTCTCTTCCTTATATACTACAGGCAGGCAGTTGATTCAGTTAGCTGCAGTTTATTCAGTACTATATCCTGTGCACAGTGCTCAGCTAGATCCCACTGCAGAACATTCCTGTTGTTCTCGTCCTAATATACTACAGGCAGGCAGTTGATTCAGTGAGCTGCCTTATAGAAAGTACTGTATCCTGTGCACAGTGTTCAGTTAGATCTCACTGCAGACCATTCCTGTTGTTCTCTTCCTAATTTGCTACAGGCAGGCAGTTGATTCAGGTAACTGCAGTTTATTCAGTACTATATCCTGTGCACAGTGTTCAGCTATATCTCACTGCAGACCATTCCTGTTGTTCTCGTCCTAATATACTACAGGCAGGCAGTTGATTCAGTTAGCTGCAGTATATAAAGTACTGTATCCTGTGCACAGTGTTTAGCTAGATCTCACTGCAGACCATTCCTGTTGTTCTCATCCTAATATACTACAGGCAGGCAGTTGATTCAGTTAGGCTGCAGTATAGAAAGTACTGTATCCTGTGCACAGTGTTCAGCTAGATCTCACTGCAGACCATTCCTGTTGTTCTCGTCCTAATATACTACAGGCAGGCAGTTGATTCAGTTAGCTGCAGTATATAAAGTACTGTATCCTGTGCACAGTGTTCAGCTAGATCTCAATGCAGACCATTCCTGTTGTTCTCTTCCTAATATACTACAGGCAGGCAGTTGATTCAGTTAGCTGCAGTATATAAAGTACTGTATCCTGTGCACAGTGTTCAGCTAGATCTCACTGCAGACCATTCCTGTTGTTCTCATCCTAATATACTACAGGTAGGCAGTTGATTCAGTTAGCTACAGTATATAAAGTACTGTATCCTGTGCACAGTGTTCAGCTAGATCTCACTGCAGACCATTCCTGTTGTTCTCTTCCTAATATATTACAGGCATACAGTTGATTCAGTTAGCTGCAGTTTATTCAGTTCTATATCCTGTGCACAGTGTTCAGCTAGATCTCACTGCAGACCATTCCTATTGTTCTCTTCCTAATATACTACAGGCAGGCAGTTGATTCAGTTAGCTGCAGTTTATTCAGTACTATATCCTGTGCACAGTGTTCAGCTAGATCTCACTGCAGATCATTCCTGTTGTTCTCTTCCTAATATACTACAGGCAGGCAGTTGATTCAGTTAGCTGCAGTTTATTCAGTACTATATCCTGTGCACAGTGCTCAGCTAGATCTCACTGCAGACCATTCCTGTTGTTCTCGTCCTAATATACTACAGGCAGGCAGTTTATTCAGTTAGCTGCAGTATATAAAGTACTGTATCCTGTGCACAGTGTTCAGCTAGATCTCAATGCAGACCATTCCTATTGTTCTCTTCCTAATATACTACAGGCAGGCAGTTGATTCAGTTAGCTGCAGTATATAAAGTACTGTATCCTGTGCACAGTGTTTAGCTAGATCTCACTGCAAACCATTCCTGTTGTTCTCATCCTAATATACTACAGGCAGGCAGTTGATTCAGTTAGGCTGCAGTATAGAAAGTACTGTATCCTGTGCACAGTGTTCAGCTAGATCTCACTGCAGACCATTCCTGTTGTTCTCGTCCTAATATACTACAGGCAGGCAGTTGATTCAGTTAGCTGCAGTATATAAAGTACTGTATCCTGTGCACAGTGTTCAGCTAGATCTCAATGCAGACCATTCCTGTTGTTCTCTTCCTAATATACTACAGGCAGGCAGTTGATTCAGTTAGCTGCAGTATATAAAGTACTTTATCCTGTGCACAGTGTTCAGCTAGATCTCACTGCAGACCATTCCTGTTGTTCTCATCCTAATATACTACAGGCAGGCAGTTGATTCAGTTAGCTACAGTATATAAAGAACTGTATCATGTGCACAGTGTTCAGCTAGATCTCACTGCAGACCATTCCTGTTGTTCTCTTCCTAATATACTACAGGCATGCAGTTGATTCAGTTAGCTGCAGTTTATTCAGTACTATATCCTGTGCACAGTGTTCAGCTAGATCTCACTACAGACCATTCCTATTGTTCTCTTCCTTATATACTACAGGCAGGCAGTTGATTCAGTTAGCTGCAGTTTATTCAGTACTATATCCTGTGCACAGTGCTCAGCTAGATCCCACTGCAGAACATTCCTGTTGTTCTCGTCCTAATATACTACAGGCAGGCAGTTGATTCAGTTAGCTGCCTTATAGAAAGTACTGTATCCTGTGCACAGTGTTCAGTTAGATCTCACTGCAGACCATTCCTGTTGTTCTCTTCCTAATTTGCTACAGGCAGGCAGTTGATTCAGTTAACTGCAGTTTATTCAGTACTATATCCTGTGCACAGTGTTCAGCTATATCTCAC
The DNA here is from genome assembly GCA_029206835.1 of Rana muscosa. Taxonomy (NCBI): domain Eukaryota; kingdom Metazoa; phylum Chordata; class Amphibia; order Anura; family Ranidae; genus Rana; species Rana muscosa. The sequence continues at coordinate 974,034,911 of CM055118.1, read as the reverse complement.
TGCAGACCATTCCTGTTGTTCTCGTCCTAATATACTACAGGCAGGCAGTTTATTCAGTTAGCTGCAGTATATAAAGTACTGTATCCTGTGCACAGTGTTTAGCTAGATCTCACTGCAGACCATTCCTGTTGTTCTCATCCTAATATACTACAGGCAGGCAGTTGATTCAGTTAGGCTGCAGTATAGAAAGTACTGTATCCTGTGCACAGTGTTCAGCTAGATCTCACTGCAGACCATTCCTGTTGTTCTCGTCCTAATATACTATAGGCAGGCAGTTGATTCAGTTAGCTGCAGTATATAAAGTACTGTATCCTGTGCACAGTGTTCAGCTAGATCTCAATGCAGACCATTCCTGTTGTTCTCTTCCTAATATACTACAGGCAGGCAGTTGATTCAGTTAGCTACAGTATATAAAGTACTGTATCATGTGCACAGTGTTCAGCTAGATCTCACTGCAGACCATTCCTGTTGTTCTCTTCCTAATATACTACAGGCAGGCAGTTGATTCAGTTAGCTGCAGTTTATTCAGTTCTATATCCTGTGCACAGTGTTCAGCTAGATCTCACTGCAGACCATTCCTATTGTTCTCTTCCTAATATACTACAGGCAGGCAGTTGATTCAGTTAGCTGCAGTTTATTCAGTACTATATCCTGTGCACAGTGTTCAGCTAGATCTCACTGCAGATCATTCCTGTTGTTCTCTTCCTAATATACTACAGGCAGGCAGTTGATTCAGTTAGCTGCAGTTTATTCAGTACTATATCCTGTGCACAGTGCTCAGCTAGATCTCACTGCAGACCATTCCTGTTGTTCTCGTCCTAATATACTACAGGCAGGCAGTTTATTCAGTAAGCTGCAGTATATAAAGTACTTTATCCTGTGCACAGTGTTCAGCTAGATCTCACTGCAGACCATTCCTGTTGTTCTCATCCTAATATACTACAGGCAGGCAGTTGATTCAGTTAGCTACAGTATATAAAGTACTGTATCCTGTGCACAGTGTTCAGCTAGATCTCACTGCAGACCATTCCTGTTGTGCTCTTCCTAATATACTACAGGCAGGCAGTTGATTCAGTTAGCTGCCTTATAGAAAGTACTGTATCCTGTGCACAGTGTTCAGTTAGATCTCACTGCAGACCATTCCTGTTGTTCTCTTCCTAATTTGCTACAGGCAGGCAGTTGATTCAGTTAACTGCAGTTTATTCAGTACTATATCCTGTGCACAGTGTTCAGCTATATCTCACTGCAGACCATTCCTGTTGTTCTCGTCCTAATATACTACAGGCAGGCAGTTTATTCAGTTAGCTGCAGTATATAAAGTACTGTATCCTGTGCACAGTGTTTAGCTAGATCTCACTGCAGACCATTCCTGTTGTTCTCATCCTAATATACTACAGGCAGGCAGTTGATTCAGTTAGGCTGCAGTATAGAAAGTACTGTATCCTGTGCACAGTGTTCAGCTAGATCTCACTGCAGACCATTCCTGTTGTTCTCGTCCTAATATACTATAGGCAGGCAGTTGATTCAGTTAGCTGCAGTATATAAAGTACTGTATCCTGTGCACAGTGTTCAGCTAGATCTCAATGCAGACCATTCCTGTTGTTCTCTTCCTAATATACTACAGGCAGGCAGTTGATTCAGTTAGCTGCAGTATATAAAGTACTGTATCCTGTGCACAGTGTTCAGCTACAGTAGGTCTCACTGCAGACCATTCCTGTTGTTCTCTTCCTAATATACTACAGGCAGGCAGTTGATTCAGTTAGCTACAGTATATAAAGTACTGTATCCTGTGCACAGTGTTCAGCTAGATCTCACTGCAGACCATTTCTGTTGTTCTCTTCCTAATATACTACAGACATGCAGTTGATTCAGTTAGCTGCAGTTTATTCAGTTCTATATCCTGTGAACAGTGTTCAGCTAGATCTCACTGCAGACCATTCCTATTGTTCTCTTCCTAATATACTACAGGCAGGCAGTTGATTAAGTTAGCTGCAGTTTATTCAGTACTATATCCTGTGCACAGTGTTCAGCTAGATCTCACTGCAGATCATTCCTGTTGTTCTCTTCCTTATATACTACAGGCAGGCAGTTGATTCAGTTAGCTGCAGTTTATTCAGTACTATATCCTGTGCACAGTGCTCAGCTAGATCCCACTGCAGAACATTCCTGTTGTTCTCGTCCTGATATACTACAGGCAGGCAGTTGATTCAGTTAGCTGCCTTATAGAAAGTACTGTATCCTGTGCACAGTGTTCAGTTAGATCTCACTGCAGACCATTCCTGTTGTTCTCTTCCTAATTTGCTACAGGCAGGCAGTTGATTCAGTTAACTGCAGTTTATTCAGTACTATATCCTGTGCACAGTGTTCAGCTATATCTCACTGCAGACCATTCCTATTGTTCTCGTCCTAATATACTACAGGCAGGCAGTTTATTCAGTTAGCTGCAGTATATAAAGTACTGTATCCTGTGCACAGTGTTTAGCTAGATCTCACTGCAGACCATTCCTGTTGTTCTCATCCTAATATACTACAGGCAGGCAGTTGATTCAGTTAGGCTGCAGTATAGAAAGTACTGTATCCTGTGCACAGTGTTCAGCTAGATCTCACTGCAGACCATTCCTGTTGTTCTCGTCCTAATATACTACAGGCAGGCAGTTGATTCAGTTAGCTACAGTATATAAAGTACTGTATCATGTGCACAGTGTTCAGCTAGATCTCACTGCAGACCATTCCTGTTGTTCTCTTCCTAATATACTACAGGCAGGCAGTTGATTCAGTTAGCTGCAGTTTATTCAGTTCTATATCCTGTGCACAGTGTTCAGCTAGATCTCACTGCAGACCATTCCTATTGTTCTCTTCCTAATATACTACAGGCAGGCAGTTGATTCAGTTAGCTGCAGTTTATTCAGTACTATATCCTGTGCACAGTGTTCAGCTAGATCTCACTGCAGATCATTCCTGTTGTTCTCTTCCTAATATACTACAGGCAGGCAGTTGATTCAGTTAGCTGCAGTTTATTCAGTACTATATCCTGTGCACAGTGCTCAGCTAGATCTCACTGCAGACCATTCCTGTTGTTCTCGTCCTAATATACTACAGGCAGGCAGTTTATTCAGTAAGCTGCAGTATATAAAGTACTTTATCCTGTGCACAGTGTTCAGCTAGATCTCACTGCAGACCATTCCTGTTGTTCTCATCCTAATATACTACAGGCAGGCAGTTGATTCAGTTAGCTACAGTATATAAAGTACTGTATCCTGTGCACAGTGTTCAGCTAGATCTCACTGCAGACCATTCCTGTTGTGCTCTTCCTAATATACTACAGGCATGCAGTTGATTCAGTTAGCTGCAGTTTATTCAGTTCTATATCCTGTGCACAGTGTTCAGCTAGATCTCACTGCAGACCATTCCTATTGTTCTCTTCCTAATATACTACAGGCAGGCAGTTGATTCAGTTAGCTGCAGTTTATTCAGTACTATATCCTGTGCACAGTGTTCAGCTAGACCTCACTGCAGATCATTCCTGTTGTTCTCTTCCTAATATACTACAGGCAGGCAGTTGATTCAGTTAGCTGCAGTTTATTCAGTACTATATCCTGTGCACAGTGCTCAGCTAGATCTCACTGCAGACCATTCCTGTTGTTCTCGTCCTAATATACTACAGGCAGGCAGTTTATTCAGTTAGCTGCAGTATATAAAGTACTGTATCCTGTGCACAGTGTTTAGCTAGATCTCACTGCAGACCATTCCTGTTGTTCTCATCCTAATATACTACAGGCAGGCAGTTGATTCAGTTAGGCTGCAGTATAGAAAGTACTGTATCCTGTGCACAGTGTTCAGCTAGATCTCACTGCAGACCATTCCTGTTGTTCTCGTCCTAATATACTATAGGCAGGCAGTTGATTCAGTTAGCTGCAGTATATAAAGTACTGTATCCTGTGCACAGTGTTCAGCTAGATCTCAATGCAGACCATTCCTGTTGTTCTCTTCCTAATATACTACAGGCAGGCAGTTGATTCAGTTAGCTACAGTATATAAAGTACTGTATCATGTGCACAGTGTTCAGCTAGATCTCACTGCAGACCATTCCTGTTGTTCTCTTCCTAATATACTACAGGCAGGCAGTTGATTCAGTTAGCTGCAGTTTATTCAGTTCTATATCCTGTGCACAGTGTTCAGCTAGATCTCACTGCAGACCATTCCTATTGTTCTCTTCCTAATATACTACAGGCAGGCAGTTGATTCAGTTAGCTGCAGTTTATTCAGTACTATATCCTGTGCACAGTGTTCAGCTAGATCTCACTGCAGATCATTCCTGTTGTTCTCTTCCTAATATACTACAGGCAGGCAGTTGATTCAGTTAGCTGCAGTTTATTCAGTACTATATCCTGTGCACAGTGCTCAGCTAGATCTCACTGCAGACCATTCCTGTTGTTCTCGTCCTAATATACTACAGGCAGGCAGTTTATTCAGTAAGCTGCAGTATATAAAGTACTTTATCCTGTGCACAGTGTTCAGCTAGATCTCACTGCAGACCATTCCTGTTGTTCTCATCCTAATATACTACAGGCAGGCAGTTGATTCAGTTAGCTACAGTATATAAAGTACTGTATCCTGTGCACAGTGTTCAGCTAGATCTCACTGCAGACCATTCCTGTTGTGCTCTTCCTAATATACTACAGGCAGGCAGTTGATTCAGTTAGCTGCCTTATAGAAAGTACTGTATCCTGTGCACAGTGTTCAGTTAGATCTCACTGCAGACCATTCCTGTTGTTCTCTTCCTAATTTGCTACAGGCAGGCAGTTGATTCAGTTAACTGCAGTTTATTCAGTACTATATCCTGTGCACAGTGTTCAGCTATATCTCACTGCAGACCATTCCTGTTGTTCTCGTCCTAATATACTACAGGCAGGCAGTTTATTCAGTTAGCTGCAGTATATAAAGTACTGTATCCTGTGCACAGTGTTTAGCTAGATCTCACTGCAGACCATTCCTGTTGTTCTCATCCTAATATACTACAGGCAGGCAGTTGATTCAGTTAGGCTGCAGTATAGAAAGTACTGTATCCTGTGCACAGTGTTCAGCTAGATCTCACTGCAGACCATTCCTGTTGTTCTCGTCCTAATATACTATAGGCAGGCAGTTGATTCAGTTAGCTGCAGTATATAAAGTACTGTATCCTGTGCACAGTGTTCAGCTAGATCTCAATGCAGACCATTCCTGTTGTTCTCTTCCTAATATACTACAGGCAGGCAGTTGATTCAGTTAGCTGCAGTATATAAAGTACTGTATCCTGTGCACAGTGTTCAGCTACAGTAGGTCTCACTGCAGACCATTCCTGTTGTTCTCTTCCTAATATACTACAGGCAGGCAGTTGATTCAGTTAGCTACAGTATATAAAGTACTGTATCCTGTGCACAGTGTTCAGCTAGATCTCACTGCAGACCATTTCTGTTGTTCTCTTCCTAATATACTACAGACATGCAGTTGATTCAGTTAGCTGCAGTTTATTCAGTTCTATATCCTGTGAACAGTGTTCAGCTAGATCTCACTGCAGACCATTCCTATTGTTCTCTTCCTAATATACTACAGGCAGGCAGTTGATTAAGTTAGCTGCAGTTTATTCAGTACTATATCCTGTGCACAGTGTTCAGCTAGATCTCACTGCAGATCATTCCTGTTGTTCTCTTCCTTATATACTACAGGCAGGCAGTTGATTCAGTTAGCTGCAGTTTATTCAGTACTATATCCTGTGCACAGTGCTCAGCTAGATCCCACTGCAGAACATTCCTGTTGTTCTCGTCCTGATATACTACAGGCAGGCAGTTGATTCAGTTAGCTGCCTTATAGAAAGTACTGTATCCTGTGCACAGTGTTCAGTTAGATCTCACTGCAGACCATTCCTGTTGTTCTCTTCCTAATTTGCTACAGGCAGGCAGTTGATTCAGTTAACTGCAGTTTATTCAGTACTATATCCTGTGCACAGTGTTCAGCTATATCTCACTGCAGACCATTCCTATTGTTCTCGTCCTAATATACTACAGGCAGGCAGTTTATTCAGTTAGCTGCAGTATATAAAGTACTGTATCCTGTGCACAGTGTTTAGCTAGATCTCACTGCAGACCATTCCTGTTGTTCTCATCCTAATATACTACAGGCAGGCAGTTGATTCAGTTAGGCTGCAGTATAGAAAGTACTGTATCCTGTGCACAGTGTTCAGCTAGATCTCACTGCAGACCATTCCTGTTGTTCTCGTCCTAATATACTACAGGCAGGCAGTTGATTCAGTTAGCTACAGTATATAAAGTACTGTATCATGTGCACAGTGTTCAGCTAGATCTCACTGCAGACCATTCCTGTTGTTCTCTTCCTAATATACTACAGGCAGGCAGTTGATTCAGTTAGCTGCAGTTTATTCAGTTCTATATCCTGTGCACAGTGTTCAGCTAGATCTCACTGCAGACCATTCCTATTGTTCTCTTCCTAATATACTACAGGCAGGCAGTTGATTCAGTTAGCTGCAGTTTATTCAGTACTATATCCTGTGCACAGTGTTCAGCTAGATCTCACTGCAGATCATTCCTGTTGTTCTCTTCCTAATATACTACAGGCAGGCAGTTGATTCAGTTAGCTGCAGTTTATTCAGTACTATATCCTGTGCACAGTGCTCAGCTAGATCTCACTGCAGACCATTCCTGTTGTTCTCGTCCTAATATACTACAGGCAGGCAGTTTATTCAGTAAGCTGCAGTATATAAAGTACTTTATCCTGTGCACAGTGTTCAGCTAGATCTCACTGCAGACCATTCCTGTTGTTCTCATCCTAATATACTACAGGCAGGCAGTTGATTCAGTTAGCTACAGTATATAAAGTACTGTATCCTGTGCACAGTGTTCAGCTAGATCTCACTGCAGACCATTCCTGTTGTGCTCTTCCTAATATACTACAGGCATGCAGTTGATTCAGTTAGCTGCAGTTTATTCAGTTCTATATCCTGTGCACAGTGTTCAGCTAGATCTCACTGCAGACCATTCCTATTGTTCTCTTCCTAATATACTACAGGCAGGCAGTTGATTCAGTTAGCTGCAGTTTATTCAGTACTATATCCTGTGCACAGTGTTCAGCTAGACCTCACTGCAGATCATTCCTGTTGTTCTCTTCCTAATATACTACAGGCAGGCAGTTGATTCAGTTAGCTGCAGTTTATTCAGTACTATATCCTGTGCACAGTGCTCAGCTAGATCTCACTGCAGACCATTCCTGTTGTTCTCGTCCTAATATACTACAGGCAGGCAGTTTATTCAGTAAGCTGCAGTATGTAAAGTACTGTATCCTGTGCACAGTGTTCAGCTAGATCTCAATGCAGACCATTCCTATTGTTCTCTTCCTAATATACTACAGGCAGGCAGTTGATTCAGTTAGCTGCAGTATATAAAGTACTGTATCCTGTGCACAATGTTTAGCTAGATCTCACTGCAGACCATTCCTGTTGTTCTCGTCCTAATATACTACAGGCAGGCAGTTGATTCAGTTAGGCTGCAGTTTATTCAGTACTATATCCTGTGCACAGTGTTCAGCTAGATCTCACTGCAGACCATTCCTGTTGTTCTCATCCTAATATACTACAAGCAGGCAGTTGATTCAGTTAGGCTGCAGTATAGAAAGTACTGTATCCTGTGCACAGTGTTCAGCTAGATCTCACTGCAGACAATTCCTGTTGTTCTCTTCCTAATATACTACAGGCAGGCAGTTGATTCAGTTAGCTGCAGTTTATTCAGTACTATATCCTGTGCAAAGTGCTCAGCTAGATCCCACTGCAGACCATTCCTGTTGTTCTCGTCCTAATATACTACAGGCAGGCAGTTGATTTAGTTAGCTGCCTTATAGAAAGTACTGTATCCTGTGCACAATGTTCAGTTAGATCTCACTGCAGACCATTCCTGTTGTTCTCTTCCTAATTTGCTACAGGCAGGCAGTTGATTCCGTTAGCTGCAGTATATAAAGTACTGTATCCTGTGCACAGTGTTCAGCTAGATCTCACTGCTGACCATTCCTGTTGTTCTCATCCTAATATACTACAGGCATGCAGTTGATTCAGTTAGCTGCAGTTTATTCAGTACTATATCCTGTGCACAGTGTTCAGCTAGATCTCACTGCAGACCATTCCGATTGTTCTCCTCCTAATATACTACAGGCAGGCAGTTGATTCAGTTAGCTGCAGTTTATTCAGTACTATATTATGTGCACAGTGTTCAGCTAGATCTCACTGCAGACCATTCCTGTTGTTCTCATCCTAATATACTACAGGCAGGCAGTTGATTCAGTTAGGCTGCAGTATAGAAAGTTCTGTATGCTGTGCACAGTGTTCAGCTAGATCTCACTGCAGACAATTCCTGTTGTTCTCTTCCTAATATACTACAGGCAGGCAGTTGATTCAGTTAGCTGCAGTTTATTCAGTAGATATATCCTGTGCGCAGTGCTCAGCTAGATCCCACTGCAGACCATTCCTGTTGTTCTCGTCCTAATATACTACAGGCAGGCAGTTGATTCAGTTAGCTGCCTTATAGAAAGTACTGTATCCTGTGCACAGTGTTCAGTTAGATCTCACTGCACACCATTCCTGTTGTTCTCTTCCTAATTTGCTACAGGCAGGCAGTTGATTCAGTAAACGCAGTTTATTCAGTACTATATCCTGTGCACAGTGTTCAGCTAGATCTCACTGCAGACCATTCCTGTTGTTCTCGTCCTAATATACTACAGGCAGGCAGTTGATTCAGTTAGCTGCAGTATATAAAGTACTGTATCCTGTGCACAGTGTTCAGCTAGATCTCAATGCAGACCATTCCTATTGTTCTCTTCCTAATATACTACAGGCAGGCAGTTGATTCAGTTAGCTGCAGTTTATTCAGTTCTATATCCTGTGCACAGTGTTCAGCTAGATCTCACTGCAGACCATTCCTATTGTTCTCTTCCTAATATACTACAGGCAGGCAGTTGATTCAGTTAGCTGCAGTTTATTCAGTACTATATCCTGTGCACAGTGTTCAGCTAGATCTCACTGCAGATCATTCCTGTTGTTCTCTTCCTAATATACTACAGGCAGGCAGTTGATTCAGTTAGCTGCAGTTTATTCAGTACTATATCCTGTGCACAGTGCTCAGCTAGATCTCACTGCAGACCATTCCTGTTGTTCTCGTCCTAATATACTACAGGCAGGCAGTTTATTCAGTAAGCTGCAGTATATAAAGTACTTTATCCTGTGCACAGTGTTCAGCTAGATCTCACTGCAGACCATTCCTGTTGTTCTCATCCTAATATACTACAGGCAGGCAGTTGATTCAGTTAGCTACAGTATATAAAGTACTGTATCCTGTGCACAGTGTTCAGCTAGATCTCACTGCAGACCATTCCTGTTGTGCTCTTCCTAATATACTACAGGCAGGCAGTTGATTCAGTTAGCTGCCTTATAGAAAGTACTGTATCCTGTGCACAGTGTTCAGTTAGATCTCACTGCAGACCATTCCTGTTGTTCTCTTCCTAATTTGCTACAGGCAGGCAGTTGATTCAGTTAACTGCAGTTTATTCAGTACTATATCCTGTGCACAGTGTTCAGCTATATCTCACTGCAGACCATTCCTGTTGTTCTCGTCCTAATATACTACAGGCAGGCAGTTTATTCAGTTAGCTGCAGTATATAAAGTACTGTATCCTGTGCACAGTGTTTAGCTAGATCTCACTGCAGACCATTCCTGTTGTTCTCATCCTAATATACTACAGGCAGGCAGTTGATTCAGTTAGGCTGCAGTATAGAAAGTACTGTATCCTGTGCACAGTGTTCAGCTAGATCTCACTGCAGACCATTCCTGTTGTTCTCGTCCTAATATACTATAGGCAGGCAGTTGATTCAGTTAGCTGCAGTATATAAAGTACTGTATCCTGTGCACAGTGTTCAGCTAGATCTCAATGCAGACCATTCCTGTTGTTCTCTTCCTAATATACTACAGGCAGGCAGTTGATTCAGTTAGCTGCAGTATATAAAGTACTGTATCCTGTGCACAGTGTTCAGCTACAGTAGGTCTCACTGCAGACCATTCCTGTTGTTCTCTTCCTAATATACTACAGGCAGGCAGTTGATTCAGTTAGCTACAGTATATAAAGTACTGTATCCTGTGCACAGTGTTCAGCTAGATCTCACTGCAGACCATTTCTGTTGTTCTCTTCCTAATATACTACAGACATGCAGTTGATTCAGTTAGCTGCAGTTTATTCAGTTCTATATCCTGTGAACAGTGTTCAGCTAGATCTCACTGCAGACCATTCCTATTGTTCTCTTCCTAATATACTACAGGCAGGCAGTTGATTAAGTTAGCTGCAGTTTATTCAGTACTATATCCTGTGCACAGTGTTCAGCTAGATCTCACTGCAGATCATTCCTGTTGTTCTCTTCCTTATATACTACAGGCAGGCAGTTGATTCAGTTAGCTGCAGTTTATTCAGTACTATATCCTGTGCACAGTGCTCAGCTAGATCCCACTGCAGAACATTCCTGTTGTTCTCGTCCTGATATACTACAGGCAGGCAGTTGATTCAGTTAGCTGCCTTATAGAAAGTACTGTATCCTGTGCACAGTGTTCAGTTAGATCTCACTGCAGACCATTCCTGTTGTTCTCTTCCTAATTTGCTACAGGCAGGCAGTTGATTCAGTTAACTGCAGTTTATTCAGTACTATATCCTGTGCACAGTGTTCAGCTATATCTCACTGCAGACCATTCCTATTGTTCTCGTCCTAATATACTACAGGCAGGCAGTTTATTCAGTTAGCTGCAGTATATAAAGTACTGTATCCTGTGCACAGTGTTTAGCTAGATCTCACTGCAGACCATTCCTGTTGTTCTCATCCTAATATACTACAGGCAGGCAGTTGATTCAGTTAGGCTGCAGTATAGAAAGTACTGTATCCTGTGCACAGTGTTCAGCTAGATCTCACTGCAGACCATTCCTGTTGTTCTCGTCCTAATATACTACAGGCAGGCAGTTGATTCAGTTAGCTACAGTATATAAAGTACTGTATCATGTGCACAGTGTTCAGCTAGATCTCACTGCAGACCATTCCTGTTGTTCTCTTCCTAATATACTACAGGCAGGCAGTTGATTCAGTTAGCTGCAGTTTATTCAGTTCTATATCCTGTGCACAGTGTTCAGCTAGATCTCACTGCAGACCATTCCTATTGTTCTCTTCCTAATATACTACAGGCAGGCAGTTGATTCAGTTAGCTGCAGTTTATTCAGTACTATATCCTGTGCACAGTGTTCAGCTAGATCTCACTGCAGATCATTCCTGTTGTTCTCTTCCTAATATACTACAGGCAGGCAGTTGATTCAGTTAGCTGCAGTTTATTCAGTACTATATCCTGTGCACAGTGCTCAGCTAGATCTCACTGCAGACCATTCCTGTTGTTCTCGTCCTAATATACTACAGGCAGGCAGTTTATTCAGTAAGCTGCAGTATATAAAGTACTTTATCCTGTGCACAGTGTTCAGCTAGATCTCACTGCAGACCATTCCTGTTGTTCTCATCCTAATATACTACAGGCAGGCAGTTGATTCAGTTAGCTACAGTATATAAAGTACTGTATCCTGTGCACAGTGTTCAGCTAGATCTCACTGCAGACCATTCCTGTTGTGCTCTTCCTAATATACTACAGGCATGCAGTTGATTCAGTTAGCTGCAGTTTATTCAGTTCTATATCCTGTGCACAGTGTTCAGCTAGATCTCACTGCAGACCATTCCTATTGTTCTCTTCCTAATATACTACAGGCAGGCAGTTGATTCAGTTAGCTGCAGTTTATTCAGTACTATATCCTGTGCACAGTGTTCAGCTAGACCTCACTGCAGATCATTCCTGTTGTTCTCTTCCTAATATACTACAGGCAGGCAGTTGATTCAGTTAGCTGCAGTTTATTCAGTACTATATCCTGTGCACAGTGCTCAGCTAGATCTCACTGCAGACCATTCCTGTTGTTCTCGTCCTAATATACTACAGGCAGGCAGTTTATTCAGTAAGCTGCAGTATGTAAAGTACTGTATCCTGTGCACAGTGTTCAGCTAGATCTCAATGCAGACCATTCCTATTGTTCTCTTCCTAATATACTACAGGCAGGCAGTTGATTCAGTTAGCTGCAGTATATAAAGTACTGTATCCTGTGCACAATGTTTAGCTAGATCTCACTGCAGACCATTCCTGTTGTTCTCGTCCTAATATACTACAGGCAGGCAGTTGATTCAGTTAGGCTGCAGTTTATTCAGTACTATATCCTGTGCACAGTGTTCAGCTAGATCTCACTGCAGACCATTCCTGTTGTTCTCATCCTAATATACTACAAGCAGGCAGTTGATTCAGTTAGGCTGCAGTATAGAAAGTACTGTATCCTGTGCACAGTGTTCAGCTAGATCTCACTGCAGACAATTCCTGTTGTTCTCTTCCTAATATACTACAGGCAGGCAGTTGATTCAGTTAGCTGCAGTTTATTCAGTACTATATCCTGTGCAAAGTGCTCAGCTAGATCCCACTGCAGACCATTCCTGTTGTTCTCGTCCTAATATACTACAGGCAGGCAGTTGATTTAGTTAGCTGCCTTATAGAAAGTACTGTATCCTGTGCACAATGTTCAGTTAGATCTCACTGCAGACCATTCCTGTTGTTCTCTTCCTAATTTGCTACAGGCAGGCAGTTGATTCCGTTAGCTGCAGTATATAAAGTACTGTATCCTGTGCACAGTGTTCAGCTAGATCTCACTGCTGACCATTCCTGTTGTTCTCATCCTAATATACTACAGGCATGCAGTTGATTCAGTTAGCTGCAGTTTATTCAGTACTATATCCTGTGCACAGTGTTCAGCTAGATCTCACTGCAGACCATTCCTATTGTTCTCCTCCTAATATACTACAGGCAGGCAGTTGATTCAGTTAGCTGCAGTTTATTCAGTACTATATTATGTGCACAGTGTTCAGCTAGATCTCACTGCAGACCATTCCTGTTGTTCTCATCCTAATATACTACAGGCAGGCAGTTGATTCAGTTAGGCTGCAGTATAGAAAGTTCTGTATGCTGTGCACAGTGTTCAGCTAGATCTCACTGCAGACAATTCCTGTTGTTCTCTTCCTAATATACTACAGGCAGGCAGTTGATTCAGTTAGCTGCAGTTTATTCAGTAGATATATCCTGTGCGCAGTGCTCAGCTAGATCCCACTGCAGACCATTCCTGTTGTTCTCGTCCTAATATACTACAGGCAGGCAGTTGATTCAGTTAGCTGCCTTATAGAAAGTACTGTATCCTGTGCACAGTGTTCAGTTAGATCTCACTGCACACCATTCCTGTTGTTCTCTTCCTAATTTGCTACAGGCAGGCAGTTGATTCAGTAAACGCAGTTTATTCAGTACTATATCCTGTGCACAGTGTTCAGCTAGATCTCACTGCAGACCATTCCTGTTGTTCTCGTCCTAATATACTACAGGCAGGCAGTTGATTCAGTTAGCTGCAGTATATAAAGTACTGTATCCTGTGCACAGTGTTCAGCTAGATCTCAATGCAGACCATTCCTATTGTTCTCTTCCTAATATACTACAGGCAGGCAGTTGATTCAGTTAGCTGCAGTATATAAAGTACTGTATCCTGTGCACAGTGTTCAGCTAGATCTCACTGCAGACCATTCCTGTTGTTCTCATCCTAATATACTACAGACAGGCAGTTGATTCAGTTAGGCTGCAGTATAGAAAGTACTGTATCCTGTGCACAGTGTTCAGCTAGATCTCACTGCAGACAATTCCTGTTGTTCTCTTCCTAATATACTACAGGCAGGCAGTTGATTCAGTTAGCTGCAGTTTATTCAGTACTATATCCTGTGCAAAGTGCTCAGCTAGATCCCACTGCAGACCATTCCTGTTGTTCTCGTCCTAATATACTACAGGCAGGCAGTTGATTTAGTTAGCTGCCTTATAGAAAGTACTGTATCCTGTGCACAATGTTCAGTTAGATCTCACTGCAGACCATTCCTGTTGTTCTCTTCCTAATTTGCTACAGGCAGGCAGTTGATTCAGTTAGCTGCAGTATATAAAGTACTGTATCCTGTGCACAGTGTTCAGCTAGATCTCACTGCTGACCATTCCTGTTGTTCTCATCCTAATATACTACAGGCATGCAGTTGATTCAGTTAGCTGCAGTTTATTCAGTACTATATCCTGTGCACAGTGTTCAGCTAGATCTCACTGCAGACCATTCCTATTGTTCTCCTCCTAATATACTACAGGCAGGCAGTTGATTCAGTTAGCTGCAGTTTATTCAGTACTATATCCTGTGCACAGTGTTCAGCTAGATCTCACTGCAGATCATTCCTGTTGTTCTCTTCCTAATATACTACAGGCAGGCAGTTGATTCAGTTAGCTGCAGTTTATTCAGTACTATATCCTGTACACAGTGTTCAGCTAGGTCTCACTGCAGACCATTCCTGTTGTTCTCTTCCTAATATACTACAGGCAGGCAGTTGATTCAGTACTATATCCTGTGCACAGTGTTCAGCTAGATCTCACTGCAGACCATTCCTGTTGTTCTCGTCCTAATATACTACAGGCAGGCAGTTGATTCAGTTAGCTGCAGTATATAAAGTACTGTATCCTGTGCACAGTGTTCAGCTAGCTCTCAATGCAGACCACTCCTATTGTTCTCTTCCTAATATACTACAGGCAGGCAGTTGATTCAGTTAGCTGCAGTATATAAAGTACTGTATCCTGTGCACAGTGTTCAGCTAGATCTCACTGCAGACCATTCCTGTTGTTCTCATCCTAATATACTACAGGCAGGCAGTTAATTCAGTTAGCTAGAGTATATAAAGTACTGTATCCTGTGCACAGTGTTCAGCTAGATCTCACTGCAGACCATTCCTTTTGTTCTCTTCCTAATATACTACAGGCATGCAGTTGATTCAGTTAGCTGCAGTTTATTCAGTACTATATCCTGTGCACAGTGTTCAGCTAGATCTCACTGCAGACCATTCCTATTGTTCTCTTCCTAATATACTACAGGCAGGCAGTTGATTCAGTTAGCTGCAGTATATAAAGTACTGTATCCTGTGCACAGTGTTCAGCTAGATCTCAATGCAGACCATTCCTGTTGTTCTCTTCCTAATATACTACAGGCAGGCAGTTGATTCAGTTAGCTGCAGTTTATAAATTACGGTATCCTGTGCACAGTGTTCAGCTAGATCTCACTGCTGACCATTCCTGTTGTTCTCATCCTAATATACTACAGGCAGGCAGTTGATTCAGTTAGCTACAGTATATAAAGTACTGTATCCTGTGCACAGTGTTCAGCTAGATCTCACTGTAGACCATTCCTGTTGTTCTCTTCCTAATATACTACAGGCATGCAGTTGATTCAGTTAGCTGCAGTTTATTCAGTACTATATCCTGTGCACAGTGTTCAGCTAGATCTCACAGCAGATCATTCCTGTTGTTCTCTTCCTAATATACTACAGGCAGGCAGTTGATTCAGTTAGCTGCAGTTTATTCAGTACTATATCCTGTGCACAGTGCTCAGCTAGATCTCACTGCAGACCATTCCTGTTGTTCTCTTCCTAATATTCTACAGGCAGGCAGTTGATTCAGTTAGATGCAGGTTATTCAGTACTATATCCTGTGCACAGTGTTCAGCTAGATCTCACTGCAGACCATTCCTGTTGTTCTCTTCCTAATATACTACAGGCAGGCAGTTGATTCAGTTAGCTGCAGTTTATTCAGTACTATATCCTGTGCACAGTTTTCAGCTAGATCTCACTGCAGACCATTCCTGTTGTTCTCGTCCTAATATACTACAGGCAGGCAGTTGATTCAGTTAGCTGCAGTATATAAAGTACTGTATCCTGTGCACAGTGTTCAGCTAGCTCTCAATGCAGACCACTCCTATTGTTCTCTTCCTAATATACTACAGGCAGGCAGTTGATTCAGTTAGCTGCAGTATATAAAGTACTGTATCCTGTGCACAGTGTTCAGCTAGATCTCACTGCAGACCATTCCTGTTGTTCTCATCCTAATATACTACAGGCAGGCAGTTAATTCAGTTAGCTAGAGTATATAAAGTACTGTATCCTGTGCACAGTGTTCAGCTAGATCTCACTGCAGACCATTCCTTTTGTTCTCTTCCTAATATACTACAGGCATGCAGTTGATTCAGTTAGCTGCAGTTTATTCAGTACTATATCCTGTGCACAGTGTTCAGCTAGATCTCACTGCAGACCATTCCTATTGTTCTCTTCCTAATATACTACAGGCAGGCAGTTGATTCAGTTAGCTGCAGTATATAAAGTACTGTATCCTGTGCACAGTGTTCAGCTAGATCTCAATGCAGACCATTCCTGTTGTTCTCTTCCTAATATACTACAGGCAGGCAGTTGATTCAGTTAGCTGCAGTTTATAAATTACGGTATCCTGTGCACAGTGTTCAGCTAGATCTCACTGCTGACCATTCCTGTTGTTCTCATCCTAATATACTACAGGCAGGCAGTTGATTCAGTTAGCTACAGTATATAAAGTACTGTATCCTGTGCACAGTGTTCAGCTAGATCTCACTGTAGACCATTCCTGTTGTTCTCTTCCTAATATACTACAGGCATGCAGTTGATTCAGTTAGCTGCAGTTTATTCAGTACTATATCCTGTGCACAGTGTTCAGCTAGATCTCACAGCAGATCATTCCTGTTGTTCTCTTCCTAATATACTACAGGCAGGCAGTTGATTCAGTTAGCTGCAGTTTATTCAGTACTATATCCTGTGCACAGTGCTCAGCTAGATCTCACTGCAGACCATTCCTGTTGTTCTCTTCCTAATATTCTACAGGCAGGCAGTTGATTCAGTTAGATGCAGGTTATTCAGTACTATATCCTGTGCACAGTGTTCAGCTAGATCTCACTGCAGACCATTCCTGTTGTTCTCTTCCTAATATACTACAGGCAGGCAGTTGATTCAGTTAGCTGCAGTTTATTCAGTACTATATCCTGTGCACAGTTTTCAGCTAGATCTCACTGCAGATCATTCCTGTTGTTCTCTTCCTAATATACTACAGGCAGGCAGTTGATTCAGTTAGCTGCAGTTTTTTCAGTACTATATCCCGTGCACAGTGTTCAGCTAGATCTCACTGCAGACCATTCCTGTTGTTCTCATCCTAATATACTACAGGCAGGCAGTTGATTCAGTTAGGCTGCAGTATAGAAAGTTCTGTATCCTGTGCACAGTGTTCAGCTAGATCTCACTGCAGACAATTCCTGTTGTTCTCTTCCTAATATACTACAGGCAGGCAGTTGATTCAGTTAGCTGCAGTATATAAAGTACTGTATCCTGTGCACAGTGTTCAGCTAGATCTCAATGCAGACCATTCCTATTGTTCTCTTCCTAATATACTACAGGCAGGCAGTTGATTCAGTTAGCTGCAGTATATAAAGTACTGTATCCTGTGCACAGTGTTCAGCTAGATCTCACTGCAGACCATTCCTGTTGTTCTCATCCTAATATACTACAGGCAGGCAGTTGATTCAGTTAGGCTGCAGTATAGAAAGTACTGTATCCTGTGCACAGTGTTCAGCTAGATCTCACTGCAGACAATTCCTGTTGTTCTCTTCCTAATTTGCTACAGGCAGGCAGTTGATTCAGTTAACTGCAGTTTATTCAGTACTATATCCTGTGCACAGTGTTCAGCTAGATCTCAATGCAGACCATTCCTGTTGTTCTCGTCCTAATATACAACAGGCAGGCAGTTGATTCAGTTAGCTGCAGTATATAAAGTACTGTATCCTGTGCACAGTGTTCAGCTAGATCTCAATGCAGACCATTCCTATTGTTCTCTTCCTAATATACTACAGGCAGGCAGTTGATTCAGTTAGCTGCAGTATATAAAGTACTGTATCCTCTGCACAGTGTTCAGCTAGATCTCACTGCAGACCATTCCTGTTGTTCTCATCCTAATATACTACAGGCAGGCAGTTGATTCAGTTAGGCTGCAGTATAGAAAGTACTGTATCCTGTGCACAGTGTTCAGCTAGATCTCACTGCAGACCATTCCTGTTGTTCTCGTCCTAATATACTACAGGCAGGCAGTTGATTCAGTTAGCTGCAGTATATAAAGTACTGTATCCTGAGCACAGTGTTCAGCTAGATCTCAATGCAGACCATTCCTGTTGTTCTCTTCCTAATATACTACAGGCAGGCAGTTGATTCAGTTAGCTGCAGTATATAAAGTACTGTATCCTGTGCACAGTGTTCAGCTAGATCTCACTGTGCTGACCATTCCTGTTGTTCTCATCCTAATATACTACAGGCAGGCAGTTGATTCAGTTAGCTACAGTATATAAAGTACTGTATCCTGTGCACAGTGTTCAGCTAGATCTCACTGCAGACCATTCCTGTTGTTCTCTTCCTAATATACTACAGGCAGGCAGTTGATTCAGTTAGCTGCAGTTTATTCAGTACTGTATCCTGTGCACAGTGTTCAGCTAGATCTCACTGTGCTGACCATTCCTGTTGTTCTCATCCTAATATACTACAGGCAGGCAGTTGATTCAGTTAGCTACAGTATATAAAGTACTGTATCCTGTGCACAGTGTTCAGCTAGATCTCACTGCAGACCATTCCTGTTGTTCTCTTCCTAATATACTACAGGCAGGCAGTTGATTCAGTTAGCTGCAGTTTATTCAGTACTATATCCTGTGCACAGTTTTCAGCTAGATCTCACTGCAGATCATTCCTGTTGTTCTCTTCCTAATATACTACAGGCAGGCAGTTGATTCAGTTAGCTGCAGTTTATTCAGTACTATATCCCGTGCACAGTGTTCAGCTAGATCTCACTGCAGACCATTCCTGTTGTTCTCATCCTAATATACTACAGGCAGGCAGTTGATTCAGTTAGGCTGCAGTATAGAAAGTTCTGTATCCTGTGCACAGTGTTCAGCTAGATTTCACTGCAGACAATTCCTGTTGTTCTCTTCCTAATATACTACAGTCAGGCAGTTGATTCAGTTAGCTGCAGTATATAAAGTACTGTATCCTGTGCACAGTGTTCAGCTAGATCTCAATGCAGACCATTCCTATTGTTCTCTTCCTAATATACTACAGGCAGGCAGTTGATTCAGTTAGCTGCAGTATATAAAGTACTGTATCCTGTGCACAGTGTTCAGCTAGATCTCACTGCAGACCATTCCTGTTGTTCTCATCCTAATATACTACAGGCAGGCAGTTGATTCAGTTAGGCTGCAGTATAGAAAGTACTGTATCCTGTGCACAGTGTTCAGCTAGATCTCACTGCAGACAATTCCTGTTGTTCTCTTCCTAATATACTACAGGCAGGCAGTTGATTCAGTTAGCTGCAGTTTATTCAGTACTATATCCTGTGCAAAGTGCTCAGCTAGATCCCACTGCAGACCATTCCTGTTGTTCTCGTCTTTATATACTACAGGCAGGCAGTTGATTCAGTTAGCTGCCTTATAGAAAGTACTGTATCCTGTGCACAATGTTCAGTTAGATCTCACTGCAGACCATTCCTGTTGTTCTCTTCCTAATTTGCTACAGGCAGGCAGTTGATTCAGTTAACTGCAGTTTATTCAGTACTATATCCTGTGCACAGTGTTCAGCTAGATCTCACTGCAGACCATTCCTGTTGTTCTCGTCCTAATATACTATAGGCAGGCAGTTGATTCAGTTAGCTGCAGTATATAAAGTACTGTATCCTGAGCACAGTGTTCAGCTAGATCTCAATGTAGACCATTCCTGTTGTTCTCTTCCTAATATACTACAGGCATGCAGTTGATTCAGTTAGCTGCAGTTTATTCAGTACTATATCCTGTGCACAGTGTTCAGCTAGATCTCACTGCAGACCATTCCTATTGTTCTCCTCCTAATATACTACAGGCAGGCAGTTGATTCAGTTAGCTGCAGTTTATTCAGTACTATATCCTGTGCACAGTGTTCAGCTAGATCTCACTGCAGATCATTCCTGTTGTTCTCTTCCTAATATACTACAGGCAGGCAGTTGATTCAGTTAGCTGCAGTTTATTCAGTACTATATCCTGTGCACAGTGTTCAGCTAGGTCTCACTGCAGACCATTCCTGTTGTTCTCTTCCTAATATACTACAGGCAGGCAGTTGATTCAGTACTATATCCTGTGCAAAGTTTTCAGCTAGATCTCACTGCAGACTATTCCTGTTGTTCTCATCCTAATATACTACAGGCAGGCAGTTGATTCAGTTAGCTGCAGTATATAAAGTACTGTATCCTGTGCACAGTGTTCAGCTAGATCTCACTGTGCTGACCATTCCTGTTGTTCTCATCCTAATATACTACAGGCAGGCAGTTGATTCAGTTAGCTACAGTATATAAAGTACTGTATCCTGTGCACAGTGTTCAGCTAGATCTCACTGCAGACCATTCCTGTTGTTCTCTTCCTAATATACTACAGGCAGGCAGTTGATTCAGTTAGCTGCAGTTTATTCAGTACTGTATCCTGTGCACAGTGTTCAGCTAGATCTCACTGTGCTGACCATTCCTGTTGTTCTCATCCTAATATACTACAGGCAGGCAGTTGATTCAGTTAGCTACAGTATATAAAGTACTGTATCCTGTGCACAGTGTTCAGCTAGATCTCACTGTAGACCATTCCTGTTGTTCTCTTCCTAATATACTACAGGCATGCAGTTGATTCAGTTAGCTGCAGTTTATTCAGTACTATATCCTGTGCACAGTGTTCAGCTAGATCTCACAGCAGATCATTCCTGTTGTTCTCTTCCTAATATACTACAGGCAGGCAGTTGATTCAGTTAGCTGCAGTTTATTCAGTACTATATCCTGTGCACAGTGCTCAGCTAGATCTCACTGCAGACCATTCCTGTTGTTCTCTTCCTAATATTCTACAGGCAGGCAGTTGATTCAGTTAGATGCAGGTTATTCAGTACTATATCCTGTGCACAGTGTTCAGCTAGATCTCACTGCAGACCATTCCTGTTGTTCTCTTCCTAATATACTACAGGCAGGCAGTTGATTCAGTTAGCTGCAGTTTATTCAGTACTATATCCTGTGCACAGTTTTCAGCTAGATCTCACTGCAGATCATTCCTGTTGTTCTCTTCCTAATATACTACAGGCAGGCAGTTGATTCAGTTAGCTGCAGTTTTTTCAGTACTATATCCCGTGCACAGTGTTCAGCTAGATCTCACTGCAGACCATTCCTGTTGTTCTCATCCTAATATACTACAGGCAGGCAGTTGATTCAGTTAGGCTGCAGTATAGAAAGTTCTGTATCCTGTGCACAGTGTTCAGCTAGATCTCACTGCAGACAATTCCTGTTGTTCTCTTCCTAATATACTACAGGCAGGCAGTTGATTCAGTTAGCTGCAGTATATAAAGTACTGTATCCTGTGCACAGTGTTCAGCTAGATCTCAATGCAGACCATTCCTATTGTTCTCTTCCTAATATACTACAGGCAGGCAGTTGATTCAGTTAGCTGCAGTATATAAAGTACTGTATCCTGTGCACAGTGTTCAGCTAGATCTCACTGCAGACCATTCCTGTTGTTCTCATCCTAATATACTACAGGCAGGCAGTTGATTCAGTTAGGCTGCAGTATAGAAAGTACTGTATCCTGTGCACAGTGTTCAGCTAGATCTCACTGCAGACAATTCCTGTTGTTCTCTTCCTAATTTGCTACAGGCAGGCAGTTGATTCAGTTAACTGCAGTTTATTCAGTACTATATCCTGTGCACAGTGTTCAGCTAGATCTCAATGCAGACCATTCCTGTTGTTCTCGTCCTAATATACAACAGGCAGGCAGTTGATTCAGTTAGCTGCAGTATATAAAGTACTGTATCCTGTGCACAGTGTTCAGCTAGATCTCAATGCAGACCATTCCTATTGTTCTCTTCCTAATATACTACAGGCAGGCAGTTGATTCAGTTAGCTGCAGTATATAAAGTACTGTATCCTGTGCACAGTGTTCAGCTAGATCTCACTGCAGACCATTCCTGTTGTTCTCATCCTAATATACTACAGGCAGGCAGTTGATTCAGTTAGGCTGCAGTATAGAAAGTACTGTATCCTGTGCACAGTGTTCAGCTAGATCTCACTGCAGACCATTCCTGTTGTTCTCGTCCTAATATACTACAGGCAGGCAGTTGATTCAGTTAGCTGCAGTATATAAAGTACTGTATCCTGAGCACAGTGTTCAGCTAGATCTCAATGCAGACCATTCCTGTTGTTCTCTTCCTAATATACTACAGGCAGGCAGTTGATTCAGTTAGCTGCAGTATATAAAGTACTGTATCCTGTGCACAGTGTTCAGCTAGATCTCACTGTGCTGACCATTCCTGTTGTTCTCATCCTAATATACTACAGGCAGGCAGTTGATTCAGTTAGCTACAGTATATAAAGTACTGTATCCTGTGCACAGTGTTCAGCTAGATCTCACTGCAGACCATTCCTGTTGTTCTCTTCCTAATATACTACAGGCAGGCAGTTGATTCAGTTAGCTGCAGTTTATTCAGTACTGTATCCTGTGCACAGTGTTCAGCTAGATCTCACTGTGCTGACCATTCCTGTTGTTCTCATCCTAATATACTACAGGCAGGTAGTTGATTCAGTTAGCTACAGTATATAAAGTACTGTATCCTGTGCACAGTGTTCAGCTAGATCTCACTGCAGACCATTCCTGTTGTTCTCTTCCTAATATACTACAGGCAGGCAGTTGATTCAGTTAGCTGCAGTTTATTCAGTACTATATCCTGTGCACAGTTTTCAGCTAGATCTCACTGCAGATCATTCCTGTTGTTCTCTTCCTAATATACTACAGGCAGGCAGTTGATTCAGTTAGCTGCAGTTTATTCAGTACTATATCCCGTGCACAGTGTTCAGCTAGATCTCACTGCAGACCATTCCTGTTGTTCTCATCCTAATATACTACAGGCAGGCAGTTGATTCAGTTAGGCTGCAGTATAGAAAGTTCTGTATCCTGTGCACAGTGTTCAGCTAGATTTCACTGCAGACAATTCCTGTTGTTCTCTTCCTAATATACTACAGTCAGGCAGTTGATTCAGTTAGCTGCAGTATATAAAGTACTGTATCCTGTGCACAGTGTTCAGCTAGATCTCAATGCAGACCATTCCTATTGTTCTCTTCCTAATATACTACAGGCAGGCAGTTGATTCAGTTAGCTGCAGTATATAAAGTACTGTATCCTGTGCACAGTGTTCAGCTAGATCTCACTGCAGACCATTCCTGTTGTTCTCATCCTAATATACTACAGGCAGGCAGTTGATTCAGTTAGGCTGCAGTATAGAAAGTACTGTATCCTGTGCACAGTGTTCAGCTAGATCTCACTGCAGACAATTCCTGTTGTTCTCTTCCTAATATACTACAGGCAGGCAGTTGATTCAGTTAGCTGCAGTTTATTCAGTACTATATCCTGTGCAAAGTGCTCAGCTAGATCCCACTGCAGACCATTCCTGTTGTTCTCGTCTTTATATACTACAGGCAGGCAGTTGATTCAGTTAGCTGCCTTATAGAAAGTACTGTATCCTGTGCACAATGTTCAGTTAGATCTCACTGCAGACCATTCCTGTTGTTCTCTTCCTAATTTGCTACAGGCAGGCAGTTGATTCAGTTAACTGCAGTTTATTCAGTACTATATCCTGTGCACAGTGTTCAGCTAGATCTCACTGCAGACCATTCCTGTTGTTCTCGTCCTAATATACTATAGGCAGGCAGTTGATTCAGTTAGCTGCAGTATATAAAGTACTGTATCCTGAGCACAGTGTTCAGCTAGATCTCAATGTAGACCATTCCTGTTGTTCTCTTCCTAATATACTACAGGCATGCAGTTGATTCAGTTAGCTGCAGTTTATTCAGTACTATATCCTGTGCACAGTGTTCAGCTAGATCTCACTGCAGACCATTCCTATTGTTCTCCTCCTAATATACTACAGGCAGGCAGTTGATTCAGTTAGCTGCAGTTTATTCAGTACTATATCCTGTGCACAGTGTTCAGCTAGATCTCACTGCAGATCATTCCTGTTGTTCTCTTCCTAATATACTACAGGCAGGCAGTTGATTCAGTTAGCTGCAGTTTATTCAGTACTATATCCTGTGCACAGTGTTCAGCTAGGTCTCACTGCAGACCATTCCTGTTGTTCTCTTCCTAATATACTACAGGCAGGCAGTTGATTCAGTACTATATCCTGTGCAAAGTTTTCAGCTAGATCTCACTGCAGACTATTCCTGTTGTTCTCATCCTAATATACTACAGGCAGGCAGTTGATTCAGTTAGCTGCAGTATATAAAGTACTGTATCCTGTGCACAGTGTTCAGCTAGATCTCACTGTGCTGACCATTCCTGTTGTTCTCATCCTAATATACTACAGGCAGGCAGTTGATTCAGTTAGCTACAGTATATAAAGTACTGTATCCTGTGCACAGTGTTCAGCTAGATCTCACTGCAGACCATTCCTGTTGTTCTCTTCCTAATATACTACAGGCAGGCAGTTGATTCAGTTAGCTGCAGTTTATTCAGTACTGTATCCTGTGCACAGTGTTCAGCTAGATCTCACTGTGCTGACCATTCCTGTTGTTCTCATCCTAATATACTACAGGCAGGCAGTTGATTCAGTTAGCTACAGTATATAAAGTACTGTATCCTGTGCACAGTGTTCAGCTAGATCTCACTGCAGACCATTCCTGTTGTTCTCTTCCTAATATACTACAGGCAGGCAGTTGATTCAGTTAGCTGCAGTTTATTCAGTACTATATCCTGTGCACAGTTTTCAGCTAGATCTCACTGCAGATCATTCCTGTTGTTCTCTTCCTAATATACTACAGGCAGGCAGTTGATTCAGTTAGCTGCAGTTTATTCAGTACTATATCCCGTGCACAGTGTTCAGCTAGATCTCACTGCAGACCATTCCTGTTGTTCTCATCCTAATATACTACAGGCAGGCAGTTGATTCAGTTAGGCTGCAGTATAGAAAGTTCTGTATCCTGTGCACAGTGTTCAGCTAGATTTCACTGCAGACAATTCCTGTTGTTCTCTTCCTAATATACTACAGTCAGGCAGTTGATTCAGTTAGCTGCAGTATATAAAGTACTGTATCCTGTGCACAGTGTTCAGCTAGATCTCAATGCAGACCATTCCTATTGTTCTCTTCCTAATATACTACAGGCAGGCAGTTGATTCAGTTAGCTGCAGTATATAAAGTACTGTATCCTGTGCACAGTGTTCAGCTAGATCTCACTGCAGACCATTCCTGTTGTTCTCATCCTAATATACTACAGGCAGGCAGTTGATTCAGTTAGGCTGCAGTATAGAAAGTACTGTATCCTGTGCACAGTGTTCAGCTAGATCTCACTGCAGACAATTCCTGTTGTTCTCTTCCTAATATACTACAGGCAGGCAGTTGATTCAGTTAGCTGCAGTTTATTCAGTACTATATCCTGTGCAAAGTGCTCAGCTAGATCCCACTGCAGACCATTCCTGTTGTTCTCGTCTTTATATACTACAGGCAGGCAGTTGATTCAGTTAGCTGCCTTATAGAAAGTACTGTATCCTGTGCACAATGTTCAGTTAGATCTCACTGCAGACCATTCCTGTTGTTCTCTTCCTAATTTGCTACAGGTAGGCAGTTGATTCAGTTAACTGCAGTTTATTCAGTACTATATCCTGTGCACAGTGTTCAGCTAGATCTCACTGCAGACCATTCCTGTTGTTCTCGTCCTAATATACTACAGGCAGGCAGTTGATTCAGTTAGCTGCAGTATATAAAGTACTGTATCCTGAGCACAGTGTTCAGCTAGATCTCAATGCAGACCATTCCTGTTGTTCTCTTCCTAATATACTACAGGCAGGCAGTTGATTCAGTTAGCTGCAGTATATAAAGTACTGTATCCTGTGCACAGTGTTCAGCTAGATCTCACTGCTGACCATTCCTGTTGTTCTCATCCTAATATACTACAGGCAGGCAGTTGATTCAGTTAGCTACATTATATAAAGTACTGTATCCTGTGCACAGTGTTCAGCTAGATCTCACTGTAGACCATTCCTGTTGTTCTCTTCCTAATATACTACAGGCATGCAGTTGATTCAGTTAGCTGCAGTTTATTCAGTACTATATCCTGTGCACAGTGTTCAGCTAGATCTCACTGCAGACCATTCCTATTGTTCTCCTCCTAATATACTACAGGCAGGCAGTTGATTCAGTTAGCTGCAGTTTATTCAGTACTATATCCTGTGCACAGTGTTCAGCTAGATCTCACTGCAGATCATTCCTGTTGTTCTCTTCCTAATATACTACAGGCAGGCAGTTGATTCAGTTAGCTGCAGTTTATTCAGTACTATATCCTGTGCACAGTGTTCAGCTAGGTCTCACTGCAGACCATTCCTGTTGTTCTCTTCCTAATATACTACAGGCAGGCAGTTGATTCAGTACTATATCTTGTGCAAAGTTTTCAGCTAGATCTCACTGCAGACTATTCCTGTTGTTCTCATCCTAATATACTACAGGCAGGCAGTTGATTCAGTTAGGCTGCAGTATAGAAAGTACTGTATCCTGTGCACAGTGTTCAGCTAGATCTCACTGCAGACAATTCCTGTTGTTCTCTTCCTAATATACTACAGGCAGGCAGTTGATTCAGATAGCTGCAGTTTATTCAGTACTATATCCTGTGCACAGTGTTCAGCTAGATCTCACTGCAGACCATTCCTGTTGTTCTCGTCCTAATATACTACAGGCAGGCAGTTGATTCAGTTAGCTGCAGTATATAAAGTACTGTATCCTGTGCACAGTGTTCAGCTAGATCTCACTGCAGACCATTCCTTTTGTTCTCTTCCTAATATACTACAGGCATGCAGTTGATTCAGTTAGCTGCAGTTTATTCAGTACTTTATCCTGTGCACAGTGTTCAGCTAGATCTCACTGCAGACCATTCCTATTGTTCTCCTCCTAATATACTACAGGCAGGCAGTTGATTCAGTTAGATGCAGTTTATTCAGTACTATATCCTGTGCACAGTGTTCAGCTAGATCTCACTGCAGATCATTCCTGTTGTTCTCTTCCTAATATACTACAGTCAGGCAGTTGATTCAGTTAGCTGCCTTATAGAAAGTACTGTATCCTGTGCACAGTGTTCAGTTAGATCTCACTGCAGACCATTCCTATTGTTCTCTTCCTAATTTGCTACATGCAGGCAGTTGATTCAGTTAACTGCAGTTTATTCAGTACTATATCCTGTGCACAGTGTTCAGCTAGATCTCACTGCAGACCATTCCTGTTGTTCTCGTCCTAATATATTACAGGCAGGCAGTTGATTCAGTTAGCTGCAGTATATAAAGTACTGTATCCTGTGCACAGTGTTCAGCTAGTTCTCAATGCAGACCATTCCTATTGTTCTCTTCCTAATATACTACAGGCAGGCAGTTGATTCAGTTAGCTGCAGTATATAAAGTACTGTATCCTGTGCACAGTGTTCAGCTAGATCTCACTGCAGACCATTCCTGTTGTTCTCATCCTAATATACTACAGGCAGGCAGTTGATTCAGTTAGGCTGCAGTATAGAAAGTACTGTATCCTGTGCACAGTGTTCAGCTAGATCTCACTGCAGACAATTCCTGTTGTTCTCTTCCTAATATACTACAGGCAGGCAGTTGATTCAGTTAGCTGCAGTTTATTCAGTACTATATCCTGTGCAAAGTGCTCAGCTAGATCCCACTGCAGACCATTCCTGTTGTTCTCGTCCTAATATACTACAGGCAGGCAGTTGATTCAGTTAGCTGCCTTATAGAAAGTACTGTATCCTGTGCACAATGTTCAGTTAGATCTCACTGCAGACCATTCCTGTTGTTCTCTTCCTAATTTGCTACAGGCAGGCAGTTGATTCAGTTAACTGCAGTTTATTCAGTACTATATCCTGTGCACAGTGTTCAGCTAGATCTCACTGCAGACCATTCCTGTTGTTCTCGTCCTAATATACTACAGGCAGGCAGTTGATTCAGTTAGCTGCAGTATATAAAGTACTGTATCCTGTGCACAGTGTTCAGCTAGATCTCAATGCAGACTATTCCTGTTGTTCTCTTCCTAATATACTACAGGCAGGCAGTTGATTCAGTTAGCTGCAGTATATAAAGTACTGTATCCTGTGCACAGTGTTCAGCTAGATCTCACTGCTGACCATTCCTGTTGTTCTCATCCTAATATACTACAGGCAGGCAGTTGATTCAGTTAGCTACAGTATATAACGTACTGTATCCTGTGCACAGTGTTCAGCTAGATCTCACTGTAGACCATTCCTGTTGTTCTCTTCCTAATATACTACAGGCATGCAGTTGATTCAGTTAGCTGCAGTTTATTCAATACTATATCCTGTGCACAGTGTTCAGCTAGATCTCACTGCAGACCATTCTTATTGTTCTCTTCCTAATATACTACAGGCAGGCAGTTGATTCAGCTAGCTGCAGTTTATTCAGTACTATATCCTGTGCACAGTGTTCAGCTAGATCTCACAGCAGATCATTCCTGTTGTTCTCTTCCTAATATACTACAGGCAGGCAGTTGATTCAGTTAGCTGCAGTTTATTCAGTACTATATCCTGTGCACAGTGCTCAGCTAGATCTCACTGCAGACCATTCCTGTTGTTCTCTTCCTAATATTCTACAGGCAGGCAGTTGATTCAGTTAGATGCAGGTTATTCAGTACTATATCCTGTGCACAGTGTTCAGCTAGATCTCACTGCAGACCATTCCTGTTGTTCTCTTCCTAATATACTACAGTCAGGCAGTTGATTCAGTTAGCTACAGTATATAAAGTACTGTATCCTGTGCACAGTGTTCAGCTAGATCTCACTGCAGACCATTCCTGTTGTTCTCATCCTAATATACTACAGGCAGGCAGTTGATTCAGTTAGGCTGCAGTATAGAAAGTTCTGTATCCTGTGCACAGTGTTCAGCTAGATCTCACTGCAGACAATTCCTGTTGTTCTCTTCCTAATATACTACAGTCAGGCAGTTGATTCAGTTAGCTGCAGTATATAAAGTACTGTATCCTGTGCACAGTGTTCAGCTAGATCTCAATGCAGACCATTCCTATTGTTCTCTTCCTAATATACTACAGGCAGGCAGTTGATTCAGTTAGCTGCAGTATATAAAGTACTGTATCCTGTGCACAGTTTTCAGCTAGATCTCACTGCAGACCATTCCTGTTGTTCTCATCCTAATATACTACAGGCAGGCAGTTGATTCAGTTAGCTGCAGTTTATTCAGTACTATATCCTGTGCAAAGTGCTCAGCTAGATCCCACTGCAGACCATTCCTGTTGTTCTCGTCTTTATATACTACAGGCAGGCAGTTGATTCAGTTAGCTGCCTTATAGAAAGTACTGTATCCTGTGCACAATGTTCAGTTAGATCTCACTGCAGACTGTTGTTCTCTTCCTAATTTGCTACAGGCAGGCAGTTGATTCAGTTAACTGCAGTTTATTCAGTACTATATCCTGTGCACAGTGTTCAGCTAGATCTCACTGCAGACCATTCCTGTTGTTCTCGTCCTAATATACTACAGGCAGGCAGTTGATTCAGTTAGCTGCAGTATATAAAGTACTGTATCCTGAGCACAGTGTTCAGCTAGATCTCAATGCAGACCATTCCTGTTGTTCTCTTCCTAATATACTACAGGCAGGCAGTTGATTCAGTTAGCTGCAGTATATAAAGTACTGTATCCTGTGCACAGTGTTCAGCTAGATCTCACTGCTGACCATTCCTGTTGTTCTCATCCTAATATACTACAGGCAGGCAGTTGATTCAGTTAGCTACAGTATATAAAGTACTGTATCCTGTGCACAGTGTTCAGCTAGATCTCACTGTAGACCATTCCTGTTGTTCTCTTCCTAATATACTACAGGCATGCAGTTGATTCAGTTAGCTGCAGTTTATTCAGTACTATATCCTGTGCACAGTGTTCAGCTAGATCTCACTGCAGACCATTCCTATTGTTCTCCTCCTAATATACTACAGGCAGGCAGTTGATTCAGTTAGCTGCAGTTTATTCAGTACTATATCCTGTGCACAGTGTTCAGCTAGATCTCACTGCAGATCATTCCTGTTGTTCTCTTCCTAATATACTACAGGCAGGCAGTTGATTCAGTTAGCTGCAGTTTATTCAGTACTATATCCTGTGCACAGTGTTCAGCTAGGTCTCACTGCAGACCATTCCTGTTGTTCTCTTCCTAATATACTACAGGCAGGCAGTTGATTCAGTACTATATCCTGTGCAAAGTTTTCAGCTAGATCTTACTGCAGACTATTCCTGTTGTTCTCATCCTAATATACTACAGGCAGGCAGTTGATTCAGATAGCTGCAGTTTATTCAGTACTATATCCTGTGCACAGTGTTCAGCTAGATCTCACTGCAGACCATTCCTGTTGTTCTCTTCCTAATATACTACAGGCAGGCAGTTGATTCAGATAGCTGCAGTTTATTCAGTACTATATCCTGTGCACAGTGTTCAGCTAGATCTCACTGCAGACCATTCCTGTTGTTCTCGTCCTAATATACTACAGGCAGGCAGTTGATTCAGTTAGCTGCAGTATATAAAGTACTGTATCCTGTGCACAGTGTTCAGCTAGTTCTCAATGCAGACCATTCCTATTGTTCTCTTCCTAATATACTACAGGCAGGCAGTTGATTCAGTTAGCTGCAGTATATAAAGTACTGTATCCTGTGCACAGTGTTCAGCTAGATCTCACTGCAGACCATTGCTTTTGTTCTCTTCCTAATATACTACAGGCATGCAGTTGATTCAGTTAGCTGCAGTTTATTCAGTACTTTATCCTGTGCACAGTGTTCAGCTAGATCTCAATGCAGACCATTCCTGTTGTTCTCTTCCTAATATACTACAGGCAGGCAGTTGATTCAGTTAGCTGCAGTATATAAAGTACTGTATCCTGTGCACAGTGTTCAGCTAGATCTCACTGCTGACCATTCCTGTTGTTCTCATCCTAATATACTACAGGCAGGCAGTTGATTCAGTTAGCTACAGTATATAAAGTACTGTATCCTGTGCACAGTGTTCAGCTAGATCTCACTGTAGACCATTCCTGTTGTTCTCTTCCTAATATACTACAGGCATGCAGTTGATTCAGTTAGCTGCAGTTTATTCAGTACTATATCCTGTGCACAGTGTTCAGCTAGATCTCACTGCAGACCATTCCTATTGTTCTCCTCCTAATATACTACAGGCAGGCAGTTGATTCAGTTAGCTGCAGTTTATTCAGTACTATATCCTGTGCACAGTGTTCAGCTAGATCTCACTGCAGATCATTCCTGTTGTTCTCTTCCTAATATACTACAGGCAGGCAGTTGATTCAGTTAGCTGCAGTTTATTCAGTACTATATCCTGTGCACAGTGTTCAGCTAGGTCTCACTGCAGACCATTCCTGTTGTTCTCTTCCTAATATACTACAGGCAGGCAGTTGATTCAGTACTATATCCTGTGCAAAGTTTTCAGCTAGATCTTACTGCAGACTATTCCTGTTGTTCTCATCCTAATATACTACAGGCAGGCAGTTGATTCAGATAGCTGCAGTTTATTCAGTACTATATCCTGTGCACAGTGTTCAGCTAGATCTCACTGCAGACCATTCCTGTTGTTCTCTTCCTAATATACTACAGGCAGGCAGTTGATTCAGATAGCTGCAGTTTATTCAGTACTATATCCTGTGCACAGTGTTCAGCTAGATCTCACTGCAGACCATTCCTGTTGTTCTCGTCCTAATATACTACAGGCAGGCAGTTGATTCAGTTAGCTGCAGTATATAAAGTACTGTATCCTGTGCACAGTGTTCAGCTAGTTCTCAATGCAGACCATTCCTATTGTTCTCTTCCTAATATACTACAGGCAGGCAGTTGATTCAGTTAGCTGCAGTATATAAAGTACTGTATCCTGTGCACAGTGTTCAGCTAGATCTCACTGCAGACCATTGCTTTTGTTCTCTTCCTAATATACTACAGGCATGCAGTTGATTCAGTTAGCTGCAGTTTATTCAGTACTTTATCCTGTGCACAGTGTTCAGCTAGATCTCACTGCAGACCATTCCTATTGTTCTCCTCCTAATATACTACAGGCAGGCAGTTGATTCAGTTAGATGCAGTTTATTCAGTACTATATCCTGTGCACAGTGTTCAGCTAGATCTCACTGCAGATCATTCCTGTTGTTCTCTTCCTAATATACTACAGTCAGGCAGTTGATTCAGTTAGCTGCCTTATAGAAAGTACTGTATCCTGTGCACAGTGTTCAGTTAGATCTCACTGCAGACCATTCCTATTGTTCTCTTCCTAATTTGCTACATGCAGGCAGTTGATTCAGTTAACTGCAGTTTATTCAGTACTATATCCTGTGCACAGTGTTCAGCTAGATCTCACTGCAGGCCATTCCTGTTGTTCTCGTCCTAATATACTACAGGCAGGCAGTTGATTCAGTTAGCTGCAGTATATAAAGTACTGTATCCTGTGCACAGTGTTCAGCTAGTTCTCAATGCAGACCATTCCTATTGTTCTCTTCCTAATATACTACAGGCAGGCAGTTGATTCAGTTAGCTGCAGTATATAAAGTACTGTATCCTGTGCACAGTGTTCAGCTAGATCTCACTGCAGACCATTCCTGTTGTTCTCATCCTAATATACTACAGGCAGGCAGTTGATTCAGTTAGGCTGCAGTATAGAAAGTACTGTATCCTGTGCACAGTGTTCAGCTAGATCTCACTGCAGACCATTCTTATTGTTCTCTTCCTAATATACTACAGGCAGGCAGTTGATTCAGTTAGCTGCAGTTTATTCAGTACTATATCCTGTGCACAGTGTTCAGCTAGATCTCACAGCAGATCATTCCTGTTGTTCTCGTCCTAATATACTACAGGCAGGCAGTTGATTCAGTTAGCTGCAGTTTATTCAGTACTATATCCTGTGCACAGTGCTCAGCTAGATCTCACTGCAGACCATTCCTGTTGTTCTCTTCCTAATATTCTACAGGCAGGCAGTTGATTCAGTTAGATGCAGGTTATTCAGTACTATATCCTGTGCACAGTGTTCAGCTAGATCTCACTGCAGACCATTCCTGTTGTTCTCTTCCTAATATACTACAGGCAGGCAGTTGATTCAGTTAGCTGCAGTTTATTCAGTACTATATCCTGTGCACAGTGTTCAGCTAGATCTCATTGCAGATCATTCCTGTTGTTCTCTTCCTAATATACTACAGGCAGGCAGTTGATGCAGTTAGCTGCAGTTTATTCAGTACTATATCCTGTGCACAGTGTTCAGCTAGATCTCACTGCAGACCATTCCTGTTGTTCTCATCCTAATATACTACAGGCAGGCAGTTGATTCAGTTAGGCTGCAGTATAGAAAGTTCTGTATCCTGTGCACAGTGTTCAGCTAGATCTCACTGCAGACCATTCCTGTTGTTCTCTTCCTAATTTGCTACAGGCAGGCAGTTGATTCAGTTAACTGCAGTTTATTCAGTACTATATCCTGTGCACAGTGTTCAGCTAGATCTCACTGCAGACCATTCCTGTTGTTCTCGTCCTAATATACTACAGGCAGGCAGTTGATTCAGTTAGCTGCAGTATATAAAGTACTGTATCCTGTGCACAGTGTTCAGCTAGATCTCAATGCAGACTATTCCTGTTGTTCTCTTCCTAATATACTACAGGCAGGCAGTTGATTCAGTTAGCTGCAGTATATAAAGTACTGTATTCTGTGCACAGTGTTCAGCTAGATCTCACTGCTGACCATTCCTGTTGTTCTCATCCTAATATACTACAGGCAGGCAGTTGATTCAGTTAGCTACAGTATATAAAGTACTGTATCCTGTGCACAGTGTTCAGCTAGATCTCACTGTAGACCATTCCTGTTGTTCTCTTCCTAATATACTACAGGCATGCAGTTGATTCAGTTAGCTGCAGTTTATTCAATACTATATCCTGTGCACAGTGTTCAGCTAGATCTCACTGCAGACCATTCTTATTGTTCTCTTCCTAATATACTACAGGCAGGCAGTTGATTCAGTTAGCTGCAGTTTATTCAGTACTATATCCTGTGCACAGTGTTCAGCTAGATCTCACAGCAGATCATTCCTGTTGTTCTCTTCCTAATATACTACAGGCAGGCAGTTGATTCAGTTAGCTGCAGTTTATTCAGTACTATATCCTGTGCACAGTGCTCAGCTAGATCTCACTGCAGACCATTCCTGTTGTTCTCTTCCTAATATTCTACAGGCAGGCAGTTGATTCAGTTAGATGCAGGTTATTCAGTACTATATCCTGTGAACAGTGTTCAGCTAGATCTCACTGCAGACCATTCCTGTTGTTCTCTTCCTAATATACTGCAGGCAGGCAGTTGATTCAGTTAGCTGCAGTTTATTCAGTACTATATCCTGTGCACAGTGTTCAGCTAGATCTCATTGCAGATCATTCCTGTTGTTCTCTTCCTAATATACTACAGGCAGGCAGTTGATGCAGTTAGCTGCAGTTTATTCAGTACTATATCCTGTGCACAGTGTTCAGCTAGATCTCACTGCAGACCATTCCTGTTGTTCTCATCCTAATATACTACAGGCAGGCAGTTGATTCAGTTAGGCTGCAGTATAGAAAGTTCTGTATCCTGTGCACAGTGTTCAGCTAGATCTCACTGCAGACAATTTCTGTTGTTCTCTTCCTAATATACTACAGGCAGGCAGTTGATTCAGTTAGCTGCAGTATATAAAGTACTGTATCCTGTGCACAGTGTTCAGCTAGATCTCAATGCAGACCATTCCTATTGTTCTCTTCCTAATATACTACAGGCAGGCAGTTAATTCAGTTAGCTGCAGTATATAAAGTACTGTATCCTGTGCACAGTGTTCAGCTAGATCTCACTGCAGACCATTCCTGTTGTTCTCATCCTAATATACTACAGGCAGGCAGTTGATTCAGTTAGCTGCAGTTTATTCAGTACTATATCCTGTGCAAAGTGCTCAGCTAGATCCCACTGCAGACCATTCCTGTTGTTCTCGTCCTAATATGCTACAGGCAGGCAGTTGATTCAGTTAGCTGCCTTATAGAAAGTACTGTATCCTGTGCACAATGTTCAGTTAGATCTCACTGCAGACCATTCCTGTTGTTCTCTTCCTAATTTGCTACAGGCAGGCAGTTGATTCAGTTAACTGCAGTTTATTCAGTACTATATCCTGTGCACAGTGTTCAGCTAGATCTTACTGCAGACCATTCCTGTTGTTCTCGTCCTAATATACTACAGGCAGGCAGTTGATTCAGTTAGCTGCAGTATATAAAGTACTGTATCCTGTGCACAGTGTTCAGCTAGATCTCAATGCAGACCATTCCTGTTGTTCTCTTCCTAATATACTACAGGCAGGCAGTTGATTCAGTTAGCTGCAGTATATAAAGTACTGTATCCTGTGCACAGTGTTCAGCTAGATCTCACTGCTGACCATTTCTGTTGTTCTCATCCTAATATACTACAGGCAGGCAGTTTATTCAGTTAGCTACAGTATATAAAGTACTGTATCCTGTGCACAGTGTTCAGCTAGATCTCACTGTAGACCATTCCTGTTGTTCTCTTCCTAATATACTACAGGCATGCAGTTGATTCAGTTAGCTGCAGTTTATTCAGTACTATATCCTGTGCACAGTGTTCAGCTAGATCTCACTGCAGACCATTCCTATTGTTCTCCTCCTAATATACTACAGGCAGGCAGTTGATTCAGTTAGCTGCAGTTTATTCAGTACTATATCCTGTGCACAGTGTTCAGCTAGATCTCACTGCAGATCATTCCTGTTGTTCTCTTCCTAATATACTACAGGCAGGCAGTTGATTCAGTTACCTGCAGTTTATTCAGTACTATATCCTGTGCACAGTGTTCAGCTAGGTCTCACTGCAGACCATTCCTGTTGTTCTCTTCCTAATATACTACAGGCAGGCAGTTGATTCAGTACTATATCCTGTGCAAAGTTTTCAGCTAGATCTCACTGCAGACTATTCCTGTTGTTCTCATCCTAATATACTACAGGCAGGCAGTTGATTCAGTTAGGCTGCAGTATAGAAAGTACTGTATCCTGTGCACAGTGTTCAGCTAGATCTCACTGCAGACAATTCCTGTTGTTCTCTTCCTAATATACTACAGGCAGGCAGTTGATTCAGATAGCTGCAGTTTATTCAGTACTATATCCTGTGCACAGTGTTCAGCTAGATCTCACTGCAGACCATTCCTGTTGTTCTCGTCTTAATATACTACAGGCAGGCAGTTGATTCAGTTAGCTGCAGTATATAAAGTACTGTATCCTGTGCACAGTGTTCAGCTAGATCTCAATGCAGACCACTCCTATTGTTCTCTTCCTAATATACTACAGGCAGGCAGTTGATTCAGTTAGCTGCAGTATATAAAGTACTGTATCCTGTGCACAGTGTTCAGCTAGATCTCACTGCAGACCATTCCTGTTGTTCTCATCCTAATATACTACAGGCAGACAGTTGATTCAGTTAGCTAGAGTATATAAAGTACTGTATCCTGTGCACAGTGTTCAGCTAGATCTCACTGCAGATCATTCCTGTTGTTCTCTTCCTAATATACTACAGTCAGGCAGTTGATTCAGTTAGCTGCAGTTTATTCAGTACTATATCCTGTGCACAGTGTTTAGCTAGGTCTCACTGCAGACCATTCCTGTTGTTCTCTTCCTAATATACTACAGGCAGGCAGTTGATTCAGTACTATATCCTGTGCAAAGTTTTCAGCTAGATCTCACTGCAGACTATTCCTGTTGTTCTCGTCCTAATATACTACAGGCAGGCAGTTGATTCAGTTAGCTGCAGTATATAAAGTACTGTATCCTGTGCACAGTGTTCAGCTAGATCTCAATGCAGACCATTTCTATTGTTCTCTTCCTAATATACTACATGCAGGCAGTTGATTCAGTTAGCTGCAGTATATAAAGTACTGTATCCTGTGCACAGTGTTCAGCTAGATCTCACTGCAGACCATTCCTGCTGTTCTCATCCTAATATACTACAGGCAGGCAGTTGATTCAGTTAGGCTGAAGTATAGAAAGTACTGTATCCTGTGCACAGTGTTCAGCTAGATCTCACTGCAGACAATTCCTGTTGTTCTCTTCCTAATATACTACAGGCAGGCAGTTGATTCAGTTAGCTGCAGTTTATTCAGTACTATATCCTGTGCAAAGTGCTCAGCTAGATCCCACTGCAGACCATTCCTGTTGTTCTCGTCCTAATATACTACAGGCAGGCAGTTGATTCAGTTAGCTGCCTTATAGAAAGTACTGTATCCTGTGCACAATGTTCAGTTAGATCTCACTGCAGACCATTCCTATTGTTCTCTTCCTAATATACTACAGGCAGGCAGTTGATTCAGTTAGCTGCAGTATATAAAGTACTGTATCCTGTGCACAGTTTTCTGCCAGATCTCACTGCAGACCATTCCTGTTGTTCTCATCCTAATATACTACAGGCATGCAGTTGATTCAGTTAGCTGCAGTTTATTCAGTACTATATCCTGTGCACAGTGTTCAGCTAGATCTCACTGCAGACCATTCCTATTGTTCTCTTCCTAATATACTACAGACAGGCAGTTGATTCAGTTAGCTGCAGTTTATTCAGTACTATATCCTGTGCACAGTGTTCAGCTAGATCTCACAGCAGATCATTCCTGTTGTTCTCTTCCTAATATACTACAGGCAGGCAGTTGATTCAGTTAGCTGCAGTTTATTCAGTACTATATCCTGTGCACAGTGCTCAGCTAGATCTCACTGCAGACCATTCCTGTTGTTCTCTTCCTAATATTCTACAGGCAGGCAGTTGATTCAGTT
This sequence comes from Rana muscosa, assembly GCA_029206835.1. NCBI lineage: Eukaryota > Metazoa > Chordata > Amphibia > Anura > Ranidae > Rana > Rana muscosa. Next base: position 973,996,976 of record CM055118.1, on the reverse strand, counting down.
AGATGCAGGTTATTCAGTACTATATCCTGTGCACAGTGTTCAGCTAGATCTCACAGCAGATCATTCCTGTTGTTCTCTTCCTAATATACTACAGGCAGGCAGTTGATTCAGTTAGCTGCAGTTTATTCAGTACTATATCCTGTGCACAGTGTTCAGCTAGATCTCACTGCAGATCATTCCTGTTGTTCTCTTCCTAATATACTACAGGCAGGCAGTTGATTCAGTTAGCTGCAGTTTATTCAGTACTATATCCTGTGCACAGTGTTCAGCTAGATCTCACTGCAGACCATTCCTGTTGTTCTCATCCTAATATACTACAGGCAGGCAGTTGATTCAGTTAGGCTGCAGTATAGAAAGTTCTGTATCCTGTGCACAGTGTTCAGCTAGATCTCACTGCAGACAATTCCTGTTGTTCTCTTCCTAATATACTACAGGCAGGCAGTTGATTCAGTTAGCTGCAGTATATAAAGTACTGTATCCTGTGCACAGTGTTCAGCTAGATCTCAATGCAGACCATTCCTATTGTTCTCTTCCTAATATACTACAGGCAGGCAGTTGATTCAGTTAGCTGCAGTGTCATGGATATGCATTAATGTCTGTCTGCCATCTTACCTTCCTCCTCATGTGTTCATCTAGAGACCAGACCTCCTTCACCTGGCTTCCTTCATAATCTCCTCCCAGCCTGACTCCACCCCAGGCCCTATCACAGAACACTATATTAACCTGTGCACTGCAAGCCTGCCTTGCTGATCAACGTGTTTGTTAGGCATTGTGTGTTTGGGTTCCTGACTGCCGTGTGCTACGTCTGTCTCTCTGTTACGTTATTGGCTTGTCCCCGACTATCCCTGTCTGCTCGTGACCCTTGACCTTCGGCTCGTTCTTCGTTATCCTTGTCTGCTTGTGGCCCCTGACCTTCGGCTTGTTATTCGGTTCTCCCTTATCTTGTGCTGCTGCTTCCCCTCTTTTCCCCTTATCCTACGGGGCGTGAGCTAGGAAACTCCAGGGGCCGTGACCTGGTCCCAGCCTGCAGCACAACATCCTCACCACTAGAGGCCCTGGAGAAGACCAGCTGGGTCTTAGACTCCGCGCGCTGGGGAATCTTGGCTCTAGCTTCCGTTAGGATCTCGGTTGTGCTCCTCTGGTCCCGCTTTCCACAACCACCCAGTTTTCTACCCGCAGAAGCCAGCCATAGGGTTCACTACCTCGCGGTGCACTCCTGTCCCCCTACGGTGTGCATCTGTCACCTGGCCACAGGTGATCCTGACAGTTTGATCAGCCATGAACCCGGCTGACATCCCGCTTCCCGCGGATGATCCATTGCAGGGCATAGTTCGCAGACTTGAAGCCCAGGAATCAAATCAGACTCAGGTGATGCGATTCCTCCAGGATCTGGCTTCTCGATTCAAGCAGCTTCAGGTCTCCTTGGGAACCCCGAATCCGCAACCCCAAGTACAACCAGCGGCTGTACCTATCGCACCAGTCGCAGCCTCACACTCACTAAGATTGCCAGCTCCGTCCCGTTTCTCTGGGGACTCCAAGGCCTGCAGGGGGTTTCTCAGCCAATGCACAATTCATTTTGAGCTTCAGCCTCAAAGCTTCCTGTCTGACCGGGCTAGGGTAGCCTATGTCATTTCCCTCCTCTCCGGTGAAGCTTTGGCCTGGGCTGCCCCCCTGTGGGAGAGGAACGATCCGGTGGTTTCCAGTCTGTCTGATTTTTTGAAGCTCTTTCGTAATATCTTCGAAGAGCCGGCTCAGGCTTCTTTAGCGGCTAGTGCTGTCTTATGTCTTCGCCAAGAATCTAGTTCAGTGGGGCAATATGCTCTTCAGTTCCGTATCCACACAGCTGAATTGAGCTGGAATAATGAGGCCCTGGTCGCTACCTTTTTACATGGCCTCTCTGACCGAGTGAAAGACGAATTAGCGGGAAGAGCCATTCCCGTCGGTCTGGACGATGTAATTTCATTATGCAACCAGATCGACATTCGTTTTCAAGAGAGGTCTTTAGAAAAAAGACGCCAGCACTCTCTGGGTCCTAGCCAGTCTGAGCTCCCCTCCCTTCATTCCGTGGAGCATCCTCTACCTGCTGAAGAACCTATGCAGCTGGGCCGGACCAGACTAACCCCCGAAGAACGTGCTAGGCGCAGAACTCTGGGCTTGTGCCTCTATTGTGGGGGCAAGGGTCATTTTCGTGACTCCTGCTCGCTTCGTCCGGGAAACGCTCGGGTCTAATACATTTGGAAGGTGGAGTATTGGACCCAGAAACATCACCTTCTCGCCTGCTCTTGCCGGTGTTCCTTCATGTAGGCACTTCTCCTCAGTCAACCCTTGCATACCTGGATTCCGGGGCTGCCGGCAATTTTATGGATTGGAGAACTGCTTCTTCTATGAAGCTTACCCTTTCACCTCTCACTACCCCATTGGTAGTCTCGGCAATTGATGGCACTGTTCTCCCAGGGGGCCCTATTCGCTTCCAGACGCTACCCATTAGGATGTCGGTAGGGATTCTCCACCAGGAGTGGATATCCTTTCTTATTCTACCCAAGGCCTCTACCCCAGTTGTATTGGGCCTCCCTTGGCTACAGCTCCACTCTCCACATGTGGACTGGGTCTCTGGGCAGATCCTGGCCTGGGGTTCCTCATGTTTCTCGTCGTGTCTTCTCAAGGTGACCCCCAAGGAGAGTCTTCCGGTTGCTGCCACTTCTGTTTCTTCTGATCTTCCTGCTGCATACAGCGATTACCGGGATGTGTTCTGTAAGAAATCAGCTGAGGTGCTTCCTCCCCACAGGTCTTTTGACTGTGCTATTGATCTTGTCCCCGGAGCAACTCTACCCAGGGGTCGTACCTACCCTCTGTCCATCCCAGAGACCCAGGCCATGTCGGAGTATGTCGCAGAGAATCTGGAGAGAGGTTTCATCCGGAAATCCTCATCGCCTGCAGGGGCAGGGTTCTTTTTTGTTGCCAAAAAGGATGGTACCTTAAGACCCTGCATCGATTATCGGGGTTTAAATGCGGTTACTATTAAAAATCGATACCCCTTACCCTTAATATCTGAGCTATTCGATAGGTTGAAGGGTGCCTCCATTTTCACCAAGTTGGATCTCAGAGGCGCGTACAATCTCATTCGAATACGGGAGGGTGACGAATGGAAGACTGCATTCAACACTAGAGACGGGCATTACGAATATCTGGTGATGCCTTTTGGTCTGTGTAATGCTCCAGCCGTGTTTCAAAACTTTGTCAATGAAATTTTCAGAGATCTGCTGTACCAGTTTGTTGTCATCTATCTGGATGACATTCTGATCTTTTCTGAAAATCTGCTCGTCCACAGAAACCATGTCCGCACTGTACTTCAACGTCTTAGAGAGAACAATCTCTATGCCAAGCTGGAGAAATGTTCCTTTGAATGTTCTGAGGTCCTGTTTTTGGGGTGCTTCGTCTCATGTTCGGGTCTTCGTATGGACCCTGGGAAGGTCTTTGCTATCACCAACTGGCCTCTTCCTGCTAGCCTCAAGGCCACACAGCGCTTTCTTGGCTTCACTAATTATTATAGGCAGTTCATAAGGAATTACTCTTCCATTGCCGCGCCTATTATCGCTTTGACCAAGAAGGGTGTGAATGCCAGAGACTGGCCTCCCGAAGCTGTCTCTGCATTTCACAACCTGAAACAGGCCTTTGTTTCTGGCCCCCTCTTGAGGAGATCAAATCCTGGGAATGCATTTTTTATTGAAGTGGACGCTTCCTCAATGGGGGTGGGAGCTGTGCTTCTTCAAATCTTTGAGAAGAGACGCCAACCATGTGCGTTCTTCTCCAAAAAAAATTCTCAGGCAGAGAGGAATTATGCTATCGGTGATCGGGAACTTCTCGCAATTAAATTGGCGTTAGAGGAGTGGCGTCATCTCTTGGAGGGTTCCCCTCACTCCATAACGATCTTTACCGATCACAAGAATTTACAGTATCTACAGAATGCTAAACGTCTGAATCCTAGACAGGCCAGGTGGAGTCTCTTCTTTGCCCGTTTTAATTTCACGATTACCTACAAACCTGGTTCCTGCAACGGTCGGGCTGATGCGCTCTCTAGGTCATTTGACACTTTGGACGAGGAGTCCGCCCCTGAACCTGAGCCGATCATTCCAACCTCATGCATTGTTGCCCACTCTACCACCCTGAAGTCAAAAATTCCGCCTGGTAAGACCTTTGTCCCCACTGAGCTAAGAGCTAAGATCCTTCGTTGGGGACATGATTACAAGGTGGCAGGGCATTCTGGATTCCTCCGATCCTTCCTACTCATCAGTCGTCACTACTGGTGGCCTAATCTCCGCTCAGACGTCAAAGACTACGTTAAAGCTTGTCATGTCTGTGCTCAGTCCAAATCCTCCACACAAGCTCCTGCTGGTCTCCTCATGCCCTTGCCCATTCCTAAGGAACCCTGGGCCCATATTGCCATGGATTTTATCACCGATCTCCCACTGTCTGAGAATAATACAGTCATTTGGGTGGTAATCGATCGATTCTCCAAGATGGCTCATTTTGTTCCTCTTCCTGGTCTTCCTTCTGCCCCTGCCTTGGTTCCCATTTTCATTTGAGAAATTCTCCGCCTACATGGGGTCCCTTCTCATATTGTTTCCGACAGGGGAGTCCAATTCACGTCTCGTTTTTGGAGAGCCTTTTGCAAATCCCTCAATATTGTCTTGGATTTTTCTTCTTCTTACCATCCCCAATCCAATGGATAGACTGAGAGGGTTAATCAGGAGTTAGAGGTCTTTCTTCGCACCTTTGTGTCTTCTCACCATGACGATTGGTCCTCTCTACTCCCGTGGGCAGAATTCTCCCATAACAATCATGTGAATACCAGTTCGCAGAAGACACCCTTTTTCACAGTTTATGGAAAACACCCTCAACTTCCTCTTCACATGATCTGTTCTCCTGACATTCCAGCTTTGGCTTCGGTTCAGGAGTCTCTCAATTCCGTTTGGGGTCACGTTCATGATTCCCTCCGGGCAGCTGCTGAAAAATTCAAAGGCTTTGCCGACCGCCGCAGGCGTAAACCGCCTTCTCTTCAGCCAGGGGACAAAGTCTGGCTCTCTACCAGGAACATCAAGCTCCGAGTTCCTTCTCTGAAGTTTGCTCCACGATTCATCGGTCCATACACGGTAACTGCTAAACTGAATCCGGTTTGTTTCAAACTCCAGATTCCTAAGAGCCTTAAAATCACTAACTCCTTTCATGTTGCTCTTCTAAAGCCTTTAGTCCTCAATAAATTCTCTCGTCCTCTCCCTACCGTGACGCCTGTCTCTGAGGATAATCAGGAGTACGTGATCAGTCAAATTCTGGACTCCCGACTCTGTAAAGGCGTTCTTCAGTACCTCTTTCATTGGAAAGGGTTTGGTCCTGAGGAGAGGTCTTGGATCACTGCATCTGAGGTCTTTGCACCTCGTCTGTTAAAGGAGTTTCATCTGAAGTTTCCCTCTAAACCTGGGCCCAGGCGGGGAAGGGGGAGGCCTCGTAAGAGGGAGGGTACTGTCATGGATATGCATTAATGTCTGTCTGCCATCTTACCTTCCTCCTCATGTGTTCATCTAGAGACCAGACCTCCTTCACCTGGCTTCCTTTATAATCTCCTCCCAGCCTGACTCCACCCCAGGCCCTATCACAGAACACTATATTAACCTGTGCACTGCAAGCCTGCCTTGCTGATCAACGTGTTTGTTAGGCATTGTGTGTTTGGGTTCCTGCCTGCCGTGTGCTACGTCTGTCTCTCTGTTACGTTATTGGCTTGTCCCCGACTATCCCTGTCTGCTCGTGACCCTTGACCTCCGGCTTGTTCTTCGTTATCCTTGTCTGCTTGTGGCCCCTGACCTTCGGCTTGTTATTCGGTTCTCCCTTATCTTGTGCTGCTGCTTCCCCTCTTTTCCCCTTATCCTACGGGGCGTGAGCTAGGAAACTCCAGGGGCCGCGACCTGGTCCCAGCCTGCAGCACAACATCCTTACCACTAGAGGCCCTGGAGAAGACCAGCTGGGTCTTAGACTCCGCGCCCTGGGGAATCTTGGCTCTAGCTTCCGTTAGGATCTCGGTTGTGCTCCTCTGGTCCCGCTTTCCACAACCACCCAGTTTCCTACCCGCAGAAGCCAGCCATAGGGTTCACTACCTCGCGGTGCACTCCTGTCCCCCTACGGTGTGCATCTGTCACCTGGCCACAGGTGATCCCGACATGCAGTATATAAAGTACTGTATCCTGTGCACAGTGTTCAGCTAGATCTCACTGCAGACCATTCCTGTTTTTCTCATCCTAATATACTACAGGCAGGCAGTTGATTCAGTTAGGCTGCAGTATAGAAAGTACTGTATCCTGTGCACAGTGTTCAGCTAGATCTCACTGCAGACAATTCTTGTTATTCTTTTCCTAATATACTACAGGCAGGCAGTTGATTCAGTTAGCCGCAGTTTATTCAGTACTATATCCTGTGCAAAGTGCTCAGCTAGATCCCACTGCAGACCATTCCTGTTGTTCTCGTCCTAATATACTACAGGCAGGCAGTTGATTCAGTTAGCTGTCTTATAGAAAGTACTGTATCCTGTGCACAATGTTCAGTTAGAACTCACTGCAGACCATTCCTGTTGTTCTCTTCCTAATTTGCTACAGGCAGGCAGTTGATTCAGTTAACTGCAGTTTATTCAGTACTATATCCTGTGCACAGTGTTCAGCTAGATCTCACTGCAGACCATTCCTGTTGTTCTCGTCCTAATATACTACAGGCAGGCAGTTGATTCAGTTAGCTGCAGTATATAAAGTACTGTATCCTGTGCACAGTGTTCAGCTAGATCTCAATGCAGACCATTCCTGTTGTTCTCTTCCTAATATACTACAGGCAGGCAGTTGATTCAGTTAGCTGCAGTATATAAAGTACTGTATCCTGTGCACAGTGTTCAGCTAGATCTCACTGTAGACCATTCCTGTTGTTCTCATCCTAATATACTACAGGCAGGCAGTTGATTCAGTTTGCTACAGTATATAAAGTACTGTATCCTGTGCACAGTGTTCAGCTAGATCTCACTGTAGACCATTCCTGTTGTTCTCATCCTAATATACTACAGGCAGGCAGTTGATTCAGTTAGCTGCAGTTTATTCAGTACTATATCCTGTGCACAGTGTTCAGCTAGATCTCACTGCAGACTATTCCTATTGTTCTCCTCCTAATATACTACAGGCAGGCAGTTGATTCAGTTAGCTGCAGTTTATTCAGTACTATATCCTGTGCACAGTGTTCAGCTAGATCTCACTGCAGATCATTCCTGTTGTTCTCTTCCTAATATACTACAGGCAGGCAGTTGATTCAGTTAGCTGCAGTTTATTCAGTACTATATCCTGTGCACAGTGTTCAGCTAGGTCTCACTGCAGACCATTCCTGTTGTTCTCTTCCTAATATACTACAGGCAGGTAGTTGATTCAGTACTATATCCTGTGCAAAGTTTTCAGCTAGATCTCACTGCAGACTATTCCTGTTGTTCTCATCCTAATATACTACAGGCAGGCAGTTGATTCAGTTAGGCTGCAGTATAGAAAGTACTGTATCCTGTGCACAGTGTTCAGCTAGATCTCACTGCAGACAATTCCTGTTGTTCTCTTCCTAATATACTACAGGCAGGCAGTTGATTCAGATAGCTGCAGTTTATTCAGTACTATATCCTGTGCACAGTGTTCAGCTAGATCTCACTGCAGACCATTCCTGTTGTTCTCGTCCTAATATACTACAGGCAGGCAGTTGATTCAGTTAGCTGCAGTATATAAAGTACTGTATCCTGTGCACAGTGTTCAGCTAGATCTCAATGCAGACGACTCCTATTGTTCTCTTCCTAATATACTACAGGCAGGCAGTTGATTCAGTTAGCTGCAGTATATAAAGTACTGTATCCTGTGCACAGTGTTCAGCTAGACCTCACTGCAGACCATTCCTGTTGTTCTCATCCTAATATACTACAGGCAGGCAGTTGATTCAGTTAGCTAGAGTATATAAAGTACTGTATCCTGTGCACAGTGTTCAGCTAGATCTCACTGCAGACCATTCCTGTTGTTCTCTTCCTAATATACTACAGGCATGCAGTTGATTCAGTTAGCTGCAGTTTATTCAGTACTATATCCTGTGCACAGTGTTCAGCTAGATCTCACTGCAGACCATTCCTATTGTTCTCCTCCTAATATTCTACAGGCAGGCAGTTGATTCAGTTAGCTGCAGTTTATTCAGTACTATATCCTGTGCACAGTGTTCAGCTAGATCTCACTGCAGATCATTCCTGTTGTTCTCTTCCTAATATACTATAGTCAGGCAGTTGATTCAGTTGGCTGCAGTTTATTCAGTACTATATCCTGTGCACAGTGTTCAGCTAGGTCTCACTGAAGACCATTCCTGTTGTTCTCTTCCTAATATACTACAGGCAGGCAGTTGTTTCAGTACTATATCCTGTGCAAAGTTTTCAGCTAGATCTCACTGCAGACTATTCCTGTTGTTCTCATCCTAATATACTACAGGCAGGCAGTTGATTCAGTTAGGCTGCAGTATAGAAAGTACTGTATCCTGTGCACAGTGTTCAGCTAGATCTCACTGCAGATCATTCCTGTTGTTCTCTTCCTAATATACTACAGGCAGGCAGTTGATTCAGTTAGCTGCAGTTTATTCAGTACTATATCCTGTGCACAGTGCTCAGCTAGATCTCACTGCAGACCATTCCTGTTGTTCTCGTCCTAATATACTACAGGCAGGCAGATTATTCAGTAAGCTGCAGTATATAACGTACTGTATCCTGTGCACAGTGTTCAGCTAGATCTCAATGCAGACCATTCCTATTGTTCTCTTCCTAATATACTACAGGCAGGCAGTTGATTCAGTTAGCTGCAGTATATAAAGTACTGTATCCTGTGCACAGTGTTTAGCTAGATCTCACTGCAGACCATTCCTGTTGTTCTCATCCTAATATACTACAGGCAGGCAGTTGATACAGTTAGCTGCAGTTTATTCAGTACTATATCCTGTGCACAGTGTTTAGCTAGGTCTCACTGCAGACCATTCCTGTTGTTCTCTTCCTAATATACTACAGGCAGGCAGTTGATTCAGTACTATATCCTGTGCAAAGTTTTCAGCTAGATCTCACTGCAGACTATTCCTGTTGTTCTCGTCCTAATATACTACAGGCAGGCAGTTGATTCAGTTAGCTGCAGTATATAAAGTTCTGTATCCTGTGCACAGTGTTTAGCTAGATCTCAATGCAGACCATTCCTATTGTTCTCTTCCTAATATACTACAGGCAGGCAGTTGATTTAGTTAGCTGCAGTATATAAAGTACTGTATCCTGTGCACAGTGTTCAGCTAGATCTCACTGCAGACCATTCCTGTTGTTCTCATCCTAATATACTACAGGCAGGCAGTTGATTCAGTTAGCTGCCTTATAGAAAGTACTGTATCCTGTGCACAATGTTCAGTTAGATCTCACTGCAGACCATTCCTGTTGTTCTCTTCCTAATTTGCTACAGGCAGGCAGTTGATTCAGTTAACTGCAGTTTATTCAGTACTATATCCTGTGCACAGTGTTCAGCTAGATCTCACTGCAGACCATTCCTGTTGTTCTCATCCTAATATACTACAGGCAGGCAGTTGATTCAGTTAGCTAGAGTATATAAAGTACTGTATCCTGTGCACAGTGTTCAGCTAGATCTCACTGCAGACCATTCCTGTTGTTCTCTTCCTAATATACTACAGGCATGCAGTTGATTCAGTTAGCTGCAGTTTATTCAGTACTATATCCTGTGCACAGTGTTCAGCTAGATCTCACTGCAGACCATTCCTATTGTTCTCCTCCTAATATACTACAGGCAGGCAGTTGATTCAGTTAGCTGCAGTTTATTCAGTACTATATCCTGTGCACAATGTTCAGCTAGATCTCACTGCAGATCATTCCTGTTGTTCTCTTCCTAATATACTACAGGCAGGCAGTTGATTCAGTTAGCTGCAGTTTATTCAGTACTATATCCTGTGCACAGTGTTCAGCTAGGTCTCACTGCAGACCATTCCTGTTGTTTTCTTCCTAATATACTACAGGCAGGCAGTTGATTCAGTTAGCTGCAGTTTATTCAGTACTATATCCTGTGCAAAGTTTTCAGCTAGATCTCACTGCAGACTATTCCTGTTGTTCTCATCCTAATATACTACAGGCAGGCAGTTGATTCCGTTAGGCTGCAGTATAGAAAGTACTGTATCCTGTGCACAGTGTTCAGCTAGATCTCACTGCAGACAATTCCTGTTGTTCTCTTCCAAATGTACTACAGGCAGGCAGTTGATTCAGATAGCTGCAGTTTATTCAGTACTATATCCTGTGCACAGTGTTCAGCTAGATCTCACTGCAGACCATTCCTGTTGTTCTCGTCCTAATATACTACAGGCAGGCAGTTGATTCAGTTAGCTGCAGTATATAAAGTACTGTATCCTGTGCACAGTGTTCAGCTAGATCTCAATGCAGACCACTCCTATTGTTCTCTTCCTAATATACTACAGGCAGGCAGTTGATTCAGTTAGCTGCAGTATATAAAGTACTGTATCCTGTGCACAGTGTTCAGCTAGATCTCACTGCAGACCATTCCTGTTGTTCTCATCCTAATATACTACAGGCAGGCAGTTGATTCAGTTAGGCTGCAGTATAGAAAGTACTGTATCCTGTGCACAGTGTTCAGCTAGATCTCACTGCAGACCATTCCTGTTGTTCTCGTCCTAATATACTACAGGCAGGCAGTTGATTCAGTTAGCTGCAGTATATAAAGTACTGTATCCTGTGCACAGTGTTCAGCTAGATCTCAATGCAGACCATTCCTGTTGTTCTCTTCCTAATATACTACAGGCAGGCAGTTGATTCAGTTAGCTGCAGTATATAAAGTACTGTATCCTGTGCACAGTGTTCAGCTAGATCTCACTGCAGACCATTCCTGTTGTTCTCATCCTAATATACTACAGGCAGGCAGTTCATTCAGTTAGCTGCAGTATACAAAGTACTGTATCCTGTGCACAGTGTTCAGCTAGATCTCACTGCAGACCATTCCTGTTGTTCTCTTCCTAATATATTACAGGCATGCAGTTGATTCAGTTAGCTGCAGTTTATTCAGTTCTATATCCTGTGCACAGTGTTCAGCTAGATCTCACTGCAGACCATTCCTATTGTTCTCTTCCTAATATACTACAGGCAGGCAGTTGATTCAGTTAGCTGCAGTTTATTCAGTACTATATCCTGTGCACAGTGTTCAGCTAGATCTCACTGCAGATCATTCCTGTTGTTCTCTTCCTAATATACTACAGGCAGGCAGTTGATTCAGTTAGCTGCAGTTTATTCAGTACTATATCCTGTGCACAGTGCTCAGCTAGATCTCACTGCAGACCATTCCTGTTGTTCTCGTCCTAATATACTACAGGCAGGCAGTTTATTCAGTTAGCTGCAGTATATAAAGTACTGTATCCTGTGCACAGTGTTCAGCTAGATCTCAATGCAGACCATTCCTATTGTTCTCTTCCTAATATACTACAGACAGGCAGTTGATTCAGTTAGCTGCAGTATATAAAGTACTGTATCCTGTGCACAGTGTTTAGCTAGATCTCACTGCAGACCATTCCTGTTGTTCTCATCCTAATATGCTACAGGCAGGCAGTTGATTCAGTTAGGCTGCAGTATAGAAAGTACTGTATCCTGTGCACAGTGTTCAGCTAGATCTCACTGCAGACCATTCCTGTTGTTCTCGTCCTAATATACTACAGGCAGGCAGTTGATTCAGTTAGCTGCAGTATATAAAGTACTGTATCCTGTGCACAGTGTTCAGCTAGATCTCAATGCAGACCATTCCTGTTGTTCTCTTCCTAATATACTACAGGCAGGCAGTTGATTCAGTTAGCTGCAGTATATAAAGTACTGTATCCTGTGCACAGTGTTCAGCTAGATCTCACTGCTGACCATTCCTGTTGTTCTCATCCTAATATACTACAGGCAGGCAGTTGATTCAGTTAGCTACAGTATATAAAGTACTGTATCCTGTGCACAGTGTTCAGCTAGATCTCACTGTAGACCATTCCTGTTGTTCTCTTCCTAATATACTACAGGCATGCAGTTGATTCAGTTAGCTGCAGTTTATTCAGTACTATATCCTGTGCACAGTGCTCAGCTAGATCTCACTGCAGACCATTCCTGTTGTTCTCTTCCTAATATTCTACAGGCAGGCAGTTGATTCAGTTAGATGCAGGTTATTCAGTACTATATCCTGTGCACAGTGTTCAGCTAGATCTCACTGCAGACCATTCCTGTTGTTCTCTTCCTAATATACTACAGGCAGGCAGTTGATTCAGTTAGCTGCAGTTTATTCAGTACTATATCCTGTGCACAGTGTTCAGCTAGATCTCACTGCAGATCATTCCTGTTGTTCTCTTCCTAATATACTACAGGCAGGCAGTTGATTCAGTTAGCTGCAGTTTATTCAGTACTATATCCTGTGCACAGTGCTCAGCTAGATCTCACTGCAGACCATTCCTGTTGTTCTCGTCCTAATATACTACAGGCAGGCAGTTTATTCAGTTAGCTGCAGTATATAAAGTACTGTATCCTGTGCACAGTGTTCAGCTAGATCTCAATGCAGACCATTCCTATTGTTCTCTTCCTAATATACTACAGACAGGCAGTTGATTCAGTTAGCTGCAGTATATAAAGTACTGTATCCTGTGCACAGTGTTTAGCTAGATCTCACTGCAGACCATTCCTGTTGTTCTCAACCTAATATACTTCAGGCAGGCAGTTGATTCAGTTAGGCTGCTGTATAGAAAGTACTGTATCCTGTGCACAGTGTTCAGCTAGATCTCACTGCAGACCATTCCTGTTGTTCTCGTCCTAATATACTACAGGCAGGCAGTTGATTCAGTTAGCTGCAGTATATAAAGTACTGTATCCTGTGCACAGTGTTCAGCTAGATCTCACTGCAGACCATTCCTGTTGTTCTCATCCTAATATACTACAGGCAGGCAGTTGATTCAGTTAGCTACAGTATATAAAGTACTGTATCCTGTGCACAGTGTTCAGCTAGATCTCACTGTAGACCATTCCTGTTGTTCTCTTCCTAATATACTACAGGCATGCAGTTGATTCAGTTAGCTGCAGTTTATTCAGTACTATATCCTGTGCACAGTGCTCAGCTAGATCTCACTGCAGACCATTCCTGTTGTTCTCTTCCTAATATTCTACAGGCAGGCAGTTGATTCAGTTAGATGCAGGTTATTCAGTACTATATCCTGTGCACAGTGTTCAGCTAGATCTCACTGCAGACCATTCCTGTTGTTCTCTTCCTAATATACTACAGGCAGGCAGTTGATTCAGTTAGCTGCAGTTTATTCAGTACTATATCCTGTGCACAGTGTTCAGCTAGATCTCACTGCAGATCATTCCTGTTGTTCTCTTCCTAATATACTACAGGCAGGCAGTTGATTCAGTTAGCTGCAGTTTATTCAGTACTATATCCTGTGCACAGTGCTCAGCTAGATCTCACTGCAGACCATTCCTGTTGTTCTCGTCCTAATATACTACAGGCAGGCAGTTTATTCAGTTAGCTGCAGTATATAAAGTACTGTATCCTGTGCACAGTGTTCAGCTAGATCTCAATGCAGACCATTCCTATTGTTCTCTTCCTAATATACTACAGACAGGCAGTTGATTCAGTTAGCTGCAGTATATAAAGTACTGTATCCTGTGCACAGTGTTTAGCTAGATCTCACTGCAGACCATTCCTGTTGTTCTCATCCTAATATACTTCAGGCAGGCAGTTGATTCAGTTAGGCTGCTGTATAGAAAGTACTGTATCCTGTGCACAGTGTTCAGCTAGATCTCACTGCAGACCATTCCTGTTGTTCTCGTCCTAATATACTACAGGCAGGCAGTTGATTCAGTTAGCTGCAGTATATAAAGTACTGTATCCTGTGCACAGTGTTCAGCTAGATCTCACTGCAGACCATTCCTGTTGTTCTCATCCTAATATACTACAGGCAGGCAGTTGATTCAGTTAGCTACAGTATATAAAGTACTGTATCCTGTGCACAGTGTTCAGCTAGATCTCACTGCAGACCATTCCTGTTGTTCTCTTCCTAATATACTACAGGCATGCATTTGATTCAGTTAGCTGAAGTTTATTCAGTTCTATATCCTGTGCACAGTGTTCAGCTAGATCTCACTGCAGACCATTCCTATTGTTCTCTTCCTAATATACTGCAGGCAGGCAGTTGATTCAGTTAGATGCAGTTTATTCAGTACTATATCCTGTGCACAGTGTTCAGCTAGATCTCACTGCAGATCATTCCTGTTGTTCTCTTCCTAATATACTACAGGCAGGCAGTTGATTCAGTTAGCTGCAGTTTATTCAGTACTATATCCTGTGCACAGTGCTCAGCTAGATCTCACTGCAGACCATTCCTGTTGTTCTCGTCCTAATATACTACAGGCAGGCAGTTTATTCAGTAAGCTGCAGTATATAAAGTACTGTATCCTGTGCACAGTGTTCAGCTAGATCTCAATGCAGACCATTCCTATTGTTCTCTTCCCAATATACTACAGGCAGGCAGTTGATTCAGTTAGCTGCAGTATATAAAGTACTGTATCCTGTGCACAGTGTTTAGCTAGATTTCACTGCAGACCATTCCTGTTGTTCTCATCCTAATATACTACAGGCAGGCAGTTGATTCAGTTAGGCTGCAGTATAGAAAGTACTGTATCCTGTGCACAGTGTTCAGCTAGATCTCACTGCAGACCATTCCTGTTGTTCTCGTCCTAATATACTACAGGCAGGCAGTTGATTCGGTTAGCTGCAGTATATAAAGTACTGTATCCTGTGCACAGTGTTCAGCTAGATCTCAATGCAGACCATTCCTGTTGTTCTCTTCCTAATATACTACAGGCAGGCAGTTGATTCAGTTAGCTGCAGTATATAAAGTACTGTATCCTGTGCACAGTGTTCAGCTAGATCTCACTGCTGACCATTCCTGTTGTTCTCATCCTAATATACTACAGGCAGGCAGTTGATTCAGTTAGCTACAGTATATAAAGTACTGTATCATGTGCACAGTGTTCAGCTAGATCTCACTGTAGACCATTCCTGTTGTTCTCTTCCTAATATACTACAGGCATGCAGTTGATTCAGTTAGCTGCAGTTTATTCAGTACTATATCCTGTGCACAGTGCTCAGCTAGATCTCACTGCAGACCATTCCTGTTGTTCTCTTCCTAATATTCTACAGGCAGGCAGTTGATTCAGTTAGATGCAGGTTATTCAGTACTATATCCTGTGCACAGTGTTCAGCTAGATCTCACTGCAGACCATTCCTGTTGTTCTCTTCCTAATATACTACAGGCAGGCAGTTGATTCAGTTAGCTGCAGTTTATTCAGTACTATATCCTGTGCACAGTGTTCAGCTAGATCTCACTGCAGATCATTCCTGTTGTTCTCTTCCTAATATACTACAGGCAGGCAGTTGATTCAGTTAGCTGCAGTTTATTCAGTACTATATCCTGTGCACAGTTTTTAGCTAGATCTCACTGCAGACCATTCCTGTTGTTCTCATCCTAATATACTACAGGTAGGCAGTTGATTCAGTTAGGCTGCAGTATAGAATGTTCTGTATCCTGTGCACAGTGTTCAGCTAGATCTCACTGCAGACAATTCCTGTTGTTCTCTTCCTAATTTACTACAGGCAGGCAGTTGATTCAGTTAGCTGCAGTTTATTCAGTACTATATCCTGTGCACAGTGCTCAGCTAGATCCCACTGCAGACCATTCCTGTTCTCGTCCTAATATACTACAGGCAGGCAGTTGATTCAGTTAGCTGCCTTATAGAAAGTACTGTATCCTGTGCACAATGTTCAGTTAGATCTCACTGCAGACCATTCCTGTTGTTCTCTTCCTAATTTGCTACAGGCAGGCAGTTGATTCAGTTAGCTGCAGTTTATTCAGTACTATATCCTGTGCACAGTGTTCAGCTAGATCTCACTGCAGACCATTCCTGTTGTTCTCGTCCTAATATACTACAGGCAGGCAGTTGATTCAGTTAGCTGCAGTATATAAAGTACTGTATCCTGTGCACAGTGTTCAGCTAGATCGCAATGCAGAACACTCCTATTGTTCTCTTCCTAATATACTACAGGCAGGCAGTTGATTCAGTTAGCTGCAGTATATAAAGTACTGTATCCTGTGCACAGTGTTCAGCTAGATCTCACTGCAGACCATTCCTGTTGTTCTCATCCTAATATACTACAGGCAGGCAGTTGATTCAGTTAGCTAGAGTATATAAAGTACTGTATCCTGTGCACAGTGTTCAGCTAGATCTCACTGCAGACCATTCCTGTTGTTCTCTTCCTAATATACTACAGGCATGCAGTTGATTCAGTTAGCTGCAGTTTATTCAGTACTATATCCTGTGCACAGTGTTCAGCTAGATCTCACTGCAGACCATTCCTATTGTTCTCCTCCTAATATACTACAGGCAGGCAGTTGATTCAGTTAGCTGCAGTTTATTCAGTACTATATCCTGTGCACAGTGTTCAGCTAGATCTAACTGCAGATCATTCCTGTTGTTCTCTTCCTAATATACTACAGTCGGGCAGTTGATTCAGTTAGCTGCAGTTTATTCAGTACTATATCCTGTGCACAGTGTTCAGCTAGGTCTCACTGCAGACCATTCCTGTTGTTCTCTTCCTAATATACTACAGGCAGGCAGTTGATTCAGTACTATATCCTGTGCAAAGTTTTCAGCTAGATCTCACTGCAGACTATTCCTGTTGTTCTCATCCTAATATACTACAGGCAGGCAGTTGATTCAGTTAGGCTGCAGTATAGAAAGTACTGTATCCTGTGCACAGTGTTCAGCTAGATCTCACTGCAGACCATTCCTATTGTTCTCTTCCTAATATACTACAGGCAGGCAGTTGATTCAGTTAGCTGCAGTTTATTCAGTACTATATCCTGTGCACAGTGCTCAGCTAGATCTCACTGCAGACCATTCCTGTTGTTCTCGTCCTAATATACTACAGGCAGGCAGTTTATTCAGTAAGCTGCAGTATACAAAGTACTGTATCCTGTGCACAGTGTTCAGCTAGATCTCAATGCAGGCCATTTCTATTGTTCTCTTCCTAATATACTACAGGCAGGCAGTTGATTCAGTTAGCTGCAGTATATAAAGTACTGTATGCTGTGCACAGTGTTTAGCTAGATCTCACTGCAGACCATTCCTGTTGTTCTCATCCTAATATACTACAGGCAGGCAGTTGATTCAGTTAGGCTGCAGTATAGAAAGTACTGTATCCTGTGCACAGTGTTCAGCTAGATCTCACTGCAGACCATTCCTGTTGTTCTCGTCCTAATATACTACAGGCAGGCAGTTGATTCAGTTAGCTTCAGTATATAAAGTACTGTATCCTGTGCACAGTGTTCAGCTAGATCTCACTGCAGACCATTCCTGTTGTTCTCATCCTAATATACTACAGGCAGGCAGTTGATTCAGTTAGCTGCAGTTTATTCAGTACTATATCCTGTGCACAGTGTTCAGCTAGGTCTCACTGCAGACCATTCCTGTTGTTCTCTTCCTAATATACTACAGGCAGGCAGTTGATTCAGTTAGCTGCAGTATATAAAGTACTGTATGCTGTGCACAGTGTTTAGCTAGATCTCACTGCAGACCATTCCTGTTGTTCTCTTCCTAATATACTACAGGCAGGCAGTTGATTCAGTTAGCTGCAGTATATAAAGTACTGTATGCTGTGCACAGTGTTTAGCTAGATCTCACTGCAGACCATTCCTGTTGTTCTCATCCTAATATACTACAGGCAGGCAGTTGATTCAGTTAGGCTGCAGTATAGAAAGTACTGTATCCTGTGCACAGTGTTCAGCTAGATCTCACTACAGACCATTCCTGTTGTTCTCATCCTAATATACTACAGGCAGGCAGTTGATTCAGTTAGCTGCAGTTTATTCAGTACTATATCCTGTGCAAAGTGTTCAGCTAGGTCTCACTGCAGACCATTCCTGTTGTTCTCTTCCTAATATACTACAGGCAGGCAGTTGATTCAGTACTATATCCTGTGCAAAGTTTTCAGCTAAATCTCACTGCAGACTATTCCTGTTGTTCTCGTCCTAATATACTACAGGCAGGCAGTTGATTCAGTTAGCTTCAGTATATAAAGTACTGTATCCTGTGCACAGTGTTCAGCTAGATCTCAACGCAGACCATTCCTGTTGTTCTCTTTCTAATATACTACAGGCAGGCAGTTGATTCAATTAGCTGCAGTATATAAAGTACTGTATCCTGTGCACAGTGTTCAGCTAGATCTCACTGCTGACCATTCCTGTTGTTCTCATCCTAATATACTACAGGCAGGCAGTTGATTCAGTTAGCTACAGTATATAAAGTACTGTATCCTGTGCACAGTGTTCAGCTAGATCTCACTGCAGACCATTCCTGTTGTTCTCTTCCTAATATACTACAGGCAGGCAGTTGATTCAGTTAGCTGCAGTTTATTCAGTACTATATCCTGTGCACAGTGTTCAGCTAGATCTCACAGCAGATCATTCCTGTTGTTCTCTTCCTAATATACTACAGGCAGGCAGTTGATTCAGTTAGCTGCAGTTTATTCAATACTATATCCTGTGCACAGTGCTCAGCTAGATCTCACTGCAGACCATTCCTGTTGTTCTCTTCCTAATATTCTACAGGCAGGCAGTTGATTCAGTTAGATGCAGTTTATTCAGTACTATATCCTGTGCACAGTGTTCAGCTAGATCTCACTGCAGACAATTCCTGTTGTTCTCTTCCTAATATACTACAGGCAGGCAGTTGATTCAGTTAGCTGCAGTTTATTCAGTACTATATCCTGTGCACAGTGTTCAGCTAGATCTCACTGCAGATCAGTCCTGTTGTTCTCTTCCTAATATACTACAGGCAGGCAGTTGATTCAGTTAGCTGCAGTTTATTCAGTACTATATCCTGTGCACAGTGTTCAGCTGGATCTCAATGCAGACCATTCCTATTGTTCTCTTCCTAATATACTACAGGCAGGCAGTTGATTCAATTAGCTGCAGTATATAAAGTACTGTATCCTGTGCACAGTGTTTAGCTAGATCTCACTGCAGACCATTCCTGTTGTTCTCATCCTAATATACTACAGGCAGGCAGTTGATTCAGTTAGCTGCAGTTTATTCAGTACTATATCCTGTGCACAGTGTTCAGCTAGGTCTCACTGCAGACCATTCATGTTGTTCTCTTCCTAATATACTACAGGCAGGCAGTTGATTCAGTACTATATCCTGTGCAAAGTTTTCAGCTAGATCTCACTGCAGACTATTCCTGTTGTTCTCGTCCTAATATACTACAGGCAGGCAGTTGATTCAGTTAGCTGCAGTATATAAAGTACTGTATCCTGTGCACAGTGTTCAGCTAGATCTCAATGCAGACCATTCTTATTGTTCTCTTCCTAATATACTACAGGCAGGCAGTTGATTCAGTTAGCTGCAGTATATAAAGTACTGTATCCTGTGCACAGTGTTCAGCTAGATCTCACTGCAGACAATTCCTGTTGTTCTCTTCCTAATATACTACAGGCAGGCAGTTGATTCAGATAGCTGCAGTTTATTCAGTACTATATCCTGTGCACAGTGTTCAGCTAGATCTCACTGCAGACCATTCCTGTTGTTCTCGTCCTAATATACTACAGGCAGGCAGTTGATTCAGTTAGCTGCAGTATATAAAGTACTGTATCCTGTGCACAGTGTTCAGCTAGATCTCAATGCAGACCACTCCTATTGTTCTCTTCCTAATATACTACAGACAGGCAGTTGATTCAGTTAGCTGCAGTATATAAAGTACTGTATCCTGTGCACAGTGTTCAGCTAGATCTCACTGCAGACCATTCCTGTTGTTCTCATCCTAATATACTACAGGCAGGCAGTTGATTCAGTTAGCTAGAGTATATAAAGTACTGTATCCTGTGCACAGTGTTCAGCTAGATCTCACTGCAGACCATTCCTGTTGTTCTCTTCCTAATATACTACAGGCATGCAGTTGATTCAGTTAGCTGCAGTTTATTCAGTACTATATCCTGTGCACAGTGTTCAGCTAGATCTCACTGCAGACCATTCATATTGTTCTCCTCCTAATATACTACAGGCAGGCAGTTGATTCAGTTAGCTGCAGTTTATTCAGTACTATATCCTGTGCACAGTGTTCAGCTAGGTCTCACTGCAGACCATTCCTGTTGTTCTCTTCCTAATATACTACAGTCAGGCAGTTGATTCAGTTAGGTGCAGTTTATTCAGTACTATATCCTGTGCACAGTGTTCAGCTAGGTCTCACTGCAGACCATTCCTGTTGTTCTCTTCCTAATATACTACAGGCAGGCAGTTGATTCAGTACTATATCCTGTGCAAAGTTTTCAGCTAGATCTCACTGCAGACTATTCCTGTTGTTCTCATCCTAATATACTACAGGCAGGCAGTTGATTCAGTTAGGCTGCAGTATAGAAAGTACTGTATCCTGTGCACAGTGTTCAGCTAGATCTCACTGCAGACAATTCCTGTTGTTCTCTTCCTAATATACTACAGGCAGGCAGTTGATTCAGTTAGCTGCAGTTTATTCAGTACTATATCCTGTGCACAGTGCTCAGCTAGATCCCACTGCAGACCATTTCTGTTGTTCTCGTCCTAATATACTACAGGCAGGCAGTTGATTCAGTTAGCTGCCTTATAGAAAGTACTGTATCCTGTGCACAGTGATCAGTTAGATCTCACTGCAGACCATTCCTGTTGTTCTCTTCCTAATTTGCTACAGGCAGGCAGTTGATTCAGTTAACTGCAGTTTATTCAGTACTATATCCTGTGCACAGTGTTCAGCTAGATCTCACTGCAGACCATTCCTGTTGTTCTCGTCCTAATATAGTACAGGCAGGCAGTTGATTCAGTTAGCTGCAGTATATAAAGTACTGTATCCTGTGCACAGTGTTCAGCTAGATCTCAGTGCAGACCATTCCGGTTGTTCTCTTCCTAATATACTACAGGCAGGCAGTTGATTCAGTTAGCTGCAGTATATTCAGTACTATATCCTGTGCACAGTGCTCAGCTAGATTCCACTGCAGACCATTCCTGTTGTTCTCGTCCTAATATACTACAGGCAGGCAGTTGATTCAGTTAGCTGCCTTATAGAAAGTACTGTATCCTGTGCACAGTGTTCAGCTAGATCTCACTGCAGACCATTCCTGTTGTTCTCTTCCTAATTTGCTACAAGCAGGAAGTTGATTCAGTTAACTGCAGTTTATTCAGTACTATATCCTGTGCACAGTGTTCAGCTAGATCTCACTGCAGACCATTCCTGTTGTTCTCATCCTAATATACTACAGGCAGGCAGTTGATTCAGTTAGCTGCAATTTATTCAGTACTATATCCTGTGCACAGTGTTCAGCTAGGTCTCACTGCAGACCATTCCTGTTGTTCTCTTCCTAATATACTACAGGCAGGCAGTTGATTCAGTTAGCTGCAGTATATAAAGTACTGTATGCTGTGCACAGTGTTTAGCTAGATCTCACTGCAGACCATTCCTGTTGTTCTCTTCCTAATATACTACAGGCAGGCAGTTGATTCAGTTAGCTGCAGTATATAAAGTACTGTATGCTGTGCACAGTGTTTAGCTAGATCTTACTGCAGACCATTCCTGTTGTTCTCATCCTAATATACTACAGGCAGGCAGTTGATTCAGTTAGGCTGCAGTATAGAAAGTACTGTATTCTGTGCACAGTGTTCAGCTAGATCTCACTGCAGACCATTCCTGTTGTTCTCATCCTAATATACTACAGGCAGGCAGTTGATTCAGTTAGCTGCAGTTTATTCAGTACTATATCCTGTGCACAGTGTTCAGCTAGGTCTCACTGCAGACCATTCCTGTTGTTCTCTTCCTAATATACTACAGGCAGGCAGTTGATTCAGTACTATATCCTGTGCAAAGTTTTCAGCTAGATCTCACTGCAGACTATTCCTGTTGTTCTCGTCCTAATATACTACAGGCAGGCAGTTGATTCAGTTAACTTCAGTATATAAAGTACTGTATCCTGTGCACAGTGTTCAGCTAGATCTCAATGCAGACCATTCCTGTTGTTCTCTTCCTAATATACTACAGGCAGGCAGTTGATTCAGTTAGCTGCAGTATATAAAGTACTGTATCCTGTGCACAGTGTTCAGCTAGATCTCACTGCTGACCATTCCTGTTGTTCTCATCCTAATATACTACAGGCAGGCAGTTGATTCAGTTAGCTACAGTATATAAAGTACTGTATCCTGTGCACAGTGTTCAGCTAGATCTCACTGCAGACCATTCCTGTTGTTCTCTTCCTAATATACTACAGGCAGGCAGTTGATTCAGTTAGCTGCAGTTTATTCAGTACTATATCCTGTACCAGGCAGTTGATTCAGTTAGGCTGCGGTATAGAAAGTACTGTATCCTATGCACAGTGTTCAGCTAGATCTCACTGCAGACAATTCCTGTTGTTTTCTTCCTAATATACTACAGGCAGGCAGTTGATTCAGATAGCTGCAGTTTATTCAGTACTATATCCTGTGCACAGTGCTCAGCTAGATCTCACTGCAGACCATTCCTATTGTTCTCTTCCTAATATACTACAGGCAGGCAGTTGATTCAGTTAGCTGCAGTTGATTCAGTACTATATCCTGTGCACAGTGCTCAGCTAGATCTCACTGCAGACCATTCCTGTTGTTCTCGTCGTAATATACTGCAGGCAGGCAGTTTATTCAGTAAGCTGCAGTATATAAAGTACTGTATCCTGTGCACAGTGTTCAGCTAGATCTCAATGCAGACCATTCCTATTGTTCTCTTCCTAATATACTACAGGCAGGCAGTTGATTCAATTAGCTGCAGTATATAAAGTACTGTATCCTGTGCACAGTGTTTAGCTAGATCTCACTGCAGACCATTCCTGTTGTTCTCATCCTAATATACTACAGGCAGGCAGTTGATTCCGTTAGCTGCAGTTTATTCAGTACTATATCCTGTGCACAGTGTTCAGCTAGGTCTCACTGTAGACCATTCCTGTTGTTCTCTTCCTAATATACTACAGGCAGGCAGTTGATTCAGTTAGCTGCAGTATATAAAGTACTGTATCCTGTGCACAGTGTTCAGCTAGATCTCAATGCAGACCATTCTTATTGTTCTCTTCCTAATATACTACAGGCAGGCAGTTGATTCAGTTAGCTGCAGTATATAAAGTACTGTATCCTGTGCACAGTGTTCAGCTAGATCTCACTGCAGACCATTCCTGTTGTTCTCATCCTAATATACTACAGGCAGGCAGTTGATTCAGTTAGGCTGCAGTATAGAAAGTACTGTATCCTGTGCACAGTGTTCAGCTAGATCTCACTGCAGACAATTCCTGTTGTTCTCTTCCTAATATACTACAGGCAGGCAGTTGATTCAGTTATCTGCAGTTTATTCAGTACTATATCCTGTGCAAAGTGCTCAGCTAGATCCCACTGCAGACCATTCCTGTTGTTCTCGTCGTAATATACTGCAGGCAGGCAGTTTATTCAGTAAGCTGCAGTATATAAAGTACTGTATCCTGTGCACAGTGTTCAGCTAGATCTCAATGCAGACCATTCCTATTGTTCTCTTCCTAATATACTACAGGCAGGCAGTTGATTCAATTAGCTGCAGTATATAAAGTACTGTATCCTGTGCACAGTGTTTAGCTAGATCTCACTGCAGACCATTCCTGTTGTTCTCATCCTAATATACTACAGGCAGGCAGTTGATTCCGTTAGCTGCAGTTTATTCAGTACTATATCCTGTGCACAGTGTTCAGCTAGGTCTCACTGTAGACCATTCCTGTTGTTCTCTTCCTAATATACTACAGGCAGGCAGTTGATTCAGTTAGCTGCAGTATATAAAGTACTGTATCCTGTGCACAGTGTTCAGCTAGATCTCACTGCAGACCATTCCTGTTGTTCTCATCCTAATATACTACAGGCAGGCAGTTGATTCAGTTAGGCTGCTGTATAGAAAGTACTGTATCCTGTGCACAGTGTTCAGCTTGATCTCACTGCAGACAATTCCTGTTGTTCTCTTCCTAATATACTACAGGCAGGCAGTTGATTCAGTTATCTGCAGTTTATTCAGTACTATATCCTGTGCAAAGTGCTCAGCTAGATCCCACTGCAGACCATTCCTGTTGTTCTCGTCCTAATATACTACAGGCAGGCAGTTGATTCAGTTAGCTACCTTATAGAAAGTACTGTATCCTGTGCACAATGTTCAGTTAGATCTCACTGCAGACCATTCCTGTTGTTCTCTTCCTAATTTGCTACAGGCAGGCAGTTGATTCAGATAGCTGCAGTATATGAAGTACTGTATCCTGTGCACAGTGTTCAGCTAGATCTCACTGAAGATCATTCCTGTTGTTCTCTTCCTAATATACTACAGGCAGGCAGTTGATTCAGTTAGCTGCATTTTATTCAATACTATATCCTGTGCACAGTGTTCAGCTAGGTCTCACTGCAGACCATTCCTGTTGTTCTCTTCCTAATATACTACAGGCAGGCAGTTGATTCAGTACTATATCCTGTGCAAAGTTTTCAGCTAGATCTCACTGCAGACTATTCCTGTTGTTCTCATCCTAATATACTACAGGCAGGTAGTTGATTCAGTTAGGCTGCAGTATAGAAAGTACTGTATCCTGTGCACAGTGTTCAGCTAGATCTCACTGCAGACAATTCCTGTTGTTCTCTTCCTAATATACTACAGGCAGGCAGTTGATTCAGATAGCTGCAGTTTATTCAGTACTATATCCTGTGCACAGTGTTCAGCTAGATCTCACTGCAGACCATTCCTGTTGTTCTCGTCCTAATATACTACAGGCAGGCAGTTGATTCAGTTAGCTGAAGTATATAAAGTACTGTATTCTGTGCACAGTGTTCAGCTAGATCTCAATGCAGACCACTCCTATTGTTCTCTTCCTAATATACTACAGGCAGGCAGTTGATTCAGTTAGCTGCAGTATATAAAGTACTGTATCCTGTGCACAGTGTTCAGCTAGATCTCACTGCAGACCATTCCTGTTGTTCTCATCCTAATATACTACAGGCAGGCAGTTGATTCAGTTAGCTAGAGAATATAAAGTACTGTATCCTGTGCACAGTGTTCAGCTAGATCTCACTTCAGACCATTCCTGTTGTTCTCTTCCTAATATACTACAGGCATGCAGTTGATTCAGTTAGCTGCAGTTTATTCAGTACTATATCCTGTGCACAGTGTTCAGCTAGATCTCACTGCAGACCATTCATATTGTTCTCCTCCTAATATACTACAGGCAGGCAGTTGATTCAGTTAGCTGCCTTATAGAAAGTACTGTATCCTGTGCACAGTGATCAGTTAGATCTCACTGCAGACCATTCCTGTTGTTCTCTTCCTAATTTGCTACAGGCAGGCAGTTGATTCAGTTAACTGCAGTTTATTCAGTACTATATCCTGTGCACAGTGTTAAGCTAGATCTCACTGCAGACCATTCCTGTTGTTCTCGTCCTAATATAGTACAGGCAGGCAGTTGATTCAGTTAGCTGCAGTATATAAAGTACTGTATCCTGTGCACAGTGTTCAGCTAGATCTCAGTGCAGACCATTCCGGTTGTTCTCTTCCTAATATACTACAGGCAGGCAGTTGATTCAGTTAGCTGCAGTTTATTCAGTACTATATCCTGTGCACAGTGCTCAGCTAGATTCCACTGCAGACCATTCCTGTTGTTCTCGTCCTAATATACTACAGGCAGGCAGTTGATTCAGTTAGCTGCCTTATAGAAAGTACTGTATCCTGTGCACAGTGTTCAGCTAGATCTCACTGCAGACCATTCCTGTTGTTCTCTTCCTAATTTGCTACAAGCAGGAAGTTGATTCAGTTAACTGCAGTTTATTCAGTACTATATCCTGTACACAGTGTTCAGCTAGATCTCACTGCAGACCATTCCTGTTGTTCTCGTCCTAATATATTACAGGCAGGCAGTTGATTCAGTTAGCTGCAGTATATAAAGTACTGTATCCTGTGCACAGTGTTCAGCTAGATCTCAATGCAGACCATTCCTATTGTTCTCTTCCTAATATACTACAGGCATGCAGTTGATTCAGTTAGCTGCAGTTTATTCAGTACTATATCCTGTGCACAGTGTTCAGCTAGATCTCACTGCAGACCATTCATATTGTTCTCCTCCTAATATACTACAGGCAGGCAGTTGATTCAGTTAGCTGCAGTTTATTCAGTACTATATCCTGTGCACAGTGTTCAGCTAGATCTCACTGCAGATCATTCCTGTTGTTCTCTTCCTAATATACTACAGTCAGGCAGTTGATTCAGTTAGCTGCAGTTTATTCAGTACTATATCCTGTGCACAGTGTTCAGCTAGGTCTCACTGCAGACCATTCCTGTTGTTCTCTTCCTAATATACTACAGGCAGGCAGTTGAATCAGTACTATATCCTGTGCAATTTTTTCAGCTAGATCTCACTGCAGACTATTCCTGTTGTTCCCATCCTAATATACTACAGGCAGGCAGTTGATTCAGTTAGGCTGCAGTATAGAAAGTACTGTATCCTGTGCATAGTGTTCAGCTAGATCTCACTGCAGACAATTCCTGTTGTTCTCTTCCTAATATACTACAGGCAGGCAGTTGATTCAGTTAGCTGCAGTTTATTCAGTACTATATCCTGTGCACAGTGCTCAGCTAGATCCCACTGCAGACCATTCCTGTTGTTCTCGTCCTAATATACTACAGGCAGGCAGTTGATTCAGTTAGCTGCCTTATAGAAAGTACTGTATCCTGTGCACAGTGATCAGTTAGATCTCACTGCAGACCATTCCTGTTGTTCTCTTCCTAATTTGCTACAGGCAGGCAGTTGATTCAGTTAACTGCAGTTTATTCAGTACTATATCCTGTGCACAGTGTTAAGCTAGATCTCACTGCAGACCATTCCTGTTGTTCTCGTCCTAATATAGTACAGGCAGGCAGTTGATTCAGTTAGCTGCAGTATATAAAGTACTGTATCCTGTGCACAGTGTTCAGCTAGATCTCAGTGCAGACCATTCCGGTTGTTCTCTTCCTAATATACTACAGGCAGGCAGTTGATTCAGTTAGCTGCAGTTTATTCAGTACTATATCCTGTGCACAGTGCTCAGCTAGATTCCACTGCAGACCATTCCTGTTGTTCTCGTCCTAATATACTACAGGCAGGCAGTTGATTCAGTTAGCTGCCTTATAGAAAGTACTGTATCCTGTGCACAGTGTTCAGCTAGATCTCACTGCAGACCATTCCTCTTGTTCTCTTCCTAATTTGCTACAAGCAGGAAGTTGATTCAGTTAACTGCAGTTTATTCAGTACTATATCCTGTACACAGTGTTCAGCTAGATCTCACTGCAGACCATTCCTGTTGTTCTCGTCCTAATATATTACAGGCAGGCAGTTGATTCAGTTAGCTGCAGTATATAAAGTACTGTATCCTGTGCACAGTGTTCAGCTAGATCTCAATGCAGACCATTCCTATTGTTCTCATCCTAATATACTACAGGCAGGCAGTTGATTCAATTAGCTGCAGTATATAAAGTACAGTATCCTGTGCACAGTGTTCAGCTAGATCTCACTGCAGACCATTCCTGTTGTTCTCATTCTAAAATACTACAGGCAGGCAGTTGATTCAGTTAGCTACAGTATATAAAGTACTGTATCCTGTGCACAGTGTTCAGCTAGATCTCACTGCAGACCATTCCTGTTGTTCTCTTCCTAATATACTACAGGCAGGCAGTTGATTCAGTTATATGCAGGTTATTCAGTACTATATCCTGTGCACAGTGTTCAGCTAGATCTCACTGCAGACCATTCCGGTTGTTCTCTTCCTAATATTCTACAGGCAGGCAGTTGATTCAGTTATATGCAGGTTATTCAGTACTATATCCTGTGCACAGTGTTCAGCTAGATCTCACTGCAGACCATTTCTGTTGTTCTCTTGCTAATATACTACAGGCAGGCAGTTGTTTCAGTTAGCTGCAGTTTATTCAGTACTATATCCTGTGCACAGTGTTCAGCTAGATCTCACTGCAGATCATCCCTGTTGTTCTCTTCCTATTATACTACAGGCAGGCAGTTGATTCAGTTAGCTGCAGTTTATTCAGTACTATATCCTGTGCACAGTGTTCAGCTAGATCTCACTGCAGACCATTCCTGTTGTTCTCATCCCAATATACTACAGGCAGGCAGTTGATTCAGTTAGGCTGCAGTATAGAAAGTACTGTATCCTGTGCACAGTGTTCAGCTAGATCTCACTGCAGACCATTCCTGTTGTTCTCTTCCTAATATACTACAGGCATGCAGTTGATTCAGTTAGCTGCAGTTTGTTCAGTACTATATCCTGTGCACAGTGTTCAGCTAAATCTCACTGCAGATCATTCCTGTTGTTCTCTTCCTAATATACTACAGGCAGGCTGTTGATTCAGTTAGCTGCAGTTTATTCAGTACTATATCCTGTGCACAGTGCTCAGCTAGATCTCACTGCAGACCATTCCTATTGTTCTCTTCCTAATATACTACAGGCAGGCAGTTGATTCAATTAGCTGCAGTATATAAAGTACTGTATCCTGTGCACAGTGTTTAGCTAGATCTCACTGCAGACCATTCCTGTTGTTCTCATCCTAATATACTACAGGCAGGCAGTTGATTCCGTTAGCTGCAGTTTATTCAGTACTATATCCTGTGCACAGTGTTCAGCTAGGTCTCACTGTAGACCATTCCTGTTGTTCTCTTCCTAATATACTACAGGCAGGCAGTTGATTCAGTTAGCTGCAGTATATAAAGTACTGTATCCTGTGCACAGTGTTCAGCTAGATCTCAATGCAGACCATTCTTATTGTTCTCTTCCTAATATACTACAGGCAGGCAGTTGATTCAGTTAGCTGCAGTATATAAAGTACTGTATCCTGTGCACAGTGTTCAGCTAGATCTCACTGCAGACCATTCCTGTTGTTCTCATCCTAATATACTACAGGCAGGCAGTTGATTCAGTTAGGCTGCAGTATAGAAAGTACTGTATCCTGTGCACAGTGTTCAGCTAGATCTCACTGCAGACAATTCCTGTTGTTCTCTTCCTAATATACTACAGGCAGGCAGTTGATTCAGTTATCTGCAGTTTATTCAGTACTATATCCTGTGCAAAGTGCTCAGCTAGATCCCACTGCAGACCATTCCTGTTGTTCTCGTCCTAATATACTACAGGCAGGCAGTTGATTCAGTTAGCTACCTTATAGAAAGTACTGTATCCTGTGCACAATGTTCAGTTAGATCTCACTGCAGACCATTCCTGTTGTTCTCTTCCTAATTTGCTACAGGCAGGCAGTTGATTCAGATAGCTGCAGTATATGAAGTACTGTATCCTGTGCACAGTGTTCAGCTAGATCTCACTGAAGATCATTCCTGTTGTTCTCTTCCTAATATACTACAGGCAGGCAGTTGATTCAGTTAGCTGCATTTTATTCAATACTATATCCTGTGCACAGTGTTCAGCTAGGTCTCACTGCAGACCATTCCTGTTGTTCTCTTCCTAATATACTACAGGCAGGCAGTTGATTCAGTACTATATCCTGTGCAAAGTTTTCAGCTAGATCTCACTGCAGACTATTCCTGTTGTTCTCATCCTAATATACTACAGGCAGGCAGTTGATTCAGTTAGGCTGCAGTATAGAAAGTACTGTATCCTGTGCACAGTGTTCAGCTAGATCTCACTGCAGACAATTCCTGTTGTTCTCTTCCTAATATACTACAGGCAGGCAGTTGATTCAGATAGCTGCAGTTTATTCAGTACTATATCCTGTGCACAGTGTTCAGCTAGATCTCACTGCAGACCATTCCTGTTGTTCTCGTCCTAATATACTACAGGCAGGCAGTTGATTCAGTTAGCTGAAGTATATAAAGTACTGTATTCTGTGCACAGTGTTCAGCTAGATCTCAATGCAGACCACTCCTATTGTTCTCTTCCTAATATACTACAGGCAGGCAGTTGATTCAGTTAGCTGCAGTATATAAAGTACTGTATCCTGTGCACAGTGTTCAGCTAGATCTCACTGCAGACCATTCCTGTTGTTCTCATCCTAATATACTACAGGCAGGCAGTTGATTCAGTTAGCTAGAGAATATAAAGTACTGTATCCTGTGCACAGTGTTCAGCTAGATCTCACTGCAGACCATTCCTGTTGTTCTCTTCCTAATATACTACAGGCATGCAGTTGATTCAGTTAGCTGCAGTTTATTCAGTACTATATCCTGTGCACAGTGTTCAGCTAGATCTCACTGCAGACCATTCATATTGTTCTCCTCCTAATATACTACAGGCAGGCAGTTGATTCAGTTAGCTGCCTTATAGAAAGTACTGTATCCTGTGCACAGTGATCAGTTAGATCTCACTGCAGACCATTCCTGTTGTTCTCTTCCTAATTTGCTACAGGCAGGCAGTTGATTCAGTTAACTGCAGTTTATTCAGTACTATATCCTGTGCACAGTGTTAAGCTAGATCTCACTGCAGACCATTCCTGTTGTTCTCGTCCTAATATAGTACAGGCAGGCAGTTGATTCAGTTAGCTGCAGTATATAAAGTACTGTATCCTGTGCACAGTGTTCAGCTAGATCTCAGTGCAGACCATTCCGGTTGTTCTCTTCCTAATATACTACAGGCAGGCAGTTGATTCAGTTAGCTGCAGTTTATTCAGTACTATATCCTGTGCACAGTGCTCAGCTAGATTCCACTGCAGACCATTCCTGTTGTTCTCGTCCTAATATACTACAGGCAGGCAGTTGATTCAGTTAGCTGCCTTATAGAAAGTACTGTATCCTGTGCACAGTGTTCAGCTAGATCTCACTGCAGACCATTCCTGTTGTTCTCTTCCTAATTTGCTACAAGCAGGAAGTTGATTCAGTTAACTGCAGTTTATTCAGTACTATATCCTGTACACAGTGTTCAGCTAGATCTCACTGCAGACCATTCCTGTTGTTCTCGTCCTAATATATTACAGGCAGGCAGTTGATTCAGTTAGCTGCAGTATATAAAGTACTGTATCCTGTGCACAGTGTTCAGCTAGATCTCAATGCAGACCATTCCTATTGTTCTCTTCCTAATATACTACAGGCATGCAGTTGATTCAGTTAGCTGCAGTTTATTCAGTACTATATCCTGTGCACAGTGTTCAGCTAGATCTCACTGCAGACCATTCATATTGTTCTCCTCCTAATATACTACAGGCAGGCAGTTGATTCAGTTAGCTGCAGTTTATTCAGTACTATATCCTGTGCACAGTGTTCAGCTAGATCTCACTGCAGATCATTCCTGTTGTTCTCTTCCTAATATACTACAGTCAGGCAGTTGATTCAGTTAGCTGCAGTTTATTCAGTACTATATCCTGTGCACAGTGTTCAGCTAGGTCTCACTGCAGACCATTCCTGTTGTTCTCTTCCTAATATACTACAGGCAGGCAGTTGAATCAGTACTATATCCTGTGCAAATTTTTCAGCTAGATCTCACTGCAGACTATTCCTGTTGTTCCCATCCTAATATACTACAGGCAGGCAGTTGATTCAGTTAGGCTGCAGTATAGAAAGTACTGTATCCTGTGCATAGTGTTCAGCTAGATCTCACTGCAGACAATTCCTGTTGTTCTCTTCCTAATATACTACAGGCAGGCAGTTGATTCAGTTAGCTGCAGTTTATTCAGTACTATATCCTGTGCACAGTGCTCAGCTAGATCCCACTGCAGACCATTCCTGTTGTTCTCGTCCTAATATACTACAGGCAGGCAGTTGATTCAGTTAGCTGCCTTATAGAAAGTACTGTATCCTGTGCACAGTGTTCAGCTAGATCTCACTGCAGACCATTCCTCTTGTTCTCTTCCTCATTTGCTACAAGCAGGAAGTTGATTCAGTTAACTGCAGTTTATTCAGTACTATATCCTGTACACAGTGTTCAGCTAGATCTCACTGCAGACCATTCCTGTTGTTCTCGTCCTAATATATTACAGGCAGGCAGTTGATTCAGTTAGCTGCAGTATATAAAGTACTGTATCCTGTGCACAGTGTTCAGCTAGATCTCAATGCAGACCATTCCTATTGTTCTCATCCTAATATACTACAGGCAGGCAGTTGATTCAATTAGCTGCAGTATATAAAGTACAGTATCCTGTGCACAGTGTTCAGCTAGATCTCACTGCAGACCATTCCTGTTGTTCTCATTCTAAAATACTACAGGCAGGCAGTTGATTCAGTTAGCTACAGTATATAAAGTACTGTATCCTGTGCACAGTGTTCAGCTAGATCTCACTGCAGACCATTCCTGTTGTTCTCTTCCTAATATACTACAGGCAGGCAGTTGATTCAGTTATATGCAGGTTATTCAGTACTATATCCTGTGCACAGTGTTCAGCTAGATCTCACTGCAGACCATTCCGGTTGTTCTCTTCCTAATATTCTACAGGCAGGCAGTTGATTCAGTTATATGCAGGTTATTCAGTACTATATCCTGTGCACAGTGTTCAGCTAGATCTCACTGCAGACCATTTCTGTTGTTCTCTTGCTAATATACTACAGGCAGGCAGTTGTTTCAGTTAGCTGCAGTTTATTCAGTACTATATCCTGTGCACAGTGTTCAGCTAGATCTCACTGCAGATCATCCCTGTTGTTCTCTTCCTATTATACTACAGGCAGGCAGTTGATTCAGTTAGCTGCAGTTTATTCAGTACTATATCCTGTGCACAGTGTTCAGCTAGATCTCACTGCAGACCATTCCTGTTGTTCTCATCCCAATATACTACAGGCAGGCAGTTGATTCAGTTAGGCTGCAGTATAGAAAGTACTGTATCCTGTGCACAGTGTTCAGCTAGATCTCACTGCAGACCATTCCTGTTGTTCTCTTCCTAATATACTACAGGCATGCAGTTGATTCAGTTAGCTGCAGTTTGTTCAGTACTATATCCTGTGCACAGTGTTCAGCTAAATCTCACTGCAGATCATTCCTGTTGTTCTCTTCCTAATATACTACAGGCAGGCTGTTGATTCAGTTAGCTGCAGTTTATTCAGTACTATATCCTGTGCACAGTGCTCAGCTAGATCTCACTGCAGACCATTCCGGTTGTTCTCTTCCTAATATTCTACAGGCAGGCAGTTGATTCAGTTAGATGCACGTTATTCAGTACTATATCCTGTGCACAGTGTTCAGCTAGATCTCACTGCAGACCATTCATGTTGTTCTCTTCCTAATATGCTACAGGCAGGCAGTTGATTCAGTTAGCTGCAGTTTATTCAGTACTATATCCTGTGCACAGTGTTCAGCTAGATCTCACTGCAGATCATTCCTGTTGTTCTCTTGCTAATATACTACAGGCAGGCAGTTGATTCAGTTAGCTGCAGTTTATTCAGTACTATATCCTGTGCACAGTGTTCATCTAGATCTCAATGCAGACCATTCCTGTTGTTCTCATCCTAATATACTACAGGCAGGCAGTTGATTCAGTTAGCTGCAGTATATAAAGTACTGTATCCTGTGCACAGTGTTCAGCTAGATCTCAATGCAGACCATTCCTATTGTTCTCTTCCTAATATACTACAGGCAGGCAGTTGATTCAGTTAGCTGCAGTATATAAAGTACTGTATCCTGTGCACAGTGTTCAGCTAGATCTCACTGCAGACCATTCCTGTTGTTCTCATCCTAATATACTACAGGCAGGCAGTTGATTCAGTTAGGCTGCAGCATAGAAAGTACTGTATCCTGTGCACAGTGTTCAGCTAGATCTCACTGCAGACAATTCCTATTGTTCTCTTCCTAATATACTACAGGCAGGCAGTTGATTCAGTTAGCTGCAGTATATAAAGTACTGTATCCTGTGCACAGTGTTCAGCTAGATCTCAATGCAGACCATTCCTATTGGTCTCTTCCTAATATACTTCAGACAGGCAGTTGATTCAGTTAGCTGCAGTATATAAAGAACTGTATCCTGTGCACAGTGTTCAGCTAGATCTCAATGCAGACCATTCCTATTGTTCTCTTCCTAATATACTACAGGCAGGCAGTTGATTCAGTTAGCTGCAGTTTATTCAGTACTATATCCTGTGCACAGTGTTCAGCTAGATCTCACTGCAGATCATTCCTGTTGTTCTCGTCCTAATATACTACAGGCAGGCAGTTGATTCAGTTAGCTGCAGTATATAAAGTACTGTATCCTGTGCACAGTGTTCAGCTAGATCTCACTGCAGACCATTCCTGTTGTTCTCATCCTAATATACTACAGGCAGGCAGTTGTTTCAGTTAGCTGCAGTTTATTCAGTACTATATCCTGTGCACAGTGTTCAGCTAGATCTCACTGCAGACCATTCCCATTGTTCTCTTCCTAATATACTACATACAGGCAGTTGATTCAGTTAGCTGCAGTTTATTCAGTACTATATCCTGTGCTCAGTGTTCAGCTAGATCTCACTGCAGACCATTCCTATTGTTCTCTTCCTATTATACTACAGGCAGGCAGTTGATTCAGTTAGCTGCAGTATATAAAGTACTGTATCCTATGCACAGTGTTCAGCTAGATCTCACTGCAGACCATTCCTGTTGTTCTCTTCCTAATATACTACAGGCAGGCAGTTGATTCAGTTAGCTGCAGTTTTTTCAGTACTATATCCTGTGCACAGTGCTTAGCTAGATCCCACTGCAGACCATTCCTGTTGTTCTCGTCCTAATATACTACAGGCAGGCAGTTGATTCAGTTAGCTGCAGTATATAAAGTACTGTATCCTGTGCACAGTGTTCAGCTAGATCTCAATTCAGACCATTCCTATTGTTCTCTTCCTAATATACTGCAGGCAGGCAGTTGATTCAGTTAGCTGCAGTATATAAAGTACTGTATCCTGTGCACAGTGTTCAGCTAGATCTCACTGCAGACCATTCCTGTTGTTCTCGTCCTAATATACTACAGGCAGGCAGTTGATTCAGTTAGCTGCAGTATATAAAGTACTGTATCCTGTGCACAGTGTTCAGCTAGATATCAATGCAGACCATTCCTATTGTTCTCTTCCTATTATACTACAGGCATGCAGTTGATTCAGTTAGCTGCAGTATATAAAGTACTGTATCCTGTGCACAGTGTTCAGCTAGATCTCACTGCAGACCATTCCTGTTGTTCTCATCCTAATATACTGCAGGCAGGCAGTTGATTCAGTTAGCTAAAGTATATAAAGTACTCTATTCTGTGCACAGTGTTCAGCTAGATCTCACTGCAGACCATTCCTGTTGTTCTCTTCCTAATATACTACAGGCATGCAGTTGTTTCAGTTAGCTGCAGTTTATTCAGTACTATATCCTGTGCACAGTGTTCAGCTAGATCTCACTGCAGACCATTCCCATTGTTCTCTTCCTAATATACTACAGACAGGCACTTGATTCAGTTAGCTGCAGTTTATTCAGTACTATATCCTGTGCACAGTGTTCAGCTAGATCTCACTGCAGACCATTCCTGTTGTTCTCATCCTAATATACTACAGGCAGGCAGTTGATTCAGTTAGGCTGCAGTATAGAAGTTCTGTATCCTGTGCACAGTGTTCAGCTAGATCTCACTGCAGATAATTCCTGTTGTTCTCTTCCTAATATACTACAGGCAGGCAGTTGATTCAGTTAGCTGCAGTTTATTCAGTACTATATCCTGTGCACAGTGCTCAGCTAGATCCCACTGCAGACCATTCCTGTTGTTCTCGTCCTAATATACTACAGGCAGGCAGTTGATTCAGTTAGCTGCCTTATAGAAAGTACTGTATCCTGTGCACAGTGTTCAGTTAGATCTCACTGCAGACCATTCCTGTTCTCTTCCTATTATACTACAGGCAGGCAGTTGATTCAGTTAGCTGCAGTATATAAAGTACTGTATCCTGTGTACAGTGTTCAGCTAGATCTCACTGCAGACCATTCCTGTTGTTCTCGTCCTAATATACTACAGGCAGGCAGTTGATTCAGTTAGCTGCAGTATATAAACTACTGTATCCCGTGCACAGTGTTCAGCTAGATATCAATGCAGACCATTCCTATTGTTCTCTTCCTATTATACTACAGGCAGGCAGTTGATTCAGTTAGCTGCCTTATAGAAAGTACTGTATCCTGTGCAAAGTGTTCAGTTAGATCTCACTGCAGACCATTCCTGTTGTTCTCTTCCTATTATACTACAGGCAGGCAGTTGATTCAGTTAGCTGCAGTATATAAAGTACTGTATCCTGTGCACAGTGTTCAGCTAGATCTCACTGCAGACCATTCCTGTTGTTCTCGTCCTAATATACTACAGGCAGGCAGTTGATTCAGTTAGCTGCAGTATATAAAGTACTGTATCCTGTGCACAGTGTTCAGCTAGATATCAATGCAGACCATTCCTATTGTTCTCTTCCTATTATACTACAGGCATGCAGTTGATTCAGTTAGCTGCAGTATATAAAGTACTGTATCCTGTGCACAGTGTTCAGCTAGATCTCACTGCAGACCATTCCTGTTGTTCTCATCCTAATATACTACAGGCAGGCAGTTGATTCAGTTAGCTTAAGTATATAAAGTACTCTATCCTGTGCACAGTGTTCAGCTAGATCTCACTGCAGACCATTCCTGTTGTTCTCTTCCTAATATACTACAGGCATGCAGTTGTTTCAGTTAGCTGCAGTTTATTCAGTACTATATCCTGTGCACAGTGTTCAGCTAGATCTCACTGCAGACCATTCCCATTGTTCTCTTCCTAATATACTACAGACAGGCAGTTGATTCAGTTAGCTGCAGTTTATTCAGTACTATATCCTGTGCTCAGTGTTCAGCTAGATCTCACTGCAGACCATTCCTATTGTTCTCTTCCTATTATACTACAGGCAGGCAGTTGATTCAGTTAGCTGCAGTATATAAAGTACTGTATCCTGTGCACAGTGTTCAGCTAGATCTCACTGCAGACAATTCCTGTTGTTCTCTTCCTAATATACTACAGGCAGGCAGTTGATTCAGTTAGCTACAGTTTATTCAGTACTATATCCTGTGCACAGTGTTCAGCTAGATTTCACTGCAGACCATTCCTGTTGTTCTCTTCCTAATATACTACAGGCAGGCAGTTGATTCAGTTAGCTGCAGTTTTTTCAGTACTACATCCTGTGCACAGTGCTTAGCTAGATCCCACTGCAGACCATTCCTGTTGTTCTCGTCCTAATATACTACAGGCAGGCAGTTGATTCAGTTAGCTGCCTTATAGAAAGTACTGTATCCTGTGCACAGTGTTCAGCTAGATCTCACTGCAGACCATTCCTGTTGTTCTCTTCCTAATTTGCTACAGGCAGGCAGTTGATTCAGTTAACTGCAGTTTATTCAGTACTATATCCTGTGCACAGTGTTCAGCTAGATCTCAATGCAGACCATTCCTGTTGTTCTCGTCCTAATATACTACAGGCAGGCAGTTGATTCAGTTAGCTGCAGTATATAAAGTACTGTATCCTGTGCACAGTGTTCAGCTAGATCTCAATGCAGACCATTCCTATTGTTCTCTTCCTAATATACTACAGGCAGGCAGTTGATTCAGTTAGCTGCAGTATATAAAGTACTGTATCCTGTGCACAGTGTTCAGCTAGATCTCACTGCAGACCATTCCTGTTGTTCTCATCCTAATATACTACAGGCAGGCAGTTGATTCAGTTAGGCTGCAGTATAGAAAGTTCTGTATCCTGTGCACAGTGTTCAGCTAGATCTCACTGCAGATAATTCCTGTTGTTCTCTTCCTAATATACTACAGGCAGGCAGTTGATTCAGTTAGCTGCAGTTTATTCAGTACTATATCCTGTGCACAGTGCTCAGCTAGATCCCACTGCAGACCATTCCTGTTGTTCTCATCCTAATATACTACAGGCAGGAAGTTGATTCAGTTAGCTGCAGTATATAAAGTACTGTATCCTGTGCACAGTGTTCAGCTAGATCTCAATGCAGAACATTCCTATTGTTCTCTTCCTAATATACTACAGGCAGGCAGTTGATTCAGTTAGCTGCAGTATATAAAGTACTGTATCCTGTGCACAGTGTTCAGCTAGATCTCACTGCAGACCATTCCTGTTGTTCTCGTCCTAATATACTACAGGCAGGCAGTTGATTCAGTTAGCTGCAGTATATAAAGTACTGTATCCTGTGCACAGTGTTCAGCTAGATATCAATGCAGACCATTCCTATTGTTCTCTTCCTATTATACTACAGGCATGCAGTTGATTCAGTTAGCTGCAGTATATAAAGTACTGTATCCTGTGCACAGTGTTCAGCTAGATCTCACTGCAGACCATTCCTGTTGTTCTCATCCTAATATACTGCAGGCAGGCAGTTGATTCAGTTAGCTAAAGTATATAAAGTACTCTATTCTGTGCACAGTGTTCAGCTAGATCTCACTGCAGACCATTCCTGTTGTTCTCTTCCTAATATACTACAGGCATGCAGTTGTTTCAGTTAGCTGCAGTTTATTCAGTACTATATCCTGTGCACAGTGTTCAGCTAGATCTCACTGCAGACCATTCCCATTGTTCTCTTCCTAATATACTACAGACAGGCACTTGATTCAGTTAGCTGCAGTTTATTCAGTACTATATCCTGTGCACAGTGTTCAGCTAGATCTCACTGCAGACCATTCCTGTTGTTCTCATCCTAATATACTACAGGCAGGCAGTTGATTCAGTTAGGCTGCAGTATAGAAGTTCTGTATCCTGTGCACAGTGTTCAGCTAGATCTCACTGCAGATAATTCCTGTTGTTCTCTTCCTAATATACTACAGACAGGCAGTTGATTCAGTTAGCTGCAGTTTATTCAGTACTATATCCTGTGCACAGTGCTCAGCTAGATCCCACTGCAGACCATTGATGTTGTTCTCATCCTAATATACTACAGGCAGGCAGTTGATTCAGTT
Organism: Rana muscosa; assembly: GCA_029206835.1. NCBI lineage: Eukaryota > Metazoa > Chordata > Amphibia > Anura > Ranidae > Rana > Rana muscosa. Next base: position 973,957,930 of record CM055118.1, on the reverse strand, counting down.
AGCTGCAGTATATAAAGTACTGTATCCTGTGCACAGTGTTCAGCTAGATCTCAATGCAGACCATTCCTATTGTTCTCTTCCTAATATACTACAGGCAGGCAGTTGATTCAGTTAGCTGCAGTATATAAAGTACTGTATCCTGTGCACAGTGTTCAGTTAGATCTCACTGCAGACCATTCCTGTTGTTCTCATCCTAATATACTACAGGCAGACAGTTGATTCAGTTAGGCTGCAGTATAGAAAGTACTGTATCCTGTGCACAGTGTTCAGCTAGATCTCACTGCAGACAATTCCTGTTGTTCTCTTCCTAATATACTACAGGCAGGCAGTTGATTCAGTTAGCTGCAGTTTATTCAGTACTATATCCTGTGCAAAGTGCTCAGCTAGATCCCACTGCAGACCATTCCTGTTGTTCTCGTCCTAATATACTACAGGCAGGCAGTTGATTCAGTTAGCTGCCCTATAGAAAGTACTGTATCCTGTGCACAGTGTTCAGTTAGATCTCACTGCAGACAATTCCTGTTGTTCTCTTCCTAATATACTACAGACAGGCAGTTGATTCAGTTAGCTGCAGTTTATTCAGTACTATATCCTGTGCTCAGTGTTCAGCTAGATCTCACTGCAGACCATTCCTATTGTTCTCTTCCTATTATACTACAGGCAGGCAGTTGATTCAGTTAGCTGCAGTATATAAAGTACTGTATCCTATGCACAGTGTTCAGCTAGATCTCACTGCAGACCATTCCTGTTGTTCTCTTCCTAATATACTACAGGCAGGCAGTTGATTCAGTTAGCTGCAGTTTTTTCAGTACTATATCCTGTGCACAGTGCTTAGCTAGATCCCACTGCAGACCATTCCTGTTGTTCTCGTCCTAATATACTACAGGCAGGCAGTTGATTCAGTTAGCTGCAGTATATAAAGTACTGTATCCTGTGCACAGTGTTCAGCTAGATCTCAATTCAGACCATTCCTATTGTTCTCTTCCTAATATACTACAGGCAGGCAGTTGATTCAGTTAGCTGCAGTATATAAAGTACTGTATCCTGTGCACAGTGTTCAGCTAAATCTCACTGCAGACCATTCCTGTTGTTCTCATCCTAATATACTACAGGCAGGCAGCTGATTCAGTTAGGCTGCAGTATAGAAAGTACTGTATCCTGTGCACAGTGTTCAGCTAGATCTCACTGCAGATAATTCCTGTTGTTCTCTTCCTAATATACTACAGGCAGGCAGTTGATTCAGTTAGCTGCAGTTTATTCAGTACTATATCCTGTGCACAGTGCTCAGCTAGATCCCACTGCAGACCATTCCTGTTGTTCTCGTCCTAATATACTACATTCAGGCAGTTGATTCAGTTAGCTGCCTTATAGAAAGTACTGTATCCTGTGCACAGTGTTCAGTTAGATCTCACTGCAGACCATTCCTGTTGTTCTCTTCCTATTATACTACAGGCAGGCAGTTGATTCAGTTAGCTGCAGTATATAAAGTACTGTTTCCTGTGCACAGTGTTCAGCTAGATCTCACTGCAGACCATTCCTGTTGTTCTCATCCTAATATACTACAGGCAGGCGGTTGATTCAGTTAGCTACAGTATATAAAGTACTGTATCCTGTGCACAGTGTTCAGCTAGATCTCACTGCAGACCATTCCTGTTGTTCTCTTCCTAATATACTACAGGCATGCAGTTGTTTCAGTTAGCTGCAGTTTATTCAGTACTATATCCTGTGCACAGTGTTCAGCTAGATCTCACTGCAGACCATTCCCATTGTTCTCTTCCTAATATACTACAGACAGGCAGTTGATTCAGTTAGCTGCAGTTTATTCAATACTATATCCTGTGCACAGTGTTCAGCTAGATCTCACTGCAGACCATCCCTGTTGTTCTCTTCCTAATATACTACAGGCAGGCAGTTGATTCAGTTAGCTGCAGTATATAAAGTACTGTATCCTGTGCACAGTGTTCAGCTAGATCTCAATGCAGACCATTCCTATTGGTCTCTTCCTAATATACTTCAGACAGGCAGTTGATTCAGTTAGCTGCAGTATATAAAGAACTGTATCCTGTGCACAGTGTTCAGCTAGATCTCAATGCAGACCATTCCTATTGTTCTCTTCCTAATATACTACAGGCAGGCAGTTGATTCAGTTAGCTGCAGTTTATTCAGTACTATATCCTGTGCACAGTGTTCAGCTAGATCTCACTGCAGATCATTCCTGTTGTTCTCGTCCTAATATACTACAGGCAGGCAGTTGATTCAGTTAGCTGCAGTATATAAAGTACTGTATCCTGTGCACAGTGTTCAGCTAGATCTCACTGCAGACCATTCCTGTTGTTCTCATCCTAATATACTACAGGCAGGCAGTTGTTTCAGTTAGCTGCAGTTTATTCAGTACTATATCCTGTGCACAGTGTTCAGCTAGATCTCACTGCAGACCATTCCCATTGTTCTCTTCCTAATATACTACATACAGGCAGTTGATTCAGTTAGCTGCAGTTTATTCAGTACTATATCCTGTGCTCAGTGTTCAGCTAGATCTCACTGCAGACCATTCCTATTGTTCTCTTCCTATTATACTACAGGCAGGCAGTTGATTCAGTTAGCTGCAGTATATAAAGTACTGTATCCTATGCACAGTGTTCAGCTAGATCTCACTGCAGACCATTCCTGTTGTTCTCTTCCTAATATACTACAGGCAGGCAGTTGATTCAGTTAGCTGCAGTTTTTTCAGTACTATATCCTGTGCACAGTGCTTAGCTAGATCCCACTGCAGACCATTCCTGTTGTTCTCGTCCTAATATACTACAGGCAGGCAGTTGATTCAGTTAGCTGCAGTATATAAAGTACTGTATCCTGTGCACAGTGTTCAGCTAGATCTCAATTCAGACCATTCCTATTGTTCTCTTCCTAATATACTACAGGCAGGCAGTTGATTCAGTTAGCTGCAGTATATAAAGTACTGTATCCTGTGCACAGTGTTCAGCTAGATCTCACTGCAGACCATTCCTGTTGTTCTCGTCCTAATATACTACAGGCAGGCAGTTGATTCAGTTAGCTGCAGTATATAAAGTACTGTATCCTGTGCACAGTGTTCAGCTAGATATCAATGCAGACCATTCCTATTGTTCTCTTCCTATTATACTACAGGCATGCAGTTGATTCAGTTAGCTGCAGTATATAAAGTACTGTATCCTGTGCACAGTGTTCAGCTAGATCTCACTGCAGACCATTCCTGTTGTTCTCATCCTAATATACTGCAGGCAGGCAGTTGATTCAGTTAGCTAAAGTATATAAAGTACTCTATTCTGTGCACAGTGTTCAGCTAGATCTCACTGCAGACCATTCCTGTTGTTCTCTTCCTAATATACTACAGGCATGCAGTTGTTTCAGTTAGCTGCAGTTTATTCAGTACTATATCCTGTGCACAGTGTTCAGCTAGATCTCACTGCAGACCATTCCCATTGTTCTCTTCCTAATATACTACAGACAGGCACTTGATTCAGTTAGCTGCAGTTTATTCAGTACTATATCCTGTGCACAGTGTTCAGCTAGATCTCACTGCAGACCATTCCTGTTGTTCTCATCCTAATATACTACAGGCAGGCAGTTGATTCAGTTAGGCTGCAGTATAGAAGTTCTGTATCCTGTGCACAGTGTTCAGCTAGATCTCACTGCAGATAATTCCTGTTGTTCTCTTCCTAATATACTACAGGCAGGCAGTTGATTCAGTTAGCTGCAGTTTATTCAGTACTATATCCTGTGCACTGTGCTCAGCTAGATCCCACTGCAGACCATTGATGTTGTTCTCATCCTAATATACTACAGGCAGGCAGTTGATTCAGTTAGCTGCAGTATATAAAGTACTGTATCCTGTGCACAGTGTTCAGCTAGATCTCAATGCAGACCATTCCTATTGTTCTCTTCCTAATATACTACAGGCAGGCAGTTGATTCAGTTAGCTGCAGTATATAAAGTACTGTATCCTGTGCACAGTGTTCAGTTAGATCTCACTGCAGACCATTCCTGTTGTTCTCATCCTAATATACTACAGGCAGACAGTTGATTCAGTTAGGCTGCAGTATAGAAAGTACTGTATCCTGTGCACAGTGTTCAGCTAGATCTCACTGCAGACAATTCCTGTTGTTCTCTTCCTAATATACTACAGGCAGGCAGTTGATTCAGTTAGCTGCAGTTTATTCAGTACTATATCCTGTGCAAAGTGCTCAGCTAGATCCCACTGCAGACCATTCCTGTTGTTCTCGTCCTAATATACTACAGGCAGGCAGTTGATTCAGTTAGCTGCCTTATAGAAAGTACTGTATCCTGTGCACAGTGTTCAGTTAGATCTCACTGCAGACCATTCCTGTTGTTCTCGTCCTAATATACTACAGGCAGGCAGTTGATTCAGTTAGCTGCAGTATATAAAGTACTGTATCCTGTGCACAGTGTTCAGCTAGATATCAATGCAGACCATTCCTATTGTTCTCTTCCTATTATACTACAGGCAGGCAGTTGATTCAGTTAGCTGCAGTATATAAAGTACTGTATCCTGTGCACAGTGTTCAGCTAGATCTCACTGCAGACCATTCCTGTTGTTCTCATCCTAATATACTACAGGCAGGCAGTTGATTCAGTTAGCTACAGTATATAAAGTACTGTATCCTGTGCACAGTGTTCAGCTAGATCTCACTGCAGACCATTCCCATTGTTCTCTTCCTAATATACTACAGACAGGCAGTTGATTCAGTTAGCTGCAGTTTATTCAGTACTATATCCTGTGCTCAGTGTTCAGCTAGATCTCACTGCAGACCATTCCTATTGTTCTCTTCCTATTATACTACAGGCAGGCAGTTGATTCAGTTAGCTGCAGTATATAAAGTACTGTATCCTATGCACAGTGTTCAGCTAGATCTCACTGCAGACCATTCCTGTTGTTCTCTTCCTAATATACTACAGGCAGGCAGTTGATTCAGTTAGCTGCAGTTTTTTCAGTACTATATCCTGTGCACAGTGCTTAGCTAGATCCCACTGCAGACCATTCCTGTTGTTCTCGTCCTAATATACTACAGGCAGGCAGTTGATTCAGTTAGCTGCAGTATATAAAGTACTGTATCCTGTGCACAGTGTTCAGCTAGATCTCAATTCAGACCATTCCTATTGTTCTCTTCCTAATATACTACAGGCAGGCAGTTGATTCAGTTAGCTGCAGTATATAAAGTACTGTATCCTGTGCACAGTGTTCAGCTAGATCTCACTGCAGACCATTCCTGTTGTTCTCATCCTAATATACTACAGGCAGGCAGCTGATTCAGTTAGGCTGCAGTATAGAAAGTACTGTATCCTGTGCACAGTGTTCAGCTAGATCTCACTGCAGATAATTCCTGTTGTTCTCTTCCTAATATACTACAGGCAGGCAGTTGATTCAGTTAGCTGCAGTTTATTCAGTACTATATCCTGTGCACAGTGCTCAGCTAGATCCCACTGCAGACCATTCCTGTTGTTCTCGTCCTAATATACTACAGGCAGGTAGTTGATTCAGTTAGCTGCCTTATAGAAAGTACTGTATCCTGTGCACAGTGTTCAGTTAGATCTCACTGCAGACCATTCCTGTTGTTCTCTTCCTATTATACTACAGGCAGGCAGTTGATTCAGTTAGCTGCAGTATATAAAGTACTGTTTCCTGTGCACAGTGTTCAGCTAGATCTCACTGCAGACCATTCCTGTTGTTCTCATCCTAATATACTACAGGCAGGCGGTTGATTCAGTTAGCTACAGTATATAAAGTACTGTATCCTGTGCACAGTGTTCAGCTAGATCTCACTGCAGACCATTCCTGTTGTTCTCTTCCTAATATACTACAGGCATGCAGTTGTTTCAGTTAGCTGCAGTTTATTCAGTACTATATCCTGTGCACAGTGTTCAGCTAGATCTCACTGCAGACCATTCCCATTGTTCTCTTCCTAATATACTACAGACAGGCAGTTGATTCAGTTAGCTGCAGTTTATTCAGTACTATATCATGTGCTCAGTGTTCAGCTAGATCTCACTGCAGACCATTCCTGTTGTTCTCTTCGTAATATACTACAGGCAGGCAGTTGATTCAGTTAGCTGCAGTTTATTCAATACTATATCCTGTGCACAGTGTTCAGCTAGATCTCACTGCAGACCATCCCTGTTGTTCTCTTCCTAATATACTACAGGCAGGCAGTTGATTCAGTTAGCTGCAGTATATAAAGTACTGTATCCTGTGCACAGTGTTCAGCTAGATCTCAATGCAGACCATTCCTATTGGTCTCTTCCTAATATACTTCAGACAGGCAGTTGATTCAGTTAGCTGCAGTATATAAAGAACTGTATCCTGTGCACAGTGTTCAGCTAGATCTCAATGCAGACCATTCCTATTGTTCTCTTCCTAATATACTACAGGCAGGCAGTTGATTCAGTTAGCTGCAGTTTATTCAGTACTATATCCTGTGCACAGTGTTCAGCTAGATCTCACTGCAGATCATTCCTGTTGTTCTCGTCCTAATATACTACAGGCAGGCAGTTGATTCAGTTAGCTGCAGTATATAAAGTACTGTATCCTGTGCACAGTGTTCAGCTAGATCTCACTGCAGACCATTCCTGTTGTTCTCATCCTAATATACTACAGGCAGGCAGTTGTTTCAGTTAGCTGCAGTTTATTCAGTACTATATCCTGTGCACAGTGTTCAGCTAGATCTCACTGCAGACCATTCCCATTGTTCTCTTCCTAATATACTACAGACAGGCAGTTGATTCAGTTAGCTGCAGTTTATTCAGTACTATATCCTGTGCTCAGTGTTCAGCTAGATCTCACTGCAGACCATTCCTATTGTTCTCTTCCTATTATACTACAGGCAGGCAGTTGATTCAGTTAGCTGCAGTATATAAAGTACTGTATCCTATGCACAGTGTTCAGCTAGATCTCACTGCAGACCATTCCTGTTGTTCTCTTCCTAATATACTACAGGCAGGCAGTTGATTCAGTTAGCTGCAGTTTTTTCAGTACTATATCCTGTGCACAGTGCTTAGCTAGATCCCACTGCAGACCATTCCTGTTGTTCTCGTCCTAATATACTACAGGCAGGCAGTTGATTCAGTTAGCTGCCTTATAGAAAGTACTGTATCCTGTGCACAGTGTTCAGCTAGATCTCACTGCAGACCATTCCTGTTGTTCTCTTCCTAATTTGCTAGAGGCAGGCAGTTGATTCAGTTAACTGCAGTTTATTCAGTACTATATCCTGTGCACAGTGTTCAGCTAGATCTCAATGCAGACCATTCCTGTTGTTCTCGTCCTAATATACTACAGGCAGGCAGTTGATTCAGTTAGCTGCAGTATATAAAGTACTGTATCCTGTGCACAGTGTTCAGCTAGATCGCAATTCAGACCATTCCTATTGTTCTCTTCCTAATATACTACAGGCAGGCAGTTGATTCAGTTAGCTGCAGTATATAAAGTACTGTATCCTGTGCACAGTGTTCAGCTAGATCTCACTGCAGACCATTCCTGTTGTTCTCATCCTAATATACTACAGGCAGGCAGTTGATTCAGTTAGGCTGCAGTATAGAAAGTACTGTATCCTGTGCACAGTGTTCAGCTAGATCTCACTGCAGATAATTCCTGTTGTTCTCTTCCTAATATACTACAGGCAGGCAGTTGATTCAGTTAGCTGCAGTTTATTCAGTACTATATCCTGTGCACAGTGCTCAGCTAGATCCCACTGCAGACCATTCCTGTTGTTCTCGTCCTAATATACTACAGGCAGGCAGTTGATTCAGTTAGCTGCCTTATAGAAAGTACTGTATCCTGTCCACAGTGTTCAGTTAGATCTCACTGCAGACCATTCCTGTTGTTCTCTTCCTATTATACTACAGGCAGGCAGTTGATTCAGTTAGCTGCAGTTTATTCAGTACTACATCCTGTGCACAGTGTTCAGCTAGATCTCACTGCAGACCATTCCCATTGTTCTCTTCCTAATATACTACAGACAGGCAGTTGATTCAGTTAGCTGCAGTTTATTCAGTACTATATCCTGTGCTCAGTGTTCAGCTAGATCTCACTGCAGACCATTCCTATTGTTCTCTTCCTATTATACTACAGGCAGGCAGTTGATTCAGTTAGCTGCAGTATATAAAGTACTGTTTCCTGTGCACAGTGTTCAGCTAGATCTCACTGCAGACCATTCCTGTTGTTCTCATCCTAATATACTACAGGCAGGCAGTTGATTCAGTTAGCTACAGTATATAAAGTACTGTATCCTGTGCACAGTGTTCAGCTAGATCTCACTGCAGACCATTCCTGTTGTTCTCTTCCTAATATACTACAGGCATGCAGTTGTTTCAGTTAGCTGCAGTTTATTCAGTACTATATCCTGTGCACAGTGTTCAGCTAGATCTCACTGCAGACCATTCCCATTGTTCTCTTCCTAATATACTACAGACAGGCAGTTGATTCAGTTAGCTGCAGTTTATTCAGTACTATATCCTGTGCTCAGTGTTCAGCTAGATCTCACTGCAGACCATTCCTGTTGTTCTCTTCCTAATATACTACAGGCAGGCAGTTGATTCAGTTAGCTGCAGTTTATTCAATACTATATCCTGTGCACAGTGTTCAGCTAGATCTCACTGCAGACCATCCCTGTTGTTCTCTTCCTAATATACTACAGGCAGGCAGTTGATTCAGTTAGCTGCAGTTTATTCAATACTATATCCTGTGCACAGTGTTCAGCTAGATCTCACTGCAGACCATCCCTGTTGTTCTCTTCCTAATATACTACAGGCAGGCAGTTGATTCAGTTAGCTGCAGTATATAAAGTACTGTATCCTGTGCACAGTGTTCAGCTAGATCTCAATGCAGACCATTCCTATTGGTCTCTTCCTAATATACTTCAGACAGGCAGTTGATTCAGTTAGCTGCAGTATATAAAGAACTGTATCCTGTGCACAGTGTTCAGCTAGATCTCAATGCAGACCATTCCTATTGTTCTCTTCCTAATATACTACAGGCAGGCAGTTGATTCAGTTAGCTGCAGTTTATTCAGTACTATATCCTGTGCACAGTGTTCAGCTAGATCTCACTGCAGATCATTCCTGTTGTTCTCGTCCTAATATACTACAGGCAGGCAGTTGATTCAGTTAGCTGCAGTATATAAAGTACTGTATCCTGTGCACAGTGTTCAGCTAGATCTCACTGCAGACCATTCCTGTTGTTCTCATCCTAATATACTACAGGCAGGCAGTTGTTTCAGTTAGCTGCAGTTTATTCAGTACTATATCCTGTGCACAGTGTTCAGCTAGATCTCACTGCAGACCATTCCCATTGTTCTCTTCCTAATATACTACAGACAGGCAGTTGATTCAGTTAGCTGCAGTATATAAAGAACTGTATCCTGTGCACAGTGTTCAGCTAGATCTCAATGCAGACCATTCCTATTGTTCTCTTCCTAATATACTACAGGCAGGCAGTTGATTCAGTTAGCTGCAGTTTATTCAGTACTATATCCTGTGCACAGTGTTCAGCTAGATCTCACTGCAGATCATTCCCATTGTTCTCTTCCTAATATACTACAGGCAGGCAGTTGATTCGGTTAGCTGCCTTATAGAAAGTACTGTATCCTGTGCACAGTGTTCAATTAGATCTCACTGCAGACCATTCCTGTTGTTCTCTTCCTATTATACTACAGGCAGGCAGTTGATTCAGTTAGCTGCAGTATATAAAGTACTGTATCCTGTGCACAGTGTTCAGCTAGATCTCACTGCAGACCATTCCTGTTGTTCTCGTCCTAATATACTACAGGCAGGCAGTTGATTCAGTTAGCTGCAGTATATAAAGTACTGTATCCTGTGCACAGTGTTCAGCTAGATATCAATGCAGACCATTCCTATTGTTCTCTTCCTATTATACTACAGGCAGGCAGTTGATTCAGTTAGCTGCAGTATATAAAGTACTGTATCCTGTGCACAGTGTTCAGCTAGATCTCACTGCAGACCATTCCTGTTGTTCTCGTCCTAATATACTACAGGCAGGCAGTTGATTCAGTTAGCTGCAGTATATAAAGTACTGTATCCTGTGCACAGTGTTCAGCTAGATCTCACTGCAGACCATTCCTGTTGTTCTCATCCTAATATACTACAGGCAGGCAGTTGATTCAGTTAGGCTGCAGTATAGAAAGTACTGTATCCTGTGCACAGTGTTCAGCTAGATCTCACTGCAGATAATTCCTGTTGTTCTCTTCCTAATATACTACAGGCAGGCAGTTGATTCAGTTAGCTGCAGTTTATTCAGTACTATATCCTGTGCACAGTGCTCAGCTAGATCCCACTGCAGACCATTCCTGTTGTTCTCGTCCTAATATACTACAGGCAGGCAGTTGATTCAGTTAGCTGCCTTATAGAAAGTACTGTATCCTGTGCACAGTGTTCAGTTAGATCTCACTGCAGACCATTCCTGTTGTTCTCTTCCTATTATACTACAGGCAGGCAGCTGATTCAGTTAGCTGCAGTATATAAAGTACTGTTTCCTGTGCACAGTGTTCAGCTAGATCTCACTGCAGACCATTCCTGTTGTTCTCATCCTAATATACTACAGGCAGGCAGTTGATTCAGTTAGCTACAGTATATAAAGTACTGTATCCTGTGCACAGTGTTCAGCTAGATCTCACTGCAGACCATTCCTGTTGTTCTCTTCCTAATATACTACAGGCATGCAGTTGTTTCAGTTAGCTGCAGTTTATTCAGTACTATATCCTGTGCACAGTGTTCAGCTAGATCTCACTGCAGACCATTCCCATTGTTCTCTTCCTAATATACTACAGACAGGCAGTTGATTCAGTTAGCTGCAGTTTATTCAGTACTATATCCTGTGCTCAGTGTTCAGCTAGATCTCACTGCAGACCATTCCTGTTGTTCTATTCGTAATATACTATAGGCAGGCAGTTGATTCAGTTAGCTGCAGTTTATTCAATACTATATCCTGTGCACAGTGTTCAGCTAGATCTCACTGCAGACCATCCCTGTTGTTCTCTTCCTAATATACTACAGGCAGGCAGTTGATTCAGTTAGCTGCAGTTTATTCAGTACTATATTCTGTGCACAGTGTTCAGCTAGATCTCACTGCAGACCACCCCTGTTGTTCTCTTCCTAATATACTACAGGCAGGCAGTTGATTCAGTTAGCTGCAGTTTATTCAGTACTATATCCTGTGCACAGTGCTCAGCTAGATCCCGCTGCAGACCATTCCTGTTGTTCTCGTCCTAATATACTACAGGCAGGCAGTTGATTCAGTTAGCTGCAGTATATAAAGTACTGTATCCTGTGCACAGTGTTCAGCTAGATCTCAATGCAGACCATTCCTATTGGTCTCTTCCTAATATACTTCAGACAGGCAGTTGATTCAGTTAGCTGCAGTATATAAAGAACTGTATCCTGTGCACAGTGTTCAGCTAGATCTCAATGCAGACCATTCCTATTGTTCTCTTCCTAATATACTACAGGCAGGCAGTTGATTCAGTTAGCTGCAGTTTATTCAGTACTATATCCTGTGCACAGTGTTCAGCTAGATCTCACTGCAGATCATTCCAATTGTTCTCTTCCTAATATACTACAGGCAGGCAGTTGATTCGGTTAGCTGCCTTATAGAAAGTACTGTATCCTGTGCACAGTGTTCAATTAGATCTCACTGCAGACCATTCCTGTTGTTCTCTTCCTATTATACTACAGGCAGGCAGTTGATTCAGTTAGCTGCAGTATATAAAGTACTGTATCCTGTGCACAGTGTTCAGCTAGATCTCACTGCAGACCATTCCTGTTGTTCTCGTCCTAATATACTACAGGCAGGCAGTTGATTCAGTTAGCTGCAGTATATAAAGTACTGTATCCTGTGCACAGTGTTCAGCTAGATATCAATGCAGACCATTCCTATTGTTCTCTTCCTATTATACTACAGGCAGGCAGTTGATTCAGTTAGCTGCAGTATATAAAGTACTGTATCCTGTGCACAGTGTTCAGCTAGATCTCACTGCAGACCATTCCTGTTGTTCTCATCCTAATATACTACAGGCAGGCAGTTGATTCAGTTAGCTACAGTATATAAAGTACTGTATCCTGTGCACAGTGTTCAGCTAGATCTCACTGCAGACCATTCCTGTTGTTCTCTTCCTAATATACTACAGGCATGCAGTTGTTTCAGGTAGCTGCAGTTTATTCAGTACTATATCCTGTGCACAGTGTTCAGCTAGATCTCACTGCAGACCATTCCCATTGTTCTCTTCCTAATATACTACAGGCAGGCAGTTGATTCGGTTAGCTGCCTTATAGAAAGTACTGTATCCTGTGCACAGTGTTCAATTAGATCTCACTGCAGACCATTCCTGTTGTTCTCTTCCTATTATACTACAGGCAGGCAGTTGATTCAGTTAGCTGCAGTATATAAAGTACTGTATCCTGTGCACAGTGTTCAGCTAGATCTCACTGCAGACCATTCCTGTTGTTCTCGTCCTAATATACTACAGGCAGGCAGTTGATTCAGTTAGCTGCAGTATATAAAGTACTGTATCCTGTGCACAGTGTTCAGCTAGATATCAATGCAGACCATTCCTATTGTTCTCTTCCTATTATACTACAGGCAGGCAGTTGATTCAGTTAGCTGCAGTATATAAAGTACTGTATCCTGTGCACAGTGTTCAGCTAGATCTCACTGCAGACCATTCCTGTTGTTCTCATCCTAATATACTACAGGCAGGCAGTTGATTCAGTTAGCTACAGTATATAAAGTACTGTATCCTGTGCACAGTGTTCAGCTAGATCTCACTGCAGACCATTCCTGTTGTTCTCTTCCTAATATACTACAGGCATGCAGTTGTTTCAGTTAGCTGCAGTTTATTCAGTACTATATCCTGTGCACAGTGTTCAGCTAGATCTCACTGCAGACCATTCCCATTGTTCTCTTCCTAATATACTACAGACAGGCAGTTGATTCAGTTAGCTGCAGTTTATTCAGTACTATATCCTGTGCTCAGTGGTCAGCTAGATCTCACTGCAGACCATTCCTATTGTTCTCTTCCTATTATACTACAGGCAGGCAGTTGATTCAGTTAGCTGCAGTATATAAAGTACTGTATCCTGTGCACAGTGTTCAGCTAGATCTCACTGCAGACCATTCCTGTTGTTCTCTTCCTAATATACTACAGGCAGGCAGTTGATTCAGTTAGCTACAGTTTATTCAGTACTATATCCTGTGCACAGTGTTCAGCTAGATCTCACTGCAGACCATTCCTGTTGTTCTCTTCCTAATATACTACAGGCAGGCAGTTGATTCAGTTAGCTGCAGTTTATTCAGTACTATATCCTGTGCACAGTGTTCAGCTAGATCTCAATGCAGACCATTCCTGTTGTTCTTGTCCTAATATACTAGAGGCAGGCAGTTGATTCAGTTAGCTGCAGTATATAAAGTACTGTATCCTGTGCACAGTGTTCAGCTAGATCTCAATTCAGACCATTCCTATTGTTCTCTTCCTAATATACTACAGGCAGGCAGTTGATTCAGTTACCTGCAGTATATAAAGTACTGTATCCTGTGCACAGTGCTCAGCTAGATCTTACTGCAGACCATTCCTGTTGTTCTCGTCCTAATATACTACAGGCAGGCAGTTGATTCAGTTAGCTGCCTTATAGAAAGTACTGTATCCTGTGCACAGTGTTCAGTTAGATCTCACTGCAGACCATTCCTGTTGTTCTCTTCCTATTATACTACAGGCAGGCAGTTGATTCAGTTAGCTGCAGTATATAAAGTACTGTTTCCTGTGCACAGTGTTCAGCTAGATCTCACTGCAGACCATTCCTGTTGTTCTCATCCTAATATACTACAGGCAGGCAGTTGATTCAGTTAGCTACAGTATATAAAGTACTGTATCCTGTGCACAGTGTTCAGCTAGATCTCACTGCAGACCATTCCTGTTGTTCTCTTCCTAATATACTACAGGCATGCAGTTGTTTCAGTTAGCTGCAGTTTATTCAGTACTATATCCTGTGCACAGTGTTCAGCTAGATCTCACTGCAGACCATTCCCATTGTTCTCTTCCTAATATACTACAGACAGGCAGTTGATTCAGTTAGCTGCAGTTTATTCAGTACTATATCCTGTGCTCAGTGTTCAGCTAGATCTCACTGAAGACCATTCCTGTTGTTCTCTTCGTAATATACTACAGGCAGGCAGTTGATTCAGTTAGCTGCAGTTTATTCAATACTATATCCTGTGCACAGTGTTCAGCTAGATCTCACTGCAGACCATCCCTGTTGTTCTCTTCCTAATATACTACAGGCAGGCAGTTGATTCAGTTAGCTGCAGTTTATTCGGTACTATATTCTGTGCACAGTGTTCAGCTAGATCTCACTGCAGACCATCCCTGTTGTTCTCTTCCTAATATACTACAGGCAGGCAGTTGTTTCAGTTAGCTGCAGTTTATTCAGTACTATATCCTGTGCACAGTGCTCAGCTAGATCCCGCTGCAGACCATTCCTGTTGTTCTCGTTCTAATATACTACAGGCAGGCAGTTGATTCAGTTAGCTGCAGTATATAAAGTACTGTATCCTGTGCACAGTGTTCAGCTAGATCTCAATGCAGACCATTCCTATTGGTCTCTTCCTAATATACTTCAGACAGGCAGTTGATTCAGTTAGCTGCAGTATATAAAGAACTGTATCCTGTGCACAGTGTTCAGCTAGATCTCAATGCAGACCATTCCTATTGTTCTCTTCCTAATATACTACAGGCAGGCAGTTGATTCAGTTAGCTGCAGTTTATTCAGTACTATATCCTGTGCACAGTGTCCAGCTAGATCTCACTGCAGATCATTCCTGTTGTTCTCGTCCTAATATACTACAGGCAGGCAGTTGATTCAGTTAGCTGCAGTATATAAAGTACTGTATCCTGTGCACAGTGTTCAGCTAGATCTCACTGCAGACCATTCCTGTTGTTCTCATCCTAATATACTACAGGCAGGCAGTTGATTCAGTTAGCTACAGTATATAAAGTACTGTATCCTGTGCACAGTGTTCAGCTAGATCTCACTGCAGACCATTCCTGTTGTTCTCTTCCTAATATACTACAGGCATGCAGTTGTTTCAGTTAGCTGCAGTTTATTCAGTACTATATCCTGTGCACAGTGTTCAGCTAGATCTCACTGCAGACCATTCCCATTGTTCTCGTCCTAATATACTACAGGCAGGCAGTTGATTCAGTTAGCTGCAGTATATAAAGTACTGTATCCTGTGCACAGTGTTCAGCTAGATCTCAATGCAGACCATTCCTATTGGTCTCTTCCTAATATACTTCAGACAGGCAGTTGATTCAGTTAGCTGCAGTATATAAAGAACTGTATCCTGTGCACAGTGTTCAGCTAGATCTCAATGCAGACCATTCCTATTGTTCTCTTCCTAATATACTACAGGCAGGCAGTTGATTCAGTTAGCTGCAGTTTATTCAGTACTATATCCTGTGCACAGTGTTCAGCTAGATCTCACTGCAGATCATTCCTGTTGTTCTCGTCCTAATATACTACAGGCAGGCAGTTGATTCAGTTAGCTGCAGTATATAAAGTACTGTATCCTGTGCACAGTGTTCAGCTAGATCTCACTGCAGACCATTCCTGTTGTTCTCATCCTAATATACTACAGGCAGGCAGTTGATTCAGTTAGCTACAGTATATAAAGTACTGTATCCTGTGCACAGTGTTCAGCTAGATCTCACTGCAGACCATTCCTGTTGTTCTCTTCCTAATATACTACAGGCATGCAGTTGTTTCAGTTAGCTGCAGTTTATTCAGTACTATATCCTGTGCACAGTGTTCAGCTAGATCTCACTGCAGACCATTCCCATTGTTCTCTTCCTAATATACTACAGGCAGGCAGTTGATTCGGTTAGCTGCCTTATAGAAAGTACTGTATCCTGTGCACAGTGTTCAGTTAGATCTCACTGCAGACCATTCCTGTTGTTCTCTTCCTATTATACTACAGGCAGGCAGTTGATTCAGTTAGCTGCAGTATATAAAGTACTGTATCCTGTGCACAGTGTTCAGCTAGATCTCACTGCAGACCATTCCTGTTGTTCTCGTCCTAATATACTACAGGCAGGCAGTTGATTCAGTTAGCTGCAGTATATAAAGTACTGTATCCTGTGCACAGTGTTCAGCTGGATATCAATGCAGACCATTCCTATTGTTCTCTTCCTATTATACTACAGGCAGGCAGTTGATTCAGTTAGCTGCAGTATATAAAGTACTGTATCCTGTGCACAGTGTTCAGCTAGATCTCACTGCAGACCATTCCTGTTGTTCTCATCCTAATATACTACAGGCAGGCAGTTGATTCAGTTAGCTACAGTATATAAAGTACTGTATCCTGTGCACAGTGTTCAGCTAGATCTCACTGCAGACCATTCCTGTTGTTCTCTTCCTAATATACTACAGGCATGCAGTTGTTTCAGTTAGCTGCAGTTTATTCAGTACTATATCCTGTGCACAGTGTTCAGCTAGATCTCACTGCAGACCATTCCCATTGTTCTCTTCCTAATATACTACAGACAGGCAGTTGATTCAGTTAGCTGCAGTTTATTCAGTACTATATCCTGTGCTCAGTGTTCAGCTAGATCTCACTGCAGACCATTCCTATTGTTCTCTTCCTATTATACTACAGGCAGGCAGTTGATTCAGTTAGCTGCAGTATATAAAGTACTGTATCCTGTGCACAGTGTTCAGCTAGATCTCACTGCAGACCATTCCTGTTGTTCTCTTCCTAATATACTACAGGCAGGCAGTTGATTCAGTTAGCTACAGTTTATTCAGTACTATATCCTGTGCACAGTGTTCAGCTAGATCTCACTGCAGACCATTCCTGTTGTTCTCTTCCTAATATACTACAGGCAGGCAGTTGATTCAGTTAGCTGCAGTTTTTTCAGTACTATATCCTGTGCACAGTGCTTAGCTAGATCCCACTGCAGACCATTCCTGTTGTTCTCGTCCTAATATACTACAGGCAGGCAGTTGATTCAGTTAGCTGCCTTATAGAAAGTACTGTATCCTGTGCACAGTGTTCAGCTAGATCTCACTGCAGACCATTCCTGTTGTTCTCTTCTAAATTTGCTACAGGCAGGCAGTTGATTCAGTTAGCTGCAGTTTATTCAGTACTATATCCTGTGCACAGTGCTCAGCTAGATCCCACTGCAGACCATTCCTGTTGTTCTCGTCCTAATATACTACAGACAGGCAGTTGATTCAGTTAGCTGCAGTATATAAAGTACTGTATCCTGTGCACAGTGTTCAGCTAGATCTCAATGCAGACCATTCCTATTGTTCTCTTCCTAATATACTACAGGCAGGCAGTTGATTCAGTTAGCTGCAGTATATAAAGTACTGTATCCTGTGCACAGTGTTCAGTTAGATCTCACTGCAGACCATTCCTGTTGTTCTCATCCTAATATACTACAGGCAGGCAGTTGATTCAGTTAGGCTGCAGTATAGAAAGTACTGTATCCTGTGAACAGTGTTCAGCTAGATCTCACTGCAGACAATTCCTGTTGTTCTCTTCCTAATATACTACAGGCAGGCAGTTGATTCAGTTAGCTGCAGTTTATTCAGTACTATATCCTGTGCACAGTGCTCAGCTAGATCCCACTGCAGACCATTCCTGTTGTTCTCGTCCTAATATACTACAGTCAGGCAGTTGATTCAGTTAGCTGCCTTATAGAAAGTACTGTATCCTGTGCACAGTGTTCAGTTAGATCTCACTGCAGACCATTCCTGTTGTTCTCTTCCTATTATACTACAGGCAGGCAGTTGATTCAGTTAGCTGCAGTATATAAAGTACTGTATCCTGTGCACAGTGTTCAGCTAGATCTCACTGCAGACCATTTCTGTTGTTCTCGTCCTAATATACTACAGGCAGGCAGTTGATTCAGTTAGCTGCAGTATATAAAGTCCTGTATCCTGTGCACAGTGTTCAGCTAGATATCAATGCAGACCATTCCTATTGTTCTCTTCCTATTATACTACAGGCAGGCAGTTGATTCAGTTAGCTGCAGTATATAAAGTACTGTATCCTGTGCACAGTGTTCAGCTAGATCTCACTGCAGACCATTCCTGTTGTTCTCATCCTAATATACTACAGGCAGGCAGTTGATTCAGTTAGCTACAGTATATAAAGTACTGTATCCTGTGCACAGTGTTCAGCTAGATCTCACTGCAGACCATTCCTATTGTTCTCTTCCTATTATACTACAGGCAGGCAGTTGATTCAGTTAGCTGCAGTATATAAAGTACTGTATCCTGTGCACAGTGTTCAGCTAGATCTCACTGCAGACCATTCCTGTTGTTCTCTTCCTAATATACTACAGGCAGGTAGTTGATTCAGTTAGCTACAGTTTATTCAGTACTATATCCTGTGCACAGTGTTCAGCTAGATCTCACTGCAGACCATTCCTGTTGTTCTCTTCCTAATATACTACAGGCAGGCAGTTGATTCAGTTAGCTGCAGTTTTTTTCTGTACTATATCCTGTGCACAGTGCTTAGCTAGATCCCACTGCAGACCATTCCTGTTGTTCTCGTCCTAATATACTACAGGCAGGCAGTTGATTCAGTTAGCTGCCTTATAGAAAGTACTGTATCCTGTGCACAGTGTTCACCTAGATCTCACTGCAGACCATTCCTGTTGTTCTCTTCCTAATTTGCTACAGGCAGGCAGTTGATTCTGTTAACTGCAGTTTATTCAGTACTATATCCTGTGCACAGTGTTCAGCTAGATCTCAATGCAGACCATTCCTGTTGTTCTCGTCCTAATATACTACAGGCAGGCAGTTGATTCAGTTAGCTGCAGTATATAAAGTACTGTATCCTGTGCACAGTGTTCAGCTAGATCTCAATGCAGACCATTCCTATTGATCTCTTCCTAATATACTACAGGCAGGCAGTTGATTCAGTTAGCTGCAGTATATAAAGTACTGTATCCTGTGCACAGTGTTCAGCTAGATCTCACTGCAGACCATTCCTGTTGTTCTTGTCCTAATATACTACAGGCAGGCAGTTGATTCAGTTAGCTGCAGTATATAAAGTACTGTATCCTGTGCACAGTGTTCAGCTAGATATCAATGCAGACCATTCCTATTGTTCTCTTCCTATTATACTACAGGCAGGCAGTTGATTCAGTTAGCTGCAGTATATAAAGTACTGTATCCTGTGCACAGTGTTCAGCTAGATATCAATGCAGACCATTCCTATTGTTCTCTTCCTATTATACTACAGGCAGGCAGTTGATTCAGTTAGCTGCAGTATATAAAGTACTGTATCCTGTGCACAGTGTTCAGCTAGATCTCAATGCAGACCATTCCTATTGGTCTCTTCCTAATATACTACAGGCAGGCAGTTGATTCAGTTAGCTGCAGTATATAAAGTACTGTATCCTGTGCACAGTGTTCAGCTAGATCTCACTGCAGACCATTCCTGTTGTTCTCATCCTAATATACTACAGGCAGGCAGTTGATTCAGTTAGCTACAGTATATAAAGTACTGTATCCTGTGCACAGTGTTCAGCTAGATCTCACTGCAGGCCATTCCTGTTGTTCTCTTCCTAATATACTACAGGCATGCAGTTGTTTCAGTTAGCTGCAGTTTATTCAGTACTATATCCTGTGCACAGTGTTCAGCTAGATCTCACTGCAGACCATTCCCATTGTTCTCTTCCTAATATACTACAGGCAGGCAGTTGATTCGGTTAGCTGCCTTATAGAAAGTACTGTATCCTGTGCACAGTGTTCAGTTAGATCTCACTGCAGACCATTCCTGTTGTTCTCTTCCTATTATACTACAGGCAGGCAGTTGATTCAGTTAGCTGCAGTATATAAAGTACTGTATCCTGTGCACAGTGTTCAGCTAGATCTCACTGCAGACCATTCCTGTTGTTCTCGTCCTAATATACTACAGGCAGGCAGTTGATTCAGTTAGCTGCAGTATATAAAGTACTGTATCCTGTGCACAGTGTTCAGCTGGATATCAATGCAGACCATTCCTATTGTTCTCTTCCTATTATACTACAGGCAGGCAGTTGATTCAGTTAGCTGCAGTATATAAAGTACTGTATCCTGTGCACAGTGTTCAGCTAGATCTCACTGCAGACCATTCCCATTGTTCTCTTCCTAATATACTACAGACAGGCAGTTGATTCAGTTAGCTGCAGTTTATTCAGTACTATATCCTGTGCTCAGTGTTCAGCTAGATCTCACTGCAGACCATTCCTATTGTTCTCTTCCTATTATACTACAGGCAGGCAGTTGATTCAGTTAGCTGCAGTATATAAAGTACTGTATCCTGTGCACAGTGTTCAGCTAGATCTCACTGCAGACCATTCCTGTTGTTCTCTTCCTAATATACTACAGGCAGGCAGTTGATTCAGTTAGCTACAGTTTATTCAGTACTATATCCTGTGCACAGTGTTCAGCTAGATCTCACTGCAGACCATTCCTGTTGTTCTCTTCCTAATATACTACAGGCAGGCAGTTGATTCAGTTAGCTGCAGTTTTTTCAGTACTATATCCTGTGCACAGTGCTTAGCTAGATCCCACTGCAGACCATTCCTGTTGTTCTCGTCCTAATATACTACAGGCAGGCAGTTGATTCAGTTAGCTGCCTTATAGAAAGTACTGTATCCTGTGCACAGTGTTCAGCTAGATCTCACTGCAGACCATTCCTGTTGTTCTCTTCCTAATTTGCTACAGGCAGGCAGTTGATTCAGTTAGCTGCAGTTTATTCAGTACTATATCCTGTGCACAGTGCTCAGCTAGATCCCACTGCAGACCATTCCTGTTGTTCTCGTCCTAATATACTACAGACAGGCAGTTGATTCAGTTAGCTGCAGTATATAAAGTACTGTATCCTGTGCACAGTGTTCAGCTAGATCTCAATGCAGACCATTCCTATTGTTCTCTTCCTAATATACTACAGGCAGGCAGTTGATTCAGTTAGCTGCAGTATATAAAGTACTGTATCCTGTGCACAGTGTTCAGTTAGATCTCACTGCAGACCATTCCTGTTGTTCTCATCCTAATATACTACAGGCAGGCAGTTGATTCAGTTAGGCTGCAGTATAGAAAGTACTGTATCCTGTGAACAGTGTTCAGCTAGATCTCACTGCAGACAATTCCTGTTGTTCTCTTCCTAATATACTACAGGCAGGCAGTTGATTCAGTTAGCTGCAGTTTATTCAGTACTATATCCTGTGCACAGTGCTCAGCTAGATCCCACTGCAGACCATTCCTGTTGTTCTCGTCCTAATATACTACAGGCAGGCAGTTGATTCAGTTAGCTGCCTTATAGAAAGTACTGTATCCTGTGCACAGTGTTCAGTTAGATCTCACTGCAGACCATTCCTGTTGTTCTCTTCCTATTATACTATAGGCAGGCAGTTGATTCAGTTAGCTGCAGTATATAAAGTACTGTATCCTGTGCACAGTGTTCAGCTAGATCTCACTGCAGACCATTCCTGTTGTTCTCGTCCTAATATACTACAGGCAGGCAGTTGATTCAGTTAGCTGCAGTATATAAAGTCCTGTATCCTGTGCACAGTGTTCAGCTAGATATCAATGCAGACCATTCCTATTGTTCTCTTCCTATTATTCTACAGGCAGGCAGTTGATTCAGTTAGCTGCAGTATATAAAGTACTGTATCCTGTGCACAGTGTTCAGCTAGATCTCACTGCAGACCATTCCTGTTGTTCTCATCCTAATATACTACAGGCAGGCAGTTGATTCAGTTAGCTACAGTATATAAAGTACTGTATCCTGTGCACAGTGTTCAGCTAGATCTCACTGCAGACCATTCCTATTGTTCTCTTCCTATTATACTACAGGCAGGCAGTTGATTCAGTTAGCTGCAGTATATAAAGTACTGTATCCTGTGCACAGTGTTCAGCTAGATCTCACTGCAGACCATTCCTGTTGTTCTCTTCCTAATATACTACAGGCAGGTAGTTGATTCAGTTAGCTACAGTTTATTCAGTACTATATCCTGTGCACAGTGTTCAGCTAGATCTCACTGCAGACCATTCCTGTTGTTCTCTTCCTAATATACTACAGGCAGGCAGTTGATTCAGTTAGCTGCAGTTTTTTTCTGTACTATATCCTGTGCACAGTGCTTAGCTAGATCCCACTGCAGACCATTCCTGTTGTTCTCGTCCTAATATACTACAGGCAGGCAGTTGATTCAGTTAGCTGCCTTATAGATAGTACTGTATCCTGTGCACAGTGTTCACCTAGATCTCACTGCAGACCATTCCTGTTGTTCTCTTCCTAATTTGCTACAGGCAGGCAGTTGATTCTGTTAACTGCAGTTTATTCAGTACTATATCCTGTGCACAGTGTTCAGCTAGATCTCAATGCAGACCATTCCTGTTGTTCTCGTCCTAATATACTACAGGCAGGCAGTTGATTCAGTTAGCTGCAGTATATAAAGTACTGTATCCTGTGCACAGTGTTCAGCTAGATCTCAATGCAGACCATTCCTATTGATCTCTTCCTAATATACTACAGGCAGGCAGTTGATTCAGTTAGCTGCAGTATATAAAGTACTGTATCCTGTGCACAGTGTTCAGCTAGATCTCACTGCAGACCATTCCTGTTGTTCTCGTCCTAATATACTACAGGCAGGCAGTTGATTCAGTTAGCTGCAGTATATAAAGTACTGTATCCTGTGCACAGTGTTCAGCTAGATATCAATGCAGACCATTCCTATTGTTCTCTTCCTATTATACTACAGGCAGGCAGTTGATTCAGTTAGCTGCAGTATATAAAATACTGTATCCTGTGCACAGTGTTCAGCTAGATATCAATGCAGACCATTCCTATTGTTCTCTTCCTATTATACTACAGGCAGGCAGTTGATTCAGTTAGCTGCAGTATATAAAGTACTGTATCCTGTGCACAGTGTTCAGCTAGATCTCAATGCAGACCATTCCTATTGGTCTCTTCCTAATATACTTCAGACAGGCAGTTGATTCAGTTAGCTGCAGTATATAAAGAACTGTATCCTGTGCACAGTGTTCAGCTAGATCTCAATGCAGACCATTCCTATTGTTCTCTTCCTAATATACTACAGGCAGGCAGTTGATTCAGTTAGCTGCAGTTTATTCAGTACTATATCCTGTGCACAGTGTTCAGCTAGATCTCACTGCAGATCATTCCTGTTGTTCTCGTCCTAATATACTACAGGCAGGCAGTTGATTCAGTTAGCTGCAGTATATAAAGTACTGTATCCTGTGCACAGTGTTCAGCTAGATCTCACTGCAGACCATTCCTGTTGTTCTCATCCTAATATACTACAGGCAGGCAGTTGATTCAGTTAGCTACAGTATATAAAGTACTGTATCCTGTGCACAGTGTTCAGCTAGATCTCACTGCAGACCATTCCTGTTGTTCTCTTCCTAATATACTACAGGCATGCAGTTGTTTCAGTTAGCTGCAATTTATTCAGTACTATATCCTGTGCTCAGTGTTCAGCTAGATCTCACTGCAGACCATTCCTATTGTTCTCTTCCTATTATACTACAGGCAGGCAGTTGATTCAGTTAGCTGCAGTATATAAAGTACTGTATCCTGTGCACAGTGTTCAGCTAGATCTCACTGCAGACCATTCCTGTTGTTCTCTTCCTAATATACTACAGGCAGGCAGTTGATTCAGTTAGCTACAGTTTATTCAGTACTATATCCTGTGCACAGTGTTCAGCTAGATCTCACTGCAGACCATTCCTGTTGTTCTCTTCCTAATATACTACAGGCAGGCAGTTGATTCAGTTAGCTGCAGTTTTTTCAGTACTATATTCTGTGCACAGTGCTTAGCTAGATCCCACTGCAGACCATTCCTGTTGTTCTCGTCCTAATATACTACAGGCAGGCAGTTGATTCAGTTAGCTGCCTTATAGAAAGTACTGTATCCTGTGCACAGTGTTCAGCTAGATCTCACTGCAGACCATTCCTGTTGTTCTCTTCCTAATTTGCTACAGGCAGGCAGTTGATTCAGTTAGCTGCAGTTTATTCAGTACTATATCCTGTGCACAGTGCTCAGCTAGATCCCACTGCAGACCATTCCTGTTGTTCTCGTCCTAATATACTACAGACAGGCAGTTGATTCAGTTAGCTGCAGTATATAAAGTACTGTATCCTGTGCACAGTGTTCAGCTAGATCTCAATGCAGACCATTCCTATTGTTCTCTTCCTAATATACTACAGGCAGGCAGTTGATTCAGTTAGCTGCAGTATATAAAGTACTGTATCCTGTGCACAGTGTTCAGTTAGATCTCACTGCAGACCATTCCTGTTGTTCTCATCCTAATATACCACAGGCAGGCAGTTGATTCAGTTAGGCTGCCGTATAGATAGTACTGTATCCTGTGAACAGTGTTCAGCTAGATCTCACTGCAGACAATTCCTGTTGTTCTCTTCCTAATATACTACAGGCAGGCAGTTGATTCAGTTAGCTGCAGTTTATTCAGTACTATATCCTGTGCACAGTGCTCAGCTAGATCCCACTGCAGACCATTCCTGTTGTTCTCGTCCTAATATACTACAGGCAGGCAGTTGATTCAGTTAGCTGCCTTATAGAAAGTACTGTATCCTGTGCACAGTGTTCAGCTAGATATCAATGCAGACCATTCCTATTGTTCTCTTCCTATTATACTACAGGCAGGCAGTTGATTCAGTTAGCTGCAGTATATAAAGTACTGTATCCTGTGCACAGTGTTCAGCTAGATCTCACTGCAGACCATTCCTGTTGTTCTCATCCTAATATACTACAGGCAGGCAGTTGATTCAGTTAGCTACAGTATATAAAGTACTGTATCCTGTGCACAGTGTTCAGCTAGATCTCACTGCAGACCATTCCTATTGTTCTCTTCCTATTATACTACAGGCAGGCAGTTGATTCAGTTAGCTGCAGTATATAAAGTACTGTATCCTGTGCACAGTGTTCAGCTAGATCTCACTGCAGACCATTCCTGTTGTTCTCTTCCTAATATACTACAGGCAGGTAGTTGATTCAGTTAGCTACAGTTTATTCAGTACTATATCCTGTGCACAGTGTTCAGCTAGATCTCACTGCAGACCATTCCTGTTGTTCTCTTCCTAATATACTACAGGCAGGCAGTTGATTCAGTTAGCTGCAGTTTTTTTCTGTACTATATCCTGTGCACAGTGCTTAGCTAGATCCCACTGCAGACCATTCCTGTTGTTCTCGTCCTAATATACTACAGGCAGGCAGTTGATTCAGTTAGCTGCCTTATAGAAAGTACTGTATCCTGTGCACAGTGTTCACCTAGATCTCACTGCAGACCATTCCTGTTGTTCTCTTCCTAATTTGCTACAGGCAGGCAGTTGATTCTGTTAACTGCAGTTTATTCAGTACTATATCCTGTGCACAGTGTTCAGCTAGATCTCAATGCAGACCATTCCTGTTGTTCTCGTCCTAATATACTACAGGCAGGCAGTTGATTCAGTTAGCTGCAGTATATAAAGTACTGTATCCTGTGCACAGTGTTCAGCTAGATCTCAATGCAGACCATTCCTATTGATCTCTTCCTAATATACTACAGGCAGGCAGTTGATTCAGTTAGCTGCAGTATATAAAGTACTGTATCCTGTGCACAGTGTTCAGCTAGATCTCACTGCAGACCATTCCTGTTGTTCTCGTCCTAATATACTACAGGCAGGCAGTTGATTCAGTTAGCTGCAGTATATAAAGTACTGTATCCTGTGCACAGTGTTCAGCTAGATATCAATGCAGACCATTCCTATTGTTCTCTTCCTATTATACTACAGGCAGGCAGTTGATTCAGTTAGCTGCAGTATATAAAGTACTGTATCCTGTGCACAGTGTTCAGCTAGATATCAATGCAGACCATTCCTATTGTTCTCTTCCTATTATACTACAGGCAGGCAGTTGATTCAGTTAGCTGCAGTATATAAAGTACTGTATCCTGTGCACAGTGTTCAGCTAGATCTCAATGCAGACCATTCCTATTGGTCTCTTCCTAATATACTTCAGACAGGCAGTTGATTCAGTTAGCTGCAGTATATAAAGAACTGTATCCTGTGCACAGTGTTCAGCTAGATCTCAATGCAGACCATTCCTATTGTTCTCTTCCTAATATACTACAGGCAGGCAGTTGATTCAGTTAGCTGCAGTTTATTCAGTACTATATCCTGTGCACAGTGTTCAGCTAGATCTCACTGCAGATCATTCCTGTTGTTCTCGTCCTAATATACTACAGGCAGGCAGTTGATTCAGTTAGCTGCAGTATATAAAGTACTGTATCCTGTGCACAGTGTTCAGCTAGATCTCACTGCAGACCATTCCTGTTGTTCTCATCCTAATATACTACAGGCAGGCAGTTGATTCAGTTAGCTACAGTATATAAAGTACTGTATCCTGTGCACAGTGTTCAGCTAGATCTCACTGCAGACCATTCCTGTTGTTCTCTTCCTAATATACTACAGGCATGCAGTTGTTTCAGTTAGCTGCAGTTTATTCAGTACTATATCCTGTGCACAGTGTTCAGCTAGATCTCACTGCAGACCATTCCCATTGTTCTCTTCCTAATATACTACAGGCAGGCAGTTGATTCGGTTAGCTGCCTTATAGAAAGTACTGTATCCTGTGCACAGTGTTCAGTTAGATCTCACTGCAGACCATTCCTGTTGTTCTCTTCCTATTATACTACAGGCAGGCAGTTGATTCAGTTAGCTGCAGTATATAAAGTACTGTATCCTGTGCACAGTGTTCAGCTAGATCTCACTGCAGACCATTCCTGTTGTTCTCGTCCTAATATACTACAGGCAGGCAGTTGATTCAGTTAGCTGCAGTATATAAAGTACTGTATCCTGTGCACAGTGTTCAGCTAGATATCAATGCAGACCATTCCTATTGTTCTCTTCCTATTATACTACAGGCAGGCAGTTGATTCAGTTAGCTGCAGTATATAAAGTACTGTATCCTGTGCACAGTGTTCAGCTAGATCTCACTGCAGACCATTCCTGTTGTTCTCATCCTAATATACTACAGGCAGGCAGTTGATTCAGTTAGCTACAGTATATAAAGTACTGTATCCTGTGCACAGTGTTCAGCTAGATCTCATTGCAGACCATTCCTGTTGTTCTCTTCCTAATATACTACAGGCATGCAGTTGTTTCAGTTAGCTGCAGTTTATTCAGTACTATATCCTGTGCACAGTGTTCAGCTAGATCTCACTGCAGACCATTCCCATTGTTCTCTTCCTAATATACTACAGACAGGCAGTTGATTCAGTTAGCTGCAGTTTATTCAGTACTATATCCTGTGCTCAGTGTTCAGCTAGATCTCACTGCAGACCATTCCTATTGTTCTCTTCCTATTATACTACAGGCAGGCAGTTGATTCAGTTAGCTGCAGTATATAAAGTACTGTATCCTGTGCACAGTGTTCAGCTAGATATCAATGCAGACCATTCCTATTGTTCTCTTCCTATTATACTACAGGCAGGCAGTTGATTCAGTTAGCTGCAGTATATAAAGTACTGTATCCTGTGCACAGTGTTCAGCTAGATCTCACTGCAGACCATTCCTGTTGTTCTCATCCTAATATACTACAGGCAGGCAGTTGATTCAGTTAGCTACAGTATATAAAGTACTGTATCCTGTGCACAGTGTTCAGCTAGATCTCACTGCAGACCATTCCTGTTGTTCTCTTCCTAATATACTACAGGCATGCAGTTGTTTCAGTTAGCTGCAGTTTATTCAGTACTATATCCTGTGCACAGTGTTCAGCTAGATCTCACTGCAGACCATTCCCATTGTTCTCTTCCTAATATACTACAGACAGGCAGTTGATTCAGTTAGCTGCAGTTTATTCAGTACTATATCCTGTGCTCAGTGTTCAGCTAGATCTCACTGCAGACCATTCCTATTGTTCTCTTCCTATTATACTACAGGCAGGCAGTTGATTCAGTTAGCTGCAGTATATAAAGTACTGTATCCTGTGCACAGTGTTCAGCTAGATCTCACTGCAGACCATTCCTGTTGTTCTCTTCCTAATATACTACAGGCAGGCAGTTGATTCAGTTAGCTACAGTTTATTCAGTACTATATCCTGTGCACAGTGTTCAGCTAGATCTCACTGCAGACCATTCCCATTGTTCTCTTCCTAATATACTACAGGCAGGCAGTTGATTCGGTTAGCTGCCTTATAGAAAGTACTGTATCCTGTGCACAGTGTTCAGTTAGATCTCACTGCAGACCATTCCTGTTGTTCTCGTCCTAATATACTACAGGCAGGCAGTTGATTCAGTTAGCTGCAGTATATAAAGTACTGTATCCTGTGCACAGTGTTCAGCTAGATATCAATGCAGACCATTCCTATTGTTCTCTTCCTATTATACTACAGGCAGGCAGTTGATTCAGTTAGCTGCAGTATATAAAGTACTGTATCCTGTGCACAGTGTTCAGCTAGATCTCACTGCAGACCATTCCTGTTGTTCTCATCCTAATATACTACAGGCATGCAGTTGATTCAGTTAGCTACAGTATATAAAGTACTGTATCCTGTGCACAGTGTTCAGCTAGATCTCACTGCAGACCATTCCTGTTGTTCTCTTCCTAATATACTACAGGCATGCAGTTGTTTCAGTTAGCTGCAGTTTATTCAGTACTATATCCTGTGCACAGTGTTCAGCTAGATCTCACTGCAGACCATTCCCATTGTTCTCTTCCTAATATACTACAGACAGGCAGTTGATTCAGTTAGCTGCAGTTTATTCAGTACTATATCCTGTGCTCAGTGTTCAGCTAGATCCCACTGCAGACCATTCCTATTGTTCTCTTCCTATTATACTACAGGCAGGCAGTTGATTCAGTTAGCTGCAGTATATAAAGTACTGTATCCTGTGCACAGTGTTCAGCTAGATCTCACTGCAGACCATTCCTGTTGTTCTCTTCCTAATATACTACAGGCAGGCAGTTGATTCAGTTAGCTACAGTTTATTCAGTACTATATCCTGTGCACAGTGTTCAGCTAGATCTCACTGCAGACCATTCCTGTTGTTCTCTTCCTAATATACTACAGGCAGGCAGTTGATTCAGTTAGCTGCAGTTTTTTCAGTACTATATCCTGTGCACAGTGCTTAGCTAGATCCCACTGCAGACCATTCCTGTTGTTCTCGTCCTAATATACTACAGGCAGGCAGTTGATTCAGTTAGCTGCCTTATAGAAAGTACTGTATCCTGTGCACAGTGTTCAGCTAGATCTCACTGCAGACCATTCCTGTTGTTCTCTTCCTAATTTGCTACAGGCAGGCAGTTGATTCAGTTAGCTGCAGTTTATTCAGTACTATATCCTGTGCACAGTGCTCAGCTAGATCCCACTGCAGACCATTCCTTTTGTTCTCATCCTAATATACTACAGACAGGCAGTTGATTCAGTTAGCTGCAGTATATAAAGTACTGTATCCTGTGCACAGTGTTCAGCTAGATCTCAATGCAGACCATTCCTATTGTTCTCTTCCTAATATACTACAGGCAGGCAGTTGATTCAGTTAGCTGCAGTATATAAAGTACTGTATCCTGTGCACAGTGTTCAGTTAGATCTCACTGCAGACCATTCCTGTTGTTCTCATCCTAATATACTACAGGCAGGCAGTTGATTCAGTTAGGCTGCAGTATAGAAAGTACTGTATCCTGTGAACAGCGTTCAGCTAGATCTCACTGCAGACAATTCCTGTTGTTCTCTTCCTAATATACTACAGGCAGGCAGTTGATTCAGTTAGCTGCAGTTTATTCAGTACTATATCCTGTGCACAGTGCTCAGCTAGATCCCACTGCAGACCATTCCTGTTGTTCTCGTCCTAATATACTACAGGCAGGCAGTTGATTCAGTTAGCTGCCTTATAGAAAGTACTGTATCCTGTGCACAGTGTTCAGTTAGATCTCACTGCAGACCATTCCTGTTGTTCTCTTCCTATTATACTACAGGCAGGCAGTTGATTCAGTTAGCTGCAGTATATAAAGTACTGTATCCTGTGCACAGTGTTCAGCTAGATCTCACTGCAGACCATTCCTGTTGTTCTCGTCCTAATATACTACAGGCAGGCAGTTGATTCAGTTAGCTGCAGTATATAAAGTCCTGTATCCTGTGCACAGTGTTCAGCTAGATATCAATGCAGACCATTCCTATTGTTCTCTTCCTATTATACTACAGGCAGGCAGTTGATTCAGTTAGCTGCAGTATATAAAGTACTGTATCCTGTGCACAGTGTTCAGCTAGATCTCACTGCAGACCATTCCTGTTGTTCTCATCCTAATATACTACAGGCAGGCAGTTGATTCAGTTAGCTACAGTATATAAAGTACTGTATCCTGTGCACAGTGTTCAGCTAGATCTCACTGCAGACCATTCCTGTTGTTCTCTACCTAATATACTACAGGCATGCAGTTGTTTCAGTTAGCTGCAGTTTATTCAGTACTATATCCTGTGCACAGTGTTCAGCTAGATCTCACTGCAGACCATTTCCATTGTTCTCTTCCTAATATACTACAGACAGGCAGTTGATTCAGTTAGCTGCAGTTTATTCAGTACAATATCCTGTGCTCAGTGTTTAGCTAGATCTCACTGCAGACTATTCCTATTGTTCTCTTCCTATTATACTACAGGCAGGCAGTTGATTCAGTTAGCTGCAGTATATAAAGTACTGTATCCTGTGCACAGTGTTCAGCTAGATCTCACTGCAGACCATTCCTGTTGTTCTCTTCCTAATATACTACAGGCAGGTAGTTGATTCAGTTAGCTACAGTTTATTCAGTACTATATCCTGTGCACAGTGTTCAGCTAGATCTCACTGCAGACCATTCCTGTTGTTCTCTTCCTAATATACTACAGGCAGGCAGTTGATTCAGTTAGCTGCAGTTTTTTTCTGTACTATATCCTGTGCACAGTGCTTAGCTAGATCCCACTGCAGACCATTCCTGTTGTTCTCGTCCTAATATACTACAGGCAGGCAGTTGATTCAGTTAGCTGCCTTATAGAAAGTACTGTATCCTGTGCACAGTGTTCACCTAGATCTCACTGCAGACCATTCCTGTTGTTCTCTTCCTAATTTGCTACAGGCAGGCAGTTGATTCTGTTAACTGCAGTTTATTCAGTACTATATCCTGTGCACAGTGTTCAGCTAGATCTCAATGCAGACCATTCCTGTTGTTCTCGTCCTAATATACTACAGGCAGGCAGTTGATTCAGTTAGCTGCAGTATATAAAGTACTGTATCCTGTGCACAGTGTTCAGCTAGATCTCAATGCAGACCATTCCTATTGATCTCTTCCTAATATACTACAGGCAGGCAGTTGATTCAGTTAGCTGCAGTATATAAAGTACTGTATCCTGTGCACAGTGTTCAGCTAGATCTCACTGCAGACCATTCCTGTTGTTCTCGTCCTAATATACTACAGGCAGGCAGTTGATTCAGTTAGCTGCAGTATATAAAGTACTGTATCCTGTGCACAGTGTTCAGCTAGATATCAATGCAGACCATTCCTATTGTTCTCTTCCTATTATACTACAGGCAGGCAGTTGATTCAGTTAGCTGCAGTATATAAAGTACTGTATCCTGTGCACAGTGTTCAGCTAGATATCAATGCAGACCATTCCTATTGTTCTCTTCCTATTATACTACAGGCAGGCAGTTGATTCAGTTAGCTGCAGTATATAAAGTACTGTATCCTGTGCACAGTGTTCAGCTAGATCTCAATGCAGACCATTCCTATTGGTCTCTTCCTAATATACTTCAGACAGGCAGTTGATTCAGTTAGCTGCAGTATATAAAGAACTGTATCCTGTGCACAGTGTTCAGCTAGAGCTCAATGCAGACCATTCCTATTGTTCTCTTCCTAATATACTACAGGCAGGCAGTTGATTCAGTTAGCTGCAGTTTATTCAGTACTATATCCTGTGCACAGTGTTCAGCTAGATCTCACTGCAGATCATTCCTGTTGTTCTCGTCCTAATATACTACAGGCAGGCAGTTGATTCAGTTAGCTGCAGTATATAAAGTACTGTATCCTGTGCACAGTGTTCAGCTAGATCTCACTGCAGACCATTCCTGTTGTTCTCATCCTAATATACTACAGGCAGGCAGTTGATTCAGTTAGCTACAGTATATAAAGTACTGTATCCTGTGCACAGTGTTCAGCTAGATCTCACTGCAGACCATTTCTGTTGTTCTCTTCCTAATATACTACAGGCATGCAGTTGTTTCAGTTAGCTGCAGTTTATTCAGTACTATATCCTGTGCACAGTGTTCAGCTAGATCTCACTGCAGACCATTCCCATTGTTCTCTTCCTAATATACTACAGGCAGGCAGTTGATTCGGTTAGCTGCCTTATAGAAAGTACTATATCCTGTGCACAGTGCTCAGCTAGATCCCACTGCAGACCATTCCTGTTGTTCTCGTCCTAATATACTACAGACAGGCAGTTGATTCAGTTAGCTGCAGTATAGAAAGTACTGTATCCTGTGCACAGTGTTCAGCTAGATCTCAATGCAGACCATTCCTATTGTTCTCTTCCTAATATACTACAGGCAGGCAGTT
Organism: Rana muscosa; assembly: GCA_029206835.1. NCBI lineage: Eukaryota > Metazoa > Chordata > Amphibia > Anura > Ranidae > Rana > Rana muscosa. Next base: position 973,925,268 of record CM055118.1, on the reverse strand, counting down.
GATTCAGTTAGCTGCAGTATATAAAGTACTGTATCCTGTGCACAGTGTTCAGTTAGATCTCACTGCAGACCATTCCTGTTGTTCTCATCCTAATATACTACAGGCAGGCAGTTGATTCAGTTAGGCTGCAGTATAGAAAGTACTGTATCCTGTGAACAGTGTTCAGCTAGATCTCACTGCAGACAATTCCTGTTGTTCTCTTCCTAATATACTACAGGCAGGCAGTTGATTCAGTTAGCTGCAGTTTATTCAGTACTATATCCTGTGCACAGTGCTCAGCTAAATCCCACTGCAGACCATTCCTGTTGTTCTCGTCCTAATATACTACAGGCAGGCAGTTGATTCAGTTAGCTGCCTTATAGAAAGTACTGTATCCTGTGCACAGTGTTCAGTTAGATCTCACTGCAGACCATTCATGTTGTTCTCTTCCTATTATACTACAGGCAGGCAGTTGATTCAGTTAGCTGCAGTATATAAAGTACTGTATCCTGTGCACAGTGTTCAGCTAGATCTCACAGCAGACCATTCCTGTTGTTCTCGTCCTAATATACTACAGGCAGGCAGTTGATTCAGTTAGCTGCAGTATATAAAGTCCTGTATCCTGTGCACAGTGTTCAGCTAGATATCAATGCAGACCATTCCTATTGTTCTCTTCCTATTATACTACAGGCAGGCAGTTGATTCAGTTAGCTGCAGTATATAAAGTACTGTATCCTGTGCACAGTGTTCAGCTAGATCTCACTGCAGACCATTCCTGTTGTTCTCATCCTAATATACTACAGGCAGGCAGTTGATTCAGTTAGCTACAGTATATAAAGTACTGTATCCTGTGCACAGTGTTCAGCTAGATCTCACTGCAGACCATTCCTGTTGTTCTCTACCTAATATACTACAGGCATGCAGTTGTTTCAGTTAGCTGCAGTTTATTCAGTACTATATCCTGTGCACAGTGTTCAGCTAGATCTCACTGCAGACCATTCCCATTGTTCTCTTCCTAATATACTACAGACAGGCAGTTGATTCAGTTAGCTGCAGTTTATTCAGTACAATATCCTGTGCTCAGTGTTTAGCTAGATCTCACTGCAGACCATTCCTATTGTTCTCTTCCTATTATACTACAGGCAGGCAGTTGATTCAGTTAGCTGCAGTATATAAAGTACTGTATCCTGTGCACAGTGTTCAGCTAGATATCAATGCAGACCATTCCTATTGTTCTCTTCCTATTATACTACAGGCAGGCAGTTGATTCAGTTAGCTGCAGTATATAAAGTACTGTATCCTGTGCACAGTGTTCAGCTAGATATCAATGCAGACCATTCCTATTGTTCTCTTCCTATTATACTACAGGCAGGCAGTTGATTCAGTTAGCTGCAGTATATAAAGTACTGTATCCTGTGCACAGTGTTCAGCTAGATCTCAATGCAGACCATTCCTATTGGTCTCTTCCTAATATACTTCAGACAGGCAGTTGATTCAGTTAGCTGCAGTATATAAAGAACTGTATCCTGTGCACAGTGTTCAGCTAGATCTCAATGCAGACCATTCCTATTGTTCTCTTCCTAATATACTACAGGCAGGCAGTTGATTCAGTTAGCTGCAGTTTATTCAGTACTATATCCTGTGCACAGTGTTCAGCTAGATCTCACTGCAGATCATTCCTGTTGTTCTCGTCCTAATATACTACAGGCAGGCAGTTGATTCAGTTAGCTGCAGTATATAAAGTACTGTATCCTGTGCACAGTGTTCAGCTAGATCTCACTGCAGACCATTCCTGTTGTTCTCATCCTAATATACTACAGGCAGGCAGTTGATTCAGTTAGCTACAGTATATAAAGTACTGTATCCTGTGCACAGTGTTCAGCTAGATCTCACTGCAGACCATTCCTGTTGTTCTCTTCCTAATATACTACAGGCATGCAGTTGTTTCAGTTAGCTGCAGTTTATTCAGTACTATATCCTGTGCACAGTGTTCAGCTAGATCTCACTGCAGACCATTCCCATTGTTCTCTTCCTAAAATACTACAGGCAGGCAGTTGATTTGGTTAGCTGCCTTATAGAAAGTACTGTATCCTGTGCACAGTGTTCAGTTAGATCTCACTGCAGACCATTCCTGTTGTTCTCTTCCTATTATACTACAGGCAGGCAGTTGATTCAGTTAGCTGCAGTATATAAAGTACTGTATCCTGTGCACAGTGTTCAGCTAGATCTCACTGCAGACCATTCCTGTTGTTCTCGTCCTAATATACTACAGGCAGGCAGTTGATTCAGTTAGCTGCAGTATATAGAGTACTGTATCCTGTGCACAGTGTTCAGCTAGATATCAATGCAGACCATTCCTATTGTTCTCTTCCTATTATACTACAGGCAGGCAGTTGATTCAGTTAGCTGCAGTATATAAAGTACTGTATCCTGTGCACAGTGTTCAGCTAGATCTCACTGCAGACCATTCCTGTTGTTCTCATCCTAATATACTACAGGCAGGCAGTTGATTCAGTTAGCTACAGTATATAAAGTACTGTATCCTGTGCACAGTGTTCAGCTAGATCTCACTGCAGACCATTCCTGTTGTTCTCTTCCTAATATACTACAGGCATGCAGTTGTTTCAGTTAGCTGCAGTTTATTCAGTACTATATCCTGTGCACAGTGTTCAGCTAGATCTCACTGCAGACCATTCCCATTGTTCTCTTCCTAATATACTACAGACAGGCAGTTGATTCAGTTAGCTGCAGTTTATTCAGTACTATATCCTGTGCTCAGTGTTCAGCTAGATCTCACTGCAGACCATTCCTATTGTTCTCTTCCTATTATACTACAGGCAGGCAGTTGATTCAGTTAGCTGCAGTATATAAAGTACTGTATCCTGTGCACAGTGTTCAGCTAGATCTCACTGCAGACCATTCCTGTTGTTCTCTTCCTAATATACTACAGGCAGGCAGTTGATTCAGTTAGCTACAGTTTATTCAGTACTATATCCTGTGCACAGTGTTCAGCTAGATCTCACTGCAGACCATTCCTGTTGTTCTCTTCCTAATATACTACAGGCAGGCAGTTGATTCAGTTAGCTGCAGTTTTTTCAGTACTATATCCTGTGCACAGTGCTTAGCTAGATCCCACTGCAGACCATTCCTGTTGTTCTCGTCCTAATATACTACAGGCAGGCAGTTGATTCAGTTAGCTGCCTTATAGAAAGTACTGTATCCTGTGCACAGTGTTCAGCTAGATCTCACTGCAGACCATTCCTGTTGTTCTCTTCCTAATTTGCTACAGGCAGGCAGTTGATTCAGTTAGCTGCAGTTTATTCAGTACTATATCCTGTGCACAGTGCTCAGCTAGATCCCACTGCAGACCATTCCTGTTGTTCTCGTCCTAATATACTACAGACAGGCAGTTGATTCAGTTAGCTGCAGTATATAAAGTACTGTATCCTGTGCACAGTGTTCAGCTAGATCTCAATGCAGACCATTCCTATTGTTCTCTTCCTAATATACTACAGGCAGGCAGTTGATTCAGTTAGCTGCAGTATATAAAGTACTGTATCCTGTGCACAGTGTTCAGTTAGATCTCACTGCAGACCATTCCTGTTGTTCTCATCCTAATATACTACAGGCAGGCAGTTGATTCAGTTAGGCTGCAGTATAGAAAGTACTGTATCCTGTGAACAGTGTTCAGCTAGATCTCACTGCAGACAATTCCTGTTGTTCTCTTCCTAATATACTACAGGCAGGCAGTTGATTCAGTTAGCTGCAGTTTATTCAGTACTATATCCTGTGCACAGTGCTCAGCTAGATCCCACTGCAGACCATTCCTGTTGTTCTCGTCCTAATATACTACAGGCAGGCAGTTGATTCAGTTAGCTGCCTTATAGAAAGTACTGTATCCTGTGCACAGTGTTCAGTTAGATCTCACTGTAGACCATTCCTGTTGTTCTCTTCCTATTATACTACAGGCAGGCAGTTGATTCAGTTAGCTGCAGTATATAAAGTACTGTATCCTGTGCACAGTGTTCAGCTAGATCTCACTGCAGACCATTCCTGTTGTTCTCGTCCTAATATACTACAGGCAGGCAGTTGATTCAGTTAGCTGCAGTATATAAAGTCCTGTATCCTGTGCACAGTGTTCAGCTAGATATCAATGCAGACCATTCCTATTGTTCTCTTCCTATTATACTACAGGCAGGCAGTTGATTCAGTTAGCTGCAGTATATAAAGTACTGTATCCTGTGCACAGTGTTCAGCTGGATCTCACTGCAGACCATTCCTGTTGTTCTCATCCTAATATACTACAGGCAGGCAGTTGATTCAGTTAGCTACAGTATATAAAGTACTGTATCCTGTGCACAGTGTTCAGCTAGATCTCACTGCAGACCATTCCTGTTGTTCTCTACCTAATATACTACAGGCATGCAGTTGTTTCAGTTAGCTGCAGTTTATTCAGTAGTATATCCTGTGCACAGTGTTCAGCTAGATCTCACTGCAGACCATTCCCATTGTTCTCTTCCTAATATACTACAGACAGGCAGTTGATTCAGTTAGCTGCAGTTTATTCAGTACAATATCCTGTGCTCAGTGTTTAGCTAGATCTCACTGCAGACCATTCCTATTGTTCTCTTCCTATTATACTACAGGCGGGCAGTTGATTCAGTTAGCTGCAGTATATAAAGTACTGTATCCTGTGCACAGTGTTCAGCTAGATCTCACTGCAGACCATTCCTGTTGTTCTCTTTCTAATATACTACAGGCAGGTAGTTGATTCAGTTAGCTACAGTTTATTCAGTACTATATCCTGTGCACAGTGTTCAGCTAGATCTCACTGCAGACTATTCCTGTTGTTCTCTTCCTAATATACTACAGGCAGGCAGTTGATTCAGTTAGCTGCAGTTTTTTTCAGTACTATATCCTGTGCACAGTGCTTAGCTAGATCCCACTGCAGACCATTCCTGTTGTTCTCGTCCTAATATACTACAGGCAGGCAGTTGATTCAGTTAGCTGCCTTATAGAAAGTACTGTATCCTGTGCACAGTGTTCACCTAGATCTCACTGCAGACCATTCCTGTTGTTCTCTTCCTAATTTGCTACAGGCAGGCAGTTGATTCAGTTAACTGCAGTTTATTCAGTACTATATCCTGTGCACAGTGTTCAGCTAGATCTCAATGCAGACCATTCCTGTTGTTCTCGTCCTAATATACTACAGGCAGGCAGTTGATTCAGTTAGCTGCAGTATATAAAGTACTGTATCCTGTGCACAGTGTTCAGCTAGATCTCAATGCAGACCATTCCTATTGATCTCTTCCTAATATACTACAGGCAGGCAGTTGATTCAGTTAGCTGCAGTATATAAAGTACTGTATCCTGTGCACAGTGTTCAGCTAGATCTCACTGCAGACCATTCCTGTTGTTCTCGTCCTAATATACTACAGGCAGGCAGTTGATTCAGTTAGCTGCAGTATATAAAGTACTGTATCCTGTGCACAGTGTTCAGCTAGATATCAATGCAGACCATTCCTATTGTTCTCTTCCTATTATACTACAGGCAGGCAGTTGATTCAGTTAGCTGCAGTATATAAAGTACTGTATCCTGTGCACAGTGTTCAGCTAGATCTCACTGCAGACCATTCCTGTTGTTCTCATCCTAATATACTACAGGCAGGCAGTTGATTCAGTTAGCTACAGTATATAAAGTACTGTATCCTGTGCACAGTGTTCAGCTAGATCTCACTGCAGACCATTCCTGTTGTTCTCTTCCTAATATACTACAGGCATGCAGTTGTTTCAGTTAGCTGCAGTTTATTCAGTACTATATCCTGTGCACAGTGTTCAGCTAGATCTCACTGCAGACCATTCCTATTGTTCTCTTCCTATTATACTACAGGCAGGCAGTTGATTCAGTTAGCTGCAGTATATAAAGTACTGTATCCTGTGCACAGTGTTCAGCTAGATCTCACTGCAGACCATTCCTGTTGTTCTCTTCCTAATATACTACAGGCAGGCAGTTGATTCAGTTAGCTACAGTTTATTCAGTACTATATCCTGTGCACAGTGTTCAGCTAGATCTCACTGCAGACCATTCCTGTTGTTCTCTTCCTAATATACTACAGGCAGGCAGTTGATTCAGTTAGCTGCAGTTTTTTCAGTACTATATCCTGTGCACAGTGCTTAGCTAGATCCAACTGCAGACCATTCCTGTTGTTCTCGTCCTAATATACTACAGGCAGGCAGTTGATTCAGTTAGCTGCCTTATAGAAAGTACTGTATCCTGTGCACAGTGTTCAGCTAGATCTCACTGCAGACCATTCCTGTTGTTCTCTTCCTAATTTGCTACAGGCAGGCAGTTGATTCAGTTAGCTGCAGTTTATTCAGTACTATATCCTGTGCACAGTGCTCAGCTAGATCCCACTGCAGACCATTCCTGTTGTTCTCGTCCTAATATACTACAGACAGGCAGTTGATTCAGTTAGCTGCAGTATATAAAGTACTGTATCCTGTGCACAGTGTTCAGCTAGATCTCAATGCAGACCATTCCTATTGTTCTCTTCCTAATATACTACAGGCAGGCAGTTGATTCAGTTAGCTGCAGTATATAAAGTACTGTATCCTGTGCACAGTGTTCAGTTAGATCTCACTGCAGACCATTCCTGTTGTTCTCATCCTAATATACTACAGGCAGGCAGTTGATTCAGTTAGGCTGCAGTATAGAAAGTACTGTATCCTGTGAACAGTGTTCAGCTAGATCTCACTGCAGACAATTCCTGTTGTTCTCTTCCTAATATACTACAGGCAGGCAGTTGATTCAGTTAGCTGCAGTTTATTCAGTACTATATCCTGTGCACAGTGCTCAGCTAGATCCCACTGCAGACCATTCCTGTTGTTCTCATCCTAATATACTACAGGCAGGCAGTTGATTCAGTTAGCTGCCTTATAGAAAGTACTGTATCCTGTGCACAGTGTTCAGTTAGATCTCACTGCAGACCATTCCTGTTGTTCTCTTCCTATTATACTACAGGCATGCAGTTGTTTCAGTTAGCTGCAGTTTATTCAGTACTATATCCTGTGCACAGTGTTCAGCTAGATCTCACTGCAGACCATTCCCATTGTTCTCTTCCTAATATACTACAGACAGGCAGTTGATTCAGTTAGCTGCAGTTTATTCAGTACAATATCCTGTGCTCAGTGTTTAGCTAGATCTCACTGCAGACCATTCCTATTGTTATCTTCCTATTATACTACAGGCAGGCAGTTGATTCAGTTAGCTGCAGTATATAAAGTACTGTATCCTGTGCACAGTGTTCAGCTAGATCTCACTGCAGACCATTCCTGTTGTTCTCTTCCTAATATACTACAGGCAGGTAGTTGATTCAGTTAGCTACAGTTTATTCAGTACTATATCCTGTGCACAGTGTTCAGCTAGATCTCACTGCAGACCATTCCTGTTGTTCTCTTCCTAATATACTACAGGCAGGCAGTTGATTCAGTTAGCTGCAGTTTTTTTCAGTACTATATCCTGTGCACAGTGCTTAGCTAGATCCCACTGCAGACCATTCCTGTTGTTCTCGTCCTAATATACTACAGGCAGGCAGTTGATTCAGTTAGCTGCAGTATATAAAGTACTGTATCCTGTGCACAGTGTTCAGCTAGATCTCAATGCAGACCATTCCTATTGATCTCTTCCTAATATACTACAGGCAGGCAGTTGATTCAGTTAGCTGCAGTATATAAAGTACTGTATCCTGTGCACAGTGTTCAGCTAGATCTCACTGCAGACCATTCCTGTTGTTCTCATCCTAATATACTACAGGCAGGCAGTTGATTCAGTTAGGCTGCAGTATAGAAAGTACTGTATCCTGTGCACAGTGTTCAGCTAGATCTCACTGCAGATAATTCCTGTTGTTCTCTAGCTAATATACTACAGGCAGGCAGTTGATTCAGTTAGCTGCAGTTTATTCAGTACTATATCCTGTGCACAGTGCTCAGCTAGATCCCACTGCAGACCATTTCTGTTGTTCTCGTCCTAATATACTACAGGCAGGCAGTTGATTCAGTTAGCTGCCTTATAGAAAGTACTGTATCCTGTGCAGTGTTCAGTTAGATCTCACTGCAGACCATTCCTGTTGTTCTCTTCCTATTATACTACAGGCAGGCAGTTGATTCAGTTAGCTGCAGTATATAAAGTACTGTATCCTGTGCACAGTGTTCAGCTAGATCTCACTGCAGACCATTCCTGTTGTTCTCGTCCTAATATACTACAGGCAGGCAGTTGATTCAGTTAGCTGCAGTATATAAAGTACTGTTTCCTGTGCACAGTGTTCAGCTAGATCTCACTGCAGACCATTCCTGTTGTTCTCTTCCTAATATACTACAGGCATGCAGTTGTTTCAGTTAGCTGCAGTTTATTCAGTACTATATCCTGTGCTCAGTGTTCAGCTAGATCTCACTGCAGACCATTCCTGTTGTTCTCTTCGTAATATACTACAGGCAGGCAGTTGATTCAGTTAGCTGCAGTTTATTCAGTACTATATCCTGTGCACAGTGTTCAGCTAGATCTCACTGCAGACCATCCCTATTGTTCTCTTTCTAATATACTACAGGCAGGCAGTTGATTCAGTTAGCTGCAGTTTATTCAGTACTATATCCTGTGCACAGTGTTCAGCTAGATCTCACTGCAGACCATCCCTGTTGTTCTCTTCCTAATATACTACAGGCAGGCAGTTGATTCAGTTAGCTGCAGTTTATTCAGTACTATATCCTGTGCACAGTGCTCAGCTAGATCCCGCTGCAGACCATTCCTGTTGATCTCGTCCTAATATACTACAGGCAGGCAGTTGATTCAGTTAGCTGCAGTATATAAAGTACTGTATCCTGTGCACAGTGTTCAGCTAGATCTCAATGCAGACCATTCCTATTGGTCTCTTCCTAATATACTACAGACAGGCAGTTGATTCAGTTAGCTGCAGTATATAAAGAACTGTATCCTGTGCACAGTGTTCAGCTAGATCTCAATGCAGACCATTCCTATTGTTCTCTTCCTAATATACTACAGGCAGGCAGTTGATTCAGTTAGCTACAGTATATAAAGTACTGTATCCTGTGCACAGTGTTCAGCTAGATCTCACTGCAGACCATTCCTGTTGTTCTCTTCCTAATATACTACAGGCAGGCAGTTGATTCAGTTAGCTGCAGTTTATTCAGTACTATATCCTGTGCACAGTGTTCAGCTAGATCTCACTGCAGATAATTCCTGTTGTTCTCTTCCTAATATACTACAGGCAGGCAGTTGATTCAGTTAGCTGCCTTATAGAAAGTACTGTATCCTGTGCACAGTGTTCAGTTAGCTCCCACTGTAGACCATTCCTGTTGTTCTCTTCCTAATTTGCTACAGGCAGGCAGTTGATTCAGTTAACTGCAGTTTATTCGGTACTATATCCTGTGCACAGTATTCAGCAAGATCTCAATGCAGACCATTCCTATTGTTCTCTTCCTAATATACTACAGGCAGGCAGTTGATTCAGTTAGCTGCAGTTTATTCAGTACTATATCCTGTGCACAGTGTTCAGCTAGATCTCACTGCAGATCATTCCTGTTGTTCTCGTCCTAATATACTACAGGCAGGCAGTTGATTCAGTTAGCTGCAGTATATAAAGTACTGTATCCTGTGCACAGTGTTCAGCTAGATCTCACTGCAGACCATTCCTGTTGTTCTCATCCTAATATACTACAGGCAGGCAGTTGATTCAGTTAGCTACAGTATATAAAGTACTGTATCCTGTGCACAGTGTTCAGCTAGATCTCACTGCAGACCATTCCTGTTGTTCTCATACTAATATACTACAGGCAGGCAGTTGATTCAGTTAGCTGCAGTATATAAAGTACTGTATCCTGTGCACAGTGTTCAGCTAGATATCAATGCAGACCATTCCTATTGTTCTCTTCCTATTATACTACAGGCAGGCAGTGGATTCAGTTAGCTGCAGTATATAAAGTACTGTATCCTGTGCACAGTGTTCAGCTAGATCTCACTGCAGACCATTCCTGTTGTTCTCATCCTAATATACTACAGGCAGGCAGTTGATTCAGTTAGCTACAGTATATAAAGTACTGTATCCTGTGCACAGTGTTCAGCTAGATCTCACTGCAGACCATTCCTGTTGTTCTCTTCCTAATATACTACAGGCATGCAGTTGTTTCAGTTAGCTGCAGTTTATTCAGTACTATATCCTGTGCACAGTGTTCAGCTAGATCTCACTGCAGACCATTCCCATTGTTCTCTTCCTAATACACTACAGACAGGCAGTTGATTCAGTTAGCTGCAGTATATAAAGTACTGTATCCTGTGCTCAGTGTTCAGCTAGATCTCACTGCAGACCATTCCTATTGTTCTCTTCCTAATATACTACAGGCAGGCAGTTGATTCAGTTAGCTGCAGTTTATTCAGTACTATATCCTGTGCACAGTGTTCAGCTAGATCTCACTGCAGACCATCCCTGTTGTTCTCTTCCTAATATACTACAGGCAGGCAGTTGATTCAGTTAGCTGCAGTTTATTCAGTACTATATCCTGTGCACAGTGCTCAGCTAGATCCCGCTGCAGACCATTCCTGTTGTTCTCGTCCTAATATACTACAGGCAGGCAATTGATTCAGCTAGCTGCAGTATATAAAGTACTGTATCCTGTGCACAGTGTTCAGCTAGATATCAATGCAGACCATTCCTATTGTTCTCTTCCTATTATACTACAGGCAGGCAGTTGATTCAGTTAGCTGCAGTATATAAAGTACTGTATCCTGTGCACAGTGTTCAGCTGGATCTCACTGCAGACCATTCCTGTTGTTCTCATCCTAATATACTACAGGCAGGCAGTTGATTCAGTTAGCTACAGTATATAAAGTACTGTATCCTGTGCACAGTGTTCAGCTAGATCTCACTGCAGAACATTCCTGTTGTTCTCTACCTAATATACTACAGGCATGCAGTTGTTTCAGTTAGCTGCAGTTTATTCAGTAGTATATCCTGTGCACAGTGTTCAGCTAGATCTCACTGCAGACCATTCCCATTGTTCTCTTCCTAATATACTACAGACAGGCAGTTGATTCAGTTAGCTGCAGTTTATTCAGTACAATATCCTGTGCTCAGTGTTTAGCTAGATCTCACTGCAGACCATTCCTATTGTTCTCTTCCTATTATACTACAGGCGGGCAGTTGATTCAGTTAGCTGCAGTATATAAAGTACTGTATCCTGTGCACAGTGTTCAGCTAGATCTCACTGCAGACCATTCCTGTTGTTCTCTTTCTAATATACTACAGGCAGGTAGTTGATTCAGTTAGCTACAGTTTATTCAGTACTATATCCTGTGCACAGTGTTCAGCTAGATCTCACTGCAGACTATTCCTGTTGTTCTCTTCCTAATATACTACAGGCAGGCAGTTGATTCAGTTAGCTGCAGTTTTTTTCAGTACTATATCCTGTGCACAGTGCTTAGCTAGATCCCACTGCAGACCATTCCTGTTGTTCTCGTCCTAATATACTACAGGCAGGCAGTTGATTCAGTTAGCTGCCTTATAGAAAGTACTGTATCCTGTGCACAGTGTTCACCTAGATCTCACTGCAGACCATTCCTGTTGTTCTCTTCCTAATTTGCTACAGGCAGGCAGTTGATTCAGTTAACTGCAGTTTATTCAGTACTATATCCTGTGCACAGTGTTCAGCTAGATCTCAATGCAGACCATTCCTGTTGTTCTCGTCCTAATATACTACAGGCAGGCAGTTGATTCAGTTAGCTGCAGTATATAAAGTACTGTATCCTGTGCACAGTGTTCAGCTAGATCTCAATGCAGACCATTCCTATTGATCTCTTCCTAATATACTACAGGCAGGCAGTTGATTCAGTTAGCTGCAGTATATAAAGTACTGTATCCTGTGCACAGTGTTCAGCTAGATCTCACTGCAGACCATTCCTGTTGTTCTCGTCCTAATATACTACAGGCAGGCAGTTGATTCAGTTAGCTGCAGTATATAAAGTACTGTATCCTGTGCACAGTGTTCAGCTAGATATCAATGCAGACCATTCCTATTGTTCTCTTCCTATTATACTACAGGCAGGCAGTTGATTCAGTTAGCTGCAGTATATAAAGTACTGTATCCTGTGCACAGTGTTCAGCTAGATCTCACTGCAGACCATTCCTGTTGTTCTCATCCTAATATACTACAGGCAGGCAGTTGATTCAGTTAGCTACAGTATATAAAGTACTGTATCCTGTGCACAGTGTTCAGCTAGATCTCACTGCAGACCATTCCTGTTGTTCTCTTCCTAATATACTACAGGCATGCAGTTGTTTCAGTTAGCTGCAGTTTATTCAGTACTATATCCTGTGCACAGTGTTCAGCTAGATCTCACTGCAGACCATTCCTATTGTTCTCTTCCTATTATACTACAGGCAGGCAGTTGATTCAGTTAGCTGCAGTATATAAAGTACTGTATCCTGTGCACAGTGTTCAGCTAGATCTCACTGCAGACCATTCCTGTTGTTCTCTTCCTAATATACTACAGGCAGGCAGTTGATTCAGTTAGCTACAGTTTATTCAGTACTATATCCTGTGCACAGTGTTCAGCTAGATCTCACTGCAGACCATTCCTGTTGTTCTCTTCCTAATATACTACAGGCAGGCAGTTGATTCAGTTAGCTGCAGTTTTTTCAGTACTATATCCTGTGCACAGTGCTTAGCTAGATCCAACTGCAGACCATTCCTGTTGTTCTCGTCCTAATATACTACAGGCAGGCAGTTGATTCAGTTAGCTGCCTTATAGAAAGTACTGTATCCTGTGCACAGTGTTCAGCTAGATCTCACTGCAGACCATTCCTGTTGTTCTCTTCCTAATTTGCTACAGGCAGGCAGTTGATTCAGTTAGCTGCAGTTTATTCAGTACTATATCCTGTGCACAGTGCTCAGCTAGATCCCACTGCAGACCATTCCTGTTGTTCTCGTCCTAATATACTACAGACAGGCAGTTGATTCAGTTAGCTGCAGTATATAAAGTACTGTATCCTGTGCACAGTGTTCAGCTAGATCTCAATGCAGACCATTCCTATTGTTCTCTTCCTAATATACTACAGGCAGGCAGTTGATTCAGTTAGCTGCAGTATATAAAGTACTGTATCCTGTGCACAGTGTTCAGTTAGATCTCACTGCAGACCATTCCTGTTGTTCTCATCCTAATATACTACAGGCAGGCAGTTGATTCAGTTAGGCTGCAGTATAGAAAGTACTGTATCCTGTGAACAGTGTTCAGCTAGATCTCACTGCAGACAATTCCTGTTGTTCTCTTCCTAATATACTACAGGCAGGCAGTTGATTCAGTTAGCTGCAGTTTATTCAGTACTATATCCTGTGCACAGTGCTCAGCTAGATCCCACTGCAGACCATTCCTGTTGTTCTCATCCTAATATACTACAGGCAGGCAGTTGATTCAGTTAGCTGCCTTATAGAAAGTACTGTATCCTGTGCACAGTGTTCAGTTAGATCTCACTGCAGACCATTCCTGTTGTTCTCTTCCTATTATACTACAGGCATGCAGTTGTTTCAGTTAGCTGCAGTTTATTCAGTACTATATCCTGTGCACAGTGTTCAGCTAGATCTCACTGCAGACCATTCCCATTGTTCTCTTCCTAATATACTACAGACAGGCAGTTGATTCAGTTAGCTGCAGTTTATTCAGTACAATATCCTGTGCTCAGTGTTTAGCTAGATCTCACTGCAGACCATTCCTATTGTTATCTTCCTATTATACTACAGGCAGGCAGTTGATTCAGTTAGCTGCAGTATATAAAGTACTGTATCCTGTGCACAGTGTTCAGCTAGATCTCACTGCAGACCATTCCTGTTGTTCTCTTCCTAATATACTACAGGCAGGTAGTTGATTCAGTTAGCTACAGTTTATTCAGTACTATATCCTGTGCACAGTGTTCAGCTAGATCTCACTGCAGACCATTCCTGTTGTTCTCTTCCTAATATACTACAGGCAGGCAGTTGATTCAGTTAGCTGCAGTTTTTTTCAGTACTATATCCTGTGCACAGTGCTTAGCTAGATCCCACTGCAGACCATTCCTGTTGTTCTCGTCCTAATATACTACAGGCAGGCAGTTGATTCAGTTAGCTGCAGTATATAAAGTACTGTATCCTGTGCACAGTGTTCAGCTAGATCTCAATGCAGACCATTCCTATTGATCTCTTCCTAATATACTACAGGCAGGCAGTTGATTCAGTTAGCTGCAGTATATAAAGTACTGTATCCTGTGCACAGTGTTCAGCTAGATCTCACTGCAGACCATTCCTGTTGTTCTCATCCTAATATACTACAGGCAGGCAGTTGATTCAGTTAGGCTGCAGTATAGAAAGTACTGTATCCTGTGCACAGTGTTCAGCTAGATCTCACTGCAGATAATTCCTGTTGTTCTCTAGCTAATATACTACAGGCAGGCAGTTGATTCAGTTAGCTGCAGTTTATTCAGTACTATATCCTGTGCACAGTGCTCAGCTAGATCCCACTGCAGACCATTTCTGTTGTTCTCGTCCTAATATACTACAGGCAGGCAGTTGATTCAGTTAGCTGCCTTATAGAAAGTACTGTATCCTGTGCAGTGTTCAGTTAGATCTCACTGCAGACCATTCCTGTTGTTCTCTTCCTATTATACTACAGGCAGGCAGTTGATTCAGTTAGCTGCAGTATATAAAGTACTGTATCCTGTGCACAGTGTTCAGCTAGATCTCACTGCAGACCATTCCTGTTGTTCTCGTCCTAATATACTACAGGCAGGCAGTTGATTCAGTTAGCTGCAGTATATAAAGTACTGTTTCCTGTGCACAGTGTTCAGCTAGATCTCACTGCAGACCATTCCTGTTGTTCTCTTCCTAATATACTACAGGCATGCAGTTGTTTCAGTTAGCTGCAGTTTATTCAGTACTATATCCTGTGCTCAGTGTTCAGCTAGATCTCACTGCAGACCATTCCTGTTGTTCTCTTCGTAATATACTACAGGCAGGCAGTTGATTCAGTTAGCTGCAGTTTATTCAGTACTATATCCTGTGCACAGTGTTCAGCTAGATCTCACTGCAGACCATCCCTATTGTTCTCTTTCTAATATACTACAGGCAGGCAGTTGATTCAGTTAGCTGCAGTTTATTCAGTACTATATCCTGTGCACAGTGTTCAGCTAGATCTCACTGCAGACCATCCCTGTTGTTCTCTTCCTAATATACTACAGGCAGGCAGTTGATTCAGTTAGCTGCAGTTTATTCAGTACTATATCCTGTGCACAGTGCTCAGCTAGATCCCGCTGCAGACCATTCCTGTTGATCTCGTCCTAATATACTACAGGCAGGCAGTTGATTCAGTTAGCTGCAGTATATAAAGTACTGTATCCTGTGCACAGTGTTCAGCTAGATCTCAATGCAGACCATTCCTATTGGTCTCTTCCTAATATACTACAGACAGGCAGTTGATTCAGTTAGCTGCAGTATATAAAGAACTGTATCCTGTGCACAGTGTTCAGCTAGATCTCAATGCAGACCATTCCTATTGTTCTCTTCCTAATATACTACAGGCAGGCAGTTGATTCAGTTAGCTACAGTATATAAAGTACTGTATCCTGTGCACAGTGTTCAGCTAGATCTCACTGCAGACCATTCCTGTTGTTCTCTTCCTAATATACTACAGGCAGGCAGTTGATTCAGTTAGCTGCAGTTTATTCAGTACTATATCCTGTGCACAGTGTTCAGCTAGATCTCACTGCAGATAATTCCTGTTGTTCTCTTCCTAATATACTACAGGCAGGCAGTTGATTCAGTTAGCTGCCTTATAGAAAGTACTGTATCCTGTGCACAGTGTTCAGTTAGCTCTCACTGTAGACCATTCCTGTTGTTCTCTTCCTAATTTGCTACAGGCAGGCAGTTGATTCAGTTAACTGCAGTTTATTCGGTACTATATCCTGTGCACAGTATTCAGCAAGATCTCAATGCAGACCATTCCTATTGTTCTCTTCCTAATATACTACAGGCAGGCAGTTGATTCAGTTAGCTGCAGTTTATTCAGTACTATATCCTGTGCACAGTGTTCAGCTAGATCTCACTGCAGATCATTCCTGTTGTTCTCGTCCTAATATACTACAGGCAGGCAGTTGATTCAGTTAGCTGCAGTATATAAAGTACTGTATCCTGTGCACAGTGTTCAGCTAGATCTCACTGCAGACCATTCCTGTTGTTCTCATCCTAATATACTACAGGCAGGCAGTTGATTCAGTTAGCTACAGTATATAAAGTACTGTATCCTGTGCACAGTGTTCAGCTAGATCTCACTGCAGACCATTCCTGTTGTTCTCATACTAATATACTACAGGCAGGCAGTTGATTCAGTTAGCTGCAGTATATAAAGTACTGTATCCTGTGCACAGTGTTCAGCTAGATATCAATGCAGACCATTCCTATTGTTCTCTTCCTATTATACTACAGGCAGGCAGTTGATTCAGTTAGCTGCAGTATATAAAGTACTGTATCCTGTGCACAGTGTTCAGCTAGATCTCACTGCAGACCATTCCTGTTGTTCTCATCCTAATATACTACAGGCAGGCAGTTGATTCAGTTAGCTACAGTATATAAAGTACTTTATCCTGTGCACAGTGTTCAGCTAGATCTCACTGCAGACCATTCCTGTTGTTCTCTTCCTAATATACTACAGGCATGCAGTTGTTTCAGTTAGCTGCAGTTTATTCAGTACTATATCCTGTGCACAGTGTTCAGCTAGATCTCACTGCAGACCATTCCCATTGTTCTCTTCCTAATACACTACAGACAGGCAGTTGATTCAGTTAGCTGCAGTATATAAAGTACTGTATCCTGTGCTCAGTGTTCAGCTAGATCTCACTGCAGACCATTCCTATTGTTCTCTTCCTAATATACTACAGGCAGGCAGTTGATTCAGTTAGCTGCAGTTTATTCAGTACTATATCCTGTGCACAGTGTTCAGCTAGATCTCACTGCAGACCATCCCTGTTGTTCTCTTCCTAATATACTACAGGCAGGCAGTTGATTCAGTTAGCTGCAGTTTATTCAGTACTATATCCTGTGCACAGTGCTCAGCTAGATCCCGCTGCAGACCATTCCTGTTGTTCTCGTCCTAATATACTACAGGCAGGCAATTGATTCAGCTAGCTGCAGTATATAAAGTACTGTATCCTGTGCACAGTGTTCAGCTAGATCTCAATGCAGACCATTCCTATTGTTCTCTTCCTAATATACTACAGGCAGGCAGTTGATTCAGTTAGCTGCAGTTTATTCAGTACTATATCCTGCTCACAGTGTTCAGCTAGATCTCACTGCAGATCATTCCTGTTGTTCTCTTCCTAATATACTACAGGCAGGCAGTTGATTCAGTTAGCTGACTTATAGAAAGTACTATATCCTGTGCACAGTGTTCAGTTAGATCTCACTGTAGACCATTCCTGTTGTTCTCTTCCTAATTTGCTACAGGCAGGCAGTTGATTCAGTTAACTGCAGTTTATTCGGTACTATATCCTGTGCACAGTATTCAGCTAGATCTCAATGCAGACCATTCCTATTGTTCTCTTCCTAATATACTACAGGCAGGCAGTTGATTCAGTTAGCTGCAGTTTATTCAGTACTATATCCTGTGCACAGTGTTCAGCTAGATCTCACTGCAGATCATTCCTGTTGTTCTCGTCCTAATATACTACAGGCAGGCAGTTGATTCAGTTAGCTGCAGTATATAAAGTACTGTATCCTGTGCACAGTGTTCAGCAAGATCTCACTGCAGACCATTCCTGTTGTTCTCATCCTAATATACTACAGGCAGGCAGTTGATTCAGTTAGCTACAGTATATAAAGTACTGTATCCTGTGCACAGTGTTCAGCTAGATCTCACTGCAGACCATTCCTGTTGTTCTCTTCCTAATATACTACAGGCATGCAGTTGATTCAGTTAGCTGCAGTTTATTCAGTACTATATCCTGTGCACAGTGTTCAGCTAGATCTCACTGCAGACCATTCCGGTTGTTCTCTTCCTAATATTCTATAGGCAGGCAGTTGATTCAGTTAGATGCAGGTTATTCAGTACTATATCCTGTGCACAGTGTTCAGCTAGATCTCACTGCAGACCATTCCTGTTTTTTTCTTCCTAATATACTACAGGCAGGCAGTTGATTCAGTTAGCTGCAGTTTATTCAGTACTATATCCTGTGCTCAGTGTTCAGCTAGATCTCACTGCAGACCATTCCTGTTGTTCTCGTCCTAATATACTACAGGCAGGCAGTTGATTCAGTTAGCTGCCTTATAGAAAGTATTGTATCCTGTGCACAGTGTTCAGCTAGATCTCACTGCAGACCATTCCTGTTGTTCTCTTCCTAATTTGCTACAGGCAGGCAGTTGATTCAGTTAACTGCAGTTTATTCAGTACTATATCCTGTGCACAGTGTTCAGCTAGATCTCAATGCAGACCATTCCTGTTGTTCTCGTCCTAATATACTACAGGCAGGCAGTTGATTCAGTTAGCTGCAGTATATAAAGTACTGTTTCCTGTGCACAGTGTTCAGCTAGATCTCAATGCAGACCATTCCTATTGTTCTCTTCCTAATATACTACAGGCAGGCAGTTGATTCAGTTAGCTGCAGTATATAAAGTACTGTATCCTGTGCACAGTGTTCAGCTAGATCTCACTGCAGACCATTCCTGTTGTTCTCATCCTAATATACTACAGGCAGGCAGTTGATTCAGTTAGGCTGCAGTATAGAAAGTACTGTATCCTGTGCACAGTGTTCAGCTAGATCTCACTGCAGACAATTTCTGTTGTTCTCTTCCTAATATACTACAGGCAGGCAGTTGATTCAGTTAGCTGCAGTTTATTCAGTACTATATCCTGTGCACAGTGCTCAGCTAGATCCCACTGCAGACCATTCCTGTTGTTCTCGTCCTAATATACTACAGGCAGGCAGTTGATTCAGTTAGCTGCAGTATATAAAGTACTGTATCCTGTGCACAGTGTTCAGTTAGATCTCACTGCAGACCATTCCTGTTGTTCTCTTCCTATTATACTACAGGCAGGCAGTTGATTCAGTTAGCTGCAGTATATAAAGTACTGTATCCTGTGCACAGTGTTCAGCTAGATCTCACTGCAGACCATTCCTGTTGTTCTCGTCCTAATATACTACAGGCAGGCAGTTGATTCAGTTAGCTGCAGTATATAAAGTACTGTATCCTGTGCACAGTGTTCAGCTAGATATCAATGCAGACCATTCCTATTGTTCTCTTCCTATTATACTACAGGCAGGCAGTTGATTCAGTTAGCTGCAGTATATAAAGTACTGTATCCTGTGCACAGTGTTCAGCTAGATCTCACTGCAGACCATTCCTGTTGTTCTCATCCTAATATACTACAGGCAGGCAGTTGATTCAGTTAGCTACAGTATATAAAGTACTGTATCCTGTGCACAGTGTTCAGCTAGATCTCACTGCAGACCATTCCGGTTGTTCTCTTCCTAATATTCTATAGGCAGGCAGTTGATTCAGTTAGATGCAGGTTATTCAGTACTATATCCTGTGCACAGTGTTCAGCTAGATCTCACTGCAGACCATTCCTGTTGTTCTCTTCCTAATATACTACAGGCAGGCAGTTGATTCAGTTAGCTGCAGTTTATTCAGTACTATATCCTGTGCTCAGTGTTCAGCTAGATCTCACTGCAGACCATTCCTATTGTTCTCTTCCTATTATACTACTGGCAGGCAGTTGATTCAGTTAGCTGCAGTATATAAAGTACTGTATCCTGTGCACGGTGTTCAGCTAGATCTCACTGCAGACCATTCCTGTTGTTCTCTTCCTAATATACTACAGGCAGGCAGTTGATTCAGTTAGCTACAGTTTATTCAGTACTATATCCTGTGCACAGTGTTCAGCTAGATCTCACTGCAGACCATTCCTGTTGTTCTCTTCCTAATATACTACAGGCAGGCAGTTGATTCAGTTAGCTGCAGTTTTTTCTGTACTATATCCTGTGCACAGTGCTTAGCTAGATCCCACTGCAGACCATTCCTGTTGTTCTCATCCTAATATACTACAGGCAGGCAGTTGATTCAGTTAGCTGCCTTATAGAAAGTACTGTATCCTGTGCACAGTGTTCAGCTAGATCTCACTGCAGACCATTCCTGTTCTTCTCTTCCTAATTTGCTACAGGCAGGCAGTTGATTCAGTTAACTGCAGTTTATTCAGTACTATATCCTGTGCACAGTGTTCAGCTAGATCTCAATGCAGACCATTCCTGTTGTTCTCGTCCTAATATACTACAGGCAGGCAGTTGATTCAGTTAGCTGCAGTATATAAAGTACTGTATCCTGTGCACAGTGTTCAGCTAGATCTCAATGCAGACCATTCCTGTTGTTCTCGTCCTAATATACTACAGGCAGGCAGGTGATTCAGTTAGCTGCCTTATAGAAAGTACTGTATCCTGTGCACAGTGTTCAGTTAGATCTCACTGCAGACCATTCCTGTTGTTCTCTTCCTATTATACTACAGGCAGGCAGTTGATTCAGTTAGCTGCAGTATATAAAGTACTGTATCCTGTGCACAGTGTTCAGCTAGATATCACTGCAGACCATTCCTGTTGTTCTCGTCCTAATATACTACAGGCAGGCAGTTGATTCAGTTAGCTGCAGTATATAAAGTACTGTATCCTGTGCACAGTGTTCAGCTAGATATCAATGCAGACCATTCCTATTGTTCTCTTCCTATTATACTACAGGCAGGCAGTTGATTCAGTTAGCTGCAGTATATAAAGTACTGTATCCTGTGCACAGTGTTCAGCTAGATCTCACTGCAGACCATTCCTGTTGTTCTCATCCTAATATACTACAGGCAGGCAGTTGAATCAGTTAGCTACAGTATATAAAGTACTGTATCCTGTGCACAGTGTTCAGCTAGATCTTACTGCAGACCATTCCTGCTGTTCTCTTCCTAATATACTACAGGCATGCAGTTGTTTCAGTTAGCTGCAGTTTATTCAGTACTATATCCTGTGCACAGTGTTCAGCTAGATCTCACTGCAGACCATTCCCATTGTTCTCTTCCTAATATACTACAGACAGGCAGTTGATTCAGTTAGCTGCAGTTTATTCAGTACTATATCCTGTGCTCAGTGTTCAGCTAGATCTCACTGCAGACCATTCCTATTGTTCTCTTCCTATTATACTACAGGCAGGCAATTGATTCAGTTAGCTGCAGTATATAAAGTACTGTATCCTGTGCACAGTGTTCAGCTAGATCTCACTGCAGACCATTCCTGTTGTTCTCTTCCTAATATACTACAGGCAGGCAGTTGATTCAGTTAGCTACAGTTTATTCAGTACTATATCCTGTGCACAGTGTTCAGCTAGATCTCACTGCAGACCATTCCTGTTGTTCTCTTCCTAATATACTACAGGCAGGCAGTTGATTCAGTTAGCTGCAGTTTTTTCAGTACTATATCCTGTGCACAGTGCTTAGCTAGATCCCACTGCAGACCATTCCTGTTGTTCGCGTCCTAATATACTATAGGTAGGCAGTTGATTCAGTTAGCTGCCTTATAGAAAGCACTGTATCCTGTGCACAGTGTTCAGCTAGATCTCACTGCAGACCATTCCTGTTGTTCTCTTCCTAATTTGCTACAGGCAGGCAGTTGATTCAGTTAACCGCAGTTTATTCAGTACTATATCCTGTGCACAGTGTTCAGCTAGATCTCAATGCAGACCATTTCTGTTGTTCTCGTCCTAATATACTACAGGCAGGCAGTTGATTCAGTTAGCTGCAGTATATAAAGTACTGTATCCTGTGCACAGTGTTCAGCTAGATCTCAATGCAGACCATTCCTATTGTTCTCTTCCTAATATACTACAGGCAGGCAGTTGATTCAGTTAGCTGCAGTATATAAAGTACTGTATCCTGTGCACAGTGTTCAGCTAGATCTCACTGCAGACCATTCCTGTTGTTCTCATCCTATTATACTACAGGCAGGCAGTTGATTCAGTTAGGCTGCAGTATAGAAAGTTCTGTATCCTGTGCACAGTGTTCAGCTAGATCTCACTGCAGATAATTCCTGTTGTTCTCTTCCTAATATACTACAGGCAGGCAGTTGATTCAGTTAGCTGCAGTTTATTCAGTACTATATCCTGTGCACAGTGCTCAGCTAGATCCCACTGCAGACCGTTCCTGTTGTTCTCGTCCTAATATACTACAGGCAGGCAGTTGATTCAGTTAGCTGCCTTATAGAAAGTACTGTATCCTGTGCACAGTGTTCAGTTAGATCTCACTGCAGACCATTCCTGTTGTTCTCTTCCTATTATACTACAGGCAGGCAGTAGATTCAGTTAGCTGCAGTATATAAAGTACTGTATCCTGTGCACAGTGTTCAGCTAGATCTCACTGCAGACCATTCCTGTTGTTCTCATCCTAATATACTACAGGCAGGCAGTTGATTCAGTTAGCTACAGTATATAAAGTACTGTATCCTGTGCACAGTGTTCAGCTAGATCTCACTGCAGACCATTCCTGTTGTTCTCTTCCTAATATACTACAGGCATGCAGTTGTTTCAGTTAGCTGCAGTTTATTCAGTACTATATCCTGTGCACAGTGTTCAGCTAGATCTCACTGCAGACCATTCCCATTGTTCTCTTCCTAATATACTACAGACAGGCAGTTGATTCAGTTAGCTGCAGTTTATTCAGTACTATATCCTGTGCACAGTGTTCAGCTAGATCTCACTGCAGACCATCCCTGTTGTTCTCTTCCTAATATACTACAGGCAGGCAGTTGATTCAGTTAGCTGCAGTTTATTCAGTACTATATCCTGTGCACAGTGCTCAGCTAGATCCCGCTGCAGACCATTCCTGTTGTTCTCGTCCTAATATACTATAGGCAGGCAGTTGATTCAGTTAGCTGCAGTATATAAAGTACTGTATCCTGTGCACAGTGTTCAGCTAGATCTCAATGCAGACCATTCCTATTGGTCTCTTCCTAATATACTACAGGCAGGCAGTTGATTCAGTTAGCTACAGTATATAAAGTACTGTATCCTGTGCACAGTGTTCAGCTAGATCTCACTGCAGACCATTCCTGTTGTTCTCTTCCTAATATACTACAGGCAGGCAGTTGATTCAGTTAGCTGCAGTTTATTCAGTACTATATCCTGTGCACAGTGTTCAGCTAGATCTCACTGCAGATCATTCCTGTGGTTCTCTTCCTAATATACTACAGGCAGGCAGTTGATTCAGTTAGCTGCCTTATAGAAAGTACTGTATCCTGTGCACAGTGTTCAGTTAGATCTCACTGTAGACCATTCCTGTTGTTCTCTTCCTAATTTGCTACAGGCAGGCAGTTGATTCAGTTAACTGCAGTTTATTCGGTACTATATCCTGTGCACAGTATTCAGCTAGATCTCAATGCAGACCATTCCATTGTTCTCTTCCTAATATACTACAGGCAGGCAGTTGATTCAGTTAGCTGCAGTTTATTCAGTACTATATTTTGTGCACAGTGTTCAGCTAGATCTCACTGCAGACCATTCCTGTTGTTCTCTTCCTAATATACTACAGGCATGCAGTTGATTCAGTTAGCTGCAGTTTATTCAGTACTATATTTTGTGCACAGTGTTCAGCTAGATCTCACTGCAGACCATTCCGGTTGTTCTCTTCCTAATATTCTATAGGCAGGCAGTTGATTCACTTAGATGCAGGTTATTCAGTACTATATACTGTGCACAGTGTTCAGCTAGATCTCACTGCAGACCATTCCTGTTGTTCTCTTCCTAATATACTACAGGCAGGCAGTTGATTCAGTTAGCTGCAGTTTATTCAGTACTATATCCTGTGCACAGTGTTCAGCTAGATCTCACTGCAGATCATTCCTGTTGTTCTCTTCCTAATATACTACAGGCAGGCAGTTGATTCAGTTAGCTGCAGTTTATTCAGTACTGTATCCTGTGCACAGTGTTCAGCTAGATCTCACTGCAGACCATTCCTGTTGTTCTCATCCTAATATACTACAGGCAGGCAGTTGATTCAGTTAGGCTGCAGTATATAAAGTACTGTATCCTGTGCACAGTGTTCAGCTAGATCTCACTGCAGACCATTCCTGTTGTTCTCTTACTAATATACTACAGGCAGGCAGTTGATTCAGTTAGCTGCAGTTTATTCAGTACTATATCCTGTGCACAGTGCTCAGCTAGATCCCACTGCAGACCATTCCTGTTGTTCTCGTCCTAATATACTACAGGCAGGCAGTTGATTCAGTTAGGCTGCAGTATATAAAGTACTGTATCCTGTGCACAGTGTTCAGCTAGATCTCACTGCAGACCATTCCTGTTGTTCTCTTCCTAATATACTACAGGCATGCAGTTGATTCAGTTAGCTGCAGTTTATTCAGTTCTATATCCTGTGCACAGTGTTCAGCTAGATCTCACTGCAGACCATTCCTATTGTTCTCTTCCTAATATACTACAGGCAGGCAGTTGATTCAGTTAGCTGCAGTTTATTCAGTACTATATCCTGTGCACAGTGTTCAGCTAAATCTCACTGCAGATCATTCCTGTTGTTCTCTTCCTAATATACTACAGGCAGGCAGTTGATTCAGTTAGCTGCAGTTTATTCAGTACTATATCCTGTGCACAGTGCTCAGCTAGATCTCACTGCAGACCATTCCGGTTGTTCTCTTCCTAATATTCTACAGGCAGGCAGTTGATTCAGTTAGATGCAGGTTATTCAGTACTATATCCTGTGCACAGTGTTCAGCTAGATCTCACTGCAGACCATTCCTGTTGTTCTCTTCCTAATATACTACAGGCAGGCAGTTGATTCAGTTAGCTGCAGTTTATTCAGTACTATATCCTGTGCAAAGTGTTCAGCTAGATCTCACTGCAGATCATTCCTGTTGTTCTCTTCCTAATATACTACAGGCAGGCAGTTGATTCAGTTAGCTGCAGTTTATTCAGTACTGTATCCTGTGCACAGTGTTCAGCTAGATCTCACTGCAGACCATTCCTGTTGTTCTCATCCTAATATACTACAGGCAGGCAGTTGATTCAGTTAGGCTGCAGTATATAAAGTACTGTATCCTGTGCACAGTGTTCAGCTAGATCTCACTGCAGACCATTCCTGTTGTTCTCTTACTAATATACTACAGGCAGGCAGTTGATTCAGTTAGCTGCAGTTTATTCAGTACTATATCCTGTGCACAGTGCTCAGCTAGATCCCACTGCAGACCATTCCTGTTGTTCTCGTCCTAATATACTACAGGCAGGCAGTTGATTCAGTTAGGCTGCAGTATATAAAGTACTGTATCCTGTGCACAGTGTTCAGCTAGATCTCACTGCAGACCATTCCTGTTGTTCTCTTCCTAATATACTACAGGCATGCAGTTGATTCAGTTAGCTGCAGTTTATTCAGTTCTATATCCTGTGCACAGTGTTCAGCTAGATCTCACTGCAGACCATTCCTATTGTTCTCTTCCTAATATACTACAGGCAGGCAGTTGATTCAGTTAGCTGCAGTTTATTCAGTACTATATCCTGTGCACAGTGTTCAGCTAAATCTCACTGCAGATCATTCCTGTTGTTCTCTTCCTAATATACTACAGGCAGGCAGTTGATTCAGTTAGCTGCAGTTTATTCAGTACTATATCCTGTGCACAGTGCTCAGCTAGATCTCACTGCAGACCATTCCGGTTGTTCTCTTCCTAATATTCTACAGGCAGGCAGTTGATTCAGTTAGATGCAGGTTATTCAGTACTATATCCTGTGCACAGTGTTCAGCTAGATCTCACTGCAGACCATTCCTGTTGTTCTCTTCCTAATATACTACAGGCAGGCAGTTGATTCAGTTAGCTGCAGTTTATTCAGTACTATATCCTGTGCAAAGTGTTCAGCTAGATCTCACTGCAGATCATTCCTGTTGTTCTCTTCCTAATATACTACAGGCAGGCAGTTGATTCAGTTAGCTGCAGTTTATTCAGTACTGTATCCTGTGCACAGTGTTCAGCTAGATCTCACTGCAGACCATTTCTGTTGTTCTCGTCCTAATATACTATAGGCAGGCAGTTGATTCAGTTAGCTGCCTTATAGAAAGTACTGTATCCTGTGCACAGTGTTCAGCTAGATCTCAATGCAGACCATTCCTGTTGTTCTCGTCCTAATATACTACAGGCAGGCAGTTGATTCAGTTAGCTGCAGTATATAAAGTACTGTATCCTGTGCACAGTGTTCAGCTAGATCTCAATGCAGACCATTCCTATTGTTCTCTTCCTAATATACTACAGACAGGCAGTTGATTCAGTTAGCTGCAGTATATAAAGTACTGTATCCTGTGCACAGTGTTCCGCTAAATCTCACTGCAGACCATTCCTGTTGTTCTCATCCTAATATACTACAGGCAGGCAGTTGATTCAGTTAGGCTGCAGTATAGAAAGTACTGTATCCTGTGCACAGTGTTCAGCTAGATCTCACTGCAGACCATTCCTGTTGTTCTCTTCCTAATTTGCTACAGGCTGGCAGTTGATTCAGTTAACTCCATTTATTCAGTACTATATCCTGTGCACAGTGTTCAGTTAGATCTCACTGCAGACCATTCCTGTTGTTCTCTTCCTAATTTGCTACAGGCAGGCAGTTGATTCAGTTAACTGCAGTTTATTCAATACTATATCCTGTGCACAGTGTTCAGCTAGATCTCACTGCAGACCATTCCTGTTGTTCTCGTCCTAATATACTACAGGCAAGCAGTTGATTTAGTTAGCTGCAGTATATAAAGTACTGTATCCTGTGCACAGTGTTCAGCTAGATCTCAATGCAGACCATTCCTATTGTTCTCTTCCTAATATACTACAGACTGGAAGTTGATTCAGTTAGCTGCAGTATATAAAATACTGTATCCTGTGCACAATGTTCAGCTAGATCTCACTGCAGACCATTCCTGTTGTTCTCTTCATAATATACTACAGGCATGCAGTTGATTCAGTTAGCTGCAGTTTATTCAGTACTATATCCTGTGCACAGTGTTCAGCTAGATCTCACTGCAGACCATTCCCATTGTTCTCGTC
The DNA here is from genome assembly GCA_029206835.1 of Rana muscosa. Classification (NCBI taxonomy): domain Eukaryota; kingdom Metazoa; phylum Chordata; class Amphibia; order Anura; family Ranidae; genus Rana; species Rana muscosa. The sequence goes on along the minus strand of CM055118.1, from coordinate 973,898,161 downwards.
CTAATATACTACAGACAGGCAGTTGATTCAGTGAGCTGCAGTTTATTCAGTACTATATCCTGTGCACAGTGTTCAGCTAGATCTCACTGCAGATCATTCCTGTTGTTCTCTTCCTAATATACTACAGGCAGGCAGTTGATTCAGTTAGCTGCCTTATAGAAAGTACTGTATCCTGTGCACAGTGTTCAGTTAGATCTCACTGTAGACCATTCCTGTTGTTCTCTTCCTAATTTGCTACAGGCAGGCAGTTGATTCAGTTAACTGCAGTTTATTCGGTACTATATCCTGTGCACAGTATTCAGCTAGATCTCAATGCAGACCATTCCTATTGTTCTCTTCCTAATATACTACAGGCAGGCAGTTGATTCAGTTAGCTGCAGTATATAAAGTACTGTATCCTGTGCACAGTGTTCAGCTAGATCTCACTGCAGACCATTCCTGTTGTTCTCATCCTAATATACTACAGGCAGGCAGTTGATTCAGTTAGCTACAGTATATAAAGTACTGTATCCTGTGCACAGTGTTCAGCTAGATCTCACTGCAGACCATTCCTGTTGTTCTCTTAATAATATTCTACAGGCATGCAGTTGATTCAGTTAGATGCAGGTTAATCAGTACTATATCCTGTGCTCAGTGTTCAGCTAGATCTCACTGCAGACCATTCCTGTTGTTCTCTTCCTAATATACTACAGGCAGGCAGTTGATTCTGTTAGCTGCAGTTTATTCAGTACTATATCCTGTGCACAGTGTTCAGCTAGATCTCACTGCAGATCATTCCTGTTGTTCTCGTCCTAATATACTACAGGCAGGCAGTTGATTCAGTTAGCTGCAGTATATAAAGTACTGTATCCTGTGCACAGTGTTCAGCTAGATCTCACTGCAGACCATTCCTGTTGTTCTCATCCTAATATACTACAGGCAGGCAGTTGATTCAGTTAGCTACAGTATATAAAGTACTGTATCCTGTGCACAGTGTTCAGCTAGATCTCACTGCAGACCATTCCTGTTGTTCTCTTCCTAATATACTACAGGCATGCAGTTGATTCAGTTAGCTGCAGTTTATTCAGTACTATATTTTGTGCACAGTGTTCAGCTAGATCTCACTGCAGACCATTCCGGTTGTTCTCTTCCTAATATTCTATAGGCAGGCAGTTGATTCACTTAGATGCAGGTTATTCAGTACTATATCCTGTGCACAGTGTTCAACTAGATCTCACTGCAGACCATTCCTGTTGTTCTCTTCCTAATATACTACAGGCAGGCAGTTGATTCAGTTAGCTGCAGTTTATTCAGTACTATATCCTGTGCACAGTGTTCAGCTAGATCTCACTGCAGGTCATTCCTGTTGTTCTCTTCCTAATATACTACAGGCAGGCAGTTGATTCAGTTAGCTGCAGTTTATTCAGTACTGTATCCTGTGCACAGTGTTCAGCTAGATCTCACTGCAGACCATTCCTGTTGTTCTCATCCTAATATACTACAGGCAGGCAGTTGATTCAGTTAGGCTGCAGTATATAAAGTACTGTATCCTGTGCACAGTGTTCAGCTAGATCTCACTGCAGACCATTCCTGTTGTTCTCTTACTAATATACTACAGGCAGGCAGTTGATTCAGTTAGCTGCAGTTTATTCAGTACTATATCCTGTGCACAGTGCTCAGCTAGATCCCACTGCAGACCATTCCTGTTGTTCTCGTCCTAATATACTACAGGCAGGCAGTTGATTCAGTTAGGCTGCAGTATATAAAGTACTGTATCCTGTGCACAGTGTTCAGCTAGATCTCACTGCAGACCATTCCTGTTGTTCTCTTCCTAATATACTACAGGCATGCAGTTGATTCAGTTAGCTGCAGTTTATTCAGTTCTATATCCTGTGCACAGTGTTCAGCTAGATCTCACTGCAGACCATTCCTATTGTTCTCTTCCTAATATACTACAGGCAGGCAGTTGATTCAGTTAGCTGCAGTTTATTCAGTACTATATCCTGTGCACAGTGTTCAGCTAAATCTCACTGCAGATCATTCCTGTTGTTCTCTTCCTAATATACTACAGGCAGGCAGTTGATTCAGTTAGCTGCAGTTTATTCAGTACTATATCCTGTGCACAGTGCTCAGCTAGATCTCACTGCAGACCATTCCGGTTGTTCTCTTCCTAATATTCTACAGGCAGGCAGTTGATTCAGTTAGATGCAGGTTATTCAGTACTATATCCTGTGCACAGTGTTCAGCTAGATCTCACTGCAGACCATTCCTGTTGTTCTCTTCCTAATATACTACAGGCAGGCAGTTGATTCAGTTAGCTGCAGTTTATTCAGTACTATATCCTGTGCAAAGTGTTCAGCTAGATCTCACTGCAGATCATTCCTGTTGTTCTCTTCCTAATATACTACAGGCAGGCAGTTGATTCAGTTAGCTGCAGTTTATTCAGTACTGTATCCTATGCACAGTGTTCAGCTAGATCTCACTGCAGACCATTCCTGTTGTTCTCGTCCTAATATACTATAGGCAGGCAGTTGATTCAGTTAGCTGCCTTATAGAAAGTACTGTATCCTGTGCACAGTGTTCAGCTAGATCTCAATGCAGACCATTCCTGTTGTTCTCGTCCTAATATACTACAGGCAGGGAGTTGATTCAGTTAGCTGCAGTATATAAAGTACTGTATCCTGTGCACAGTGTTCAGCTAGATCTCAATGCAGACCATTCCTATTGTTCTCTTCCTAATATACTACAGGCAGGCAGTTGATTCAGTTAGCTGCAGTATATAAAGTACTGTATCCTGTGCACAGTGTTCCGCTAGATCTCACTGCAGACCATTCCTGTTGTTCTCATCCTAATATACTACAGGCAGGCAGTTGATTCAGTTAGGCTGCAGTATAGAAAGTACTGTATCCTGTGCACAGTGTTCAGCTAGATCTCACTGCAGACCATTCCTGTTGTTCTCTTCCTAATTTGCTACAGGCTGGCAGTTGATTCAGTTAACTCCATTTATTCAGTACTATATCCTGTGCACAGTGTTCAGTTAGATCTCACTGCAGACCATTCCTGTTGTTCTCTTCCTAATTTGCTACAGGCAGGCAGTTGATTCAGTTAACTGCAGTTTATTCAATACTATATCCTGTGCACAGTGTTCAGCTAGATCTCACTGCAGACCATTCCTGTTGTTCTCGTCCTAATATACTACAGGCAAGCAGTTGATTTAGTTAGCTGCAGTATATAAAGTACTGTATCCTGTGCACAGTGTTCAGCTAGATCTCAATGCAGACCATTCCTATTGTTCTCTTCCTAATATACTACAGACTGGAAGTTGATTCAGTTAGCTGCAGTATATAAAGTGCTGTATCCTGTGCACAATGTTCAGCTAGATCTCACTGCAGACCATTCCTGTTGTTCTCTTCATAATATACTACAGGCATGCAGTTGATTCAGTTAGCTGCAGTTTATTCAGTACTATATCCTGTGCACAGTGTTCAGCTAGATCTCACTGCAGACCATTCCCATTGTTCTCGTCCTAATATACTACAGACAGGCAGTTGATTCAGTGAGCTGCAGTTTATTCAGTACTATATCCTGTGCACAGTGTTCAGCTAGATCTCACTGCAGATCATTCCTGTTGTTCTCTTCCTAATATACTACAGGCAGGCAGTTGATTCAGTTAGCTGCCTTATAGAAAGTACTGTATCCTGTGCACAGTGTTCAGTTAGATCTCACTGTAGACCCTTCCTGTTGTTCTCTTCCTAATTTGCTACAGGCAGGCAGTTGATTCAGTTAACTGCAGTTTATTCGGTACTATATCCTGTGCACAGTATTCAGCTAGATCTCAATGCAGACCATTCCTATTGTTCTCTTCCTAATATACTACAGACAGGCAGTTGATTCAGTTAGCTGCAGTATATAAAGTACTGTATCCTGTGCACAGTGTTCAGCTAGATCTCACTGCAGACCATTCCTGTTGTTCTCATCCTAATATACTACAGGCAGGCAGTTGATTCAGTTAGCTACAGTATATAAAGTACTGTATCCTGTGCACAGTGTTCAGCTAGATCTCACTGCAGACCATTCCTGTTGTTCTCTTAATAATATTCTACAGGCATGCAGTTGATTCAGTTAGATGCAGGTTAATCAGTACTATATCCTGTGCTCAGTGTTCAGCTAGATCTCACTGCAGACCATTCCTGTTGTTCTCTTCCTAATATACTACAGGCAGGCAGTTGATTCAGTTAGCTGCAGTATATAAAGTACTGTATCCTGTGCACAGTGTTCAGCTAGATCTCACTGCAGACCATTCCTGTTGTTCTCATCCTAATATACTACAGGCAGGCAGTTGATTCAGTTAGCTACAGTATATAAAGTACTGTATCCTGTGCACAGTGTTCAGCTAGATCTCACTGCAGACCATTCCTGTTGTTCTCTTCCTAATATACTACAGGCATGCAGTTGATTCAGTTAGCTGCAGTTTATTCAGTACTATATTTTGTGCACAGTGTTCAGCTAGATCTCACTGCAGACCATTCCGGTTGTTCTCTTCCTAATATTCTATAGGCAGGCAGTTGATTCACTTAGATGCAGGTTATTCAGTACTATATCCTGTGCACAGTGTTCAGCTAGATCTCACTGCAGACCATTCCTGTTGTTCTCTTCCTAATATACTACAGGCAGGCAGTTGATTCAGTTAGCTGCAGTTTATTCAGTACTATATCCTGTGCACAGTGTTCAGCTAGATCTCACTGCAGGTCATTCCTGTTGTTCTCTTCCTAATATACTACAGGCAGGCAGTTGATTCAGTTAGCTGCAGTTTATTCAGTACTGTATCCTGTGCACAGTGTTCAGCTAGATCTCACTGCAGACCATTCCTGTTGTTCTCATCCTAATATACTACAGGCAGGCAGTTGATTCAGTTAGGCTGCAGTATATAAAGTACTGTATCCTGTGCACAGTGTTCAGCTAGATCTCACTGCAGACCATTCCTGTTGTTCTCTTACTAATATACTACAGGCAGGCAGTTGATTCAGTTAGCTGCAGTTTATTCAGTACTATATCCTGTGCACAGTGCTCAGCTAGATCCCACTGCAGACCATTCCTGTTGTTCTCGTCCTAATATACTACAGGCAGGCAGTTGATTCAGTTAGGCTGCAGTATATAAAGTACTGTATCCTGTGCACAGTGTTCAGCTAGATCTCACTGCAGACCATTCCTGTTGTTCTCTTCCTAATATACTACAGGCATGCAGTTGATTCAGTTAGCTGCAGTTTATTCAGTTCTATATCCTGTGCACAGTGTTCAGCTAGATCTCACTGCAGACCATTCCTATTGTTCTCTTCCTAATATACTACAGGCAGGCAGTTGATTCAGTTAGCTGCAGTTTATTCAGTACTATATCCTGTGCACAGTGCTCAGCTAGATCTCACTGCAGACCATTCCGGTTGTTCTCTTCCTAATATTCTACAGGCAGGCAGTTGATTCAGTTAGATGCAGGTTATTCAGTACCAGATCCTGTGCACAGTGTTCAGCTAGATCTCACTGCAGACCATTCCTGTTGTTCTCTTCCTAATATACTACAGGCAGGCAGTTGATTCTGTTAGCTGCAGTTTATTCAGTACTATATCCTGTGCAAAGTGTTCAGCTAGATCTCACTGCAGATCATTCCTGTTGTTCTCTTCCTAATATACTACAGGCAGGCAGTTGATTCAGTTAGCTGCAGTTTATTCAGTACTGTATCCTGTGCACAGTGTTCAGCTAGATCTCACTGCAGACCATTCCTGTTGTTCTCGTCCTAATATACTATAGGCAGGCAGTTGATTCAGTTAGCTGCCTTATAGAAAGTACTGTATCCTGTGCACAGTGTTCAGCTAGATCTCAATGCAGACCATTCCTGTTGTTCTCGTCCTAATATACTACAGGCAGGCAGTTGATTCAGTTAGCTGCAGTATATAAAGTACTGTATCCTGTGCACAGTGTTCAGCTAGATCTCAATGCAGACCATTCCTATTGTTCTCTTCCTAATATACTACAGGCAGGCAGTTGATTCAGTTAGCTGCAGTATATAAAGTACTGTATCCTGTGCACAGTGTTCCGCTAGATCTCACTGCAGACCATTCCTGTTGTTCTCATCCTAATATACTACAGGCAGGCAGTTGATTCAGTTAGGCTGCAGTATAGAAAGTACTGTATCCTGTGCACAGTGTTCAGCTAGATCTCACTGCAGACCATTCCTGTTGTTCTCTTCCTAATTTGCTACAGGCTGGCAGTTGATTCAGTTAACTCCATTTATTCAGTACTATATCCTGTGCACAGTGTTCAGTTAGATCTCACTGCAGACCATTCCTGTTGTTCTCTTCCTAATTTGCTACAGGCAGGCAGTTGATTCAGTTAACTGCAGTTTATTCAATACTATATCCTGTGCACAGTGTTCAGCTAGATCTCACTGCAGACCATTCCTGTTGTTCTCGTCCTAATATACTACAGGCAAGCAGTTGATTTAGTTAGCTGCAGTATATAAAGTACTGTATCCTGTGCACAGTGTTCAGCTAGATCTCAATGCAGACCATTCCTATTGTTCTCTTCCTAATATACTACAGACTGGAAGTTGATTCAGTTAGCTGCAGTATATAAAGTGCTGTATCCTGTGCACAATGTTCAGCTAGATCTCACTGCAGACCATTCCTGTTGTTCTCTTCATAATATACTACAGGCATGCAGTTGATTCAGTTAGCTGCAGTTTATTCAGTACTATATCCTGTGCACAGTGTTCAGCTAGATCTCACTGCAGACCATTCCCATTGTTCTCGTCCTAATATACTACAGACAGGCAGTTGATTCAGTGAGCTGCAGTTTATTCAGTACTATATCCTGTGCACAGTGTTCAGCTAGATCTCACTGCAGATCATTCATGTTGTTCTCTTCCTAATATACTACAGGCAGGCAGTTGATTCAGTTAGCTGCCTTATAGAAAGTACTGTATCCTGTGCACAGTGTTCAGTTAGATCTCACTGTAGACCCTTCCTGTTGTTCTCTTCCTAATTTGCTACAGGCAGGCAGTTGATTCAGTTAACTGCAGTTTATTCGGTACTATATCCTGTGCACAGTATTCAGCTAGATCTCAATGCAGACCATTCCTATTGTTCTCTTCCTAATATACTACAGGCAGGCAGTTGATTCAGTTAGCTGCAGTATATAAAGTACTGTATCCTGTGCACAGTGTTCAGCTAGATCTCACTGCAGACCATTCCTGTTGTTCTCATCCTAATATACTACAGGCAGGCAGTTGATTCAGTTAGCTATAGTATATAAAGTACTGTATCCTGTGCACAGTGTTCAGCTAGATCTCACTGCAGACCATTCCTGTTGTTCTCTTAATAATATTCTACAGGCATGCAGTTGATTCAGTTAGATGCAGGTTAATCAGTACTATATCCTGTGCTCAGTGTTCAGCTAGATCTCACTGCAGACCATTCCTGTTGTTCTCTTCCTAATATACTACAGGCAGGCAGTTGATTCAGTTAGCTGCAGTTTATTCAGTACTATATCCTGTGCACACTGTTCAGCTAGATCTCACTGCAGATCATTCCTGTTGTTCTCATCCTAATATACTACAGGCAGGCAGTTGATTCAGTTAGCTGCAGTATATAAAGTACTGTATCCTGTGCACAGTGTTTAGCTAGATCTCAATGCAGACCATTCCTATTGTTCTCTTCCTAATATACTACAGGCAGGCAGTTGATTCAGTTAGCTGCAGTATATAAAGTACTGTATCCTGTGCAAAGTGTTCAGCTAGATCTCACTGCAGACCATTCCTGTTGTTCTCATCCTAATATACTACAGGCAGGCAGTTGATTCAGTTAGCTACAGTATATAAAGTACTGTATCCTGTGCACAGTGTTCAGCTAGATCTCACTGCAGACCATTCCTGTTGTTCCCTTCCTAATATACTACAGGCATGCAGTTGATTCAGTTAGCTGCAGTTTATTCAGTACTATATCCTGTGCACAGTGTTCAGCTAGATCTCACTGCAGACCATTCCGGTTGTTCTCTTCCTAATATTCTATAGGCAGGCAGTTGATTCAGTTAGATGCAGGTTATTCAGTAATATATCCTGTGCACAGTGTTCAGCTAGATCTCACTGCAGACCATCCCTGTTGTTCTCTTCCTAATATACTACAGGCAGGCAGTTGATTCAGTTAGCTGCAGTTTATTCAGTACTATATCCTGTGCACAGTGCTCAGCTAGATCCCACTGCAGACCATTCCTGTTGTTCTCGTCCTAATATACTACAGGCAGGCAGTTGATTCAGTTAGCTACAGTATATAAAGTACTGTATCCTGTGCACAGTGTTCAGCTAGATCTCACTGCAGACCATTCCTGTTGTTCTCTTCCTAATATACTACAGGCATGCAGTTGATTCAGTTAGCTGCAGTTTATTCAGTTCTATATCCTGTGCACAGTGTTCAGCTAGATCTCACTGCAGACCATTCCTATTGTTCTCTTCCTAATATACTACAGGCAGGCAGTTGATTCAGTTAGCTGCAGTTTATTCAGTACTATATCCTGTGCACAGTGTTCAGCTAAATCTCACTGCAGATCATTCCTGTTGTTCTCTTCCTAATATACTACAGGCAGGCAGTTGATTCTGTTAGCTGCAGTTTATTCAGTACTATATCCTGTGCACAGTGCTCAGCTAGATCTCACTGCAGACCATTCCGGTTGTTCTCTTCCTAATATTCTACAGGCAGGCAGTTGATTCAGTTAGATGCAGGTTATTCAGTACTATATCCTGTGCACAGTGTTCAACTAGATCTCACTGCAGACCATTCCTGTTGTTCTCTTCCTAATATACTACAGGCAGGCAGTTGATTCAGTTAGCTGCAGTTTATTCAGTACTATATCCTGTGCACAGTGTTCAGCTAGATCTCACTGCAGGTCATTCCTGTTGTTCTCTTCCTAATATACTACAGGCAGGCAGTTGATTCAGTTAGCTGCAGTTTATTCAGTACTGTATCCTGTGCACAGTGTTCAGCTAGATCTCACTGCAGACCATTCCTGTTGTTCTCATCCTAATATACTACAGGCAGGCAGTTGATTCAGTTAGGCTGCAGTATATAAAGTACTGTATCCTGTGCACAGTGTTCAGCTAGATCTCACTGCAGACCATTCCTGTTGTTCTCTTACTAATATACTACAGGCAGGCAGTTGATTCAGTTAGCTGCAGTTTATTCAGTACTATATCCTGTGCACAGTGCTCAGCTAGATCCCACTGCAGACCATTCCTGTTGTTCTCGTCCTAATATACTACAGGCAGGCAGTTGATTCAGTTAGGCTGCAGTATATAAAGTACTGTATCCTGTGCACAGTGTTCAGCTAGATCTCACTGCAGACCATTCCTGTTGTTCTCTTCCTAATATACTACAGGCATGCAGTTGATTCAGTTAGCTGCAGTTTATTCAGTTCTATATCCTGTGCACAGTGTTCAGCTAGATCTCACTGCAGACCATTCCTATTGTTCTCTTCCTAATATACTACAGGCAGGCAGTTGATTCAGTTAGCTGCAGTTTATTCAGTACTATATCCTGTGCACAGTGTTCAGCTAAATCTCACTGCAGATCATTCCTGTTGTTCTCTTCCTAATATACTACAGGCAGGCAGTTGATTCAGTTAGCTGCAGTTTATTCAGTACTATATCCTGTGCACAGTGCTCAGCTAGATCTCACTGCAGACCATTCCGGTTGTTCTCTTCCTAATATTCTACAGGCAGGCAGTTGATTCAGTTAGATGCAGGTTATTCAGTACTATATCCTGTGCACAGTGTTCAGCTAGATCTCACTGCAGACCATTCCTGTTGTTCTCTTCCTAATATACTACAGGCAGGCAGTTGATTCAGTTAGCTGCAGTTTATTCAGTACTATATCCTGTGCAAAGTGTTCAGCTAGATCTCACTGCAGATCATTCCTGTTGTTCTCTTCCTAATATACTACAGGCAGGCAGTTGATTCAGTTAGCTGCAGTTTATTCAGTACTGTATCCTATGCACAGTGTTCAGCTAGATCTCACTGCAGACCATTCCTGTTGTTCTCGTCCTAATATACTATAGGCAGGCAGTTGATTCAGTTAGCTGCCTTATAGAAAGTACTGTATCCTGTGCACAGTGTTCAGCTAGATCTCAATGCAGACCATTCCTGTTGTTCTCGTCCTAATATACTACAGGCAGGGAGTTGATTCAGTTAGCTGCAGTATATAAAGTACTGTATCCTGTGCACAGTGTTCAGCTAGATCTCAATGCAGACCATTCCTATTGTTCTCTTCCTAATATACTACAGGCAGGCAGTTGATTCAGTTAGCTGCAGTATATAAAGTACTGTATCCTGTGCACAGTGTTCCGCTAGATCTCACTGCAGACCATTCCTGTTGTTCTCATCCTAATATACTACAGGCAGGCAGTTGATTCAGTTAGGCTGCAGTATAGAAAGTACTGTATCCTGTGCACAGTGTTCAGCTAGATCTCACTGCAGACCATTCCTGTTGTTCTCTTCCTAATTTGCTACAGGCTGGCAGTTGATTCAGTTAACTCCATTTATTCAGTACTATATCCTGTGCACAGTGTTCAGTTAGATCTCACTGCAGACCATTCCTGTTGTTCTCTTCCTAATTTGCTACAGGCAGGCAGTTGATTCAGTTAACTGCAGTTTATTCAATACTATATCCTGTGCACAGTGTTCAGCTAGATCTCACTGCAGACCATTCCTGTTGTTCTCGTCCTAATATACTACAGGCAAGCAGTTGATTTAGTTAGCTGCAGTATATAAAGTACTGTATCCTGTGCACAGTGTTCAGCTAGATCTCAATGCAGACCATTCCTATTGTTCTCTTCCTAATATACTACAGACTGGAAGTTGATTCAGTTAGCTGCAGTATATAAAGTGCTGTATCCTGTGCACAATGTTCAGCTAGATCTCACTGCAGACCATTCCTGTTGTTCTCTTCATAATATACTACAGGCATGCAGTTGATTCAGTTAGCTGCAGTTTATTCAGTACTATATCCTGTGCACAGTGTTCAGCTAGATCTCACTGCAGACCATTCCCATTGTTCTCGTCCTAATATACTACAGACAGGCAGTTGATTCAGTGAGCTGCAGTTTATTCAGTACTATATCCTGTGCACAGTGTTCAGCTAGATCTCACTGCAGATCATTCCTGTTGTTCTCTTCCTAATATACTACAGGCAGGCAGTTGATTCAGTTAGCTGCCTTATAGAAAGTACTGTATCCTGTGCACAGTGTTCAGTTAGATCTCACTGTAGACCCTTCCTGTTGTTCTCTTCCTAATTTGCTACAGGCAGGCAGTTGATTCAGTTAACTGCAGTTTATTCGGTACTATATCCTGTGCACAGTATTCAGCTAGATCTCAATGCAGACCATTCCTATTGTTCTCTTCCTAATATACTACAGGCAGGCAGTTGATTCAGTTAGCTGCAGTATATAAAGTACTGTATCCTGTGCACAGTGTTCAGCTAGATCTCACTGCAGACCATTCCTGTTGTTCTCATCCTAATATACTACAGGCAGGCAGTTGATTCAGTTAGCTACAGTATATAAAGTACTGTATCCTGTGCACAGTGTTCAGCTAGATCTCACTGCAGACCATTCCTGTTGTTCTCTTAATAATATTCTACAGGCATGCAGTTGATTCAGTTAGATGCAGGTTAATCAGTACTATATCCTGTGCTCAGTGTTCAGCTAGATCTCACTGCAGACCATTCCTGTTGTTCTCTTCCTAATATACTACAGGCAGGCAGTTGATTCAGTTAGCTGCAGTATATAAAGTACTGTATCCTGTGCACAGTGTTCAGCTAGATCTCACTGCAGACCATTCCTGTTGTTCTCATCCTAATATACTACAGGCAGGCAGTTGATTCAGTTAGCTACAGTATATAAAGTACTGTATCCTGTGCACAGTGTTCAGCTAGATCTCACTGCAGACCATTCCTGTTGTTCTCTTCCTAATATACTACAGGCATGCAGTTGATTCAGTTAGCTGCAGTTTATTCAGTACTATATTTTGTGCACAGTGTTCAGCTAGATCTCACTGCAGACCATTCCGGTTGTTCTCTTCCTAATATTCTATAGGCAGGCAGTTGATTCACTTAGCTGCAGTTTATTCAGTACTATATCCTGTGCACAGTGTTCAGCTAGATCTCACTGCAGGTCATTCCTGTTGTTCTCTTCCTAATATACTACAGGCAGGCAGTTGATTCAGTTAGCTGCAGTTTATTCAGTACTGTATCCTGTGCACAGTGTTCAGCTAGATCTCACTGCAGACCATTCCTGTTGTTCTCATCCTAATATACTACAGGCAGGCAGTTGATTCAGTTAGGCTGCAGTATATAAAGTACTGTATCCTGTGCACAGTGTTCAGCTAGATCTCACTGCAGACCATTCCTGTTGTTCTCTTACTAATATACTACAGGCAGGCAGTTGATTCAGTTAGCTGCAGTTTATTCAGTACTATATCCTGTGCACAGTGTTCAGCTAGATCTCACTGCAGGTCATTCCTGTTGTTCTCTTCCTAATATACTACAGGCAGGCAGTTGATTCAGTTAGCTGCAGTTTATTCAGTACTGTATCCTGTGCACAGTGTTCAGCTAGATCTCACTGCAGACCATTCCTGTTGTTCTCATCCTAATATACTACAGGCAGGCAGTTGATTCAGTTAGGCTGCAGTATATAAAGTACTGTATCCTGTGCACAGTGTTCAGCTAGATCTCACTGCAGACCATTCCTGTTGTTCTCTTACTAATATACTACAGGCAGGCAGTTGATTCAGTTAGCTGCAGTTTATTCAGTACTATATCCTGTGCACAGTGCTCAGCTAGATCCCACTGCAGACCATTCCTGTTGTTCTCGTCCTAATATACTACAGGCAGGCAGTTGATTCAGTTAGGCTGCAGTATATAAAGTACTGTATCCTGTGCACAGTGTTCAGCTAGATCTCACTGCAGACCATTCCTGTTGTTCTCTTCCTAATATACTACAGGCATGCAGTTGATTCAGTTAGCTGCAGTTTATTCAGTTCTATATCCTGTGCACAGTGTTCAGCTAGATCTCACTGCAGACCATTCCTATTGTTCTCTTCCTAATATACTACAGGCAGGCAGTTGATTCAGTTAGCTGCAGTTTATTCAGTACTATATCCTGTGCACAGTGTTCAGCTAAATCTCACTGCAGATCATTCCTGTTGTTCTCTTCCTAATATACTACAGGCAGGCAGTTGATTCAGTTAGCTGCAGTTTATTCAGTACTATATCCTGTGCACAGTGCTCAGCTAGATCTCACTGCAGACCATTCCGGTTGTTCTCTTCCTAATATTCTACAGGCAGGCAGTTGATTCAGTTAGATGCAGGTTATTCAGTACCAGATCCTGTGCACAGTGTTCAGCTAGATCTCACTGCAGACCATTCCTGTTGTTCTCTTCCTAATATACTACAGGCAGGCAGTTGATTCTGTTAGCTGCAGTTTATTCAGTACTATATCCTGTGCAAAGTGTTCAGCTAGATCTCACTGCAGATCATTCCTGTTGTTCTCTTCCTAATATACTACAGGCAGGCAGTTGATTCAGTTAGCTGCAGTTTATTCAGTACTGTATCCTGTGCACAGTGTTCAGCTAGATCTCACTGCAGACCATTCCTGTTGTTCTCGTCCTAATATACTATAGGCAGGCAGTTGATTCAGTTAGCTGCCTTATAGAAAGTACTGTATCCTGTGCACAGTGTTCAGCTAGATCTCAATGCAGACCATTCCTGTTGTTCTCGTCCTAATATACTACAGGCAGGCAGTTGATTCAGTTAGCTGCAGTATATAAAGTACTGTATCCTGTGCACAGTGTTCAGCTAGATCTCAATGCAGACCATTCCTATTGTTCTCTTCCTAATATACTACAGGCAGGCAGTTGATTCAGTTAGCTGCAGTATATAAAGTACTGTATCCTGTGCACAGTGTTCCGCTAGATCTCACTGCAGACCATTCCTGTTGTTCTCATCCTAATATACTACAGGCAGGCAGTTGATTCAGTTAGGCTGCAGTATAGAAAGTACTGTATCCTGTGCACAGTGTTCAGCTAGATCTCACTGCAGACCATTCCTGTTGTTCTCTTCCTAATTTGCTACAGGCTGGCAGTTGATTCAGTTAACTCCATTTATTCAGTACTATATCCTGTGCACAGTGTTCAGTTAGATCTCACTGCAGACCATTCCTGTTGTTCTCTTCCTAATTTGCTACAGGCAGGCAGTTGATTCAGTTAACTGCAGTTTATTCAATACTATATCCTGTGCACAGTGTTCAGCTAGATCTCACTGCAGACCATTCCTGTTGTTCTCGTCCTAATATACTACAGGCAAGCAGTTGATTTAGTTAGCTGCAGTATATAAAGTACTGTATCCTGTGCACAGTGTTCAGCTAGATCTCAATGCAGACCATTCCTATTGTTCTCTTCCTAATATACTACAGACTGGAAGTTGATTCAGTTAGCTGCAGTATATAAAGTGCTGTATCCTGTGCACAATGTTCAGCTAGATCTCACTGCAGACCATTCCTGTTGTTCTCTTCATAATATACTACAGGCATGCAGTTGATTCAGTTAGCTGCAGTTTATTCAGTACTATATCCTGTGCACAGTGTTCAGCTAGATCTCACTGCAGACCATTCCCATTGTTCTCGTCCTAATATACTACAGACAGGCAGTTGATTCAGTGAGCTGCAGTTTATTCAGTACTATATCCTGTGCACAGTGTTCAGCTAGATCTCACTGCAGATCATTCCTGTTGTTCTCTTCCTAATATACTACAGGCAGGCAGTTGATTCAGTTAGCTGCCTTATAGAAAGTACTGTATCCTGTGCACAGTGTTCAGTTAGATCTCACTGTAGACCCTTCCTGTTGTTCTCTTCCTAATTTGCTACAGGCAGGCAGTTGATTCAGTTAACTGCAGTTTATTCGGTACTATATCCTGTGCACAGTATTCAGCTAGATCTCAATGCAGACCATTCCTATTGTTCTCTTCCTAATATACTACAGGCAGGCAGTTGATTCAGTTAGCTGCAGTATATAAAGTACTGTATCCTGTGCACAGTGTTCAGCTAGATCTCACTGCAGACCATTCCTGTTGTTCTCATCCTAATATACTACAGGCAGGCAGTTGATTCAGTTAGCTATAGTATATAAAGTACTGTATCCTGTGCACAGTGTTCAGCTAGATCTCACTGCAGACCATTCCTGTTGTTCTCTTAATAATATTCTACAGGCATGCAGTTGATTCAGTTAGATGCAGGTTAATCAGTACTATATCCTGTGCTCAGTGTTCAGCTAGATCTCACTGCAGACCATTCCTGTTGTTCTCTTCCTAATATACTACAGGCAGGCAGTTGATTCAGTTAGCTGCAGTTTATTCAGTACTATATCCTGTGCACACTGTTCAGCTAGATCTCACTGCAGATCATTCCTGTTGTTCTCATCCTAATATACTACAGGCAGGCAGTTGATTCAGTTAGCTGCAGTATATAAAGTACTGTATCCTGTGCACAGTGTTTAGCTAGATCTCAATGCAGACCATTCCTATTGTTCTCTTCCTAATATACTACAGGCAGGCAGTTGATTCAGTTAGCTGCAGTATATAAAGTACTGTATCCTGTGCAAAGTGTTCAGCTAGATCTCACTGCAGACCATTCCTGTTGTTCTCATCCTAATATACTACAGGCAGGCAGTTGATTCAGTTAGCTACAGTATATAAAGTACTGTATCCTGTGCACAGTGTTCAGCTAGATCTCACTGCAGACCATTCCTGTTGTTCCCTTCCTAATATACTACAGGCATGCAGTTGATTCAGTTAGCTGCAGTTTATTCAGTACTATATCCTGTGCACAGTGTTCAGCTAGATCTCACTGCAGACCATTCCGGTTGTTCTCTTCCTAATATTCTATAGGCAGGCAGTTGATTCAGTTAGATGCAGGTTATTCAGTAATATATCCTGTGCACAGTGTTCAGCTAGATCTCACTGCAGACCATCCCTGTTGTTCTCTTCCTAATATACTACAGGCAGGCAGTTGATTCAGTTAGCTGCAGTTTATTCAGTACTATATCCTGTGCACAGTGCTCAGCTAGATCCCACTGCAGACCATTCCTGTTGTTCTCGTCCTAATATACTACAGGCAGGCAGTTGATTCAGTTAGCTACAGTATATAAAGTACTGTATCCTGTGCACAGTGTTCAGCTAGATCTCACTGCAGACCATTCCTGTTGTTCTCTTCCTAATATACTACAGGCATGCAGTTGATTCAGTTAGCTGCAGTTTATTCAGTTCTATATCCTGTGCACAGTGTTCAGCTAGATCTCACTGCAGACCATTCCTATTGTTCTCTTCCTAATATACTACAGGCAGGCAGTTGATTCAGTTAGCTGCAGTTTATTCAGTACTATATCCTGTGCACAGTGTTCAGCTAAATCTCACTGCAGATCATTCCTGTTGTTCTCTTCCTAATATACTACAGGCAGGCAGTTGATTCTGTTAGCTGCAGTTTATTCAGTACTATATCCTGTGCACAGTGCTCAGCTAGATCTCACTGCAGACCATTCCGGTTGTTCTCTTCCTAATATTCTACAGGCAGGCAGTTGATTCAGTTAGATGCAGGTTATTCAGTACTATATCCTGTGCACAGTGTTCAGCTAGATCTCACTGCAGACCATTCCTGTTGTTCTCTTCCTAATATACTACAGGCAGGCAGTTGATTCAGTTAGCTGCAGTTTATTCAGTACTATATCCTGTGCACAGTGTTCAGCTAGATCTCACTGCAGATCATTCCTGTTGTTCTCTTCCTAATATATTACAGGCAGGCAGTTGATTTAGTTAGCTGCAGTTTATTCAGTACTATATCCTGTGCACACTGTTCAGCTAGATCTCACTGCAGACCATTCCTGTTGTTCTCTTCCTAATATACTACAGGCAGGCAGTTGATTCAGTTAGCTGCAGTTTATTCAGTACTATATCCTGTGCACAGTGCTCAGCTAGATCCCACTGCAGACCATTCCTGTTGTTCTCGTCCTAATATACTATAGGCAGGCAGTTGATTCAGTTAGCTGCCTTATAGAAAGTCCTGTATCCTGTGCACAGTGTTCAGCTAGATCTCAATGCAGACCATTCCTGTTGTTCTCGTCCTAATATACTACAGGCAGGCAGTTGATTCAGTTAGCTGCAGTATATAAAGTACTGTATCCTGTGCACAGTGTTCAGCTAGATCTCAATACAGACCATTCCTATTGTTCTCTTCCTAATATACTACAGGCAGGCAGTTGATTCAGTTAGCTGCAGTATATAAAGTACTGTATCCTGTGCACAGTGTTCCGCTAGATCTCACTGCAGACCATTCCTGTTGTTCTCATCCTAATATACTACAGGCAGGCAGTTGATTCAGTTAAGCTGCAGTATAGAAAGTACTGTATCCTGTGCACAGTGTTCAGCTAGATCTCACTGCAGACCATTCCTGTTGTTCTCTTCCTAATTTGCTACAGGCTGGCAGTTGATTCAGTTAACTGCAGTTTATTCAGTACTATATCCTGTGCACAGTGTTCAGTTAGATCTCACTGCAGACCATTCCTGTTGTTCTCTTCCTAATTTGCTACAGGCAGGCAGTTGATTCAGTTAACTGCAGTTTATTCAGTACTATATCCTGTGCACAGTGTTCAGTTAGATCTCACTGCAGACCATTCCTGTTGTTCTCTTCCTAATTTGCTACAGGCAGGCAGTTGATTCAGTTAACTGCAGTTTATTTAGTACTATATCCTGTGCACAGTGTTCAGCTAGATCTCACTGCAGACCATTCCCATTGTTCTCTTCCTAATATACTACAGACAGGCAGTTGATTCAGTGAGCTGCAATTTATTCAGTACTATATCCTGTGCACAGTGTTCAGATAGATCTCACTGCAGACCATTCCTGTTGTTCTCTTCGTAATATACTACAGGCAGGCAGTTGATTCAGTTAGCTGCAGTTTATTCAGTACTATATCCTGTGCACAGTGCTCAGCTAGATCCCGCTGCAGACCATTCCTGTTGTTCTCGTCCTAATATACTACAGGCAGGCAGTTGGTTCAGTTAGCTGCAGTATATAAAGTACTGTATCCTGTGCACAGTGTTCAGCTAGATCTCAATGCAGACCATTCCTGTTGTTCTCTTCCTAATTTGCTACAGGCAGGCAGTTGATTCAGTTAACTGCAGTTTATTCAGTACTATATCCTGTGCACAGTGTTCAGCTAGATCTCACTGCAGAACATTCCTGTTGTTCTCATCCTAATATACTACAGGCAGGCAGTTGATTCAGTTAGCTGCAGTATATAAAGTACTGTATCCTGTGCACAGTGTTCAGCTAGATCTCAATGCAGACCATTCCTATTGTTCTCTTCCTAATATACTACAGGCAGGCAGTTGATTCAGTTAGCTGCAGTATATAAAGTACTGTATCCTGTGCACAGTGTTCAGCTAGATCTCACTGCAGACCATTCCTGTTGTTCTCATCCTAATATACTACAGGCAGGCAGTTGATTCAGTTAGCTACAGTATATAAAGTACTGTATCCTGTGCACAGTGTTCAGCTAGATCTCACTGCAGACCATTCCTGTTGTTCTCGTCCTAATATACTACAGGCAGGCAGTTGATTCAGTTAGCTGCAGTATATAAAGTACTGTATCCTGTGCACAGTGTTCAGCTAGATCTCAATGCAGACCATTCCTATTGTTCTCTTCCTAATATACTACAGGCAGGCAGTTGATTCAGTTAGCTGCAGTATATAAAGTACTGTATCCTGTGCACAGTGTTCAGCTAGATCTCACTGCAGACCATTCCTGTTGTTCTCATCCTAATATACTACAGGCAGGCAGTTGATTCAGTTAGCTACAGTATATAAAGTACTGTATCCTGTGCACAGTGTTCAGCTAGATCTCACTGCAGACCATTCCTGTTGTTCTCTTCCTAATATACTACAGGCATGCAGTTGATTCAGTTAGCTGCAGTTTATTCAGTACTATATCCTGTGCACAGTGCTCAGCTAGATCTCACTGCAGACCATTCCGGTTGTTCTCTTCCTAATATTCTACAGGCAGGCAGTTGATTCAGTTAGATGCAGGTTATTCAGTACTATATCCTGTGCACAGTGTTCAGCTAGATCTCACTGCAGACCATTCCTGTTGTTCTCTTCCTAATATACTACAGGCAGGCAGTTGATTCAGTTAGCTGCAGTTTATTCAGTACTATATCCTGGGCACAGTGTTCAGCTAGATCTCACTGCAGATCATTCCTGTTGTTCTCTTCCTAATATACTACAGGCAGGCAGTTGATTCAGTTAGCTGCAGTTTATTCAGTACTATATCCTGTGCACACTGTTCAGCTAGATCTCACTGCAGACCATTCCTGTTGTTCTCTTCCTAATATACTACAGGCAGGCAGTTGATTCAGTTAGCTGCAGTTTATTCAGTACTATATCCTGTGCACAGTGCTCAGCTAGATCCCACTGCAGACCATTCCTGTTGTTCTCGTCCTAATATACTATAGGCAGGCAGTTGATTCAGTTAGCTGCCTTATAGAAAGTCCTGTATCCTGTGCACAGTGTTCAGCTAGATCTCAATGCAGACCATTCCTGTTGTTCTCGTCCTAATATACTACAGGCAGGCAGTTGATTCAGTTAGCTGCAGTATATAAAGTACTGTATCCTGTGCACAGTGTTCAGCTAGATCTCAATGCAGACCATTCCTATTGTTCTCTTCCTAATATACTACAGGCAGGCAGTTGATTCAGTTAGCTGCAGTATATAAAGTACTGTATCCTGTGCACAGTGTTCCGCTAGATCTCACTGCAGACCATTCCTGTTCTCATCCTAATATACTACAGGTAGGCAGTTGATTCAGTTAGGCTGCAGTATAGAAAGTACTGTATCCTGTGCACAGTGTTCAGCTAGATCTCACTGCAGACCATTCCTGTTGTTCTCTTCCTAATTTGCTACAGGCTGGCAGTTGATTCAGTTAACTGCAGTTTATTCAGTACTATATCCTGTGCACAGTGTTCAGTTAGATCTCACTGCAGACCATTCCTGTTGTTCTCTTCCTAATTTGCTACAGGCAGGCAGTTGATTCAGTTAACTGCAGTTTATTCAGTACTATATCCTGTGCACAGTGTTCAGTTGGATCTCACTGCAGACCATTCCTGTTGTTCTCTTCCTAATTTGCTACAGGCAGGCAGTTGATTCAGTTAACTGCAGTTTATTCAGTACTATATCCTGTGCACAGTGTTCAGCTAGATCTCAATGCAGACCATTCCTATTTTTCTCTTCCTAATATACTACAGGCAGGCAGTTGATTCAGTTAGCTGCAGTATATAAAGTACTGTATCCTGTGCACAGTGTTCAGCTAGATCTCACTGCAGACCATTCCTGTTGTTCTCTTCATAATATACTACAGGCATGCAGTTGATTCAGTTAGCTGCAGTTTATTTAGTACTATATCCTGTGCACAGTGTTCAGCTAGATCTCACTGCAGACCATTCCCATTGTTCTCTTCCTAATATACTACAGACAGGCAGTTGATTCAGTGAGCTGCAATTTATTCAGTACTATATCCTGTTATCCTGTGCACAGTGTTCAGATAGATCTCACTGCAGACCATTCCTGTTGTTCTCTTCGTAATATACTACAGGCAGGCAGTTGATTCAGTTAGCTGCAGTTTATTCAGTACTATATCCTGTGCACAGTGCTCAGCTAGATCCCGCTGCAGACCATTCCTGTTGTTCTCGTCCTAATATACTACAGGCAGGCAGTTGGTTCAGTTAGCTGCAGTATATAAAGTACTGTATCCTGTGCACAGTGTTCAGCTAGATCTTAATGCAGACCATTCCTGTTGTTCTCTTCCTAATTTGCTACAGGCAGGCAGTTGATTCAGTTAACTGCAGTTTATTCAGTACTATATCCTGTGCACAGTGTTCAGCTAGATCTCACTGCAGAACATTCCTGTTGTTCTCATCCTAATATACTACAGGCAGGCAGTTGATTCAGTTAGCTGCAGTATATAAAGTACTGTATCCTGTGCAGAGTGTTCAGCTAGATCTCAATGCAGACCATTCCTATTGTTCTCTTCCTAATATACTACAGGCAGGCAGTTGATTCAGTTAGCTGCAGTATATAAAGTACTGTATCCTGTGCACAGTGTTCAGCTAGATCTCACTGCAGACCATTCCTGTTGTTCTCATCCTAATATACTACAGGCAGGCAGTTGATTCAGTTAGCTACAGTATATAAAGTACTGTATCCTGTGCACAGTGTTCAGCTAGATCTCACTGCAGACCATTCCTGTTGTTCTCGTCCTAATATACTACAGGCAGGCAGTTGATTCAGTTAGCTGCAGTATATAAAGTACTGTATCCTGTGCACAGTGTTCAGCTAGATCTCAATGCAGACCATTCCTATTGTTCTCTTCCTAATATACTACAGGCAGGCAGTTGATTCAGTTAGCTGCAGTATATAAAGTACTGTATCCTGTGCACAGTGTTCAGCTAGATCTCACTGCAGACCATTCCTGTTGTTCTCATCCTTATATACTACAGGCAGGCAGTTGATTCAGTTAGCTACAGTATATAAAGTACTGTATCCTGTGCACAGTGTTCAGCTAGGTCTCACTGCAGACCATTCCTGTTGTTCTCTTCCTAATATACTACAGGCATGCAGTTGATTCAGTTAGCTGCAGTTTATTCAGTACTATATCCTGTGCACAGTGTTCAGCTAGATCTCACTGCAGACCATTCCTGTTGTTCTCTTCCTAATTTGCTACAGGCAGGCAGTTGATTCAGTTAACTGCAGTTTATTTAGTACTATATCCTGTGCACAGTGTTCAGCTAGATCTCACTGCAGACCATTCCCATTGTTCTCTTCCTAATATACTACAGACAGGCAGTTGATTCAGTGAGCTGCAATTTATTCAGTACTATATCCTGTGCACAGTGTTCAGATAGATCTCACTGCAGACCATTCCTGTTGTTCTCTTCGTAATATACTACAGGCAGGCAGTTGATTCAGTTAGCTGCAGTTTATTCAGTACTATATCCTGTGCACAGTGCTCAGCTAGATCCCGCTGCAGACCATTCCTGTTGTTCTCGTCCTAATATACTACAGGCAGGCAGTTGGTTCAGTTAGCTGCAGTATATAAAGTACTGTATCCTGTGCACAGTGTTCAGCTAGATCTCAATGCAGACCATTCCTGTTGTTCTCTTCCTAATTTGCTACAGGCAGGCAGTTGATTCAGTTAACTGCAGTTTATTCAGTACTATATCCTGTGCACAGTGTTCAGCTAGATCTCACTGCAGAACATTCCTGTTGTTCTCATCCTAATATACTACAGGCAGGCAGTTGATTCAGTTAGCTGCAGTATATAAAGTACTGTATCCTGTGCACAGTGTTCAGCTAGATCTCAATGCAGACCATTCCTATTGTTCTCTTCCTAATATACTACAGGCAGGCAGTTGATTCAGTTAGCTGCAGTATATAAAGTACTGTATCCTGTGCACAGTGTTCAGCTAGATCTCACTGCAGACCATTCCTGTTGTTCTCATCCTAATATACTACAGGCAGGCAGTTGATTCAGTTAGCTACAGTATATAAAGTACTGTATCCTGTGCACAGTGTTCAGCTAGATCTCACTGCAGACCATTCCTGTTGTTCTCGTCCTAATATACTACAGGCAGGCAGTTGATTCAGTTAGCTGCAGTATATAAAGTACTGTATCCTGTGCACAGTGTTCAGCTAGATCTCAATGCAGACCATTCCTATTGTTCTCTTCCTAATATACTACAGGCAGGCAGTTGATTCAGTTAGCTGCAGTATATAAAGTACTGTATCCTGTGCACAGTGTTCAGCTAGATCTCACTGCAGACCATTCCTGTTGTTCTCATCCTAATATACTACAGGCAGGCAGTTGATTCAGTTAGCTACAGTATATAAAGTACTGTATCCTGTGCACAGTGTTCAGCTAGATCTCACTGCAGACCATTCCTGTTGTTCTCTTCCTAATATACTACAGGCATGCAGTTGATTCAGTTAGCTGCAGTTTATTCAGTACTATATCCTGTGCACAGTGCTCAGCTAGATCTCACTGCAGACCATTCCGGTTGTTCTCTTCCTAATATTCTACAGGCAGGCAGTTGATTCAGTTAGATGCAGGTTATTCAGTACTATATCCTGTGCACAGTGTTCAGCTAGATCTCACTGCAGACCATTCCTGTTGTTCTCTTCCTAATATACTACAGGCAGGCAGTTGATTCAGTTAGCTGCAGTTTATTCAGTACTATATCCTGGGCACAGTGTTCAGCTAGATCTCACTGCAGATCATTCCTGTTGTTCTCTTCCTAATATACTACAGGCAGGCAGTTGATTCAGTTAGCTGCAGTTTATTCAGTACTATATCCTGTGCACACTGTTCAGCTAGATCTCACTGCAGACCATTCCTGTTGTTCTCTTCCTAATATACTACAGGCAGGCAGTTGATTCAGTTAGCTGCAGTTTATTCAGTACTATATCCTGTGCACAGTGCTCAGCTAGATCCCACTGCAGACCATTCCTGTTGTTCTCGTCCTAATATACTATAGGCAGGCAGTTGATTCAGTTAGCTGCCTTATAGAAAGTCCTGTATCCTGTGCACAGTGTTCAGCTAGATCTCAATGCAGACCATTCCTGTTGTTCTCGTCCTAATATACTACAGGCAGGCAGTTGATTCAGTTAGCTGCAGTATATAAAGTACTGTATCCTGTGCACAGTGTTCAGCTAGATCTCAATGCAGACCATTCCTATTGTTCTCTTCCTAATATACTACAGGCAGGCAGTTGATTCAGTTAGCTGCAGTATATAAAGTACTGTATCCTGTGCACAGTGTTCCGCTAGATCTCACTGCAGACCATTCCTGTTCTCATCCTAATATACTACAGGTAGGCAGTTGATTCAGTTAGGCTGCAGTATAGAAAGTACTGTATCCTGTGCACAGTGTTCAGCTAGATCTCACTGCAGACCATTCCTGTTGTTCTCTTCCTAATTTGCTACAGGCTGGCAGTTGATTCAGTTAACTGCAGTTTATTCAGTACTATATCCTGTGCACAGTGTTCAGTTAGATCTCACTGCAGACCATTCCTGTTGTTCTCTTCCTAATTTGCTACAGGCAGGCAGTTGATTCAGTTAACTGCAGTTTATTCAGTACTATATCCTGTGCACAGTGTTCAGTTGGATCTCACTGCAGACCATTCCTGTTGTTCTCTTCCTAATTTGCTACAGGCAGGCAGTTGATTCAGTTAACTGCAGTTTATTCAGTACTATATCCTGTGCACAGTGTTCAGCTAGATCTCAATGCAGACCATTCCTATTTTTCTCTTCCTAATATACTACAGGCAGGCAGTTGATTCAGTTAGCTGCAGTATATAAAGTACTGTATCCTGTGCACAGTGTTCAGCTAGATCTCACTGCAGACCATTCCTGTTGTTCTCTTCATAATATACTACAGGCATGCAGTTGATTCAGTTAGCTGCAGTTTATTTAGTACTATATCCTGTGCACAGTGTTCAGCTAGATCTCACTGCAGACCATTCCCATTGTTCTCTTCCTAATATACTACAGACAGGCAGTTGATTCAGTGAGCTGCAATTTATTCAGTACTATATCCTGTTATCCTGTGCACAGTGTTCAGATAGATCTCACTGCAGACCATTCCTGTTGTTCTCTTCGTAATATACTACAGGCAGGCAGTTGATTCAGTTAGCTGCAGTTTATTCAGTACTATATCCTGTGCACAGTGCTCAGCTAGATCCCGCTGCAGACCATTCCTGTTGTTCTCGTCCTAATATACTACAGGCAGGCAGTTGGTTCAGTTAGCTGCAGTATATAAAGTACTGTATCCTGTGCACAGTGTTCAGCTAGATCTTAATGCAGACCATTCCTGTTGTTCTCTTCCTAATTTGCTACAGGCAGGCAGTTGATTCAGTTAACTGCAGTTTATTCAGTACTATATCCTGTGCACAGTGTTCAGCTAGATCTCACTGCAGAACATTCCTGTTGTTCTCATCCTAATATACTACAGGCAGGCAGTTGATTCAGTTAGCTGCAGTATATAAAGTACTGTATCCTGTGCAGAGTGTTCAGCTAGATCTCAATGCAGACCATTCCTATTGTTCTCTTCCTAATATACTACAGGCAGGCAGTTGATTCAGTTAGCTGCAGTATATAAAGTACTGTATCCTGTGCACAGTGTTCAGCTAGATCTCACTGCAGACCATTCCTGTTGTTCTCATCCTAATATACTACAGGCAGGCAGTTGATTCAGTTAGCTACAGTATATAAAGTACTGTATCCTGTGCACAGTGTTCAGCTAGATCTCACTGCAGACCATTCCTGTTGTTCTCGTCCTAATATACTACAGGCAGGCAGTTGATTCAGTTAGCTGCAGTATATAAAGTACTGTATCCTGTGCACAGTGTTCAGCTAGATCTCAATGCAGACCATTCCTATTGTTCTCTTCCTAATATACTACAGGCAGGCAGTTGATTCAGTTAGCTGCAGTATATAAAGTACTGTATCCTGTGCACAGTGTTCAGCTAGATCTCACTGCAGACCATTCCTGTTGTTCTCATCCTTATATACTACAGGCAGGCAGTTGATTCAGTTAGCTACAGTATATAAAGTACTGTATCCTGTGCACAGTGTTCAGCTAGGTCTCACTGCAGACCATTCCTGTTGTTCTCTTCCTAATATACTACAGGCATGCAGTTGATTCAGTTAGCTGCAGTTTATTCAGTACTATATCCTGTGCACAGTGTTCAGCTAGATCTCACTGCAGACCATTCCAGTTGTTCTCTTCCTAATATTCTATAGGCAGGCAGTTGATTCAGTTAGATGCAGGTTATTCAGTACTATATCCTGTGCACAGTGTTCAGCTAGATCTCACTGCAGACCATTCCTGTTGTTCTCTTCCTAATATACTACAGGCAGGCAGTTGATTCAGTTAGCTGCAGTTTATTCAGTACTATATCCTGTGCACAGTGTTCAGCTAGATCTCACTGCAGATCATTCATGTTGTTCTCTTCCTAATATAATACAGGCAGGCAGTTGATTCAGTTAGCTGCAGTTTATTCAGTACTGTATCCTGTGCACAGTGTTCAGCTAGATCTCACTGCAGACCATTCCTGTTGTTCTCATCCTAATATACTACAGGCAGGCAGTTTATTCAGTTAGACTGCAGTATAGAAAGTCCTGTATCCTGTGCACAGTGTTCAGCTAGATCTCACTGCAGACCATTCCTGTTGTTATCTTCCTAATATACTACAGGCAGGCAGTTGATTCAGTTAGCTGCAGTTTATTCAGTACTATATCCTGTGCACAGTGTTCAGCTAGATCTCACTGCAGATCATTCCTGTTGTTCTCTTCCTAATATACTACAGGCAGGCAGTTGATTCAGTTAGCTGCAGTTTATTCAGTACTATATGTAAGGTATAAGAAGATCATGAACCAATATTCATGGTTAGAGTACTCCTCAAATATATATTTTACAATAATGTTTCTCTGACATGAGTGTGAACAAGATGTGACTTTTTTGGTCAAACTAATCTTTCTTCTGTGTAACAGGCATGTATATTTAGGTTGAAATGTGACTTTGTGGTTAGGCCTTTTCCGGGAAAAAGTTTATCTCACTTCTGCTTTTTGACTGACAGATTGACCACACTGACATCTGGCGTTTCTTATCTTCCTGTTTCAAATGTCAGAACATGTCTAGTTTGACCACAATTGACTTATGTTAACTGACCGCTTTTGCAGAAGTCAAAAAACCTGTTAGAATTTATTTTTGTCTAACTCATGAGGTTTTTGCTTATTGCTGATAGGTCCATAGGAGGGAGGCAACTTTTCTCGCTGTGTATAAAAAAGGACATGTAACCATTAAACGACATATTCTAGTATACCCATTCACTGTTTATTGGTGTCTTGAATATCCGACCGGTCAGAGAGACTTCCACAGATCCTGAGTCCAGCTCGAGCCAAGAAGGTCCAACAGAACCAAACAGTACCAGAACCTTTCAGTGGTACCAGAAGTGGGGTGATCCAATTGAACAGGTAAGACCCCCTTTAATTATTATTGGGAACAACAGTCTTGCCTTGTCAATTGGTTCACCATAAAGTAGACTCTCGAGAAAACTACAAGTTTTCTGGGACTCTGTTAAGATTGAAAGGTAGATTTAGAATAGATACAGAGGGTCTCGCTAGGTTGGCCAGACCAGGTTATTAGATTGAGAAAGAATCTTAAATTCTTCTCTACATAGGACGGATCTGTGGAAACTCTATATCTAAAGGTGTACACAAAAAGGGTTACCTTTTTAAATGTCGACTGTATATTGTTGTCCTGAATGTAAAACTGGTTTATTGTTTGCTTATAAAGGGAAGACCACGTCATTAGTGGCAATTGTTCCAGGGGGGTATCATGTCAAAATTGGCAAGGGTCCTATGTTCCAGGGATCAAAACAACATATGTTAAGATTTAATATACATAATTCTTTATCATATAGTTTGACACTCGAGGGCCTAAGTGTGGCTGAAATCCAGTGTCTAATTATATACCAAAAAAAGGAGAACACTGGGTTCCTTGTCATAAATCTATAAATTGTCATAAGTTTAAGGACATTTTCCACCCCTGGAACGAAATAGAGAAAGCAAGACAGAATTTTTTTAATTTTAAAGTATAAGTATTATTGTTTGCTATAATGGGTAATCAAGCAGGAAAGGAAGCTGAAGGTAAGCAGCACCAACCCTCTCCGATTGATTACATTAAAGTCAATTATGGGAAAAATTATACTGATCCTTTTTGGTCACTAGTTTTAAAAAGAGCACATCAGTTAGAAGTGCCATGTTTGGGGGAATACGGACCATGTTCCGAGGAAGAGTGGGAGGAAGTAACCAGAATATGTGGCCAACATAAACAGTATAATTATCCCATAAAAGACCTTGACAAAGATTACGTGACTAAATGTTGTAAGATTTGGGCAAAAGGGTATGAAGGAATATAGAAAGAAATATACAAGTGTAAAAATGGAAAAGAAAGAGCAATTAGAAGACGCAATAGGAAGTCCATCAGCTTCCCCTAAATTTTATCAAGAAAAACCCCCTCCATATGCTATGGTAAAAGATGAATCCCTTGTCCCAAAGAAAATATACCCCTCGTTAGATCCAAATGTTATAGCAGGAGTATTAACCATAGCTAAACAAAAGGGAACTAATTGGTTACGGGAGGGGGAAGATAGAAGACAGATACAGGAACGTTTAAGTCAATTAGTAAAGGAGGAAGACTAGAGTATTAAAAAAGAGGAAGATGAAGAAAAAGTTTTGCCGAAGTGACCCCTCCTTTTTGACCATTAGTGTCTATGGGTATGGAACTCTGAGTTTCTTGTTTTTTATGGTCCACTAGGGAGTACTTTCCGGATCCTTTTCTGGTATACTCTCCAGAACAGAGGTCTTTGTCTTCTCCTTCACCTTCTTCCAGTTTCCCTTCGGAAATGTCTTTAGTCTGGATGCATGGATCCATTGTGGTCCTTGATCTGTAAGAACGGCTGTTCTGGCAACCTTCAGAATTTCAAATGGTCCTTGGAAGATAGGGCCTGGTTGTTTCCGGACGGCAAGTTGTTTTATCAATACTTTGTCTCCTGGGATATACGGATGTGTAGGCTCTGTGGAGAGAGGAGGAAAAGTGACAGCAACCTTGTCCTCTGTTTCACTAAGGCTACTTACCAGATGTTTCACGTACTCTTCCTGTAAAAATTAAATTTTATCTCCTTTCCCTCATCAGGTTTCCTCTGTGCTGGCCTACCCATAAGTATCTCAAAAGGAGATATTCCTGTTCTGTGGGGGGTAGTCCTGATTTGATATAAGACTGCTGGCAAGTAATCTAACCAGTTTTTCATTGTGCCACCTGTTGCTTTTTTCAATTTGTCTTTTATGGTTCTGTTCATTCTTTCCTCTACTCCTGAGCTCCTTCACTAAGGCCGAGGTAAATGCTGGACCTTGATCTGACCATATAGTGGCCGGAAGGCCAAACCTACAGATCCACTGATTTATTAGTACTCTAGCTGTCTCTCCTGTGGTAGGGATTGCAGGGTGAATGGCGCTTTGCACAGGACCAAAGGGCCCTGAACAAAGCTATTGTCCCCCTTCCACCTTTTGTTGCGGATATTGCTACAATATTTTGTGAGATACCGGCAACGTCCAAGATCTACATGGTCATTGATTTAAGTATCGCGTTCTCTTCCATACCTGTTGCAGAGGAAGCCCAAAATTACTTTAAACCTGGGCTAGGCTCCCGCAAGGGTTTGCGAACAGTCCTGCAGCGTGCTCCATGGTCTTGAATCGATCTTTGAGCGATTGGGTACCAAAGGAAGGCTCAGTGTTGATTCAGTATGTGGATGTCCTATTGCTGTGTAATGAAAATGAGGTCAGCTGTGCGGAGGACTCAGAGCACCTACTAACTCACCTCGCCTCAAAAGGTCACTTGGTGTATCGCAAAGAGATCCAGTGGTGCAGGTCGCAGGTTGAGTACTTGGGGTGTATAATCCGAACCGAACGTTTGGTGTCACCAGCTCGAGTCAAGGCACTGTCCTCCTGGATTCCACCAAGAGACAAGTCAGCGCTTCTCTCTTTCCTAGGGTCCATAATATACTGCAGGCAGTGGATACCTGATTGCTCTTATTATGATTCTATCCTAAGGTCTGCTACCGTGCAGGATGCCCCAAAGTTTATTGATTGGACAACAGAGAGGGTTAAGGCTTTCACAGCATTAATCAGCTCTCTAAGGCAAGCCCCTGCATTGGGACTTATAGAGTGCGCAGGGCCTTTTTCATTGTACTGTGTGGTATCTGGACCTACGGTTGCAGCGGTCCTAGCACAATCACATGGGAATTCTCTGAGACCCGTATCATACATCTCAAAGAAACTTCCAGATCAAGTTCAAGGTATGCCACATTGCTTACAGGCCGTAGCAGCCTGTGCAATGGCAGTACAAGAGGCTTCAAAGGTGGTTCCGGGACATGACCTCACACTGTATACTACACACCTCATGACAAACATGAACACACATGACAATGCAAAGGTGCAGCGACTATGAGATTATCTTGCTAAAAACACATAATCTAACCATAAAATCATGTTCAGAAACCTCAAAGCCCATTAGGTTTTTACATTCAGGAACACGATTGCACTGAGGTACTTGCAGAAACTACCCTCCCTAGACCAGACCTCACAGATGTTCCGTATCAAAATGCGGAAAATGTTTATGTAGATGGCAGCTGCTCCCGACCTGATGACAAAACTTATCAAACTGGTGTGGTAGTGTGGTACCCCACCAGTGTATGAATACAGGATTCTCAACCAGGCAGGTTGAGGGGCTCCAGGGTATTTGCTTGTTTGGGAGGAAACTGGCTTTTCAGTTTCCTCATGATTTACTAAAATCCACTTTGGGACCCGGAGCTTGGGGATTTCTTAGAGATCCGGGTGGGATGAAATCCCCAGTCCTGGATCCGGGTTTTGAGACTCAACTGCACACTGATTGTTCAGGTGTGTGTGGGCCTGATAGTAGAATCAGGACCAGCATTCTGGGCCCCACCCTCCCGACGAGTGCAGGTGTGCACTGGAGAAGTCAGAGAGTGCTTGTGTGCACAGTGGAAGCCAGAGACCCAGGTCTGAGGGTCAGAGCAGCAAGGGGCTGCTATCCAAATGAATGGTGTTGCAGATGGAATAGTCTATAGGAGACAGACAAGAGCCTGAAGTAGAAGGCCTGAGCAGCACTGCTATATGTATAAGCCAGGAGGCTGAATGTCATTTTGTTGTTGAAAAGGAGTACTGAAACCCCTGCGAGGGAAACCTTTCATTTTGTTTTGACTTCTTTTAATAAAAATGGGCAAACAAAGCCCTTAAAAAGAAGAACCAGCGAGTGGCGGTGTCCTTCAAGCTCTACATTTGATGCTAGTCCTTCACAAGTGGCGGAGAATTTTGGCACAATCTGAGATCCCTACAATCAAGTAAGTTCATCTGTTATATGAACTGTGTTTTTGGTGCATGAGACTGCATAATCTGTGTGTGTGCAGGTGAAGAGAACCTGCAAGCGAAAGGTAAACTAGCCTTAAAGAGACAGTGCTCCAATTTGTTGCAGGTGGTGTACCTGTGAACAAAAAGTCAATTTTTTTTTCTCTGCAGTGAACTGCTGCTAGCTGTGTGTGGCAGCCAGGCAAACTGCATTGCACAGAAGTTTGATGGACTGTGTTGCATGCAGGTTGTGTACCTGTGAAAGGAGAATCACATTTTCTTCCCTCTGCTGTGAACTGTGTTACTGGTTGCTGTGTGCAACACCGCAAGGATGGGGCGGTCAAAGCAGAAAAAGGAGGCGATCCTTGCTGAAGCAAGAGAAAGAGCTCTGTGGCTGGAGGGGTTGTTACCGCCTGATCGAACCCCATACAGGCCTAAACAGAGTTTTCCAAGGGAAAAGAGGGCTGCTGTTGTCCCTAGCAACCCTGGTGCAATGAATGCACAGATGACTGCTAGTGTGGAGAGTCCACCAGCGTTTGAATCTGCAGTGGATTGGTGCAAGCGACACCTGGCAGGATTGGACCAAGCTAAAGTGGAAGGCAAGCCAACCTTCCATACAAAAAGAGAGCTGCCGAATGTCCATGCCTGGGAGAGGGGTGTTGTTGCCCCGGGCAACGCTGCTGCAGTTAAACCAGCAGCTGTTGCGAAAAGTGTGAAAGTGACACAGCTTGAGACAGGGTCCAGCAGATGCAGGGTGGGAAACCCTGACAAGACATGGAACCAAGTGCGCTGTTTGCGGTGCAGTGAGTGGGGGCATGCAGTCTCCAAGTGCCTTTTGTCCCTGGCTCCAGTGCAAAGCTACCTAGCAAAACAAAGGTCTGAGAAGCCTGTGTTATATGCCAGAAGAGAGGCTGATCAAAGGCCAGGACAGAGAGTGGTTGCCCATAGAAACACAGAGGAGGCCAGTCGGGCTGTCTGTGGACCAAGGGGTGTGCCTCCCATGGGTCGTGACAAGTGGCTTCCGGAGGAGCCAATACAGCATGTTGCAGAGAGCCAGCAAAGCTCTGCTGGGAGACGGCGATCTCCCATGGCAACGAGAGTGGAAGTTATGCCTGGAAAGAATCATCAGGAAAGAAACGCACTGGGGAAAAGTCGTCCAGTACCGTGCTTGGAATGTGGTCAAGTGGGGCATGGGATCTTTACTTGCCCAAGGTTCTGGAACACCGCTGAAGAGTCTGGAAAGGCTGCAGTGTCGCCATATGGCCCCAAAGAGACAGTAACTGGTATGGATACAGCTGAGAGACAGCACACTCAAGTGAAGGTTATGATGCCAGCCACTGAAAATGGTAAGACTGTTACAGTTTATGGTACTGAACCCAGTGAAGTGGGAGTAGATCCAGTGGGGAGATCCGCAGTGCCAATGGACATAGACTTGCGGCAGTGTGCTACCCAGAGCAGTGGGGAGGCACAAAATAAAGCCCAACTAGCCGCAGGGCTAAAGACTGGAAAGGACATGGGGACTCTGCATGTGCCTGCTATAGTCCAGCAGGTGGCTGGGAAAATAGAGTTAGGGGTGACCAAAACAGTGCTTGTGCCATGTTCCCTAGTGACAAGTACTGCAGGGTTGCCCAGGGAGACTTCCAAGAAGCCCGCAGTGACGGAGCCGAGCGTTTCCCAGGTCAACTTTGGAGCTGCCCATGTAGGAAAGGGTGCCCCTTTAAAAACGGAGGGCGCTGTGAGGAGTCACTCAGAGGCTTTGGTGGGTAATAGACAATCC
Source organism: Rana muscosa (assembly GCA_029206835.1). Taxonomy (NCBI): domain Eukaryota; kingdom Metazoa; phylum Chordata; class Amphibia; order Anura; family Ranidae; genus Rana; species Rana muscosa. The sequence goes on along the minus strand of CM055118.1, from coordinate 973,865,287 downwards.
ACAAAAGTAGCAGTTATGTCTACACGTAGTGAAAATTCTGATGGTTATGCTGACAAAAGTGTTACTGTTGGCAAATGTGATGGTATTGGTGAGCATGACATTGAAAAATGTGTTTCCTTTAGTGTCATGTCTGAAAATGTTGGAAATGTGTCTGTAGCGCCACCAAAGCAAGGTGTTCAAAATAAGGTATTGCACCTTGCCTTGGTTGAGGATGCAATCTCCCAGTGTGATGTGAGAAAAAAAATATTGTCACAATGTGAGGTAGATAGAAGTGACAAGTGTGTTGTTGTGGCTAGTGAATCCCAGGTTCCTGTTGGGCCTTCTAGAGCAGGTGATGCAGTGCTGTGGAGCACCAGTGATGGAACCACAGGAGACTGGGATGATTGGTGCAAGGAAGCAGTTGCGGCACTAGGCCAAGTGACAAGGAATTACGAAGCAATGATGTGTGACAGAGTTGTGGACAGAACACCTGCTGTGCCCAGTGGAGGGATCGCAGAATGGCCAGTGCTCAAGGGCACGCCAGCCCCTGCAAAGGCTGATGCCCTCCAGTCTGAAGGAACGGTTCTGGGCACAGGCATGGCAGATGGGTTGTCCACGGCCCAGCAACTAAATAATGGCAAGTGTAAAGTTGACAATGTGCCTAATGTTGACTCGCAGAGGCTCATCGGTGTAGCGTTAGAGGTGAAGAGGAGACATGTGTCTGACAGCGCTCCAGGGGAGCAACAGGCTGGGATGAGGGGTACCTTCAAGAAGATGGTGGTCTCTTCAAAGGTCTCAACCTCACAAGCTGCAATGGATGAGCCCCTCCATGTCTCGGACAGGGGAAAGGTTCCCAAAAAGGTCACGCATTTAGACATTGGTTGCATAGAGTTGACAAAAACTTTCTTAGAAATGCTGGAGTTGGTAAAAGTGCCCTCACTGTACACTTGGGTGTCTCCACCGCAGTCGGACCAGGTGGTGCTGCGTGGTACCAATAGGTGGAGCCAGGTGGTACAGGCTGTGCTGGGAAGCTTGTTAACAGTGTGGCAAATAGTTCTGAGGTTCTCTAAGGGGGTGCTCCCAGTTACTGAGTGGCCTGGAAGGCGCTCAGAACTGTTGGAGTCATCAAAGGTCTCTCCGGCTGGTGTAGTGACTGGAAACATCTCTGCGGGTGTGCTCCAAGGTGCAGCTGAGCAGTGGTCAGTAGAGGGCGCAGATACTGTCTCGGCAGCTAAATCTCATGAGAAGGAAGGGCCCAGAATAGATGCAGCACTAGCAGAGATGCTTTCTATCACTCAGAAAGAGGTACAACTTAAAGTACCCGGAGACACTGTGAGAAAAAGGGCTATAGGTGAATGCTGCAGCAATGTAATGTGTACATCAGAAAGAAGTAGTTTGTGCCTAGATCAGTGTCATCTGTTAGATCAGTTACCCATGGAGTGTTGGACAACAGGTGAGGTAGAACTTGGCTTTAGTCCTGCGGAATTTAATCTCTCGCCGATGTGTGGTCCCTCCTCAGGTCTGGAGCCAAGGGTATGGTTTCTAACAAAAGTATTCAACAAACCTAATAAGGTCCCCGAGACAGGGAAACGGATAAGAAGTGTGGTAAAAATGGTATGTGGATCAGACAAGAGCTTGTCTGTTCAGGTGGATAAAAATACAGATGGCATCAGAACAGGTCAAGTGGTAGGACAGCTGCCTGCAGAGTGGGTGAACCCAGGGGAGGTGACGTCCTGTGAGGTTCCCGTGGGTAATGGCGGCCCTCCATTATGTGTGCCCTCTGCAGATGCTGCCCTAGCAAATGCTGAAAAAAAAGGCATTGGTAATCTGTGCAACGTTGAGAGGTGTAATGTTGGTTTGAATATGTCTGTCAATGATGAACCAAATAGTTTGTTAAAGGTACATGACAGTGTGGTGTCCAAAGGTATTGGGAAACCTGGGAACCTGAAGCGTGGAGGCAGAAGGGTTGGTAGAAAGACCAGGGGTGCCCCGTTAAAATTTCAGGAGAGGCAGTGCTTATGGAACCCCAAAAGAAGAGGGAGAAGGCTGAGTATAGGGAAATATAGGACCTTGTTAAGATCCAGGGTGGGACATACCTGGAAGCGCACCCGGAAAAAAGGTTGGGCCTACGTGGCTGACAGCCAGCACAGAGGTGTCCCAACCATAATGATGGGTGCTGGTGTTCCTCCCTCCGGATCGAAACAAGGGGGGAGGGTATGTGGTAGTGTGGTACCCCACCAGTGTATGAATACAGGATTCTCAACCAGGCAGGTTGAGGGGCTCCAGGGTATTTGCTTGTTTGGGAGGAAACTGGCTTTTCAGTTTCCTCATGATTTACTAAAATCCACTTTGGGACCCGGAGCTTGGGGATTTCTTAGAGATCCGGGTGGGATGAAATCCCCAGTCCTGGATCCGGGTTTTGAGACTCAACTGCACACTGATTGTTCAGGTGTGTGTGGGCCTGATAGTAGAATCAGGACCAGCATTCTGGGCCCCACCCTCCCGACGAGTGCAGGTGTGCACTGGAGAAGTCAGAGAGTGCTTGTGTGCACAGTGGAAGCCAGAGACCCAGGTCTGAGGGTCAGAGCAGCAAGGGGCTGCTATCCAAATGAATGGTGTTGCAGATGGAATAGTCTATAGGAGACAGACAAGAGCCTGAAGTAGAAGGCCTGAGCAGCACTGCTATATGTATAAGCCAGGAGGCTGAATGTCATTTTGTTGTTGAAAAGGAGTACTGAAACCCCTGCGAGGGAAACCTTTCATTTTGTTTTGACTTCTTCTAATAAAAATGGGCAAACAAAGCCCTTAAAAAGAAGAACCAGCGAGTGGCGGTGTCCTTCAAGCTCTACATTTGATGCTAGTCCTTCACACTGGTTATGCCATTGTTCAATTGCCAGATGTAATGATTGAAGCCAAATCTCTGAATGCTAGTTCAGTCCAGATTGCAGAACTCATTGCTATAACTATGGTTTGTCAGATTTTTGAAGGAAAAGATGTAAACATTTACACTAACAGCAGATATGGGTACACGGGTTGACAAAAGATCCTACTGGACTTTGCTCAACCAAGGAGGGAATAATAGGGAATAAAAGGGGTGCACCACATGATAGAATCCCTAGATTACACACAAGTCCCCACACAGAAGGGCAATTTAGAATATCTTTTGGTTATAGTTGACAGATTTACAGGATGGGTAGAAGCAATCCCTACCACAGGAGAGACAGCTAGAGTACTAATAAATCAGTGGATCTGTAGGTTTGGCCTTCCGGCCACTATATGGTCAGATCAAGGTCCAGCATTTACCTCGGCCTTAGTGAAGGAGCTCAGGAGTAGAGGAAAGAATGAACAGAACCATAAAAGACAAATTGAAAAAAGCAACAGGTGGCACAATGAAAAACTGGTTAGATTACTTGCCAGCAGTCTTATATCAAATCAGGACTACCCCCCACAGAACAGGAATATCTCCTTTTGAGATACTTATGGGTAGGCCAGCACAGAGGAAACCTGATGAGGGAAAGGAGGTTAATCTTTATTCTTTACAGGAAGAGTACGTGAAACATCTGGTAAGTAGCCTTAGTGAAACAGAGGACAAGGTTGCTGTCACTTTTCCTCCTCTCTCCACAGAGCCTACACATCCGTATATCCCAGGAGACAAAGTATTGATAAAACAACTTGCCGTCCGGAAACAACCAGGCCCTATCTTCCAAGGACCATTTGAAATTCTGAAGGTTGCCAGAACAACCGTTCTTACAGATCAAGGACCACAATGGATCCATGCATCCAGACTAAAGACATTTCCGAAGGGAAACTGAAAGAAGGTGAAGGAGAAGACAAAGACCTCTGTTCTGGAGAGTATTCCAGAAAAGGATCCGGAAAATACTCCCTAGTGGACCATAAAAAACAAGAAACTCAGAGTTCCATACCCATAGACACTAATGGTCAAAAAGGAGGGGTCACTTCGGCAAAACTTTTTCTTTTTTCCTTAATGATTACATTGTTTATTTTAATGCTCATAATCGTAGGACAGTGTTGGTCAGATAATTCTAACAGACCAAAAAGAAGTATGGAAGACAATTTTAGTGGTAAAATGCTGCTGTTTAAATTTAAGTATGCTTATGCTCAAAAATCAGGATATGAAAAATGTTGGATATGTAGTAAACTCCATCCTAGCACTGCTAGGATCCCCCTAATGGCAGTACCTCTAAACTTCACCCCTCTCCTAAACGGCACACCACCTGTCGTCCTTAATAATCCAATGATCGATGGGCTTCAATTCTTGAAGCCATGATCATAAGGAGGGGTTGTAAGGTATAAGAAGATCATGAACCAATATTCATGGTTAGAGTTCTCCTCAAATATATATTTTACAATAATGTTTCTCTGACATGAGTGTGAACAAGATGTGACTTTTTTGGTCAAACTAATCTTTCTTCTGTGTAACAGGCATGTATATTTAGGTTGAAATGTGACTTTGTGGTTAGGCCTTATCCGGGAAAAAGTTTATCTCACTTCTGCTTTTTAACTGACAGATTGACCACACTGACATCTGGCGTTTCTTATCTTCCTGTTTCAAATGTCAGAACATGTCTAGTTTGACCACAATTGACGTATGTTAACTGACCGCTTTTGCAGAAGTCAAAAAACCTGTTAGAATTTATTTTTGTCTAATTCATGAGGTTTTTGCTTATTGCTGATAGGTCCATAGGAGGGAGGCAACTTTTCTCGCTGTGTATAAAAAAGGTCATGTAACCATTAAACAACATATTCTAGTATACCCATTCACTGTTTATTGGTGTCTTGAATATCCGACCAGTCAGAGAGACTTCCACAGATCCTGAGTCCAGCTCGAGCCAAGAAGGTCCAACAGAACCAAACAGTACCAGAACCTTTCACTATATCCTGTGCACAGTGTTCAGCTAGATCTCACTGCAGACCATTCCTGTTGTTCTCTTCCTAATATACTACAGGCAGGCAGTTGATTCAGTTAGCTGCAGTTTATTCAGTACTATATCCTGTGCACAGTGCTCAGCTAGATCCCACTGCAGACCATTCCTGTTGTTCTCGTCCTAATATACTACAGGCAGGCAGTTGATTCAGTTAGCTACAGTATATAAAGTACTGTATCCTGTGCACAGTGTTCAGCTAGATCTCACTGCAGACCATTCCTGTTGTTCTCTTCCTAATATACTACAGGCATGCAGTTGATTCAGTTAGCTGCAGTTTATTCAGTTCTATATCCTGTGCACAGTGTTCAGCTAGATCTCACTGCAGACCATTCCTATTGTTCTCTTCCTAATATACTACAGGCAGGCAGTTGATTCAGTTAGCTGCAGTTTATTCAGTACTATATCCTGTGCACAGTGTTCAGCTAAATCTCACTGCAGATCATTCCTGTTGTTCTCTTCCTAATATACTTCAGGCAGGCAGTTGATTCAGTTAGCTGCAGTTTATTCAGTACTATATCCTGTGCAGAGTGCTCAGCTAGATCTCACTGCAGACCATTCCGGTTGTTCTCCTCCTAATATTCTACAGGCAGGCAGTTGATTCAGTTAGATGCAGGTTATTGGGTACTATATCCTGTGCACAGTGTTCAGCTAGATCTCACTGCAGACCATTCCTGTTTTTCTCTTCCTAATATTCTACAGGCAGGCAGTTGATTCAGTTAGCTGCAGTTTATTCAGTACTATATCCTGTGCACAGTGTTCAGCTAGATCTCACTGCAGATCATTCCTGTTGTTCTCTTCGTAATATACTACAGGCAGGCAGTTGATTCAGTTAGCTGCAGTTTATTCAGTACTATATCCTGTGCACAGTGTTCAGCTAGATCTCACTGCAGACCATTCCTGTTGTTCTCTTCCTAATATACTACAGGCAGGCAGTTGATTCAGTTAGCTGCAGTTTATTCAGTACTATATCCTGTGCACAGTGCTCAGCTAGCCCCCGCTGCAGACCATTCCTGTTGTTCTCGTCCTAATATACTACAGGCAGGCAGTTGATTCAGTTAGCTGCAGTATATAAAGTACTGTATCCTGTGCACAGTGTTCAGCTAGATCTCAATGCAGACCATTCCTATTGGTCTCTTCCTAATATACTACAGGCAGGCAGTTGATTCAGTTAGCTGCAGTATATAAAGTACTGTATCCTGTGCACAGTGTTCAGCTAGATCTCACTGCAGACCATTCCTGTTGTTCTCATCCTAATATACTACAGGCAGGCAGTTGATTCAGTTAGCTACAGTATATAAAGTACTGTGTCCTGTGCACAGTGTTCAGCTAGATCTCACTGCAGACCATTCCTGTTGTTCTCTTCCTAATTTGCTACAGGCAGGCAGTTGATTCAGTTAACTGCAGTTGATTCGGTACTATATCCTGTGCACAGTGTTCAGCTAGATCTCAATGCAGACCATTCCTATTGTTCTCTTCCTAATATACTACAGGCAGGCAGTTGATTCAGTTAGCTGCAGTATATAAAGTACTGTATCCTGTGCACAGTGTTCAGCTAGATCTCACTGCAGACCATTTCTGTTGTTCTCATCCTAATATACTACAGGCAGGCAGTTGATTCAGTTAGCTACAGTATATAAAGTACTGTATCCTGTGCACAGTGTTCAGCTAGATCTCACTGCAGACCATTCCTGTTGTTCTCTTCCTAATATACTACAGGCATGCAGTTGATTCAGTTAGCTGGAGTTTATTCAGTACTATATCCTGTGCACAGTGTTCAGCTAGATCTCACTGCAGATCATTCCTGTTGTTCTCTTCCTAATATACTACAGGCAGGCAGTTGATTCAGTTAGCTGCAGTTTATTCAGTACTATATCCTGTGCACAGTGTTTAGCTAGATCTCACTGCAGACCATTCCTGCTGTTCTCTTCCTAATATTCTACGGGCATGCAGTTGATTCAGTTAGATGCAGGTTAATCAGTACTATATACTGTGCACAGTGTTCAGCTAGATCTCACTGCAGACCATTCCTGTTGTTCTCTTCCTAATATACTACAGGCAGACAGCTGATTCAGTTAGCTGCAGTTTATTCAGTACTATATCCTGTGCACAGTGTTCAGCTAGATCTCACTGCAGATCATTCCTGTTGTTCTCGTCCTAATATACTACAGGCAGGCAGTTGATTCAGTTAGCTGCAGTATATAAAGTACTGTATCCTGTGCACAGTGTTCAGCTAGATCTCAATGCAGACCATTCCTATTGTTCTCTTCCTAATATACTACAGGCAGGCAGTTGATTCAGTTAGCTGCAGTATATAAAGTACTGTATCCTGTGCACAGTGTTCAGCTAGATCTCACTGCAGACCATTCCTGTTGTTCTCATCCTAATATACTACAGGCAGGCAGTTGATTCAGTTAGCTACAGTATATAAAGTACTGTATCCTGTGCACAGTGTTCAGCTAGATCTCACTGCAGACCATTCCTGTTGTTCTCTTCCTAATATACCACAGGCATGCAGTTGATTCAGTTAGCTGCAGTTTATTCAGTACTATATCCTGTGCACAGTGTTCAGCTAGATCTCACTGCAGACCATTCCGGTTGTTCTCTTCCTAATATTCTATAGGTAGGCAGTTGATTCAGTTAGATGCAGGTTATTCAGTACTATATCCTGTGCACAGTGTTCAGCTAGATCTCACTGCAGACCATTCCTGTTGTTCTCTTCCTAATATACTACAGGCAGGCAGTTGATTCAGTTAGCTGCAGTTTATTCAGTACTATATCCTGTGCACAGTGTTCAGCTAGATCTCACTGCAGATCATTCCTGTTGTTCTCTTCCTAATATACTACAGGCAGGCAGTTGATTCAGTTAGCTGCAGTTTATTCAGTACTATATCCTGTGCACAGGGTTCAGCTAGATCTCACTGCAGACCATTCTTGTTGTTCTCATCCTAATATACTACAGGCAGGCAGTTGATTCAGTTAGGCTGCAGTATAGAAAGTACTGTATCCTGTGCACAGTGTTCAGCTAGATCTCACTGCAGACCATTCCCGTTGTTCTCTTCCTAATATACTACAGGCAGGCAGTTGATTCAGTTAGCTGCAGTTTATTCAGTACAATATCCTGTGCACAGTGTTCCGCTAGATCTCACTGCAGATCATTCCTGTTGTTCTCTTCCTAATATACTACAGGCAGGCAGTTGATTCAGTTAGCTGCAGTTTATTCAGTACTATATCCTGTGCACAAAGTTCAGCTAGATCTCACTGCAGACCATTCCTGTTGTTCTCTTCCTCATATACTACAGGCAGGCAGTGGATTCAGTTAGCTGCAGTTTATTCAGTACTATATCCTGTGCACAGTGCTCAGCTAGATCCCACTGCAGACCATTCCTGTTGTTCTCATCCTAATATACTACAGGCAGGCAGTTGATTCAGTTAGCTACAGTATATAAAGTACTGTATCCTGTGCACAGTGTTCAGCTAGATCTCACTGCAGACCATTCCTGTTGTTCTCTTCCTAATATACTACAGGCATGCAGTTGATTCATTTAGCTGCAGTTTATTCAGTTCTATATCCTGTGCACAGTGTTCAGCTAGATCTCACTGCAGACGATTCCTATTGTTCTCTTCCTAATATACTACAGGCAGGCAGTTGATTCAGATAGCTGCAGTTTATTCAGTACTATATCCTGTGCACAGTGTTCAGCTAAATCTCACTGCAGATCATTCCTTTTGTTCTCTTCCTAATATACTACAGGCAGGCAGTTGATTCAGTTAGCTGCAGTTTATTCAGTACTATATCCTGTGCACAGTGCTCAGCTAGATCTCACTGCAGACCATTCCGGTTCTTCTCTTCCTAATATTCTACAGGCAGGCAGTTGATTCAGTTAGATGCAGGTTATTCAGTACTATATCCTGTGCACAGTGTTCAGCTAGATCTCACTGCAGACCATTCCTGTTGTTCTCTTCCTAATATACTACAGGCAGGCAGTTGATTCAGTTAGCTGCAGTTTATTCAGTACTATATCCTGTGCACAGTGTTCAGCTAGATCTCACTGCAGATCAATCCTGTTGTTCTCTTCCTAATATACTACAGGCAGGCAGTTGATTCAGTTAGCTGCAGTTTATTCAGTACTATATCCTGTGCACAGTGTTCAGCTAGATCTCACTGCAGACCATTCCTGTTTTTCTCTTCCTAATATACTACAGGCAGGCAGTTGATTCCGTTAGCTGCAATTTATTCAGTACTATATCCTGTGCACAGTGCTCAGCTAGATCCCACTGCAGACCATTCCTGTTGTTCTCGTCCTAATATACTACAGGCAGGCAGTTGATTCAGTTAGCTGCCTTATAGAAAGTACTGTATCCTGTGCACAGTGTTCAGTTAGATCTCACTGCAGACCATTCCTGTTGTTCTCTTCCTAATTTGCTACAGGCAGGCAGTTGATTCAGTTAACTGCAGTTTATTCAGTACTATATCCTGTGCACAGTGTTCAGCTAGATCTCAATGCAGACCATTCCTGTTGTTCTCGTCCTAATATACAACAGGCAGGCAGTTGATTCAGTTAGCTGCAGTATATAAAGTACTGTATCCTGTGCACAGTGTTCAGCTAGATCTCAATGCAGACCATTCCTATTGTTCTCTTCCTAATATACTACAGGCAGGCAGTTGATTCAGTTAGCTGCAGTATATAAAGTACTGTATCCTGTGCACAGTGTTCCGCTAGATCTCACTGCAGACCATTCCTGTTGTTCTCATCCTAATATACTACTGGCAGGCAGTTGATTCAGTTAGGCTGCAGTATAGAAAGTACTGTATCCTGTGCACAGTGTTCAGCTAGATCTCACTGCAGACAATTCCTGTTGTTCTCTTCCTAATATACTACAGGCAGGCAGTTGATTCAGTTAGCTGCAGTTTATTCAGTATTATATCCTGTGCACAGTGCTCAGCTAGATCCCAATGCAGACCATTCCTGTTGTTCTCGTCCTAATATACTACAGGCAGGCAGTTGATTCAGTTAGCTGCCTTATAGAAAGTACTGTATCCTGTGCACAGTGTTCAGTTAGATCTCACTGCAGACCATTCCTGTTGTTCTCTTCCTAATTTGCTACAGGCAGGCAGTTGATTCAGTTAACTGCAGTTTTTTCAGTACTATATCCTGTGCACAGTGTTCAGCTAGATCTCACTGCAGACCATTCCTGTTGTTCTTGTCCTAATATACTACAGGCAGGCAGTTGATTCAGTTAGCTGCAGTATATAAAGTACTGTATCCTGTGCACAGTGTTCAGCTAGATCTCAATGCAGACCATTCCTATTGTTCTCTTCCTAATATACTACAGGCAGGCAGTTGATTCAGTTAGCTGCAGTATATAAAGTACTGTATCCTGTGCACAGTGTTCAGCTAGATCTCACTGCAGACCATTCCTGTTGTTCTCTTCCTAATATACTACAGGCATGCAGTTGATTCAGTTAGCTGCAGTTTATTCAGTACTATATCCTGTGCACAGTGTTCAGCTAGATCTCACTGCAGACCATTCCTGTTGTTCTCTTCGTAATATACTACAGGCAGGCAGTTGATTCAGTTAGCTGCAGTTTATTCAGTACTATATCCTGTGCACAGTGTTCAGCTAGATCTCACTGCAGACCATTCCAGTTGTTCTCTTCCTAATATACTACAGGCAGGCAGTTGATTCAGTTAGCTGCAGTTTATTCAGTACTATATCCTGTGCACAGTGCTCAGCTAGATCCCGCTGCAGACCATTCCTGTTGTTCTCGTCCTAATATACTACAGGCAGGCAGTTGATTCAGTTAGCTGCAGTATATAAAGTACTGTATCCTGTGCACAGTGTTCAGCTAGATCTCAATGCAGACTATTCCTATTGGTCTCTTCCTAATATACTACAGGCAGGCAGTTGATTCAGTTAGCTGCAGTATATAAAGTACTGTATCCTGTGCACAGTGTTCAGCTAGATCTCACTGCAGACCATTCCTGTTGTTCTCATCCTAATATACTACAGGCAGGCAGTTGATTAATTTAGCTACAGTATATAAAGTACTGTATCCTGTGCACAGTGTTCAGCTAGATCTCACTGCAGACCATTCCTGTTGTTCTCTTCCTAATATACTACAGGCAGGCAGTTGATTCAGTTAGCTGCAGTTTATTCAGTACTATATCCTGTGCACAGTGTTCAGCTAGATCTCACTGCAGATCATTCCTGTTGTTCTCTTCCTAATATACTACAGGCAAGCAGTTGATCCTGTGCACAGTGTTCAGCTAGATCTCAATGCAGACCATTCCTATTGTTCTCTTCCTAATATACTACAGGCAGGCAGTTGATTCAGTTAGCTGCAGTATATAAAGTACTGTATCCTGTGCAAAGTTTTCAGCTAGATCTCACTGCAGACCCTTCCTGTTGTTCTCTTCCTAATATACTACAGGCAGGCAGTTGATTCAGTTAGCTGCAGTTTATTCAGTACTATATCCTGTGCACAGTGCTCAGCTAGATCCCACTGCAGACCATTCCTGTGGTTCTCTTCCTAATATACTACAGGCAGGCAGTTGATTCAGTTAGCTGCAGTATATAAAGTACTGTATCCTGTGCACAGTGTTCAGCTAGATCTCACTGCAGACCATTCCTGTTGTTCTCATCTTAATATACTACAGGCAGTTAGCTATAGTATATAAAGTACTGTATCCTGTGCAGAGGCGTATCTAGTGAAAATAGCGCCTATGGCAAGAACTGAAACTGCGCCCCTGTCAAAACATTTAAAACCCATCTTTCAGATAACCCTAACAAAAAAAAAAACAGCTGACAAAACTACAAGTCAAACTCTTTATCTTCCAATTAACAAATTATGGATTGGCACTACATAAAAATTACAACTGCACCTTCCTTGCTTTCACTGATGCAAACTGGTCTAAGATCTGCTCAAAGTCAGTTTTTTCTGTTTCTTCTCTTTCTACACTCAGCAGAGCAAGATCACAGAGTCTGTCTTGACCCATGGAGGCTCTCAAATACGAAAGTATTAGTTTTAACTTGCTAAATGATCTCTCACAGCTGGCAATAGAATCTGCAATAGTTAGCATTATCTGAATAGCAATGCGAAGATTGGGGAAGACACTCTCATCTCCATATTGAACAATAAATTCGAGAAGCTCTTTAGGTCTTGATATTTTCATGTTGGCACGACTTATTATCAACATTCTGCAATCCAAAATTTCTTCATATAGCTGCTGTCCCTCAACATTAGAGCTGTAGAATTCGCCCAAATTTTCACACTTCTTTTTCAGGTCGTTATTGTAGGCGCCGGAACACAGTCCCCTGACATCGAGAAGGAACCCAAACTTGGCGTCAGTGTCATGCAAACGGGTGAACCTTTCATCCATTTCTCTGTGAAGGCGGTCAAGTGTTCCCTTCATGACTGTTTCCATCTCCTCCTTGGCGGATAACCCAGCATCTCTTAAGTTCTCACCAGGCATTCATTTCTTTCGTCTCTGACGTCTTTCAACTTCAATATTCCAGTCTTGACAGAGACTGAGTCCTTCTTAGAGTGACTCACTGACTAAAACTTCTCTGTCATCATCAAAATGATCTCGGAGGGCTTTCAAATCCAGGGCAGCATCGTGGAAGTTCATGCTAGGATCCTGCAGCCTCTTTTGAATATGGTCAATGCGAATAAGTACTTTGTTCCAAAATCCTAGCAAAGTCAGAAAATCATAACTCAACATGCGGTTATACAGCTGTCTTGCATCACTTCTTGTTTCACTGGTCTCATTTTCATTGTCTGTCATGTCCTGCAGAACTTGAACTATCTCCTCCAAGTAGTTGTTGACGGGCTTCACTGCTTCTGTCCTTGCACTCCACCTTGTTTCGGACTCTGACTTAACAACCATAGGCACAGCGTTTTTGAGTTTTTCCCAGCGCTGTGTTGAACGAGAGAAGAACACATAGAGAGCTTCGATGGTACCAAAAAACGTGACCAACATTGTATCCTGCTTGGCTGCATGTACACCCACCAAGTTGAGTGAGTGATTGTTGCAATTCACAAACACTGCCAGGTTGTTTTTCTCATGTATTCTTTGATGAACACCACTTTTGTGTCCAGCCATCACAGCAGCGTTGTCATAGCACTGTGACCGACAATCCTGAAGCTCCATTCCATCCTTCTCTAGCCATTTCAAGATGTCTTTAACCAAGCTCTCAGCATCCTTCTGGCTTATCTGTATAAATTCAAGGAAGGACTCTCTAACACGGATAGTTTTCCTCTCAAAATTAACTTCCACGTACCTCACTACTTCTGACATCTGCTCACGGTGTGCCTGATCAGGAGTCGAGTCAAACATGAGACCATAGTACTTGGCCTTACGAATGCTGCTCAGTAAACTCTGGCCAACAGTAGATGCCATCATGTGAATGAATTCATTCTGAACACCTGGTGAAAGATAAGACGTGGATCCAGGATGACTTTCCACATGACAGAGGTGTTCTTTCATAACAGGGTCAAAGATGGCCAGTAGTTTCAGTAGGCCAAGGAAATTTTCCACGTTGGAGTCATCATCCAGCTCAAGTGACTGCCTATGTCCTCGCAAAGCCAGGTTCTGAGTCGCAAGGAATTTTATGCAATGAAGGATTCTCCTCAAGATATCACGCCACTTCTGCTTTTCCTTCTCAATCTGTGACTGAAGTTCCACGTCAATAACTCCTGTTTTCAGCTAAATTTCTTTCCATTTCTTTCCACTGTGTAAAGCACTCCCGATGATTCTTAGCATTTTTTTGAACACTAATCCTTTCAGGTGCTTTCCATTGGATGAATCCACTTTCCTGCTCCAATGAGGACTGATGGTCTGACCGGGAATAGAGAAGACAACAGATACAAAATGCAGACTTTTTAAAAGGGGAATAGACCAGCCAAGAGTGAATCACTTCCTCACCACGACCATTTCCCAATTTCCTCTTGAACCAAGTTTTGCTCATTGAGCGGTTATTTGTTGGTAGGAAAGGCCCCTTACTGTTCTGGAAATACTTTGAACCCAGCTTTATTATTTCTGTTCTTAATGCATCAGGCAGAATTGCTTTTCCAGATTCCTTGTTGAACTTCAGAAGTCCAATGTCATGGTGTTCAATAACTTCTGGTAAGACAGTTTGAGGCTCTTCAACACCATACAATTCACCAGGTTCAGTATCGTCAGGTTCAATCTCATCAATAAACACAGCATCACCACCACCATCGTCTTCCCCTCCTGTTATGTTCATGTTCTCTCTGGCCTCCTCCGTTCTAATCTCATCATACTCGGATTTATCTGACTTGACTTCCTCTTCGGCGTGTGATGCATTTTTACTTGATCCACCTTCAGATTCTAACAAACTTGTAGAAGGTGCAGTGGACTCCATGAAAGGTGTCGAACAACTTGTTCCAGGCTTTTCAAAGAAGGTCATGAAGAACTTGCTTGACTTCTTGGCTTCCTCCGCCTCCAATTTTCGTCTCTTCCGTCCTTCAGCTCCACTTTCCTTCTTCTTCGTCAAGAAGGGTTTCATGGTTTTGCGATACACCTGAAGATTGATAGAAGTGTTCTGTCAGGACTGGTGCTCCCCAATTCTGTCACTGGGCTCTCCAATTTTTTTCTTTAGTAATTTTAAAGAAGAACACATACATACATATACATATATATATATATATATATATATATATATATATATATATATATATTTATATATATATATATACATATATATATATATATATATATATATATATATATATATATATACTCAAAGACATACACTTTCACTGACAATGACCCATACACATGCTCTCAGATACACATGCTGACTGACACACACACAATGGCCCGCGGGAACACACTGATCCAAAAATCACTGATGATGCCAACTCACACTCATTAAAATACATTGGTGCACACAGTAACTCATACAAAAACAATGACACACACTAACACACAATCAAGGGACAGGGCCCTAGGGACACTGGGGACAGACAGAGAGGGATGCAATGCGATGAGGACATAGAGGGATGCCAGGGACAGGGAGGGACACTGGGGACAGACAGAGAGGGATGCAGTGTGATGAGGACAGAGAGGATTGTTGATGTCCTAGGCGAAACCTCATTTTGCCGACCCCCCTGGCTCCACCTCTTACTCCACCCATAAATGCAGCCTTACCAGAACCCATAAATGCAGTAACCAGCACTCATAATTGCAGTAACATCAGCACCCATAAAAGCGGCCTTACCAGCACCCATAATGCAGTAATATCAGCACCCATAAATGCAGTAACATCAGCACCCATAAATACGGCCTTACCAGCACCCATAAATGCGGCCTTACCAGCACCCATAATGCAGTAATATCAGCACCCATAAATGCAGTAATATCAGCACCCATAAATGCAGTGACATCAGCACCCATAAATGCGGCCTTACCAGCACCCATAAATGCGGCCTTACCAGCACCCATAAATGCAGTAATATCAGCACCCATAAATGCAGTAACATCAGCACCCATAAGTGTGGTAACAGCACCCATAAATGCGGCCTTACCAGCACCCATAAATGCGGCCTTACCAGCACCCATAAATGCAGCCTTACCAGCACCCATAAATGCGGCCTTACCCGCACCCATAAATGCGGCCTTACCAGCACCCATAAATGCAGCCTTACCAGCACCCATAAATGCGGCCTTACCCGCACCCATAAATGCGGCCTTACCAGCACCCATAAAAGCGGCCTTACCAGCACCCATAAAAGCGGCCTTACCAGCACCCATAAAAGCGGCCTTACCAGCACCCATAAATGCGGCCTTACCAGCACCCATAATTGCGGCCTTACCAGCACCCATAATTGCGGCCTTACCAGCACCCATAAATGCGGCCTTACCAGCACCCATAAATGCGGCCTTACCCGCACCCATAAATGCGGCCTTACCCGCACCCATAAATGTGGCCTTACCAGCACCCATAAATGTGGCCTTACCAGCACCCATAAATGCGGCCTTAGCAGCACCCATAAATGCGGCCTTACCTGCACCCATAATTGCAGCCTTACCAGCACCCATAATTGCGGCCTTACCAGCACCCATAATTAGGGCCTTACCAGCACCCATAAATGCAGCCTTACCAGCACCCATAAATGCGGCCTTACCCGCACCCATAAATGCGGCCTTACCAGCACCCATAAATGCAGTAATATAAGCACCCATAAATGCAGTAACATTAGCACCCATAAATGCGGCCTTACCAGCACCCATAAATGCAGCCTTACCAGCACCCATAAATGCGGCCTTACCAGCACCCATAAATGCGGCCTTACCAGCACCCATAAATGCAGTAATATCAGCACCCATAAATGTGGTAACAGCACCCATAATTGCGGCCTTACCAGCACCCATAATTGCGGCCTTACCAGCACCCATAATTGCGGCCTTACCAGCACCCATAATTGCGGCCTTACCAGCACCCATAAATGCGGCCTTACCAGCACCCATAATGCAGTAATATCAGCACCCATAAATGCAGTAACATCAGCACCCATAAATGCGGCCTTACCAGCACCCATACTGCAGTAACATCAGCACCCATAAATGCGGCCTTTCCAGCACCCATAAATGCAGTAATATAAGCACCCATAAATGCGGCGTTACCAGCACCCAGAAATGCAGTAATATAAGCACCCCTAAATGCAATAACATCAGCACCCATAAATGCGGCCTTACCAGCACCCAGAAATGCAGTAACATCAGCACCCATAAATGTGGTAACAGCACCCATAAATGCGGCCTTACCAGCACCCATAAATGTGGCCATACCAGCACCCATAAATGCAGTAATATCAGCACCCATAAATGCAGTAACATCAGCACCCATAAATGTGGTAACAGCACCCATAAATGCGGCCTTACCAGCACCTATAAATGCGGCCTTACCAGCACCCATAAATGCGGCCTTACCAGCACCCATAATTGCAGCCTTACCAGCACCCATAATTAGGGCCTTACCAGCACCCATAAATGCAGCCTTACCAGCACCCATAAATGCGGCCTTACCAGCACCCATAAATGCGGCCTTACCAGCACCCATAAATGCAGTAATATCAGCACCCATAAATGCAGTAACATCAGCACCCATAAATGTGGTAACAGCACCTATAAATGCGGCCTTACCAGCACCTATAAATGCGGCCTTACCAGCACCCATAAATGCGGCCTTACCAGCACCCATAATTGCGGCCTTACCAGCACCCATAATTAGGGCCTTACCAGCACCCATAAATGCAGCCTTTCCAGCACCCATAAATGCGGCCTTACCAGCACCCATAAATGCGGCCTTACCAGCACCCATAAATGCAGTAATATCAGCACCCATAAATGCAGTAACATCAGCACCCATAAATGTGGTAACAGCACCCATAAATGCGGCCTTACCAGCACCTATATATGCGGCCTTACCAGCACCCATAAATGCGGCCTTACCAGCACCCATAAATGCGGCCTTACCAGCACCCATAAATGCGGCCTTACCAGCACCCATAAATGCAGTAATATCAGCACCCATAAATGCAGTAACATCAGCACCCATAAATGTGGTAACAGCACCCATAAATGCGGCCTTACCAGCACCTATATATGCGGCCTTACCAGCACCCATAAATGCGGCCTTACCAGCACCCATAATTGCGGCCTTACCAGCACCCATAAATAGGGCCTTACCAGCACCCATAAATGCAGTAACATCAGCACCCATAAATGCAGTAACATCAGCACCCATAAATGCAGTAACATCAGCACCCATAAATGCTGAGGAATCGTGCGATGTATGGGCACTTAGCAGGAGGGAGAGAGACAGAGAGCGGCCTCCATGGGGGCGGATCATGAGATGTATGGGCACAGCACTGGGCAGAAAGGCAGAGTGGAACGGAACATCAGATACAGTGACTGCGCGCAGTGGTACACAGACAGGTCACACTCACTGGCAGTGGCACTGTGATGATCAGGGACACGCAGCGGTGCAGGGGATGTTTCCTCATAATAAATACAGGCCTCCGCCACTGCTGCGCCAGCGCCTCTGACACTGTACAGAGGGAGAGAGGGAGTAGGATCACCAGCGGCCCTGTCTGCTTAGCACACACGCACAATCGCACATGATGTTGACGTTAAGGCCTCTTTCACACTGGGGCGGTGGGGGGCGTTGTTTACCATCTTTTAACCCCCGCTAACGGCTGAGAAAAGGTTAAAAAAAAACGCCTGCAATGCGCCGCTTTGATTTCAATGGGCAGGGGCGCTTTAGGAGCCGCTCCTACAGTGCCTCAAAGATGCTGCTTGCAGGACATTTTTTACCAACCTGCTAGCGCACCGCTCCAGTGTGAAAGCCCTCGGGGCTTTCACACTGGAGTGAATAAAGGGGCTCTTTCAGGGCGCTTTGCAGGTGCTATTTTTAGCGTTATAGCGACTGTAAAGTGCCTCAGTGAGAAAGGGGTCTTAGGCTACTTTCACACTGAGGTGCTTTGCAGGTGCTACAGCGCTACAAAATTGCGCCTGCAAAGCGCCCTAAAAGAGCCTCTTTTTTTACTCCAATGTGAAACCCCAGAGGGCTTTCACACTGGAGCGGTGCGCTGGCAGGATGCTCAAAAAAGTCCTGCTAGCCGCATCTTTGAGGCACTGTAGGAACTGTGAAAACACTGCTTCTAAAGCGCCCATGCCCATTAAAATCAATGGGCAGCGCCGCAAAATCTCCAGCAAAGCGCCGCTGCAGTGGTGCTTTGCTGGCGGTTTTAACCCTTTTTGGGCCGCTAGCGGTGCGCTGGCAGGACGCTCAAAAAAGACCTGGCAGCCGCATCTTTGAGGCATCCCGCTAGCGACAGTGCTTTTCCGCCGACGGCGCAACGCCCCAGTGTGAAAATAGCCTAAGTCATCATGTGCCAGGCACAGGCCCAAACAGAAGCAAGCAGCCAATCAAATATAGTGCTTGCTCAATATGGATTAAATAAATTGTAATTATGCATAGCCATAGATATCATAAATAAAGTGATTTGTGTAACAGCAGGTACTACTTGCACAAATCACTTTATTTATAAAAACTATGGATATGCATAATTACAATTTATTTAATCCATATTGAGCAAGCAGGCACTACAGTATACTGGCACACATCATTAATTAACCCTGACTGACTTCACAGTGAAAACTTTCTCTAATAAAAAAGTGCTGTATTCACAATGTACACTGACTAGTACGGTACCTGCTGCAGTTGCTGCCTGGCTTGGGGGTTCGGGTTCCACCGTTCCAGAGTCCAGTTCAGTTGGAGTTCTCCTCCTCAGCGACGGTGACCTCACCTCACGTGATGTCACCGACCCGCTCGCGCTCGGGGAGAAGATGGAAGCAGCGCAGAGGAGGAAAGCTCCGCCTCCGCCAGTCAGCCGAATGACGGTCTGGACTGGAGACACAGTGGACGGTCCCACTGATCTATAAGCATGGGGGCACCCGCGCCTGTCACATCACACAATGCCATCCAGATGATATCCAGCCAAGTAAGAGTAAAGTGCCATGCCGCCGCCGGGGGCTATAGTGTGGGCAGTGGCCCGCAAGAGGACAGGTGCGGGTGGGAATTTTTTTTTAGTTTAGTTTATTTTGCCGCCCCCCCCGCCCCAGGGCGCCCATGGCACTTGCCATGGAGTGCCATACCCTGGATACGCCACTGATCCTGTGCACAGTGTTCAGCTAGATCTCACTGCAGACCATTCCTGTTGTTCTCTTCCTAATATACTACAGGCATGCAGTTGTTTCAGTTAGCTGCAGTTTATTCAGTACTATATCCTGTGCACAGTGTTCAGCTAGATCTCACTGCAGACCATTCCCATTGTTCTCTTCCTAATATACTACAGACAGGCAGCTGATTCAGTTAGCTGCAGTTTATTCAGTACTATATCCTGTGCTCAGTGTTCAGCTAGATCTCACTGCAGACCATTCCTGTTGTTCTCTTCGTAATATACTACAGGCAGGCAGTTGATTCAGTTAGCTGCAGCTTATTCAGTACTATATTCTGTGCACAGTGTTCAGCTAGATCTCACTGCAGACCATTCCTGTTTGTCTCTTCCTAATATACTACAGGCAGGCAGTTGATTCAGTTAGCTGCAGTTTATTCAGTACTATATCCTGTGCACAGTGCTCAGCTAGATCCCGCTGCAGACCATTCCTGTTGTTCTCGTCCTAATATACTACAGGCAGGCAGTTGATTCAGTTAGCTGCAGTATATAAAGTACTGTATCCTGTGCACAGTGTTCAGCTAGATCTCAATGCAGACCATTCCTATTGGTCTCTTCCTAATATACTACAGGCAGGCAGTTGATTCAGTTAGCTGCAGTATATAAAGTACTGTAACCTGTGCACAGTGTTCAGCTAGATCTCACTACAGATCATTCCTGTTGTTCTCATCCTAATATACTACAGGCAGGCAGTTGATTCAGTTAGCTACAGTATATAAAGTACTGTATCCTGTGCACAGTGTTCAGCTAGATCTCACTGCAGACCATTCCTGTTGTTCTCTTCTCAATATACTACAGGCAGGCAGTTGATTCAGTTAGCTGCAGTTTATTCAGTACTATATCCTGTGCACAGTGTTCAGCTAGATCTCACTGCAGATCATTCCTGTTGTTCTCTTCCTAATATACTACAGGCAGGCAGTTGATTCAGTTAGCTGCCTTATAGAAAGTACTGTATCCTGTGCACAGTGTTCAGTTAGATCTCACTTCTGACCATTCCTGTTGTTCTCTTCCTAATTTGCTACAGGCAGGCAGTTGACTCAGTTAACTGCAGTTTATTCGGTACTATATCCTGTGCACAGTGTTCAGCTAGATCTCACTGCAGACCATTCCTGTTGTTCTCATCCTAATATACTACAGGCAGGCAGTTGATTCAGTTAGCTGCCTTATAGAAAGTACTGTATCCTGTGCACAGTGTTCAGTTAGATCTCACTTCTGACCATTCCTGTTGTTCTCTTATTAATTTGCTACAGGCAGGCAGTTGATTCAGTTAACTGCAGTTTATTCGGTACTATATCCTGTGCACAGTGTTCAGCTAGATCTCACTGCAGACCATTCCTGTTGTTCTCATTCTAATATACTACAGGCAGGCAGTTGATTCAGTTAGCTGCCTTATAGAAAGTACTGTATCCTGTGCACAGTGTTCAGTTAGATCTCACTTCTGACCATTCCTGTTGTTCTCTTCCTAATTTGCTACAGGCAGGCAGTTGATTCAGTTAGCTGCAGTATATAAAGTACTGTATCCTGTGCACAGTGTTCAGCTAGATCTCACTGCAGACCATTCCTGTTGTTCTCATCCTAATATACTACAGGCAGGCAGTTGATTCAGTTAACTACAGTATATAAAGTACTGTATCCTGTGCACAGTGTTCAGCTAGATCTCACTGCAGATCATTCCTGTTGTTCTCTTCCTAATATACTACAGGCAGGCAGTTGATTCAGTTAGCTGCAGTTTATTCAGTCCTATATCCTATGCTCAGTGTTCAGCTAGATCTCACTGCAGACCATTCCTGTTGTTCTCTTCGTAATATACTACAGGCAGGCAGTTGATTCAGTTAGCTGCAGCTTATTCAGTACTATATCCTGTGCACAGTGTTCAGCTAGATCTCACTGCAGACCATTCCTGTTGTTCTCTTCCTAATATACTACAGGCAGGCAGTTGATTCAGTTAGCTGCAGTATATAATGTACTGTATCCTGTGCACAGTGTTCAGCTAGATCTCAATGCAGACCATTCCTATTGGTCTCTTCCTAATATACTACAGGCAGGCAGTTGATTCAGTTAGCTGCAGTATATAAAGTACTGTATCCTGTGCACAGTGTTCAGCTAGATCTCACTGCAGACCATTCCTGTTATTCTCATCCTAATATACTACAGGCAGGCAGTTGATTCAGTTAGCTACAGTATATAAAGTACTGTATCCTGTGCACAGTGTTCAGCTAGATCTCACTGCAGACCATTCCTGTTGTTCTCTTCCTAATATACTACAGGCAGGCAGTTGATTCAGTTAGCTGCAGTTTATTCAGTACTATATCCTGTGCACAGTGTTCAGCTAGATCTCACTGCAGATCATTCCTGTTGTTCTCTTCCTAATATACTACAGGCAGGCAGTTGGTTGATTCAGTTAGCTGCCTTATAGAAAGTACTGTATCCTGTGCACGGTGTTCAGTTAGATCTCACTGCAGACCATTCCTGTTGTTCTCTTCCTAATTTGCTACAGGCAGGCAGTTGATTCAGTTAACTGCAGTTTATTCGGTACTATATCCTGTGCACAGTGTTCAGCTAGATCTCAATGCAGACCATTCCTATTGTTCTCTTCCTAATATACTACAGGCAGGCAGTTGATTCAGTTAGCTGCAGTATATAAAGTACTGTATCCTGTGCACAGTGTTCAGCTAGATCTCACTGCAGACCATTCCTGTTGTTCTCATCCTAATATACTACAGGCAGGCAGTTGATTCAGTTAGCTGCAGTTTATTCAGTACTATATCCTGTGCACAGTGTTCAGCTAGATCTCACTGCAGATCATTCCTGTTGTTCTCTTCCTAATATACTACAGGCAGGCAGTTGATTCAGTTAACTGCAGTTTATTCGGTACTATATCCTGTGCACAGTGTTCAGCTAGATCTCAATGCAGACCATTCCTATTGTTCTCTTCCTAATATACTACAGGCAGGCAGTTGATTCAGTTAGCTGCAGTATATAAAGTACTGTATCCTGTGCACAGTGTTCAGCTAGATCTCACTGCAGATCATTCCTGTTGTTCTCTTCCTAATATACTACAGGCAGGCAGTTGATTCAGTTAGCTGCAGTTTATTCAGTACTATATCCTGTGCACAGTGTTCAGCTAGATCTCACTGCAGATCATTCCTGTTGTTCTCTTCCTAATATACTACAGGCAGGCAGTTGATTCAGTTAGCTGCCTTATAGAAAGTACTGTATCCTGTGCACAGTGTTCAGTTAGATCTCACTTCTGACCATTCCTGTTGTTCTCTTCCTAATTTGCTACAGGCAGGCAGTTGATTCAGTTAACTGCAGTTTATTCGGTACTATATCCTGTGCACAGTGTTCAGCTAGATCTCACTGCAGACCATTCCTGTTGTTCTCATCCTAATATACTACAGGCAGGCAGTTGATTCAGTTAGCTGCCTTATAGAAAGTACTGTATCCTGTGCACAGTGTTCAGTTAGATCTCACTTCTGACCATTCCTGTTGTTCTCTTCCTAATTTGCTACAGGCAGGCAGTTGATTCAGTTAACTGCAGTTTATTCGGTACTATATCCTGTGCACAGTGTTCAGCTAGATCTCACTGCAGACCATTCCTGTTGTTCTCATTCTAATATACTACAGGCAGGCAGTTGATTCAGTTAGCTGCCTTATAGAAAGTACTGTATCCTGTGCACAGTGTTCAGTTAGATCTCACTTCTGACCATTCCTGTTGTTCTCTTCCTAATTTGCTACAGGCAGGCAGTTGATTCAGTTAGCTGCAGTATATAAAGTACTGTATCCTGTGCACAGTGTTCAGCTAGATCTCACTGCAGACCATTCCTGTTGTTCTCATCCTAATATAATACAGGCAGGCAGTTGATTCAGTTAGCTACAGTATATAAAGTACTGTATCCTGTGCACAGTGTTCAGCTAGATCTCACTGCAGATCATTCCTGTTGTTCTCTTCCTAATATACTACAGGCAGGCAGTTGATTCAGTTAGCTGCAGTTTATTCAGCCCTATATCCTATGCTCAGTGTTCAGCTAGATCTCACTGCAGACCATTCCTGTTGTTCTCTTCGTAATATACTACAGGCAGGCAGTTGATTCAGTTAGCTGCAGCTTATTCAGTACTATATCCTGTGCACAGTGTTCAGCTAGATCTCACTGCAGACCATTCCTGTTGTTCTCTTCCTAATATACTACAGGCAGGCAGTTGATTCAGTTAGCTGCAGTATATAATGTACTGTATCCTGTGCACAGTGTTCAGCTAGATCTCAATGCAGACCATTCCTATTGGTCTCTTCCTAATATACTACAGGCAGGCAGTTGATTCAGTTAGCTGCAGTATATAAATTACTGTATCCTGTGCACAGTGTTCAGCTAGATCTCACTGCAGACCATTCCTGTTATTCTCATCCTAATATACTACAGGCAGGCAGTTGATTCAGTTAGCTACAGTATATAAAGTACTGTATCCTGTGCACAGTGTTCAGCTAGATCTCACTGCAGACCATTCCTGTTGTTCTCTTCCTAATATACTACAGGCAGGCAGTTGATTCAGTTAGCTGCAGTTTATTCAGTACTATATCCTGTGCACAGTGTTCAGCTAGATCTCACTGCAGATCATTCCTGTTGTTCTCTTCCTAATATACTACAGGCAGGCAGTTGGTTGATTCAGTTAGCTGCCTTATAGAAAGTACTGTATCCTGTGCACAGTGTTCAGTTAGATCTCACTGCAGACCATTCCTGTTGTTCTCTTCCTAATTTGCTACAGGCAGGCAGTTGATTCAGTTAACTGCAGTTTATTCGGTACTATATCCTGTGCACAGTGTTCAGCTAGATCTCAATGCAGACCATTCCTATTGTTCTCTTCCTAATATACTACAGGCAGGCAGTTGATTCAGTTAGCTGCAGTATATAAAGTACTGTATCCTGTGCACAGTGTTCAGCTAGATCTCACTGCAGACCATTCCTGTTATTCTCTTCCTAATATACTACAGGCAGGCAGTTGATTCAGTTAGCTGCAGTTTATTCAGTACTATATCCTGTGCATAGTGTTCAGCTAGATCTCACTGCAGATCATTCCTGTTGTTCTCATCCTAATATACTACAGGCATGCAGTTGATTCAGTTAGATGCAGGTTAATCAGTACTATATCCTGTGCACAGTGTTCAGCTAGATCTCACTGCAGACCATTCCTGTTATTCTCTTCCTAATATACTACAGGCAGGCAGTTGATTCAGTTAGCTGCAGTTTATTCAGTACTATATCCTGTGCATAGTGTTCAGCTAGATCTCACTGCAGATCATTCCTGTTGTTCTCGTCCTAATATACTACAGACAGGCAGTTGATTCAGTTAGCTGCAGTATATAAAGTACTGTATCCTGTGCACAGTGTTCAGCTAGATCTCACTGCAGACCATTCCTGTTGTTCTCATCCTAATATACTACAGGCAGGCAGTTGATTCAGTTAGCTACAGTATATAAAGTACTGTATCCTGTGCACAGTGTTCAGCTAGATCTCACTGCAGACCATTCCTGTTGTTCTCTTCCTAATATACTACAGGCAGGCAGTTGATTCAGTTAGCTGCAGTTTATTCAGTACTATATCCTGTGCACAGTGTTCAGCTAGATCTCACTGCAGATCATTCCTGTTGTTCTCTTGCTAATATACTACAGGCAGGCAGTTGATTCAGTTAGCTGCCTTATAGAAAGTACTGTATCCTGTGCACAGTGTTCAGTTAGATCTCACTGCAGACCATTCCTGTTGTTCTCTTCCTAATTTGCTACAGACAGGCAGTTGATTCAGTTAACTGCAGTTTATTCGGTACTATATCCTGTGCACAGTGTTCAGCTAGATCTCAATGCAAACCATTCCTATTGTTCTCTTCCTAATATACTACAGGCAGGCAGTTGATTCAGTTAGCTGCAGTATATAAAGTACTGTATCCTGTGCACAGTGTTCAGCTAGATCTCACTGCAGACCATTCCTGTTGTTCTCATCCTAATATACTACAGGCAGGCAGTTGATTCAGTTAGCTACAGTATGTAAAGTACTGTATCCTGTGCACAGTGTTCAGCTAGATCGCACTGCAGACCATTCCTGTTGTTCTCTTCCTAATATACTACAGGCATGCAGTTGATTCAGTTAGCTGCAGTTTATTCAGTACTATATCCTGTGCACAGTGTTCAGCTAGATCTCACTGCAGATCACTCCTGTTGTTCTCTTCCTAATATACTACAGGCAGGCAGTTGATTCAGTTAGCTGCAGTTTATTCAGTACTATATCCTGTGCACAGTGTTTAGCTAGATCTCACTGCAGACCATTCCTGTTGTTCTCTTCCTAATATTCTACAGGCATGCAGTTGATTCAGTTAGATGCAGGTTAATCAGTACTATATCCTGTGCACATTGTTCAGCTAGATCTCACTGCAGACCATTCCTGTTGTTCTCTTCCTAATATACTACAGGCAGGCAGTTGATTCAGTTAGCTGCAGTTTATTCAGTACTATATCCTGTGCACAGTGTTCAGCTAGATCTCAATGCAGACCATTCCTATTGTTCTCGTCCTAATATACTACAGACAGGCAGTTGATTCAGTTAGCTGCAGTATATAAAGTACTGTATCCTGTGCACAGTGTTCAGCTAGATCTCACTGCAGACCATTCCTGTTGTTCTCATCCTAATATACTACAGGCAGGCAGTTGATTCAGTTAGCTGAAGTACATAAAGTACTGTATCCTGTGCACAGTGTTCAGCTAGATCTCAATGCAGACCATTCCTATTGTTCTCTTCCTAATATACTACAGGCAGGCAGTTGATTCAGTTAGCTGCAGTATATAAAGTACTGTATCCTGTGCACAGTGTTCAGCTAGATCTCAATGCAGACCATTCCTATTGTTCTCTTCCTAATATACTACAGGCAGGCAGTTGATTCAGTTAGCTGCAGTATATAAAGTACTGTATCCTGTGCACAGTGTTCAGCTAGATCTCACTGCAGACCATTCCTGTTGTTCTCTTCCTAATATACTACAGGCATGCAGTTGATTCAGTTAGCGGCAGTTTATTCAGTACTATATCCTGTGCACAGTGTTCAGCTAGATCTCACTGCAGACCATTCCTGTTGTTCTCTTCGTAATATACTACAGGCAGGCAGTTGATTCAGTTAGCTGCAGTTTATTCAGTACTATATCCTGTGCACCGTGTTCAGCTAGATCTCACTGCAGACCATTCCTGTTGTTCTCTTCCTAATATACTACAGGCAGGCAGTTGATTCAGTTAGCTGCAGTTTATTCAGTACTATATCCTGTGCACAGTGCTCAGCTAGATCCCGCTGCAGACCATTCCTGTTGTTCTCGTCCTAATATACTACAGGCAGGCAGTTGATTCAGTTAGCTGCAGTATATAAAGTACTGTATCCTGTGCACAGTGTTCACCTAGATCTCAATGCAGACCATTCCTATTGGTCTCTTCCTAATATACTACAGGCAGGCAGTTGATTCAGTTAGCTGCAGTATATAAAGTACTGTATCCTGTGCACAGTGTTCAGCTAGATCTCACTGCAGACCATTCCTGTTGTTCTCATCCTAATATACTACAGGCAGGCAGTTGATTCATTTAGCTACAGTATATAAAGTACTGTATCCTGTGCACAGTGTTCAGCTAGATCTCACTGCAGACCATTCCTGTTGTTCTCATCCTAATATACTACAGGCAGGCAGTTGATTCAGTTAGCTGCAGTATATAAAGTACTGTATCCTGTGCACAGTGTTCAGCTAGATCTCACTGCAGACCATTCCTGTTGTTCTCTTCCTAATATACTACAGGCAGGCAATTGATTCAGTTAGCTGCAGTTTATTCAGTATTATATTCTGTGCACAGTGTTCAGCTAGATCTCACTGCAGATCATTCCTGTTGTTCTCTTCCTAATATAATACAGGCAGGCAGTTGATTCAGTTAGCTGCAGTATATAAAGTACTGTATCCTGTGCAAAGTTTTCAGCTAGATCTCACTCCAGACCATTCCTGTTGTTCTCTTCCTAATATACTACAGGCAGGCAGTTGATTCAGTTAGCTGCAGTTTATTCAGTACTATATCCTGTGCACAGTGCTCAGCTAGATCCCACTGCAGACCATTCCTGTTGTTCTCGTCCTAATATACTACAGGCAGGCAGTTGATTCAGTTAGCTGCCTTATAGAAAGTACTATATCCTGTGCACAGTGTTCAGCTAGATCTCACTGCAGACCATTCCTGTTGTTCTCTTCCTAATTTGCTACAGGCAGGCAGTTGATTCAGTTAACTGCAGTTTATTCGGAACTATATCCTGTGCACAGTGTTCAGCTAGATCTCAATGCAGACCATTCCTATTGTTCTCTTCCTAATATACTACAGGCAGGCAGTTTATTCAGTTAGCTGCAGTATATAAAGTACTGTATCCTGTGTACAGTGTTCAGCTAGATCTCACTGCAGACCATTCCTGTTGTTCTCATCCTAATATACTACAGGCAGGCAGTTGATTCAGTTAGCTATAGTATATAAAGTACTGTATCCTGTGCACAGTGTTCAGCTAGATCTCACTGCAGACCATTCCTGTTGTTCTCTTCCTAATATACTACAGGCATGCAGTTGTTTCAATTAGCTGCAGTTTATTCAGTACTATATCCTGTGCACAGTGTTCAGCTAGATCTCACTGCAGACTATTCCCATTGTTCTCTTCCTAATATACTACAGACAGGCAGTTGACTCAGTTAGCTGCAGTTTATTCAGTACTATATCCTGTGCTCAGTGTTCAGCTAGATCTCACTGCAGACCATTCCTGTTGTTCTCTTCGTAATATACTACAGGCAGGCAGTTGATTCAGTTAGCTGCAGCTTATTCAGTACTATATCCTGTGCACAGTGTTCAGCTAGATCTCACTGCAGACCATTCCTGTTGTTCTCTTCCTAATATACTACAGGCAGGCAGTTGATTCAGTTAGCTGCAGTTTATTCAGTACTATATCCTGTGCACAGTGTTCAGCTAGATCTCAATGCAGACCATTCCTATTGTTCTCTTCCTAATATACTACAGGCAGGCAGTTGATTCAGTTAGCTGCAGTATATAAAGTACTGTATCCTGTGCACAGTGTTCAGCTAGATCTCACTGCAGACCATTCCTGTTGTTCTCTTCCTAATATACTACAGGCATGCAGTTGATTCAGTTAGCGGCAGTTTATTCAGTACTATATCCTGTGCACAGTGTTCAGCTAGATCTCACTGCAGACCATTCCTGTTGTTCTCTTCCTAATTTGCTACAGGCAGGCAGTTGATTCAGTTAACTGCAGTTTATTCAGTACTATATCCTGTGCACAGTTACATAGTTACATAGTTACATAGTTAGTCAGGTTGAAAAAAGACACAAGTCCATCCAGTTCAACCGTAAAAAAATAAAATAAAAAAAATAAAATAAACATATATCGTACAATCCCATATACCCAATTCTATACCACAGTTGATCCAGAGGAAGGCAAAAAAAACCCAGAAGAGCATGATCCAATTTGCTACAGCAGGGGAAAAAATTCCTTCCTGATCCCCCGAGAGGCAATCGGATATTCCCTGGATCAACTTTACCTATAAATGTCAGTACCCAGTTATATTATGTACATTTAAGAAAGAATCCAGGCCCTTCTTAAAGCAATCTACTGAGCTGGCCAGAACCACCTCTGCAGGGAGTCTATTCCACATTTTCACAGCTCTTACTGTGAAAAAACCTTTCCGTATTTGGAGGTGAAATCTCTTTTCCTCTAGACGCAAAGAGTGCCCCCTTGTCCTTTGTGTTGACCGTAAAGTGAATAACTGAACACCAAGTTCACTATATGGACCCCTTATATATTTGTACATGTTGATCATATCCCCCCTTAATCTCCTCTTCTCAAGAGAGAATAAATTCAGTTCCTCTAATCTCTCCTCATAGCTGAGCTCCTCCATGCCTCTTATCAGTTTGGTTGCCCTTCTCTGCACTTTCTCCAGTTCCCCAATATCCTTTTTGAGAACTGGGGCCCAAAACTGAACTGCATATTCCAGATGAGGTCTTACTAATGATTTGAACAGGGGCAAAATGATATCTCTCTCTCTGGAGACCATACCTCTCTTAATACAAGAAAGGACTTTGCTCGCTTTGGAAACCGCAGCTTGGCATTGCATGCCATTATTGAGCTTATGATCTACCAAAACCCCCAGATCCTTCTCCACTACGGATCCCCCCAGTTGTACTCCCCCTAGTATGTATGATGCATTCATATTATTAGCCCCCAAGTGCATAACTTTACATTTATCAACATTAAACCTCATCTGCCACATAGTCGCCCAATTAGACAGAGCATTGAGGTCGGCTTGTAAATTGGCGACATCCTGTAAGGACGTTATTCCACTGCATAGCTTGGTGTCATCTGCAAAGACAGAAATGTTACTTTTGATCTCAGACCCAATATCATTTATAAACATATTAAAAAGTAAGGGTCCCAGCACTGAACCTTGGGGTACACCACTGATAACCTTGGACCATTCAGAGTAAGAATCATTAACCACTACTCTCTGAATTCTGTCTTTTAGCCAGTTTTCTATCCATTTACAAACTGATATTTCCAATCCTGTAGACTTTACCTTACACATGAGCCGTGTGTGGGGAACTGTATCGAACGCTTTTGCAAAATCCAAGTATACCACGTCCACTGCCACCCCTCTGTCCAAGGTCTTACTTACCTCTTCATAAAAAGAAATCAGGTTTGTTTGACAACTTCTGTCTTTCATGAATCCATGCTGTCTGTTGCGTAAATAGTTTTTTTCCAGCGAGAACTCATCTATGTGGTCTTTTATTAATCTCTCCAGTATTTTCCCAACTATAGAAGTTAAACTAACAGGTCTATAGTTACTTGGTAAACACTTAATTCCCTTTTTAAATATAGGCACCACATTGGCCCTGCGCCAATCCAGTGGTACTATTCCTGTCATTAATGAGTCCCTAAAAATTAAATACAATGGCTTTGAAATTACAGAGCTCAATTCTTTTAGGATCCGTGGGTGTATGCCATCTGGTCCAGGTGCTTTATCCACCTTTATTCCATCTAAATATTTCTGGACCATATCACTTTTGAGCCATTGTGGATTTGGGGCTGTGTCACTACCACCCCCATTTTGGACATGAGCTCCCCCATGCTCCTTTGTATACACAGAACTGAAGAAAGTATTTAATAAATTAGCCTTCTCTTTGTCCCCAGTCACCCACTCTAGATTATTTTGTAAAGGGCCTACATGCTCAGACTTGACCTTTTTACTATTAATATATTTGAAGAATTTTTTGGGGTTTGTCCTACTATCTTTTGCAATCTGTCGTTCATTTTGAATTTTTGCATCCTTGATTTCCTTTTTACATATCCTGTTATATTCTTTGTAACATTTAAATGACACTAGTGTTCCCTCATTTTTATATTTTTTAAAAGCTCTTTTCTTATAGTTTATAGCTTTTTTAACTTTGGCAGTGAGCCACATAGGTTTTATTTTTAGCCTTTTAAACTTATTGCCCATGGGAATATACTTTGCAGTGAGTTCACAAACAGTCTTTTTGAAGAATTCCCATTTCTGTTCTGTGCCCATTGATGCCAATATTCCTTCCCAGTCTAAGTCCTGGAGAGCAGCACTCATCCTTGGAAAATTTGCTCTCTTGAAATTAAGTGTTTTTATCTTTCCTGTATGTGATTTTTGCTTACAACTAACATCAAATGAAATCATGTTATGGTCACTGCTACCCAGGTGTTCCTTTATCTGAACATTAGTAATACGCTCTGCATGGTTTGAGATTACCAGGTCCAACAGAGCATCATTCCTAGTTGGGGCCTCAATAAACTGGACCATAAAATTGTCCTGCAATAGGTTTATAAATTTTTGCCCTTTAACTGTCCCAGCAGTTCCATTACTCCAGTCAATTTCTGGGTAGTTAAAATCCCCCATTATTATCACCGTCCCAGCCCTTGCAGCCCTTTCCATCTGTGCAAGGAGCTGAGTCTCTAACTCCTCATTAACATTGGGTGGTCTATAACAAACTCCAATGATTAGCTTTGAACTACGCACATCTGTATGCAGTTCCACCCATAATGCTTCAGACTCATCACACTCTCCATCCACCAGGTCCTCTTTCACACTCGCTTTGAGATCACTTCTCACATAGAGACAGACCCCTCCACCCTTCCTTTTTACCCTGTCTTTCCGAAAGAGTGCATAGCCAGGAATATTAATAGCCCAGTCGTGTGAGGAATGAAGCCAAGTTTCAGCAATACCGATTACATCATAGCTCTCCTCATGCATCAGAGCTTCCAACTCACCTATTTTGCTTGGCAGACTTCTGGCGTTGGTGAACCGACACTTTAATGCATTAATATTATTTGACCGGTCACATACTATCCTCTTGGGTGTTCCCAGATTGCAACTAGGACTTGCTACTATACTTACCTTGGGTTTATGTTCTTTGGTTACCCTACCACTAATGCCCCTAATACTACCCTTTAGAATATGTTCCCCGCTGACTCTCACTATCTCTGGACCCTCCCCCCTGTCACCTAGTTTAAAAACCCCTCTAACTTTTTGGCCATCCTTATTCCCAGCTGATCTGCACCCTCCTCATTTAGGTGCAGTCCGTCCCTTCTATAGTACTGGTTATCGACTGAGAAGTCGGCCCAGTCCTCCAGGAACCCAAACCCCTCCTTACTACACCAGCTCTTCAGCCACTTGTTCACTTCCCTAATCTCCCTCTGCCTTTCTGGTGTGGCTCGATGTACCGGTAGTATTCCCGAGAATACTACCTTGGAGGTCCTTTTCCTCAATTTAGCTCCCAAGTCCCTAAAATCGTTCTTTAGGACACTCCATCTGCCTCTGACTTTGTCATTGGTGCCAACGTGCACCATGACAGCTGGGTCTTCCCAGTGTTCAGCTAGATCTCAATGCAGACCATTCCTGTTGTTCTCGTCCTAATATACTACAGGCAGGCAGTTGATTCAGTTAGCTGCAGTATATAAAGTACTGTATCCTGTGCACAGTGCTTAGCTAGATCCCACTGCAGACCATTCCTGTTGTTCTCGTCCTAATATACTACAGGCAGGCAGTCGATTCAGTTAGCTGCCTTATAGAAAGTACTGTATCCTGTGCACAGTGTTCAGCTAGATCTCACTGCAGACCATTCCTGTTGTTCTCTTCCTAATTTGCTACAGGCAGGCAGTTGATTCAGTTAACTGCAGTTTATTCAGTACTATATCCTGTGCACAGTGTTCAGCTAGATCTCAATGCAGACCATTCCTGTTGTTCTCGTCCTAATATACTACAGGCAGGCAGTTGATTCAGTTAGCTGCAGTATATAAAGTACTGTATCCTGTGCACAGTGTTCAGCTAGATCTCACTGCAGACCATTCCTGTTGTTCTCTTCCTAATATACTACAGGCATGCAGTTGATTCAGTTAGCGGCAGTTTATTCAGTACTATATCCTGTGCACAGTGCTCAGCTAGATCCCGCTGCAGACCATTCCTGTTGTTCTCGTCCTAATATACTACAGGCAGGCAGTTGATTCAGTTAGCTGCAGTATATAAAGTACTGTATCCTGTGCACAGTGTTCACCTAGATCTCAATGCAGACCATTCCTATTGGTCTCTTCCTAATATACTACAGGCAGGCAGTTGATTCAGTTAGCTGCAGTATATAAAGTACTGTATCCTGTGCACAGTGTTCAGCTAGATCTCACTGCAGACCATTCCTGTTGTTCTCATCCTAATATACTACAGGCAGGCAGTTGATTCATTTAGCTACAGTATATAAAGTACTGTATCCTGTGCACAGTGTTCAGCTAGATCTCACTGCAGACCATTCCTGTTGTTCTCTTCCTAATATACTACAGGCAGGCAATTGATTCAGTTAGCTGCAGTTTATTCAGTACTATATCCTGTGCACAGTGTTCAGCTAGATCTCACTGCAGATCATTCCTGTTGTTCTCTTCCTAATATACTACAGGCAGGCAGTTGATCCTGTGCACAGTGTTCAGCTAGATCTCAATGCAGACCATTCCTGTTCTCTTCCTAATATACTACAGGCAGGCAGTTGATTCAGTTAGCTGCAGTATATAAAGTACTGTATCCTGTGCAAAGTTTTCAGCTAGATCTCACTGCAGACCATTCCTGTTGTTCTCTTCCTAATATACTACAGGCAGGCAGTTGATTCAGTTAGCTGCAGTTTATTCAGTACTATATCCTGTGCACAGTGCTCAGCTAGATCCCACTGCAGACCATTCCTGTTGTTCTCGTCCTAATATACTACAGGCAGGCAGTTGATTCAGTTAGCTGCCTTATAGAAAGTACTATATCCTGTGCACAGTGTTCAGTTAGATCTCACTGCAGACCATTCCTGTTGTTCTCTTCCTAATTTGCTACAGGCAGGCAGTTGATTCAGTTAACTGCAGTTTATTCGGTACTATATCCTGTGCACAGTGTTCAGCTAGATCTCAATGCAGACCATTCCTATTGTTCTCTTCCTAATATACTACAGGCAGGCAGTTGATTCAGTTAGCTGCAGTATATAAAGTACTGTATTCTGTGCACAGTGTTCAGCTAGATCTCACTGCAGACCATTCCTGTTGTTCTCATCCTAATATACTACAGGCAGGCAGTTGATTCAGTTAGCTATAGTATATAAAGTACTGTATCCTGTGCACAGTGTTCAGCTAGATCTCACTGCAGACCATTCCTGTTGTTCTCTTCCTAATATACTACAGGCATGCAGTTGTTTCAGTTAGCTGCAGTTTATTCAGTACTATAACCTGTGCACAGTGTTCAGCTAGATCTCACTGCAGACCATTCCCATTGTTCTCTTCCTAATATACTACAGACAGGCAGTTGACTCAGTTAGCTGCAGTTTATTCAGTACTATATCCTGTGCTCAGTGTTCAGCTAGATCTCACTGCAGACCATTCCTGTTGTTCTCTTCGTAATATACTACAGACAGGCAGTTGATTCAGTTAGCTGCAGTTTATTCAGTACTATATCCTGTGCACAGTGCTCAGCTAGATCCCGCTGCAGACCATTCCTGTTGTTCTCATCCTAATATACTACAGGCAGGCAGTTGATTCAGTTAGCTGCAGTATATAATGTACTGTATCCTGTGCACAGTGTTCAGCTAGATCTCAATGCAGACCATTCCTATTGGTCTCTTCCTAATATACTACAGGCAGGCAGTTGATTCAGTTAGCTGCAGTATATAAAGTACTGTATCCTGTGCACAGTGTTCAGCTAGATCTCACTGCAGACCATTCCTGTTGTTCTCATCCTAATATACTACAGGCAGGCAGTTGATTCAGTTAGCTACAGTATATAAAGTACTGTATCCTGTGCACAGTGTTCAGCTAGATCTCACTGCAG
Organism: Rana muscosa; assembly: GCA_029206835.1. Lineage (NCBI taxonomy): Eukaryota > Metazoa > Chordata > Amphibia > Anura > Ranidae > Rana > Rana muscosa. The sequence goes on along the minus strand of CM055118.1, from coordinate 973,830,181 downwards.
ACCATTCCTGTTGTTCTCTTCCTAATATACTACAGGCAGGCAGTTGATTCAGTTAGCTGCAGTTTATTCAGTACTATATCCCGTGCACAGTGTTCAGCTAGATCTCACTGCAGATCATTCCTGTTGTTCTCTTCCTAATATACTACAGGCATGCAGTTGATTCAGTTAGCTGCAGTTTATTCAGTACTATATCCTGTGCACAGTGTTCAGCTAGATCTCACTGCAGATCATTCCTGTTGTTCTCTTCCTAATATACTACAGGCAGGCAGTTGATTCAGTTAGCTGCAGTTTATTCAGTACTATATCCTGTGCACAGTGTTTAGCTAGATCTCACTGCAGACCATTCCTGTTGTTCTCTTCCTAATATACTACAGGCATGCAGTTGTTTCAGTTAGCTGCAGTTTATTCAGTACTATATCCTGTGCACAGTGTTCAGCTAGATCTCACTGCAGACCATTCCCATTGTTCTCTTCCTAATATACTACAGACAGGCAGTTGACTCAGTTAGCTGAAGTTTATTCAGTACTATATCCTGTGCTCAGTGTTCAGCTAGATTTCACTGCAGACCATTCCTGTTGTTCTCTTCGTAATATACTACAGGCAGGCAGTTGATTCAGTTAGCTGCAGCTTATTCAGTACTATATCCTGTGCACAGTGTCCAGCTAGATCTCACTGCAGACAATTCCTGTTGTTCTCTTCCTAATATACTACAGGCAGGCAGTTGATTCAGTTAGCTGCAGTTTATTCAGTACTATATCCTGTGCACAGTGCTCAGCTAGATCCCGCTGCAGACCATTCCTGTTCTCTTCCTAATATACTACAGGCAGGCAGTTGATTCAGTTAGCTGCAGTATATAATGTACTGTATCCTGTGCACAGTGTTCAGCTAGATCTCAATGCAGACCATTCCTATTGGTCTCTTCCTAATATACTACAGGCAGGCAGTTGATTCAGTTAGCTGCAGTATATAAAGTACTGTATCCTGTGCACAGTGTTCAGCTAGATCTCACTGCAGACCATTCCTGTTGTTCTCATCCTAATATACTACAGGCAGGCAGTTGATTCAGTTAGCTACAGTATATAAAGTACTGTATCCTGTGCACAGTGTTCAGCTAGATCTCACTGCAGACCATTCCTGTTGTTCTCTTCCTAATATACTACAGGCAGGCAGTTGATTCAGTTAACTGCAGTTTATTCAGTACTATATCCTGTGCACAGTGTTCAGCTAGATCTCAATGCAGACCATTCCTGTTGTTCTCGTCCTAATATACTACAGGCAGGCAGTTGATTCAGTTAGCTGCAGTATATAAAGTACTGTATCCTGTGCACAGTGTTCAGCTAGATCTCACTGCAGACCATTCCTGTTGTTCTCTTCCTAATATACTACAGGCATGCAGTTGATTCAGTTAGCGGCAGTTTATTCAGTACTATATCCTGTGCACAGTGCTCAGCTAGATCCCGCTGCAGACCATTCCTGTTGTTCTCGTCCTAATATACTACAGGCAGGCAGTTGATTCAGTTAGCTGCAGTATATAAAGTACTGTATCCTGTGCACAGTGTTCACCTAGATCTCAATGCAGACCATTCCTATTGGTCTCTTCCTAATATACTACAGGCAGGCAGTTGATTCAGTTAGCTGCAGTATATAAAGTACTGTATCCTGTGCACAGTGTTCAGCTAGATCTCACTGCAGACCATTCCTGTTGTTCTCTTCCTAATATACTACAGGCAGGCAATTGATTCAGTTAGCTGCAGTTTATTCAGTACTATATCCTGTGCACAGTGTTCAGCTAGATCTCACTGCAGATCATTCCTGTTGTTCTCTTCCTAATATACTACAGGCAGGCAGTTGATCCTGTGCACAGTGTTCAGCTAGATCTCAATGCAGACCATTCCTGTTGTTCTCTTCCTAATATACTACAGGCAGGCAGTTGATTCAGTTAGCTGCAGTATATAAAGTACTGTATCCTGTGCAAAGTTTTCAGCTAGATCTCACTGCAGACCATTCCTGTTGTTCTCTTCCTAATATACTACAGGCAGGCAGTTGATTCAGTTAGCTGCAGTTTATTCAGTACTATATCCTGTGCACAGTGCTCAGCTAGATCCCACTGCAGACCATTCCTGTTGTTCTCGTCCTAATATACTACAGGCAGGCAGTTGATTCAGCTAGCTGCCTTATAGAAAGTACTATATCCTGTGCACAGTGTTCAGTTAGATCTCACTGCAGACCATTCCTGTTGTTCTCTTCCTAATTTGCTACAGGCATGCAGTTGTTTCAGTTAGCTGCAGTTTATTCAGTACTATATCCTGTGCTCAGTGTTCAGCTAGATCTCACTGCAGACCATTCCTGTTGTTCTCTTCGTAATATACTACAGACAGGCAGTTGATTCAGTTAGCTGCAGTTTATTCAGTACTATATCCTGTGCACAGTGCTCAGCTAGATCCCGCTGCAGACCATTCCTGTTGTTCTCATCCTAATATACTACAGGCAGGCAGTTGATTCAGTTAGCTGCAGTATATAATGTACTGTATCCTGTGCACAGTGTTCAGCTAGATCTCAATGCAGACCATTCCTATTGGTCTCTTCCTAATATACTACAGGCAGGCAGTTGATTCAGTTAGCTGCAGTATATAAAGTACTGTATCCTGTGCACAGTGTTCAGCTAGATCTCACTGCAGACCATTCCTGTTGTTCTCATCCTAATATACTACAGGCAGGCAGTTGATTCAGTTAGCTACAGTATATAAAGTACTGTATCCTGTGCACAGTGTTCAGCTAGATCTCACTGCAGACCATTCCTGTTGTTCTCTTCCTAATATACTACAGGCAGGCAGTTGATTCAGTTAGCTGCAGTTTATTCAGTACTATATCCTGTGCACAGTGTTCAGCTAGATCTCACTGCAGATCATTCCTGTTGTTCTCTTCCTAATATACTACAGGCATGCAGTTGATTCAGTTAGCTGCAGTTTATTCAGTACTATATCCTGTGCACAGTGTTCAGCTAGATCTCACTGCAGATCATTCCTGTTGTTCTCTTCCTAATATACTACAGGCAGGCAGTTGATTCAGTTAGCTGCAGTTTATTCAGTACTATATCCTGTGCACAGTGTTTAGCTAGATCTCACTGCAGACCATTCCTGTTGTTCTCTTCCTAATATACTACAGGCATGCAGTTGTTTCAGTTAGCTTCAGTTTATTCAGTACTATATCCTGTGCACAGTGTTCAGCTAGATCTCACTGCAGACCATTCCCATTGTTCTCTTCCTAATATACTACAGACAGGCAGTTGACTCAGTTAGCTGAAGTTTATTCAGTACTATATCCTGTGCTCAGTGTTCAGCTAGATTTCACTGCAGACCATTCCTGTTGTTCTCTTCGTAATATACTACAGGCAGGCAGTTGATTCAGTTAGCTGCAGCTTATTCAGTACTATATCCTGTGCACAGTGTTCAGCTAGATCTCACTGCAGACAATTCCTGTTGTTCTCTTCCTAATATACTACAGGCAGGCAGTTGATTCAGATAGCTGCAGTTTATTCAGTACTATATCCTGTGCACAGTGCTCAGCTAGATCCCGCTGCAGACCATTCCTGTTCTCTTCCTAATATACTACAGGCAGGCAGTTGATTCAGTTAGCTGCAGTATATAATGTACTGTATCCTGTGCACAGTGTTCAGCTAAATCTCAATGCAGACCATTCCTATTGGTCTCTTCCTAATATACTACAGGCAGGCAGTTGATTCAGTTAGCTGCAGTATATAAAGTACTGTATCCTGTGCACAGTGTTCAGCTAGATCTCACTGCAGACCATTCCTGTTGTTCACATCCTAATATACTACAGGCAGGCAGTTGATTCAGTTAGCTACAGTATATAAAGTACTGTATCCTGTGCACAGTGTTCAGCTAGATCTCACTGCAGACCATTCCTGTTGTTCTCTTCCTAATATACTACAGGCAGGCAGTTGATTCAGTTAGCTGCAGTTTATTCAGTACTATATCCTGTGCACAGTGTTCAGCTAGATCTCACTGCAGATCATTCCTGTTGTTCTCTTCCTAATATACTACAGGCAGGCAGTTGATTCAGTTAGCTGCCTTATAGAAAGTACTGTATCCTGTGCACAGTGTTCAGTTAGATCTCACTGCAGACCATTCCTGTTGTTCTCTTCCTAATTTGCTACAGGCAGGCAGTTGATTCAGTTAACTGCAGTTTATTCGGTACTATATCCTGTGCACAGTGTTCAGCTAGATCTCAATGCAGACCATTCCTATTGTTCTCTTCCTAATATACTACAGGCAGGCAGTTGATTCAGTTAGCTGCAGTATATAAAGTACTGTATCCTGTGCACAGTGTTCAGCTAGATCTCACTGCAGACCATTCCTGTTGTTCTCATCCTAATATACTACAGGCAGGCAGTTGATTCAGTTAGCTACAGTATATAAAGTACTGTATCCTGTGCACAGTGTTCAGGTAGATCTCACTGCAGACCATTCCTGTTGTTCTCTTCCTAATATACTACAGGCATGCAGTTGATTCAGTTAGCTGCAGTTTATTCAGTACTATATCCTGTGCACAGTGTTCAGCTAGATCTCACTGCAGATCATTCCTGTTGTTCTCTTCCTAATATACTACAGGCAGGCAGTTGATTCAGTTAGGTGCAGTTTATTCAGTACTATATCCTGTGTACAGTGTTTAGCTAGATCTCACTGCAGACCATTCCTGTTGTTCTCTTCCTAATATTCTACAGGCATGCAGTTGATTCAGTTAGATGCAGGTTAATCAGTACTATATCCTGTGCACAGTGTTCAGCTAGATCTCACTGCAGATCATTCCTGTTGTTCTCGTCCTAATATACTACAGACAGGCAGTTGATTCAGTTAGCTGCAGTATATAAAGTACTGTATCCTGTGCACAGTGTTCAGCTAGATCTCACTGCAGACCATTCCTGTTGTTCTCATCCTAATATACTACAGGCAGGCAGTTGATTCACTTAGCTACAGTATATAAAGTACTGTATCCTGTGCACAGTGTTCAGCTAGATCTCACTGCAGACCATTCCTGTTGTTCTCTTCCTAATATACTACAGGCAGGTAGTTGATTCAGTTAGCTGCAGTTTATTCAGTACTATATCCTGTGCACAGTGTTCAGCTAGATCTCACTGCAGATCATTCCTGTTGTTCTCTTGCTAATATACTACAGGCAGGCAGTTGATTCAGTTAGCTGCCTTATAGAAAGTACTGTATCCTGTGCACAGTGTTCAGTTAGATCTCACTGCAGACCATTCCTGTTGTTCTCTTCCTAATTTGCTACAGGCAGGCAGTTAATTCAGTTAACTGCAGTTTATTCGGTACTATATCCTGTGCACAGTGTTCAGCTAGATCTCAATGCAGACCATTCCTATTGTTCTCTTCATAATATACTACAGGCAGGCAGTTGATTCAGTTAGCTGCAGTATATAAAGTACTGTATCCTGTGCACAGTGTTCAGCTAGATCTCACTGCAGACCATTCCTGTTGTTCTCATCCTAATATACTACAGGCAGGCAGTTGATTCAGTTAGCTACAGTATATAAAGTACTGTATCCTGTGCACAGTGTTCAGCTAGATCTCACTGCAGACCATTCCTGTTGTTCTCTTCCTAATATACTACAGGCATGCAGTTGATTCAGTTAGCTGCAGTTTATTCAGTACTATATCCTGTGCACAGTGTTCAGCTAGATCTCACTGCAGATCACTCCTGTTGTTCTCTTCCTAATATACTACAGGCAGGCAGTTGATTCAGTTAGCTGCAGTTTATTCAGTACTATATCCTGTGCACAGTGTTCAGCTAGATCTCACTGCAGACCATTCCTGTTGTTCTCTTCCTAATATACTACAGGCAGGCAGTTGATTCAGTTAGCTGCAGTATATAAAGTACTGTATCCTGTGCACAGTGTTCAGCTAGATCTCACTGCAGACCATTCCTGTTGTTCTCTTCCTAATATACTACAGGCAGGCAGTTGATTCAGTTAGCTGCAGTTTATTCAGTACTATATCCTGTGCACAGTGTTCAGCTAGATCTCACTGCAGATCATTCCTGTTGTTCTCGTCCTAATATACTACAGACAGGCAGTTGATTCAGTTAGCTGCAGTATATAAAGTACTGTATCCTGTGCACAGTGTTCAGCTAGATCTCACTGCAGACCATTCCTGTTGTTCTCATCCTAATATACTACAGGCAGGCAGTTGATTCACTTAGCTACAGTATATAAAGTACTGTATCCTGTGCACAGTGTTCAGCTAGATCTCACTGCAGACCATTCCTGTTGTTCTCTTCCTAATACACTACAGGCAGGCAGTTGATTCAGTTAGCTGCAGTTTATTCAGTACTATATCCTGTGCACAGTGTTCAGCTAGATCTCACTGCAGATCATTCCTGTTGTTCTCTTGCTAATATACTACAGGCAGGCAGTTGATTCAGTTAGCTGCCTTATAGAAAGTACTGTATCCTGTGCACAGTGTTCAGTTAGATCTCACTGCAGACCATTCCTGTTGTTCTCTTCCTAATTTGCTACAGGCAGGCAGTTAATTCAGTTAACTGCAGTTTATTCGGTACTATATCCTGTGCACAGTGTTCAGCTAGATCTCAATGCAGACCATTCCTATTGTTCTCTTCATAATATACTACAGGCAGGCAGTTGATTCAGTTAGCTGCAGTATATAAAGTACTGTATCCTGTGCACAGTGTTCAGCTAGATCTCACTGCAGACCATTCCTGTTGTTCTCATCCTAATATACTACAGGCAGGCAGTTGATTCAGTTAGCTACAGTATATAAAGTACTGTATCCTGTGCACAGTGTTCAGCTAGATCTCACTGCAGACCATTCCAGTTGTTCTCTTCCTAATATACTACAGGCATGCAGTTGATTCAGTTAGCTGCAGTTTATTCAGTACTATATCCTGTGCACAGTGTTCAGCTAGATCTCACTGCAGATCACTCCTGTTGTTCTCTTCCTAATATACTACAGGCAGGCAGTTGATTCAGTTAGCTGCAGTTTATTCAGTACTATATCCTGTGCACAGTGTTTAGCTAGATCTCACTGCAGACCATTCCTGTTGTTCTCTTCCTAATATTCTACAGGCATGCAGTTGATTCAGTTAGATGCAGGTTAATCAGTACTATATCCTGTGCACATTGTTCAGCTAGATCTCACTGCAGACCATTCCTGTTGTTCTCTTCCTAATATACTACAGGCAGGCAGTTGATTCAGTTAGCTGCAGTTTATTCAGTACTATATCCTGTGCACAGTGTTCAGCTAGATCTCACTGCAGATCATTCCTGTTGTTCTCGTCCTAATATACTACAGACAGGCAGTTGATTCAGTTAGCTGCAGTATATAAAGTACTGTATCCTGTGCACAGTGTTCAGCTAGATCTCACTGCAGACCATTCCTGTTGTTCTCATCCTAATATACTACAGTCAGGCAGTTGATTCAGTTAGCTGCAGTATATAAAGTACTGTATCCTGTGCACAGTGTTCAGCTAGATCTCAATGCAGACCATTCCTATTGTTCTCTTCCTAATATACTACAGGCAGGCAGTTGATTCAGTTAGCTGCAGTATATAAAGTACTGTATCCTGTGCACAGTGTTCAGCTAGATCTCAATGCAGACCATTCCTATTGTTCTCTTCCTAATATACTACAGGCAGGCAGTTGATTCAGTTAGCTGCAGTATATAAAGTACTGTATCCTGTGCACAGTGTTCAGCTAGATCTCACTGCAGACCATTCCTGTTGTTCTCTTCCTAATATACTACAGGCATGCAGTTGATTCAGTTAGCGGCAGTTTATTCAGTACTATATCCTGTGCACAGTGTTCAGCTAGATCTCACTGCAGACCATTCCTGTTGTTCTCTTCGTAATATACTACAGGCAGGCAGTTGATTCAGTTAGCTGCAGTTTATTCAGTACTATATCCTGTGCACCGTGTTCAGCTAGATCTCACTGAAGACCATTCCTGTTGTTCTCTTCCTAATATACTACAGGCAGGCAGTTGATTCAGTTAGCTGCAGTTTATTCAGTACTATATCCTGTGCACCGTGTTCAGCTAGATCTCACTGAAGACCATTCCTATTGTTCTCTTCCTAATATACTACAGGCATGCAGTTGATTCAGTTAGCGGCAGTTTATTCAGTACTATATCCTGTGCACAGTGTTCAGCTAGATCTCACTGCAGACCATTCCTGTTGTTCTCTTCGTAATATACTACAGGCAGGCAGTTGATTCAGTTAGCTGCAGTTTATTCAGTACTATATCCTGTGCACCGTGTTCAGCTAGATCTCACTGAAGACCATTCCTGTTGTTCTCTTCCTAATATACTACAGGCAGGCAGTTGATTCAGTTAGCTGCAGTTTATTCAGTACTATATCCTGTGCACCGTGTTCAGCTAGATCTCACTGAAGACCATTCCTATTGTTCTCTTCCTAATATACTACAGGCAGGCAGTTGATTCAGTTAGCTGCAGTATATAAAGTACTGTATCCTGTGCACAGTGTTCAGCTAGATCTCACTGCAGACCATTCCTGTTGTTCTCTTCCTAATATACTACAGGCATGCAGTTGATTCAGTTAGCGGCAGTTTATTCAGTACTATATCCTGTGCACAGTGTTCAGCTAGATCTCACTGCAGACCATTCCTGTTGTTCTCTTCGTAATATACTACAGGCAGGCAGTTGATTCAGTTAGCTGCAGTTTATTCAGTACTATATCCTGTGCACCGTGTTCAGCTAGATCTCACTGAAGACCATTCCTGTTGTTCTCTTCCTAATATACTACAGGTAGGCATTTGATTCAGTTAGCTGCAGTATATAAAGTACTGTATCCTGTGCACAGTGTTCAGCTAGATCTCAATGCAGACCATTCCTATTGTTCTCTTCCTAATATACTACAGGCAGGCAGTTGATTCAGTTAGCTGCAGTATATAAAGTACTGTATCCTGTGCACAGTGTTCAGCTAGATCTCACTGCAGACCATTCCTGTTGTTCTCTTCCTAATATACTACAGGCATGCAGTTGATTCAGTTAGCGGCAGTTTATTCAGTACTATATCCTGTGCACAGTGTTCAGCTAGATCTCACTGCAGACCATTCCTGTTGTTCTCTTCGTAATATACTACAGGCAGGCAGTTGATTCAGTTAGCTGCAGTTTATTCAGTACTATATCCTGTGCACCGTGTTCAGCTAGATCTCACTGAAGACCATTCCTGTTGTTCTCTTCCTAATATACTACAGGTAGGCAGTTGATTCAGTTAGCTGCAGTTTATTCAGTACTATATCCTGTGCACAGTGCTCAGCTAGATCCCGCTGCAGACCATTCCTGTTGTTCTCGTCCTAATATACTACAGACAGGCAGTTGATTCAGTTAGCTGCAGTATATAAAGTACTGTATCCTGTGCACAGTGTTCAGCTAGATCTCAATGCAGACCATTCCTATTGGTCTCTTCCTAATATACTACAGGCAGGCAGTTGATTCAGTTAGCTGCAGTATATAAAGTACTGTATCCTGTGCACAGTGTTCAGCTAGATCTCACTGCAGACCATTCCTGTTGTTCTCATCCTAATATACTACAGGCAGGCAGTTGATTCATTTAGCTACAGTATATAAAGTACTGTATCCTGTGCACAGTGCTCAGCTAGATCTCACTGCAGACCATTCCTGTTGTTCTCTTCCTAATATACTACAGGCATGCAGTTGATTCAGTTAGCTGCAGTTTATTCAGTACTATATCCTGTGCACAGTGTTCAGCTAGATCTCACTGCAGATCATTCCTGTTGTTCTCTTCCTAATATACTACAGGCAGGCAGTTGATTCAGTTAGGTGCAGTTTATTCAGTACTATATCCTGTGCACAGTGTTCAGCTAGATCTCACTGCAGATCATTCCTGTTGTTCTCTTCCTAATATACTACAGGCATGCAGTTGATTCAGTTAGCTGCAGTTTATTCAGTACTATATCCTGTGCACAGTGTTCAGCTAGATCTCACTGCAGATCATTCCTGTTGTTCTCTTCCTAATATACTACAGGCAGGCAGTTGATTCAGTTAGCTGCAGTTTATTCAGTACTATATCCTGTGCACAGTGTTTAGCTAGATCTCACTGCAGACCATTCCTGTTGTTCTCTTCCTAATATACTACAGGCATGCAGTTGTTTCAGTTAGCTTCAGTTTATTCAGTACTATATCCTGTGCACAGTGTTCAGCTAGATCTCACTGCAGACCATTCCCATTGTTCTCTTCCTAATATACTACAGACAGGCAGTTGACTCAGTTAGCTGAAGTTTATTCAGTACTATATCCTGTGCTCAGTGTTCAGCTAGATTTCACTGCAGACCATTCCTGTTGTTCTCTTCGTAATATACTACAGGCAGGCAGTTGATTCAGTTAGCTGCAGCTTATTCAGTACTATATCCTGTGCACAGTGTTCAGCTAGATCTCACTGCAGACAATTCCTGTTGTTCTCTTCCTAATATACTACAGGCAGGCAGTTGATTCAGTTAGCTGCAGTTTATTCAGTACTATATCCTGTGCACAGTGCTCAGCTAGATCCCGCTGCAGACCATTCCTGTTCTCTTCCTAATATACTACAGGCAGGCAGTTGATTCAGTTAGCTGCAGTATATAATGTACTGTATCCTGTGCACAGTGTTCAGCTAGATCTCAATGCAGACCATTCCTATTGGTCTCTTCCTAATATACTACAGGCAGGCAGTTGATTCAGTTAGCTGCAGTATATAAAGTACTGTATCCTGTGCACAGTGTTCAGCTAGATCTCACTGCAGACCATTCCTGTTGTTCTCATCCTAATATACTACAGGCAGGCAGTTGATTCAGTTAGCTACAGTATATAAAGTACTGTATCCTGTGCACAGTGTTCAGCTAGATCTCACTGCAGACCATTCCTGTTGTTCTCTTCCTAATATACTACAGGCAGGCAGTTGATTCAGTTAGCTGCAGTTTATTCAGTACTATATCCTGTGCACAGTGTTCAGCTAGATCTCACTGCAGATCATTCCTGTTGTTCTCTTCCTAATATACTACAGGCAGGCAGTTGATTCAGTTAGCTGCCTTATAGAAAGTACTGTATCCTGTGCACAGTGTTCAGTTAGATCTCACTGCAGACCATTCCTGTTGTTCTCTTCCTAATTTGCTACAGGCAGGCAGTTGATTCAGTTAACTGCAGTTTATTCGGTACTATATCCTGTGCACAGTGTTCAGCTAGATCTCAATGCAGACCATTCCTATTGTTCTCTTCATAATATACTACAGGCAGGCAGTTGATTCAGTTAGCTGCAGTATATAAAGTACTGTATCCTGTGCACAGTGTTCAGCTAGATCTCACTGCAGACCATTCCTGTTGTTCTCATCCTAATATACTACAGGCAGGCAGTTGATTCAGTTAGCTACAGTATATAAAGTACTGTATCCTGTGCACAGTGTTCAGCTAGATCTCACTGCAGACCATTCCTGTTGTTCTCTTCCTAATATACTACAGGCATGCAGTTGATTCAGTTAGCTGCAGTTTATTCAGTACTATATCCTGTGCACAGTGTTCAGCTAGATCTCACTGCAGATCACTCCTGTTGTTCTCTTCCTAATATACTACAGGCAGGCAGTTGATTCAGTTAGCTGCAGTTTATTCAGTACTATATCCTGTGCACAGTGTTCAGCTAGATCTCACTGCAGACCATTCCTGTTGTTCTCTTCCTAATATACTACAGGCAGGCAGTTGATTCAGTTAGCTGCAGTATATAAAGTACTGTATCCTGTGCACAGTGTTCAGCTAGATCTCACTGCAGACCATTCCTGTTGTTCTCTTCCTAATATACTACAGGCAGGCAGTTGATTCAGTTAGCTGCAGTTTATTCAGTACTATATCCTGTGCACAGTGTTCAGCTAGATCTCACTGCAGATCATTCCTGTTGTTCTCGTCCTAATATACTACAGACAGGCAGTTGATTCAGTTAGCTGCAGTATATAAAGTACTGTATCCTGTGCACAGTGTTCAGCTAGATCTCACTGCAGACCATTCCTGTTGTTCTCATCCTAATATACTACAGGCAGGCAGTTGATTCACTTAGCTACAGTATATAAAGTACTGTATCCTGTGCACAGTGTTCAGCTAGATCTCACTGCAGACCATTCCTGTTGTTCTCTTCCTAATACACTACAGGCAGGCAGTTGATTCAGTTAGCTGCAGTTTATTCAGTACTATATCCTGTGCACAGTGTTCAGCTAGATCTCACTGCAGATCATTCCTGTTGTTCTCTTGCTAATATACTACAGGCAGGCAGTTGATTCAGTTAGCTGCCTTATAGAAAGTACTGTATCCTGTGCACAGTGTTCAGTTAGATCTCACTGCAGACCATTCCTGTTGTTCTCTTCCTAATTTGCTACAGGCAGGCAGTTAATTCAGTTAACTGCAGTTTATTCGGTACTATATCCTGTGCACAGTGTTCAGCTAGATCTCAATGCAGACCATTCCTATTGTTCTCTTCATAATATACTACAGGCAGGCAGTTGATTCAGTTAGCTGCAGTATATAAAGTACTGTATCCTGTGCACAGTGTTCAGCTAGATCTCACTGCAGACCATTCCTGTTGTTCTCATCCTAATATACTACAGGCAGGCAGTTGATTCAGTTAGCTACAGTATATAAAGTACTGTATCCTGTGCACAGTGTTCAGCTAGATCTCACTGCAGACCATTCCAGTTGTTCTCTTCCTAATATACTACAGGCATGCAGTTGATTCAGTTAGCTGCAGTTTATTCAGTACTATATCCTGTGCACAGTGTTCAGCTAGATCTCACTGCAGATCACTCCTGTTGTTCTCTTCCTAATATACTACAGGCAGGCAGTTGATTCAGTTAGCTGCAGTTTATTCAGTACTATATCCTGTGCACAGTGTTTAGCTAGATCTCACTGCAGACCATTCCTGTTGTTCTCTTCCTAATATTCTACAGGCATGCAGTTGATTCAGTTAGATGCAGGTTAATCAGTACTATATCCTGTGCACATTGTTCAGCTAGATCTCACTGCAGACCATTCCTGTTGTTCTCTTCCTAATATACTACAGGCAGGCAGTTGATTCAGTTAGCTGCAGTTTATTCAGTACTATATCCTGTGCACAGTGTTCAGCTAGATCTCACTGCAGATCATTCCTGTTGTTCTCGTCCTAATATACTACAGACAGGCAGTTGATTCAGTTAGCTGCAGTATATAAAGTACTGTATCCTGTGCACAGTGTTCAGCTAGATCTCACTGCAGACCATTCCTGTTGTTCTCATCCTAATATACTACAGGCAGGCAGTTGATTCAGTTAGCTGCAGTATATAAAGTACTGTATCCTGTGCACAGTGTTCAGCTAGATCTCAATGCAGACCATTCCTATTGTTCTCTTCCTAATATACTACAGGCAGGCAGTTGATTCAGTTAGCTGCAGTATATAAAGTACTGTATCCTGTGCACAGTGTTCAGCTAGATCTCACTGCAGACCATTCCTGTTGTTCTCTTCCTAATATACTACAGGCATGCAGTTGATTCAGTTAGCGGCAGTTTATTCAGTACTATATCCTGTGCACAGTGTTCAGCTAGATCTCACTGCAGACCATTCCTGTTGTTCTCTTCGTAATATACTACAGGCAGGCAGTTGATTCAGTTAGCTGCAGTTTATTCAGTACTATATCCTGTGCACCGTGTTCAGCTAGATCTCACTGAAGACCATTCCTGTTGTTCTCTTCCTAATATACTACAGGCAGGCAGTTGATTCAGTTAGCTGCAGTTTATTCAGTACTATATCCTGTGCACCGTGTTCAGCTAGATCTCACTGAAGACCATTCCTATTGTTCTCTTCCTAATATACTACAGGCATGCAGTTGATTCAGTTAGCGGCAGTTTATTCAGTACTATATCCTGTGCACAGTGTTCAGCTAGATCTCACTGCAGACCATTCCTGTTGTTCTCTTCGTAATATACTACAGGCAGGCAGTTGATTCAGTTAGCTGCAGTTTATTCAGTACTATATCCTGTGCACCGTGTTCAGCTAGATCTCACTGAAGACCATTCCTGTTGTTCTCTTCCTAATATACTACAGGCAGGCAGTTGATTCAGTTAGCTGCAGTTTATTCAGTACTATATCCTGTGCACCGTGTTCAGCTAGATCTCACTGAAGACCATTCCTATTGTTCTCTTCCTAATATACTACAGGCAGGCAGTTGATTCAGTTAGCTGCAGTATATAAAGTACTGTATCCTGTGCACAGTGTTCAGCTAGATCTCACTGCAGACCATTCCTGTTGTTCTCTTCCTAATATACTACAGGCATGCAGTTGATTCAGTTAGCGGCAGTTTATTCAGTACTATATCCTGTGCACAGTGTTCAGCTAGATCTCACTGCAGACCATTCCTGTTGTTCTCTTCGTAATATACTACAGGCAGGCAGTTGATTCAGTTAGCTGCAGTTTATTCAGTACTATATCCTGTGCACCGTGTTCAGCTAGATCTCACTGAAGACCATTCCTGTTGTTCTCTTCCTAATATACTACAGGTAGGCATTTGATTCAGTTAGCTGCAGTATATAAAGTACTGTATCCTGTGCACAGTGTTCAGCTAGATCTCAATGCAGACCATTCCTATTGTTCTCTTCCTAATATACTACAGGCAGGCAGTTGATTCAGTTAGCTGCAGTATATAAAGTACTGTATCCTGTGCACAGTGTTCAGCTAGATCTCACTGCAGACCATTCCTGTTGTTCTCTTCCTAATATACTACAGGCATGCAGTTGATTCAGTTAGCGGCAGTTTATTCAGTACTATATCCTGTGCACAGTGTTCAGCTAGATCTCACTGCAGACCATTCCTGTTGTTCTCTTCGTAATATACTACAGGCAGGCAGTTGATTCAGTTAGCTGCAGTTTATTCAGTACTATATCCTGTGCACCGTGTTCAGCTAGATCTCACTGAAGACCATTCCTGTTGTTCTCTTCCTAATATACTACAGGTAGGCAGTTGATTCAGTTAGCTGCAGTTTATTCAGTACTATATCCTGTGCACAGTGCTCAGCTAGATCCCGCTGCAGACCATTCCTGTTGTTCTCGTCCTAATATACTACAGACAGGCAGTTGATTCAGTTAGCTGCAGTATATAAAGTACTGTATCCTGTGCACAGTGTTCAGCTAGATCTCAATGCAGACCATTCCTATTGGTCTCTTCCTAATATACTACAGGCAGGCAGTTGATTCAGTTAGCTGCAGTATATAAAGTACTGTATCCTGTGCACAGTGTTCAGCTAGATCTCACTGCAGACCATTCCTGTTGTTCTCATCCTAATATACTACAGGCAGGCAGTTGATTCATTTAGCTACAGTATATAAAGTACTGTATCCTGTGCACAGTGTTCAGCTAGATCTCACTGCAGACCATTCCTGTTGTTCTCTTCCTAATATACTACAGGCATGCAGTTGATTCAGTTAGCTGCAGTTTATTCAGTACTATATCCTGTGCACAGTGTTCAGCTAGATCTCACTGCAGATCATTCCTGTTGTTCTCTTCCTAATATACTACAGGCAGGCAGTTGATTCAGTTAGGTGCAGTTTATTCAGTACTATATCCTGTGCACAGTGTTTAGCTAGATCTCACTGCAGACCATTCCTGTTGTTCTCTTCCTAATATTCTACAGGCATGCAGTTGATTCAGTTAGATGCAGGTTAATCAGTACTATATCCTGTGCACAGTGTTCAGCTAGATCTCACTGCAGACCATTCCTGTTGTTCTCTTCCTAATATACTACAGGCAGGCAGTTGATTCAGTTAGCTGCAGTATATAAAGTACTGTATCCTGTGCACAGTGTTCAGCTAGATCTCACTGCAGACCATTCCTGTTGTTCTCTTCCTAATATACTACAGGCAGGCAGTTGATTCAGTTAGCTGCAGTTTATTCAGTACTATATCCTGTGCACCGTGTTCAGCTAGATCTCACTGAAGACCATTCCTATTGTTCTCTTCCTAATATACTACAGGCATGCAGTTGATTCAGTTAGCGGCAGTTTATTCAGTACTATATCCTGTGCACAGTGTTCAGCTAGATCTCACTGCAGACCATTCCTGTTGTTCTCTTCGTAATATACTACAGGCAGGCAGTTGATTCAGTTAGCTGCAGTTTATTCAGTACTATATCCTGTGCACCGTGTTCAGCTAGATCTCACTGAAGACCATTCCTGTTGTTCTCTTCCTAATATACTACAGGCAGGCAGTTGATTCAGTTAGCTGCAGTTTATTCAGTACTATATCCTGTGCACCGTGTTCAGCTAGATCTCACTGAAGACCATTCCTATTGTTCTCTTCCTAATATACTACAGGCAGGCAGTTGATTCAGTTAGCTGCAGTATATAAAGTACTGTATCCTGTGCACAGTGTTCAGCTAGATCTCACTGCAGACCATTCCTGTTGTTCTCTTCCTAATATACTACAGGCATGCAGTTGATTCAGTTAGCGGCAGTTTATTCAGTACTATATCCTGTGCACAGTGTTCAGCTAGATCTCACTGCAGACCATTCCTGTTGTTCTCTTCGTAATATACTACAGGCAGGCAGTTGATTCAGTTAGCTGCAGTTTATTCAGTACTATATCCTGTGCACCGTGTTCAGCTAGATCTCACTGAAGACCATTCCTGTTGTTCTCTTCCTAATATACTACAGGTAGGCATTTGATTCAGTTAGCTGCAGTATATAAAGTACTGTATCCTGTGCACAGTGTTCAGCTAGATCTCAATGCAGACCATTCCTATTGTTCTCTTCCTAATATACTACAGGCAGGCAGTTGATTCAGTTAGCTGCAGTATATAAAGTACTGTATCCTGTGCACAGTGTTCAGCTAGATCTCACTGCAGACCATTCCTGTTGTTCTCTTCCTAATATACTACAGGCATGCAGTTGATTCAGTTAGCGGCAGTTTATTCAGTACTATATCCTGTGCACAGTGTTCAGCTAGATCTCACTGCAGACCATTCCTGTTGTTCTCTTCGTAATATACTACAGGCAGGCAGTTGATTCAGTTAGCTGCAGTTTATTCAGTACTATATCCTGTGCACCGTGTTCAGCTAGATCTCACTGAAGACCATTCCTGTTGTTCTCTTCCTAATATACTACAGGTAGGCAGTTGATTCAGTTAGCTGCAGTTTATTCAGTACTATATCCTGTGCACAGTGCTCAGCTAGATCCCGCTGCAGACCATTCCTGTTGTTCTCGTCCTAATATACTACAGACAGGCAGTTGATTCAGTTAGCTGCAGTATATAAAGTACTGTATCCTGTGCACAGTGTTCAGCTAGATCTCAATGCAGACCATTCCTATTGGTCTCTTCCTAATATACTACAGGCAGGCAGTTGATTCAGTTAGCTGCAGTATATAAAGTACTGTATCCTGTGCACAGTGTTCAGCTAGATCTCACTGCAGACCATTCCTGTTGTTCTCATCCTAATATACTACAGGCAGGCAGTTGATTCATTTAGCTACAGTATATAAAGTACTGTATCCTGTGCACAGTGTTCAGCTAGATCTCACTGCAGACCATTCCTGTTGTTCTCTTCCTAATATACTACAGGCATGCAGTTGATTCAGTTAGCTGCAGTTTATTCAGTACTATATCCTGTGCACAGTGTTCAGCTAGATCTCACTGCAGATCATTCCTGTTGTTCTCTTCCTAATATACTACAGGCAGGCAGTTGATTCAGTTAGGTGCAGTTTATTCAGTACTATATCCTGTGCACAGTGTTTAGCTAGATCTCACTGCAGACCATTCCTGTTGTTCTCTTCCTAATATTCTACAGGCATGCAGTTGATTCAGTTAGATGCAGGTTAATCAGTACTATATCCTGTGCACAGTGTTCAGCTAGATCTCACTGCAGACCATTCCTGTTGTTCTCTTCCTAATATACTACAGGCAGGCAGTTGATTCAGTTAGCTGCAGTATATAAAGTACTGTATCCTGTGCACAGTGTTCAGCTAGATCTCACTGCAGACCATTCCTGTTGTTCTCTTCCTAATATACTACAGGCAGGCAGTTGATTCAGTTAGCTGCAGTTTATTCAGTACTATATCCTGTGCACAGTGTTCAGCTAGATCTCACTGCAGATCATTCCTGTTGTTCTCGTCCTAATATACTACAGACAGGCAGTTGATTCAGTTAGCTGCAGTATATAAAGTACTGTATCCTGTGCACAGTGTTCAGCTAGATCTCACTGCAGACCATTCCTGTTGTTCTCATCCTAATATACTACAGGCAGGCAGTTGATTCAGTTAGCTACAGTATATAAAGTACTGTTTCCTGTGCACAGTGTTCAGCTAGATCTCACTGCAGACCATTCCTGTTGTTCTCTTCCTAATATACTACAGGCAGGCAGTTGATTCAGTTAGCTGCAGTTTATTCAGTACTATATCCTGTGCACAGTGTTCAGCTAGATCTCACTGCAGATCATTCCTGTTGTTCTCTTGCTAATATACTACAGGCAGGCAGTTGATTCAGTTAGCTGCCTTATAGAAAGTACTGTATCCTGTGCACAGTGTTCAGTTAGATCTCACTGCAGACCATTCCTGTTGTTCTCTTCCTAATTTGCTACAGGCAGGCAGTTAATTCAGTTAACTGCAGTTTATTCAGTACTATATCCTGTGCACAGTGTTCAGCTAGATCTCAATGCAGACCATTCCTATTGTTCTCTTCATAATATACTACAGGCAGGCAGTTGATTCAGTTAGCTGCAGTATATAAAGTACTGTATCCTGTGCACAGTGTTCAGCTAGATCTCACTGCAGACCATTCCTGTTGTTCTCATCCTAATATACTACAGGCAGGCAGTTGATTCAGTTAGCTACAGTATATAAAGTACTGTATCCTGTGCACAGTGTTCAGCTAGATCTCACTGCAGACCATTCCTGTTGTTCTCTTCCTAATATACTACAGGCATGCAGTTGATTCAGTTAGCTGCAGTTTATTCAGTACTATATCCTGTGCACAGTGTTCAGCTAGATCTCACTGCAGATCACTCCTGTTGTTCTCTTCCTAATATACTACAGGCAGGCAGTTGATTCAGTTAGCTGCAGTTTATTCAGTACTATATCCTGTGCACAGTGTTTAGCTAGATCTCACTGCAGACCATTCCTGTTGTTCTCTTCCTAATATTCTACAGGCATGCAGTTGATTCAGTTAGATGCAGGTTAATCAGTACTATATCCTGTGCACATTGTTCAGCTAGATCTCACTGCAGACCATTCCTGTTGTTCTCTTCCTAATATACTACAGGCAGGCAGTTGATTCAGTTAGCTGCAGTTTATTCAGTACTATATCCTGTGCACAGTGTTCAGCTAGATCTCACTGCAGATCATTCCTGTTGTTCTCGTCCTAATATACTACAGACAGGCAGTTGATTCAGTTAGCTGCAGTATATAAAGTACTGTATCCTGTGCACAGTGTTCAGCTAGATCTCACTGCAGACCATTCCTGTTGTTCTCATCCTAATATACTACAGGCAGGCAGTTGATTCAGTTAGCTGCAGTATATAAAGTACTGTATCCTGTGCACAGTGTTCAGCTAGATCTCAATGCAGACCATTCCTATTGTTCTCTTCCTAATATACTACAGGCAGGCAGTTGATTCAGTTAGCTGCAGTATATAAAGTACTGTATCCTGTGCACAGTGTTCAGCTAGATCTCAATGCAGACCATTCCTATTGTTCTCTTCCTAATATACTACAGGCAGGCAGTTGATTCAGTTAGCTGCAGTATATAAAGTACTGTATCCTGTGCACAGTGTTCAGCTAGATCTCACTGCAGACCATTCCTGTTGTTCTCTTCCTAATATACTACAGGCATGCAGTTGATTCAGTTAGCGGCAGTTTATTCAGTACTATATCCTGTGCACAGTGTTCAGCTAGATCTCACTGCAGACCATTCCTGTTGTTCTCTTCGTAATATACTACAGGCAGGCAGTTGATTCAGTTAGCTGCAGTTTATTCAGTACTATATCCTGTGCACCGTGTTCAGCTAGATCTCACTGAAGACCATTCCTGTTGTTCTCTTCCTAATATACTACAGGTAGGCAGTTGATTCAGTTAGCTGCAGTTTATTCAGTACTATATCCTGTGCACAGTGCTCAGCTAGATCCCGCTGCAGACCATTCCTGTTGTTCTCGTCCTAATATACTACAGGCAGGCAGTTGATTCAGTTAGCTGCAGTATATAAAGTACTGTATCCTGTGCACAGTGTTCAGCTAGATCTCAATGCAGACCATTCCTATTGGTCTCTTCCTAATATACTACAGGCAGGCAGTTGATTCAGTTAGCTGCAGTATATAAAGTACTGTATCCTGTGCACAGTGTTCAGCTAGATCTCACTGCAGACCATTCCTGTTGTTCTCATCCTAATATACTACAGGCAGGCAGTTGATTCATTTAGCTACAGTATATAAAGTACTGTATCCTGTGCACAGTGTTCAGCTAGATCTCACTGCAGACCATTCCTGTTGTTCTCTTCCTAATATACTACAGGCAGGCAATTGATTCAGTTAGCTGCAGTTTATTCAGTACTATATCCTGTGCACAGTGTTCAGCTAGATCTCACTGCCGATCATTCCTGTTGTTCTCTTCCTAATATACTACAGGCAGGCAGTTGATCCTGTGCACAGTGTTCAGCTAGATCTCACTGCAGACCATTCCTGTTGTTCTCTTCCTAATATACTACAGGCAGGCAGTTGATTCAGTTAGCTGCAGTTTATTCAGTACTATATCCTGTGCACTGTGCTCAGCTAGATCCCACTGCAGACCATTCCTGTTGTTCTCGTCCTAATATACTACAGGCAGGCAGTTGATTCAGTTAGCTGCCTTATAGAAAGTACTATATCCTGTGCACAGTGTTCAGTTAGATCTCACTGCAGACCATTCCTGTTGTTCTCTTCCTAATTTGCTACAGGCAGGCAGTTGATTCAGTTAACTGCAGTTTATTCGGTACTATATCCTGTGCACAGTGTTCAGCTAGATCTCAATGCAGACCATTCCTATTGTTCTCTTCCTAATATACTACAAGCAGGCAGTTGATTCAGTTAGCTATAGTATATAAAGTACTGTATCCTGTGCACAGTGTTCAGCTAGATCTCACTGCAGACCATTCCTGTTGTTCTCATCCTAATATACTACAGGCAGGCAGTTGATTCAGTTAGCTGCAGTATATAAAGTACTGTATCCTGTGCACAGTGTTCAGCTAGATCTCACTGCAGACCATTCCCATTGTTCTCTTCCTAATATACTACAGACAGGCAGTTGACTCAGTTAGCTGCAGTTTATTCAGTACTATATCCTGTGCTCAGTGTTCAGCTAGATCTCACTTCAGACCATTCCTGTTGTTCTCTTCGTAATATACTACAGGCAGGCAGTTGATTCAGTTAGCTGCAGCTTATTCAGTACTATATCCTGTGCACAGTGTTCAGCTAGATCTCACTGCAGACCATTCCTGTTGTTCTCTTCCTAATATACTACAGGCAGGCAGTTGATTCAGTTAGCTGCAGTTTATTCAGTACTATATCCTGTGCACAGTGCTCAGCTAGATCCCGCTGCAGACCATTCCTGTTGTTCTCTTCCTAATATACTACAGGCAGGCAGTTGATTCAGTTAGCTGCAGTATATAATGTACTGTATCCTGTGCACAGTGTTCAGCTAGATCTCAATGCAGACCATTCCTATTGGTCTCTTCCTAATATACTACAGGCAGGCAGTTGATTCAGTTAGCTGCAGTATATAAAGTACTGTATCCTGTGCACAGTGTTCAGCTAGATCTCACTGCAGACCATTCCTGTTGTTCTCATCCTAATATACTACAGGCAGGCAGTTGATTCAGTTAGCTACAGTATATAAAGTACTGTATCCTGTGCACAGTGTTCAGCTAGATCTCACTGCAGACCATTCCTGTTGTTCTCTTCCTAATATACTACAGGCAGGCAGTTGATTCAGTTAGCTGCAGTTCATTCAGTACTATATCCTGTGCACAGTGTTCAGCTAGATCTCACTGCAGATCATTCCTGTTGTTCTCTTCCTAATATACTACAGGCAGGCAGTTGATTCAGTTAGCTGCCTTATAGAAAGTACTGTATCCTGTGCACAGTGTTCAGTTAGATCTCACTGCAGACCATTCCTGTTGTTCTCTTCCTAATTTGCTACAGGCAGGCAGTTGATTCAGTTTACTGCATTTTATTCGGTACTATATCCTGTGCACAGTGTTCAGCTAGATCTCAATGCAGACCATTCCTATTGTTCTCTTCCTAATATACTACAGGCAGGCAGTTGATTCAGTTAGCTGCAGTATATAAAGTACTGTATCCTGTGCACAGTGTTCAGCTAGATCTCACTGCAGACCATTCCTGTTGTTCTCATCCTAATATACTACAGGCAGGCAGTTGATTCAGTTAGCTACAGTATATAAAGTACTGTATCCTGTGCACAGTGTTCAGCTAGATCTCACTGCAGACCATTCTTGTTGTTCTCTTCCTAATATACTACAGGCATGCAGTTGATTCAGTTACCTGCAGTTTATTCAGTACTATATCCTGTGCACAGTGTTCAGCTAGATCTCACTGCAGATCATTCCTGTTGTTCTCTTCCTAATATACTACAGGCAGGCAGTTGATTCAGTTAGCTGCAGTTTATTCAGTACTATATCCTGTGCACAGTGTTTAGCTAGATCTCACTGCAGACCATTCCTGTTGTTCTCTTCCTAATATTCTACAGGCATGCAGTTGATTCAGTTAGATGCAGGTTAATCAGTACTATATCCTGTGCACAGTGTTCAGCTAGATCTCACTGCAGACCATTCCTGTTGTTCTCTTCCTAATATACTACAGGCAGGCAGTTGATTCAGTTAGCTGCAGTTTATTCAGTACTATATCCTGTGCACAGTGTTCAGCTAGATCTCACTGCAGATCATTCCTGTTGTTCTCGTCCTAATATACTACAGGCAGGCAGTTGATTCAGTTAGCTGCAGTATATAAAGTACTGTATCCTGTGCACAGTGTTCAGCTAGATATCAATGCAGACCATTCCTATTGTTCTCTTCCTATTATACTACAGGCAGGCAGTTGATCCAGTTAGCTGCAGTATATAAAGTACTGTATCCTGTGCACAGTGTTCAGCTAGATCTCACTGCAGACCATTCCTGTTGTTCTCATCCTAATATACTACAGGCAGGCAGTTGATTCAGTTAGCTACAGTATATAAAGTACTGTATCCTGTGCACAGTGTTCAGCTAGATCTCACTGCAGACCATTCCTGTTGTTCTCTTCCTAATATACTACAGGCATGCAGTTGTTTCAGTTAGCTGCAGTTTATTCAGTACTATATCCTGTGCACAGTGTTCAGCTAGATCTCACTGCAGACCATTCCCATTGTTCTCTTCCTAATATACTACAGACAGGCAGTTGATTCAGTTAGCTGCAGTTTATTCAGTATTATATCCTGTGCTCAGTGTTCAGCTAGATCTCACTGCAGACCATTCCTATTGTTCTCTTCCTATTATACTACAGGCAGGCAGTTGATTCAGTTAGCTGCAGTATATAAAGTACTGTATCCTGTGCACAGTGTTCAGCTAGATCTCACTGCAGACCATTCCTGTTGTTCTCTTCCTAATATACTACAGGCAGGCAGTTGATTCAGTTAGCTACAGTTTATTCAGTACTATATCCTGTGCACAGTGTTCAGCTAGATCTCACTGCAGACCATTCCTGTTGTTCTCTTCCTAATATACTACAGGCAGGCAGTTGATTCAGTTAGCTGCAGTTTTTTCAGTACTATATCCTGTGCACAGTGCTTAGCTAGATCCCACTGCAGACCATTCCTGTTGTTCTCGTCCTAATATACTACAGGCAGGCAGTTGATTCAGTTAGCTGCAGTATATAAAGTACTGTATCCTGTGCACAGTGTTCAGCTAGATCTCAATGCAGACCATTCCTATTGTTCTCTTCCTAATATACTACAGGCAGGCAGTTGATTCAGTTAGCTGCAGTATATAAAGTACTGTATCCTGTGCACAGTGTTCAGCTAGATCTCACTGCAGACCATTCCTGTTGTTCTCATCCTAATATACTACAGGCAGGCAGTTGATTCAGTTAGGCTGCAGTATAGAAAGTACTGTATCCTGTGCACAGTGTTCAGCTAGATCTCACTGCAGATAATTCCTGTTGTTCTCTTCCTAATATACTACAGGCAGGCAGTTGATTCAGTTAGCTGCAGTTTATTCAGTACTATATCCTGTGCACAGTGCTCAGCTAGATCCCACTGCAGACCATTCCTGTTGTTCTCGTCCTAATATACTACAGGCAGGCAGTTGATTCAGTTAGCTGCCTTATAGAAAGTACTGTATCCTGTGCACAGTGTTCAGTTAGATCTCACTGCAGACCATTCCTGTTGTTCTCTTCCTATTATACTACAGGCAGGCAGTTGATTCAGTTAGCTGCAGTATATAAAGTACTGTATCCTGTGCACAGTGTTCAGCTAGATCTCACTGCAGACCATTCCTGTTGTTCTCATCCTAATATACTACAGTCAGGCAGTTGATTCAGTTAGCTGCAGTATATAAAGTACTGTATCCTGTGCACAGTGTTCAGCTAGATATCAATGCAGACCATTCCTATTGTTCTCTTCCTATTATACTACAGGCAGGCAGTTGATTCAGTTGGCTGCAGTATATAAAGTACTGTATCCTGTGCACAGTGTTCAGCTAGATCTCACTGCAGACCATTCCTGTTGTTCTCATCCTAATATACTACAGGCAGGCAGTTGATTCAGTTAGCTACAGTATATAAAGTACTGTATCCTGTGCACAGTGTTCAGCTAGATCTCACTGCAGACCATTCCTGTTGTTCTCTTCCTAATATACTACAGGCATGCAGTTGTTTCAGTTAGCTGCAGTTTATTCAGTACTATATCCTGTGCACAGTGTTCAGCTAGATCTTACTGCAGACCATTCCCATTGTTCTCTTCCTAATATACTACAGACAGGCAGTTGATTCAGTTAGCTGCAGTTTATTCAGTACTATATCCTGTGCTCAGTGTTCAGCTATATCTCACTGCAGACCATTCCTGTTGTTCTCTTCGTAATATATTACAGGCAGGCAGTTGATTCAGTTAGCTGCAGTTTATTCAGTACTATATCCTGTGCACAGTGTTCAGCTAGATCTCACTGCAGACCATCCCTGTTGTTCTCTTCCTAATATACTACAGGCAGGCAGTTGATTCAGTTAGCTGCAGTTTATTCAGTACTATATCCTGTGCACAGTGCTCAGCTAGATCCCGCTGCAGACCATTCCTGTTGTTCTCGTCCTAATATACTACAGGCAGGCAGTTGATTCAGTTAGCTGCAGTATATAAAGTACTGTATCCTGTGCACAGTGTTCAGCTAGATCTCAATGCAGACCATTCCTATTGGTCTCTTCCTAATATACTACAGGCAGGCAGTTAATTCATTTAGCTACAGTATATAAAGTACTGTATCCTGTGCACAGTGTTCAGCTAGATCTCACTGCAGACCATTCCTGTTGTTCTCTTCCTAATATACTACAGGCAGGCAGTTGATTCAGTTAGCTGCAGTTTATTCAGTACTATATCCTGTGCACAGTGTTCAGCTAGATCTCACTGCAGATCATTCCTGTGGTTCTCTTCCTAATATACTACAGGCAGGCAGTTGATTCAGTTAGCTGCCTTATAGAAAGTACTGTATCCTGTGCACAGTGTTCAGTTAGATCTCACTGTAGACCATTCCTGTTGTTCTCTTCCTAATTTGCTACAGGCAGGCAGTTGATTCAGTTAACTGCAGTTTATTCGGTACTATATCCTGTGCACAGTATTCAGCTAGATCTCAATGCAGACCATTCCATTGTTCTCTTCCTAATATACTACAGGCAGGCAGTTGATTCAGTTAGCTGCAGTTTATTCAGTACTATATCCTGTGCACAGTGTTCAGCTAGATCTCACTGCAGATCATTCCTGTTGTTCTCGTCCTAATATACTACAGGCAGGCAGTTGATTCAGTTAGCTGCAGTATATAAAGTACTGTATCCTGTGCACAGTGTTCAGCTAGATCTCACTGCAGACCATTCCTGTTGTTCTCATCCTAATATACTACAGGCAGGCAGTTGATTCAGTTAGCTACAGTATATAAAGTACTGTATCCTGTGCACAGTGTTCAGCTAGATCTCACTGCAGACCATTCCTGTTGTTCTCTTCCTAATATACTACAGGCAGGCAGTTGATTCAGTTAGCTGCAGTTTATTCAGTACTATATCCTGTGCACAGTGCTCAGCTAGATCCCACTGCAGACCATTCCTGTTGTTCTCGTCCTAATATACTACAGGCAGGCAGTTGATTCAGTTAGGCTGCAGTATATAAAGTACTGTATCCTGTGCACAGTGTTCAGCTAGATCTCACTGCAGACCATTCCTGTTGTTCTCTTCCTAATATACTACAGGCATGCAGTTGATTCAGTTAGCTGCAGTTTATTCAGTTCTATATCCTGTGCACAGTGTTCAGCTAGAGCTCACTGCAGACCATTCCTATTGTTCTCTTCCTAATATACTACAGGCAGGCAGTTGATTCAGTTAGCTGCAGTTTATTCAGTACTATATCCTGTGCACAGTGTTCAGCTAAATCTCACTGCAGATCATTCCTGTTGTTCTCTTCCTAATATACTACAGGCAGGCAGTTGATTCAGTTAGCTGCAGTTTATTCAGTACTATATCCTGTGCACAGTGCTCAGCTAGATCTCACTGCAGACCATTCCGGTTGTTCTCTTCCTAATATTCTATAGGCAGGCAGTTGATTCAGTTAGATGCAGGTTATTCAGTACTATATCCTGTGCACAGTGTTCAGCTAGATCTCACTGCAGACCATTCCTGTTGTTCTCTTCCTAATATACTACAGGCAGGCAGTTGATTCAGTTAGCTGCAGTTTATTCAGTACTATATCCTGTGCACAGTGTTCAGCTAGATCTCACTGCAGACCATTCCTGTTGTTCTCTTCCTAATATACTACAGGCAGGCAGTTGATTCAGTTAGCTGCAGTTTATTCAGTACTGTATCCTGTGCACAGTGTTCAGCTAGATCTCACTGCAGACCATTCCTGTTGTTCTCATCCTAATATACTACAGGCAGGCAGTTGATTCAGTTAGCTGCAGTTTATTCAGTACTATATCCTGTGCACAGTGCTCAGCTAGATCCCACTGCAGACCATTCCTGTTGTTCTCGTCCTAATATACTACAGGCAGGCAGTTGATTCAGTTAGGCTGCAGTATATAAAGTACTGTATCCTGTGCACAGTGTTCAGCTAGATCTCACTGCAGACCATTCCTGTTGTTCTCTTCCTAATATACTACAGGCATGCAGTTGATTCAGTTAGCTGCAGTTTATTCAGTTCTATATCCTGTGCACAGTGTTCAGCTAGATCTCACTGCAGACCATTCCTATTGTTCTCTTCCTAATATACTACAGGCAGGCAGTTGATTCAGTTAGCTGCAGTTTATTCAGTACTATATCCTGTGCACAGTGTTCAGCTAAATCTCACTGCAGATCATTCCTGTTGTTCTCTTCCTAATATACTACAGGCAGGCAGTTGATTCAGTTAGCTGCAGTTTATTCAGTACTATATCCTGTGCACAGTGCTCAGCTAGATCTCACTGCAGACCATTTCGGTTGTTCTCTTCCTAATATTCTACAGGCAGGCAGTTGATTCAGTTAGATGCAGGTTATTCAGTACTATATCCTGTGCACAGTGTTCAGCTAGATCTCACTGCAGACCATTCCTGTTGTTCTCTTCCTAATATACTACAGGCAGGCAGTTGATTCAGTTAGCTGCAGTTTATTCAGTACTATATCCTGTGCACAGTGTTCAGCTAGATCTCACTGCAGATCATTCCTGTTGTTCTCTTCCTAATATACTACAGGCAGGCAGTTGATTCAGTTAGCTGCAGTTTATTCAGTAGTATATCCTGTGCACACTGTTCAGCTAGATCTCACTGCAGACCATTCCTGTTGTTCTCTTCCTAATATACTACAGGCAGGCAGTTGATTCAGTTAGCTGCAGTTTATTCAGTACTATATCCTGTGCACAGTGCTCAGCTAGATCCCACTGCAGACCATTCCTGTTGTTCTCGTCCTAATATACTATAGGCAGGCAGTTGATTCAGTTAGCTGCCTTATAGAAAGTCCTGTATCCTGTGCACAGTGTTCAGCTAGATCTCAATGCAGACCATTCCTGTTGTTTTCGTCCTAAAATACTACAGGCAGGCAGTTGATTCAGTTAGCTGCAGTATATAAAGTACTGTATCCTGTGCACAGTGTTCAGCTAGATCTCAATGCAGACCATTCCTATTGTTCTCTTCCTAATATACTACAGGCAGGCAGTTGATTCAGTTAGCTGCAGTATATAAAGTACTGTATCCTGTGCACAGTGTTCCACTAGATCTCACTGCAGACCATTCCTGTTGTTCTCATCCTAATATACTACAGGCAGGCAGTTGATTCAGTTAAGCTGCAGTATAGAAAGTACTGTATCCTGTGCACAGTGTTCAGCTAGATCTCACTGCAGACCATTCCTGTTGTTCTCTTCCTAATTTGCTACAGGCTGGTAGTTGATTCAGTTAACTGCAGTTTATTCAGTACTATATCCTGTGCACAGTGTTCAGTTAGATCTCACTGCAGACCATTCCTGTTGTTCTCTTCCTAATTTGCTACAGGCAGGCAGTTGATTCAGTTAACTGCAGTTTATTCAGTACTATATCCTGTGCACAGTGTTCAGTTAGATCTCACTGCAGACCATTCCTGTTGTTCTCTTCCTAATTTGCTACAGGCAGGCAGTTGATTCAGTGAACTGCAGTTTATTCAGTACTATATCCTGTGCACAGTGTTCAGCTAGATCTCAATGCAGACCATTCCTATTGTTCTCTTCCTAATATACTACAGGCAGGCAGTTGATTCAGTTAGCTGCAGTATATAAAGTACTGTATCCTGTGCACAGTGTTCAGCTAGATCTCACTGCAGACCATTCCTGTTGTTCTCTTCCTAATATACTACAGGCAGGCAGTTGATTCAGTTAGCTGCAGTTTATTCAGTACTATATCCTGTGCACAGTGCTCAGCTAGATCCCACTGCAGACCATTCCTGTTGTTCTCGTCCTAATATACTATAGGCAGGCAGTTGATTCAGTTAGCTGCCTTATAGAAAGTCCTGTATCCTGTGCACAGTGTTCAGCTAGATCTCAATGCAGACCATTCCTGTTGTTTTCGTCCTAAAATACTACAGGCAGGCAGTTGATTCAGTTAGCTGCAGTATATAAAGTACTGTATCCTGTGCACAGTGTTCAGCTAGATCTCAATGCAGACCATTCCTATTGTTCTCTTCCTAATATACTACAGGCAGGCAGTTGATTCAGTTAGCTGCAGTATATAAAGTACTGTATCCTGTGCACAGTGTTCCACTAGATCTCACTGCAGACCATTCCTGTTGTTCTCATCCTAATATACTACAGGCAGGCAGTTGATTCAGTTAAGCTGCAGTATAGAAAGTACTGTATCCTGTGCACAGTGTTCAGCTAGATCTCACTGCAGACCATTCCTGTTGTTCTCTTCCTAATTTGCTACAGGCTGTCAGTTGATTCAGTTAACTGCAGTTTATTCAGTACTATATCCTGTGCACAGTGTTCAGTTAGATCTCACTGCAGACCATTCCTGTTGTTCTCTTCCTAATTTGCTACAGGCAGGCAGTTGATTCAGTTAACTGCAGTTTATTCAGTACTATATCCTGTGCACAGTGTTCAGTTAGATCTCACTGCAGACCATTCCTGTTGTTCTCTTCCTAATTTGCTACAGGCAGGCAGTTGATTCAGTGAACTGCAGTTTATTCAGTACTATATCCTGTGCACAGTGTTCAGCTAGATCTCAATGCAGACCATTCCTATTGTTCTCTTCCTAATATACTACAGGCAGGCAGTTGATTCAGTTAGCTGCAGTATATAAAGTACTGTATCCTGTGCACAGTGTTCAGCTAGATCTCACTGCAGACCATTCCTGTTGTTCTCTTCATAATATACTACAGGCATGCAGTTGATTCAGTTAGCTGCAGTTTTAGTACTATATCCTTTGCACAGTGTTCAGCTAGATCTCACTGCAGACCATTCCCATTGTTCTCTTCCTAATATACTACAGACAGGCAGTTGATTCAGTGAGCTGCAATTTATTCAGTACTATATCCTGTGCACAGTGCTCAGCTAGATCCCGCTGCAGACCATTCCTGTTGTTCTCGTCCTAATATACTACAGGCAGGCAGTTTGTTCAGTTAGCTGCAGTATATAAAGTACTGTATCCTGTGCACAGTGTTCAGCTAGATCTCAATGCAGATCATTCCTGTTGTTCTCTTCCTAATTTGCTACAGGCAGGCAGTTGATTCAGTTAACTGCAGTTTATTCAGTACTATATCCTGTGCACAGTGTTCAGCTAGATCTCACTGCAGATCATTCCTGTTGTTCTCATCCTAATATACTACAGGCAGGCAGTTGATTCAGTTAGCTGCAGTATATAAAGTACTGTATCCTGTGCACAGTGTTCAGCTAGATCTCAATGCAGACCATTCCTGTTGTTCTCATCCTAATATACTACAGGCAGGCAGTTGATTCAGTTAGCTACAGTATATAAAGTACTGTATCCTGTGCACAGTGTTCAGCTAGATCTCACTGCAGACCATTCCTGTTGTTCTCTTCCTAATATGCTACAGGCATGCAGTTGATTCAGTTAGCTGCAGTTTATTCAGTACTATATCCTGTGCACAGTGTTCAGCTAGATCTCACTGCAGATCATTCCTGTTGTTCTCTTCCTAATATACTACAGGCAGGCAGTTGATTCAGTTAGCTGCAGTTTATTCAGTACTATATCCTGTGCACAGTGTTTAGCTAGATCTCACTGCAGACCATTCCTGTTGTTCTCTTAATAATATTCTACAGGCATGCAGTTGATTCAGTTAGATGCAGGTTAATCAGTACTATATCCTGTGCACAGTGTTCAGCTAGATCTCACTGCAGACCATTCCTGTTGTTCTCTTCCTAATATACTAAAGGCAGGCAGTTGATTCAGTTAGCTGCAGTTTATTCAGTACTATATCCTGTGCACAGTGTTCAGCTAGATCTCACTGCAGATCATTCCTGTTGTTCTCGTCCTAATATACTACAGGCAGGCAGTTGATTCAGTTAGCTGCAGTATATAAAGTACTGTATCCTGTGCACAGTGTTCAGCTAGATCTCAATGCAGACCATTCCTATTGTTCTCTTCCTAATATTCTACAGGCAGGCAGTTGATTCAGTTAGCTACAGTATATAAAGTACTGTATCCTGTGCACAGTGTTCAGCTAGATCTCACTGCAGACCATTCCTGTTGTTCTCTTCCTAATATTCTATAGGCAGGCAGTTGATTCAGTTAGATGCAGGTTATTCAGTACTATATCCTGTGCACAGTGTTCAGCTAGATCTCACTGCAGACCATCCCTGTTGTTCTCTTCCTAATATACTACAGGCAGGCAGTTGATTCAGTTAGCTGCAGTTTATTCAGTACTGTATCCTGTGCACAGTGCTCAGCTAGATCCCACTGCAGACCATTCCTGTTGTTCTCGTCCTAATATACTACAGGCAGGCAGTTGATTCAGTTAGCTACAGTATATAAAGTACTGTATCCTGTGCACAGTGTTCAGCTAGATCTCACTGCAGACCATTCCTGTTGTTCTCTTCCTAATATACTACAGGCATGCAGTTGATTCAGTTAGCTGCAGTTTATTCAGTTCTATATCCTGTGCACAGTGTTCAGCTAGATCTCACTGCAGACCATTCCTATTGTTCTCTTCCTAATATACTACAGGCAGGCAGTTGATTCAGTTAGCTGCAGTTTATTCAGTACTATATCCTGTGCACAGTGTTCAGCTAAATCTCACTGCAGATCATTCCTGTTGTTCTCTTCCTAATATACTACAGGCAGGCAGTTGATTCAGTTAGCTGCAGTTTATTCAGTACTATATCCTGTGCACAGTGCTCAGCTAGATCTCACTGCAGACCATTCCGGTTGTTCTCTTCCTAATATTCTACAGGCAGGCAGTTGATTCAGTTAGATGCAGGTTATTCAGTACTATATCCTGTGCACAGTGTTCAGCTAGATCTCACTGCAGACCATTCCTGTTGTTCTCTTCCTAATATACTACAGGCAGGCAGTTGATTCAGTTAGCTGCAGTTTATTCAGTACTATATCCTGTGCACAGTGTTCAGCTAGATCTCACTGCAGATCATTCCTGTTGTTCTCTTCCTAATATACTACAGGCAGGCAGTTGATTCAGTTAGCTGCAGTTTATTCAGTACTATATCCTGTGCACACTGTTCAGCTAGATCTCACTGCAGACCATTCCTGTTGTTCTCTTCCTAATATACTACAGGCAGGCAGTTGATTCAGTTAGCTGCAGTTTATTCAGTACTATATCCTGTGCACAGTGTTCAGTTAGATCTCACTGCAGACCATTCCTGTTGTTCTCTTCCTAATTTGCTACAGGCAGGCAGTTGATTCAGTTAACTGCAGTTTATTCAGTACTATATCCTGTGCACAGTGTTCAGTTAGATCTCACTGCAGACCATTCCTGTTGTTCTCTTCCTAATTTGCTACAGGCAGGCAGTTGATTCAGTGAACTGCAGTTTATTCAGTACTATATCCTGTGCACAGTGTTCAGCTAGATCTCAATGCAGACCATTCCTATTGTTCTCTTCCTAATATACTACAGGCAGGCAGTTGATTCAGTTAGCTGCAGTATATAAAGTACTGTATCCTGTGCACAGTGTTCAGCTAGATCTCACTGCAGACCATTCCTGTTGTTCTCTTCCTAATATACTACAGGCAGGCAGTTGATTCAGTTAGCTGCAGTTTATTCAGTACTATATCCTGTGCACAGTGCTCAGCTAGATCCCACTGCAGACCATTCCTGTTGTTCTCGTCCTAATATACTATAGGCAGGCAGTTGATTCAGTTAGCTGCCTTATAGAAAGTCCTGTATCCTGTGCACAGTGTTCAGCTAGATCTCAATGCAGACCATTCCTGTTGTTTTCGTCCTAAAATACTACAGGCAGGCAGTTGATTCAGTTAGCTGCAGTATATAAAGTACTGTATCCTGTGCACAGTGTTCAGCTAGATCTCAATGCAGACCATTCATATTGTTCTCTTCCTAATATACTACAGGCAGGCAGTTGATTCAGTTAGCTGCAGTATATAAAGTACTGTATCCTGTGCACAGTGTTCCACTAGATCTCACTGCAGACCATTCCTGTTGTTCTCATCCTAATATACTACAGGCAGGCAGTTGATTCAGTTAAGCTGCAGTATAGAAAGTACTGTATCCTGTGCACAGTGTTCAGCTAGATCTCACTGCAGACCATTCCTGTTGTTCTCTTCCTAATTTGCTACAGGCTGTCAGTTGATTCAGTTAACTGCAGTTTATTCAGTACTATATCCTGTGCACAGTGTTCAGTTAGATCTCACTGCAGACCATTCCTGTTGTTCTCTTCCTAATTTGCTACAGGCAGGCAGTTGATTCAGTTAACTGCAGTTTATTCAGTACTATATCCTGTGCACAGTGTTCAGTTAGATCTCACTGCAGACCATTCCTGTTGTTCTCTTCCTAATTTGCTACAGGCAGGCAGTTGATTCAGTGAACTGCAGTTTATTCAGTACTATATCCTGTGCACAGTGTTCAGCTAGATCTCAATGCAGACCATTCCTATTGTTCTCTTCCTAATATACTACAGGCAGGCAGTTGATTCAGTTAGCTGCAGTATATAAAGTACTGTATCCTGTGCACAGTGTTCAGCTAGATCTCACTGCAGACCATTCCTGTTGTTCTCTTCATAATATACTACAGGCATGCAGTTGATTCAGTTAGCTGCAGTTTTAGTACTATATCCTTTGCACAGTGTTCAGCTAGATCTCACTGCAGACCATTCCCATTGTTCTCTTCCTAATATACTACAGACAGGCAGTTGATTCAGTGAGCTGCAATTTATTCAGTACTATATCCTGTGCACAGTGCTCAGCTAGATCCCGCTGCAGACCATTCCTGTTGTTCTCGTCCTAATATACTACAGGCAGGCAGTTTGTTCAGTTAGCTGCAGTATATAAAGTACTGTATCCTGTGCACAGTGTTCAGCTAGATCTCAATGCAGATCATTCCTGTTGTTCTCTTCCTAATTTGCTACAGGCAGGCAGTTGATTCAGTTAACTGCAGTTTATTCAGTACTATATCCTGTGCACAGTGTTCAGCTAGATCTCACTGCAGATCATTCCTGTTGTTCTCATCCTAATATACTACAGGCAGGCAGTTGATTCAGTTAGCTGCAGTATATAAAGTACTGTATCCTGTGCACAGTGTTCAGCTAGATCTCAATGCAGACCATTCCTGTTGTTCTCATCCTAATATACTACAGGCAGGCAGTTGATTCAGTTAGCTACAGTATATAAAGTACTGTATCCTGTGCACAGTGTTCAGCTAGATCTCACTGCAGACCATTCCTGTTGTTCTCTTCCTAATATGCTACAGGCATGCAGTTGATTCAGTTAGCTGCAGTTTATTCAGTACTATATCCTGTGCACAGTGTTCAGCTAGATCTCACTGCAGATCATTCCTGTTGTTCTCTTCCTAATATACTACAGGCAGACAGTTGATTCAGTTAGCTGCAGTTTATTCAGTACTATATCCTGTGCACAGTGTTTAGCTAGATCTCACTGCAGACCATTCCTGTTGTTCTCTTAATAATATTCTACAGGCATGCAGTTGATTCAGTTAGATGCAGGTTAATCAGTACTATATCCTGTGCACAGTGTTCAGCTAGATCTCACTGCAGACCATTCCTGTTGTTCTCTTCCTAATATACTAAAGGCAGGCAGTTGATTCAGTTAGCTGCAGTTTATTCAGTACTATATCCTGTGCACAGTGTTCAGCTAGATCTCACTGCAGATCATTCCTGTTGTTCTCGTCCTAATATACTACAGGCAGGCAGTTGATTCAGTTAGCTGCAGTATATAAAGTACTGTATCCTGTGCACAGTGTTCAGCTAGATCTCAATGCAGACCATTCCTATTGTTCTCTTCCTAATATACTACAGGCAGGCAGTTGATTCAGTTAGCTACAGTATATAAAGTACTGTATCCTGTGCACAGTGTTCAGCTAGATCTCACTGCAGACCATTCCTGTTGTTCTCTTCCTAATATTCTATAGGCAGGCAGTTGATTCAGTTAGATGCAGGTTATTCAGTACTATATCCTGTGCACAGTGTTCAGCTAGATCTCACTGCAGACCATCCCTGTTGTTCTCTTCCTAATATACTACAGGCAGGCAGTTGATTCAGTTAGCTGCAGTTTATTCAGTACTGTATCCTGTGCACAGTGCTCAGCTAGATCCCACTGCAGACCATTCCTGTTGTTCTCGTCCTAATATACTACAGGCAGGCAGTTGATTCAGTTAGCTACAGTATATAAAGTACTGTATCCTGTGCACAGTGTTCAGCTAGATCTCACTGCAGACCATTCCTGTTGTTCTCTTCCTAATATACTACAGGCATGCAGTTGATTCAGTTAGCTGCAGTTTATTCAGTTCTATATCCTGTGCACAGTGTTCAGCTAGATCTCACTGCAGACCATTCCTATTGTTCTCTTCCTAATATACTACAGGCAGGCAGTTGATTCAGTTAGCTGCAGTTTATTCAGTACTATATCCTGTGCACAGTGTTCAGCTAAATCTCACTGCAGATCATTCCTGTTGTTCTCTTCCTAATATACTACAGGCAGGCAGTTTATTCAGTTAGCTGCAGTTTATTCAGTACTATATCCTGTGCACAGTGCTCAGCTAGATCTCACTGCAGACCATTCCGGTTGTTCTCTTCCTAATATTCTACAGGCAGGCAGTTGATTCAGTTAGATGCAGGTTATTCAGTACTATATCCTGTGCACAGTGTTCAGCTAGATCTCACTGCAGACCATTCCTGTTGTTCTCTTCCTAATATACTACAGGCAGGCAGTTGATTCAGTTAGCTGCAGTTTATTCAGTACTATATCCTGTGCACAGTGTTCAGCTAGATCTCACTGCAGATCATTCCTGTTGTTCTCTTCCTAATATACTACAGGCAGGCAGTTGATTCAGTTAGCTGCAGTTTATTCAGTACTATATCCTGTGCACACTGTTCAGCTAGATCTCACTGCAGACCATTCCTGTTGTTCTCTTCCTAATATACTACAGGCAGGCAGTTGATTCAGTTAGCTGCAGTTTATTCAGTACTATATCCTGTGCACAGTGCTCAGCTAGATCCCACTGCAGACCATTCCTGTTGTTCTCGTCCTAATATACTATAGGCAGGCAGTTGATTCAGTTAGCTGCCTTATAGAAAGTCCTGTATCCTGTGCACAGTGTTCAGCTAGATCTCAATGCAGACCATTCCTGTTGTTCTCGTCCTAATATACTACAGGCAGGCAGTTGATTCAGTTAGCTGCAGTATATAAAGTACTGTATCCTGTGCACAGTGTTCAGCTAGATCTCAATGCAGACCATTCCTGTTGTTCTCTTCCTAATATACTACAGGCAGGCAGTTGATTCAGTTAGCTGCAGTATATAAAGTACTGTATCCTGTGCACAGTGTTCCACTAGATCTCACTGCAGACCATTCCTGTTGTTCTCATCCTAATATACTACAGGCAGGCAGTTGATTCAGTTAAGCTGCAGTATAGAAAGTACTGTATCCTGTGCACAGTGTTCAGCTAGATCTCACTGCAGACCATTCCTGTTGTTCTCTTCCTAATTTGCTACAGGCTGGCAGTTGATTCAGTTAACTGCAGTTTATTCAGTACTATATCCTGTGCACAGTGTTCAGTTAGATCTCACTGCAGACCCTTCCTGTTGTTCTCTTCCTAATTTGCTACAGGCAGGCAGTTGATTCAGTTAACTGCAGTTTATTCAGTACTATATCCTGTGCACAGTGTTCAGTTAGATCTCACTGCAGACCATTCCTGTTGTTCTCTTCCTAATTTGCTACAGGCAGGCAGTTGATTCAGTTAACTGCAGTTTATTCAGTACTATATCCTGTGCACAGTGTTCAGCTAGATCTCAATGCAGACCATTCCTATTGTTCTCTTCCTAATATACTACAGGCAGGCAGTTGATTCAGTTAGCTGCAGTATATAAAGTACTGTATCCTGTGCACAGTGTTCAGCTAGATCTCACTGCAGACCATTCCTGTTGTTCTCTTCATAATATACTACAGGCATGCAGTTGATTCAGTTAGCTGCAGTTTTAGTACTATATCCTGTGCACAGTGTTCAGCTAGATCTCACTGCAGACCATTCCCATTGTTCTCTTCCTAATATACTACAGACAGGCAGTTGATTCAGTGAGCTGCAATTTATTCAGTACTATATCCTGTGCACAGTGTTCAGATAGATCTCACTGCAGACCATTCCTGTTGTTCTCTTCCTAATATACTACAGGCAGGCAGTTGATTCAGTTAGCTGCAGTTTATTCAGTACTATATCCTGTGCACCGTGTTTAGCTAGATCTCACTGCAGACCATTCCTGTTGTTCTCTTAATAATATTCTACAGGCATGCAGTTGATTCAGTTAGATGCAGGTTAATCAGTACTATATCCTGTGCACAGTGTTCAGCTAGATCTCACTGCAGACCATTCCTGTTGTTCTCTTCCTAATATACTACAGGCAGGCAGTTGATTCAGTTAGCTGCAGTTTATTCAGTACTATATCCTGTGCACAGTGTTCAGCTAGATCTCACTGCAGATCATTCCTGTTGTTCTCGTCCTAATATACTACAGGCAGGCAGTTGATTCAGTTAGCTGCAGTATATAAAGTACTGTATCCTGTGCACAGTGTTCAGCTAGATCTCAATGCAGACCATTCCTATTGTTCTCTTCCTAATATACTACAGGCAGGCAGTTGATTCAGTTAGCTACAGTATATAAAGTACTGTATCCTGTGCACAGTGTTCAGCTAGATCTCAATGCAGATCATTCCTGTTGTTCTCTTCCTAATTTGCTACAGGCAGGCAGTTGATTCAGTTAACTGCAGTTTATTCAGTACTATATCCTGTGCACAGTGTTCAGCTAGATCTCACTGCAGATCATTCCTGTTGTTCTCATCCTAATATACTACAGGCAGGCAGTTGATTCAGTTAGCTGCAGTATATAAAGTACTGTATCCTGTGCACAGTGTTCAGCTAGATCTCAATGCAGACCATTCCTGTTGTTCTCATCCTAATATACTACAGGCAGGCAGTTGATTCAGTTAGCTACAGTATATAAAGTACTGTATCCTGTGCACAGTGTTCAGCTAGATCTCACTGCAGACCATTCCTGTTGTTCTCTTCCTAATATGCTACAGACATGCAGTTGATTCAGTTAGCTGCAGTTTATTCAGTACTATATCCTGTGCACAGTGTTCAGCTAGATCTCACTGCAGATCATTCCTGTTGTTCTCTTCCTAATATACTACAGGCAGGCAGTTGATTCAGTTAGCTGCAGTTTATTCAGTACTATATCCTGTGCACAGTGTTTAGCTAGATCTCACTGCAGACCATTCCTGTTGTTCTCTTAATAATATTCTACAGGCATGCAGTTGATTCAGTTAGATGCAGGTTAATCAGTACTATATCCTGTGCACAGTGTTCAGCTAGATCTCACTGCAGACCATTCCTGTTGTTCTCTTCCTAATATACTAAAGGCAGGCAGTTGATTCAGTTAGCTGCAGTTTATTCAGTACTATATCCTGTGCACAGTGTTCAGCTAGATCTCACTGCAGATCATTCCTGTTGTTCTCGTCCTAATATACTACAGGCAGGCAGTTGATTCAGTTAGCTGCAGTATATAAAGTACTGTATCCTGTGCACAGTGTTCAGCTAGATCTCAATGCAGACCATTCCTATTGTTCTCTTCCTAATATACTACAGGCAGGCAGTTGATTCAGTTAGCTACAGTATATAAAGTACTGTATCCTGTGCACAGTGTTCAGCTAGATCTCACTGCAGACCATTCCTGTTGTTCTCTTCCTAATATTCTATAGGCAGGCAGTTGATTCAGTTAGATGCAGGTTATTCAGTACTATATCCTGTGCACAGTGTTCAGCTAGATCTCACTGCAGACCATCCCTGTTGTTCTCTTCCTAATATACTACAGGCAGGCAGTTGATTCAGTTAGCTGCAGTTTATTCAGTACTGTATCCTGTGCACAGTGCTCAGCTAGATCCCACTGCAGACCATTCCTGTTGTTCTCGTCCTAATATACTACAGGCAGGCAGTTGATTCATTTAGCTACAGTATATAAAGTACTGTATCCTGTGCACAGTGTTCAGCTAAATCTCACTGCAGATCATTCCTGTTGTTCTCTTCCTAATATACTACAGGCAGGCAGTTGATTCAGTTAGCTGCAGTTTATTCAGTACTATATCCTGTGCACAGTGCTCAGCTAGATCTCACTGCAGACCATTCCGGTTGTTCTCTTCCTAATATTCTACAGGCAGGCAGTTGATTCAGTTAGATGCAGGTTATTCAGTACTATATCCTGTGCACAGTGTTCAGCTAGATCTCACTGCAGACCATTCCTGTTGTTCTCTTCCTAATATACTACAGGCAGGCAGTTGATTCAGTTAGCTGCAGTTTATTCAGTACTATATCCTGTGCACAGTGTTCAGCTAGATCTCACTGCAGATCATTCCTGTTGTTCTCTTCCTAATATACTACAGGCAGGCAGTTGATTCAGTTAGCTGCAGTTTATTCAGTACTATATCCTGTGCACACTGTTCAGCTAGATCTCACTGCAGACCATTCCTGTTGTTCTCTTCCTAATATACTACAGGCAGGCAGTTGATTCAGTTAGCTGCAGTTTATTCAGTACTATATCCTGTGCACAGTGCTCAGCTAGATCCCACTGCAGACCATTCCTGTTGTTCTCGTCCTAATATACTATAGGCAGGCAGTTGATTCAGTTAGCTGCCTTATAGAAAGTCCTGTATCCTGTGCACAGTGTTCAGCTAGATCTCAATGCAGACCATTCCTGTTGTTCTCGTCCTAATATACTACAGGCAGGCAGTTGATTCAGTTAGCTGCAGTATATAAAGTACTGTATCCTGTGCACAGTGTTCAGCTAGATCTCAATGCAGACCATTCCTATTGTTCTCTTCCTAATATACTACAGGCAGGCAGTTGATTCAGTTAGCTGCAGTATATAAAGTACTGTATCCTGTGCACAGTGTTCCACTAGATCTCACTGCAGACCATTCCTGTTGTTCTCATCCTAATATACTACAGGCAGGCAGTTGATTCAGTTAAGCTGCAGTATAGAAAGTACTGTATCCTGTGCACAGTGTTCAGCTAGATCTCACTGCAGACCATTCCTGTTGTTCTCTTCCTAATTTGCTACAGGCTGGCAGTTGATTCAGTTAACTGCAGTTTATTCAGTACTATATCCTGTGCACAGTGTTCAGTTAGATCTCACTGCAGACCATTCCTGTTGTTCTCTTCCTAATTTGCTACAGGCAGGCAGTTGATTCAGTTAACTGCAGTTTATTCAGTACTATATCCTGTGCACAGTGTTCAGTTAGATCTCACTGCAGACCATTCCTGTTGTTCTCTTCCTAATTTGCTACAGGCAGGCAGTTGATTCAGTTAACTGCAGTTTATTCAGTACTATATCCTGTGCACAGTGTTCAGCTAGATCTCAATGCAGACCATTCCTATTGTTCTCTTCCTAATATACTACA
This sequence comes from Rana muscosa, assembly GCA_029206835.1. Classification (NCBI taxonomy): domain Eukaryota; kingdom Metazoa; phylum Chordata; class Amphibia; order Anura; family Ranidae; genus Rana; species Rana muscosa. Next base: position 973,789,314 of record CM055118.1, on the reverse strand, counting down.
GGCAGGCAGTTGATTCAGTTAGCTGCAGTATATAAAGTACTGTATCCTGTGCACAGTGTTCAGCTAGATCTCACTGCAGACCATTCCTGTTGTTCTCTTCATAATATACTACAGGCATGCAGTTGATTCAGTTAGCTGCAGTTTTAGTACTATATCCTGTGCACAGTGTTCAGCTAGATCTCACTGCAGACCATTCCCATTGTTCTCTTCCTAATATACTACAGACAGGCAGTTGATTCAGTGAGCTGCAATTTATTCAGTACTATATCCTGTGCACAGTGTTCAGATAGATCTCACTGCAGACCATTCCTGTTGTTCTCTTCCTAATATACTACAGGCAGGCAGTTGATTCAGTTAGCTGCAGTTTATTCAGTACTATATCCTGTGCACCGTGTTTAGCTAGATCTCACTGCAGACCATTCCTGTTGTTCTCTTAATAATATTCTACAGGCATGCAGTTGATTCAGTTAGATGCAGGTTAATCAGTACTATATCCTGTGCACAGTGTTCAGCTAGATCTCACTGCAGACCATTCCTGTTGTTCTCTTCCTAATATACTACAGGCAGGCAGTTGATTCAGTTAGCTGCAGTTTATTCAGTACTATATCCTGTGCACAGCGTTCAGCTAGATCTCACTGCAGATCATTCCTGTTGTTCTCGTCCTAATATACTACAGGCAGGCAGTTGATTCAGTTAGCTACAGTATATAAAGTACTGTATCCTGTGCACAGTGTTCAGCTAGATCTCACTGCAGACCATTCCTATTGTTCTCTTCCTAATATACTACAGGCAGGCAGTTGATTCAGTTAGCTGCAGTATATAAAGTACTGTATCCTGTGCACAGTGTTCCACTAGATCTCACTGCAGACCATTCCTGTTGTTCTCATCCTAATATACTACAGGCAGGCAGTTGATTCAGTTAAGCTGCAGTATAGAAAGTACTGTATCCTGTGCACAGTGTTCAGCTAGATCTCACTGCAGACCATTCCTGTTGTTCTCTTCCTAATTTGCTACAGGCTGGCAGTTGATTCAGTTAACTGCAGTTTATTCAGTACTATATCCTGTGCACAGTGTTCAGTTAGATCTCACTGCAGACCATTCCTGTTGTTCTCTTCCTAATTTGCTACAGGCAGGCAGTTGATTCAGTTAACTGCAGTTTATTCAGTACTATATCCTGTGCACAGTGTTCAGTTAGATCTCACTGCAGACCATTCCTGTTGTTCTCTTCCTAATTTGCTACAGGCAGGCAGTTGATTCAGTTAACTGCAGTTTATTCAGTACTATATCCTGTGCACAGTGTTCAGCTAGATCTCAATGCAGACCATTCCTATTGTTCTCTTCCTAATATACTACAGGCAGGCAGTTGATTCAGTTAGCTGCAGTATATAAAGTACTGTATCCTGTGCACAGTGTTCAGCTAGATCTCACTGCAGACCATTCCTGTTGTTCTCTTCATAATATACTACAGGCATGCAGTTGATTCAGTTAGCTGCAGTTTTAGTACTATATCCTGTGCACAGTGTTCAGCTAGATCTCACTGCAGACCATTCCCATTGTTCTCTTCCTAATATACTACAGACAGGCAGTTGATTCAGTGAGCTGCAATTTATTCAGTACTATATCCTGTGCACAGTGTTCAGATAGATCTCACTGCAGACCATTCCTGTTGTTCTCTTCCTAATATACTACAGGCAGGCAGTTGATTCAGTTAGCTGCAGTTTATTCAGTACTATATCCTGTGCACCGTGTTTAGCTAGATCTCACTGCAGACCATTCCTGTTGTTCTCTTAATAATATTCTACAGGCATGCAGTTGATTCAGTTAGATGCAGGTTAATCAGTACTATATCCTGTGCACAGTGTTCAGCTAGATCTCACTGCAGACCATTCCTGTTGTTCTCTTCCTAATATACTACAGGCAGGCAGTTGATTCAGTTAGCTGCAGTTTATTCAGTACTATATCCTGTGCACAGCGTTCAGCTAGATCTCACTGCAGATCATTCCTGTTGTTCTCGTCCTAATATACTACAGGCAGGCAGTTGATTCAGTTAGCTACAGTATATAAAGTACTGTATCCTGTGCACAGTGTTCAGCTAGATCTCACTGCAGACCATTCCTGTTGTTCTCTTCCTAATTTACTACAGGCATGCAGTTGTTTCAGTTAGCTGCAGTTTATTCAGTACTATATCCTGTGCACAGTGTTCAGCTAGATCTCACTGCAGATCATTCCTGTTGTTCTCTTCCTAATATTCTATAGGCAGGCAGTTGATTCAGTTAGATGCAGGTTATTCAGTACTATATCCTGTGCACAGTGTTCAGCTAGATCTCACTGCAGACCATCCCTGTTGTTCTCTTCCTAATATACTACAGGCAGGCAGTTGATTCAGTTAGCTGCAGTTTATTCAGTACTATATCCTGTGCACAGTGCTCAGCTAGATCCCACTGCAGACCATTCCTGTTGTTCTCGTCCTAATATACTACAGGCAGGCAGTTGATTCAGTTGGCTACAGTATATAAAGTACTGTATCCTGTGCACAGTGTTCAGCTAGATCTCACTGCAGACCATTCCTGTTGTTCTCTTCCTAATATACTACAGGCATGCAGTTGATTCAGTTAGCTGCAGTTTATTCAGTTCTATATCCTGTGCACAGTGTTCAGCTAGATCTCACTGCAGACCATTCCTATTGTTCTCTTCCTAATATACTACAGGCAGGCAGTTGATTCAGTTAGCTGCAACTTATTCAGTACTATATCCTGTGCACAGTGTTCAGCTAAATCTCACTGCAGATCATTCCTGTTGTTCTCTTCCTAATATACTACAGGCAGGCAGTTGATTCAGTTAGCTGCAGTTTATTCAGTACTATATCCTGTGCACAGTGCTCAGCTAGATCTCACTGCAGACCATTCCGGTTGTTCTCTTCCTAATATTCTACAGGCAGGCAGTTGATTCAGTTAGATGCAGGTTATTCAGTACTATATCTTGTGCACAGTGTTCAGCTAGATCTCACTGCAGACCATTCCTGTTGTTCTCTTTCTAATATACTACAGGCAGGCAGTTGATTCAGTTAGCTGCAGTTTATTCAGTACTATATCCTGTGCACAGTGTTCAGCTAGATCTCACTGCAGATCATTCCTGTTGTTCTCTTCCTAATATACTACAGACAGGCAGTTGATTCAGTTAGCTGCAGTTTATTCAGTACTATATCCTGTGCACACTGTTCAGCTAGATCTCACTGCAGACCATTCCTGTTGTTCTCTTCCTAATATACTACAGGCAGGCAGTTGATTCAGTTAGCTGCAGTTTATTCAGTACTATATCCTGTGCACAGTGCTCAGCTAGATCCCACTGCAGACCATTCCTGTTGTTCTCGTCCTAATATACTATAGGCAGGCAGTTGATTCAGTTAGCTGCCTTATAGAAAGTCCTGTATCCTGTGCACAGTGTTCAGCTAGATCTCAATGCAGACCATTCCTGTTGTTCTCTTCCTAATATACTACAGGCAGGCAGTTGATTCAGTTAGCTGCAGTATATAAAGTACTGTATCCTGTGCACAGTGTTCAGCTAGATCTCAATGCAGACCATTCCTATTGTTCTCTTCCTAATATACTACAGGCAGGCAGTTGATTCAGTTAGCTGCAGTATATAAAGTACTGTATCCTGTGCACAGTGTTCCACTAGATCTCACTGCAGACCATTCCTGTTGTTCTCATCCTAATATACTTCAGGCAGGCAGTTGATTCAGTTAAGCTGCAGTATAGAAAGTACTGTATCCTGTGCACAGTGTTCAGCTAGATCTCACTGCAGACCATTCCTGTTGTTCTCTTCCTAATTTGCTACAGGCTGGCAGTTGATTCAGTTAACTGCAGTTTATTCAGTACTATATCCTGTGCACAGTGTTCAGTTAGATCTCACTGCAGACCATTCCTGTTGTTCTCTTCCTAATTTGCTACAGGCAGGCAGTTGATTCAGTTAACTGCAGTTTATTCAGTACTATATCCTGTGCACAGTGTTCAGTTAGATCTCACTGCAGACCATTCCTGTTGTTCTCTTCCTAATTTGCTACAGGCAGGCAGTTGATTCAGTTAACTGCAGTTTATTCAGTACTATATCCTGTGCACAGTGTTCAGCTAGATCTCAATGCAGACCATTCCTATTGTTCTCTTCCTAATATACTACAGGCAGGCAGTTGATTCAGTTAGCTGCAGTATATAAAGTACTGTATCCTGTGCACAGTGTTCAGCTAGATCTCACTGCAGACCATTCCTGTTGTTCTCTTCATAATATACTACAGGCATGCAGTTGATTCAGTTAGCTGCAGTTTTAGTACTATATCCTGTGCACAGTGTTCAGCTAGATCTCACTGCAGACCATTCCCATTGTTCTCTTCCTAATATACTACAGACAGGCAGTTGATTCAGTGAGCTGCAATTTATTCAGTACTATATCCTGTGCACAGTGTTCAGATAGATCTCACTGCAGACCATTCCTGTTGTTCTCTTCGTAATATACTACAGGCAGGCAGTTGATTCAGTTAGCTGCAGTTTATTCAGTACTATATCCTGTGCACAGTGCTCAGCTAGATCCCGCTGCAGACCATTCCTGTTGTTCTCGTCCTAATATACTACAGGCAGGCAGTTTGTTCAGTTAGCTGCAGTATATAAAGTACTGTATCCTGTGCACAGTGTTCAGCTAGATCTCAATGCAGACCATTCCTGTTGTTCTCTTCCTAATTTGCTACAGGCAGGCAGTTGATTCAGTTAACTGCAGTTTATTCAGTACTATATCCTGTGCACAGTGTTCAGCTAGATCTCACTGCAGAACATTCCTGTTGTTCTCATCCTAATATACTACAGGCAGGCAGTTGATTCAGTTAGCTGCAGTATATAAAGTACTGTATCCTGTGCACAGTGTTCAGCTAGATCTCAATGCAGACCATTCCTATTGTTCTCTTCCTAATATACTACAGGCAGGCAGTTGATTCAGTTAGCTGCAGTATATAAAGTACTGTATCCTGTGCACAGTGTTCAGCTAGATCTCACTGCAGACCATTCCTGTTGTTCTCATCCTAATATACTACAGGCAGGCAGTTGATTCAGTTAGCTACAGTATATAAAGTACTGTATCCTGTGCACAGTGTTCAGCTAGATCTCACTGCAGACCATTCCTGTTGTTCTCGTCCTAATATACTACAGGCAGGCAGTTGATTCAGTTAGCTGCAGTATATAAAGTACTGTATCCTGTGCACAGTGTTCAGCTAGATCTCAATGCAGACCATTCCTATTGTTCTCTTCCTAATATACTACAGGCAGGCAGTTGATTCAGTTAGCTGCAGTATATAAAGTACTGTATCCTGTGCACAGTGTTCAGCTAGATCTCACTGCAGACCATTCCTGTTGTTCTCATCCTAATATACTACAGGCAGGCAGTTGATTCAGTTAGCTACAGTATATAAAGTACTGTATCCTGTGCACAGTGTTCAGCTAGATCTCACTGCAGACCATTCCTGTTGTTCTCTTCCTAATATACTACAGGCATGCAGTTGATTCAGTTAGCTGCAGTTTATTCAGTACTATATCCTGTGCACAGTGCTCAGCTAGATCTCACTGCAGACCATTCCGGTTGTTCTCTTCCTAATATTCTACAGGCAGGCAGTTGATTCAGTTAGATGCAGGTTATTCAGTACTATATCCTGTGCACAGTGTTCAGCTAGATCTCACTGCAGACCATTCCTGTTGTTCTCTTCCTAATATACTACAGGCAGGCAGTTGATTCAGTTAGCTGCAGTTTATTCAGTACTATATCCTGTGCACAGTGTTCAGCTAGATCTCACTGCAGATCATTCCTGTTGTTCTCTTCCTAATATACTACAGGCAGGCAGTTGATTCAGTTAGCTGCAGTTTATTCAGTACTATATCCTGTGCACACTGTTCAGCTAGATCTCACTGCAAACCATTCCTGTTGTTCTCTTACTAATATACTACAGGCAGGCAGTTGATTCAGTTAGCTGCAGTTTATTCAGTACTATATCCTGTGCACAGTGCTCAGCTAGATCCCACTGCAGACCATTCCTGTTGTTCTCGTCCTAATATACTATAGGCAGGCAGTTGATTCAGTTAGCTGCCTTATAGAAAGTCCTGTATCCTGTGCACAGTGTTCAGCTAGATCTCAATGCAGACCATTCCTGTTGTTCTCGTCCTAATATACTACAGGCAGGCAGTTGATTCAGTTAGCTGCAGTATATAAAGTACTGTATCCTTTGCACAGTGTTCAGCTAGATCTCAATGCAGACCATTCCTATTGTTCTCTTCCTAATATACTACAGGCAGGCAGTTGATTCAGTTAGGCTGCAGTATAGAAAGTACTGTATCCTGTGCACAGTGTTCAGCTAGATCTCACTGCAGACCATTCCTGTTGTTCTCTTCCTAATTTGCTACAGGCTGGCAGTTGATTCAGTTAACTGCAGTTTATTCAGTACTATATCCTGTGCACAGTGTTCAGTTAGATCTCACTGCAGACCATTCCTGTTGTTCTCTTCCTAATTTGCTACAGGCAGGCAGTTGATTCAGTTAACTGCAGTTTATTCAGTACTATATCCTGTGCACAGTGTTCAGTTAGATCTCACTGCAGACCATTCCTGTTGTTCTCTTCCTAATTTGCTACAGGCAGGCAGTTGATTCAGTTAACTGCAGTTATTTAGTACTATATCCTGTGCACAGTGTTCAGCTAGATCTCACTGCAGACCATTCCCATTGTTCTCTTCCTAATATACTACAGACAGGCAGTTGATTCAGTGAGCTGCAATTTATTCAGTACTATATCCTGTGCACAGTGTTCAGATAGATCTCACTGCAGACCATTCCTGTTGTTCTCTTCGTAATATACTACAGGCAGGCAGTTGATTCAGTTAGCTGCAGTTTATTCAGTACTATATCCTGTGCACAGTGCTCAGCTAGATCCCGCTGCAGACCATTCCTGTTGTTCTCGTCCTAATATACTACAGGCAGGCAGTTGGTTCAGTTAGCTGCAGTATATAAAGTACTGTATCCTGTGCACAGTGTTCAGCTAGATCTTAATGCAGACCATTCCTGTTGTTCTCTTCCTAATTTGCTACAGGCAGGCAGTTGATTCAGCTAACTGCAGTTTATTCAGTACTATATCCTGTGCACAGTGATCAGCTAGATCTCACTGCAGAACATTCCTGTTGTTCTCATCCTAATATACTACAGGCAGGCAGTTGATTCAGTTAGCTGCAGTATATAAAGTACTGTATCCTGTGCACAGTGTTCAGCTAGATCTCAATGCAGACCATTCCTATTGTTCTCTTCCTAATATACTACAGGCAGGCAGTTGATTCAGTTAGCTGCAGTATATAAAGTACTGTATCCTGTGCACAGTGTTCAGCTAGATCTCACTGCAGACCATTCCTGTTGTTCTCATCCTAATATACTACAGGCAGGCAGTTGATTCAGTTAGCTACAGTATATAAAGTACTGTATCCTGTGCACAGTGTTCAGCTAGATCTCACTGCAGACCATTCCTGTTGTTCTCGTCCTAATATACTACAGGCAGGCAGTTGATTCAGTTAGCTGCAGTATATAAAGTACTGTATCCTGTGCACAGTGTTCAGCTAGATCTCAATGCAGACCATTCCTATTGTTCTCTTCCTAATATACTACAGGCAGGCAGTTGATTCAGTTAGCTACAGTATATAAAGTACTGTATCCTGTGCAAAGTGTTCAGCTAGATCTCACTGCAGACCATTCCTGTTGTTCTCATCCTAATATACTACAGGCAGGCAGTTGATTCAGTTAGCTACAGTATATAAAGTACTGTATCCTGTGCACAGTGTTCAGCTAGATCTCACTGCAGACCATTCCTGTTGTTCGCTTCCTAATATACTATAGGCATGCAGTTGATTCAGTTAGCTGCAGTTTATTCAGTACTATATCCTGTGCACAGTGTTCAGCTAGATCTCACGGCAGACCATTCCGGTTGTTCTCTTCCTAATATTCTATAGGCAGGCAGTTGATTCAGTTAGATGCAGGTTATTCAGTACTATATCCTGTGCACAGTGTTCAGCTAGATCTCACTGCAGACCATTCCGGTTGTTCTCTTCCTAATATACTACAGGCAGGCAGTTGATTCAGTTAGCTGCAGTTTATTCAGTACTATATCCTGTGCACAGTGCTCAGCTAGATCCCACTGCAGACCATTCCTGTTGTTCTCGTCCTAATATACTACAGGCAGGCAGTTGATTCAGTTAGCTACAGTATATAAAGTACTGTATCCTGTGCACAGTGTTCAGCTAGATCTCACTGCAGACCATTCCTGTTGTTCTCTTCCTAATATACTACAGGCATGCAGTTGATTCAGTTAGCTGCAGTTTATTCAGTTCTATATCCTGTGCACAGTGTTCAGCTAGATCTCACTGCAGACCATTCCTATTGTTCTCTTCCTAATATACTACAGGCAGGCAGTTGATTCAGTTAGCTGCAGTTTATTCAGTACTATATCCTGTGCACAGTGTTCAGCTAAATCTCACTGCAGATCATTCCTGTTGTTCTCTTCCTAATATACTACAGGCAGGCAGTTGATTCAGTTAGCTGCAGTTTATTCAGTACTATATCCTGTGCACAGTGCTCAGCTAGATCTCACTGCAGACCATTCCGGTTGTTCTCTTCCTAATATTCTACAGGCAGGCAGTTGATTCAGTTAGATGCAGGTTATTCAGTACTATATCCTGTGCACAGTGTTCAGCTAGATCTCACTGCAGACCATTCCTGTTGTTCTCTTCCTAATATACTACAGGCAGGCAGTTGATTCAGTTAGCTGCAGTTTATTCAGTACTATATCCTGTGCACACTGTTCAGCTAGATCTCACTGCAGACCATTCCTGTTGTTCTCTTCCTAATATACTACAGGCAGGCAGTTGATTCAGTTAGCTGCAGTTTATTCAGTACTATATCCTGTGCACAGTGCTCAGCTAGATCCCACTGCAGACCATTCCTGTTTTTCTCGTCCTAATATACTATAGGCAGGCAGTTGATTCAGTTAGCTGCCTTATAGAAAGTCCTGTATCCTGTGCACAGTGTTCAGCTAGATCTCAATGCAGACCATTCCTGTTGTTCTCGTCCTAATATACTACAGGCAGGCAGTTGATTCAGTTAGCTGCAGTATATAAAGTACTGTATCCTGTGCACAGTGTTCAGCTAGATCTCAATGCAGACCATTCCTATTGTTCTCTTCCTAATATACTACAGGCAGGCAGTTGATTCAGTTAGCTGCAGTATATAAAGTACTGTATCCTGTGCACAGTGTTCCGCTAGATCTCACTGCAAACCATTCCTGTTGTTCTCATCCTAATATACTACAGGCAGGCAGTTGATTCAGTTAAGCTGCAGTATAGAAAGTACTGTATCCTGTGCACAGTGTTCAGCTAGATCTCACTGCAGACCATTCCTGTTGTTCTCTTCCTAATTTGCTACAGGCTGGCAGTTGATTCAGTTAACTGCAGTTTATTCAGTACTATATCCTGTGCACAATGTTCAGTTAGATCTCACTGCAGACCATTCCTGTTGTTCTCTTCCTAATTTGCTACAGGCAGGCAGTTGATTCAGTTAACTGCAGTTTATTCAGTACTATATCCTGTGCACAGTGTTCAGTTAGATCTCACTGCAGACCATTCCTGTTGTTCTCTTCCTAAATTGCTACAGGCAGGCAGTTGATTCAGTTAACTGCAGTTTATTCAGTACTATATCCTGTGCACAGTGTTCAGCTAGATCTCAATGCAGACCATTCCCATTGTTCTCTTCCTAATATACTACAGGCAGGCAGTTGATTCAGTTAGCTGCAGTATATAAAGTACTGTATCCTGTGCACAGTGTTCAGCTAGATCTCACTGCAGACCATTCCTGTTGTTCTCTTCATAATATACTACAGGCATGCAGTTGATTCAGTTAGCTGCAGTTTATTTAGTACTATATCCTGTGCACAGTGTTCAGCTAGATCTCACTGCAGACCATTCCCATTGTTCTCTTCCTAATATACTACAGACAGGCAGTTGATTCAGTGAGCTGCAATTTATTCAGTACTATATCCTGTGCACAGTGTTCAGATAGATCTCACTGCAGACCATTCCTGTTGTTCTCTTCGTAATATACTACAGGCAGGCAGTTGATTCAGTTAGCTGCAGTTTATTCAGTACTATATCCTGTGCACAGTGCTCAGCTAGATCCCGCTGCAGACCATTCCTGTTGTTCTCGTCCTAATATACTACAGGCAGGCAGTTGGTTCAGTTAGCTGCAGTATATAAAGTACTGTATCCTGTGCACAGTGTTCAGCTAGATCTCAATGCAGACCATTCCTGTTGTTCTCTTCCTAATTTGCTACAGGCAGGCAGTTGATTCAGTTAACTGCAGTTTATTCAGTACTATATCCTGTGCACAGTGTTCAGCTAGATCTCACTGCAGAACATTCCTGTTGTTCTCATCCTAATATACTACAGGCAGGCAGTTGATTCAGTTAGCTGCAATATATAAAGTACTGTATCCTGTGCACAGTGTTCAGATAGATCTCAATGCAGACCATTCCTATTGTTCTCTTCCTAATATACTACAGGCAGGCAGTTGATTCAGTTAGCTGCAGTATATAAAGTACTGTATCCTGTGCACAGTGTTCAGCTAGATCTCACTGCAGACCATTCCTGTTGTTCTCATCCTAATATACTACAGGCAGGCAGTTGATTCAGTTAGCTGCAGTATATAAAGTACTGTATCCTGTGCACAGTGTTCAGCTAGATCTCACTGCAGACCATTCCTGTTGTTCTCGTCCTAATATACTACAGGCAGGCAGTTGATTCAGTTAGCTGCAGTATATAAAGTACTGTATCCTGTGCACAGTGTTCAGCTAGATCTCACTGCAGACCATTCCTGTTGTTCTCATCCTAATATACTACAGGCAGGCAGTTGATTCAGTTAGCTACAGTATATAAAGTACTGTATCCTGTGCACAGTGTTCAGCTAGATCTCACTGCAGACCATTCATGTTGTTGTCTTCCTAATATACTACAGGCAGGCAGTTGATTCAGTTAGCTGCAGTTTATTCAGTACTATATCCTGTGCACAGTGTTCAGCTAGATCTCACTGCAGATCATTCCTGTTGTTCTCTTCCTAATATACTACAGGCAGGCAGTTGATTCAGTTAGCTGCAGTTTATTCAGTACTATATCCTGTGCACACTGTTCAGCTAGATCTCACTGCAGACCATTCCTGTTGTTCTCTTCCTAATATACTACAGGCAGGCAGTTGATTCAGTTAGCTGCAGTTTATTCAGTACTATATCCTGTGCACAGTGCTCAGCTAGATCCCACTGCAGACCATTCCTGTTGTTCTCGTCCTAATATACTATAGGCAGGCAGTTGATTCAGTTAGCTGCCTTATAGAAAGTCCTGTATCCTGTGCACAGTGTTCAGCTAGATCTCAATGCAGACCATTCCTGTTGTTCTCGTCCTAATATACTACAGGCAGGCAGTTGATTCAGTTAGCTGCAGTATATAAAGTACTGTATCCTGTGCACAGTGTTCAGCTAGATCTCAATGCAGACCATTCCTATTGTTCTCTTCCTAATATACTACAGGCAGGCAGTTGATTCAGTTAGCTGCAGTATATAAAGTACTGTATCCTGTGCACAGTGTTCCGCTAGATCTCACTGCAGACCATTCCTGTTCTCATCCTAATATACTACAGGCAGGCAGTTGATTCAGTTAGGCTGCAGTATAGAAAGTACTGTATCCTGTGCACAGTGTTCAGCTAGATCTCACTGCAGACCATTCCTGTTGTTCTCTTCCTAATTTGCTACAGGCTGGCAGTTGATTCAGTTAACTGCAGTTTATTCAGTACTATATCCTGTGCACAGTGTTCAGTTAGATCTCACTGCAGACCATTCCTGTTGTTCTCTTCCTAATTTGCTACAGGCAGGCAGTTGATTCAGTTAACTGCAGTTTATTCAATACTATATCCTGTGCACAGTGTTCAGTTAGATCTCACTGCAGACCATTCCTCTTGTTCTCTTCCTAATTTGCTACAGGCAGGCAGTTGATTCAGTTAACTGCAGTTATTTAGTACTATATCCTGTGCACAGTGTTCAGCTAGATCTCACTGCAGACCATTCCCATTGTTCTCTTCCTAATATACTACAGACAGGCAGTTGATTCAGTGAGCTGCAATTTATTCAGTACTATATCCTGTGCACAGTGTTCAGATAGATCTCACTGCAGACCATTCCTGTTGTTCTCTTCGTAATATACTACAGGCAGGCAGTTGATTCAGTTAGCTGCAGTTTATTCAGTACTATATCCTGTGCACAGTGCTCAGCTAGATCCCGCTGCAGACCATTCCTGTTGTTCTCGTCCTAATATACTACAGGCAGGCAGTTGGTTCAGTTAGCTGCAGTATATAAAGTACTGTATCCTGTGCACAGTGTTCAGCTAGATCTTAATGCAGACCATTCCTGTTGTTCTCTTCCTAATTTGCTACAGGCAGGCAGTTGATTCAGTTAACTGCAGTTTATTCAGTACTATATCCTGTGCACAGTGTTCAGCTAGATCTCACTGCAGAACATTCCTGTTGTTCTCATCCTAATATACTACAGGCAGGCAGTTGATTCAGTTAGCTGCAGTATATAAAGTACTGTATCCTGTGCACAGTGTTCAGCTAGATCTCAATGCAGACCATTCCTATTGTTCTCTTCCTAATATACTACAGGCAGGCAGTTGATTCAGTTAGCTGCAGTATATAAAGTACTGTATCCTGTGCACAGTGTTCAGCTAGATCTCACTGCAGACCATTCCTGTTGTTCTCATCCTAATATACTACAGGCAGGCAGTTGATTCAGTTAGCTACAGTATATAAAGTACTGTATCCTGTGCACAGTGTTCAGCTAGATCTCACTGCAGACCATTCCTGTTGTTCTCGTCCTAATATACTACAGGCAGGCAGTTGATTCAGTTAGCTGCAGTATATAAAGTACTGTATCCTGTGCACAGTGTTCAGCTAGATCTCAATGCAGACCATTCCTATTGTTCTCTTCCTAATATACTACAGGCAGGCAGTTGATTCAGTTAGCTGCAGTATATAAAGTACTGTATCCTGTGCAAAGTGTTCAGCTAGATCTCACTGCAGACCATTCTTGTTGTTCTCATCCTAATATACTACAGGCAGGCAGTTGATTCAGTTAGCTACAGTATATAAAGTACTGTATCCTGTGCACAGTGTTCAGCTAGATCTCACTGCAGACCATTCCTGTTGTTCTCTTCCTAATATACTACAGGCATGCAGTTGATTCAGTTAGCTGCAGTTTATTCAGTACTATATCCTGTGCACAGTGTTCAGCTAGATCTCACTGCAGACCATTCCGGTTGTTCTCTTCCTAATATTCTATAGGCAGGCAGTTGATTCAGTTAGATGCAGGTTATTCAGTACTATATCCTGTGCACAGTGTTCAGCTAGATCTCACTGCAGACCATCCCTGTTGTTCTCTTCCTAATATACTACAGGCAGGCAGTTGATTCAGTTAGCTGCAGTTTATTCAGTACTATATCCTGTGCACAGTGCTCAGCTAGATCCCACTGCAGACCATTCCTGTTGTTCTCGTCCTAATATACTACAGGCAGGCAGTTGATTCAGTTAGCTACAGTATATAAAGTACTGTATCCTGTGCACAGTGTTCAGCTAGATCTCACTGCAGACCATTCCTGTTGTTCTCTTCCTAATATACTACAGGCATGCAGTTGATTCAGTTAGCTGCAGTTTATTCAGTTCTATATCCTGTGCACAGTGTTCAGCTAGATCTCACTGCAGACCATTCCTATTGTTCTCTTCCTAATATACTACAGGCAGGCAGTTGATTCAGTTAGCTGCAGTTTATTCAGTACTATATCCTGTGCACAGTGTTCAGCTAAATCTCACTGCAGATCATTCCTGTTGTTCTCTTCCTAATATACTACAGGCAGGCAGTTGATTCAGTTAGCTGCAGTTTATTCAGTACTATATCCTGTGCACAGTGCTCAGCTAGATCTCACTGCAGACCATTCCGGTTGTTCTCTTCCTAATATTCTACAGGCAGGCAGTTGATTCAGTTAGATGCAGGTTATTCAGTACTATATCCTGTGCACAGTGTTCAGCTAGATCTCACTGCAGACCATTCCTGTTGTTCTCTTCCTAATATACTACAGGCAGGCAGTTGATTCAGTTAGCTGCAGTTTATTCAGTACTATATCCTGTGCACAGTGTTCAGCTAGATCTCACTGCAGATCATTCCTGTTGTTCTCTTCCTAATATACTACAGGCAGGCAGTTGATTCAGTTAGCTGCAGTTTATTCAGTACTATATCCTGTGCACACTGTTCAGCTAGATCTCACTGCAGACCATTCCTGTTGTTCTCTTCCTAATATACTACAGGCAGGCAGTTGATTCAGTTAGCTGCAGTTTATTCAGTACTATATCCTGTGCACAGTGCTCAGCTAGATCCCACTGCAGACCATTCCTGTTGTTCTCGTCCTAATATACTACAGGCAGGCAGTTGATTCAGTTAGCTGCAGTATATAAAGTACTGTATCCTGTGCACAGTGTTCAGCTAGATCTCAATGCAGACCATTCCTATTGTTCTCTTCCTAATATACTACAGGCAGGCAGTTGATTCAGTTAGCTGCAGTATATAAAGTACTGTATCCTGTGCACAGTTTTCCGCTAGATCTCACTGCAGACCATTCCTGTTGTTCTCATCCTAATTTGCTACAGGCAGGCAGTTGATTCAGTTAACTGCAGTTTATTCAGTACTATATCCTGTGCACAGTGTTCAGCTAGATCTCAATGCAGACCATTCCTATTGTTCTCTTCCTATAATATACTACAGGCAGGCAGTTGATTCAGTTAGCTGCAGTATATAAAGTACTGTATCCTGTGCACAGTGTTCAGCTAGATCTCACTGCAGACCATTCCTGTTGTTCTCTTCATAATATACTACAGGCATGCAGTTGATTCAGTTAGCTGCAGTTTATTTAGTACTATATCCTGTGCACAGTGTTCAGCTAGATCTCACTGCAGACCATTCCCATTGTTCTCTTCCTAATATACTACAGACAGGCAGTTGATTCAGTGAGCTGCAATTTATTCAGTACTATATCCTGTGCACAGTGTTCAGATAGATCTCACTGCAGACCATTCCTGTTGTTCTCTTCGTAATATACTACAGGCAGGCAGTTGATTCAGTTAGCTGCAGTTTATTCAGTACTATATCCTGTGCACAGTGCTCAGCTAGATCCCGCTGCAGACCATTCCTGTTGTTCTCGTCCTAATATACTACAGGCAGGCAGTTGGTTCAGTTAGCTGCAGTATATAAAGTACTGTATCCTGTGCACAGTGTTCAGCTAGATCTCAATGCAGACCATTCCTGTTGTTCTCTTCCTAATTTGCTACAGGCAGGCAGTTGATTCAGTTAACTGCAGTTTATTCAGTACTATATCCTGTGCACAGTGTTCAGCTAGATCTCACTGCAGAACATTCCTGTTGTTCTCATCCTAATATACTACAGGCAGGCAGTTGATTCAGTTAGCTGCAGTATATAAAGTACTGTATCCTGTGCACAGTGTTCAGCTAGATCTCAATGCAGACCATTCCTATTGTTCTCTTCCTAATATACTACAGTCAGGCAGTTGATTCAGTTAGCTGCAGTATATAAAGTACTGTATCCTGTGCACAGTGTTCAGCTAGATCTCACTGCAGACCATTCCTGTTGTTCTCGTCCTAATATACTACAGGCAGGCAGTTGATTCAGTTAGCTGCAGTATAGAAAGTACTGTATCCTGTGCACAGTGTTAAGCTAGATCTCAATGCAGACCATTCCTATTGTTCTCTTCCTAATATACTACAGGCAGGCAGTTGATTCAGTTAGCTGCAGTATATAAAGTACTGTATCCTGTGCACAGTGTTCAGCTAGATCTCACTGCAGACCATTCCTGTTGTTCTTATCCTAATATACTACAGGCAGGCAGTTGATTCAGTTAGCTACAGTATATAAAGTACTGTATCCTGTGCACAGTGTTCAGCTAGATCTCACTGCAGACCATTCCTGTTGTTCTCTTCCTAATATACTACAGGCATACAGTTGATTCAGTTAGCTGCAGTTTATTCAGTACTATATCCTGTGCACAGTGCTCAGCTAGATCTCACTGCAGACCATTCCGGTTGTTCTCTTCCTAATATTCTACAGGCAGGCAGTTGATTCAGTTAGATGCAGGTTATTCAGTACTATATCCTGTGCACAGTGTTCAGCTAGATCTCACTGCAGACCATTCCTGTTGTTCTCTTCCTAATATACTACAGGCAGGCAGTTGATTCAGTTAGCTGCAGTTTATTCAGTACTATATCCTGTGCACAGTGTTCAGCTAGATCTCACTGCAGATCATTCCTGTTGTTCTCTTCTAAAATATACTACAGGCAGGCAGTTGATTCAGTTAGCTGCAGTTTATTCAGTACTATATCCTGTGCACACTGTTCAGCTAGATCTCACTGCAGACCATTCCTGTTGTTCTCTTCCTAATATACTACAGGCAGGCAGTTGATTCAGTTAGCTGCAGTTTATTCAGTACTATATCCTGTGCACAGTGTTCAGCTAGATCTCAATGCAGACCATTCCTATTGTTCTCTTCCTAATATACTACAGTCAGGCAGTTGATTCAGTTAGCTGCAGTATATAAAGTACTGTATCCTGTGCACAGTGTTCAGCTAGATCTCACTGCAGACCATTCCTGTTGTTCTCGTCCTAATATACTACAGGCAGGCAGTTGATTCAGTTAGCTGCAGTATATAAAGTACTGTATCCTGTGCACAGTGTTCAGCTAGATCTCAATGCAGACCATTCCTATTGTTCTCTTCCTAATATACTACAGGCAGGCAGTTGATTCAGTTAGCTGCAGTATATAAAGTACTGTATCCTGTGCACAGTGTTCAGCTAGATCTCACTGCAGACCATTCCTGTTGTTCTCATCCTAATATACTACAGGCAGGCAGTTGATTCAGTTAGCTACAGTATATAAAGTACTGTATCCTGTGCACAGTGTTCAGCTAGATCTCACTGCAGACCATTCCTGTTGTTCTCTTCCTAATATACTACAGGCATGCAGTTGATTCAGTTAGCTGCAGTTTATTCAGTACTATATCCTGTGCACAGTGTTCAGCTAGATCTCACTGCAGACCATTCCGGTTGTTCTCTTCCTAATATTCTATAGGCAGGCAGTTGATTCAGTTACATGCAGGTTATTCAGTACTATATCCTGTGCACAGTGTTCAGCTAGATCTCATTGCAGACCATTCCTGTTGTTCTCATCCTAATATACTACAGGCAGGCAGTTTATTCAGTTAGACTGCAGTATAGAAAGTCCTGTATCCTGTGCACAGTGTTCAGCTAGATCTCACTGCAGACCATTCCTGTTGTTCTCTTCCTAATATACTACAGGCATGCAGTTGATTCAGTTAGCTGCAGTTTATTCAGTACTATATCCTGTGCACAGTGTTCAGCTAGATCTCACTGCAGATCATTCCTGTTGTTCTCTTCCTAATATACTACAGGCAAGCAGTTGATTCAGTTAGCTGCAGTTTATTCAGTACTATATGTAAGGTATAAGAAGATCATGAACCAATATTCATGGTTAGAGTACTCCTCAAATAAATTTTTTACAATAATGTTTCTCTGACATGAGTGTGAACAAGATGTGACTTTTTTGGTCAAACTAATCTTTCTTCTGTGTAACAGGCATGTATATTTAGGTTGAAATGTGACTTTGTGGTTAGGCCTTTTCCGGGAAAAAGTTTATCTCACTTCTGCTTTTTGACTGACAGATTGACCACACTGACATCTGGCGTTTCTTATCTTCCTGTTTCAAATGTCAGAACATGTCTAGTTTGACCACAATTGACTTATGTTAACTGACCGCTTTTGCAGAAGTCAAAAAACCTGTTAGAATTTATTTTTGTCTAACTCATGAGGTTTTTGCTTATTGCTGATAGGTCCATAGGAGGGAGGCAACTTTTCTCGCTGTGTATAAAAAAGGACATGTAACCATTAAACGACATATTCTAGTATACTCATTCACTGTTTATTGGTGTCTTGAATATCCGACCGGTCAGAGAGACTTCCACAGATCCTGAGTCCAGCTCGAGCCAAGAAGGTCCAACAGAACCAAACAGTACCAGAACCTTTCAGTGGTACCAGAAGTGGGGTGATCC
Source organism: Rana muscosa (assembly GCA_029206835.1). Lineage (NCBI taxonomy): Eukaryota > Metazoa > Chordata > Amphibia > Anura > Ranidae > Rana > Rana muscosa. The sequence continues at coordinate 973,771,033 of CM055118.1, read as the reverse complement.
AATTGAACAGGTAAGACCCCCTTTAATTATTATTGGGAACAACAGTCTTGCCTTGTCAATTGGTTCACCATAAAGTAGACTCTCGAGAAAACTACAAGTTTTCTGGGACTCTGTTAAGATTGAAAGGTAGATTTAGAATAGATACAGAGGGTCTCGCTAGGTTGGCCAGACCAGGTTATTAGATTGAGAAAGAATCTTAAATTCTTCTCTACATAGGACGGATCTGTGGAAACTCTATATCTAAAGGTGTACACAAAAAGGGTTACCTTTTTAAATGTCGACTGTATATTGTTGTCCTGAATGTAAAACTGGTTTATTGTTTGCTTATAAAGGGAAGACCACGTCATTAGTGGCAATTGTTCCAGGGGGGTATCATGTGAAAATTGGCAAGGGTCCTATGTTCCAGGGATCAAAACAACATATGTTAAGATTTAATATACATAATTCTTTATCATATAGTTTGACACTCGAGGGCCTAAGTGTGGCTGAAATCCAGTGTCTAATTATATACCAAAAAAAGGAGAACACTGGGTTCCTTGTCATAAATCTATAAATTGTCATAAGTTTAAGGACATTTTCCACCCCTGGAACGAAATAGAGAAAGCAAGACAGAATTTTTTTAATTTTAAAGTATAAGTATTATTGTTTGCTATAATGGGTAATCAAGCAGGAAAGGAAGCTGAAGGTAAGCAGCACCAACCCTCTCCGATTGATTACATTAAAGTCAATTATGGGAAAAATTATACTGATCCTTTTTGGTCACTAGTTTTAAAAAGAGCACATCAGTTAGAAGTGCCATGTTTGGGGGAATACGGACCATGTTCCAAGGAAAAAAGTGGGAGGAAGTAACCAGAATATGTGGCCAACATAAACAGTATAATTATCCCATAAAAGACCTTGACAAAGATTACGTGACTAAATGTTGTAAGATTTGGGCAAAAGGGTATGAAGGAATATAGAAAGAAATATACAAGTGTAAAAATGGAAAAGAAAGAGCAAATAGAAGACGCAATAGGAAGTCCATCAGCTTCCCCTAAATTTTATCAAGAAAAACCCCTCCATATGCTATGGTAAAAGATGAATCCCTTGTCCCAAAGAAAATATACCCCTCGTTAGATCCAAATGTTATAGCAGGAGTATTAACCATAGCTAAACAAAAGGGAACTAATTGGTTACGGGAGGGGGAAGATAGAAGACAGATACAGGAACGTTTAAGTCAATTAGTAAAGGAGGAAGAACAGAGTATTAAAAAAGAGGAAGATGAAGAAAAAGTTTTGCCGAAGTGACCCCTCCTTTTTGACCATTAGTGTCTATGGGTATGGAACTCTGAGTTTCTTGTTTTTTATGGTCCACTAGGGAGTATTTTCCAGATCCTTTTCTGGAATACTCTCCAGAACAGAGGTCTTTGTCTTCTCCTTCACCTTCTTCCAGTTTCCCTTCGGAAATGTCTTTAGTCTGGATGCATGGATCCATTGTGGTCCTTGATCTGTAAGAACGGCTGTTCTGGCAACCTTCAGAATTTCAAATGGTCCTTGGAAGATAGGGCCTGGTTGTTTCCGGACGGCAAGTTGTTTTATCAATACTTTGTCTCCTGGGATATACGGATGTGTAGGCTCTGTGGAGAGAGGAGGAAAAGTGACAGCAACCTTGTCCTCTGTTTCACTAAGGCTACTTACCAGATGTTTCACGTACTCTTCCTGTAAAGAATAAAGATTAACCTCCTTTCCCTCATCAGGTTTCCTCTGTGCTGGCCTACCCATAAGTATCTCAAAAGGAGATATTCCTGTTCTGTGGGGGGTAGTCCTGATTTGATATAAGACTGCTGGCAAGTAATCTAACCAGTTTTTCATTGTGCCACCTGTTGCTTTTTTCAATTTGTCTTTTATGGTTCTGTTCATTCTTTCCTCTACTCCTGAGCTCCTTCACTAAGGCCGAGGTAAATGCTGGACCTTGATCTGACCATATAGTGGCCGGAAGGCCAAACCTACAGATCCACTGATTTATTAGTACTCTAGCTGTCTCTCCTGTGGTAGGGATTGCTTCTACCCATCCTGTAAATCTGTCAACTATAACCAAAAGATATTCTAAATTGCCCTTCTGTGTGGGGACTTGTGTGTAATCTAGGGATTCTATCATGTGGTGCACCCCTTTTATTCCCTATTATTCCCTCCTTGGTTGACCAAAGTCCAGTAGGATCTTTTGTCAACCCGTGTACCCATATCTGCTGTTAGTGTAAATGTTTACATCTTTTCCTCCTTTCCTTAGATCTCACTGCAGACCATTCCTGTTGTTCTCTTCCTAATATACTACAGGCAGGCAGTTGATTCAGTTAGCTGCAGTTTATTCAGTACTATATCCTGTGCACAGTGCTCAGCTAGATCCCACTGCAGACCATTCCTGTTGTTCTCATCCTAATATACTACAGGCAGGCAGTTGATTCAGTTAGCTACAGTATATAAAATACTGTATCCTGTGCACAGTGTTCAGCTAGATCTCACTGCAGACCATTCCTGTTGTTCTCTTCCTAATATACTACAGGCATGCAGTTGATTCATTTAGCTGCAGTTTATTCAGTTCTATATCCTGTGCACAGTGTTCAGCTAGATCTCACTGCAGACCATTCCTATTGTTCTCTTCCTAATATACTACAGGCAGGCAGTTGATTCAGTTAGCTGCAGTTTATTCAGTACTATATCCTGTGCACAGTGTTCAGCTAAATCTCACTGCAGATCATTCCTTTTGTTCTCTTCCTAATATACTACAGGCAGGCAGTTGATTCAGTTAGCTGCAGTTTATTCAGTACTATATCCTGTGCACAGTGCTCAGCTAGATCTCACTGCAGACCATTCCGGTTCTTCTCTTCCTAATATTCTACAGGCAGGCAGTTGATTCAGTTAGATGCAGGTTATTCAGTACTATATCCTGTGCACAGTGTTCAGCTAGATCTCACTGCAGACCATTCCTGTTGTTCTCTTCCTAATATACTACAGGCAGGCAGTTGATTCAGTTAGCTGCAGTTTATTCAGTACTATATCCTGTGCACAGTGTTCAGCTAGATCTCACTGCAGATCAATCCTATTGTTCTCCTCCTAATATACTACAGGCAGGCAGTTGATTCAGTTAGCTGCAGTTTATTCAGTACTATATCCTGTGCACAGTGTTCAGCTAGATCTCACTGCAGACCATTCCTGTTGTTCTCTTCCTAATATACTACAGGCAGGCAGTTGATTCAGTTAGCTGCAGTTTATTCAGTACTATATCCTGTGCACAGTGCTCAGCTAGCCCCCGCTGCAGACCATTCCTGTTGTTCTCGTCCTAATATACTACAGGCAGGCAGTTGATTCAGTTAGCTGCCTTATAGAAAGTACTGTATCCTGTGCACAGTGTTCAGTTAGATCTCACTGCAGACCATTCCTGTTGTTCTTTTCCTAATTTGCTACAGGCAGGCAGTTGATTCAGTTAACTGCAGTTTATTCAGTACTATATCCTGTGCACAGTGTTCAGCTAGATCTAAATGCAGACCATTCCTGTTGTTCTCGTCCTAATATACAACAGGCAGGCAGTTGATTCAGTTAGCTGCAGTATATAAAGTACTGTATCCTGTGCACAGTGTTCAGCTAGATCTCAATGCAGACCATTCCTATTGTTCTCTTCCTAATATACTACAGGCAGGCAGTTGATTCAGTTAGCTGCAGTATATAAAGTACTGTATCCTGTGCACAGTGTTCCGCTAGATCTCACTGCAGACCATTCCTGTTGTTCTCATCCTAATATACTACTGGCAGGCAGTTGATTCAGTTAGGCTGCAGTATAGAAAGTACTGTATCCTGTGCACAGTGTTCAGCTAGATCTCACTGCAGACAATTCCTGTTGTTCTCTTCCTAATATACTACAGGCAGGCAGTTGATTCAGTTAGCTGCAGTTTATTCAGTATTATATCCTGTGCACAGTGCTCAGCTAGATCCCACTGCAGACCATTCCTGTTGTTCTCGTCCTAATATACTACAGGCAGGCAGTTGATTCAGTTAGCTGCCTTATAGAAAGTACTGTATCCTGTGCACAGTGTTCAGTTAGATCTCACTGCAGACCATTCCTGTTGTTCTCTTCCTAATTTGCTACAGGCAGGCAGTTGATTCAGTTAACTGCAGTTTTTTCAGTACTATATCCTGTGCACAGTGTTCAGCTAGATCTCACTGCAGACCATTCCTGTTGTTCTTGTCCTAATATACTACAGGCAGGCAGTTGATTCAGTTAGCTGCAGTATATAAAGTACTGTATCCTGTGCACAGTGTTCAGCTAGATCTCAATGCAGACCATTCCTATTGTTCTCTTCCTAATATACTACAGGCAGGCAGTTGATTCAGTTAGCTGCAGTATATAAAGTACTGTATCCTGTGCACAGTGTTCAGCTAGATCTCACTGCAGACCATTCCTGTTGTTCTCTTCCTAATATACTACAGGCATGCAGTTGATTCAGTTAGCTGCAGTTTATTCAGTACTATATCCTGTGCACAGTGTTCAGCTAGATCTCACTGCAGACCATTCCTGTTGTTCTCTTCGTAATATACTACAGGCAGGCAGTTGATTCAGTTAGCTGCAGTTTATTCAGTACTATATCCTGTGCACAGTGTTCAGCTAGATCTCACTGCAGACCATTCCTGTTGTTCTCATCCTAATATACTACAGGCAGGCAGTTGATTCAGTTAGCTGCAGTTTATTCAGTACTATATCCTGTGCACAGTGTTCAGCTAAATCTCACTGCAGATCATTCCTTTTGTTCTCTTCCTAATATACTACAGGCAGGCAGTTGATTCAGTTAGCTGCAGTTTATTCAGTACTATATCCTGTGCACAGTGCTCAGCTAGATCTCACTGCAGACCATTCCGGTTCTTCTCTTCCTAATATTCTACAGGCAGGCAGTTGATTCAGTTAGATGCAGGTTATTCAGTACTATATCCTGTGCACAGTGTTCAGCTAGATCTCACTGCAGACCATTCCTGTTGTTCTCTTCCTAATATACTACAGGCAGGCAGTTGATTCAGTTGGCTGCAGTTTATTCAGTACTATATCCTGTGCACAGTGTTCAGCTAGATCTCACTGCAGATCAATCCTGTTGTTCTCTTCCTAATATACTACAGGCAGGCAGTTGATTCAGTTAGCTGCAGTTTATTCAGTACTATATCCTGTGCACAGTTTTCAGCTAGATCTCACTGCAGACCATTCCTGTTTTTCTCTTCCTAATATACTACAGGCAGGCAGTTGATTCTGTTAGCTGCAATTTATTCAGTACTATATCCTGTGCACAGTGCTCAGCTAGATCCCACTGCAGACCATTCCTGTTGTTCTCGTCCTAATATACTACAGGCAGGCAGTTGATTCAGTTAGCTGCCTTATAGAAAGTACTGTGTCCTGTGCACAGTGTTCAGTTAGATCTCACTGCAGACCATTCCTGTTGTTCTCTTCCTAATTTGCTACAGGCAGGCAGTTGATTCAGTTAACTGAAGTTTATTCAGTACTATATCCTGTGCACAGTGTTCAGCTAGATCTCAATGCAGACCATTCCTGTTGTTCTCGTCCTAATATACAACAGGCAGGCAGTTGATTCAGTTAGCTGCAGTATATAAAGTACTGTATCCTGTGCACAGTGTTCAGCTAGATCTCAATGCAGACCATTCCTATTGTTCTCTTCCTAATATACTACAGGCAGGCAGTTGATTCAGTTAGCTGCAGTATATAAAGTACTGTATCCTGTGCACAGTGTTCCGCTAGATCTCACTGCAGACCATTCCTGTTGTTCTCATCCTAATATACTACTGGCAGGCAGTTGATTCAGTTAGGCTGCAGTATAGAAAGTACTGTATCCTGTGCACAGTGTTCAGCTAGATCTTACTGCAGACAATTCCTGTTGTTCTCTTCCTAATATACTACAGGCAGGCAGTTGATTCAGTTAGCTGCAGTTTATTCAGTATTATATCCTGTGCACAGTGCTCAGCTAGATCCCACTGCAGACCATTCCTGTTGTTCTCGTCCTAATATACTACAGGCAGGGAGTTGATTCAGTTAGCTGCCTTATAGAAAGTACTGTATCCTGTGCACAGTGTTCAGTTAGATCTCACTGCAGACCATTCCTGTTGTTCTCTTCCTAATTTGCTACAGGCAGGCAGTTGATTCAGTTAACTGCAGTTTATTCAGTACTATATCCTGTGCACAGTGTTCAGCTAGATCTCACTGCAGATCATTCCTGTTGTTCTCTTCCTAATATACTACAGGCAAGCAGTTGATCCTGTGCACAGTGTTCAGCTAGATCTCAATGCAGACCATTCCTATTGTTCTCTTCCTAATATACTACAGGCAGGCAGTTGATTCAGTACTGTATCCTGTGCAAAGTTTTCAGCTAGATCTCACTGCAGACCCTTCCTGTTGTTCTCTTCCTAATATACTACAGGCAGGCAGTTGATTCAGTTAGCTGCAGTTTATTCAGTACTATATCCTGTGCACAGTGCTCAGCTAGATCCCACTGCAGACCATTCCTGTTGTTCTCTTCCTAATATACTACAGGCAGGCAGTTGATTCAGTTAGCTGCAGTATATAAAGTACTGTATCCTGTGCACAGTGTTCAGCTAGATCTCACTGCAGACCATTCCTGTTGTTCTCATCTTAATATACTACAGGCAGTTAGCTATAGTATATAAAGTACTGTATCCTGTGCAGAGGCGTATCTAGTGAAAATGGCGCCTATGGCAAGAACTGAAACTGCGCCCCTGTCAAAACATTTAAAACCCATCTTTCAGATAACCTTAACAAAAAAAAACAGCTGACAAAACTACAAGTCAAACTCTTTATCTTCCAATTAACAAATTATGGATTGGCACTACATAAAAATTACAACTGCACCTTCCTTGCTTTCACTGATGCAAACTGGTCTAAGATCTGCTCAAAGTCAGTTTTTTCTGTTTCTTCTCTTTCTACACTCAGCAGAGCAAGATCACAGAGTCTGTCTTGACCCATGGAGGCTCTCAAATACGAAAGTATTAGTTTTAACTTGCTAAATGATCTCTCACAGCTGGCAATAGAAACTGCAATAGTTAGCATTATCTGAATAGCAATGCGAAGATTGGGGAAGACACTCTCATCTCCATATTGAACAATAAATTCGAGAAGCTCTTTAGGTCTTGATATTTTCATGTTGGCACGACTTATTATCAACATTCTGCAATCCAAAATTTCTTCATATAGCTGCTGTCCCTCAACATCAGAGCTGTAGAATTCGCCCAAATTTTCACACTTCTTTTTCAGGTCGTTATTGTAGGCGCCGGAACACAGTCCCCTGACATCGAGAAGGAACCCAAACTTGGCGTCAGTGTCATGCAAACGGGTGAACCTTTCATCCATTTCTCTGTGAAGGCGGTCGAGTGTTCCCTTCATGACTGTTTCCATCTCCTCCTTGGCGGATAACCCAGCATCTCTTAAGTTCTCACCAGGCATTCGTTTCTTTCGTCTCTGACGTCTTTCAACTTCAATATTCCAGTCTTGACAGAGACTGAGTCCTTCTTCGAGTGACTCACTGACTAAAACTTCTCTGTCATCATCAAAATGATCTCGGAGGGCATTCAAATCCAGGGCAGCATCGTGGAAGTTCATGCTAGGATCCTGCAGCCTCTTTTGAATACGGTCAATGCGAATAAGTACTTTGTTCCAAAATCCTAGCAAAGTCAGAAAATCATAACTCAACATGCGGTTATACAGCTGTCTTGCATCACTTCTTGTTTCACTGGTCTCATTTTCATTGTCTGTCATGTCCTGCAGAACTTGAACTATCTCCTCCAAGTAGTTGTTGACGGGCTTCACTGCTTCTGTCCTTGCACTCCACCTTGTTTCGGACTCTGACTTAACAACCATAGGCACAGCGTTTTTGAGTTTTTCCCAGCGCTGTGTTGAACGAGAGAAGAACACATAGAGAGCTTCGATGGTACCAAAAAACGTGACCAACATTGTATCCTGCTTGGCTGCATGTACACCCACCAAGTTGAGTGAGTGATTGTTGCAATTCACAAACACTGCCAGGTTGTTTTTCTCACTTATTCTTTGATGAACACCACTTTTGTGTCCAGCCATCACAGCAGCGTTGTCATAGCACTGTGACCGACAATCCTGAAGCTCCATTCCATCCTTCTCTAGCCGTTTCAAGATGTATTTAACCAAGCTCTCAGCATCCTTCTGGCTTATCTGTATAAATTCAAGGAAGGACTCTCTAACGCGGATAGTTTTCCTCTCAAAATTAACTTCCACGTACCTCACTACTTCTGACATCTGCTCACGGTGTGCCTGATCAGGAGTCGAGTCAAACATGAGACCATAGTACTTGGCCTTACGAATGCTGCTCAGTAAACTCTGGCCAACAGTAGATGCCATCATGTGAATGAATTCATTCTGAACACCTGGTGAAAGATAAGACGTGGATCCAGGATGACTTTCCACATGACAGAGGTGTTCTTTCATAACAGGGTCAAAGATGGCCAGTAGTTTCAGTAGGCCAAGGAAATTTTCCACGTTGGAGTCATCATCCAGCTCAAGTGACTGCCTATGTCCTCGCAAAGCCAGGTTCTGAGTCGCAAGGAATTTTATGCAATGAAGGATTCTCCTCAAGATATCACGCCACTTCTGCTTTTCCTTCTCAATCTGTGACTGAAGTTCCACGTCAATAACTCCTGTTTTCAGCTAAATTTCTTTCCATTTCTTTCCACTGTGTAAAGCACTCCCGATGATTCTTAGCATTTTTTTGAACACTAATCCTTTCAGGTGCTTTCCATTGGATGAATCCACTTTCCTGCTCCAATGAGGACTGATGGTCTGACCGGGAATAGAGAAGACAACAGATACAAAATGCAGACTTTTTAAAAGGGGAATAGACCAGCCAAGAGTGAATCACTTCCTCACCACGACCATTTCCCAATTTCCTCTTGAACCAAGTTTTGCTCATTGAGCGGTTATTTGTTGGTAGGAAAGGCCCCTTACTGTTCTGGAAATACTTTGAACCCAGCTTTATTATTTCTGTTCTTAATGCATCAGGCAGAATTGCTTTTCCAGATTCCTTGTTGAACTTCAGAAGTCCAATGTCATGGTGTTCAATAACTTCTGGTAAGACAGTTTGAGGCTCTTCAACACCATACAATTCACCAGGTTCAGTATCGTCAGGTTCAATCTCATCAATAAACACAGCATCACCACCACCATCGTCTTCCCCTCCTGTTATGTTCATGTTCTCTCTGGCCTCCTCCGTTCTAATCTCATCATACTCGGATTTATCTGACTTGACTTCCTCTTCGGCGTGTGATGCATTTTTACTTGATCCACCTTCAGATTCTAACAAACTTGTAGAAGGTGCAGTGGACTCCATGGAAGGTGTCGAACAACTTGTTCCAGGCTTTTCAAAGAAGGTCATGAAGAACTTGCTTGACTTCTTGGCTTCCTCCGCCTCCAATTTTCGTCTCTTCCGTCCTTCAGCTCCACTTTCCTTCTTCTTCGTCAAGAAGGGTTTCATGGTTTTGCGATACACCTGAAGATTGATAGAAGTGTTCTGTCAGGACTGGTGCTCCCCAATTCTGTCACTGGGCTCTCCAATTTTTTTCTTTAGTAATTTTAAAGAAGAACACATACATACATATACATATATATATATATATATATATATATATATATATATATATATATATTTATATATATATATATATATATACATATATATATATATATATACTCAAAGACATACACTTTCACTGACAATGACCCATACACATGCTCTCAGATACACATGCTGACTGACACACACACAATGGCCCGCGGGAACACACTGATCCAAAAATCACTGATGATGCCAACTCACACTCATTAAAATACATTGGTGCACACAGTAACTCATACAAAAACAATGACACACACTAACACACAATCAAGGGACAGGGCCCTAGGGACACTGGGGACAGACAGAGAGGGATGCAATGCGATGAGGACATAGAGGGATGCCAGGGACAGGGAGGGACACTGGGGACAGACAGAGAGGGATGCAGTGTGATGAGGACAGAGAGGATTGTTGATGTCCTAGGCGAAACCTCATTTTGCCGACCCCCCTGGCTCCACCTCTTACTCCACCCATAAATGCAGCCTTACCAGAACCCATAAATGCAGTAACCAGCACTCATAATTGCAGTAACATCAGCACCCATAAAAGCGGCCTTACCAGCACCCATAATGCAGTAATATCAGCACCCATAAATGCAGTAACATCAGCACCCATAAATGCGGCCTTACCAGCACCCATAAATGCAGCCTTACCAGCACCCATAAATGCGGCCTTACCCGCACCCATAAATGCGGCCTTACCAGCACCCATAAATGCGGCCTTACCCGCACCCATAAATGCGGCCTTACCAGCACCCATAAAAGCGGCCTTACCAGCACCCATAAAAGCGGCCTTACCAGCACCCATAAATGCGGCCTTACCAGCACCCATAATTGCGGCCTTACCAGCACCCATAATTGCGGCCTTACCAGCACCCATAATTGCGGCCTTACCAGCACCCATAAATGCGGCCTTACCAGCACCCATAAATGCGGCCTTACCCGCACCCATAAATGCGGCCTTACCCGCACCCATAAATGTGGCCTTACCAGCACCCATAAATGCGGCCTTACCAGCACCCATAAATGCGGCCTTAGCAGCACCCATAAATGCGGCCTTACCAGCACCCATAATTGCAGCCTTACCAGCACCCATAATTGCGGCCTTACCAGCACCCATAAATGCAGCCTTACCAGCACCCATAAATGCGGCCTTACCCGCACCCATAAATGCGGCCTTACCAGCACCCATAAATGCAGTAATATAAGCACCCATAAATGCAGTAACATTAGCACCCATAAATGCGGCCTTACCAGCACCCATAATTGCGGCCTTACCAGCACCCATAATTGCGGCCTTACCAGCACCCATAAATGCGGCCTTACCAGCACCCATAATGCAGTAATATCAGCACCCATAAATGCAGTAACATCAGCACCCATAAATGCGGCCTTACCAGCACCCATACTGCAGTAACATCAGCACCCATAAATGCGGCCTTTCCAGCACCCATAAATGCAGTAATATAAGCACCCATAAATGCGGCGTTACCAGCACCCAGAAATGCAGTAATATAAGCACCCCTAAATGCAATAACATCAGCACCCATAAATGCGGCCTTACCAGCACCCAGAAATGCAGTAACATCAGCACCCATAAATGTGGTAACAGCACCCATAAATGCGGCCTTACCAGCACCCATAAATGCGGCCTTACCAGCACCCATAAATGCAGTAATATCAGCACCCATAAATGCAGTAACATCAGCACCCATAAATGCGGCCTTACCAGCACCTATAAATGCGGCCTTACCAGCACCCATAAATGCGGCCTTACCAGCACCCATAATTGCAGCCTTACCAGCACCCATAATTAGGGCCTTACCAGCACCCATAAATGCAGCCTTACCAGCACCCATAAATGCGGCCTTACCAGCACCCATAAATGCGGCCTTACCAGCACCCATAAATGCAGTAATATCAGCACCCATAAATGCAGTAACATCAGCACCCATAAATGTGGTAACAGCACCTATAAATGCGGCCTTACCAGCACCTATAAATGCGGCCTTACCAGCACCCATAAATGCGGCCTTACCAGCACCCATAATTGCGGCCTTACCAGCACCCATAAATGCAGCCTTTCCAGCACCCATAAATGCGGCCTTACCAGCACCCATAAATGCGGCCTTACCAGCACCCATAAATGCAGTAATATCAGCACCCATAAATGCAGTAACATCAGCACCCATAAATGTGGTAACAGCACCCATAAATGCGGCCTTACCAGCACCTATATATGCGGCCTTACCAGCACCCATAAATGCGGCCTTACCAGCACCCATAAATGCGGCCTTACCAGCACCCATAAATGCGGCCTTACCAGCACCCATAAATGCATGACATGTTAAGGACCGATCCTTCGCTTTGACTTACCCTCTATCCAACTTACCCACCCCCTTGTACAATTCTAATAAATAACGACTGACAAGGTTGTGGAGTAAAATTGGCCTTCCGGCCTATTTATTTTAACAACTTTTATATGAAATAAATAACCACTTAAATAACCGTTTAAATAACATTTTTCTTAACACTTAAAATACCCCTGGTGGTCTTATAGACCACCAACTCCAACTTGGGCACTGGGACTAACATATCCCTTAGGCCTCCAGTCGCAAGACACCGACTCGGAGACAGTACACCTGGCCGCAGTGCCCTACCATTTACCCCCCTTCCTGGTTAACCCCTTGTTGACCAGAAGGTACTCAATAACCCCATACCACCTATGGGTACCACCTTTTTCTCCAGACTTCCCCTTTTACCTCCTCTTCCAGGAACCAAACCCCGCCTTTTAACAACTTTTATATGAAATAAATAACCACTTAAATAACCGTTTAAATAACATTTTTCTTAACACTTAAAATACCCCTGGTGATCTTATAGACCACCAACTCCAACTTGGGCACTGGGACTAACATATCCCTTAGGCCTCCAGTCGCAAGACACCGACTCGGAGACGGTACACCTGGCCGCAGTGCCCTACCATTTACCCCCCTTCCTGGTTAACCCTTGTTGACCAGAAGGTACTCAAGAACCCCATACCACCTATGGGTACCACCTTTTTCTCCAGACTTCCCCTTTTACCTCCTCTTCCAGGAACCAAACATCACCGTTTAACAACTTTTATTTGAAATAAATAACCACTTAAATAACCGTTGAAATAACATTTTGTTTTTAACACTTAAAATACCACTGGTGATCCTATAGACCACCAACTCCAACTTGGGCACTGGGACTAACATATCCCTTAGGCCTCCAGTCGCAAGACACCGACTCGGAGGCGGTACACCTGGCCGCAGTGCCCTACCATTTACCCCCCATCCTGGTTAACCCTTGTTGACCAGAAGGTACTCAATAACCCCATACCACCTATGGGTACCACCTTTTTCTCCAGACTTCCCATTTTACCTCCTCTTCCAGGAACCAAACCCCGCCACTTCCAACTAAACACCGCCCATAACCCTCACCCTTGTCTTACCCCTCACACAGGGAGGGTGGGTGGGAAGCTTTCTACCTCGTGAGTGAAATGGAGGAAGTGAGAAAACGTCACTTCCTCCCTGACTAACTGCACTCCCCCTCCCCTTCTTCCCCACAGCCACCCCCCTTTTCTTAAAGGGAACCACAGCCCCTGCTAGGCTACTGCCTGTCCCACATGTCATGCCGTCCCTCCGCTCATTTCTCTCTTTGTCATTGCTCCAGGACTCTCTTGACATGTTAAGGACCGATCCTTCGCTTTGACTTACCCTCTATCCAACTTACCCACCCCCTTGTACAATTCTAATAAATAACGACTGACAAGGTTGTGGAGTAAAATTGGCCTTCCGGCCTATTTATTTTAACAACTTTTATATGAAATAAATAACCACTTAAATAACCGTTTAAATAACATTTTTCTTAACACTTAAAATACCCCTGGTGGTCTTATAGACCACCAACTCCAACTTGGGCACTGGGACTAACATATCCCTTAGGCCTCCAGTAGCAAGACACCGACTCGGAGACAGTACACCTGGCCGCAGTGCCCTACCATTTACCCCCCTTCCTGGTTAACCCCTTGTTGACCAGAAGGTACTCAATAACCCCATACCACCTATGGGTACCACCTTTTTCTCCAGACTTCCCCTTTTACCTCCTCTTCCAGGAACCAAACCCCGCCACAGCTCGCAAGGGGTAACGCCTTACTCTTGCGAGCAACCCCACACCCTCAGGGCCTGCTGAATTCCCTCCTGCAAACCCAGTTCCACAGGTCAATGCCCACTGCATTCAGGTGGACCCCATCTCCCCTTAGGTACCTCCACGTATCGACGTCCAACTCACGGTGGCGCACCACCAGGCCACCATTCCTCACAAAAATTCTCCCCACTTCCTTATTGACTTTTATCCGGGCCTTATTAACTTTTTCCACCGACCATGCCCACCGCCAGGATGTCCTGCCTACCATGTCCGACCAAATAACCCCAATACCCGGGAATGTAGTGCACAACCTTAAAATCATATTTAATGTCCCGTATCAGTTGGTGCATTGATCTGGCCCCCATGTCGTTACCTCCCGCATGCAGCACCAATACCTCCGGTGCCCTTTCCCGACCTGCGAACCTCTGTATCTCCGGCATAACCCCACTCCACGTCATACCCGGCACCCCGATCCAACGGACCCGGGCCTCTTGTAAGGGAATTCCTAACTGCCTTCCATTGGGCCGAACATCGGCCCGTCTTGCCCCCCAGAACACGTACGAGTGACCCAAAAATCCAAACTAGTCTGGGTTCACCACCGACCGTTTTTATCCACTGCGCTGCGCTGTCAAGGCAATGTCCCACACCCAGTCGGGCAGGTAACCCTGCGTTGATCCGCTGCTGGCGCCAACTCCCGGAACCTGTCCCACTGAAAACGAGACAAAGCGTCAGCCAGGGTGTTATCCACCCCAGGAAGATGCACTGCGTACACAAATACCTTGAACTGCAAGCAGCGCAAACCAAATGTCTCAACAAACGCACCACTGGCTGTGACGTGGCTGACAACCTATTCACTACCTGAACCACTCCCATGTTATCACCGTTTAGGCGCACCTTGCTATTCCGGAATGAATCCCCCCATAGTTCAAACGCCCCACAATTGGGAAAAGTTCCAATAGTACCAGGTTCTTCAAGAACCCCCGCTTCCTCCCAATCCTTTGGCCATGGAGCCGCACTCCATTTTCCCTGACAGAACGCCCCATACCCCGTGGAGCCAGCCTCATCCGTAAACAAGTCCAGATCGAAATTGCCAACGGGCCCGGCCATCCACAACGCCCGCCCGTTGAAAGATTCCAGAAAACCGTGCCACACTTCCAAATCCTCACGAAGCTCTCTGGTTAGGCTTACAAAATGAGTAGGAACCTGCACCCCGGCTGTCGCAGCCGACAACCTGCGGCTAAATACCCTGCCCATGGGCATTATCCTGCAAGCGAAACACAACTTACCCAATAGTGACTGCATCTGTCGCAGCTGAATCTTACGACGGCCGATAACACCGCGCACTTCCTCCTTCAACTCTTCCAGCTTATCCTCTGGCAGTCGGCATTCCATCTTCTCAGAATCCAGCTCTATGCCCAGAAAAACTAAAGACGACGTGGGGCCCTCCGTCTTCTCGGGGGCCAAAGGGACCCCAAAACGATCGGCCACGAATTGCAGCGTCCCCAGTAGGACCCTGCAAACGTTAGACCCCGGAGGGCCCACGCACAGAAAGTCATCCAGATAATGGATGATCGAACTGATCCTCGACACGTCCCGGACCACCCATTCTAGGAACGAACTAAAAGTCTCAAAGAGCGCGCAAGAGATGGAGCATCCCATGGGCAAACAACGGTCCACGTAGTAAGCCCCCTCCCACATGCAACCCAAGAAACGAAAGCTGTTCGGGTGTACTGGTAGCAACCGAAAAGCCGATTGAACATCGGCTTTTGCCAACAACGCTCCCCGTCCACACCTGCGCACCCATGCCACAGCCGCATCGAAGGAGGTGTACGATACCGTGCAGTCCTCCGGCGCAAGAGCATCATTCACCGACCCACCCCTGGGAAAGGACAGGTGATGAATCAATCGAAATTTTTGAGGTTCCCTCTTGGGGACCACCCCAAGGGAGAAACCACTAACTCAGGTATGGGCGCATCCGTGAACGGTCCGGCCATACGCCCCAACTGTACCTCCCTATCTAGCTTCACCGAAACCACCAAGGGATGGAGCGAGGCAGACCGGATGTTCTTGGCTGCCGGGGGGACTGCAAAAGGCGCGCAAGGAATTCTGAAACCACCGGCGAAACCCTCCTCTAACAACTTGGCTGCACGCCTGTCGGGATACCTATTGAGAAAGGGAAGCATCCTTTCCACCCGGATTGGCGTCGTTCCCTTTTCCCCCAGAATCCCCAGGGCGACCCCTGCCTCGCGTAAAGCATTTGGACAAGGCATGACTGCCCCCACATCCTGAACACACATGCTTGAAGCGACAGCTTGCTCCGGACTTGCACGTGCCCTCGTTGAACTGCCAGCAGTAGCCCCACCGTTTCTCGGTCGGTTGTCCCGAGGCTGCAGCACCTCTGACCCCCCCCTGAAAAAACTGATTGGTGGCCCGCGACGCTGTCATCAGCCGCATCCACAAGTTGATGTCCTTGTGATCCCATCGCAGTCCTGGTCTCATGGCCATCCTCTGCCGGAACTGTTTGTCATACCTCAACCATGCTACGCCACCATACGTCCTGTACGCTTCGCTAACCGCCTCCAAATAAATGAACAGCCCAGAACAATGTTCCGGGGCCTTCTGCCCTATCACACAAGCCATGATCGCAAACGCTTGCAACCAATTTGTGAAAGTACGGAGTATAAGACGATAACGCCTCTTTTCCTCATCCTCCTTCCTGCTCTCTTCCGGCTTCACCCTATCCAGGTTGAATTTGTCCAAGGGGAGCAACGTGAAGATCTCCACATACTCACCTTTTCACAGCTTTTCTCTGACCTCCGGCTTGAGGTGAGTTCCTAACGGTGCCTCAAAACAAATGTACATCTCATTCTTAGCGGCATCCGCCAGCCTGATCACCTCCTTGTTTTTCTCTCCCGCAGCAACTTGCCCACCTGCCGTGGCCGCCCCCCCTTCCAATGGGGCCTGCCCCTCCTCTGACACCTCTACCGCTTGCACGCCTGGGGCCACGGGTGCATCCGAAGGCCCCGCCACCTGCGATGAACCCCCTGTTTTCCCCCAAGCCGCCGCGGGCGACACCATGTCGCCCCCGCCCGGCTTAAAACGCCTGACCAAATCCTCCAACCCAGACCACAAGTCCTGCGTCTCCCCTGACACTTTCCTCCCCGGTGGGGAAGAACGCGACCCAGGTGTCGCGCCTAAGCCCCCCCCCAACACCCCCTTGACCCAATAAATCTTGTAATAAGGAACAAATAACCACAGAAGAGTGGGACTTACCGGGCTGCCTGAAACTGGGTCCACCAGCCGCCGAACTGTTCTCCAGCGAAGCCAGTTGTCCCGAGTCCTCGCCACCGTCTGACCCGGACAGCTCCCCCCCAGACCTGTTGTCATCCGATTCTGCCGACACAAGCGCTGGCTGCACACCGTGCGGACGCGACCCACGTGGCAAGGGCTGTCGTGGCTGAGCATCACGCCCTCTCGATCCTGGCACACCCGACCCACTCGCCACCTCCACCGACGGACTCCGGGTCCGCCCCCTGGCACGGGTGTCATCCGCTCTACTCCCATCCGTCAGTCTTGGCGCCAAACCCCTCACCGCTCGTCCTGCTGGCTCCGCCGGACCCCTGACCGCCACCGCCTCCAGGCCACTGGCCCGCGAACTGGACTCTCCACGCTGGGCCGCACGGCTGTTCCGGGCATCACCCGCAGCCTCGACCGCGATGTCACCGCATCTCCGACGTGCGGGAGGGGGAGGGGCAAGAGGGCCACTCGTCTCCCCCACCGCCGAACTCCGTCCACGGCGCGGATTCCTCCCGGCCCCCCCCGCCGACACCGGCTGCGTGCGGTCAGGGGATGCGGCCGGAGGGCCCCCAACGGGTCTCCGGAAGGAAGTAGATCCACTCGGGGATGCCTCCGGACTGTACCGCTCAGGCGGCCTGAACCGCCTAGCGCGCCCCGTAGCGACCCCCCCCCCCGGCGGGCGCTGCCGCCCGCTCATCTAACACTGCAGACACCTGTTCCTGCAGCCACTCTGCCCCCTGCGCGGCCACCGCGGCCCGCAATTGCGCTAATAGCTCAGCCACATCAGCCATAGCACCGGCTGTGAAGCTTTCTACCTCGTGAGTGAAATGGAGGAAGTGAGAAAACGTCACTTCCTCCCTGACTAACTGCACTCCCCCTCCCCTTCTTCCCCACAGCCACCCCCCTTTTCTTAAAGGGAACCACAGCCCCTGCTAGGCTACTGCCTGTCCCACATGTCATGCCGTCCCTCCGCTCATTTCTCTCTTTGTCATTGCTCCAGGACTCTCTGTAATATCAGCACCCATAAATGCAGTAACATCAGCACCCATAAATGTGGTAACAGCACCCATAAATGCGGCCTTACCAGCACCTATATATGCGGCCTTACCAGCACCCATAAATGCGGCCTTACCAGCACCCATAATTGCGGCCTTACCAGCACCCATAAATAGGGCCTTACCAGCACCCATAAATGCAGTAACATCAGCACCCATAAATGCAGTAACATCAGCACCCATAAATGCAGTAACATCAGCACCCATAAATGCGGAGGAATCGTGCGATGTATGGGCACTTAGCAGGAGGGAGAGAGACAGAGAGCGGCCTCCATGGGGGCGGATCATAAGATGTATGGGCACAGCACTGGGCAGAAAGGCAGAGTGGAACGGAACATCAGATACGGTGACTGCGCGCAGTGGTACACAGACAGGTCACACTCACTGGCAGTGGCACTGTGATGATCAGGGACACGCAGCGGTGCAGGGGATGTTTCCTCATAATGGATACAGTCCTCCGCCACTGCTGCGCCAGCGCCTCTGACACTGTACAGAGGGAGAGAGGGAGTAGGATCACCAGCGGCCCTGTCTGCTTAGCACACACGCACAATCGCACATGATGTTGACGTTAAGGCCTCTTTCACACTGGGGCAGTGGGGGGCGTTGTTTACCATCTTTTAACCCCCGCTAACGGCTGAGAAAAGGTTAAAAAAAAAACGCCTGCAATGCGCCGCTTTGATTTCAATGGGCAGGGGCGCTTTAGGAGCCGCTCCTACAGTGCCTCAAAGATGCTGCTTGCAGGACATTTTTTACCAACCTGCTAGCGCACCTCTCCAGTGTGAAAGCCCTCGGGGCTTTCACCCTGGAGTGAATAAAGGGGCTCTTTCAGGGCGCTTTGCAGGTGCTATTTTTAGCGTTATAGCGACTGCAAAGTGCCTCAGTGAGAAAGGGGTCTTAGGCTACTTTCACACTGAGGTGCTTTGCAGGTGCTACAGCGCTACAAAATTGCGCCTGCAAAGCGCCCTGAAAGAGCCTCTTTTTTTACTCCAATGTGAAACCCCAGAGGGCTTTCACACTGGAGCGGTGCGCTGGCAGGATGCTCAAAAAAGTCCTGCTAGCCGCATCTTTGAGGCACTGTAGGAACTGTGAAAACACTGCTTCTAAAGCGCCCATGCCCATTAAAATCAATGGGCAGCGCCGCAAAATCTCCAGCAAAGCGCCGCTGCAGTGGTGCTTTGCTGGCGGTTTTAACCCTTTTTGGGCCGCTAGCGGTGCGCTGGCAGGACGCTCAAAAAAGACCTGGCAGCCGCATCTTTGAGGCATCCCGCTAGCGACAGTGCTTTTCCGCCGACGGCGCAACGCCCCAGTGTGAGAATAGCCTAAGTCATCATGTGCCAGGCACAGGCCCAAACAGAAGCAAGCAGCCAATCAAATATAGTGCTTGCTCAATATGGATTAAATAAATTGTAATTATGCATAGCCATAGATATCATAAATAAAGTGATTTGTGTAACAGCAGGTACTACTTGCACAAATCACTTTATTTATGATAACTATGGCTATGCATAATTACAATTTATTTAATCCATATTGAGCAAGCAGGCACTACAGTATACTGGCACACATCATTAACCCTGACTGACTTCACAGTGAAAACTTTCTCTAATAAAAAAGTGCTATATTCACAATGTACACTGACTAGTACGGTACCTGCTGCAGTTGCTGCCTGGCTTGGGGGTTCGGGTTCCACCGTTCCAGAGTCCAGTTCAGTTGGAGTTCTCCTCCTCAGCGACGGCGACCTCACCTCACGTGACGTCACCGACCCGCTCGCGCTCGGGGAGAAGATGGAAGCAGCGCAGAGGAGGAAAGCTCCGCCTCCGCCAGTCAGCCGAATGACGGTCTGGACTGGAGACACAGTGGACGGTCCCACTGATCTATAAGCATGGGGGCACCCGCGCCTGTCACATCACACAATGCCATCCAGATGATATCCAGCCAAGTAAGAGTAAAGTCCCATGCCGCCGCCGGGGGCTATAGTGTGGGCAGCGGCCCGCAGGAGGACAGGTGCGGGTGGGAATTTTTTTTTTAGTTTAGTTTATTTTGCCGCCCCCCCCCCCAGGGCGCCCATGGCACTTGCCATGGAGTGCCATACCCTGGATACGCCACTGATCCTGTGCACAGTGTTCAGCTAGATCTCACTGCAGACCATTCCTGTTGTTCTCTTCCTAATATACTACAGGCATGCAGTTGTTTCAGTTAGCTGCAGTTTATTCAGTACTATAGCCTGTGCACAGTGTTCAGCTAGATCTCACTGCAGACCATTCCCATTGTTCTCTTCCTAATATACTACAGACAGGCAGCTGATTCAGTTAGCTGCAGTTTATTCAGTACTATATCCTGTGCTCAGTGTTCAGCTAGATCTCACTGCAGACCATTCCTGTTGTTCTCTTCGTAATATACTACAGGCAGGCAGTTGATTCAGTTAGCTGCAGCTTATTCAGTACTATATTCTGTGCACAGTGTTCAGCTAGATCTCACTGCAGACCATTCCTGTTGTTCTCTTCCTAATATACTACAGGCAGGCAGTTGATTCAGTTAGCTGCAGTGTATTCAGTACTATATCCTGTGCACAGTGCTCAGCTAGATCCCGCTGCAGACCATTCCTGTTGTTCTCGTCCTAATATACTACAGGCAGGCAGTTGATTCAGTTAGCTGCAGTATATAAAGTACTGTATCCTGTGCACAGTGTTCAGCTAGATCTCAATGCAGACCATTCTTATTGGTCTCTTCCTAATATACTACAGGCAGGCAGTTGATTCAGTTAGCTGCAGTATATAAAGTACTGTATCCTGTGCACAGTGTTCAGCTAGATCTCACTACAGACCATTCCTGTTGTTCTCATCCTAATATACTACAGGCAGGCAGTTGATTCAGTTAGCTACAGTATATAAAGTACTGTATCCTGTGCACAGTGTTCAGCTAGATGTCACTGCAGACCATTCCTGTTGTTCTCTTCTCAATATACTACAGGCAGGCAGTTGATTCAGTTAGCTGCAGTTTATTCAGTACTATATCCTGTGCACAGTGTTCAGCTAGATCTCACTGCAGATCATTCCTGTTGTTCTCTTCCTAATATACTACAGGCAGGCAGTTGATTCAGTTAGCTGCCTTATAGAAAGTACTGTATCCTGTGCACAGTGTTCAGTTAGATCTCACTTCTGACCATTCCTGTTGTTCTCTTCCTAATTTGCTACAGGCAGGCAGTTGATTCAGTTAACTGCAGTTTATTCGGTACTATATCCTGTGCACAGTGTTCAGCTAGATCTCACTGCAGACCATTCCTGTTGTTCTCATCCTAATATACTACAGGCAGGCAGTTGATTCAGTTAGCTGCCTTATAGAAAGTACTGTATCCTGTACACAGTGTTCAGTTAGATCTCACTTCTGACCATTCCTGTTGTTCTCTTCCTAATTTGCTACAGGCAGGCAGTTGATTCAGTTAACTGCAGTTTATTCGGTACTATATCCTGTGCACAGTGTTCAGCTAGATCTCACTGCAGACCATTCCTGTTGTTCTCATTCTAATATACTACAGGCAGGCAGTTGATTCAGTTAGCTGCCTTATAGAAAGTACTGTATCCTGTGCACAGTGTTCAGTTAGATCTCACTTCTGACCATTCCTGTTGTGCTCTTCCTAATTTGCTACAGGCAGGCAGTTGATTCAGTTAGCTGCAGTATATAAAGTACTGTATCCTGTGCACAGTGTTCAGCTAGATCTCACTGCAGACCATTCCTGTTGTTCTCATCCTAATATACTACAGGCAGGCAGTTGATTCAGTTAGCTACAGTATATAAAGTACTGTATCCTGTGCACAGTGTTCAGCTAGATCTCACTGCAGATCATTCCTGTTGTTCTCTTCCTAATATACTACAGGCAGGCAGTTGATTCAGTTAGCTGCAGTTTATTCAGTACTATATCCTATGCTCAGTGTTCAGCTAGATCTCACTGCAGACCATTCCTGTTGTTCTCTTTCCAATATACTACAGGCAGGCAGTTGATTCAGTTAGCTGCAGTATATAATGTACTGTATCCTGTGCACAGTGTTCAGCTAGATCTCAATGCAGACCATTCCTATTGGTCTCTTCCTAATATACTACAGGCAGGCAGTTGATTCAGTTAGCTGCAGTATATAAAGTACTGTATCCTGTGCACAGTGTTCAGCTAGATCTCACTGCAGACCATTCCTGTTATTCTCATCCTAATATACTACAGGCAGGCAGTTGATTCAGTTAGCTACAGTATATAAAGTACTGTATCCTGTGCACAGTGTTCAGCTAGATCTCACTGCAGACCATTCCTGTTGTTCTCTTCCTAATATACTACAGGCAGGCAGTTGATTCAGTTAGCTGCAGTTTATTCAGTACTATATCCTGTGCACAGTGTTCAGCTAGATCTCACTGCAGATCATTCCTGTTGTTCTCTTCCTAATATACTACAGGCAGGCAGTTGGTTGATTCAGTTAGCTGCCTTATAGAAAGTACTGTATCCTGTGCACAGTGTTCAGTTAGATCTCACTGCAGACCATTCCTGTTGTTCTCTTCCTAATATTCTACAGGCATGCAGTTGATTCAGTTAGATGCAGGTTAATCAGTACTATATCCTGTGCACAGTGTTCAGCTAGATCTCACTGCAGATCATTCCTGTTGTTCTCTTCCTAATATACTACAGGCAGGCAGTTGATTCAGTTAGCTGCAGTTTATTCAGTACTATATCCTGTGCACAGTGTTTAGCTAGATCTCACTGCAGACCATTCCTGTTGTTCTCTTCCTAATATTCTACAGGCATGCAGTTGATTCAGTTAGATGCAGGTTAATCAGTACTATATCCTGTGCACAGTGTTCAGCTAGATCTCACTGCAGACCATTCCTGTTGTTCTCTTCCTAATATACTACAGGCAGGCAGTTGATTCAGTTAGCTGCAGTTTATTCAGTACTATATCCTGTGCATAGTGTTCAGCTAGATCTCACTGCAGATCATTCCTGTTGTTCTCGTCCTAATATACTACAGACAGGCAGTTGATTCAGTTAGCTGCAGTATATAAAGTACTGTATCCTGTGCACAATGTTCAGCTAGATCTCACTGCAGACCATTCCTGTTGTTCTCATCCTAATATACTACAGGCAGGCAGTTGATTCAGTTAGCTACAGTATATAAAGTACTGTATCCTGTGCACAGTGTTCAGCTAGATCTCACTGCAGACCATTCCTGTTGTTCTCATCCTAATATACTACAGGCAGGCAGTTGATTCAGTTAGCTGCAGTTTATTCAGTACTATATCCTGTGCACCATGTTCAGCTAGATCTCACTGCAGATCATTCCTGTTGTTCTCTTGCTAATATACTACAGGCAGGCAGTTGATTCAGTTAGCTGCCTTATAGAAAGTACTGTATCCTGTGCACAGTGTTCAGTTAGATCTCACTGCAGACCATTCCTGTTGTTCTCTTCCTAATTTGCTACAGACAGGCAGTTGATTCAGTTAACTGCAGTTTATTCGGTACTATATCCTGTGCGCAGTGTTCAGCTAGATCTCAATGCAGACCATTCCTATTGTTCTCTTCCTAATATACTACAGGCAGGCAGTTGATTCAGTTAGCTGCAGTATATAAAGTACTGTATCCTGTGCACAGTGTTCAGCTAGATCTCACTGCAGACCATTCCTGTTGTTCTCATCCTAATATACTACAGGCAGGCAGTTGATTCAGTTAGCTACAGTATATAAAGTACTGTATCCTGTGCACAGTGTTCAGCTAGATCGCACTGCAGACCATTCCTGTTGTTCTCTTCCTAATATACTACAGGCATGCAGTTGATTCAGTTAGCTGCAGTTTATTCAGTACTATATCCTGTGCACAGTGTTCAGCTAGATCTCACTGCAGATCACTCCTGTTGTTCTCTTCCTAATATACTACAGGCAGGCAGTTGATTCAGTTAGCTGCAGTTTATTCAGTACTATATCCTGTGCACAGTGTTTAGCTAGATCTCACTGCAGACCATTCCTGTTGTTCTCTTCCTAATATTCTACAGGCATGCAGTTGATTCAGTTAGATGCAGGTTAATCAGTACTATATCCTGTGCACATTGTTCAGCTAGATCTCACTGCAGACCATTCCTGTTGTTCTCTTCCTAATATACTACAGGCAGGCAGTTGATTCAGTTAGCTGCAGTTTATTCAGTACTGTATCCTGTGCACAGTGTTCAGTTAGATCTCACTGCAGATCATTCCTGTTGTTCTCGTCCTAATATACTACAGACAGGCAGTTGATTCAGTTAGCTGCAGTATATAAAGTACTGTATCCTGTGCACAGTGTTCAGCTAGATCTCACTGCAGACCATTCCTGTTGTTCTCATCCTAATATACTACAGGCAGGCAGTTGATTCAGTTAGCTGAAGTATATAAAGTACTGTATCCTGTGCACAGTGTTCAGCTAGATCTCAATGCAGACCATTCCTATTGTTCTCTTCCTAATATACTACAGGCAGGCAGTTGATTCAGTTAGCTGCAGTATATAAAGTACTGTATCCTGTGCACAGTGTTCAGCTAGATCTCAATGCAGACCATTCCTATTGTTCTCTTCCTAATATACTACAGGCAGGCAGTTGATTCAGTTAGCTGCAGTATATAAAGTACTGTATCCTGTGCACAGTGTTCAGCTAGATCTCACTGCAGACCATTCCTGTTGTTCTCTTCCTAATATACTACAGGCATGCAGTTGATTCAGTTAGCGGCAGTTTATTCAGTACTATATCCTGTGCACAGTGTTCAGCTAGATCTCACTGCAGACCATTCCTGTTGTTCTCTTCGTAATATACTACAGGCAGGCAGTTGATTCAGTTAGCTGCAGTTTATTCAGTACTATATCCTGTGCACAGTGTTCAGCTAGATCTCACTGCAGATCACTCCTGTTGTTCTCTTCCTAATATACTACAGGCAGGCAGTTGATTCAGTTAGCTGCAGTTTATTCAGTACTATATCCTGTGCACAGTGTTTAGCTAGATCTCACTGCAGACCATTCCTGTTGTTCTCTTCCTAATATTCTACAGGCATGCAGTTGATTCAGTTAGATGCAGGTTAATCAGTACTATATCCTGTGCACATTGTTCAGCTAGATCTCACTGCAGACCATTCCTGTTGTTCTCTTCCTAATATACTACAGGCAGGCAGTTGATTCAGTTAGCTACAGTTTATTCAGTACTATATCCTGTGCACAGTGTTCAGTTAGATCTCACTGCAGATCATTCCTGTTGTTCTCGTCCTAATATACTACAGACAGGCAGTTGATTCAGTTAGCTGCAGTATATAAAGTACTGTATCCTGTGCACAGTGTTCAGCTAGATCTCACTGCAGACCATTCCTGTTGTTCTCATCCTAATATACTACAGGCAGGCAGTTGATTCAGTTAGCTGAAGTATATAAAGTACTGTATCATGTGCACAGTGTTCAGCTAGATCTCAATGCAGACCATTCCTATTGTTCTCTTCCTAATATACTACAGGCAGGCAGTTGATTCAGTTAGCTGCAGTATATAAAGTACTGTATCCTGTGCACAGTGTTCAGCTAGATCTCAATGCAGACCATTTCTATTGTTCTCTTCCTAATATACTACAGGCAGGCAGTTGATTCAGTTAGCTGCAGTATATAAAGTACTGTATCCTGTGCACAGTGTTCAGCTAGATCTCACTGCAGACCATTCCTGTTGTTCTCTTCCTAATATACTACAGGCATGCAGTTGATTCAGTTAGCGGCAGTTTATTCAGTACTATATCCTGTGCACAGTGTTCAGCTAGATCTCACTGCAGACCATTCCTGTTGTTCTCTTCGTAATATACTACAGGCAGGCAGTTGATTCAGTTAGCTGCAGTTTATTCAGTACTATATCCTGTGCACCGTGTTCAGCTAGATCTCACTGCAGACCATTCCTGTTGTTCTCTTCCTAATATGCTACAGGCAGGCAGTTGATTCAGTTAGCTGCAGTTTATTCAGTACTATATCCTGTGCACAGTGCTCAGCTAGATCCCGCTGCAGACCATTCCTGTTGTTCTCGTCCTAATATACTACAGGCAGGCAGTTGATTCAGTTAGCTGCAGTATATAAAGTACTGTATCCTGTGCACAGTGTTCACCTAGATCTCAATGCAGACCATTCCTATTGGTCTCTTCCTAATATACTACAGGCAGGCAGTTGATTCAGTTAGCTGCAGTATATAAAGTACTGTATCCTGTGCACAGTGTTCAGCTAGATCTCACTGCAGACCATTCCTGTTGTTCTCATCCTAATATACTACAGGCAGGCAGTTGATTCATTTAGCTACAGTATATAAAGTACTGTATCCTGTGCACAGTGTTCAGCTAGATCTCACTGCAGACCATTCCTGTTGTTCTCTTCCTAATATACTACAGGCAGGCAATTGATTCAGTTAGCTGCAGTTTATTCAGTACTATATTCTGTGCACAGTGTTCAGCTAGATCTCACTGCAGATCATTCCTGTTGTTCTCTTCCTAATATACTACAGGCAGGCAGTTGATTCAGTTAGCTGCAGTTTATTCAGTACTATATCCTGTGCACAGTGTTTAGCTAGATCTCACTGCAGACCATTCCTGTTGTTCTCTTCCTAATATTCTACAGGCATGTAGTTGATTCAGTTATATGCAGGTTAATCAGTACTATATCCTGTGCACAGTGTTCAGCTAGATCTCACTGCAGACCATTCCTGTTGTTCTCTTCCTAATATACTACAGGCAGGCAGTTGATTCAGTTAGCTGCCTTATAGAAAGTACTATATCCTGTGCACAGTGTTCAGTTAGATCTCACTGCAGACCATTCCTGTTGTTCTCTTCCTAATTTGCTACAGGC
This sequence comes from Rana muscosa, assembly GCA_029206835.1. Taxonomy (NCBI): domain Eukaryota; kingdom Metazoa; phylum Chordata; class Amphibia; order Anura; family Ranidae; genus Rana; species Rana muscosa. Next base: position 973,743,978 of record CM055118.1, on the reverse strand, counting down.
AGGCAGTTGATTCAGTTAACTGCAGTTTATTCGGTACTATATCCTGTGCACAGTGTTCAGCTAGATCTCAATGCAGACCATTCCTATTGTTCTCTTCCTAATATACTACAGGCAGGCAGTTGATTCAGTTAGCTGCAGTATATAAAGTACTGTATCCTGTGCACAGTGTTCAGCTAGATCTCACTGCAGACCATTCCTGTTGTTCTCATCCTAATATACTACAGGCAGGCAGTTGATTCAGTTAGCTATAGTATATAAAGTACTGTATCCTGTGCACAGTGTTTAGCTAGATCTCACTGCAGACCATTCCTGTTGTTCTCTTCCTAATATACTACAGGCAGGCAGTTGACTCAGTTAGCTGCAGTTTATTCAGTACTATATCCTGTGCTCAGTGTTCAGCTAGATCTCACTGCAGACCATTCCTGTTGTTCTCTTCGTAATATACTACAGGCAGGCAGTTGATTCAGTTAGCTGCAGCTTATTCAGTACTATATCCTGTGCACAGTGTTCAGCTAGATCTCACTGCAGACCATTCCTGTTGTTCTCTTCCTAATATACTACAGGCAGGCAGTTGATTCAGTTAGCTGCAGTTTATTCAGTACTATATCCTGTGCACAGTGTTCAGCTAGATCTCAATGCAGACCATTCCTATTGTTCTCTTCCTAATATACTACAGGCATGCAGTTGATTCAGTTAGCGGCAGTTTATTCAGTACTATATCCTGTGCACAGTGTTCAGCTAGATCTCACTGCAGACCATTCCTGTTGTTCTCTTCCTAATATACTACAGGCAGGCAGTTGATTCAGTTAACTGCAGTTTATTCAGTACTATATCCTGTGCACAGTGTTCAGCTAGATCTCAATGCAGACCATTCCTGTTGTTCTCGTCCTAATATACTACAGGCAGGCAGTTGATTCAGTTAGCTGCAGTATATAAAGTACTGTATCCTGTGCACAGTGTTCAGCTAGATCTCACTGCAGACCATTCCTGTTGTTCTCTTCCTAATATACTACAGGCATGCAGTTGATTCAGTTAGCGGCAGTTTATTCAGTACTATATCCTGTGCACAGTGTTCAGCTAGATCTCACTGCAGACCATTCCTGTTGTTCTCTTCCTAATATACTACTGGCAGGCAGTTGATTCAGTTAACTGCAGTTTATTCAGTACTATATCCTGTGCACAGTGTTCAGCTAGATCTCAATGCAGACCATTCCTGTTGTTCTCGTCCTAATATACTACAGGCAGGCAGTTGATTCAGTTAGCTGCAGTATATAAAGTACTGTATCCTGTGCACAGTGTTCAGCTAGATCTCAATGCAGACCATTCCTATTGTTCTCGTCCTAATATACTACAGGCAGGCAGTTGATTCAGTTAGCTGCAGTATATAAAGTACTGTATCCTGTGCACAGTGTTCAGCTAGATCTCACTGCAGACCATTCCTGTTGTTCTCTTCCTAATATACTACAGGCATGCAGTTGATTCAGTTAGCGGCAGTTTATTCAGTACTATATCCTGTGCACAGTGTTCAGCTAGATCTCACTGCAGACCATTCCTGTTGTTCTCTTCGTAATATACTACAGGCAGGCAGTTGATTCAGTTAGCTGCAGTTTATTCAGTACTATATCCTGTGCACCGTGTTCAGCTAGATCTCACTGCAGACCATTCCTGTTGTTCTCTTCCTAATATACTACAGGCAGGCAGTTGATTCAGTTAGCTGCAGTTTATTCAGTACTATATCCTGTGCACAGTGCTCAGCTAGATCCCGCTGCAGACCATTCCTGTTGTTCTCGTCCTAATATACTACAGGCAGGCAGTTGATTCAGTTAGCTGCAGTATATAAAGTACTGTATCCTGTGCACAGTGTTCACCTAGATATCAATGCAGACCATTCCTATTGGTCTCTTCCTAATATACTACAGGCAGGCAGTTGATTCAGTTAGCTGCAGTATATAAAGTACTGTATCCTGTGCACAGTGTTCAGCTAGATCTCACTGCAGACCATTCCTGTTGTTCTCATCCTAATATACTACAGGCAGGCAGTTGATTCATTTAGCTACAGTATATAAAGTACTGTATCCTGTGCACAGTGTTCAGCTAGATCTCACTGCAGACCATTCCTGTTGTTCTCTTCCTAATATACTACAGGCAGGCAATTGATTCAGTTAGCTGCAGTTTATTCAGTACTATATCCTGTGCACAGTGTTCAGCTAGATCTCACTGCAGATCATTCCTGTTGTTCTCTTCCTAATATACTACAGGCAGGCAGTTGATCCTGTGCACAGTGTTCAGCTAGATCTCAATGCAGACCATTCCTGTTGTTCTCTTCCTAATATACTACAGGCAGGCAGTTGATTCAGTTAGCTGCAGTATATAAAGTACTGTATCCTGTGCAAAGTTTTCAGCTAGATCTCACTGCAGACCATTCCTGTTGTTCTCTTCCTAATATACTACAGGCAGGCAGTTGATTTAGTTAGCTGCAGTTTATTCAGTACTATATCCTGTGCACAGTGCTCAGCTAGATCCCACTGCAGACCATTCCTGTTGTTCTCGTCCTAATATACTACAGGCAGGCAGTTGATTCAGTTAGCTGCCTTATAGAAAGTACTATATCCTGTGCACAGCGTTCAGTTAGATCTCACTGCAGACCATTCCTGTTGTTCTCTTCCTAATTTGCTACAGGCAGGCAGTTGATTCAGTTAACTGCAGTTTATTCGGTACTATATCCTGTGCACAGTGTTCAGCTAGATCTCAATGCAGGCCATTCCTATTGTTCTCTTCCTAATATACTACAGGCAGGCAGTTGATTCAGTTAGCTGCAGTATATAAAGTACTGTATCCTGTGCACAGTGTTCAGCTAGATCTCACTGCAGACCATTCTTGTTGTTCTCTTCCTAATATACTACAGGCATTCAGTTGATTCAGTTACCTGCAGTTTATTCAGTACTATATCCTGTGCACAGTGTTCAGCTAGATCTCACTGCAGATCATTCCTGTTGTTCTCTTCCTAATATACTACAGGCAGGCAGTTGATTCAGTTAGCTGCAGTTTATTCAGTACTATATCCTGTGCACAGTGTTTAGCTAGATCTCACTGCAGACCATTCCTGTTGTTCTCTTCCTAATATTCTACAGGCATGCAGTTGATTCAGTTAGATGCAGGTTAATCAGTACTATATCCTGTGCACAGTGTTCAGCTAGATCTCACTGCAGACCATTCCTGTTGTTCTCTTCCTAATATACTACAGACAGGCAGTTGATTCAGTTAGCTGCAGTTTATTCAGTACTATATCCTGTGCACAGTGTTCAGCTAGATCTCACTGCAGATCATTCCTGTTGTTCTCGTCCTAATATACTACAGACAGGCAGTTGATTCAGTTAGCTGCAGTATATAAAGTACTGTATCCTGTGCACAGTGTTCAGCTAGATCTCAATGCAGACCATTCCTATTGTTCTCTTCCTAATACACTACAGGCAGGCAGTTGATTCAGTTAGCTGCAGTATATAAAGTACTGTATCCTGTGCACAGTGTTCAGCTAGATCTCACTGCAGACCATTCCTGTTGTTCTCTTCCTAATATACCACAGGCATGCAGTTGATTCAGTTAGCTGCAGTTTATTCAGTACTATATCCTGTGCACAGTGTTCAGCTAGATCTCACTGCAGACCATTCCTATTGTTCTCTTCCTAATATACTACAGGCATGCAGTTGATTCAGTTAGCTGCAGTTTATTCAGTACTATATCCTGTGCACAGTGTTCAGCTAGATCTCACTGCAGATCATTCCTGTTGTTCTCTTCCTAATATACTACAGGCAGGCAGTTGATTCAGTTAGCTGCAGTTTATTCAGTACTATATCCTGTGCACAGTGTTTAGCTAGATCTCACTGCAGACCATTCCTGTTGTTCTCTTCCTAATATACTACAGGCATGCAGTTGTTTCAGTTAGCTGCAGTTTATTCAGTACTATATCCTGTGCACAGTGTTCAGCTAGATCTCACTGCAGACCATTCCCATTGTTCTCGTCCTAATATACTACAGACAGGCAGTTGACTCAGTTAGCTGCAGTTTATTCAGTACTATACCCTGTGCTCAGTGTTCAGCTAGATTTCACTGCAGACCATTCCTGTTGTTCTCTTCGTAATATACTACAGGCAGGCAGTTGATTCAGTTAGCTGCAGCTTATTCAGTACTATATCCTGTGCACAGTGTTCAGCTAGATCTCACTGCAGACAATTCCTGTTGTTCTCTTCCTAATATACTACAGGCAGGCAGTTGATTCAGTTAGCTGCAGTTTATTCGGTACTATATCCTGTGCACAGTGCTCAGCTAGATCCCGCTGCAGACCATTCCTGTTGTTCTCTTCCTAGTATACTACAGGCAGGCAGTTGATTCAGTTAGCTGCAGTATATAATGTACTGTATCCTGTGCACAGTGTTCAGCTAGATCTCAATGCAGACCATTCCTATTGGTCTCTTCCTAATATACTACAGGCAGGCAGTTGATTCAGTTAGCTGCAGTATGTAAAGTACTGTATCCTGTGCACAGTGTTCAGCTAGATCTCACTGCAGACCATTCCTGTTGTTCTCATCCTAATATACTACAGGCAGGCAGTTGATTCAGTTAGCTACAGTATATAAAGTACTGTATCCTGTGCACAGTGTTCAGCTAGATCTCACTGCAGACCATTCCTGTTGTTCTCTTCCTAATATACTACAGGCAGGCAGTTGATTCAGTTAGCTGCAGTTTATTCAGTACTATATCCTGTGCACAGTGTTCAGCTAGATCTCATTGCAGATCATTCCTGTTGTTCTCTTCCTAATATACTACAGGCAGGCAGTTGATTCAGTTAGCTGCCTTAAAGAAAGTACTGTATCCTGTGCACAGTGTTCAGTTAGATCTCACTGCAGACCATTCCTGTTGTTCTCTTCCTAATTTGCTACAGGCAGGCAGTTGATTCAGTTAACTGCAGTTTATTCGGTACTATATCCTGTGCACAGTGTTCAGCTAGATCTCAATGCAGACCATTCCTATTGTTCTCTTCCTAATATACTACAGGCAGGCAGTTGATTCAGTTAGCTGCAGTATATAAAGTACTGTATCCTGTGCACAGTGTTCAGCTAGATCTCACTGCAGACCATTCCTGTTGTACTCATCCTAATATACTACAGGCAGGCAGTTGATTCAGTTAGCTACAGTATATAAAGTACTGTATCCTGTGCACAGTGTTCAGGTAGATCTCACTGCAGACCATTCCTGTTGTTCTCTTCCTAATATACTACAGGCATGCAGTTGATTCAGTTAGCTGCAGTTTATTCAGTACTATATCCTGTGCACAGTGTTCAGCTAGATCTCACTGCAGATCATTCCTGTTGTTCTCTTCCTAATATACTACATGCAGGCAGTTGATTCAGTTAGGTGCCTTATAGAAAGTACTGTATCCTGTGCACAGTGTTCAGTTAGATCTCACTTCTGACCATTCCTGTTGTTCTCTTCCTAATTTGCTACAGGCAGGCAGTTGATTCAGTTAACTGCAGTTTATTCGGTACTATATCCTGTGCACAGTGTTCAGCTAGATCTCACTGCAGACCATTCCTGTTGTTCTCATCCTAATATACTACAGGCAGGCAGTTGATTCAGTTAGCTGCCTTATAGAAAGTACTATATCCTGTGCACAGTGTTCAGTTAGATCTCACTGCAGACCATTCCTGTTGTTCTCTTCCTAATTTGCTACAGGCAGGCAGTTGATTCAGTTAACTGCAGTTTATTCGGTACTATATCCTGTGCACAGTGTTCAGCTAGATCTCAATGCAGACCATTCCTATTGTTCTCTTCCTAATATACTACAGGCAGGCAGTTGATTCAGTTAGCTGCATTTTTTTCAGTACTATATCCTGTGCACAGTGTTCAGCTAGATCTCACTGCAGATCATTCCTGTTGTTCTCTTCCTAATATACTACAGGCAGGCAGTTGATTCAGTTAGCTGCCTTATAGAAAGTACTGTATCCTGTGCACAGTGTTCAGTTAGATCTCACTTCTGACCATTCCTGTTGTTCTCTTCCTAATTTGCTACAGGCAGGCAGTTGATTCAGTTAACTGCAGTTTATTCGGTACTATATCCTGTGCACAGTGTTCAGCTAGATCTCACTGCAGACCATTCCTGTTGTTCTCATCCTAATATACTACAGGCAGGCAGTTGATTCAGTTAGCTGCCTTATAGAAAGTACTGTATCCTGTGCACAGTGTTCAGTTAGATCTCACTTCTGACCATTCCTGTTGTTCTCTTCCTAATTTGCTACAGGCAGGCAGTTGATTCAGTTAACTGCAGTTTATTCGGTACTATATCCTGTGCACAGTGTTCAGCTAGATCTCACTGCAGACCATTCCTGTTGTTCTCATTCTAATATACTACAGGCAGGCAGTTGATTCAGTTAGCTGCCTTATAGAAAGTACTGTATCCTGTGCACAGTGTTCAGTTAGATCTCACTTCTGACCATTCCTGTTGTGCTCTTCCTAATTTGCTACAGGCAGGCAGTTGATTCAGTTAGCTGCAGTATATAAAGTACTGTATCCTGTGCACAGTGTTCAGCTAGATCTCACTGCAGACCATTCCTGTTGTTCTCATCCTAATATACTACAGGCAGGCAGTTGATTCAGTTAGCTACAGTATATAAAGTACTGTATCCTGTGCACAGTGTTCAGCTAGATCTCACTGCAGATCATTCCTGTTGTTCTCTTCCTAATATACTACAGGCAGGCAGTTGATTCAGTTAGCTGCAGTTTATTCAGTACTATATCCTATGCTCAGTGTTCAGCTAGATCTCACTGCAGACCATTCCTGTTGTTCTCTTCGTAATATACTACAGGCAGGCAGTTGATTCAGTTAGCTGCAGCTTATTCAGTACTATATCCTGTGCACAGTGTTCAGTTAGATCTCACTGCAGACCATTCCTGTTGTTCTCTTCCTAATATACTACAGGCAGGCAGTTGATTCAGTTAGCTGCAGTATATAATGTACTGTATCCTGTGCACAGTGTTCAGCTAGATCTCAATGCAGACCATTCCTATTGGTCTCTTCCTAATATACTACAGGCAGGCAGTTGATTCAGTTAGCTGCAGTATATAAAGTACTGTATCCTGTGCACAGTGTTCAGCTAGATCTCACTGCAGACCATTCCTGTTATTCTCATCCTAATATACTACAGGCAGGCAGTTGATTCAGTTAGCTACAGTATATAAAGTACTGTATCCTGTGCACAGTGTTCAGCTAGATCTCACTGCAGACCATTCCTGTTGTTCTCTTCCTAATATACTACAGGCAGGCAGTTGATTCAGTTAGCTGCAGTTTATTCAGTACTATATCCTGTGCACAGTGTTCAGCTAGATCTCACTGCAGATCATTCCTGTTGTTCTCTTCCTAATATACTACAGGCAGGCAGTTGGTTGATTCAGTTAGCTGCCTTATAGAAAGTACTGTATCCTGTGCACAGTGTTCAGTTAGATCTCACTGCAGACCATTCCTGTTGTTCTCTTCCTAATTTGCTACAGGCAGGCAGTTGATTCAGTTAACTGCAGTTTATTCAGTACTATATCCTGTGCACAGTGTTCAGCTAGATCTCAATGCAGACCATTCCTATTGTTCTCTTCCTAATATACTACAGGCAGGCAGTTGATTCAGTTAGCTGCAGTATATAAAGTACTGTATCCTGTGCACAGTGTTCAGCTAGATCTCACTGCAGACCATTCCTGTTGTTCTCATCCTAATATACTACAGGCATTCAGTTGATTCAGTTAGCTGCAGTTTATTCAGTACTATATCCTGTGCACAGTGTTCAGCTAGATCTCACTGCAGACCATTCCTGTTGTTCTCTTCCTAATATTCTACAGGCATGCAGTTGATTCAGTTAGATGCAGGTTAATCAGTACTATATCCTGTGCACAGTGTTCAGCTAGATCTCACTGCAGATCATTCCTGTTGTTCTCTTCCTAATATACTACAGGCAGGCAGTTGATTCAGTTAGCTGCAGTTTATTCAGTACTATATCCTGTGCACAGTGTTTAGCTAGATCTCACTGCAGACCATTCCTGTTGTTCTCTTCCTAATATTCTACAGGCATGCAGTTGATTCAGTTAGATGCAGGTTAATCAGTACTATATCCTGTGCACAGTGTTCAGCTAGATCTCACTGCAGACCATTCCTGTTGTTCTCTTCCTAATATACTACAGGCAGGCAGTTGATACAGTTAGCTGCAGTTTATTCAGTACTATATCCTGTGCATAGTGTTCAGCTAGATCTCACTGCAGATCATTCCTGTTGTTCTCGTCCTAATATACTACAGACAGGCAGTTGATTCAGTTAGCTGCAGTATATAAAGTACTGTATCCTGTGCACAGTGTTCAGCTAGATCTCACTGCAGGCCATTCCTGTTGTTCTCATCCTAATATACTACAGGCAGGCAGTTGATTCAGTTAGCTACAGTATATAAAGTACTGTATCCTGTGCACAGTGTTCAGCTAGATCTCACTGCAGACCATTCCTGTTGTTCTCTTCCTAATATACTACAGGCAGGCAGTTGATTCAGTTAGCTGCAGTTTATTCAGTACTATATCCTGTGCACAGTGTTCAGCTAGATCTCACTGCAGATCATTCCTGTTGTTCTCTTGCTAATATACTACAGGCAGGCAGTTGATTCAGTTAGCTGCCTTATAGAAAGTACTGTATCCTGTGCACAGTGTTCAGTTAGATCTCACTGCAGACCATTCCTGTTGTTCTCTTCTTAATTTGCTACAGACAGGCAGTTGATTCAGTTAACTGCAGTTTATTCGGTACTATATCCTGTGCACAGTGTTCAGCTAGATCTCAATGCAGACCATTCCTATTGTTCTCTTCCTAATATACTACAGGCAGGCAGTTGATTCAGTTAGCTGCAGTATATAAAGTACTGTATCCTGTGCACAGTGTTCAGCTAGATCTCACTGCAGACCATTCCTGTTGTTCTCATCCTAATATACTACAGGCAGGAAGTTGATTCAGTTAGCTACAGTATATAAAGTACTGTATCCTGTGCACAGTGTTCAGCTAGATCGCACTGCAGACCATTCCTGTTGTTCTCTTCCTAATATACTACAGGCATGCAGTTGATTCAGTTAGCTGCAGTTTATTCAGTACTATATCCTGTGCACAGTGTTCAGCTAGATCTCACTGCAGATCACTCCTGTTGTTCTCTTCCTAATATACTACAGGCAGGCAGTTGATTCAGTTAGCTGCAGTTTATTCAGTACTATATCCTGTGCACAGTGTTTAGCTAGATCTCACTGCAGACCATTCCTGTTGTTCTCTTCCTAATATTCTACAGGCATGCAGTTGATTCAGTTAGATGCAGGTTAATCAGTACTATATCCTGTGCACATTGTTCAGCTAGATCTCACTGCAGACCATTCCTGTTGTTCTCTTCCTAATATACTACAGGCAGGCAGTTGATTCAGTTAGCTGCAGTTTATTCAGTACTATATCCTGTGCACAGTGTTCAGCTAGATCTCACTGCAGATCATTCCTGTTGTTCTCGTCCTAATATACTACAGACAGGCAGTTGATTCAGTTAGCTGCAGTATATAAAGTACTGTATCCTGTGCACAGTGTTCAGCTAGATCTCACTGCAGACCATTCCTGTTGTTCTCATCCTAATATACTACAGGCAGGCAGTTGATTCAGTTAGCTGAAGTATATAAAGTACTGTATCCTGTGCACAGTGTTCAGCTAGATCTCAATGCAGACCATTCCTATTGTTCTCTTCCTAATATACTACATGCAGGCAGTTGATTCAGTTAGCTGCAGTATATAAAGTACTGTATCCTGTGCACAGTGTTCAGCTAGATCTCAATGCAGACCATTCCTATTGTTCTCTTCCTAATATACTACAGGCAGGCAGTTGATTCAGTTAGCTGCAGTATATAAAGTACTGTATCCTGTGCACAGTGTTCAGCTAGATCTCACTGCAGACCATTCCTGTTGTTCTCTTCCTAATATACTACAGGCATGCAGTTGATTCAGTTAGCGGCAGTTTATTCAGTACTATATCCTGTGCACAGTGTTCAGCTAGATCTCACTGCAGACCATTCCTGTTGTTCTCTTCGTAATATACTACAGGCAGGCAGTTGATTCAGTTAGCTGCAGTTTATTCAGTACTATATCCTGTGCACCGTGTTCAGCTAGATCTCACTGCAGACCATTCCTGTTGTTCTCTTCCTAATATACTACAGGCAGGCAGTTGATTCAGTTAGCTGCAGTTTATTCAGTACTATATCCTGTGCACAGTGCTCAGCTAGATCCCGCTGCAGACCATTCCTGTTGTTCTCGTCCTAATATACTACAGGCAGGCAGTTGATTCAGTTAGCTGCAGTATATAAAGTACTGTATCCTGTGCACAGTGTTCACCTAGATATCAATGCAGACCATTCCTATTGGTCTCTTCCTAATATACTACAGGCAGGCAGTTGATTCAGTTAGCTGCAGTATATAAAGTACTGTATCCTGTGCACAGTGTTCAGCTAGATCTCACTGCAGACCATTCCTGTTGTTCTCATCCTAATATACTACAGGCAGGCAGTTGATTCATTTAGCTACAGTATATAAAGTACTGTATCCTGTGCACAGTGTTCAGCTAGATCTCACTGCAGACCATTCCTGTTGTTCTCTTCCTAATATACTACAGGCAGGCAATTGATTCAGTTAGCTGCAGTTTATTCAGTACTATATCCTGTGCACAGTGTTCAGCTAGATCTCACTGCAGATCATTCCTGTTGTTCTCTTCCTAATATACTACAGGCAGGCAGTTGATCCTGTGCACAGTGTTCAGCTAGATCTCAATGCAGACCATTCCTGTTGTTCTCTTCCTAATATACTACAGGCAGGCAGTTGATTCAGTTAGCTGCAGTATATAAAGTACTGTATCCTGTGCAAAGTTTTCAGCTAGATCTCACTGCAGACCATTCCTGTTGTTCTCTTCCTAATATACTACAGGCAGGCAGTTGATTTAGTTAGCTGCAGTTTATTCAGTACTATATCCTGTGCACAGTGCTCAGCTAGATCCCACTGCAGACCATTCCTGTTGTTCTCTTGCTAATATACTACAGGCAGGCAGTTGATTCAGTTAGCTGCCTTATAGAAAGTACTGTATCCTGTGCACAGTGTTCAGTTAGATCTCACTGCAGACCATTCCTGTTGTTCTCTTCCTAATTTGCTACAGACAGGCAGTTGATTCAGTTAACTGCAGTTTATTCGGTACTATATCCTGTGCACAGTGTTCAGCTAGATCTCAATGCAGACCATTCCTATTGTTCTCTTCCTAATATACTACAGGCAGGCAGTTGATTCAGTTAGCTGCAGTATATAAAGTACTGTATCCTGTGCACAGTGTTCAGCTAGATCTCACTGCAGACCATTCCTGTTGTTCTCATCCTAATATACTACAGGCAGGCAGTTGATTCAGTTAGCTACAGTATATAAAGTACTGTATCCTGTGCACAGTGTTCAGCTAGATCGCACTGCAGACCATTCCTGTTGTTCTCTTCCTAATATACTACAGGCATGCAGTTGATTCAGTTAGCTGCAGTTTATTCAGTACTATATCCTGTGCACAGTGTTCAGCTAGATCTCACTGCAGATCACTCCTGTTGTTCTCTTCCTAATATACTACAGGCAGGCAGTTGATTCAGTTAGCTGCAGTTTATTCAGTACTATATCCTGTGCACAGTGTTTAGCTAGATCTCACTGCAGACCATTCCTGTTGTTCTCTTCCTAATATTCTACAGGCATGCAGTTGATTCAGTTAGATGCAGTTTATTCAGTACTATATCCTGTGCACAGTGTTCAGCTAGATCTCACTGCAGATCATTCCTGTTGTTCTCGTCCTAATATACTACAGACAGGCAGTTGATTCAGTTAGCTGCAGTATATAATGTACTGTATCCTGTGCACAGTGTTCAGCTAGATCTCAATGCAGACCATTCCTATTGGTCTCTTCCTAATATACTACAGGCAGGCAGTTGATTCAGTTAGCTGCAGTATATAAAGTACTGTATCCTGTGCACAGTGTTCAGCTAGATCTCACTGCAGACCATTCCTGTTGTTCTCATCCTAATATACTACAGGCAGGCAGTTGATTCAGTTAGCTACAGTATATAAAGTACTGTATCCTGTGCACAGTGTTCAGCTAGATCTCACTGCAGACCATTCCTGTTGTTCTCTTCCTAATATACTACAGGCAGGCAGTTGATTCAGTTAGCTGCAGTTTATTCAGTACTATATCCTGTGCACAGTGTTCAGCTAGATCTCATTGCAGATCATTCCTGTTGTTCTCTTCCTAATATACTACAGGCAGGCAGTTGATTCAGTTAGCTGCCTTAAAGAAAGTACTGTATCCTGTGCACAGTGTTCAGTTAGATCTCACTGCAGACCATTCCTGTTGTTCTCTTCCTAATTTGCTACAGGCAGGCAGTTGATTCAGTTAACTGCAGTTTATTCGGTACTATATCCTGTGCACAGTGTTCAGCTAGATCTCAATGCAGACCATTCCTATTGTTCTCTTCCTAATATACTACAGGCAGGCAGTTGATTCAGTTAGCTGCAGTATATAAAGTACTGTATCCTGTGCACAGTGTTCAGCTAGATCTCACTGCAGACCATTCCTGTTGTTCTCATCCTAATATACTACAGGCAGGCAGTTGATTCAGTTAGCTACAGTATATAAAGTACTGTATCCTGTGCACAGTGTTCAGGTAGATCTCACTGCAGACCATTCCTGTTGTTCTCTTCCTAATATACTACAGGCATGCAGTTGATTCAGTTAGCTGCAGTTTATTCAGTACTATATCCTGTGCACAGTGTTCAGCTAGATCTCACTGCAGATCATTCCTGTTGTTCTCTTCCTAATATACTACATGCAGGCAGTTGATTCAGTTAGGTGCCTTATAGAAAGTACTGTATCCTGTGCACAGTGTTCAGTTAGATCTCACTTCTGACCATTCCTGTTGTTCTCTTCCTAATTTGCTACAGGCAGGCAGTTGATTCAGTTAACTGCAGTTTATTCGGTACTATATCCTGTGCACAGTGTTCAGCTAGATCTCACTGCAGACCATTCCTGTTGTTCTCATCCTAATATACTACAGGCAGGCAGTTGATTCAGTTAGCTGCCTTATAGAAAGTACTATATCCTGTGCACAGTGTTCAGTTAGATCTCACTGCAGACCATTCCTGTTGTTCTCTTCCTAATTTGCTACAGGCAGGCAGTTGATTCAGTTAACTGCAGTTTATTCGGTACTATATCCTGTGCACAGTGTTCAGCTAGATCTCAATGCAGACCATTCCTATTGTTCTCTTCCTAATATACTACAGGCAGGCAGTTGATTCAGTTAGCTGCATTTTTTTCAGTACTATATCCTGTGCACAGTGTTCAGCTAGATCTCACTGCAGATCATTCCTGTTGTTCTCTTCCTAATATACTACAGGCAGGCAGTTGATTCAGTTAGCTGCCTTATAGAAAGTACTGTATCCTGTGCACAGTGTTCAGTTAGATCTCACTTCTGACCATTCCTGTTGTTCTCTTCCTAATTTGCTACAGGCAGGCAGTTGATTCAGTTAACTGCAGTTTATTCGGTACTATATCCTGTGCACAGTGTTCAGCTAGATCTCACTGCAGACCATTCCTGTTGTTCTCATCCTAATATACTACAGGCAGGCAGTTGATTCAGTTAGCTGCCTTATAGAAAGTACTGTATCCTGTGCACAGTGTTCAGTTAGATCTCACTTCTGACCATTCCTGTTGTTCTCTTCCTAATTTGCTACAGGCAGGCAGTTGATTCAGTTAACTGCAGTTTATTCGGTACTATATCCTGTGCACAGTGTTCAGCTAGATCTCACTGCAGACCATTCCTGTTGTTCTCATTCTAATATACTACAGGCAGGCAGTTGATTCAGTTAGCTGCCTTATAGAAAGTACTGTATCCTGTGCACAGTGTTCAGTTAGATCTCACTTCTGACCATTCCTGTTGTGCTCTTCCTAATTTGCTACAGGCAGGCAGTTGATTCAGTTAGCTGCAGTATATAAAGTACTGTATCCTGTGCACAGTGTTCAGCTAGATCTCACTGCAGACCATTCCTGTTGTTCTCATCCTAATATACTACAGGCAGGCAGTTGATTCAGTTAGCTACAGTATATAAAGTACTGTATCCTGTGCACAGTGTTCAGCTAGATCTCACTGCAGATCATTCCTGTTGTTCTCTTCCTAATATACTACAGGCAGGCAGTTGATTCAGTTAGCTGCAGTTTATTCAGTACTATATCCTATGCTCAGTGTTCAGCTAGATCTCACTGCAGACCATTCCTGTTGTTCTCTTCGTAATATACTACAGGCAGGCAGTTGATTCAGTTAGCTGCAGCTTATTCAGTACTATATCCTGTGCACAGTGTTCAGTTAGATCTCACTGCAGACCATTCCTGTTGTTCTCTTCCTAATATACTACAGGCAGGCAGTTGATTCAGTTAGCTGCAGTATATAATGTACTGTATCCTGTGCACAGTGTTCAGCTAGATCTCAATGCAGACCATTCCTATTGGTCTCTTCCTAATATACTACAGGCAGGCAGTTGATTCAGTTAGCTGCAGTATATAAAGTACTGTATCCTGTGCACAGTGTTCAGCTAGATCTCACTGCAGACCATTCCTGTTATTCTCATCCTAATATACTACAGGCAGGCAGTTGATTCAGTTAGCTACAGTATATAAAGTACTGTATCCTGTGCACAGTGTTCAGCTAGATCTCACTGCAGACCATTCCTGTTGTTCTCTTCCTAATATACTACAGGCAGGCAGTTGATTCAGTTAGCTGCAGTTTATTCAGTACTATATCCTGTGCACAGTGTTCAGCTAGATCTCACTGCAGATCATTCCTGTTGTTCTCTTCCTAATATACTACAGGCAGGCAGTTGGTTGATTCAGTTAGCTGCCTTATAGAAAGTACTGTATCCTGTGCACAGTGTTCAGTTAGATCTCACTGCAGACCATTCCTGTTGTTCTCTTCCTAATTTGCTACAGGCAGGCAGTTGATTCAGTTAACTGCAGTTTATTCAGTACTATATCCTGTGCACAGTGTTCAGCTAGATCTCAATGCAGACCATTCCTATTGTTCTCTTCCTAATATACTACAGGCAGGCAGTTGATTCAGTTAGCTGCAGTATATAAAGTACTGTATCCTGTGCACAGTGTTCAGCTAGATCTCACTGCAGACCATTCCTGTTGTTCTCATCCTAATATACTACAGGCATTCAGTTGATTCAGTTAGCTGCAGTTTATTCAGTACTATATCCTGTGCACAGTGTTCAGCTAGATCTCACTGCAGACCATTCCTGTTGTTCTCTTCCTAATATTCTACAGGCATGCAGTTGATTCAGTTAGATGCAGGTTAATCAGTACTATATCCTGTGCACAGTGTTCAGCTAGATCTCACTGCAGATCATTCCTGTTGTTCTCTTCCTAATATACTACAGGCAGGCAGTTGATTCAGTTAGCTGCAGTTTATTCAGTACTATATCCTGTGCACAGTGTTTAGCTAGATCTCACTGCAGACCATTCCTGTTGTTCTCTTCCTAATATTCTACAGGCATGCAGTTGATTCAGTTAGATGCAGGTTAATCAGTACTATATCCTGTGCACAGTGTTCAGCTAGATCTCACTGCAGACCATTCCTGTTGTTCTCTTCCTAATATACTACAGGCAGGCAGTTGATTCAGTTAGCTGCAGTTTATTCAGTACTATATCCTGTGCATAGTGTTCAGCTAGATCTCACTGCAGATCATTCCTGTTGTTCTCGTCCTAATATACTACAGACAGGCAGTTGATTCAGTTAGCTGCAGTATATAAAGTACTGTATCCTGTGCACAGTGTTCAGCTAGATCTCACTGCAGACCATTCCTGTTGTTCTCATCCTAATATACTACAGGCAGGCAGTTGATTCAGTTAGCTACAGTATATAAAGTACTGTATCCTGTGCACAGTGTTCAGCTAGATCTCACTGCAGACCATTCCTGTTGTTCTCTTCCTAATATACTACAGGCAGGCAGTTGATTCAGTTAGCTGCAGTTTATTCAGTACTATATCCTGTGCACAGTGTTCAGCTAGATCTCACTGCAGATCATTCCTGTTGTTCTCTTGCTAATATACTACAGGCAGGCAGTTGATTCAGTTAGCTGCCTTATAGAAAGTACTGTATCCTGTGCACAGTGTTCAGTTAGATCTCACTGCAGACCATTCCTGTTGTTCTCTTCCTAATTTGCTACAGACAGGCAGTTGATTCAGTTAACTGCAGTTTATTCGGTACTATATCCTGTGCACAGTGTTCAGCTAGATCTCAATGCAGACCATTCCTATTGTTCTCTTCCTAATATACTACAGGCAGGCAGTTGATTCAGTTAGCTGCAGTATATAAAGTACTGTATCCTGTGCACAGTGTTCAGCTAGATCTCACTGCAGACCATTCCTGTTGTTCTCATCCTAATATACTACAGGCAGGCAGTTGATTCAGTTAGCTACAGTATATAAAGTACTGTATCCTGTGCACAGTGTTCAGCTAGATCGCACTGCAGACCATTCCTGTTGTTCTCTTCCTAATATACTACAGGCATGCAGTTGATTCAGTTAGCTGCAGTTTATTCAGTACTATATCCTGTGCACAGTGTTCAGCTAGATCTCACTGCAGATCACTCCTGTTGTTCTCTTCCTAATATACTACAGGCAGGCAGTTGATTCAGTTAGCTGCAGTTTATTCAGTACTATATCCTGTGCACAGTGTTTAGCTAGATCTCACTGCAGACCATTCCTGTTGTTCTCTTCCTAATATTCTACAGGCATGCAGTTGATTCAGTTAGATGCAGGTTAATCAGTACTATATCCTGTGCACATTGTTCAGCTAGATCTCACTGCAGACCATTCCTGTTGTTCTCTTCCTAATATACTACAGGCAGGCAGTTGATTCAGTTAGCTGCAGTTTATTCAGTACTATATCCTGTGCACAGTGTTCAGCTAGATCTCACTGCAGATCATTCCTGTTGTTCTCGTCCTAATATACTACAGACAGGCAGTTGATTCAGTTAGCTGCAGTATATAAAGTACTGTATCCTGTGCACAGTGTTCAGCTAGATCTCACTGCAGACCATTCCTGTTGTTCTCATCCTAATATACTACAGGCAGGCAGTTGATTCAGTTAGCTGAAGTATATAAAGTACTGTATCCTGTGCACAGTGTTCAGCTAGATCTCAATGCAGACCATTCCTATTGTTCTCTTCCTAATATACTACATGCAGGCAGTTGATTCAGTTAGCTGCAGTATATAAAGTACTGTATCCTGTGCACAGTGTTCAGCTAGATCTCGATGCAGACCATTCCTATTGTTCTCTTCCTAATATACTACAGGCAGGCAGTTGATTCAGTTAGCTGCAGTATATAAAGTACTGTATCCTGTGCACAGTGTTCAGCTAGATCTCACTGCAGACCATTCCTGTTGTTCTCTTCCTAATATACTACAGGCATGCAGTTGATTCAGTTAGCGGCAGTTTATTCAGTACTATATCCTGTGCACAGTGTTCAGCTAGATCTCACTGCAGACCATTCCTGTTGTTCTCTTCGTAATATACTACAGGCAGGCAGTTGATTCAGTTAGCTGCAGTTTATTCAGTACTATATCCTGTGCACCGTGTTCAGCTAGATCTCACTGCAGACCATTCCTGTTGTTCTCTTCCTAATATACTACAGGCAGGCAGTTGATTCAGTTAGCTGCAGTTTATTCAGTACTATATCCTGTGCACAGTGCTCAGCTAGATCCCGCTGCAGACCATTCCTGTTGTTCTCGTCCTAATATACTACAGGCAGGCAGTTGATTCAGTTAGCTGCAGTATATAAAGTACTGTATCCTGTGCACAGTGTTCACCTAGATATCAATGCAGACCATTCCTATTGGTCTCTTCCTAATATACTACAGGCAGGCAGTTGATTCAGTTAGCTGCAGTATATAAAGTACTGTATCCTGTGCACAGTGTTCAGCTAGATCTCACTGCAGACCATTCCTGTTGTTCTCATCCTAATATACTACAGGCAGGCAGTTGATTCATTTAGCTACAGTATATAAAGTACTGTATCCTGTGCACAGTGTTCAGCTAGATCTCACTGCAGACCATTCCTGTTGTTCTCTTCCTAATATACTACAGGCAGGCAATTGATTCAGTTAGCTGCAGTTTATTCAGTACTATATCCTGTGCACAGTGTTCAGCTAGATCTCACTGCAGATCATTCCTGTTGTTCTCTTCCTAATATACTACAGGCAGGCAGTTGATCCTGTGCACAGTGTTCAGCTAGATCTCAATGCAGACCATTCCTGTTGTTCTCTTCCTAATATACTACAGGCAGGCAGTTGATTCAGTTAGCTGCAGTATATAAAGTACTGTATCCTGTGCAAAGTTTTCAGCTAGATCTCACTGCAGACCATTCCTGTTGTTCTCTTCCTAATATACTACAGGCAGGCAGTTGATTTAGTTAGCTGCAGTTTATTCAGTACTATATCCTGTGCACAGTGCTCAGCTAGATCCCACTGCAGACCATTCCTGTTGTTCTCTTGCTAATATACTACAGGCAGGCAGTTGATTCAGTTAGCTGCCTTATAGAAAGTACTGTATCCTGTGCACAGTGTTCAGTTAGATCTCACTGCAGACCATTCCTGTTGTTCTCTTCCTAATTTGCTACAGGCAGGCAGTTGATTCAGTTAACTGCAGTTTATTCGGTACTATATCCTGTGCACAGTGTTCAGCTAGATCTCAATGCAGACCATTCCTATTGTTCTCTTCCTAATATACTACAGGCAGGCAGTTGATTCAGTTAGCTGCAGTATATAAAGTACTGTATCCTGTGCACAGTGTTCAGCTAGATCTCACTGCAGACCATTCCTGTTGTTCTCATCCTAATATACTACAGGCAGGCAGTTGATTCAGTTAGCTATAGTATATAAAGTACTGTATCCTGTGCACAGTGTTCAGCTAGATCTCACTGCAGACCATTCCTGTTGTTCTCTTCCTAATATACTACAGGCATGCAGTTGTTTCAGTTAGCTGCAGTTTATTCAGTACTATATCCTGTGCACAGTGTTCAGCTAGATCTCACTGCAGACCATTCCAATTGTTCTCTTCCTAATATACTACAGACAGGCAGTTGACTCAGTTAGCTGCAGTTTATTCAGTACTATATCCTGTGCTCAGTGTTCAGCTAGATCTCACTGCAGACCATTCCTGTTGTTCTCTTCGTAATATACTACAGACAGGCAGTTGATTCAGTTAGCTGCAGCTTATTCAGTACTATATCCTGTGCACAGTGTTCAGCTAGATCTCACTGCAGACCATTCCTGTTGTTCTCTTCCTAATATACTACAGACAGGCAGTTGATTCAGTTAGCTGCAGTTTATTCAGTACTATATCCTGTGCACAGTGCTCAGCTAGATCCCGCTGCAGACCATTCCTGTTGTTCTCTTCCTAATATACTACAGGCAGGCAGTTGATTCAGTTAGCTGCAGTATATAATGTACTGTATCCTGTGCACAGTGTTCAGCTAGATCTCAATGCAGACCATTCCTATTGGTCTCTTCCTAATATACTACAGGCAGGCAGTTGATTCAGTTAGCTGCAGTATATAAAGTACTGTATCCTGTGCACAGTGTTCAGCTAGATCTCACTGCAGACCATTCCTGTTGTTCTCATCCTAATATACTACAGGCAGGCAGTTGATTCAGTTAGCTACAGTATATAAAGTACTGTATCCTGTGCACAGTGTTCAGCTAGATCTCACTGCAGACCATTCCTGTTGTTCTCTTCCTAATATACTACAGGCAGGCAGTTGATTCAGTTAGCTGCAGTTTATTCAGTACTATATCCTGTGCACAGTGTTCAGCTAGATCTCACTGCAGATCATTCCTGTTGTTCTCTTCCTAATATACTACAGGCAGGCAGTTGATTCAGTTAGCTGCCTTATAGAAAGTACTGTATCCTGTGCACAGTGTTCAGTTAGATCTCACTGCAGACCATTCCTGTTGTTCTCTTCCTAATTTGCTACAGGCAGGCAGTTGATTCAGTTAACTGCATTTTATTCGGTACTATATCCTGTGCACAGTGTTCAGCTAGATCTCAATGCAGACCATTCCTATTGTTCTCTTCCTAATACACTACAGGCAGGCAGTTGATTCAGTTAGCTGCAGTATATAAAGTACTGTATCCTGTGCACAGTGTTCAGCTAGATCTCACTGCAGACCATTCCTGTTGTTCTCATCCTAATATACTACAGGCAGGCAGTTGATTCAGTTAGCTACAGTATATAAAGTACTGTATCCTGTGCACAGTGTTCAGCTAGATCTCACTGCAGACCATTCTTGTTGTTCTCTTCCTAATATACTAAAGGCATGCAGTTGAATCAGTTACCTGCAGTTTATTCAGTACTATATCATGTGCACAGTGTTCAGCTAGATCTCACTGCAGATCATTCCTGTTGTTCTCTTCCTAATATACTACAGGCAGGCAGTTGATTCAGTTAGCTGCAGCTTATTCAGTACTATATCCTGTGCACAGTGTTCAGCTAGATATCACTGCAGACAATTCCTGTTGTTCTCTTCCTAATATACTACAGGCAGGCAGTTGATTCAGTTAGCTGCAGTTTATTCAGTACTATATCCTGTGCACAGTGCTCAGCTAGATCCCGCTGCAGACCATTCCTGTTGTTCTCTTCCTAGTATACTACAGGCAGGCAGTTGATTCAGTTAGCTGCAGTATATAATGTACTGTATCCTGTGCACAGTGTTCAGCTAGATCTCAATGCAGACCATTCCTATTGGTCTCTTCCTAATATACTACAGGCAGGCAGTTGATTCAGTTAGCTGCAGTATATAAAGTACTGTATCCTGTGCACAGTGTTCAGCTAGATCTCACTGCAGACCATTCCTGTTGTTCTCATCCTAATATACTACAGGCAGGCAGTTGATTCAGTTAGCTACAGTATATAAAGTACTGTATCCTGTGCACAGTGTTCAGCTAGATCTCACTGCAGACCATTCCTGTTGTTCTCTTCCTAATATACTACAGGCAGGCAGTTGATTCAGTTAGCTGCAGTTTATTCAGTACTATATCCTGTGCACAGTGTTCAGCTAGATCTCACTGCAGATCATTCCTGTTGTTCTCTTCCTAATATACTACAGGCAGGCAGTTGATTCAGTTAGCTGCCTTAAAGAAAGTACTGTATCCTGTGCACAGTGTTCAGTTAGATCTCACTGCAGACCATTCCTGTTGTTCTCTTCCTAATTTGCTACAGGCAGGCAGTTGATTCAGTTAACTGCAGTTTATTCGGTACTATATCCTGTGCACAGTGTTCAGCTAGATCTCAATGCAGACCATTCCTATTGTTCTCATCCTAATATACTACAGGCAGGCAGTTGATTCAGTTAGCTACAGTATATAAAGTACTGTATCCTGTGCACAGTGTTCAGGTAGATCTCACTGCAGACCATTCCTGTTGTTCTCTTCCTAATATACTACAGGCATGCAGTTGATTCAGTTAGCTGCAGTTTATTCAGTACTATATCCTGTGCACAGTGTTCAGCTAGATCTCACTGCAGATCATTCCTGTTGTTCTCTTCCTAATATACTACAGGCAGGCAGTTGATTCAGTTAGCTGCAGTTTATTCAGTACTATATCCTGTGCACAGTGCTCAGCTAGATCCCGCTGCAGACCATTCCTGTTGTTCTCTTCCTAATATACTACAGGCAGGCAGTTGATTCAGTTAGCTGCAGTATATAATATACTGTATCCTGTGCACAGTGTTCAGCTAGATCTCAATGCAGACCATTCCTATTGGTCTCTTCCTAATATACTACAGGCAGGCAGTTGATTCAGTTAGCTGCAGTATATAAAGTACTGTATCCTGTGCACAGTGTTCAGCTAGATCTCACTGCAGACCATTCCTGTTGTTCTCATCCTAATATACTACAGGCAGGCAGTTGATTCAGTTAGCTACAGTATATAAAGTACTGTATCCTGTGCACAGTGTTCAGCTAGATCTCACTGCAGACCATTCCTGTTGTTCTCTTCCTAATATACTACAGGCAGGCAGTTGATTCAGTTAGCTGCAGTTTATTCAGTACTATATCCTGTGCACAGTGTTCAGCTAGATCTCACTGCAGACCATTCCTATTGTTCTCTTCCTAATATACTACAGGCAGGCAGTTGATTCAGTTAGCTGCAGTATATAAAGTACTGTATCCTGTGCACAGTGTTCAGCTAGATCTCACTGCAGACCATTCCTGTTGTTCTCATCCTAATATACTACAGGCAGGCAGTTGATTCAGTTAGCTACAGTATATAAAGTACTGTATCCTGTGCACAGTGTTCAGCTAGATCTCACTGCAGACCATTCTTGTTGTTCTCTTCCTAATATACTACAGGCATGCAGTTGATTCAGTTACCTGCAGTTTATTCAGTACTATATCCTGTGCACAGTGTTCAGCTAGATCTCACTGCAGATCATTCCTGTTGTTCTCTTCCTAATATACTACAGGCAGGCAGTTGATTCAGTTAGCTGCAGTTTATTCAGTACTATATCCTGTGCACAGTGTTTAGCTAGATCTCACTGCAGACCATACCTGTTGTTCTCTTCCTAATATTCTACAGGCATGCAGTTGATTCAGTTAGATGCAGGTTAATCAGTACTATATCCTGTGCACAGTGTTCAGCTAGATCTCACTGCAGACCATTCCTGTTGTTCTCTTCCTAATATACTACAGACAGG
Source organism: Rana muscosa (assembly GCA_029206835.1). NCBI lineage: Eukaryota > Metazoa > Chordata > Amphibia > Anura > Ranidae > Rana > Rana muscosa. The sequence continues at coordinate 973,721,121 of CM055118.1, read as the reverse complement.
CAGTTGATTCAGTTAGCTGCAGTTTATTCAGTACTATATCCTGTGCACAGTGTTCAGCTAGATCTCACTGCAGATCATTCCTGTTGTTATCGTCCTAATATACTACAGACAGGCAGTTGATTCAGTTAGCTGCAGTATATAAAGTACTCTATCCTGTGCACAGTGTTCAGCTAGATCTCAATGCAGACCATTCCTATTGTTCTCTTCCTAATACACTACAGGCAGGCAGTTGATTCAGTTAGCTGCAGTATATAAAGTACTGTATCCTGTGCACAGTGATCAGCTAGATCTCACTGCAGACCATTCCTGTTGTTCTCTTCCTAATATACCACAGGCATGCAGTTGATTCAGTTAGCTGCAGTTTATTCAGTACTATATCCTGTGCACAGTGTTCAGCTAGATCTCACTGCAGACCATTCCTATTGTTCTCTTCCTAATATACTACAGGCATGCAGTTGATTCAGTTAGCTGCAGTTTATTCAGTACTATATCCTGTGCACAGTGTTCAGCTAGATCTCACTGCAGATCATTCCTGTTGTTCTCTTCCTAATATACTACAGGCAGGCAGTTGATTCAGTTAGCTGCAGTTTATTCAGTACTATATCCTGTGCACAGTGTTTAGCTAGATCTCACTGCAGACCATTCCTGTTGTTCTCTTCCTAATATACTACAGGCATGCAGTTGTTTCAGTTAGCTGCAGTTTATTCAGTACTATATCCTGTGCACAGTGTTCAGCTAGATCTCACTGCAGACCATTCCCATTGTTCTCTTCCTAATATACTACAGACAGGCAGTTGACTCAGTTAGCTGCAGTTTATTCAGTACTATATCCTGTGCTCAGTGTTCAGCTAGATTTCACTGCAGACCATTCCTGTTGTTCTCTTCGTAATATACTACAGGCAGGCAGTTGATTCAGTTAGCTGCAGCTTATTCAGTACTATATCCTGTGCATAGTGTTCAGCTAGATCTCACTGCAGACAATTCCTGTTGTTCTCTTCCTAATATACTACAGGCAGGCAGTTGATTCAGTTAGCTGCAGTTTATTCAGTACTATATCCTGTGCACAGTGCTCAGCTAGATCCCGCTGCAGACCATTCCTGTTGTTCTCTTCCTAGTATACTACAGGCAGGCAGTTGATTCAGTTAGCTGCAGTATATAATGTACTCTATCCTGTGCACAGTGTTCAGCTAGATCTCAATGCAGACCATTCCTATTGGTCTCTTCCTAATATACTACAGGCAGGCAGTTGATTCAGTTAGCTGCAGTATATAAAGTACTGTATCCTGTGCACAGTGTTCAGCTAGATCTCACTGCAGACCATTCCTGTTGTTCTCATCCTAATATACTACAGGCAGGCAGTTGATTCAGTTAGCTACAGTATATAAAGTACTGTATCCTGTGCACAGTGTTCAGCTAGATCTCACTGCAGACCATTCCTGTTGTTCTCTTCCTAATATACTACAGGCAGGCAGTTGATTCAGTTAGCTGCAGTTTATTCAGTACTATATCCTGTGCACAGTGTTCAGCTAGATCTCACTGCAGATCATTCCTGTTGTTCTCTTCCTAATATACTACAGGCAGGCAGTTGATTCAGTTAGCTGCCTTAAAGAAAGTACTGTATCCTGTGCACAGTGTTCAGTTAGATCTCACTGCAGACCATTCCTGTTGTTCTCTTCCTAATTTGCTACAGGCAGGCAGTTGATTCAGTTAACTGCAGTTTATTCGGTACTATATCCTGTGCACAGTGTTCAGCTAGATCTCAATGCAGACCATTCCTATTGTTCTCTTCCTAATATACTACAGGCAGGCAGTTGATTCAGTTAGCTGCAGTATATAAAGTACTGTATCCTGTGCACAGTGTTCAGCTAGATCTCACTGCAGACCATTCCTGTTGTTCTCATCCTAATATACTACAGGCAGGCAGTTGATTCAGTTAGCTACAGTATATAAAGTACTGTATCCTGTGCACAGTGTTCAGGTAGATCTCACTGCAGACCATTCCTGTTGTTCTCTTCCTAATATACTACAGGCATGCAGTTGATTCAGTTAGCTGCAGTTTATTCAGTACTATATCCTGTGCACAGTGTTCAGCTAGATCTCACTGCAGATCATTCCTGTTGTTCTCTTCCTAATATACTACAGGCAGGCAGTTGATTCAGTTAGGTGCAGTTTATTCAGTACTATATCCTGTGCACAGTGTTTAGCTAGATCTCACTGCAGACCATTCCTGTTGTTCTCTTCCTAATATTCTACAGGCATGCAGTTGATTCAGTTAGATGCAGGTTAATCAGTACTATATCCTGTGCACAGTGTTCAGCTAGATCTCACTGCAGACCATTCCTGTTGTTCTCTTCCTAATATACTACAGGCAGGCAGTTGATTCAGTTAGCTGCAGTTTATTCAGTACTATATCCTGTGCACAGTGTTCAGCTAGATCTCACTGCAGATCATTCCTGTTGTTCTCGTCCTAATATACTACAGACAGGCAGTTGATTCAGTTAGCTGCAGTATATAAAGTACTGTATCCTGTGCACAGTGTTCAGCTAGATCTCACTGCAGACCATTCCTGTTGTTCTCATCCTAATATACTACAGGCAGGCAGTTGATTCAGTTAGCTACAGTATATAAAGTACTGTATCCTGTGCACAGTGTTCAGCTAGATCTCACTGCAGACCCTTCCTGTTGTTCTCTTCCTAATATACTACAGGCAGGCAGTTGATTCAGTTAGCTGCAGTTTATTCAGTACTATATCCTGTGCACAGTGTTCAGCTAGATCTCACTGCAGATCATTCCTGTTGTTCTCTTGCTAATATACTATAGGCAGGCAGTTGATTCAGTTAGCTGCCTTATAGAAAGTACTGTATCCTGTGCACAGTGTTCAGTTAGATCTCACTGCAGACCATTCCTGTTGTTCTCTTCCTAATTTGCTACAGGCAGGCAGTTGATTCAGTTAGCTGCAGTTTATTCAGTACTATATCCTGTGCACAGTGCTCAGCTAGATCCCGCTGCAGACCATTCCTGTTGTTCTCGTCCTAATATACTACAGGCAGGCAGTTGATTCAGTTAGCTGCAGTATATAAAGTACTGTATCCTGTGCACAGTGTTCAGCTAGATCTCAATGCAGACCATTCCTATTGGTCTCTTCCTAATATACTACAGGCAGGCAGTTGATTCAGTTAGCTGCAGTATATAAAGTACTGTATCCTGTGCACAGTGTTCAGCTAGATCTCACTGCAGACCATTCCTGTTGTTCTCATCCTAATATACTACAGGCAGGCAGTTGATTCATTTAGCTACAGTATATAAAGTACTGTATCCTGTGCACAGTGTTCAGCTAGATCTCACTGCAGACCATTCCTGTTGTTCTCTTCCTAATTTGCTACAGGCAGGCAGTTGATTCAGTTAACTGCAGTTTATTCGGTACTATATCCTGTGCACAGTGTTTAGCTAGATCTCACTGCAGATCATTCCTGTTGTTCTCTTCCTAATATACTACAGGCAGGCAGTTGATTCAGTTAGCTGCCTTAAAGAAAGTACTGTATCCTGTGCACAGTGTTCAGTTAGATCTCACTGCAGACCATTCCTGTTGTTCTCTTCCTAATTTGCTACAGGCAGGCAGTTGATTCAGTTAGCTGCAGTTTATTCAGTACTATATCCTGTGCACAGTGCTCAGCTAGATCCCGCTGCAGACCATTCCTGTTGTTCTCGTCCTAATATACTACAGGCAGGCAGTTGATTCAGTTAGCTGCAGTATATAAAGTACTGTATCCTGTGCACAGTGTTCAGCTAGATCTCAATGCAGACCATTCCTATTGGTCTCTTCCTAATATACTACAGGCAGGCAGTTGATTCAGTTAGCTGCAGTATATAAAGTACTGTATCCTGTGCACAGTGTTCAGCTAGATCTCACTGCAGACCATTCCTGTTGTTCTCATCCTAATATACTACAGGCAGGCAGTTGATTCAGTTAGCTACAGTATATAAAGTACTGTATCCTGTGCACAGTGTTCAGGTAGATCTCACTGCAGACCATTCCTGTTGTTCTCTTCCTAATATACTACAGGCATGCAGTTGATTCAGTTAGCTGCAGTTTATTCAGTACTATATCCTGTGCACAGTGTTTAGCTAGATCTCACTGCAGATCATTCCTGTTGTTCTCTTCCTAATATACTACAGGCAGGCAGTTGATTCAGTTAGCTGCCTTAAAGAAAGTACTGTATCCTGTGCACAGTGTTCAGTTAGATCTCACTGCAGACCATTCCTGTTGTTCTCTTCCTAATTTGCTACAGGCAGGCAGTTGATTCAGTTAACTGCAGTTTATTCGGTACTATATCCTGTGCACAGTGTTCAGCTAGATCTCAATGCAGACCATTCCTATTGTTCTCTTCCTAATATACTACAGGCAGGCAGTTGATTCAGCTAGCTGCAGTATATAAAGTACTGTATCCTGTGCACAGTGTTCAGCTAGATCTCACTGCAGACCATTCCTGTTGTTCTCATCCTAATATACTACAGCCAGGCAGTTGATTCAGTTAGCTACAGTATATAAAGTACTGTATCCTGTGCACAGTGTTCAGGTAGATCTCACTGCAGACCATTCCTGTTGTTCTCTTCCTAATATACTACAGGCATGCAGTTGATTCAGTTAGGTGCAGTTTATTCAGTACTATATCCTGTGCACAGTGTTCAGCTAGATCTCACTGCAGATCATTCCTGTTGTTCTCTTCCTAATATACTACAGGCAGGCAGTTGATTCAGTTAGGTGCAGTTTATTCAGTACTATATCCTGTGCACAGTGTTTAGCTAGATCTCACTGCAGACCATTCCTGTTGTTCTCTTCCTAATATTCTACAGGCATGCAGTTGATTCAGTTAGATGCAGGTTAATCAGTACTATATCCTGTGCACAGTGTTCAGCTAGATCTCACTGCAGACCATTCCTGTTGTTCTCTTCCTAATATACTACAGGCAGGCAGTTGATTCAGTTAGCTGCAGTTTATTCAGTACTATATCCTGTGCACAGTGTTCAGCTAGATCTCACTGCAGATCATTCCTGTTGTTCTCGTCCTAATATACTACAGGCAGGCAGTTGATTCAGTTAGCTACAGTATATAAAGTACTGTATCCTGTGCACAGTGTTCAGCTAGATCTCACTGCAGACCATTCCTGTTGTTCTCATCCTAATATACTACAGGCAGGCAGTTGATTCAGTTAGCTACAGTATATAAAGTACTGTATCCTGTGCACAGTGTTCAGCTAGATCTCACTGCAGACCCTTCCTGTTGTTCTCTTCCTAATATACTACAGGCAGGCAGTTGATTCAGTTAGCTGCAGTTTATTCAGTACTATATCCTGTGCACAGTGTTCAGCTAGATCTCACTGCAGATCATTCCTGTTGTTCTCTTGCTAATATACTACAGGCAGGCAGTTGATTCAGTTAGCTGCCTTATAGAAAGTACTGTATCCTGTGCACAGTGTTCAGTTAGATCTCACTGCAGACCATTCCTGTTGTTCTCTTCCTAATTTGCTACAGGCAGGCAGTTGATTCAGTTAGCTGCAGTTTATTCAGTACTATATCCTGTGCACAGTGCTCAGCTAGATCCCGCTGCAGACCATTCCTGTTGTTCTCGTCCTAATATACTACAGGCAGGCAGTTGATTCAGTTAGCTGCAGTACATAAAGTACTGTATCCTGTGCACAGTGTTCAGCTAGATCTCAATGCAGACCATTCCTATTGGTATCTTCCTAATATACTACAGGCAGGCAGTTGATTCAGTTAGCTGCAGTATATAAAGTACTGTATCCTGTGCACAGTGTTCAGCTAGATCTCACTGCAGACCATTCCTGTTGTTCTCATCCTAATATACTACAGGCAGGCAATTGATTCAGTTAGCTGCAGTTTATTCAGTACTATATCCTGTGCACAGTGTTCAGCTAGATCTCACTGCAGATCATTCCTGTTGTTCTCTTCCTAATATACTACAGGCAGGCAGTTGATCCTGTGCACAGTGTTCAGCTAGATCTCACTGCAGACCATTCCTGTTGTTCTCTTCCTAATATACTACAGGCAGGCAGTTGATTCAGTTAGCTGCAGTTTATTCAGTACTATATCCTGTGCACAGTGCTCAGCTAGATCCCACTGCAGACCATTCCTGTTGTTCTCGTCCTAATATACTACAGGCAGGCAGTTGATTCAGTTAGCTGCCTTATAGAAAGTACTATATCCTGTGCACAGTGTTCAGTTAGATCTCACTGCAGACCATTCCTGTTGTTCTCTTCCTAATTTGCTACAGGCAGGCAGTTGATTCAGTTAACTGCAGTTTATTCGGTACTATATCCTGTGCACAGTGTTCAGCTAGATCTCAATGCAGACCATTCCTATTGTTCTCTTCCTAATATACTACAAGCAGGCAGTTGATTCAGTTAGCTGTAGTATATAAAGTACTGTATCCTGTGCACAGTGTTCAGCTAGATCTCACTGCAGACCATTCCTGTTGTTCTCATCCTAATATACTACAGGCAGGCAGTTGATTCAGTTAGCTATAGTATATAAAGTACTGTATCCTGTGCACAGTGTTCAGCTAGATCTCACTGCAGACCATTCCTGTTGTTCTCTTCCTAATATACTACAGGCATGCAGTTGTTTCAGTTAGCTGCAGTTTATTCAGTACTATATCCTGTGCACAGTGTTCAGCTAGATCTCACTGCAGACCATTCCCATTGTTCTCTTCCTAATATACTACAGACAGGCAGTTGACTCAGTTAGCTGCAGTTTATTCAGTACTATATCCTGTGCTCAGTGTTCAGCTAGATCTCACTTCAGACCATTCCTGTTGTTCTCTTAGTAATATACTACAGGCAGGCAGTTGATTCAGTTAGCTGCAGCTTATTCAGTACTATATCCTGTGCACAGTGTTCAGCTAGATCTCACTGCAGACCATTCCTGTTGTTCTCTTCCTAATATACTACAGGCAGGCAGTTGATTCAGTTAGCTGCAGTTTATTCAGTACTATATCCTGTGCACAGTGCTCAGCTAGATCCCGCTGCAGACCATTCCTTTTGTTCTCTTCCTAATATACTACAGGCAGGCAGTTGATTCAGTTAGCTGCAGTATATAATGTACTGTATCCTGTGCACAGTGTTCAGCTAGATCTCAATGCAGACCATTCCTATTGGTCTCTTCCTAATATACTACAGGCAGGCAGTTGATTCAGTTAGCTGCAGTATATAAAGTACTGTATCCTGTGCACAGTGTTCAGCTAGATCTCACTGCAGACCATTCCTGTTGTTCTCATCCTAATATACTACAGGCAGGCAGTTGATTCAGTTAGCTACAGTATATAAAGTACTGTATCCTGTGCACAGTGTTCAGCTAGATCTCACTGCAGACCCTTCCTGTTGTTCTCTTCCTAATATACTGCAGGCAGGCAGTTGATTCAGTTAGCTGCAGTTTATTCAGTACTATATCCTGTGCACAGTGTTTAGCTAGATCTCACTGCAGACCATTCCTGTTGTTCTCTTCCTAATATTCTACAGGCATGCAGTTGATTCAGTTAGATGCAGGTTAATCAGTACTATATCCTGTGCACAGTGTTCAGCTAGATCTCACTGCAGACCATTCCTGTTGTTCTCTTCCTAATATACTACAGGCAGGCAGTTGATTCAGTTAGCTGCAGTTTATTCAGTACTATATCCTGTGCACAGTGTTCAGCTAGATCTCACTGCAGATCATTCCTGTTGTTCTCGTCCTAATATACTACAGACAGGCAGTTGATTCAGTTAGCTGCAGTATATAAAGTACTGTATCCTGTGCACAGTGTTCAGCTAGATCTCAATGCAGACCATTCCTATTGTTCTCTTCCTAATACACTACAGGCAGGCGGTTGATTCGGTTAGCTGCAGTATATAAAGTACTGTATCCTGTGCACAGTGTTCAGCTAGATCTCACTGCAGACCATTCCGGTTGTTCTCTTCCTAATATTCTATAGGCAGGCAGTTGATTCAGTTAGATGCAGGTTATTCAGTACTATATCCTGTGCACAGTGTTCAGCTAGATCTCACTGCAGATCATTCCTGTTGTTCTCTTCCTAATATGCTACAGGCAGGCAGTTGATTCAGTTAGCTGCAGTTTATTCAGTACTATATCCTGTGCACAGTGTTCAGCTAGATCTCACTGCAGACCATTCCTGTTGTTCTCATCCTAATATACTACAGGCAGGCAGTTGATTCAGTTAGGCTGCAGTATAGAAAGTACTGTATCCTGTGCACAGTGTTCAGCTAGATCTCACTGCAGACCATTCCTATTGTTCTCTTCCTAATATACTACAGGCAGGCAGTTGATTCAGTTAGCTGCAGTTTATTCAGTACTATATCCTGTCCACAGTGTTTAGCTAGATCTCACTGCAGACCATTCCTGTTGTTCTCTTCCTAATATTCTACAGGCATGCAGTTGATTCAGTTAGATGCAGGTTAATCAGTACTATATCCTGTGCACAGTGTTCAGCTAGATCTCACTGCAGACCATTCCTGTTGTTCTCTTCCTAATATACTACAGGCAGGCAGTTGATTCAGTTAGCTGCAGTTTATTCAGTACTATATGCTGTGCACAGTGTTCAGCTAGATCTCACTGCAGATCATTCCTGTTGTTCTCGTCCTAATATACTACAGGCAGGCAGTTGATTCAGTTAGCTGCAGTATATAAAGTACTGTATCCTGTGCACAGTGTTCAGCTAGATCTCACTGCAGACCATTCCTGTTGTTCTCTTCCTAATATACTACAGGCATGCAGTTGATTCAGTTAGCTGCAGTTTATTCAGTTCTATATCCTGTGCACAGTGTTCAGCTAGATCTCACTGCAGACCATTCCTATTGTTCTCTTCCTAATATACTACAGGCAGGCAGTTGATTCAGTTAGCTGCAGTTTATTCAGTACTATATCCTGTGCACAGTGTTCAGCTAGATCTCACTGCAGACCATTCCTGTTGTTCTCTTCCTAATATACTACAGGCAGGCAGTTGATTCAGTTAGCTGCAGTTTATTCAGTACTATATCCTGTGCACAGTGTTTAGCTAGATCTCACTGCAGACCATTCCTGTTGTTCTCTTCCTAATATTCTACAGGCATGCAGTTGATTCAGTTATATGCAGTGTGAGGGGGCTAGCTCGGCAGCGGGTATGTGTGACCCCCGGGATGGGCTCCCCACCCAAAAACAGGCCCAGCAGACGGAGGTTGTGGTTTTCAAAATCAAAAAAGGTGCGGTTTATTTTCTATTTACAGTGACAAAAACACAGCAAGGCAAAAAAAACAAACACAAAATAAATCCTGGTCAACTTGACCTCTGACTAAACTTACAGGTTTCCTAACTAACGACTGGGATCAGCCTAGTGCTGTCCTAGTCCCTGGTTTTAAATGTCCAAGCAAAATATAGCCACACAGGCTTTCTCTCACCGCACAGGGGTTCACTCTCCCTAGACAGTCCACACAGGTCTGCTTCCAGGCATGAGCTAACATCTAATGAAGCTGGGAGTTCTTATAGAGGCCTAAATGAGCTGACAAGGTTCAGCTGGTCTCCTCATCTCTGTCTGCACGACGCCCAGCCCTCTCCCTAGAGGTATGAGTCATCCATGAGCCCACTAGTCTCAGCTGGGCTTATACAACTCTCCACCTAGCTGTATAAATCGGCGTAAAGCCTGAATCTGGGCGAAATATATCTACCCCCCTGGATGCAACCAGGTGACTTTACCTTCCTGCTGTCACATACCCCCCCCTCTTGTTTTAACCTCGGGGTTGGAACACCAGCAATCAGGCATTCATGTACTCGAGACAAAGCATCCACATTCCCCATTTGAACGCCAGGGCGATGCTTTACTGTGAAGTTGAATTCCTGGAGGGCCAGGAACCACCTATTCACTCTTCTATTTGTTTCCTTGTTTTGAGCCATCCACTTTAACGGAGCGTGATCCGTAACCATGTCAAAGTGCCTACCTAGCAGGTAGTACCGAAGGGAATCTAGAGCCCACTTCACCGCTAAACACTCCTTTTCAACGGTGGCGTAATTTACCTCATGGGACTTCAACTTCCTGCTGAGGTAAATGACTGGGTGCTCTTCCCCGTTCCAGACCTGGGACAATACTGCTCCTAACCCCACATCTGACGCATCACTTTGTACGACAAAGTCTTTAGAGAAGTCGGGTGAGTACAACACTGGCTGGCTACATAAGGCTTGTTTCAAGAATTGGAATGCTGCCTCAGCCTCGGGGGTCCATTTAATCATGACCGACCCTTTCCCCTTCGTCAGGTTGGTTAGGGGCACAGCCTTAGAAGCAAAGTGGGGAATGAATCGCCGATAATACCCAGCGATTCCCAGAAAGGCTCGTACCTGCTTCTTGCTGTTGGGACGTGGCCAACTCTGGATGGCCTCGACTTTGTTGAGTTGGGGTTTTATTACTTCCCTCCCAATGGTGTACCCAAGATATTTGGCCTCCTCCTGCCCAATGGTACACTTCTTGGGGTTAGCCGTAAACCCTGCTTCCCGAACAGAGTCCAGGACTGCTTGCACTTTTGGCAGATGTGAGGCCCAATCTGTGCTATGGACAATTACGTCATCCAGGTAAGCCGCAGCATACTTCCGATGGGGCCTCAGCATCTGGTCCATTTTCCGCTGGAATGTGGCCGGCGCATTCTGTAACCCGAACGGCATTCTTTTATATTGGAACGCCCCGTCTGGGGTTACAAATGCGGTTTTCTCTTTGGCTGACTTGGCCAGGGGGATTTGCCAATACCCTTTTGTGAGGTCAAGAGTCGTCATGTATCGGGCTGTTCCCAGCCGGTCGATCAACTCATCTATACGTGGCATGGGGTAGGTGTCAAATTTTGTAACTTTGTTCAACTGACGAAAATCGTTACAAAATCGCCAGCTCCCATCCGGTTTAGGCACCAACACAATGGGACTAGACCAATCACTTTGGGACTCCTCTATCACCCCTAAGTTCAGCATTTTCTGTACTTCCTCCCGTATTGCCTCCCGTCGGGCCTCTGGGATCCGATAGGGTTTTAACTTCACCCTTTCACCGGGCGGGGTAATAATGTCATGCTCTACCCCAGATGTTTGTCCCGGCAGCTCAGAGAATACCTCCTTGTTGCGAAGCACAAACTCCTTAACCTCCTGTTGTTGGGGTTGTGACAAGGTGGCTGCGATTCCAACCTCAGGAATCACGCAACCAGTTTGAGCTGGTGACCAAGTGTCTGCGACTAGGGACTCTCTATCCCTCCAGGCTTTCAACAGATTAACGTGATAGATCTGTTCGGGCTTTCGCCTTCCTGGTTGTCTGACCTTGTAATTCACTTCGCTCACTTTTTCCATTATCTCGTAGGGGCCTTGCCATTTGGCAAGGAATTTACTTTCAACCGTAGGGACAAGTACCAATATCCTATCCCCCGGGGAAAAGGTACGGGTCTTGGCTCCACGGTTGTACACTCTCTGCTGTGCCAACTGCGCTTGGGCCAAATGTTCCTTCACGATGGGCATTACCTGTGCAATTCGATCTTGCATCAGGGCGACATGCTCAATCACACTCCTGTGGGGAGAACTCTCACTTTCCCAAGTTTCCTTGGCAATATCCAACAGCCCTCTTGGGTGTCTCCCATACAGTAACTCAAAGGGGGAGAATCCCGTAGAGGATTGGGGCACCTCCCTAATAGCAAACATCAAATAAGGAAGTAGACAGTCCCAATCCTTTCCATCCCTATCCACCACTTTCTTCAACATTTGTTTTAGGGTTTTGTTGAATCTTTCAACCAGCCCATCGGTTTGGGGGTGATACACAGATGTACGTAATTGCGTCACTTTGAACAATTTACACAGCTCCTTCATAACCCGGGACATAAAGGGTGTACCTTGGTCCGTAAGCAGTTCTTTACAAATACCCACCCGGCTAAAAACAAGAGATAGCTCTTTGGCTATGGTTTTGGCCGAGGTATTTCTGAGAGGGATCGCTTCTGGATAACGGGTGGCATAGTCCATTATAACCAATATGTACTGGTGCCCCCTAGCGGACTTGATTATAGGACCTACCAAATCCATTGCGATTCTCTCAAACGGGACCTCAATGATGGGTAGAGGGACCAGCGGGCTACGGAAGTGTGGCATCGGGGCCGACCTCTGACACACAGGGCAGGAGGAACAATAATTTTCTATGTCCTTCATCACCCCAGGCCAATAGAATCTCTGTAATACCCTCTCTCGGGTTTTCTCTGTCCCCAGATGACCTCCAAGAATGTGCCCATGGGCCAACTCCAACACCAACTTCCTGTAAGGTTTGGGCACCACCAGCTGCTCAACGGTTTCTTCTGCCCTTTTTGCCACCCGATACAGTAGGTCCTTCTCTACGCTGAAGTATGGGTAAGTGCAGGTATTATCTGGGTTCACTAACTCGCCATCTATTTTCACTACGTTTTCCCGTGCCTTTATTAGGGCGGGGTCTTTCAACTGTTCTGTGGCAAAGTTTTCCCTGTGAACCTCAAGATCAGAAAACTCCACAGACGGTAGGTTTTCGTCTGAGGAGGTGGGCTCCTCTCCAGTTTCTTGAGTCTCCCCTGCCAATACTGACAAGGGAAATTCGGGAGAGTCCTCACCACTCTCAGAGGAGTTCTGGCTATCATATTCCTGGTACATAGGGGCACCAGTGGGGGGCTCATGATCATCCCACAGTTCCCAGAACTTCGGAAAATCCCTTCCCACAATGGCGTCATGCGGTAACTGAGACACTAAGCCCACTGGATGAGAAAGGGTACCTTTGGGGGTCTCGAAACACACTGTAGTCACTGGATACTCTCGGGTGTCCCCATGCACACAAATAACGGCTACCTTGCTATTCCCAGAGACCTCTGTTTTAACTAACTCAGCCTTTATCAGGGTCACAAGGCTACCTGAATCCAGCAATACCACAACATTTCTACCATTAATACACATTTTGCATAAATGTTTCTCAGTTCCCCGAATGGCAGTGCATGCGACTGTCGCACACAGCGACTGACGTCTGCCCGTCAGAAAGTCACACTGCATGGGTTCCTCCAAAACCGGGCAATTTGCTGCAATATGTCCCGCTTGCCGGCAGCGGTAGCAAATGATCCTTCTTGCCGCCTCTTGAGCCGCTGATTTCCCAGGCTGTTCTCGCCAAACTTGGGGTAGAGCTCCCACCCTCTCACTCTCTCCACCCTTACCCCTTGGAATCATCTTATCCGCCCCTGGGGATGGTCTGGTCTTAGGGTGGAAAGTCCGAGTGTCTCTGGAAGAGGCCGTCAGGTTCTCTGTAGCCAAGTATTTCTCCACACGATCCACAAGACCATCGGCCGTCTCTGGGTCTCCATGGCTTACCCACTTTTGGATGGCAGTAGGAAGAGCTCTCAAAAACCGATCCATTACAACACGTTCCACAATCTTTGGTGCGGACAAAGTCTCTGGCTGTAGCCACTTTCTGCTCAGGTGAATGAGATCATACATTTGAGACCTGGGGGGTTTTCCAAGCTGGAAAGTCCAGTTATGCACACGCTGAGCCCGGACAGCCAGGGTGACACCCAGCCTTGCCAATATTTCAGCTTTTAGCATCACATAGTCTTTTGCTTGGTCAGGCTCTAGGTCATAGTAAGCTTTCTGCGATTCACCCGTTAACAGAGGAGCCACCAGTCCAGCCCACTGCTCCTCAGGCCACTTTTCTCTTTCAGCGGTCCTTTCAAATGTGGTCAAAAATACCTCTGGATCATCCTCTCCAGTCATTTTTGTCAATAAACGACTCACCCCAAAGGACGCGGTATTAGTGGGACGGCTTTCCTCACCGGTCTGCGGACGTTGCTGCATTACTGCTTCCATCTGTTGTTGTAGTCTCTGCTCTTGCTTCTGCAACAGGTCTATGAAGCGGGCCTCAGATTGCTGTTGGGCTTGTTGCTGAGCCTCCAGACTCTGTTGTAAAGTTGCAAGGCTCTGTTGATGAGCTTGCTGCTGGGCTGCAAGGCTCCTTTGCAAACCTGCATTTGTCTGCTGTTGATTGGCATTTGCTAGAGCCAGCTGTTTCAGTATCTCCTCCATGCTGGCTTAAAAAAAAACTGCCACTGGTTCTCCACCAACTGTGAGGGGGCTAGCTCGGCAGTGGGTATGTGTGACCCCCGGGATGGGCTCCCCACCCAAAAACAGGCCCAGCAGACGGAGGTTGTGGTTTTCAAAATCAAAAAAGGTGCGGTTTATTTTCTATTTACAGTGACAAAAACACAGCAAGGCAAAAAAAACAAACACAAAATAAATCCTGGTCAACTTGACCTCTGACTAAACTTACAGGTTTCCTAACTAACGACTGGGATCAGCCTAGTGCTGTCCTAGTCCCTGGTTTTAAATGTCCAAGCAAAATATAGCCACACAGGCTTTCTCTCACCGCACAGGGGTTCACTCTCCCTAGACAGTCCACACAGGTCTGCTTCCAGGCATGAGCTAACATCTAATGAAGCTGGGAGTTCTTATAGAGGCCTAAATGAGCTGACAAGGTTCAGCTGGTCTCCTCATCTCTGTCTGCACGACGCCCAGCCCTCTCCCTAGAGGTATGAGTCATCCATGAGCCCACTAGTCTCAGCTGGGCTTATACAACTCTCCACCTAGCTGTATAAATCGGCGTAAAGCCTGAATCTGGGCGAAATATATCTACCCCCCTGGATGCAACCAGGTGACTTTACCTTCCTGCTGTCACAGCAGGTTAATCAGTACTATATCCTGTGCACAGTGTTCAGCTAGATCTCACTGCAGACCTTTCCTGTTGTTCTCTTCCTAATATACTACAGGCAGGCAGTTGATTCAGTTAGCTGCAGTATAGAAAGTACTGTATCCTGTGCACAGTGTTCAGCTAGATCTCACTGCAGACCATTCCTGTTGTTCTCATCCTAATATACTACAGGCAGGCAGTTGATTCAGTTAGCTATAGTATATAAAGTACTGTATCCTGTGCACAGTGTTCAGCTAGATCTCACTGCAGACCATTCCTGTTGTTCTCTTCCTAATATACTACAGGCATGCAGTTGTTTCAGTTAGCTGCAGTTTATTCAGTACTATATCCTGTGCACAGTGTTCAGCTAGATCTCACTGCAGACCATTCCCATTGTTCTCTTCCTAATATACTACAGACAGGCAGTTGACTCAGTTAGCTGCAGCTTATTCAGTACTATATCCTGTGCACAGTGTTCAGCTAGATCTCACTGCAGACCATTCCTGTTGTTCTCTTCCTAATATACTACAGGCAGGCAGTTGATTCAGTTAGCTGCAGTTTATTCAGTACTATATCCTGTGCACAGTGCTCAGCTAGATCCCGCTGCAGACCATTCCTGTTGTTCTCTTCCTAATATACTACAGGCAGGCAGTTGATTCAGTTAGCTGCAGTATATAATGTACTGTATCCTGTGCACAGTGTTCAGCTAGATCTCAATGCAGACCATTCCTATTGGTCTCTTCCTAATATACTACAGGCAGGCAGTTGATTCAGTTAGCTACAGTATATAAAGTACTGTATCCTGTGCACAGTGTTCAGCTAGATCTCACTGCAGACCATTCCTGTTGTTCTCTTCCTAATATACTGCAGGCAGGCAGTTGATTCAGTTAGCTGCAGTTCATTCAGTACTATATCCTGTGCACAGTGTTCAGCTAGATCTCACTGCAGATCATTCCTGTTGTTCTCTTCCTAATATACTACAGGCAGGCAGTTGATTCAGTTAGCTGCAGTTTATTCAGTACTATATCCTGTGCACAGTGTTTAGCTAGATCTCACTGCAGACCATTCCTGTTGTTCTCTTCCTAATATTCTACAGGCATGCAGTTGATTCAGTTAGATGCAGGTTAATCAGTACTATATCCTGTGCACAGTGTTCAGCTAGATCTCACTGCAGACCATTCCTGTTGTTCTCTTCCTAATATACTACAGGCAGGCAGTTGATTCAGTTAGCTGCAGTTTATTCAGTACTATATCCTGTGCACAGTGTTTAGCTAGATCTCACTGCAGATCATTCCTGTTGTTCTCGTCCTAATATACGACAGACAGGCAGTTGATTCAGTTAGCTGCAGTATATAAAGTACTGTATCCTGTGCACAGTGTTCAGCTAGATCTCAATGCAGACCATTCCTATTGTTCTCTTCCTAATACACTGCAGGCAGGCAGTTGATTCAGTTAGCTGCAGTATATAAAGTACTGTATCCTGTGCACAGTGTTCAGCTAGATCTCACTGCAGACCATTCCGGTTGTTCTCTTCCTAATATTCTATAGGCAGGCAGTTGATTCAGTTAGATGCAGGTTATTCAGTACTATATCCTGTGCACAGTGTTCAGCTAGATCTCACTGCAGACCATTCCTGTTGTTCTCTTCCTAATATACTACAGGCAGGCAGTTGATTCAGTTAGCTGCAGTTTATTCAGTACTATATCATGTGCACAGTGTTCAGCTAGATCTCACTGCAGATCATTCCTGTTGTTCTCTTCCTAATATGCTACAGGCAGGCAGTTGATTCAGTTAGCTGCAGTTTATTCAGTACTATATCCTGTGCACAGTGTTCAGCTAGATCTCACTGCAGACCATTCCTGTTGTTCTCATCCTAATATACTACAGGCAGGCAGTTGATTCAGTTAGGCTGCAGTATAGAAAGTACTGTATCCTGTGCACAGTGTTCAGCTAGATCTCACTGCA
This sequence comes from Rana muscosa, assembly GCA_029206835.1. Classification (NCBI taxonomy): domain Eukaryota; kingdom Metazoa; phylum Chordata; class Amphibia; order Anura; family Ranidae; genus Rana; species Rana muscosa. The sequence goes on along the minus strand of CM055118.1, from coordinate 973,704,413 downwards.
GACCATTCCTATTGTTCTCTTCCTAATATACTACAGGCAGGCAGTTGATTCAGTTAGCTGCAGTTTATTCAGTACTATATCCTGTCCACAGTGTTTAGCTAGATCTCACTGCAGACCATTCCTGTTGTTCTCTTCCTAATATTCTACAGGCATGCAGTTGATTCAGTTAGATGCAGGTTAATCAGTACTATATCCTGTGCACAGTGTTCAGCTAGATCTCACTGCAGACCATTCCTGTTGTTCTCTTCCTAATATACTACAGGCAGGCAGTTGATTCAGTTAGCTGCAGTTTATTCAGTACTATATGCTGTGCACAGTGTTCAGCTAGATCTCACTGCAGATCATTCCTGTTGTTCTCGTCCTAATATACTACAGGCAGGCAGTTGATTCAGTTAGCTGCAGTATATAAAGTACTGTATCCTGTGCACAGTGTTCAGCTAGATCTCACTGCAGACCATTCCTGTTGTTCTCTTCCTAATATACTACAGGCATGCAGTTGATTCAGTTAGCTGCAGTTTATTCAGTTCTATATCCTGTGCACAGTGTTCAGCTAGATCTCACTGCAGACCATTCCTATTGTTCTCTTCCTAATATACTACAGGCAGGCAGTTGATTCAGTTAGCTGCAGTTTATTCAGTACTATATCCTGTGCACAGTGTTCAGCTAGATCTCACTGCAGACCATTCCTGTTGTTCTCTTCCTAATATACTACAGGCAGGCAGTTGATTCAGTTAGCTGCAGTTTATTCAGTACTATATCCTGTGCACAGTGTTTAGCTAGATCTCACTGCAGACCATTCCTGTTGTTCTCTTCCTAATATTCTACAGGCATGCAGTTGATTCAGTTATATGCAGGTTAATCAGTACTATATCCTGTGCACAGTGTTCAGCTAGATCTCACTGCAGACCATTCCTGTTGTTCTTTTCCTAAATCCTAATATACTACAGGCAGGCAGTTGATTCAGTTAGCTGCATTTTATTCAGTACTATATGCTGTGCCCAGTGTTCAGCTAGATCTCACTGCAGATCATTCCTGTTGTTCTCGTCCTAATATACTACAGGCAGGCAGTTGATTCAGTTAGCTGCAGTATATAAAGTACTGTATCCTGTGCACAGTGTTCAGCTAGATCTCACTGCAGACCATTCCTGTTGTTCTCTTCCTAATATACTACAGGCATGCAGTTGATTCAGTTAGCTGCAGTTTATTCAGTTCTATATCCTGTGCACAGTGTTCAGCTAGATCTCACTGCAGACCATTCCTATTGTTCTCTTCCTAATATACAACAGGCAGGCAGTTGATTCAGTTAGCTGCAGTTTATTCAGTACTATATCCTGTGCACAGTGTTCAGCTAAATCTCACTGCAGATCATTCCTGTTGTTCTCTTCCTAATATACTACAGGCAGGCAGTTGATTCAGTTAGCTGCAGTTTATTCAGTACTATATCCTGTGCACAGTGCTCAGCTAGATCCCACTGCAGACCATTCCTGTTGTTCTCGTCCTAATATACTACAGGCAGGTAGTTGATTCAGTTAGCTGCCTTATAGAAAGTACTGTATCCTGTGCACAGTGTTCAGTTAGATCTCACTGCAGACCATTCCTGTTGTTCTCGTCCTAATATTCTACAGGCAGGCAGTTGATTCAGTTAGATGCAGGTTATTCAGTACTATATCCTGTGCACAGTGTTCAGCTAGATCTCACTGCAGACCATTCCTGTTGTTCTCTTCCTAATATACTACAGGCAGGCAGTTGATTCAGTTAGCTTCAGTTTATTCAGTACTATATCCTGTGCACAGTGTTCAGCTAGATCTCACTGCAGATCATTCCTGTTGTTCTCGTCCTAATATACTACAGGCAGGCAGTTGATTCAGTTAGCTGCCTTATAGAAAGTACTGTATCCTGTGCACAGTGTTCAGCTAGATCTCAATGCAGACCATTCCTGTTGTTCTCATCCTAATATACTACAGGCAGGCAGTTGATTCAGTTAGGCTGCAGTATAGAAAGTACTGTATCCTGTGCACAGTGTTCAGCTAGATCTCACTGCAGACAATTCCTGTTGTTCTCTTCCTAATATACTACAGGCAGGCAGTTGATTCAGTTAGCTGCAGTTTATTCAGTACTATATCCTGTGCACAGTGCTCAGCTAGATCCCACTGCAGACCATTCCTGTTGTTCTCGTCCTAATATACTACAGGCAGGCAGTTGATTCAGTTAGCTGCCTTATAGAAAGTACTGTATCCTGTGCACAGTGTTCAGTTAGATCTCACTGTAGACCATTCCTGTTGTTCTCTTCCTAATTTGCTACAGGCAGGCAGTTGATTCAGTTAACTGCAGTTTTTTCAGTACTATATCCTGTGCACAGTGTTCAGCTAGATCTCACTGCAGACCATTCCTGTTGTTCTTGTCCTAATATACTACAGGCAGGCAGTTGATTCAGTTAGCTGCAGTATATAAAGTACTGTATCCTGTGCACAGTGTTCAGCTAAATCTCAATGCAGACCATTCCTATTGTTCTCTTCCTAATATACTACAGGCAGGCAGTTGATTCAGTTAGCTGCAGTATATAAAGTACTGTATCCTGTGCACAGTGTTCAGCTAGATCTCACTGCAGACCATTCCTGTTGTTCTCTTCCTAATATACTACAGGCATGCAGTTGATTCAGTTAGCGGCAGTTTATTCAGTACTATATCCTGTGCACAGTGTTCAGCTAGATCTCACTGCAGACCATTCCTGTTGTTCTCTTCGTAATATACTACAGGCAGGCAGTTGATTCAGTTAGCTGCAGTTTATTCAGTACTATATCCTGTGCACAGTGTTCAGCTATAACTCACTGCAGACCATTCCTGTTGTTCTCTTCCTAATATACTACAGGCAGGCAGTTGATTCAGTTAGCTGCATTTTATTCAGTACTATATCCTGTGCACAGTGCTCAGCTAGATCCCGCTGCAGACCATTCCTGTTGTTCTCGTCCTAATATACTACAGGCAGGCAGTTGATTCAGTTAGCAGCAGTATATAAAGTACTGTATCCTGTGCACAGTGTTCAGCTAGATCTCAATGCAGACCACTCCTATTGGTCTCTTCCTAATATACTACAGGCAGGCAGTTGATTCAGTTAGCTGCAGTATATAAAGTACTGTATCCTGTGCACAGTGTTCAGCTAGATCTCAATGCAGACCATTCCTGTTGTTCTCTTCCTAATATACTACAGGCAGGCAGTTGATTCAGTTAGCTGCAGTTTATTCAGTACTATATCCTGTGCACAGTGTTCAGCTAGATCTCACTGCAGATCATTCCTGTTGTTCTCTTCCTAATATACTACAGGCAGGCAGTTGATTCAGTTAGCTGCCTTATAGAAATTACTGTATCCTGTGCACAATGTTCAGTTAGATCTCACTGCAGACCATTCCTGTTGTTCTCTTCCTAATTTGCTACAGGTAGGCAGTTGATTCAGTTAACTGCAGTTTATTCAGTACTATATCCTGTGCACAGTGTTCAGCTAGATCTCACTGCAGATCATTCCTGTTGTTCTCGTCCTAATATACTACAGGCAGGCAGTTTATTCAGTTAGTTGCAGTATATAAAGTACTGTATCCTGTGCACAGTGTTCCGCTAGATCTCACTGCAGACCATTCCTGTTGTTCTCATCCTAATATACTGCAGGCAGGCAGTTGATTCAGTTAGCTGCAGTTCATTCAGTACTATATCCTGTGCACAGTGTTCAGCTAGATCTCACTGCAGATCATTCCTGTTGTTCTCTTCCTAATATAATACAGGCAGGCAGTTGATTCAGTTAGCTGCAGTTTATTCAGTACTATATCCTGTGCACAGTGTTCAGCTAGATCTCACTGCAGATCATTCCTGTTGTTCTCGTCCTAATATACTACAGACAGGCAGTTGATTCAGTTAGCTGCAGTATATAAAGTACTGTATCCTGTGCACAGTTTTCAGCTAGATCTCAATGCAGACCATTCCTATTGTTCTCTTCCTAATACACTACAGGCAGGCAGTTGATTCAGTTAGCTGCAGTATATAAAGTACTGTATCCTGTGCACAGTGTTCAGCTAGATCTCACTGCAGACCATTCCGGTTGTTCTCTTCCTAATATTCTATAGGCAGGCAGTTGATTCAGTTAGATGCAGGTTATTCAGTACTATATCCTGTGCACAGTGTTCAGCTAGATCTCACTGCAGACCATTCCTGTTGTTCTCTTCCTAATATACTACAGGCAGGCAGTTGATTCAGTTAGCTGCAGTTTATTCAGTACTATATCCTGTGCACAGTGTTCAGCTAGATCTCACTGCAGATCATTCCTGTTGTTCTCTTCCTAATATGCTACAGGCAGGCAGTTGATTCAGTTAGCTGCAGTTTATTCAGTACTATATCCTGTGCACAGTGTTCAGCTAGATCTCACTGCAGACCATTCCTGTTGTTCTCATCCTAATATACTACAGGCAGGCAGTTGATTCAGTTAGGCTGCAGTATAGAAAGTACTGTATCCTGTGCACAGTGTTCAGCTAGATCTCACTGCAGACCATTCCTATTGTTCTCTTCCTAATATACTACAGGCAGGCAGTTGATTCAGTTAGCTGCAGTTTATTCAGTACTATATCCTGTCCACAGTGTTTAGCTAGATCTCACTGCAGACCATTCCTGTTGTTCTCTTCCTAATATTCTACAGGCATGCAGTTGATTCAGTTAGATGCAGGTTAATCAGTACTATATCCGGTGCACAGTGTTCAGCTAGATCTCACTGCAGACCATTCCTGTTGTTCTCTTCCTAATATACTACAGGCAGGCAGTTGATTCAGTTAGCTGCAGTTTATTCAGTACTATATGCTGTGCACAGTGTTCAGCTAGATCTCACTGCAGATCATTCCTGTTGTTCTTGTCCTAATATACTACAGGCAGGCAGTTGATTCAGTTAGCTGCAGTATATAAAGTACTGTATCCTGTGCACAGTGTTCAGCTAGATCTCACTGCAGACCATTCCTGTTGTTCTCTTCCTAATATACTACAGGCATGCAGTTGATTCAGTTAGCTGCAGTTTATTCAGTTCTATATCCTGTGCACAGTGTTCAGCTAGATCTCACTGCAGACCATTCCTATTGTTCTCTTCCTAATATACTACAGGCAGGCAGTTGATTCAGTTAGCTGCAGTTTATTCAGTACTATATCCTGTGCACAGTGTTCAGCTAGATCTCACTGCAGACCATTCCTGTTGTTCTCTTCCTAATATACTACAGGCAGGCAGTTGATTCAGTTAGCTGCAGTTTATTCAGTACTATATCCTGTGCACAGTGTTTAGCTAGATCTCACTGCAGACCATTCCTGTTGTTCTCTTCCTAATATTCTACAGGCATGCAGTTGATTCAGTTATATGCAGGTTGATCAGTACTATATCCTGTGCACAGTGTTCAGCTAGATCTCACTGCAGACCATTCCTGTTGTTCTCTTCCTAATATACTACAGGCAGGCAGTTGATTCAGTTAGCTGCATTTTATTCAGTACTATATGCTGTGCCCAGTGTTCAGCTAGATCTCACTGCAGATCATTCCTGTTGTTCTCGTCCTAATATACTACAGGCAGGCAGTTGATTCAGTTAGCTGCAGTATATAAAGTACTGTATCCTGTGCACAGTGTTCAGCTAGATCTCACTGCAGACCATTCCTGTTGTTCTCTTCCTAATATACTACAGGCATGCAGTTGATTCAGTTAGCTGCAGTTTATTCAGTTCTATATCCTGTGCACAGTGTTCAGCTAGATCTCACTGCAGACCATTCCTATTGTTCTCTTCCTAATATACAACAGGCAGGCAGTTGATTCAGTTAGCTGCAGTTTATTCAGTACTATATCCTGTGCACAGTGTTCAGCTAAATCTCACTGCAGATCATTCCTGTTGTTCTCTTCCTAATATACTACAGGCAGGCAGTTGATTCAGTTAGCTGCAGTTTATTCAGTACTATATCCTGTGCACAGTGCTCAGCTAGATCCCACTGCAGACCATTCCTGTTGTTCTCGTCCTAATATACTACAGGCAGGTAGTTGATTCAGTTAGCTGCCTTATAGAAAGTACTGTATCCTGTGCACAGTGTTCAGTTAGATCTCACTGCATACCATTCCTGTTGTTCTCGTCCTAATATTCTACAGGCAGGCAGTTGATTCAGTTAGATGCAGGTTATTCAGTACTATATCCTGTGCACAGTGTTCAGCTAGATCTCACTGCAGACCATTCCTGTTGTTCTCTTCCTAATATACTACAGGCAGGCAGTTGATTCAGTTAGCTTCAGTTTATTCAGTACTATATCCTGTGCACAGTGTTCAGCTAGATCTCACTGCAGATCATGACCAGTGTACTCGAGATACCTCCCCACACCTTACCCCTACCAGTTACCCCTCTTAACCACTATCTTAACTTATCCAATCTATAGTAATTTAGACCACACCGGAGTTGGAGTATAAAATGGCCACAACAGCCTTTTTATTAAAACCATATCATGTAAAGAACTCCAATATAAAATATATATTTTCAATAACTTTATTAACACAATTTTACCATTATAACTCCCAGTCTGTTGGTCTCTGACGGCACCCCCAAACTTTTGAACCCCTTTTTACACCAATACACTGCGGTACAAAATTTTTGAACCATACCAGGCCTCCAGCCGTATAACAGCTCGGAGACAACCCCTTCCCGCAGTGCAACCATACCCGTACTCCAGCGGACACCATTCCACTGGAATACACCAGAGGGGCACATACCACCGATGAGCCCCCACCACTTTAATACCATCTGTTTTCTGCCACCGTCAAAGACCAAAGACACCGCCAACACACAGCTGTTATGACGACCTTCTCCTTCACAACCTGAAAGACAAGAAAACAATAGCCAGAAAAACACCAAAACAACAGGGAGGGTGGGTGGGAAAAACTTCCTCTCCTTTCTGTCCCCACACAAAATGATGCCGAGTGCACCCGCCTCCAGCTATTTAAAGTGCCCCTCCCCTCACATTAAAATTCACCTCTGCCTCCACCCACTCACTTCTTCACCAAATGTTAACCCCGTCCTGTCTGTACTCTCCACCTTGTCATGCATGGCCCTTCATTATATTCTTTTTTGTCTCTTCATTCCGGGCCTCCCTTGACCAGTGTACTCGAGATACCTCCCCACACCTTACCCCTACCAGTTACCCCTCTTAACCACTATCTTAACTTATCCAATCTATAGTAATTTAGACCACACCGGAGTTGGAGTATAAAATGGCCACAACAGCCTTTTTATTAAAACCATATCATGTAAAGAACTCCAATATAAAATATATATTTTCAATAACTTTATTAACACAATTTTACCATTATAACTCCCAGTCTGTTGGTCTCTGACGGCACCCCCAAACTTTTGAACCCCTTTTTACACCAATACACTGCGGTACAAAATTTTTGAACCATACCAGGCCTCCAGCCGTATAACAGCTCGGAGACAACCCCTTCCCGCAGTGCAACCATACCCGTACTCCAGCGGACACCATTCCACTGGAATACACCAGAGGGGCACATACCACCGATGAGCCCCCACCACTTTAATACCATCTGTTTTCTGCCACCGTCAAAGACCAAAGACACCGCCACAGCCTGCAAAGGGTAACCCCTTACCCTTAAGGGCCCCTCCACACCCGCAGGGCACACTGGATCCCATCCTGACTCCCCAATGCCCACAAATCCATCCCACATCAGAAAGATGCACACCATCCCTCCGTAAATACATGCCCACATTAACCTCCAACTCCATGTGCCTACCACCAGCCCCCCGTTATTGGCAACCAACCTAACCACCAGTTCGTTAAACTTGATTCCCGCCTTGTTAATCTGCGCCACTGATCTCGCCCTCCGCCACGAGGTGTACTTCATAACGTCGGACTATACTACCAACGTCCCCAGGAAGACCTCTCTAAGAAATCCGACGTTATGGCCGAGAACAGAGCCCCAATGGCTCTGATCCCCAAGTCATCCTCCCCCCACATGTAGTACCCAAACGACCTGTTGTCTATCCAACCGGGCGTACCGATCCACTCCTGGCACCACCCTACTCCACTCTATGCCCGTGAAGCCTATTCCTCCCAACGCAAGCCTCCATCCTGGGTATCCCCAACAGCCTGCCCGCCTGTCATGTATCTGCCCTCCTTTTTCCCCAAAAAGACATATGAATGCCCTACCGTCCAGATGAGGCGTGTAGAACCTCCATCGGAACTGAAAATACCACAACACAATTCAAAAACCCCAGAAAATTACCCCATCATTGCCAATAACCTCACTTGCGCACCCCTTCACTTCCCACATATTTCCACTCACATCCGCTAATAAATGGGGGGGGCGTACCTAAGAACAAAACCACCTGGACTCCCATCTCAAGATCCATTTTACCGCCGCCAAATCCAACCCGCCCCGGGCAGCCCCAGTGGCCGCCCCGATGCGTAAGGAGTGTGAAGCGATATGCTTGCAGTTGTTCCCAACCGCCCACAGGCCTTTCCGGAAACCCAGCCATGCATTAAAAACGTACTAGAAAACGATCCATCCTCATGCACCAAAAAAGCCCACCCCCCGGCCGTCCTAACTTCCAGAACTTCTTACACCACCCTCACTGAACAGTCCTGATCCCCGGGCAATGAAGACAGCTGTACCATCACCCCTCACACAGGGAGGGTGGCCCATTTGATCCATCTGTAACCTCCTGAACCGCAAACTCACCCTTCCGCCCGATAACTCCACGTCCTGTACCAGTAACCCCTCCGTCCTCTGTTTTTGACAGGCCCACAAACTCCCCCACCCTAAATGCAACAAAAAACGCTGTATAGAACAACATAACCCCTTAACAGATGAACACACCCCGGCCAATGCCCCGCAAATCACTTGAGAAAGAGAAACAGAAAACAGGCCTACCTGCATTCCTATGAGGGTGATCCTTTTGACACCCCTTTACCGCCTCCCTTACCCAGAAAACCGTAGTGAAATCTGCATGCCCTGGAGTTCGAATAGAAAACGCCAAGCCTGCCCACTTCTTCTCGATCCCTGCCACCGAACCCCTTGCCTCCATGCACCGAGTTACTAAGTAAACTACCAGCAACTCCGTCTCAGACACATCCCGCTAAGCATCCGCTAGCCGTCTGAATGCAGCCCATTCCCTCCAGATTATTTGTATATGCCACCCATGTCGACCCACTTCCTTACTTCCCAATCCGGAAAACGGGGACAGTGAAACAGCTAAAGTGTAGTCTAACCCCGGGATACGCCTAGCATAAAGAAAACGTTCACTTGTAAGCACTCCAGTCGATGACTTGCACCACCCCCAAATCGTCACTGTGCAATCTAAACTTCGTGTCCTTACTCATTGCCTCCCACAGTTCTGTAGCCAATACCGCAGGAAACAGGTCCAGCAATACCAGGTGATGACTGAGCCCCTCTTCCCCCAAAGACTTAGTCCATGCCTCTGCACTCCATTACCCCTGGCAAATGCCCCAAAAAACCCAGTGAACTTTGCATCATCAGTACCCCATCCTAAATCAAAAATTGGTCACCGGGTCCCACATCCACCCCCATTGCCCGTTGTAAGTTTCCAAGAACGTGTGCCCCACCTTCAAAACATCCCTAAGCTCCTCATAGAGTCAAATAAAATGCGTATTGGCCCGCACCCCCACTGCCGCAGCCGACCATCCTTTAACAAAAAACCCACCCATGGGAACAATTTCCCAGGAATTGGATCGCCTGACCCGTCACGGACCACCCTTTAACAAAAGGAAGCTAAATTGTCAGACATGGCGCCTGAGAAGGAGCATACCATGGGCCGACACAGATTCACATAAAATTCCCCCCCAGCAGCACCCCAACCGCCAAAACTGTCCGGATGAAACGGCAGCCGCCGGAATGCCGACTCAACGTCCGCCTTTGTATGAGTGCCCCCCACTGTGCCCACTTCAGGACCTATCAAGGAATTAACTCACCCCCTGTTTGAGAACAAGAGATAGTGAATAAGCAGAAGCTTGATCGATTCCTTCTTAACCACCACCCCCATTGGTGACACCACCAGATACACGATTGGGCTCTCCGGAAATGGCCCCCCCATACGATCTACAGCCACCTTTTTAGCCAATGTTTTCTGAAACCACCCCCGGACTAACCAGTGAGGACCCCAAAATTTGCGCCAAGGGCGGCACGACCTCTTTAGCGAACGCACTTTTAAAAAACCTTCCTAGAAACCCGCTCTCAGCAACTCTGCCGACGCCCTAAACAAATATCTACTTCGAAAAAAAAAAACAAAAAAAAAAAAAAAACGCATCCTTACCTCCTGCACCGGTGTCATCCTTCTTGAAGCAAAATCCCGGGGACGCTTTCCGTCTTTTGAAGCACCGAGACAAGGGGTGCGTCCCCCCGCATCCAGCATTCCTGTAAAAACGACAGGACCCCACCCAACTTGCCAGATTCCTTGTTAAACTGACAGTACACCCCCACCATGTTTCTCGTTCAGTGGTACAGAGTCATTTGTCCCCCCCGACCGACCCCCTTGAAAATTGGCTTGGTGTCCCAGCCGAGGACATCAAACGCAGCCAAAGGCTGATATCCTTATGCACCCAACAAAGCGTCTGACGAACTGCCCCCCCGCTGCCGACTGTTCGTAATAACGCAGTAAAGCAGTTCCAACATAACCCCCTAGGCCTCTCCCAGCGCATCCATATAACAGCACAGTGCCGACCAATGTTCCCGGGTTTACTCACCTAACACGCTGGCCAAGCTGGCGAATGGCTGCAGCCTCTTGCCAAACCTCCTTGGGACCAATCGACACCTCCTCATCCCCTCATCTTCCTTTCCGGAATCGTCCGGCTTACCTTTTTCCAAATAAATTTTTTCTAGGGGCAGTAATAAGAAAATCTCGACATACTCACCTTTCCAATTTTGTCTCTCACCCCTTGGTCAGGTGAGCCCCCCAAGGGGCCCTTCAAAGCAAACGCAAACCTCACACTTAGCGGCATCGGCGATACGTACTATAACCGCTATGGCCACCACAGCAGGATCCCCTGCGTTCACCCCCACGGCCATACTCACCTGATCACCTCCAACAATGTTCCGTCACGGGCCCCGTAGTGAACACGGGTGCCACCACCTTAATTGACCCCTTTACCTGCCCGCCTACCCACAGCGCCACCTGCGGGGGACCCCCTTCCCACGAACATCGCTGCACCAAATCCCTCAATAATCTGCAATAGGGCCACTGCCCCGGGAGAGGCAGGCTGGTTGCCCGCCACCCCCGCCACAGCATCCCTGACCCCCGGCGTTGCCCCCACACCGTTGGCAATGCCCCCAACCCCACACCCAACACCTCACACAGTGCATTCGTCAAATCAACAGGAGAAATGATAGTGGTAGACTTACCGGGCTGACAGGGCACGTCCCCCCCCCCCACAGCCGCAGATCTCGCCTCCCCTGGTGCTGCGACCCCTCTGCGATCCTCCTCTACCGATCCGAACAGCTCCCCTTCCGACCTCCGCTCCCAGGCTGGAAGCATGGCGTGATGAGCCCCCCAGGCGAAACTTACCTGGAGGCCGCGACTCCCCTTGGCGCCGAATTGAAGTCCCCTCCTGGGGATCCACCACCACCTCCCTGCAGCGCCTGCGCCCTCTTGACGAGCCCCGGGTAGGCCGCGCACCTGATCACTGCTGTCCTGCACGTCCCTCAGCCCACTGCTTCACCAGACACCGCCAGCCTCGTCTGGTAGAGGCCCTGCGGATGTGGCACCGCTTCTCCCCCGCTGAACCTCCCCTTCCCTGCCGCCTGCACATAAAGGGGGGGGGGGGTCCCACTTTCCGAGGTCCTCCGCCGCGAGGGCGAAGCACGGGCGCCATTACAGTCCGTAGCTCCGCCCCCTGCTGTTGCCGCGTGTACCGTCCGGCTCACCCCCCGGCTGAAGCAGGCTCACGCTTTTCCAGGGGTGGGCCGACGAGTCAGCCTGTGGGCTCCTGGTGTGGCAAATTTTTTTTTTTTTTTTTTTTTTTTTTTTTTTTTTGGGGGGGGGGGGGGGGCAGCCGCGAATCGCGGGGGGGGGGGGTGCCGCGAATTGCGGGGGGCGGTGCCGCGAATCGCGGGAGGGGGGTCGCGGGGGGTGCCGCGAATCGCGGGAGGGGGGGGGGTGTGCCGCGAATCGCAGGGGGGGCGCCGCGAATCGCGGGAGGGTGCCGCGAATTGCGGGGGGGGGGGGTGCCGCGAATCGCGGGGGGGGGGGGTCGCGGGGGGGGGTGCCGCGAATCGCGGGGGGGTGCCGCGAATCGCGGGAGGGGGGGTGTGCCGCGAATCGCGGGAGGGGGGGGGGGGCGCGTCTGCTGAGGCCCCAGGCCAAACTGGGCCCCAAACAGACGTCCTGTTATGATGGCCCTGAATGAGGGCACTAACCTGGTCTCCCAGACAGTCTGGCCCCTTCGTCACCGCAGCCGCCCGCAACCGAGCGAGGATCAAAGCCACGTCCGCCATTTTGTCTAAGGAGAGAAGTCAAAAAACTTCCTCTCCTTTCTGTCCCCACACAAAATGATGCCGAGTGCACCCGCCTCCAGCTATTTAAAGTGCCCCTCCCCTCACATTAAAATTCACCTCTGCCTCCACCCACTCACTTCTTCACCAAATGTTAACCCCGTCCTGTCTGTACTCTCCACCTTGTCATGCATGGCCCTTCATTATATTCTTTTTTGTCTCTTCATTCCGGGCCTCCCTTTCCTGTTGTTCTCGTCCTAATATACTACAGGCAGGCAGTTGATTCAGTTAGCTGCCTTATAGAAAGTACTGTATCCTGTGCACAGTGTTCAGCTAGATCTCACTGCAGACAATTCCTGTTGTTCTCTTCCTAATATACTACAGGCAGGCAGTTGATTCAGTTAGCTGCAGTTTATTCAGTATTATATCCTGTGCACAGTGCTCAGCTAGATCCCACTGCAGACCATTCCTGTTGTTCTCGTCCTAATATACTACAGGCAGGCAGTTGATTCAGTTAGCTGCCTTATAGAAAGTACTGTATCCTGTGCACAGTGTTCAGTTAGATCTCACTGTAGACCATTCCTGTTGTTCTCTTCCTAATTTGCTACAGGCAGGCAGTTGATTCAGTTAACTGCAGTTTTTTCAGTACTATATCCTGTGCACAGTGTTCAGCTAGATCTCACTGCAGACCATTCCTGTTGTTCTTGTCCTAATATACTACAGGCAGGCAGTTGATTCAGTTAGCTGCCTTATAGAAAGTACTGTATCCTGTGCACAGTGTTCAGCTAGATCTCAATGCAGACCATTCCTGTTGTTCTCATCCTAATATACTACAGGCAGGCAGTTGATTCAGTTAGGCTGCAGTATAGAAAGTACTGTATCCTGTGCACAGTGTTCAGCTAGATCTCACTGCAGACAATTCCTGTTGTTCTCTTCCTAATATACTACAGGCAGGCAGTTGATTCAGTTAGCTGCAGTTTATTCAGTATTATATCCTGTGCACAGTGCTCAGCTAGATCCCACTGCAGACCATTCCTGTTGTTCTCGTCCTAATATACTACAGGCAGGCAGTTGATTCAGTTAGCTGCCTTATAGAAAGTACTGTATCCTGTGCACAGTGTTCAGTTAGATCTCACTGTAGACCATTCCTGTTGTTCTCTTCCTAATTTGCTACAGGCAGGCAGTTGATTCAGTTAACTGCAGTTTTTTCAGTACTATATCCTGTGCACAGTGTTCAGCTAGATCTCACTGCAGACCATTCCTGTTGTTCTTGTCCTAATATACTACAGGCAGGCAGTTGATTCAGTTAGCTGCAGTATATAAAGTACTGTATCCTGTGCACAGTGTTCAGCTAAATCTCAATGCAGACCATTCCTATTGTTCTCTTCCTAATATACTACAGGCAGGCAGTTGATTCAGTTAGCTGCAGTATATAAAGTACTGTATCCTGTGCACAGTGTTCAGCTAGATCTCACTGCAGACCATTCCTGTTGTTCTCTTCCTAATATACTACAGGCATGCAGTTGATTCAGTTAGCGGCAGTTTATTCAGTACTATATCCTGTGCACAGTGTTCAGCTATAACTCACTGCAGACCATTCCTGTTGTTCTCTTCCTAATATACTACAGGCAGGCAGTTGATTCAGTTAGCTGCATTTTATTCAGTACTATATCCTGTGCACAGTGCTCAGCTAGATCCCGCTGCAGACCATTCCTGTTGTTCTCGTCCTAATATACTACAGGCAGGCAGTTGATTCAGTTAGCTGCAGTATATAAAGTACTGTATCCTGTGCACAGTGTTCAGCTAGATCTCAATGCAGACCACTCCTATTGGTCTCTTCCTAATATACTACAGGCAGGCAGTTGATTCAGTTAGCAGCAGTATATAAAGTACTGTATCCTGTGCACAGTGTTCAGCTAGATCTCAATGCAGACCATTCCTGTTGTTCTCTTCCTAATATACTACAGGCAGGCAGTTGATTCAGTTAGCTGCAGTTTATTCAGTACTATATCCTGTGCACAGTGTTCAGCTAGATCTCACTGCAGATCATTCCTGTTGTTCTCTTCCTAATATACTACAGGCAGGCAGTTGATTCAGTTAGCTGCCTTATAGAAATTACTGTATCCTGTGCACAATGTTCAGTTAGATCTCACTGCAGACCATTCCTGTTGTTCTCTTCCTAATTTGCTACAGGCAGGCAGTTGATTTAGTTAACTGCAGTTTATTCAGTACTATATCCTGTGCACAGTGTTCAGCTAGATCTCACTGCAGATCATTCCTGTTGTTCTCGTCCTAATATACTACAGGCAGGCAGTTTATTCAGTTAGTTGCAGTATATAAAGTACTGTATCCTGTGCACAGTGTTCCGCTAGATCTCACTGCAGACCATTCCTGTTGTTCTCATCCTAATATACTGCAGGCAGGCAGTTGATTCAGTTAGCTGCAGTTCATTCAGTACTATATCCTGTGCACAGTGTTCAGCTAGATCTCACTGCAGATCATTCCTGTTGTTCTCTTCCTAATATACTACAGGCAGGCAGTTGATTCAGTTAGCTGCAGTTTATTCAGTACTATATCCTGGGCACAGTGTTCAGCTAGATCTCACTGCAGATCATTCCTGTTGTTCTCATCCTAATATACTACAGACAGGCAGTTGATTCAGTTAGCTGCAGTATATAAAGTACTGTATCCTGTGCACAGTGTTCAGCTAGATCTCAATGCAGACCATTCCTATTGTTCTCTTCCTAATACACTACAGGCAGGCAGTTGATTCAGTTAGCTGCAGTATATAAAGTACTGTATCCTGTGCACAGTGTTCAGCTAGATCTCACTGCAGACCATTCCGGTTGTTCTCTTCCTAATATTCTATAGGCAGGCAGTTGATTCAGTTAGATGCAGGTTATTCAGTACTATATCCTGTGCACAGTGTTCAGCTAGATCTCACTGCAGACCATTCCTGTTGTTCTCTTCCTAATATACTACAGGCAGGCAGTTGATTCAGTTAGCTGCAGTTTATTCAGTACTATATCCTGTGCACAGTGTTCAGCTAGATCTCACTGCAGATCATTCCTGTTGTTCTCTTCCTAATATGCTACAGGCAGGCAGTTGATTCAGTTAGCTGCAGTTTATTCAGTACTATATCCTGTGCACAGTGTTCAGCTAGATCTCACTGCAGACCATTCCTGTTGTTCTCATCCTAATATACTACAGGCAGGCAGTTGATTCAGTTAGGCTGCAGTATAGAAAGTACTGTATCCTGTGCACAGTGTTCAGCTAGATCTCACTGCAGACCATTCCTATTGTTCTCTTCCTAATATACTACAGGCAGGCAGTTGATTCAGTTAGCTGCAGTTTATTCAGTACTATATCCTGTCCACAGTGTTTAGCTAGATCTCACTGCAGACCATTCCTGTTGTTCTCTTCCTAATATTCTACAGGCATGCAGTTGATTCAGTTAGATGCAGGTTAATCAGTACTATATCCTGTGCACAGTGTTCAGCTAGATCTCACTGCAGACCATTCCTGTTGTTCTCTTCCTAATATACTACAGGCAGGCAGTTGATTCAGTTAGCTGCAGTTTATTCAGTACTATATGCTGTGCACAGTGTTCAGCTAGATCTCACTGCAGATCATTCCTGTTGTTCTCGTCCTAATATACTACAGGCAGGCAGTTGATTCAGTTAGCTGCAGTATATAAAGTACTGTATCCTGTGCACAGTGTTCAGCTAGATCTCACTGCAGACCATTCCTGTTGTTCTCTTCCTAATATACTACAGGCATGCAGTTGATTCAGTTAGCTGCAGTTTATTCAGTTCTATATCCTGTGCACAGTGTTCAGCTAGATCTCACTGCAGACCATTCCTATTGTTCTCTTCCTAATATACTACAGGCAGGCAGTTGATTCAGTTAGCTGCAGTTTATTCAGTACTATATCCTGTGCACAGTGTTCAGCTAGATCTCACTGCAGACCATTCCTGTTGTTCTCTTCCTAATATACTACAGGCAGTCAGTTGATTCAGTTAGCTGCAGTTTATTCAGTACTATATCCTGTGCACAGTGTTTAGCTAGATCTCACTGCAGACCATTCCTGTTGTTCTCTTCCTAATATTCTACAGGCATGCAGTTGATTCAGTTATATGCAGGTTGATCAGTACTATATCCTGTGCACAGTGTTCAGCTAGATCTCACTGCAGACCATTCCTGTTGTTCTCTTCCTAATATACTACAGGCAGGCAGTTGATTCAGTTAGCTGCATTTTATTCAGTACTATATGCTGTGCCCAGTGTTCAGCTAGATCTCACTGCAGATCATTCCTGTTGTTCTCGTCCTAATATACTACAGGCAGGCAGTTGATTCAGTTAGCTGCAGTATATAAAGTACTGTATCCTGTGCACAGTGTTCAGCTAGATCCCACTGCAGACCATTCCTGTTGTTCTCTTCCTAATATACTACAGGCATGCAGTTGATTCAGTTAGCTGCAGTTTATTCAGTTCTATATCCTGTGCACAGTGTTCAGCTAGATCTCACTGCAGACCATTCCTATTGTTCTCTTCCTAATATACAACAGGCAGGCAGTTGATTCAGTTAGCTGCAGTTTATTCAGTACTATATCCTGTGCACAGTGTTCAGCTAAATCTCACTGCAGATCATTCCTGTTGTTCTCTTCCTAATATACTACAAGCAGGCAGTTGATTCAGTTAGCTGCAGTTTATTCAGTACTATATCCTGTGCACAGTGCTCAGCTAGATCCCACTGCAGACCATTCCTGTTGTTCTCGTCCTAATATACTACAGGCAGGTAGTTGATTCAGTTAGCTGCCTTATAGAAAGTACTGTATCCTGTGCACAGTGTTCAGTTAGATCTCACTGCAGACGATTCCTGTTGTTCTCGTCCTAATATTCTACAGGCAGGCAGTTGATTCAGTTAGATGCAGGTTATTCAGTACTATATCCTGTGCACAGTGTTCAGCTAGATCTCACTGCAGACCATTCCTGTTGTTCTCTTCCTAATATACTACAGGCAGGCAGTTGATTCAGTTAGCTTCAGTTTATTCAGTACTATATCCTGTGCACAGTGTTCAGCTAGATCTCACTGCAGATCATTCCTGTTGTTCTCGTCCTAATATACTACAGGCAGGCAGTTGATTCAGTTAGCTGCCTTATAGAAAGTACTGTATCCTGTGCACAGTGTTCAGCTAGATCTCAATGCAGACCATTCCTGTTGTTCTCATCCTAATATACTACAGGCAGGCAGTTGATTCAGTTAGGCTGCAGTATAGAAAGTACTGTATCCTGTGCACAGTGTTCAGCTAGATCTCACTGCAGACAATTCCTGTTGTTCTCTTCCTAATATACTACAGGCAGGCAGTTGATTCAGTTAGCTGCAGTTTATTCAGTATTATATCCTGTGCACAGTGCTCAGCTAGATCCCACTGCAGACCATTCCTGTTGTTCTCGTCCTAATATACTACAGGCAGGCAGTTGATTCAGTTAGCTGCCTTATAGAAAGTACTGTATCCTGTGCACAGTGTTCAGTTAGATCTCACTGTAGACCATTCCTGTTGTTCTCTTCCTAATTTGCTACAGGCAGGCAGTTGATTCAGTAAACTGCAGTTTTTTCAGTACTATATCCTGTGCACAGTGTTCAGCTAGATCTCACTGCAGACCATTCCTGTTGTTCTTGTCCTAATATACTACAGGCAGGCAGTTGATTCAGTTAGCTGCAGTATATAAAGTACTGTATCCTGTGCACAGTGTTCAGCTAAATCTCAATGCAGACCATTCCTATTGTTCTCTTCCTAATATACTACAGGCATGCAGTTGATTCAGTTAGCTGCAGTATATAAAGTACTGTATCCTGTGCACAGTGTTCAGCTAGATCTCACTGCAGACCATTCCTGTTGTTCTCTTCCTAATATACTACAGGCATGCAGTTGATTCAGTTAGCGGCAGTTTATTCAGTACTATATCCTGTGCACAGTGTTCAGCTAGATCTCACTGCAGACCATTCCTGTTGTTCTCATCCTAATATACTACAGGCAGGCAGTTGATTCAGTTAGGCTGCAGTATAGAAAGTACTGTATCCTGTGCACAGTGTTCAGCTAGATCTCACTGCAGACCATTCCTATTGTTCTCTTCCTAATATACTACAGGCAGGCAGTTGATTCAGTTAGCTGCAGTTTATTCAGTACTATATCCTGTCCACAGTGTTTAGCTAGATCTCACTGCAGACCATTCCTGTTGTTCTCTTCCTAATATTCTACAGGCATGCAGTTGATTCAGTTAGATGCATGTTAATCAGTACTATATCCTGTGCACAGTGTTCAGCTAGATCTCACTGCAGACCATTCCTGTTGTTCTCTTCCTAATATACTACAGGCAGGCAGTTGATTCAGTTAGCTGCAGTTTATTCAGTACTATATGCTGTGCACAGTGTTCAGCTAGATCTCACTGCAGATCATTCCTGTTGTTCTCGTCCTAATATACTACAGGCAGGCAGTTGATTCAGTTAGCTGCAGTATATAAAGTACTGTATCCTGTGCACAGTGTTCAGCTAGATCTCACTGCAGACCATTCCTGTTGTTCTATTCCTAATATACTACAGGCAGGCAGTTGATTCAGTTAGCTGCATTTTATTCAGTACTATATCCTGTGCACAGTGCTCAGCTAGATCCCGCTGCAGACCATTCCTGTTGTTCTCGTCCTAATATACTACAGGCAGGCAGTTGATTCAGTTAGCTGCAGTATATAAAGTACTGTATCCTGTGCACAGTGTTCAGCTAGATCTCAATGCAGACCACTCCTATTGGTCTCTTCCTAATATACTACAGGCAGGCAGTTGATTCAGTTAGCAGCAGTATATAAAGTACTGTATCCTGTGCACAGTGTTCAGCTAGATCTCAATGCAGACCATTCCTGTTGTTCTCTTCCTAATATACTACAGGCAGGCAGTTGATTCAGTCAGCTGCAGTTTATTCAGTACTATATCCTGTGCACAGTGTTCAGCTAGATCTCACTGCAGATCATTCCTGTTGTTCTCTTCCTAATATACTACAGGCAGGCAGTTGATTCAGTTAGCTGCCTTATAGAAATTACTGTATCCTGTGCACAATGTTCAGTTAGATCTCACTGCAGACCATTCCTGTTGTTCTCTTCCTAATTTGCTACAGGCAGGCAGTTGATTCAGTTAACTGCAGTTTATTCAGTACTATATCCTGTGCACAGTGTTCAGCTAGATCTCACTGCAGATCATTCCTGTTGTTCTCGTCCTAATATACTACAGGCAGGCAGTTTATTCAGTTAGTTGCAGTATATAAAGTACTGTATCCTGTGCACAGTGTTCCGCTAGATCTCACTGCAGACCATTCCTGTTGTTCTCATCCTAATATACTGCAGGCAGGCAGTTGATTCAGTTAGCTGCAGTTCATTCAGTACTATATCCTGTGCACAGTGTTCAGCTAGATCTCACTGCAGATCATTCCTGTTGTTCTCTTCCTAATATACTACAGGCAGGCAGTTGATTCAGTTAGCTGCAGTTTATTCAGTACTATATCCTGTGCACAGTGTTCAGCTAGATCTCACTGCAGATCATTCCTGTTGTTCTCATCCTAATATACTACAGACAGGCAGTTGATTCAGTTAGCTGCAGTATATAAAGTACTGTATCCTGTGCACAGTGTTCAGCTAGATCTCAATGCAGACCATTCCTATTGTTCTCTTCCTAATACACTACAGGCAGGCAGTTGATTCAGTTAGCTGCAGTATATAAAGTACTGTATCCTGTGCACAGTGTTCAGCTAGATCTCACTGCAGACCATTCCGGTTGTTCTCTTCCTAATATTCTATAGGCAGGCAGTTGATTCAGTTAGATGCAGGTTATTCAGTACTATATCCTGTGCACAGTGTTCAGCTAGATCTCACTGCAGACCATTCCTGTTGTTCTCTTCCTAATATACTACAGGCAGGCAGTTGATTCAGTTAGCTGCAGTTTATTCAGTACTATATCCTGTGCACAGTGTTCAGCTAGATCTCAATGCAGACCATTCCTATTGTTCTCTTCCTAATACACTACAGGCAGGCAGTTGATTCAGTTAGCTGCAGTATATAAAGTACTGTATCCTGTGCACAGTGTTCAGCTAGATCTCACTGCAGACCATTCCGGTTGTTCTCTTCCTAATATTCTATAGGCAGGCAGTTGATTCAGTTAGATGCAGGTTATTCAGTACTATATCCTGTGCACAGTGTTCAGCTAGATCTCACTGCAGACCATTCCTGTTGTTCTCTTCCTAATATACTACAGGCAGGCAGTTGATTCAGTTAGATGCAGGTTAATCAGTACTATATCCTGTGCACAGTGTTCAGCTAGATCTCACTGCAGACCATTCCTGTTGTTCTCTTCCTAATATACTACAGGCAGGCAGTTGATTCAGTTAGCTGCAGTTTATTCAGTACTATATGCTGTGCACAGTGTTCAGCTAGATCTCACTGCAGATCATTCCTGTTGTTCTCGTCCTAATATACTACAGGCAGGCAGTTGATTCAGTTAGCTGCAGTATATAAAGTACTGTATCCTGTGCACAGTGTTCAGCTAGATCTCACTGCA
This sequence comes from Rana muscosa, assembly GCA_029206835.1. Lineage (NCBI taxonomy): Eukaryota > Metazoa > Chordata > Amphibia > Anura > Ranidae > Rana > Rana muscosa. Next base: position 973,683,305 of record CM055118.1, on the reverse strand, counting down.
GACCATTCCTGTTGTTCTCTTCCTAATATACTACAGGCATGCAGTTGATTCAGTTAGCTGCAGTTTATTCAGTTCTATATCCTGTGCACAGTGTTCAGCTAGATCTCACTGCAGACCATTCCTATTGTTCTCTTCCTAATATACTACAGGCAGGCAGTTGATTCAGTTAGCTGCAGTTTATTCAGTACTATATCCTGTGCACAGTGTTCAGCTAGATCTCACTGCAGACCATTCCTGTTGTTCTCTTCCTAATATACTACAGGCAGTCAGTTGATTCAGTTAGCTGCAGTTTATTCAGTACTATATCCTGTGCACAGTGTTTAGCTAGATCTCACTGCAGACCATTCCTGTTGTTCTCTTCCTAATATTCTACAGGCATGCAGTTGATTCAGTTATATGCAGGTTGATCAGTACTATATCCTGTGCACAGTGTTCAGCTAGATCTCACTGCAGACCATTCCTGTTGTTCTCTTCCTAATATACTACAGGCAGGCAGTTGATTCAGTTAGCTGCATTTTATTCAGTACTATATGCTGTGCCCAGTGTTCAGCTAGATCTCACTGCAGATCATTCCTGTTGTTCTCTTCCTAATATACTACAGGCATGCAGTTGATTCAGTTAGCTGCAGTTTATTCAGTTCTATATCCTGTGCACAGTGTTCAGCTAGATCTCACTGCAGACCATTCCTATTGTTCTCTTCCTAATATACAACAGGCAGGCAGTTGATTCAGTTAGCTGCAGTTTATTCAGTACTATATCCTGTGCACAGTGTTCAGCTAAATCTCACTGCAGATCATTCCTGTTGTTCTCTTCCTAATATACTACAAGCAGGCAGTTGATTCAGTTAGCTGCAGTTTATTCAGTACTATATCCTGTGCACAGTGCTCAGCTAGATCCCACTGCAGACAATTCCTGTTGTTCTCGTCCTAATATACTACAGGCAGGTAGTTGATTCAGTTAGCTGCCTTATAGAAAGTACTGTATCCTGTGCACAGTGTTCAGTTAGATCTCACTGCAGACGATTCCTGTTGTTCTCGTCCTAATATTCTACAGGCAGGCAGTTGATTCAGTTAGATGCAGGTTATTCAGTACTATATCCTGTGCACAGTGTTCAGCTAGATCTCACTGCAGACCATTCCTGTTGTTCTCTTCCTAATATACTACAGGCAGGCAGTTGATTCAGTTAGCTTCAGTTTATTCAGTACTATATCCTGTGCACAGTGTTCAGCTAGATCTCACTGCAGATCATTCCTGTTGTTCTCGTCCTAATATACTACAGGCAGGCAGTTGATTCAGTTAGCTGCCTTATAGAAAGTACTGTATCCTGTGCACAGTGTTCAGCTAGATCTCAATGCAGACCATTCCTGTTGTTCTCATCCTAATATACTACAGGCAGGCAGTTGATTCAGTTAGGCTGCAGTATAGAAAGTACTGTATCCTGTGCACAGTGTTCAGCTAGATCTCACTGCAGACAATTCCTGTTGTTCTCTTCCTAATATACTACAGGCAGGCAGTTGATTCAGATAGCTGCAGTTTATTCAGTATTATATCCTGTGCACAGTGCTCAGCTAGATCCCACTGCAGACCATTCCTGTTGTTCTCGTCCTAATATACTACAGGCAGGCAGTTGATTCAGTTAGCTGCCTTATAGAAAGTACTGTATCCTGTGCACAGTGTTCAGTTAGATCTCACTGTAGACCATTCCTGTTGTTCTCTTCCTAATTTGCTACAGGCAGGCAGTTGATTCAGTTAACTGCAGTTTTTTCAGTACTATATCCTGTGCACAGTGTTCAGCTAGATCTCACTGCAGACCATTCCTGTTGTTCTTGTCCTAATATACTACAGGCAGGCAGTTGATTCAGTTAGCTGCAGTATATAAAGTACTGTATCCTGTGCACAGTGTTCAGCTAAATCTCAATGCAGACCATTCCTATTGTTCTCTTCCTAATATACTACAGGCATGCAGTTGATTCAGTTAGCTGCAGTTTATAAAGTACTGTATCCTGTGCACAGTGTTCAGCTAGATCTCACTGCAGACCATTCCTGTTGTTCTCTTCCTAATATACTACAGGCATGCAGTTGATTCAGTTAGCGGCAGTTTATTCAGTACTATATCCTGTGCACAGTGTTCAGCTAGATCTCACTGCAGACCATTCCTGTTGTTCTCTTCGTAATATACTACAGGCAGGCAGTTGATTCAGGTAGCTGCAGTTTATTCAGTACTATATCCTGTGCACAGTGTTCAGCTATAACTCACTGCAGACCATTCCTGTTGTTCTCTTCCTAATATACTACAGGCAGGCAGTTGATTCAGTTAGCTGCATTTTATTCAGTACTATATCCTGTGCACAGTGCTCAGCTAGATCCCGCTGCAGACCATTCCTGTTGTTCTCGTCCTAATATACTACAGGCAGGCAGTTTATTCAGTTAGCTGCAGTATATAAAGTACTGTATCCTGTGCACAGTGTTCAGCTAGATCTCAATGCAGACCACTCCTATTGGTCTCTTCCTAATATACTACAGGCAGGCAGTTGATTCAGTTAGCTGCAGTATATAAAGTACTGTATCCTGTGCACAGTGTTCAGCTAGATCTCAATGCAGACCATTCCTGTTGTTCTCTTCCTAATATACTACAGGCAGGCAGTTGATTCAGTTAGCTGCAGTTTATTCAGTACTATATCCTGTGCACAGTGTTCAGCTAGATCTCACTGCAGATCATTCCTGTTGTTCTCTTCCTAATATACTACAGGCAGGCAGTTGATTCAGTTAGCTGCCTTATAGGAATTACTGTATCCTTTGCACAATGTTCAGTTAGATCTCACTGCAGACCATTCCTGTTGTTCTCTTCCTAATTTGCTACAGGCAGGCAGTTGATTCAGTTAACTGCAGTTTATTCAGTACTATATCCTGTGCACAGTGTTCAGCTAGATCTCACTGCAGATCATTCCTGTTGTTCTCGTCCTAATATACTACAGGCAGGCAGTTTATTCAGTTAGTTGCAGTATATAAAGTACTGTATCCTGTGCACAGTGTTCCGCTAGATGTCACTGCAGACCATTCCTGTTGTTCTCATCCTAATATACTACAGGCAGGCAGTTGATTCAGTTAGGCTGCAGTATAGAAAGTACTGTATCCTGTGCACAGTGTTCAGCTAGATCTCACTGCAGACAATTCCTGTTGTTCTCTTCCTAATATACTTCAGGCGGGCAGTTGATTCAGTTAGCTGCAGTTTATTCAGTATTATATCCTGTGCACAGTGCTCAGCTAGATCCCACTGCAGACCATTCCTGTTGTTCTCGTCCTAATATACTACAGGCAGGCAGTTGATTCAGTTAGCTGCCTTATAGAAAGTACTGTATCCTGTGCACAGTGTTCAGTTAGATCTCACTGTAGACCATTCCTGTTGTTCTCTTCCTAATTTGCTACAGGCAGGCAGTTGATTCAGTTAACTGCAGTTTTTTCAGTACTATATCCTGTGCACAGTGTTCAGCTAGATCTCACTGCAGACCATTCCTGTTGTTCTTGTCCTAATATACTACAGGCAGGCAGTTGATTCAGTTAGCTGCAGTATATAAAGTACTGTATCCTGTGCACAGTGTTCAGCTAGATCTCAATGCAGACCATTCCTATTGTTCTCTTCCTAATATACTACAGGCAGGCAGTTGATTCAGTTAGCTGCAGTATATAAAGTACTGTATCCTGTGCACAGTGTTCAGCTAGATCTCACTGCAGACCATTCCTGTTGTTCTCTTCCTAATATACTACAGGCAGGCAGTTGTTTCAGTTAGCTGCAGTTTATTCAGTACTATATCCTGTGCACAGTGTTCAGCTAGATCTCACTGCACATCATTCCTGTTGTTCTCTTCCTAATATACTACAGGCAGGCAGTTGATTCAGTTAGCTGCCTTATAGAAATTACTGTATCCTGTGCACAGTGTTTAGCTAGATCTCACTGCAGACCATTCCTGTTGTTCTCTTCCTAATATTCTACAGGAATGCAGTTGATTCAGTTAGATGCAGGTTAATCAGTACTATATCCTGTGCACAATGTTCAGCTAGATCTCACTGCAGATCATTCCTGTTGTTCTCTTCCTAATATACTACAGGCAGGCAGTTGATTCAGTTAGCTGCAGTTTATTCAGTACTATATCCTGTGCACAGTGTTCAGCTAGAACTCACTGCAGACCATTCCTGTTGTTCTCTTCCTAATATACTACAGGCAGGCAGTTGATTCAGTTAGCTGCATTTTATTCAGTACTATATCCTGTGCACAGTGCTCAGCTAGATCCCGCTGCAGACCATTCCTGTTGTTCTCGTCCTAATATACTACAGGCAGGCAGTTGATTCAGTTAGCTGCAGTATATAAAGTACTGTATCCTGTGCACAGTGTTCAGCTAGATCTCAATGCAGACCACTCCTATTGGTCTCTTCCTAATATACTACAGGCAGGCAGTTGATTCAGTTAGCTGCAGTTTATAAAGTACTGTATCCTGTGCACAGTGTTCAGCTAGATCTCAATGCAGACCATTCCTGTTGTTCTCTTCCTAATATACTACAGGCAGGCAGTTGATTCAGTTAGCTGCAGTTTATTCAGTACTATATCCTGTGCACAGTGTTCAGCTAGATCTCACTGCACATCATTCCTGTTGTTCTCTTCCTAATATACTACAGGCAGGCAGTTGATTCAGTTAGCTGCCTTATAGAAATTACTGTATCCTGTGCACAGTGTTTAGCTAGATCTCACTGCAGACCATTCCTGTTGTTCTCTTCCTAATATTCTACAGGAATGCAGTTGATTCAGTTAGATGCAGGTTAATCAGTACTATATCCTGTGCACAATGTTCAGCTAGATCTCACTGCAGATCATTCCTGTTGTTCTCGTCCTAATATACTACAGACAGGCAGTTGATTCAGTTAGCTGCAGTATATAAAGTACTGTATCCTGTGCACAGTGTTCAGCTAGATCTCACTGCAGACCATTCCTGTTGTTCTCATCCTAATATACTACAGGCAGGCAGTTGATTCAGTTAGCTACAGTATATAAAGTACTGTATCCTGTGCACAGTGTTCAGCTAGATCTCACTGCAGACCATTCCTGTTGTTCTCTTCCTAATATACTACAGGCATGCAGTTGTTTCAGTTAGCTGCAGTTTATTCAGTACTATATCCTGTGCACAGTGTTCAGCTAGATCTCACTGCAGACCATTCCCATTGTTCTCTTCCTAATATACTACAGACAGGCAGTTGACTCAGTTAGCTGCAGCTTATTCAGTACTATATCCTGTGCACAGTGTTCAGCTAGATCTCACTGCAGACCATTCCTGTTGTTCTCTTCCTAATATACTACAGGCAGGCAGTTGATTCAGTTAGCTGCAGTTTATTCAGTACTATATCCTGTGCACAGTGCTCAGCTAGATCTCACTGCAGACCATTCCTGTTGTTCTCTTCCTAATATACTACAGGCAGGCAGTTGATTCAGTTAGCTGCAGTATATAATGTACTGTATCCTGTGCACAGTGTTCAGCTAGATCTCAATGCAGACCATTCCTATTGGTCTCTTCCTAATATACTACAGGCAGGCAGTTGATTCAGTTAGCTGCAGTATATAAAGTACTGTATCCTGTGCACAGTGTTCAGCTAGATCTCACTGCAGACCATTCCTGTTGTTCTCATCCTAATATACTACAGGCAGGCAGTTGATTCAGTTAGCTACAGTATATAAAGTACTGTATCCTGTGCACTGTGTTCAGCTAGATCTCACTGCAGACCATTCCTGTTGTTCTCTTCCTAATATACTGCAGGCAGGCAGTTGATTCAGTTAGCTGCAGTTCATTCAGTACTATATCCTGTGCACAGTGTTCAGCTAGATCTCACTGCAGATCATTCCTGTTGTTCTCTTCCTAATATACTACAGGCAGGCAGTTGATTCAGTTAGCTGCAGTTTATTCAGTACTATATCCTGTGCACAGTGTTTAGCTAGATCTCACTGCAGACCATTCCTGTTGTTCTCTTCCTAATATTCTACAGGCATGCAGTTGATTCAGTTAGATGCAGGTTAATCAGTACTATATCCTGTGCACAGTGTTCAGCTAGATCTCACTGCAGACCATTCCTGTTGTTCTCTTCCTAATATACTACAGGCAGGCAGTTGATTCAGTTAGCTGCAGTTTATTCAGTACTATATCCTGTGCACAGTGTTCAGCTAGATCTCACTGCAGATCATTCCTGTTGTTCTCATCCTAATATACTACAGACAGGCAGTTGATTCAGTTAGCTGCAGTATATAAAGTACTGTATCCTGTGCACAGTGTTCAGCTAGATCTCAATGCAGACCATTCCTATTGTTCTCTTCCTAATACACTACAGGCAGGCAGTTGATTCAGTTAGCTGCAGTATATAAAGTACTGTATCCTGTGCACAGTGTTCAGCTAGATCTCACTGCAGACCATTCCGGTTGTTCTCTTCCTAATATTCTATAGGCAGGCAGTTGATTCAGTTAGATGCAGGTTATTCAGTACTATATCCTGTGCACAGTGTTCAGCTAGATCTCACTGCAGACCATTCCTGTTGTTCTCTTCCTAATATACTACAGGCAGGCAGTTGATTCAGTTAGCTGCAGTTTATTCAGTACTATATCCTGTGCACAGTGTTCAGCTAGATCTCACTGCAGATCATTCCTGTTGTTCTCTTCCTAATATGCTACAGGCAGGCAGTTGATTCAGTTAGCTGCAGTTTATTCAGTACTATATCCTGTGCACAGTGTTCAGCTAGATCTCACTGCAGACCATTCCTGTTGTTCTCATCCTAATATACTACAGGCAGGCAGTTGATTCAGTTAGGCTGCAGTATAGAAAGTACTGTATCCTGTGCACAGTGTTCAGCTAGATCTCACTGCAGACCATTCCTATTGTTCTCTTCCTAATATACTACAGGCAGGCAGTTGATTCAGTTAGCTGCAGTTTATTCAGTACTATATCCTGTCCACAGTGTTTAGCTAGATCTCACTGCAGGCCATTCCTGTTGTTCTCTTCCTAATATTCTACAGGCATGCAGTTGATTCAGTTAGATGCAGGTTAATCAGTACTATATCCTGTGCACAGTGTTCAGCTAGATCTCACTGCAGACCATTCCTGTTGTTCTCTTCCTAATATACTACAGGCAGGCAGTTGATTCAGTTAGCTGCAGTTTATTCAGTACTATATGCTGTGCACAGTGTTCAGCTAGATCTCACTGCAGATCATTCCTGTTGTTCTCGTCCTAATATACTACAGGCAGGCAGTTGATTCAGTTAGCTTCAGTATATAAAGTACTGTATCCTGTGCACAGTGTTCAGCTAGATCTCACTGCAGACCATTCCTGTTGTTCTCTTCCTAATATACTACAGGCATGCAGTTGATTCAGTTAGCTGCAGTTTATTCAGTTCTATATCCTGTGCACAGTGTTCAGCTAGATCTCACTGCAGACCATTCCTATTGTTCTCTTCCTAATATACTACAGGCAGGCAGTTGATTCAGTTAGCTGCAGTTTATTCAGTACTATATCCTGTGCACAGTGTTCAGCTAGATCTCACTGCAGACCATTCCTGTTGTTCTCTTCCTAATATACTACAGGCAGGCAGTTGATTCAGTTAGCTGCAGTTTATTCAGTACTATATCCTGTGCACAGTGTTTAGCTAGATCTCACTGCAGACCATTCCTGTTGTTCTCTTCCTAATATTCTACAGGCATGCAGTTGATTCAGTTATATGCAGGTTAATCAGTACTATATCCTGTGCACAGTGTTCAGCTAGATCTCACTGCAGACCATTCCTGTTGTTCTCTTCCTAATATACTACAGGCAGGCAGTTGATACAGTTAGCTGCAGTTTATTCAGTACTATATGCTGTGCCCAGTGTTCAGCTAGATCTCACTGCAGATCATTCCTGTTGTTCTCGTCCTAATATACTACAGGCAGGCAGTTGATTCAGTTAGCTACAGTATATAAAGTACTGTATCCTGTGCACAGTGTTCAGCTAGATCTCACTGCAGACCATTCCTGTTGTTCTCTTCCTAATATACTACAGGCATGCAGTTGATTCAGTTAGCTGCAGTTTATTCAGTTCTATATCCTGTGCACAGTGTTCAGCTAGATCTCACTGCAGACCATTCCTATTGTTCTCTTCCTAATATACAACAGGCAGGCAGTTGATTCAGTTAGCTGCAGTTTATTCAGTACTATATCCTGTGCACAGTGTTCAGCTAAATCTCACTGTAGATCATTCCTGTTGTTCTCTTCCTAATATACTACAGGCAGGCAGTTGATTCAGTTAGCTGCAGTTTATTCAGTACTATATCCTGTGCACAGTGCTCAGCTAGATCCCACTGCAGACCATTCCTGTTGTTCTCGTCCTAATATACTACAGGCAGGTAGTTGATTCAGTTAGCTGCCTTATAGAAAGTACTGTATCCTGTGCACAGTGTTCAGTTAGATCTCACTGCAGACCATTCCTGTTGTTCTCGTCCTAATATTCTACAGGCAGGCAGTTGATTCAGTTAGATGCAGGTTATTCAGTACTATATCCTGTGCACAGTGTTCAGCTAGATCTCACTGCAGACCATTCCTGTTGTTCTCTTCCTAATATACTACAGGCAGGCAGTTGATTAAGTTAGCTGCCTTATAGAAAGTACTGTATCCTGTGCACAGTGTTCAGCTAGATCTCAATGCAGACCATTCCTGTTGTTCTCATCCTAATATACTACAGGCAGGCAGTTGATTCAGTTAGGCTGCAGTATAGAAAGTACTGTATCCTGTGCACAGTGTTCAGCTAGATCTCACTGCAGACAATTCCTGTTGTTCTCTTCCTAATATACTACAGGCAGGCAGTTGATTCAGTTAGCTGCAGTTTATTCAGTATTATATCCTGTGCACAGTGCTCAGCTAGATCCCACTGCAGACCATTCCTGTTGTTCTCGTCCTAATATACTACAGGCAGGCAGTTGATTCAGTTAGCTGCCTTATAGAAAGTACTGTATCCTGTGCACAGTGTTCAGTTAGATATCACTGTAGACCATTCCTGTTGTTCTCTTCCTAATTTGCTACAGGCAGGCAGTTGATTCAGTTAACTGCAGTTTTTTCAGTACTATATCCTGTGCACAGTGTTCAGCTAGATCTCACTGCAGACCATTCCTGTTGTTCTTGTCCTAATATACTACAGGCAGGCAGTTGATTCAGTTAGCTGCAGTATATAAAGTACTGTATCCTGTGCACAGTGTTCAGCTAAATCTCAATGCAGACCATTCCTATTGTTCTCTTCCTAATATACTACAGGCAGGCAGTTGATTCAGTTAGCTGCAGTATATAAAGTACTGTATCCTGTGCACAGTGTTCAGCTAGATCTCACTGCAGACCATTCCTGTTGTTCTCTTCCTAATATACTACAGGCATGCAGTTGATTCAGTTAGCGGCAGTTTATTCAGTACTATATCCTGTGCACAGTGTTCAGCTAGATCTCACTGCAGACCATTCCTGTTGTTCTCTTCGTAATATACTACAGGCAGGCAGTTGATTCAGTTAGCTGCAGTTTATTCAGTACTATATCCTGTGCACAGTGTTCAGCTATAACTCACTGCAGACCATTCCTGTTGTTCTCTTCCTAATATACTACAGGCAGGCAGTTGATTCAGTTAGCTGCATTTTATTCAGTACTATATCCTGTGCACAGTGCTCAGCTAGATCCCGCTGCAGACCATTCCTGTTGTTCTCGTCCTAATATACTACAGGCAGGCAGTTGATTCAGTTAGCTGCAGTATATAAAGTACTGTATCCTGTGCACAGTGTTCAGCTAGATCTCAATGCAGACCACTCCTATTGGTCTCTTCCTAATATACTACAGGCAGGCAGTTGATTCAGTTAGCTGCAGTATATAAAGTACTGTATCCTGTGCACAGTGTTCAGCTAGATCTCAATGCAGACCATTCCTGTTGTTCTCTTCCTAATATACTACAGGCAGGCAGTTGATTCAGTTAGCTGCAGTTTATTCAGTACTATATCCTGTGCACAGTGTTCAGCTAGATCTCACTGCAGATCATTCCTGTTGTTCTCTTCCTAATATACTACAGGCAGGCAGTTGATTCAGTTAGCTGCCTTATAGAAATTACTGTATCCTGTGCACCATGTTCAGTTAGATCTCACTGCAGACCATTCCTGTTGTTCTCTTCCTAATTTGCTACAGGCAGGCAGTTGATTCAGTTAACTGCAGTTTATTCAGTACTATATCCTGTGCACAGTGTTCAGCTAGATCTCACTGCAGATCATTCCTGTTGTTCTCGTCCTAATATACTACAGGCAGGCAGTTTATTCAGTTAGTTGCAGTATATAAAGTACTGTATCCTGTGCACAGTGTTCTGCTAGATCTCACTGCAGACCATTCCTGTTGTTCTCATCCTAATATACTACAGGCAGGCAGTTGATTCAGTTAGGCTGCAGTATAGAAAGTACTGTATCCTGTGCACAGTGTTCAGCTAGATCTCACTGCAGACAATTCCTGTTGTTCTCTTCCTAATATACTACAGGCAGGCAGTTGATTCAGTTAGCTGCAGTTTATTCAGTATTATATCCTGTGCACAGTGCTCAGCTAGATCCCACTGCAGACCATTCCTGTTGTTCTCGTCCTAATATACTACAGGCAGGCAGTTGATTCAGTTAGCTGCCTTATAGAAAGTACTGTATCCTGTGCACAGTGTTCAGTTAGATCTCACTGTAGACCATTCCTGTTGTTCTCTTCCTAATTTGCTACAGGCAGGCAGTTGATTCAGTTAACTGCAGTTTTTTCAGTACTATATCCTGTGCACAGTGTTCAGCTAGATCTCACTGCAGACCATTCCTGTTGTTCTTGTCCTAATATACTACAGGCAGGCAGTTGATTCAGTTAGCTGCAGTATATAAAGTACTGTATCCTGTGCACAGTGTTCAGCTAGATCTCACTGCAGATCATTCCTGTTGTTCTCTTCCTAATATTCTACAGGCAGGCAGTTGATTCAGTTAGCTGCCTTATAGAAATTACTGTATCCTGTGCACAGTGTTCAGTTAGATCTCACTGCAGACCATTCCTGTTGTTCTCTTCCGAATTTGCTACAGGCAGGCAGTTGATTCAGTTAACTGCAGTTTATTCGGTACTATATCCTGTGCAAAGTGTTCAGCTAGATCTCAATGCAGACCATTCCTATTGTTCTCTTCCTAATATACTACAGGCAGGCAGTTGATTCAGTTAGCTGCAGTATATAAAGTACTGTATCCTGTGCACAGTGTTCAGCTAGATCTCACTGCAGACCATTCCTGTTGTTCTCATCCTAATATACTACAGGCAGGCAGTTGATTCAGTTAGCTGCAGTTTATTCAGTACTATATCCTGTGCACAGTGTTTAGCTAGATCTCACTGCAGACCATTCCGGTTGTTCTCTTCCTAATATTCTACAGGCATGCAGTTGATTCAGTTAGATGCAGGTTAATCAGTACTATATCCTGTGCACAGTGTTCAGCTAGATCTCACTGCAGACCATTCCTGTTGTTCTCTTCCTAATATACTACATTCAGGCAGTTGATTCAGTTAGCTGCAGTTTATTCAGTACTATATCCTGTGCGCAGTGTTCAGCTAGATCTCACTGCAGATCATTCCTGTTGTTCTCGTCCTAATATACTACAGACAGGCAGTTGATTCAGTTAGCTGCAGTATATAAAGTACTGTATCCTGTGCACAGTGTTCAGCTAGATCTCACTGCAGACCATTCCTGTTGTTCTCATCCTAATATACTACAGGCAGGCAGTTGATTCAGTTAGCTACAGTATATAAAGTACTGTATCCTGTGCACAGTGTTCATCTAGTTCTCACTGCAGACCATTCCTGTTGTTCTCTTCCTAATATACTACAGGCAGGCAGTTGATTCAGTTAGCTGCAGTTTATTCAGTACTATATCCTGTGCACAGTGTTCAGCTAGATCTCACTGCAGATCATTCCTGTTGTTCTCTTGCTTATATACTACAGGCAGGCAGTTGATTCAGTTAGCTGCCTTATAGAAAGTACTGTATCCTGTGCACAGTGTTCAGTTAGATCTCACTGCAGACCATTCCTGTTGTTCTCTTCCTAATTTGCTACAGGCAGGCAGTTGATTCAGTTAACTGCAGTTTATTCGGTACTATATCCTGTGCACAGTGTTCAGCTAGATCTCAATGCAGACCATTCCTATTGTTCTCTTCCTAATATACTACAGGCAGGCAGTTGATTCAGTTAGCTGCAGTATATAAAGTACTGTATCCTGTGCACAGTGTTCAGCTAGATCTCACTGCAGACCATTCCTGTTGTTCTCATCCTAATATACTACAGGCAGGCAGTTGATTCAGTTAGCTACAGTATATAAAGTACTGTATCCTGTGCACAGTGTTCAGCTAGATCTCACTGCAGACCATTCCTGTTGTTCTCTTCCTAATATACTACAGACATGCAGTTGATTCAGTTAGCTGCAGTTTATTCAGTACTATATCCTGTGCACAGTGTTCAGCTAGATCTCACTGCAGATCACTCCTGTTGTTCTCTTCCTAATATACTACAGGCAGGCAGTTGATTCAGTTAGCTACAGTTTATTCAGTACTATATCCTGTGCACAGTGTTTAGCTAGATCTCACTGCAGACCATTCCTGTTGTTCTCTTCCTAATATTCTACAGGCATGCAGTTGATTCAGTTAGATGTAGGTCAATCAGTACTATATCCTGTGCACAGTGTTCAGCTAGATCTCACTGCAGACCATTCCTGTTGTTCTCTTCCTAATATACTACAGGCAGGCAGTTGATTCAGTTAGCTGCAGTTTATTCAGTACTATATCCTGTGCACAGTGTTCAGCTAGATCTCACTGCAGATCATTCCTGTTTTTCTCATCCTAATATACTACAGACAGGCAGTTGATTCAGTTAGCTGCAGTATATAAAGTACTGTATCCTGTGCACAGTGTTCAGCTAGATCTCACTGCAGACCATTCCTGTTGTTCTCATCCTAATATACTACAGGCAGGCAGTTGATTCAGTTAGCTGCAGTTTATAAAGTACTCTATCCTGTGCACAGTGTTCAGCTAGATCTCAATGCAGACCATTCCTGTTGTTCTCTTCCTAATATACTACAGGCAGGCAGTTGATTCAGTTAGCTGCAGTTTATTCAGTACTATATCCTGTGCACAGTGTTCAGCTAGATCTCACTGCAGATCATTCCTGTTGTTCTCTTCCTAATATACTACAGGCAGGCAGTTGATTCAGTTAGCTGCCTTATAGAAATTACTGTATCCTGTGCACAGTGTTCAGTTAGATCTCACTGCAGACCATTCCTGTTGTTCTCTTCCTAATTTGCTACAGGCAGGCAGTTGATTCAGTTAACTGCAGTTTATTCGGTACTATATCCTGTGCACAGTGTTCAGCTAGATCTCAATGCAGACCATTCCTATTGTTCTCTTCCTAATATACTACAGGCAGGCAGTTGATTCAGTTAGCTGCAGTATATAAAGTACTGTATCCTGTGCACAGTGTTCAGCTAGATCTCACTGCAGACCATTCCTGTTGTTCTCATCCTAATATACTACAGGCATGCAGTTGATTCAGTTAGCTGCAGTTTATTCAGTACTATATCCTGTGCACAGTGTTCAGCTAGATCTCACTGCAGATCATTCCTGTTGTTCTCTTCCTAATATACTACAGGCAGGCAGTTGATTCAGTTAGCTGCAGTTTATTCAGTACTATATACTGTGCACAGTGTTTAGCTAGATCTCACTGCAGACCATTCCTGTTGTTCTCTTCCTAATATTCTACAGGCATGCAGTTGATTCAGTTAGATGCAGGTTAATCAGTACTATATCCTGTGCACAGTGTTCAGCTAGATCTCACTGCAGACCATTCCTGTTGTTCTCTTCCTAATATACTACAGGCAGGCAGTTGATTCAGTTAGCTGCAGTTTATTCAGTACTATATCCTGTGCACAGTGTTCAGCTAGATCTCACTGCAGATCATTCCTGTTGTTCTCGTCCTAATATACTACAGACAGGCAGTTGATTCAGTTAGCTGCAGTATATAAAGTACTGTATCCTGTGCACAGTGTTCAGCTAGATCTCACTGCAGACCATTCCTGTTGTTCTCATCCTAATATACTACAGGCAGGCAGTTGATTCAGTTAGCTACAGTATATAAAGTACTGTATCCTGTGCACAGTGTTCATCTAGTTCTCACTGCAGACCATTCCTGTTGTTCTCTTCCTAATATACTACAGGCAGGCAGTTGATTCAGTTAGCTGCAGTTTATTCAGTACTATATCCTGTGCACAGTGTTCAGCTAGATCTCACTGCAGATCATTCCTGTTGTTCTCTTGCTAATATACTACAGGCAGGCAGTTGATTCAGTTAGCTGCCTTATAGAAAGTACTGTATCCTGTGCACAGTGTTCAGTTAGATCTCACTGCAGACCATTCCTGTTGTTCTCTTCCTAATTTGCTACAGGCAGGCAGTTGATTCAGTTAACTGCAGTTTATTCGGTACTATATCCTGTGCACAGTGTTCAGCTAGATCTCAATGCAGACCATTCCTATTGTTCTCTTCCTAATATACTACAGGCAGGCAGTTGATTCAGTTAGCTGCAGTATATAAAGTACTGTATCCTGTGCACAGTGTTCAGCTAGATCTCACTGCAGACCATTCCTGTTGTTCTCATCCTAATATACTACAGGCATGCAGTTGATTCAGTTAGCTGCAGTTTATTCAGTACTATATCCTGTGCACAGTGTTCAGCTAGATCTCACTGCAGATCATTCCTGTTGTTCTCTTCCTAATATACTACAGGCAGGCAGTTGATTCAGTTAGCTGCAGTTTATTCAGTACTATATCCTGTGCACAGTGTTTAGCTAGATCTCACTGCAGACCATTCCTGTTGTTCTCTTCCTAATATTCTACAGGCATGCAGTTGATTCAGTTAGATGCAGGTTAATCAGTACTATATCCTGTGCACAGTGTTCAACTAGATCTCACTGCAGATCATTCCTGTTGTTCTCTTCCTAATATACTACATTCAGGCAGTTGATTCAGTTAGCTGCAGTTTATTCAGTACTATATCCTGTGCACAGTGTTCAGCTAGATCTCACTGCAGATCATTCCTGTTGTTCTCGTCCTAATATACTACAGACAGGCAGTTGATTCAGTTAGCTGCAGTATATAAAGTACTGTATCCTGTGCACAGTGTTCAGCTAGATCTCACTGCAGACCATTCCTTTTGTTCTCATCCTAATATACTACAGGCAGGCAGTTGATTCAGTTAGCTACAGTATATAAAGTACTGTATCCTGTGCACAGTGTTCATCTAGTTCTCACTGCAGACCATTCCTGTTGTTCTCTTCCTAATATACTACAGGCAGGCAGTTCATTCAGGTAGCTGCAGTTTATTCAGTACTATATCCTGTGCACAGTGTTCAGCTAGATCTCACTGCAGATCATTCCTGTTGTTCTCTTGCTTATATACTACAGGCAGGCAGTTGATTCAGTTAGCTGCCTTATAGAAAGTACTGTATCCTGTGCACAGTGTTCAGTTAGATCTCACTGCAGACCATTCCTGTTGTTCTCTTCCTAATTTGCTACAGGCAGGCAGTTGATTCAGTTAACTGCAGTTTATTCGGTACTATATCCTGTGCACAGTGTTCAGCTAGATCTCAATGCAGACCATTCCTATTGTTCTCTTCCTAATATACTACAGGCAGGCAGTTGATTCAGTTAGCTGCAGTATATAAAGTACTGTATCCTGTGCACAGTGTTCAGCTAGATCTCACTGCAGACCATTCCTGTTGTTCTCATCCTAATATACTACAGGCAGGCAGTTGATTCAGTTAGCTACAGTATATAAAGTACTGTATCCTGTGCACAGTGTTCAGCTAGATCTCACTGCAGACCATTCCTGTTGTTCTCTTCCTAATATACTACAGGCATGCAGTTGATTCAGTTAGCTGCAGTTTATTCAGTACTATATCCTGTGCACAGTGTTCAGCTAGATCTCACTGCAGATCACTCCTGTTGTTCTCTTCCTAATATACTACAGGCAGGCAGTTGATTCAGTTAGCTGCAGTTTATTCAGTACTATATCCTGTGCACAGTGTTTAGCTAGATCTCACTGCAGACCATTCCTGTTGTTCTCTTCCTAATATTCTACAGGCATGCAGTTGATTCAGTTAGATGTAGGTTAATCAGTACTATATCCTGTGCACAGTGTTCAGCTAGATCTCACTGCAGACCATTCCTGTTGTTCTCTTCCTAATATACTACAGGCAGGCAGTTGATTCAGTTAGCTGCAGTTTATTCAGTACTATATCCTGTGCACAGTGTTCAGCTAGATCTCACTGCAGATCATTCCTGTTTTTCTCATCCTAATATACTACAGACAGGCAGTTGATTCAGTTAGCTGCAGTATATAAAGTACTGTATCCTGTGCACAGTGTTCAGCTAGATCTCACTGCAGACCATTCCTGTTGTTCTCATCCTAATATACTACAGGCAGGCAGTTGATTCAGTTAGCTGCAGTTTATAAAGTACTCTATCCTGTGCACAGTGTTCAGCTAGATCTCAATGCAGACCATTCCTGTTGTTCTCTTCCTAATATACTACAGGCAGGCAGTTGATTCAGTTAGCTGCAGTTTATTCAGTACTATATCCTGTGCACAGTGTTCAGCTAGATCTCACTGCAGATCATTCCTGTTGTTCTCTTCCTAATATACTACAGGCAGGCAGTTGATTCAGTTAGCTGCCTTATAGAAATTACTGTATCCTGTGCACAGTGTTCAGCTAGATCTCACTGCAGACCATTCCTGTTGTTCTCTTCCTAATTTGCTACAGGCAGGCAGTTGATTCAGTTAACTGCAGTTTATTCGGTACTATATCCTGTGCACAGTGTTCAGCTAGATCTCAATGCAGACCATTCCTATTGTTCTCTTCCTAATATACTACAGGCAGGCAGTTGATTCAGTTAGCTGCAGTATATAAAGTACTGTATCCTGTGCACAGTGTTCAGCTAGATCTCACTGCAGACCATTCCTGTTGTTCTCATCCTAATATACTACAGGCATGCAGTTGATTCAGTTAGCTGCAGTTTATTCAGTACTATATCCTGTGCACAGTGTTCAGCTAGATCTCACTGCAGATCATTCCTGTTGTTCTCTTCCTAATATACTACAGGCAGGCAGTTGATTCAGTTAGCTGCAGTTTATTCAGTACTATATACTGTGCACAGTGTTTAGCTAGATCTCACTGCAGACCATTCCTGTTGTTCTCTTCCTAATATTCTACAGGCATGCAGTTGATTCAGTTAGATGCAGGTTAATCAGTACTATATCCTGTGCACAGTGTTCAGCTAGATCTCACTGCAGACCATTCCTGTTGTTCTCTTCCTAATATACTACAGGCAGGCAGTTGATTCAGTTAGCTGCAGTTTATTCAGTACTATATCCTGTGCACAGTGTTCAGCTAGATCTCACTGCAGATCATTCCTGTTGTTCTCGTCCTAATATACTACAGACAGGCAGTTGATTCAGTTAGCTGCAGTATATAAAGTACTGTATCCTGTGCACAGTGTTCAGCTAGATCTCACTGCAGACCATTCCTGTTGTTCTCATCCTAATATACTACAGGCAGGCAGTTGATTCAGTTAGCTACAGTATATAAAGTACTGTATCCTGTGCACAGTGTTCATCTAGTTCTCACTGCAGACCATTCCTGTTGTTCTCTTCCTAATATACTACAGGCAGGCAGTTGATTCAGTTAGCTGCAGTTTATTCAGTACTATATCCTGTGCACAGTGTTCAGCTAGATCTCACTGCAGATCATTCCTGTTGTTCTCTTGCTAATATACTACAGGCAGGCAGTTGATTCAGTTAGCTGCCTTATAGAAAGTACTGTATCCTGTGCACAGTGTTCAGATAGATCTCACTGCAGACCATTCCTGTTGTTCTCTTCCTAATTTGCTACAGGCAGGCAGTTGATTCAGTTAACTGCAGTTTATTCGGTACTATATCCTGTGCACAGTGTTCAGCTAGATCTCAATGCAGACCATTCCTATTGTTCTCTTCCTAATATACTACAGGCAGGCAGTTGATTCAGTTAGCTGCAGTATATAAAGTACTGTATCCTGTGCACAGTGTTCAGCTAGATCTCACTGCAGACCATTCCTGTTGTTCTCATCCTAATATACTACAGGCAGGCAGTTGATTCAGTTAGCTACAGTATATAAAGTACTGTATCCTGTGCACAGTGTTCAGCTAGATCTCACTGCAGACCATTCCTGTTGTTCTCTTCCTAATATACTACAGGCATGCAGTTGATTCAGTTAGCTGCAGTTTATTTAGTACTATATCCTGTGCACAGTGTTCAGCTAGATCTCACTGCAGATCACTCCTGTTGTTCTCTTCCTAATATACTACAGGCAGGCAGTTGATTCAGTTAGCTGCAGTTTATTCAGTACTATATCCTGTGCACAGTGTTTAGCTAGATCTCACTGCAGACCATTCCTGTTGTTCTCTTCCTAATATTCTACAGGCATGCAGTTGATTCAGTTAGATGTAGGTTAATCAGTACTATATCCTGTGCACAGTGTTCAGCTAGATCTCACTGCAGACCATTCCTGTTGTTCTCTTCCTAATATACTACAGGCAGGCAGTTGATTCAGTTAGCTGCAGTTTATTCAGTACTATATCCTGTGCACAGTGTTCAGCTAGATCTCACTGCAGATCATTCCTGTTTTTCTCATCCTAATATACTACAGACAGGCAGTTGATTCAGTTAGCTGCAGTATATAAAGTACTGTATCCTGTGCACAGTGTTCAGCTAGATCTCACTGCAGACCATTCCTGTTGTTCTCATCCTAATATACTACAGGCAGGCAGTTGATTCAGTTAGCTGCAGTATATAAAGTACTGTATCCTGTGCACAGTGTTCAGCTAGATCTCACTGCAGACCATTCCTGTTGTTCTCATCCTAATATACTACAGGCAGGCAGTTGATTCAGTTAGCTACAGTATATAAAGTACTGTATCCTGTGCACAGTGTTCAGCTAGATCTCACTGCAGACCATTCCTGTTGTTCTCTTCCTAATATACTACAGGCATGCAGTTGATTCAGTTAGCTGCAGTTTATTCAGTACTATATCCTGTGCACAGTGTTCAGCTAGATCTCACTGCAGATCACTCCTGTTGTTCTCTTCCTAATATACTACAGGCAGGCAGTTGATTCAGTTAGCTGCAGTTTATTCAGTACTATATCCTGTGCACAGTGTTTAGCTAGATCTCACTGCAGACCATTCCTGTTGTTCTCTTCCTAATATTCTACAGGCATGCAGTTGATTCAGTTAGATGTAGGTTAATCAGTACTATATCCTGTGCACAGTGTTCAGCTAGATCTCACTGCAGACCATTCCTGTTGTTCTCTTCCTAATATACTACAGGCAGGCAGTTGATTCAGTTAGCTGCAGTTTATTCAGTACTATATCCTGTGCACAGTGTTCAGCTAGATCTCACTGCAGATCATTCCTGTTTTTCTCATCCTAATATACTACAGACAGGCAGTTGATTCAGTTAGCTGCAGTATATAAAGTACTGTATCCTGTGCACAGTGTTCAGCTAGATCTCACTGCAGACCATTCCTGTTGTTCTCATCCTAATATACTACAGGCAGGCCGTTGATTCAGTTAGCTGCAGTTTATAAAGTACTCTATCCTGTGCACAGTGTTCAGCTAGATCTCAATGCAGACCATTCCTGTTGTTCTCTTCCTAATATACTACAGGCAGGCAGTTGATTCAGTTAGCTGCAGTTTATTCAGTACTATATCCTGTGCACAGTGTTCAGCTAGATCTCACTGCAGACCATTCCTGTTGTTCTCTTCCTAATATTCTACAGGCATGCAGTTGATTCAGTTAGATGCAGGTTAATCAGTACTATATCCTGTGCACAGTGTTCAGCTAGATCTCACTGCAGACCATTCCTGTTGTTCTCTTCCTAATATACTACAGGCAGGCAGTTGATTCAGTTAGCTGCAGTTTATTCAGTACTATATGCTGTGCACAGTGTTCAGCTAGATCTCACTGCAGATCATTCCTGTTGTTCTCGTCCTAATATACTACAGGCAGGCAGTTGATTCAGTTAGCTTCAGTATATAAAGTACTGTATCCTGTGCACAGTGTTCAGCTAGATCTCACTGCAGACCATTCCTGTTGTTCTCTTCCTAATATACTACAGGCATGCAGTTGATTCAGTTAGCTGCAGTTTATTCAGTTCTATATCCTGTGCACAGTGTTCAGCTAGATCTCACTGCAGACCATTCCTATTGTTCTCTTCCTAATATACTACAGGCAGGCAGTTGATTCAGTTAGCTGCAGTTTATTCAGTACTATATCCTGTGCACAGTGTTCAGCTAGATCTCACTGCAGACCATTCCTGTTGTTCTCTTCCTAATATACTACAGGCAGGCAGTTGATTCAGTTAGCTGCAGTTTATTCAGTACTATATCCTGTGCACAGTGTTTAGCTAGATCTCACTGCAGACCATTCCTGTTGTTCTCTTCCTAATATTCTACAGGCATGCAGTTGATTCAGTTATATGCAGGTTAATCAGTACTATATCCTGTGCACAGTGTTCAGCTAGATCTCACTGCAGACCATTCCTGTTGTTCTCTTCCTAATATACTACAGGCAGGCAGTTGATTCAGTTAGCTGCAGTTTATTCAGTACTATATGCTGTGCCCAGTGTTCAGCTAGATCTCACTGCAGATCATTCCTGTTGTTCTCGTCCTAATATACTACAGGCAGGCAGTTGATTCAGTTAGCTACAGTATATAAAGTACTGTATCCTGTGCACAGTGTTCAGCTAGATCTCACTGCAGACCATTCCTGTTGTTCTCTTCCTAATATACTACAGGCATGCAGTTGATTCAGTTAGCTGCAGTTTATTCAGTTCTATATCCTGTGCACAGTGTTCAGCTAGATCTCACTGCAGACCATTCCTATTGTTCTCTTCCTAATATACAACAGGCAGGCAGTTGATTCAGTTAGCTGCAGTTTATTCAGTACTATATCCTGTGCACAGTGTTCAGCTAAATCTCACTGTAGATCATTCCTGTTGTTCTCTTCCTAATATACTACAGGCAGGCAGTTGATTCAGTTAGCTGCAGTTTATTCAGTACTATATCCTGTGCACAGTGCTCAGCTAGATCCCACTGCAGACCATTCCTGTTGTTCTCGTCCTAATATACTACAGGCAGGTAGTTGATTCAGTTAGCTGCCTTATAGAAAGTACTGTATCCTGTGCACAGTGTTCAGTTAGATCTCACTGCAGACCATTCCTGTTGTTCTCGTCCTAATATTCTACAGGCAGGCAGTTGATTCAGTTAGATGCAGGTTATTCAGTACTATATCCTGTGCACAGTGTTCAGCTAGATCTCACTGCAGACCATTCCTGTTGTTCTCTTCCTAATATACTACAGGCAGGCAGTTGATTCAGTTAGCTGCCTTATAGAAAGTACTGTATCCTGTGCACAGTGTTCAGCTAGATCTCAATGCAGACCATTCCTGTTGTTCTCATCCTAATATACTACAGGCAGGCAGTTGATTCAGTTAGGCTGCAGTATAGAAAGTACTGTATCCTGTGCACAGTGTTCAGCTAGATCTCACTGCAGACAATTCCTGTTGTTCTCTTCCTAATATACTACAGGCAGGCAGTTGATTCAGTTAGCTGCAGTTTATTCAGTATTATATCCTGTGCACAGTGCTCAGCTAGATCCCACTGCAGACCATTCCTGTTGTTCTCGTCCTAATATACTACAGGCAGGCAGTTGATTCAGTTAGCTGCCTTATAGAAAGTACTGTATCCTGTGCACAGTGTTCAGTTAGATCTCACTGTAGACCATTCCTGTTGTTCTCTTCCTAATTTGCTACAGGCAGGCAGTTGATTCAGTTAACTGCAGTTTTTTCAGTACTATATCCTGTGCACAGTGTTCAGCTAGATCTCACTGCAGACCATTCCTGTTGTTCTTGTCCTAATATACTACAGGCAGGCAGTTGATTCAGTTAGCTGCAGTATATAAAGTACTGTATCCTGTGCACAGTGTTCAGCTAAATCTCAATGCAGACCATTCCTATTGTTCTCTTCCTAATATACTACAGGCAGGCAGTTGATTCAGTTAGCTGCAGTATATAAAGTACTGTATCCTGTGCACAGTGTTCAGCTAGATCTCACTGCAGACCATTCCTGTTGTTCTCTTCCTAATATACTACAGGCATGCAGTTGATTCAGTTAGCGGCAGTTTATTCAGTACTATATCCTGTGCACAGTGTTCAGCTAGATCTCACTGCAGACCATTCCTGTTGTTCTCTTCGTAATATACTACAGGCAGGCAGTTGATTCAGTTAGCTGCAGTTTATTCAGTACTATATCCTGTGCACAGTGTTCAGCTATAACTCACTGCAGACCATTCCTGTTGTTCTCTTCCTAATATACTACAGGCAGGCAGTTGATTCAGTTAGCTGCATTTTATTCAGTACTATATCCTGTGCACAGTGCTCAGCTAGATCCCGCTGCAGACCATTCCTGTTGTTCTCGTCCTAATATACTACAGGCAGGCAGTTGATTCAGTTAGCTGCAGTATATAAAGTACTGTATCCTGTGCACAGTGTTCAGCTAGATCTCAATGCAGACCACTCCTATTGGTCTCTTCCTAATATACTACAGGCAGGCAGTTGATTCAGTTAGCTGCAGTATATAAAGTACTGTATCCTGTGCACAGTGTTCAGCTAGATCTCAATGCAGACCACTCCTATTGGTCTCTTCCTAATATACTACAGGCAGGCAGTTGGTTCAGTTAGCTGCAGTTTATTCAGTACTATATCCTGTGCACAGTGTTCAGCTAGATCTCACTGCAGATCATTCCTGTTGTTCTCTTCCTAATATACTACAGGCAGGCAGTTGATTCAGTTAGCTGCCTTATAGAAATTACTGTATCCTGTGCACAGTGTTCAGTTAGATCTCACTGCAGACCATTCCTGTTGTTCTCTTCCAAATTTGCTACAGGCAGGCAGTTGATTCAGTTAACTGCAGTTTATTCGGTACTATATCCTGTGCACAGTGTTCAGCTAGATCTCAATGCAGACCATTCCTATTGTTCTCTTCCTAATATACTACAGGCAGGCAGTTGATTCAGTTAGCTGCAGTATATAAAGTACTGTATCCTGTGCACAGTGTTCAGCTAGATCTCACTGCAGACCATTCCTGTTGTTCTCATCCTAATATACTACAGGCAGGCAGTTGATTCAGTTAGCTGCAGTTTATTCAGTACTATATCCTGTGCACAGTGTTTAGCTAGATCTCACTGCAGACCATTCCTGTTGTTCTCTTCCTAATATTCTACAGGCATGCAGTTGATTCAGTTAGATGCAGGTTAATCAGTACTATATCCTGTGCACAGTGTTCAGCTAGATCTCACTGCAGACCATTCCTGTTGTTCTCTTCCTAATATACTACATTCAGGCAGTTGATTCAGTTAGCTGCAGTTTATTCAGTACTATATCCTGTGCGCAGTGTTCAGCTAGATCTCACTGCAGATCATTCCTGTTGTTCTCGTCCTAATATACTACAGACAGGCAGTTGATTCAGTTAGCTGCAGTATATAAAGTACTGTATCCTGTGCACAGTGTTCAGCTAGATCTCACTGCAGACCATTCCTGTTGTTCTCATCCTAATATACTACAGGCAGGCAGTTGATTCAGTTAGCTACAGTATATAAAGTACTGTATCCTGTGCACAGTGTTCATCTAGTTCTCACTGCAGACCATTCCTGTTGTTCTCTTCCTAATATACTACAGGCAGGCAGTTGATTCAGTTAGCTGCAGTTTATTCAGTACTATATCCTGTGCACAGTGTTCAGCTAGATCTCACTGCAGATCATTCCTGTTGTTCTCTTGCTTATATACTACAGGCAGGCAGTTGATTCAGTTAGCTGCCTTATAGAAAGTACTGTATCCTGTGCACAGTGTTCAGTTAGATCTCACTGCAGACCATTCCTGTTGTTCTCTTCCTAATTTGCTACAGGCAGGCAGTTGATTCAGTTAACTGCAGTTTATTCGGTACTATATCCTGTGCACAGTGTTCAGCTAGATCTCAATGCAGACCATTCCTATTGTTCTCTTCCTAATATACTACAGGCAGGCAGTTGATTCAGTTAGCTGCAGTATATAAAGTACTGTATCCTGTGCACAGTGTTCAGCTAGATCTCACTGCAGACCATTCCTGTTGTTCTCATCCTAATATACTACAGGCAGGCAGTTGATTCAGTTAGCTACAGTATATAAAGTACTGTATCCTGTGCACAGTGTTCAGCTAGATCTCACTGCAGACCATTCCTGTTGTTCTCTTCCTAATATACTACAGACATGCAGTTGATTCAGTTAGCTGCAGTTTATTCAGTACTATATCCTGTGCACAGTGTTCAGCTAGATCTCACTGCAGATCACTCCTGTTGTTCTCTTCCTAATATACTACAGGCAGGCAGTTGATTCAGTTAGCTGCAGTTTATTCAGTACTATATCCTGTGCACAGTGTTTAGCTAGATCTCACTGCAGACCATTCCTGTTGTTCTCTTCCTAATATTCTACAGGCATGCAGTTGATTCAGTTAGATGTAGGTCAATCAGTACTATATCCTGTGCACAGTGTTCAGCTAGATCTCACTGCAGACCATTCCTGTTGTTCTCTTCCTAATATACTACAGGCAGGCAGTTGATTCAGTTAGCTGCAGTTTATTCAGTACTATATCCTGTGCACAGTGTTCAGCTAGATCTCACTGCAGATCATTCCTGTTTTTCTCATCCTAATATACTACAGACAGGCAGTTGATTCAGTTAGCTGCAGTATATAAAGTACTGTATCCTGTGCACAGTGTTCAGCTAGATCTCACTGCAGACCATTCCTGTTGTTCTCATCCTAATATACTACAGGCAGGCAGTTGATTCAGTTAGCTGCAGTTTATAAAGTACTCTATCCTGTGCACAGTGTTCAGCTAGATCTCAATGCAGACCATTCCTGTTGTTCTCTTCCTAATATACTACAGGCAGGCAGTTGATTCAGTTAGCTGCCTTATAGAAATTACTGTATCCTGTGCACAGTGTTCAGTTAGATCTCACTGCAGACCATTCCTGTTGTTCTCTTCCTAATTTGCTACAGGCAGGCAGTTGATTCAGTTAACTGCAGTTTATTCGGTACTATATCCTGTGCACAGTGTTCAGCTAGATCTCAATGCAGACCATTCCTATTGTTCTCTTCCTAATATACTACAGGCAGGCAGTTGATTCAGTTAGCTGCAGTATATAAAGTACTGTATCCTGTGCACAGTGTTCAGCTAGATCTCACTGCAGACCATTCCTGTTGTTCTCATCCTAATATACTACAGGCATGCAGTTGATTCAGTTAGCTGCAGTTTATTCAGTACTATATCCTGTGCACAGTGTTCAGCTAGATCTCACTGCAGATCATTCCTGTTGTTCTCTTCCTAATTTGCTACAGGCAGGCAGTTGATTCAGTTAACTGCAGTTTATTCGGTACTATATCCTGTGCACAGTGTTCAGCTAGATCTCAATGCAGACCATTCCTATTGTTCTCTTCCTAATATACTACAGGCAGGCAGTTGATTCAGTTAGCTGCAGTATATAAAGTACTGTATCCTGTGCACAGTGTTCAGCTAGATCTCACTGCAGACCATTCCTGTTGTTCTCATCCTAATATACTACAGGCATGCAGTTGATTCAGTTAGCTGCAGTTTATTCAGTACTATATCCTGTGCACAGTGTTCAGCTAGATCTCACTGCAGATCATTCCTGTTGTTCTCTTCCTAATATACTACAGGCAGGCAGTTGATTCAGTTAACTGCAGTTTATTCGGTACTATATCCTGTGCACAGTGTTCAGCTAGATCTCAATGCAGACCATTCCTATTGTTCTCTTCCTAATATACTACAGGCAGGCAGTTGATTCAGTTAGCTGCAGTATATAAAGTACTGTATCCTGTGCACAGTGTTCAGCTAGATCTCACTGCAGACCATTCCTGTTGTTCTCATCCTAATATACTACAGGCATGCAGTTGATTCAGTTAGCTGCAGTTTATTCAGTACTATATCCTGTGCACAGTGTTCAGCTAGATCTCACTGCAGATCATTCCTGTTGTTCTCTTCCTAATATACTACAGGCAGGCAGTTGATTCAGTTAGCTGCAGTTTATTCAGTACTATATACTGTGCACAGTGTTTAGCTAGATCTCACTGCAGACCATTCCTGTTGTTCTCTTCCTAATATTCTACAGGCATGCAGTTGATTCAGTTAGATGCAGGTTAATCAGTACTATATCCTGTGCACAGTGTTCAGCTAGATCTCACTGCAGACCATTCCTGTTGTTCTCTTCCTAATATACTACAGGCAGGCAGTTGATTCAGTTAGCTGCAGTTTATTCAGTACTATATCCTGTGCACAGTGTTCAGCTAGATCTCACTGCAGATCATTCCTGTTGTTCTCGTCCTAATATACTACAGACAGGCAGTTGATTCAGTTAGCTGCAGTATATAAAGTACTGTATCCTGTGCACAGTGTTCAGCTAGATCTCACTGCAGACCATTCCTGTTGTTCTCATCCTAATATACTACAGGCAGGCAGTTGATTCAGTTAGCTACAGTATATAAAGTACTGTATCCTGTGCACAGTGTTCATCTAGTTCTCACTGCAGACCATTCCTGTTGTTCTCTTCCTAATATACTACAGGCAGGCAGTTGATTCAGTTAGCTGCAGTTTATTCAGTACTATATCCTGTGCACAGTGTTCAGCTAGATCTCACTGCAGATCATTCCTGTTGTTCTCTTGCTAATATACTACAGGCAGGCAGTTGATTCAGTTAGCTGCCTTATAGAAAGTACTGTATCCTGTGCACAGTGTTCAGTTAGATCTCACTGCAGACCATTCCTGTTGTTCTCTTCCTAATTTGCTACAGGCAGGCAGTTGATTCAGTTAACTGCAGTTTATTCGGTACTATATCCTGTGCACAGTGTTCAGCTAGATCTCAATGCAGACCATTCCTATTGTTCTCTTCCTAATATACTACAGGCAGGCAGTTGATTCAGTTAGCTGCAGTATATAAAGTACTGTATCCTGTGCACAGTGTTCAGCTAGATCTCACTGCAGACCATTCCTGTTGTTCTCATCCTAATATACTACAGGCATGCAGTTGATTCAGTTAGCTGCAGTTTATTCAGTACTATATCCTGTGCACAGTGTTCAGCTAGATCTCACTGCAGATCATTCCTGTTGTTCTCTTCCTAATATACTACAGGCAGGCAGTTGATTCAGTTAGCTGCAGTTTATTCAGTACTATATCCTGTGCACAGTGTTTAGCTAGATCTCACTGCAGACCATTCCTGTTGTTCTCTTCCTAATATTCTACAGGCATGCAGTTGATTCAGTTAGATGCAGGTTAATCAGTACTATATCCTGTGCACAGTGTTCAACTAGATCTCACTGCAGACCATTCCTGTTGTTCTCTTCCTAATATACTACATTCAGGCAGTTGATTCAGTTAGCTGCAGTTTATTCAGTACTATATCCTGTGCACAGTGTTCAGCTAGATCTCACTGCAGATCATTCCTGTTGTTCTCGTCCTAATATACTACAGACAGGCAGTTGATTCTGTTAGCTGCAGTATATAAAGTACTGTATCCTGTGCACAGTGTTCAGCTAGATCTCACTGCAGACCATTCCTGTTGTTCTCATCCTAATATACTACAGGCAGGCAGTTGATTCAGTTAGCTACAGTATATAAAGTACTGTATCCTGTGCACAGTGTTCATCTAGTTCTCACTGCAGACCATTCCTGTTGTTCTCTTCCTAATATACTACAGGCAGGCAGTTCATTCAGGTAGCTGCAGTTTATTCAGTACTATATACTGTGCACAGTGTTCAGCTAGATCTCACTGCAGATCATTCCTGTTGTTCTCTTGCTTATATACTACAGGCAGGCAGTTGATTCAGTTAGCTGCCTTATAGAAAGTACTGTATCCTGTGCACAGTGTTCAGTTAGATCTCACTGCAGACCATTCCTGTTGTTCTCTTCCTAATTTGCTACAGGCAGGCAGTTGATTCAGTTAACTGCAGTTTATTCGGTACTATATCCTGTGCACAGTGTTCAGCTAGATCTCAATGCAGACCATTCCTATTGTTCTCTTCCTAATATACTACAGGCAGGCAGTTGATTCAGTTAGCTGCAGTATATAAAGTACTGTATCCTGTGCACAGTGTTCAGCTAGATCTCACTGCAGACCATTCCTGTTGTTCTCATCCTAATATACTACAGGCAGGCAGTTGATTCAGTTAGCTACAGTATATAAAGTACTGTATCCTGTGCACAGTGTTCAGCTAGATCTCACTGCAGACCATTCCTGTTGTTCTCTTCCTAATATACTACAGGCATGCAGTTGATTCAGTTAGCTGCAGTTTATTCAGTACTATATCCTGTGCACAGTGTTCAGCTAGATCTCACTGCAGATCACTCCTGTTGTTCTCTTCCTAATATACTACAGGCAGGCAGTTGATTCAGTTAGCTGCAGTTTATTCAGTACTATATCCTGTGCACAGTGTTTAGCTAGATCTCACTGCAGACCATTCCTGTTGTTCTCTTCCTAATATTCTACAGGCATGCAGTTGATTCAGTTAGATGTAGGTTAATCAGTACTATATCCTGTGCACAGTGTTCAGCTAGATCTCACTGCAGATCATTCCTGTTTTTATCATCCTAATATACTACAGACAGGCAGTTGATTCAGTTAGCTGCAGTATATAAAGTACTGTATCCTGTGCACAGTGTTCAGCTAGATCTCACTGCAGACCATTCCTGTTGTTCTCATCCTAATATACTACAGGCAGGCAGTTGATTCAGTTAGCTGCAGTTTATAAAGTACTCTATCCTGAGAACAGTGTTCAGCTAGATCTCAATGCAGACCATTCCTGTTGTTCTCTTCCTAATATACTACAGGCAGGCAGTTGATTCAGTTAGCTGCAGTTTATTCAGTACTATATCCTGTGCACAGTGTTCAGCTAGATCTCACTGCAGATCATTCCTGTTGTTCTCTTCCTAATATACTACAGGCAGGCAGTTGATTCAGTTAGCTGCCTTATAGAAATTACTGTATCCTGTGCACAGTGTTCAGCTAGATCTCACTGCAGACCATTCCTGTTGTTCTCTTCCTAATTTGCTACAGGCAGGCAGTTGATTCAGTTAACTGCAGTTTATTCGGTACTATATCCTGTGCACAGTGTTCAGCTAGATCTCAATGCAGACCATTCCTATTGTTCTCTTCCTAATATACTACAGGCAGGCAGTTGATTCAGTTAGCTGCAGTATATAAAGTACTGTATCCTGTGCACAGTGTTCAGCTAGATCTCACTGCAGACCATTCCTGTTGTTCTCATCCTAATATACTACAGGCATGCAGTTGATTCAGTTAGCTGCAGTTTATTCAGTACTATATCCTGTGCACAGTGTTCAGCTAGATCTCACTGCAGATCATTCCTGTTGTTCTCTTCCTAATATACTACAGGCAGGCAGTTGATTCAGTTAGCTGCAGTTTATTCAGTACTATATACTGTGCACAGTGTTTAGCTAGATCTCACTGCAGACCATTCCTGTTGTTCTCTTCCTAATATTCTACAGGCATGCAGTTGATTCAGTTAGATGCAGGTTAATCAGTACTATATCCTGTGCACAGTGTTCAGCTAGATCTCACTGCAGACCATTCCTGTTGTTCTCTTCCTAATATACTACAGGCAGGCAGTTGATTCAGTTAGCTGCAGTTTATTCAGTACTATATCCTGTGCACAGTGTTCAGCTAGATCTCACTGCAGATCATTCCTGTTGTTCTCGTCCTAATATACTACAGACAGGCAGTTGATTCAGTTAGCTGCAGTATATAAAGTACTGTATCCTGTGCACAGTGTTCAGCTAGATCTCACTGCAGACCATTCCTGTTGTTCTCATCCTAATATACTACAGGCAGGCAGTTGATTCAGTTAGCTACAGTATATAAAGTACTGTATCCTGTGCACAGTGTTCATCTAGTTCTCACTGCAGACCATTCCTGTTGTTCTCTTCCTAATATACTACAGGCAGGCAGTTGATTCAGTTAGCTGCAGTTTATTCAGTACTATATCCTGTGCACAGTGTTCAGCTAGATCTCACTGCAGATCATTCCTGTTGTTCTCTTGCTAATATACTACAGGCAGGCAGTTGATTCAGTTAGCTGCCTTATAGAAAGTACTGTATCCTGTGCACAGTGTTCAGATAGATCTCACTGCAGACCATTCCTGTTGTTCTCTTCCTAATTTGCTACAGGCAGGCAGTTGATTCAGTTAACTGCAGTTTATTCGGTACTATATCCTGTGCACAGTGTTCAGCTAGATCTCAATGCAGACCATTCCTATTGTTCTCTTCCTAATATACTACAGGCAGGCAGTTGATTCAGTTAGCTGCAGTATATAAAGTACTGTATCCTGTGCACAGTGTTCAGCTAGATCTCACTGCAGACCATTCCTGTTGTTCTCATCCTAATATACTACAGGCAGGCAGTTGATTCAGTTAGCTACAGTATATAAAGTACTGTATCCTGTGCACAGTGTTCAGCTAGATCTCACTGCAGACCATTCCTGTTGTTCTCTTCCTAATATACTACAGGCATGCAGTTGATTCAGTTAGCTGCAGTTTATTTAGTACTATATCCTGTGCACAGTGTTCAGCTAGATCTCACTGCAGATCACTCCTGTTGTTCTCTTCCTAATATACTACAGGCAGGCAGTTGATTCAGTTAGCTGCAGTTTATTCAGTACTATATCCTGTGCACAGTGTTTAGCTAGATCTCACTGCAGACCATTCCTGTTGTTCTCTTCCTAATATTCTACAGGCATGCAGTTGATTCAGTTAGATGTAGGTTAATCAGTACTATATCCTGTGCACAGTGTTCAGCTAGATCTCACTGCAGACCATTCCTGTTGTTCTCTTCCTAATATACTACAAGCAGGCAGTTGATTCAGTTAGCTGCAGTTTATTCAGTACTATATCCTGTGCACAGTGTTCAGCTAGATCTCACTGCAGATCATTCCTGTTTTTCTCATCCTAATATACTACAGACAGGCAGTTGATTCAGTTAGCTGCAGTATATAAAGTACTGTATCCTGTGCACAGTGTTCAGCTAGATCTCACTGCAGACCATTCCTGTTGTTCTCATCCTAATATACTACAGGCAGGCAGTTGATTCAGTTAGCTGCAGTATATAAAGTACTGTATCCTGTGCACAGTGTTCAGCTAGATCTCACTGCAGACCATTCCTGTTGTTCTCATCCTAATATACTACAGGCAGGCAGTTGATTCAGTTAGCTACAGTATATAAAGTACTGTATCCTGTGCACAGTGTTCAGCTAGATCTCACTGCAGACCATTCCTGTTGTTCTCTTCCTAATATACTACAGGCATGCAGTTGATTCAGTTAGCTGCAGTTTATTCAGTACTATATCCTGTGCACAGTGTTCAGCTAGATCTCACTGCAGATCACTCCTGTTGTTCTCTTCCTAATATACTACAGGCAGGCAGTTGATTCAGTTAGCTGCAGTTTATTCAGTACTATATCCTGTGCACAGTGTTTAGCTAGATCTCACTGCAGACCATTCCTGTTGTTCTCTTCCTAATATTCTACAGGCATGCAGTTGATTCAGTTAGATGTAGCTTAATCAGTACTATATCCTGTGCACAGTGTTCAGCTAGATCTCACTGCAGACCATTCCTGTTGTTCTCTTCCTAATATACTACAGGCAGGCAGTTGATTCAGTTAGCTGCAGTTTATTCAGTACTATATCCTGTGCACAGTGTTCAGCTAGATCTCACTGCAGATCATTCCTGTTTTTCTCATCCTAATATACTACAGACAGGCAGTTGATTCAGTTAGCTGCAGTATATAAAGTACTGTATCCTGTGCACAGTGTTCAGCTAGATCTCACTGCAGACCATTCCTGTTGTTCTCATCCTAATATACTACAGGCAGGCCGTTGATTCAGTTAGCTGCAGTTTATAAAGTACTCTATCCTGTGCACAGTGTTCAGCTAGATCTCAATGCAGACCATTCCTGTTGTTCTCTTCCTAATATACTACAGGCAGGCAGTTGATTCAGTTAGCTGCAGTTTATTCAGTACTATATCCTGTGCACAGTGTTCAGCTAGATCTCACTGCAGATCATTCCTGTTGTTCTCTTCCTAATATACTACAGGCAGGCAGTTGATTCAGTTAGCTGCCTTATAGAAATTACTGTATCCTGTGCACAGTGTTCAGTTAGATCTCACTGCAGACCATTCCTGTTGTTCTCTTCCTAATTTGCTACAGGCAGGCAGTTGATTCAGTTAACTGCAGTTTATTCGGTACTATATCCTGTGCACAGTGTTCAGCTAGATCTCAATGCAGACCATTCCTATTGTTCTCTTCCTAATATACTACAGGCAGGCAGTTGATTCAGTTAGCTGCAGTATATAAAGTACTGTATCCTGTGCACAGTGTTCAGCTAGATCTCACTGCAGACCATTCCTGTTGTTCTCATCCTAATATACTACAGGCAGGCAGTTGATTCAGTTAGCTACAGTATATAAAGTACTGTATCCTGTGCACAGTGTTCATCTAGTTCTCACTGCAGACCATTCCTGTTGTTCTCTTCCTAATATACTACAGGCAGGCAGTTGATTCAGTTAGCTGCAGTTTATTCAGTACTATATCCTGTGCACAGTGTTCAGCTAGATCTCACTGCAGATCATTCCTGTTGTTCTCTTGCTAATATACTACAGGCAGGCAGTTGATTCAGTTAGCTGCCTTATAGAAAGTACTGTATCCTGTGCACAGTGTTCAGCTAGATCTCACTGCAGACCATTCCTGTTGTTCTCTTCCTAATATACTACAGGCATGCAGTTGATTCAGTTAGCTGCAGTTTATTTAGTACTATATCCTGTGCACAGTGTTCAGCTAGATCTCACTGCAGATCACTCCTGTTGTTCTCTTCCTAATATACTACAGGCAGGCAGTTGATTCAGTTAGCTGCAGTTTATTCAGTACTATATCCTGTGCACAGTGTTTAGCTAGATCTCACTGCAGACCATTCCTGTTGTTCTCTTCCTAATATTCTACAGGCATGCAGTTGATTCAGTTAGATGTAGGTTAATCAGTACTATATCCTGTGCACAGTGTTCAGCTAGATCTCAATGCAGACCATTCCTATTGTTCTCTTCCTAATATACTACAGGCAGGCAGTTGATTCAGTTAGCTGCAGTATATAAAGTACTGTATCCTGTGCACAGTGTTCAGCTAGATCTCACTGCAGACCATTCCTGTTGTTCTCATCCTAATATACTACAGGCAGGCAGTTGATTCAGTTAGCTACAGTATATAAAGTACTGTATCCTGTGCACAGTGTTCAGCTAGATCTCACTGCAGACCATTCCTGTTGTTCTCTTACTAATATACTACAGGCATGCAGTTGATTCAGTTAGCTGCAGTTTATTTAGTACTATATCCTGTGCACAGTGTTCAGCTAGATCTCACTGCAGATCACTCCTGTTGTTCTCTTCCTAATATACTACAGGCAGGCAGTTGATTCAGTTAGCTGCAGTTTATTCAGTACTATATCCTGTGCACAGTGTTTAGCTAGATCTCACTGCAGACCATTCCTGTTGTTCTCTTCCTAATATTCTACAGGCATGCAGTTGATTCAGTTAGATGTAGGTTAATCAGTACTATATCCTGTGCACAGTGTTCAGCTAGATCTCACTGCAGACCATTCCTGTTGTTCTCTTCCTAATATACTACAGGCAGGCAGTTGATTCAGTTAGCTGCAGTTTATTCAGTACTATATCCTGTGCACAGTGTTCAGCTAGATCTCACTGCAGATCATTCCTGTTTTTCTCATCCTAATATACTACAGACAGGCAGTTGATTCAGTTAGCTGCAGTATATAAAGTACTGTATCCTGTGCACAGTGTTCAGCTAGATCTCACTGCAGACCATTCCTGTTGTTCTCATCCTAATATACTACAGGCAGGCAGTTGATTCAGTTAGCTGCAGTATATAAAGTACTGTATCCTGTGCACAGTGTTCAGCTAGATCTCACTGCAGACCATTCCTGTTGTTCTCATCCTAATATACTACAGGCAGGCAGTTGATTCAGTTAGCTACAGTATATAAAGTACTGTATCCTGTGCACAGTGTTCAGCTAGATCTCACTGCAGACCATTCCTGTTGTTCTCTTCCTAATATACTACAGGCATGCAGTTGATTCAGTTAGCTGAAGTTTATTCAGTACTATATCCTGTGCACAGTGTTCAGCTAGATCTCACTGCAGATCACTCCTGTTGTTCTCTTCCTAATATACTACAGGCAGGCAGTTGATTCAGTTAGCTGCAGTTTATTCAGTACTATATCCTGTGCACAGTGTTTAGCTAGATCTCACTGCAGACCATTCCTGTTGTTCTCTTCCTAATATTCTACAGGCATGCAGTTGATTCAGTTAGATGTAGGTTAATCAGTACTATATCCTGTGCACAGTGTTCAGCTAGATCTCACTGCAGACCATTCCTGTTGTTCTCTTCCTAATATACTACAGGCAGGCAGTTGATTCAGTTAGCTGCAGTTTATTCAGTACTATATCCTGTGCGCAGTGTTCAGCTAGATCTCACTGCAGATCATTCCTGTTTTTCTCATCCTAATATACTACAGACAGGCAGTTGATTCAGTTAGCTGCAGTATATAAAGTACTGTATCCTGTGCACAGTGTTCAGCTAGATCTCACTGCAGACCATTCCTGTTGTTCTCATCCTAATATACTACAGGCAGGCCGTTGATTCAGTTAGCTGCAGTTTATAAAGTACTCTATCCTGTGCACAGTGTTCAGCTAGATCTCAATGCAGACCATTCCTGTTGTTCTCTTCCTAATATACTACAGGCAGGCAGTTGATTCAGTTAGCTGCAGTTTATTCAGTACTATATCCTGTGCACAGTGTTCAGCTAGATCTCACTGCAGACCATTCCTGTTGTTCTCTTCCTAATATACTACAGGCAGGCAGTTGATTCAGTTAGCTGCCTTATAGAAATTACTGTATCCTGTGCACAGTGTTCAGTTAGATCTCACTGCAGACCATTCCTGTTGTTCTCTTCCTAATTTGCTACAGGCAGGCAGTTGATTCAGTTAACTGCAGTTTATTCGGTACTATATCCTGTGCACAGTGTTCAGCTAGATCTCAATGCAGACCATTCCTATTGTTCTCTTCCTAATATACTACAGGCAGGCAGTTGATTCAGTTAGCTGCAGTATATAAAGTACTGTATCCTGTGCACAGTGTTCAGCTAGATCTCACTGCAGACCATTCCTGTTGTTCTCATCCTAATATACTACAGGCATGCAGTTGATTCAGTTAGCTGCAGTTTATTCAGTACTATATACTGTGCACAGTGTTTAGCTAGATCTCACTGCAGACCATTCCTGTTGTTCTCTTCCTAATATTCTACAGGCATGCAGTTGATTCAGTTAGATGCAGGTTAATCAGTACTATATCCTGTGCACAGTGTTCAGCTAGATCTCACTGCAGACCATTCCTGTTGTTCTCTTCCTAATATACTACAGGCAGGCAGTTGATTCAGTTAGCTGCAGTTTATTCAGTACTATATCCTGTGCACAGTGTTCAGCTAGATCTCACTGCAGATCATTCCTGTTGTTCTCGTCCTAATATACTACAGACAGGCAGTTGATTCAGTTAGCTGCAGTATATAAAGTACTGTATCCTGTGCACAGTGTTCAGCTAGATCTCCCTGCAGACCATTCCTGTTGTTCTTATCCTAATATACTACAGGCAGGCAGTTGATTCAGTTAGCTGCAGTTTATTCAGTACTATATCCTGTGCACAGTGTTTAGCTAGATCTCACTGCAGACCATTCCTGTTGTTCTCTTCCTAATATTCTACAGGCATGCAGTTGATTCAGTTAGATGTAGGTTAATCAGTACTATATCCTGTGCACAGTGTTCAGCTAGATCTCACTGCAGACCATTCCTGTTGTTCTCTTCCTAATATACTACAGGCAGGCAGTTGATTCAGTTAGCTGCAGTTTATTCAGTACTATATCCTGTGCACAGTGTTCAGCTAGATCTCACTGCAGATCATTCCTGTTTTTCTCATCCTAATATACTACAGACAGGCAGTTGATTCAGTTAGCTGCAGTATATAAAGTACTGTATCCTGTGCACAGTGTTCAGCTAGATCTCACTGCAGACCATTCCTGTTGTTCTCATCCTAATATACTACAGGCAGGCCGTTGATTCAGTTAGCTGCAGTTTATAAAGTACTCTATCCTGTGCACAGTGTTCAGCTAGATCTCAATGCAGACCATTCCTGTTGTTCTCTTCCTAATATACTACAGGCAGGCAGTTGATTCAGTTAGCTGCAGTTTATTCAGTACTATATCCTGTGCACAGTGTTCAGCTAGATCTCACTGCAGACCATTCCTGTTGTTCTCTTCCTAATATACTACAGGCAGGCAGTTGATTCAGTTAGCTGCCTTATAGAAATTACTGTATCCTGTGCACAGTGTTCAGTTAGATCTCACTGCAGACCATTCCTGTTGTTCTCTTCCTAATTTGCTACAGGCAGGCAGTTGATTCAGTTAACTGCAGTTTATTCGGTACTATATCCTGTGCACAGTGTTCAGCTAGATCTCAATGCAGACCATTCCTATTGTTCTCTTCCTAATATACTACAGGCAGGCAGTTGATTCAGTTAGCTGCAGTATATAAAGTACTGTATCCTGTGCACAGTGTTCAGCTAGATCTCACTGCAGACCATTCCTGTTGTTCTCATCCTAATATACTACAGGCATGCAGTTGATTCAGTTAGCTGCAGTTTATTCAGTACTATATACTGTGCACAGTGTTTAGCTAGATCTCACTGCAGACCATTCCTGTTGTTCTCTTCCTAATATTCTACAGGCATGCAGTTGATTCAGTTAGATGCAGGTTAATCAGTACTATATCCTGTGCACAGTGTTCAGCTAGATCTCACTGCAGACCATTCCTGTTGTTCTCTTCCTAATATACTACAGGCAGGCAGTTGATTCAGTTAGCTGCAGTTTATTCAGTACTATATCCTGTGCACAGTGTTCAGCTAGATCTCACTGCAGATCATTCCTGTTGTTCTCGTCCTAATATACTACAGACAGGCAGTTGATTCAGTTAGCTGCAGTATATAAAGTACTGTATCCTGTGCACAGTGTTCAGCTAGATCTCCCTGCAGACCATTCCTGTTGTTCTCATCCTAATATACTACAGGCAGGCAGTTGATTCAGTTAGCTACAGTATATAAAGTACTGTATCCTGTGCACAGTGTTCATCTAGTTCTCACTGCAGACCATTCCTGTTGTTCTCTTCCTAATATACTACAGGCAGGCAGTTGATTCAGTTAGCTGCAGTTTATTCAGTACTATATCCTGTGCACAGTGTTCAGCTAGATCTCACTGCAGATCATTCCTGTTGTTCTCTTGCTAATATACTACAGGCAGGCAGTTGATTCAGATAGCTGCCTTATAGAAAGAACTGTATCCTGTGCACAGTGTTCAGTTAGATCTCACTGCAGACCATTCCTGTTGTTCTCTTCCTAATTTGCTACAGGCAGGCAGTTGATTCAGTTAACTGCAGTTTATTCGGTACTATATCCTGTGCACAGTGTTCAGCTAGATCTCAATGCAGACCATTCCTATTGTTCTCTTCCTAATATACTACAGGCAGGCAGTTGATTCAGTTAGCTGCAGTATATAAAGTACTGTATCCTGTGCACAGTGTTCAGCTAGATCTCACTGCAGACCATTCCTGTTGTTCTCATCCTAATATACTACAGGCAGGCAGTTGATTCAGTTAGCTACAGTATATAAAGTACTGTATCCTGTGCACAGTGTTCAGCTAGATCTCACTGCAGACCATTCTTGTTGTTCTCTTCCTAATATACTACAGGCATGCAGTTGATTCAGTTAGCTGCAGTTTATTTAGTACTATATCCTGTGCACAGTGTTCAGCTAGATCTCACTGCAGATCACTCCTGTTGTTCTCTTCCTAATATACTACAGGCAGGCAGTTGATTCAGTTAGCTGCAGTTTATTCAGTACTATATCCTGTGCACAGTGTTTAGCTAGATCTCACTGCAGACCATTCCTGTTGTTCTCTTCCTAATATTCTACAGGCATGCAGTTGATTCAGTTAGATGTAGGTTAATCAGTACTATATCCTGTGCACAGTGTTCAGCTAGATCTCACTGCAGACCATTCCTGTTGTTCTCTTCCTAATATACTACAGGCAGGCAGTTGATTCAGTTAGCTGCAGTTTATTCAGTACTATATCCTGTGCACAGTGTTCAGCTAGATCTCACTGCAGATCATTCCTGTTTTTCTCATCCTAATATACTACAGACAGGCAGTTGATTCAGTTAGCTGCAGTATATAAAGTACTGTATCCTGTGCACAGTGTTCAGTTAGATCTCACTGCAGACCATTCCTGTTGTTCTCTTCCTAATATTCTACAGGCATGCAGTTGATTCAGTTA
Organism: Rana muscosa; assembly: GCA_029206835.1. Lineage (NCBI taxonomy): Eukaryota > Metazoa > Chordata > Amphibia > Anura > Ranidae > Rana > Rana muscosa. The sequence goes on along the minus strand of CM055118.1, from coordinate 973,644,597 downwards.
GATGTACGTTAATCAGTACTATATCCTGTGCACAGTGTTCAGCTAGATCTCACTGCAGACCATTCCTGTTGTTCTCTTCCTAATATACTACAGGCAGGCAGTTGATTCAGTTAGCTGCAGTTTATTCAGTACTATGTCCTGTGCACAGTGTTCAGCTAGATCTCACTGCAGACCATTCCTGTTGTTCTCTTCCTAATATACTACAGGCAGGCAGTTGATTCAGTTAGCTGCCTTATAGAAATTACTGTATCATGTGCACAGTGTTCAGTTAGATCTCACTGCAGACCATTCCTGTTGTTCTCTTCCTAATTTGCTACAGGCAGGCAGTTGATTCAGTTAACTGCAGTTTATTCGGTACTATATCCTGTGCACAGTGTTCAGCTAGATCTCAATGCAGACCATTCCTATTGTTCTCTTCCTAATATACTACAGGCAGGCAGTTGATTCAGTTAGCTGCAGTATATAAAGTACTGTATCCTGTGCACAGTGTTCAGCTAGATCTCACTGCAGACCATTCCTGTTGTTCTCATCCTAATATACTACAGGCATGCAGTTGATTCAGTTAGCTACAGTATATAAAGTACTGTATCCTGTGCACAGTGTTCATCTAGTTCTCACTGCAGACCATTCCTGTTGTTCTCTTCCTAATATACTACAGGCAGGCAGTTGATTCAGTTAGCTGCAGTTTATTCAGTACTATATCCTGTGCACAGTGTTCAGCTAGATCTCACTGCAGATCATTCCTGTTGTTCTCTTGCTAATATACTACAGGCAGGCAGTTGATTCAGATAGCTGCCTTATAGAAAGAACTGTATCCTGTGCACAGTGTTCAGTTAGATCTCACTGCAGACCATTCCTGTTGTTCTCTTCCTAATTTGCTACAGGCAGGCAGTTGATTCAGTTAACTGCAGTTTATTCGGTACTATATCCTGTGCACAGTGTTCAGCTAGATCTCAATGCAGACCATTCCTATTGTTCTCTTCCTAATATACTACAGGCAGGCAGTTGATTCAGTTAGCTGCAGTATATAAAGTACTGTATCCTGTGCACAGTGTTCAGCTAGATCTCACTGCAGACCATTCCTGTTGTTCTCATCCTAATATACTACAGGCAGGCAGTTGATTCAGTTAGCTACAGTATATAAAGTACTGTATCCTGTGCACAGTGTTCAGCTAGATCTCACTGCAGACCATTCCTGTTGTTCTCTTCCTAATATACTACAGGCATGCAGTTGATTCAGTTAGCTGCAGTTTATTTAGTACTATATCCTGTGCACAGTGTTCAGCTAGATCTCACTGCAGATCACTCCTGTTGTTCTCTTCCTAATATACTACAGGCAGGCAGTTGATTCAGTTAGCTGCAGTTTATTCAGTACTATATCCTGTGCACAGTGTTTAGCTAGATCTCACTGCAGACCATTCCTGTTGTTCTCTTCCTAATATTCTACAGGCATGCAGTTGATTCAGTTAGATGTAGGTTAATCAGTACTATATCCTGTGCACAGTGTTCAGCTAGATCTCACTGCAGACCATTCCTGTTGTTCTCTTCCTAATATACTACAGGCAGGCAGTTGATTCAGTTAGCTGCAGTTTATTCAGTACTATATCCTGTGCACAGTGTTCAGCTAGATCTCACTGCAGATCATTCCTGTTTTTCTCATCCTAATATACTACAGACAGGCAGTTGATTCAGTTAGCTGCAGTATATAAAGTACTGTATCCTGTGCACAGTGTTCAGCTAGATCTCACTGCAGACCATTCCTGTTGTTCTCATCCTAATATACTACAGGCAGGCAGTTGATTCAGTTAGCTGCAGTATATAAAGTACTGTATCCTGTGCACAGTGTTCAGCTAGATCTCAATGCAGACCATTCCTATTGTTCTCTTCCTAATATACTACAGGCAGGCAGTTGATTCAGTTAGCTGCAGTATATAAAGTACTGTATCCTGTGCACAGTGTTCAGCTAGATCTCAATGCAGACCATTCCTATTGTTCTCTTCCTAATATACTACAGGCAGGCAGTTGATTCAGTTAGCTGCAGTATATAAAGTACTGTATCCTGTGCACAGTGTTCAGCTAGATCTCACTGCAGACCATTCCTGTTGTTCTCTTACTAATATACTACAGGCATGCAGTTGATTCAGTTAGCGGCAGTTTTTTCAGTACTATATCCTGTGCACAGTGTTCAGCTAGATCTCACTGCAGACCATTCCTGTTGTTCTCTTCGTAATATACTACAGGCAGGCAGTTGATTCAGTTAGCTGCAGTTTATTCAGTACTATATCCTGTGCACCGTGTTCAGCTAGATCTCACTGCAGACCATTCCTGTTGTTCTCTTCCTAATATACTACAGGCAGGCAGTTGATTCAGTTAGCTGCAGTTTATTCAGTACTATATCCTGTGCACAGTGCTCAGCTAGATCCCGCTGCAGACCATTCCTGTTGTTCTCGTCCTAATATACTACAGGCAGGCAGTTGATTCAGTTAGCTGCAGTATATAAAGTACTGTATCCTGTGCACAGTGTTCAGCTAGATCTCAATGCAGACCATTCCTATTGGTCTCTTCCTAATATACTACAGGCAGGCAGTTGATTCAGTTAGCTGCAGTATATAAAGTATTGTATCCTGTGCACAGTGTTCAGCTAGATCTCACTGCAGACCATTCCTGTTGTTCTCATCCTAATATACTACAGGCAGGCAGTTGATTCATTTAGCTACAGAATATAAAGTACTGTATCCTGTGCACAGTGTTCAGCTAGATCTCACTGCAGACCATTCCTGTTGTTCTCTTCCTAATATACTACAGGCAGGCAGTTGATTCAGTTAGCTGCAGTTTATTCAGTACTATATCCTGTGCACAGTGTTCAGCTAGATCTCACTGCAGATCATTCCTGTTGTTCTCTTCCTAATATACTACAGGCAGGCAGTTGATCCTGTGCACAGTGTTCAGCTAGATCTCAATGCAGACCATTCCTGTTGTTCTCTTCCTAATATACTACAGACAGGCAGTTGATTCAGTTAGCTGCAGTATATAAAGTACTGTATCCTGTGCAAAGTTTTCAGCTAGATCTCACTGCAGACCATTCCTGTTGTTCTCTTCCTAATATACTACAGGCAGCCAGTTGATTCAGTTAGCTGCAGTTTATTCAGTACTATATCCTGTGCACAGTGCTCAGCTAGATCCCACTGCAGACCATTCCTGTTGTTCTCGTCCTAATATACTACAGACAGGCAGTTGATTCAGTTAGCTGCCTTATAGAAAGTACTGTATCCTGTGCACAGTGTTCAGCTAGATCTCACTGCAGACCATTCCTGTTGTTCTCTTCCTAATTTGCTACAGGCAGGCAGTTGATTCAGTTAACAGCAGTTTATTCGGTACTATATCCTGTGCACAGTGTTCAGCTAGATCTCAATGCAGACCATTCCTATTGTTCTCTTCCTAATATACTACAGGCAGGCAGTTGATTCAGTTAGCTGCAGTATATAAAGTACTGTATCCTGTGCACAGTGTTCAGCTAGATCTCACTGCAGACCATTCCTGTTGTTCTCATCCTAATATACTACAGGCAGGCAGTTGATTCAGTTAGCTATAGTATATAAAGTACTGTATCCTGTGCACAGTGTTCAGCTAGATCTCACTGCAGACCATTCCTGTTGTTCTCTTCCTAATATACTACAGGCATGCAGTTGTTTCAGTTAGCTGCAGTTTATTCAGTACTATATCCTGTGCACAGTGTTCAGCTAGATCTCACTGCAGACCATTCCCATTGTTCTCTTCCTAATATACTACAGACAGGCAGTTGACTCAGTTAGCTGCAGTTTATTCAGTACTATATCCTGTGCTCAGTGTTCAGCTAGATCTCACTGCAGACCATTCCTGTTTTTCTCTTCGTAATATACTACAGGCAGGCAGTTGATTCAGTTAGCTGCAGCTTATTCAGTACTATATCCTGTGCACAGTGTTCAGCTAGATCTCACTGCAGATCATTCCTGTTGTTCTCTTCCTAATATACTACAGGCAGGCTGTTGATCCTGTGCACAGTGTTCAGCTAGATCTCACTGCAGACCATTCCTGTTGTTCTCTTCCTAATATACTACAGGCAGGCAGTTGATTCAGTTAGCTGCAGTTTATTCAGTACAATATCCTGTGCACAGTGCTCAGCTAGATTCCACTGCAGACCATTCCTGTTGTTCTCGTCCTAATATACTACAGGCAGGCAGTTGATTCAGTTAGCTGCCTTTTAGAAAGTACTATATCCTGTGCACAGTGTTCAGTTAGATCTCACTGCAGACCATTCCTGTTTTTCTCTTCCTAATTTGCTACAGGCAGGCAGTTGATTCAGTTAACTGCAGTTTATTCGGTACTATATCCTGTGCACAGTGTTCAGCTAGATCTCAATGCAGACCATTCCTATTGTTCTCTTCCTAATATACTACAAGCAGGCAGTTGATTCAGTTAGCTGCAGTATATAAAGTACTGTATCCTGTGCACAGTGTTCAGCTAGATCTCACTGCAGACCATTCCTGTTGTTCTCATCCTAATATACTACAGGCAGGCAGTTGATTCAGTTAGCTATATTATATAAATTACTGTATCCTGTGCACAGTGTTCAGCTAGATCTCACTGCAGACCATTCCTGTTGTTCTCTTCCTAATATACTACAGGCATGCAGTTGTTTCAGTTAGCTGCAGTTTATTCAGTACTATATCCTGTGCACAGTGTTCAGCTAGATCTCACTGCAGACCATTCCCATTGTTCTCTTCCTAATATACTACAGACAGGCAGTTGACTCAGTTAGCTGCAGTTTATTCAGTACTATATCCTGTGCTCAGTGTTCAGCTAGATCTCACTTCAGACCATTCCTGTTGTTCTCTTCCTAATATTCTACAGGCATGCAGTTGATTCAGTTATATGCAGGTTAATCAGTACTATATCCTGTGCACAGTGTTCAGCTAGATCTCACTGCAGACCATTCCTGTTGTTCTCTTCCTAATATACTACAGGCAGGCAGTTGATTCAGTTAGCTGCAGTTTATTCAGTACTATATCCTGTGCACAGTGTTCAGCTAGATCTCACTGCAGATCATTCCTGTTGTTCTCTTCCTAATATGCTACAGGCAGGCAGTTGATTCAGTTAGCTGCAGTTTATTCAGTACTATATTCTGTGCTCAGTGTTCAGCTAGATCTCACTGCAGACCATTCCTGTTGTTCTCATCCTAATATACTACAGGCAGGCAGTTGATTCAGTTAGGCTGCAGTATAGAAAGTACTGTATCCTGTGCACAGTGTTCAGCTAGATCTCACTGCAGACCATTCCTGTTGTTCTCTTCCTAATATACTACAGGCAGGCAGTTGATTCAGTTAGCTGCAGTTTATTCAGTACTATATCCTGTGCTCAGTGTTCAGCTAGATCTCACTTCAGACCATTCCTGTTGTTCTCTTCCTAATATACTACAGGCAGGCAGTTGATTCAGTTAGCTGCAGCTTATTCAGTACTATATCCTGTGCACAGTGTTCAGCTAGATCTCACTGCAGACCATTCCTGTTGTTCTCTTCCTAATATACTACAGGCAGGCAGTTGATTCAGTTAGCTGCAGTTTATTCAGTACTATATCCTGTGCACAGTGCTCAGCTAGATCCCGCTGCAGACCATTCCTGTTGTTCTCTTCCTAATATACTACAGGCAGGCAGTTGATTCAGTTAGCTGCAGTATATAATGTACTGTATCCTGTGCACAGTGTTCAGCTAGATCTCAATGCAGACCATTCCTATTGGTCTGTTCCTAATATACTACAGGCAGGCAGTTGATTCAGTTAGCTGCAGTATATAAAGTACTGTATCCTGTGCACAGTGTTCAGCTAGATCTCACTGCAGACCATTCCTGTTGTTCTCATCCTAATATACTACAGGCAGGCAGTTGATTCAGTTAGCTACAGTATATAAAGTACTGTATCCTGTGCACAGTGTTCAGCTAGATCTCACTGCAGACCATTCCTGTTGTTCTCTTCCTAATATACTACAGGCAGGCAGTTGTTTCAGTTAGCTGCAGTTTATTCAGTACTATATCCTGTGCACAGTGTTCAGCTAGATCTCACTGCAGACCATTCCCATTGTTCTCTTCCTAATATACTACAGACAGGCAGTTGACTCAGTTAGCTGCAGTTTATTCAGTACTATATCCTGTGCTCAGTGTTCAGCTAGATCTCACTTCAGACCATTCCTGTTGTTCTCTTCCTAATATTCTACAGGCATGCAGTTGATTCAGTTATATGCAGGTTAATCAGTACTATATCCTGTGCACAGTGTTCAGCTAGATCTCACTGCAGACCATTCCTGTTGTTCTCTTCCTAATATACTACAGGCAGGCAGTTGATTCAGTTAGCTGCAGTTTATTCAGTACTATATCCTGTGCACAGTGTTCAGCTAGATCCCACTGCAGATCATTCCTGTTGTTCTCTTCCTAATATGCTACAGGCAGGCAGTTGATTCAGTTAGCTGCAGTTTATTCAGTACTATATTCTGTGCTCAGTGTTCAGCTAGATCTCACTGCAGACCATTCCTGTTGTTCTCATCCTAATATACTACAGGCAGGCAGTTGATTCAGTTAGGCTGCAGTATAGAAAGTACTGTATCCTGTGCACAGTGTTCAGCTAGATCTCACTGCAGACCATTCCTGTTGTTCTCTTCCTAATATACTACAGGCAGGCAGTTGATTCAGTTAGCTGCAGTTTATTCAGTACTATATCCTGTGCTCAGTGTTCAGCTAGATCTCACTTAAGACCATTCCTGTTGTTCTCTTCCTAATATACTACAGGCAGGCAGTTGATTCAGTTAGCTGCAGCTTATTCAGTACTATATCCTGTGCACAGTGTTCAGCTAGATCTCACTGCAGACCATTCCTGTTGTTCTCTTCCTTATATACTACAGGCAGGCAGTTGATTCAGTTAGCTGCAGTTTATTCAGTACTATATCCTGTGCACAGTGCTCAGCTAGATCCCGCTGCAGACCATTCCTGTTGTTCTCTTCCTAATATACTACAGGCAGGCAGTTGATTCAGTTAGCTGCAGTATATAATGTACTGTATCCTGTGCACAGTGTTCAGCTAGATCTCAATGCAGACCATTCCTATTGGTCTCTTCCTAATATACTACAGGCAGGCAGTTGATTCAGTTAGCTGCAGTATATAAAGTACTGTATCCTGTGCACAGTGTTCAGCTAGATCTCACTGCAGACCATCCCTGTTGTTCTCATCCTAATATACTACAGGCAGGCAGTTGATTCAGTTAGCTACAGTATATAAAGTACTGTATCCTGTGCACAGTGTTCAGCTAGATCTCACTGCAGACCATTCTTGTTGTTCTCTTCCTAATATACTACAGGCATGCAGTTGATTCAGTTACCTGCAGTTTATTCAGTACTATATCCTGTGCACAGTGTTCAGCTAGATCTCACTGCAGATCATTCCTGTTGTTCTCTTCCTAATATACTACAGGCAGGCAGTTGATTCAGTTAGCTACAGTATATAAAGTACTGTATCCTGTGCACAGTGTTCAGCTAGATCTCACTGCAGACCATTCTTGTTGTTCTCTTCCTAATATACTACAGGCATGCAGTTGATTCAGTTACCTGCAGTTTATTCAGTACTATATCCTGTGCACAGTGTTCAGCTAGATCTCACTGCAGATCATTCCTGTTGTTCTCTTCCTAATATACTACAGGCAGGCAGTTGATTCAGTTAGCTGCAGCTTATTCAGTACTATATCCTGTGCACAGTGTTCAGCTAGATCTCACTGCACACCATTCCTGTTGTTCTCTTCCTAATGTACTACAGGCAGGCAGTTGATTCAGTTAGCTGCAGTTTATTCAGTACTATATCCTGTGCACAGTGCTCAGCTAGATCCCGCTGCAGACCATTCCTGTTGTTCTCTTCCTAATATACTACAGGCAGGCAGTTGATTCAGTTAGCTGCAGTATATAATGTACTGTATCCTGTGCACAGTGTTCAGCTAGATCTCAATGCAGACCATTCCTATTGGTCTCTTCCTAATATACTACAGGCAGGCAGTTGATTCAGTTAGCTGCAGTATATAAAGTACTGTATCCTGTGCACAGTGTTCAGCTAGATCTCACTGCAGACCATTCCTGTTGTTCTCATCCTAATATACTACAGGCAGGCAGTTGATTCAGTTAGCTACAGTATATAAAGTACTGTATCCTGTGCACAGTGTTCAGCTAGATCTCACTGCAGACCATTCCTGTTGTAATCTTCCTAATATACTACAGGCAGGCAGTTGTTTCAGTTAGCTGCAGTTTATTCAGTACTATATCCTGTGCACAGTGTTCAGCTAGATCTCACTGCAGACCATTCCCATTGTTCTCTTCCTAATATACTACAGACAGGCAGTTGACTCAGTTAGCTGCAGTTTATTCAGTACTATATCCTGTGCTCAGTGTTCAGCTAGATCTCACTTCAGACCATTCCTGTTGTTCTCTTCCTAATATTCTACAGGCATGCAGTTGATTCAGTTATATGCAGGTTAATCAGTACTATATCCTGTGCACAGTGTTCAGCTAGATCTCACTGCAGACCATTCCTGTTGTTCTCTTCCTAATATACTACAGGCAGGCAGTTGATTCAGTTAGCTGCAGTTTATTCAGTACTATATCCTGTGCACAGTGTTCAGCTAGATCTCACTGCAGATCATTCCTGTTGTTCTCTTCCTAATATGCTACAGGCAGGCAGTTGATTCAGTTAGCTGCAGTTTATTCAGTACTATATTCTGTGCTCAGTGTTCAGCTAGATCTCACTGCAGACCATTCCTGTTGTTCTCATCCTAATATACTACAGGCAGGCAGTTGATTCAGTTAGGCTGCAGTATAGAAAGTACTGTATCCTGTGCACAGTGTTCAGCTAGATCTCACTGCAGACCATTCCTGTTGTTCTCTTCCTAATATACTACAGGCAGGCAGTTGATTCAGTTAGCTGCAGTTTATTCAGTACTATATCCTGTGCTCAGTGTTCAGCTAGATCTCACTTCAGACCATTCCTGTTGTTCTCTTCCTAATATACTACAGGCAGGCAGTTGATTCAGTTAGCTGCAGCTTATTCAGTACTATATCCTGTGCACAGTGTTCAGCTAGATCTCACTGCAGACCATTCCTGTTGTTCTCTTCCTAATATACTACAGGCAGGCAGTTGATTCAGTTAGCTGCAGTTTATTCAGTACTATATCCTGTGCACAGTGCTCAGCTAGATCCCGCTGCAGACCATTCCTGTTGTTCTCTTCCTAATATACTACAGGCAGGCAGTTGATTCAGTTAGCTGCAGTATATAATGTACTGTATCCTGTGCACAGTGTTCAGCTAGATCTCAATGCAGACCATTCCTATTGGTCTCTTCCTAATATACTACAGGCAGGCAGTTGATTCAGTTAGCTGCAGTATATAAAGTACTGTATCCTGTGCACAGTGTTCAGCTAGATCTCACTGCAGACCATTCCTGTTGTTCTCATCCTAATATACTACAGGCAGGCAGTTGATTCAGTTAGCTACAGTATATAAAGTACTGTATCCTGTGCACAGTGTTCAGCTAGATCTCACTGCAGACCATTCCTATTGTTCTCTTCCTAATATACTACAGGCAGGCAGTTGATTCAGTTAGCTGCAGTTCATTCAGTACTATATCCTGTGCACAGTGTTCAGCTAGATCTCACTGCAGATCATTCCTGTTGTTCTCTTCCTAATATACTACAGGCAGGCAGTTGATTCAGTTAGCTGTCTTATAGAAAGTACTGTATCCTGTGCACAGTGTTCAGCTAGATCTCACTGCAGACCATTCCTGTTGTTCTCTTCCTAATTTGCTACAGGCAGGCAGTTGATTCAGTTAACTGCAGTTTATTCGGTACTATATCCTGTGCACAGTGTTCAGCTAGATCTCAATGCAGACCATTCCTGTTGTTCTCATCCTAATATACTACAGACAGGCAGTTGATTCAGTTAGCTACAGTATATAAAGTACTGTATCCTGTGCACAGTGTTCAGCTAGATCTCACTGCAGACCATTCTTGTTGTTCTCTTCCTAATATACTACAGGCATGCAGTTGATTCAGTTACCTGCAGTTTATTCAGTACTATATCCTGTGCACAGTGTTCAGCTAGATCTCACTGCAGATCATTCCTGTTGTTCTCTTCCTAATATACTACAGGCAGGCAGTTGATTCAGTTAGCTGCAGCTTATTCAGTACTATATCCTGTGCACAGTGTTCAGCTAGATCTCACTGCACACCATTCCTGTTGTTCTCTTCCTAATATACTACAGGCAGGCAGTTGATTCAGTTAGCTGCAGTTTATTCAGTACTATATCCTGTGCACAGTGCTCAGCTAGATCCCGCTGCAGACCATTCCTGTTGTTCTCTTCCTAATATACTACAGGCAGGCAGTTGATTCAGTTAGCTGCAGTATATAATGTACTGTATCCTGTGCACAGTGTTCAGCTAGATCTCAATGCAGACCATTCCTATTGGTCTCTTCCTAATATACTACAGGCAGGCAGTTGATTCAGTTAGCTGCAGTATATAAAGTACTGTATCCTGTGCACAGTGTTCAGCTAGATCTCACTGCAGACCATTCCTGTTGTTCTCATCCTAATATACTACAGGCAGGCAGTTGATTCAGTTAGCTACAGTATATAAAGTACTGTATCCTGTGCACAGTGTTCAGCTAGATCTCACTGCAGACCATTCCTGTTGTTCTCTTCCTAATATACTACAGGCAGGCAGTTGTTTCAGTTAGCTGCAGTTTATTCAGTACTATATCCTGTGCACAGTGTTCAGCTAGATCTCACTGCAGACCATTCCCATTGTTCTCTTCCTAATATACTACAGACAGGCAGTTGACTCAGTTAGCTGCAGTTTATTCAGTACTATATCCTGTGCTCAGTGTTCAGCTAGATCTCACTTCAGACCATTCCTGTTGTTCTCTTCCTAATATTCTACAGGCATGCAGTTGATTCAGTTATATGCAGGTTAATCAGTACTATATCCTGTGGGCAGTGTTCAGCTAGATCTCACTGCAGACCATTCCTGTTGTTCTCTTCCTAATATACTACAGGCAGGCAGTTGATTCAGTTAGCTGCAGTTTATTCAGTACTATATCCTGTGCACAGTGTTCAGCTAGATCTCACTGCAGATCATTCCTGTTGTTCTCTTCCTAATATGCTACAGGCAGGCAGTTGATTCAGTTAGCTGCAGTTTATTCAGTACTATATTCTGTGCTCAGTGTTCAGCTAGATCTCACTGCAGACCATTCCTGTTGTTCTCATCCTAATATACTACAGGCAGGCAGTTGATTCAGTTAGGCTGCAGTATAGAAAGTACTGTATCCTGTGCACAGTGTTCAGCTAGATCTCACTGCAGACCATTCCTGTTGTTCTCTTCCTAATATACTACAGGCAGGCAGTTGATTCAGTTAGCTGCAGTTTATTCAGTACTATATCCTGTGCTCAGTGTTCAGCTAGATCTCACTTCAGACCATTCCTGTTGTTCTCTTCCTAATATACTACAGGCAGGCAGTTGATTCAGTTAGCTGCAGCTTATTCAGTACTATATCCTGTGCACAGTGTTCAGCTAGATCTCACTGCAGACCATTCCTGTTGTTCTCTTCCTAATATACTACAGGCAGGCAGTTGATTCAGTTAGCTGCAGTTTATTCAGTACTATATCCTGTGCACAGTGCTCAGCTAGATCCCGCTGCAGACCATTCCTGTTGTTCTCTTCCTAATATACTACAGGCATGCAGTTGATTCAGTTAGCTGCAGTATATAATGTACTGTATCCTGTGCACAGTGTTCAGCTAGATCTCAATGCAGACCATTCCTATTGGTCTCTTCCTAATATACTACAGGCAGGCAGTTGATTCAGTTAGCTGCAGTATATAAAGTACTGTATCCTGTGCACAGTGTTCAGCTAGATCTCACTGCAGACCATTCCTGTTGTTCTCATCCTAATATACTACAGGCAGGCAGTTGATTCAGTTAGCTACAGTATATAAAGTACTGTATCCTGTGCACAGTGTTCAGCTAGATCTCACTGCAGACCATTCCTGTTGTTCTCTTCCTAATATACTACAGGCAGGCAGTTGATTCAGTTAGCTGCAGTTCATTCAGTACTATATCCTGTGCACAGTGTTCAGCTAGATCTCACTGCAGATCATTCCTGTTGTTCTCTTCCTAATATACTACAGGCAGGCAGTTGATTCAGTTAGCTGCCTTATAGAAAGTACTGTATCCTGTGCACAGTGTTCAGCTAGATCTCACTGCAGACCATTCCTGTTGTTCTCTTCCTAATTTGCTACAGGCAGGCAGTTGATTCAGTTAACTGCAGTTTATTCGGTACTATATCCTGTGCACAGTGTTCAGCTAGATCTCAATGCAGACCATTCCTGTTGTTCTCATCCTAATATACTACAGACAGGCAGTTGATTCAGTTAGCTACAGTATATAAAGTACTGTATCCTGTGCACAGTGTTCAGCTAGATCTCACTGCAGACCATTCTTGTTGTTCTCTTCCTAATATACTACAGGCATGCAGTTGATTCAGTTACCTGCAGTTTATTCAGTACTATATCCTGTGCACAGTGTTCAGCTAGATCTCACTGCAGATCATTCCTGTTGTTCTCTTCCTAATATACTACAGGCAGGCAGTTGATTCAGTTAGCTGCAGTTTATTCAGTACTATATCCTGTGCACAGTGTTTAGCTAGATCTCACTGCAGACAATTCCTGTTGTTCTCTTCCTAATATTCTACAGGCATGCAGTTGATTCAGTTAGATGCAGGTTAATCAGTACTATATCCTGTGCACAGTGTTCAGCTAGATCTCACTGCAGACCATTCCTGTTGTTCTCTTCCTAATATACTACAGGCAGGCAGTTGATCCTGTGCACAGTGTTCAGCTAGATCTCAATGCAGACCATTCCTGTTGTTCTCTTCCTAATATACTACAGACAGGCAGTTGATTCAGTTAGCTGCAGTATATAAAGTACTGTATCCTGTGCAAAGTTTTCAGCTAGATCTCACTGCAGACCATTCCTGTTGTTCTCTTCCTAATATACTACAGGCAGCCAGTTGATTCAGTTAGCTGCAGTTTATTCAGTACTATATCCTGTGCACAGTGTTCAGCTAGATCCCACTGCAGACCATTCCTGTTGTTCTCGTCCTAATATACTACAGACAGGCAGTTGATTCAGTTAGCTGCCTTATAGAAAGTACTGTATCCTGTGCACAGTGTTCAGCTAGATCTCACTGCAGATTATTCCTGTTGTTCTCTTCCTAATTTGCTACAGGCAGGCAGTTGATTCAGTTAACTGCAGTTTATTCGGTACTATATCCTGTGCACAGTGTTCAGCTAGATCTCAATGCAGACCATTCCTATTGGTCTCTTCCTAATATACTACAGGCAGGCAGTTGATTCAGTTAGCTGCAGTATATAAAGTATTGTATCCTGTGCACAGTGTTCAGCTAGATCTCACTGCAGACCATTCCTGTTGTTCTCATCCTAATATACTACAGGCAGGCAGTTGATTCATTTAGCTACAGAATATAAAGTACTGTATCCTGTGCACAGTGTTCAGCTAGATCTCACTGCAGACCATTCCTGTTGTTCTCTTCCTAATATACTACAGGCAGGCAGTTGATTCAGTTAGCTGCAGTTTATTCAGTACTATATCCTGTGCACAGTGTTCAGCTAGATCTCACTGCAGATCATTCCTGTTGTTCTCTTCCTAATATACTACAGGCAGGCAGTTGATCCTGTGCACAGTGTTCAGCTAGATCTCAATGCAGACCATTCCTGTTGTTCTCTTCCTAATATACTACAGACAGGCAGTTGATTCAGTTAGCTGCAGTATATAAAGTACTGTATCCTGTGCAAAGTTTTCAGCTAGATCTCACTGCAGACCATTCCTGTTGTTCTCTTCCTAATATACTACAGGCAGCCAGTTGATTCAGTTAGCTGCAGTTTATTCAGTACTATATCCTGTGCACAGTGCTCAGCTAGATCCCACTGCAGACCATTCCTGTTGTTCTCGTCCTAATATACTACAGACAGGCAGTTGATTCAGTTAGCTGCCTTATAGAAAGTACTGTATCCTGTGCACAGTGTTCAGCTAGATCTCACTGCAGACCATTCCTGTTGTTCTCTTCCTAATATACTACAGGCAGGCAGTTGATTCAGTTAGCTGCAGCTTATTCAGTACTATATCCTGTGCACAGTGTTCAGCTAGATCTCACTGCACACCATTCCTGTTGTTCTCTTCCTAATATACTACAGGCAGGCAGTTGATTCAGTTAGCTGCAGTTTATTCAGTACTATATCCTGTGCACAGTGCTCAGCTAGATCCCGCTGCAGACCATTCCTGTTGTTCTCTTCCTAATATACTACAGGCAGGCAGTTGATTCAGTTAGCTGCAGTATATAATGTACTGTATCCTGTGCACAGTGTTCAGCTAGATCTCAATGCAGACCATTCCTATTGGTCTCTTCCTAATATACTACAGGCAGGCAGTTGATTCAGTTAGCTGCAGTATATAAAGTACTGTATCCTGTGCACAGTGTTCAGCTAGATCTCACTGCAGACCATTCCTGTTGTTCTCATCCTAATATACTACAGGCAGGCAGTTGATTCAGTTAGCTACAGTATATAAAGTACTGTATCCTGTGCACAGTGTTCAGCTAGATCTCACTGCAGACCATTCCTGTTGTTCTCTTCCTAATATACTACAGGCAGGCAGTTGTTTCAGTTAGCTGCAGTTTATTCAGTACTATATCCTGTGCACAGTGTTCAGCTAGATCTCACTGCAGACCATTCCCATTGTTCTCTTCCTAATATACTACAGACAGGCAGTTGACTCAGTTAGCTGCAGTTTATTCAGTACTATATCCTGTGCTCAGTGTTCAGCTAGATCTCACTTCAGACCATTCCTGTTGTTCTCTTCCTAATATTCTACAGGCATGCAGTTGATTCAGTTATATGCAGGTTAATCAGTACTATATCCTGTGCACAGTGTTCAGCTAGATCTCACTGCAGACCATTCCTGTTGTTCTCTTCCTAATATACTACAGGCAGGCAGTTGATTCAGTTAGCTGCAGTTTATTCAGTACTATATCCTGTGCACAGTGTTCAGCTAGATCTCACTGCAGATCATTCCTGTTGTTCTCTTCCTAATATGCTACAGGCAGGCAGTTGATTCAGTTAGCTGCAGTTTATTCAGTACTATATTCTGTGCTCAGTGTTCAGCTAGATCTCACTGCAGACCATTCCTGTTGTTCTCATCCTAATATACTACAGGCAGGCAGTTGATTCAGTTAGGCTGCAGTATAGAAAGTACTGTATCCTGTGCACAGTGTTCAGCTAGATCTCACTGCAGACCATTCCTGTTGTTCTCTTCCTAATATACTACAGGCAGGCAGTTGATTCAGTTAGCTGCAGTTTATTCAGTACTATATCCTGTGCTCAGTGTTCAGCTAGATCTCACTTCAGACCATTCCTGTTGTTCTCTTCCTAATATACTACAGGCAGGCAGTTGATTCAGTTAGCTGCAGCTTATTCAGTACTATATCCTGTGCACAGTGTTCAGCTAGATCTCACTGCAGACCATTCCTGTTGTTCTCTTCCTAATATACTACAGGCAGGCAGTTGATTCAGTTAGCTGCAGTTTATTCAGTACTATATCCTGTGCACAGTGCTCAGCTAGATCCCGCTGCAGACCATTCCTGTTGTTCTCTTCCTAATATACTACAGGCAGGCAGTTGATTCAGTTAGCTGCAGTATATAATGTACTGTATCCTGTGCACAGTGTTCAGCTAGATCTCAATGCAGACCATTCCTATTGGTCTCTTCCTAATATACTACAGGCAGGCAGTTGATTCAGTTAGCTGCAGTATATAAAGTACTGTATCCTGTGCACAGTGTTCAGCTAGATCTCACTGCAGACCATTCCTGTTGTTCTCATCCTAATATACTACAGGCAGGCAGTTGATTCAGTTAGCTACAGTATATAAAGTACTGTATCCTGTGCACAGTGTTCAGCTAGATCTCACTGCAGACCATTGCTATTGTTCTCTTCCTAATATACTACAGGCAGGCAGTTGATTCAGTTAGCTGCAGTTCATTCAGTACTATATCCTGTGCACAGTGTTCAGCTAGATCTCACTGCAGATCATTCCTGTTGTTCTCTTCCTAATATACTACAGGCAGGCAGTTGATTCAGTTAGCTGTCTTATAGAAAGTACTGTATCCTGTGCACAGTGTTCAGCTAGATCTCACTGCAGACCATTCCTGTTGTTCTCTTCCTAATTTGCTACAGGCAGGCAGTTGATTCAGTTAACTGCAGTTTATTCGGTACTATATCCTGTGCACAGTGTTCAGCTAGATCTCAATGCAGACCATTCCTGTTGTTCTCATCCTAATATACTACAGACAGGCAGTTGATTCAGTTAGCTACAGTATATAAAGTACTGTATCCTGTGCACAGTGTTCAGCTAGATCTCACTGCAGACCATTCTTGTTGTTCTCTTCCTAATATACTACAGGCATGCAGTTGATTCAGTTACCTGCAGTTTATTCAGTACTATATCCTGTGCACAGTGTTCAGCTAGATCTCACTGCAGATCATTCCTGTTGTTCTCTTCCTAATATACTACAGGCAGGCAGTTGATTCAGTTAGCTGCAGCTTATTCAGTACTATATCCTGTGCACAGTGTTCAGCTAGATCTCACTGCACACCATTCCTGTTGTTCTCTTCCTAATATACTACAGGCAGGCAGTTGATTCAGTTAGCTGCAGTTTATTCAGTACTATATCCTGTGCACAGTGCTCAGCTAGATCCCGCTGCAGACCATTCCTGTTGTTCTCTTCCTAATATACTACAGGCAGGCAGTTGATTCAGTTAGCTGCAGTATATAATGTACTGTATCCTGTGCACAGTGTTCAGCTAGATCTCAATGCAGACCATTCCTATTGGTCTCTTCCTAATATACTACAGGCAGGCAGTTGATTCAGTTAGCTGCAGTATATAAAGTACTGTATCCTGTGCACAGTGTTCAGCTAGATCTCACTGCAGACCATTCCTGTTGTTCTCATCCTAATATACTACAGGCAGGCAGTTGATTCAGTTAGCTACAGTATATAAAGTACTGTATCCTGTGCACAGTGTTCAGCTAGATCTCACTGCAGACCATTCCTGTTGTTCTCTTCCTAATATACTACAGGCAGGCAGTTGTTTCAGTTAGCTGCAGTTTATTCAGTACTATATCCTGTGCACAGTGTTCAGCTAGATCTCACTGCAGACCATTCCCATTGTTCTCTTCCTAATATACTACAGACAGGCAGTTGACTCAGTTAGCTGCAGTTTATTCAGTACTATATCCTGTGCTCAGTGTTCAGCTAGATCTCACTTCAGACCATTCCTGTTGTTCTCTTCCTAATATTCTACAGGCATGCAGTTGATTCAGTTATATGCAGGTTAATCAGTACTATATCCTGTGCACAGTGTTCAGCTAGATCTCACTGCAGACCATTCCTGTTGTTCTCTTCCTAATATACTACAGGCAGGCAGTTGATTCAGTTAGCTGCAGTTTATTCAGTACTATATCCTGTGCACAGTGTTCAGCTAGATCTCACTGCAGATCATTCCTGTTGTTCTCTTCCTAATATGCTACAGGCAGGCAGTTGATTCAGTTAGCTGCAGTTTATTCAGTACTATATTCTGTGCTCAGTGTTCAGCTAGATCTCACTGCAGACCATTCCTGTTGTTCTCATCCTAATATACTACAGGCAGGCAGTTGATTCAGTTAGGCTGCAGTATAGAAAGTACTGTATCCTGTGCACAGTGTTCAGCTAGATCTCACTGCAGACCATTCCTGTTGTTCTCTTCCTAATATACTACAGGCAGGCAGTTGATTCAGTTAGCTGCAGTTTATTCAGTACTATATCCTGTGCTCAGTGTTCAGCTAGATCTCACTTCAGACCATTCCTGTTGTTCTCTTCCTAATATACTACAGGCAGGCAGTTGATTCAGTTAGCTGCAGCTTATTCAGTACTATATCCTGTGCACAGTGTTCAGCTAGATCTCACTGCAGACCATTCCTGTTGTTCTCTTCCTAATATACTACAGGCAGGCAGTTGATTCAGTTAGCTGCAGTTTATTCAGTACTATATCCTGTGCACAGTGCTCAGCTAGATCCCGCTGCAGACCATTCCTGTTGTTCTCTTCCTAATATACTACAGGCATGCAGTTGATTCAGTTAGCTGCAGTATATAATGTACTGTATCCTGTGCACAGTGTTCAGCTAGATCTCAATGCAGACCATTCCTATTGGTCTCTTCCTAATATACTACAGGCAGGCAGTTGATTCAGTTAGCTGCAGTATATAAAGTACTGTATCCTGTGCACAGTGTTCAGCTAGATCTCACTGCAGACCATTCCTGTTGTTCTCATCCTAATATACTACAGGCAGGCAGTTGATTCAGTTAGCTACAGTATATAAAGTACTGTATCCTGTGCACAGTGTTCAGCTAGATCTCACTGCAGACCATTCCTGTTGTTCTCTTCCTAATATACTACAGGCAGGCAGTTGATTCAGTTAGCTGCAGTTCATTCAGTACTATATCCTGTGCACAGTGTTCAGCTAGATCTCACTGCAGATCATTCCTGTTGTTCTCTTCCTAATATACTACAGGCAGGCAGTTGATTCAGTTAGCTGCCTTATAGAAAGTACTGTATCCTGTGCACAGTGTTCAGCTAGATCTCACTGCAGACCATTCCTGTTGTTCTCTTCCTAATTTGCTACAGGCAGGCAGTTGATTCAGTTAACTGCAGTTTATTCGGTACTATATCCTGTGCACAGTGTTCAGCTAGATCTCAATGCAGACCATTCCTGTTGTTCTCATCCTAATATACTACAGACAGGCAGTTGATTCAGTTAGCTACAGTATATAAAGTACTGTATCCTGTGCACAGTGTTCAGCTAGATCTCACTGCAGACCATTCTTGTTGTTCTCTTCCTAATATACTACAGGCATGCAGTTGATTCAGTTACCTGCAGTTTATTCAGTACTATATCCTGTGCACAGTGTTCAGCTAGATCTCACTGCAGATCATTCCTGTTGTTCTCTTCCTAATATACTACAGGCAGGCAGTTGATTCAGTTAGCTGCAGTTTATTCAGTACTATATCCTGTGCACAGTGTTTAGCTAGATCTCACTGCAGACAATTCCTGTTGTTCTCTTCCTAATATTCTACAGGCATGCAGTTGATTCAGTTAGATGCAGGTTAATCAGTACTATATCCTGTGCACAGTGTTCAGCTAGATCTCACTGCAGACCATTCCTGTTGTTCTCTTCCTAATATACTACAGGCAGGCAGTTGATCCTGTGCACAGTGTTCAGCTAGATCTCAATGCAGACCATTCCTGTTGTTCTCTTCCTAATATACTACAGACAGGCAGTTGATTCAGTTAGCTGCAGTATATAAAGTACTGTATCCTGTGCAAAGTTTTCAGCTAGATCTCACTGCAGACCATTCCTGTTGTTCTCTTCCTAATATACTACAGGCAGCCAGTTGATTCAGTTAGCTGCAGTTTATTCAGTACTATATCCTGTGCACAGTGTTCAGCTAGATCCCACTGCAGACCATTCCTGTTGTTCTCGTCCTAATATACTACAGACAGGCAGTTGATTCAGTTAGCTGCCTTATAGAAAGTACTGTATCCTGTGCACAGTGTTCAGCTAGATCTCACTGCAGACTATTCCTGTTGTTCTCTTCCTAATTTGCTACAGGCAGGCAGTTGATTCAGTTAACTGCAGTTTATTCGGTACTATATCCTGTGCACAGTGTTCAGCTAGATCTCAATGCAGACCATTCCTATTGGTCTCTTCCTAATATACTACAGGCAGGCAGTTGATTCAGTTAGCTGCAGTATATAAAGTATTGTATCCTGTGCACAGTGTTCAGCTAGATCTCACTGCAGACCATTCCTGTTGTTCTCATCCTAATATACTACAGGCAGGCAGTTGATTCATTTAGCTACAGAATATAAAGTACTGTATCCTGTGCACAGTGTTCAGCTAGATCTCACTGCAGACCATTCCTGTTGTTCTCTTCCTAATATACTACAGGCAGGCAGTTGATTCAGTTAGCTGCAGTTTATTCAGTACTATATCCTGTGCACAGTGTTCAGCTAGATCTCACTGCAGATCATTCCTGTTGTTCTCTTCCTAATATACTACAGGCAGGCAGTTGATCCTGTGCACAGTGTTCAGCTAGATCTCAATGCAGACCATTCCTGTTGTTCTCTTCCTAATATACTACAGACAGGCAGTTGATTCAGTTAGCTGCAGTATATAAAGTACTGTATCCTGTGCAAAGTTTTCAGCTAGATCTCACTGCAGACCATTCCTGTTGTTCTCTTCCTAATATACTACAGGCAGCCAGTTGATTCAGTTAGCTGCAGTTTATTCAGTACTATATCCTGTGCACAGTGCTCAGCTAGATCCCACTGCAGACCATTCCTGTTGTTCTCGTCCTAATATACTACAGACAGGCAGTTGATTCAGTTAGCTGCCTTATAGAAAGTACTGTATCCTGTGCACAGTGTTCAGCTAGATCTCACTGCAGACCATTCCTGTTGTTCTCTTCCTAATTTGCTACAGGCAGGCAGTTGATTCAGTTAACTGCAGTTTATTCGGTACTATATCCTGTGCACAGTGTTCAGCTAGATCTCAATGCAGACCATTCCTATTGTTCTCTTCCTAATATACTACAGGCAGGCAGTTGATTCAGTTAGCTGCAGTATATAAAGTACTGTATCCTGTGCACAGTGTTCAGCTAGATCTCACTGCAGACCATTCCTGTTGTTCTCATCCTAATATACTACAGGCAGGCAGTTGATTCAGTTAGCTATAGTATATAAAGTACTGTATCCTGTGCACAGTGTTCAGCTAGATCTCACTGCAGACCATTCCTGTTGTTCTCTTCCTAATATACTACAGGCATGCAGTTGTTTCAGTTAGCTGCAGTTTATTCAGTACTATATCCTGTGCACAGTGTTCAGCTAGATCTCACTGCAGACCATTCCCATTGTTCTCTTCCTAATATACTACAGACAGGCAGTTGACTCAGTTAGCTGCAGTTTATTCAGTACTATATCCTGTGCTCAGTGTTCAGCTAGATCTCACTGCAGACCATTCCTGTTTTTCTCTTCGTAATATACTACAGGCAGGCAGTTGATTCAGTTAGCTGCAGCTTATTCAGTACTATATCCTGTGCACAGTGTTCAGCTAGATCTCACTGCAGATCATTCCTGTTGTTCTCTTCCTAATATACTACAGGCAGGCAGTTGATCCTGTGCACAGTGTTCAGCTAGATCACACTGCAGACCATTCTTGTTGTTCTCTTCCTAATATACTACAGGCATGCAGTTGATTCAGTTAGCTGCAGTTTATTCAGTACTATATCCTGTGCACAGTGCTCAGCTAGATCCCGCTGCAGACCATTCCTGTTGTTCTCTTCCTAATATACTACAGGCAGGCAGTTGATTCAGTTAGCTGCAGTATATAATGTACTGTATCCTGTGCACAGTGTTCAGCTAGATCTCAATGCAGACCATTCCTATTGGTCTGTTCCTAATATACTACAGGCAGGCAGTTGATTCAGTTAGCTGCAGTATATAAAGTACTGTATCCTGTGCACAGTGTTCAGCTAGATCTCACTGCAGACCATTCCTGTTGTTCTCATCCTAATATACTACAGGCAGGCAGTTGATTCAGTTAGCTACAGTATATAAAGTACTGTATCCTGTGCACAGTGTTCAGCTAGATCTCACTGCAGACCATTTCTGTTGTTCTCTTCCTAATATACTAAAGGCAGGCAGTTGTTTCAGTTAGCTGCAGTTTATTCAGTACTATATCCTGTGCACAGTGTTCAGCTAGATCTCACTGCAGACCATTCCCATTGTTCTCTTCCTAATATACTACAGACAGGCAGTTGACTCAGTTAGCTGCAGTTTATTCAGTACTATATCCTGTGCTCAGTGTTCAGCTAGATCTCACTTCAGATCATTCCTGTTGTTCTCTTCCTAATATGCTACAGGCAGGCAGTTGATTCATTTAGCTGCAGTTTATTCAGTACTATATTCTGTGCTCAGTGTTCAGCTAGATCTCACTGCAGACCATTCCTGTTGTTCTCATCCTAATATACTACAGGCAGGCAGTTGATTCAGTTAGGCTGCAGTATAGAAAGTACTGTATCCTGTGCACAGTGTTCAGCTAGATCTCACTGCAGACCATTCCTGTTGTTCTCTTCCTAATATACTACAGGCAGGCAGTTGATTCAGTTAGCTGCAGTTAATTCAGTACTATATCCTGTGCTCAGTGTTCAGCTAGATCTCACTTCAGACCATTCCTGTTGTTCTCTTCCTAATATACTACAGGCAGGCAGTTGATTCAGTTAGCTGCAGTTTATTCAGTACTATATCCTGTGCACAGTGCTCAGCTAGATCCCGCTGCAGACCATTCCTGTTGTTCTCTTCCTAATATACTACAGGCAGGCAGTTGATTCAGTTAGCTGCAGTATATAATGTACTGTATCCTGTGCACAGTGTTCAGCTAGATCTCAATGCAGACCATTCCTATTGGTCTCTTCCTAATATTCTACAGGCATGCAGTTGATTCAGTTAGATGCAGGTTAATCAGTACTATATCCTGTGCACAGTGTTCAGCTAGATCTCACTGCAGACCATTCCTGTTGTTCTCATCCTAATATACTACAGGCAGGCAGTTGATTCAGTTAGCTGCAGTTTATTCAGTACTATATCCTGTGCACAGTGTTCAGCTAGATCTCACTGCAGATCATTCCTGTTGTTCTCGTCCTAATATACTACAGACAGGCAGTTGATTCAGTTAGCTGCAGTTTATTCAGTACTATATCCTGTGCAGAGTGTTCAGCTAGATCTCACTGCAGACCATTCCTGTTGTTCTCTTCCTAATATACTACAGGCAGGCAGTTGATTCAGTTAGCTGCAGTTTATTCAGTACTATATCCTGTGCACAGTGTTTAGCTAGATCTCACTGCAGACCATTCCTGTTGTTCTCTTCCTAATATTCTACAGGCATGCAGTTGATTCAGTTATATGCAGGTTAATCAGTGCTATATCCTGTGCACAGTGTTCAGCTAGATCTCACTGCAGACCATTCCTGTTGTTCTCTTCCTAATATACTACAGGCAGGCAGTTGATTCAGTTAGCTGCATTTTATTCAGTACTATATGCTGTGCCCAGTGTTCAGCTAGATCTCACTGCAGATCGTTCCTGTTGTCCTCGTCCTAATATACTACAGGCAGGCAGTTGATTCAGTTAGCTGCAGTATATAAAGTACTGTATCCTGTGCACAGTGTTCAGCTAGATCTCACTGCAGACCATTCCTGTTGTTCTCTTCCTAATATACTACAGGCATGCAGTTGATTCAGTTAGCTGCAGTTTATTCAGTTCTATATCCTGTGCACAGTGTTCAGCTAGATCTCACTGCAGACCATTCCTATTGTTCTCTTCCTAATATACGACAGGCAGGCAGTTGATTCAGTTAGCTGCAGTTTATTCAGTACTATATCCTGTGCACAGTGTTCAGCTAAATCTCACTGCAGATCATTCCTGTTGTTCTCTTCCTAATATACTACAGGCAGGCAGTTGATTCAGTTAGCTGCAGTTTATTCAGTACTATATCCTGTGCACAGTGCTCAGCTAGATCCCACTGCAGACCATTCCTGTTGTTCTCGTCCTAATATACTACAGGCAGGCAGTTGATTCAGTTAGCTGCCTTATAGAAAGTACTGTATCCTGTGCACAGTGTTCAGTTAGATCTCACTGCAGACCATTCCTGTTGTTCTCTTCCTAATATTCTACAGGCAGGCAGTTGATTCAGTTAGATGCAGGTTATTCAGTACTATATCCTGTGCACAGTGTTCAGCTAGATCTCACTGCAGACCATTCCTGTTGTTCTCTTCCTAATATACTACAGGCAGGCAGTTGATTCAGTTAGCTGCCTTATAGAAATTACTGTATCCTGTGCACAATGTTCAGTTAGATCTCACTGCAGACCATTCCTGTTGTTCTCTTCCTAATTTGCTACAGGCAGGCAGTTGATTCAGTTAACTGCAGTTTATTCGGTACTATATCCTGTGCACAGTGTTCAGCTAGATCTCACTGCAGATCATTCCTGTTGTTCTCGTCCTAATATACTACAGGCAGGCAGTTTATTCAGTTAGTTGCAGTATATAAAGTACTGTATCCTGTGCACAATGTTCAGTTAGATCTCACTGCAGACCATTCCTGTTGTTCTCTTCCTAATTTGCTACAGGCAGGCAGTTGATTCAGTTAACTGCAGTTTATTCGGTACTATATCCTGTGCACAGTGTTCAGCTAGATCTCACTGCAGATCATTCCTGTTGTTCTCGTCCTAATATACTACAGGCAGGCAGTTTATTCAGTTAGTTGCAGTATATAAAGTACTGTATCCTGTGCACAGTGTTCCGCTAGATCTCACTGCAGACCATTCCTGTTGTTCTCATCCTAATATACTACAAGCAGACAGTTGATTCAGTTAGGCTGCAGTATAGAAAGTACTGTATCCTGTGCACAGTGTTCAGCTAGATCTCACTGCAGACAATTCCTGTTGTTCTCTTCCTAATATACTACAGGCAGGCAGTTGATTCAGTTAGCTGCAGTTTATTCAGTATTATATCCTGTGCACAGTGCTCAGCTAGATCCCACTGCAGACCATTCCTGTTGTTCTCGTCCTAATATACTACAGGCAGGCAGTTGATTCAGTGAGCTGCCTTATAGAAAGTACTGTATCCTGTGCACAGTGTTCAGTTAGATATCACTGTAGACCATTCCTGTTGTTCTCTTCCTAATTTGCTACAGGCAGGCAGTTGATTCAGTTAACTGCAGTTTTTTCAGTACTATATCCTGTGCACAGTGTTCAGCTAGATCTCACTGCAGACCATTCCTGTTGTTCTTGTCCTAATATACTACAGGCAGGCAGTTGATTCAGTTAGCTGCAGTATATAAAGTACTGTATCCTGTGCACAGTGTTCAGCTAGATCTCAATGCAGACCATTCCTATTGTTCTCTTCCTAATATACTACAGGCAAGCAGTTGATTCAGTTAGCTGCAGTATATAAAGTACTGTATCCTGTGCACAGTGTTCAGCTAGATCTCACTGCAGACCATTCCTGTTGTTCTCTTCCTAATATACTACAGGCATGCAGTTGATTCAGTTAGCGGCAGTTTATTCAGTACTATATCCTGTGCACAGTGTTCAGCTAGATCTCACTGCAGACCATTCCTGTTGTTCTCTTCGTAATATACTACAGGCAGGCAGTTGATTCAGTTAGCTGCAGTTTATTCAGTACTATATCCTGTGCACAGTGTTCAGCTAGAACTCACTGCAGACCATTCCTGTTGTTCTCTTCCTAATATACTACAGGCAGGCAGTTGATTCAGTTAGCTGCATTTTATTCAGTACTATATCCTGTGCACAGTGCTCAGCTAGATCCCGCTGCAGACCATTCCTGTTGTTCTCGTCCTAATATACTACAGGCAGGCAGTTGATTCAGTTAGCTGCAGTATATAAAGTACTGTATCCTGTGCACAGTGTTCAGCTAGATCTCAATGCAGACCACTCCTATTGGTCTCTTCCTAATATACTACAGGCAGGCAGTTGATTCAGTTAGCTGCAGTTTATAAAGTACTGTATCCTGTGCACAGTGTTCAGCTAGATCTCAATGCAGACCATTCCTGTTGTTCTCTTCCTAATATACTACAGGCAGGCAGTTGATTCAGTTAGCTGCAGTTTATTCAGTACTATATCCTGTGCACAGTGTTCAGCTAGATCTCACTGCAGATCATTCCTGTTGTTCTCTTCCTAATATACTACAGGCAGGCAGTTGATTCAGTTAGCTGCCTTATAGAAATTACTGTATCCTGTGCACAGTGTTCAGTTAGATCTGACTGCAGACCATTCCTGTTGTTCTCTTCCTAATTTGCTACAGGCAGGCAGTTGATTCAGTTAGCTGCAGTATATAAAGTACTGTATCCTGTGCACAGTGTTCAGCTAGATCTCAATGCAGACCACTCCTATTGGTCTCTTCCTAATATACTACAGGCAGGCAGTTGATTCAGTTAGCTGCAGTTTATAAAGTACTGTATCCTGTGCACAGTGTTCAGTGAGATCTCACTGCAGACCATTCCTGTTGTTCTCTTTCTAATTTGCTACAGGCAGGCAGTTGATTCAGTTAACTGCAGTTTATTCAGTACTATATCCTGTGCACAGTGTTCAGCTAGATCTCACTGCAGATCATTCCTGTTGTTCTCTTCCTAATATACTACAGGCAGGCAGTTGATTCAGTTAGCTGCAGTTTATTCAGTACTATATCCTGTGCACAGTGTTTAGCTAGATCTCACTGCAGACAATTCCTGTTGTTCTCTTCCTAATATTCTACAGGCATGCAGTTGATTCAGTTAGATGCAGGTTAATCAGTACTATATCCTGTGCACAGTGTTCAGCTAGATCTCACTGCAGACCATTCCTGTTGTTCTCTTCCTAATATACTACAGGCAGGCAGTTGATTCAGTTAGCTGCAGTTTATTCAGTACTATATCCTGTGCACAGTGCTCAGCTAGATCCCGCTGCAGACCATTCCTGTTGTTCTCTTCCTAATATACTACAGGCAGGCAGTTGATTCAGTTAGCTGCAGTATATAATGTACTGTATCCTGTGCACAGTGTTCAGCTAGATCTCAATGCAGACCATTCCTATTGGTCTGTTCCTAATATACTACAGGCAGGCAGTTGATTCAGTTAGCTGCAGTATATAAAGTACTGTATCCTGTGCACAGTGTTCAGCTAGATCTCACTGCAGACCATTCCTGTTGTTCTCATCCTAATATACTACAGGCAGGCAGTTGATTCAGTTAGCTACAGTATATAAAGTACTGTATCCTGTGCACAGTGTTCAGCTAGATCTCACTGCAGACCATTTCTGTTGTTCTCTTCCTAATATACTAAAGGCAGGCAGTTGTTTCAGTTAGCTGCAGTTTATTCAGTACTATATCCTGTGCACAGTGTTCAGCTAGATCTCACTGCAGACCATTCCCATTGTTCTCTTCCTAATATACTACAGACAGGCAGTTGACTCAGTTAGCTGCAGTTTATTCAGTACTATATCCTGTGCTCAGTGTTCAGCTAGATCTCACTTCAGACCATTCCTGTTGTTCTCTTCCTAATATTCTACAGGCATGCAGTTGATTCAGTTATATGCAGGTTAATCAGTACTATATCCTGTGCACAGTGTTCAGCTAGATCTCACTGCAGACCATTCCTGTTGTTCTCTTCCTAATATACTACAGGCAGGCAGTTGATTCAGTTAGCTGCAGTTTATTCAGTACTATATCCTGTGCACAGTGTTCAGCTAGATCTCACTGCAGATCATTCCTGTTGTTCTCTTCCTAATATGCTACAGGCAGGCAGTTGATTCAGTTAGCTGCAGTTTATTCAGTACTATATTCTGTGCTCAGTGTTCAGCTAGATCTCACTGCAGACCATTCCTGTTGTTCTCATCCTAATATACTACAGGCAGGCAGTTGATTCAGTTAGGCTGCAGTATAGAAAGTACTGTATCCTGTGCACAGTGTTCAGCTAGATCTCACTGCAGACCATTCCTGTTGTTCTCTTCCTAATATACTACAGGCAGGCAGTTGATTCAGTTAGCTGCAGTTAATTCAGTACTATATCCTGTGCTCAGTGTTCAGCTAGATCTCACTTCAGACCATTCCTGTTGTTCTCTTCCTAATATACTACAGGCAGGCAGTTGATTCAGTTAGCTGCAGTTTATTCAGTACTATATCCTGTGCACAGTGCTCAGCTAGATCCCGCTGCAGACCATTCCTGTTGTTCTCTTCCTAATATACTACAGGCAGGCAGTTGATTCAGTTAGCTACAGTATATAATGTACTGTATCCTGTGCACAGTGTTCAGCTAGATCTCAATGCAGACCATTCCTATTGGTCTCTTCCTAATATACTACAGGCAGGCAGTTGATTCAGTTAGCTGCAGTATATAAAGTACTGTATCCTGTGCACAGTGTTCAGCTAGATCTCACTGCAGACCATTCCTGTTGTTCTCATCCTAATATACTACAGGCAGGCAGTTGATTCAGTTAGCTACAGTATATAAAGTACTGTATCCTGTGCACAGTGTTCAGCTAGATCTCACTGCAGACCATTCCTGGTGTTCTCTTCCTAATATACTACAGGCAGGCAGTTGATTCAGTTAGCTGCAGTTCATTCAGTACTATATCCTGTGCACAGTGTTCAGCTAGATCTCACTGCAGATCATTCCTGTTGTTCTCTTCCTAATATACTACAGGCAGGCAGTTGATTCAGTTAGCTGCCTTATAGAAAGTACTGTATCCTGTGCACAGTGTTCAGCTAGATCTCACTGCAGACCATTCCTGTTGTTCTCTTCCTAATTTGCTACAGGCAGGCAATTGATTCAGTTAACTGCAGTTTATTCGGTACTATATCCTGTGCACAGTGTTCAGCTAGATCTCAATGCAGACCATTCCTGTTGTTCTCATCCTAATATACTACAGACAGGCAGTTGATTCAGTTAGCTACAGTATATAAAGTACTGTATCCTGTGCACAGTGTTCAGCTAGATCTCACTGCAGACCATTCTTGTTGTTCTCTTCCTAATATACTACAGGCATGCAGTTGATTCAGTTACCTGCAGTTTATTCAGTACTATATCCTGTGCACAGTGTTCAGCTAGATCTCACTGCAGATCATTCCTGTTCTCTTCCTAATATACTACAGGCAGGCAGTTGATTCAGTTAGCTGCAGTTTATTCAGTACTATATCCTGTGCACAGTGTTTAGCTAGATCTCACTGCAGACAATTCCTGTTGTTCTCTTCCTAATATTCTACAGGCATGCAGTTGATTCAGTTAGATGCAGGTTAATCAGTACTATATCCTGTGCACAGTGTTCAGCTAGATCTCACTGCAGACCATTCCTGTTGTTCTCATCCTAATATACTACAGACAGGCAGTTGATTCAGTTAGCTGCAGTTTATTCAGTACTATATCCTGTGCACAGTGTTCAGCTAGATCTCACTGCAGATCATTCCTGTTGTTCTCGTCCTAATATACTACAGACAGGCAGTTGATTCAGTTAGCTGCAGTTTATTCAGTACTATATCCTGTGCACAGTGTTCAGCTAGATCTCACTGCAGACCATTCCTGTTGTTCTCTTCCTAATATACTACAGGCAGGCAGTTGATTCAGTTAGCTGCAGTTTATTCAGTACTATATCCTGTGCACAGTGTTTAGCTAGATCTCACTGCAGACCATTCCTGTTGTTCTCTTCCTAATATTCTACAGGCATGCAGTTGATTCAGTTATATGCAGGTTAATCAGTACTATATCCTGTGCACAGTGTTCAGCTAGATCTCACTGCAGACCATTCCTGTTGTTCTCTTCCTAATATACTACAGGCAGGCAGTTGATTCAGTTAGCTGCATTTTATTCAGTACTATATGCTGTGCCCAGTGTTCAGCTAGATCTCACTGCAGATCGTTCCTGTTGTCCTCGTCCTAATATACTACAGGCAGGCAGTTGATTCAGTTAGCTGCAGTATATAAAGTACTGTATCCTGTGCACAGTGTTCAGCTAGATCTCACTGCAGACCATTCCTGTTGTTCTCTTCCTAATATACTACAGGCATGCAGTTGATTCAGTTAGCTGCAGTTTATTCAGTTCTATATCCTGTGCACAGTGTTCAGCTAGATCTCACTGCAGACCATTCCTATTGTTCTCTTCCTAATATACGACAGGCAGGCAGTTGATTCAGTTAGCTGCAGTTTATTCAGTACTATATCCTGTGCACAGTGTTCAGCTAAATCTCACTGCAGATCATTCCTGTTGTTCTCTTCCTAATATACTACAGGCAGGCAGTTGATTCAGTTAGCTGCAGTTTATTCAGTACTATATCCTGTGCACAGTGCTCAGCTAGATCCCACTGCAGACCATTCCTGTTGTTCTCGTCCTAATATACTACAGGCAGGCAGTTGATTCAGTTAGCTGCCTTATAGAAAGTACTGTATCCTGTGCACAGTGTTCAGTTAGATCTCACTGCAGACCATTCCTGTTGTTCTCTTCCTAATATTCTACAGGCAGGCAGTTGATTCAGTTAGATGCAGGTTATTCAGTACTATATCCTGTGCACAGTGTTCAGCTAGATCTCACTGCAGACCATTCCTGTTGTTCTCTTCCTAATATACTACAGGCAGGCAGTTGATTCAGTTAGCTGCCTTATAGAAATTACTGTATCCTGTGCACAATGTTCAGTTAGATCTCACTGCAGACCATTCCTGTTGTTCTCTTCCTAATTTGCTACAGGCAGGCAGTTGATTCAGTTAACTGCAGTTTATTCGGTACTATATCCTGTGCACAGTGTTCAGCTAGATCTCACTGCAGATCATTCCTGTTGTTCTCGTCCTAATATACTACAGGCAGGCAGTTTATTCAGTTAGTTGCAGTATATAAAGTACTGTATCCTGTGCACAATGTTCAGTTAGATCTCACTGCAGACCATTCCTGTTGTTCTCTTCCTAATTTGCTACAGGCAGGCAGTTGATTCAGTTAACTGCAGTTTATTCGGTACTATATCCTGTGCACAGTGTTCAGCTAGATCTCACTGCAGATCATTCCTGTTGTTCTCGTCCTAATATACTACAGGCAGGCAGTTTATTCAGTTAGTTGCAGTATATAAAGTACTGTATCCTGTGCACAGTGTTCCGCTAGATCTCACTGCAGACCATTCCTGTTGTTCTCATCCTAATATACTACAAGCAGACAGTTGATTCAGTTAGGCTGCAGTATAGAAAGTACTGTATCCTGTGCACAGTGTTCAGCTAGATCTCACTGCAGACAATTCCTGTTGTTCTCTTCCTAATATACTACAGGCAGGCAGTTGATTCAGTTAGCTGCAGTTTATTCAGTATTATATCCTGTGCACAGTGCTCAGCTAGATCCCACTGCAGACCATTCCTGTTGTTCTCGTCCTAATATACTACAGGCAGGCAGTTGATTCAGTTAGCTGCCTTATAGAAAGTACTGTATCCTGTGCACAGTGTTCAGTTAGATATCACTGTAGACCATTCCTGTTGTTCTCTTCCTAATTTGCTACAGGCAGGCAGTTGATTCAGTTAACTGCAGTTTTTTCAGTACTATATCCTGTGCACAGTGTTCAGCTAGATCTCACTGCAGACCATTCCTGTTGTTCTTGTCCTAATATACTACAGGCAGGCAGTTGATTCAGTTAGCTGCAGTATATAAAGTACTGTATCCTGTGCACAGTGTTCAGCTAGATCTCAATGCAGACCATTCCTATTGTTCTCTTCCTAATATACTACAGGCAAGCAGTTGATTCAGTTAGCTGCAGTATATAAAGTACTGTATCCTGTGCACAGTGTTCAGCTAGATCTCACTGCAGACCATTCCTGTTGTTCTCTTCCTAATATACTACAGGCATGCAGTTGATTCAGTTAGCGGCAGTTTATTCAGTACTATATCCTGTGCACAGTGTTCAGCTAGATCTCACTGCAGACCATTCCTGTTGTTCTCTTCGTAATATACTACAGGCAGGCAGTTGATTCAGTTAGCTGCAGTTTATTCAGTACTATATCCTGTGCACAGTGTTCAGCTAGAACTCACTGCAGACCATTCCTGTTGTTCTCTTCCTAATATACTACAGGCAGGCAGTTGATTCAGTTAGCTGCATTTTATTCAGTACTATATCCTGTGCACAGTGCTCAGCTAGATCCCACTGCAGACCATTCCTGTTGTTCTCGTCCTAATATACTACAGGCAGGCAGTTGATTCAGTTAGCTGCAGTATATAAAGTACTGTATTCTGTGCACAGTGTTCAGCTAGATCTCAATGCAGACCACTCCTATTGGTCTCTTCCTAATATACTACAGGCAGGCAGTTGATTCAGTTAGCTGCAGTTTATAAAGTACTGTATCCTGTGCACAGTGTTCAGCTAGATCTCAATGCAGACCATTCCTGTTGTTCTCTTCCTAATATACTACAGGCAGGCAGTTGATTCAGTTAGCTGCAGTTTATTCAGTACTATATCCTGTGCACAGTGTTCAGCTAGATCTCACTGCAGATCATTCCTGTTGTTCTCTTCCTAATATACTACAGGCAGGCAGTTGATTCAGTTAGCTGCCTTATAGAAATTACTGTATCCTGTGCACAGTGTTCAGTTAGATCTGACTGCAGACCATTCCTGTTGTTCTCTTCCTAATTTGCTACAGGCAGGCAGTTGATTCAGTTAACTGCAGTTTATTCGGTACTATATCCTGTGCACAGTGTTCAGCTAGATCTCAATGCAGACCATTCCTATTGTTCTCTTCCTAATATACTACAGGCAGGCAGTTGATTCAGTTAGCTGCAGTATATAAAGTACTGTATCCTGTGCACAGTGTTCAGCTAGATCTCACTGCAGACCATTCCTGTTGTTCTCATCCTAATATACTACAGGCATGCAGTTGATTCAGTTAGCTGCAGTTTATTCAGTACTATATCCTGTGCACAGTGTTCAGCTAGATCTCACTGCAGATCATTCCTGTTGTTCTCTTCCTAATATACTACAGGCAGGCAGTTGATTCAGTTAGCTGCAGTTTATTCAGTACTATATACTGTGCACAGTGTTTAGCTAGATCTCACTGCAGACCATTCCTGTTGTTCTCTTCCTAATATTCTACAGGCATGCAGTTGATTCAGTTAGATGCAGGTTAATCAGTACTATATCCTGTGCACAGTGTTCAGCTAGATCTCACTGCAGACCATTCCTGTTGTTCTCTTCCTAATATACTACAGGCAGGCAGTTGATTCAGTTAGCTGCAGTTTATTCAGTACTATATCCTGTGCACAGTGTTCAGCTAGATCTCACTGCAGATCATTCCTGTTGTTCTCGTCCTAATATACTACAGACAGGCAGTTGATTCAGTTAGCTGCAGTATATAAAGTACTGTATCCTGTGCACAGTGTTCAGCTAGATCTCACTGCAGACCATTCCTGTTGTTCTCATCCTAATATACTACAGGCAGGCAGTTGATTCAGTTAGCTACAGTATATAAAGTACTGTATCCTGTGCACAGTGTTCATCTAGTTTTCACTGCAGACCATTCCTGTTGTTCTCTTCCTAATATACTACAGGCAGGCAGTTGATTCAGTTAGCTGCAGTTTATTCAGTACTATATCCTGTGCACAGTGTTCAGCTAGATCTCACTGTAGATCATTCCTCTTGTTCTCTTGCTAATATACTACAGGCAGGCAGTTGATTCAGTTAGCTGCCTTATAGAAAGTACTGTATCCTGTGCACAGTGTTCAGTGAGATCTCACTGCAGACCATTCCTGTTGTTCTCTTTCTAATTTGCTACAGGCAGGCAGTTGATTCAGTTAACTGCAGTTTATTCGGTACTATATCCTGTGCACAGTGTTCAGCTAGATCTCAATGCAGACCATTCCTATTGTTCTCTTCCTAATATACTACAGGCAGGCAGTTGATTCAGTTAGCTGCAGTATATAAAGTACTGTATCCTGTGCACAGTGTTCAGCTAGATCTCACTGCAGACTATTCCTGTTGTTCTCATCCTAATATACTACAGGCAGGCAGTTGATTCAGTTAGCTACAGTATATAAAGTACTGTATCCTGTGCACAGTGTTCAGCTAGATCTCACTGCAGACCATTCCTGTTGTTCTCTTCCTAATATACTACAGGCATGCAGTTGATTCAGTTAGCTGCAGTTTATTCAGTACTATATCCTGTGCACAGTGTTCAGCTAGATCTCACTGCAGATCACTCCTGTTGTTCTCTTCCTAATATACTACAGGCAGGCAGTTGATTCAGTTAGCTGCAGTTTATTCAGTACTATATCCTGTGCACAGTGTTTAGCTAGATCTCACTGCAGACCATTCCTGTTGTTCTCTTCCTAATATTCTACAGGCATGCAGTTGATTCAGTTAGATGTAGGTTAATCAGTACTATATCCTGTGCACAGTGTTCAGCTAGATCTCACAGCAGACCATTCCTGTTGTTCTCTTCCTAATATACTACAGGCAGGCAGTTGATTCAGTTAGCTGCAGTTTATTCAATACTATATCCTGTGCACAGTGTTCAGCTAGATCTCACTGCAGATCATTCCTGTTTTTCTCATCCTAATATACTACAGACAGGCAGTTGATTCAGTTAGCTGCAGTATATAAAGTACTGTATCCTGTGCACAGTGTTCAGCTAGATCTCAATGCAGACCATTCCTATTGTTCTCTTCCTAATATACTACAGGCAGGCAGTTGATTCAGTTAGCTGCAGTATATAAAGTACTGTATCCTGTGCACAGTGTTCAGCTAGATCTCAATGCAGACCAGTCCTATTGTTCTCTTCCTAATATACTACAGGCAGGCAGTTGATTCAGTTAGCTGCAGTATATAAAGTACTGTATCCTGTGCACAGTGTTCAGCTAGATCTCACTGCAGACCATTCCTGTTGTTCTCTTCCTAATATACTACAGGCATGCAGTTGATTGAGTTAGCGGCAGTTTATTCAGTACTATATCCTGTGCACAGTGTTCAGCTAGATCTCACTGCAGACCATTCCTGTTGTTCTCTTCGTAATATACTACAGGCAGGCAGTTGATTCAGTTAGCTGCAGTTTATTCAGTACTATATCCTGTGCACCGTGTTCAGCTAGATCTCACTGCAGACCATTCCTGTTGTTCTCTTCCTAATATACTACAGGCAGGCAGTTGATTCAGTTAGCTGCAGTTTATTCAGTACTATATCCTGTGCACAGTGCTCAGCTAGATCCCGCTGCAGACCATTCCTGTTGTTCTCGTCCTAATATACTACAGGCAGGCAGTTGATTCAGTTAGCTGCAGTATATAAAGTACTGTATCCTGTGCACAGTGTTCAGCTAGATCTCAATGCAGACCATTCCTATTGGTCTCTTCCTAATATACTACAGGCAGGCAGTTGATTCAGTTAGCTGCAGTATATAAAGTATTGTATCCTGTGCACAGTGTTCAGCTAGATCTCACTGCAGACCATTCCTGTTGTTCTCATCCTAATATACTACAGGCAGGCAGTTGATTCATTTAGCTACAGTATATAAAGTACTGTATCCTGTGCACAGTGTTCAGCTAGATCTCACTGCAGACCATTCCTGTTGTTCTCTTCCTAATATACTACAGGCAGGCAGTTGATTCAGTTAGCTGCAGTTTATTCAGTACTATATCCTGTGCACAGTGTTCAGTTAGATCTCACTGCAGATCATTCCTGTTGTTCTCTTCCTAATATACTACAGGCAGGCAGTTGATCCTGTACACAGTGTTCAGCTAGATCTCAATGCAGACCATTCCTGTTGTTCTCTTCCTAATATACTACAGACAGGCAGTTGATTCAGTTAGCTGCAGTATATAAAGTACTGTATCCTGTGCAAAGTTTTCAGCTAGATCTCACTGCAGACCATTCCTGTTGTTCTCTTCCTAATATACTACAGGCAGGCAGTTGATTCAGTTAGCTGCAGTTTATTCAGTACTATATCCTGTGCACAGTGCTCAGCTAGATCCCACTGCAGACCATTCCTGTTGTTCTCGTCCTAATATACTACAGACAGGCAGTTGATTCAGTTAGCTGCCTTATAGAAAGTATGGTATCCTGTGCACAGTGTTCAGCTAGATCTCACTGCAGACCATTCCTGTTGTTCTCTTCCTAATTTGCTACAGGCAGGCAGTTGATTCAGTTAACTGCAGTTTATTCGGTACTATATCCTGTGCACAGTGTTCAGCTAGATCTCAATGCAGACCATTCCTATTGTTCTCTTCCTAATATACTACAGGCAGGCAGTTGATTCAGTTAGCTGCAGTATATAAAGTACTGTATCCTGTGCACAGTGTTCAGCTAGATCTCACTGCAGACCATTCCTGTTGTTCTCTTCCTAATATACTACAGGCATGCAGTTGTTTCAGTTAGCTGCAGTTTATTCAGTACTATATCCTGTGCACAGTGTTCAGCTAGATCTCACTGCAGACCATTCCCATTGTTCTCTTCCTAATATACTACAGACAGGCAGTTGACTCAGTTAGCTGCAGTTTATTCAGTACTATATCCTGTGCTCAGTGTTCAGCTAGATCTCACTGCAGACCATTCCTGTTTTTCTCTTCGTAATATACTACAGGCAGGCAGTTGATTCAGTTAGCTGCAGCTTATTCAGTACTATATCCTGTGCACAGTGTTCAGCTAGATCTCACTGCAGACCATTCCTGTTGTTCTCTTCCTAATATACTACAGGCAGGCAGTTGATTCAGTTAGCTGCAGTTTATTCAGTACTATATCCTGTGCTCAGTGCTCAGCTAGATCCCGCTGCAGACCATTCCTGTTGTTCTCTTCCTAATATACTACAGGCAGGCAGTTGATTCAGTTAGCTACAGTATATAATGTACTGTATCCTGTGCACAGTGTTCAGCTAGATCTCAATGCAGACCATTCCTATTGGTCTCTTCCTAATATACTACAGGCAGGCAGTTGATTCAGTTAGCTGCAGTATATAAAGTACTGTATCCTGTGCACAGTGTTCAGCTAGATCTCACTGTAGACCATTCCTGTTGTTCTCATCCTAATATACTACAGGCAGGCAGTTGATTCAGTTAGCTACAGTATATAAAGTACTGTATCCTGTGCACAGTGTTCAGCTAGATCTCACTGCAGACCATTCCTGTTGTTCTCTTCCTAATATACTACAGGCAGGCAGTTGATTCAGTTAGCTGCAGTTTATTCAGTACTATATCCTGTGCACAGTGTTCAGCTAGATCTCACTGCAGATCATTCCTGTTGTTCTCTTCCTAATATACTACAGGCAGGCAGTTGATTCAGTTAGCTGCCTTATAGAAAGTACTGTATCCTGTGCACAGTGTTCAGTTAGATCTCACTGCAGACCATTCCTGTTGTTCTCTTCCTAATTTGCTACAGGCAGGCAGTTGATTCAGTTAACTGCATTTTATTCGGTACTATATCCTGTGCACAGTGTTCAGCTAGATCTCAATGCAGACCATTCCTATTGTTCTCTTCCTAATATACTACAGGCAGGCAGTTGATTCAGTTAGCTGCAGTATATAAAGTACTGTATCCTGTGCACAGTGTTCAGCTAGATCTCACTGCAGACCATTCCTGTTGTTCTCATCCTAATATACTACAGGCAGGCAGTTGATTCAGTTAGCTACAGTATATAAAGTACTGTATCCTGTGCACAGTGTTCAGCTAGATCTCACTGCAGACCATTCTTGTTGTTCTCTTCCTATTATACTACAGGCATGCAGTTGATTCAGTTACCTGCAGTTTATTCAGTACTATATCCTGTGCACAGTGTTCAGCTAGATCTCACTGCAGATCATTCCTGTTGTTCTCTTCCTAATATACTACAGGCAGGCAGTTGATTCAGTTAGCTGCAGTTTATTCAGTACTATATCCTGTGCACAGTGTTTAGCTAGATCTCACGGCAGACCATTCCTGTTGTTCTCTTCCTAATATTCTACAGGCATGCAGTTGATTCAGTTAGATGCAGGTTAATCAGTACTATATCCTGTGCACAGTGTTCAGCTAGATCTCACTGCAGACCATTCCTGTTGTTCTCTTCCTAATATACTACAGGCAGGCAGTTGATTCAGTTAGCTGCAGTTTATTCAGTACTATATCCTGTGCACAGTGTTCAGCTAGATCTCACTGCAGATCATTCCTGTTGTTCTCGTCCTAATATACTACAGACAGGCAGTTGATTCAGTTAGCTGCAGTATATAAAGTACTGTATCCTGTGCACAGTGTTCAGCTAGATCTCAATGCAGACCATTCCTATTGTTCTCTTCCTAATACACTACAGGCAGGCAGTTGATTCAGTTAGCTGCAGTATATAAAGTACTGTATCCTGTGCACAGTGTTCAGCTAGATCTCACTGCAGACCATTCCTGTTGTTCTCATCCTAATATACTACAGGCAGGCAGTTGATTCAGTTAGCTACAGTATATAAAGTACTGTATCCTGTGCACAGTGTTCAGCTAGATCTCACTGCAGACCATTCCTGTTGTTCTCTTCCTAATATACCACAGGCATGCAGTTGATTCAGTTAGCTGCAGTTTATTCAGTACTATATCCTGTGCACAGTGTTCAGCTAGATCTCACTGCAGACCATTCCGGTTGTTCTCTTCCTAATATTCTATAGGCAGGCAGTTGATTCAGTTAGATGCAGGTTATTCAGTACTATATCCTGTGCACAGTGTTCAGCTAGATCTCACTGCAGACCATTCCTGTTGTTCTCTTCCTAATATATTACAGGCAGGCAGTTTATTCAGTTAGCTGCAGTTTATTCAGTACTATATCCTGTGCACAGTGTTCAGCTAGATCTCACTGCAGATCATTCCTGTTGTTCTCTTCCTAATATGCTACAGGCAGGCAGTTGATTCAGTTAGCTGCAGTTTATTCAGTACTATATCCTGTGCACAGTGTTCAGCTAGATCTCACTGCAGACCATTCCTGTTGTTCTCATCCTAATATACTACAGGCAGGCAGTTGATTCAGTTAGGCTGCAGTATAGAAAGTACTGTATCCTGTGCACAGTGTTCAGCTAGATCTCACTGCAGACCATTCCTGTTGTTCTCTTCCTAATATACTACAGGCAGGCAGTTGATTCAGTTAGCTGCAGTTTATTCAGTACTATATCCTGTGCACAGTGTTTAGCTAGATCTCACTGCAGACCATTCCTGTTGTTCTCTTCCTAATATTCTACAGGCATGCAGTTGATTCAGTTAGATGCAGGTTAATCAGTACTATATCCTGTGCACAGTGTTCAGCTAGATCTCACTGCAGACCATTCCTGTTGTTCTCTTCCTAATATACTACAGGCAGGCAGTTGATTCAGTTAGCTGCAGTTTATTCAGTACTATATGCTGTGCACAGTGTTCAGCTAGATCTCACTGCAGATCATTCCTGTTGTTCTCGTCCTAATATACTACAGGCAGGCAGTTGATTCAGTTAGCTGCAGTATATAAAGTACTGTATCCTGTGCACTGTGTTCAGCTAGATCTCACTGCAGACCATTCCTGTTGTTCTCTTCCTAATATGCTACAGGCAGGCAGTTGATTCAGTTAGCTTCAGTTTATTCAGTACTATATCCTGTGCACAGTGTTCAGCTAGATCTCACTGCAGACCATTCCTGTTGTTCTCATCCTAATATACTACAGGCAGGCAGTTGATTCAGTTAGGCTGCAGTATAGAAAGTACTGTATCCTGTGCACAGTGTTCAGCTAGATCTCACTGCAGACCATTCCTGTTGTTCTCTTCCTAATATACTACAGGCAGGCAGTTGATTCAGTTAGCTGCAGTTTATTCAGTACTATATCCTGTGCACAGTGTTTAGCTAGATCTCACTGCAGACCATTCCTGTTGTTCTCTTCCTAATATTCTACAGGCATGCAGTTGATTCAGTTAGATGCAGGTTAATCAGTACTATATCCTGTGCACAGTGTTCAGCTAGATCTCACTGCAGACCATTCCTGTTGTTCTCTTCCTAATATACTACAGGCAGGCAGTTGATTCAGTTAGCTGCAGTTTATTCAGTACTATATGCTGTGCACAGTGTTCAGCTAGATCTCACTGCAGACCATTCCTATTGTTCTCTTCCTAATATACTACAGGCAGGCAGTTGATTCAGTTAGCTGCAGTTTATTCAGTACTATATCCTGTGCACAGTGTTCAGCTAGATCTCACTGCAGACCATTCCTGTTGTTCTCTTCCTAATATACTAGAGGCAGGCAGTTGATTCAGTTAGCTGCAGTTTATTCAGTACTATATCCTGTGCACAGTGTTTAGCTAGATCTCACTGCAGACCATTCCTGTTGTTCTCTTCCTAATATTCTACAGGCATGCAGTTGATTCAGTTATATGCAGGTTAATCAGTACTATATCCTGTGCACAGTGTTCAGCTACATCTCACTGCAGACCATTCCTGTTGTTCTCTTCCTAATATACTACAGGCAGGCAGTTGATTCAGTTAGCTGCAGTTTATTCAGTACTATATCCTGTGCACAGTGTTTAGCTAGATCTCACTGCAGACCATTCCTGTTGTTCTCTTCCTAATATTCTACAGGCATGCAGTTGATTCAGTTATATGCAGGTTAATCAGTACTATATCCTGTGCACAGTGTTCAGCTAGATCTCACTGCAGACCATTCCTGTTGTTCTCTTCCTAATATACTACAGGCAGGCAGTTGATTCAGTTAGCTGCAGTTTATTCAGTACTATATGCTGTGCCCAGTGTTCAGCTAGATCTCACTGCAGATCATTCCTGTTGTTCTCGTCCTAATATACTACTGGCAGGCAGTTGATTCAGTTAGCTGCAGTATATAAAGTACTGTATCCTGTGCACAGTGTTCAGCTAGATCTCACTGCAGACCATTCCTGTTGTTCTCTTCCTAATATACTACAGGCATGCAGTTGATTCAGTTAGCTGCAGTTTATTCAGTTCTATATCCTGTGCACAGTGTTCAGCTAGATCTCACTGCAGACCATTCCTGTTGTTCTCTTCCTAATATACTACAGGCAGGCAGTTGATTCAGTTAGCTGCAGTTTATTCAGTACTATATCCTGTGCACAGTGTTCAGCTAAATCTCACTGCAGATCATTCCTGTTGTTCTCTTCCTAATATACTACAGGCAGGCAGTTGATTCAGTTAGCTGCAGTTTATTCAGTACTATATCCTGTGCACAGTGCTCAGCTAGATCCCACTGCAGACCATTCCTGTTGTTCTCGTCCTAATATACTACAGGCAGGCAGTTGATTCAGTTAGCTGCCTTATAGAAAGTACTGTATCCTGTGCACAGTGTTCAGTTAGATCTCACTGCAGACCATTCCTGTTGTTCTCTTCCTAATATTCTACAGGCAGGCAGTTGATTCAGTTAGATGCAGGTTATTCAGTACTATATCCTGTGCACATTGTTCAGCTAGATCTCACTGCAGACCATTCCTGTTTTTCTCTTCCTAATATACTACAGGCAGGCAGTTGATTCAGTTAGCTGCAGTTTATTCAGTACTATATCCTGTGCACAGTGTTCAGCTAGATCTCACTGCAGATCATTCCTGTTGTTCTCTTCCTAATATACTACAGGCAGGCAGTTGATTCAGTTAGCTGCAGTTTATTCAGTACTATATCCTGTGCACAGTGTTCAGCTAGATCTCACTGCAGATCATTCCTGTTGTTCTCGTCCTAATATACTACAGGCAGGCAGTTTATTCAGTTAGCTGCAGTATATAAAGTACTGTATCCTGTGCACAGTGTTCAGCTAGATCTCAATGCAGACCATTCCTATTGTTCTCTTCCTAATACACTACAGGCAGGCAGTTGATTCAGTTAGCTGCAGTATATAAAGTACTGTATCCTGTGCACAGTTTTCAGCTTGATCTCACTGCAGACCATTCCTGTTGTTCTCATCCTAATATACTACAGGCAGGCATTTGATTCAGTTAGCTACAGTATATAAAGTACTGTATCCTGTGCACAGTGTTCAGCTAGATCTCACTGCAGACCATTCCTGTTGTTCTCTTCCTAATATACTACAGGCATGCAGTTGATTCAGTTAGCTGCAGTTTATTCAGTACTATATCCTGTGCACAGTGTTCAGCTAGATCTCACTGCAGACCATTCCGGTTGTTCTCTTCCTAATATTCTATAGGCAGGCAGTTGATTCAGTTAGATGCAGGTTATTCAGTACTATATCCTGTGCACAGTGTTCAGCTAGATCTCACTGCAGACCATTCCTGTTGTTCTCTTCCTAATATACTACAGGCAGGCAGTTGATTCAGTTAGCTGCAGTTTATTCAGTACTATATCCTGTGCACAGTGTTCAGCTAGATCTCACTGCAGATCATTCCTGTTGTTCTCTTCCTAATATGCTACAGGCAGGCAGTTGATTCAGTTAGCTGCAGTTTATTCAGTACTATATTCTGTGCTCAGTGTTCAGCTAGATCTCACTGCAGACCATTCCTGTTGTTCTCATCCTAATATACTACAGGCAGGCAGTTGATTCAGTTAGGCTGCAGTATAGAAAGTACTGTATCCTGTGCACAGTGTTCAGCTAGATCTCACTGCAGACCATTCCTGTTGTTCTCTTCCTAATATACTACAGGCAGGCAGTTGATTCAGTTACCTGCAGTTTATTCAGTACTATATCCTGTGCACAGTGTTTAGCTAGATCTCATTGCAGACCATTCCTGTTGTTCTCTTCCTAATATTCTACAGGCATGCAGTTGATTCAGTTAGATGCAGGTTAATGAGTACTATATCCTGTGCACAGTGTTCAGCTAGATCTCACTGCAGACCATTCCTGTTGTTCTCTTCCTAATATACTACAGGCAGGCAGTTGATTCAGTTAGCTGCAGTTTATTCAGTACTATATGCTGTGCACAGTGTTCAGCTAGATCTCACTGCAGATCATTCCTGTTGTTCTCGTCCTAATATACTACAGGCAGGCAGTTGATTCAGTTAGCTGCAGTATATAAAGTACTGTATCCTGTGCACTGTGTTCAGCTAGATCTCACTGCAGACCATTCCTGTTGTTCTCTTCCTAATATACTACAGGCATGCAGTTGATTCAGTTAGCTGCAGTTTATTCAGTTCTATATCCTGTGCACAGTGTTCAGCTAGATCTCACTGCAGACCATTCCTATATATTGTTATCTTCCTAATATACTACAGGCAGGCAGTTGATTCAGTTAGCTGCAGTTTATTCAGTACTATATCCTGTGCACAGTGTTCAGCTAGATCTCACTGCAGACCATTCCTGTTGTTCTCTTCCTAATATACTACAGGCAGGCAGTTGATTCAGTTAGCTGCAGTTTATTCAGTACTATATCCTGTGCACAGTGTTTAGCTAGATCTCACTGCAGACCATTCCTGTTGTTCTCTTCCTAATATTCTACAGGCATGCAGTTGATTCAGTTATATGCAGGTTAATCAGTACTATATCCTGTGCACAGTGTTCAGCTAGATCTCACTGCAGACCATTCCTGTTGTTCTCTTCCTAATATACTACAGGCAGGCAGTTGATTCAGTTAGCTGCAGTTTATTCAGTACTATATGCTGTGCCCAGTGTTCAGCTAGATCTCACTGCAGATCATTCCTGTTGTTCTCGTCCTAATATACTACAGGCAGGCAGTTGATTCAGTTAGCTGCAGTATATAAAGTACTGTATCCTGTGCACAGTGTTCAGCTAGATCTCACTGCAGACCATTCCTGTTGTTCTCTTCCTAATATACTACAGGCATGCAGTTGATTCAGTTAGCTGCAGTTTATTCAGTTCTATATCCTGTGCACAGTGTTCAGCTAGATCTCACTGCAGACCATTCCTATTGTTCTCTTCCTAATATACTACAGGCAGGCAGTTGATTCAGTTAGCTGCAGTTTATTCAGTACTATATCCTGTGCACAGTGTTCAGCTAAATCTCACTGCAGATCATTCCTGTTGTTCTCTTCCTAATATACTACAGGCAGGCAGTTGATCCTGTGCGCTGCAGTTTATTCAGTACTATATCCTGTGCACAGTGCTCAGCTAGATCCCACTGCAGACCATTCCTGTTGTTCTCGTCCTAATATACTACAGGCAGGCAGTTGATTCAGTTAGCTGCCTTATAGAAAGTACTGTATCCTGTGCACAGTGTTCAGTTAGATCTCACTGCAGACCATTCCTGTTGTTCTCTTCCTAATATTCTACAGGCAGGCAGTTGATTCAGTTAGATGCAGGTTATTCAGTACTATATCCTGTGCACATTGTTCAACTAGATCTCACTGCAGACC
The DNA here is from genome assembly GCA_029206835.1 of Rana muscosa. NCBI lineage: Eukaryota > Metazoa > Chordata > Amphibia > Anura > Ranidae > Rana > Rana muscosa. The sequence goes on along the minus strand of CM055118.1, from coordinate 973,600,587 downwards.
ATTCCTGTTGTTCTCTTCCTAATATACTACAGGCAGGCAGTTGATTCAGTTAGCTGCAGTTTATTCAGTACTATATCCTGTGCACAGTGTTCAGCTAGATCTCACTGCAGATCATTCCTGTTGTTCTCTTCCTAATATACTACAGGCAGGCAGTTGATTCAGTTAGCTGCAGTTTATTCAGTACTATATCCTGTGCACAGTGTTCAGCTAGATCTCACTGCAGATCATTCCTGTTGTTCTCGTCCTAATATACTACAGGCAGGCAGTTTATTCAGTTAGCTGCAGTATATAAAGTACTGTATCCTGTGCACAGTGTTCCGCTAGATCTCACTGCAGACCATTCCTGTTGTTCTCATCCTAATATACTACAGGCAGGCAGTTGATTCAGTTAGGCTGCAGTATAGAAAGTACTGTATCCTATGCACAGTGTTCAGCTAGATCTCACTGCAGACAATTCCTGTTGTTCTCTTCCTAATATACTACAGGCAGGCAGTTGATTCAGTTAGCTGCAGTTTATTCAGTATTATATCCTGTGCGAAGTGCTCAGCTAGATCCCACTGCAGACCATTCCTGTTGTTCTCGTCCTAATATACTACAGGCAGGCAGTTGATTCAGTTAGCTGCCTTATAGAAAGTACTGTATTCTGTGCACAGTGTTCAGTTAGATCTCACTGTAGACCATTCCTGTTGTTCTCTTCCTAATTTGCTACAGGCAGGCAGTTGATTCAGTTAACTGCAGTTTTTTCAGTACTATATCCTGTGCACAGTGTTCAGCTAGATCTCACTGCAGACCATTCCTGTTGTTCTTGTCCTAATATACTACAGGCAGGCAGTTGATTCAGTTAGCTGCAGTATATAAAGTACTGTATCCTGTGCACAGTGTTTAGCTAGATCTCAATGCAGACCATTCCTATTGTTCTCTTCCTAATATACTACAGGCAGGCAGTTGATTCAGTTAGCTGCATTATATAAAGTACTGTATCCTGTGCACAGTGTTCAGCTAGATCTCACTGCAGACCATTCCTGTTGTTCTCTTCCTAATATACTACAGGCATGCAGTTGATTCAGTTAGCGGCAGTTTATTCAGTACCATATCCTGTGCACAGTGTTCAGCTAGATCTCACTGCAGATCATTCCTGTTGTTCTCTTCCTAATATACTACAGTCAGGCAGTTGATTCAGTTAGCTGCAGTTTATTCAGTACTATATGCTGTGCTCAGTGTTCAGCTAGATCTCACTGCAGACCATTCCTGTTGTTCTCTTCGTAATATACTACAGGCAGGCAGTTGATTCAGTTAGCTGCAGCTTATTCAGTACTATATCCTGTGCACAGTGTTCAGCTAGATCTCACTGCAGACCATTCCTGTTGTTCTCTTCCTAATATACTACAGGCAGGCAGTTGATTCAGTTAGCTGCAGTTTATTCAGTACTATATCCTGTGCACAGTGTTTAGCTAGATCTCACTGCAGACCATTCCTGTTGTTCTCTTCCTAATATTCTACAGGCATGCAGTTGATTCAGTTAGATGCAGGTTAATCAGTACTATATCCTGTGCACAGTGTTCAGCTAGATCTCACTGCAGACCATTCCTGTTGTTCTCTTCCTAATATACTACAGGCAGGCAGTTGATTCAGTTAGCTGCAGTATATAATGTACTGTATCCTGTGCACAGTGTTCAGCTAGATCTCAATGCAGACCATTCCTATTGGTCTCTTCCTAATATACTACAGGCAGGCAGTTGATTCAGTTAGCTGCAGTATATAAAGTACTGTATCCTGTGCACAGTGTTCAGCTAGATCTCACTGCAGACCATTCCTGTTGTTCTCATCCTAATATACTACAGGCAGGCAGTTGATTCAGTTAGCTACAGTATATAAAGTACTGTATCCTGTGCACAGTGTTCAGCTAGATCTCACTGCAGACCATTCCTGTTGTTCTCTTCCTAATATACTACAGGCAGGCAGTTGATTCAGTTAGCTGCAGTTTATTCAGTACTATATCCTGTGCACAGTGTTCAGCTAGATCTCACTGCAGATCATTCCTGTTGTTCTCTTCCTAATATACTACAGGCAGGCAGTTGATTCAGTTAGCTGCCTTATAGAAAGTACTGTATCCTGTGCACAGTGTTCAGTTAGATCTCACTGCAGACCATTCCTGTTGTTCTCTTCCTAATTTGCTACAGGCAGGCAGTTGATTCAGTTACCTGCAGTTTATTCAGTACTATATCCTGTGCACAGTGTTCAGCTAGATCTCACTGCAGATCATTCCTGTTGTTCTCTTCCTAATATACTAGAGGCAGGCAATTGATTCAGTTAGCTGCAGTTTATTCAGTACTATATCCTGTGCACAGTGTTTAGCTAGATCTCACTGCAGACCATTCCTGTTGTTCTCTTCCTAATATTCTACAGGCATGCAGTTGATTCAGTTAGATGCAGGTTAATCAGTACTATATCCTGTGCACAGTGTTCAGCTAGATCTCACTGCAGACCATTCCTGTTGTTCTCTTCCTAATATACTACAGGCAGGCAGTTGATTCAGTTAGCTGCAGTTTATTCAGTACTATATCCTGTGCACAGTGTTCAGCTAGATCTCACTGCAGATCATTCCTGTTGTTCTCGTCCTAATATACTACAGACAGGCAGTTGATTCAGTTAGCTGCAGTATATAAAGTACTGTATCCTGTGCACAGTGTTCAGCTAGATCTCAATGCAGACCATTCCTATTGTTCTCTTCCTAATACACTACAGGCAGGCAGTTGATTCAGTTAGCTGCAGTATATAAAGTACTGTATCCTGTGCACAGTGTTCAGCTAGATCTCACTGCAGACCATTCCTGTTGTTCTCATCCTAATATACTACAGGCAGGCAGTTGATTCAGTTAGCTACAGTATATAAAGTACTGTATCCTGTGCACAGTGTTCAGCTAGATCTCACTGCAGACCATTCCTGTTGTTCTCTTCCTAATATACTACAGGCAGGCAGTTGATTCAGTTAGCTGCAGTATATAAAGTACTGTATCCTGTGCACAGTGTTCAGCTAGATCTCACTGCAGACCATTCCTGTTGTTCTCTTCCTAATATACTACAGGCAGGCAGTTGATTCAGTTAGCTGCATTATATAAAGTACTGTATCCTGTGCACAGTGTTCAGCTAGATCTCACTGCAGACCATTCCTGTTGTTCTCTTCCTAATATACTACAGGCATGCAGTTGATTCAGTTAGCGGCAGTTTATTCAGTACCATATCCTGTGCACAGTGTTCAGCTAGATCTCACTGCAGATCATTCTTGTTGTTCTCTTCCTAATATACTACAGTCAGGCAGTTGATTCAGTTAGCTGCAGTTTATTCAGTACTATATGCTGTGCTCAGTGTTCAGCTAGATCTCACTGCAGACCATTCCTGTTGTTCTCTTCGTAATATACTACAGGCAGGCAGTTGATTCAGTTAGCTGCAGCTTATTCAGTACTATATCCTGTGCACAGTGTTCAGCTAGATCTCACTGCAGACCATTCCTGTTGTTCTCTTCCAAAAAATATAATACAGGCAGGCAGTTGATTCAGTTAGCTGCAGTTTATTCAGTACTATATCCTGTGCACAGTGTTTAGCTAGATCTCACTGCAGACCATTCCTGTTGTTCTCTTCCTAATATTCTACAGGCATGCAGTTGATTCAGTTAGATGCAGGTTAATCAGTACTATATCCTGTGCACAGTGTTCAGCTAGATCTCACTGCAGACCATTCCTGTTGTTCTCTTCCTAATATACTACAGGCAGGCAGTTGATTCAGTTAGCTGCATTATATAATGTACTGTATCCTGTGCACAGTGTTCAGCTAGATCTCAATGCAGACCATTCCTATTGGTCTCTTCCTAATATACTACAGGCAGGCAGTTGATTCAGTTAGCTGCAGTATATAAAGTACTGTATCCTGTGCACAGTGTTCAGCTAGATCTCACTGCAGACCATTCCTGTTGTTCTCATCCTAATATACTACAGGCAGGCAGTTGATTCAGTTAGCTACAGTATATAAAGTACTGTATCCTGTGCACAGTGTTCAGCTAGATCTCACTGCAGACCATTCCTGTTGTTCTCTTCCTAATATACTACAGGCAGGCAGTTGATTCAGTTAGCTGCAGTTTATTCAGTACTATATCCTGTGCACAGTGTTCAGCTAGATCTCACTGCAGATAATTCCTGTTGTTCTCTTCCTAATATACTACAGGCAGGCAGTTGATTCAGTTAGCTGCCTTATAGAAAGTACTGTATCCTGTGCACAGTGTTCAGTTAGATCTCACTGCAGACCATTCCTGTTGTTCTCTTCCTAATTTGCTACAGGCAGGCAGTTGATTCAGTTAACTGCATTTTATTCGGTACTATATCCTGTGCACAGTGTTCAGCTAGATCTCAATGCAGACCATTCCTATTGTTCTCTTCCTAATATACTACAGGCAGGCAGTTGATTCAGTTAGCTGCAGTATATAAAGTACTGTATCCTGTGCACAGTGTTTAGCTAGATCTCACTGCAGACCATTCCTGTTGTTCTCATCCTAATATACTACAGGCAGGCAGTTGATTCAGTTAGCTACAGTATATAAAGTACTGTATCCTGTGCACAGTGTTCAGCTAGATCTCACTGCAGATCATTCCTGTTGTTCTCTTCCTAATATACTACAGGCAGGCAATTGATTCAGTTGCTGCAGTTTATTCAGTACTATATCCTGTGCACAGTGTTTAGCTAGATCTCACTGCAGACCATTCCTGTTGTTCTCTTCCTAATATTCTACAGGCATGCAGTTGATTCAGTTAGATGCAGGTTAATCAGTACTATATCCTGTGCACAGTGTTCAGCTAGATCTCACTGCAGACCATTCCTGTTGTTCTCTTCCTAATATACTACAGGCAGGCAGTTGATTCAGTTAGCTGCAGTTTATTCAGTACTATATCCTGTGCACAGTGTTTAGCTAGATCTCACTGCAGACCATTCCTGTTGTTCTCTTCCTAATATTCTACAGGCATGCAGTTGATTCAGTTAGATGCAGGTTAATCAGTACTATATCCTGTGCACAGTGTTCAGCTAGATCTCACTGCAGATCATTCCTGTTGTTCTCGTCCTAATATACTACAGACAGGCAGTTGATTCAGTTAGCTGCAGTATATAAAGTACTGTATCCTGTGCACAGTGTTCAGCTAGATCTCAATGCAGACCATTCCTATTGTTCTCTTCCTAATACACTACAGGCAGGCAGTTGATTCAGTTAGCTGCAGTATATAAAGTACTGTATCCTGTGCACAGTGTTCAGCTAGATCTCACTGCAGACCATTCCTGTTGTTCTCATCCTAATATACTACAGGCAGGCAGTTGATTCAGTTAGCTACAGTATATAAAGTACTGTATCCTGTGCACAGTGTTCAGCTAGATCTCACTGCAGACCATTCCTGTTGTTCTCTTCCTAATATACCACAGGCATGCAGTTGATTCAGTTAGCTGCAGTTTATTCAGTACTATATCCTGTGCACAGTGTTCAGCTAGATCTCACTGCAGACCATTCCGGTTGTTCTCTTCCTAATATTCTATAGGCAGGGAGTTGATTCAGTTAGCTGCAGTTTATTCAGTACTATATCCTGTGCACAGTGTTCAGCTAGATCTCACTGCAGACCATTCCTGTTGTTCTCATCCTAATATACTACAGGCAGGCAGTTGATTCAGTTAGGCTGCAGTATAGAAAGTACTATATCCTGTGCACAGTGTTCAGCTAGATCTCACTGCAGACCATTCCTGTTGTTCTCTTCCTAATATACTACAGGCAGGCAGTTGATTCAGTTAGCTGCAGTTTATTCAGTACTATATCCTGTGCACAGTGTTTAGCTAGATCTCACTGCAGACCATTCCTGTTGTTCTCTTCCTAATATTCTACAGGCATGCAGTTGATTCAGTTAGATGCAGGTTAATCAGTACTATATCCTGTGCACAGTGTTCAGCTAGATCTCACTGAAGACCATTCCTGTTGTTCTCTTCCTAATATACTACAGGCAGGCAGTTGATTCAGTTAGCTGCAGTTTATTCAGTACTATATGCTGTGCACAGTGTTCAGCTAGATCTCACTGCAGATCATTCCTGTTGTTCTCATCCTAATATACTACAGGCAGGCAGTTGATTCAGTTAGGTGCAGTATATAAAGTACTGTATCCTGTGCACTGTGTTCAGCTAGATCTCACTGCAGACGATTCCTGTTGTTCTCTTCCTAATATACTACAGGCATGCAGTTGATTCAGTTAGCTGCAGTTTATTCAGTTCTATATCCTGTGCACAGTGTTCAGCTAGATCTCACTGCAGACCATTCCTATTGTTCTCTTCCTAATATACTACAGGCAGGCAGTTGATTCAGTTAGCTGCAGTTTATTCAGTACTATATCCTGTGCACAGTGTTCAGCTAGATCTCACTGCAGACCATTCCTGTTGTTCTCTTCCTAATATACTACAGGCAGGCAGTTGATTCAGTTAGCTGCAGTTTATTCAGTACTATATCCTGTGCACAGTGTTTAGCTAGATCTCACTGCAGACCATTCCTGTTGTTCTCTTCCTAATATTCTACAGGCATGCAGTTGATTCAGTTATATGCAGGTTAATCAGTACTATATCCTGTGCACAGTGTTCAGCTAGATCTCACTGCAGACCATTCCTGTTGTTCTCTTCCTAATATACTACAGGCAGGCAGTTGATTCAGTTAGCTGCAGTTTATTCAGTACTATATGCTGTGCCCAGTGTTCAGCTAGATCTCACTGCAGATCATTCCTGTTGTTCTCGTCCTAATATACTACAGGCAGGCAGGTGATTCAGTTAGCTGCAGTATATAAAGTACTGTATCCTGTGCACAGTGTTCAGCTAGATCTCACTGCAGACCATTCCTGTTGTTCTCTTCCTAATATACTACAGGCATGCAGTTGATTCAGTTAGCTGCAGTTTATTCAGTTCTATATCCTGTGCACAGTGTTCAGCTAGATCTCACTGCAGACCATTCCTATTGTTCTCTTCCTAATATACTACAGGCAGGCAGTTGATTCAGTTAGCTGCAGTTTATTCAGTACTATATCCTGTGCACAGTGTTCAGCTAAATCTCACTGCAGATCATTCCTGTTGTTCTCTTCCTAATATACTACAGGCAGGCAGTTGATTCAGTTAGCTGCAGTTTATTCAGTACTATATCCTGTGCACAGTGCTCAGCTAGTAGGCAGTTGATTCAGTTAGCTGCAGTTTATTCAGTACTATATCCTGTGCACAGTGTTCAGCTAAATCTCACTGCAGATCATTCCTGTTGTTCTCTTCCTAATATACTACAGGCAGGCAGTTGATTCAGTTAGCTGCAGTTTATTCAGTACTATATCCTGTGCACAGTGTTCAGCTAAATCTCACTGCAGATCATTCCTGTTGTTCTCTTCCTAATATACTACAGGCAGGCAGTTGATTCAGTTAGCTGCAGTTTATTCAGTACTATATCCTGTGCACAGTGCTCAGCTAGATCCCACTGCAGACCATTCCTGTTGTTATCGTCCTAATATACTACAGACAGGCAGTTGATTCAGTTAGCTGCAGTATATAAAGTACTGTATCCTGTGCACAGTGTTCAGCTAGATCTCAATGCAGACCATTCCTATTGTTCTCTTCCTAATACACTACAGGCAGGCAGTTGATTCAGTTAGCTGCAGTATATAAAGTACTGTATCCTGTGCACAGTGTTCAGCTAGATCTCACTGCAGACCATTCCTGTTGTTCTCATCCTAATATACTACAGGCAGGCAGTTGATTCAGTTAGCTACAGTATATAAAGTACTGTATCCTGTGCACAGTGTTCAGCTAGATCTCACTGCAGACCATTCCTGTTGTTCTCTTCCTAATATACTACAGGCAGGCAGTTGATTCAGTTAGCTGCAGTTTATTCAGTACTATATCCTGTGCACAGTGTTTAGCTAGATCTCACTGCAGACCATTCCTGTTGTTCTCTTCCTAATATTCTACAGGCATGCAGTTGATTCAGTTAGATGCAGGTTAATCAGTACTATATCCTGTGCACAGTGTTCAGCTAGATCTCACTGCAGATCATTCCTGTTGTTCTCGTCCTAATATACTACAGACAGGCAGTTGATTCAGTTAGCTGCAGTATATAAAGTACTGTATCCTGTGCACAGTGTTCAGTTAGATCTCACTGCAGACCATTCCTGTTGTTCTCTTCCTAATATTCTACAGGCAGGCAGTTGATTCAGTTAGATGCAGGTTATTCAGTACTATATCCTGTGCACATTGTTCAGCTAGATCTCACTGCAGACCATTCCTGTTGTTCTCTTCCTAATATACTACAGGCAGGCAGTTGATTCAGTTAGCTGCAGTTTATTCAGTACTATATCCTGTGCACAGTGTTCAGATAGATCTCACTGCAGATCATTCCTGTTGTTCTCTTCCTAATATACTACAGGCAGGCAGTTGATTCAGTTAGCTGCAGTTTATTCAGTACTATATCCTGTGCACAGTGTTCAGCTAGATCTCACTGCAGATCATTCCTGTTGTTCTCGTCCTAATATACTACAGGCAGGCAGTTTATTCAGTTAGCTGCAGTATATAAAGTACTGTATCCTGTGCACAGTGTTCCGCTAGATCTCACTGCAGACCATTCCTGTTGTTCTCATCCTAATATACTACAGACAGGCAGTTGATTCAGTTAGGCTGCAGTATAGAAAGTACAGAAAAGCCCGGAGCAAGGAATGCAATGAATGGGTGGAGGGCGAACATGACTAGGGAAACAGGGACTTATGTGAAGGATTAGGGGATTGGTGGGGTAAGGCTGAGGAAGAGGGGATAAGATTGGTGGGTTAATTTGGGTGGGAGGGGGCATTGAGTGTATAAAGGAAGACTCCGCCCCCTCCCCGGATAACATGAGGCGCTGAGAGAGTTTGAGATGGCAGACTTGGAGCAGCTCCTGGCCCAATTGCGGGCAGAAACAGCAGCGTGAGGCCCACAGTGGGCCCAGGAACATTTAGGGCCTTTACTCGGGCGTCCGGTGGAGGAAGAGGTTAATGAGGGGAGAGTGTCAGCGCGAGCTCGGCAGTCAAAACCGCCGGAGCGCTTCTCTCCTGACCTCTCCTCCGGAGCTCGCAGACACATTGGGAATCCCCATTCGCGGGCCCCTTCGGGTCCTCCCGCGAAGCGAGCTGCTGTCGCCGGGTTGGACGCCGGAAGGAATCCCCGGCAGAGTCGGAGCTCCGCGGGCGGCCGTTCCGGGAGTTCCGGAGCGGCCACCAGGCCCGCACGGCGATGGGAGTCAGAAGCAGCGGGCCCCGCCCCCAGAGTGATGTCACCGGGGACGGCGCCTCGGCGGGGGAGATCCAGTGTGGCGATGGCCGGGCCTTCCACTGCGGTGGCCGGGGACCTTGCGGCGGAGGAGCGGAGGGAAGAGGCAGCGGATGTCGGCGACAGGGCTGGACGGAGCCCCCCCGGCCTGGGCAAGGCAACGAAAAAATCGGTGGGCGGGTCCAGAACACGAAGAAGGAGTCGGTGTGGAGCGGGACCCTCGGCATCCAGGGATCCTTCTCCTGGAGGGCTTGCATCGGGAGCGGAAGGGGAGGAGCAACGGTCGGACGGTGCAGGGTCGGAATCGGAGGCGGAACGTGAGCCCCTCGGAAGGTCAGCATCGATGGAGGTGGGACGGTCGGCTGGTGGGTCGCTTCCTAGGCAGCCCGGTAAGTTTGTTTTTCCTTTATCTTCACTGGGTCAGTCACAGGTGTTGGGTTCTGGGGGCTGCAGTGGTAGGGGTGATGCTGGGACGTCTGGGTGGGGGTGCTCAGCTGGGGATGGTGATTTGACAGACCGGGGTCAGAGGTCGGTAGTAGGGATGGATACAAGTATGAGGGGGTTTTTAGCAGGGATCAAGGAATTGGTGGACAGGTTTGAAAATTCAGCAGGTGGGGCGCCATGCCCGGCAGAGGCATGGGTTCCCCCGGTGGGGGGGGATGGCAGGAGCGGGGTGGCAGGGGCAGCGGTGGTGGTGCCACAGCAGGGGGGGACGGATAGTCCTCCGTTAAGGAAGGAGGGGGTTGATACGCCCGCGGCAGTGGGGGAGACGGGCAGGCAGGACCTGGTAAGGTTGGCTGACGCGGCGATGTGCGAGGTCTATATCTGTTTTGAGGGACCGTTGGGAGCGCATTTAAAGGTGGAGGTACGGGACAAGATTTGGAAAGGTGAGTATGTGGAGATATTTTCACTGCTGCCGTTGGGGAAGTTCAACTTGGACAGAGTCAAGCCGGATGACTCCAAGAAGGAAGATGAGGAGAAGCGGAGGTATCGACTTATCCCTCGGACATTTACAAATTGGCTGCAGGCATTTGGCATTTTGGCAAGTGTGATAGGGGTAAAGAAGCCGGAGTTCTGCTCTGCTCTGTTTTGCTACCAGGATGCGATAGGGGAAGCATACAGAACCTTCAGGGGCACGGCTTGGTTGAGGTACGATGAGCAGTTTCGCCAGAGGATGGCGATGCGGCCGGAGTTGAGATGGGACCACAAAGACATTAGTTTGTGGATGCGATTGATGACTTCGGCGAGGGCCCCGAACCAGTTTTTTCAGGGGGGGGGGGGGGGGGGGGCGGTGGGTCGTCTTCCCCTGGACAACCGGCCGGTAAGGCAAAAGGGGTTTGTTGGCAGTTTAATTCGGGTACATGCAAGTTTGGAGGAACGTGCCGTTTCAAACATGAGTGTTCCGGATGCGGGGGTTCCCACCCCTCGTCTAGATGCTTTAAGCAAGGGAAGAACCGTTCCGGAGAACTTACAAATAAGAGGGAAGACGCCGGTGATGGTGGAAAGGATGCAGCCGTTTCTAGGTAGGTATCCGGACAAGGAGGCTGCGCGGTTGTTGGAAAGGGGGTTTGCGGAGGGTTTTCGTATTCCATGCTCGTTGAGGGAGGTTCCCCCTGTGCCGCGCAATTTGCGATCGGCGTTGCTACATTGCGACGTAGTTTCGGAGAAACTGCGAAAGGAAGTGGCGTTGGGCCGCATGAGCGGCCCATTTACAGTTCCCCCTTTAAAGGATTTGGTGGTCTCTCCGCTGGGTGTGGTGCCAAAAAAGGAGCCGAATAAATTTCGGCTCATTCACCACCTTTCTTTTCCTAAAGGGGGGTCGGTTAATGACGCCATTGAGCCGGATGCTTGCACGGTGAGTTACACATCATTCGATGCAGCAGTGGTTTGGGTCCGGCATTATGGAAAGGGGGCTCTCATGGCAAAATCAGATGTGGAGGCGGCCTTTCGGCTTCTTCCGGTTCACCCGGATAGTTTTCGATTATTGGGGTGTCACTAGAACGGGGAGTTTTATGTGGACCAGTGCCTGCCTATGGGCTGTTCCATATCGTGTGCATTATTTGAGGAGTTTAGCTCCTTTCTGGAATGGGTGGTCAGGGACGTGGCAGGGGTAAATTCGGTCATACACTATCTGGATGACTTCCTCTGCGTGGGCCCGGCTTCATCCAGGGATTGTGCGATTCTGTTAGCAACGCTGGAGCACATGGCAGATCGTTTTGGCGTCCCATTGGCGCCGGACAAGACGGAGGGGCCAAGAACGGTCATTACGTTTTTGGGGATAACGCTGGATTCAGAAGCCATGGCATGCCGTTTACCGAAAGATAAGCTTGCGGATCTGAAAGAAGAAATTAAACTGATGTTGGGTTTGCGCAAGGTACAGCTGCGAACACTGCAATCTTTATTGGGGAAGCTGAATTTCGCCTGTCGCATTTTGCCGATGGGTGAGCGTTTTGCCGACGGTTGTCGGCAAGTACGGCGGGGGTGCAGTCGCCTCGACATTTTGTTAGGCTGGTACGTTCCCACAGGTCTGATCTGCAGGTCTGGCATACATTCTTGGAGTCCTTCAATGGTAGGGCATTATGGATGTCGGGCCCGGTCAGCAACTTTGATATGGATCTGTTCACGGACGCTGCGGGCTCAGCAGGTTTTGGGGCTTTTTTCCAAGGCCGATGGAGTGCGGGTTCGTGGCCACAGAGTTGGGTGGAGGCAGGCTTCATAAAGAATATGTTGCTGCTGGAACTGTTTCCAGTAGTACTGGCGGTGGAACTATGGGGCGAGGCTTTCCGGGATCGGAAGGTGCGTTTCCACATCAACAACATGGGCGTGGTGCAGGTGATTAACAGAGCATCGGCGGCATCGCCGCCGGTGGTTCGCCTGCTACAACAGCTGGTGTTGAGATGCCTACAGTTGAACATCTTCATGTATGCAGTTCACCTTCCGGGAGTGGACAATGTGGTGGCTGACGCTTTATCTCGCTTTCAGTGGGACAGGTTCCGAGAGTTGGCACCGGACGCCGAGCAACGAGGGGTACCTTGTCCAGACTGGCTGTGGAAGATTGCGTTAGATTAGTCGCCGGATGGATCAGCAAGTCGGTGAGTGAGACGACGTGGGCTGCATATCAGAAAGTTTGGTTGGAATGGGCGGATCTGGGTAGAATGACGGGAGTTGAGATTGAGGGTCCGGAGGTGAGGTTGCTAGTCTTGTACTTTATCTCCAGGAGCATGGAAGCAGGGGTGTCGGTATCCGCGCTGGATAAAAAGGTTGCTGGATTGGCATTTTTGTTTAAATGGCAAGGTTTGCCTGATTACACGAAAGACTTCTGGGTTCGACAAGCGCTCAAAGGTTATAGGCGGGTTAGGCCGTTAAAAGACACCAGATGCCGGTGTCCTTTGGGGTCCTGAAGGGGGTGTTGGCTAAGCTACGGGAGGTTTGCACCTCGGAATACGAAGCTGCCTTGTTCCGAGTGGCATTTTCCTTGGCATTTTTTGGGGCGTTCAGGATTGGCGAGCTGGTTAGCCCGTCTAAGAAAGTGCATGGGGGGATTGGGGCTAATGAAGTGCGTTGCCAGGAGGATAGAGTGTCCTTGTGGTTACGTAGATCAAAAACGGATCAAAAAGGGAGGGGCAAGAGAGTTCAGATTTTTTCGTTGCCGGGCTCACCGCTTTGTCCGGTTGGGGCCGTTCGGGGCTTTCTGGCGGTACGCCCAGGGAACGTGGGGTCCTTTCTGATACATGCGGATGGGTGTCCGTTGTCCAGGTTTCAGTTCATATCGGTTTTCCGAAAATGTTTGGGGTGCCTGGGTTTAGAGGCGAAAGAATTTTCGTCACATTCGTTCAGAATTGGGGCGGCTACGGAAGCGGCTCGGAGTGGGTTGGATAGTGAGTCGGTCAAGCGCATTGGGAGATGGGAATCAAGGAGATTTCGATCTTACATTCGCCCTCACTTAGTGGTAGGGGTGTGAGGAGAATAGGAGGAAGGGTATGAGGAGAGAAGGAGTGGGGCTGATTGGAGTTTAAAAAAAAAAAAAAATAATGAGGTTAAGTTGACAGGCTTGGCTGTGGTTACGGTGGATACATGTTTTTCTCTCTTTCAGGTGTGGCGCCGGCGTTGGTCTGGATACTGGGGCACTCTTACGTGTACAGGGGGGGTAAGAGGGCTGAGGCAAGACCGGAAGGTCGGCAATTGGGGTTTTCAAGGCAGGAGGCCCGGATTCGCTGGCTGGGAATTCCGGGAATGTTATGGAGTAGGACGGTTCCAGAAGTGCATCGTTATGCGCGACTGGACCGCCCACCTGACGTTTTAATTTTGCACGTAGGTGGGAATGACTTAGGTGTTAGATCTATGCTGGATGTGACGAAGGATATCAAATTTGATATTCTTCGTCTTCGTATGGCATTCCCGGAAATGGTGATAGTGTGGTCCGACATGGTGGCTCGTACTTCATGGCGGACGGCTAGATCCATAGATGGCATCAATAGGGCGCGGAGGAAAGTTAATCGGGATGTGGCCAGGTTCATGGTTAGGAATGGGGGTTTGATGATACGCCATTTTGAGCTGGAGTTGGAGACATGGCGGTACCTTCGGGGTGATGGGGTACACCTCAGTGATGTGGGTATAGACCTCTGGGCGTTAGGATTACAGGATGGTATACAGAGGGCTCTCAGGGTGTGGAGGGGCACCCAATTGTAAAGGTTTTTACATTTGGGTGCTGTGGCGGGTGTCTGTTCTTTGCAGGGGAAGGATGATACCTCGGAAAGAAGGGTTCAGGACCTGTCGTTGGTATGGGTCCTGACGGTGGGCTTACAGTTAACGGAGGTTTAGCTTGAAGCATTGGGATGGTGCACTGCGGTCATGGTTGTCTCTGAGCCAGCATGTCGGCTTGAGGCCTATTAGCGGATTTTGAGAAGTACCGCAGTGCAATAATGGACACAAAAGTTAATAGAGGTTCCTGCAGAGAGCGACACCAGTAATTTACTGAGGGTCCTTTAGGACAGAGTTTATGGGTACTGTTAAAAAAGTTATACAGCGTTTTTAATAAATAAGGCTGCTACGGCCTATATATATTTCTCCAACTCCTGGTGTGGTCTCGTTTACTTAGTCATAAGTAAGATAATAAATAAGGGGTATATAATAAGGACATCTGTTATACGATAGTCAAGAAAAGCCCGGAGCAAGGAATGCAATGAATGGGTGGAGGGCGAACATGACTAGGGAAACAGGGACTTATGTGAAGGATTAGGGGATTGGTGGGGTAAGGCTGAGGAAGAGGGGATAAGATTGGTGGGTTAATTTGGGTGGGAGGGGGCATTGAGTGTATAAAGGAAGACTCCGCCCCCTCCCCGGATAACATGAGGCGCTGAGAAAGTTCCCGCCCACCCTCCCCAGAATTTGGACGGAGTTGGGGATGTTGTCTCTACATTTTGTTTTACAGGTACAAGTGGGGTCATTGCAGATGTCGTGGCAGTGGCGGGTGTCTGTTCTTTGCAGGGGAAGGATGATACCTCGGAAAGAAGGGTTCAGGACCTGTCGTTGGTATGGGTCCTGACGGTGGGCTTACAGTTAACGGAGGTTTAGCTTGAAGCATTGGGATGGTGCAATGCGGTCATGGTTGTCTCTGAGCCAGCATGTCGGCTTGAGGCCTATTAGCGGATTTTGAGAAGTACCGCAGTGCAATAATGGACACAAAAGTTAATAGAGGTTCCTGCAGAGAGCGACACCAGTAATTTACTGAGGGTCCTTTAGGACAGAGTTTATGGGTACTGTTAAAAAAGTTATACAGCGTTTTTAATAAATAAGGCTGCTACGGCCTATATATATTTCTCCAACTCCTGGTGTGGTCTCGTTTACTTAGTCATAAGTAAGATAATAAATAAGGGGTATATAATAAGGACATCTGTTATACGATAGTCAAGAAAAGCCCGGAGCAAGGAATGCAATGAATGGGTGGAGGGCGAACATGACTAGGGAAACAGGGACTTATGTGAAGGATTAGGGGATTGGTGGGGTAAGGCTGAGGAAGAGGGGATAAGATTGGTGGGTTAATTTGGGTGGGAGGGGGCATTGAGTGTATAAAGGAAGACTCCGCCCCCTCCCCGGATAACATGAGGCGCTGAGAAAGTTCCCGCCCACCCTCCCCAGAATTTGGACGGAGTTGGGGATGTTGTCTCTACATTTTGTTTTACAGGTACAAGTGGGGTCATTGCAGATGTCGTGGCAGTGGCGGGTGTCTGTTCTTTGCAGGGGAAGGATGATACCTCGGAAAGAAGGGTTCAGGACCCGTCGTTGGTATGGGTCCTGACGGTGGGCTTACAGTTAACGGAGGTTTAGCTTGAAGCATTGGGATGGTGCACTGCGGTCATGGTTGTCTCTGAGCCAGCATGTCGGCTTGAGGCCTATTAGCGGATTTTGAGAAGTACCGCAGTGCAATAATGGACACAAAAGTTAATAGAGGTTCCTGCAGAGAGCGACACCAGTAATTTACTGAGGGTCCTTTAGGACAGAGTTTATGGGTACTGTTAAAAAAGTTATACAGCGTTTTTAATAAATAAGGCTGCTACGGCCTATATATATTTCTCCAACTCCTGGTGTGGTCTCGTTTACTTAGTCATAAGTAAGATAATAAATAAAGGGTATATAATAAGGACATCTGTTATACGATAGTCATGTATCCTGTGCACAGTGTTCAGCTAGATCTCACTGCAGACAATTCCTGTTGTTCTCTTCCTAATATACTACAGGCAGGCAGTTGATTCAGTTAGCTGCAGTTTATTCAGTATTATATCCTGTGCACAGTGCTCAGCTAGATCCCACTGCAGACCATTCCTGTTGTTCTCGTCCTAATATACTACAGGCAGGCAGTTGATTCAGTTAGCTGCAGTATATAAAGTACTTTATCCTGTGCACAGTGTTCAGCTAGATCTCAATGCAGACCATTCCTGTTGTTCTCTTCCTCCCCGGATAACATGAGGCGCTGAGAGAGTTTGAGATGGCAGACTTGGAGCAGCTCCTGGCCCAATTGCGGGCAGAAACAGCAGCGTGAGGCCCACAGTGGGCCCAGGAACATTTAGGGCCTTTACTCGGGCGTCCGGTGGAGGAAGAGGTTAATGAGGGGAGAGTGTCAGCGCGAGCTCGGCAGTCAAAACCGCCGGAGCGCTTCTCTCCTGACCTCTCCTCCGGAGCTCGCAGACACATTGGGAATCCCCATTCGCGGGCCCCTTCGGGTCCTCCCGCGAAGCGAGCTGCTGTTGCCGGGTTGGACGCCGGAAGGAATCCCCGGCAGAGTCGGAGCTCCGCGGGCGGCCGTTCCGGGAGTTCCGGAGCGGCCACCAGGCCCGCACGGCGATGGGAGTCAGAAGCAGCGGGCCCCGCCCCCAGAGTGATGTCACCGGGGACGGCGCCTCGGCGGGGGAGATCCAGTGTGGCGGTGGCCGGGCCTTCCACTGCGGTGGCCGGGGACCTTGCGGCGGAGGAGCGGAGGGAAGAGGCAGCGGATGTCGGCGACAGGGCTGGACGGAGCCCCCCCGGCCTGGGCAAGGCAACGAAAAAATCGGTGGGCGGGTCCAGAACACGAAGAAGGAGTCGGTGTGGAGCGGGACCTCGGCATCCAGGGATCCTTCTCCTGGAGGGCTTGCATCGGGAGCGGAAGGGGAGGAGCAACGGTCGGACAGTGCAGGGTCGGAATCGGAGGCGGAACGTGAGCCTCTCGGAAGGTCAGCATCGATGGAGGTGGGACGGTCGGCTGGTGGGTCGCTTCCTAGGCAGCCCGGTAAGTTTGTTTTTCCTTTATCTTCACTGGGTCAGTCACAGGTGTTGGGTTCTGGGGGCTGCAGTGGTAGGGGTGATGCTGGGACGTCTGGGTGGGGGTGCTCAGCTGGGGATGGTGATTTGACAGACCGGGGTCAGAGGTCGGTAGTAGGGATGGATACAAGTATGAGGGGGTTTTTAGCAGGGATCAAGGAATTGGTGGACAGGTTTGAAAATTCAGCAGGTGGGGCGCCATGCCCGGCAGAGGCATGGGTTCCCCCGGTGGGGGGGGATGGCAGGAGCGGGGTGGCAGGGGCAGCGGTGGTGGTGCCACAGCAGGGGGGACGGATAGTCCTCCGTTAAGGAAGGAGGGGGTTGATACGCCCGCGGCAGTGGGGGAGACGGGCAGGCAGGACCTGGTAAGGTTGGCTGACGCGGCGATGTGCGAGGTCTATATCTGTTTTGAGGGACCGTTGGGAGCGCATTTAAAGGTGGAGGTACGGGACAAGATTTGGAAAGGTGAGTATGTGGAGATATTTTCACTGCTGCCGTTGGGGAAGTTCAACTTGGACAGAGTCAAGCCGGATGACTCCAAGAAGGAAGATGAGGAGAAGCGGAGGTATCGACTTATCCCTCGGACATTTACAAATTGGCTGCAGGCATTTGGCATTTTGGCAAGTGTGATAGGGGTAAAGAAGCCGGAGTTCTGCTCTGCTCTGTTTTGCTACCAGGATGCGATAGGGGAAGCATACAGAACCTTCGGGGGCACGGCTTGGTTGAGGTACGATGAGCAGTTTCGCCAGAGGATGGCGATGCGGCCGGAGTTGAGATGGGACCACAAAGACATTAGTTTGTGGATGCGATTGATGACTTCGGCGAGGGCCCCGAACCAGTTTTTTCAGGGGGGGGGGGGGGCGGTGGATCGTCTTCCCCTGGACAACCGGCCGGTAAGGCAAAAGGGGTTTGTTGGCAGTTTAATTCGGGTACATGCAAGTTTGGAGGAACGTGCCGTTTCAAACATGAGTGTTCCGGATGCGGGGGTTCCCACCCCTCGTCTAGATGCTTTAAGCAAGGGAAGAACCGTTCCGGAGAACTTACAAATAAGAGGGAAGACGCCGGTGATGGTGGAAAGGATGCGGCCGTTTCTAGGTAGGTATCCGGACAAGGAGGCTGCGCGGTTGTTGGAAAGGGGGTTTGCGGAGGGTTTTCGTATTCCATGCTCGTTGAGGGAGGTTCCCCCTGTGCCGCGCAATTTGCGATCGGCGTTGCTACATTGCGACGTAGTTTCGGAGAAACTGCGAAAGGAAGTGGCGTTGGGCCGCATGAGCGGCCCATTTACAGTTCCCCCTTTAAAGGATTTGGTGGTCTCTCCGCTGGGTGTGGTGCCAAAAAAGGAGCCGAATAAATTTCGGCTCATTCACCACCTTTCTTTTCCTAAAGGGGGGTCGGTTAATGACGCCATTGAGCCGGATGCTTGCACGGTGAGTTACACATCATTCGATGCAGCAGTGGTTTGGGTCCGGCATTATGGAAAGGGGGCTCTCATGGCAAAATCAGATGTGGAGGCGGCCTTTCGGCTTCTTCCGGTTCACCCGGATAGTTTTCGATTATTGGGGTGTCACTGGAACGGGGAGTTTTATGTGGACCAGTGCCTGCCTATGGGCTGTTCCATATCGTGTGCATTATTTGAGGAGTTTAGCTCCTTTCTGGAATGGGTGGTCAGGGACGTGGCAGGGGTAAATTCGGTCATACACTATCTGGATGACTTCCTCTGCGTGGGCCCGGCTTCATCCAGGGATTGTGCGATTCTGTTAGCAACGCTGGAGCACATGGCAGATCGTTTTGGCGTCCCATTGGCGCCGGACAAGACGGAGGGGCCAAGAACGGTCATTACGTTTTTGGGGATAACGCTGGATTCAGAAGCCATGGAATGCCGTTTACCGAAAGATAAGCTTGCGGATCTGAAAGAAGAAATTAAACTGATGTTGGGTTTGCGCAAGGTACAGCTGCGAACACTGCAATCTTTATTGGGGAAGCTGAATTTCGCCTGTCGCATTTTGCCGATGGGTGAGCGTTTTGCCGACGGTTGTCGGCAAGTACGGCGGGGGTGCAGTCGCCTCGACATTTTGTTAGGCTGGTACGTTCCCACAGGTCTGATCTGCAGGTCTGGCATACATTCTTGGAGTCCTTCAATGGTAGGGCATTATGGATGTCGGGCCCGGTCAGCAACTTTGATATGGATCTGTTCACGGACGCTGCGGGCTCAGCAGGTTTTGGGGCTTTTTTCCAAGGCCGATGGAGTGCGGGTTCGTGGCCACAGAGTTGGGTGGAGGCAGGCTTCATAAAGAATATGTTGCTGCTGGAACTGTTTCCAGTAGTACTGGCGGTGGAACTATGGGGCGAGGCTTTCCGGGATCGGAAGGTGCGTTTCCACATCGACAACATGGGCGTGGTGCAGGTGATTAACAGAGCATCGGCGGCATCGCCGCCGGTGGTTCGCCTGCTACAACAGCTGGTGTTGAGATGCCTACAGTTGAACATCTTCATGTATGCAGTTCACCTTCCGGGAGTGGACAATGTGGTGGCTGACGCTTTATCTCGCTTTCAGTGGGACAGGTTCCGAGAGTTGGCACCGGACGCCGAGCAACGAGGGGTACCTTGTCCAGACTGGCTGTGGAAGATTGCGTTAGATTAGTCGCCGGATGGATCAGCAAGTCGGTGAGTGAGACGACGTGGGCTGCATATCAGAAAGTTTGGTTGGAATGGGCGGATCTGGGTAGAATGACGGGAGTTGAGATTGAGGGTCCGGAGGTGAGGTTGCTAGTCTTGTACTTTATCTCCAGGAGCATGGAAGCAGGGGTGTCGGTATCCGC
Organism: Rana muscosa; assembly: GCA_029206835.1. Taxonomy (NCBI): domain Eukaryota; kingdom Metazoa; phylum Chordata; class Amphibia; order Anura; family Ranidae; genus Rana; species Rana muscosa. The sequence continues at coordinate 973,580,636 of CM055118.1, read as the reverse complement.
GCTGGATAAAAAGGTTGCTGGATTGGCATTTTTGTTTAAATGGCAAGGTTTGCCTGATTACACGAAAGACTTCTGGGTTCGACAAGCGCTCAAAGGTTATAGGCGGGTTAGGCCGTTAAAAGACACCAGACGCCCGGTGTCCTTTGGGGTCCTGAAGGGGGTGTTGGCTAAGCTACGGGAGGTTTGCACCTCGGAATACGAAGCTGCCTTGTTCCGAGTGGCATTTTCCTTGGCATTTTTTGGGGCGTTCAGGATTGGCGAGCTGTTTAGCCCGTCTAAGAAAGTGCACGGGGGGATTGGGGCTAATGAAGTGCGTTGCCAGGAGGATAGAGTGTCCTTGTGGTTACGTAGATCAAAAACGGATCAAAAAGGGAGGGGCAAGAGAGTTCAGATTTTTTCGTTGCCGGGCTCACCGCTTTGTCCGGTTGGGGCCGTTCGGGGCTTTCTGGCGGTACGCCCAGGGAACGTGGGGTCCTTTCTGATACATGCGGATGGGTGTCCGTTGTCCAGGTTTCAGTTCATATCGGTTTTCCGAAAATGTTTGGGGTGCCTGGGTTTAGAGGCGAAAGAATTTTCGTCACATTCGTTCAGAATTGGGGCGGCTACGGAAGCGGCTCGGAGTGGGTTGGATAGTGAGTGGGAGATGGGAATCAAGGAGATTTCGATCTTACATTCGCCCTCACTTAGTGGTAGGGGTGTGAGGAGAATAGGAGGAAGGGTATGAGGAGAGAAGGAGTGGGGCTGATTGGAGTTTAAAAAAAAAAAATAATAATGAGGTTAAGTTGACAGGCTTGGCTGTGGTTACGGTGGATACATGTTTTTCTCTCTTTCAGGTGTGGCGCCGGCGTTGGTCTGGATACTGGGGCACTCTTACGTGTACAGGGGGGGTAAGAGGGCTGAGGCAAGACCGGAAGGTCGGCAATTGGGGTTTTCAAGGCAGGAGGCCCGGATTCGCTGGCTGGGAATTCCGGGAATGTTATGGAGTAGGACGGTTCCAGAAGTGCATCGTTATGCGCGACTGGACCGCCCACCTGACGTTTTAATTTTGCACGTAGGTGGGAATGACTTAGGTGTTAGATCTATGCTGGATGTGACGAAGGATATCAAATTTGATATTCTTCGTCTTCGTATGGCATTCCCGGAAATGGTGATAGTGTGGTCCGACATGGTGGCTCGTACTTCATGGCGGACGGCTAGATCCATAGATGGCATCAATAGGGCGCGGAGGAAAGTTAATCGGGATGTGGCCAGGTTCATGGTTAGGAATGGGGGTTTGATGATACGCCATTTTGAGCTGGAGTTGGAGACATGGCGGTACCTTCGGGGTGATGGGGTACACCTCAGTGATGTGGGTATAGACCTCTGGGCGTTAGGATTACAGGATGGGATACAGAGGGCTCTCAGGGTGTGGAGGGGCACCCAATTGTAAAGGTTTTTACATTTGGGTGCTGTGGCGGGTGTCTGTTCTTTGCAGGGGAAGGATGATACCTCGGAAAGAAGGGTTCAGGACCTGTTGTTGGTATGGGTCCTGACGGTGGGCTTACAGTTAACGGAGGTTTAGCTTGAAGCATTGGGATGGTGCACTGCGGTCATGGTTGTCTCTGAGCCAGCATGTCGGCTTGAGGCCTATTAGCGGATTTTGAGAAGTACCGCAGTGCAATAATGGACACAAAAGTTAATAGAGGTTCCTGCAGAGAGCGACACCAGTAATTTACTGAGGGTCCTTTAGGACAGAGTTTATGGGTACTGTTAAAAAAGTTATACAGCGTTTTTAATAAATAAGGCTGCTACGGCCTATATATATTTCTCCAACTCCTGGTGTGGTCTCGTTTACTTAGTCATAAGTAAGATAATAAATAAGGGGTATATAATAAGGACATCTGTTATACGATAGTCAAGAAAAGCCCGGAGCAAGGAATGCAATGAATGGGTGGAGGGCGAACATGACTAGGGAAACAGGGACTTATGTGAAGGATTAGGGGATTGGTGGGGTAAGGCTGAGGAAGAGGGGATAAGATTGGTGGGTTAATTTGGGTGGGAGGGGGCATTGAGTGTATAAAGGAAGACTCCGCCCCCTCCCCGGATAACATGAGGCGCTGAGAAAGTTCCCGCCCACCCTCCCCAGAATTTGGACGGAGTTGGGGATGTTGTCTCTACATTTTGTTTTACAGGTACAAGTGGGGTCATTGCAGATGTCGTGGCAGTGGCGGGTGTCTGTTCTTTGCAGGGGAAGGATGATACCTCGGAAAGAAGGGTTCAGGACCTGTCGTTGGTATGGGTCCTGACGGTGGGCTTACAGTTAACGGAGGTTTAGCTTGAAGCATTGGGATGGTGCACTGCGGTCATGGTTGTCTCTGAGCCAGCATGTCGGCTTGAGGCCTATTAGCGGATTTTGAGAAGTACCGCAGTGCAATAATGGACACAAAAGTTAATAGAGGTTCCTGCAGAGAGCGACACCAGTAATTTACTGAGGGTCCTTTAGGACAGAGTTTATGGGTACTGTTAAAAAAGTTATACAGCGTTTTTAATAAATAAGGCTGCTACGGCCTATATATATTTCTCCAACTCCTGGTGTGGTCTCGTTTACTTAGTCATAAGTAAGATAATAAATAAAGGGTATATAATAAGGACATCTGTTATACGATAGTCATGTATCCTGTGCACAGTGTTCAGCTAGATCTCACTGCAGACAATTCCTGTTGTTCTCTTCCTAATATACTACAGGCAGGCAGTTGATTCAGTTAGCTGCAGTTTATTCAGTATTATATCCTGTGCACAGTGCTCAGCTAGATCCCACTGCAGACCATTCCTGTTGTTCTCGTCCTAATATACTACAGGCAGGCAGTTGATTCAGTTAGCTGCAGTATATAAAGTACTTTATCCTGTGCACAGTGTTCAGCTAGATCTCAATGCAGACCATTCCTGTTGTTCTCTTCCTAATATACTACAGGCAGGCAGTTGATTCAGTTAGCTGCAGTTTATTCAGTACTATATCCTGTGCACAGTGCTCAGCTAGATCCCACTGCAGACCATTCCTGTTGTTCTCATCCTAATATACTACAGGCAGGCAGTTAATTCAGTTAGCTGCCTTATAGAAAGTACTGTATCCTGTGCACAGTGTTCAGTTAGATCTCAATGCAGACCATTCCTATTGGTCTCTTCCTAATATACTACAGGCAGGCAGTTGATTCAGTTAGCTGCAGTATATAAAGTACTGTATCCTGTGCACAGTGTTCAGCTAGATCTCACTGCAGACCATTCCTGTTGTTCTCATCCTAATATACTACAGGCAGGCAGTTGATTCAGTTAGCTACAGTATATAAAGTACTGTATCCTGTGCACAGTGTTCAGCTAGATCTCACTGCAGACCATTCCTGTTGTTCTCTTCCTAATATACTACAGGCAGGCAGTTGATTCAGTTAACTGCAGTTTATTCAGTACTATATCCTGTGCACAGTGTTCAGCTAGATCTCACTGCAGATCATTCCTGTTGTTCTCTTCCTAATATACTACAGGCAGGCAGTTGATTCAGTTAGCTGCCTTATAGAAAGTACTGTATCCTGTGCACAGTGTTCAGTTAGATCTCACTGCAGACCATTCCTGTTGCTCTCTTCCTAATTTGCTACAGGCAGGCAGTTGATTCAGTTAACTGCATTTTATTCGGTACTATATCCTGTGCACAGTGTTCAGCTAGATCTCAATGCAGACCATTCCTATTGTTCTCTTCCTAATATACTACAGGCAGGCAGTTGATTCAGTTAGCTGCAGTATATAAAGTACTGTATCCTGTGCACAGTGTTCAGCTAGATCTCACTGCAGATCATTCCTGTTTTTCTCATCCTAATATACTACAGGCAGGCAGTTGATTCAGTTAGCTACAGTATATAAAGTACTGTATCCTGTGCACAGTGTTCAGCTAGATCTCACTGCAGACCATTCTTGTTGTTCTCTTCCTAATATACTACAGGCATGCAGTTGATTCAGTTACCTGCAGTTTATTCAGTACTATATCCTGTGCACAGTGTTCAGCTAGATCTCACTGCAGATCATTCCTGTTGTTCTCTTCCTAATATACTACAGGCAGGCAGTTGATTCAGTTAGCTGCAGTTTATTCAGTACTATATCCTGTGCACAGTGTTTAGCTAGATCTCACTGCAGACCATTCCTGTTGTTCTCTTCCTAATATTCTACAGGCATGCAGTTGATTCAGTTAGATGCAGGTTAATCAGTACTATATCCTGTGCACAGTGTTCAGCTAGATCTCACTGCAGACCATTCCTGTTGTTCTCTTCCTAATATACTACAGGCAGGCAGTTGATTCAGTTAGCTGCAGTTTATTCAGTACTATATCCTGTGCACAGTGTTCAGCTAGATCTCACTGCAGATCATTCCTGTTGTTCTCGTCCTAATATACTACAGACAGGCAGTTGATTCAGTTAGCTGCAGTATATAAAGTACTGTATCCTGTGCACAGTGTTCAGCTAGATCTCAATGCAGACCATTCCTATTGTTCTCTTCCTAATACACTACAGGCAGGCAGTTGATTCAGTTAGCTGCAGTATATAATGTACTGTATCCTGTGCACAGTGTTCAGCTAGATCTCACTGCAGACCATTCCTGTTGTTCTCATCCTAATATACTACAGGCAGGCAGTTGATTCAGTTAGCTACAGTATATAAAGTACTGTATCCTGTGCACAGTGTTCAGCTAGATCTCACTGCAGACCATTCCTGTTGTTCTCTTCCTAATATACCACAGGCATGCAGTTGATTCAGTTAGCTTCAGTTTATTCAGTACTATATCCTGTGCACAGTGTTCAGCTAGATCTCACTGCAGACCATTCCGGTTATTCTCTTCCTAATATTCTATAGGCAGGCAGTTGATTCAGTTAGATGCAGGTTATTCAGTACTATATCCTGTGCACAGTGTTCAGCTAGATCTCACTGCAGATCGTTCCTGTTGTTCTCTTCCTAATATGCTACAGGCAGGCAGTTGATTCAGTTAGCTGCAGTTTATTCAGTACTATATCCTGTGCACAGTGTTCAGCTAGATCTCACTGCAGACCATTCCTGTTGTTCTCATCCTAATATACTACAGGCAGGCAGTTGATTCAGTTAAGCTGCAGTATAGAAAGTACTGTATCCTGTGCACAGTGTTCAGCTAGATCTCACTGCAGACCATTCCTGTTGTTCTCTTCCTAATATACTACAGGCAGGCAGTTGATTCAGTTAGCTGCAGTTTATTCAGTACTATATCCTGTGCACAGTGTTTAGCTAGATCTCACTGCAGACCATTCCTGTTGTTCTCTTCCTAATATTCTACAGGCATGCAGTTGATTCAGTTAGATGCAGGTTAATCAGTACTATATCCTGTGCACAGTGTTCAGCTAGATCTCACTGCAGACCATTCCTGTTGTTCTCTTCCTAATATACTACAGGCAGGCAGTTGATTCAGTTAGCTGCAGTTTATTCAGTACTATATGCTGTGCACAGTGTTCAGCTAGATCTCACTGCAGATCATTCCTGTTGTTCTCGTCCTAATATACTACAGGCAGGCAGTTGATTCAGCTAGCTGCAGTATATAAAGTACTGTATCCTGTGCACAGTGTTCAGCTAGATCTCACTGCAGACCATTCCTGTTGTTCTCTTCCTAATATACTACAGGCATGCAGTTGATTCAGTTAGCTGCAGTTTATTCAGTTCTATATCCTGTGCACAGTGTTCAGCTAGATCTCACTGCAGACCATTCCTGTTGTTCTCTTCCTAATATACTACAGGCAGGCAGTTGATTCAGTTAGCTGCAGTTTATTCAGTACTATATCCTGTGCACAGTGTTTAGCTAGATCTCACTGCAGACCATTCCTGTTGTTCTCTTCCTAATATACTACAGGCAGGCAGTTGATTCAGTTAGCTGCAGTTTATTCAGTACTATATCCTGTGCACAGTGTTTAGCTAGATCTCACTGCAGACCATTCCTGTTGTTCTCTTTCTAATATTCTACAGGCATGCAGTTGATTCAGTTATATGCAGGTTAATCAGTACTATATACTGTGCACAGTATTCAGCTACATCTCACTGCAGACCATTCCTGTTGTTCTCTTCCTAATATACTACAGGCAGGCAGTTGATTCAGTTAGCTGCAGTTTATTCAGTACTATATCCTGTGCACAGTGTTTAGCTAGATCTCACTGCAGACCATTCCTGTTGTTCTCTTCCTAATATTCTACAGGCATGCAGTTGATTCAGTTATATGCAGGTTAATCAGTACTATATCCTGTGCACAGTGTTCAGCTAGATCTCACTGCAGACCATTCCTGTTGTTCTCTTCCTAATATACTACAGGCAGGCAGTTGATTCAGTTAGCTGCAGTTTATTCAGTACTATATGCTGTGCCCAGTGTTCAGCTAGATCTCACTGCAGATCATTCCTGTTGTTCTCGTCCTAATATACTACAGGCAGGCAGTTGATTCAGTTAGCTGCAGTATATAAAGTACTGTATCCTGTGCACAGTGTTCAGCTAGATCTCACTGCAGACCATTCCTGTTGTTCTCTTCCTAATATACTACAGGCATGCAGTTGATTCAGTTAGCTGCAGTTTATTCAGTTTTATATCCTGTGCACAGTGTTCAGCTAGATCTCACTGCAGACCATTCCTATTGTTCTCTTCCTAATATACTACAGGCAGGCAGTTGATTCAGTTAGCTGCAGTTTATTCAGTACTATATCCTGTGCACAGTGTTCAGCTAAATCTCACTGCAGATCATTCCTGTTGTTCTCTTCCTAATATACTACAGGCAGGCAGTTGATTCAGTTAGCTGCAGTTTATTCAGTACTATATCCTGTGCACAGTGCTCAGCTAGATCCCACTGCAGACCATTCCTGTTGTTCTCGTCCTAATATACTACAGGCAGGCAGTTGATTCAGTTAGCTGCCTTATAGAAAGTACTTTTTCCTGTGCACAGTGTTCAGTTAGATCTCACTGCAGACCATTCCTGTTGTTCTCTTCCTAATATTCTACAGGCAGGCAGTTGATTCAGTTAGATGCAGGTTATTCAGTACTATATCCTGTGCACATTGTTCAGCTAGATCTCACTGCAGACCATTCCTGTTGTTCTCTTCCTAATATACTACAGGCAGGCAGTTGATTCAGTTAGCTGCAGTTTATTCAGTACTATATCCTGTGCACAGTGTTCAGCTAGATCTCACTGCAGATCATTCCTGTTGTTCTCTTCCTAATATACTACAGGCAGGCAGTTGATTCAGTTAGCTGCAGTTTATTCAGTACTATATCCTGTGCACAGTGTTCAGCTAGATCTCACTGCAGATCATTCCTGTTGTTCTCGTCCTAATATACTACAGGCAGGCAGTTTATTCAGTTAGCTGCAGTATATAAAGTACTGTATCCTGTGCACAGTGTTCAGCTAGATCTCAATGCAGACCATTCCTATTGTTCTCTTCCTAATACACTACAGGCAGGCAGTTGATTCAGTTAGCTGCAGTATATAAAGTACTGTATCCTGTGCACAGTTTTCAGCTAGATCTCACTGCAGACCATTCCTGTTGTTCTCATCCTAATATACTACAGGCAGGCAGTTGATTCAGTTAGCTACAGTATATAAAGTACTGTATCCTGTGCACAGTGTTCAGCTAGATCTCACTGCAGACCATTCCTGTTGTTCTCTTCCTAATATACCACAGGCATGCAGTTGATTCAGTTAGCTGCAGTTTATTCAGTACTATATCCTGTGCACAGTGTTCAGCTAGATCTCACTGCAGACCATTCCGGTTGTTCTCTTCCTAATATTCTATAGGCAGGCAGTTGATTCAGTTAGATGCAGGTTATTCAGTACTATATCCTGTGCACAGTGTTCAGCTAGATCTCACTGCAGACCATTCCTGTTGTTCTCTTCCTAATATACTACAGGCAGGCAGTTGATTCAGTTAGCTGCAGTTTATTCAGTACTATATCCTGTGCACAGTGTTCAGCTAGATCTCACTGCAGATCATTCCTGTTGTTCTCTTCCTAATATGCTACAGGCAGGCAGTTGATTCAGTTAGCTGCAGTTTATTCAGTACTATATCCTGTGCACAGTGTTCAGCTAGATCTCACTGCAGACCATTCCTGTTGTTCTCATCCTAATATACTACAGGCAGGCAGTTGATTCAGTTAGGCTGCAGTATAGAAAGTACTGTATCCTGTGCACAGTGTTCAGCTAGATCTCACTGCAGACCATTCCTGTTGTTCTCTTCCTAATATACTACAGGCAGGCAGTTGATTCAGTTAGCTGCAGTTTATTCAGTACTATATCCTGTTTACAGTGTTTAGCTAGATCTCACTGCAGACCATTCCTGTTGTTCTCTTCCTAATATTCTACAGGCATGCAGTTGATTCAGTTAGATGCAGGTTAATCAGTACTATATCCTGTGCACAGTGTTCAGCTAGATCTCACTGCAGACCATCCCTGTTGTTCTCTTCCTAATATACTACAGGCAGGCAGTTGATTCAGTTAGCTGCAGTTTATTCAGTACTATATGCTGTGCACAGTGTTCAGCTAGATCTCACTGCAGATCATTCCTGTTGTTCTCGTCCTAATATACTACAGGCAGGCAGTTGATTCAGTTAGCTGCAGTATATAAAGTACTGTATCCTGTGCACTGTGTTCAGCTAGATCTCACTGCAGACCATTCCTGTTGTTCTCTTCCTAATATACTACAGGCATGCAGTTGATTCAGTTAGCTGCAGTTTATTCAGTTCTATATACTGTGCACAGTGTTCAGCTAGATCTCACTGCAGACCGTTCCTATTGTTCTCTTTCTAATATACTACAGGCAGGCAGTTGATTCAGTTAGCTGCAGTTTATTCAGTACTATATCCTGTGCACAGTGTTCAGCTAGATCTCACTGCAGACCATTCCTGTTGTTCTCTTCCTAATATACTACAGGCAGGCAGTTGATTCAGTTAGCTGCAGTTTATTCAGTACTATATCCTGTGCACAGTGTTTAGCTAGATCTCACTGCAGACCATTCCTGTTGTTCTCTTCCTAATATTCTACAGGCATGCAGTTGATTCAGTTATATGCAGGTTAATCAGTACTATATCCTGTGCACAGTGTTCAGCTACATCTCACTGCAGACCATTCCTGTTGTTCTCTTCCTAATATACTACAGGCAGGCAGTTGATTCAGTTAGCTGCAGTTTATTCAGTACTATATCCTGTGCACAGTGTTTAGCTAGATCTCACTGCAGACCATTCCTGTTGTTCTCTTCCTAATATTCTACAGGCATGCAGTTGATTCAGTTATATGCAGGTTAATCAGTACTATATCCTGTGCACAGTGTTCAGCTAGATCTCACTGCAGACCATTCCTGTTGTTCTCGTCCTAATATACTACAGGCAGGCAGTTGATTCAGTTAGCTGCAGTATATAAAGTACTGTATCCTGTGCACAGTGTTCAGCTAGATCTCACTGCAGACCATTCCTATTGTTCTCTTCCTAATATACTACAGGCAGGCAGTTGATTCAGTTAGCTGCAGTTTATTCAGTACTATATCCTGTGCACAGTGTTCAGCTAAATCTCACTGCAGATCATTCCTGTTGTTCTCTTCCTAATATACTACAGGCAGGCAGTTGATTCAGTTAGCTGCAGTTTATTCGGCACTATATCCTGTGCACAGTGCTCAGCTAGATCCCACTGCAGACCATTCCTGTTGTTCTCGTCCTAATATACTACAGGCAGGCAGTTGATTCAGTTAGCTGCCTTATAGAAAGTACTGTATCCTGTGCACAGTGTTCAGTTAGATCTCACTGCAGACCATTCCTGTTGTTCTCTTCCTAATATTCTACAGGCATGCAGTTGATTCAGTTATATGCAGGTTAATCAGTACTATATCCTGTGCACAGTGTTCAGCTAGATCTCACTGCAGACCATTCCTGTTGTTCTCGTCCTAATATACTACAGGCAGGCAGTTGATTCAGTTAGCTGCAGTATATAAAGTACTGTATCCTGTGCACAGTGTTCAGCTAGATCTCACTGCAGACCATTCCTATTGTTCTCTTCCTAATATACTACAGGCAGGCAGTTGATTCAGTTAGCTGCAGTTTATTCAGTACTATATCCTGTGCACAGTGTTCAGCTAAATCTCACTGCAGATCATTCCTGTTGTTCTCTTCCTAATATACTACAGGCAGGCAGTTGATTCAGTTAGCTGCAGTTTATTCGGCACTATATCCTGTGCACAGTGCTCAGCTAGATCCCACTGCAGACCATTCCTGTTGTTCTCGTCCTAATATACTACAGGCAGGCAGTTGATTCAGTTAGCTGCCTTATAGAAAGTACTGTATCCTGTGCACAGTGTTCAGTTAGATCTCACTGCAGACCATTCCTGTTGTTCTCTTCCTAATATTCTACAGGCAGGCACTTGATTCAGTTAGATGCAGGTTATTCAGTACTATATCCTGTGCACATTGTTCAGCTAGATCTCACTGCAGACCATTCCTGTTGTTCTCTCCCTAATATACTACAGGCAGGCAGTTGATTCAGTTAGCTGCAGTTTATTCAGTACTATATCCTGTGCACAGTGTTCAGCTAGATCTCACTGCAGATCATTCCTGTTGTTCTCTTCCTAATATACTACAGGCAGGCAGTTGATTCAGTTAGCTGCAGTTTATTCAGTACTATATCCTGTGCACAGTATTCAGCTAGATCTCACTGCAGATCATTCCTGTTGTTCTCATCCTAATATACTACAGGCAGGCAGTTTATTCAGTTAGCTGCAGTATATAAAGTACTGTATCCTGTGCACAGTGTTCAGCTAGATCTCAATGTAGACCATTCCTATTGTTCTCTTCCTAATACACTACAGGCAGGCAGTTGATTCAGTTAGCTGCAGTATATAAAGTACTGTATCCTGTGCACAGTTTTCAGCTAGATCTCACTGCAGACCATTCCTGTTGTTCTCATCCTAATATACTACAGGCAGGCAGTTGATTCAGTTAGCTACAGTATATAAAGTACTGTATCCTGTGCACAGTGTTCAGCTAGATCTCACTGCAGACCATTCCTGTTGTTCTCTTCCTAATATACCACAGGCATGCAGTTGATTCAGTTAGCTGCAGTTTATTCAGTACTATATCCTGTGCACAGTGTTCAGCTAGATCTCACTGCAGACCATTCCGGTTGTTCTCTTCCTAATATTCTATAGGCAGGCAGTTGATTCAGTTAGATGCAGGTTATTCAGTACTATATCCTGTGCACAGTGTTCAGCTAGATCTCACTGCAGACCATTCCTGTTGTTCTCTTCCTAATATACTACAGGCAGGCAGTTGATTCAGTTAGCTGCAGTTTATTCAGTACTATATGCTGTGCACAGTGTTCAGCTAGATCTCACTGCAGATCATTCCTGTTGTTCTCTTCCTAATATGCTACAGGCAGGCAGTTGATTCAGTTAGCTGCAGTTTATTCAGTACTATATCCTGTGCACAGTGTTCAGCTAGATCTCACTGCAGACCATTCCTGTTGTTCTCATCCTAATATACTACAGGCAGGCAGTTGATTCAGTTAGGCTGCAGTATAGAAAGTACTGTATCCTGTGCACAGTGTTCAGCTAGATCTCACTGCAGACCATTCCTGTTGTTCTCTTCCTAATATACTACAGGCAGGCAGTTGATTCAGTTAGCTGCAGTTTATTCAGTACTATATCCTGTGCACAGTGTTTAGCTAGATCTCACTGCAGACCATTCCTGTTGTTCTCTTCCTAATATTCTACAGGCATGCAGTTGATTCAGTTAGATGCAGGTTAATCAGTACTATATCCTGTGCACAGTGTTCAGCTAGATCTCACTGCAGACCATTCCTGTTGTTCTCTTCCTAATATACTACAGGCAGGCAGTTGATTCAGTTAGCTGCAGTTTATTCAGTACTATATGCTGTGCACAGTGTTCAGCTAGATCTCACTGCAGATCATTCCTGTTGTTCTCGTCCTAATATACTACAGGCAGGCAGTTGATTCAGTTAGCTGCAGTATATAAAGTACTGTATCCTGTGCACTGTGTTCAGCTAGATCTCACTGCAGACCATTCCTGTTGTTCTCTTCCTAATATACTACAGGCATGCAGTTGATTCAGTTAGCTGCAGTTTATTCAGTTCTATATCCTGTGCACAGTGTTCAGCTAGATCTCACTGCAGACCGTTCCTATTGTTCTCTTCCTAATATACTACAGGCAGGCAGTTGATTCAGTTAGCTGCAGTTTATTCAGTACTATATCCTGTGCACAGTGTTCAGCTAGATCTCACTGCAGACCATTCCTGTTGTTCTCTTCCTAATATACTACAGGCAGGCAGTTGATTCAGTTAGCTGCAGTTTATTCAGTACTATATCCTGTGCACAGTGTTTAGCTAGATCTCACTGCAGACCATTCCTGTTGTTCTCTTCCTAATATTCTACAGGCATGCAGTTGATTCAGTTATATGCAGTGTGACAGCAGGAAGGTAAAGTCACCTGGTTGCATCCAGGGGGGTAGATATATTTCGCCCAGATTCAGGCTTTACGCCGACTTATACAACTAAGTGGAGAGTTGTATAAGGCTAGTGGGCTCCTGGATGACTCATACCTCTAGAGAGAGGGCTGGGCGTCGTGCAGGCAGGGAGTTGATGAGACCAGCTGAAGCTTGTCAGCTCATTTAAGGCCTTTATAAAAACTCCCAGATTCATTAGGTGTTTGCTCATGCCTGGACCCAGACCTGTGTGGACTGTCTAGGGAGAGTGAACCCCTGTGCGGTGAGACAAAGCCTGTGTGGCTATTTGCTTGGACATTTAAAACCAGGGACTTAGGGACTAGGACAGCACTAGGCTGATCCCAGTTGTTAGTTAGGAAACCTGTATGTTTAGTCAGAGGTCAAGTTGACCAGGATTTATTTTGTTTATGTTTCTTTTGCTTTGCTGTGTTTTGTCACTGTAAATAGAAAATAAACCGCACCTTTTTGATTTTGAAAACCACAACCTCCGTTTGCTGGGCCTGTTTTTGTGTGGGGAGCCCATCCCGGGGGTCACACACACCCGCTGCCGAGCGAACCCCCTCACAGTTGGTGGAGAACCAGTGGCAGTTTTTTTTTAAGCCAGCATGGAGGAGATACTGAAACAGCTGGCTCTAGCAAATGCCAATCAACAGCAGACAAATGCAGGTTTGCAAAAGAGCCTTGCAGCTCATCAACAGAGCCTTGCAGCTCAACAACAGAACTTCGCAGCCCAGCAGCAAGCTCATCAACAGAGCCTTGCAGCCCAGCAGCAAGCTCATCAACAGAGCCTTGCAGCCCAGCAGCAGACAAACGCAACTTTGCAACAGAGTCTGGAGGCTCAGCAACAAGCCCAGCAGCAATCTGAGGCCCGCTTCATAGACCTGTTGCAGAAGCAAGAGCAGAGACTACAACAACAGATGGAAGCAGTAATGCAGCAACGTCCGCAGACCAGTGAGGAAAGCCGTCCCACTAATACCGCGTCCTTTGGGGTGAGTCGTTTATTGACAAAAATGACTGGAGAGGATGATCCAGAGGTATTTTTGACCACATTTGAAAGTACCGCTGAAAGAGAAAAGTGGCCTGAGGAGCAGTGGGCTGGACTGGTGGCTCCTCTGTTAACTGGTGAATCGCAGAAAGCTTACTATGACCTAGAGCCTAACCAAGCAAAAGACTATGTGATGCTAAAAGCTGAAATATTGGCAAGGCTGGGTGTCACCCTGGCTGTCCGGGCTCAGCGTGTGCATAACTGGACTTTCCAGCTTGGAAAACCCCCCAGGTCTCAAATGTATGATCTCATTCACCTGAGCAGAAAGTGGCTACAGCCAGAGACTTTGTCCGCACCAAAGATTGTGGAACGTGTTGTAATGGATCGGTTTTTGAGAGCTCTTCCTACTGCCATCCAAAAATGGGTAAGCCATGGAGACCCAGAGACGGCCGATGGTCTTGTGGATCGTGTGGAGAAATACTTGGCTACAGAGAACCTGACGGCCTCTTCCAGAGACACTCAGACTTTCCACCCTAAGACCAGACCATCCCCAGGGGCGGATAAGAGGATTCCAAGGGGTGAGGGTGGAGAGAGTGAGAGGGTGGGAGCTCTACCCCAAGTTTGGCGAGAACAGCCTGGGAAATCAGCGGCTCAAGAGGCGGCAAGAAGGATCGTTTGCTACCGCTGCCGGCAAGCGGGACATATTGCAGCCAATTGCCCGGTTGTGGAGGAACCCATGCAGTGTGACTTTCTGACGGGCAGACGTCAGTCGCTGTGTGCGACAGTCGCATGCACTGCCATTCGAGGAACTGAGAAACATTTATGCAAAATGTGTGTTAATGGTAGAAATGTTGTGGTATTGCTGGATTCAGGTAGCCTTGTGACCCTGATAAAGGCTGAGTTAGTTAAAACAGAGGTCTCTGGGAATAGCAAGGTAGCTCTTATTTGTGTGCATGGGGACACCCGAGAGTATCCAGTGACTACAGTGTGTTTCGAGACCCCCAAAGGTACCCTCTTTCATCCAGTGGGCTTAGTATCTCAGTTACCGCATGACGCCATTGTGGGAAGGGATTTTCCGAAGTTCTGGGAACTGTGGGATGATCCTGAGCCCCCCACTGGTGCCCCTATGTACCAGGAATGTGATAGCCAGAACTCCCCTGAGAGTGGTGAGGACTCTCCGGAATTTCCCTTATCAGTATTGGCAGGGGAGACTCAAGAAACTGGAGAGGAGCCCACCTCCTCAGACGAAAACCTACCGTCTGTGGAGTTTTCTGATCTTGAGGTTCACAGGGAAAACTTTGCCACAGAACAGTTGAAAGACCCCGCCCTAATAAAGGCACGGGAAAACGTAGTGAAAATAGATGGCGAGTTAGTGAACCCAGATAATACCTGCACTTACCCATACTTCAGCGTAGAGAAGGACCTACTGTATCGGGTGGCAAAAAGGGCAGAAGAAACCGTTGAGCAGCTTGTGGTGCCCAAACCTTACAGGAAGTTGGTGTTGGAGTTGGCCCATGGGCACATTCTTGGAGGTCATCTGGGGACAGAGAAAACCCGAGAGAGGGTATTACAGAGATTCTATTGGCCGGGGGTGATGAAGGACATAGAAAATTATTGTTCCTCCTGCCCTGTGTGTCAGAGGTCGGCCCCGATGCCACATTTCCGTAGCCCGCTGGTCCCTCTACCCATCATTGAGGTCCCGTTTGAGAGGATCGCCATGGATTTGGTAGGTCCTATAATCAAGTCCGCTAGGGGGCACCAGTACATATTAGTTATAATGGACTATGCCACCCGTTATCCAGAAGCGATCCCTCTCCGAAATACCTCGGCCAAAACCATAGCCAAAGAGCTATCTCTTGTGTTTAGCCGGGTGGGTATTTGTAAAGAACTGCTTACGGACCAAGGTACACCCTTTATGTCCCGGGTTATGAAGGAGCTGTGTAAATTGTTCAAAGTGACGCAATTACGTACATCTGTGTATCACCCCCAAACCGATGGGCTGGTTGAAAGATTCAACAAAACCCTAAAACAAATGTTGAAGAAAGTGGTGGATAGAGATGGAAAGGATTGGGACTGTCTACTTCCTTATCTGATGTTTGCTATTAGGGAGGTGCCCCAATCCTCTACGGGATTCTCCCCCTTTGAGTTACTGTATGGGAGACACCCAAGAGGGCTGTTGGATATTGCCAAGGAAACTTGGGAAAGTGAGAGTTCTCCCCACAGGAGTGTGATTGAGCATGTCGCCCTGATGCAAGACCGAATTGCACAGGTAATGCCCATCGTGAAGGAACATTTGGCCCAAGCGCAGTTAGCACAGCAGAGAGTGTACAACCGTGGAGCCAAGACCCGTACCTTTTCCCCGGGGGATAGGATACTGGTACTTGTCCCTACGGTTGAAAGTAAATTCCTTGCCAAATGGCAAGGCCCCTACGAGATAATGGAAAAAGTGAGCGAAGTGAATTACAAGGTCAGACAACCCGGAAGGCGAAAGCCCGAACAGATCTATCACGTTAATCTGTTGAAAGCCTGG
Source organism: Rana muscosa (assembly GCA_029206835.1). Lineage (NCBI taxonomy): Eukaryota > Metazoa > Chordata > Amphibia > Anura > Ranidae > Rana > Rana muscosa. Next base: position 973,564,608 of record CM055118.1, on the reverse strand, counting down.
AGGGATAGAGAGTCCCTAGTCGCAGACACTTGGTCACCAGCTCAAACTGGTTGCGTGATTCCTGAGGTTGGAATAGCAGCCACCTTGTCACAACCCCAACAACAGGAGGTTAAGGAGTTTGTGCTTCGCAACAAGGAGGTATTCTCTGAGCTGCCGGGACAAACATCTGGGGTAGAGCATGACATCATTACCCCGCCCGGTGAAAGGGTGAAGTTAAAACCCTATCGGATCCCAGAGGCCCGACGGGAGGCAATACGGGAGGAAGTACAGAAAATGCTGAACTTAGGGGTGATAGAGGAGTCCCAAAGTGATTGGTCTAGTCCCATTGTGTTGGTGCCTAAACCGGATGGGAGCTGGCGATTTTGTAACGATTTTCGTCAGTTGAACAAAGTTACAAAATTTGACACCTACCCCATGCCACGTATAGATGAGTTGATCGACCGGCTGGGAACAGCCCGATACATGACGACTCTTGACCTCACAAAAGGGTATTGGCAAATCCCCCTGGCCAAGTCGGCCAAAGAGAAAACCGCATTTGTAACCCCAGACGGGGCGTTCCAATATAAAAGAATGCCGTTCGGGTTACAGAATGCGCCGGCCACATTCCAGCGGAAAATGGACCAGATGCTGAGGCCCCATCGGAAGTATGCTGCGGCTTACCTGGATGACGTAATTGTCCATAGCACAGATTGGGCCTCACATCTGCCAAAAGTGCAAGCAGTCCTGGACTCTGTTCGGGAAGCGGGGTTTACGGCTAACCCCAAGAAGTGTACCATTGGGCAGGAAGAGGCCAAATATCTTGGGTACACCATTGGGAGGGGAGTAATAAAACCCCAACTCAACAAAGTCGAGGCCATCCAGAGTTGGCCACGTCCCAACAGCAAGAAGCAGGTACGAGCCTTTCTGGGAATCGCTGGGTATTATCGGCGATTCATTCCCCACTTTGCTTCTAAGGCTGTGCCCCTAACCAACCTGACGAAGGGAAAAGGGTCGGTCATGATTAAATGGACCCCCGAGGCTGAGGCAGCATTCCAATTCTTGAAACAAGCCTTATGTAGCCAGCCAGTGTTGTACTCACCCGACTTCTCTAAAGACTTTGTCGTACAAAGTGATGCGTCAGATGTGGGGTTAGGAGCAGTATTGTCCCAGGTCTGGAACGGGGAAGAGCACCCAGTCATTTACCTCAGCAGGAAGTTGAAGTCCCATGAGGTAAATTACGCCACCGTTGAAAAGGAGTGTTTAGCGGTGAAGTGGGCTCTAGATTCCCTTCGGTACTACCTGCTAGGTAGGCACTTTGACTTGGTTACGGATCACGCTCCGTTAAAGTGGATGGCTCAAAACAAGGAAACAAATAGAAGAGTGAATAGGTGGTTCCTGGCCCTCCAGGAATTCAACTTCACAGTAAAGCATCGCCCTGGCGTTCAAATGGGGAATGTGGATGCTTTGTCTCGAGTACATGAATGCCTGATTGCTGGTGTTCCAACCCCGAGGTTAAAACAAGAGGGGGGGTATGTGACAGCAGGAAGGTAAAGTCACCTGGTTGCATCCAGGGGGGTAGATATATTTTGCCCAGATTCAGGCTTTACGCCGACTTATACAACTAAGTGGAGAGTTGTATAAGGCTAGTGGGCTCCTGGATGACTCATACCTCTAGAGAGAGGGCTGGGCGTCGTGCAGGCAGGGAGTTGATGAGACCAGCTGAAGCTTGTCAGCTCATTTAAGGCCTTTATAAAAACTCCCAGATTCATTAGGTGTTTGCTCATGCCTGGACCCAGACCTGTGTGGACTGTCTAGGGAGAGTGAACCCCTGTGCGGTGAGACAAAGCCTGTGTGGCTATTTGCTTGGACATTTAAAACAAGGGACTTAGGGACTAGGACAGCACTAGGCTGATCCCAGTTGTTAGTTAGGAAACCTGTATGTTTAGTCAGAGGTCAAGTTGACCAGGATTTATTTTGTTTATGTTTCTTTTGCTTTGCTGTGTTTTGTCACTGTAAATAGAAAATAAACCGCACCTTTTTGATTTTGAAAACCACAACCTCCGTTTGCTGGGCCTGTTTTTGTGTGGGGAGCCCATCCCGGGGGTCACACACACCCGCTGCCGAGCGAACCCCCTCACAGCAGGTTAATCAGTACTATATCCTGTGCACAGTGTTCAGCTACATCTCACTGCAGACCATTCCTGTTGTTCTCTTCCTAATATACTACAGGCAGGCAGTTGATTCAGTTAGCTGCAGTTTATTCAGTACTATATCCTGTGCACAGTGTTTAGCTAGATCTCACTGCAGACCATTCCTGTTGTTCTCTTCCTAATATTCTACAGGCATGCAGTTGATTCAGTTATATGCAGGTTAATCAGTACTATATCCTGTGCACAGTGTTCAGCTAGATCTCACTGCAGACCATTCCTGTTGTTCTCGTCCTAATATACTACAGGCAGGCAGTTGATTCAGTTAGCTGCAGTATATAAAGTACTGTATCCTGTGCACAGTGTTCAGCTAGATCTCCTTGCAGTCCATTCCTGTTGTTCTCTTCCTAATATACCACAGGCATGCAGTTGATTCAGTTAGCTGCAGTTTATTCAGTACTATATCCTGTGCACAGTGTTCAGCTAGATCTCACTGCAGACCATTCCGGTTGTTCTCTTCCTAATATTCTATAGGCAGGCAGTTGATTCAGTTAGATGCAGGTTATTCAGTACTATATCCTGTGCACAGTGTTCAGCTAGATCTCACTGCAGACCATTCCTGTTGTTCTCTTCCTAATATACTACAGGCAGGCAGTTGATTCAGTTAGCTGCAGTTTATTCAGTACTATATGCTGTGCACAGTGTTCAGCTAGATCTCACTGCAGATCATTCCTGTTGTTCTCGTCCTAATATACTACAGGCAGGCAGTTGATTCAGTTAGCTGCAGTATATAAAGTACTGTATCCTGTGCACTGTGTTCAGCTAGATCTCACTGCAGACCATTCCTGTTGTTCTCTTCCTAATATACTACAGGCATGCAGTTGATTCAGTTAGCTGCAGTTTATTCAGTTCTATATCCTGTGCACAGTGTTCAGCTAGATCTCACTGCAGACCGTTCCTATTGTTCTCTTCCTAATATACTACAGGCAGGCAGTTGATTCAGTTAGCTGCAGTTTATTCAGTACTATATCCTGTGCACAGTGTTCAGCTAGATCTCACTGCAGACCATTCCTGTTGTTCTCTTCCTAATATACTACAGGCAGGCAGTTGATTCAGTTAGCTGCAGTTTATTCAGTACTATATCCTGTGCACAGTGTTTAGCTAGATCTCACTGCAGACCATTCCTGTTGTTCTCTTCCTAATATTCTACAGGCATGCAGTTGATTCAGTTATATGCAGGTTAATCAGTACTATATCCTGTGCACAGTGTTCAGCTACATCTCACTGCAGACCATTCCTGTTGTTCTCTTCCTAATATACTACAGGCAGGCAGTTGATTCAGTTAGCTGCAGTTTATTCAGTACTATATCCTGTGCACAGTGTTTAGCTAGATCTCACTGCAGACCATTCCTGTTGTTCTCTTCCTAATATTCTACAGGCATGCAGTTGATTCAGTTATATGCAGGTTAATCAGTACTATATCCTGTGCACAGTGTTCAGCTAGATCTCACTGCAGACCATTCCTGTTGTTCTCGTCCTAATATACTACAGGCAGGCAGTTGATTCAGTTAGCTGCAGTATATAAAGTACTGTATCCTGTGCACAGTGTTCAGCTAGATCTCACAGCAGACCATTCCTGTTGTTCTCTTCCTAATATACTACAGGCATGCAGTTGATTCAGTTAGCTGCAGTTTATTCAGTTCTATATCCTGTGCACAGTGTTCAACTAGATCTCACTGCAGACCATTCCTATTGTTCTCTTCCTAATATACTACAGGCAGGCAGTTGATTCAGTTAGCTGCAGTTTATTCAGTACTATATCCTGTGCACAGTGTTCAGCTAAATCTCACTGCAGATCATTCCTGTTGTTCTCTTCCTAATATACTACAGGCAGGCAGTTGATTCAGTTAGCTGCAGTTTATTCAGTACTATATCCTGTGCACAGTGCTCAGCTAGATCCCACTGCAGACCATTCCTGTTGTTCTCGTCCTAATATACTACAGGCAGGCAGTTGATTCAGTTAGCTGCCTTATAGAAAGTACTGTATCCTGTGCACAGTGTTCAGTTAGATCTCACTGCAGACCATTCCTGTTGTTCTCTTCCTAATATTCTACAGGCAGGCAGTTGATTCAGTTAGATGCAGGTTATTCAGTACTATATTCTGTGCACATTGTTCAGCTAGATCTCACTGCAGACCATTCCTGTTGTTCTCTTCCTAATATACTACAGGCAGGCAGTTGATTCAGTTAGCTGCAGTTTATTCAGTACTATATCCTGTGCACAGTGTTTAGCTAGATCTCACTGCAGACCATTCCTGTTGTTCTCTTCCTAATATTCTACAGGCATGCAGTTGATTCAGTTATATGCAGGTTAATCAGTACTATATCCTGTGCACAGTGTTCAGCTAGATCTCACTGCAGACCATTCCTGTTGTTCTCGTCCTAATATACTACAGGCAGGCAGTTGATTCAGTTAGCTGCAGTATATAAAGTACTGTATCCTGTGCACAGTGTTCAGCTAGATCTCACAGCAGACCATTCCTGTTGTTCTCTTCCTAATATACCACAGGCATGCAGTTGATTCAGTTAGCTGCAGTTTATTCAGTACTATATCCTGTGCACAGTGTTCAGCTAGATCTCACTGCAGACCATTCCGGTTGTTCTCTTCCTAATATTCTATAGGCAGGCAGTTGATTCAGTTAGATGCAGGTTATTCAGTACTATATCCTGTGCACAGTGTTCAGCTAGATCTCACTGCAGACCATTCCTGTTGTTCTCTTCCTAATATACTACAGGCAGGCAGTTGATTCAGTTAGCTGCAGTTTATTCAGTACTATATGCTGTGCACAGTGTTCAGCTAGATCTCACTGCAGATCATTCCTGTTGTTCTCTTCCTAATATGCTACAGGCAGGCAGTTGATTCAGTTAGCTGCAGTTTATTCAGTACTATATCCTGTGCACGGTGTTCAGCTAGATCTCACTGCAGACCATTCCTGTTGTTCTCATCCTAATATACTACAGGCAGGCAGTTGATTCAGTTAGGCTGCAGTATAGAAAGTACTGTATCCTGTGCACAGTGTTCAGCTAGATCTCACTGCAGACCATTCCTGTTGTTCTCTTCCTAATATACTACAGGCAGGCAGTTGATTCAGTTAGCTGCAGTTTATTCAGTACTATATCCTGTGCACAGTGTTTAGCTAGATCTCACTGCAGACCATTCCTGTTGTTCTCTTCCTAATATTCTACAGGCATGCAGTTGATTCAGTTAGATGCAGGTTAATCAGTACTATATCCTGTGCACAGTGTTCAGCTAGATCTCACTGCAGACCATTCCTGTTGTTCTCTTCCTAATATACTACAGGCAGGCAGTTGATTCAGTTAGCTGCAGTTTATTCAGTACTATATGCTGTGCACAGTGTTCAGCTAGATCTCACTGCAGATCATTCCTGTTGTTCTCGTCCTAATATACTACAGGCAGACAGTTGATTCAGTTAGCTGCAGTATATAAAGTACTGTATCCTGTGCACTGTGTTCAGCTAGATCTCACTGCAGACCATTCCTGTTGTTCTCTTCCTAATATACTACAGGCATGCAGTTGATTCAGTTAGCTGCAGTTTATTCAGTTCTATATCCTGTGCACAGTGTTCAGCTAGATCTCACTGCAGACCGTTCCTATTGTTCTCTTCCTAATATACTACAGGCAGGCAGTTGATTCAGTTAGCTGCAGTTTATTCAGTACTATATCCTGTGCACAGTGTTCAGCTAGATCTCACTGCAGACCATTCCTGTTGTTCTCTTCCTAATATACTACAGGCAGGCAGTTGATTCAGTTAGCTGCAGTTTATTCAGTACTATATCCTGTGCACAGTGTTTAGCTAGATCTCACTGCAGACCATTCCTGTTGTTCTCTTCCTAATATTCTACAGGCATGCAGTTGATTCAGTTATATGCAGGTTAATCAGTACTATATCCTGTGCACAGTGTTCAGCTACATCTCACTGCAGACCATTCCTGTTGTTCTCTTCCTAATATACTACAGGCAGGCAGTTGATTCAGTTAGCTGCAGTTTATTCAGTACTATATCCTGTGCACAGTGTTTAGCTAGATCTCACTGCAGACCATTCCTGTTGTTCTCTTCCTAATATTCTACAGGCATGCAGTTGATTCAGTTATATGCAGGTTAATCAGTACTATATCCTGTGCACAGTGTTCAGCTAGATCTCACTGCAGACCATTCCTGTTGTTCTCGTCCTAATATACTACAGGCAGGCAGTTGATTCAGTTAGCTGCAGTATATAAAGTACTGTATCCTGTGCACAGTGTTCAGCTAGATCTCACAGCAGACCATTCCTGTTGTTCTCTTCCTAATATACTACAGGCATGCAGTTGATTCAGTTAGCTGCAGTTTATTCAGTTCTATATCCTGTGCACAGTGTTCAGCTAGATCTCACTGCAGACCATTCCTATTGTTCTCTTCCTAACATACTACAGGCAGGCAGTTGATTCAGTTAGCTGCAGTTTATTCAGTACTATATCCTGTGCACAGTGTTCAGCTAAATCTCACTGCAGATCATTCCTGTTGTTCTCTTCCTAATATACTACAGGCAGGCAGTTGATTCAGTTAGCTGCAGTTTATTCAGTACTATATCCTGTGCACAGTGCTCAGCTAGATCCCACTGCAGACCATTCCTGTTGTTCTCGTCCTAATATACTACAGGCAGGCAGTTGATTCAGTTAGCTGCCTTATAGAAAGTACTGTATCCTGTGCACAGTGTTCAGTTAGATCTCACTGCAGACCATTCCTGTTGTTCTCTTCCTAATATTCTACAGGCAGGCAGTTGATTCAGTTAGCTGCAGTATATAAAGTACTGTATTCTGTGCACAGTGTTCAGCTAGATCTCACAGCAGACCATTCCTGTTGTTCTCTTCCTAATATACTACAGGCATGCAGTTGATTCAGTTAGCTGCAGTTTATTCAGTTCTATATCCTGTGCACAGTGTTCAGCTAGATCTCACTGCAGACCATTCCTATTGTTCTCTTCCTAACATACTACAGGCAGGCAGTTGATTCAGTTAGCTGCAGTTTATTCAGTACTATATCCTGTGCACAGTGTTCAGCTAGATCTCACTGCAGATCATTCCTGTTGTTCTCTTCCTAATATGCTACAGGCAGGCAGTTGATTCAGTTAGCTGCAGTTTATTCAGTACTATATCCTGTGCACGGTGTTCAGCTAGATCTCACTGCAGACCATTCCTGTTGTTCTCATCCTAATATACTACAGGCAGGCAGTTGATTCAGTTAGGCTGCAGTATAGAAAGTACTGTATCCTGTGCACAGTGTTCAGCTAGATCTCACTGCAGACCATTCCTGTTGTTCTCTTCCTAATATACTACAGGCAGGCAGTTGATTCAGTTAGCTGCAGTTTATTCAGTACTATATCCTGTGCACAGTGTTTAGCTAGATCTCACTGCAGACCATTCCTGTTGTTCTCTTCCTAATATTCTACAGGCATGCAGTTGATTCAGTTAGATGCAGGTTAATCAGTACTATATCCTGTGCACAGTGTTCAGCTAGATCTCACTGCAGACCATTCCTGTTGTTCTCTTCCTAATATACTACAGGCAGGCAGTTGATTCAGTTAGCTGCAGTTTATTCAGTACTATATGCTGTGCACAGTGTTCAGCTAGATCTCACTGCAGATCATTCCTGTTGTTCTCGTCCTAATATACTACAGGCAGACAGTTGATTCAGTTAGCTGCAGTATATAAAGTACTGTATCCTGTGCACTGTGTTCAGCTAGATCTCACTGCAGACCATTCCTGTTGTTCTCTTCCTAATATACTACAGGCATGCAGTTGATTCAGTTAGCTGCAGTTTATTCAGTTCTATATCCTGTGCACAGTGTTCAGCTAGATCTCACTGCAGACCGTTCCTATTGTTCTCTTCCTAATATACTACAGGCAGGCAGTTGATTCAGTTAGCTGCAGTTTATTCAGTACTATATCCTGTGCACAGTGTTCAGCTAGATCTCACTGCAGACCATTCCTGTTGTTCTCTTCCTAATATACTACAGGCAGGCAGTTGATTCAGTTAGCTGCAGTTTATTCAGTACTATATCCTGTGCACAGTGTTTAGCTAGATCTCACTGCAGACCATTCCTGTTGTTCTCTTCCTAATATTCTACAGGCATGCAGTTGATTCAGTTATATGCAGGTTAATCAGTACTATATCCTGTGCACAGTGTTCAGCTACATCTCACTGCAGACCATTCCTGTTGTTCTCTTCCTAATATACTACAGGCAGGCAGTTGATTCAGTTAGCTGCAGTTTATTCAGTACTATATCCTGTGCACAGTGTTTAGCTAGATCTCACTGCAGACCATTCCTGTTGTTCTCTTCCTAATATTCTACAGGCATGCAGTTGATTCAGTTATATGCAGGTTAATCAGTACTATATCCTGTGCACAGTGTTCAGCTAGATCTCACTGCAGACCATTCCTGTTGTTCTCGTCCTAATATACTACAGGCAGGCAGTTGATTCAGTTAGCTGCAGTATATAAAGTACTGTATCCTGTGCACAGTGTTCAGCTAGATCTCACAGCAGACCATTCCTGTTGTTCTCTTCCTAATATACTACAGGCATGCAGTTGATTCAGTTAGCTGCAGTTTATTCAGTTCTATATCCTGTGCACAGTGTTCAGCTAGATCTCACTGCAGACCATTCCTATTGTTCTCTTCCTAACATACTACAGGCAGGCAGTTGATTCAGTTAGCTGCAGTTTATTCAGTACTATATCCTGTGCACAGTGTTCAGCTAAATCTCACTGCAGATCATTCCTGTTGTTCTCTTCCTAATATACTACAGGCAGGCAGTTGATTCAGTTAGCTGCAGTTTATTCAGTACTATATCCTGTGCACAGTGCTCAGCTAGATCCCACTGCAGACCATTCCTGTTGTTCTCGTCCTAATATACTACAGGCAGGCAGTTGATTCAGTTAGCTGCCTTATAGAAAGTACTGTATCCTGTGCACAGTGTTCAGTTAGATCTCACTGCAGACCATTCCTGTTGTTCTCTTCCTAATATTCTACAGGCAGGCAGTTGATTCAGTTAGATGCAGGTTATTCAGTACTATATTCTGTGCACATTGTTCAGCTAGATCTCACTGCAGACCATTCCTGTTGTTCTCTTCCTAATATACTACAGGCAGGCAGTTGATTCAGTTAGCTGCAGTTTATTCAGTACTATATCCTGTGCACAGTGTTCAGCTAGATCTCACTGCAGATCATTCCTGTTGTTCTCTTCCTAATATACTACAGGCAGGCAGTTGATTCAGTTAGCTGCAGTTTATTCAGTACTATATCCTGTGCACAGTGTTCAGCTAGATCTCACTGCAGATCATTCCTGTTGTTCTCGTCCTAATATACTACAGGCAGGCAGTTTATTCAGTTAGCTGCAGTATATAAAGTACTGTATCCTGTGCACAGTGTTCAGCTAGATCTCAATGCAGACCATTCCTATTGTTCTCTTCCTAATACACTACAAGCAGGCAGTTGATTCAGTTAGCTGCAGTATATAAAGTACTGTATCCTGTGCACAGTTTTCAGCTAGATCTCACTGCAGACCATTCCTGTTGTTCTCATCCTAATATACTACAGGCAGGCAGTTGATTCAGTTAGCTACAGTATATAAAGTACTGTATCCTGTGCACAGTGTTCAGCTAGATCTCACTGCAGACTAGACATGTGCACACTGAAATATTTCGTTTCGGAATTTCGTTTTCGTCCGAAAAATAAATTTATTTAGTTACTCCCGAAATTCGTTTTTATTTATTTCGTTTTTCGTTAGAAATTGCATTCGTCCGAAAATCTGAATTAATTAAGGTCGAATCTGTCATTGAAGGCTTATGGTGTCTGTCGAATGTTCAAAGAAGATTCGACGGAGCAGTGAAACTGTACGACGCTGCAATCATACATTTCCGGTCGAATGTTCCGCCCACAAGCTATAGAAGAATTCTAATGTTGTATGACTAGTAATAATTATATTTATTCATTACTATTACTAGTCAACCAACATTAGAATTCTTCTATAGCCTATGGGCGGATGCATTTGACCGGAAATGTACGATTGCAGCGTCGTACAGTTTTGCTGCACCGTCGAATCTTCTAACTTTCGATGCTTTGTCGAATCTTCGTCATTCTAGCTATTTTACTGCTCCTCCTCTTTGGTTACAATCAGCCAATAACATTCATCATCAACTTTATTTTTATTTTACTTCCCCCACCCAATTCCAGCAGTGATCTTTTCTCTCTATAATAACAAATCTTTTCTCTCCTATGTCGAATCTTTTCTCTCCTATGTCGAATCTTTTCTCTCTATAATGTCGAATCTTTTCTCTCCTATGTCAAATCTTTTCTCTCCTATGTCGAATCTTTCTCTCCTATGTCGAATCTTTTCTCTCCTATGTCAAATCTTTTCTCTCCTATGTAGAATAATCTTGGACTAATAGAGTTAAGGTTAGGCACATTCGACCACAGGTTCGATAGACACAGATTGTTATTGTCAGCATCACATCGGATCTCCTATCTATATCGAACTGTTGTAGCAACGAAAATGAAAATAAAGCATTTGTTTATGTCGGATCTTTCGGTTTTCGGATTCTGTGCTTTCGTTTTCGTTTGTTAAAACGATAACGAAAATAGCTGAAATTCTGACGAAAATGCATTCGGACGAAAACTAATGCACATGTCTAAACTACATTAGACGAGTCTCTCTCTCTGCGCCGCTGATCGGCTGATATGAGAAACTGAGAGAGAGACTCAGAGAGGCAGCGGCAGCCGCAGAACAAGTACTGCATATACTCGAGTATAAGCCGACCCGAATATAAGCCGAGGCACCTAATTTTACCCCAAAAAACTGGGAACACTTATTGACTTGAGTATAAGCCTAGGGTGTCAATTTTCATGCCTCACTGTGCCTCACTTTGCCTCACTGTGCCCATGCCTCACTGTGCCTATGATTCACTGTGCCCATGACTAGACTGATGTTTAACATGGGAGTCTATGGAAGGAGTGCCCAGGTTTGAAAAATCGGTTCTCCCCGGCCATAGGTCTCCCAGACACCAAACCTTGCACAATTGTAGAGGAGGCATGGGGCTACATGTGTGCCAAGTTTGGGGTCCAGGGGACCTACAACCGGTCGGTACCGGGTCCGCAAATTCACCGGAGAAAAGACAGTTTAACATTGGAGTCTATAAAAGGGGTGCCCGGCTTTAAAAAATAAGTGCTCCCCGGCCGTAGGTCCCCCAGACACCAAACTTTGCACACTTATAGAGGAGACATGGGGCTACATGTGTGCCACGTTTGGGGTCCAGGGGACCTATGGCCGGCCGGTACTGGATCCCCAAATTTCGGGAAATCAGGCGCAAAAAAATAAAACAGAGCAAGCAAGTGAGTGTGACAGATGGTCTCGGGGGGGGGGCAATTGCCCTGTTGCCCCCCCTGGATCCGCCCCTGTTTCCATATGCATCCTGCACAGGCACACAGGCACACACAGGCACCTACGATCACATTCACAGACATACGATCTCTCTCCCAACAAAATCACACACACACACATCTCTCATACAGCCCGCATTATTTCAAAAAGACGAAAAATGTGTTCTTTTACAGAGCAGAGCCCCCCACGCATCAGATCGTGCATCCATACTCCCCCATCTCGACTTGATGCCTAAAGGGGGCCCCATCTAGTCCCTCCAGAGTTGCCATTTTCTGTCGTGGCAAAAATTGGTTGTTTGCAGAGCACAAAGCCATTTTTACATTGTGCTAAATAAGCAAACATTTCATCTTAATGTAATAATTAGAGTTGAGTGGACACCTGGATGTTCGGGTTCGACGGGTTCGGCCGAACTTCGGAAAAAAGTTCGGGTTCGAGACCGAACTTTAACCCGAACCCGAACCCCATTGAAGTCAATGGAGACCCGGACTTCTAAGGACTAAAAAGGCTCTAAAAAAGTAATGGAAAGGGCTAGAGGGCTGCAAATGGCAGCAAAATGTTGTTAAGAGCATGGCAAGTGCTCTGCAAACAAATGTCGATAGGGAAATAACTTAAAATAACATTAAAAAAAAAATATGCTGGAGGCCCCCTTTTCAGCAGAAGAGGTACGGGAAGTCATTAAGAACCTCAGAAACTCAACGGCACGATGCCACACATATGGTGGGAATGCCCCAGAATACGCCCTTTCTGGAATAAATTATTCAATTTAATGGATAAGCTAGTGGGAAAATAAAATACTTTGAAATAAAAATGTAGCGGGGTGCTAAATTTAAGGGAAGTGTTTGAGTGGTAAATAGGCTCAAACACCCTAATTCTGTAGGATTCATGGACCATTTTGTCCTCGGGGGACAGTATTGGTGTGCAGTTCCCTGCGGCCTACAGGTGGCGCTGCCATGGTAGGCTAGGGTTGAACCGCCGATACAGTGCTGTGCCTTTTGTGTCCCCTCTTGGCAGTAGTACAGCGGGGCGGGGAACCTGCTGTGCATGCCAGGAGAGCATATAAAAAGGGGCAGACCTTTGGCCTGGGGGCTGATGTCCAGTGGGGTCCACGCCCAGGTGCCTTCGGCCTGGGTGCATGTGTTCCTGTTCCATCTCGGGTACCTTTAGCCCGGGGTGAGGTACTATCCTGGAGTTCCTGCTGCCCTGGGTATGGAGGCCTAGGTGCGGGAGTAAAGCCTGGAGTCCAGAGCCTTCGTCTGGAGTCCGCTAAGGGTCGAGGAGTCTTAGGGTGCCGCCTCATGTAGGGGACCATGTTCCAGGGAAGGGAGAATCATTCTGATGGACCGATGCGGGAGTCACGGTGAAGGAAGGGTCTGTTGACTCCCTGGAGAGATGTCTTCCCCTTGATATGGGCTAGGTTCGTAGAAGGAGAAGCTCAAGGTCATCTTGACTGTATCAGAGGCCTTATTCACCCGGCCCATGGCAGGGGCCTTATACACCCTGGTCTGTGGCAGAGACCAAAGTTCTCCAGGTCCGTGGCAGGGGCCTTGTACACCCGGTCTGTGGCAGAGACCAACCTCAAGGTCTGTGGCAGAGACCGTGCACCTAAAACTGTTTGAGAAACCTAAGCAGTGAAGTGAATGTGCTACGTTTGTGCCTGGACCTCCTCCACACCTTAAGCTGTCCTGTTTCTTTGCTCTAGCCTTTTCTATCCGAGTAGAGTTTATTTTGCCATGAGAGAATAAGAGTTGTAATTTCAGCTGGTGTGGACATTGACTTTACTGGGAATTAAAGGACTTGCCTCTACCTACAGTAGAGGTGAGAATCATCCTCTGGAGGAGTTTTGACTCCGGCTGTGGACACGGCCCGTCAAGTACACCGCTCAACCTCTTTATATAGGAGGGTACGGGCTGGTAGTGCGGTGTGCCTTTCTCCCTCCTGCGAGGAGCCAACAACATAAAGGCAGGTAAGGGGGAAAGGATCTGTGCGCTACAAAAAAATAAAATAAAAATTATAATCTTGACCTAGGAGGACGAGGTCCATATGGAGTAGGAGGTTGAGGTGGCGGTGGATGTGGCTGTGTAGGTGGAAGCGGCGGTGGAGGAGGACGAGGTAGCCAACACTGGTTCAAAAATACAACAATGGCTGGGTAAGTCCGGTGATGTGTCGAATTCTGTCCCCCGTCAAATAGTGTCCACCCTGTACTGCGCTTGCTCAGTATGTAGGACAAGGGGATTTCGAAAATCTCCCAAGACGAACGGCGCCTGCGTGGTGAGTTCAGGTGAAGGCCACACCATCCGTGGTTCAAGCCGAGCCAAGTGAGGCCGTGCCCGAAGCGTGGCGATCGAACCGAGCCCGTGAGGGGCCCTGTTACTATGTGCTACCGTATGTCCACTTGGATGGTGGGGCTTGAACCTGCACTCACGGCGCAGGCGCCGTTCATCTTCGGAGATTTTGTGAATCTCCTTGTCCTCTGTACTGCGCAAGCGCTGCGCCTTCGCAGTATGGGCCGGACACAATCCGATGGCCGGACAGTTTTTGTCACAACACCGGTATACATGTCTATTCTGCACAAGGTACGGACAAGTCCTGTGGATACATGCCTGGTTAATTTTAATGAACGTGAGCTTGTCCACATTGGCTCTGGACAGGCGGCTGCGCTTGTCTGTGATAACGCCCCCTGCCGTGCTAAATACACGTTCAGATAATACACTGGCTGCAGGCCAGGCCAGCACCTCCAAGGCATAAAGGGCAAGCTCAGGCCATGTGCCCAATTTGGAGACCCAGAAGTTAAAGGGGGCAGACCCGTCATCCAGTACGTGTAGGCCTGTGGACACATACTGCTCAACCATGTTGGTGAAATGCTGCCTCCTGCTAAGACGTTCCATATCAGCTGGTGGTGCTGGTTGTTGTGGCGTGCTGACAAAGCTTTTCCACATTTCAGCCATGCTAACCCTGCCTTCTGAGGTGCTGCGGGTGCCCCGGCTGCGTTGACGACCTCTTCCTCCTCCTCTGCCTTCGCCTTGTGCTTCCACCGTACGCCCGCTGTCAGGTGGGAATGCCACCAGCAGCGCGTCTACCAGCGTGCGCTTGTACTCGCGCATCTTACGATCCCGCTCCAGTGAGGGAATTAAGGACGGTACGTTGTCCTTGTAACGGGGATCCAGCAGGGTGGCCACCCAGTAATCAGCACCAGTTAAAATGTGGGCAACTCGGCGGTCATTGCGGAAACACTGCAGCATGTAATTGCTCATGTGTGCCAGGCTGCCCAGAGGCAAAGAAAAGCTGTCCTCTGTGGGAGGTGTATCGTCTGTGTCCTCTGTATCCCCCCAGCCACGCACCAGTGATGGCCACGAGCTGGTCTGGGTGCCACCCTGCTGTGAAAATGGCTCCTCCTCCTCCTCCTCCTCCTCCTCCATCTCCTCCTCCACCTCGTCATCCTCGAGAACTGTGCCCTTTCTGCCGGACAATTGTGTACCTGGCGTTTGTTGGTGCAGGAACCCACCCTCGTAGCCACTTGTGAAAGACTGCCCTGAAAGCCTTTGAAATGATCCCGCTTCCTACTCCTCCTCCTCATCCTCCTGTGCCACATCCTCTTCCATCATCGCCCGAAGCGTTTTTTCAAGGAGGCATAGAACTGGGATAGTAACGCTGAGAACAGCGTCATTGGCACTGGACATGTTGGTGGAGTACTCAAAACAGCGCAACAAGGCACACAGGTCTCACATGGAGGCCCAGTTATTGGTGGTGAAGTGGTGCTGTTCCGCAGAGCGACTCACGCGTGATTGCTGCAGCTGAAACTCCACTATCGCCTGCTGCTGCTCGCACAGTCTGGCCAGCATGTGCAAGGTGGAGTTCCACCTTGTGGGCACGTCACATATGAGGCGGTGAGCGGGAAGGCCGAAGTTACGCTGCAGCGCTGACAGGCGAGCAGCAGCAGGGTGAGAACGCCGAAAGTGCGCACACACAGCCCGCACTTTCTGCAGCAACTCTGGCATATTGGGGTAATTTTTAAGGAACCTCTGGACCACCAAGTTCAGCACATGCGCCAGGCAAGGGATGTGCGTCAAACCGGCTAGGCCCAGAGCTGCTACGAGATTTCGCCCATTATCGCACACCACCAGGCCGGGCTTGAGGCTCACTGACAGCAACCACTCATTGGTCTGTTGTTCCATGTCCCTCCACAACTCCTGCGCGGTGTGGGTTTTTTCCCCCAAACAGGAAAGTTTTAAAACTGACCGGATGAGGAGACGGTAGAGGATGAGGAAGCGGAGTAGGAGGAGTTAGCAACAGGAGACAAACTGAAGCGCCCTGCAATCCTCGGTGGTGGAAGGACATGCGCCAAACTGCTATCTGCCTCAGGCCCAGCCGCCACTGCATTTACCCAGTGTGCTGTTAGGGAGATATAACGTCCCTGACCGTGCTTACTGGTCCACGCATCCGTAGTTAGGTGGACCTTGCCACAGATGGCGTTGCGCAGTGCACACCTGATTTTGTCCCCCACTTGGTTGTGCAGGGAAGGGATGGCTCGCCTGGAAAAGTAGTGGCGGCTGGGCACGACGTACTGTGGGACAGCCAATGCCATCAGGCTTTTAAAACTCTGCGTCTCCACCAGACGGAATGACAGCATTTCAAAGGCCAGGAGTTTTGAAATGCTGGCATTCAGGGCCAGGGATCGCGGGTGGCTAGGGGGGTACTTCCTCTTCCGCTCCAATGTTTGGGAGATAGAGAGCTGAACGCTTCCATGGGACATTGTGGAGATGGTTGGTGACCCAGGTGGTAGTGTTGCTGGCAGATCCTCTGTTTGCGGGGTGTCACTACAGAGGTGGATGAAGAGTCCGAGACTGCAGAAGAAGAGGAAGCAGGAGGAGCCTGAGACCTTTCTTGGTTTTTGAGGTGTCTACTCCACTGCAGCTCGTGCTTTGCACTTAGATGCCTGGTCATGCAGGTTGTGCTCAGGTTGAGAACGTTTATGCCTCGCTTCAGGCTCTGATTGCACAGCGTGCAAACCACTCGTGTCTTGTCATCAGCACATTGTGTGAAGAACTGCCACGCTAGGGAACTCCTTGGACCTGGCTTTGGTGTGCTCGGTCCCTTGCTGCGTTGGGCAGTAGCAGACATACTGTCTAGGGGACGGACGCTCCGCTTTTGCACCCTGCTCCCTCTTCTGATGTGCTGGTGGCTCTGTGCGACCACCGCCTCTTCCTCCAAACTACACTGGTCACCTGCATAACGTTGATTCCATATGGGGTCAAGGACCTCATCGTCCTCCACATCATCTTCCACCCAGTCTTCACCCCTGCCCTCCTTGTCTGTCTGCACAATTGCGAAAGCAGCAGCAGTTGGCACCTGTGTTTCGTCATCATCCGAGACGTACTGCGATGGTCCTCCCATGTACTCATCATGAAACATAAGTGGTTGGGCATTGGTGCACTCAATCTCTTCCACTTCTGGGGCAGGGCTAGGTGGATGGCCCTGGGAAACCCTGCTAACAGAGTCATCGAAAAGCAGAAGAGACTGCTGCATGATTTGGGGCTCAGACTGCTTGGCTGATTTGCAAGGGGGTGAGGTGAAAGACTGAAGGACATGGGTTTCAGGTGCCAACTCTGATCTTTCATCAGAAGAGTGGGTGGGAGACAATGTGAAGGAACCCGAGGCACTGTCAGCAACCCAATCTACTATCGCCTGTACTTGTCCTGGCCTAAACATTCGAACAGCCTCATTAGGCGCGACAAAATACCGCCGCAGGCTCGGTCGCCTACTCGCACCTGAGGAAGGTGTTTCACTTGTGCGTGTATCTGGCACAGATCCACCACGTCCTCTCCCTGCAACAGGAGCTCCACCAGCAGCACCACGACCGGGGCCACCATGTCCCTTTGACCTTCTCCTCATATTTTCCAAATTTAGGATCTTGCCCTAAATGGGTGTTTTTGGAAGAGCAGAACACACCCACAGTACGTAACCGCTGAATTGCACAGCTACAGAACTGCAGAAAATGCTATTCAAAAAAAAAATTGTTTTTTTAGTATAGCACAGTAGGAGAAAACTATATAGAAATTGTTTATTTCACACACCTCCACATATGTATAACACACTGCAAAATATTTTTTGTGGCCCTAAATGGCGTTTTTTGGAAGACCACAACACACCCACAGTACGTAACCGCTGAATCGCACAGCTACAGAACTGCAGAAAATGCTATTCAAAAAAAATGTTGTTTTTTTAGTATAGCACAGTAGGAGAAAACTATATAGAAATTGTTTATTTCACACACCTCCACATATGTATAACACACTGCAAAAAATTTTTTGTGGCCCTAAATGCCGTTTTTTGGAAGACCACAACACACCCACAGTAAGTAACCGCTGAATCGCACAGCTACAGAACTGCAGAAAATGCTATTCAAAAAAAAATGTTGTTTTTTTAGTATAGCACAGTAGGAGAAAACTATATAGAAATTGTTTACTTTACACACCTCCACATATGTATAACACACTGCAAAATATTTTTTGTGGCCCTAAATGGCGTTTTTTGAAAGACCACAACACACCCACAGTGCGTAACCGCTGAATTGCACAGCTACAGAACTGCAGAAAATGCTATTAAAAAAAATAATTGTTTTTTTAGTATAGCACAGTAGGAGAAAACTATATAGAAATTGTTTATTTCACACACCTCCACATATGTATAACACACTGCAAAATATTTTTTGTGGCCCTAAATGGCGTTTTTTGGAAGACCACAACACACCCACAGTACGTAACCGCTGAATCGCACAGCTACAGAACTGCAGAAAATGCTATTCCAAAAAAAATTTGTTTTTTTAGTATAGCACAGTAGGAGAAAACTATATAGAAATTGTTTATTTCACACACCTCCACATATGTATAACACACTGCAAAATATTTTTTGTGGCCCTAAATGGCGTTTTTTGGAAGACCACAACACACCCACAGTACTTAACCGCTGAATCGCACAGCTACAGAACTGCAGAAAATGCTATTAAAAAAAAATGTTTTTTTTTTTAGTATAGCACAGTAGGAGAAAACTATATAGAAATTGTTTATTTCACACACCTCCACATATGTATAACACACTGCAAAATATTTTTTGTGGCCCTAAATGGCGTTTTTTGGAAGACCACAACACACCCACAGTACGTAACCGCTGAATCGCACAGCTACAGAACTGCAGAAAATGCTATTCAAAAATGTTTTTGTTTTTTTAGTATAGCACAGTAGAAGACAAATATATAGAAATGGTTTATTTCACACGCCTCCACATATGTATAACACACTGCAAAATATTTTTTGTGGCCCTAAATGGCTCTTTTTGCAAGCGTACATTAAAGTGCAATTTTTTTTTTTTTTTGCCCTAAACGGGTCTTTTTGTGCACGAGCAAAATAAAATGCAAATTTTTTATTTTTTTTGCCCTATGGGTCTTTTGGAAAAGAGCACAATAAAGTGCCTTTTTTTTCCCCCCTAAATGGATCTTTTTCAAAGAGCAGAATACACCCACAGTATGGAAACGGTGTATCTCTCAACGTAATATATGCAGTGCTGGTGCACTGAGCTTGCAGATAAAAGGTAGATTTTCTCTGACACTGGGCTCATGGCATTGTAAAAAGACTGCACTGCAACACAAACAGCTAAACCTATGCAGATCGCTGAGTTATATCTCTGAATCTGGACTCCTATTCCTATATAATATATCTCTCTCCCTGAAAGCACCAACAGGAACCTGGCCCTACACTACACTGTCTCTCTATCTTTTCCCTCAGATTCCAGAATCAGGACTAACTCATGTATTTTTCTATCTCTCCCTAAAAGCAGCAGCAGCAGACAAGATCCTCTCCCTATCTATTCTGAAGCAGAGTGACGTGTGTGCTGTGTGCCTCTAGCTTATATAGAAGCTGGGTCACATGTTGCACTGACCAATCACAGCCATGCCATTAGTAGGCATGGCTATGATGGCTTCTAAGGGCACACCAGCTAATCAAAAGGTGATTGGCTGGCCCCTGAAGCATTTCTAACTGCGTAATTAGATTGCCGAACCCGGACTTTTGCGCAAAGTCCGGGTTCGGGTTCGGGAAAAAGCTAAAGTTCGGTACGGACCCGAACTTTACAGTTCGAGTTCGCTCAACAATAGTAATAATGTATCTTAGGCTAAAATTCACTCACCGTCATTCGAACCCCATTCATTCAAAGAAGGAAGCATCACCAGACTGGTCTCATCATCAAGGCCTCCCAGCATCAACTGCCATGCCAACGCCCTCAAAAGGCTTTTTATTAAACTCCAAAGCATGTGACCTCCATGGGAGTGGTCATCACAGAATGTGACCTTCTTCATAGGAAGTGAGGACACAGCATCTGACCTCCATGGGAGTGGTCATCACAGGATCTCCTCTTCACACAGCAAATGTCCATATAAAGATATCCCTTCCAACAGGGTTATTTAAATACATACAATATAATACCAATACAAAATAACACAATAATACAACAACATATTTAACAACATGATGGCTAAAGTCTTATGGGCGTGTCCGGGCAGGAAAAGCGTATACGCTCCCAGCAAACAAAGCAGTATTGCTTTAAAACATGGACGCTTTCCCTGACTCTGAAAACGCTCGCAAGCTCTCATATTACCGCTGATAGGAATCCTTATTCTACGCTATTCCATAGAATAACACATATTCAGATTATACTATTATTGCTTGTGGAAGGCTATCTGCAGGCGGGGGCCTACGAATCCGGACCAATGCTGATCAACACACCGCCAAAAAAAGAGCGAGCATCTGCCTATAACCAATGATGTCGTTGCAGAGTGAGCATATCCCCTCCTCAACGATCGTCCGTGCTAATGCACAGAGGGCCCCTCGTCGGCGAGCATATCCGCACACTGCAAACATCACACTCCAACCTCAAGACGTTTTCCACTACCAGACGGGATTCAACCAGCCTCAGACTGCCCCAGCCAGCTCTTTAGAGCGGGTTGCTGAAGTACTAACACTGGGTGACACTATAACAATACATATTAAATACATCTTCATTAGGGATGAGCCGAACACCGCCGGGTTCGGTTCGCACCAGAACCCGCGAACGGACCGAAAGTTCGCACGAATGTTAGAACCCTATTAAATACAATGGATGCGAACGTTCAAAATGTAAAGTGCTTATTATAACGACTAATATGCATGTTATTGTCCTGAAAAGGGTTTGGGAACCCGGGTTCTGCACCAGGGGACATGTATCAATGCAAAACTAATTATTAAAAACTGAAGTTTTTCGGGAGCAGTCTTTTTAATGATGCATAAAGTGAAAAAAAAAAGTCAAATATTCCTTTAAATATCGTACCTGGGGGGTGTCTAAAGTATGCCTGTGAAGTGGCACGTGTTTCCCGTGTTTAGAACTGTCCCTGCACAAAATTAAATTTTCTAGAGGAAAAAAAGGCATTTAAAACTGCTTGCGGCTTTAATGTAATGTCTGGTCCCGGTAATATGGATGAAAATCTTTGAGAAAAATGGCATCACCCCATCACCCCCCCCCTACCCCAGCCCATTACCAGCCCCCTTGGGTCTTGTATGGATATTAAGGGGAACCCTGCACACAAAATAAAAAAGGCCCTATATATTCTGAACAGCAGTATACAGGCGGTGCAAACAAGACAGGGACTGTAGGTTTGTTCTTAAGTAGAATCTGTTTGTAATTTTGAACAGGTACATTGTTTAAGTGTAGCTCCAGCCAAAAAATCTATTTTTAAGCTTTTTGGAAAACATTGGGAAGGGTTATCACCCCTGTAACATTTGTTTTGCTGTCTGTGCCCCTGTTCAGAACATTTCACCTCACTTTCCGTCCCAATGACAACTGTTTTTTAAAAGTGGGATTTTTATTGAAACAAGGATTGGTGATAAAGCATCAGTAGAGAGGAGACACCTTTTTCCCATATTAACTCTTACAGGAGAGAATTTCCCTTCCTAGGGGTAGATTTCCTCTCACTTCCTGTTGTCTCCTTCCGTTTGCAAGTAGGAGTCGTTTGTAAGTTGGATGTTTGAAAGTAGGGGCCTGCCGTATATACTCTGAAGAAATTTGCCCCTTAGGTGTCACAGTTACTCTTGGTGGGCGCTGGAACGCCCTGCTGTGAACTATTATATCAGGAATTGTATTTACATGCCATTGTTGAACAGTGGTAGGAAAAATTGTGCCTTTTGTGGTAGTGCTGGTGCCACAACACTGTAAGCCCTCACAGTTACTCTTGGTGGGCGCATGAATGGGCCCTGCTGTGAATTATTAGATCAAGAATTGCAATTGCATGCCCCTGTTGAACAGGGGCTGAAAAATTGGGCCTATGGTGGTGGTGGTGGTGGTGGTGGTGGTGTTGCCACAACACTGTAAGGCCTCACAGTTACTCTTGGTGGGCGCAGGAATGGGTCCTGCTGTGAATTATTCGATCAAGAATTGTAATTACATGCCCCTGTTAAACAGGGGCAGAAAAATTGGGCCTTAGGCACTGGTGCCACAACACTGCAACCCCTCACAGATACTGTACTTGGAGCACAGCAATGAGCCCTGTTGCAAAGTATTGCATCAAAAATTTTAATTACACGCCCCTGTTAAACAGGGGCTGAAAAATTGGGCCTTAGGCACTGGTGCTGGTGCCACGACACTGCAACCTCTCCCAGATACTCTAGTTGGAGTGCAGGAATGAGCCCTGCTGCAAAGCATTGCATAAAAAATTGTAATTACATGCCCCTGTTAAACAAGGGCTGAAAAATGGGGCCTTAGCCACTGGTGGCGGCACCCAGAAACAAAAATGTTCTTCCAAGCTATCATCAGGAATCGGATCATTGAGGAGGAGGAGGATAGTCAGTCAACATAACAGGACAGTCACTCAGCATCAGCATCAGTCTTGAAGGGATGTGACATTTGAAAATAAATTATTCTGTTATATCAGCTTCAGGTGCTTGGTAGCTGGTGGTGATCCAAGACTGGTTCATCTTTATGAAGATCAGTCGATCAACTGAGTCGGTGGACAGGCGCACCCTGTGATCCGTGACAAATCCACCAGCAGCACTGAATGTGCGTTCTGAAAGAATGCTGGATGCAGGACAGGCCAGTAGCTCAATTGCATACTGTGCAAGCTCTGGCCAGTGATCCATCCTCAAGACCCAGTAAGCCAGAGGATTTTCGGTGGGGAAGGTGTCCAAGTCTGACCTTGCCCCTAGGTATTCCTGCACCATGTATATCAGACGCTGGCGATGGTTGCTGGAACCGATCATACCTTGGGGCTGCGGACTAAAGAATTGTCTGAACGCATCGGTCAGACGGCCACCTTCCCCACCGCTCCTTTTTTGACTGACCGAAGCCTCAGCAACTTGTTGTCCAGGACCAGGAGTTTGTAACCTCCCAGTCTCTGGGAACGCGTTGCACAGACCTTTCTGCAAGGCCTCCCGGAGTTGTCTCATCCTCTGCTCCCTCTGCGACGGTAAGATAAGGTCCGCAACCTTACCCTTGTACCGTGGATCAAGGAGAGTGGCCGGCCAGTAATGGTCCCTCTCCTTGATCCGAAGAATACGAGGATCCTTCCGCAGACTTTGCAGGATCAGGGAGGCCATGCAGCGTAGGTTAGCTGAGGCATTCGGTCCGGAGTCCTCTGGGTCACTAAGGACGACATGATCCGCAGCCACCTCCTCCCAGCCACGTACAAGTCCATGGGTTTCTTGGGATTGTAAATCATCCCTAAAAGACTGCTGCTGATGATGCTGAGTGCCAGGCTCCACCTCCATGCTGACACAATCCTCTTCCTCCTCTTCCTGTGGGTTGGGTGGGACAGAAGGAACACTGTCTGGGTAAAGGGGGCCTTGAGAAGCAAGGAAGTCCTCCTCTTCCTGCCTCTGTTCTGCCTCAAGTGCCCTGTCCATTATTCCACGCAGCGTATGTTCCAACAGGTGGACAAGATATAATTGGAAGAAGTTTTGGACAGCTGCACTCCAAAAAAGGTATAACAAAAATGTCACTGCCCTCATCTATGACTGGCCTTCACAGCAAGGAGCACTGGATGGGCGGACGCATGTCAATAAAAAAACACACAGAATATCCAAGCTCAACTTACCAACCAATCAGCAACAAAACAAATTCACCTGTCTAACAGTGCGTTTAAAAACAGGGGTTTAGTTGCACGCATTTGCAAATACATGTGTAAGCTGCAGGCCGCGTCAAGGCTCCCTGTATGCTGCAGTCCTAACTCTAAAATTTAAGGTTTCCTCAATGGAAGCACATGTATGCTGATGGATAGATATAGGGCAGGTGACTGGGGGGAGCCCACCCTCCATTAAAGGGGCAGGAGCACACTAAACACCCAGCACATGGAAGCAAAGGTGCTAGTGCGTTGCCTGACCACAATGACAACAATACATATAACAAAAATGTCACTGCCCTCATCTATGACTGGCCTTCACAGCAAGGAGCACTGGATGGGCGGACGCATGTTAATAAAAAACACACAGAATATCCAAGCTCAACTTACCAACCAATCAGCAACAAAACAAATTCACCTGTCTAACAGTGCGTTTAAAAACAGGGGTTTAGTTGCACGCATTTGCAAATACATGTGTAAGCTGCAGGCCGCGTCAAGGCTCCCTGTATGCTGCAGTCCTAACTCTAAAATTTAAGGTCTCCTCAATGGAAGCACATGCATATGGAAGCACATGTATGCTGATGGATAGATATAGGGCAGGTGACTGGGGGGATCTCACCCTCCATTAAAGGGGCAGGAGCACACTAAACACCCAGCACATGGAAGCAAAGGTGCTAGTGCGTTGCCTGACCACAATGACAACAATACATATAACAAAAATGTCACTGCCCTCATCTATGACTGGCCTTCACAGCAAGGAGCACTGGATGGGCGGACGCATGTCAATAAAAAACACACAGAATATCCAAGCTCAACTTACCAACCAATCAGCAACAAAACGAATTCACCTGTCTAACAGTGCGTTTAAAAACAGGGGTTTAGTTGCACGCATTTGCAAATACATGTGTAAGCTGCAGGCCACGTCAAGGCTCCCTGTATGCTGCAGTCCTAACTCTAAAATTTAAGGTCTCCTCAATGGAAGCACATGTATGCTGATGGATAGATATAGGGCAGGTGACTGGGGGGAGCCCACCCTCCATTAAAGGGGCAGGAGCACACTAAACACCCAGCACATGGAAGCAAAGGTGCTAGTGCGTTGCCTGACCACAATGACAACAATACATATAACAAAAATGTCACTGCCCTCATCTATGACTGGCCTTCACAGCAAGGAGCACTGGATGGGCGGACGCATGTCAATAAAAAACACACAGAATATCCAAGCTCAACTTACCAACCAATCAGCAACAAAACAAATTCACCTGTCTAACAGTGCGTTTAAAAACAGGGGTTTAGTTGCACGCATTTGCAAATACATGTGTAAGCTGCAGGCCGCGTCAAGGCTCCCTGTATGCTGCAGTCCTAACTCTAAAATTTAAGGTCTCCTCAATGGAAGCACATGCATATGGAAGCACATGTATGCTGATGGATAGATATAGGGCAGGTGACTGGGGGGATCTCACCCTCCATTAAAGGGGCAGGAGCACACTAAACACCCAGCACATGGAAGCAAAGGTGCTAGTGCGTTGCCTGACCACAATGACAACAATACATATAACAAAAATGTCACTGCCCTCATCTATGACTGGCCTTCACAGCAAGGAGCACTGGATGGGCGGACGCATGTCAATAAAAAACACACAGAATATCCAAGCTCAACTTACCAACCAATCAGCAACAAAACGAATTCACCTGTCTAACAGTGCGTTTAAAAACAGGGGTTTAGTTGCACGCATTTGCAAATACATGTGTAAGCTGCAGGCCACGTCAAGGCTCCCTGTATGCTGCAGTCCTAACTCTAAAATTTAAGTTCTCCTCAATGGAAGCACATGTATGCTGATGGATAGATATAGGGCAGGTGACTGGGGGGAGCCCACCCTCCATTAAAGGGGCAGGAGCACACTAAACACCCAGCACATGGAAGCAAAGGTGCTAGTGCGTTGCCTGACCACAATGACAACAATACATATAACAAAAATGTCACTGCCCTCATCTATGACTGGCCTTCACAGCAAGGAGCACTGGATGGGCGGACGCATGTCAATAAAAAACACACAGAATATCCAAGCTCAACTTACCAACCAATCAGCAACAAAACGAATTCACCTGTCTAACAGTGCGTTTAAAAACAGGGGTTTAGTTGCATGCATTTGCAAATACATGTGTAAGCTGCAGGCCGCGTCAAGGCTCCCTGTATGCTGCAGTCCTAACTCTAAAATTTAAGGTCTCCTCAATGGAAGCACATGTATGCTGATGGATAGATATAGGGCAGGTGACTGGGGGGAGCCCACCCTCCATTAAAGGGGCAGGAGCACACTAAACACCCAGCACATGGAAGCAAAGGTGCTAGTGCGTTGCCTGACCACAATGACAACAATACATATAACAAAAATGTCACTGCCCTCATCTATGACTGGCCTTCACAGCAAGGAGCACTGGATGGGCAGACGCATGTCAATAAAAAACACACAGAATATCCAAGCTCAACTTACCAACCAATCAGCAACAAAACAAATTCACCTGTCTAACAGTGCGTTTAAAAACAGGAGTTTAGTTGCACGCATTTGCAAATACATGTGTAAGCTGCAGGCCGCGTCAAGGCTCCCTGTATGCTGCAGTCCTAACTCTAAAATTTAAGGTCTCCTCAATGGAAGCACATGCATATGGAAGCACATGTATGCTGATGGATAGATATAGGGCAGGTGACTGGGGGGATCTCACCCTCCATTAAAGGGGCAGGAGCACACTAAACACCCAGCACATGGAAGCAAAGGTGCTAGTGCGTTGCCTGACCACAATGACAACAATACATATAACAAAAATGTCACTGCCCTCATCTATGACTGGCCTTCACAGCAAGGAGCACTGGATGGGCGGACGCATGTCAATAAAAAACACACAGAATATCCAAGCTCAACTTACCAACCAATCAGCAACAAAACGAATTCACCTGTCTAACAGTGCGTTTAAAAACAGGGGTTTAGTTGCACGCATTTGCAAATACATGTGTAAGCTGCAGGCCGCGTCAAGGCTCCCTGTATGCTGCAGTCCTAACTCTAAAATTTAAGGTCTCCTCAATGGAAGCACATGTATGCTGATGGATAGATATAGGGCAGGTGACTGGGGGGAGCCCACCCTCCATTAAAGGGGCAGGAGCACACTAAACACCCAGCACATGGAAGCAAAGGTGCTAGTGCGTTGCCTGACCACAATGACAACAATACATATAACAAAAATGTCACTGCCCTCATCTATGACTGGCCTTCACAGCAAGGAGCACTGGATGGGCGGACGCATGTCAATAAAAAACACACAGAATATCCAAGCTCAACTTACCAACCAATCAGCAACAAAACGAATTCACCTGTCTAACAGTGCGTTTAAAAACAGGGGTTTAGTTGCATGCATTTGCAAATACATGTGTAAGCTGCAGGCCGCGTCAAGGCTCCCTGTATGCTGCAGTCCTAACTCTAAAATTTAAGGTCTCCTCAATGGAAGCACATGTATGCTGATGGATAGATATAGGGCAGGTGACTGGGGGGAGCCCACCCTCCATTAAAGGGGCAGGAGCACACTAAACACCCAGCACATGGAAGCAAAGGTGCTAGTGCGTTGCCTGACCACAATGACAACAATACATATAACAAAAATGTCACTGCCCTCATCTATGACTGGCCTTCACAGCAAGGAGCACTGGATGGGCAGACGCATGTCAATAAAAAACACACAGAATATCCAAGCTCAACTTACCGACCAATCAGCAACAAAACAAATTCACCTGTCTAACAGTGCGTTTAAAAACAGGAGTTTAGTTGCACGCATTTGCAAATACATGTGTAAGCTGCAGGCCGCGTCAAGGCTCCCTGTATGCTGCAGTCCTAACTCTAAAATTTAAGGTCTCCTCAATGGAAGCACATGTATGCTGATGGATAGATATAGGGCAGGTGACTGGGGGGAGCCCACCCTCCATTGAAGGGGCAGGAGCACACTAAACACCCAGCACATGGAAGCAAAGGTGCTAGTGCGTTGCCTGACCACAATGACAACAATACATATAACAAAAATGTCACTGCCCTCATCTATGACTGGCCTTCACAGCAAGGAGCACTGGATGGGCGGACGCATGTCAATAAAAAACACACAGAATATCCAAGCTCAACTTACCAACCAATCAGCAACAAAACAAATTCACCTGTCTAACAGTGCGTTTAAAAACAGGGGTTTAGTTGCACGCATTTGCAAATATATGTGTAAGCTGCAGGCCGCGTCAAGGCTCCCTGTATGCTGCAGTCCTAACTCTAAAATTTAAGGTCTCCTCAATCGAAGCACATGTATGCTGATGGATAGATATAGGGCAGGTGACTGGGGGGAGCCCAACCTCCATTAAAGGGGCAGGAGCACACTAAACACCCAGCACATGGAAGCAAAGGTGCTAGTGCGTTGCCTGACCACAATGACAACAATACATATAACAAAAATGTCACTGCCCTCATCTATGACTGGCCTTCACAGCAAGGAGCACTGGATGGGCGGACGCATGTCAATAAAAAACACACAGAATATCCAAGCTCAACTTACCAACCAATCAGCAACAAAACAAATTCACCTGTCTAACAGTGCGTTTATAAACAGGGGTTTAGTTGCACGCATTTGCAAATACATGTGTAAGCTGCAGGCCGCGTCAAGGCTCCCTGTATGCTGCAGTCCTAACTCTAAAATGTAAGGTCTCCTCAATGGAAGCACATGTATGCTGATGGATAGATATAGGGCAGGTGACTGGGGGGAGCCCACCCTCCATTAAAGGGGCAGGAGCACACTAAACACCCAGCACATGGAAGCAAAGGTGCTAGTGCGTTGCCTGACCACAATGACAACAATACATATAACAAAAATGTCACTGCCCTCATCTATGACTGGCCTTCACAGCAAGGAGCACTGGATGGGCGGACGCATGTCAATAAAAAACACACAGAATATCCAAGCTCAACTTACCAACCAATTAGCAACAAAACAAATTCACCTGTCTAACAGTGCATTTAAAAACAGGGGTTTAGTTGCACGCATTTGCAAATACATGTGTAAGCTGCAGGCCGCGTCAAGGCTCCCTGTATGCTGCAGTCCTAACTCTAAAATTTAAGGTCTCCTCAATGGAAGCACATGTATGCTGATGGATAGATATAGGGCAGGTGACTGGGGGGAGCCCACCCTCCATTAAAGGGGCAGGAGTACACTAAACACCCAGCACATGGAAGCAAAGGTGCTAGTGCGTTGCCTGACCACAATGACAACAATACATATAACAAAAATGTCACTGCCCTCATCTATGACTGGCCTTCACAGCAAGGAGCACTGGATGGGCGGACGCATGTCAATAAAAAACACACAGAATATCCAAGCACAACTTACCAACCAATCAGCAACAAAACAAATTCACCTGTCTAACAATGCGTTTAAAAACAGGGGTTTAGTTGCACACATTTGCAAATACATGTGTAAGCTGCAGGCCGCGTCAAGGCTCCCTGTATGCTGCAGTCCTAACTCTAAAATTTAAGGTCTCCTCAATGGAAGCACATGTATGCTGATGGATAGATATAGGGCAGGTGACTGGGGGGAGCCCACCCTCCATTAAAGGGGCAGGAGCACACTAAACACCCAGCACATGGAAGCAAAGGTGCTAGTGCGTTGCCTGACCACAATGACAACAATACATATAACAAAAATGTCACTGCCCTCATCTATGACTGGCCTTCACAGCAAGGAGCACTGGATGGGCGGACGCATGTCAATAAAAAACACACAGAATATCCAAGCTCAACTTACCAACCAATCAGCAACAAAACGAATTCACCTGTCTAACAGTGCGTTTAAAAACAGGGGTTTAGTTGCACGCATTTGCAAATACATGTGTAAGCTGCAGGCCGCGTCAAGGCTCCCTGTATGCTGCAGTCCTAACTCTAAAATTTAAGGTCTCCTCAATGGAAGCACATGTATGCTGATGGATAGATATAGGGCAGGTGACTGGGGGGAGCCCACCCTCCATTAAAGGGGCAGGAGTACACTAAACACCCAGCACATGGAAGCAAAGGTGCTAGTGCGTTGCCTGACCACAATGACAACAATACATATAACAAAAATGTCACTGCCCTCATCTATGACTGGCCTTCACAGCAAGGAGCACTGGATGGGCGGACGCATGTCAATAAAAAACACACAGAATATCCAAGCACAACTTACCAACCAATCAGCAACAAAACAAATTCACCTGTCTAACAATGCGTTTAAAAACAGGGGTTTAGTTGCACGCATTTGCAAATACATGTGTAAGCTGCAGGCCGCGTCAAGGCTCCCTGTATGCTGCAGTCCTAACTCTAAAATTTAAGGTCTCCTCAATGGAAGCACATGTATGCTGATGGATAGATATAGGGCAGGTGACTGGGGGGAGCCCACCCTCCATTAAAGGGGCAGGAGCACACTAAACACCCAGCACATGGAAGCAAAGGTGCTAGTGCGTTGCCTGACCACAATGACAACAATACATATAACAAAAATGTCACTGCCCTCATCTATGACTGGCCTTCACAGCAAGGAGCACTGGATGGGCGGACGCATGTCAATAAAAAAACACACAGAATATCCAAGCTCAACTTACCAACCAATCAGCAACAAAACAAATTCACCTGTCTAACAGTGCACTCCAAAAAAGGTTCCTTTATTAAAAAGTCAAATCACAACAATCCATGCCACAGCAAAATAAAAGCAGACAACTGACGCGTTTCACACTGTAGTTCAGTGCTTACTCATAGCTAGGTGGACAAGAGGTACAGTGTCACTGATGCATGCACTGTCACTGCTCACCATCCTCGTGACCTCCTCAAATGGTGCCAGGACAGTACATGCATCCCTGATCATGCCCCACTGGCGTGGTGAAAAAAAACCAAGCGTGTGCAGCCGCTGCAGCATGGCCAACGTTGAGTTCCACCTGGTGGGCATGTCACATATAAGGCGGTTCTTGGGCAGGCTCAACTCCTTTTGCAGCTCAGCCAGCCGAGCACTGGCATAATATGATCTGCGGAAATGCACACAGACTTTCCTGGCCTGCCTCAGGACATCCTGTAAGCCCGGGTACCTGCCCAAGAACCGCTTCACCACCAGGTTAAGGACGTGAGCCACACAGGGCACATGGGTCAGTTGTCCCTGTCGGAGGGCGGAGAGGAGGTTGGTGCCATTGTCGCAAACCACCATTCCTGGCTTAAGCTGGCATGGCGTCAACCACCTCTCGGCCTGCCCCTGCAGAGCTAACAGAACCTCTGCCCCAGTGTGGCTCCTGTCCCCCAAACACACCAGCGCAACCACGGCATGGCATCTTTTTGCCTGCGTACTTGCGTAGCCCCTTGAACGCCTACGGAGCACTGCTGGTTCCGAGGACAAAGCACAGGAAGAGGCCATGGAGGAAGAAGAAGAGGAGGGGGTAGAGGAGAGAGGTGTGTCACAACCAGTAGTAGCATTTTGGAGGCGTGGCGGCGGAACAACCTCCAACACTACTGCACCTTGTCCTGCATCCTTCCCAGCTGCCAAAAGAGTGACCCAATGGGCCGTGAAAGAAAGGTAACGTCCCTGTCCATGCCTGCTGGACCATGAGTCAGCGATAATATGCACCTTACCGCTGACCGCCCTGTCCAGCGAGGCATAGACATTGCCTTCCACATGCTGGTAGAGAGCCGGAATCGCCTTCCGTGAGAAAAAGTGGCGTTTGGGAACCTGCCACTGAGGAACCGCACATTGCACAAACTCACAGAAGGGGGCCGAGTCTACCAACTGAAAAGACAGCAGTTGAAGTGCTAGCAATTTAGCCAAGCTAGCATTTAACCACTGGGCATGTGGATGGCTGGGAGTGAACTTCTTTCGACGGTCCAGCAGCTGGGGCAGGGAAATTTGCCTGCTAGAATCGGACGTCGTTGTACTGCTAGTCGTGTGCCCGCAAGTACTTGGCTGTGACACACCTAATTCTACACCTTCATTCCTCTCAGAGCAGGTTTCAGAGAGGACTGAAGGTATAGTGGGGTTGGAGATCCCAGCTGATGCGGAACAAGGAGAGGTCCACTTTGTTCTTTGGTGTGGGTCTTTAAGGCTTGCAAACGAGCTGCATGGCAGGTCAACATATGTCTGGTCAAGCATGTGGTGCCCAAGCGGCTGATGTTTTGGCTACGCGAGATACGCTTGAGATATATGTTGCAAACAGCAGCGGTGCGATCTGATGCACTCGACTCAAAAAAGGCCCACACCAAATAACTTTTGGAATAACGGGCAGAGGCAGCACCCTGCACAGGCGGAGCTCTGCGGTGTGATTCAGTGGTTGTGCTGCCCTTACGCTGGCCCCACGAGGGCATCCTGCCTCGTTGGAAATGTGCCTCCTCCTCATCCTCCTCCTCCTCCTCTCTCCTATCAGGCACCCACGTGGAGTCAGTGACCTCATCATCCCCTCCCTCCTCATCACTGGAGCCAATCTGGCAGTATGCTGCAGCTGCTGGAACATGACTGCCAGATTTCTGTCCTTCTTGAGCATCCCCTCTCTCTGCTTTCACGCTACTGCCTTCCTCTAGCTGGGCATCATCATCAGACCCTTCGAAACGCTGGGCATCCTCCTGGAGAATGTACCCAACACTGTGCTCAAACAGTTCGGGGGACTCCTCAGGAAGACACGGTGGGTCTAGGGAAGGAGTGACTGATGATGACATAGATACGAGGGAAGAGGACGCTTTGGCTGCTGCTTTGCCAGTACCCTGAGCCTGGGTGAGAGAGGATGAGGAGGATGAGGAGGGATTGGTCATCCACTCTACCAAGTCTTCGGCATGATGCGGCTCAACACGTCCAGCTGCCGAAAATAAGGACAAGCGTGTCCCATGGCCACGTGCTGATGACGATGCACCGCGTACACGACCAGCACTGTTGTCTCTAGAAACAGAGCCTGCTTGCCCTCTTTTATTGGCTCCTGACTGTCTGCCTCTCCTTGTTTGCCTTCCAGAAATTCTAAAGGCCTGCAGGGAGATGGGAAAACCAGCAATAAGGGGTAGCTTCAGGAGTATAATGTGCAGGAGGCACACTACGCCCGCTGTAAGTGCTGCAGATGCCTGCCTGTGTTACTCAACAGGAAATCATAGCAATAAGGGCTAGATTCAGGTGTTTTTTTTGCAAGAAGCACAATACGCCTGCTGTAAGTGCTGAAGATGCCTACCTGTGTTACTCAAACAGGAAATCACAGCAATAAGGGCTAGCTTCAGGTGTATATTTTGCAAGAAGCACAATACGCCTGCTGTAAGTGCTGCAGATGCCTGTTAGTGTAACACAAAAGAAAAAAACTACGAGCAATAAGGGGTAGCTTCAGGTGTATAATGTGCAGGAGGCACACATTACGCCTGCTGTAAGTGCTGCAGATGCATGCCTGTGTTACTCAAACAGGAAATCACAGCAATAAGGGCTAGCTTCAGGTGTATATTTTGCAAGAAGCACAATATGCCTGCTGTAAGTGCTGCAGATGCCTTCCTGTGCTACTCAAACAGGAAATCACAGCAATAAGGGCTAGCTTCGGGTGTATATTTTGCAAGAAGCACAATACGCCTGCTGTAAGTGCTGCAGATGCCTGTTAGTGTAACACAAAAGAAAAAAAACTGCGAGCAATAAGGGGTAGCTTCAGGTGTATAATGTGCAGGAGGCACACATTACACCTGCTGTAAGTGCTGCAGATGCCTGCCTGTGTTACTCAAACAGGAAATCACAGCAATAAGGGCTAGCTTCAGGTGTATATTTTGCAAGAAGCACAATACGCCCGCTGTAAGTGCTGAAGATGCCTGCCTGTGTTACTCAAACAGGAAATCACAGCAATAAGGGCTAACTTAAGGTGTATATTTTGCAAGAAGCACAATATGCCTGCTGTAAGTGCTGCAGATGCCTGCCTGTGTTACTCAAACAGGAAATCACAGCAATAAGTGCTAGCTTCAGGTGTATATTTTGCAAGAAGCACAATACGCCTGCTGTAAGTGCTGCAGATGCCTGCCTGTGTTACTCAAACATGAAATCACAGCAATAAGGGCTATCTTCAGGTGTATATTTTGCAAGAAGCACAATACGCCTGCTGTAAGTGCTGCAGATGCCTGTTAATGTAACACAAAAGAAAAAAAACTACGAGCAATAAGGGGTAGCTTCAGGTGTATAATGTGCAGGAGGCACACTACGACTGCTGTAAGTGCTGCAGATGCCTGCCTGTGTTACTCAAACAGGAAATCACAGCAATAAGGGCTAGCTTCAGGTGTATATTTTGCAAGAAGCACAATATGCCTGCTGTAAGTGCTGCAGATGCCTGTTAATGTAACACAAAAGAAAAAAAACTACGAGTAATAACGGGTAGTTTCAGGTGTATAATGTGCAGGAGGCACACTACAACTGCTGTAAGTGCTGCAGATGCCTGCCTGTGTTACTCAAACAGGAAATCACAGCAATAAGGGCTAGCTTCAGGTGTATATTTTGCAAGAAGCACAATACGCCCGCTGTAAGTGCTGCAGATGCCTGCCTGTGTTACTCAAACAGGAAATCACAGCAATAAGGGCTAGATTCAGGTGTATATTTTGCAAGAAGCACAATACGTCTGCTGGAAGTGCTGCAGATACCTGCCTGTGTTACTCAACAGGAAATCACAGCAATAAGGGCTAGCTTCAGGTGTATATTTTGCAAGAAGCACAATACGCCCGCTGTAAGTGCTGCAGATGCCTGCCTGTGTTACTCAACAGGAAATCACAGCAATAAGGGCTAGCTTCAGGTGTATATTTTGCAAGAAGCACAATACGCCCGCTGTAAGTGCTGCAGATGCCTTTCTGTGTTACTCAAACAGGAAATCACAGCAATAAGGGCTAGCTTCAGGTGTATATTTTGCAAGAAGCACAATACGCCTGCTGTAAGTGCTGCAGATGCCTGCCTGTGTTACTCAAACATGAAATCACAGCAATAAGGGCTAGCTTCAGGTGTATATTTTGCAAGAAGCACAATATGCCTGCTTTAAGTGCTGCAGATGCCTGTTAGTGTAACACAAAAGAAAAAAAACTACGAGCAATAAAGGGTAGCTTCAGGTGTATAATGTGCAGGAGGCACACTACGCCTGCTGTAAGTGCTGCAGATGCCTGCCTGTGTTACTCTACAGGAAATCACAGCAATAAGGGCTAGCTTCAGGTGTATATTTTGCAAGAAGCACAATACGCCCACTGTAAGTGCTGCAGATGCCTGCCTGTGTTACTCAAACAGGAAATCACAGCAATAAGGGCTAACTTAAGGTGTATATTTTGCAAGAAGCACAATATGCCTGCTGTAAGTGCTGCAGATGCCTGCCTGTGTTACTCAAACAGGAAATCACAGCAATAAGTGCTAGCTTCAGGTGTATATTTTGCAAGAAGCACAATACGCCTGCTGTAAGTGCTGCAG
This sequence comes from Rana muscosa, assembly GCA_029206835.1. Taxonomy (NCBI): domain Eukaryota; kingdom Metazoa; phylum Chordata; class Amphibia; order Anura; family Ranidae; genus Rana; species Rana muscosa. The sequence goes on along the minus strand of CM055118.1, from coordinate 973,529,388 downwards.
ATGCCTGCCTGTGTTACTCAAACATGAAATCACAGCAATAAGGGCTATCTTCAGGTGTATATTTTGCAAGAAGCACAATACGCCTGCTGTAAGTGCTGCAGATGCCTGTTAATGTAACACAAAAGAAAAAAAACTACGAGCAATAAGGGGTAGCTTCAGGTGTATAATGTGCAGGAGGCACACTACGACTGCTGTAAGTGCTGCAGATGCCTGCCTGTGTTACTCAAACAGGAAATCACAGCAATAAGGGCTAGCTTCAGGTGTATATTTTGCAAGAAGCACAATATGCCTGCTGTAAGTGCTGCAGATGCCTGTTAATGTAACACAAAAGAAAAAAAACTACGAGTAATAACGGGTAGTTTCAGGTGTATAATGTGCAGGAGGCACACTACAACTGCTGTAAGTGCTGCAGATGCCTGCCTGTGTTACTCAAACAGGAAATCACAGCAATAAGGGCTAGCTTCAGGTGTATATTTTGCAAGAAGCACAATACGCCCGCTGTAAGTGCTGCAGATGCCTGCCTGTGTTAAACAGGAAATCACAGCAATAAGGGCTAGCTTCAGGTGTATATTTTGCAAGATGCACAATACGCCCGCTGTAAGTGCTGTAGATGCCTGCCTGTGTTACTCAAACAGGAAATCACAGCAATAAGGGCTAGCTTCAGGTGTATATTTTGCAAGAAGCACAATATGCCTGCTGTAAGTGCTGCAGATGCCTGTTAGTGTAACACAAAAGAAAAAAAACTATGAGCAATAAGGGGTAGCTTCAGGTGTATAATGTGCAGGAGGCACACTACGACTGCTGTAAGTGCTGCAGATGCCTGCCTGTGTTACTCAAACAGGAAATCACAGCAATAAGTTCTAGCTTCAGGTGTATATTTTGCAAGAAGCACAATACGCCTGCTGTAAGTGCTGCAGATGCCTGCCTGTGTTACTTAAACATGAAATCACAGCAATAAGGGCTAGCTTCAGGTGTATATTTTGCAAGAAGCACAATACGCCTGCTGTAAGTGCTGCAGATGCCTGTTAGTGTAACACAAAAGAAAAAAAACTACGAGCAATAAGGGGTAGCTTCAGGTGTATAATGTGCAGGAGGCACAATACGCCTGCTGTAAGTGCTGCAGATGCTTGCCTGTGTTACTCAAACAGGAAATCACAGCAATAAGGGCTATCTTCAGGTGTATATTTTGCAAGAAGCACAATACGCCTGCTGTAAGTGCTGCAGATGCCTGTTAATGTAACACAAATAAAAAAAAAACTACGAGCAATAAGGGGTAGCTTCAGGTGTATAATGTGCAGGAGGCACACTACGACTGCTGTAAGTGCTGCAGATGCCTGCTTGTGTTACTCAAACAGGAAATCACAGCAATAAGGGCTAGCTTCAGGTGTATATTTTGCAAGAAGCACAATACACCCGCTGTAAGTGCTGCAGATGCCTGCCTGTGTTACTCAAACAGGAAATCACAGCAATAAGGGCTAGCTTCAGGTGTATATTTTGCAAGATGCACAATACGCCCGCTGTAAGTGCTGCAGATGCCTGCCTGTGTTACTCAAACAGGAAATCACAGCAATAAGAGCTAGCTTCAGGTGTATATTTTGCAAGAAGCACAATACGCCCGCTGTAAGTGCTGATGATGCCTGCCTGTGTTACTCAACAGGAAATCACAGCAATAAGGGCTAGCTTCAGGTGTATATTTTGCAAGAAGCACAATACGCCTGCTGTAAGTGCTGCAGATGCCTGCCTGTGTTACTTAAACATGAAATCACAGCAATAAGGGCTAGCTTCAGGTGTATATTTTGCAAGAAGCACAATACGCCTGCTGTAAGTGCTGCAGATGCCTGTTAGTGTAACACAAAAGAAAAAAACTACGAGCAATACGGGGTAGCTTCAGGTGTATAATGTGCAGGAGGCACAATACGCCTGCTGTAAGTGCTGCAGATGCCTGCCTGTGTTACTCAAACAGGAAATCACAGCAATAAGGCTATCTTCAGGTGTATATTTTGCAAGAAGCACAATACGCCTGCTGTAAGTGCTGCAGATGCCTGTTAATGTAACACAAAAGAAAAAAAACTACGGGTAATAACGGGTAGCTTCAGGTGTATAATGTGCAGGAGGCACACTACAACTGCTGTAAGTGCTGCAGATGCCTGCCTGTGTTACTCAAACAGGAAATCACAGCAATAAGGGCTAGCTTCAGGTGTATATTTTGCAAGAAGCACAATACACCCGCTGTAAGTGCTGCAGATGCCTGCCTGTGTTACTCAAACAGGAAATCACAGCAATAAGGGCTAGCTTCAGGTGTATATTTTGCAAGATGCACAATACGCCCGCTGTAAGTGCTGCAGATGCCTGCCTGTGTTACTCAAACAGGAAATCACAGCAATAAGAGCTAGCTTCAGGTGTATATTTTGCAAGAAGCACAATACGCCCGCTGTAAGTGCTGATGATGCCTGCCTGTGTTACTCAACAGGAAATCACAGCAATAAGGGCTAGCTTCAGGTGTATATTTTGCAAGAAGCACAATACGTCCGCTGTAAGTGCTGCAGATGCCTTCCTGTGTTACTCAAACAGGAAATCACAGCAATAAGGGCTAGCTTCAGGTGTATATTTTGCAAGAAGCACAATACGCCTGCTGTAAGTGCTGCAGATGTCTGCCTGTGTTACTTAACCACTTGACAACTGGGCACTTAAACCCCTTTCCTAACCAGACGAATTTTCAGCTTTCGGTGCTCTCACATTTTGAATGACAATTACTCAGTCATACAACACTGTACCCATATGAAATTTTTGTCCTTTTTTCACACAAATAGAGCTTTCTTTTGGTGGTATTTAATCACTGTTGGGTTTTTTATTTTTTGCGCTATAAGAGAAAAAAGACTGAACATTTTGTAAAAAAATGAATTTTTCTTTGTTTCCGTTATAAAATTTTGCAAATTAGTATTTTTTCTTCATACATTTTGGCCAAAATTTATACTGCCACATATCTTTGGTAAAAATAAGTACAAATTGGTGCATATTTTTTGGTCTTTGTGAAAGTTATAGAGTCCACAAGCTATGGTGCCAATATCTGAAAATTGATCACACCTGAAGTACTGACGGCCTATCTCATTTCTTGAGACCCTAACATGCCAGAAAAGTACAAATACCCCCCAAATGACCCCTTTTTGGAAAGAAGACATTCCAAGGTATTTAGAAAGAGTCATTGTGAGTTTTTTGATGTTGTCATTTTTTCCCACAATTCTTTGCAAAAATCAAGATTTTTTTTTCTTTTTTTTTTTTACACACAATTGTCATATTAGCAGGTTATTTCTCACACACAGCATATGCATACCACAAATTACACCCCAAAACACATTCTGCTATTCCTCCCGAGTATGGCGATACCACATGTGTGAGACTTTTACACAGCGTGGCCACATACAGAGGCCCAACATGCAGGGAGCACCATCAGGCGTTCTGGAGAACCCAGGCCAATTCTGACATTTCTCTCCTACATGTAAAAATCATAATTTGTTTGCTAGAAAATTACATAGAACCCCAAAACATTATATATGTTTTTTTAGCAAAGACCTTAAAGAATATAATGGTGGTCATTGCAACTTTTTATCTTGCACGGTATTTGCGTAGAAATTTTTCTAACGCGTTTTTTACGGGAAAAAACAGTTTTGTGCCTAAAAGAAAAAAAAAACAGTAAAGTTAGCCCAATGTTTTTGCATAATGTGAAAGATGAAGTTACGCCGAGTAAATAGATACCTAACATGTCACCCTTCAAAATTGCACACGCTCGTGGAATGGCGCCAAACTTCGCTACTTAAAAATCCCCATAGGCAACGCTTTAAATATTATTACTGGTTACATGTTTTGAGTTACAGAGGAGGTCTAGGGCCAAGATTATTGCTCTCGCTCTAACGTTCGCAACGATACCTCACATGTGTGGTTTGAACACCGTTTTCATATGTGGGCGGGGCTTACGTATGCGTTCACTTCTGCATGCGAGCTCGCGGGGGCAGGGACGCTTTAAAAATATATATATATATTTTATTGTTCATTTTACTTTATTTATTTTAGTTTGACATGTTTTTCCGCCCCAATTTTTTTTTATCACTTTTATTCCTATTACAAGGAATGTAAACATCCCTTGTAATAGGAATATGGCATGACAGGTCCTCTTTACAGTGAGATATGGGGTCAATAAGACCCCACATCTCACCTCTAGGCTGGGAAGCCTGAAAAAAAAACAAAAAAAAAAACAATCCTGGCTTTGATCGTAGCGGTGAGTCGGTAGAAGCACCGGAGGGCAGCGGGAGGGGGGGGCATCCCCTCTCACCTTCCGTAAGAGCAATCAAGCGGTGGAACAGCCGCTATGATCATTCTTATGGTGCAGGGAATCGCCAGCTGAAAAAGCGAATATCTGAATGATGCCTGTAGCTGCTCCCATCATTCAGATATCTCCGCACAAAGTCAAGGACGTCATATGACGGCCGGCGGGCGGGAAGTGATTATTGCAGAGTATTGCCGGGTATTGCGGAGTATTGCCGGGTATTGCGGAGTATTGCCGGGTATTGAGGAGTATTGCCGGGTATTGAGGAGTATTGCCGGGTATTGCCGAGTATTGCAGGGTATTGCGGGGTATTGCCGGGTATTGCGGAGTATTGCCGGGTATTGCCGGGTATTGAGGAGTATTGCAGGGTATTGCGGAGTATTGCAGGGTATTGAGGAGTATTGCCGGGTATTGTGGAGTATTGCCGGGTATTGTGGAGTATTGCAGGGTATTGAGGAGTATTGCGGAGTATTGCAGAGTATGGCAGGGTATTGCGGAATATGGCAGAGTATTGCACAGTATGGGCAGAGTATGGGCAGGGTATTGCACAGTATGGGCAGGGTATTGCACAGGGTATTGCACAGGGTATTGCAGAGTATGGGCAGAGTGTGGGCAGGGTATTGCACAGGGTATTGCAGAGTATTGCACAGGGTATTGCAGAGTATTGCACAGGGTATTGCAGAGTATTGGCAGGGTGTATTGCAGAGTATTGGCAGGGTGTATTGCAGAGTATTGCACAGGGTATTGCAGAGTATTGCACAGGGTATTGCAGAGTATTGCACAGGGTATTGCAGAGTATTGCAGAGTATTGGTTTGCAGAGTATTGGCAGGGTGTATTGCAGAGTATTGGCAGAGTATTGCACAGGGATGGCTGAGCAGGGATGGATGGATGGCTGGATCTGTGACTGCAATTGTCACAGATCCAGCCCACAGCTGACATGGGGGAGGGAGCGGACATGATCCGCTCCCTCCCCTCTCCTCTCACACTGTACCGATCGGTACAGAGAGGGGAGGGAGGAACCGGCGTCATGACATGACGCCGGTCTGTTTACAAGTGATCGCTCCATCATTTGACGGAGCGATCACGTGGTAAACGGCCGCGATTAGCGCCCATCTACCGTGATCCGTGATGTGCCGGGTCTTCCGGACCCGGCGGTCACGGACATATCCTGGAGCGCGCCCCAGGGGGCGCGCGGGAGCAAGATTCTGTGAGGACGTCCCTGGGACTTCCACTCAGGATAACTCGACCGCGCTGTGGACGTCTTTTGTACATGGCGCGGTCGGGAAGTGGTTAAACATGAAATCACAGCAATAAGGGCTAGCTTCAGGTGTATATTTTGCAAGAAGCACAATACGCCTGCTGTAAGTGCTGCAGATGCCTGTTAGTGTAACACAAAAGAAAAAAAAACTACGAGCAATAAGGGGCAGCTTCAGGTGTATAATGTGCAGGAGGCACAATACGCCTGCTGTAAGTGCTGCAGATGCCTGCCTGTGTTACTCAAACAGGAAATCACAGCAATAAGGGCTATCTTCAGGTGTATATTTTGCAAGAAGCACAATACGCCTGCTGTAAGTGCTGCAGATGCCTGTTAATGTAACACAAAAAAAAAAAACTACGAGCAATAAGGGGTAGCTTCAGGTGTATAATGTGCAGGAGGCACACTACGACTGCTGTAAGTGCTGCAGATGCCTGCCTGTGTTACTCAAACAGGAAATCACAACAATAAGGGCTAGCTTCAGGTGTATATTTTGCAAGAAGCACAATACGCCTGCTGTAAGTGCTGCAGATGCCTGTTAATGTAACACAAAAGAAAAAAAACTATGAGTAATAACGGGTAGCTTCAGGTGTATAATGTGCAGGAGGCACACTACAACTGCTGTAAGTGCTGCAGATGCCTGCCTGTGTTACTCAAACAGGAAATCACAGCAATAAGGGCTAGCTTCAGGTGTATATTTTGCAAGAAGCACAATACACCCGCTGTAATTGCTGCAGATGCCTGCCTGTGTTACTCAAACAGGAAATCACAGCAATAAGGGCTAGCTTCAGGTGTATATTTTGCAAGATGCACAATACGCCCGCTGTAAGTGCTGCAGATGCCTGCCTGTGTTACTCAAACAGGAAATCACAGCAATAAGGGCTAGCTTCAGGTGTTTATTTTGCAAGAAGCACAATATGCCTGCTGTAAGTGCTGCAGATGCCTGTTAGTGTAACACAAAAGAAAAAAAAACTACGAGCATTAAGGGGTAGCTTCAGGTGTATAATGTGCAGGAGGCACACTACGACTGCTGTAAGTGCTGCAGATGCCTGCCTGTGTTACTCAAACAGGAAATCACAGCAATAAGGGCTAGCTTCAGGTGTATATTTTGCAAGAAGCACAATATGCCTGCTATAAGTGCTGCAGATGCCTGTTAATGTAACACAAAAGAAAAAAAACTACGAGTAATAACGGGTAGCTTCAGGTGTATAATGTGCAGGAGGCACACTACAACTGCTGTAAGTGCTGCAGATGCCTGCCTGTGTTACTCAAACAGGAAATCACAGCAATAAGGGCTAGCTTCAGGTGTATATTTTGCAAGAAGCACAATACGCCCGCTGTAAGTGCTGCAGATGCCTGCCTGTGTTACTCAAACAGGAAATCATAGCAATAAGGGCTAGCTTCAGGTGTATATTTTGCAAGAAGCACAATACGCCCGCTGTAAGTGCTGAAGATGCCTGCCTGTGTTACTCAGCAGGAAATCACAGCAATAAGGGCTAGCTTCAGGTGTATATTTTGCAAGAAGCACAATACGTCCGCTGTAAGTGCTGCAGATGCCTGCCTGTGTTACTCAAACAGGAAATCACAGCAATAAGGGCTAGCTTCAGGTGTATATTTTGCAAGAAGCACAATACGCCTGCTGTAAGTGCTGCAGATGCCTGCCTGTGTTACTCAAACAGGAAATCACAGCAATAAGGGCTAGCTTCAGGTGTATATTTTTCAAGAAGCACAATATGCCTGCTGTAAGTGCTGCAGATGCCTGTTAGTGTAACACAAAAGAAAAAAAACTACGAGCAATAAGGGGTAGCTTTAGGTGTATAATGTGCAGGAGGCACACTATGCCTGCTGTAAGTGCTGCAGATGCCTGCCTGTGTTACTCTACAGAAAATCACAGCAATAAGGGCTAGCTTCAGGTGTATATTTTGCAAGAAGCACAATATGCACACTGTAAGTGCTGCAGATGCCTGCCTGTGTTACTCAAACAGGAAATCACAGCAATAAGGGCTAGCTTCAGGTGTATATTTTGCAAGAAGCACAATACACCTGCTGTAAGTGCTGCAGATGCCTGCCTGTGTTACTCAAACAGGAAATCACAGCAATAAGGGCTAGCTTCAGGTGTATATTTTTCAAGAAGCACAATATGCCTGCTGTAAGTGCTGCAGATGCCTGTTAGTGTAACACAAAAGAAAAAAAAACTACGAGCAATAAGGGGTAGCTTCAGGTGTATAATGTGCAGGAGGCACACTACGACTGCTGTAAGTGCTGCAGATGCCTGCCTGTGTTACTCAAACAGGAAATCACAGCAATAAGGGCTAGCTTCAGGTGTATATTTTGCAAGAAGCACAATATGCCTGCTATAAGTGCTGCAGATGCCTGTTAATGTAACACAAAAGAAAAAAAACTACGAGTAATAACGGGTAGCTTCAGGTGTATAATGTGCAGGAGGCACACTACAACTGCTGTAAGTGCTGCAGATGCCTGCCTGTGTTACTCAAACAGGAAATCATAGCAATAAGGGCTAGCTTCAGGTGTATATTTTGCAAGAAGCACAATACGCCCGCTGTAAGTGCTGAAGATGCCTGCCTGTGTTACTCAACAGGAAATCACAGCAATAAGGGCTAGCTTCAGGTGTATATTTTGCAAGAAGCACAATACGTCTGCTGTAAGTGCTGCAGATGCCTGCCTGTGTTACTCAAACAGGAAATCACAGCAATAAGGGCTAGCTTCAGGTGTATATTTTTCAAGAAGCACAATACGCCTGCTGTAAGTGCTGCAGATGCCTGTTAATGTAACACAAAAAAAACTACGAGCAATAAGGGGTAGCTTCAGGTGTATAATGTGCAGGAGGCACACTACGACTGCTGTAAGTGCTGCAGATGCCTGCCTGTGTTACTCAAACAGGAAATCACAGCAATAAGGGCTAGCTTCAGGTGTATATTTTGCAAGAAGCACAATACGCCCGCAGTAAGTGCTGCAGATGCCTGCCTGTGTTACTCAAACAGGAAATCATAGCAATAAGGGCTAGCTTCAGGTGTATATTTTGCAAGAAGCACAATACGCCCGCTGTAAGTGCTGAAGATGCCTGCCTGTGTTACTCACCAGGAAATCACAGCAATAAGGGCTAGCTTCAGGTGTATATTTTGCAAGAAGCACAATACGTCCGCTGTAAGTGCTGCAGATGCCTGCCTGTGTTACTCAAACAGGAAATCACAGCAATAAGGGCTAGCTTCAGGTGTATATTTTTCAAGAAGCACAATATGCCTGCTGTAAGTGCTGCAGATGCCTGTTAGTGTAACACAAAAGAAAAAAAACTACGAGCAATAAGGGGTAGCTTCAGGTGTATAATGTGCAGGAGGCACACTATGCCTGCTGTAAGTGCTGCAGATGCCTGCCTGTGTTACTCTACAGAAAATCACAGCAATAAGGGCTAGCTTCAGGTGTATATTTTGCAAGAAGCACAATACGCCCACTGTAAGTGCTGCAGATGCCTGCCTGTGTTACTCAAACAGGAAATCACAGAAATAAGGGCTAGCTTCAGGTGTATATTTTTCAAGAAGCACAATATGCCTGCTGTAAGTGCTGCAGATGCCTGTTAGTGTAACACAAAAAAAAAAAAAACTACGAGCAATAAGGGGTAGCTTCAGGTGTATAATGTGCAGGAGGCACACTACGACTGCTGTAAGTGCTGCAGATGCCTGCCTGTGTTACTCAAACAGGAAATCACAGCAATAAGGGCTAGCTTCAGGTGTATATTTTGCAAGAAGCACAATATGCCTGCTATAAGTGCTGCAAATGCCTGTTAATGTAACACAAAAGAAAAAAAAACTATGAGTAATAACGGGTAGCTTCAGGTGTATAATGTGCAGGAGGCACACTATAACTGCTGTAAGTGCTGCAGATGCCTGCCTGTGTTACTCAAACAGGAAATCATAGCAATAAGGGCTAGCTTCAGGTGTATATTTTGCAAGAAGCACAATACGCCCGCTGTAAGTGCTGAAGATGCCTGCCTGTGTTACTCAACAGGAAATCACAGCAATAAGGGCTAGCTTCAGGTGTATATTTTGCAAGAAGCACAATACGTCCGCTGTAAGTGCTGCAGATGCCTGCCTGTGTTACTCAAACAGGAAATCACAGCAATAAGGGCTAGCTTCAGGTGTATATTTTTCAAGAAGCACAATACGCCTGCTGTAAGTGCTGCAGATGCCTGTTAATGTAACACAAAAAAAAACTACGAGCAATAAGGGGTAGCTTCAGGTGTATAATGTGCAGGAGGCACACTACGACTGCTGTAAGTGCTGCAGATGCCTGCCTGTGTTACTCAAACAGGAAATCACAGCAATAAGGGCTAGCTTCAGGTGTATATTTTGCAAGACGCACAATACGCCTGCTGTAAGTGCTGAAGATGCCTGCCTGTGTTACTCACCAGGAATTTACAGCAATAAGGGCTAGCTTCAGGTGTATATTTTGCAAGAAGCACAATACGTCCGCTGTAAGTGCTGCAGATGCCTGCCTGTGTTACTCAAACAGGAAATCACAGCAATAAGGGCTAGCTTCAGGTGTATATTTTGCAAGAAGCACAATACGCCTGCTGTAAGTGCTGCAGATGCCTGCCTGTGTTACTCAAACAGGAAATCACAGCAATAAGGGCTAGCTTCGGGTGTATATTTTGCAAGAAGCACAATATGCCTGCTATAAGTGCTGCAGATGCCTGTTAATGTAACACAAAAGAAAAAAAAACTACGAGTAATAACGGGTAGCTTCAGGTGTATAATGTGCAGGAGGCACACTACAACTGCTGTAAGTGCTGCAGATGCCTGCCTGTGTTACTCAAACAGGAAATCATAGCAATAAGGGCTAGCTTCAGGTGTATATTTTGCAAGAAGCACAATACGCCCGCTGTAAGTGCTGAAGATGCCTGCCTGTGTTACTCAACAGGAAATCACAGCAATAAGGGCTAGCTTTAGGTGTATATTTTGCAAGAAGCACAATACGTCTGCTGTAAGTGCTGCAGATGCCTGCCTGTGTTACTCAAACAGGAAATCACAGCAATAAGGGCTAGCTTCAGGTGTATATTTTTCAAGAAGCACACTACGCCTGCTGTAAGTGCTGCAGATGCCTGTTAATGTAACACAAAAAAAAACTACGAGCAATAAGGGGTAGCTTCAGGTGTATAATGTGCAGGAGGCACACTACGACTGCTGTAAGTGCTGCAGATGCCTGCCTGTGTTACTCAAACAGGAAATCACAGCAATAAGGGCTAGCTTCAGGTGTATATTTTGCAAGAAGCACAATACGCCTGCTGTAAGTGCTGAAGATGCCTGCCTGTGTTACTCACCAGGAATTTACAGCAATAAGGGCTAGCTTCAGGTGTATATTTTGCAAGAAGCACAATACGTCCGCTGTAAGTGCTGCAGATGCCTGCCTGTGTTACTCAAACAGGAAATCACAGCAATAAGGGCTAGCTTCAGGTGTATATTTTGCAAGAAGCACAATACGCCTGCTGTAAGTGCTGCAGATGCCTGCCTGTGTTACTCAAACAGGAAATCACAGCAATAAGGGCTAGCTTCAGGTGTATATTTTTCAAGAAGCACAATATGCCTGCTGTAAGTGCTGCAGATGCCTGTTAGTGTAACACAAAAGAAAAAAAACTACGAGCAATAAGGGGTAGCTTCAGGTGTATAATGTGCAGGAGGCACACTACGACTGCTGTAAGTGCTGCAGATGCCTGCCTGTGTTACTCAAACAGGAAATCACAGCAATAAGGGCTAGCTTCAGGTGTATATTTTGCAAGAAGCACAATATGCCTGCTATAAGTGCTGCAGATGCCTGTTAATGTAACACAAAAGAAAAAAAACTACGAGTAATAACGGGTAGCTTCAGGTGTATAATGTGCAGGAGGCACACTAAAACTGCTGTAAGTGCTGCAGATGCCTGCCTGTGTTACTCAAACAGGAAATCATAGCAATAAGGGCTAGCTTCAGGTGTATATTTTGCAAGAAGCACAATACGCCCGCTGTAAGTGCTGAAGATGCCTGCCTGTGTTACTCAACAGGAAATCACAGCAATAAGGGCTAGCTTCAGGTGTATATTTTGCAAGAAGCACAATACGTCTGCTGTAAGTGCTGCAGATGCCTGCCTGTGTTACTCAAACAGGAAATCACAGCAATAAGGGCTAGCTTCAGGTGTATATTTTTCAAGAAGCACAATACGCCTGCTGTAAGTGCTGCAGATGCCTGTTAATGTAACACAAAAAAAAATACGAGCAATACGGGGTAGCTTCAGGTGTATAATGTGCAGGAGGCAAACTACGACTGCTGTAAGTGCTGCAGATGCCTGCCTGTGTTACTCAAACAGGAAATCACAGCAATAAGGGCTAGCTTCAGGTGTATATTTTGCAAGAAGCACAATACGCCTGCTGTAAGTGCTGCAGATGCCTGTTAATGTAACACAAAAGAAAAAAAACTATGAGTAATAACGGGTAGCTTCAGGTGTATAATGTGCAGGAGGCACACTACAACTGCTGTAAGTGCTGCAGATGCCTGCCTGTGTTACTCAAACAGGAAATCACAGCAATAAGGGCTAGCTTCAGGTGTATATTTTGCAAGAAGCAAAATACACCCACTGTAAATGCTGCAAATGCCTGCCTGTGTTACTCAAACAGGAAATCACAGAAATAAGGGCTAGCTTCAGGTGTATATTTTGCAAGATGCACAATACGCCCGCTGTAAGTGCTGCAGATGCCTGCCTGTGTTACTCAAACAGGAAATCACAGCAATAAGGGCTAGCTTCAGGTGTTTATTTTGCAAGAAGCACAATATGCCTGCTGTAAGTGCTGCAGATGCCTGTTAGTGTAACACAAAAGAAAAAAAAAACTACGAGCAATAAGGGGTAGCTTCAGGTGTATAATGTGCAGGAGGCACACTACGACTGCTGTAAGTGCTGCAGATGCCTGCCTGTGTTACTCAAACAGGAAATCACAGCAATAAGGGCTAGCTTCAGGTGTATATTTTGCAAGAAGCACAATATGCCTGCTATAAGTGCTGCAGATGCCTGTTAATGTAACACAAAAGAAAAAAAACTACGAGTAATAACGGGTAGCTTCAGGTGTATAATGTGCAGGAGGCACACTACAACTGCTGTAAGTGCTGCAGATGCCTGCCTGTGTTACTCAAACAGGAAATCACAGCAATAAGGGCTAGCTTCAGGTGTATATTTTGCAAGAAGCACAATACGCCCGCTGTAAGTGCTGCAGATGCCTGCCTGTGTTACTCAAACAGGAAATCATAGCAATAAGGGCTAGCTTCAGGTGTATATTTTGCAAGAAGCACAATACGCCCGCTGTAAGTGCTGAAGATGCCTGCCTGTGTTACTCACCAGGAAATCACAGCAATAAGGGCTAGCTTCAGGTGTATATTTTGCAAGAAGCACAATACGTCCGCTGTAAGTGCTGCAGATACCTGCCTGTGTTACTCAAACAGGAAATCACAGCAATAAGGGCTAGCTTCAGGTGTATATTTTGCAAGAAGCACAATACGCCTGTTGTAAGTGCTGCAGATGCCTGCCTGTGTTACTCAAACAGGAAATCACAGCAATAAGGGCTAGCTTCAGGTGTATATTTTTCAAGAAGCACAATATGCCTGTTGTAAGTGCTGCAGATGCCTGTTAGTGTAACACAAAAGAAAAAAAAAACTACGAGCAATAAGGGGTAGCTTCAGGTGTATAATGTGCAGGAGGCACACTATGCCTGCTGTAAGTGCTGCAGATGCCTGCCTGTGTTACTCTACAGAAAATCATAGCAATAAGGGCTAGCTTCAGGTGTATATTTTGCAAGAAGCACAATACGCCCACTGTAAGTGCTGCAGATGCCTGCCTGTGTTACTCAAACAGGAAATCACAGCAATAAGGGCTAGCTTCAGGTGTATATTTTGCAAGAAGCACAATACGCCTGCTGTAAGTGCTGCAGATGCCTGCCTGTGTTACTCAACAGGAAATCACAGCAATAAGGGCTAGCTTCAGGTGTATATTTTGCAAGAAGCACAATACGCCCGCTGTAAGTGCTGCAGATGCCTGCCTGTGTTACTCAAACAGGAAATCATAGCAATAAGGGCTAGCTTCAGGTGTATATTTTGCAAGAAGCACAATACGCCCGCTGTAAGTGCTGAAGATGCCTGCCTGTGTTACTCAACAGGAAATCACAGCAATAAGGTCTAGCTTCAGGTGTATATTTTGCAAGAAGCACAATACGTCTGCTGTAAGTGCTGCAGATGCCTGCCTGTGTTACTCAAACAGGAAATCACAGCAATAAGGGCTAGCTTCAGGTGTATATTTTTCAAGAAGCACAATACGCCTGCTGTAAGTGCTGCAGATGCCTGTTAGTGTAACACAAAAGAAAAAAAACTACGAGCAATAAGGGGTAGCTTCAGGTGTATAATGTGCAGGAGGCACACTACGCCTGCTGTAAGTGCTGCAGATGCCTGCCTGTGTTACTCTACAGGAAATCACAGCAATAAGGGCTAGCTTCAGGTGTATATTTTGCAAGAAGCACACTACGCCCGCTGTAAGTGCTGCAGATGCCTGCCTGTGTTACTCAAACAGGAAATCACAGCAATAAGGGCTAGCTTAAGGTGTATATTTTGCAAGAAGCACAATACGCCTGCTGTAAGTGCTGCAGATGCCTGCCTGTGTTACTCAAACTGGAAATCACAGCAATAAGGGCTAGCTTCAGATGCATATTTTGCAAGAAGCACAATACGCCTGCTGTAAGTGCTGCAGATGCCTGTTAGTGTAACACAAAAGAAAAAAAAACTACGAGCAATAAGGGGTAGCTTCAGGTGTATAATGTGCAAGAGGCACACTATGACTGCTGCAAGTGCTGCAGATGCCTGCCTGTGTTACTCAAACAGGAAATCACAGCAATAAGGGCTAGCTTCAGGTGTATATTTTGCAAGATGCACAATACGTCCGCTGTAAGTGCTGCAGATGCCTGCCTGTGTTACTCAAAAAGGAAATCACAGCAATAAGGGCTAGCTTCAGGTGTATATTTTGCAAGAAGCACAATATGCCTGCTATAAGTGCTGCAGATGCCTGTTAATGTAACACAAAAGAAAAAAAACTATGAGTAATAACGGGTAGCTTCAGGTGTATAATGTGCAGGAGGCACACTACAACTGCTGTAAGTGCTGCAGATGCCTGCCTGTGTTACTCAAACAGGAAATCACAGCAATAAGGGCTAGCTTCAGGTGTATATTTTGCAAGAAGCACAATACGCCCACTGTAAGTGCTGCAGATGCCTGCCTGTGTTACTCAAACAGGAAATCATAGCAATAAGGGCTAGCTTCAGGTGTATATTTTGCAAGAAGCACAATACGCCAGCTGTAAGTGCTGAAGATGCCTGCCTGTGTTACTCACCAGGAAATCACAGCAATAAGGGCTAGCTTCAGGTGTATATTTTGCAAGAAGCACAATACGTCCGCTGTAAGTGCTGCAGATGCCTGCCTGTGTTACTCAAACAGGAAATCACAGCAATAAGGGCTAGCTTTAGGTGTATATTTTGCAAGAAGCACAATACGCCTGTTGTAAGTGCTGCAGATGCCTGCCTGTGTTACTCAAACAGGAAATCACAGCAATAAGGGCTAGCTTCAGGTGTATATTTTGCAAGAAGCACAATACGCCCGCAGTAAGTGCTGCAGATGCCTGCCTGTGTTACTCAAACAGGAAATCATAGCAATAAGGGCTAGCTTCAGGTGTATATTTTGCAAGAAGCACAATACGCCCGCTGTAAGTGCTGAAGATGCCTGCCTGTGTTACTCACCAGGAAATCACAGCAATAAGGGCTAGCTTCAGGTGTATATTTTGCAAGAAGCACAATACGTCTGCTGTAAGTGCTGCAGATGCCTGCCTGTGTTACTCAAACAGGAAATCACAGCAATAAGGGCTAGCTTCAGGTGTATATTTTTCAAGAAGCACAATACGCCTGCTGTAAGTGCTGCAGATGCCTGTTAGTGTAACACAAAAGAAAAAAAACTACGAGCAATAAGGGGTAGCTTCAGGTGTATAATGTGCAGGAGGCACACTACGCCTGCTGTAAGTGCTGCAGATGCCTGCCTGTGTTACTCTACAGGAAATCACAGCAATAAGGGCTAGCTTCAGGTGTATATTTTGCAAGAAGCACACTACGCCCGCTGTAAGTGCTGCAGATGCCTGCCTGTGTTACTCAAACAGGAAATCACAGCAATAAGGGCTAGCTTAAGGTGTATATTTTGCAAGAAGCACAATACGCCTGCTGTAAGTGCTGCAGATGCCTGCCTGTGTTACTCAAACTGGAAATCACAGCAATAAGGGCTAGCTTCAGATGCATATTTTGCAAGAAGCACAATACGCCTGCTGTAAGTGCTGCAGATGCCTGTTAGTGTAACACAAAAGAAAAAAAAACTACGAGCAATAAGGGGTAGCTTCAGGTGTATAATGTGCAAGAGGCACACTATGACTGCTGCAAGTGCTGCAGATGCCTGCCTGTGTTACTCAAACAGGAAATCACAGCAATAAGGGCTAGCTTCAGGTGTATATTTTGCAAGATGCACAATACGTCCGCTGTAAGTGCTGCAGATGCCTGCCTGTGTTACTCAAAAAGGAAATCACAGCAATAAGGGCTAGCTTCAGGTGTATATTTTGCAAGAAGCACAATATGCCTGCTATAAGTGCTGCAGATGCCTGTTAATGTAACACAAAAGAAAAAAAACTATGAGTAATAACGGGTAGCTTCAGGTGTATAATGTGCAGGAGGCACACTACAACTGCTGTAAGTGCTGCAGATGCCTGCCTGTGTTACTCAAACAGGAAATCACAGCAATAAGGGCTAGCTTCAGGTGTATATTTTGCAAGAAGCACAATACGCCCACTGTAAGTGCTGCAGATGCCTGCCTGTGTTACTCAAACAGGAAATCATAGCAATAAGGGCTAGCTTCAGGTGTATATTTTGCAAGAAGCACAATACGCCAGCTGTAAGTGCTGAAGATGCCTGCCTGTGTTACTCACCAGGAAATCACAGCAATAAGGGCTAGCTTCAGGTGTATATTTTGCAAGAAGCACAATACGTCCGCTGTAAGTGCTGCAGATGCCTGCCTGTGTTACTCAAACAGGAAATCACAGCAATAAGGGCTAGCTTTAGGTGTATATTTTGCAAGAAGCACAATACGCCTGTTGTAAGTGCTGCAGATGCCTGCCTGTGTTACTCAAACAGGAAATCACAGCAATAAGGGCTAGCTTCAGGTGTATATTTTGCAAGAAGCACAATACGCCCGCAGTAAGTGCTGCAGATGCCTGCCTGTGTTACTCAAACAGGAAATCATAGCAATAAGGGCTAGCTTCAGGTGTATATTTTGCAAGAAGCACAATACGCCCGCTGTAAGTGCTGAAGATGCCTGCCTGTGTTACTCACCAGGAAATCACAGCAATAAGGGCTAGCTTCAGGTGTATATTTTGCAAGAAGCACAATACGTCCGCTGTAAGTGCTGCAGATGCCTGCCTGTGTTACTCAAACAGGAAATCACAGCAATAAGGGCTAGCTTCAGGTGTATATTTTTCAAGAAGCACAATATGCCTGCTGTAAGTGCTGCAGATGCCTGTTAGTGTAACACAAAAGAAAAAAAACTACGAGCAATAAGGGGTAGCTTCAGGTGTATAATGTGCAGGAGGCACACTATGCCTGCTGTAAGTGCTGCAGATGCCTGCCTGTGTTACTCTACAGAAAATCACAGCAATAAGGGCTAGCTTCAGGTGTATATTTTGCAAGAAGCACAATACGCCCACTGTAAGTGCTGCAGATGCCTGCCTGTGTTACTCAAACAGGAAATCACAGAAATAAGGGCTAGCTTCAGGTGTATATTTTTCAAGAAGCACAATATGCCTGCTGTAAGTGCTGCAGATGCCTGTTAGTGTAACACAAAAAAAAAAAACTACGAGCAATAAGGGGTAGCTTCAGGTGTATAATGTGCAGGAGGCACACTACGACTGCTGTAAGTGCTGCAGATGCCTGCCTGTGTTACTCAAACAGGAAATCACAGCAATAAGGGCTAGCTTCAGGTGTATATTTTGCAAGAAGCACAATATGCCTGCTATAAGTGCTGCAAATGCCTGTTAATGTAACACAAAAGAAAAAAAAAACTATGAGTAATAACGGGTAGCTTCAGGTGTATAATGTGCAGGAGGCACACTATAACTGCTGTAAGTGCTGCAGATGCCTGCCTGTGTTACTCAAACAGGAAATCATAGCAATAAGGGCTAGCTTCAGGTGTATATTTTGCAAGAAGCACAATACGCCCGCTGTAAGTGCTGAAGATGCCTGCCTGTGTTACTCAACAGGAAATCACAGCAATAAGGGCTAGCTTCAGGTGTATATTTTGCAAGAAGCACAATACGTCCGCTGTAAGTGCTGCAGATGCCTGCCTGTGTTACTCAAACAGGAAATCACAGCAATAAGGGCTAGCTTCAGGTGTATATTTTTCAAGAAGCACAATACGCCTGCTGTAAGTGCTGCAGATGCCTGTTAATGTAACACAAAAAAAAACTACGAGCAATAAGGGGTAGCTTCAGGTGTATAATGTGCAGGAGGCACACTACGACTGCTGTAAGTGCTGCAGATGCCTGCCTGTGTTACTCAAACAGGAAATCACAGCAATAAGGGCTAGCTTCAGGTGTATATTTTGCAAGACGCACAATACGCCTGCTGTAAGTGCTGAAGATGCCTGCCTGTGTTACTCACCAGGAATTTACAGCAATAAGGGCTAGCTTCAGGTGTATATTTTGCAAGAAGCACAATACGTCCGCTGTAAGTGCTGCAGATGCCTGCCTGTGTTACTCAAACAGGAAATCACAGCAATAAGGGCTAGCTTCAGGTGTATATTTTGCAAGAAGCACAATACGCCTGCTGTAAGTGCTGCAGATGCCTGCCTGTGTTACTCAAACAGGAAATCACAGCAATAAGGGCTAGCTTCAGGTGTATATTTTGCAAGAAGCACAATATGCCTGCTATAAGTGCTGCAGATGCCTGTTAATGTAACACAAAAGAAAAAAAAACTACGAGTAATAACGGGTAGCTTCAGGTGTATAATGTGCAGGAGGCACACTACAACTGCTGTAAGTGCTGCAGATGCCTGCCTGTGTTACTCAAACAGGAAATCATAGCAATAAGGGCTAGCTTCAGGTGTATATTTTGCAAGAAGCACAATACGCCCGCTGTAAGTGCTGAAGATGCCTGCCTGTGTTACTCAACAGGAAATCACAGCAATAAGGGCTAGCTTTAGGTGTATATTTTGCAAGAAGCACAATACGTCTGCTGTAAGTGCTGCAGATGCCTGCCTGTGTTACTCAAACAGGAAATCACAGCAATAAGGGCTAGCTTCAGGTGTATATTTTTCAAGAAGCACACTACGCCTGCTGTAAGTGCTGCAGATGCCTGTTAATGTAACACAAAAAAAAACTACGAGCAATAAGGGGTAGCTTCAGGTGTATAATGTGCAGGAGGCACACTACGACTGCTGTAAGTGCTGCAGATGCCTGCCTGTGTTACTCAAACAGGAAATCACAGCAATAAGGGCTAGCTTCAGGTGTATATTTTGCAAGAAGCACAATACGCCTGCTGTAAGTGCTGAAGATGCCTGCCTGTGTTACTCACCAGGAATTTACAGCAATAAGGGCTAGCTTCAGGTGTATATTTTGCAAGAAGCACAATACGTCCGCTGTAAGTTCTGCAGATGCCTGCCTGTGTTACTCAAACAGGAAATCACAGCAATAAGGGCTAGCTTCAGGTGTATATTTTGCAAGAAGCACAATACGCCTGCTGTAAGTGCTGCAGATGCCTGCCTGTGTTACTCAAACAGGAAATCACAGCAATAAGGGCTAGCTTCAGGTGTATATTTTTCAAGAAGCACAATATGCCTGCTGTAAGTGCTGCAGATGCCTGTTAGTGTAACACAAAAGAAAAAAAACTACGAGCAATAAGGGGTAGCTTCAGGTGTATAATGTGCAGGAGGCACACTACGACTGCTGTAAGTGCTGCAGATGCCTGCCTGTGTTACTCAAACAGGAAATCACAGCAATAAGGGCTAGCTTCAGGTGTATATTTTGCAAGAAGCACAATATGCCTGCTATAAGTGCTGCAGATGCCTGTTAATGTAACACAAAAGAAAAAAAACTACGAGTAATAACGGGTAGCTTCAGGTGTATAATGTGCAGGAGGCACACTAAAACTGCTGTAAGTGCTGCAGATGCCTGCCTGTGTTACTCAAACAGGAAATCATAGCAATAAGGGCTAGCTTCAGGTGTATATTTTGCAAGAAGCACAATACGCCCGCTGTAAGTGCTGAAGATGCCTGCCTGTGTTACTCAACAGGAAATCACAGCAATAAGGGCTAGCTTCAGGTGTATATTTTGCAAGAAGCACAATACGTCTGCTGTAAGTGCTGCAGATGCCTGCCTGTGTTACTCAAACAGGAAATCACAGCAATAAGGGCTAGCTTCAGGTGTATATTTTTCAAGAAGCACAATACGCCTGCTGTAAGTGCTGCAGATGCCTGTTAATGTAACACAAAAAAAAATACGAGCAATACGGGGTAGCTTCAGGTGTATAATGTGCAGGAGGCAAACTACGACTGCTGTAAGTGCTGCAGATGCCTGCCTGTGTTACTCAAACAGGAAATCACAGCAATAAGGGCTAGCTTCAGGTGTATATTTTGCAAGAAGCACAATACGCCTGCTGTAAGTGCTGCAGATGCCTGTTAATGTAACACAAAAGAAAAAAAACTATGAGTAATAACGGGTAGCTTCAGGTGTATAATGTGCAGGAGGCACACTACAACTGCTGTAAGTGCTGCAGATGCCTGCCTGTGTTACTCAAACAGGAAATCACAGCAATAAGGGCTAGCTTCAGGTGTATATTTTGCAAGAAGCAAAATACACCCACTGTAAATGCTGCAAATGCCTGCCTGTGTTACTCAAACAGGAAATCACAGAAATAAGGGCTAGCTTCAGGTGTATATTTTGCAAGATGCACAATACGCCCGCTGTAAGTGCTGCAGATGCCTGCCTGTGTTACTCAAACAGGAAATCACAGCAATAAGGGCTAGCTTCAGGTGTTTATTTTGCAAGAAGCACAATATGCCTGCTGTAAGTGCTGCAGATGCCTGTTAGTGTAACACAAAAGAAAAAAAAAACTACGAGCAATAAGGGGTAGCTTCAGGTGTATAATGTGCAGGAGGCACACTACGACTGCTGTAAGTGCTGCAGATGCCTGCCTGTGTTACTCAAACAGGAAATCACAGCAATAAGGGCTAGCTTCAGGTGTATATTTTGCAAGAAGCACAATATGCCTGCTATAAGTGCTGCAGATGCCTGTTAATGTAACACAAAAGAAAAAAAACTACGAGTAATAACGGGTAGCTTCAGGTGTATAATGTGCAGGAGGCACACTACAACTGCTGTAAGTGCTGCAGATGCCTGCCTGTGTTACTCAAACAGGAAATCACAGCAATAAGGGCTAGCTTCAGGTGTATATTTTGCAAGAAGCACAATACGCCCGCTGTAAGTGCTGCAGATGCCTGCCTGTGTTACTCAAACAGGAAATCATAGCAATAAGGGCTAGCTTCAGGTGTATATTTTGCAAGAAGCACAATACGCCCGCTGTAAGTGCTGAAGATGCCTGCCTGTGTTACTCACCAGGAAATCACAGCAATAAGGGCTAGCTTCAGGTGTATATTTTGCAAGAAGCACAATACGTCCGCTGTAAGTGCTGCAGATACCTGCCTGTGTTACTCAAACAGGAAATCACAGCAATAAGGGCTAGCTTCAGGTGTATATTTTGCAAGAAGCACAATACGCCTGTTGTAAGTGCTGCAGATGCCTGCCTGTGTTACTCAAACAGGAAATCACAGCAATAAGGGCTAGCTTCAGGTGTATATTTTTCAAGAAGCACAATATGCCTGTTGTAAGTGCTGCAGATGCCTGTTAGTGTAACACAAAAGAAAAAAAAAACTACGAGCAATAAGGGGTAGCTTCAGGTGTATAATGTGCAGGAGGCACACTATGCCTGCTGTAAGTGCTGCAGATGCCTGCCTGTGTTACTCTACAGAAAATCATAGCAATAAGGGCTAGCTTCAGGTGTATATTTTGCAAGAAGCACAATACGCCCACTGTAAGTGCTGCAGATGCCTGCCTGTGTTACTCAAACAGGAAATCACAGCAATAAGGGCTAGCTTCAGGTGTATATTTTGCAAGAAGCACAATACGCCTGCTGTAAGTGCTGCAGATGCCTGCCTGTGTTACTCAACAGGAAATCACAGCAATAAGGGCTAGCTTCAGGTGTATATTTTGCAAGAAGCACAATACGCCCGCTGTAAGTGCTGCAGATGCCTGCCTGTGTTACTCAAACAGGAAATCATAGCAATAAGGGCTAGCTTCAGGTGTATATTTTGCAAGAAGCACAATACGCCCGCTGTAAGTGCTGAAGATGCCTGCCTGTGTTACTCAACAGGAAATCACAGCAATAAGGTCTAGCTTCAGGTGTATATTTTGCAAGAAGCACAATACGTCTGCTGTAAGTGCTGCAGATGCCTGCCTGTGTTACTCAAACAGGAAATCACAGCAATAAGGGCTAGCTTCAGGTGTATATTTTTCAAGAAGCACAATACGCCTGCTGTAAGTGCTGCAGATGCCTGTTAGTGTAACACAAAAGAAAAAAAACTACGAGCAATAAGGGGTAGCTTCAGGTGTATAATGTGCAGGAGGCACACTACGCCTGCTGTAAGTGCTGCAGATGCCTGCCTGTGTTACTCTACAGGAAATCACAGCAATAAGGGCTAGCTTCAGGTGTATATTTTGCAAGAAGCACACTACGCCCGCTGTAAGTGCTGCAGATGCCTGCCTGTGTTACTCAAACAGGAAATCACAGCAATAAGGGCTAGCTTAAGGTGTATATTTTGCAAGAAGCACAATACGCCTGCTGTAAGTGCTGCAGATGCCTGCCTGTGTTACTCAAACTGGAAATCACAGCAATAAGGGCTAGCTTCAGATGCATATTTTGCAAGAAGCACAATACGCCTGCTGTAAGTGCTGCAGATGCCTGTTAGTGTAACACAAAAGAAAAAAAAACTACGAGCAATAAGGGGTAGCTTCAGGTGTATAATGTGCAAGAGGCACACTATGACTGCTGCAAGTGCTGCAGATGCCTGCCTGTGTTACTCAAACAGGAAATCACAGCAATAAGGGCTAGCTTCAGGTGTATATTTTGCAAGATGCACAATACGTCCGCTGTAAGTGCTGCAGATGCCTGCCTGTGTTACTCAAAAAGGAAATCACAGCAATAAGGGCTAGCTTCAGGTGTATATTTTGCAAGAAGCACAATATGCCTGCTATAAGTGCTGCAGATGCCTGTTAATGTAACACAAAAGAAAAAAAACTATGAGTAATAACGGGTAGCTTCAGGTGTATAATGTGCAGGAGGCACACTACAACTGCTGTAAGTGCTGCAGATGCCTGCCTGTGTTACTCAAACAGGAAATCACAGCAATAAGGGCTAGCTTCAGGTGTATATTTTGCAAGAAGCACAATACGCCCACTGTAAGTGCTGCAGATGCCTGCCTGTGTTACTCAAACAGGAAATCATAGCAATAAGGGCTAGCTTCAGGTGTATATTTTGCAAGAAGCACAATACGCCCGCTGTAAGTGCTGAAGATGCCTGCCTGTGTTACTCACCAGGAAATCACAGCAATAAGGGCTAGCTTCAGGTGTATATTTTGCAAGAAGCACAATACGTCCGCTGTAAGTGCTGCAGATGCCTGCCTGTGTTACTCAAACAGGAAATCACAGCAATAAGGGCTAGCTTTAGGTGTATATTTTGCAAGAAGCACAATACGCCTGTTGTAAGTGCTGCAGATGCCTGCCTGTGTTACTCAAACAGGAAATCACAGCAATAAGGGCTAGCTTCAGGTGTATATTTTTCAAGAAGCACAATATGCCTGTTGTAAGTGCTGCAGATGCCTGTTAGTGTAACACAAAAGAAAAAAAACTACGAGCAATAAGGGGTAGCTTCAGGTGTATAATGTGCAGGAGGCACACTATGCCTGCTGTAAGTGCTGCAGATGCCTGCCTGTGTTACTCTACAGAAAATCATAGCAATAAGGGCTAGCTTCAGGTGTATATTTTGCAAGAAGCACAATACGCCCACTGTAAGTGCTGCAGATGCCTGCCTGTGTTACTCAAACAGGAAATCACAGCAATAAGGGCTAGCTTCAGGTGTATATTTTGCAAGAAGCACAATACGCCTGCTGTAAGTGCTGCAGATGCCTGCCTGTGTTACTCAAACAGGAAATCACAGCAATAAGGGCTAGCTTCAGGTGTATATTTTGCAAGAAGCACAATACGCCCGCTGTAAGTGCTGCAGATGCCTGCCTGTGTTACTCAAACAGGAAATCATAGCAATAAGGGCTAGCTTCAGGTGTATATTTTGCAAGAAGCACAATACGCCCGCTGTAAGTGCTGAAGATGCCTGCCTGTGTTACTCAACAGGAAATCACAGCAATAAGGGCTAGCTTCAGGTGTATATTTTGCAAGAAGCACAATACGTCTGCTGTAAGTGCTGCAGATGCCTGCCTGTGTTACTCAAACAGGAAATCACAGCAATAAGGGCTAGCTTCAGGTGTATATTTTTCAAGAAGCACAATACGCCTGCTGTAAGTGCTGCAGATGCCTGTTAGTGTAACACAAAAGAAAAAAAACTACGAGCAATAAGGGGTAGCTTCAGGTGTATAATGTGCAGGAGGCACACTACGCCTGCTGTAAGTGCTGCAGATGCCTGCCTGTGTTACTCTACAGGAAATCACAGCAATAAGGGCTAGCTTCAGGTGTATATTTTGCAAGAAGCACAATACGCCTGCTGTAAGTGCTGCAGATGCCTGCCTGTGTTACTCAAACAGGAAATCACAGCAATAAGGGCTAGCTTAAGGTGTTGTGAGGGGGTTAGCTCGGCAGCGGGTGTGTGTGACCCCCGAGATGGGCTCCCCACACAAAAACAGGCCCAGCAAACGGAGGTTGTGGTTTTCAAAATCAAAAAGGTGCGGTTTATTTTCTATTTACAGTGACAAAACACAGCAAAGCAAAAGAAACATAAACAAAATAAATCCTGGTCAACTTGACCTCCGACTAAACATACAGGTTTCCTAACTAACAACTGGGATCAGCCTAGTGCTGTCCTAGTCCCTAAGTCCCTGGTTTTAAATATCCAAGCAAATAGCCACACAGGCTTTGTCTCACCGCACAGGGGTTCACTCTCCCTAGACAGTCCACACAGGTCTGGGTCCAGGCATGAGCTAACATCTAATGAAGCTGGGAGTTCTTATAGAGGCCTAAATGAGCTGACAAGCTTCAGCTGGTCTCATCAACTCCCTGTCTGCACGACGCCCCACACTCTCCCTAGAGGTATGAGTCATCCATGAGCCCACTAGCCTCAGCTGGGCTTATACAACTCTCCACCTAGTTGTATAAGTCGGCGTAAAGCCTGAATCTGGGCGAAATATATCTACCCCCCTGGATGCAACCAGGTGACTTTACCTTCCTGCTGTCACATACCCCCCCCCTCTTGTTTTAACCTCGGGGTTGGAACACCAGCAATCAGGCATTCATGTACTCGAGACAAAGCATCCACATTCCCCATTTGAACGCCAGGGCGATGCTTTACTGTGAAGTTGAATTCCTGGAGGGCCAGGAACCACCTATTCACTCTTCTATTTGTTTCCTTGTTTTGAGCCATCCACTTTAACGGAGCGTGATCCGTAACCATGTCAAAGTGCCTACCTAGCAGGTAGTACCGAAGGGAATCTAGAGCCCACTTCACCGCTAAACACTCCTTTTCAACGGTGGCGTAATTTACCTCATGGGACTTCAACTTCCTGCTGAGGTAAATGACTGGGTGCTCTTCCCCGTTCCAGACCTGGGACAATACTGCTCCTAACCCCACATCTGACGCATCACTTTGTACGACAAAGTCTTTAGAGAAGTCGGGTGAGTACAACACTGGCTGGCTACATAAGGCTTGTTTCAAGAATTGGAATGCTGCCTCAGCCTCGGGGGTCCATTTAATCATGACCGACCCTTTCCCCTTCGTCAGGTTGGTTAGGGGCACAGCCTTAGAAGCAAAGTGGGGAATGAATCGCCGATAATACCCAGCGATTCCCAGAAAGGCTCGTACCTGCTTCTTGCTGTTGGGACGTGGCCAACTCTGGATGGCCTCGACTTTGTTGAGTTGGGGTTTTATTACTCCCCTCCCAATGGTGTACCCAAGATATTTGGCCTCCTCCTGCCCAATGGTACACTTCTTGGGGTTAGCCGTAAACCCCGCTTCCCGAACAGAGTCCAGGACTGCTTGCACTTTTGGCAGATGTGAGGCCCAATCTGTGCTATGGACAATTACGTCATCCAGGTAAGCCGCAGCATACTTCCGATGGGGCCTCAGCATCTGGTCCATTTTCCGCTGGAATGTGGCCGGCGCATTCTGTAACCCGAACGGCATTCTTTTATATTGGAACGCCCCGTCTGGGGTTACAAATGCGGTTTTCTCTTTGGCCGACTTGGCCAGGGGGATTTGCCAATACCCTTTTGTGAGGTCAAGAGTCGTCATGTATCGGGCTGTTCCCAGCCGGTCGATCAACTCATCTATACGTGGCATGGGGTAGGTGTCAAATTTTGTAACTTTGTTCAACTGACGAAAATCGTTACAAAATCACCAGCTCCCATCCGGTTTAGGCACCAACACAATGGGACTAGACCAATCACTTTGGGACTCCTCTATCACCCCTAAGTTCAGCATTTTCTGTACTTCCTCCCGTAT
Source organism: Rana muscosa (assembly GCA_029206835.1). Lineage (NCBI taxonomy): Eukaryota > Metazoa > Chordata > Amphibia > Anura > Ranidae > Rana > Rana muscosa. The sequence goes on along the minus strand of CM055118.1, from coordinate 973,502,936 downwards.
TGCCTCCCGTCGGGCCTCTGGGATCCGATAGGGTTTTAACTTCACCCTTTCACCGGGCGGGGTAATGATGTCATGCTCTACCCCAGATGTTTGTCCCGGCAGCTCAGAGAATACCTCCTTGTTGCGAAGCACAAACTCCTTAACCTCCTGTTGTTGGGGTTGTGACAAGGTGGCTGCTATTCCAACCTCAGGAATCACGCAACCAGTTTGAGCTGGTGACCAAGTGTCTGCGACTAGGGACTCTCTATCCCTCCAGGCTTTCAACAGATTAACGTGATAGATCTGTTCGGGCTTTCGCCTTCCTGGTTGTCTGACCTTGTAATTCACTTCGCTCACTTTTTCCATTATCTCGTAGGGGCCTTGCCATTTGGCAAGGAATTTACTTTCAACCGTAGGGACAAGTACCAGTATCCTATCCCCCGGGGAAAAGGTACGGGTCTTGGCTCCACGGTTGTACACTCTCTGCTGTGCTAACTGCGCTTGGGCCAAATGTTCCTTCACGATGGGCATTACCTGTGCAATTCGGTCTTGCATCAGGGCGACATGCTCAATCACACTCCTGTGGGGAGAACTCTCACTTTCCCAAGTTTCCTTGGCAATATCCAACAGCCCTCTTGGGTGTCTCCCATACAGTAACTCAAAGGGGGAGAATCCCGTAGAGGATTGGGGCACCTCCCTAATAGCAAACATCAGATAAGGAAGTAGACAGTCCCAATCCTTTCCATCTCTATCCACCACTTTCTTCAACATTTGTTTTAGGGTTTTGTTGAATCTTTCAACCAGCCCATCGGTTTGGGGGTGATACACAGATGTACGTAATTGCGTCACTTTGAACAATTTACACAGCTCCTTCATAACCCGGGACATAAAGGGTGTACCTTGGTCCGTAAGCAGTTCTTTACAAATACCCACCCGGCTAAACACAAGAGATAGCTCTTTGGCTATGGTTTTGGCCGAGGTATTTCGGAGAGGGATCGCTTCTGGATAACGGGTGGCATAGTCCATTATAACTAATATGTACTGGTGCCCCCTAGCGGACTTGATTATAGGACCTACCAAATCCATGGCGATCCTCTCAAACGGGACCTCAATGATGGGTAGAGGGACCAGCGGGCTACGGAAATGTGGCATCGGGGCCGACCTCTGACACACAGGGCAGGAGGAACAATAATTTTCTATGTCCTTCATCACCCCCGGCCAATAGAATCTCTGTAATACCCTCTCTCGGGTTTTCTCTGTCCCCAGATGACCTCCAAGAATGTGCCCATGGGCCAACTCCAACACCAACTTCCTGTAAGGTTTGGGCACCACAAGCTGCTCAACGGTTTCTTCTGCCCTTTTTGCCACCCGATACAGTAGGTCCTTCTCTACGCTGAAGTATGGGTAAGTGCAGGTATTATCTGGGTTCACTAACTCGCCATCTATTTTCACTACGTTTTCCCGTGCCTTTATTAGGGCGGGGTCTTTCAACTGTTCTGTGGCAAAGTTTTCCCTGTGAACCTCAAGATCAGAAAACTCCACAGACGGTAGGTTTTCGTCTGAGGAGGTGGGCTCCTCTCCAGTTTCTTGAGTCTCCCCTGCCAATACTGATAAGGGAAATTCCGGAGAGTCCTCACCACTCTCAGGGGAGTTCTGGCTATCACATTCCTGGTACATAGGGGCACCAGTGGGGGGCTCAGGATCATCCCACAGTTCCCAGAACTTCGGAAAATCCCTTCCCACAATGGCGTCATGCGGTAACTGAGATACTAAGCCCACTGGATGAGAGAGGGTACCTTTGGGGGTCTCGAAACACACTGTAGTCACTGGATACTCTCGGGTGTCCCCATGCACACAAATAACAGCTACCTTGCTATTCCCAGAGACCTCTGTTTTAACTAACTCAGCCTTTATCAGGGTCACAAGGCTACCTGAATCCAGCAATACCACAACATTTCTACCATTAACACACATTTTGCATAAATGTTTCTCAGTTCCTCGAATGGCAGTGCATGCGACTGTCGCACACAGCGACTGACGTCTGCCCGTCAGAAAGTCACACTGCATGGGTTCCTCCACAACCGGGCAATTGGCTGCAATATGTCCCGCTTGCCGGCAGCGGTAGCAAACGATCCTTCTTGCGGCCTCTTGAGCCGCTGATTTCCCAGGCTGTTCTCGCCAAACTTGGGGTAGAGCTCCCACCCTCTCACTCTCTCCACCCTCACCCCTTGGAATCCTCTTATCCGCCCCTGGGGATGGTCTGGTCTTAGGGTGGAAAGTCTGAGTGTCTCTGGAAGAGGCCGTCAGGTTCTCTGTAGCCAAGTATTTCTCCACACGATCCACAAGACCATCGGCCGTCTCTGGGTCTCCATGGCTTACCCACTTTTGGATGGCAGTAGGAAGAGCTCTCAAAAACCGATCCATTACAACACGTTCCACAATCTTTGGTGCGGACAAAGTCTCTGGCTGTAGCCACTTTCTGCTCAGGTGAATGAGATCATACATTTGAGACCTGGGGGGTTTTCCAAGCTGGAAAGTCCAGTTATGCACACGCTGAGCCCGGACAGCCTGGGTGACACCCAGCCTTGCCAATATTTCAGCTTTTAGCATCACATAGTCTTTTGCTTGGTTAGGCTCTAGGTCATAGTAAGCTTTCTGCGATTCACCAGTTAACAGAGGAGCCACCAGTCCAGCCCACTGCTCCTCAGGCCACTTTTCTCTTTCAGCGGTCCTTTCAAATGTGGTCAAAAATACCTCTGGATCATCCTCTCCAGTCATTTTTGTCAATAAACGACTCACCCCAAAGGACGCGGTATTAGTGGGACGGCTTTCCTCACTGGTCTGCGGACGTTGCTGCATTACTGCTTCCATCTGTTGTTGTAGTCTCTGCTCTTGCTTCTGCAACATGTCTATGAAGCGGGCCTCAGATTGCTGCTGGGCTTGTTGCTGAGCCTCCAGACTCTGTTGCAAAGTTGCGTTTGTCTGCTGCTGGGCTGCAAGGCTCTGTTGATGAGCTTGCTGCTGGGCTGCGAAGTTCTGTTGTTGAGCTGCAAGGCTCTGTTGATGAGCTGCAAGGCTCTTTTGCAAACCTGCATTTGTCTGCTGTTGATTGGCATTTGCTAGAGCCAGCTGCTTCAGTATCTCCTCCATGCTGGCTTAAAAAAAACTGCCACTGGTTCTCCACCAACTGTGAGGGGGTTAGCTCGGCAGCGGGTGTGTGTGACCCCCGAGATGGGCTCCCCACACAAAAACAGGCCCAGCAAACGGAGGTTGTGGTTTTCAAAATCAAAAAGGTGCGGTTTATTTTCTATTTACAGTGACAAAACACAGCAAAGCAAAAGAAACATAAACAAAATAAATCCTGGTCAACTTGACCTCTGACTAAACATACAGGTTTCCTAACTAACAACTGGGATCAGCCTAGTGCTGTCCTAGTCCCTAAGTCCCTGGTTTTAAATGTCCAAGCAAATAGCCACACAGGCTTTGTCTCACCGCACAGGGGTTCACTCTCCCTAGACAGTCCACACAGGTCTGGGTCCAGGCATGAGCTAACATCTAATGAAGCTGGGAGTTCTTATAGAGGCCTAAATGAGCTGACAAGCTTCAGCTGGTCTCATCAACTCCCTGTCTGCACGACGCCCCACACTCTCCCTAGAGGTATGAGTCATCCATGAGCCCACTAGCCTCAGCTGGGCTTATACAACTCTCCACCTAGTTGTATAAGTCGGCGTAAAGCCTGAATCTGGGCGAAATATATCTACCCCCCTGGATGCAACCAGGTGACTTTACCTTCCTGCTGTCACAGTGTATATTTTGCAAGAAGCACAATACGCCTGCTGTAAGTGCTGCAGATGCCTGCCTGTGTTACTCAAACTGGAAATCACAGCAATAAGGGCTAGCTTCAGGTGTATATTTTGCAAGAAGCACAATATGCCTGCTATAAGTGCTGCAGATGCCTGTTAATGTAACACAAAAGAAAAAAAACTACGAGTAATAACGGGTAGCTTCAGGTGTATAATGTGCAGGAGGCACACTACAACTGCTGTAAGTGCTGCAGATGCCTGCCTGTGTTACTCAAACAGGAAATCACAGCAATAAGGGCTAGCTTCAGGTGTATATTTTGCAAGAAGCACAATACGCCCGCTGTAAGTGCTGCAGATGCCTGCCTGTGTTACTCAAACAGGAAATCACAGCAATAAGGGCTAGCTTCAGGTGTATATTTTGCAAGAAGCACAATATGCCTGCTGTAAGTGCTGCAGATGCCTGTTAGTGTAACACAAAAGAAAAAAAAACTACGAGCAATAAGGGGTAGCTTCAGGTGTATAATGTGCAGGAGGCACACTATGACTGCTGTAAGTGCTGCAGATGCCTGCCTGTGTTACTCTACAGGAAATCACAGCAATAAGTGCTAGCTTCAGGTGTATATTTTGCAAGAAGCACAATATGCCTGCTATAAGTGCTGCAGATGCCTGTTAATGTAACACAAAAGAAAAAAAACTACGAGTAATAACGGGTAGCTTCAGGTGTATAATGTGCAGGAGGCACACTACAACTGCTGTAAGTGCTGCAGATGCCTGCCTGTGTTACTCAAACAGGAAATCACAGCAATAAGGGCTAGCTTCAGGTGTATATTTTGCAAGAAGCACGATACGCCCGCTGTAAGTGCTGCAGATGCCTGCCCGTGTTACTCAAACAGGAAATCACAGCAATAAGGGCTAGCTTCAGGTGTATATTTTGCAAGAAGCACAATATGCCTGCTGTAAGTGCTGCAGATGCCTGTTAGTGTAACACAAAAGAAAAAAAACTACGAGCAATAAGGGGTAGCTTCAGGTGTATAATGTGCAGGAGGCACATTATGACTGCTGTAAGTGCTGCAGATGCCTGCCTGTGTTACTCAAACAGGAAATCACAGCAATAAGGGCTAGCTTCAGGTGTATATTTTGCAAGAAGCACAATACGCCTGCTGTAAGTGCTGCAGATGCCTGCCTGTGTTACTCTACAGGAAATCACAGCAATAAGGGCTAGTGTCAGGAAAGGTTCCATCCGCTGGTGGCATTTATTATTTATCTTGCAGTACTGTGGTCCACCAGTCCGCCAGTTTGTAACTGTCAGGAGAATCTTTCCCTGCTGGTGTTGTATTATCTTTTGGACGCAGTACTGGTTTCCACCAGCGGATGGATCCTGGCAGTGTGGAGCAGACTGCCCTCCCTCCGATCAGGTGTGACCTGAAGCTAATCAGGCATTCCTATAAATACCCGGCAGGTGTATACACACACTGCCCTGGTATCGTCCTCGTGCCCTAACCTGTAGCCTGTCTGCTTGAACCTTGATCCATGTATCCTGATCCCTGTAACCTGAACCTGTAACCTGATCCTGAACCTGTTGTGTCCGTCCTTATCCCTGATCCCTGCTCTGCAGCCTGGTTGCCCCCTGCTTGATCCTGTCTCCCTGTCCTGATCCATCCTTACCCCATCTGCTGATCCCCCTGTGTATGACCTCGGCCTGGCCCTGTTTATGATTCTGGTTCCCCCATTACTTGTACATATTTGTCTGTTACTGTTATTAATTGTGGGTTCTGTTTGGTATTGGTTGTTGTGCACTGTGTGGTATTGGAGGTGGTTATATATATATATATTATTTCACTTATCTTTAATAAATCTTTATATTTCACTTATACGTGTTTGGTGTTCCTCTGTTGCTAGCTGCACAGTTCTGGTCACACTTGGTATGTGACAGTATACCAGGGCCATTAATTATCAGAAGTAGCTGCACAGAAGACCCATTTTGGTTCTGTTACTCTGCTAAAATGAACTCTGATATGATTCCTTATTATACTCTGCTGGCGTCAGAGAGTGGTGAATATCTCCGTCAGACACTGAAAGAGTGGACCAGTGATCAGCTGCTAGAGATTATTCGTTTAGCTCACTCCTGGGTTGATCAGGGCTGTATGATGTTTGGGGATGTTCAACCTTTAATTGAAATCTGCACAGAGCTGGCTTTGCCTTGTATCCCAGAGGGCCATGATGATTTTTCTCCCCCCTTTAATGTTAATCAGGTCGTATCTTTGGTTTGGCTTCTGGAGGATGACTCCCCATACTTTTTTGAACATTACACAGCTTGTTCCCAACAGAAAATAATAGAGTGTGTTGATTGTGTACAATCCCTTGTCAGACAGGCAGAATGTAAACTGCAGTTTGTGCAGCCACTACTCTCAGCATGGTCTGATATTTTGCAATCGGCCCCAGCCAGCCCACAAAAAAACATCTCTGCTGCCAGACACCTGCCTGCCCAAGAGTCTATTTCTCCATCACCCATGGCAACCCCAGTCGCAGTTCAGTACACACTACTTCCCACCAGGTATCAATATCCAGTCTCTGCTCCCTGCACCTATCCTGCATTCAACCCACCTGCCTCTTCTCAGCTGCCTGCAAGCCCACAAGAACCTCCTCCAGCCACTGTCCCCGTATCCCTGCCATATTCTTCCATTTGCTCGATTCCATCTTTTCCATATACTCCCCCCGTTATGTGCAAACCTGCAGTGACCAAATCTAAAAAGAAGCGGAAGTATTTCCCTACCCACACAATCCAACCAGTAATCCCACCTTCCTCCACACCCACCAACCTGCTCCAGCCTGTAATCCTTGAGCCAGCCTTCCAGCCTGCGGTCCTTGAGCCCGCCTTCCAGCCTGCAGTTCCAGAACCAGCCTTCCAGCCTGCAGTCCCAGAGCCAGCCTTCAAGCCAGCCTTCCAGCCTGCAGTTCTCAAGCCAGCCTTCCAGCCTGCAGTTCTCAAGCCAGCCTTCCAGCCTGCAGTTCTCAAGCCAGCCTTCCAGCCTGCAGTTCTCGAGCCAGCCTTCCAGCCTGCGGTCCTTGAGCCAGCCTTCCAGCCTGCGGTCCTTGAGCCAGCCTTCCAGCCTGCGGTCCTTGAGCCAGCCTTCCAGCCTGCGGTCCTTGAGCCAGCCTTCCAGCCTGCAGTCCTTGAGCCAGCCTTCCAGCCTGTGGTCCTTGAGCCAGCCTTCCAGCCTCTAGTCCTTGAGCCAGCCTTCCAGCCTGCGGTTTTCGAGCCAGCCTTCCAGCCTGCGGTTTTCGAGCCAGTCTTCCAGCCTGCGGTTTTCGAGCCAGCCTTCCAGTCTGTGGTTCTCGAGCTAGCCTGCCAGCCTGAAGACCCTGTACCAGCCTGCCAGCCTGAAGACCCTGTACCAGCCTGCCAGCCTAAAGACCCTGTACCAGCCTGCCAGCCTGAAGACACTGTACCAGCCTGCCAGCCTGAAGACCCTGTACCAGCCTGCCAGCCTGAAGACCCTGTACCAGCCTGTCAGCCTGAAGACCCTGTGCCAGCCTGCCAACATGGAGTTCCCGTGCCAGCCTTCCAAACTGAAGCCCTGATGACAGTGTCCCAGTCGGAAGATCCGGTGCCCGTTTCCCGGCCTGTGGTTGTGGTGCCCGTTTCCCGGCCTGTGGTTGTGGTGCCCGTTTTCCGGCCTGTGGTTGTGGTGCCCGTTTCCCGGCCTGAGGTTGTGGTGCCCGCTGCGGTGCCCGTTTCCTGGCTTAAGGTTGTGGTGCCCGTTTCCCGGCTTGAGGTTGTGGTGCCCGTTTCCCGGCCCGAGGTTGTGGAGCCCTTTTCCCGGCTCGAGGGTATGTCGTCGGCTGCCCAGCCTGAGATGATCCCGTCTGCTGCCCAGCCTGAGATGATCCCGTCTGCTGCCCAGCCTGAGATGATCCCGTCTGCTGCCCAGCCTGAGATGATCCCGTCTGCTGCCCAGCCTTGAGATGATCCCGTCTGCTGCCCAGCCTGAGATGATCCCGTCTGCTGCCCAGCCTGAGATGATCCCGTCCGCTGCCCAGCCTGAGATGATCCCGTCCGCTGCCCAGCCTGAGATGATCCCGTCCGCTGCCCAGCCTGAGATTATCCCGTCTGCTGCCCAGCTCGATGACCCGGAGCCTGCTGCCCAGCCCGAAGTGTTCCTGTCTGCTGCCCAGCTTGATGATCCGGAGCCTGCTGCCCAGCCCGAAGTGTCCCTGCCTGCTGCCCAGCTCGATGACCCGGAGCCTGCTGCCCAGCCCGAAGTGTTCCTGTCTGCTGCCCAGCTCGATGACCCGGAGCCTGCTGCCCAGCCCGAAGTGTTCCTGTCTGCTGCCCAGCTTGATGATCCGGAGCCTGCTGCCCAGCCCGAAGTGTCCCTGCCTGCTGCCCAGCTCGATGGCCCGGAGCCTGCTGCCCAGCCCGAGGTGTTCCTGTCTGCTGCCCAGCTCGATGACCCAGAGCCTGCTGCCCAGCCCGAGGTGTTCCTGCCTGCTGCCCAGCTTGATGTGATTGTCTGCCCGGATGTGACTTTGCCTACTACCCAGCTGATTGCCATGAACTTTCTCCGGCAACAGCTAGTTGGAGCGTCCGGAGGCCGCTCCTTTGAGGGGGGTACTGTCAGGAAAGGTTCCATCCGCTGGTGGCATTTATTATTTATCTTGCAGTACTGTGGTCCACCAGCAGGTGTCCCCTGGCAGTTTGTAACTGTCAGGAGAATCTTTCCCTGCTGGTGTTGTATTATCTTTTGGACGCAGTACTGGTTTCCACCAGCGGATGGATCCTGGCAGTGTGGAGCAGACTGCCCTCCCTCCGATCAGGTGTGACCTGAAGCTAATCAGGCATTCCTATAAATACCCGGCAGGTGTATACACACACTGCCCTGGTATCGTCCTCATGCCCTGACCTGTAGCCTGTCTGCTTGAACCTTGATCCATGTATCCTGATCCCTGTAACCTGAACCTGTAACCTGATCCTGAACCTGTTGTGTCCGTCCTTATCCCTGATCCCTGCTCTGCAGCCTGGTTGCCCCCTGCTTGATCCTGTCTCCCTGTCCTGATCCATCCTTACCCCATCTGCTGATCCCCCTGTGTATGACCTCGGCCTGGCCCTGTTTATGATTCTGGTTCCCCCATTACTTGTACTTATTTGTCTGTTACTGTTATTAATTGTGGGTTCTGTTTGGTATTGGTTGTTGTGCACTGTGTGGTATTGGAGGTGGTTATATATATATATTATTTCACTTATCTTTAATAAATCTTTATATTTCACTTATACGTGTTTGGTGTTCCTCTGTTGCTAGCTGCACAGTTCTGGTCACACTTGGTATGTGACAGCTAGCTTCAGGTGTATATTTTGCAAGAAGCACAATACGCCCGCTGTAAGTGCTGCAGATGCCTGCTGTGTTACTCAAACAGGAAATCACAGCAATAAGGGCTAGCTTCAGGTGTATATTTTGCAAGAAGCACAATACGCCTGCTGTAAGTGCTGCAGATGCCTGCCTGTGTTACTCAAACAGGAAATCACAGCAATAAGGGCTAGCTTCAGGTGTATATTTTGCAAGAAGCACAATACGCCTGCTGTAAGTGCTGCAGATGCCTGTTAGTGTAACACAAAATAAAAAAAACTACGAGCAATAAGGGGTAGCTTCAGGTGTATAATGTGCAGGAGGCACAGTACGCCTGCTGTAAGTGCTGCAGATGCCTGCCTGTGTTACTCTACAGGAAATCACAGCAATAAGGGCTAGCTTCAGGTGTATATTTTGCAAGAAGCACAATACGCCCGCTGTAAGTGCTGCAGATGCCTTCCTGTGTTACTCAAACAGGAAATCACAGCAATAAGGGCTAGCTTAAGGTGTATATTTTGCAAGAAGCACAATACGCCTGCTGTAAGTGCTGCAGATGCCTGCCTGTGTTACTCAAACAGGAAATCACAGCAATAAGGGCTAGCTTCAGGTGTATATTTTGCAAGAAGCACAATACGCCTACTGTAAGTGCTGCAGATGCCTGCCTGTGTTACTCAAACAGGAAATCACAGCAATAAGGGCTATCTGCAGGTGTATATTTTGCAAGAAGCACAATACGCCTGCTGTAAGTGCTGCAGATGCCTGTTAATGTAACACAAAAGAAAAAAAACTACGAGCAATAATGGGTAGCTTCAGGTGTATAATGTGCAGGAGGCACACATTACACCTGCTGTAAGTGCTGCAGATGCCTGCCTGTGTTACTCAAACAGGAAATCACAGCAATAAGGGCTAGCTTCAGGTGTATATTTTGCAAGAAGCACAATACGCCCGCTTTAAGTGCTGATGATGCCTGCCTGTGTTACTCAAACAGGAAATCACAGCAATAAGGGCTAGCTTCAGGTGTATATTTTGCAAGAAGCACAATACGCCTGCTGTAAGTGCTGCAGATGCCTGCCTGTGTTACTTAAACATGAAATCACAGCAATAAGGGCTAGCTTCAGGTGTATATTTTGCAAGAAGCACAATACGCCTGCTGTAAGTGCTGCAGATACCTGTTAGTGTAACACAAAAGAAAAAAAACTACGAGCAATAAGGGGTAGCTTCAGGTGTATAATGTGCAGGAGGCACACTACGCCTGCTGTAAGTGCTGCAGATGCCTGCCTGTGTTACTCTACAGGAAATCACAGCAATAAGGGCTAGCTTCAGGTGTATATTTTGCAAGAAGCACAATACGCCTGCTGTAAGTGCTGCAGATGCCTGCCTGTGTTACTTAAACATGAAATCACAGCAATAAGGGCTAGCTTCACGTGTATATTTTGCAAGAAGCACAATACGCCTGCTGTAAGTGCTGCAGATGCCTGTTAGTGTAACACAAAAGAAAAAAAAAACTACAAGCAATAAGGGGTAGCTTCAGGTGTCTAATGTGCAGGAGGCACACTACGACTGCTGTAAGTGCTGCAGATGCCTGCCTGTGTTACTCAAACAGGAAATCACAACAATAAGGGCTAGCTTCAGGTGTATATTTTGCAAGAAGCACAATACGCCCGCTGTAAGTGCTGCAGATGCCTGCCTGTGTTACTCAAACAGGAATTCACAGAAATAAGGGCTAGCTTCAGGTGTATATTTTGCAAGAAGCACAATACGCACGCTGTAAGTGCTGCAGATGCATGCCTGTGTTACTCAAACAGGAAATCACAGCAATAAGGGCTAGCTTCAGGTGTATATTTTGCAAGAAGCACAATACGCCTGCTATAAGTGCTGCAGATGCCTGTTAGTGTAACACAAAAGAAAAAAACTACGAGCAATAAGGGGTAGCTTCAGGTGTATAATGTGCAGGAGGCACACATTACACCTGCTGTAAGTGCTGCAGATGCCTGCCTGTGTTACTCAAACAGGAAATCACAGCAATAAGGGCTAGCTTCAGGTGTATATTTTACAAGAAGCACAATACGCCCGCTGTAAGTGCTGAAGATGCCTGCCTGTGTTACTCAACAGGAAATCACAGCAATAAAGGCTAGCTTCAGGTGTATATTTTGCAAGAAGCACAATACGTCCGCTGTAAGTGCTGCAGATGCCTGCCTGTGTTACTCAAACAGGAAATCACAGCAATAAGTGCTAGCTTCAGGTGTATATTTTGCAAGAAGCACAATACGCCCACTGTAAGTGCTGCAGATGCCTGCCTGTGTTACTCAAACAGGAAATCACAGCAATAAGGGCTAGCTTAAGGTGTATATTTTGCAAGAAGCACAATACGCCTACTGTAAGTGCTGCAGATGCCTGCCTGTGTTACTTAAACAGGAAATCACAGCAATAAGGGCTAGCTTCAGGTCTATATTTTGCAAGAAGTACAATACGCCTGCTGTAAGTGCTGCAGATGCCTGCCTGTGTTACTCAAACAGGAAATGAGAGCAATAAGGGCTATCTTCAGGTGTATATTTTGCAAGAAGCACAATACGCCTGCTGTAAGTGCTGCAGATGCCTGTTAATGTAACACAAAAGAAAAAAAACTACGAGCAATAAGGGGTAGCTTCAGGTGTATAATGTGCAGGAGGCACACTACGACTGCTGTAAGTGCTGCAGATGCCTGCCTATGTTACTCAAACAGGAAATCACAGCAATAAGGGCTAGCTTCAGGTATATATTTTGCAAGAAGCACAATACACCCGCTGTAAGTGCTGCAGATGCATGCCTGTGTTACTCAAACAGGAAATCACAGCAATAAGGGCTAGCTTCAGGTGTATATTTTGCAAGAAGCACAATACGCCTGCTGTAAGTGCTGCAGATGCCTGTTAGTGTAACACAAAAGAAAAAAACTACGAGCAATAAGGGGTAGCTTCAGGTGTATAATGTGCAGGAGGCACACAATACACCTGCTGTAAGTGCTGCAGATGCCTGCCTGTGTTACTCAAACAGGAAATCACAGCAATAAGGGCTAGCTTCAGGTGTATATTTTACAAGAAGCACAATACGCCCGCTGTAAGTGCTGAAGATGCCTGCCTGTGTTACTCAACAGGAAATCACAGCAATAAGGGCTAGCTTCAGGTGTATATTTTGCAAGAAGCACAATACGTCCGCTGTAAGTGCTGCAGATGCCTGCCTATGTTAATCAAACAGGAAATCACAGCAATAAGGGCTAACTTCAGGTGTATATTTTGCAAGAAGCACAATACGCCGGTGTAAGTGCTGCAGATGCCTGCCTGTGTTACTCAAACAGGAAATCACAGCAATAAGGGCTAGCTCCAGGTGTATATTTTGCAAGAAGCACAATACGCCTGCTGTAAGTGCTGCAGATGCCTGCCTGTGTTACTTAAACATGAAATCACAGCAATAAGGGCTAGCCTCAGGTGTATATTTTGCAAGAAGCACAATACGCCTGCTGTAAGTGCTGCAGATGCCTGTTAGTGTAACACAAAATAAAAAAACTACGAGCAATAAGGGGTAGCTTCAGGTGTATAATGTGCAGGAGGCACACTACGCCTGCTGTAAGTGCTGCAGATGCCTGCCTGTGTTACTCTACAGGAAATCACAGCAATAAGGGCTAGCTTCAGGTGTATATTTTGCAGGAAGCACAATACACCTGCTGTAAGTGCTGCAGATGCCTTCCTGTGTTACTCAAACAGGAAATCACAGCAATAAGGGCTAGCTTCAGGTGTATATTTTGAAAGAAGCACAATACGCCCGCTGTAAGTGCTGATGATGCCTGCCTGTGTTACTCAACAGGAAATCACAGCAATAAGGGCTAGCTTCAGGTGTATATTTTGCAAGAAGCACAATACGTCCGCGGTAAGTGCTGCAGATGCCTTCCTGTGTTACTCAAACAGGAAATCACAGCAATAAGGGCTAGCTTCAGGTGTATATTTTGCAAGAAGCACAATACGCCTGCTGTAAGTGCTGCAGATGCCTGCCTGTGTTACTTAAACATGAAATCACAGCAATAAGGGCTAGCTTCAGGTGTATATTTTGCAAGAAGCACAATACGCCTGCTGTAAGTGCTGCAGATGCCTGTTAGTGTAACACAAAAGAAAAAAAAAACTACGAGCAATAAGGGGTAGCTTCAGGTGTATAATGTGCAGGAGGCACACTACGCCTGCTGTAAGTGCTGCAGATGCCTGCCTGTGTTACTCTACAGGAAATCACAGCAATAAGGGCTAGCTTCAGGTGTATATTTTGCAAGAAGTACAATATGCCTGCTGTAAGTGCTGCAGATGCCTTCCTGTGTTACTCAAACAGGAAATCACAGCAATAAGGGCTAGCTCCAGGTGTATATTTTGCAAGAAGCACAATACGCCTGCTGTAAGTGCTGCAGATGCCTGCCTGTGTTACTCAAACAGGAAATCACAGCAATAAGGGCTAGCTTCAGGTGTATATTTTACAAGAAGCACAATACGCCCGCTGTAAGTGCTGAAGATGCCTGCCTGTGTTACTCAACAGGAAATCACAGCAATAAAGGCTAGCTTCAGGTGTATATTTTGCAAGAAGCACAATACGTCCGCTGTAAGTGCTGCAGATGCCTGCCTGTGTTACTCAAACAGGAAATCACAGCAATAAGTGCTAGCTTCAGGTGTATATTTTGCAAGAAGCACAATACGCCCACTGTAAGTGCTGCAGATGCCTGCCTGTGTTACTCAAACAGGAAATCACAGCAATAAGGGCTAGCTTAAGGTGTATATTTTGCAAGAAGCACAATACGCCTACTGTAAGTGCTGCAGATGCCTGCCTGTGTTACTTAAACAGGAAATCACAGCAATAAGGGCTAGCTTCAGGTCTATATTTTGCAAGAAGTACAATACGCCTGCTGTAAGTGCTGCAGATGCCTGCCTGTGTTACTCAAACAGGAAATGAGAGCAATAAGGGCTATCTTCAGGTGTATATTTTGCAAGAAGCACAATACGCCTGCTGTAAGTGCTGCAGATGCCTGTTAATGTAACACAAAAGAAAAAAAACTACGAGCAATAAGGGGTAGCTTCAGGTGTATAATGTGCAGGAGGCACACTACGACTGCTGTAAGTGCTGCAGATGCCTGCCTATGTTACTCAAACAGGAAATCACAGCAATAAGGGCTAGCTTCAGGTATATATTTTGCAAGAAGCACAATACACCCGCTGTAAGTGCTGCAGATGCATGCCTGTGTTACTCAAACAGGAAATCACAGCAATAAGGGCTAGCTTCAGGTGTATATTTTGCAAGAAGCACAATACGCCTGCTGTAAGTGCTGCAGATGCCTGTTAGTGTAACACAAAAGAAAAAAACTACGAGCAATAAGGGGTAGCTTCAGGTGTATAATGTGCAGGAGGCACACAATACACCTGCTGTAAGTGCTGCAGATGCCTGCCTGTGTTACTCAAACAGGAAATCACAGCAATAAGGGCTAGCTTCAGGTGTATATTTTACAAGAAGCACAATACGCCCGCTGTAAGTGCTGAAGATGCCTGCCTGTGTTACTCAACAGGAAATCACAGCAATAAGGGCTAGCTTCAGGTGTATATTTTGCAAGAAGCACAATACGTCCGCTGTAAGTGCTGCAGATGCCTGCCTATGTTAATCAAACAGGAAATCACAGCAATAAGGGCTAACTTCAGGTGTATATTTTGCAAGAAGCACAATACGCCGGTGTAAGTGCTGCAGATGCCTGCCTGTGTTACTCAAACAGGAAATCACAGCAATAAGGGCTAGCTCCAGGTGTATATTTTGCAAGAAGCACAATACGCCTGCTGTAAGTGCTGCAGATGCCTGCCTGTGTTACTTAAACATGAAATCACAGCAATAAGGGCTAGCCTCAGGTGTATATTTTGCAAGAAGCACAATACGCCTGCTGTAAGTGCTGCAGATGCCTGTTAGTGTAACACAAAATAAAAAAACTACGAGCAATAAGGGGTAGCTTCAGGTGTATAATGTGCAGGAGGCACACTACGCCTGCTGTAAGTGCTGCAGATGCCTGCCTGTGTTACTCTACAGGAAATCACAGCAATAAGGGCTAGCTTCAGGTGTATATTTTGCAGGAAGCACAATACACCTGCTGTAAGTGCTGCAGATGCCTTCCTGTGTTACTCAAACAGGAAATCACAGCAATAAGGGCTAGCTTCAGGTGTATATTTTGAAAGAAGCACAATACGCCCGCTGTAAGTGCTGATGATGCCTGCCTGTGTTACTCAACAGGAAATCACAGCAATAAGGGCTAGCTTCAGGTGTATATTTTGCAAGAAGCACAATACGTCCGCGGTAAGTGCTGCAGATGCCTTCCTGTGTTACTCAAACAGGAAATCACAGCAATAAGGGCTAGCTTCAGGTGTATATTTTGCAAGAAGCACAATACGCCTGCTGTAAGTGCTGCAGATGCCTGCCTGTGTTACTTAAACATGAAATCACAGCAATAAGGGCTAGCTTCAGGTGTATATTTTGCAAGAAGCACAATACGCCTGCTGTAAGTGCTGCAGATGCCTGTTAGTGTAACACAAAAGAAAAAAAAAACTACGAGCAATAAGGGGTAGCTTCAGGTGTATAATGTGCAGGAGGCACACTACGCCTGCTGTAAGTGCTGCAGATGCCTGCCTGTGTTACTCTACAGGAAATCACAGCAATAAGGGCTAGCTTCAGGTGTATATTTTGCAAGAAGTACAATATGCCTGCTGTAAGTGCTGCAGATGCCTTCCTGTGTTACTCAAACAGGAAATCACAGCAATAAGGGCTAGCTCCAGGTGTATATTTTGCAAGAAGCACAATACGCCTGCTGTAAGTGCTGCAGATGCCTGCCTGTGTTACTTAAACATGAAATCACAGCAATAAGGGCTAGCTTCAGGTGTATATTTTGCAAGAAGCACAATACGCCTGCTGTAAGTGCTGCAGATGCCTGTTAGTGTAACACAAAAGAAAAAAACTACGAGCAATAAGGGGTAGCTTCAGGTGTATAATGTGCAGGAGGCACACTACGACTGCTGTAAGTGCTGCAGATGCCTGCCTGTGTTACTCAAACAGGAAATCACAACAATAAGGGCTAGCTTCAGGTGTATATTTTGCAAGAAGCACAATACGCCCGCTGTAAGTGCTGCAGATGCCTGCCTGTGTTACTCAAACAGGAAATCACAGAAATAAGGGCTAGCTTCAGGTGTATATTTTGCAAGAAGCACAATACGCCCGCTGTAAGTGCTGCAGATGCCTGCCTGTGTTACTCAAACAGGAAATCACAACAATAAGGGCTAGCTTCAGGTGTATATTTTGCAAGAAGCACAATACGCCCGCTGTAAGTGCTGCAGATGCCTGCCTGTGTTACTCAAACAGGAAATCACAGAAATAAGGGCTAGCTTCAGGTGTATATTTTGCAAGAAGCACAATACGCCTGCTGTAAGTGCTGCAGATGCCTGTTAGTGTAACACAAAAGAAAAAAAAACTACGAGCAATAAGGGGTAGCTTCAGGTGTATAATGTGCAGGAGGCACACATTACACCTGCTGTAAGTGCTGCAGATGCCTGCCTGTGTTACTCAAACAGGAAATCACAGCAATAAGGGGTAGCTTCAGGTGTATATTTTGCAAGAAGCACAATACGCCCACTGTAAGTGCTGATGATGCCTGCCTGTGTTACTCAACAGGAAATCACAGCAATAAGGGCTAGCTTCAGGTGTATATTTTGCAAGAAGCACAATACGTCCGCTGTAAGTGCTGCAGATGCCTTCCTGTGTTACTCAAACAGGAAATCACAGCAATAAGGGCTAGCTTCAGGTGTATATTTTGCAAGAAGCACAATACGCCTGCTGTAAGTGCTGCAGATGCCTGCCTGTGTTACTCAAACAGGAAATCACATAAATAAGGGCTAGCTTCAGGTTTATATTTTGCAAGAAGCACAATACGCCTGCTGTAAGTGCTGCAGATGCCTGCCTGTGTTACTCAAACAGGAAATCACAGCAATAAGGGCTAGCTTCAGGTGTATATTTTGCAAGAAGCACAATACGCCTGCTGTAAGTACTGCAGATGCCTGTTAGTGTAACACAAAAGAAAAGAACTATGAGCAATAAGGGGTAGCTTCAGGTGTATAATGTGCAGGAGGCACACATTACACCTGCTGTAAGTGCTGCAGATGCCTGCCTGTGTTACTCAAACAGGAAATCACAGCAATAAGGGCTAGCTTCAGGTGTATATTTTACAAGAAGCACAATACGCCCGCTGTAAGTGCTGAAGATGCCTGCCTGTGTTACTCAACAGGAAATCACAGCAATAAGGGCTAGCTTCAGGTGTATATTTTGCAAGAAGCACAATACGTCCGCTATAAGTGCTGCAGATGCCTGCCTTTGTTACTCAAACAGGAAATCACAGCAATAAGGGCTAGCTTCAGGTTTATATTTTGCAAGAAGCACAATACGCCTGCTGTAAGTGCTGCAGATGCCTGCCTGTGTTACTCAAACAGGAAATCACAGCAATAAGGGCTAGCTTCAGGTGTATATTTTGCAAGAAGCACAATACGCCTGCTGTAAGTGCTGCAGATGCCTGTTAGTGTAACACAAAAGAAAAAAAACTACGAGCAATAAGGGGTAGCTTCAGGTGTATAATGTGCAGGAGGCACACTACAACTGCTGTAAGTGCTGCAGATGCCTGCCTGTGTTACTCAAACAGGAAATCACAACAATAAGGGCTAGCTTCAGGTGTATATTTTGCAAGAAGCACAATACGCCCGCTGTAAGTGCTGCAGATGCCTGCCTGTGTTACTCAAACAGGAAATCACAGCAATAAGGGCTAGCTTCAGGTGTATATTTTGCAAGAAGCACAATACGCCTGCTGTAAGTGCTGATGATGCCTGCCTGTGTTACTCAACAGGAAATCACAGCAATAAGGGCTAGCTTCAGGTGTATATTTTGCAAGAAGCACAATACGTCCGCGGTAAGTGCTGCAGATGCCTTCCTGTGTTACTCAAACAGGAAATCACAGCAATAAGGGCTAGCTTCAGGTGTATATTTTGCAAGAAGCACAATACGCCTGCTGTAAGTGCTGCAGATGCCTGCCTGTGTTACTTAAACATGAAATCACAGCAATAAGGGCTAGCTTCAGGTGTATATTTTGCAAGAAGCACAATACGCCTGCTGTAAGTGCTGCAGATGCCTGTTAGTGTAACACAAAAGAAAAAAAAAACTACGAGCAATAAGGGGTAGCTTCAGGTGTATAATGTGCAGGAGGCACACTACGCCTGCTGTAAGTGCTGCAGATGCCTGCCTGTGTTACTCTACAGGAAATCACAGCAATAAGGGCTAGCTTCAGGTGTATATTTTGCAAGAAGTACAATATGCCTGCTGTAAGTGCTGCAGATGCCTTCCTGTGTTACTCAAACAGGAAATCACAGCAATAAGGGCTAGCTCCAGGTGTATATTTTGCAAGAAGCACAATACGCCTGCTGTAAGTGCTGCAGATGCCTGCCTGTGTTACTTAAACATGAAATCACAGCAATAAGGGCTAGCTTCAGGTGTATATTTTGCAAGAAGCACAATACGCCTGCTGTAAGTGCTGCAGATGCCTGTTAGTGTAACACAAAAGAAAAAAACTACGAGCAATAAGGGGTAGCTTCAGGTGTATAATGTGCAGGAGGCACACTACGACTGCTGTAAGTGCTGCAGATGCCTGCCTGTGTTACTCAAACAGGAAATCACAACAATAAGGGCTAGCTTCAGGTGTATATTTTGCAAGAAGCACAATACGCCCGCTGTAAGTGCTGCAGATGCCTGCCTGTGTTACTCAAACAGGAAATCACAGAAATAAGGGCTAGCTTCAGGTGTATATTTTGCAAGAAGCACAATACGCCCGCTGTAAGTGCTGCAGATGCCTGCCTGTGTTACTCAAACAGGAAATCACAACAATAAGGGCTAGCTTCAGGTGTATATTTTGCAAGAAGCACAATACGCCCGCTGTAAGTGCTGCAGATGCCTGCCTGTGTTACTCAAACAGGAAATCACAGAAATAAGGGCTAGCTTCAGGTGTATATTTTGCAAGAAGCACAATACGCCTGCTGTAAGTGCTGCAGATGCCTGTTAGTGTAACACAAAAGAAAAAAAAACTACGAGCAATAAGGGGTAGCTTCAGGTGTATAATGTGCAGGAGGCACACATTACACCTGCTGTAAGTGCTGCAGATGCCTGCCTGTGTTACTCAAACAGGAAATCACAGCAATAAGGGGTAGCTTCAGGTGTATATTTTGCAAGAAGCACAATACGCCCACTGTAAGTGCTGATGATGCCTGCCTGTGTTACTCAACAGGAAATCACAGCAATAAGGGCTAGCTTCAGGTGTATATTTTGCAAGAAGCACAATACGTCCGCTGTAAGTGCTGCAGATGCCTTCCTGTGTTACTCAAACAGGAAATCACAGCAATAAGGGCTAGCTTCAGGTGTATATTTTGCAAGAAGCACAATACGCCTGCTGTAAGTGCTGCAGATGCCTGCCTGTGTTACTCAAACAGGAAATCACATAAATAAGGGCTAGCTTCAGGTTTATATTTTGCAAGAAGCACAATACGCCTGCTGTAAGTGCTGCAGATGCCTGCCTGTGTTACTCAAACAGGAAATCACAGCAATAAGGGCTAGCTTCAGGTGTATATTTTGCAAGAAGCACAATACGCCTGCTGTAAGTACTGCAGATGCCTGTTAGTGTAACACAAAAGAAAAGAACTATGAGCAATAAGGGGTAGCTTCAGGTGTATAATGTGCAGGAGGCACACATTACACCTGCTGTAAGTGCTGCAGATGCCTGCCTGTGTTACTCAAACAGGAAATCACAGCAATAAGGGCTAGCTTCAGGTGTATATTTTACAAGAAGCACAATACGCCCGCTGTAAGTGCTGAAGATGCCTGCCTGTGTTACTCAACAGGAAATCACAGCAATAAGGGCTAGCTTCAGGTGTATATTTTGCAAGAAGCACAATACGTCCGCTATAAGTGCTGCAGATGCCTGCCTTTGTTACTCAAACAGGAAATCACAGCAATAAGGGCTAGCTTCAGGTTTATATTTTGCAAGAAGCACAATACGCCTGCTGTAAGTGCTGCAGATGCCTGCCTGTGTTACTCAAACAGGAAATCACAGCAATAAGGGCTAGCTTCAGGTGTATATTTTGCAAGAAGCACAATACGCCTGCTGTAAGTGCTGCAGATGCCTGTTAGTGTAACACAAAAGAAAAAAAACTACGAGCAATAAGGGGTAGCTTCAGGTGTATAATGTGCAGGAGGCACACTACAACTGCTGTAAGTGCTGCAGATGCCTGCCTGTGTTACTCAAACAGGAAATCACAACAATAAGGGCTAGCTTCAGGTGTATATTTTGCAAGAAGCACAATACGCCCGCTGTAAGTGCTGCAGATGCCTGCCTGTGTTACTCAAACAGGAAATCACAGCAATAAGGGCTAGCTTCAGGTGTATATTTTGCAAGAAGCACAATACGCCTGCTGTAAGTGCTGCAGATGCCTGTTAGTGTAACACAAAAGAAAAAAAAAACTACGAGCAATAAGGGGTAGCTTCAGGTGTATAATGTGCAGGAGGCACACATTACACCTGCTGTAAGTGCTGCAGATGCCTGCCTGTGTTACTCAAGCAGGAAATCACAGCAATAAGGGCTAGCTTCAGGTGTATATTTAGCAAGAAGCACAATACGCCCGCTGTAAGTGCTGATGATGCCTGCCTGTGTTACTCAACAGGAAATCACAGCAATAAGGGCTAGCTTCAGGTGTATATTTTGCAAGAAGCACAATACATCCGCTGTAAGTGCTGCAGATGCCTTCCTGTGTTACTCAAACAGGAAGTCACAGCAATAAGGGCTAGCTTCAGGTGTATATTTTGCAAGAAGCACAATACGCCTGCTGTAAGTGCTGCAGATGCCTGCCTGTGTTACTTAAACATGAAATCACAGCAACAAGGGCTAGCTTCAGGTGTATATTTTGCAAGAAGCACAATACGCCTGCTGTAAGTGCTGCAGATGCCTGTTAGTGTAACAGAAAATAAAAAAAACTACGAGCAATAAGGGGTAGCTTCAGGTGTATAATGTGCAGGAGGCACACTACGACTGCTGTAAGTGCTGCAGATGCCTGCCTGTGTTACTCAAACAGGAAATCACAACAATAAGGGCTAGCTTCAGGTGTATATTTTGCAAGAAGCACAATACGCCTGCTGTAAGTGCTGCAGATGCCTGCCTGTGTTACTCAAACAGGAAATCACAGCAATAAGGGCTAGCTTCAGGTGTATATTTTGCAAGAAGCACAATACGCCCGCTGTAAGTGCTGCAGATGCATGCCTGTGTTACTCAAACAGGAAATCACAGCAATAAGGGCTAGCTTCAGGTGTATATTTTGCAAGAAGCACAATACGCCTGCTGTAAGTACTGCAGATGCCTTTTAGTGTAACACAAAAGAAAAGAACTATGAGCAATAAGGGGTAGCTTCAGGTGTATAATGTGCAGGAGGCACACATTACACCTGCTGTAAGTGCTGCAGATGCCTGCCTGTGTTACTCAAACAGGAAATCACAGCAATAAGGGCTAGCTTCAGGTGTATATTTTGCAAGAAGCACAATACGCCCGCTGTAAGTGCTGATGATGCCTGCCTGTGTTACTCAACAGGAAATCACAGCAATAAGGGCTAGCTTCAGGTGTATATTTTGCAAGAAGCACAATACGTCCGCTGTAGGTGCTGCAGATGCCTTCCTGTGTTACTCAAACAGGAAATCACAGCAATAAGGGCTAGCTTCAGGTGTATATTTTGCAAGAAGCACAATACGCCTGCTGTAAGTGCTGCAGATGCCTGCCTGTGTTACTTAAACATGAAATCACAGCAACAAGGGCTAGCTTCAGGTGTATATTTTGCAAGAAGCACAATACGCCTGCTGTAAGTGCTGCAGATGCCTGTTAGTGTAACAGAAAAAAAAACTACGAGCAATAAGGGGTAGCTTCAGGTGTATAATGTGCAGGAGGCACACTACGACTGCTGTAAGTGCTGCCGATGCCTGCCTGTGTTACTCAAACAGGAAATCACAACAATAAGGGCTAGCTTCAGGTGTATATTTTGCAAGAAGCACAATACGCCTGCTGTAAGTGCTGCAGATGCCTGCCTGTGTTACTCAAACAGGAAATCACAGCAATAAGGGCTAGCTTCAGGTGTATATTTTGCAAGAAGCACAATACGCCCACTGTAAGTGCTGCAGATGCATGCCTGTGTTACTCAAACAGGAAATCACAGCAATAAGGGCTAGCTTCAGGTGTATATTTTGCAATAAGCACAATACGCCTGCTGTAAGTGCTGCAGATGCCTGCCTGTGTTACTTAAACATGAAATCACAGCAATAAGGGCTAGCTTCAGGTGTATATTTTGCAAGAAGCACAATACGTCCGCTGTAAGTGCTGCAGATGCCTTCCTGTGTTACTCAAACAGGAAATCACAGCAATAAGGGCTAGCTTCAGGTGTATATTTTGCAAGAAGCACAATACGCCTGCTGTAAGTGCTGCAGATGCCTGCCTGTGTTACTTAAACATGAAATCACAGCAATAAGGGCTAGCTTCAGGTGTATATTTTTCAAGAAGCACAATACGCCCGCTGTAAGTGCTGCAGATGCCTTCCTGTGTTACTCAAACAGGAAATCACAGAAATAAGGGCTAGCTTCAGGTGTATATTTTGCAAGAAGCACAATACGCCTGTTGTAAGTGCTGCAGATGCCTGTTAGTGTAACACAAAAGAAAAAAAAAACTACGAGCAATAAGGGGTAGCTTCAGGTGTATAATGTGCAGGAGACACACTACGCCTGCTGTAAGTGCTGCAGATGCCTGCCTGTGTTACTCAAACAGGAAATCACAGCAATAAGGGCTATCTTCAGGTGTATATTTTGCAAGAAGCACAATACGCCTGTTGTAAGTGCTGCAGATGCCTGTTAATGTAACACAAAATAAAAAAAAACTACGAGCAATAAGGGGTAGCTTCAGGTGTATAATGTGCAGGAGGCACACTACGACTGCTGTAAGTGCTGCAGATGCCTGACTGTGTTACTCAAACAGGAAATCACAGCAATAAGGGCTAGCTTCAGGTGTATATTTTGCAAGAAGCACAATACGCCCGCTGTAAGTGCTGCAGATGCCTGCCTGTGTTACTCAAACAGGAAATCACAGCAATAAGGGCTAGCTTCAGGTGTATATTTTGCAAGAAGCACAATACGCCCGCTGTAAGTGCTGCAGATGCCTTCCTGTGTTACTCAAACAGGAAATCACAGCAATAAGGGATAGCTTCAGGTGTATATTTTGCAAGAAGCACAATACGCCCGCTGTAAGTGCTGATGATGCCTGCCTGTGTTACTCAACAGGAAATCACAGCAATAAGGGCTAGCTTCAGGTGTATATTTTGCAAGAAGCACAATACGTCCGCTGTAAGTGCTGCAGATGCCTTCCTGTGTTACTCAAACAGGAAATCACAGCAATAAGGGCTAGCTTCAGGTGTATATTTTGCAAGAAGCACAATACGCCTGCTGTAAGTGCTGCAGATGCCTGCCTGTGTTACTTAAACATGAAATCACAGCAATAAGGGCTAGCTTCAGGTGTATATTTTGCAAGAAGCACAATACGCCTGCTGTAAGTGCTGCAGATGCCTGTTAGTGTAACACAAAAGAAAAAAAAACTACGAGCAATAAGGGGTAGCTTCAGGTGTATAATGTGCAGGAGGCACACTACGCCTGCTGTAAGTGCTGCAGATGCCTGCCTGTGTTACTCAAACAGGAAATCACAGCAATAAGGGCTATCTTCAGGTGTATATTTTGCAAGAAGCACAATACGCCTGCTGTAAGTGCTGCAGATGCCTGTTAATGTAACACAAAAGAAAAAAAACTACGAGCAATAAAAGGTAGCTTCAGGTGTATAATGTGCAGTAGGCACACTACGACTGCTGTAAGTGCTGCAGATGCCTGCCTGTGTTACTCAAACAGGAAATCACAGCAATAAGGGCTAGCTTCAGGTGTATATTTTGCAAGAAGCACAATACGCCCGCTGTAAGTGCTGCAGATGCCTGCCTGTGTTACTCAAACAGGAAATCACAGCAATAAGGGCTAGCTTCAGGTGTATATTTTGCAAGAAGCACAATACGCCCGCTGTAAGTGCTGCAGATGCCTGCCTGTGTTACTCAAACAGGAAATCACATAAATAAGGGCTAGCTTCAGGTGTATATTTTGCAAGAAGCACAATACGCCCGCTGTAAGTGCTGCAGATGCATGCCTGTGTTACTCAAACAGGAAATCACAGCAATAAGGGCTAGCTTCAGGTGTATATTTTGCAAGAAGCACAATACGCCTGCTGTAAGTGCTGCAGATGCCTGTTAGTGTAACACAAAAGAAAAAACTATGAGCAATAAGCGGTAGCTTCAGGTGTATAATGTGCAGGAGGCACACATTACACCTGCTGTAAGTGCTGCAGATGCCTGCCTGTGTTACTCAAACAGGAAATCACAGCAATAAGGGCTAGCTTCAGGTGTATATTTTACAAGAAGCACAATACGCCCACTTTAAGTGCTGAAGATGCCTGCCTGTGTTACTCAACAGGAAATCACAGCAATAAGGGCTAGCTTCAGGTGTATATTTTGCAAGAAGCACAATACGTCCACTGTAAGTGCTGCAGATGCCTGCCTGTGTTACTCAAACAGGAAATCACAGCAATAAGGGGTAGCTTCAGGTGTATATTTTGCAAGAAGCACAATACGCCCACTGTAAGTGCTGATGATGCCTGCCTGTGTTACTCAACAGGAAATCACAGCAATAAGGGCTAGCTTCAGGTGTATATTTTGCAAGAAGCACAATACGTCCGCTGTAAGTGCTGCAGATGCCTTCCTGTGTTACTCAAACAGGAAATCACAGCAATAAGGGCTAGCTTCAGGTGTATATTTTGCAAGAAGCACAATACGCCTGCTGTAAGTGCTGCAGATGCCTGCCTGTGTTACTCAAACAGGAAATCACATAAATAAGGGCTAGCTTCAGGTTTATATTTTGCAAGAAGCACAATACGCCTGCTGTAAGTGCTGCAGATGCCTGCCTGTGTTACTCAAACAGGAAATCACAGCAATAAGGGCTAGCTTCAGGTGTATATTTTGCAAGAAGCACAATACGCCTGCTGTAAGTACTGCAGATGCCTGTTAGTGTAACACAAAAGAAAAGAACTATGAGCAATAAGGGGTAGCTTCAGGTGTATAATGTGCAGGAGGCACACATTACACCTGCTGTAAGTGCTGCAGATGCCTGCCTGTGTTACTCAAACAGGAAATCACAGCAATAAGGGCTAGCTTCAGGTGTATATTTTACAAGAAGCACAATACGCCCGCTGTAAGTGCTGAAGATGCCTGCCTGTGTTACTCAACAGGAAATCACAGCAATAAGGGCTAGCTTCAGGTGTATATTTTGCAAGAAGCACAATACGTCCGCTATAAGTGCTGCAGATGCCTGCCTTTGTTACTCAAACAGGAAATCACAGCAATAAGGGCTAGCTTCAGGTTTATATTTTGCAAGAAGCACAATACGCCTGCTGTAAGTGCTGCAGATGCCTGCCTGTGTTACTCAAACAGGAAATCACAGCAATAAGGGCTAGCTTCAGGTGTATATTTTGCAAGAAGCACAATACGCCTGCTGTAAGTGCTGCAGATGCCTGTTAGTGTAACACAAAAGAAAAAAAACTACGAGCAATAAGGGGTAGCTTCAGGTGTATAATGTGCAGGAGGCACACTACAACTGCTGTAAGTGCTGCAGATGCCTGCCTGTGTTACTCAAACAGGAAATCACAACAATAAGGGCTAGCTTCAGGTGTATATTTTGCAAGAAGCACAATACGCCCGCTGTAAGTGCTGCAGATGCCTGCCTGTGTTACTCAAACAGGAAATCACAGCAATAAGGGCTAGCTTCAGGTGTATATTTTGCAAGAAGCACAATACGCCTGCTGTAAGTGCTGCAGATGCCTGTTAGTGTAACACAAAAGAAAAAAAAAACTACGAGCAATAAGGGGTAGCTTCAGGTGTATAATGTGCAGGAGGCACACATTACACCTGCTGTAAGTGCTGCAGATGCCTGCCTGTGTTACTCAAGCAGGAAATCACAGCAATAAGGGCTAGCTTCAGGTGTATATTTAGCAAGAAGCACAATACGCCCGCTGTAAGTGCTGATGATGCCTGCCTGTGTTACTCAACAGGAAATCACAGCAATAAGGGCTAGCTTCAGGTGTATATTTTGCAAGAAGCACAATACATCCGCTGTAAGTGCTGCAGATGCCTTCCTGTGTTACTCAAACAGGAAGTCACAGCAATAAGGGCTAGCTTCAGGTGTATATTTTGCAAGAAGCACAATACGCCTGCTGTAAGTGCTGCAGATGCCTGCCTGTGTTACTTAAACATGAAATCACAGCAACAAGGGCTAGCTTCAGGTGTATATTTTGCAAGAAGCACAATACGCCTGCTGTAAGTGCTGCAGATGCCTGTTAGTGTAACAGAAAATAAAAAAAACTACGAGCAATAAGGGGTAGCTTCAGGTGTATAATGTGCAGGAGGCACACTACGACTGCTGTAAGTGCTGCAGATGCCTGCCTGTGTTACTCAAACAGGAAATCACAACAATAAGGGCTAGCTTCAGGTGTATATTTTGCAAGAAGCACAATACGCCTGCTGTAAGTGCTGCAGATGCCTGCCTGTGTTACTCAAACAGGAAATCACAGCAATAAGGGCTAGCTTCAGGTGTATATTTTGCAAGAAGCACAATACGCCCGCTGTAAGTGCTGCAGATGCATGCCTGTGTTACTCAAACAGGAAATCACAGCAATAAGGGCTAGCTTCAGGTGTATATTTTGCAAGAAGCACAATACGCCTGCTGTAAGTACTGCAGATGCCTTTTAGTGTAACACAAAAGAAAAGAACTATGAGCAATAAGGGGTAGCTTCAGGTGTATAATGTGCAGGAGGCACACATTACACCTGCTGTAAGTGCTGCAGATGCCTGCCTGTGTTACTCAAACAGGAAATCACAGCAATAAGGGCTAGCTTCAGGTGTATATTTTGCAAGAAGCACAATACGCCCGCTGTAAGTGCTGATGATGCCTGCCTGTGTTACTCAACAGGAAATCACAGCAATAAGGGCTAGCTTCAGGTGTATATTTTGCAAGAAGCACAATACGTCCGCTGTAGGTGCTGCAGATGCCTTCCTGTGTTACTCAAACAGGAAATCACAGCAATAAGGGCTAGCTTCAGGTGTATATTTTGCAAGAAGCACAATACGCCTGCTGTAAGTGCTGCAGATGCCTGCCTGTGTTACTTAAACATGAAATCACAGCAACAAGGGCTAGCTTCAGGTGTATATTTTGCAAGAAGCACAATACGCCTGCTGTAAGTGCTGTAGATGCCTGTTAGTGTAACAGAAAAAAAAACTACGAGCAATAAGGGGTAGCTTCAGGTGTATAATGTGCAGGAGGCACACTACGACTGCTGTAAGTGCTGCCGATGCCTGCCTGTGTTACTCAAACAGGAAATCACAACAATAAGGGCTAGCTTCAGGTGTATATTTTGCAAGAAGCACAATACGCCTGCTGTAAGTGCTGCAGATGCCTGCCTGTGTTACTCAAACAGGAAATCACAGCAATAAGGGCTAGCTTCAGGTGTATATTTTGCAAGAAGCACAATACGCCCACTGTAAGTGCTGCAGATGCATGCCTGTGTTACTCAAACAGGAAATCACAGCAATAAGGGCTAGCTTCAGGTGTATATTTTGCAATAAGCACAATACGCCTGCTGTAAGTGCTGCAGATGCCTGCCTGTGTTACTTAAACATGAAATCACAGCAATAAGGGCTAGCTTCAGGTGTATATTTTGCAAGAAGCACAATACGTCCGCTGTAAGTGCTGCAGATGCCTTCCTGTGTTACTCAAACAGGAAATCACAGCAATAAGGGCTAGCTTCAGGTGTATATTTTGCAAGAAGCACAATACGCCTGCTGTAAGTGCTGCAGATGCCTGCCTGTGTTACTTAAACATGAAATCACAGCAATAAGGGCTAGCTTCAGGTGTATATTTTTCAAGAAGCACAATACGCCCGCTGTAAGTGCTGCAGATGCCTTCCTGTGTTACTCAAACAGGAAATCACAGAAATAAGGGCTAGCTTCAGGTGTATATTTTGCAAGAAGCACAATACGCCTGTTGTAAGTGCTGCAGATGCCTGTTAGTGTAACACAAAAGAAAAAAAAAACTACGAGCAATAAGGGGTAGCTTCAGGTGTATAATGTGCAGGAGACACACTACGCCTGCTGTAAGTGCTGCAGATGCCTGCCTGTGTTACTCAAACAGGAAATCACAGCAATAAGGGCTATCTTCAGGTGTATATTTTGCAAGAAGCACAATACGCCTGTTGTAAGTGCTGCAGATGCCTGTTAATGTAACACAAAATAAAAAAAAACTACGAGCAATAAGGGGTAGCTTCAGGTGTATAATGTGCAGGAGGCACACTACGACTGCTGTAAGTGCTGCAGATGCCTGCCTGTGTTACTCAAACAGGAAATCACAGCAATAAGGGCTAGCTTCAGGTGTATATTTTGCAAGAAGCACAATACGCCCGCTGTAAGTGCTGCAGATGCCTGCCTGTGTTACTCAAACAGGAAATCACAGCAATAAGGGCTAGCTTCAGGTGTATATTTTGCAAGAAGCACAATACGCCCGCTGTAAGTGCTGCAGATGCCTTCCTGTGTTACTCAAACAGGAAATCACAGCAATAAGGGATAGCTTCAGGTGTATATTTTGCAAGAAGCACAATACGCCCGCTGTAAGTGCTGATGATGCCTGCCTGTGTTACTCAACAGGAAATCACAGCAATAAGGGCTAGCTTCAGGTGTATATTTTGCAAGAAGCACAATACGTCCGCTGTAAGTGCTGCAGATGCCTTCCTGTGTTACTCAAACAGGAAATCACAGCAATAAGGGCTAGCTTCAGGTGTATATTTTGCAAGAAGCACAATACGCCTGCTGTAAGTGCTGCAGATGCCTGCCTGTGTTACTTAAACATGAAATCACAGCAATAAGGGCTAGCTTCAGGTGTATATTTTGCAAGAAGCACAATACGCCTGCTGTAAGTGCTGCAGATGCCTGTTAGTGTAACACAAAAGAAAAAAAAACTACGAGCAATAAGGGGTAGCTTCAGGTGTATAATGTGCAGGAGGCACACTACGCCTGCTGTAAGTGCTGCAGATGCCTGCCTGTGTTACTCAAACAGGAAATCACAGCAATAAGGGCTATCTTCAGGTGTATATTTTGCAAGAAGCACAATACGCCTGCTGTAAGTGCTGCAGATGCCTGTTAATGTAACACAAAAGAAAAAAAACTACGAGCAATAAGAGGTAGCTTCAGGTGTATAATGTGCAGTAGGCACACTACGACTGCTGTAAGTGCTGCAGATGCCTGCCTGTGTTACTCAAACAGGAAATCACAGCAATAAGGGCTAGCTTCAGGTGTATATTTTGCAAGAAGCACAATACGCCCGCTGTAAGTGCTGCAGATGCCTGCCTGTGTTACTCAAACAGGAAATCACAGCAATAAGGGCTAGCTTCAGGTGTATATTTTGCAAGAAGCACAATACGCCCGCTGTAAGTGCTGCAGATGCCTGCCTGTGTTACTCAAACAGGAAATCACATAAATAAGGGCTAGCTTCAGGTGTATATTTTGCAAGAAGCACAATACGCCCGCTGTAAGTGCTGCAGATGCATGCCTGTGTTACTCAAACAGGAAATCACAGCAATAAGGGCTAGCTTCAGGTGTATATTTTGCAAGAAGCACAATACGCCTGCTGTAAGTGCTGCAGATGCCTGTTAGTGTAACACAAAAGAAAAAACTATGAGCAATAAGCGGTAGCTTCAGGTGTATAATGTGCAGGAGGCACACATTACACCTGCTGTAAGTGCTGCAGATGCCTGCCTGTGTTACTCAAACAGGAAATCACAGCAATAAGGGCTAGCTTCAGGTGTATATTTTACAAGAAGCACAATACGCCCACTTTAAGTGCTGAAGATGCCTGCCTGTGTTACTCAACAGGAAATCACAGCAATAAGGGCTAGCTTCAGGTGTATATTTTGCAAGAAGCACAATACGTCCACTGTAAGTGCTGCAGATGCCTGCCTATGTTAATCAAACAGGAAATCACAGCAATAAGGGCTAGCTTCAGGTGTATATTTTGCAAGAAGCACAATACGCCAATGTAAGTGCTGCAGATGCCTGCCTGTGTTACTCAAACAGGAAATCACAGCAATAAGGGCTAGCTTAAGGTGTATATTTTGCAAGAAGCACAATACGCCTGCTGTAAGTGCTGCAGATGCCTGCCTGTGTTACTCAAACAGGAAATCACAGCAATA
This sequence comes from Rana muscosa, assembly GCA_029206835.1. Classification (NCBI taxonomy): domain Eukaryota; kingdom Metazoa; phylum Chordata; class Amphibia; order Anura; family Ranidae; genus Rana; species Rana muscosa. Next base: position 973,472,349 of record CM055118.1, on the reverse strand, counting down.
AGGGCTAGTTTCAGGTGTATATTTTGCAAGAAGTACAATACACCTGCTGTAAGTGCTGCAGATGCCTGCCTGTGTTACTCAAACAGGAAATCACAGCAATAAGGGCTATCTTCAGGTGTATATTTTGCAAGAAGCACAATACGCCTGCTGTAAGTGCTGCAGATGCCTGTTAATGTAACACAAAAGAAAAAAAAACTACGAGCAATAAGGGGTCGCTTTAGGTGTTTAATGTGCAGGAGGCGCACTACGACTGCTGTAAGTGCTGCAGATGCCTGCCTGTGTTACTCAAACAGGAAATCACAGCAATAAGGGCTAGCTTCAGGTGTATATTTTGCAAGAAGCACAATACGCCCGCTGTAAGTGCTGCAGATGCCTGCCTGTGTTACTCAAACAGGAAATCACAGCAATAAGGGCTAGCTTCAGGTGTATATTTTGCAAGAAGCACAATACGCCTGCTGTAAGTGCTGCAGATGCCTTCCTGTGTTACTCAAACAGGAAATCACAGCAATAAGGGCTAGCTTCAGGTGTATATTTTGCAAGAAGCACAATACGCCTGCTGTAAGTGCTGCAGATGCCTGCCTGTGTTACTTAAACATGAAATCACAGCAATAAGGGCTAGCTTCAGGTGTATATTTTGCAAGAAGCACAATACGCCTGCTGTAAGTGCTGCAGATGCCTGTTAGTGTAACACAAAAGAAAAAAAAACTACGAGCAATAAGGGGTAGCTTCAGGTGTATAATGTGCAGGAGGCACACTACGACTGCTGTAAGTGCTGCAGATGCCTGCCTGTGTTACTCAAACAGGAAATCACAACAATAAGGGCTAGCTTCAGGTGTATATTTTGCAAGAAGCACAATACGCCTGCTGTAAGTGCTGCAGATGCCTGCCTGTGTTACTCAAACAGGAAATCACAGCAATAAGGGCTAGCTTCAGGTGTATATTTTGCAAGAAGCACAATATGCCCGCTGTAAGTGCTGCAGATGCATGCCTGTGTTACTCAAACAGGAAATCACAGCAATAAGGGCTAGCTTCAGGTGTATATTTTGCAAGAAGCACAATACGCCTGCTGTAAGTACTGCAGATGCCTTTTAGTGTAACACAAAAGAAAATAACTATGAGCAATAAGGGGTAGCTTCAGGTGTATAATGTGCAGGAGGCACACATTACACCTGCTGTAAGTGCTGCAGATGCCTGCCTGTGTTACTCAAACAGGAAATCACAGCAATAAGGGCTAGCTTCAGGTGTATATTTTGCAAGAAGCACAATACGCCCGCTGTAAGTGCTGATGATGCCTGCCTGTGTTACTCAACAGGAAATCACAGCAATAAGGGCTAGCTTCAGGTGTATATTTTGCAAGAAGCACAATACGTCCGCTGTAAGTGCTGCAGATGCCTTCCTGTGTTACTCAAACAGGAAATCACAGCAATAAGGGCTAGCTTCAGGTGTATATTTTGCAAGAAGCACAATACGCCTGCTGTAAGTGCTGCAGATGCCTGCCTGTGTTACTTAAACATGAAATCACAGCAATAAGGGCTAGCTTCAGGTGTATATTTTGCAAGAAGCACAATACGCCTGCTGTAAGTGCTGCAGATGCCTGTTAGTGTAACACAAAAGAAAAAAAAACTACGCGCAATAAGTGGTAGCTTCAGGTGTATAATGTGCAGGAGGCACACTACGCCTGCTGTAAGTGCTGCAGATGCCTGCCTGTGTTACTCAAACAGGAAATCACAGCAATAAGGGCTATCTTCAGGTGTATATTTTGCAAGAAGCACAATATGCCTGCTGTAAGTGCTGCAGATGCCTGTTAATGTAACACAAAAGAAAAAAAACTACGAGCAATAAGGGGTAGCTTCAGGTGTATAATGTGCAGGAGGCACACTACGACTGCTGTAAGTGCTGCAGATGCCTGCCTGTGTTACTCAAACAGGAAATCACAGCAATAAGGGCTAGCTTCAGGTGTATATTTTGCAAGAAGCACAATACGCCTGCTGTAAGTGCTGCAGATGCCTGCCTGTGTTACTCAAACAGGAAATCACAGCAATAAGGGCTAGCTTCAGGTGTATATTTTGCAAGAAGCACAATACGCCTGCTGTAAGTGCTGCAGATGCCTGCCTCTGTTACTTAAACATGAAATCACAGCAATAAGGGCTAGCTTCAGGTGTATATTTTGCAAGAAGCACAATACGCCTGCTGTAAGTGCTGCAGATGCCTGTTAGTGTAACACAAAAGAAAAAAAACTACGAGCAATAAGGGGTAGCTTCAGGTGTATAATGTGCAGGAGGCACACTACGACTAATGTAAGTGCTGCAGATGCCTGCCTGTGTTACTCAAACAGGAAATCACAGCAATAAGGGCTAGCTTCAGGTGTATATTTTGCAAGAAGCACAATACGCCCGCTGTAAGTGCTGCAGATGCCTGCCTGTGTTACTCAAACAGGAAATCACATAAATAAGGGCTAGCTTCAGGTGTATATTTTGCAAGAAGCACAATACGCCCGCTGTAAGTGCTGCAGATGCATGCCTGTGTTACTCAAACAGGAAATCACAGCAATAAGGGCTAGCTTCAGGTGTATATTTTGCAAGAAGCACAATACGCCTGCTGTAAGTGCTGCAGATGCCTGTTAGTGTAACACAAAAGAAAAAACTATGAGCAATAAGCGGTAGCTTCAGGTGTATAATGTGCAGGAGGCACACATTACACCTGCTGTAAGTGCTGCAGATGCCTGCCTGTGTTACTCAAACAGGAAATCACAGCAATAAGGGCTAGCTTCAGGTGTATATTTTACAAGAAGCACAATACGCCCACTTTAAGTGCTGAAGATGCCTGCCTGTGTTACTCAACAGGAAATCACAGCAATAAGGGCTAGCTTCAGGTGTATATTTTGCAAGAAGCACAATACGTCCACTGTAAGTGCTGCAGATGCCTGCCTATGTTAATCAAACAGGAAATCACAGCAATAAGGGCTAGCTTCAGGTGTATATTTTGCAAGAAGCACAATACGCCAATGTAAGTGCTGCAGATGCCTGCCTGTGTTACTCAAACAGGAAATCACAGCAATAAGGGCTAGCTTAAGGTGTATATTTTGCAAGAAGCACAATACGCCTGCTGTAAGTGCTGCAGATGCCTGCCTGTGTTACTCAAACAGGAAATCACAGCAATAAGGGCTAGTTTCAGGTGTATATTTTGCAAGAAGTACAATACACCTGCTGTAAGTGCTGCAGATGCCTGCCTGTGTTACTCAAACAGGAAATCACAGCAATAAGGGCTATCTTCAGGTGTATATTTTGCAAGAAGCACAATACGCCTGCTGTAAGTGCTGCAGATGCCTGTTAATGTAACACAAAAGAAAAAAAACTACGAGCAATAAGGGGTCGCTTTAGGTGTTTAATGTGCAGGAGGCGCACTACGACTGCTGTAAGTGCTGCAGATGCCTGCCTGTGTTACTCAAACAGGAAATCACAGCAATAAGGGCTAGCTTCAGGTGTATATTTTGCAAGAAGCACAATACGCCCGCTGTAAGTGCTGCAGATGCCTGCCTGTGTTACTCAAACAGGAAATCACAGCAATAAGGGCTAGCTTCAGGTGTATATTTTGCAAGAAGCACAATACGCCTGCTGTAAGTGCTGCAGATGCCTTCCTGTGTTACTCAAACAGGAAATCACAGCAATAAGGGCTAGCTTCAGGTGTATATTTTGCAAGAAGCACAATACGCCTGCTGTAAGTGCTGCAGATGCCTGCCTGTGTTACTTAAACATGAAATCACAGCAATAAGGGCTAGCTTCAGGTGTATATTTTGCAAGAAGCACAATACGCCTGCTGTAAGTGCTGCAGATGCCTGTTAGTGTAACACAAAAGAAAAAAAAACTACGAGCAATAAGGGGTAGCTTCAGGTGTATAATGTGCAGGAGGCACACTACGACTGCTGTAAGTGCTGCAGATGCCTGCCTGTGTTACTCAAACAGGAAATCACAACAATAAGGGCTAGCTTCAGGTGTATATTTTGCAAGAAGCACAATACGCCTGCTGTAAGTGCTGCAGATGCCTGCCTGTGTTACTCAAACAGGAAATCACAGCAATAAGGGCTAGCTTCAGGTGTATATTTTGCAAGAAGCACAATATGCCCGCTGTAAGTGCTGCAGATGCATGCCTGTGTTACTCAAACAGGAAATCACAGCAATAAGGGCTAGCTTCAGGTGTATATTTTGCAAGAAGCACAATACGCCTGCTGTAAGTACTGCAGATGCCTTTTAGTGTAACACAAAAGAAAAGAACTATGAGCAATAAGGGGTAGCTTCAGGTGTATAATGTGCAGGAGGCACACATTACACCTGCTGTAAGTGCTGCAGATGCCTGCCTGTGTTACTCAAACAGGAAATCACAGCAATAAGGGCTAGCTTCAGGTGTATATTTTGCAAGAAGCACAATACGCCCGCTGTAAGTGCTGATGATGCCTGCCTGTGTTACTCAACAGGAAATCACAGCAATAAGGGCTAGCTTCAGGTGTATATTTTGCAAGAAGCACAATACGTCCGCTGTAAGTGCTGCAGATGCCTTCCTGTGTTACTCAAACAGGAAATCACAGCAATAAGGGCTAGCTTCAGGTGTATATTTTGCAAGAAGCACAATACGCCTGCTGTAAGTGCTGCAGATGCCTGCCTGTGTTACTTAAACATGAAATCACAGCAATAAGGGCTAGCTTCAGGTGTATATTTTGCAAGAAGCACAATACGCCTGCTGTAAGTGCTGCAGATGCCTGTTAGTGTAACACAAAAGAAAAAAAAAACTACGCGCAATAAGTGGTAGCTTCAGGTGTATAATGTGCAGGAGGCACACTACGCCTGCTGTAAGTGCTGCAGATGCCTGCCTGTGTTACTCAAACAGGAAATCACAGCAATAAGGGCTATCTTCAGGTGTATATTTTGCAAGAAGCACAATATGCCTGCTGTAAGTGCTGCAGATGCCTGTTAATGTAACACAAAAGAAAAAAAACTACGAGCAATAAGGGGTAGCTTCAGGTGTATAATGTGCAGGAGGCACACTACGACTGCTGTAAGTGCTGCAGATGCCTGCCTGTGTTACTCAAACAGGAAATCACAGCAATAAGGGCTAGCTTCAGGTGTATATTTTGCAAGAAGCACAATACGCCTGCTGTAAGTGCTGCAGATGCCTGCCTGTGTTACTCAAACAGGAAATCACAGCAATAAGGGCTAGCTTCAGGTGTATATTTTGCAAGAAGCACAATACGCCTGCTGTAAGTGCTGCAGATGCCTGCCTGTGTTACTTAAACATGAAATCACAGCAATAAGGGCTAGCTTCAGGTGTATATTTTGCAAGAAGCACAATACGCCTGCTGTAAGTGCTGCAGATGCCTGTTAGTGTAACACAAAAGAAAAAAAACTACGAGCAATAAGGGGTAGCTTCAGGTGTATAATGTGCAGGAGGCACACTACGACTAATGTAAGTGCTGCAGATGCCTGCCTGTGTTACTCAAACAGGAAATCACAGCAATAAGGGCTAGCTTCAGGTGTATATTTTGCAAGAAGCACAATACGCCCGCTGTAAGTGCTGCAGATGCCTGCCTGTGTTACTCAAACAGGAAATCACATAAATAAGGGCTAGCTTCAGGTGTATATTTTGCAAGAAGCACAATACGCCCGCTGTAAGTGCTGCAGATGCATGCTTGTGTTACTCAAACAGGAAATCACAGCAATAAGGGCTAGCTTCAGGTGTATATTTTGCAAGAAGCACAATACGCCTGCTGTAAGTGCTGCAGATGCCTGTTAGTGTAACACAAAAGAAAAAACTATGAGCAATAAGCGGTAGCTTCAGGTGTATAATGTGCAGGAGGCACACATTACACCTGCTGTAAGTGCTGCAGATGCCTGCCTGTGTTACTCAAACAGGAAATCACAGCAATAAGGGCTAGCTTCAGGTGTATATTTTACAAGAAGCACAATACGCCCACTTTAAGTGCTGAAGATGCCTGCCTGTGTTACTCAACAGGAAATCACAGCAATAAGGGCTAGCTTCAGGTGTATATTTTGCAAGAAGCACAATACGTCCACTGTAAGTGCTGCAGATGCCTGCCTATGTTAATCAAACAGGAAATCACAGCAATAAGGGCTAGCTTCAGGTGTATATTTTGCAAGAAGCACAATACGCCAATGTAAGTGCTGCAGATGCCTGCCTGTGTTACTCAAACAGGAAATCACAGCAATAAGGGCTAGCTTAAGGTGTATATTTTGCAAGAAGCACAATACGCCTGCTGTAAGTGCTGCAGATGCCTGCCTGTGTTACTCAAACAGGAAATCACAGCAATAAGGGCTAGTTTCAGGTGTATATTTTGCAAGAAGTACAATACACCTGCTGTAAGTGCTGCAGATGCCTGCCTGTGTTACTCAAACAGGAAATCACAGCAATAAGGGCTATCTTCAGGTGTATATTTTGCAAGAAGCACAATACGCCTGCTGTAAGTGCTGCAGATGCCTGTTAATGTAACACAAAAGAAAAAAAACTACGAGCAATAAGGGGTCGCTTTAGGTGTTTAATGTGCAGGAGGCACACTACGACTGCTGTAAGTGCTGCAGATGCCTGCCTGTGTTACTCAAACAGGAAATCACAGCAATAAGGTCTAGCTTCAGGTGTATATTTTGCAAGAAGCACAATACGCCCGCTGTAAGTGCTGCAGATGCCTGCCTGTGTTACTCAAACAGGAAATCACAGCAATAAGGGCTAGCTTCAGGTGTATATTTTGCAAGAAGCACAATACGCCTGCTGTAAGTGCTGCAGATGCCTTCCTGTGTTACTCAAACAGGAAATCACAGCAATAAGGGCTAGCTTCAGGTGTATATTTTGCAAGAAGCACAATACGCCTGCTGTAAGTGCTGCAGATGCCTGCCTGTGTTACTTAAACATGAAATCACAGCAATAAGGGCTAGCTTCAGGTGTATATTTTGCAAGAAGCACAATACGCCTGCTGTAAGTGCTGCAGATGCCTGTTAGTGTAACACAAAAGAAAAAAAAAACTACGAGCAATAAGGGGTAGCTTCAGGTGTATAATGTGCAGGAGGCACACTACGACTGCTGTAAGTGCTGCAGATGCCTGCCTGTGTTACTCAAACAGGAAATCACAACAATAAGGGCTAGCTTCAGGTGTATATTTTGCAAGAAGCACAATACGCCTGCTGTAAGTGCTGCAGATGCCTGCCTGTGTTACTCAAACAGGAAATCACAGCAATAAGGGCTAGCTTCAGGTGTATATTTTGCAAGAAGCACAATATGCCCGCTGTAAGTGCTGCAGATGCATGCCTGTGTTACTCAAACAGGAAATCACAGCAATAAGGGCTAGCTTCAGGTGTATATTTTGCAAGAAGCACAATACGCCTGCTGTAAGTACTGCAGATGCCTTTTAGTGTAACACAAAAGAAAAGAACTATGAGCAATAAGGGGTAGCTTCAGGTGTATAATGTGCAGGAGGCACACATTACACCTGCTGTAAGTGCTGCAGATGCCTGCCTGTGTTACTCAAACAGGAAATCACAGCAATAAGGGCTAGCTTCAGGTGTATATTTTGCAAGAAGCACAATACGCCCGCTGTAAGTGCTGATGATGCCTGCCTGTGTTACTCAACAGGAAATCACAGCAATAAGGGCTAGCTTCAGGTGTATATTTTGCAAGAAGCACAATACGTCCGCTGTAAGTGCTGCAGATGCCTTCCTGTGTTACTCAAACAGGAAATCACAGCAATAAGGGCTAGCTTCAGGTGTATATTTTGCAAGAAGCACAATACGCCCGCTGTAAGTGCTGCAGATGCCTGTTAGTGTAACACAAAAGAAAAAAAACTACGAGCAATAAGGGGTAGCTTCAGGTGTATAATGTGCAGGAGGCACACTACGACTAATGTAAGTGCTGCAGATGCCTGCCTGTGTTACTCAAACAGGAAATCACAGCAATAAGGGCTAGCTTCAGGTGTATATTTTGCAAGAAGCACAATACGCCCGCTGTAAGTGCTGCAGATGCCTGCCTGTGTTACTCAAACAGGAAATCACATAAATAAGGGCTAGCTTCAGGTGTATATTTTGCAAGAAGCACAATACGCCCGCTGTAAGTGCTGCAGATGCATGCCTGTGTTACTCAAACAGGAAATCACAGCAATAAGGGCTAGCTTCAGGTGTATATTTTGCAAGAAGCACAATACGCCTGCTGTAAGTGCTGCAGATGCCTGTTAGTGTAACACAAAAGAAAAAACTATGAGCAATAAGCGGTAGCTTCAGGTGTATAATGTGCAGGAGGCACACATTACACCTGCTGTAAGTGCTGCAGATGCCTGCCTGTGTTACTCAAACAGGAAATCACAGCAATAAGGGCTAGCTTCAGGTGTATATTTTGCAAGAAGCACAATACGCCCGCTGTAAGTGCTGATGATGCCTGCCTGTGTTACTCAACAGGAAATCACAGCAATAAGGGCTAGCTTCAGGTGTATATTTTGCAAGAAGCACAATACGTCCGCTGTAAGTGCTGCAGATGCCTTCCTGTGTTACTCAAACAGGAAATCACAGCAATAAGGGCTAGCTTCAGGTGTATATTTTGCAAGAAGCACAATACGCCCGCTGTAAGTGCTGCAGATGCCTGTTAGTGTAACACAAAAGAAAAAAAACTACGAGCAATAAGGGGTAGCTTCAGGTGTATAATGTGCAGGAGGCACACTACGACTAATGTAAGTGCTGCAGATGCCTGCCTGTGTTACTCAAACAGGAAATCACAGCAATAAGGGCTAGCTTCAGGTGTATATTTTGCAAGAAGCACAATACGCCCGCTGTAAGTGCTGCAGATGCCTGCCTGTGTTACTCAAACAGGAAATCACATAAATAAGGGCTAGCTTCAGGTGTATATTTTGCAAGAAGCACAATACGCCCGCTGTAAGTGCTGCAGATGCATGCCTGTGTTACTCAAACAGGAAATCACAGCAATAAGGGCTAGCTTCAGGTGTATATTTTGCAAGAAGCACAATACGCCTGCTGTAAGTGCTGCAGATGCCTGTTAGTGTAACACAAAAGAAAAAACTATGAGCAATAAGCGGTAGCTTCAGGTGTATAATGTGCAGGAGGCACACATTACACCTGCTGTAAGTGCTGCAGATGCCTGCCTGTGTTACTCAAACAGGAAATCACAGCAATAAGGGCTAGCTTCAGGTGTATATTTTACAAGAAGCACAATACGCCCACTTTAAGTGCTGAAGATGCCTGCCTGTGTTACTCAACAGGAAATCACAGCAATAAGGGCTAGCTTCAGGTGTATATTTTGCAAGAAGCACAATACGTCCACTGTAAGTGCTGCAGATGCCTGCCTATGTTAATCAAACAGGAAATCACAGCAATAAGGGCTAGCTTCAGGTGTATATTTTGCAAGAAGCACAATACGCCAATGTAAGTGCTGCAGATGCCTGCCTGTGTTACTCAAACAGGAAATCACAGCAATAAGGGCTAGCTTAAGGTGTATATTTTGCAAGAAGCACAATACGCCTGCTGTAAGTGCTGCAGATGCCTGCCTGTGTTACTCAAACAGGAAATCACAGCAATAAGGGCTAGTTTCAGGTGTATATTTTGCAAGAAGTACAATACACCTGCTGTAAGTGCTGCAGATGCCTGCCTGTGTTACTCAAACAGGAAATCACAGCAATAAGGGCTATCTTCAGGTGTATATTTTGCAAGAAGCACAATACGCCTGCTGTAAGTGCTGCAGATGCCTGTTAATGTAACACAAAAGAAAAAAAACTACGAGCAATAAGGGGTCGCTTTAGGTGTTTAATGTGCAGGAGGCGCACTACGACTGCTGTAAGTGCTGCAGATGCCTGCCTGTGTTACTCAAACAGGAAATCACAGCAATAAGGGCTAGCTTCAGGTGTATATTTTGCAAGAAGCACAATACGCCCGCTGTAAGTGCTGCAGATGCCTGCCTGTGTTACTCAAACAGGAAATCACAGCAATAAGGGCTAGCTTCAGGTGTATATTTTGCAAGAAGCACAATACGCCTGCTGTAAGTGCTGCAGATGCCTTCCTGTGTTACTCAAACAGGAAATCACAGCAATAAGGGCTAGCTTCAGGTGTATATTTTGCAAGAAGCACAATACGCCTGCTGTAAGTGCTGCAGATGCCTGCCTGTGTTACTTAAACATGAAATCACAGCAATAAGGGCTAGCTTCAGGTGTATATTTTGCAAGAAGCACAATACGCCTGCTGTAAGTGCTGCAGATGCCTGTTAGTGTAACACAAAAGAAAAAAAAACTACGAGCAATAAGGGGTAGCTTCAGGTGTATAATGTGCAGGAGGCACACTACGACTGCTGTAAGTGCTGCAGATGCCTGCCTGTGTTACTCAAACAGGAAATCACAACAATAAGGGCTAGCTTCAGGTGTATATTTTGCAAGAAGCACAATACGCCTGCTGTAAGTGCTGCAGATGCCTGCCTGTGTTACTCAAACAGGAAATCACAGCAATAAGGGCTAGCTTCAGGTGTATATTTTGCAAGAAGCACAATATGCCCGCTGTAAGTGCTGCAGATGCATGCCTGTGTTACTCAAACAGGAAATCACAGCAATAAGGGCTAGCTTCAGGTGTATATTTTGCAAGAAGCACAATACGCCTGCTGTAAGTACTGCAGATGCCTTTTAGTGTAACACAAAAGAAAAGAACTATGAGCAATAAGGGGTAGCTTCAGGTGTATAATGTGCAGGAGGCACACATTACACCTGCTGTAAGTGCTGCAGATGCCTGCCTGTGTTACTCAAAGAGGAAATCACAGCAATAAGGGCTAGCTTCAGGTGTATATTTTGCAAGAAGCACAATACGCCCGCTGTAAGTGCTGATGATGCCTGCCTGTGTTACTCAACAGGAAATCACAGCAATAAGGGCTAGCTTCAGGTGTATATTTTGCAAGAAGCACAATACGTCCGCTGTAAGTGCTGCAGATGCCTTCCTGTGTTAATCAAACAGGAAATCACAGCAATAAGGGCTAGCTTCAGGTGTATATTTTGCAAGAAGCACAATACGCCTGCTGTAAGTGCTGCAGATGCCTGTTAGTGTAACACAAAAGAAAAAAAAAACTACGCGCAATAAGTGGTAGCTTCAGGTGTATAATGTGCAGGAGGCACACTACGCCTGCTGTAAGTGCTGCAGATGCCTGCCTGTGTTACTCAAACAGGAAATCACAGCAATAAGGGCTATCTTCAGGTGTATATTTTGCAAGAAGCACAATATGCCTGCTGTAAGTGCTGCAGATGCCTGTTAATGTAACACAAAAGAAAAAAAACAACGAGCAATAAGGGGTAGCTTCAGGTGTATAATGTGCAGGAGGCACACTACGACTGCTGTAAGTGCTGCAGATGCCTGCCTGTGTTACTCAAACAGGAAATCACAGCAATAAGGGCTAGCTTCAGGTGTATATTTTGCAAGAAGCACAATACGCCTGCTGTAAGTGCTGCAGATGCCTGCCTGTGTTACTCAAACAGGAAATCACAGCAATAAGGGCTAGCTTCAGGTGTATATTTTGCAAGAAGCACAATACGCCTGCTGTAAGTGCTGCAGATGCCTGCCTGTGTTACTTAAACATGAAATCACAGCAATAAGGGCTAGCTTCAGGTGTATATTTTGCAAGAAGCACAATACGCCTGCTGTAAGTGCTGCAGATGCATGTTAATGTAACACAAAAGAAAAAAAACTACGAGCAATAAGGGGTAGCTTCAGGTGTATAATGTGCAGGAGGCACACTACGACTAATGTAAGTGCTGCAGATGCCTGCCTGTGTTACTCAAACAGGAAATCACAGCAATAAGGGCTATCTTTAGGTGTATATTTTGCAAGAAGCACAATATGCCTGCTGTAAGTGCTGCAGATGCCTGTTAATGTAACACAAAAGAAAAAAAACTACGAGCAATAAGAGGTAGCTTCAGGTGTATAATGTGCAGGAGGCACACTACGACTGCTGTAAGTGCTGCAGATGCCTGCCTGTGTTACTCAAACAGGAAATCACAGCAATAAGGGCTAGCTTCAGGTGTATATTTTGCAAGAAGCACAATACGCCCGCTGTATGTGCTGCAGATGCCTTCCTGTGTTACTCAAACAGGAAATCACAGCAATAAGGGCTAGCTTCAGGTGTATATTTTGCAAGAAGCACAATACGCCTGCTGTAAGTGCTGCAGATGCCTGTCTGTGTTACTTAAACATGAAATCACAGCAATAAGGGCTAGCTTCAGGTGTATATTTTGCAAGAAGCACAATACGCCTGCTGTAAGTGCTGCAGATGCCTGTTAGTGTAACACAAAAGAAAAAAAACTACGAGCAATAAGGGGTAGCTTCAGGTGTATAATGTGCAGGAGGCACACTACGACTAATGTAAGTGCTGCAGATGCCTGCCTGTGTTACTCAAACAGGAAATCACAGAAATAAGGGCTAGCTTCAGGTGTATATTTTGCAAGAAGCACAATACGCCCGCTGTAAGTGCTGCAGATGCATGCCTGTGTTACTCAAACAGGAAATCACAGCAATAAGGGCTAGCTTCAGGTGTATATTTTGCAAGAAGCACAATACACCTACTGTAAGTGCTGCAGATGCCTGTTAGTGTAACACAAAAGAAAAAAAACTACGAGCAATAAGGGGTAGCTTCAGGTGTATAATGTGCAGAAGGCACACTACGACTGCTGTAAGTGCTGCAGATGCCTGCCTGTGTTACTCAAACAGGAAATCACAACAATAAGGGCTAGCTTCAGGTGTATATTTTGCAAGAAGCACAATACGCCCGCTGTAAGTGCTGCAGATGCCTGTTAGTGTAACACAAAAGAAAAAAACTACGAGCAATAAGGGGTAGCTTCAGGTGTATAATGTGCAGGAGGCACACATTACACCTGCTGTAAGTGCTGCAGATGCCTGCCTGTGTTACTCAAACAGGAAATCACAGCAATAAGGGCTAGCTTCAGGTGTATATTTTGCAAGAAGCACAATACGCCCGCTGTAAGTGCTGATGATGCCTGCCTGTGTTACTCAACAGGAAATCACAGCAATAAGGGCTAGCTTCAGGTGTATATTTTGCAAGAAGCACAATACGCCCGCTGTATGTGCTGCAGATGCCTTCCTGTGTTACTCAAACAGGAAATCACAGCAATAAGGGCTAGCTTCAGGTGTATATTTTGCAAGAAGCACAATACGCCTGCTGTAAGTGCTGCAGATGCCTGTCTGTGTTAATTAAACATGAAATCACAGCAATAAGGGCTAGCTTCAGGTGTATATTTTGCAAGAAGCACAATACGCCTGCTGTAAGTGCTGCAGATGCCTGTTAGTGTAACACAAAAGAAAAAAAAAACTACGAGCAATAAGGGGTAGCTTCAGGTGTATAATGTGCAGGAGGCACACTACGACTAATGTAAGTGCTGCAGATGCCTGCCTGTGTTACTCAAACAGGAAATCACAGAAATAAGGGCTAGCTTCAGGTGTATATTTTGCAAGAAGCACAATACGCCCGCTGTAAGTGCTGCAGATGCATGCCTGTGTTACTCAAACAGGAAATCACAGCAATAAGGGCTAGCTTCAGGTGTATATTTTGCAAGAAGCACAATACGCCTGCTGTAAGTGCTGCAGATGCCTGTTAGTGTAACACAAAAGAAAAAAAACTATGAGCAATAAGCGGTAGCTTCAGGTGTATAATGTGCAGGAGGCACACATTACACCTGCTGTAAGTGCTGCAGATGCCTGCCTGTGTTACTCAAACAGGAAATCACAGCAATAAGGGCTAGCTTCAGGTGTATATTTTGCAAGAAGCACAATACGCCCGTTGTAAGTGCTGATGATGCCTGCCTGTGTTACTCAACAGGAAATCACAGCAATAAGGGCTAGCTTCAGGTGTATATTTTGCAAGAAGCACAATACGTCCGCTGTAAGTGCTGCAGATGCCTTCCTGTGTTACTCAAACAGGAAATCACAGCAATAAGGGCTAGCTTCAGGTGTATATTTTGCAAGAAGCACAATACGCCTGCTGTAAGTGCTGCAGATGCCTGCCTGTGTTACTTAAACATGAAATCACAGCAATAAGGGCTAGCTTCAGGTGTATATTTTGCAAGAAGCACAATACGCCTGCTGTAAGTGCTGCAGATGCCTGTTAGTGTAACACAAAAGAAAAAAAACTACGAGCAATAAGGGGTAGCTTCAGGTGTATAATGTGCAGAAGGCACACTACGACTGCTGTAAGTGCTGCAGATGCCTGCCTGTGTTACTCAAACAGGAAATCACAACAATAAGGGCTAGCTTCAGGTGTATATTCTGCAAGAAGCACAATACGCCCGCTGTAAGTGCTGCAGATGCCTGCCTGTGTTACTCAAACAGGAAATCACAGCAATAAGGGCTAGCTTCAGGAGTATATTTTGCAAGAAGCACAATACGCCCGCTGTAAGTGCTGCAGATGCATGCCTGTGTTACTCAAACAGGAAATCACAGCAATAAGGGCTAGCTTCAGGTGTATATTTTGCAAGAAGCACAATACGCCCGCTGTAAGTGCTGCAGATGCCTGCCTGTGTTACTCAAACAGGAAATCACAGCAATAAGGGCTAGCTTCAGGTGTATATTTTGCAAGAAGCACAATACGCCTGCTGTAAGTGCTGCAGATGCCTGTTAGTGTAACACAAAAGAAAAAAACTACGAGCAATAAGGGGTAGCTTCAGGTGTATAATGTGCAGGAGGCACACATTACACCTGCTGTAAGTGCTGCAGATGCCTGCCTGTGTTACTCAAACAGGAAATCACAGCAATAAGGGCTAGCTTCAGGTGTATATTTTGCAAGAAGCACAATACGCCTGCTGTAAGTGCTGCAGATGCCTGCCTCTGTTACTTAAACATGAAATCACAGCAATAAGGGCTAGCTTCAGGTGTATATTTTGCAAGAAGCACAATACGCCTGCTGTAAGTGCTGCAGATGCCTGTTAGTGTAACACAAAAGAAAAAAAACTACGAGCAATAAGGGGTAGCTTCAGGTGTATAATGTGCAGGAGGCACACTACGCCTGCTGTAAGTGCTGCAGATGCCTGCCTGTGTTACTCTACAGGAAATCACAGCAATAAGGGCTAGCTTCAGGTGTATATTTTGCAAGAAGCACAATACGCCTGCTGTAAGTGCTGCAGATGCCTTCCTGTGTTACTCAAACAGGAAATCACAGCAATAAGGGCTAGCTTCAGGTGTATATTTTGTAAGAAGCACAATACGACTGCTGTAAGTGCTGCAGATGCCTGCCTGTGTTACTTAAACATGAAATCACAGCAATAAGGGTTAGCTTCAGGTGTATATTTTGCAAGAAGCACAATACGCCCGCTGTAAGTGCTGCAGATGCCTGCCTGTGTTACTCAAACAGGAAATCACAGCAATAAGGGCTAGCTTCAGGTGTATATTTTGCAAGAAGCACAATACGCCTGCTGTAAGTGCTGCAGATGCCTGTTAGTGTAACACAAAAGAAAAAAACTACGAGCAATAAGGGGTAGCTTCAGGTGTATAATGTGCAGGAGGCACACATTACACCTGCTGTAAGTGCTGCAGATGCCTGCCTGTGTTACTCAAACAGGAAATCACAGCAATAAGGGCTAGCTTCAGGTGTATATTTTGCAAGAAGCACAATACGCCTGCTGTAAGTGCTGCAGATGCCTGCCTCTGTTACTTAAACATGAAATCACAGCAATAAGGGCTAGCTTCAGGTGTATATTTTGCAAGAAGCACAATACGCCTGCTGTAAGTGCTGCAGATGCCTGTTAGTGTAACACAAAAGAAAAAAAACTACGAGCAATAAGGGGTAGCTTCAGGTGTATAATGTGCAGGAGGCACACTACGCCTGCTGTAAGTGCTGCAGATGCCTGCCTGTGTTACTCTACAGGAAATCACAGCAATAAGGGCTAGCTTCAGGTGTATATTTTGCAAGAAGCACAATACGCCTGCTGTAAGTGCTGCAGATGCCTTCCTGTGTTACTCAAACAGGAAATCACAGCAATAAGGGCTAGCTTCAGGTGTATATTTTGTAAGAAGCACAATACGACTGCTGTAAGTGCTGCAGATGCCTGCCTGTGTTACTTAAACATGAAATCACAGCAATAAGGGTTAGCTTCAGGTGTATATTTTGCAAAAAGCACAATACGCCTGCTGTAAGTGCTGCAGATGCCTGTTAGTGTAACACAAAAGAAAAAAAAACTACGAGCAATAAGGGGGTAGCTTCAGGTGTATAATGTGCAGGAGGCACACTACGACTGCTATAAGTGCTGCAGATGCCTGCCTGTGTTACTCAAACAGGAAATCACAACAATAAGGGCTAGTTTCAGGTGTATATTTTGCAAGAAGCACAATACGCCCGCTGTAAGTGCTGCAGATGCCTGGCCTGTGTTACTCAAACAGGAAATCACATAAAATAAGGGCTAGCTTCAGGTGAATATTTTGCAAGAAGCACAATACGCCCGCTGTAAGTGCTGCAGATGCATGCCTGTGTTACTCAAACAGGAAATCACAGCAATAAGGGCTAGCTTTAGGTGTATATTTTGCAAGAAGCACAATACGCCTGCTGTAAGTGCTGCAGATGCCTGTTAGTGTAACACAAAAGAAAAAAACTACGAGCAATAAGCGGTAGCTTCAGGTGTATAATGTGCAGGAGGCACACATTACACCTGCTGTAAGTGCTGCAGATGCCTGCCTGTGTTACTCAAACAGGAAATCACAGCAATAAGGGCTAGCTTCAGGTGTATATTTTACAAGAAGCACAATACGCCCGCTGTAAGTGCTGAAGATGCCTGCCTGTGTTACTCTACAGGAAATCACAGCAATAAGGGCTAGCTTCAGGTGTATATTTTGCAAGAAGCACAATACGTCCGCTGTAAGTGCTGCAGATGCCTGCCTGTGTTACTCAAACAGGAAATCACAGCAATAAGGGCTAGCTTCAGGTGTATATTTTGCAAGAAGCACAATACGCCGGTGTAAGTGCTGCAGATGCCTGCCTGTGTTACTCAAACAGGAAATCACAGCAATAAGGGCTAGCTTATGGTGTATATTTTGCAAGAAGCACAATACGCCCGCTGTAAGTTCTGCAGATGCCTGCCTGTGTTGCTCAAACAGGAAATCACAGCAATAAGGGCTAGCTTCAGGTGTATATTTTGCAAGAAGCACAATACGCACGCTGTAAGTGCTGCAGATGCCTTCCTGTGTTACTCAAACAGGAAATCACAGCAATAAGGGCTAGCTTCAGGTGTATATTTTGCAAGAAGCACAATACGCCTGTTGTAAGTGCTGCATATGCCTGCCTGTGTTACTTAAACATGAAATCACAGCAATAAGGGCTAGCTTCAGGTGTATATTTTGCAAGAAGCACAATACGCCTGCTGTAAGTGCTGCAGATGCCTGTTAGTGTAACACAAAAGAAAAAAAACTACGAGCAATAAGGGGTAGCTTCAGGTGTATAATGTGCAGGAGGCACACTACGCCTGCTGTAAGTGCTGCAGATGCCTGCCTGTGTTACTCTACAGGAAATCACAGCAATAAGGGCTAGCTTCAGGTGTATATTTTGCAAGAAGCACAATACGCCTGCTGTAAGTGCTGCAGATGCCTTCCTGTGTTACTCAAACAGGAAATCACAGCAATAAGGGCTAGCTTCAGGTGTATATTTTGCAAGAAGCACAATACGCCTGCTGTAAGTGCTGCAGATGCCTGTTAGTGTAACACAAAAGAAAAAAAACTACGAGCAATAAGGGGTAGCTTCAGGTGTATAATGTGCAGAAGGCACACTACGACTGCTGTAAGTGCTGCAGATGCCTGCCTGTGTTACTCAAACAGGAAATCACAACAATAAGGGCTAGCTTCAGGTGTATATTCTGCAAGAAGCACAATACGCCCGCTGTAAGTGCTGCAGATGCCTGCCTGTGTTACTCAAACAGGAAATCACAGCAATAAGGGCTAGCTTCAGGTGTATATTTTGCAAGAAGCACAATACGCCTGCTGTAAGTGCTGCAGATGCCTGTTAGTGTAACACAAAAGAAAAAAACTACGAGCAATAAGGGGTAGCTTCAGGTGTATAATGTGCAGGAGGCACACATTACACCTGCTGTAAGTGCTGCAGATGCCTGCCTGTGTTACTCAAACAGGAAATCACAGCAATAAGGGCTAGCTTCAGGTGTATATTTTGCAAGAAGCACAATACGCCCGCTGTAAGTGCTGATGATGCCTGCCTGTGTTACTCAACAGGAAATCACAGCAATAAGGGCTAGCTTCAGGTGTATATTTTGCAAGAAGCACAATACGCCCGCTGTATGTGCTGCAGATGCCTTCCTGTGTTACTTAAACATGAAATCACAGCAATAAGGGCTAGCTTCAGGTGTATATTTTGCAAGAAGCACAATACGCCTGCTGTAAGTGCTGCAGATGCCTGTTAGTGTAACACAAAAGAAAAAAAACTACGAGCAATAAGGGGTAGCTTCAGGTGTATAATGTGCAGGAGGCACACTACGACTAATGTAAGTGCTGCAGATGCCTGCCTGTGTTACTCAAACAGGAAATCACAGAAATAAGGGCTAGCTTCAGGTGTATATTTTGCAAGAAGCACAATACGCCCGCTGTAAGTGCTGCAGATGCCTGCCTGTGTTACTCAAACAGGAAATCACAGCAATAAGGGCTAGCTTCAGGTGTATATTTTGCAAGAAGCACAATACGCCTGCTGTAAGTGCTGCAGATGCCTGTTAGTGTAACACAAAAGAAAAAAACTACGAGCAATAAGGGGTAGCTTCAGGTGTATAATGTGCAGGAGGCACACATTACACCTGCTGTAAGTGCTGCAGATGCCTGCCTGTGTTACTCAAACAGGAAATCACAGCAATAAGGGCTAGCTTCAGGTGTATATTTTGCAAGAAGCACAATACGCCTGCTGTAAGTGCTGCAGATGCCTGCCTGTGTTACTTAAACATGAAATCACAGCAATAAGGGCTAGCTTCAGGTGTATATTTTGCAAGAAGCACAATACGCCTGCTGTAAGTGCTGCAGATGCCTGTTAGTGTAACACAAAAGAAAAAAAACTACGAGCAATAAGGGGTAGCTTCAGGTGTATAATGTGCAGGAGGCACACTACGCCTGCTGTAAGTGCTGCAGATGCCTGCCTGTGTTACTCTACAGGAAATCACAGCAATAAGGGCTAGCTTCAGGTGTATATTTTGCAAGAAGCACAATACGCCTGCTGTAAGTGCTGCAGATGCCTGTTAGTGTAACAGAAAAGAAAAAAACTACGAGCAATAAGGGGTAGCTTCAGGTGTATAATGTGCAGGAGGCACACTACAACTGCTATAAGTGCTGCAGATGCCTGCCTGTGTTACTCAAACAGGAAATCACAACAATAAGGGCTAGTTTCAGGTGTATATTTTGCAAGAAGCACAATACGCCCGCTGTAAGTGCTGCAGATGCCTGCCTGTGTTACTCAAACAGGAAATCACATAAATAAGGGCTAGCTTCAGGTGTATATTTTGCAAGAAGCACAATACGCCCGCTGTAAGTGCTGCAGATGCATGCCTGTGTTACTCAAACAGGAAATCACAGCAATAAGGGCTAGCTTTAGGTGTATATTTTGCAAGAAGCACAATACGCCTGCTGTAAGTGCTGCAGATGCCTGTTAGTGTAACACAAAAGAAAAAAAACTATGAGCAATAAGCGGTAGCTTCAGGTGTATAATGTGCAGGAGGCACACATTACACCTGCTGTAAGTGCTGCAGATGCCTGCCTGTGTTACTCAAACAGGAAATCACAGCAATAAGGGCTAGCTTCAGGTGTATATTTTACAAGAAGCACAATACGCCCGCTGTAAGTGCTGAAGATGCCTGCCTGTGTTACTCTACAGGAAATCACAGCAATAAGGGCTAGCTTCAGGTGTATATTTTGCAAGAAGCACAATACGTCCGCTGTAAGTGCTGCAGATGCCTGCCTGTGTTACTCAAACAGGAAATCACAGCAATAAGGGCTAGCTTCAGGTGTATATTTTGCAAGAAGCACAATACGCCCGCTGTATGTGCTGCAGATGCCTTCCTGTGTTACTCAAACAGGAAATCACAGCAATAAGGGCTAGCTTCAGGTGTATATTTTGCAAGAAGCACAATACGCCTGCTGTAAGTGCTGCAGATGCCTGTCTGTGTTACTTAAACATGAAATCACAGCAATAAGGGCTAGCTTCAGGTGTATATTTTGCAAGAAGCACAATACGCCTGCTGTAAGTGCTGCAGATGCCTGCCTGTGTTACTTAAACATGAAATCACAGCAATAAGGGCTAGCTTGAGGTGTATATTTTGCAAGAAGCACAATACGCCTGCTGTAAGTGCTGCAGATGCCTGTTAGTGTAACACAAAAGAAAAAAAACTACGAGCAATAAGGGGTAGCTTCAGGTGTATAATGTGCAGAAGGCACACTACGACTGCTGTAAGTGCTGCCGATGCCTGCCTGTGTTACTCAAACAGGAAATCACAACAATAAGGGCTAGCTTCAGGTGTATATTCTGCAAGAAGCACAATACGCCCGCTGTAAGTGCTGCAGATGCCTGCCTGTGTTACTCAAACAGGAAATCACAGCAATAAGGGCTAGCTTCAGGTGTATATTTTGCAAGAAGCACAATACGCCCGCTGTAAGTGCTGCAGATGCATGCCTGTGTTACTCAAACAGGAAATCACAGCAATAAGGGCTAGCTTCAGGTGTATATTTTGCAAGAAGCACAATACGCCCGCTGTAAGTGCTGCAGATGCCTGCCTGTGTTACTCAAACAGGAAATCACAGCAATAAGGGCTAGCTTCAGGTGTATATTTTGCAAGAAGCACAATACGCCTGCTGTAAGTGCTGCAGATGCCTGCCTGTGTAACACAAAAGAAAAAAACTACGAGCAATAAGGGGTAGCTTCAGGTGTATAATGTGCAGGAGGCACACATTACACCTGCTGTAAGTGCTGCAGATGCCTGCCTGTGTTACTCAAACAGGAAATCACAGCAATAAGGGCTAGCTTCAGGTGTATATTTTGCAAGAAGCACAATACGCCTGCTGTAAGTGCTGCAGATGCCTGCCTCTGTTACTTAAACATGAAATCACAGCAATAAGGGCTAGCTTCAGGTGTATATTTTGCAAGAAGCACAATATGCCTGCTGTAAGTGCTGCAGATGCCTGTTAGTGTAACACAAAAGAAAAAAAACTACGAGCAATAAGGGGTAGCTTCAGGTGTATAATGTGCAGGAGGCACACTACGCCTGCTGTAAGTGCTGCAGATGCCTGCCTGTGTTACTCTACAGGAAATCACAGCAATAAGGGCTAGCTTCAGGTGTATATTTTGCAAGAAGCACAATACGCCTGCTGTAAGTGCTGCAGATGCCTTCCTGTGTTACTCAAACAGGAAATCACAGCAATAAGGGCTAGCTTCAGGTGTATATTTTGTAAGAAGCACAATACGACTGCTGTAAGTGCTGCAGATGCCTGCCTGTGTTACTCAAACAGGAAATCACAGCAATAAGGGCTAGCTTCAGGTGTATATTTTGCAAGAAGCACAATACGCCCGCTGTATGTGCTGCAGATGCCTTCCTGTGTTACTCAAACAGGAAATCACAGCAATAAGGGCTAGCTTCAGGTGTATATTTTGCAAGAAGCACAATACGCCTGCTGTAAGTGCTGCAGATGCCTGTCTGTGTTACTTAAACATGAAATCACAGCAATAAGGGCTAGCTTCAGGTGTATATTTTGCAAGAAGCACAATACGCCTGCTGTAAGTGCTGCAGATGCCTGCCTGTGTTACTTAAACATGAAATCACAGCAATAAGGGCTAGCTTCAGGTGTATATTTTGCAAGAAGCACAATACGCCTGCTGTAAGTGCTGCAGATGCCTGTTAGTGTAACACAAAAGAAAAAAAACTACGAGCAATAAGGGGTAGCTTCAGGTGTATAATGTGCAGAAGGCACACTACGACTGCTGTAAGTGCTGCCGATGCCTGCCTGTGTTACTCAAACAGGAAATCACAACAATAAGGGCTAGCTTCAGGTGTATATTCTGCAAGAAGCACAATACGCCCGCTGTAAGTGCTGCAGATGCCTGCCTGTGTTACTCAAACAGGAAATCACAGCAATAAGGGCTAGCTTCAGGTGTATATTTTGCAAGAAGCACAATACGCCCGCTGTAAGTGCTGCAGATGCATGCCTGTGTTACTCAAACAGGAAATCACAGCAATAAGGGCTAGCTTCAGGTGTATATTTTGCAAGAAGCACAATACGCCCGCTGTAAGTGCTGCAGATGCCTGCCTGTGTTACTCAAACAGGAAATCACAGCAATAAGGGCTAGCTTCAGGTGTATATTTTGCAAGAAGCACAATACGCCTGCTGTAAGTGCTGCAGATGCCTGCCTGTGTAACACAAAAGAAAAAAACTACGAGCAATAAGGGGTAGCTTCAGGTGTATAATGTGCAGGAGGCACACATTACACCTGCTGTAAGTGCTGCAGATGCCTGCCTGTGTTACTCAAACAGGAAATCACAGCAATAAGGGCTAGCTTCAGGTGTATATTTTGCAAGAAGCACAATACGCCTGCTGTAAGTGCTGCAGATGCCTGCCTCTGTTACTTAAACATGAAATCACAGCAATAAGGGCTAGCTTCAGGTGTATATTTTGCAAGAAGCACAATACGCCTGCTGTAAGTGCTGCAGATGCCTGTTAGTGTAACACAAAAGAAAAAAAACTACGAGCAATAAGGGGTAGCTTCAGGTGTATAATGTGCAGGAGGCACACTACGCCTGCTGTAAGTGCTGCAGATGCCTGCCTGTGTTACTCTACAGGAAATCACAGCAATAAGGGCTAGCTTCAGGTGTATATTTTGCAAGAAGCACAATACGCCTGCTGTAAGTGCTGCAGATGCCTTCCTGTGTTACTCAAACAGGAAATCACAGCAATAAGGGCTAGCTTCATGTGTATATTTTGCAAGAAGCACAATACGCCTGCTGTAAGTGCTGCAGATGCCTGCCTGTGTTACTTAAACATGAAATCACAGCAATAAGGGTTAGCTTCAGGTGTATATTTTGCAAGAAGCACAATACGCCTGCTGTAAGTGCTGCAGATGCCTGTTAGTGTAACACAAAAGAAAAAAAAACTACGAGCAATAAGGGGTAGCTTCAGGTGTATAATGTGCAGGAGGCACACTACGACTGCTATAAGTGCTGCAGATGCCTGCCTGTGTTACTCAAACAGGAAATCACAACAATAAGGGCTAGTTTCAGGTGTATATTTTGCAAGAAGCACAATACGCCCGCTGTAAGTGCTGCAGATGCCTGCCTGTGTTACTCAAACAGGAAATCACATAAATAAGGGCTAGCTTCAGGTGAATATTTTGCAAGAAGCACAATACGCCCGCTGTAAGTGCTGCAGATGCATGCCTGTGTTACTCAAACAGGAAATCACAGCAATAAGGGCTAGCTTCAGGTGTATATTTTGCAAGAAGCACAATACGTCCGCTGTAAGTGCTGCAGATGCCTGCCTGTGTTACTCAAACAGGAAATCACAGCAATAAGGGCTAGCTTCAGGTGTATATTTTGCAAGAAGCACAATACGCCGGTGTAAGTGCTGCAGATGCCTGCCTGTGTTACTCAAACAGGAAATCACAGCAATAAGGGCTAGCTTATGGTGTATATTTTGCAAGAAGCACAATACGCCCGCTGTAAGTTCTGCAGATGCCTGCCTGTGTTACTCAAACAGGAAATCACAGCAATAAGGGCTAGCTTCAGGTGTATATTTTGCAAGAAGCACAATACGCACGCTGTAAGTGCTGCAGATGCCTTCCTGTGTTACTCAAACAGGAAATCACAGCAATAAGGGCTAGCTTCAGGTGTATATTTTGCAAGAAGCACAATACGCCTGCTGTAAGTGCTGCATATGCCTGCCTGTGTTACTTAAACATGAA
This sequence comes from Rana muscosa, assembly GCA_029206835.1. Classification (NCBI taxonomy): domain Eukaryota; kingdom Metazoa; phylum Chordata; class Amphibia; order Anura; family Ranidae; genus Rana; species Rana muscosa. The sequence goes on along the minus strand of CM055118.1, from coordinate 973,448,397 downwards.
ATCACAGCAATAAGGGCTAGCTTCAGGTGTATATTTTGCAAGAAGCACAATACGCCTGCTGTAAGTGCTGCAGATGCCTGTTAGTGTAACACAAAAGAAAAAAAACTACGAGCAATAAGGGGTAGCTTCAGGTGTATAATGTGCAGGAGGCACACTACGCCTGCTGTAAGTGCTGCAGATGCCTGCCTGTGTTACTCTACAGGAAATCACAGCAATAAGGGCTAGCTTCAGGTGTATATTTTGCAAGAAGCACAATACGCCCGCTGTAAGTGCTGCAGATGCCTTCCTGTGTTACTCAAACAGGAAATCACAGCAATAAGGGCTAGCTTCAGGTGTATATTTTGCAAGAAGCACAATACACCTGCTGTAAGTGCTGCAGATGCCTGTTAGTGTAACACAAAAGAAAAAAAACTACGAGCAATAAGGGGTAGCTTCAGGTGTATAATGTGCAGGAGGCACACTACGACTAATGTAAGTGCTGCAGATGCCTGCCTGTGTTACTCAAACAGGAAATCACAGAAATAAGGGCTAGCTTCAGGTGTATATTTTGCAAGAAGCACAATACGCCCGCTGTAAGTGCTGCAGATGCCTGCCTGTGTTACTCAAACAGGAAATCACAGCAATAAGGGCTAGCTTCAGGTGTATATTTTGCAAGAAGCACAATACGCCTGCTGTAAGTGCTGCAGATGCCTGTTAGTGTAACACAAAAGAAAAAAACTACGAGCAATAAGGGGTAGCTTCAGGTGTATAATGTGCAGGAGGCACACATTACACCTGCTGTAAGTGCTGCAGATGCCTGCCTGTGTTACTCAAACAGGAAATCACAGCAATAAGGGCTAGCTTCAGGTGTATATTTTGCAAGAAGCACAATATGCCTGCTGTAAGTGCTGCAGATGCCTGCCTGTGTTACTTAAACATGAAATCACAGCAATAAGGGCTAGCTTCAGGTGTATATTTTGCAAGAAGCACAATACGCCTGCTGTAAGTGCTGCAGATGCCTGTTAGTGTAACACAAAAGAAAAAAAACTACAAGCAATAAGGGGTAGCTTCAGGTGTATAATGTGCAGGAGGCACACTACGCCTGCTGTAAGTGCTGCAGATGCCTGCCTGTGTTACTCTACAGGAAATCACAGCAATAAGGGCTAGCTTCAGGTGTATATTTTGCAAGAAGCACAATACGCCTGCTGTAAGTGCTGCAGATGCCTGTTAGTGTAACAGAAAAGAAAAAAAACTACGAGCAATAAGGGGTAGCTTCAGGTGTATAATGTGCAGGAGGCACACTACGACTGCTATAAGTGCTGCAGATGCCTGCCTGTGTTACTCAAACAGGAAATCACAACAATAAGGGCTAGTTTCAGGTGTATATTTTGCAAGAAGCACAATACGCCCGCTGTAAGTGCTGCAGATGCCTGCCTGTGTTACTCAAACAGGAAATCACATAAATAAGGGCTAGCTTCAGGTGTATATTTTGCAAGAAGCACAATACGCCCGCTGTAAGTGCTGCAGATGCATGCCTGTGTTACTCAAACAGGAAATCACAGCAATAAGGGCTAGCTTTAGGTGTATATTTTGCAAGAAGCACAATACGCCTGCTGTAAGTGCTGCAGATGCCTGTTAGTGTAGCACAAAAGAAAAAAACTACGAGCAATAAGCGGTAGCTTCAGGTGTATAATGTGCAGGAGGCACACATTACACCTGCTGTAAGTGCTGCAGATGCCTGCCTGTGTTACTCAAACAGGAAATCACAGCAATAAGGGCTAGCTTCAGGTGTATATTTTACAAGAAGCACAATACACCCGCTGTAAGTGCTGAAGATGCCTGCCTGTGTTACTCTACAGGAAATCACAGCAATAAGGGCTAGCTTCAGGTGTATATTTTGCAAGAAGCACAATACGTCCGCTGTAAGTGCTGCAGATGCCTGCCTGTGTTACTCAAACAGGAAATCACAGCAATAAGGGCTAGCTTCAGGTGTATATTTTGCAAGAAGCACAATACGCCCGCTGTATGTGCTGCAGATGCCTTCCTGTGTTACTCAAACAGGAAATCACAGCAATAAGGGCTAGCTTCAGGTGTATATTTTGCAAGAAGCACAATACGCCTGCTGTAAGTGCTGCAGATGCCTGTCTGTGTTACTTAAACATGAAATCACAGCAATAAGGGCTAGCTTCAGGTGTATATTTTGCAAGAAGCACAATACGCCTGCTGTAAGTGCTGCAGATGCCTGTTAGTGTAACACAAAAGAAAAAAAACTACGAGCAATAAGGGGTAGCTTCAGGTGTATAATGTGCAGGAGGCACACTACGACTAATGTAAGTGCTGCAGATGCCTGCCTGTGTTACTCAAACAGGAAATCACAGAAATAAGGGCTAGCTTCAGGTGTATATTTTGCAAGAAGCACAATACGCCCGCTGTAAGTGCTGCAGATGCATGCCTGTGTTACTCAAACAGGAAATCACAGCAATAAGGGCTAGCTTCAGGTGTATATTTTGCAAGAAGCACAATACACCTACTGTAAGTGCTGCAGATGCCTGTTAGTGTAACACAAAAGAAAAAAAACTACGAGCAATAAGGGGTAGCTTCAGGTGTATAATGTGCAGAAGGCACACTACGACTGCTGTAAGTGCTGCAGATGCCTGCCTGTGTTACTCAAACAGGAAATCACAACAATAAGGGCTAGCTTCAGGTGTATATTTTGCAAGAAGCACAATACGCCCGCTGTAAGTGCTGCAGATGCCTGCCTGTGTTACTCAAACATGAAATCACAGCAATAAGGGCTAGCTTCAGGTGTATATTTTGCAAGAAGCACAATACGCCTGCTGTAAGTGCTGCAGATGCCTGTTAGTGTAACACAAAAGAAAAAAAACTACAAGCAATAAGGGGTAGCTTCAGGTGTATAATGTGCAGGAGGCACACTACGCCTGCTGTAAGTGCTGCAGATGCCTGCCTGTGTTACTCTACAGGAAATCACAGCAATAAGGGCTAGCTTCAGGTGTATATTTTGCAAGAAGCACAATACGCCTGCTGTAAGTGCTGCAGATGCCTGTTAGTGTAACAGAAAAGAAAAAAACTACGAGCAATAAGGGGTAGCTTCAGGTGTATAATGTGCAGGAGGCACACTACGACTGCTATAAGTGCTGCAGATGCCTGCCTGTGTTACTCAAACAGGAAATCACAACAATAAGGGCTAGTTTCAGGTGTATATTTTGCAAGAAGTACAATACGCCCGCTGTAAGTGCTGCAGATGCCTGCCTGTGTTACTCAAACAGGAAATCACATAAATAAGGGCTAGCTTCAGGTGTATATTTTGCAAGAAGCACAATACGCCCGCTGTAAGTGCTGCAGATGCATGCCTGTGTTACTCAAACAGGAAATCACAGCAATAAGGGCTAGCTTTAGGTGTATATTTTGCAAGAAGCACAATACGCCTGCTGTAAGTGCTGCAGATGCCTGTTAGTGTAACACAAAAGAAAAAAACTACGAGCAATAAGCGGTAGCTTCAGGTGTATAATGTGCAGGAGGCACACATTACACCTGCTGTAAGTGCTGCAGATGCCTGCCTGTGTTACTCAAACAGGAAATCACAGCAATAAGGGCTAGCTTCAGGTGTATATTTTACAAGAAGCACAATACGCCCGCTGTAAGTGCTGAAGATGCCTGCCTGTGTTACTCTACAGGAAATCACAGCAATAAGGGCTAGCTTCAGGTGTATATTTTGCAAGAAGCACAATACGTCCGCTGTAAGTGCTGCAGATGTCTGCCTGTGTTACTCAAACAGGAAATCACAGCAATAAGGGCTAGCTTCAGGTGTATATTTTGCAAGAAGCACAATACGCCCGCTGTATGTGCTGCAGATGCCTTCCTGTGTTACTCAAACAGGAAATCACAGCAATAAGGGCTAGCTTCAGGTGTATATTTTGCAAGAAGCACAATATGCCTGCTGTAAGTGCTGCAGATGCCTGTCTGTGTTACTTAAACATGAAATCACAGCAATAAGGGCTAGCTTCAGGTGTATATTTTGCAAGAAGCACAATACGCCTGCTGTAAGTGCTGCAGATGCATGTTAGTGTAACACAAAAGAAAAAAAACTACGAGCAATAAGGGGTAGCTTCAAGTGTATAATGTGCAGGAGGCACACTACGACTAATGTAAGTGCTGCAGATGCCTGCCTGTGTTACTCAAACAGGAAATCACAGAAATAAGGGCTAGCTTCAGGTGTATATTTTGCAAGAAGCACAATACGCCCGCTGTAAGTGCTGCAGATGCATGCCTGTGTTACTCAAACAGAAAATCACAGCAATAAGGGCTAGCTTCAGGTGTATATTTTGCAAGAAGCACAATACACCTACTGTAAGTGCTGCAGATGCCTGTTAGTGTAACACAAAAGAAAAAAAACTACGAGCAATAAGGGGTAGCTTCAGGTGTATAATGTGCAGAAGGCACACTACGACTGCTGTAAGTGCTGCAGATGCCTGCCTGTGTTACTCAAACAGGAAATCACAACAATAAGGGCTAGCTTCAGGTGTATATTTTGCAAGAAGCACAATACGCCCGCTGTAAGTGCTGCAGATGCCTGCCTGTGTTACTCAAACAGGAAATCACAGCAATAAGGGCTAGCTTCAGGTGTATATTTTGCAAGAAGCACAATACGCCTGCTGTAAGTGCTGCAGATGCCTGTTAGTGTAACACAAAAGAAAAAAACTACGAGCAATAAGGGGTAGCTTCAGGTGTATAATGTGCAGGAGGCACACTACGACTGCTATAAGTGCTGCAGATGCCTGCCTGTGTTACTCAAACAGGAAATCACAACAATAAGGGCTAGTTTCAGGTGTATATTTTGCAAGAAGCACAATACGCCCGCTGTAAGTGCTGCAGATGCCTGCCTCTGTTACTCAAACAGGAAATCACATAAATAAGGGCTAGCTTCAGGTGTATATTTTGCAAGAAGCACAATACGCCCGCTGTAAGTGCTGCAGATGCATGCCTGTGTTACTCAAACAGGAAATCACAGCAATAAGGGCTAGCTTTAGGTGTATATTTTGCAAGAAGCACAATACGCCTGCTGTAAGTGCTGCAGATGCCTGTTAGTGTAACACAAAAGAAAAAAACTACGAGCAATAAGCGGTAGCTTCAGGTGTATAATGTGCAGGAGGCACACATTACACCTGCTGTAAGTGCTGCAGATGCCTGCCTGTGTTACTCAAACAGGAAATCACAGCAATAAGGGCTAGCTTCAGGTGTATATTTTACAAGAAGCACAATACGCCCGCTGTAAGTGCTGAAGATGCCTGCCTGTGTTACTCTACAGGAAATCACAGCAATAAGGGCTAGCTTATGGTGTATGTTTTGCAAGAAGCACAATACGCCCGCTGTAAGTGCTGCAGATGCCTGCCTGTGTTACTCAAACAGGAAATCACAGCAATAAGGGCTAGCTTATGGTGTATATTTTGCAAGAAGCACAATACGCCCGCTGTAAGTTCTGCAGATGCCTGCCTGTGTTACTCAAACAGGAAATCACAGCAATAAGGGCTAGCTTCAGGTGTATATTTTGCAAGAAGCACAATACGCACGCTGTAAGTGCTGCAGATGCCTTCCTGTGTTACTCAAACAGGAAATCACAGCAATAAGGGCTAGCTTCAGGTGTATATTTTGCAAGAAGCACAATACGCCTGCTGTAAGTGCTGCATATGCCTGCCTGTGTTACTTAAACATGAAATCACAGCAATAAGGGCTAGCTTCAGGTGTATATTTTGCAAGAAGCACAATACGCCTGCTGTAAGTGCTGCAGATGCCTGTTAGTGTAACACAAAAGAAAAAAAACTACGAGCAATAAGGGGTAGCTTCAGGTGTATAATGTGCAGGAGGCACACTACGCCTGCTGTAAGTGCTGCAGATGCCTGCCTGTGTTACTCTACAGGAAATCACAGCAATAAGGGCTAGCTTCAGGTGTATATTTTGCAAGAAGCACAATACGCCTGCTGTAAGTGCTGCAGATGCCTTCCTGTGTTACTCAAACAGGAAATCACAGCAATAAGGGCTAGCTTCAGGTGTATATTTTGAAAGAAGAACAATACGCCTGCTGTAAGTGCTGCAGATGCCTGCCTGTGTTACTTAAACATGAAATCACAGCAATAAGGGCTAGCTTCAGGTGTATATTTTGCAAGAAGCACAATACGCCTGCTGTAAGTGCTGCAGATGCCTGTTAGTGTAACACAAAAGAAAAAAAACTACGAGCAATAAGGGGTAGCTTCAGGTGTATAATGTGCAGGAGGCACACTACGACTGCTGTAAGTGCTGCAGATGCCTGCCTGTGTTACTCAAATAGGAAATCACAACAATAAGGGCTAGCTTCAGGTGTATATTTTGCAAGAAGCACAATACGCCTGCTGTAAGTGCTGCAGATGCCTGCCTGTGTTACTCAAACAGGAAATCACAGCAATAAGGGCTATCTTCAGGTGTATATTTTGCAAGAAGCACAATACGCCTGCTGTAAGTGCTGCAGATGCCTGTTAATGTAACACAAAAGAAAAAAAACTACGAGCAATAAGGGGTAGCTTCAGGTGTATAATGTGCAGGAGGCACACATTACACCTGCTGTAAGTGCTGCAGATGCCTGCCTGTGTTACTCAAACAGGAAATCACAGCAATAAGGGCTAGCTTCAGGTGTATATTTTGCAAGAAGCACAATACGCCCGTTGTAAGTGCTGATGATGCCTGCCTGTGTTACTCAACAGGAAATCACAGCAATAAGGGCTAGCTTCAGGTGTATATTTTGCAAGAAGCACAATACGTCCGCTGTAAGTGCTGCAGATGCCTTCCTGTGTTACTCAAACAGGAAATCACAGCAATAAGGGCTAGCTTCAGGTGTATATTTTGCAAGAAGCACAATACGCCTGCTGTAAGTGCTGCAGATGCCTGCCTGTGTTACTTAAACATGAAATCACAGCAATAAGGGCTAGCTTCAGGTGTATATTTTGCAAGAAGCACAATACGCCTGCTGTAAGTGCTGCAGATGCCTGTTAGTGTAACATAAAAGAAAAAAAACTACGAGCAATAAGGGGTAGCTTCAGGTGTATAATGTGCAGGAGGCACACTACGACTAATGTAAGTGCTGCAGATGCCTGCCTGTGTTTCTCAAACAGGAAATCACAGCAATAAGGGCTAGCTTCAGGTGTATATTTTGCAAGAAGCACAATACGCCCGCTGTATGTGCTGCAGATGCCTTCCTGTGTTACTCAAACAGGAAATCACAGCAATAAGGGCTAGCTTCAGGTGTATATTTTGCAAGAAGCACAATACGCCTGCTGTAAGTGCTGCAGATGCCTGTCTGTGTTACTTAAACATGAAATCACAGCAATAAGGGCTAGCTTCAGGTGTATATTTTGCAAAAAGCACAATACGCCTGCTGTAAGTGCTGCAGATGCCTGTTAGTGTAACACAAAAGAAAAAAAAACTACGAGCAATAAGGGGTAGCTTCAGGTGTATAATGTGCAGGAGGCACACTACGACTAATGTAAGTGCTGCAGATGCTTGCTTGTGTTACTCAAACAGGAAATCACAGAAATAAGGGCTAGCTTCAGGTGTATATTTTGCAAGAAGCACAATATGCCCGCTGTAAGTGCTGCAGATGCCTGCCTGTGTTACTCAAACAGGAAATCACAGCAATAAGGGCTAGCTTCAGGTGTATATTTTGCAAGAAGCACAATACGCCTGCTGTAAGTGCTGCAGATGCCTGTTAGTGTAACACAAAAGAAAAAAACTACGAGCAATAAGGGGTAGCTTCAGGTGTATAATGTGCAGGAGGCACACATTACACCTGCTGTAAGTGCTGCAGATGCCTGCCTGTGTTACTCAAACAGGAAATCACAGCGATAAGGGCTAGCTTCAGGTGTATATTTTACAAGAAGCACAATACGCCCGCTGTAAGTGCTGAAGATGCCTGCCTGTGTTACTCTACAGGAAATCACAGCAATAAGGGCTAGCTTCAGGTGTATATTTTACAAGAAGCACAATACGCCCGCTGTAAGTGCTGAAGATGCCTGCCTGTGTTACTCTACAGGAAATCACAGCAATAAGGGCTAGCTTCAGGTGTATATTTTACAAGAAGCACAATACGCCCGCTGTAAGTGCTGAAGATGCCTGCCTGTGTTACTCTACAGGAAATCACAGCAATAAGGGCTAGCTTCAGGTGTATATTTTGCAAGAAGCACAATACGCCTGCTAAAAGTGCTGCAGATGCCTGCCTGTGTTACTCAAACAGGAAATCACAGCAATAAGGGCTAGCTTCAGGTGTATATTTTGCAAGAAGTACAATACGCCTGCTGTAAGTGCTGCAGATGCCTGTTAATGTAACACAAAAGAAAAAAAACTATGAGCAATAAGGGGTAGCTTCAGGTGTATAATGTGCAGGAGGCACACTACGACTGCTGTAAGTGCTGCAGATGCCTGCCTGTGTTACTCAAACAGGAAATCACAGCAATAAGGGCTAACTTCAGGTGTATATTTTGCAAGAAGCACAATACGCCCGCTGTAAGTTCTGCAGATGCCTGCCTGTGTTACTCAAACAGGAAATCACAGCAATAAGGGCTAGTTTCAGGTGTATATTTTGCAAGAAGCACAATACGCCTGCTGTAAGTGCTGCAGATGCCTGCCTGTGTTACTTAAACATGAAATCACAGCAATAAGGGCTAGCTTCAGGTGTATATTTTGCAAGAAGCACAATACGCCTGCTGTAAGTGCTGCAGATGCCTGTCAGTGTAACACAAAAGAAAAAAAAACTACGAGCAATAAGGGGTAGCTTCAGGTGTATAATGTGCAGGAGGCACACTACGCCTGCTGTAAGTGCTGCAGATGCCTGCCTGTGTTACTCTACAGGAAATCACAGCAATAAGGGCTAGCTTCAGGTGTATATTTTGCAAGAAGCACAATACGCCTGCTGTAAGTGCTGCAGATGCCTTCCTGTGTTACTCAAACAGGAAATCACAGCAATAAGGGCTAGCTTCAGGTGTATATTTTGAAAGAAGAACAATACGCCTGCTGTAAGTGCTGCAGATGCCTGCCTGTGTTACTTAAACATGAAATCACAGCAATAAGGGCTAGCTTCAGGTGTATATTTTGCAAGAAGCACAATACGCCTGCTGTAAGTGCTGCAGATGCCTGTTAGTGTAACACAAAAGAAAAAAAACTACGAGCAATAAGGGGTAGCTTCAGGTGTATAATGTGCAGGAGGCACACCACGACTGCTGTAAGTGCTGCAGATGCCTGCCTGTGTTACTCAAACAGGAAATCACAACAATAAGGGCTAGCTTCAGGTGTATATTTTGCAAGAAGCACAATACGCCTGCTGTAAGTGCTGCAGATGCCTGCCTGTGTTACTCAAACAGGAAATCACAGCAATAAGGGCTAGCTTCAGGTGTATATTTTGCAAGAAGCACAATACACCCGCTGTAAGTGCTGCAGATGCATGCCTGTGTTACTCAAACAGGAAATCACAGCAATAAGGGCTATCTTCAGGTGTATATTTTGCAAGAAGCACAAAACGCCTGCTGTAAGTGCTGCAGATGCCTGTTAGTGTAACACAAAAGAAAAAACTACGAGCAATAAGGGGTAGCTTCAGGTGTATAATGTGCAGGAGGCACACATTACACCTGCTGTAAGTGCTGCAGATGCCTGCCTGTGTTACTCAAACAGGAAATCACAGCAATAAGGGCTAGCTTCAGGTGTATATTTTGCAAGAAGCACAATACGCCCGTTGTAAGTGCTGATGATGCCTGCCTGTGTTACTCAACAGGAAATCACAGCAATAAGGGCTAGCTTCAGGTGTATATTTTGCAAGAAGCACAATACGTCCGCTGGAAGTGCTGCAGATGCCTTCCTGTGTTACTCAAACAGGAAATCACAGCAATAAGGGCTAGCTTCAGGTGTATATTTTGCAAGAAGCACAATACGCCTGCTGTAAGTGCTGCAGATGCCTGCCTGTGTTACTTAAACATGAAATCACAGCAATAAGGGCTAGCTTCAGGTGTATATTTTGCAAGAAGCACAATACGCCTGCTGTAAGTGCTGCAGATGCCTGTTAGTGTAACACAAAAGAAAAAAACTACGAGCAATAAGGGGTAGCTTCAGGTGTATAATGTGCAGGAGGCACACTATGCCTGCTGTAAGTGCTGCAGATGCCTGCCTGTGTTACTCTACAGGAAATCACAGCAATAAGGGCTAGCTTCAGGTGTATATTTTGCAAGAAGCACAATACGCCTGCTGTAAGTGCTGCAAATGACTTCCTGTGTTACTCAAACAGGAAATCACAGCAATAAGGGCTAGCTTCAGGTGTATATTTTGCAAGAAGCACAATACGCCTGCTGTAAGTGCTGCAGATGCCTGTTAATGTAACACAAAAGAAAAAAAACTACGAGCAATAAGGTGTAGCTTCAGGTGTATATTTTGCAAGAAGCACAATATGCCCGCTGTAAGTGCTGCAGATGCCTGCCTGTGTTACTCAAACAGGAAATCACAGCAATAAGGGCTAGCTTCAGGTGTATATTTTGCAAGAAGCACAATACGCCTGCTGTAAGTGCTGCAGATGTCTGCCTGTGTTACTTAAACATGAAATCACAGCAATAAGGGCTAGCTTCAGGTGTATATTTTGCAAGAAGCACAATACGCCTGCTGTAAGTGCTGCAGATGCCTGTTAGTGTAACACAAAAGAAAAACAACTACGAGCAATAAGGGGTAGCTTCAGGTGTATAATGTGCAGGAGGCACACTACGCCTGCTGTAAGTGCTGCAGATGCCTGCCTGTGTTACTCTACAGGAAATCACAGCAATAAGGGCTAGATTCAGGTGTATATTTTGCAAGAAGCACAATAAGCCTGCTGTAAGTGCTGCAGATGCCTGTTAGTGTAACACAAAAGAAAAAAAACTACGAGCAATAAGGGGTAGCTTCAGGTGTATGATGTGCAGGAGGCACACTACGACTGCTGTAATTGCTGCAGATGCCTGCCTGTGTTACTCAAACAGGAAATCACAGCAATAAGGGCTAGCTTCAGGTGTATATTTTGCAAGAAGCACAATACGCCCGCTGTAAGTGCTGCAGATGCATGCCTGTGTTACTCAAACAGGAAATCACAGCAATAAGGGCTAGCTTCAGGTGTATATTTTGCAAGAAGCACAATACGCCTGCTGTAAGTGCTGCAGATGCCTGTTAGTGTAACACAAAAGAAAAAAACTACGAGCAATAAGGAGTAGCTTCAGGTGTATAATGTGCAGGAGGCACACATTACACCTGATGTAAGTGCTGCAGATGCCTGCCTGTGTTAATCAACAGGAAATCACAGCAATAAGGGCTAGCTTCAGGTGTATATTTTGCAAGAAGCACAATACGTCCGCTGTAAGTGTTGCAGATGTCTGCCTGTGTTACTCAAACAGGAAATCACAGCAATAGGGGCTAGCTTCAGGTGTATATTTTGCAAGAAGCACAATACGCCTGCTGTAAGTGCTGCAGATGCCTGCCTGTGTTACTCAAACAGGAAATCACAGCAATAAGGGCTAGCTTCAGGTGTATATTTTGCAAGAAGCACAATACGCCTGCTGTAAGTGCTGCAGATGCCTGTTAGTGTAACACAAAAGAAAAAAAAACTACGAGCAATAAGGAGTAGCTTCAGGTGTATAATGTGCAGGAGGCACACTACGACTGCTGTAAGTGCTGCAGATGCCTGCCTGTGTTACTCTACAGGAAATCACAGCAATAAGGGCTAGCTTCAGGTGTATATTTTGCAAGAAGCACAATACGCCTGCTGTAAGTGCTGCAGATGCCTTCCTGTGTTACTCAAACAGGAAATCACAGCAATAAGGGCTAGCTTCAGGTGTATATTTTGCAAGAAGCACAATACGCCTGCTGTAAGTGCTGCAGATGCCTTCCTGTGTTACTCAAACAGGAAATCACAGCAATAAGGGCTAGCTTCAGGTGTATATTTTGCAAGAAGCACAATACACCTGCTGTAAGTGCTGCAGATGACTGCCTGTGTTACTTAAACATGAAATCACAGCAATAAGGGCTAGCTTCAGGTGTATATTTTGCAAGAAGCACAATACGCCTGCTGTAAGTGCTGCAGATGCCTGTTAGTGTAACACAAAAGAAAAAAAACTACGAGCAATAAGGGGTAGCTTCAGGTGTATAATGTGCAGGAGGCACACTACGACTGCTGTAAGTGCTGCAGATGCCTGCCTGTGTTACTCAAACAGGAAATCACAACAATAAGGGCTAGCTTCAGGTGTATATTTTGCAAGAAGCACAATACGCCTGCTGTAAGTGCTGCAGATGCCTGCCTGTGTTACTCAAACAGGAAATCACAGCAATAAGGGCTAGCTTCAGGTGCATATTTTGCAAGAAGCACAAAACGCCCGCTGTAAGTGATGCAGATGCATGCCTGTGTTACTCAAACAGGAAATCACAGCAATAAGGGCTAGCTTCAGGTGTATATTTTGCAAGAAGCACAATACGCCTGCTGTAAGTGCTGCAGATGCCTGTTAGTGTAACACAAAAGAAAAAAACTACGAGCAATAAGGGGTAGCTTCAGGTGTATAATGTGCAGGAGGCACACATTACACCTGCTGTAAGTGCTGCAGATGCCTGCCTGTGTTACTCAAACAGGAAATCACAGCAATAAGGGCTAGCTTCAGGTGTATATTTTGCAAGAAGCACAATACGCCCGCTGTAAGTGCTGATGATGCCTGCCTGTGTTACTCAACAGGAAATCACAGCAATAAGGGCTAGCTTCTGGTGAATATTTTGCAAGAAGCACAATACGCCTGCTGTAAGTGCTGCAGATGCCTGTTAGTGTAACACAAAAGAAAAAAAAATACGTGCAATAAGGGGTAGCTTCAGGTGTATAATGTGCAGGAGGCACACTACGCCTGCTGTAAGTGCTGCAGATGCCTGCCTGTGTTACTCTACAGGAAATCACAGCAATAAGGGCTAGCTTCAGGTGTATATTTTGCAAGAAGCACAATACGCCTGCTGTAAGTGCTGCAGATGCCTTCCTGTGTTACTCAAACAGGAAATCACAGCAATAAGGGCTAGCTTCAGGTGTATATTTTGCAAGAAGCACAATACGCCTGTTGTAAGTGCTGCAGATGCCTGCCTGTGTTACTTAAACATGAAATCACAGCAATAAGGGCTAGCTTCAGGTGTATATTTTGCAAGAAGCACAATACGCCTGCTGTAAGTGCTGCAGATGCCTGTTAGTGTAACACAAAAGAAAAAAACTACGAGCAATAAGGGGTAGCTTCAGGTGTATAATGTGCAGGAGGCACACTACGCCTGCTGTAAGTGCTGCAGATGCCTGCCTGTGTTACTCTACAGGAAATCACAGCAATAAGGGCTAGCTTCAGGTGTATATTTTGCAAGAAGCACAATACGCCTGCTGTAAGTGCTGCAGATGACTTCCTGTGTTACTCAAACAGGAAATCACAGCAATAAGGGCTAGCTTCAGGTGTATATTTTGCAAGAAGCACAATACGCCTGCTGTAAGTGCTGCAGATGCCTGTTAATGTAACACAAAAGAAAAAAAACTACGAGCAATAAGGGGTAGCTTCAGGTGTATATTTTGCAAGAAACACAATACGCCCGCTGTAAGTGCTGCAGATGCCTGCCTGTGTTACTCAAACAGGAAATCACAGCAATAAGGGCTAGCTTCAGGTGTATATTTTGCAAGAAGCACAATACGCCCGCTGTAAGTGCTGCAGATGCCTGCCTGTGTTACTTAAACATGAAATCACAGCAATAAGGGCTAGCTTCAGGTGTATATTTTGCAAGAAGCACAATACGCCTGCTGTAAGTGCTGCAGATGCCTGTTAGTGTAACACAAAAGAAAAAAAACTACGAGCAAAAAGGGGTAGCTTCAGGTGTATAATGTGCAGGAGGCACACTACGCCTGCTGTAAGTGCTGCAGATGCCTGCCTGTGTTACTCTACAGGAAATCACAGCAATAAGGGCTAGCTTCAGGTGTATATTTTGCAAGAAGCACAATACGCCTGCTGTAAGTGCTGCAGATGCCTTCCTGTGTTACTCAAACAGGAAATCACAGCAATAAGGGCTAGCTTCAGGTGTATATTTTGCAAGAAGCACAATACGCCTGCTGTAAGTGCTGCAGATGCCTGCCTGTGTTACTTAAACATGAAATCACAGCAATAAGGGCTAGCTTCAGGTGTATATTTTGCAAGAAGCACAATACGCCTGCTGTAAGTGCTGCAGATGCCTGTTAGTGTAACACAAAAGAAAAAAAAAACTACGAGCAATACGGGGTAGCTTCAGGTGTATAATGTGCAGGAGGCACACTACGACTGCTGTAAGTGCTGCAGATGCCTGCCTGTGTTACTCAAACAGGAAATCACAGCAATAAGGGCTAGCTTCAGGTGTATATTTTGCAAGAAGCACAATACGCCCGCTGTAAGTGCTGCAGATGCATGCCTGTGTTACTCAAACAGGAAATCACAGCAATAAGGGCTAGCTTCAGGTGTATATTTTGCAAGAAGCACAATACGCCTGCTGTAAGTGCTGCAGGTGCCTGTTAGTGTAACACAAAAGAAAAAAACTACGAGCAATAAGGGGTAGCTTCAGGTGTATAATGTGCAGGAGGCACACATTACACCTGATGTAAGTGCTGCAGATGCCTGCATGTGTTACTCAAACAGGAAATCACAGCAATAAGGGCTAGCTTCAGGTGTATATTTTACAAGAAGCACAATACGCCTGCTGTAAGTGCTGAAGATGCCTGCCTGTGTTACTCAACAGGAAATCACAGCAATAAGTGCTAGCTTCAGGTGTATATTTTGCAAGAAGCACAATACGTCCGCTGTAAGTGCTGCAGATGCCTGCCTGTGTTACTCAAACAGGAAATCACAGCAATAGGGGCAAGCTTCAGGTGTATATTTTGCAAGAAGCACAATACGCCTGCTGTAAGTGCTGCAGATGCCTGCCTGTTTTACTCAAACAGGAAATCACTGCAATAAGGGCTAGCTTCAGGTGTATATTTTGCAAGAAGCACAATACGCCTGCTGTAAGTGCTGCAGATGCCTGTTAGTGTAACACAAAAGAAAAAAAAACTACGAGCAATAAGGAGTAGCTTCAGGTGTATAATGTGCAGGAGGCACACTACGACTGCTGTAAGTGCTGCAGATGCCTGCCTGTGTTACTCAAACAGGAAATCACAACAATAAGGGCTAGCTTCAGGTGTATATTTTGCAAGAAGCACAATACGCCCACTGTAAGTGCTGCAGATGCCTGCCTGTGTTACTCAAACAGGAAATCACAGCAATAAGGGCTAGCTTCAGGTGTATATTTTGCAAGAAGCACAATACGCCTGCTGTAAGTGCTGCAGATGCCTGTTAGTGTAACACAAAAGAAAAAAACTACGAGCAATAAGGGGTAGCTTCAGGTGTATAATGTGCAGGAGGCACACAATACACCTGCTGTAAGTGCTGCAGATGCCTGCCTGTGTTACTCAAACAGGAAATCACAGCAATAAGGGCTAGCTTCAGGTGTATATTTTGCAAGAAGCACAATACGCCCGCTGTAAGTGCTGATGATGCCTGCCTGTGTTACTCAACAGGAAATCACAGCAATAAGGGCTAGCTTCAGGTGTATATTTTGCAAGAAGCACAATACGTCCGCTGTAAGTGCTGCAGATGCCTTCCTGTGTTACTCAAACAGGAAATCACAGCAATACGGGCTAGCTTCAGGTGTATATTTTGCAAGAAGCACAATACGCCTGCTGTAAGTGCTGCAGATGCCTGACTGTGTTACTTAAACATGAAATCACAGCAATAAGGGCTAGCTTCAGGTGTATATTTTGCAAGAAGCACAATACGCCTGCTGTAAGTGCTGCAGATGCCTGTTAGTGTAACACAAAAGAAAAAAAACTACGAGCAATAAGGGGTAGCTTCAGGTGTATAATGTGCAGGAGGTACACTACGCCTGCTGTAAGTGCTGCAGATGCCTGCCTATGTTACTCAAACAGGAAATCACAGCAATAAGGGCTAGCTTCAGGTGTATATTTTGCAAGAAGCACAATACGCCTGCTGTAAGTGCTGCAGATGCCTGTTAGTGTAACACAAAAGAAAAAAACTACGAGCAATAAGGGGTAGCTTCAGGTGTATAATGTGCAGGAGGCACACTACGCCTGCTGTAAGTGCTGCAGGCTGTAAGTGCTGCAGATGCCTGCCTGTGTTACTCTACAGGAAATCACAGCAATAAGGGCTAGCTTCAGGTGTATATTTTGCAAGAAGCACAATACGCCTGCTGTAAGTGCTGCAGATGCCTTCCTGTGTTACTTAAACATGAAATCACAGCAATAAGGGCTAGATTCAGGTGTATATTTTGCAAGAAGCACAATATGCCTGCTGTAAGTGCTGCAGATGCCTGTTAGTGTAACACAAAAGAAAAAAAACTACGAGCAATAAGGGGTAGCTTCGGGTGTATAATGTGCAGGAGGCACACTCGACTGCTGTAAGTGCTGCAGATGCCTTCCTGTGTTACTCAAACAGGAAATCACAACAATAAGGGCTAGCTTCAGGTGTATATTTTGCAAGAAGCACAATACGCCTGCTGTAAGTGCTGCAGATGCCTGCCTGTGTTACTCAAACAGGAAATCACAGCAATAAGGGCTAGCTTCAGGTGCATATTTTGCAAGAAGCACAATATGCCCGCTGTAAATGATGCAGATGCATGCCTGTGTTACTCAAACAGGAAATCACAGCAATAAGGGCTAGCTTTAGGTGTATATTTTGCAAGAAGCACAATACGCCTGCTGTAAGTGCTGCAGATGCCTGTTAGTGTAACACAAAAGAAAAAAAAAACTACGAGCAATAAGGGGTAGCTTCAGGTGTATAATGTGCAGGAGGCACACATTACACCTGCTGTAAATGCTGCAGATGCCTGCCTGTGTTACTCAAACAGGAAATCACAACAATAAGGGCTAGCTTCAGGTGTATATTTTGCAAGAAGCACAATACGCCTGCTGTAAGTGCTGCAGATGCCTGCCTGTGTTACTCAAACAGGAAATCACAGCAATAAGGGCTAGCTTCTGGTGAATATTTTACAAGAAGCACAATACGTCCGCTGTAAGTGCTGCAGATGCCTTCCTGTGTTACTCAAACAGGAAATCACAGCAATAAGGGCTAGCTTCAGGTGTATATTTTGCAAGAAGCACAATACGCCTGCTGTAAGTGCTGCAGATGCCTGCCTGTGTTACTTAAACATGAAATCACAGCAATAAGGGCTAGCTTCAGGTGTATATTTTGCAAGAAGCACAATACGCCTGCTGTAAGTGCTGCAGATGCCTGTTAGTGTAACACAAAAGAAAAAAAAAATACGAGCAATAAGGGGTAGCTTCAGGTGTATAATGTGCAGGAGGCACACTACGCCCGCTGTAAGTGCTGATGATGCCTGCCTGTGTTACTCAACAGGAAATCACAGCAATAAGGGCTAGCTTCAGGTGTATATTTTGCAAGAAGCACAATACATCCGCTGTAAGTGCTGCAGATGCCTTCCTGTGTTACTAAAACAGGAAATCACAGCATTAAGGGCTAGCTTCAGGTGTATATTTTGCAAGAAGCACAATACGCCTGCTGTAAGTGCTGCAGATGCCTGCCTGTGTTACTTAAACATGAAATCACAGCAATAAGGGCTAGCTTCAGGTGTATATTTTGCAAGAAGCACAATACGCCTGCTGTAAGTGCTGCAGATGCCTGTTAGTGTAACACAAAATAAAAAAACTACGAGCAATAAGGGGTAGCTTCAGGTGTATAATGTGCAGGAGGCACACTACGCCTGCTGTAAGTGCTGCAGATGCCTGCCTGTGTTTCTCTACAGGAAATCACAGCAATAAGGGCTAGCTTCAGGTGTATATTTTGCAAGAAGCACAATACGCCTGCTGTAAGTGCTGCAGATGACTTCCTGTGTTACTCAAACAGGAAATCACAGCAATAAGGGCTAGCTTCAGGTGTATATTTTGCAAGAAGCACAATACGCCTGATGTAAGTGCTGCAGATGCCTGTTAATGTAACACAAAAGAAAAAAAAACTATGAGCAATAAGGGGTAGCTTCAGGTGTATATTTTGCAAGAAGCACAATACGCCTGCTGTAAGTGCTGCAGATGCCTGACTGTGTTACTTAAACATGAAATCACAGCAATAAGGGCTAGCTTCAGGTGTATATTTTGCAAGAAGCACAATACGCCTGCTGTAAGTGCTGCAGATGCCTGTTAGTGTAACACAAAAGAAAAAAAACTACGAGCAATAAGGGGTAGCTTCAGGTGTATAATGTGCAGGAGGTACACTACGCCTGCTGTAAGTGCTGCAGATGCCTGCCTGTGTTACTCAAACAGGAAATCACAGCAATAAGGGCTAGCTTCAGGTGTATATTTTGCAAGAAGCACAATACGCCTGCTGTAAGTGCTGCAGATGCCTTCCTGTGTTACTCAAACAGGAAATCACAGCAATAAGGGCTAGCTTCAGGTGTATATTTTGCAAGAAGCACAATACGCCTGCTGTAAGTGCTGCAGATGCCTGCCTGTGTTACTTAAACATGAAATCACAGCAATAAGGGCTAGCTTCAGGTGTATATTTTGCAAGAAGCACAATACGCCTGCTGTAAGTGCTGCAGATGCCTGTTAGTGTAACACAAAAGAGAAAAACTACGAGCAATAAGGGGTAGCTTCAGGTGTATAATGTGCAGGAGGCACACTACGCCTGCTGTAAGTGCTGCAGATGCCTGCCTGTGTTACTCTACAGGAAATCACAGCAATAAGGGCTAGCTTCAGGTGTATATTTTGCAAGAAGCACAATACGCCTGCTGTAAGTGCTGCAGATGACTTCCTGTGTTACTCAAACAGGAAATCACAGCAATAAGGGCTAGCTTCAGGTGTATATTTTGCAAGAAGCACAATACGCCTGCTGTAAGTGCTGCAGATGCCTGCCTGTGTTTCTCTACAGGAAATCACAGCAATAAGGGCTAGCTTCAGGTGTATATTTTGCAAGAAGCACAATACGCCCGCTGTAAGTGCTGCAGATGCCTGCCTGTGTTACTTAAACATGAAATCACAGCAATAAGGGCTAGCTTCAGGTGTATATTTTGCAAGAAGCACAATACGCCTGCTGTAAGTGCTGCAGATGCCTGTTAGTGTAACACAAAAGAAAAAAAACTACGAGCAATAAGGGGTAGCTTCAGGTGTATAATGTGCAGGAGGCACACTACGCCTGCTGTAAGTGCTGCAGATGCCTGCCTGTGTTACTCTACAGGAAATCACAGCAATAAGGGCTAGCTTCAGGTGTATATTTTGCAAGAAGCACAATACGCCTGCTGTAAGTGCTGCAGATGCCTTCCTGTGTTACTCAAACAGGAAATCACAGCAATAAGGGCTAGCTTCAGGTGTATATTTTGCAAGAAGCACAATACGCCTGCTGTAAGTGCTGCAGATGCCTGCCTGTGTTACTTAAACATGAAATCACAGCAATAAGGGCTAGCTTCAGGTGTATATTTTGCAAGAAGCACAATATGCCTGCTGTAAGTGCTGCAGATGCCTGTTAGTGTAACACAAAAGAAAAAAAACTACGAGCAATACGGGGTAGCTTCAGGTGTATAATGTGCAGGAGGCACACTACGACTGCTGTAAGTGCTGCAGATGCCTGCCTGTGTTACTCAAACAGGAAATCACAGCAATAAGGGCTAGCTTCAGGTGTATATTTTGCAAGAAGCACAATACGCCCGCTGTAAGTGCCGCAGATGCATGCCTGTGTTACTCAAACAGGAAATCACAGCAATAAGGGCTAGCTTCAGGTGTATATTTTGCAAGAAGCACAATACGCCTGCTGTAAGTGCTGCAGATGCCTGTTAGTGTAACACAAAAGAAAAAAACTACGAGCAATAAGGGGTAGCTTCAGGTGTATAATGTGCAGGAGGCACACATTACACCTGATGTAAGTGCTGCAGATGCCTGCCTGTGTTACTCAAACAGGAAATCACAGCAATAAGGGCTAGCTTCAGGTGTATATTTTACAAGAAGCACAATACGCCCGCTGTAAGTGCTGAAGATGCCTGCCTGTGTTACTCAA
The DNA here is from genome assembly GCA_029206835.1 of Rana muscosa. Lineage (NCBI taxonomy): Eukaryota > Metazoa > Chordata > Amphibia > Anura > Ranidae > Rana > Rana muscosa. Next base: position 973,428,292 of record CM055118.1, on the reverse strand, counting down.
CAGGAAATCACAGCAATAAGTGCTAGCTTCAGGTGTATATTTTGCAAGAAGCACAATACGTCCGCTGTAAGTGCTGCAGATGCCTGCCTGTGTTACTCAAACAGGAAATCACAGCAATAGGGGCAAGCTTCAGGTGTATATTTTGCAAGAAGCACAATACACCTGCTGTAAGTGCTGCAGATGCCTGCCTGTTTTACTCAAACAGGAAATCACAGCAATAAGGGCTAGCTTCAGGTGTATATTTTGCAAGAAGCACAATACGCCTGCTGTAAGTGCTGCAGATGCCTGTTAGTGTAACACAAAAGAAAAAAAACTACGAGCAATAAGGAGTAGCTTCAGGTGTATAATGTGCAGGAGGCACACTACGACTGCTGTAAGTGCTGCAGATGCCTGCCTGTGTTACTCAAACAGGAAATCACAACAATAAGGGCTAGCTTCAGGTGTATATTTTGCAAGAAGCACAATACGCCCGCTGTAAGTGCTGCAGATGCCTGCCTGTGTTACTCAAACAGGAAATCACAGCAATAAAGGCTAGCTTCAGGTGTATATTTTGCAAGAAGCACAATACGCCTGCTGTAAGTGCTGCAGATGCCTGTTAGTGTAACACAAAAGAAAAAAACTACGAGCAATAAGGGGTAGCTTCAGGTGTATAATGTGCAGGAGGCACACAATACACCTGCTGTAAGTGCTGCAGATGCCTGCCTGTGTTACTCAAACAGGAAATCACAGCAATAAGGGCTAGCTTCAGGTGTATATTTTGCAAGAAGCACAATACGCCCGCTGTAAGTGCTGATGATGCCTGCCTGTGTTACTCAACAGGAAATCACAGCAATAAGGGCTAGCTTCAGGTGTATATTTTGCAAGAAGCACAATACGTCCGCTGTAAGTGCTGCAGATGCCTGCCTGTGTTACTCAAACAGGAAATCACAGCAATAAGGGCTAGCTTCAGGTGTATATTTTGCAAGAAGCACAATACGCCTGCTGTAAGTGCTGCAGATGCCTGTTAGTGTAACACAAAAGAAAAAAACTACGAGCAATAAGGGGTAGCTTCAGGTGTATAATGTGCAGGAGGCACACATTACACCTGATGTAAGTGCTGCAGATGCCTGCCTGTGTTACTCAAACAGGAAATCACAGCAATAAGGGCTAGCTTCAGGTGTATATTTTACAAGAAGCACAATACGCCCGCTGTAAGTGCTGAAGATGCCTGCCTGTGTTACTCAACAGGAAATCACAGCAATAAGTGCTTGCTTCAGGTGTATATTTTGCAAGAAGCACAATACGTCCGCTGTAAGTGCTGCAGATGCCTGCCTGTGTTACTCAAACAGGAAATCACAGCAATAGGGGCAAGCTTCAGGTGTATATTTTGCAAGAAGCACAATACACCTGCTGTAAGTGCTGCAGATGCCTGCCTGTTTTACTCAAACAGGAAATCACAGCAATAAGGGCTAGCTTCAGGTGTATATTTTGCAAGAAGCACAATACGCCTGCTGTAAGTGCTGCAGATGCCTGTTAGTGTAACACAAAAGAAAAAAAAAACTACGAGCAATAAGGGGTAGCTTCAGGTGTATAATGTGCAGGAGGCACACATTACACCTGCTGTAAATGCTGCAGATGCCTGCCTGTGTTACTCAAACAGGAAATCACAACAATAAGGGCTAGCTTCAGGTGTATATTTTGCAAGAAGCACAATACGCCTGCTGTAAGTGCTGCAGATGCCTGCCTGTGTTACTCAAACAGGAAATCACAGCAATAAGGGCTAGCTTCTGGTGAATATTTTACAAGAAGCACAATACGTCCGCTGTAAGTGCTGCAGATGCCTTCCTGTGTTACTCAAACAGGAAATCACAGCAATAAGGGCTAGCTTCAGGTGTATATTTTGCAAGAAGCACAATACGCCTGCTGTAAGTGCTGCAGATGCCTGCCTGTGTTACTTAAACATGAAATCACAGCAATAAGGGCTAGCTTCAGGTGTATATTTTGCAAGAAGCACAATACGCCTGCTGTAAGTGCTGCAGATGCCTGTTAGTGTAACACAAAAGAAAAAAAAAATACGAGCAATAAGGGGTAGCTTCAGGTGTATAATGTGCAGGAGGCACACTACGCCCGCTGTAAGTGCTGATGATGCCTGCCTGTGTTACTCAACAGGAAATCACAGCAATAAGGGCTAGCTTCAGGTGTATATTTTGCAAGAAGCACAATACATCCGCTGTAAGTGCTGCAGATGCCTTCCTGTGTTACTAAAACAGGAAATCACAGCATTAAGGGCTAGCTTCAGGTGTATATTTTGCAAGAAGCACAATACGCCTGCTGTAAGTGCTGCAGATGCCTGCCTGTGTTACTTAAACATGAAATCACAGCAATAAGGGCTAGCTTCAGGTGTATATTTTGCAAGAAGCACAATACGCCTGCTGTAAGTGCTGCAGATGCCTGTTAGTGTAACACAAAATAAAAAAACTACGAGCAATAAGGGGTAGCTTCAGGTGTATAATGTGCAGGAGGCACACTACGCCTGCTGTAAGTGCTGCAGATGCCTGCCTGTGTTTCTCTACAGGAAATCACAGCAATAAGGGCTAGCTTCAGGTGTATATTTTGCAAGAAGCACAATACGCCTGCTGTAAGTGCTGCAGATGACTTCCTGTGTTACTCAAACAGGAAATCACAGCAATAAGGGCTAGCTTCAGGTGTATATTTTGCAAGAAGCACAATACGCCTGATGTAAGTGCTGCAGATGCCTGTTAATGTAACACAAAAGAAAAAAAAACTATGAGCAATAAGGGGTAGCTTCAGGTGTATATTTTGCAAGAAGCACAATACGCCTGCTGTAAGTGCTGCAGATGCCTGACTGTGTTACTTAAACATGAAATCACAGCAATAAGGGCTAGCTTCAGGTGTATATTTTGCAAGAAGCACAATACGCCTGCTGTAAGTGCTGCAGATGCCTGTTAGTGTAACACAAAAGAAAAAAAACTACGAGCAATAAGGGGTAGCTTCAGGTGTATAATGTGCAGGAGGTACACTACGCCTGCTGTAAGTGCTGCAGATGCCTGCCTGTGTTACTCAAACAGGAAATCACAGCAATAAGGGCTAGCTTCAGGTGTATATTTTGCAAGAAGCACAATACGCCTGCTGTAAGTGCTGCAGATGCCTTCCTGTGTTACTCAAACAGGAAATCACAGCAATAAGGGCTAGCTTCAGGTGTATATTTTGCAAGAAGCACAATACGCCTGCTGTAAGTGCTGCAGATGCCTGCCTGTGTTACTTAAACATGAAATCACAGCAATAAGGGCTAGCTTCAGGTGTATATTTTGCAAGAAGCACAATACGCCTGCTGTAAGTGCTGCAGATGCCTGTTAGTGTAACACAAAAGAGAAAAACTACGAGCAATAAGGGGTAGCTTCAGGTGTATAATGTGCAGGAGGCACACTACGCCTGCTGTAAGTGCTGCAGATGCCTGCCTGTGTTACTCTACAGGAAATCACAGCAATAAGGGCTAGCTTCAGGTGTATATTTTGCAAGAAGCACAATACGCCTGCTGTAAGTGCTGCAGATGACTTCCTGTGTTACTCAAACAGGAAATCACAGCAATAAGGGCTAGCTTCAGGTGTATATTTTGCAAGAAGCACAATACGCCTGCTGTAAGTGCTGCAGATGCCTGCCTGTGTTTCTCTACAGGAAATCACAGCAATAAGGGCTAGCTTCAGGTGTATATTTTGCAAGAAGCACAATACGCCCGCTGTAAGTGCTGCAGATGCCTGCCTGTGTTACTTAAACATGAAATCACAGCAATAAGGGCTAGCTTCAGGTGTATATTTTGCAAGAAGCACAATACGCCTGCTGTAAGTGCTGCAGATGCCTGTTAGTGTAACACAAAAGAAAAAAAACTACGAGCAATAAGGGGTAGCTTCAGGTGTATAATGTGCAGGAGGCACACTACGCCTGCTGTAAGTGCTGCAGATGCCTGCCTGTGTTACTCTACAGGAAATCACAGCAATAAGGGCTAGCTTCAGGTGTATATTTTGCAAGAAGCACAATACGCCTGCTGTAAGTGCTGCAGATGCCTTCCTGTGTTACTCAAACAGGAAATCACAGCAATAAGGGCTAGCTTCAGGTGTATATTTTGCAAGAAGCACAATACGCCTGCTGTAAGTGCTGCAGATGCCTGCCTGTGTTACTTAAACATGAAATCACAGCAATAAGGGCTAGCTTCAGGTGTATATTTTGCAAGAAGCACAATATGCCTGCTGTAAGTGCTGCAGATGCCTGTTAGTGTAACACAAAAGAAAAAAAAACTACGAGCAATACGGGGTAGCTTCAGGTGTATAATGTGCAGGAGGCACACTACGACTGCTGTAAGTGCTGCAGATGCCTGCCTGTGTTACTCAAACAGGAAATCACAGCAATAAGGGCTAGCTTCAGGTGTATATTTTGCAAGAAGCACAATACGCCCGCTGTAAGTGCCGCAGATGCATGCCTGTGTTACTCAAACAGGAAATCACAGCAATAAGGGCTAGCTTCAGGTGTATATTTTGCAAGAAGCACAATACGCCTGCTGTAAGTGCTGCAGATGCCTGTTAGTGTAACACAAAAGAAAAAAACTACGAGCAATAAGGGGTAGCTTCAGGTGTATAATGTGCAGGAGGCACACATTACACCTGATGTAAGTGCTGCAGATGCCTGCCTGTGTTACTCAAACAGGAAATCACAGCAATAAGGGCTAGCTTCAGGTGTATATTTTACAAGAAGCACAATACGCCCGCTGTAAGTGCTGAAGATGCCTGCCTGTGTTACTCAACAGGAAATCACAGCAATAAGTGCTAGCTTCAGGTGTATATTTTGCAAGAAGCACAATACGTCCGCTGTAAGTGCTGCAGATGCCTGCCTGTGTTACTCAAACAGGAAATCACAGCAATAGGGGCAAGCTTCAGGTGTATATTTTGCAAGAAGCACAATACACCTGCTGTAAGTGCTGCAGATGCCTGCCTGTTTTACTCAAACAGGAAATCACAGCAATAAGGGCTAGCTTCAGGTGTATATTTTGCAAGAAGCACAATACGCCTGCTGTAAGTGCTGCAGATGCCTGTTAGTGTAACACAAAAGAAAAAAAACTACGAGCAATAAGGAGTAGCTTCAGGTGTATAATGTGCAGGAGGCACACTACGACTGCTGTAAGTGCTGCAGATGCCTGCCTGTGTTACTCAAACAGGAAATCACAACAATAAGGGCTAGCTTCAGGTGTATATTTTGCAAGAAGCACAATACGCCCGCTGTAAGTGCTGCAGATGCCTGCCTGTGTTACTCAAACAGGAAATCACAGCAATAAAGGCTAGCTTCAGGTGTATATTTTGCAAGAAGCACAATACGCCTGCTGTAAGTGCTGCAGATGCCTGTTAGTGTAACACAAAAGAAAAAAACTACGAGCAATAAGGGGTAGCTTCAGGTGTATAATGTGCAGGAGGCACACAATACACCTGCTGTAAGTGCTGCAGATGCCTGCCTGTGTTACTCAAACAGGAAATCACAGCAATAAGGGCTAGCTTCAGGTGTATATTTTGCAAGAAGCACAATACGCCCGCTGTAAGTGCTGATGATGCCTGCCTGTGTTACTCAACAGGAAATCACAGCAATAAGGGCTAGCTTCAGGTGTATATTTTGCAAGAAGCACAATACGTCCGCTGTAAGTGCTGCAGATGCCTGCCTGTGTTACTCAAACAGGAAATCACAGCAATAAGGGCTAGCTTCAGGTGTATATTTTGCAAGAAGCACAATACGCCTGCTGTAAGTGCTGCAGATGCCTGTTAGTGTAACACAAAAGAAAAAAACTACGAGCAATAAGGGGTAGCTTCAGGTGTATAATGTGCAGGAGGCACACATTACACCTGATGTAAGTGCTGCAGATGCCTGCCTGTGTTACTCAAACAGGAAATCACAGCAATAAGGGCTAGCTTCAGGTGTATATTTTACAAGAAGCACAATACGCCCGCTGTAAGTGCTGAAGATGCCTGCCTGTGTTACTCAACAGGAAATCACAGCAATAAGTGCTTGCTTCAGGTGTATATTTTGCAAGAAGCACAATACGTCCGCTGTAAGTGCTGCAGATGCCTGCCTGTGTTACTCAAACAGGAAATCACAGCAATAGGGGCAAGCTTCAGGTGTATATTTTGCAAGAAGCACAATACACCTGCTGTAAGTGCTGCAGATGCCTGCCTGTTTTACTCAAACAGGAAATCACAGCAATAAGGGCTAGCTTCAGGTGTATATTTTGCAAGAAGCACAATACGCCTGCTGTAAGTGCTGCAGATGCCTGTTAGTGTAACACAAAAGAAAAAAAAACTACGAGCAATAAGGAGTAGCTTCAGGTGTATAATGTGCAGGAGGCACACTACGACTGCTGTAAGTGCTGCAGATGCCTGCCTGTGTTACTCAAACAGGAAATCACAACAATAAGGGCTAGCTTCAGGTGTATATTTAGCAAGAAGCACAATACGCCCGCTGTAAGTGCTGCAGATGCCTGCCTGTGTTACTCAAACAGGAAATAACAGCAATAAGGGCTAGCTTCAGGTGTATATTTTGCAAGAAGCACAATACGCCTGCTGTAAGTGCTGCAGATGCCTGTTAGTGTAACACAAAAGAAAAAAACTACGAGCAATAAGGGGTAGCTTCAGGTGTATAATGTGCAGGAGGCACACAATACACCTGCTGTAAGTGCTGCAGATGCCTGCCTGTGTTACTCAAACAGGAAATCACAGCAATAAGGGCTAGCTTCAGGTGTATATTTTGCAAGAAGCACAATACGCCCGCTGTAAGTGCTGATGATGCCTGCCTGTGTTACTCAACAGGAAATCACAGCAATAAGGGCTAGCTTCAGGTGTATATTTTGCAAGAAGCACAATACGTCCGCTGTAAGTGCTGCAGATGCCTTCCTGTGTTACTCAAACAGGAAATCACAGCAATAAGGGCTAGCTTCAGGTGTATATTTTGCAAGAAGCACAATACGCCTGCTGTAAGTGCTGCAGATGCCTGACTGTGTTACTTAAACATGAAATCACAGCAATAAGGGCTAGCTTCAGGTGTATATTTTGCAAGAAGCACAATACGCCTGCTGTAAGTGCTGCAGATGCCTGTTAGTGTAACACAAAAGAAAAAAAACTACGAGCAATAAGGGGTAGCTTCAGGTGTATAATGTGCAGGAGGTACACTACGCCTGCTGTAAGTGCTGCAGATGCCTGCCTGTGTTACTCAAACAGGAAATCACAGCAATAAGGGCTAGCTTCAGGTGTATATTTTGCAAGAAGCACAATACGCCTGCTGTAAGTGCTGCAGATGCCTGTTAGTGTAACACAAAAGAAAAAAACTACGAGCAATAAGGGGTAGCTTCAGGTGTATAATGTGCAGGAGGCACACTACGCCTGCTGTAAGTGCTGCAGGCTGTAAGTGCTGCAGATGCCTGCCTGTGTTACTCTACAGGAAATCACAGCAATAAGGGCTAGCTTCAGGTGTATATTTTGCAAGAAGCACAATACGCCTGCTGTAAGTGCTGCAGATGCCTTCCTGTGTTACTCAAACAGAAAATCACAGCAATAAGGGCTAGCTTCAGGTGTATATTTTGCAAGAAGCACAATATGCCTGCTGTAAGTGCTGCAGATGCCTGCCTGTGTTACTTAAACATGAAATCACAGCAATAAGGGCTAGATTCAGGTGTATATTTTGCAAGAAGCACAATATGCCTGCTGTAAGTGCTGCAGATGCCTGTTAGTGTAACACAAAAGAAAAAAAAACTACGAGCAATAAGGGGTAGCTTCGGGTGTATAATGTGCAGGAGGCACACTACGACTGCTGTAAGTGCTGCAGATGCCTTCCTGTGTTACTCAAACAGGAAATCACAACAATAAGGGCTAGCTTCAGGTGTATATTTTGCAAGAAGCACAATACGCCTGCTGTAAGTGCTGCAGATGCCTGCCTGTGTTACTCAAACAGGAAATCACAGCAATAAGGGCTAGCTTCAGGTGCATATTTTGCAAGAAGCACAATATGCCCGCTGTAAATGATGCAGATGCATGCCTGTGTTACTCAAACAGGAAATCACAGCAATAAGGGCTAGCTTTAGGTGTATATTTTGCAAGAAGCACAATACGCCTGCTGTAAGTGCTGCAGATGCCTGTTAGTGTAACACAAAAGAAAAAAAAACTACGAGCAATAAGGGGTAGCTTCAGGTGTATAATGTGCAGGAGGCACACATTACACCTGCTGTAAATGCTGCAGATGCCTGCCTGTGTTACTCAAACAGGAAATCACAACAATAAGGGCTAGCTTCAGGTGTATATTTTGCAAGAAGCACAATACGCCTGCTGTAAGTGCTGCAGATGCCTGCCTGTGTTACTCAAACAGGAAATCACAGCAATAAGGGCTAGCTTCTGGTGAATATTTTACAAGAAGCACAATACGTCCGCTGTAAGTGCTGCAGATGCCTTCCTGTGTTACTCAAACAGGAAATCACAGCAATAAGGGCTAGCTTCAGGTGTATATTAAGCAAGAAGCACAATACGCCTGCTGTAAGTGCTGCAGATGCCTGCCTGTGTTACTTAAACATGAAATCACAGCAATAAGGGCTAGCTTCAGGTGTATATTTTGCAAGAAGCACAATACGCCTGCTGTAAGTGCTGCAGATGCCTGTTAGTGTAACACAAAAGAAAAAAAAACTACGAGCAATAAGGGGTAGCTTCAGGTGTATAATGTGCAGGAGGCACACTACGCCCGCTGTAAGTGCTGATGATGCCTGCCTGTGTTACTCAACAGGAAATCACAGCAATAAGGGCTAGCTTCAGGTGTATATTTTGCAAGAAGCACAATACATCCGCTGTAAGTGCTGCAGATGCCTTCCTGTGTTACTAAAACAGGAAATCACAGCATTAAGGGCTAGCTTCAGGTGTATATTTTGCAAGAAGCACAATACGCCTGCTGTAAGTGCTGCAGATGCCTGCCTGTGTTACTTAAACATGAAATCACAGCAATAAGGGCTAGCTTCAGGTGTATATTTTGCAAGAAGCACAATACGCCTGCTGTAAGTGCTGCAGATGCCTGTTAGTGTAACACAAAATAAAAAAACTACGAGCAATAAGGGGTAGCTTCAGGTGTATAATGTGCAGGAGGCACACTACGCCCGCTGTAAGTGCTGCAGATGCCTGCCTGTGTTTCTCTACAGGAAATCACAGCAATAAGGGCTAGCTTCAGGTGTATATTTTGCAAGAAGCACAATACGCCTGCTGTAAGTGCTGCAGATGACTTCCTGTGTTACTCAAACAGGAAATCACAGCAATAAGGGCTAGCTTCAGGTGTATATTTTGCAAGAAGCACAATACGCCTGATGTAAGTGCTGCAGATGCCTGTTAATGTAACACAAAAGAAAAAAAAAACTATGAGCAATAAGGGGTAGCTTCAGGTGTATATTTTGCAAGAAGCACAATACGCCTGCTGTAAGTGCTGCAGATGCCTGACTGTGTTACTTAAACATGAAATCACAGCAATAAGGGCTAGCTTCAGGTGTATATTTTGCAAGAAGCACAATACGCCTGCTGTAAGTGCTGCAGATGCCTGTTAGTGTAACACAAAAGAAAAAAAACTACGAGCAATAAGGGGTAGCTTCAGGTGTATAATGTGCAGGAGGTACACTACGCCTGCTGTAAGTGCTGCAGATGCCTGCCTGTGTTACTCAAACAGGAAATCACAGCAATAAGGGCTAGCTTCAGGTGTATATTTTGCAAGAAGCACAATACGCCTGCTGTAAGTGCTGCAGATGCCTTCCTGTGTTACTCAAACAGGAAATCACAGCAATAAGGGCTAGCTTCAGGTGTATATTTTGCAAGAAGCACAATACGCCTGCTGTAAGTGCTGCAGATGCCTGCCTGTGTTACTTAAACATGAAATCACAGCAATAAGGGCTAGCTTCAGGTGTATATTTTGCAAGAAGCACAATACGCCTGCTGTAAGTGCTGCAGATGCCTGTTAGTGTAACACAAAAGAAAAAAAAAACTACGAGCAATAAGGGGTAGCTTCAGGTGTATAATGTGCAGGAGGCACACTACGACTGCTGTAAGTGCTGCAGATGCCTGCCTGTGTTACTCAAACAGGAAATCACAGCAATAAGGGCTAGCTTCAGGTGTATATTTTGCAAGAAGCACAATACGTCCGCTGTAAGTGCTGCAGATGCCTGCCTGTGTTACTCAAACAGGAAATCACAGCAATAGGGGCTAGCTTCAGGTGTATATTTTGCAAGAAGCACAATACGCCTGCTGTAAGTGCTGCAGATGCCTGCCTGTGTTACTCAAACAGGAAATCACAGCAATAAGGGCTAGCTTCAGGTGTATATTTTGCAAGAAGCACAATACGCCTGCTGTAATTGCTGCAGATGCCTGTTAGTGTAACACAAAAGAAAAAAAAATACGAGCAATAAGGAGTAGCTTCAGGTGTATAATGTGCAGGAGGCACACTACGACTGCTGTAAGTGCTGCAGATGCCTGCCTGTGTTACTCAAACAGGAAATCACAACAATAAGGGCTAGCTTCAGGTGTATATTTTGCAAGAAGCACAATACGCCTGCTGTAAGTGCTGCAGATGCCTGCCTGTGTTACTTAAACATGAAATCACAGCAATAAGGGCTAGCTTCAGGTGTATATTTTGCAAGAAGCACAATACGCCTGCTGTGAGTGCTGCAGATGCCTGTTAGTGTAACACAAAAGAAAAAAAACTACGAGCAATAAGGGGTAGCTTCAGGTGTATAATGTGCAGGAGGCACACTACGACTGCTGTAAGTGCTGCAGATGCCTGCCTGTGTTACTCAAACAGGAAATCACAGCAATAAGGGCTAGCTTCAGGTGTATATTTTACAAGAAGCACAATACGCCCGCTGTAAGTGCTGAAGATGCCTGCCTGTGTTACTCAAACAGGAAATCACAGCAATAGGGGCTAGCTTCAGGTGTATATTTTGCAAGAAGCACAATACGCCTGCTGTAAGTGCTGCAGATGCCTGCCTGTGTTACTCAAACAGGAAATCACAGCAATAAGGGCTAGCTTCAGGTGTATATTTTGCAAGAAGCACAATACGCCTGCTGTAAGTGCTGCAGATGCCTGTTAGTGTAACACAAAAGAAAAAAAACTACGAGCAATAAGGGGTAGCTTCAGGTGTATAATGTGCAGGAGGTACACTACGCCTGCTGTAAGTGCTGCAGATGCCTGCCTGTGTTACTCAAACAGGAAATCACAGCAATAAGGGCTAGCTTCAGGTGTATATTTTGCAAGAAGCACAATACGCCTGCTGTAAGTGCTGCAGATGCCTTCCTGTGTTACTCAAACAGGAAATCACAGCAATAAGGGCTAGCTTCAGGTGTATATTTTGCAAGAAGCACAATACGCCTGCTGTAAGTGCTGCAGATGCCTGCCTGTGTTACTTAAACATGAAATCACAGCAATAAGGGCTAGCTTCAGGTGTATATTTTGCAAGAAGCACAATACGCCTGCTGTAAGTGCTGCAGATGCCTGTTAGTGTAACACAAAAGAAAAAAAAACTACGAGCAATAAGGGGTAGCTTCAGGTGTATAATGTGCAGGAGGCACACTACGACTGCTGTAAGTGCTGCAGATGCCTGCCTGTGTTACTCAAACAGGAAATCACAGCAATAAGGGCTAGCTTCAGGTGTATATTTTGCAAGAAGCACAATACGCCTGCTGTAAGTGCTGCAGATGCCTGCCTGTGTTAATTAAACATGAAATCACAGCAATAAGGGCTAGCTTCAGGTGTATATTTTGCAAGAAGCACAATACGCCTGCTGTAAGTGCTGCAGATGCCTGTTAGTGTAACACAAAAGAAAAAAACTACGAGCAATAAGGGGTAGCTTCAGGTGTATAATGTGCAGGAGGCACACTACGCCTGCTGTAAGTGCTGCAGATGCCTGCCTGTGTTACTCTACAGGAAATCACAGCAATAAGGGCTAGCTTCAGGTGTATATTTTGCAAGAAGCACAATACGCCTGCTGTAAGTGCTGCAGATGCCTGTTAATGTAACACAAAAGAAAAAAAACTACGAGCAATAAGGGGTAGCTTCAGGTGTATATTTTGCAAGAAACACAATACGCCCGCTGTAAGTGCTGCAGATGCCTGCCTGTGTTACTCAAACAGGAAATCACAGCAATAAGGGCTAGCTTCAGGTGTATATTTTGCAAGAAGCACAATACGCCCGCTGTAAGTGCTGCAGATGCCTGCCTGTGTTACTTAAACATGAAATCACAGCAATAAGGGCTAGCTTCAGGTGTATATTTTGCAAGAAGCACAATACGCCTGCTGTAAGTGCTGCAGATGCCTGTTAGTGTAACACAAAAGAAAAAAAACTACGAGCAATAAGGGGTAGCTTCAGGTGTATAATGTGCAGGAGGCACACTACGCCTGCTGTAAGTGCTGCAGATGCCTGCCTGTGTTACTCTACAGGAAATCACAGCAATAAGGGCTAGCTTCAGGTGTATATTTTGCAAGAAGCACAATACGCCTGCTGTAAGTGCTGCAGATGCCTGTTAGTGTAACACAAAAGAAAAAAACTACGAGCAATAAGGGGTAGCTTCAGGTGTATAATGTGCAGGAGGCACACATTACACCTGATGTAAGTGCTGCAGATGCCTGCCTGTGTTACTCAAACAGGAAATCACAGCAATAAGGGCTAGCTTCAGGTGTATATTTTACAAGAAGCACAATACGCCCGCTGTAAGTGCTGCAGATGCATGCCTGTGTTACTCAAACAGGAAATCACAGCAATAAGGGCTAGCTTCAGGTGTATATTTTGCAAGAAGCACAATACGCCTGCTGTAAGTGCTGCAGATGCCTGTTAGTGTAACACAAAAGAAAAAAACTACGAGCAATAAGGGGTAGCTTCAGGTGTATAATGTGCAGGAGGCACACATTACACCTGATGTAAGTGCTGCAGATGCCTGCCTGTGTTACTCAAACAGGAAATCACAGCAATAAGGGCTAGCTTCAGGTGTATATTTTACAAGAAGCACAATACGCCCGCTGTAAGTGCTGAAGATGCCTGCCTGTGTTACTCAACAGGAAATCACAGCAATAAGTGCTAGCTTCAGGTGTATATTTTGCAAGAAGCACAATACGTCCGCTGTAAGTGCTGCAGATGCCTGCCTGTGTTACTCAAACAGGAAATCACAGCAATAGGGGCAAGCTTCAGGTGTATATTTTGCAAGAAGCACAATACGCCTGCTGTAAGTGCTGCAGATGCCTGCCTGTTTTACTCAAACAGGAAATCACAGCAATAAGGGCTAGCTTCAGGTGTATATTTTGCAAGAAGCACAATACGCCTGCTGTAAGTGCTGCAGATGCCTGTTAGTGTAACACAAAAGAAAAAAAAACTACGAGCAATAAGGAGTAGCTTCAGGTGTATAATGTGCAGGAGGCACACTACGACTGCTGTAAGTGCTGCAGATGCCTGCCTGTGTTACTCAAACAGGAAATCACAACAATAAGGGCTAGCTTCAGGTGTATATTTTGCAAGAAGCACAATACGCCTGCTGTAAGTGCTGCAGATGCCTGCCTGTGTTACTCAAACAGGAAATCACAGCAATAAGGGCTAGCTTCTGGTGAATATTTTACAAGAAGCACAATACGTCCGCTGTAAGTGCTGCAGATGCCTTCCTGTGTTACTCAAACAGGAAATCACAGCAATAAGGGCTAGCTTCAGGTGTATATTTTGCAAGAAGCACAATACGCCTGCTGTAAGTGCTGCAGATGCCTGCCTGTGTTACTTAAACATGAAATCACAGCAATAAGGGCTAGCTTCAGGTGTATATTTTGCAAGAAGCACAATACGCCTGCTGTAAGTGCTGCAGATGCCTGTTAGTGTAACACAAAAGAAAAAAAAACTACGAGCAATAAGGGGTAGCTTCAGGTGTATAATGTGCAGGAGGCACACTACGCCCGCTGTAAGTGCTGATGATGCCTGCCTGTGTTACTCAACAGGAAATCACAGCAATAAGGGCTAGCTTCAGGTGTATATTTTGCAAGAAGCACAATACATCCGCTGTAAGTGCTGCAGATGCCTTCCTGTGTTACTAAAACAGGAAATCACAGCATTAAGGGCTAGCTTCAGGTGTATATTTTGCAAGAAGCACAATACGCCTGCTGTAAGTGCTGCAGATGCCTGCCTGTGTTACTTAAACATGAAATCACAGCAATAAGGGCTAGCTTCAGGTGTATATTTTGCAAGAAGCACAATACGCCTGCTGTAAGTGCTGCAGATGCCTGTTAGTGTAACACAAAATAAAAAAACTACGAGCAATAAGGGGTAGCTTCAGGTGTATAATGTGCAGGAGGCACACTACGCCCGCTGTAAGTGCTGCAGATGCCTGCCTGTGTTTCTCTACAGGAAATCACAGCAATAAGGGCTAGCTTCAGGTGTATATTTTGCAAGAAGCACAATACGCCTGCTGTAAGTGCTGCAGATGACTTCCTGTGTTACTCAAACAGGAAATCACAGCAATAAGGGCTAGCTTCAGGTGTATATTTTGCAAGAAGCACAATACGCCTGATGTAAGTGCTGCAGATGCCTGTTAATGTAACACAAAAGAAAAAAAAACTATGAGCAATAAGGGGTAGCTTCAGGTGTATATTTTGCAAGAAGCACAATACGCCTGCTGTAAGTGCTGCAGATGCCTGACTGTGTTACTTAAACATGAAATCACAGCAATAAGGGCTAGCTTCAGGTGTATATTTTGCAAGAAGCACAATACGCCTGCTGTAAGTGCTGCAGATGCCTGTTAGTGTAACACAAAAGAAAAAAAACTACGAGCAATAAGGGGTAGCTTCAGGTGTATAATGTGCAGGAGGTACACTACGCCTGCTGTAAGTGCTGCAGATGCCTGCCTGTGTTACTCAAACAGGAAATCACAGCAATAAGGGCTAGCTTCAGGTGTATATTTTGCAAGAAGCACAATACGCCTGCTGTAAGTGCTGCAGATGCCTTCCTGTGTTACTCAAACAGGAAATCACAGCAATAAGGGCTAGCTTCAGGTGTATATTTTGCAAGAAGCACAATACGCCTGCTGTAAGTGCTGCAGATGCCTGCCTGTGTTACTTAAACATGAAATCACAGCAATAAGGGCTAGCTTCAGGTGTATATTTTGCAAGAAGCACAATACGCCTGCTGTAAGTGCTGCAGATGCCTGTTAGTGTAACACAAAAGAAAAAAAAAACTACGAGCAATAAGGGGTAGCTTCAGGTGTATAATGTGCAGGAGGCACACTACGACTGCTGTAAGTGCTGCAGATGCCTGCCTGTGTTACTCAAACAGGAAATCACAGCAATAAGGGCTAGCTTCAGGTGTATATTTTGCAAGAAGCACAATACGTCCGCTGTAAGTGCTGCAGATGCCTGCCTGTGTTACTCAAACAGGAAATCACAGCAATAGGGGCTAGCTTCAGGTGTATATTTTGCAAGAAGCACAATACGCCTGCTGTAAGTGCTGCAGATGCCTGCCTGTGTTACTCAAACAGGAAATCACAGCAATAAGGGCTAGCTTCAGGTGTATATTTTGCAAGAAGCACAATACGCCTGCTGTAATTGCTGCAGATGCCTGTTAGTGTAACACAAAAGAAAAAAAAATACGAGCAATAAGGAGTAGCTTCAGGTGTATAATGTGCAGGAGGCACACTACGACTGCTGTAAGTGCTGCAGATGCCTGCCTGTGTTACTCAAACAGGAAATCACAACAATAAGGGCTAGCTTCAGGTGTATATTTTGCAAGAAGCACAATACGCCTGCTGTAAGTGCTGCAGATGCCTGCCTGTGTTACTTAAACATGAAATCACAGCAATAAGGGCTAGCTTCAGGTGTATATTTTGCAAGAAGCACAATACGCCTGCTGTGAGTGCTGCAGATGCCTGTTAGTGTAACACAAAAGAAAAAAAACTACGAGCAATAAGGGGTAGCTTCAGGTGTATAATGTGCAGGAGGCACACTACGACTGCTGTAAGTGCTGCAGATGACTGCCTGTGTTACTCAAACAGGAAATCACAGCAATAAGGGCTAGCTTCAGGTGTATATTTTACAAGAAGCACAATACACCCGCTGTAAGTGCTGAAGATGCCTGCCTGTGTTACTCAAACAGGAAATCACAGCAATAGGGGCTAGCTTCAGGTGTATATTTTGCAAGAAGCACAATACGCCTGCTGTAAGTGCTGCAGATGCCTGCCTGTGTTACTCAAACAGGAAATCACAGCAATAAGGGCTAGCTTCAGGTGTATATTTTGCAAGAAGCACAATACGCCTGCTGTAAGTGCTGCAGATGCCTGTTAGTGTAACACAAAAGAAAAAAAACTACGAGCAATAAGGGGTAGCTTCAGGTGTATAATGTGCAGGAGGTACACTACGCCTGCTGTAAGTGCTGCAGATGCCTGCCTGTGTTACTCAAACAGGAAATCACAGCAATAAGGGCTAGCTTCAGGTGTATATTTTGCAAGAAGCACAATACGCCTGCTGTAAGTGCTGCAGATGCCTTCCTGTGTTACTCAAACAGGAAATCACAGCAATAAGGGCTAGCTTCAGGTGTATATTTTGCAAGAAGCACAATACGCCTGCTGTAAGTGCTGCAGATGCCTGCCTGTGTTACTTAAACATGAAATCACAGCAATAAGGGCTAGCTTCAGGTGTATATTTTGCAAGAAGCACAATACGCCTGCTGTAAGTGCTGCAGATGCCTGTTAGTGTAACACAAAAGAAAAAAAAACTACGAGCAATAAGGGGTAGCTTCAGGTGTATAATGTGCAGGAGGCACACTACGCCCGCTGTAAGTGCTGATGATGCCTGCCTGTGTTACTCAACAGGAAATCACAGCAATAAGGGCTAGCTTCAGGTGTATATTTTGCAAGAAGCACAATACATCCGCTGTAAGTGCTGCAGATGCCTTCCTGTGTTACTAAAACAGGAAATCACAGCATTAAGGGCTAGCTTCAGGTGTATATTTTGCAAGAAGCACAATACGCCTGCTGTAAGTGCTGCAGATGCCTGCCTGTGTTACTTAAACATGAAATCACAGCAATAAGGGCTAGCTTCAGGTGTATATTTTGCAAGAAGCACAATACGCCTGCTGTAAGTGCTGCAGATGCCTGTTAGTGTAACACAAAATAAAAAAACTACGAGCAATAAGGGGTAGCTTCAGGTGTATAATGTGCAGGAGGCACACTACGCCCGCTGTAAGTGCTGCAGATGCCTGCCTGTGTTTCTCTACAGGAAATCACAGCAATAAGGGCTAGCTTCAGGTGTATATTTTGCAAGAAGCACAATACGCCTGCTGTAAGTGCTGCAGATGACTTCCTGTGTTACTCAAACAGGAAATCACAGCAATAAGGGCTAGCTCCAGGTGTATATTTTGCAAGAAGCACAATACGCCTGATGTAAGTGCTGCAGATGCCTGTTAATGTAACACAAAAGAAAAAAAAACTATGAGCAATACGGGGTAGCTTCAGGTGTATATTTTGCAAGAAGCACAATACGCCTGCTGTAAGTGCTGCAGATGCCTGACTGTGTTACTTAAACATGAAATCACAGCAATAAGGGCTAGCTTCAGGTGTATATTTTGCAAGAAGCACAATACGCCTGCTGTAAGTGCTGCAGATGCCTGTTAGTGTAACACAAAAGAAAAAAAACTACGAGCAATAAGGGGTAGCTTCAGGTGTATAATGTGCAGGAGGTACACTACGCCTGCTGTAAGTGCTGCAGATGCCTGCCTGTGTTACTCAAACAGGAAATCACAGCAATAAGGGCTAGCTTCAGGTGTATATTTTGCAAGAAGCACAATACGCCTGCTGTAAGTGCTGCAGATGCCTTCCTGTGTTACTCAAACAGGAAATCACAGCAATAAGGGCTAGCTTCAGGTGTATATTTTGCAAGAAGCACAATACGCCTGCTGTAAGTGCTGCAGATGCCTGCCTGTGTTACTTAAACATGAAATCACAGCAATAAGGGCTAGCTTCAGGTGTATATTTTGCAAGAAGCACAATACGCCTGCTGTAAGTGCTGCAGATGCCTGTTAGTGTAACACAAAAGAAAAAAAAAACTACGAGCAATAAGGGGTAGCTTCAGGTGTATAATGTGCAGGAGGCACACTACGACTGCTGTAAGTGCTGCAGATGCCTGCCTGTGTTACTCAAACAGGAAATCACAGCAATAAGGGCTAGCTTCAGGTGTATATTTTGCAAGAAGCACAATACGTCCGCTGTAAGTGCTGCAGATGCCTGCCTGTGTTACTCAAACAGGAAATCACAGCAATAGGGGCTAGCTTCAGGTGTATATTTTGCAAGAAGCACAATACGCCTGCTGTAAGTGCTGCAGATGCCTGCCTGTGTTACTCAAACAGGAAATCACAGCAATAAGGGCTAGCTTCAGGTGTATATTTTGCAAGAAGCACAATACGCCTGCTGTAATTGCTGCAGATGCCTGTTAGTGTAACACAAAAGAAAAAAAAATACGAGCAATAAGGAGTAGCTTCAGGTGTATAATGTGCAGGAGGCACACTACGACTGCTGTAAGTGCTGCAGATGCCTGCCTGTGTTACTCAAACAGGAAATCACAACAATAAGGGCTAGCTTCAGGTGTATATTTTGCAAGAAGCACAATACGCCTGCTGTAAGTGCTGCAGATGCCTGCCTGTGTTACTTAAACATGAAATCACAGCAATAAGGGCTAGCTTCAGGTGTATATTTTGCAAGAAGCACAATATGCCTGCTGTGAGTGCTGCAGATGCCTGTTAGTGTAACACAAAAGAAAAAAAACTACGAGCAATAAGGGGTAGCTTCAGGTGTATAATGTGCAGGAGGCACACTACGACTGCTGTAAGTGCTGCAGATGCCTGCCTGTGTTACTCAAACAGGAAATCACAGCAATAAGGGCTAGCTTCAGGTGTATATTTTACAAGAAGCACAATACACCCGCTGTAAGTGCTGAAGATGCCTGCCTGTGTTACTCAAACAGGAAATCACAGCAATAGGGGCTAGCTTCAGGTGTATATTTTGCAAGAAGCACAATACGCCTGCTGTAAGTGCTGCAGATGCCTGCCTGTGTTACTCAAACAGGAAATCACAGCAATAAGGGCTAGCTTCAGGTGTATATTTTGCAAGAAGCACAATACGCCTGCTGTAAGTGCTGCAGATGCCTGTTAGTGTAACACAAAAGAAAAAAAACTACGAGCAATAAGGGGTAGCTTCAGGTGTATAATGTGCAGGAGGTACACTACGCCTGCTGTAAGTGCTGCAGATGCCTGCCTGTGTTACTCAAACAGGAAATCACAGCAATAAGGGCTAGCTTCAGGTGTATATTTTGCAAGAAGCACAATACGCCTGCTGTAAGTGCTGCAGATGCCTTCCTGTGTTACTCAAACAGGAAATCACAGCAATAAGGGCTAGCTTCAGGTGTATATTTTGCAAGAAGCACAATACGCCTGCTGTAAGTGCTGCAGATGCCTGCCTGTGTTACTTAAACATGAAATCACAGCAATAAGGGCTAGCTTCAGGTGTATATTTTGCAAGAAGCACAATACGCCTGCTGTAAGTGCTGCAGATGCCTGTTAGTGTAACACAAAAGAAAAAAAAACTACGAGCAATAAGGGGTAGCTTCAGGTGTATAATGTGCAGGAGGCACACTACGACTGCTGTAAGTGCTGCAGATGCCTGCCTGTGTTACTCAAACAGGAAATCACAGCAATAAGGGCTAGCTTCAGGTGTATATTTTGCAAGAAGCACAATACGCCTGCTGTAAGTGCTGCAGATGCCTGCCTGTGTTAATTAAACATGAAATCACAGCAATAAGGGCTAGCTTCAGGTGTATATTTTGCAAGAAGCACAATACGCCTGCTGTAAGTGCTGCAGATGCCTGTTAGTGTAACACAAAAGAAAAAAACTACGAGCAATAAGGGGTAGCTTCAGGTGTATAATGTGCAGGAGGCACACTACGCCTGCTGTAAGTGCTGCAGATGCCTGCCTGTGTTACTCTACAGGAAATCACAGCAATAAGGGCTAGCTTCAGGTGTATATTTTGCAAGAAGCACAATACGCCTGCTGTAAGTGCTGCAGATGCCTGTTAATGTAACACAAAAGAAAAAAAACTACGAGCAATAAGGGGTAGCTTCAGGTGTATATTTTGCAAGAAACACAATACGCCCGCTGTAAGTGCTGCAGATGCCTGCCTGTGTTACTCAAACAGGAAATCACAGCAATAAGGGCTAGCTTCAGGTGTATATTTTGCAAGAAGCACAATACGCCCGCTGTAAGTGCTGCAGATGCCTGCCTGTGTTACTTAAACATGAAATCACAGCAATAAGGGCTAGCTTCAGGTGTATATTTTGCAAGAAGCACAATACGCCTGCTGTAAGTGCTGCAGATGCCTGTTAGTGTAACACAAAAGAAAAAAAACTACGAGCAATAAGGGGTAGCTTCAGGTGTATAATGTGCAGGAGGCACACTACGCCTGCTGTAAGTGCTGCAGATGCCTGCCTGTGTTACTCTACAGGAAATCACAGCAATAAGGGCTAGCTTCAGGTGTATATTTTGCAAGAAGCACAATACGCCTGCTGTAAGTGCTGCAGATGCCTGTTAGTGTAACACAAAAGAAAAAAACTACGAGCAATAAGGGGTAGCTTCAGGTGTATAATGTGCAGGAGGCACACATTACACCTGATGTAAGTGCTGCAGATGCCTGCCTGTGTTACTCAAACAGGAAATCACAGCAATAAGGGCTAGCTTCAGGTGTATATTTTACAAGAAGCACAATACGCCCGCTGTAAGTGCTGCAGATGCATGCCTGTGTTACTCAAACAGGAAATCACAGCAATAAGGGCTAGCTTCAGGTGTATATTTTGCAAGAAGCACAATACGCCTGCTGTAAGTGCTGCAGATGCCTGTTAGTGTAACACAAAAGAAAAAAACTACGAGCAATAAGGGGTAGCTTCAGGTGTATAATGTGCAGGAGGCACACATTACACCTGATGTAAGTGCTGCAGATGCCTGCCTGTGTTACTCAAACAGGAAATCACAGCAATAAGGGCTAGCTTCAGGTGTATATTTTACAAGAAGCACAATACGCCCGCTGTAAGTGCTGAAGATGCCTGCCTGTGTTACTCAACAGGAAATCACAGCAATAAGTGCTAGCTTCAGGTGTATATTTTGCAAGAAGCACAATACGTCCGCTGTAAGTGCTGCAGATGCCTGCCTGTGTTACTCAAACAGGAAATCACAGCAATAGGGGCAAGCTTCAGGTGTATATTTTGCAAGAAGCACAATACGCCTGCTGTAAGTGCTGCAGATGCCTGCCTGTTTTACTCAAACAGGAAATCACAGCAATAAGGGCTAGCTTCAGGTGTATATTTTGCAAGAAGCACAATACGCCTGCTGTAAGTGCTGCAGATGCCTGTTAGTGTAACACAAAAGAAAAAAAAACTACGAGCAATAAGGAGTAGCTTCAGGTGTATAATGTGCAGGAGGCACACTACGACTGCTGTAAGTGCTGCAGATGCCTGCCTGTGTTACTCAAACAGGAAATCACAACAATAAGGGCTAGCTTCAGGTGTATATTTTGCAAGAAGCACAATACGCCCGCTGTAAGTGCTGCAGATGCCTGCCTGTGTTACTCAAACAGGAAATCACAGCAATAAGGGCTAGCTTCAGGTGTATATTTTGCAAGAAGCACAATACGCCTGCTGTAAGTGCTGCAGATGCCTGTTAGTGTAACACAAAAGAAAAAAACTACGAGCAATAAGGGGTAGCTTTAGGTGTATAATGTGCAGGAGGCACACAATACACCTGCTGTAAGTGCTGCAGATGCCTGCCTGTGTTACTCAAACAGGAAATCACAGCAATAAGGGCTAGCTTCAGGTGTATATTTTGCAAGAAGCACAATACGCCCGCTGTAAGTGCTGATGATGCCTGCCTGTGTTACTCAACAGGAAATCACAGCAATAAGGGCTAGCTTCAGGTGTATATTTTGCAAGAAGCACAATACGCCTGCTGTAAGTGCTGCAGATGCCTGTTAGTGTAACACAAAAGAAAAAAAACTACGAGCAATAAGGGTTAGCTTCAGGTGTATAATGTGCAGGAGGTACACTACGCCTGCTGTAAGTGCTGCAGATGCCTGCCTGTGTTACTCAAACAGGAAATCACAGCAATAAGGGCTAGCTTCAGGTGTATATTTTGCAAGAAGCACAATACGCCTGCTGTAAGTGCTGCAGATGCCTGTTAGTGTAACACAAAAGAAAAAAACTACGAGCAATAAGGGGTAGCTTCAGGTGTATAATGTGCAGGAGGCACACTACGCCTGCTGTAAGTGCTGCAGGCTGTAAGTGCTGCAGATGCCTGCCTGTGTTACTCTACAGGAAATCACAGCAATAAGGGCTAGCTTCAGGTGTATATTTTGCAAGAAGCACAATACGCCTGCTGTAAGTGCTGCAGATGCCTTCCTGTGTTACTCAAACAGAAAATCACAGCAATAAGGGCTAGCTTCAGGTGTATATTTTGCAAGAAGCACAATATGCCTGCTGTAAGTGCTGCAGATGCCTGCCTGTGTTACTTAAACATGAAATCACAGCAATAAGGGCTAGATTCAGGTGTATATTTTGCAAGAAGCACAATATGCCTGCTGTAAGTGCTGCAGATGCCTGTTAGTGTAACACAAAAGAAAAAAAACTACGAGCAATAAGGGGTAGCTTCGGGTGTATAATGTGCAGGAGGCACACTACGACTGCTGTAAGTGCTGCAGATGCCTTCCTGTGTTACTCAAACAGGAAATCACAACAATAAGGGCTAGCTTCAGGTGTATATTTTGCAAGAAGCACAATACGCCTGCTGTAAGTGCTGCAGATGCCTGCCTGTGTTACTCAAACAGGAAATCACAGCAATAAGGGCTAGCTTCAGGTGCATATTTTGCAAGAAGCACAATATGCCCGCTGTAAATGATGCAGATGCATGCCTGTGTTACTCAAACAGGAAATCACAGCAATAAGGGCTAGCTTTAGGTGTATATTTTGCAAGAAGCACAATACGCCTGCTGTAAGTGCTGCAGATGCCTGTTAGTGTAACACAAAAGAAAAAAAAACTACGAGCAATAAGGGGTAGCTTCAGGTGTATAATGTGCAGGAGGCACACATTACACCTGCTGTAAATGCTGCAGATGCCTGCCTGTGTTACTCAAACAGGAAATCACAACAATAAGGGCTAGCTTCAGGTGTATATTTTGCAAGAAGCACAATACGCCTGCTGTAAGTGCTGCAGATGCCTGCCTGTGTTACTCAAACAGGAAATCACAGCAATAAGGGCTAGCTTCTGGTGAATATTTTACAAGAAGCACAATACGTCCGCTGTAAGTGCTGCAGATGCCTTCCTGTGTTACTCAAACAGGAAATCACAGCAATAAGGGCTAGCTTCAGGTGTATATTTTGCAAGAAGCACAATACGCCTGCTGTAAGTGCTGCAGATGCCTGCCTGTGTTACTTAAACATGAAATCACAGCAATAAGGGCTAGCTTCAGGTGTATATTTTGCAAGAAGCACAATACGCCTGCTGTAAGTGCTGCAGATGCCTGTTAGTGCAACACAAAAGAAAAAAAAACTACGAGCAATAAGGGGTAGCTTCAGGTGTATAATGTGCAGGAGGCACACTACGCCCGCTGTAAGTGCTGATGATGCCTGCCTGTGTTACTCAACAGGAAATCACAGCAATAAGGGCTAGCTTCAGGTGTATATTTTGCAAGAAGCACAATACATCCGCTGTAAGTGCTGCAGATGCCTTCCTGTGTTACTAAAACAGGAAATCACAGCATTAAGGGCTAGCTTCAGGTGTATATTTTGCAAGAAGCACAATACGCCTGCTGTAAGTGCTGCAGATGCCTGCCTGTGTTACTTAAACATGAAATCACAGCAATAAGGGCTAGCTTCAGGTGTATATTTTGCAAGAAGCACAATACGCCTGCTGTAAGTGCTGCAGATGCCTGTTAGTGTAACACAAAATAAAAAAACTACGAGCAATAAGGGGTAGCTTCAGGTGTATAATGTGCAGGAGGCACACTACGCCTGCTGTAAGTGCTGCAGATGCCTGCCTGTGTTTCTCTACAGGAAATCACAGCAATAAGGGCTAGCTTCAGGTGTATATTTTGCAAGAAGCACAATACGCCTGCTGTAAGTGCTGCAGATGACTTCCTGTGTTACTCAAACAGGAAATCACAGCAATAAGGGCTAGCTTCAGGTGTATATTTTGCAAGAAGCACAATACGCCTGATGTAAGTGCTGCAGATGCCTGTTAATGTAACACAAAAGAAAAAAAAAACTATGAGCAATAAGGGGTAGCTTCAGGTGTATATTTTGCAAGAAGCACAATACGCCTGCTGTAAGTGCTGCAGATGCCTGACTGTGTTACTTAAACATGAAATCACAGCAATAAGGGCTAGCTTCAGGTGTATATTTTGCAAGAAGCACAATACGCCTGCTGTAAGTGCTGCAGATGCCTGTTAGTGTAACACAAAAGAAAAAAACTACGAGCATAAGGGGTAGCTTCAGGTGTATAATGTGCAGGAGGTACACTACGCCTGCTGTAAGTGCTGCAGATGCCTGCCTGTTTTACTCAAACAGGAAATCACAGCAATAAGGGCTAGCTTCAGGTGTATATTTTGCAAGAAGCACAATACGCCTGCTGTAAGTGCTGCAGATGCCTTCCTGTGTTACTCAAACAGGAAATCACAGCAATAAGGGCTAGCTTCAGGTGTATATTTTTGCAAGAAGCACAATACGCCTGCTGTAAGTGCTGCAGATGCCTGCCTGTGTTACTTAAACATGAAATCACAGCAATAAGGGCTAGCTTCAGGTGTATATTTTGCAAGAAGCACAATACGCCTGCTGTAAGTGCTGCAGATGCCTGTTAGTGTAACACAAAAGAAAAAAAAAACTACGAGCAATAAGGGGTAGCTTCAGGTGTATAATGTGCAGGAGGCACACTACGACTGCTGTAAGTGCTGCAGATGCCTGCCTGTGTTACTCAAACAGGAAATCACAGCAATAAGGGCTAGCTTCAGGTGTATATTTTGCAAGAAGCACAATACGTCTGCTGTAAGTGCTGCAGATGCCTGCCTGTGTAACTCAAACAGGAAATCACAGCAATAGGGGCTAGCTTCAGGTGTATATTTTGCAAGAAGCACAATACGCCTGCTGTAAGTGCTGCAGATGCCTGCCTGTGTTACTCAAACAGGAAATCACAGCAATAAGGGCTAGCTTCAGGTGTATATTTTGCAAGAAGCACAATACGCCTGCTGTAATTGCTGCAGATGCCTGTTAGTGTAACACAAAAGAAAAAAAACTACGAGCAATAAGGAGTAGCTTCAGGTGTATAATGTGCAGGAGGCACACTACGACTGCTGTAAGTGCTGCAGATGCCTGCCTGTGTTACTCAAACAGGAAATCACAACAATAAGGGCTAGCTTCAGGTGTATATTTTGCAAGAAGCACAATACGCCTGCTGTAAGTGCTGCAGATGCCTGCCTGTGTTACTTAAACATGAAATCACAGCAATAAGGGCTAGCTTCAGGTGTATATTTTGCAAGAAGCACAATACGCCTGCTGTAAGTGCTGCAAATGCCTGTTAGTGTAACACAAAAGAAAAAAAACTACGAGCAATAAGGGGTAGCTTCAGGTGTATAATGTGCAGGAGGCACACTACGACTGCTGTAAGTGCTGCAGATGCCTGCCTGTGTTACTCAAACAGGAAATCACAGCAATAAGGGCTAGCTTCAGGTGTATATTTTACAAGAAGCACAATACGCCCGCTGTAAGTGCTGAAGATGCCTGCCTGTGTTACTCAAACAGAAATCACAGCAATAGGGGCTAGCTTCAGGTGTATTTTGCAAGAAGCACAATACGCCTGCTGTAAGTGCTGCAGATGCCTGCCTGTGTTACTCAAACAGGAATCACAGCAATAAGGGCTAGCTTCAGGTGTATATTTTGCAAGAAGCACAATACGCCTGCTGTAAGTGCTGCAGATGCCTGTTAGTGTAACACAAAAGAAAAAAAAACTACGAGCAATAAGGAGTAGCTTCAGGTGTATAATGTGCAGGAGGCACACTACGACTGCTGTAAGTGCTGCAGATGCCTGCCTGTGTTACTCAAACAGGAAATCACAACAATAAGGGCTAGCTTCAGGTGTATATTTTGCAAGAAGCACAATACGCCCGCTGTAGGTGCTGCAGATGCCTGCCTGTGTTACTCAAACAGGAAATCACAGCAATAAGGGCTAGCTTCAGGTGTATATTTTGCAAGAAGCACAATACTCCCGCTGTAAGTGCTGCAGATGCCTGCCTGTGTTACTTAAACATGAAATCACAGCAATAAGGGCTAGCTTCAGGTGTATATTTTGCAAGAAGCACAATACGCCTGCTGTAAGTGCTACAGATGCCTGCCTGTGTTACTTAAACATGAAATCACAGCAATAAGGGCTAGCTTCAGGTGTATATTTTGCAAGAAGCACAATAGCCTGCTGTAAGTGCTGCAGATGCCTGTTAGTGTTACACAAAAGAAAAAAAACTATGAGCAATAAGGGGTAGCTTCAGGTGTATAATGGGCAGGAGGCACACTACGCCTGCTGTAAGTGCTGCAGATGCCTGCCTGTGTTACTCTACAGGAAATCACAGCAATAAGCGCTAGCTTCAGGTGTATATTTTGCAAGAAGCACAATACGCCTGCTGTAAGTGCTGCAGATGACTTCCTGTGTTACTCAAACAGGAAATCACAGCAATAAGGGCTAACTTCAGGTGTATATTTTGCAAGAAGCACAATACGCCTGCTGTAAGTGCTGCAGATGCCTGTTAATGTAACACAAAAGAAAAAAAACTATGAGCAATAAGGGGTAGCTTCAGGTGTATATTTTGCAAGAAGCACAATACGCCCGCTGTAAGTGCTGCAGATGCCTGCCTGTGTTACTCAAACAGGAAATCACAGCAATAAGGGCTAGCTTCAGGTGTATATTTTGCACGAAGCACAATACGCCCGCTGTAAGTGCTGCAGATGCCTGCCTGTGTTACTAAACATGAAATCACAGCAATAAGGGCTAGCTTCAGGTGTATATTTTGCAAGAAGCACAATACGCCTGCTGTAAGTGCTGCAGATGCCTTCCTTTGTTACTCAAACAGGAAATCACACCAATAAGGGCTAGCTTCAGGTGTATATTTTGCAAGAAGCACAATACACCTGCTGTAAGTGCTGCAGATGCCTGCCTGTGTTACTTAAACATGAAATCACAGCAATAAGGGCTAGCTTCAGGTGTATATTTTGCAAGAAGCACAATACGCCTGCTGTAAGTGCTGCAGATGCCTGTTAGTGTAACACAAAAGAAAAAAAACTACGAGCAATAAGGGGTAGCTTCAGGTGTATAATGTGCAGGAGGCACACTACGACTGCTGTAAGTGTTGCAGATGCCTGCCTGTGTTACTCAGCAGGAAATCACAGCAATAAGGGCTAGCTTCAGGTGTATATTTTGCAAAAAGCACAATACGTCCGCTGTAAGTGCTGCAGATGCCTGCCTGTGTTACTTAAACAGGAAATCACAGCAATAGGGGCTAGCTTCAGGTGTATATTTTGCAAGAAGCACAATACGCCTGCTGTAAGTGCTGCAGATGCCTGCCTGTGTTACTCAAACAGGAAATCACAGCAATAAGGGCTAGCTTCAGGTGTATATTTTGCAAGAAGCACAATATGCCTGCTGTAAGTGCTGCAGATGCCTGTTAGTGTAACACAAAAGAAAAAAAAACTACGAGCAATAAGGAGTAGCTTCAGGTGTATAATGTGCAGGAGGCACACTACGACTGCTGTAAGTGCTGCAGATGCCTGCCTGTGTTACTCAAACAGGAAATCACAACAATAAGGGCTAGCTTCAGGTGTATATTTTGCAAGAAGCACAATACGCCCGTGGTAGGTGCTGCAGATGCCTGCATGTGTTACTCAAACAGAAATCACAGCAATAAGGGCTAGCTTCAGGTGTATATTTTGCAAGAAGCACAATACGCCCGCTGTAAGTGCTGCAGATGCCTGCCTGTGTTACTCAAACAGGAAATCACAGCAATAAGGGCTAGCTTCAGGTGTATATTTTGCAAGAAGCACAATATGCCTGCTGTAAGTGCTGCAGATGCCTGTTAGTGTAACACAAAAGAAAAAAACTACGAGCAATAAGGAGTAGCTTCAGGTGTATAATGTGCAGGAGGCACACTACGACTGCTGTAAGTGCTGCAGATACCTGCCTGTGTTACTCAAACAGGAAATCACAACAATAAGGGCTAGCTTCAGGTGTATATTTTGCAAGAAGCACAATACGCCCGTGGTAGGTGCTGCAGATGCCTGCCTGTGTTACTCAAACAGGAAATCACAGCAATAAGGGCTAGCTTCAGGTGTATATTTTGCAAGAAGCACAATACGTCCGCTGTAAGTGCTGCAGATGCCTTCCTGTGTTACTCCAACAGGAAATCACAGCAATAAGGGCTAGCTTCAGGTGTATATTTTGCAAGAAGCACAGTACGCCTGCTGTAAGTGCTGCAGATGCCTGTTAGTGTAACACAAAAGAAAAAAACTACGAGCAATAAGGGGTAGCTTCAGGTGTATAATGTGCAGGAGGCACACTACACCTGCTGTAAGTGCTGCAGATGCCTGCCTGTGTTACTCAAACAGGAAATCACAGCAATAAGGGCTAGCTTCAGGTGTATATTTTGCAAGAAGCACAATACGTCCGCTGTAAGTGCTGCAGATGCCTGCCTGTGTTACTCAAACAGGAAATCACAGCAATAGGGGCTAGCTTCAGGTGTATATTTTGCAAGAAGCACAATACGCCTGCTGTAAGTGCTGCAGATGCCTGCCTGTGTTACTCGAACAGGAAATCACAGCAATAAGGGCTAGCTTCAGGTGTATATTTTGCAAGAAGCACAATACGCCTGCTGTAAGTGCTGCAGATGCCTGTTAGTGTAACACAAAAGAAAAAAACTACGAGCAATAAGGAGTAGCTTCAGGTGTATAATGTGCAGGAGGCACACTACGACTGCTGTAAGTGCTGCAGATGCCTGCCTGTGTTACTCAAACAGGAAATCACAACAAAAAGGGCTAGCTTCAGGTGTATATTTTGCAAGAAGCACAATACGCCCGCTGTAGGTGCTGCAGATGCCTGCCTGTGTTACTCAAACAGGAAATCACAGCAATAAGGGCTAGCTTCAGGTGTATATTTTGCAAGAAGCACAATACGCCTGCTGTAAGTGCTGCAGATGCCTGTTAGTGTAACACAAAGAAAAAAAACTACGAGCAATAAGGGGTAGCTTCAGGTGTATAATGTGCAGGAGGCACACATTACACCTGCTGTAAGTGCTGCAGATGCCTGCCTGTGTTACTCAAACAGGAAATCACAGAAATAAGGGCTAGCTTCAGGTGTATATTTTGCAAGAAGCACAATACGCCCGCTGTAAGTGCTGATGATGCCTGCCTGTGTTACTCAACAGGAAATCACAGCAATAAGGGCTAGCTTCAGGTGTATATTTTGCAAGAAGCACAATACGTCCGCTGTAAGTGCTGCAGATGCTTCCTGTGTTACTCAAACAGGAAATCACAGCAATAAGGGCTAGCTTCAGGTGTATATTTTGCAAGAAGCACAATACACCTGCTGTAAGTGCTGCAGATGCCTGTTAGTGTAACACAAAAGAAAAAAAACTACGAGCAATAAGGGGTAGCTTCAGGTGTATAATGTGCAGGAGGCACACTACGACTGCTGTAAGTGCTGCAGATGCCTGCCTGTGTTACTCAAACAGGAAATCACAGCAATAAGGGCTAGCTTCAGGTGTATATTTTACAAGAAGCACAATACGCCCGCTGTAAGTGCTGAAGATGCCTGCCTGTGTTACTCAACAGGAAATCACAGCAATAAGGGCTAGCTTCAGGTGTATATTTTGCAAGAAGCACAATACGCCCGCTGTACATGCTGCAGATGCCTGCCTGTGTTACTTAAACATGAAATCACAGCAATAAGGGCTAGCTTCAGGTGTATATTTTGCAAGAAGAACAATACGCCTGCTGTAAGTGCTGCAGATGCCTGTTAGTGTAACACAAAAGAAAAAAAACTACGAGCAATAAGGGGTAGCTTCAGGTGAATAATGTGCAGGAGGCACACTACGCCTGCTGTAAGTGCTGCAGATGCCTGCCTGTGTTACTCTACAGGAAATCACAGCAATAAGGGCTAGCTTCAGGTGTATATTTTGCAAGAAGCACAATACGCCTGCTGTAAGTGCTGCAGATGCCTTCCTGTGTTACTCAAACAGGAAATCACAGCAATAAGGGCTAGCTTCAGGTGTATATTTTGCAAGAAGCACAATACGCCTGCTGTAAGTGCTGCAGATGCCTGCCTGTGTTACTTAAACATGAAATCACAGCAATAAGGGCTAGCTTCAGGTGTATATTTTGCAAGAAGCACAATACGCCTGCTGTAAGTGCTGCAGATGCCTGTTAGTGTAACACAAAAGAAAAAAAAACTACGAGCAATAAGGGGTAGCTTCAGGTGTATATGTGCAGGAGGCACACTACACCTGCTGTAAGTGCTGCAGATGCCTGCCTGTGTTACTCAAACAGGAAATCACAGCAATAAGGGCTAGCTTCAGGTGTATATTTTACAAGAAGCACAATACGCCGCTGTAAGTGCTGAAGATGCCTGCCTGTGTTACTCAACAGGAAATCACAGCAATAAGGGGTAGCTTCAGGTGTATATTTTGCAAGAAGCACAATACGTCCGCTGTAAGTGCTGCAGATGCCTGTCTGTGTTATTCAAACAGGAAATCACAGCAATAGGGGCTAGCTTCAGGTGTATATTTTGCAAGAAGCAGAATACGTCTGCTGTAAGTGCTGCAGATGCCTGCCTGTGTTACTCAAACAGGAAATCACAACAAAAAGGGCTAGCTTCAGGTGTATATTTTGCAAAAAGCACAATACGCCCGCTGTAGGTGCTGCAGATGCCTGCCTGTGTTACTCAAACAGGAAATCACAGCAATAAGGGCTAGCTTCAGGTGTATATTTTGCAAGAAGCACAATACGCCTGCTGTAAGTGCTGCAGATGCCTGTTAGTGTAACAGAAAAGAAAAAAACTACGAGCAATAAGGGGTAGCTTCAGGTGTATAATGTGCAGGAGGCACACATTACACCTGCTGTAAGTGCTGCAGATGCCTGCCTGTGTTACTCAAACAGGAAATCACAGCAATAAGGGCTAGCTTCAGGTGTATATTTTGCAAGAAGCACAATACGCCCGCTGTAAGTGCTGATGATGCCTGCCTGTGTTACTCAACAGGAAATCACAGCAATAAGGGCTAGCTTCAGGTGTATATTTTGCAAGAAGCACAATACATCCGCTGTAAGTGCTGCAGATGCCTTCCTGTGTTACTCAAACAGGAAATCACAGCAATAAGGGCTAGCTTCAGGTGTATATTTTGCAAGAAGCACAATACGCCTGCTGTAAGTGCTGCAGATGCCTAATAATGTAACACAAAAGAAAAAAAAACTACGCGCAATAAGGGGTAGCTTCAGGTGTATAATGTGCAGGAGGCGCACTACGACTCTGTAAGTGCTGCAGATGCCTGCCTGTGTTACTCAAACAGGAAATCACAGCAATAAGGGCTAGCTTCAGGTGTATATTTTGCAAGAAGCACAATACGCCCGCTGTAAGTGCTGCAGATGCCTTCCTGTGTTACTCAAACAGGAAATCACAGCAATAAGGGCTAGCTTCAGGTGTATATTTTGCAAGAAGCACAATACGCCTGCTGTAAGTGCTGCAGATGCCTGCCTGTGTTACTTAAACATGAAATCACAGCAATAAGGGCTAGCTTCAGGTGTATATTTTGCAAGAAGCACAATACGCCTGCTGTAAGTGCTGCAGATGCCTGTTAGTGTAACACAAAAGAAAAAAAACTACGAGCAATAAGGGGTAGCTTCAGGTGTATATTGTGCAGGAGGCACACTACGCCTGCTGTAAGTGCTGCAGATGCCTGCCTGTGTTACTCAAACAGGAAATCACAGCAATAAGGGCTAGCTTCAGGTGTATATTTTGCAAGAAGCACAATACGCCTGCTGTAAGTGCTGCAGATGCCTGCCTGTGTTACTCAAACAGGAAATCACAACAATAAGGGCTAGCTTCAGGTGTATATTTTGCAAGAAGCACAATACGCCTGCTGTAAGTGCTGCAGATGCTGCCTGTGTTACTCAAACAGGAAATCACAGCAATAAGGGCTAGCTTCAGGTGTATATTTTGCAAGAAGCACAATACGCCCGCTGTAAGTGATGCAGATGCATGCCTGTGTTACTCAAACAGGAAATCACAGCAATAAGGGCTAGCTTCAGGTGTATATTTTGAAAGAAGCACAATACGCCTGCTGAAGTGCTGCAGATGCCTGTTAGTGTAACACAAAAGAAAAAAAACTACGAGCAATAAGGGGTAGCTTCAGGTGTATAATGTGCAGGAGGCACACATTACACCTGCTTTAAGTGCTGCAGATGCCTGCCTGTGTTACTCAAACAGAAAATCACAGCAATAAGGGCTAGCTTCAGGTGTATATTTTGCAAGAAGCACAATACGCCCGCTGTAAATGCTGCAGATGCCTTCCTGTGTTACTCAAACAGGAAATCACAGCAAATAAGGCTAGCTTCAGGTGTATATTTTGCAAGAAGCACAATACGCCTGCTGTAAGTGCTGCAGATGCCTGCCTGTGTTCTGTGTTACTTAAAGATGAAATCACAGCAATAAGGGCTAGCTTCAGGTGTATATTTTGCAAGAAGCACAATACGCCTGCTGTAAGTGCTGCAGATGCCTGCCTGTGTTACTCAAACAGGAAATCACAGCAATAAGGGCTAGCTTCAGGTGTATATTTTGCAAGAAGCACAATACGCCCGCTGTAAATGCTGCAGATGCCTTCCTGTGTTACTCAAACAGGAAATCAC
This sequence comes from Rana muscosa, assembly GCA_029206835.1. Classification (NCBI taxonomy): domain Eukaryota; kingdom Metazoa; phylum Chordata; class Amphibia; order Anura; family Ranidae; genus Rana; species Rana muscosa. The sequence continues at coordinate 973,395,277 of CM055118.1, read as the reverse complement.
AGCAATAAGGGCTAGCTTCAGGTGTATATTTTGCAAAAAGCACAATACGTCCGCTGTAAGTGCTGCAGATGCCTGCCTGTGTTACTCAAACAGGAAATCACAGCAATAGGGGCTAGCTTCAGGTGTATATTTTGCAAGAAGCACAATACGCCTGCTGTAAGTGCTGCAGATGCCTGCCTGTGTTACTCAAACAGGAAATCACAGCAATAAGGGCTAGCTTCAGGTGTATATTTTGCAAGAAGCACAATATGCCTGCTGTAAGTGCTGCAGATGCCTGTTAGTGTAACACAAAAGAAAAAAAACTACGAGCAATAAGGAGTAGCTTCAGGTGTATAATGTGCAGGAGGCACACTACGACTGCTGTAAGTGCTGCAGATGCCTGCCTGTGTTACTCAAACAGGAAATCACAACAATAAGGGCTAGCTTCAGGTGTATATTTTGCAAGAAGCACAATACGCCCGTGGTAGGTGCTGCAGATGCCTGCCTGTGTTACTCAAACAGGAAATCACAGCAATAAGGGCTAGCTTCAGGTGTATATTTTGCAAGAAGCACAATACACCCGCTGTAAGTGCTGCAGATGCCTGCCTGTGTTACTCAAACAGGAAATCACAGCAATAAGGGCTAGCTTCAGGTGTATATTTTGCAAGAAGCACAATATGCCTGCTGTAAGTGCTGCAGATGCCTGTTAGTGTAACACAAAAGAAAAAAAACTACGAGCAATAAGGAGTAGCTTCAGGTGTATAATGTGCAGGAGGCACACTACGACTGCTGTAAGTGCTGCAGATGCCTGCCTGTGTTACTCAAACAGGAAATCACAACAATAAGGGCTAGCTTCAGGTGTATATTTTGCAAGAAGCACAATACGCCCGTGGTAGGTGCTGCAGATGCCTGCCTGTGTTACTCAAACAGGAAATCACAGCAATAAGGGCTAGCTTCAGGTGTATATTTTGCAAGAAGCACAATACGTCCGCTGTAAGTGCTGCAGATGCCTTCCTGTGTTACTCAAACAGGAAATCACAGCAATAAGGCTAGCTTCAGGTGTATATTTTGCAAGAAGCACAGTACGCCTGCTGTAAGTGCTGCAGATGCCTGCCTGTGTTACTTAAACATGAAATCACAGCAATAAGGGCTAGCTTCAGGTGTATATTTTGCAAGAAGCACAATACGCCTGCTGTAAGTGCTGCAGATGCCTGTTAGTGTAACACAAAATAAAAAAACTACGAGCAATAAGGGGTAGCTTCAGGTGTATAATGTGCAGGAGGCACACTACACCTGCTGTAAGTGCTGCAGATGCCTGCCTGTGTTACTCAAACAGGAAATCACAGCAATAAGGGCTAGCTTCAGGTGTATATTTTGCAAGAAGCACAATACGTCCGCTGTAAGTGCTGCAGATGCCTGCCTGTGTTACTCAAACAGGAAATCACAGCAATAGGGGCTAGCTTCAGGTGTATATTTTGCAAGAAGCACAATACGCCTGCTGTAAGTGCTGCAGATGCCTGCCTGTGTTACTCAAACAGGAAATCACAGCAATAAGGGCTAGCTTCAGGTGTATATTTTGCAAGAAGCACAATACGCCTGCTGTAAGTGCTGCAGATGCCTGTTAGTGTAACACAAAAGAAAAAAACTACGAGCAATAAGGAGTAGCTTCAGGTGTATAATGTGCAGGAGGCACACTACGACTGCTGTAAGTGCTGCAGATGCCTGCCTGTGTTACTCAAACAGGAAATCACAACAAAAAGGGCTAGCTTCAGGTGTATATTTTGCAAGAAGCACAATACGCCCGCTGTAGGTGCTGCAGATGCCTGCCTGTGTTACTCAAACAGGAAATCACAGCAATAAGGGCTAGCTTCAGGTGTATATTTTGCAAGAAGCACAATACGCCTGCTGTAAGTGCTGCAGATGCCTGTTAGTGTAACACAAAAGAAAAAAAACTACGAGCAATAAGGGGTAGCTTCAGGTGTATAATGTGCAGGAGGCACACATTACACCTGCTGTAAGTGCTGCAGATGCCTGCCTGTGTTACTCAAACAGGAAATCACAGAAATAAGGGCTAGCTTCAGGTGTATATTTTGCAAGAAGCACAATACGCCCGCTGTAAGTGCTGATGATGCCTGCCTGTGTTACTCAACAGGAAATCACAGCAATAAGGGCTAGCTTCAGGTGTATATTTTGCAAGAAGCACAATACGTCCGCTGTAAGTGCTGCAGATGCCTTCCTGTGTTACTCAAACAGGAAATCACAGCAATAAGGGCTAGCTTCAGTGTATATTTTGCAAGAAGCACAATACACCTGCTGTAAGTGCTGCAGATGCCTGTTAGTGTAACACAAAAGAAAAAAAACTACGAGCAATAAGGGGTAGCTTCAGGTGTATAATGTGCAGGAGGCACACTACGACTGCTGTAAGTGCTGCAGATGCCTGCCTGTGTTACTCAAACAGGAAATCACAGCAATAAGGGCTAGCTTCAGGTGTATATTTTACAAGAAGCACAATACGCCCGCTGTAAGTGCTGAAGATGCCTGCCTGTGTTACTCAACAGGAAATCACAGCAATAAGGGCTAGCTTCAGGTGTATATTTTGCAAGAAGCACAATACGCCCGCTGTACATGCTGCAGATGCCTGCCTGTGTTACTTAAACATGAAATCACAGCAATAAGGGCTAGCTTCAGGTGTATATTTTGCAAGAAGAACAATACGCCTGCTGTAAGTGCTGCAGATGCCTGTTAGTGTAACACAAAAGAAAAAAAACTACGAGCAATAAGGGGTAGCTTCAGGTGAATAATGTGCAGGAGGCACACTACGCCTGCTGTAAGTGCTGCAGATGCCTGCCTGTGTTACTCTACAGGAAATCACAGCAATAAGGGCTAGCTTCAGGTGTATATTTTGCAAGAAGCACAATACGCCTGCTGTAAGTGCTGCAGATGCCTTCCTGTGTTACTCAAACAGGAAATCACAGCAATAAGGGCTAGCTTCAGGTGTATATTTTGCAAGAAGCACAATACGCCTGCTGTAAGTGCTGCAGATGCCTGCCTGTGTTACTTAAACATGAAATCACAGCAATAAGGGCTAGCTTCAGGTGTATATTTTGCAAGAAGCACAATACGCCTGCTGTAAGTGCTACAGATGCCTGTTAGTGTAACACAAAAGAAAAAAAACTACGAGCAATAAGGGGTAGCTTCAGGTGTATAATGTGCAGGAGGCACACTACACCTGCTGTAAGTGCTGCAGATGCCTGCCTGTGTTACTCAAACAGGAAATCACAGCAATAAGGGCTAGCTTCAGGTGTATATTTTACAAGAAGCACAATACGCCCGCTGTAAGTGCTGAAGATGCCTGCCTGTGTTACTCAACAGGAAATCACAGCAATAAGGGGTAGCTTCAGGTGTATATTTTGCAAGAAGCACAATACGTCCGCTGTAAGTGCTGCAGATGCCTGTCTGTGTTATTCAAACAGGAAATCACAGCAATAGGGGCTAGCTTCAGGTGTATATTTTGCAAGAAGCAGAATACGTCTGCTGTAAGTGCTGCAGATGCCTGCCTGTGTTACTCAAACAGGAAATCACAGCAATAAGGGCTAGCTTCAGGTGTATATTTTGCAAGAAGCACAATACGCCTGCTGTAAGTGCTGCAGATGCCTGTTAGTGTAACACAAAAGAAAAAAAACTACGAGCAATAAGGAGTAGCTTCAGGTGTATAATGTGCAGGAGGCACACTACGACTGCTGTAAGTGCTGCAGATGCCTGCCTGTGTTACTCAAACAGGAAATCACAACAAAAAGGGCTAGCTTCAGGTGTATATTTTGCAAAAAGCACAATACGCCCGCTGTAGGTGCTGCAGATGCCTGCCTGTGTTACTCAAACAGGAAATCACAGCAATAAGGGCTAGCTTCAGGTGTATATTTTGCAAGAAGCACAATACGCCTGCTGTAAGTGCTGCAGATGCCTGTTAGTGTAACAGAAAAGAAAAAAACTACGAGCAATAAGGGGTAGCTTCAGGTGTATAATGTGCAGGAGGCACACATTACACCTGCTGTAAGTGCTGCAGATGCCTGCCTGTGTTACTCAAACAGGAAATCACAGCAATAAGGGCTAGCTTCAGGTGTATATTTTGCAAGAAGCACAATACGCCCGCTGTAAGTGCTGATGATGCCTGCCTGTGTTACTCAACAGGAAATCACAGCAATAAGGGCTAGCTTCAGGTGTATATTTTGCAAGAAGCACAATACATCCGCTGTAAGTGCTGCAGATGCCTTCCTGTGTTACTCAAACAGGAAATCACAGCAATAAGGGCTAGCTTCAGGTGTATATTTTGCAAGAAGCACAATACGCCTGCTGTAAGTGCTGCAGATGCCTAATAATGTAACACAAAAGAAAAAAAAACTACGAGCAATAAGGGGTAGCTTCAGGTGTATAATGTGCAGGAGGCGCACTACGACTCCTGTAAGTGCTGCAGATGCCTGCCTGTGTTACTCAAACAGGAAATCACAGCAATAAGGGCTAGCTTCAGGTGTATATTTTGCAAGAAGCACAATACGCCCGCTGTAAGTGCTGCAGATGCCTTCCTGTGTTACTCAAACAGGAAATCACAGCAATAAGGGCTAGCTTCAGGTGTATATTTTGCAAGAAGCACAATACGCCTGCTGTAAGTGCTGCAGATGCCTGCCTGTGTTACTTAAACATGAAATCACAGCAATAAGGGCTAGCTTCAGGTGTATATTTTGCAAGAAGCACAATACGCCTGCTGTAAGTGCTGCAGATGCCTGTTAGTGTAACACAAAAGAAAAAAAACTACGAGCAATAAGGGGTAGCTTCAGGTGTATATTGTGCAGGAGGCACACTACGCCTGCTGTAAGTGCTGCAGATGCCTGCCTGTGTTACTCAAACAGGAAATCACAGCAATAAGGGCTAGCTTCAGGTGTATATTTTGCAAGAAGCACAATACGCCTGCTGTAAGTGCTGCAGATGCCTTCCTGTGTTACTCAAACAGGAAATCACAGCAATAAGGGCTAGCTTCAGGTGTATATTTTGCAAGAAGCACAATACGCCTGCTGTAAGTGCTGCAGATGCCTGCCTGTGTTACTTAAACATGAAATCACAGCAATAAGGGCTAGCTTCAGGTGTATATTTTGCAAGAAGCACAATACGCCTGCTGTAAGTGCTGCAGATGCCTGCCTGTGTTACTCAAACAGGAAATCACAACAATAAGGGCTAGCTTCAGGTGTATATTTTGCAAGAAGCACAATACGCCTGCTGTAAGTGCTGCAGATGCCTGCCTGTGTTACTCAAACAGGAAATCACAGCAATAAGGGCTAGCTTCAGGTGTATATTTTGCAAGAAGCACAATACGCCCGCTGTAAGTGATGCAGATGCATGCCTGTGTTACTCAAACAGGAAATCACAGCAATAAGGGCTAGCTTCAGGTGTATATTTTGAAAGAAGCACAATACGCCTGCTGTAAGTGCTGCAGATGCCTGTTAGTGTAACACAAAAGAAAAAAAACTACGAGCAATAAGGGGTAGCTTCAGGTGTATAATGTGCAGGAGGCACACATTACACCTGCTTTAAGTGCTGCAGATGCCTGCCTGTGTTACTCAAACAGAAAATCACAGCAATAAGGGCTAGCTTCAGGTGTATATTTTGCAAGAAGCACAATACGCCCGCTGTAAATGCTGCAGATGCCTTCCTGTGTTACTCAAACAGGAAATCACAGCAATAAGGGCTAGCTTCAGGTGTATATTTTGCAAGAAGCACAATACGCCTGCTGTAAGTGCTGCAGATGCCTGCCTGTGTTACTTAAAGATGAAATCACAGCAATAAGGGCTAGCTTCAGGTGTATATTTTGCAAGAAGCACAATACGCCTGCTGTAAGTGCTGCAGATGCCTGCCTGTGTTACTCAAACAGGAAATCACAGCAATAAGGGCTAGCTTCAGGTGTATATTTTGCAAGAAGCACAATACGCCCGCTGTAAATGCTGCAGATGCCTTCCTGTGTTACTCAAACAGGAAATCACAGCAATAAGGGCTAGCTTCAGGTGTATATTTTGCAAGAAGCACAATACGCCTGCTGTAAGTGCTGCAGATGCCTGCCTGTGTTATTTAAACATGAAATCACAGCAATAAGGGCTAGCTTCAGGTGTATATTTTGCAAGAAGCACAATACGCCTGCTGTAAGTGCTGCAGATGCCTGTTAGTGGAACACAAAAGAAAAAAAACTACGAGCAATAAGGGGTAGCTTCAGGTGTATAATGTGCAGGAGGCACACTACGCCTGCTGTAAGTGCTGCAGATGCCTGCCTGTGTTACTCTACAGGAAATCACAGCAATAAGGGCTAGCTTCAGGTGTATATTTTGCAAGAAGCACAATACGCCTGCTGTAAGTGCTGCAGATGCCTTCCTGTGTTACTCAAACAGGAAATCACAGCAATAAGGGCTAGCTTCAGGTGTATATTTTGCAAGAAGCACAATACGCCTGCTGTAAGTGCTGCAGATGCCTGCCTGTGTTACTTAAACATGAAATCACAGCAATAAGGGCTAGCTTCAGGTGTATATTTTGCAAGAAGCACAATACGCCTGCTGTAAGTGCTGCAGATGCCTGTTAGTGTAACACAAAAGAAAAAAAAACTACGAGCAATAAGGGGTAGCTTCAGGTGTATAATGTGCAGGAGGCACACTACGACTGCTGTAAGTGCTGCAGATGCCTGCCTGTGTTACTCAAACAGGAAATCACAACAATAAGGGCTAGCTTCAGGTGTATATTTTGCAAGAAGCACAATACGCCTGCTGTAAGTGCTGCAGATGCCTGCCTGTGTTACTCAAACAGGAAATCACAGCAATAAGGGCTAGCTTCAGGTGTATATTTTGCAAGAAGCACAATACGCCCGCTGTAAGTGATGCAGATGAATGCCTGTGTTACTCAAACAGGAAATCACAGCAATAAGGGCTAGCTTCAGGTGTATATTCTGCAAGAAGCACAATACGCCTGCTGTAAGTGCTGCAGATGCCTGTTAGTGTAACACAAAAGAAAAAAACTACGATCAATAAGGGGTAGCTTCACGTGTATAATGTGCAGGAGGCACACATTACACCTGCTGTAAGTGCTGCAGATGCCTGCCTGTGTTACTCAAACAGGAAATCAAAGCAATAAGGGCTAGCTTCAGGTGTATATTTTGCAAGAAGCACAATACGCCCGCTGTAAGTGCTGATGATGCCTGCCTGTGTTACTCAACAGGAAATCACAGCAATAAGGGCTAGCTTCAGGTGTATATTTTGCAAGAAGCACAATACGCCTGCTGTAAGTGCTGCAGATGCCTGCCTGTGTTACTCAAACAGGAAATCACAGCAATAGGGGCTAGCTTCAGGTGTATATTTTGCAAGAAGCACAATACGCCTGCTGTAAGTGCTGCAGATGCCTGCCTGTGTTACTCAAACAGGAAATCACAGCAATAAGGGCTAGCTTCAGGTGTATATTTTGCAAGAAGCACAATACGCCCGCTGTAAGTGCTGATGATGCCTGCCTGTGTTACTCAACAGGAAATCACAGCAATAAGGGCTAGCTTCAGGTGTATATTTTGCAAGAAGCACAATACGCCTGCTGTAAGTGCTGCAGATGCCTGCCTGTGTTACTCAAACAGGAAATCACAGCAATAGGGGCTAGCTTCAGGTGTATATTTTGCAAGAAGCACAATACGCCTGCTGTAAGTGCTGCAGATGCCTGTTAGTGTAACACAAAAGAAAAAAAACTATGAGCAATAAGGAGTAGCTTCAGGTGTATAATGTGCAGGAGGCACACTACGACTGCTGTAAGTGCTGCAGATGCCTGCCTGTGTTACTCAAACAGGAAATCACAACAATAAGGGCTAGCTTCAGGTGTATATTTTGCAAGAAGCACAATACGCCTGCTGTAAGTGCTGCAGATGCCTGCCTGTGTTACTCAAACAGGAAATCACAGCAATAAGGGCTAGCTTCAGGTGTATATTTTGCAAGAAGCACAATACGCCCGCTGTAAGTGCTGATGATGCCTGCCTGTGTTACTCAACAGGAAATCACAGCAATAAGGGCTAGCTTCAGGTGTATATTTTGCAAGAAGCACAATACGTCCGCTGTAAGTGCTGCAGATGCCTTCCTCTGTTACTCAAACAGGAAATCACAGCAATAAGGGCTAGCTTCAGGTGTATATTTTGCAAGAAGCACAATACGCCCGCTGTAAATGCTGCAGATGCCTTCCTGTGTTACTCAAACAGGAAATCACAGCAATAAGGGCTAGCTTCAGGTGTATATTTTGCAAGAAGCACAATACGCCTGCTGTAAGTGCTGCAGATGCCTGCCTGTGTTATTTAAACATGAAATCACAGCAATAAGGGCTAGCTTCAGGTGTATATTTTGCAAGAAGCACAATACGCCTGCTGTAAGTGCTGCAGATGCCTGTTAGTGGAACACAAAAGAAAAAAAACTACGAGCAATAAGGGGTAGCTTCAGGTGTATAATGTGCAGGAGGCACACTACGCCTGCTGTAAGTGCTGCAGATGCCTGCCTGTGTTACTCTACAGGAAATCACAGCAATAAGGGCTAGCTTCAGGTGTATATTTTGCAAGAAGCACAATACGCCTGCTGTAAGTGCTGCAGATGCCTTCCTGTGTTACTCAAACAGGAAATCACAGCAATAAGGGCTAGCTTCAGGTGTATATTTTGCAAGAAGCACAATACGCCTGCTGTAAGTGCTGCAGATGCCTGCCTGTGCTACTTAAACATGAAATCACAGCAATAAGGGCTAGCTTCAGGTGTATATTTTGCAAGAAGCACAATACGCCTGCTGTAAGTGCTGCAGATGCCTGTTAGTGTAACACAAAAGAAAAAAAAACTACGAGCAATAAGGGGTAGCTTCAGGTGTATAATGTGCAGGAGGCACACTACGACTGCTGTAAGTGCTGCAGATGCCTGCCTGTGTTACTCAAACAGGAAATCACAACAATAAGGGCTAGCTTCAGGTGTATATTTTGCAAGAAGCACAATACGCCTGCTGTAAGTGCTGCAGATGCCTGCCTGTGTTACTCAAACAGGAAATCACAGCAATAAGGGCTAGCTTCAGGTGTATATTTTGCAAGAAGCACAATACGCCCGCTGTAAGTGATGCAGATGAATGCCTGTGTTACTCAAACAGGAAATCACAGCAATAAGGGCTAGCTTCAGGTGTATATTCTGCAAGAAGCACAATACGCCTGCTGTAAGTGCTGCAGATGCCTGTTAGTGTAACACAAAAGAAAAAAACTACGATCAATAAGGGGTAGCTTCACGTGTATAATGTGCAGGAGGCACACATTACACCTGCTGTAAGTGCTGCAGATGCCTGCCTGTGTTACTCAAACAGGAAATCACAGCAATAAGGGCTAGCTTCAGGTGTATATTTTGCAAGAAGCACAATACGCCCGCTGTAAGTGCTGATGATGCCTGCCTGTGTTACTCAACAGGAAATCACAGCAATAAGGGCTAGCTTCTGGTGAATATTTTTACAAGAAGCACAATACGTCCGCTGTAAGTGCTGCAGATGCCTTCCTGTGTTACTCAAACAGGAAATCACAGCAATAAGGGCTAGCTTCAGGTGTATATTTTGCAAGAAGCACAATACGCCTGCTGTAAGTGCTGAAGATGCCTGCCTGTGTTACTCAAACAGGAAATCACAGCAATAGGGGCTAGCTTCAGGTGTATATTTTGCAAGAAGCACAATACGCCTGCTGTAAGTGCTGCAGATGCCTGTTAGTGTAACACAAAAGAAAAAAAACTATGAGCAATAAGGAGTAGCTTCAGGTGTATAATGTGCAGGAGGCACACTACGACTGCTGTAAGTGCTGCAGATGCCTGCCTGTGTTACTCAAACAGGAAATCACAACAATAAGGGCTAGCTTCAGGTGTATATTTTGCAAGAAGCACAATACGCCTGCTGTAAGTGCTGCAGATGCCTGCCTGTGTTACTCAAACAGGAAATCACAGCAATAAGGGCTAGCTTCAGGTGTATATTTTGCAAGAAGCACAATACGCCCGCTGTAAGTGCTGATGATGCCTGCCTGTGTTACTCAACAGGAAATCACAGCAATAAGGGCTAGCTTCAGGTGTATATTTTGCAAGAAGCACAATACGTCCGCTGTAAGTGCTGCAGATGCCTTCCTCTGTTACTCAAACAGGAAATCACAGCAATAAGGGCTAGCTTCAGGTGTATATTTTGCAAGAAGCACAATACGCCTTCTGTAAGTGCTGCAGATGCCTGCCTGTGTTACTTAAACATGAAATCACAGCAATAAGGGCTAGCTTCAGGTGTATATTTTGCAAGAAGCACAATACGCCTGCTGTAAGTGCTGCAGATGCCTGTTAGTGTAACACAAAAGAAAAAAAACTACGAGCAATAAGGGGTAGCTTCAGGTGTATAATGTGCAGGAGGCACACTATGCCTGCTGTAAGTGCTGCAGATGCCTGCCTGTGTTACTCTACAGGAAATCACAGCAATAAGGGCTAGCTTCAGGTGTAAATTTTGCAAGAAGCACAATACGCCTGCTGTAAGTGCTGCAGATGCCTAATAAAGTAACACAAAAGAAAAAAAAACTACGAGCAATAAGGGGTAGCTTCAGGTGTATAATGTGCAGGAGGCGCACTACGACTCCTGTAAGTGCTGCAGATGCCTGCCTGTGTTACTCAAACAGGAAATCACAGCAATAAGGGCTAGCTTCAGGTGTATATTTTGCAAGAAGCACAATACGCCCGCTGTATGCGCTGCAGATGCCTGCCTGTGTTACTCAAACAGGAAATCACAGCAATAAGGGCTAGCTTCAGGTGTATATTTTGCAAGAAGCACAATACGCCTGCTGTAAGTGCTGCAGATGCCTGCCTGTGTTACTTAAACATGAAATCACAGCAATAAGGGCTAGCTTCAGGTGTATATTTTGCAAGAAGCACAATACGCCTGCTGTAAGTGCTGCAGATGCCTGTTAGTGTAACACAAAAGAAAAAAAACTACGAGCAATAAGGGGTAGCTTCAGGTGTATAATGTGCAGGAGGCACACTACGCCTGCTGTAAGTGCTTCAGATGCCTGCCTGTGTTACTCTACAGGAAATCACAGCAATAAGGGCTATCTTCAGGTGTATGTTTTGCAAGAAGCACAATACGCCTGCTGTAAGTGCTGCAGATGCCTTCCTGTGTTACTCAAACAGGAAATCACAGCAATAAGGGCTAGCTTCAGGTGTATATTTTGCAAGAAGCACAATACACCTGCTGTAAGTGCTGCAGATGCCTGCCTCTGTTACTTAAACATGAAATCACAGCAATAAGGGCTAGCTTCAGGTGTATATTTTGCAAGAAGCACAATACGCCTGCTGTAAGTGCTGCAGATGCCTGTTAGTGTAACACAAAAGAAAAAAAAACTACGAGCAATAAGGGGTAGCTTCAGGTGTATAATGTGCAGGAGGCACACTATGCCTGCTGTAAGTGCTGCAGATGCCTGCCTGTGTTACTCTACAGGAAATCACAGCAATAAGGGCTAGCTTCAGGTGTATATTTTGCAAGAAGCACAATACGCCTGCTGTAAGTGCTGCAGATGCCTTCCTGTGTTACTCAAACAGGAAATCACAGCAATAAGGGCTATCTTCAGGTGTATATTTTGCAAGAAGCACAATACGCCCGCTGTATGTGCTGCAGATGCCTGCCTGTGTTACTCAAACAGGAAATCACAGCAATAAGGGCTAGCTTCAGGTGTATATTTTGCAAGAAGCACAATACGCCTGCTGTAAGTGCTGCAGATGCCTGCCTGTGTTACTTAAACATGAAATCACAGCAATAAGGGCTAGCTTCAGGTGTATATTTTGCAAGAAGCACAATACGCCTGCTGTAAGTGCTGCAGATGCCTGTTAGTGTAACACAAAAGAAAAAAACTACGAGCAATAAGGGGTAGCTTCAGGTGTATAATGTGCAGGAGGCACACTACACCTGCTGTAAGTGCTTCAGATGCCTGCCTGTGTTACTCTACAGGAAATCACAGCAATAAGGGCTATCTTCAGGTGTATGTTTTGCAAGAAGCACAATACGCCTGCTGTAAGTGCTGCAGATGCCTGCCTGTGTTACTTAAACATGAAATCACAGCAATAAGGGCTAGCTTCAGGTGTATATTTTGCAAGAAGCACAATACGCCTGCTGTAAGTGCTGCAGATGCCTGTTAGTGTAACACAAAAGAAAAAAAACTACGAGCAATAAGGGGTAGCTTCAGGTGTATAATGTGCAGGAGGCACACTATGCCTGCTGTAAGTGCTGCAGATGCCTGCCTGTGTTACTCTACAGGAAATCACAGCAATAAGGGCTAGCTTCAGGTGTAAATTTTGCAAGAAGCACAATACGCCTGCTGTAAGTGCTGCAGATGCCTAATAAAGTAACACAAAAGAAAAAAAAACTACGAGCAATAAGGGGTAGCTTCAGGTGTATAATGTGCAGGAGGCGCACTACGACTCCTGTAAGTGCTGCAGATGCCTGCCTGTGTTACTCAAACAGGAAATCACAGCAATAAGGGCTAGCTTCAGGTGTATATTTTGCAAGAAGCACAATACGCCCGCTGTATGCGCTGCAGATGCCTGCCTGTGTTACTCAAACAGGAAATCACAGCAATAAGGGCTAGCTTCAGGTGTATATTTTGCAAGAAGCACAATACGCCTGCTGTAAGTGCTGCAGATGCCTGCCTGTGTTACTTAAACATGAAATCACAGCAATAAGGGCTAGCTTCAGGTGTATATTTTGCAAGAAGCACAATACGCCTGCTGTAAGTGCTGCAGATGCCTGTTAGTGTAACACAAAAGAAAAAAAACTACGAGCAATAAGGGGTAGCTTCAGGTGTATAATGTGCAGGAGGCACACTACGCCTGCTGTAAGTGCTTCAGATGCCTGCCTGTGTTACTCTACAGGAAATCACAGCAATACGGGCTATCTTCAGGTGTATGTTTTGCAAGAAGCACAATACGCCTGCTGTAAGTGCTGCAGATGCCTTCCTGTGTTACTCAAACAGGAAATCACAGCAATAAGGGCTAGCTTCAGGTGTATATTTTGCAAGAAGCACAATACACCTGCTGTAAGTGCTGCAGATGCCTGCCTCTGTTACTTAAACATGAAATCACAGCAATAAGGGCTAGCTTCAGGTGTATATTTTGCAAGAAGCACAATACGCCTGCTGTAAGTGCTGCAGATGCCTGTTAGTGTAACACAAAAGAAAAAAAAACTACGAGCAATAAGGGGTAGCTTCAGGTGTATAATGTGCAGGAGGCACACTATGCCTGCTGTAAGTGCTGCAGATGCCTGCCTGTGTTACTCTACAGGAAATCACAGCAATAAGGGCTAGCTTCAGGTGTATATTTTGCAAGAAGCACAATACGCCTGCTGTAAGTGCTGCAGATGCCTTCCTGTGTTACTCAAACAGGAAATCACAGCAATAAGGGCTATCTTCAGGTGTATATTTTGCAAGAAGCACAATACGCCCGCTGTATGTGCTGCAGATGCCTGCCTGTGTTACTCAAACAGGAAATCACAGCAATAAGGGCTAGCTTCAGGTGTATATTTTGCAAGAAGCACAATACGCCTGCTGTAAGTGCTGCAGATGCCTGCCTGTGTTACTTAAACATGAAATCACAGCAATAAGGGCTAGCTTCAGGTGTATATTTTGCAAGAAGCACAATACGCCTGCTGTAAGTGCTGCAGATGCCTGTTAGTGTAACACAAAAGAAAAAAACTACGAGCAATAAGGGGTAGCTTCAGGTGTATAATGTGCAGGAGGCACACTACACCTGCTGTAAGTGCTTCAGATGCCTGCCTGTGTTACTCTACAGGAAATCACAGCAATAAGGGCTATCTTCAGGTGTATGTTTTGCAAGAAGCACAATACGCCTGCTGTAAGTGCTGCAGATGCCTGCCTGTGTTACTTAAACATGAAATCACAGCAATAAGGGCTAGCTTCAGGTGTATATTTTGCAAGAAGCACAATACGCCTGCTGTAAGTGCTGCAGATGCCTGTTAGTGTAACACAAAAGAAAAAAAACTACGAGCAATAAGGGGTAGCTTCAGGTGTATAATGTGCAGGAGGCACACTATGCCTGCTGTAAGTGCTGCAGATGCCTGCCTGTGTTACTCTACAGGAAATCACAGCAATAAGGGCTAGCTTCAGGTGTAAATTTTGCAAGAAGCACAATACGCCTGCTGTAAGTGCTGCAGATGCCTAATAAAGTAACACACAAGAAATAAAAACTACGAGCAATAAGGGGTAGCTTCAGGTGTATAATGTGCAGGAGGCGCACTACGACTCCTGTAAGTGCTGCAGATGCCTGCCTGTGTTACTCAAACAGGAAATCACAGCAATAAGGGCTAGCTTCAGGTGTATATTTTGCAAGAAGCACAATACGCCCGCTGTATGTGCTGCAGATGCCTGCCTGTGTTACTCAAACAGGAAATCACAGCAATAAGGGCTAGCTTCAGGTGTATATTTTGCAAGAAGCACAATACGCCTGCTGTAAGTGCTGCAGATGCCTGCCTGTGTTACTTAAACATGAAATCACAGCAATAAGGGCTAGCTTCAGGTGTATATTTTGCAAGAAGCACAATACGCCTGCTGTAAGTGCTGCAGATGCCTGTTAGTGTAACACAAAAGAAAAAAAACTACGAGCAATAAGGGGTAGCTTCAGGTGTATAATGTGCAGGAGGCACACTACGCCTGCTGTAAGTGCTTCAGATGCCTGCCTGTGTTACTCTACAGGAAATCACAGCAATAAGGGCTATCTTCAGGTGTATGTTTTGCAAGAAGCACAATACGCCTGCTGTAAGTGCTGCAGATGCCTTCCTGTGTTACTCAAACAGGAAATCACAGCAATAAGGGCTAGCTTCAGGTGTATATTTTGCAAGAAGCACAATACACCTGCTGTAAGTGCTGCAGATGCCTGCCTCTGTTACTTAAACATGAAATCACAGCAATAAGGGCTAGCTTCAGGTGTATATTTTGCAAGAAGCACAATACGCCTGCTGTAAGTGCTGCAGATGCCTGTTAGTGTAACACAAAAGAAAAAAAAACTACGAGCAATAAGGGGTAGCTTCAGGTGTATAATGTGCAGGAGGCACACTATGCCTGCTGTAAGTGCTGCAGATGCCTGCCTGTGTTACTCTACAGGAAATCACAGCAATAAGGGCTAGCTTCAGGTGTATATTTTGCAAGAAGCACAATACGCCTGCTGTAAGTGCTGCAGATGCCTTCCTGTGTTACTCAAACAGGAAATCACAGCAATAAGGGCTATCTTCAGGTGTATATTTTGCAAGAAGCACAATACGCCCGCTGTATGTGCTGCAGATGCCTGCCTGTGTTACTCAAACAGGAAATCACAGCAATAAGGGCTAGCTTCAGGTGTATATTTTGCAAGAAGCACAATACGCCTGCTGTAAGTGCTGCAGATGCCTGCCTGTGTTACTTAAACATGAAATCACAGCAATAAGGGCTAGCTTCAGGTGTATATTTTGCAAGAAGCACAATACGCCTGCTGTAAGTGCTGCAGATGCCTGTTAGTGTAACACAAAAGAAAAAAACTACGAGCAATAAGGGGTAGCTTCAGGTGTATAATGTGCAGGAGGCACACTACACCTGCTGTAAGTGCTTCAGATGCCTGCCTGTGTTACTCTACAGGAAATCACAGCAATAAGGGCTATCTTCAGGTGTATGTTTTGCAAGAAGCACAATACGCCTGCTGTAAGTGCTGCAGATGCCTTCCTGTGTTACTCAAACAGGAAATCACAGCAATAAGGGCTAGCTTCAGGTGTATATTTTACAAGAAGCACAATACACCTGCTGTAAGTGCTGCAGATGCCTGCCTCTGTTACTTAAACATGAAATCACAGCAATAAGGGCTAGCTTCAGGTGTATATTTTGCAAGAAGCACAATACGCCTGCTGTAAGTGCTGCAGATGCCTGCCTGTGTTACTCAAACAGGAAATCACAGCAATAAGGGCTAGCTTCAGGTGTATATTTTGCAAGAAGCACAATACGCCCGCTGTAAGTGATGCAGATGCATGCCTGTGTTACTCAAAGAGGAAATCACAGCAATAAGGTCTAGCTTCAGGTGTATATTTTGCAAGACGCACAATACGCCTGCTGTAAGTGCTGCAGATGCCTGTTAGTGTAACACAAACGAAAAAAACTATGAGCAATAAGGGGTAGCTTCAGGTGTATAATGTGCAGGAGGCACACATTACACCTGCTGTAAGTGCTGCAGATGCCTGCCTGTGTTACTCAAACAGGAAATCACAGCAATAAGGGCTAGCTTCAGGTGTATATTTTGCAAGAAGCACAATACGCCCGCTGTAAGTGCTGATGATGCCTGCCTGTGTTACTCAACAGGAAATCACAGCAATAAGGGCTAGCTTCTGGTGAATATTTTACAAGAAGCACAATACGTCCGCTGTAAGTGCTGCAGATGCCTGTTAGTGTAACACAAAAGAAAAAAAAACTACGAGCAATAAGGGGTAGCTTCAGGTGTATATTTTGCAAGAAGCACAATACGCCCGCTGTAAGTGCTGCAGATGCCTGCCTGTGTTACTCAAACAGGAAATCACATAAATAAGGGCTAGCTTCAGGTGTATATTTTGCAAGAAGCACAATACGCCTGCTGTAAGTGCTGCAGATGCCTGCCTGTGTTACTTAAACATGAAATCACAGCAATAAGGGCTAGCTTCAGGTGTATATTTTGCAAGAAGCACAATACGCCTGCTGTAAGTGCTGCAGATGCCTGTTAGTGTAACACAAAAGAAAAAAAACTACGAGCAATAAGGGGTAGCTTCAGGTGTATAATGTGCAGGAGGCACACTACGACTGCTGTAAGTGCTGCAGATGCCTGTGTTACTCAAACAGGAAATCACAGCAATAAGGGCTAGCTTCAGGTGTATATTTTGCAAGAAGCACAATACGCCTGCTGTAAGTGCTGCAGATGCCTGTTAGTGTAACACAAAAGAAAAAAAACTACGAGCAATAAGAGGTAGCTTCAGGTGTATAATGTGCAGGAGGCACACATTACACCTGATTTAAGTGCTGCAGATGCCTGCCTGTGTTACTCAAACAGGAAATCACAGCAATAAGGGCTAGCTTCAGGTGTATATTTTACAAGAAGCACAATACGCCCGCTGTAAGTGCTGCAGATGCCTGCCTGTGTTACTTAAACATGAAATCACAGCAATAAGGGCTAGCTTCAGGTGTATATTTTGCAAGAAGCACAATACGCCTGCTGTAAGTGCTGCAGATGCCTGCCTGTGTTACTTAAACATGAAATCACAGCAATAAGGGCTAGCTTCAGGTGTATATTTTGCAAGAAGCACAATACGCCTGCTGTAGGTGCTGCAGATGCCTGTTAGTGTAACACAAAAGAAAAAAAACTACGAGCAATAAGGGGTAGCTTCAGGTGTATAATGTGCAGGAGGCACACTACGACTGCTGTAAGTGCTGCAGATGCCTGTGTTACTCAAACAGGAAATCACAGCAATAAGGGCTAGCTTCAGGTGTATATTTTGCAAGAAGCACAATACGCCTGCTGTAAGTGCTGCAGATGCCTGTTAGTGTAACACAAAAGAAAAAAAACTACGAGCAATAAGGGGTAGCTTCAGGTGTATAATGTGCAGGAGGCACACATTACACCTGATGTAAGTGCTGCAGATGCCTGCCTGTGTTACTCAAACAGGAAATCACAGCAATAAGGGCTAGCTTCAGGTGTATATTTTACAAGAAGCACAATACGCCCGCTGTAAGTGCTGAAGATGCCTGCCTGTGTTACTCAACAGGAAATCACAGCAATAAGGGCTAGCTTCAGGTGTATATTTTGCAAGAAGCACAATACGTCCGCTGTAAGTGCTGCAGATGCCTGCCTGTGTTACTCAAACAGGAAATCACAGCAATAGGGGCTAGCTTCAGGTGTATATTTTGCAATAAGCACAATATGCCTGCTGTAAGTGCTGCAGATACCTGCCTGTGTTACTCAAACAGGAAATCACAGCAATAAGGGCTAGCTTCAGGTGTATATTTTGCAAGAAGCACAATACGCCTGCTGTAAGTGCTGCAGATGCCTGTTAGTGTAACACAAAAGAAAAAAAACTACAAGCAATAAGGAGTAGCTTCAGGTGTATAATGTGCAGGAGGCACACTACGACTGCTGTAAGTGCTGCAGATGCCTGCCTGTGTTACTCAAACAGGAAATCACAACAATAAGGGCTAGCTTCAGGTGTATATTTTGCAAGAAGCACAATACGCCCGCTGTAAGTGCTGCAGATGCCTGCCTGTGTTACTCAAACAGGAAATCACAGCAATAAGGGCTAGCTTCAGGTGTATATTTTGCAAGAAGCACAATACGCCTGCTGTAAGTGCTGCAGATGCCAGTTAGTGTAACACAAAAGAAAAAAACTACGAGCAATAAGGGGTAGCTTCAGGTGTATAATGTGCAGGAGGCACACATTACACCTGCTGTAAGTGCTGCAGATGCCTGCCTGTGTTACTCAAACAGGAAATCACAACAATAAGGGCTAGCTTCAGGTGTATATTTTGCAAGAAGCACAATACGCCCGCTGTAAGTGCTGCTGATGCCTGCCTGTGTTACTCAACAGGAAATCACAACAATAAGGGCTAGCTTCAGGTGTATATTTTGCAAGAAGCACAATACGTCCGCTGTAAGTGCTGCAGATGCCTTCCTGTGTTACTCAAACAGGAAATCACAGCAATAAGGGCTAGCTTCAGGTATATATTTTGCAAGAAGCACAATACGCCTGCTGTAAGTGCTGCAGATGCCTGCCTGTGTTACTTAAACAGGAAATCACAGCAATAAGGGCTAGCTTCAGGTGTATATTTTGCAAGAAGCACAATACGCCTGCTGTAAGTGCTGCAGATGCCTGTTAGTGTAACACAAAAGAAAAAAAAACTACGAGCAATAAGGGGTAGCTTCAGGTGTATAATGTGCAGGAGGCACACTATGCCTGCTGTAAGTGCTGCAGATGCCTGCCTGTGTTACTCTACAGGAAATCACAGCAATAAGGGCTAGCTTTAGGTGTATATTTTGCAAGAAGCACAATACGCCTGCTGTAAGTGCTGCAGATGCCTTCCTGTGTTACTCAAACAGGAAATCACAGCAATAAGGGCTATCTTCAGGTGTATATTTTGCAAGAAGCACAATACGCCTGCTGTAAGTGCTGCAGATGCCTGCCTGTGTTACTCAAACAGGAAATCACAGAAATAAGGGCTAGCTTCAGGTGTATATTTTGCAAGAAGCACAATACGCCCGCTGTAAGTGCTGCAGATGCATGCCTGTGTTACTGAAACAGGAAATCACAGCAATAAGGGCTAGCTTTAGGTGTATATTTTGCAAGAAGCACAATACGCCTGCTGTAAGTGCTGCAGATGCCTGTTAGTGTAACACAAAAGAAAAAAAACTACGAGCAATAAGGGGTAGCTTCAGGTGTATATTTTGCAAGAAGCACAATACGCCCGCTGTAAGTGCTGCAGATGCCTGCCTGTGTTACTCAAACAGGAAATCACAGAAATAAGGGCTAGCTTCAGGTGTATATTTTGCAAGAAGCACAATACGCCTGCTGTAAGTGCTGCATATGCCTGCCTGTGTTACTTAAACATGAAATCACAGCAATAAGGGCTAGCTTCAGGTGTATATTTTGCAAGAAGCACAATACGCCTGCTGTAAGTGCTGCAGATGCCTGTTAGTGTAACACAAAAGAAAAAAAACTACGAGCAATAAGGAGTAGCTTCAGGTGTATAATGTGCAGGAGGCACACTACGACTGCTGTAAGTGCTGCAGATGCCTGCCTGTGTTACTCAAACAGGAAATCACAACAAGAAGGGCTAGCTTCAGGTGTATATTTTGCAAGAAGCACAATACGCCCGCTGTAAGTGCTGCAGATGCCTGCCTGTGTTACTCAAACAGGAAATCACAGCAATAAGGGCTAGCTTCAGGTGTATATTTTGCAAGAAGCACAATACGCCTGCTGTAAGTGCTGCAGATGCCTGCCTGTGTTACTTAAACATGAAATCACAGCAATAAGGGCTAGCTTCAGGTGTATATTTTGCAAGAAGCACAATATGCCTGCTGTAAGTGCTGCAGATGCCTGTTAGTGTAACACAAAAGAAAAAAAACTACGAGCAATAAGGGGTAGCTTCAGGTGTATAATGTGCAGGAGGCACACTACGCCTGCTGTAAGTGCTGCAGATGCCTGCCTGTGTTACTCAAACAGGAAATCACAACAAGAAGGGCTAGCTTCAGGTGTATATTTTGCAAGAAGCACAATACGCCCGCTGTAAGTGCTGCAGATGCCTGCCTGTGTTACTCAAACAGGAAATCACAGCAATAAGGGCTAGCTTCAGGTGTATATTTTGCAAGAAGCACAATACGTCCGCTGTAAGTGCTGCAGATGCCTTCCTGTGTTACTCAAACAGGAAATCACAGCAATAAGGGCTAGCTTCAGGTGTATATTTTGCAAGAAGCACAATACGCCCGCTGTAAATGCTGCAGATGCCTTCCTGTGTTACTCAAACAGGAAATCACAGCAATAAGGGCTAGCTTCAGGTGTATATTTTGCAAGAAGCACAATACGCCTGCTGTAAGTGCTGCAGATGCCTGCCTGTGTTACTTAAACATGAAATCACAGCAATAAGGGCTAGCTTCAGGTGTATATTTTGCAAGAAGCACAATACGCCTGCTGTAAGTGCTGCAGATGCCTGTTAGTGTAACACAAAAGAAAAAAAACTATGAGCAATAAGGAGTAGCTTCAGGTGTATAATGTGCAGGAGGCACACTACGACTGCTGTAAGTGCTGCAGATGCCTGCCTGTGTTACTCAAACAGGAAATCACAACAATAAGGGCTAGCTTCAGGTGTATATTTTGCAAGAAGCACAATACGCCTGCTGTAAGTGCTGCAGATGCCTGCCTGTGTTACTCAAACAGGAAATCACAGCAATAAGGGCTAGCTTCAGGTGTATATTTTGCAAGAAGCACAATACGCCCGCTGTAAGTGCTGATGATGCCTGCCTGTGTTACTCAACAGGAAATCACAGCAATAAGGGCTAGCTTCAGGTGTATATTTTGCAAGAAGCACAATACGTCCGCTGTAAGTGCTGCAGATGCCTTCCTCTGTTACTCAAACAGGAAATCACAGCAATAAGGGCTAGCTTCAGGTGTATATTTTGCAAGAAGCACAATACGCCTTCTGTAAGTGCTGCAGATGCCTGCCTGTGTTACTTAAACATGAAATCACAGCAATAAGGGCTAGCTTCAGGTGTATATTTTGCAAGAAGCACAATACGCCTGCTGTAAGTGCTGCAGATGCCTGTTAGTGTAACACAAAAGAAAAAAAACTACGAGCAATAAGGGGTAGCTTCAGGTGTATAATGTGCAGGAGGCACACTATGCCTGCTGTAAGTGCTGCAGATGCCTGCCTGTGTTACTCTACAGGAAATCACAGCAATAAGGGCTAGCTTCAGGTGTAAATTTTGCAAGAAGCACAATACGCCTGCTGTAAGTGCTGCAGATGCCTAATAAAGTAACACAAAAGAAAAAAAAACTACGAGCAATAAGGGGTAGCTTCAGGTGTATAATGTGCAGGAGGCGCACTACGACTCCTGTAAGTGCTGCAGATGCCTGCCTGTGTTACTCAAACAGGAAATCACAGCAATAAGGGCTAGCTTCAGGTGTATATTTTGCAAGAAGCACAATACGCCCGCTGTATGCGCTGCAGATGCCTGCCTGTGTTACTCAAACAGGAAATCACAGCAATAAGGGCTAGCTTCAGGTGTATATTTTGCAAGAAGCACAATACGCCTGCTGTAAGTGCTGCAGATGCCTGCCTGTGTTACTTAAACATGAAATCACAGCAATAAGGGCTAGCTTCAGGTGTATATTTTGCAAGAAGCACAATACGCCTGCTGTAAGTGCTGCAGATGCCTGTTAGTGTAACACAAAAGAAAAAAAACTACGAGCAATAAGGGGTAGCTTCAGGTGTATAATGTGCAGGAGGCACACTACGCCTGCTGTAAGTGCTTCAGATGCCTGCCTGTGTTACTCTACAGGAAATCACAGCAATAAGGGCTATCTTCAGGTGTATGTTTTGCAAGAAGCACAATACGCCTGCTGTAAGTGCTGCAGATGCCTTCCTGTGTTACTCAAACAGGAAATCACAGCAATAAGGGCTAGCTTCAGGTGTATATTTTGCAAGAAGCACAATACACCTGCTGTAAGTGCTGCAGATGCCTGCCTCTGTTACTTAAACATGAAATCACAGCAATAAGGGCTAGCTTCAGGTGTATATTTTGCAAGAAGCACAATACGCCTGCTGTAAGTGCTGCAGATGCCTGTTAGTGTAACACAAAAGAAAAAAAAACTACGAGCAATAAGGGGTAGCTTCAGGTGTATAATGTGCAGGAGGCACACTATGCCTGCTGTAAGTGCTGCAGATGCCTGCCTGTGTTACTCTACAGGAAATCACAGCAATAAGGGCTAGCTTCAGGTGTATATTTTGCAAGAAGCACAATACGCCTGCTGTAAGTGCTGCAGATGCCTTCCTGTGTTACTCAAACAGGAAATCACAGCAATAAGGGCTATCTTCAGGTGTATATTTTGCAAGAAGCACAATACGCCCGCTGTATGTGCTGCAGATGCCTGCCTGTGTTACTCAAACAGGAAATCACAGCAATAAGGGCTAGCTTCAGGTGTATATTTTGCAAGAAGCACAATACGCCTGCTGTAAGTGCTGCAGATGCCTGCCTGTGTTACTTAAACATGAAATCACAGCAATAAGGGCTAGCTTCAGGTGTATATTTTGCAAGAAGCACAATACGCCTGCTGTAAGTGCTGCAGATGCCTGTTAGTGTAACACAAAAGAAAAAAACTACGAGCAATAAGGGGTAGCTTCAGGTGTATAATGTGCAGGAGGCACACTACACCTGCTGTAAGTGCTTCAGATGCCTGCCTGTGTTACTCTACAGGAAATCACAGCAATAAGGGCTATCTTCAGGTGTATGTTTTGCAAGAAGCACAATACGCCTGCTGTAAGTGCTGCAGATGCCTGCCTGTGTTACTTAAACATGAAATCACAGCAATAAGGGCTAGCTTCAGGTGTATATTTTGCAAGAAGCACAATACGCCTGCTGTAAGTGCTGCAGATGCCTGTTAGTGTAACACAAAAGAAAAAAAACTACGAGCAATAAGGGGTAGCTTCAGGTGTATAATGTGCAGGAGGCACACTATGCCTGCTGTAAGTGCTGCAGATGCCTGCCTGTGTTACTCTACAGGAAATCACAGCAATAAGGGCTAGCTTCAGGTGTAAATTTTGCAAGAAGCACAATACGCCTGCTGTAAGTGCTGCAGATGCCTAATAAAGTAACACAAAAGAAAAAAAAAACTACGAGCAATAAGGGGTAGCTTCAGGTGTATAATGTGCAGGAGGCGCACTACGACTCCTGTAAGTGCTGCAGATGCCTGCCTGTGTTACTCAAACAGGAAATCACAGCAATAAGGGCTAGCTTCAGGTGTATATTTTGCAAGAAGCACAATACGCCCGCTGTATGTGCTGCAGATGCCTGCCTGTGTTACTCAAACAGGAAATCACAGCAATAAGGGCTAGCTTCAGGTGTATATTTTGCAAGAAGCACAATACGCCTGCTGTAAGTGCTGCAGATGCCTGCCTGTGTTACTTAAACATGAAATCACAGCAATAAGGGCTAGCTTCAGGTGTATATTTTGCAAGAAGCACAATACACCTGCTGTAAGTGCTGCAGATGCCTGCCTCTGTTACTTAAACATGAAATCACAGCAATAAGGGCTAGCTTCAGGTGTATATTTTGCAAGAAGCACAATACGCCTGCTGTAAGTGCTGCAGATGCCTGTTAGTGTAACACAAAAGAAAAAAAACTACGAGCAATAAGGGGTAGCTTCAGGTGTATAATGTGCAGGAGGCACACTATGCCTGCTGTAAGTGCTGCAGATGCCTGCCTGTGTTACTCTACAGGAAATCACAGCAATAAGGGCTAGCTTCAGGTGTATATTTTGCAAGAAGCACAATACGCCTGCTGTAAGTGCTGCAGATGCCTTCCTGTGTTACTCAAACAGGAAATCACAGCAATAAGGGCTATCTTCAGGTGTATATTTTGCAAGAAGCACAATACGCCCGCTGTATGTGCTGCAGATGCCTGCCTGTGTTACTCAAACAGGAAATCACAGCAATAAGGGCTAGCTTCAGGTGTATATTTTGCAAGAAGCACAATACGCCTGCTGTAAGTGCTGCAGATGCCTGCCTGTGTTACTTAAACATGAAATCACAGCAATAAGGGCTAGCTTCAGGTGTATATTTTGCAAGAAGCACAATACGCCTGCTGTAAGTGCTGCAGATGCCTGTTAGTGTAACACAAAAGAAAAAAACTACGAGCAATAAGGGGTAGCTTCAGGTGTATAATGTGCAGGAGGCACACTACACCTGCTGTAAGTGCTTCAGATGCCTGCCTGTGTTACTCTACAGGAAATCACAGCAATAAGGGCTATCTTCAGGTGTATGTTTTGCAAGAAGCACAATACGCCTGCTGTAAGTGCTGCAGATGCCTGCCTGTGTTACTTAAACATGAAATCACAGCAATAAGGGCTAGCTTCAGGTGTATATTTTGCAAGAAGCACAATACGCCTGTTGTAAGTGCTGCAGATGCCTGTTAGTGTAACACAAAAGAAAAAAAACTACGAGCAATAAGGGGTAGCTTCAGGTGTATAATGTGCAGGAGGCACACTATGCCTGCTGTAAGTGCTGCAGATGCCTGCCTGTGTTACTCTACAGGAAATCACAGCAATAAGGGCTAGCTTCAGGTGTAAATTTTGCAAGAAGCACAATACGCCTGCTGTAAGTGCTGCAGATGCCTAATAAAGTAACACAAAAGAAAAAAAAACTACGAGCAATAAGGGGTAGCTTCAGGTGTATAATGTGCAGGAGGCGCACTACGACTCCTGTAAGTGCTGCAGATGCCTGCCTGTGTTACTCAAACAGGAAATCACAGCAATAAGGGCTAGCTTCAGGTGTATATTTTGCAAGAAGCACAATACGCCCGCTGTATGTGCTGCAGATGCCTGCCTGTGTTACTCAAACAGGAAATCACAGCAATAAGGGCTAGCTTCAGGTGTATATTTTGCAAGAAGCACAATACGCCTGCTGTAAGTGCTGCAGATGCCTGCCTGTGTTACTTAAACATGAAATCACAGCAATAAGGGCTAGCTTCAGGTGTATATTTTGCAAGAAGCACAATACGCCTGCTGTAAGTGCTGCAGATGCCTGTTAGTGTAACACAAAAGAAAAAAAACTACGAGCAATAAGGGGTAGCTTCAGGTGTATAATGTGCAGGAGGCACACTACGCCTGCTGTAAGTGCTTCAGATGCCTGCCTGTGTTACTCTACAGGAAATCACAGCAATAAGGGCTATCTTCAGGTGTATGTTTTGCAAGAAGCACAATACGCCTGCTGTAAGTGCTGCAGATGCCTTCCTGTGTTACTCAAACAGGAAATCACAGCAATAAGGGCTAGCTTCAGGTGTATATTTTGCAAGAAGCACAATACACCTGCTGTAAGTGCTGCAGATGCCTGCCTCTGTTACTTAAACATGAAATCACAGCAATAAGGGCTAGCTTCAGGTGTATATTTTGCAAGAAGCACAATACGCCTGCTGTAAGTGCTGCAGATGCCTGTTAGTGTAACACAAAAGAAAAAAAAACTACGAGCAATAAGGGGTAGCTTCAGGTGTATAATGTGCAGGAGGCACACTATGCCTGCTGTAAGTGCTGCAGATGCCTGCCTGTGTTACTCTACAGGAAATCACAGCAATAAGGGCTAGCTTCAGGTGTATATTTTGCAAGAAGCACAATACGCCTGCTGTAAGTGCTGCAGATGCCTTCCTGTGTTACTCAAACAGGAAATCACAGCAATAAGGGCTATCTTCAGGTGTATATTTTGCAAGAAGCACAATACGCCCGCTGTATGTGCTGCAGATGCCTGCCTGTGTTACTCAAACAGGAAATCACAGCAATAAGGGCTAGCTTCAGGTGTATATTTTGCAAGAAGCACAATACGCCTGCTGTAAGTGCTGCAGATGCCTGCCTGTGTTACTTAAACATGAAATCACAGCAATAAGGGCTAGCTTCAGGTGTATATTTTGCAAGAAGCACAATACGCCTGCTGTAAGTGCTGCAGATGCCTGTTAGTGTAACACAAAAGAAAAAAACTACGAGCAATAAGGGGTAGCTTCAGGTGTATAATGTGCAGGAGGCACACTACACCTGCTGTAAGTGCTTCAGATGCCTGCCTGTGTTACTCTACAGGAAATCACAGCAATAAGGGCTATCTTCAGGTGTATGTTTTGCAAGAAGCACAATACGCCTGCTGTAAGTGCTGCAGATGCCTTCCTGTGTTACTCAAACAGGAAATCACAGCAATAAGGGCTAGCTTCAGGTGTATATTTTACAAGAAGCACAATACACCTGCTGTAAGTGCTGTAGATGCCTGCCTCTGTTACTTAAACATGAAATCACAGCAATAAGGGCTAGCTTCAGGTGTATATTTTGCAAGAAGCACAATACGCCTGCTGTAAGTGCTGCAGATGCCTGCCTGTGTTACTCAAACAGGAAATCACAGCAATAAGGGCTAGCTTCAGGTGTATATTTTGCAAGAAGCACAATACGCCCGCTGTAAGTGATGCAGATGCATGCCTGTGTTACTCAAAGAGGAAATCACAGCAATAAGGTCTAGCTTCAGGTGTATATTTTGCAAGACGCACAATACGCCTGCTGTAAGTGCTGCAGATGCCTGTTAGTGTAACACAAACGAAAAAAACTATGAGCAATAAGGGGTAGCTTCAGGTGTATAATGTGCAGGAGGCACACATTACACCTGCTGTAAGTGCTGCAGATGCCTGCCTGTGTTACTCAAACAGGAAATCACAGCAATAAGGGCTAGCTTCAGGTGTATATTTTGCAAGAAGCACAATACGCCCGCTGTAAGTGCTGATGATGCCTGCCTGTGTTACTCAACAGGAAATCACAGCAATAAGGGCTAGCTTCTGGTGAATATTTTACAAGAAGCACAATACGTCCGCTGTAAGTGCTGCAGGTGCCTGTTAGTGTAACACAAAAGAAAAAAAAACTACGAGCAATAAGGGGTAGCTTCAGGTGTATATTTTGCAAGAAGCACAATACGCCCGCTGTAAGTGCTGCAGATGCCTGCCTGTGTTACTCAAACAGGAAATCACATAAATAAGGGCTAGCTTCAGGTGTATATTTTGCAAGAAGCACAATACGCCTGCTGTAAGTGCTGCAGATGCCTGCCTGTGTTACTTAAACATGAAATCACAGCAATAAGGGCTAGCTTCAGGTGTATATTTTGCAAGAAGCACAATACGCCTGCTGTAAGTGCTGCAGATGCCTGTTAGTGTAACACAAAAGAAAAAAAACTACGAGCAATAAGGGGTAGCTTCAGGTGTATAATGTGCAGGAGGCACACTACGACTGCTGTAAGTGCTGCAGATGCCTGTGTTACTCAAACAGGAAATCACAGCAATAAGGGCTAGCTTCAGGTGTATATTTTGCAAGAAGCACAATACGCCTGCTGTAAGTGCTGCAGATGCCTGTTAGTGTAACACAAAAGAAAAAAAACTACGAGCAATAAGAGGTAGCTTCAGGTGTATAATGTGCAGGAGGCACACATTACACCTGATTTAAGTGCTGCAGATGCCTGCCTGTGTTACTCAAACAGGAAATCACAGCAATAAGGGCTAGCTTCAGGTGTATATTTTACAAGAAGCACAATACACCCGCTGTAAGTGCTGCAGATGCCTGCCTGTGTTACTTAAACATGAAATCACAGCAATAAGGGCTAGCTTCAGGTGTATATTTTGCAAGAAGCACAATACGCCTGCTGTAAGTGCTGCAGATGCCTGCCTGTGTTACTTAAACATGAAATCACAGCAATAAGGGCTAGCTTCAGGTGTATATTTTGCAAGAAGCACAATACGCCTGCTGTAGGTGCTGCAGATGCCTGTTAGTGTAACACAAAAGAAAAAAAACTACGAGCAATAAGGGGTAGCTTCAGGTGTATAATGTGCAGGAGGCACACTACGACTGCTGTAAGTGCTGCAGATGCCTGTGTTACTCAAACAGGAAATCACAGCAATAAGGGCTAGCTTCAGGTGTATATTTTGCAAGAAGCACAATACGCCTGCTGTAAGTGCTGCAGATGCCTGTTAGTGTAACACAAAAGAAAAAAAACTACGAGCAATAAGGGGTAGCTTCAGGTGTATAATGTGCAGGAGGCACACATTACACCTGATGTAAGTGCTGCAGATGCCTGCCTGTGTTACTCAAACAGGAAATCACAGCAATAAGGGCTAGCTTCAGGTGTATATTTTACAAGAAGCACAATACGCCCGCTGTAAGTGCTGCAGATGCCTGCCTGTGTTACTCAAACAGGAAATCACAGCAATAGGGGCTAGCTTCAGGTGTATATTTTGCAATAAGCACAATATGCCTGCTGTAAGTGCTGCAGATACCTGCCTGTGTTACTCAAACAGGAAATCACAGCAATAAGGGCTAGCTTCAGGTGTATATTTTGCAAGAAGCACAATACGCCTGCTGTAAGTGCTGCAGATGCCTGTTAGTGTAACACAAAAGAAAAAAAACTACAAGCAATAAGGAGTAGCTTCAGGTGTATAATGTGCAGGAGGCACACTACGACTGCTGTAAGTGCTGCAGATGCCTGCCTGTGTTACTCAAACAGGAAATCACAACAATAAGGGCTAGCTTCAGGTGTATATTTTGCAAGAAGCACAATACGCCCGCTGTAAGTGCTGCAGATGACTGCCTGTGTTACTCAAACAGGAAATCACAGCAATAAGGGCTAGCTTCAGGTGTATATTTTGCAAGAAGCACAATACGCCTGCTGTAAGTGCTGCAGATGCCAGTTAGTGTAACACAAAAGAAAAAAACTACGAGCAATAAGGGGTAGCTTCAGGTGTATAATGTGCAGGAGGCACACATTACACCTGCTGTAAGTGCTGCAGATGCCTGCCTGTGTTACTCAAACAGGAAATCACAACAATAAGGGCTAGCTTCAGGTGTATATTTTGCAAGAAGCACAATACGCCCGCTGTAAGTGCTGCTGATGCCTGCCTGTGTTACTCAACAGGAAATCACAACAATAAGGGCTAGCTTCAGGTGTATATTTTGCAAGAAGCACAATACGTCCGCTGTAAGTGCTGCAGATGCCTTCCTGTGTTACTCAAACAGGAAATCACAGCAATAAGGGCTAGCTTCAGGTATATATTTTGCAAGAAGCACAATACGCCTGCTGTAAGTGCTGCAGATGCCTGCCTGTGTTACTTAAACAGGAAATCACAGCAATAAGGGCTAGCTTCAGGTGTATATTTTGCAAGAAGCACAATACGCCTGCTGTAAGTGCTGCAGATGCCTGTTAGTGTAACACAAAAGAAAAAAAAACTACGAGCAATAAGGGGTAGCTTCAGGTGTATAATGTGCAGGAGGCACACTATGCCTGCTGTAAGTGCTGCAGATGCCTGCCTGTGTTACTCTACAGGAAATCACAGCAATAAGGGCTAGCTTTAGGTGTATATTTTGCAAGAAGCACAATACGCCTGCTGTAAGTGCTGCAGATGCCTTCCTGTGTTACTCAAACAGGAAATCACAGCAATAAGGGCTATCTTCAGGTGTATATTTTGCAAGAAGCACAATACGCCTGCTGTAAGTGCTGCAGATGCCTGCCTGTGTTACTCAAACAGGAAATCACAGAAATAAGGGCTAGCTTCAGGTGTATATTTTGCAAGAAGCACAATACGCCCGCTGTAAGTGCTGCAGATGCATGCCTGTGTTACTCAAACAGGAAATCACAGCAATAAGGGCTAGCTTTAGGTGTATATTTTGCAAGAAGCACAATACGCCTGCTGTAAGTGCTGCAGATGCCTGTTAGTGTAACACAAAAGAAAAAAAACTACGAGCAATAAGGGGTAGCTTCAGGTGTATATTTTGCAAGAAGCACAATACGCCCGCTGTAAGTGCTGCAGATGCCTGCCTGTGTTACTCAAACAGGAAATCACAGAAATAAGGGCTAGCTTCAGGTGTATATTTTGCAAGAAGCACAATACGCCTGCTGTAAGTGCTGCATATGCCTGCCTGTGTTACTTAAACATGAAATCACAGCAATAAGGGCTAGCTTCAGGTGTATATTTTGCAAGAAGCACAATACGCCTGCTGTAAGTGCTGCAGATGCCTGTTAGTGTAACACAAAAGAAAAAAAACTACGAGCAATAAGGAGTAGCTTCAGGTGTATAATGTGCAGGAGGCACACTATGACTGCTGTAAGTGCTGCAGATGCCTGCCTGTGTTACTCAAACAGGAAATCACAACAAGAAGGGCTAGCTTCAGGTGTATATTTTGCAAGAAGCACAATACGCCCGCTGTAAGTGCTGCAGATGCCTGCCTGTGTTACTCAAACAGGAAATCACAGCAATAAGGGCTAGCTTCAGGTGTATATTTTGCAAGAAGCACAATACGCCTGCTGTAAGTGCTGCAGATGCCTGCCTGTGTTACTTAAACATGAAATCACAGCAATAAGGGCTAGCTTCAGGTGTATATTTTGCAAGAAGCACAATACGCCCCTGCTGTAAGTGCTGCAGATGCCTGTTAGTGTAACACAAAAGAAAAAAAAAACTACGAGCAATAAGGGGTAGCTTCAGGTGTATAATGTGCAGGAGGCACACTACGCCTGCTGTAAATGCTGCAGATGCCTGCCTGTGTTACTCTACAGGAAATCACAGCAATAAGGGCTAGCTTCAGGTGTATATTTTGCAAGAAGCACAATACGCCTGCTGTAAGTGCTGCAGATGCCTTCCTGTGTTACTCAAACAGGAAATCACAGCAATAAGGGCTAGCTTCAGGTGTATATTTTGCAAGAAGCACAATACGCCTGCTGTTAGTGCTGCAGATGCCTATTAGTGTAACACAAAAGAAAAAAAACTACGAGCAATAAGGGGTAGCTTCAGGTGTATAATGTGCAGGAGGCACACTACGACTGCTGTAAGTGCTGCAGATGCCTGCCTGTGTTACTCAAACAGGAAATCACAACAATAAGGGCTAGCTTCAGGTGTATATTTTGCAAGAAGCACAATACGCCTGCTGTAAGTGCTGCAGATGCCTGCCTGTGTTACTCAAACAGGAAATCACAGCAATAAGGGCTAGCTTCAGGTGCATATTTTGCAAGAAGCACAATATGCCCGCTGTAAGTGATGCAGATGCATGCCTGTGTTACTCAAACAGGAAATCACAGCAATAAGGGCTAGCTTCAGGTGTATATTTTGCAAGAAGCACAATACGCCTGCTGTAAGTGATACAGATGAATGCCTGTGTTACTCAAACAGGAAATCACAGCAATAAGGGCTAGCTTCAGGTGTATATTCTGCAAGAAGCACAATACGCCTGCTGTAAGTGCTGCAGATGCCTGTTAGTGTAACACAAAAGAAAAAAACTACGATCAATAAGGGGTAGCTTCAGGTGTATAATGTGCAGGAGGCACACATTACACCTGCTGTAAGTGCTGCAGATGCCTGCCTGTGTTACTTAAACATGAAATCACAGCAATAAGGGCTAGCTTCAGGTGTATATTTTGCAAGAAGCACAATACGCCTGCTGTAAGTGCTGCAGATGCCTGTTAGTGTAACACAAAAGAAAAAAAACTACGAGCAATAAGGGGTAGCTTCAGGTGTATAATGTGCAGGAGGCACACTATGCCTGCTGTAAGTGCTGCAGATGCCTGCCTGTGTTACTCTACAGGAAATCACAGCAATAATGGCTAGCTTCAGGTGTATATTTTGCAAGAAGCACAATACGCCCGCTGTAAGTGCTGCAGATGCCTTCCTGTGTTACTCAAACAGGAAATCACAGCAATAAGGGCTATCTTCAGGTGTATATTTTGCAAGAAGCACAATACGCCTGCTGTAAGTGCTGCAGATGCCTAATAAAGTAACACAAAAGAAAAAAAAAACTACGAGCAATAAGGGGTAGCTTCAGGTGTATAATGTGCAGGAGGCGCACTACGACTCCTGTAAGTGCTGCAGATGCCTGCCTGTGTTACTCAAACAGGAAATCACAGCAATAAGGGCTAGCTTCAGGTGTATATTTTGCAAGAAGCACAATACGCCTGCTGTAAGTGCTGCAGATGCCTGCCTGTGTTACTTAAACATGAAATCACAGCAATAAGGGCTAGCTTCAGGTGTATATTTTGCAAGAAGCACAATACGCCTGCTGTAAGTGCTGCAGATGCCTGTTAGTGTAACACAAAAGAAAAAAAACTACGAGCAATAAGGGGTAGCTTCAGGTGTATAATGTGCAGGAGGCACACTACGCCTGCTGTAAGTGCTTCAGATGCCTGCCTGTGTTACTCTACAAGAAATCACAGCAATAAGGGCTAGCTTCAGGTGTATGTTTTGCAAGAAGCACAATACGCCTGCTGTAAGTGCTGCAGATGCCTTCCTGTGTTACTCAAACAGGAAATCACAGCAATAAGGGCTAGCTTCAGGTGTATATTTTGCAAGAAGCACAATACACCTGCTGTAAGTGCTGCAGATGCCTGCCTATGTTACTTAAACATGAAATCACAGCAATAAGGGCTAGCTTCAGGTGTATATTTTGCAAGAAGCACAATATGCCTGCTGTAAGTGCTGCAGATGCCTGTTAGTGTAACACAAAAGAAAAAAAACTATGAGCAATAAGGGGTAGCTTCAGGTGTATAATGTGCAGGAGGCACACTACGACTGCTGTAAGTGCTGCAGATGCCTGCCTGTGTTACTCAAACATGAAATCACAGCAATAAGGGCTAGCTTCAGGTGTATATTTTGCAAGAAGCACAATACGCCTGCTGTAAGTGCTGCAGATGCCTGTTAGTGTAACACAAAAGAAAAAAAACTACGAGCAATAAGGGGTAGCTTCAGGTGTATAATGTGCAGGAGGCACACTACGCCTGCTGTAAGTGCTGCAGATGCCTGCCTGTGTTACTCAACAGGAAATCACAGCAATAAGGGCTAGCTTCAGGTGTATATTTTGCAAGAAGCACAATACGTCCGCTGTAAGTGCTGCAGATGCCTGCCTGTGTTACTCAAACAGGAAATCACAGCAATAGGGGCTAGCTTCAGGTGTATATTTTGCAAGAAGCACAATACGCCTGCTGTAAGTGCTGCAGATGCCTGCCTGTGTTACTCAAACAGGAAATCACAGCAATAAGGGCTAGCTTCAGGTGTATATTTTGCAAGAAGCACAATACGCCTGCTGTAAGTGCTGCAGATGCCTGTTAGTGTAACACAAAAGAAAAAAAAACTATGAGCAATAAGGAGTAGCTTCAGGTGTATAATGTGCAGGAGGCACACTACGACTGCTGTAAGTGCTGCACATGCCTGCCTGTGTTACTCAAACAGGAAATCACAACAATAAGGGCTAGCTTCAGGTGTATATTTTGCAAGAAGCACAATACGCCCGCTGTAAGTGCTGCAGACGCCTGCCTGTGTTACTCAAACAGGAAATCACAGCAATAAGGGCTAGCTTCAGGTGTATATTTTGCAAGAAGCACAATACGCCTGCTGTAAGTGCTGCAGATGCCTGTTAGTGTAACACAAAAGAAAAAAAACTACGAGCAATAAGGAGTAGCTTCAGGTGTATAATGTGCAGGAAGCGCACTACGACTGCTGTAAGTGCTGCAGATGCCTGCCGGTGTTACTCAAACAGGAAATCACAGCAATAAGGGCTAGCTTCAGGTGTATATTTTGCAAGAAGCACAATACGCCTGCTGTAAGTGCTGCAGATGCCTGCCTGTGTTACTTAAACATGAAATCACAGCAATAAGGGCTAGCTTCAGGTGTATATTTTGCAAGAAGCACAATACGCCTGCTGTAAGTGCTGCAGATGCCTGTTAGTGTAACACAAAAGAAAAAAACTACGAGCAATAAGGGGTAGCTTCAGGTGTATAATGTGCAGGAGGCACACTATGCCTGCTGTAAGTGCTGCAGATGCCTGCCTGTGTTACTCTACAGGAAATCACAGCAATAAGGGCTAGCTTCAGGTGTATATTTTGCAAGAAGCACAGTACGCCTGCTGTAAGTGCTGCAGATGCCTTCCTGTGTTACTCAAACAGGAAATCACAGCAATAAGGGCTAGCTTCAGGTGTATATTTTGCAAGAAGCACAATACGCCTGCTGTAAGTGCTGCAGATGCCTAATAAAGTAACACAAAAGAATAAAAAACTACGAGCAATAAGGGGTAGCTTCAGGTGTATAATGTGCAGGAGGCGCACTACGACTCCTGTAAGTGCTGCAGATGCCTGCCTGTGTTACTCAAACAGGAAATCACAGCAATAAGGGCTAGCTTCAGGTGTATATTTTGCAAGAAGCACAATACGCCTGCTGTAAGTGCTGCAGATGCCTGCCTGTGTTACTCAAACAGGAAATCACAGCAATAAGGGCTAGCTTCAGGTGTATATTTTGCAAGAAGCACAATACGCCCGCTGTAAATGCTGCAGATGCCTTCCTGTGTTACTCAAACAGGAAATCACAGCAATAAGGGCTAGCTTCAGGTGTATATTTTGCAAGAAGCACAATACGCCTGCTGTAAGTGCTGCAGATGCCTGCCTGTGTTACTCAAACAGGAAATCACAGCAATAAGGGCTAGCTTCAGGTGTATATTTTGCAAGAAGCACAATACGCCCGCTGTAAGTGATGCAGATGCATGCCTGTGTTACTCAAACAGGAAATCACAGCAATAAGGTCTAGCTTCAGGTGTATATTTTGCAAGACGCACAATACGCCTGCTGTAAGTGCTGCAGATGCCTGTTAGTGTAACACAAACGAAAAAACCTATGAGCAATAAGGGGTAGCTTCAGGTGTATAATGTGCAGGAGGCACACATTACACCTGCTGTAAGTGCTGCAGATGCCTGCCTGTGTTACTCTACAGGAAATCACAGCAATAAGGGCTAGCTTCAGGTGTATATTTTGCAAGAAGCACAATACGCCTGCTGTAAGTGCTGCAGATGCCTTCCTGTGTTACTCAAACAGGAAATCACAGCAATAAGGGCTAGCTTCAGGTGTATATTTTGCAAGAAGCACAATACGCCTGCTGTAAGTGCTGCAGATGCCTGCCTGTGTTACTTAAACATGAAATCACAGCAATAAGGGCTAGCTTCAGGTGTATATTTTGCAAGAAGCACAATACGCCTGCTGTAAGTGCTGCAGATGCCTGCCTGTGTTACTCAAACAGGAAATCACAGCAATAAGGGCTAGCTTCAGGTGTATATTTTGCAAGAAGCACAATACGCCCGCTGTAAGTGATGCAGATGCATGCCTGTGTTACTCAAACAGGAAATCACAGCAATAAGGTCTAGCTTCAGGTGTATATTTTGCAAGACGCACAATACGCCTGCTGTAAGTGCTGCAGATGCCTGTTAGTGTAACACAAACGAAAAAACCTATGAGCAATAAGGGGTAGCTTCAGGTGTATAATGTGCAGGAGGCACACATTACACCTGCTGTAAGTGCTGCAGATGCCTGCCTGTGTTACTCAAACAGGAAATCAGAGCAATAAGGGCTAGCTTCAGGTGTATATTTTGCAAGAAGCACAATACGCCCGCTGTAAGTGCTGATGATGCCTGCCTGTGTTACTCAACAGGAAATCACAGCAATAAGGGCTAGCTTCTGGTGAATATTTTACAAGAAGCACAATACGTCCGCTGTAAGTGCTGCAGATGCCTGTTAGTGTAACACAAAATAAAAAAAAAACTACGAGCAATAAGGGGTAGCTTCAGGTGTATATTTTGCAAGAAGCACAATACGCCCGCTGTAAGTGCTGCAGATGCCTGCCTGTGTTACTCAAACAGGAAATCACATAAATAAGGGCTAGATCAGGTGTATATTTTGCAAGAAGCACAATTGGCCTGCTGTAAGTGCTGCAAATGCCTGCCTGTGTTACTTAAACATGAAATCACAGCAATAAGGGCTAGCTTCAGGTGTATATTTTGCAAGAAGCACAATACGCCTGCTGTAAGTGCTGCAGATGCCTGTTAGTGTAACACAAAAGAAAAAAAACTACGAGCAATAAGGGGTAGCTTCAGGTGTATAATGTGCAGGAGGCACACTACGACTGCTGTAAGTGCTGCAGATGCCTGTGTTACTCAAACAGGAAATCACAGCAATAAGGGCTAGCTTCAGGTGTATATTTTGCAAGAAGCACAATACGCCTGCTGTAAGTGCTGCAGATGCCTGTTAGTGTAACACAAAAGAAAAAAAAACTACGAGCAATAAGGGGTAGCTTCAGGTGTATAATGTGCAGGAGGCACACATTACACCTGATGTAAGTGCTGCAGATGCCTGCCTGTGTTACTCAAACAGGAAATCACAGCAATAAGGGCTAGCTTCAGGTGTATATTTTACAAGAAGCACAATACGCCCGCTGTAAGTGCTGAAGATGCCTGCCTGTGTTACTCAACAGGAAATCACAGCAATAAGGGCTAGCTTCAGGTGTATATTTTGCAAGAAGCACAATACGTCCGCTGTAAGTGCTGCAGATGCCTGCCTGTGTTACTCAAACAGGAAATCACAGCAATAGGGGCTAGCTTCAGGTGTATATTTTGCAATAAGCACAATATGCCTGCTGTAAGTGCTGCAGATACCTGCCTGTGTTACTCAAACAGGAAATCACAGCAATAAGGGCTAGCTTCAGGTGTATATTTTGCAAGAAGCACAATACGCCTGCTGTAAGTGCTGCAGATGCCTGTTAGTGTAACACAAAAGAAAAAAAAAACTACAAGCAATAAGGAGTAGCTTCAGGTGTATAATGTGCAGGAGGCACACTACGACTGCTGTAAGTGCTGCAGATGCCTGCCTGTGTTACTCAAACAGGAAATCACAACAATAAGGGCTAGCTTCAGGTGTATATTTTGCAAGAAGCACAATACGCCCGCTGTAAGTGCTGCAGATGCCTGCCTGTGTTACTCAAACAGGAAATCACAACAATAAGGGCTAGCTTCAGGTGTATATTTTGCAAGAAGCACAATACGCCTGCTGTAAGTGCTGCAGATGCCAGTTAGTGTAACACAAAAGAAAAAAACTACGAGCAATAAGGGGTAGCTTCAGGTGTATAATGTGCAGGAGGCACACATTACACCTGCTGTAAGTGCTGCAGATGCCTGCCTGTGTTACTCAAACAGGAAATCACAGCAATAAGGGCTAGCTTCAGGTGTATATTTTGCAAGAAGCACAATATGCCCGCTGTAAGTGCTGATGATGCCTGCCTGTGTTACTCAACAGGAAATCACAGCAATAAGGGCTAGCTTCAGGTGTATATTTTGCAAGAAGCACAATACGTCTGCTGTAAGTGCTGCAGATGCCTTCCTGTGTTACTCAAACAGGAAATCACAGCAATAAGGGCTAGCTTCAGGTATATATTTTGCAAGAAGCACAATACGCCTGCTGTAAGTGCTGCAGATGCCTGCCTGTGTTACTTAAACAGGAAATCACAGCAATAAGGGCTAGCTTCAGGTGTATATTTTGCAAGAAGCACAATACGCCTGCTGTAAGTGCTGCAGATGCCTGTTAGTGTAACACAAAAGAAAAAAAAACTACGAGCAATAAGGGGTAGCTTCAGGTGTATAATGTGCAGGAGGCACACTATGCCTGCTGTAAGTGCTGCAGATGCCTGCCTGTGTTACTCTACAGGAAATCACAGCAATAAGGGCTAGCTTCAGGTGTATATTTTGCAAGAAGCACAATACGCCTGCTGTAAGTGCTGCAGATGCCTTCCTGTGTTACTCAAACAGGAAATCACAGCAATAAGGGCTATCTTCAGGTGTATATTTTGCAAGAAGCACAATACGCCTGCTGTAAGTGCTGCAGATGCCTGCCTGTGTTACTCAAACAGGAAATCACAGAAATAAGGGCTAGCTTCAGGTGTATATTTTGCAAGACGCACAATACGCCCGCTGTAAGTGCTGCAGATGCATGCCTGTGTTACTCAAACAGGAAATCACAGCAATAAGGGCTAGCTTTAGGTGTATATTTTGCAAGAAGCACAAAACGCCTGCTGTAAGTGCTGCAGATGCCTGTTAGTGTAACACAAAAGAAAAAAAACTACGAGCAATAAGGGGTAGCTTCAGGTGTATATTTTGCAAGAAGCACAATATGCCCGCTGTAAGTGCTGCAGATGCCTGCCTGTGTTACTCAAACAGGAAATCACAGAAATAAGGGCTAGCTTCAGGTGTATATTTTGCAAGAAGCACAATACGCCTGCTGTAAGTGCTGCATATGCCTGCCTGTGTTACTTAAACATGAAATCACAGCAATAAGGGCTAGCTTCAGGTGTATATTTTGCAAGAAGCACAATACGCCTGCTGTAAGTGCTGCAGATGCCTGTTAGTGTAACACAAAAGAAAAAAAACTACGAGCAATAAGGGGTAGCTTCAGGTGTATAATGTGCAGGAGGCACACTACGACTGCTGTAAGTGCTGCAGATGCCTGCCTGTGTTACTCAAACAGGAAATCACAGCAATAAGGGCTAGCTTCAGGTGTATATTTTGCAAGAAGCACAATACGCCCGCTGTAAGTGCTGCAGATGCATGCCTGTGTTACTCAACAGGAAATCACAGCAATAAGGGCTAGCTTCAGGTGTATATTTTGCAAGAAGCACAATACGTCCGCTGTAAGTGCTGCAGGTGCCTGCCTGTGTTACTCAAACAGGAAATCACAGCAATAGGGGCTAGCTTCAGGTGTATATTTTGCAAGAAGCACAATATGCCTGCTGTAAGTGCTGCAGATGCCTGCCTGTGTTACTCAAAGAGGAAATCACAGCAATAAGGGCTAGCTTCAGGTGTATATTTTGCAAGAAGCACAATACGTCTGCTGTAAGTGCTGCAGATGCCTGTTAGTGTAACACAAAAGAAAAAAAACTACGAGCAATAAGGAGTAGCTTCAGGTGTATAATGTGCAGGAGGCACACTACGACTGCTGTAAGTGCTGCAGATGCCTGCCTGTGTTACTCAAACAGGAAATCACAACAATAAGGGCTAGCTTCAGGTGTATATTTTGCAAGAAGCACAATACGCCCGCTGTAAGTGCTGCAGACGCCTGCCTGTGTTACTCAAACAGGAAATCACAGCAATAAGGGCTAGCTTCAGGTGTATATTTTGCAAGAAGCACAATACGCCTGCTGTAAGTGCTGCAGATGCCTGTTAGTGTAACACAAAAGAAAAAAAACTACGAGCAATAAGGGGTAGCTTCAGGTGTATAATGTGCAGGAGGCACACATTACACCTGCTGTAAGTGCTGCAGATGCCTGCCTGTGTTACTCAAACAGGAAATCACAGCAATAAGGGCTAGCTTCAGGTGTATATTTTGCAAGAAGCACAATACGCCCGCTGTAAGTGCTGATGATGCCTGCCTGTGTTACTCAACAGGAAATCACAGCAATAAGGGCTAGCTTCAGGTGTATATTTTGCAAGAAGCACAATACGTCCGCTGTAAGTGCTGCAGATGCCTTCCTGTGTTACTCAAACAGGAAATCACAGCAATAAGGGCTAGCTTCAGGTGTATATTTTGCAAGAAGCACAATACGCCTGCTGTAAGTGCTGCAGATGCCTGCCTGTGTTACTTAAACATGAAATCACAGCAATAAGGGCTAGCTTCAGGTGTATATTTTGCAAGAAGCACAATACGCCTGCTGTAAGTGCTGCAGATGCCTGTTAGTGTAACACAAAAGAAAAAAACTACGAGCAATAAGGGGTAGCTTCAGGTGTATAATGTGCAGGAGGCACACTATGCCTGCTGTAAGTGCTGCAGATGCCTGCCTGTGTTACTCTACAGGAAATCACAGCAATAAGGGCTAGCTTCAGGTGTATATTTTGCAAGAAGCACAGTACGCCTGCTGTAAGTGCTGCAGATGCCTTCCTGTGTTACTCAAACAGGAAATCACAGCAATAAGGGCTATCTTCAGGTGTATATTTTGCAAGAAGCACAATACGCCTGCTGTAAGTGCTGCAGATGCCTAATAAAGTAACACAAAAGAATAAAAAACTACGAGCAATAAGGGGTAGCTTCAGGTGTATAATGTGCAGGAGGCGCACTACGACTCCTGTAAGTGCTGCAGATGCCTGCCTGTGTTACTCAAACAGGAAATCACAGCAATAAGGGCTAGCTTCAGGTGTATATTTTGCAAGAAGCACAATACGCCTGCTGTAAGTGCTGCAGATGCCTGCCTGTGTTACTCAAACAGGAAATCACAGCAATAAGGGCTAGCTTCAGGTGTATATTTTGCAAGAAGCACAATACGCCCGCTGTAAATGCTGCAGATGCCTTCCTGTGTTACTCAAACAGGAAATCACAGCAATAAGGGCTAGCTTCAGGTGTATATTTTGCAAGAAGCACAATACGCCTGCTGTAAGTGCTGCAGATGCCTGCCTGTGTTACTCAAACAGGAAATCACAGCAATAAGGGCTAGCTTCAGGTGTATATTTTGCAAGAAGCACAATACGCCCGCTGTAAGTGATGCAGATGCATGCCTGTGTTACTCAAACAGGAAATCACAGCAATAAGGTCTAGCTTCAGGTGTATATTTTGCAAGACGCACAATACGCCTGCTGTAAGTGCTGCAGATGCCTGTTAGTGTAACACAAACGAAAAAACCTATGAGCAATAAGGGGTAGCTTCAGGTGTATAATGTGCAGGAGGCACACATTACACCTGCTGTAAGTGCTGCAGATGCCTGCCTGTGTTACTCTACAGGAAATCACAGCAATAAGGGCTAGCTTCAGGTGTATATTTTGCAAGAAGCACAATACGCCTGCTGTAAGTGCTGCAGATGCCTTCCTGTGTTACTCAAACAGGAAATCACAGCAATAAGGGCTAGCTTCAGGTGTATATTTTGCAAGAAGCACAATACGCCTGCTGTAAGTGCTGCAGATGCCTGCCTGTGTTACTTAAACATGAAATCACAGCAATAAGGGCTAGCTTCAGGTGTATATTTTGCAAGAAGCACAATACGCCTGCTGTAAGTGCTGCAGATGCCTGCCTGTGTTACTCAAACAGGAAATCACAGCAATAAGGGCTAGCTTCAGGTGTATATTTTGCAAGAAGCACAATACGCCCGCTGTAAGTGATGCAGATGCATGCCTGTGTTACTCAAACAGGAAATCACAGCAATAAGGTCTAGCTTCAGGTGTATATTTTGCAAGACGCACAATACGCCTGCTGTAAGTGCTGCATATGCCTGTTAGTGTAACACAAACGAAAAAACCTATGAGCAATAAGGGGTAGCTTCAGGTGTATAATGTGCAGGAGGCACACATTACACCTGCTGTAAGTGCTGCAGATGCCTGCCTGTGTTACTCAAACAGGAAATCACAGCAATAAGGGCTAGCTTCAGGTGTATATTTTGCAAGAAGCACAATACGCCCGCTGTAAGTGCTGATGATGCCTGCCTGTGTTACTCAACAGGAAATCACAGCAATAAGGGCTAGCTTCTGGTGAATATTTTACAAGAAGCACAATACGTCCGCTGTAAGTGCTGCAGATGCCTGTTAGTGTAACACAAAATAAAAAAAAACTACGAGCAATAAGGGGTAGCTTCAGGTGTATATTTTGCAAGAAGCACAATACGCCCGCTGTAAGTGCTGCAGATGCCTGCCTGTGTTACTCAAACAGGAAATCACATAAATAAGGGCTAGATCAGGTGTATATTTTGCAAGAAGCACAATTGGCCTGCTGTAAGTGCTGCAAATGCCTGCCTGTGTTACTTAAACATGAAATCACAGCAATAAGGGCTAGCTTCAGGTGTATATTTTGCAAGAAGCACAATACGCCTGCTGTAAGTGCTGCAGATGCCTGTTAGTGTAACACAAAAGAAAAAAAACTACGAGCAATAAGGGGTAGCTTCAGGTGTATAATGTGCAGGAGGCACACTACGACTGCTGTAAGTGCTGCAGATGCCTGTGTTACTCAAACAGGAAATCACAGCAATAAGGGCTAGCTTCAGGTGTATATTTTGCAAGAAGCACAACACGCCTGCTGTAAGTGCTGCAGATGCCTGTTAGTGTAACACAAAAGAAAAAAAAACTACGAGCAATAAGGGGTAGCTTCAGGTGTATAATGTGCAGGAGGCACACATTACACCTGATGTAAGTGCTGCAGATGCCTGCCTGTGTTACTCAAACAGGAAATCACAGCAATAAGGGCTAGCTTCAGGTGTATATTTTACAAGAAGCACAATACGCCCGCTGTAAGTGCTGAAGATGCCTGCCTGTGTTACTCAACAGGAAATCACAGCAATAAGGGCTAGCTTCAGGTGTATATTTTGCAAGAAGCACAATACGTCCGCTGTAAGTGCTGCAGATGCCTGCCTGTGTTACTCAAACAGGAAATCACAGCAATAGGGGCTAGCTTCAGGTGTATATTTTGCAATAAGCACAATATGCCTGCTGTAAGTGCTGCAGATACCTGCCTGTGTTACTCAAACAGGAAATCACAGCAATAAGGGCTAGCTTCAGGTGTATATTTTGCAAGAAGCACAATACGCCTGCTGTAAGTGCTGCAGATGCCTGTTAGTGTAACACAAAAGAAAAAAAAAACTACAAGCAATAAGGAGTAGCTTCAGGTGTATAATGTGCAGGAGGCACACTACGACTGCTGTAAGTGCTGCAGATGCCTGCCTGTGTTACTCAAACAGGAAATCACAACAATAAGGGCTAGCTTCAGGTGTATATTTTGCAAGAAGCACAATACGCCCGCTGTAAGTGCTGCAGATGCCTGCCTGTGTTACTCAAACAGGAAATCACAACAATAAGGGCTAGCTTCAGGTGTATATTTTGCAAGAAGCACAATACGCCTGCTGTAAGTGCTGCAGATGCCAGTTAGTGTAACACAAAAGAAAAAAACTACGAGCAATAAGGGGTAGCTTCAGGTGTATAATGTGCAGGAGGCACACATTACACCTGCTGTAAGTGCTGCAGATGCCTGCCTGTGTTACTCAAACAGGAAATCACAGCAATAAGGGCTAGCTTCAGGTGTATATTTTGCAAGAAGCACAATATGCCCGCTGTAAGTGCTGATGATGCCTGCCTGTGTTACTCAACAGGAAATCACAGCAATAAGGGCTAGCTTCAGGTGTATATTTTGCAAGAAGCACAATACGTCTGCTGTAAGTGCTGCAGATGCCTTCCTGTGTTACTCAAACAGGAAATCACAGCAATAAGGGCTAGCTTCAGGTATATATTTTGCAAGAAGCACAATACGCCTGCTGTAAGTGCTGCAGATGCCTGCCTGTGTTACTTAAACAGGAAATCACAGCAATAAGGGCTAGCTTCAGGTGTATATTTTGCAAGAAGCACAATACGCCTGCTGTAAGTGCTGCAGATGCCTGTTAGTGTAACACAAAAGAAAAAAAAACTACGAGCAATAAGGGGTAGCTTCAGGTGTATAATGTGCAGGAGGCACACTATGCCTGCTGTAAGTGCTGCAGATGCCTGCCTGTGTTACTCTACAGGAAATCACAGCAATAAGGGCTAGCTTCAGGTGTATATTTTGCAAGAAGCACAATACGCCTGCTGTAAGTGCTGCAGATGCCTTCCTGTGTTACTCAAACAGGA
This sequence comes from Rana muscosa, assembly GCA_029206835.1. Classification (NCBI taxonomy): domain Eukaryota; kingdom Metazoa; phylum Chordata; class Amphibia; order Anura; family Ranidae; genus Rana; species Rana muscosa. Next base: position 973,351,549 of record CM055118.1, on the reverse strand, counting down.
AATCACAGCAATAAGGGCTATCTTCAGGTGTATATTTTGCAAGAAGCACAATACGCCTGCTGTAAGTGCTGCAGATGCCTGCCTGTGTTACTCAAACAGGAAATCACAGAAATAAGGGCTAGCTTCAGGTGTATATTTTGCAAGAAGCACAATACGCCCGCTGTAAGTGCTGCAGATGCATGCCTGTGTTACTCAAACAGGAAATCACAGCAATAAGGGCTAGCTTTAGGTGTATATTTTGCAAGAAGCACAAAACGCCTGCTGTAAGTGCTGCAGATGCCTGTTAGTGTAACACAAAAGAAAAAAAACTACGAGCAATAAGGGGTAGCTTCAGGTGTATATTTTGCAAGAAGCACAATATGCCCGCTGTAAGTGCTGCAGATGCCTGCCTGTGTTACTCAAACAGGAAATCACAGAAATAAGGGCTAGCTTCAGGTGTATATTTTGCAAGAAGCACAATACGCCTGCTGTAAGTGCTGCATATGCCTGCCTGTGTTACTTAAACATGAAATCACAGCAATAAGGGCTAGCTTCAGGTGTATATTTTGCAAGAAGCACAATACGCCTGCTGTAAGTGCTGCAGATGCCTGTTAGTGTAACACAAAAGAAAAAAAACTACGAGCAATAAGGGGTAGCTTCAGGTGTATAATGTGCAGGAGGCACACTACGACTGCTGTAAGTGCTGCAGATGCCTGCCTGTGTTACTCAAACAGGAAATCACAGCAATAAGGGCTAGCTTCAGGTGTATATTTTGCAAGAAGCACAATATGCCCGCTGTAAGTGCTGCAGATGCATGCCTGTGTTACTCAACAGGAAATCACAGCAATAAGGGCTAGCTTCAGGTGTATATTTTGCAAGAAGCACAATACGTCCGCTGTAAGTGCTGCAGGTGCCTGCCTGTGTTACTCAAACAGGAAATCACAGCAATAGGGGCTAGCTTCAGGTGTATATTTTGCAAGAAGCACAATATGCCTGCTGTAAGTGCTGCAGATGCCTGCCTGTGTTACTCAAAGAGGAAATCACAGCAATAAGGGCTAGCTTCAGGTGTATATTTTGCAAGAAGCACAATACGTCTGCTGTAAGTGCTGCAGATGCCTGTTAGTGTAACACAAAAGAAAAAAAACTACGAGCAATAAGGAGTAGCTTCAGGTGTATAATGTGCAGGAGGCACACTACGACTGCTGTAAGTGCTGCAGATGCCTGCCTGTGTTACTCAAACAGGAAATCACAACAATAAGGGCTAGCTTCAGGTGTATATTTTGCAAGAAGCACAATACGCCCGCTGTAAGTGCTGCAGATGCCTGCCTGTGTTACTCAAACAGGAAATCACAGCAATAAGGGCTAGCTTCAGGTGTATATTTTGCAAGAAGCACAATACGTCCGCTGTAAGTGCTGCAGATGCCTTCCTGTGTTACTCAAACAGGAAATCACAGCAATAAGGGCTAGCTTCAGGTGTATATTTTGCAAGAAGCACAATACACCTGCTGTAAGTGCTGCAGATGCCTGCCTGTGTTACTTAAACATGAAATTACAGCTATAAGGGCTAGCTTCAGGTGTATATTTTGCAAGAAGCACAATATGCCTGCTGTAAGTGCTGCAGATGCCTGTTAGTGTAACACAAAAGAAAAAAAACTACGAGCAATAAGGGGTAGCTTCAGGTGTATAATGTGCAGGAGGCACACTACGCCTGCTGTAAGTGCTGCAGATGCCTGCCTGTGTTACTCAAACAGGAAATCACAGCAATAAGGGCTAGCTTCAGGTGTATATTTTGCAAGAAGCACAATACGCCTGCTGTAAGTGCTGCAGATGCCTGCCTGTGTTACTTAAACATGAAATCACAGCAATAAGGGCTAGCTTCAGGTGTATATTTTGCAAGAAGCACAATACGCCTGCTGTTAGTGCTGCAGATGCCTATTAGTGTAACACAAAATAAAAAAAACTACGAGCAATAAGGGGTAGCTTCAGGTGTATAATGTGCAGGAGGCACACTACGACTGCTGTAAGTGCTGCAGATGCCTGCCTGTGTTACTCAAACAGGAAATCACAACAATAAGGGCTAGCTTAAGGTGTATATTTTTCAAGAAGCACAATACGCCTGCTGTAAGTGCTGCAGATGCCTGCCTGTGTTACTCAAACAGGAAATCACAGCAATAAGGGCTAGCTTCAGGTGCATATTTTGCAAGAAGCACAATATGCCCGCTGTAAGTGATGCAGATGCATGCCTGTGTTACTCAAACAGGAAATCACAGCAATAAGGGCTAGCTTCAGGTGTATATTTTGCAAGAAGCACAATACGCCTGCTGTAAGTGCTGCAGATACCTGTTAGTGTAACACAAAAGAAAAAAACTACGAGCAATAAGGGGTAGCTTCAGGTGTATAATGTGCAGGAGGCACACATTACACCTGCTGTAAGTGCTGCAGATGCCTGCCTGTGTTACTCAAACAGGAAATCACAGCAATAAGGGCTAGCTTCAGGTGTATATTTTGCAAGAAGCACAATACGCCCGCTGTAAGTGCTGATGATGCCTGCCTGTGTTACTCAACAGGAAATCACAGCAATAAGGGCTAGCTTCTGGTGAATATTTTACAAGAAGCACAATACGTCCGCTGTAAGTGCTGCAGATGCCTTCCTGTGTTACTCAAACAGGAAATCACAGCAATAAGGGCTAGCTTCAGGTGTATATTTTGCAAGAAGCACAATACGCCTGCTGTAAGTGCTGCAGATGCCTGCCTGTGTTACTTAAACATGAAATCACAGCAATAAGGGCTAGCTTCAGGTGTATATTTTGCAAGAAGCACAATACGCCTGCTGTAAGTGCTGCAGATGCCTGTTAGTGCAACACAAAAGAAAAAAAACTACGAGCAATACGGTGTAGCTTCAGGTGTATAATGTGCAGGAGGCACACTACGCCTGCTGTAAGTGCTGCAGATGCCTGCCTGTGTTACTCTACAGGAAATAACAGCAATAAGGGCTAGCTTCAGGTGTATATTTTGCAAGAAGCACAATACGCCTGCTGTAAGTGCTGCAGATGCCTTCCTGTGTTACTCAAACAGGAAATCACAGCAATAAGGGCTAGCTTCAGGTGTATATTTTGCAAGAAGCACAATACGCCTGCTGTAAGTGCTGCAGATGCCTGCCTGTGTTACTTAAACATGAAATCACAGCAATAAGGGCTAGCTTCAGGTGTATATTTTGCAAGAAGCACAATACGCCTGCTGTAAGTGCTGCAGATGCCTGTTAGTGTAACACAAAAGAAAAAAAACTACGAGCAATAAGGGGTAGCTTCAGGTGTATAATGTGCAGGAGGCACACTACGCCCGCTGTAAGTGCTGATGATGCCTGCCTGTGTTACTCAACAGGAAATCACAGCAATAAGGGCTAGCTTCAGGTGTATATTTTGCAAGAAGCACAATACGCCTGCTGTAAGTGCTGCAGATGCCTGCCTGTGTTACTTAAACATGAAATCACAGCAATAAGGGCTAGCTTCAGGTGTATATTTTGCAAGAAGCACAATACGCCTGCTGTAAGTGCTGCAGATGCCTGCCTGTGTTACTTAAACATGAAATCACAGCAATAAGGGCTAGCTTCAGGTGTATATTTTGCAAGAAGCACAATACGCCTGCTGTTAGTGCTGCAGATGCCTGTTAGTGTAACACAAAAGAAAAAAAACTATGAGCAATAAGGGGTAGCTTCAGGTGTATAATGTGCAGGAGGCACACTACGACTGCTGTAAGTGCTGCAGATGCCTGCCTGTGTTACTCAAACAGGAAATCACAACAATAAGGGCTAGCTTCAGGTGTATATTTTGCAAGAAGCACAATATGCCCGCTGTAAGTGCTGATGATGCCTGCCTGTGTTACTCAACAGGAAATCACAGCAATAAGGGCTAGCTTCAGGTGTATATTTTGCAAGAAGCACAATACGCCTGCTGTAAGTGCTGCAGATGCCTGCCTGTGTTACTTAAACATGAAATCACAGCAATAAGGGCTAGCTTCAGGTGTATATTTTGCAAGAAGCACAATACGCCTGCTGTTAGTGCTGCAGATGCCTGTTAGTGTAACACAAAAGAAAAAAAAACTATGAGCAATAAGGGGTAGCTTCAGGTGTATAATGTGCAGGAGGCACACTACGACTGCTGTAAGTGCTGCAGATGCCTGCCTGTGTTACTCAAACAGGAAATCACAACAATAAGGGCTAGCTTCAGGTGTATATTTTGCAAGAAGCACAATACGCCCGCTGTAAGTGCTGATGATGCCTGCCTGTGTTACTCAACAGGAAATCACAGCAATAAGGGCTAGCTTCAGGTGTATATTTTGCAAGAAGCACAATATGCCTGCTGTAAGTGCTGCAGATGCCTGTTAGTGTAACACAAAAGAAAAAAAACTACGAGCAATAAGGGGTAGCTTCAGGTGTATAATGTGCAGGAGGCACACTACGCCCGCTGTAAGTGCTGATGATGCCTGCCTGTGTTACTCAACAGGAAATCACAGCAATAAGGGCTAGCTTCAGGTGTATATTTTGCAAGAAGCACAATACGTCTGCTGTAAGTGCTGCAGATGCCTGCCTGTGTTACTTAAACATGAAATCACAGCAATAAGGGCTAGCTTCAGGTGTATATTTTGCAAGAAGCACAATATGCCTGCTGTAAGTGCTGCAGATGCCTGTTAGTGTAACACAAAAGAAAAAAAACTACGAGCAATAAGGGGTAGCTTCAGGTGTATAATGTGCAGGAGGCACACTACACCTGCTGTAAGTGCTGCAGATGCCTGCCTGTGTTACTTAAACATGAAATCACAGCAATAAGGGCTAGCTTCAGGTGTATATTTTGCAAGAAGCACAATACGCCTGCTGTTAGTGCTGCAGATGCCTGTTAGTGTAACACAAAAGAAAAAAAACTACGAGCAATAAGGGGTAGCTTCAGATGTATAATGTGCAGGAGGCACACTACGACTGCTGTAAGTGCTGCAGATGCCTGCCTGTGTTACTCAAACAGGAAATCACAACAATAAGGGCTAGCTTCAGGTGTATATTTTGCAAGAAGCACAATACGCCCGCTGTAAGTGCTGATGATGCCTGCCTGTGTTACTCAACAGGAAATCACAGCAATAAGGGCTAGCTTCTGGTGAATATTTTACAAGAAGCACAATACGTCCGCTGTAAGTGCTGCAGATGCCTTCCTGTGTTACTCAAACAGGAAATCACAGCAATAAGGGCTAGCTTCAGGTGTATATTTTGCAAGAAGCACAATACGCCTGCTGTAAGTGCTGCAGATGCCTGCCTGTGTTACTTAAACATGAAATCACAGCAATAAGGGCTAGCTTCAGGTGTATATTTTGCAAGAAGCACAATACGCCTGCTGTAAGTGCTGCAGATGCCTGTTAGTGTAACACAAAAGAAAAAAACTACGAGCAATAAGGGGTAGCTTCAGGTGTATAATGTGCAGGAGGCACACTACACCTGCTGTAAGTGCTGCAGATGCCTGCCTGTGTTACTCTACAGGAAATCACAGCAATAAGGGCTAGCTTCAGGTGTATATTTTGCAAGAAGCACAAAACGCCTGCTGTAAGTGCTGCAGATGCCTTCCTGTGTTACTCAAACAGGAAATCACAGCAATAAGGGCTAGCTTCAGGTGTATATTTTGCAAGAAGCACAATACGCCTGATGTAAGTGCTGCAGATGCCTACCTGTGTTACTTAAACATGAAATCACAGCAATAAGGGCTAGCTTCAGGTGTATATTTTGCAAGAAACACAATTTGCCTGCTGTAAGTGCTGCAGATGCCTGTTAGTGTAACACAAAAGAAAAAAAACTACGAGCAATAAGGGGTAGCTTCAGGTGTATAATGTGCAGGAGGCACACTACGCCCGCTGTAAGCGCTGATGATGCCTGCCTGTGTTACTCAACAGGAAATCACAGCAATAAGGGCTAGCTTCAGGTGTATATTTTGCAAGAAGCACAATACGCCTGCTGTAAGTGATACAGATGAATGCCTGTGTTACTCAAACAGGAAATCACAGCAATAAGGGCTAGCTTCAGGTGTATATTCTGCAAGAAGCACAATACGCCTGCTGTAAGTGCTGCAGATGCCTGTTAGTGTAACACAAAATAAAAAAACTACGATCAATAAGGGGTAGCTTCAGGTGTATAATGTGCAGGAGGCACACATTACACCTGCTGTAAGTGCTGCAGATGCCTGCCTGTGTTACTCAAACAGGAAATCACAGCAATAAGGGCTAGCTTCAGGTGTATATTTTGCAAGAAGCACAATACGCCCGCTGTAAGTGCTGATGATGCCTGCCTGTGTTACTCAACAGGAAATCACAGCAATAAGGGCTAGCTTCTGGTGAATATTTTACAAGAAGCACAATACGTCCACTGTAAGTGCTGCAGATGCCTGTTAGTGTAACACAAAAGAAAAAAAAACTACGAGCAATAAGGGGTAGCTTCAGGTGTATATTTTGCAAGAAGCACAATACGCCCGCTGTAAGTGCTGCAGATGCCTGCCTGTGTTACTCAAACAGGAAATCACATAAATAAGGGCTAGCTTCAGGTGTATATTTTGCAAGAAGCACAATACGCCTGCTGTAAGTGCTGCAAATGCCTGCCTGTGTTACTTAAACATGAAATCACAGCAATAAGGGCTAGCTTCAGGTGTATATTTTGCAAGAAGCACAATACGCCTGCTGTAAGTGCTGCAGATGCCTGTTAGTGTAACACAAAAGAAAAAAAAACTACGAGCAATAAGGGGTAGCTTCAGGTGTATAATGTGCAGGAGGCACACTACGACTGCTGTAAGTGCTGCAGATGCCTGTGTTACTTAAACAGGAAATCACAGCAATAAGGGCTAGCTTCAGGTGTATATTTTGCAAGAAGCACAATACGCCTGCTGTAAGTGCTGCAGATGCCTGTTAGTGTAACACAAAAGAAAAAAAAAACTACGAGCAATAAGGGGTAGCTTCAGGTGTATAATGTGCAGGAGGCACACATTACACCTGATGTAAGTGCTGCAGATGCCTGCCTGTGTTACTCAAACAGGAAATCACAGCAATAAGGGCTAGCTTCAGGTGTATATTTTACAAGAAGCACAATACGCCCGCTGTAAGTGCTGAAGATGCCTGCCTGTGTTACTCAACAGGAAATCACAGCAATAAGGGCTAGCTTCAGGTGTATATTTTGCAAGAAGCACAATACGTCCGCTGTAAGTGCTGCAGATGCCTGCCTGTGTTACTCAAACAGGAAATCACAGCAATAGGGGCTAGCTTCAGGTGTATATTTTGCAATAAGCACAATATGCCTGCTGTAAGTGCTGCAGATACCTGCCTGTGTTACTCAAACAGGAAATCACAGCAATAAGGGCTAGCTTCAGGTGTATATTTTGCAAGAAGCACAATACGCCTGCTGTAAGTGCTGCAGATGCCTGTTAGTGTAACACAAAAGAAAAAAAAACTACAAGCAATAAGGAGTAGCTTCAGGTGTATAATGTGCAGGAGGCACACTACAACTGCTGTAAGTGCTGCAGATGCCTGCCTGTGTTACTCAAACAGGAAATCACAACAATAAGGGCTAGCTTCAGGTGTATATTTTGCAAGAAGCACAATACGCCCGCTGTAAGTGCTGCAGATGCCTGCCTGTGTTACTCAAACAGGAAATCACAGCAATAAGGGCTAGCTTCAGGTGTATATTTTGCAAGAAGCACAATACGCCTGCTGTAAGTGCTGCAGATGCCAGTTAGTGTAACACAAAAGAAAAAAACTACGAGCAATAAGGGGTAGCTTCAGGTGTATAATGTGCAGGATGCACACATTACACCTGCTGTAAGTGCTGCAGATGCCTGCCTGTGTTACTCAAACAGGAAATCACAGCAATAAGGGCTAGCTTCAGGTGTATATTTTGCAAGAAGCACAATACGCCTGCTGTAAGTGCTGCAGATGCCCGCCTGTGTTACTCAAACAGGAAATCACAGAAATAAGGGCTAGCTTCAGGTGTATATTTTGCAAGAAGCACAATACGCCCACTGTAAGTGCTGCAGATGCATGCCTGTGTTACTCAAACAGGAAATCACAGCAATAAGGGCTAGCTTTAGGTGTATATTTTGCAAGAAGCACAATACGCCTGCTGTAAGTGCTGCAGATGCCTGTTAGTGTAACACAAAAGAAAAAAAACTACGAGCAATAAGGGGTAGCTTCAGGTGTATATTTTGCAAGAAGCACAATATGCCCGCTGTAAGTGCTGCAGATGCCTGCCTGTGTTACTCAAACAGGAAATCACAGAAATAAGGGCTAGCTTCAGGTGTATATTTTGCAAGAAGCACAATACGCCCGCTGTAAGTGCTGATGATGCCTGCCTGTGTTACTCAACAGGAAATCACAGCAATAGGGGCTAGCTTCAGGTGTATATTTTGCAAGAAGCACAATATGCCTGCTGTAAGTGCTGAAGATGCCTGCCTGTGTTACTCAACAGGAAATCACAGCAATAAGGGCTAGCTTCAGGTGTATATTTTGCAAGAAGCACAATACGTCCGCTGTAAGTGCTGCAGATGCCTGCCTGTGTTACTCAAACAGGAAATCACAGCAATAGGGGCTAGCTTCAGGTGTATATTTTGCAATAAGCACAATATGCCTGCTGTAAGTGCTGCAGATACCTGCCTGTGTTACTCAAACAGGAAATCACAGCAATAAGGGCTAGCTTCAGGTGTATATTTTGCAAGAAGCACAATACGCCTGCTGTAAGTGCTGCAGATGCCTGTTAGTGTAACACAAAAGAAAAAAAAACTACAAGCAATAAGGAGTAGCTTCAGGTGTATAATGTGCAGGAGGCACACTACAACTGCTGTAAGTGCTGCAGATGCCTGCCTGTGTTACTCAAACAGGAAATCACAACAATAAGGGCTAGCTTCAGGTGTATATTTTGCAAGAAGCACAATACGCCCGCTGTAAGTGCTGCAGATGCCTGCCTGTGTTACTCAAACAGGAAATCACAGCAATAAGGGCTAGCTTCAGGTGTATATTTTGCAAGAAGCACAATACGCCTGCTGTAAGTGCTGCAGATGCCAGTTAGTGTAACACAAAAGAAAAAAACTACGAGCAATAAGGGGTAGCTTCAGGTGTATAATGTGCAGGATGCACACATTACACCTGCTGTAAGTGCTGCAGATGCCTGCCTGTGTTACTCAAACAGGAAATCACAGCAATAAGGGCTAGCTTCAGGTGTATATTTTGCAAGAAGCACAATACGCCTGCTGTAAGTGCTGCAGATGCCCGCCTGTGTTACTCAAACAGGAAATCACAGAAATAAGGGCTAGCTTCAGGTGTATATTTTGCAAGAAGCACAATACGCCCACTGTAAGTGCTGCAGATGCATGCCTGTGTTACTCAAACAGGAAATCACAGCAATAAGGGCTAGCTTTAGGTGTATATTTTGCAAGAAGCACAATACGCCTGCTGTAAGTGCTGCAGATGCCTGTTAGTGTAACACAAAAGAAAAAAAACTACGAGCAATAAGGGGTAGCTTCAGGTGTATATTTTGCAAGAAGCACAATATGCCCGCTGTAAGTGCTGCAGATGCCTGCCTGTGTTACTCAAACAGGAAATCACAGAAATAAGGGCTAGCTTCAGGTGTATATTTTGCAAGAAGCACAATACGCCCGCTGTAAGTGCTGATGATGCCTGCCTGTGTTACTCAACAGGAAATCACAGCAATAGGGGCTAGCTTCAGGTGTATATTTTGCAAGAAGCACAATATGCCTGCTGTAAGTGCTGCAGATGCCTGCCTGTGTTACTCAAAGAGGAAATCACAGCAATAAGGGCTAGCTTCAGGTGTATATTTTGCAAGAAGCACAATACGCCTGCTGTAAGTGCTGCAGATGCCTGTTAGTGTAACACAAAAGAAAAAAAACTACGAGCAATAAGGAGTAGCTTCAGGTGTATAATGTGCAGGAGGCACACTACGACTGCTGTAAGTGCTGCAGATGCCTGCCTGTGTTACTCAAACAGGAAATCACAACAATAAGGGCTAGCTTCAGGTGTATATTTTGCAAGAAGCACAATACGCCCGCTGTAAGTGCTGCAGATGCCTGCCTGTGTTACTCAAACAGGAAATCACAGCAATAAGGGCTAGCTTCAGGTGTATATATTGCAAGAAGCACAATACGTCCGCTGTAAGTGCTGCAAATGCCTTCCTGTGTTACTCAAACAGGAAATCACAGCAATAAGAGCTAGCTTCAGGGGTATATTTTGCAAGAAGCACAATACGCCTGCTGTAAGTGCTGCAAATGCCTGCCTGTGTTACTTAAACATGAAATCACAGCAATAAGGGCTAGCTTCAGGTGTATATTTTGCAAGAAGCACAATACGCCTGCTGTAAGTGCTGCAGATGCCTGTTAGTGTAACACAAAAGAAAAAAAACTACGAGCAATAAGGGGTAGCTTCAGGTGTATAATGTGCAGGAGGCACAGTACGACTGCTGTAAGTGCTGCAGATGCCTGTGTTACTCAAACAGGAAATCACAGCAATAAGGGCTAGCTTCAGGTGTATATTTTGCAAGAAGCACAATACGCCTGCTGTAAGTGCTGCAGATGCCTGTTAGTGTAACACAAAAGAAAAAAAACTACGAGCAATAAGGGGTAGCTTCAGGTGTATAATGTGCAGGAGGCACACATTACACCTGATGTAAGTGCTGCAGATGCCTGCCTGTGTTACTCAAACAGGAAATCACAGCAATAAGGGCTAGCTTCAGGTGTATATTTTACAAGAAGCACAATACGCCCGCTGTAAGTGCTGAAGATGCCTGCCTGTGTTACTCAACAGGAAATCACAGCAATAAGGGCTAGCTTCAGGTGTATATTTTGCAAGAAGCACAATACGTCCGCTGTAAGTGCTGCAGATGCCTGCCTGTGTTACTCAACAGGAAATCACAGCAATAGGGGCTAGCTTCAGGTGTATATTTTGCAATAAGCACAATATGCCTGCTGTAAGTGCTGCAGATACCTGCCTGTGTTACTCAAACAGGAAATCACAGCAATAAGGGCTAGCTTCAGGTGTATATTTTGCAAGAAGCACAATACGCCTGCTGTAAGTGCTGCAGATGCCTGTTAGTGTAACACAAAAGAAAAAAAAAACTACAAGCAATAAGGAGTAGCTTCAGGTGTATAATGTGCAGGAGGCACACTACGACTGCTGTAAGTGCTGCAGATGCCTGCCTGTGTTACTCAAACAGGAAATCACAACAATAAGGGCTAGCTTCAGGTGTATATTTTGCAAGAAGCACAATACGCCCGCTGTAAGTGCTGCAGATGCCTGCCTCTGTTACTCAAACAGGAAATCACAGCAATAAGGGCTAGCTTCAGGTGTATATTTTGCAAGAAGCACAATACGCCTGCTGTAAGTGCTGCAGATGCCAGTTAGTGTAACACAAAATAAAAAAACTACGAGCAATAAGGGGTAGCTTCAGGTGTATAATGTGCAGGATGCACACATTACACCTGCTGTAAGTGCTGCAGATGCCTGCCTGTGTTACTCAAACAGGAAATCACAGCAATAAGGGCTAGCTTCAGGTGTATATTTTGCAAGAAGCACAATACGCCCGCTGTAAGTGCTGATGATGCCTGCCTGTGTTACTCAACAGGAAATCACAGCAATAAGGGCTAGCTTCAGGTGTATATTTTGCAAGAAGCACAATACGTCCGCTGTAAGTGCTGCAGATGCCTTCCTGTGTTACTCAAACAGGAAATCACAGCAATAAGGGCTAGCTTCAGGTGTATATTTTGCAAGAAGCACAATACGCCTGCTGTAAGTGCTGCAGATGCCTGTTAGTGTAACACAAAAGAAAAAAAACTACGAGCAATAAGGGGTAGCTTCAGGTGTATAATGTGCAGGAGGCACACTATGCCTGCTGTAAGTGCTGCAGATGCCTGCCTGTGTTACTCTACAGGAAATCACAGCAATAAGGGCTAGCTTCAGGTGTATATTTTGCAAGAAGCACAATACGCCTGCTGTAAGTGCTGCAGATGCCCGCCTGTGTTACTCAAACAGGAAATCACAGAAATAAGGGCTAGCTTCAGGTGTATATTTTGCAAGAAGCACAATACGCCCACTGTAAGTGCTGCAGATGCATGCCTGTGTTACTCAAACAGGAAATCACAGCAATAAGGGCTAGCTTTAGGTGTATATTTTGCAAGAAGCACAATACGCCTGCTGTAAGTGCTGCAGATGCCTGTTAGTGTAACACAAAAGAAAAAAAACTACGAGCAATAAGGGGTAGCTTCAGGTGTATATTTTGCAAGAAGCACAATATGCCCGCTGTAAGTGCTGCAGATGCCTGCCTGTGTTACTCAAACAGGAAATCACAGAAATAAGGGCTAGCTTCAGGTGTATATTTTGCAAGAAGCACAATACGCCCGCTGTAAGTGCTGATGATGCCTGCCTGTGTTACTCAACAGGAAATCACAGCAATAGGGGCTAGCTTCAGGTGTATATTTTGCAAGAAGCACAATATGCCTGCTGTAAGTGCTGCAGATGCCTGCCTGTGTTACTCAAAGAGGAAATCACAGCAATAAGGGCTAGCTTCAGGTGTATATTTTGCAAGAAGCACAATACGCCTGCTGTAAGTGCTGCAGATGCCTGTTAGTGTAACACAAAAGAAAAAAAACTACGAGCAATAAGGAGTAGCTTCAGGTGTATAATGTGCAGGAGGCACACTACGACTGCTGTAAGTGCTGCAGATGCCTGCCTGTGTTACTCAAACAGGAAATCACAACAATAAGGGCTAGCTTCAGGTGTATATTTTGCAAGAAGCACAATACGCCTGCTGTAAGTGCTGCAGATGCCTTCCTGTGTTACTCAAACAGGAAATCACAGCAATAAGGGCTAGCTTTAGGTGTATATTTTGCAAGAAGCACAATACGCCTGCTGTAAGTGCTGCAGATGCCTGTTAGTGTAACACAAAAGAAAAAAACTACGAGCAATAAGGGGTAGCTTCAGGTGTATATTTTGCAAGAAGCACAATATGCCCGCTGTAAGTGCTGCAGATGCCTGCCTGTGTTACTCAAACAGGAAATCACAGAAATAAGGGCTAGCTTCAGGTGTATATTTTGCAAGAAGCACAATACGCCCGCTGTAAGTGCTGATGATGCCTGCCTGTGTTACTCAACAGGAAATCACAGCAATAGGGGCTAGCTTCAGGTGTATATTTTGCAAGAAGCACAATATGCCTGCTGTAAGTGCTGCAGATGCCTGCCTGTGTTACTCAAAGAGGAAATCACAGCAATAAGGGCTAGCTTCAGGTGTATATTTTGCAAGAAGCACAATACGCCTGCTGTAAGTGCTGCAGATGCCTGTTAGTGTAACACAAAAGAAAAAAAACTACGAGCAATAAGGAGTAGCTTCAGGTGTATAATGTGCAGGAGGCACACTACGACTGCTGTAAGTGCTGCAGATGCCTGCCTGTGTTACTCAAACAGGAAATCACAACAATAAGGGCTAGCTTCAGGTGTATATTTTGCAAGAAGCACAATACGCCCGCTGTAAGTGCTGCAGATGCCTGCCTGTGTTACTCAAACAGGAAATCACAGCAATAAGGGCTAGCTTCAGGTGTATATATTGCAAGAAGCACAATACGTCCGCTGTAAGTGCTGCAAATGCCTTCCTGTGTTACTCAAACAGGAAATCACAGCAATAAGAGCTAGCTTCAGGTGTATATTTTGCAAGAAGCACAATACGCCTGCTGTAAGTGCTGCAAATGCCTGCCTGTGTTACTTAAACATGAAATCACAGCAATAAGGGCTAGCTTCAGGTGTATATTTTGCAAGAAGCACAATACGCCTGCTGTAAGTGCTGCAGATGCCTGTTAGTGTAACACAAAAGAAAAAAAACTACGAGCAATAAGGGGTAGCTTCAGGTGTATAATGTGCAGGAGGCACAGTACGACTGCTGTAAGTGCTGCAGATGCCTGTGTTACTCAAACAGGAAATCACAGCAATAAGGGCTAGCTTCAGGTGTATATTTTGCAAGAAGCACAATACGCCTGCTGTAAGTGCTGCAGATGCCTGTTAGTGTAACACAAAAGAAAAAAAACTACGAGCAATAAGGGGTAGCTTCAGGTGTATAATGTGCAGGAGGCACACATTACACCTGATGTAAGTGCTGCAGATGCCTGCCTGTGTTACTCAAACAGGAAATCACAGCAATAAGGTCTAGCTTCAGGTGTATATTTTACAAGAAGCACAATACGCCCGCTGTAAGTGCTGAAGATGCCTGCCTGTGTTACTCAACAGGAAATCACAGCAATAAGGGCTAGCTTCAGGTGTATATTTTGCAAGAAGCACAATACGTCCGCTGTAAGTGCTGCAGATGCCTGCCTGTGTTACTCAACAGGAAATCACAGCAATAGGGGCTAGCTTCAGGTGTATATTTTGCAATAAGCACAATATGCCTGCTGTAAGTGCTGCAGATACCTGCCTGTGTTACTCAAACAGGAAATCACAGCAATAAGGGCTAGCTTCAGGTGTATATTTTGCAAGAAGCACAATACGCCTGCTGTAAGTGCTGCAGATGCCTGTTAGTGTAACACAAAAGAAAAAAAAACTACAAGCAATAAGGAGTAGCTTCAGGTGTATAATGTGCAGGAGGCACACTACGACTGCTGTAAGTGCTGCAGATGCCTGCCTGTGTTACTCAAACAGGAAATCACAACAATAAGGGCTAGCTTCAGGTGTATATTTTGCAAGAAGCACAATACGCCCGCTGTAAGTGCTGCAGATGCCTGCCTGTGTTACTCAAACAGGAAATCACAGCAATAAGGGCTAGCTTCAGGTGTATATTTTGCAAGAAGCACAATACGCCTGCTGTAAGTGCTGCAGATGCCAGTTAGTGTAACACAAAATAAAAAAACTACGAGCAATAAGGGGTAGCTTCAGGTGTATAATGTGCAGGATGCACACATTACACCTGCTGTAAGTGCTGCAGATGCCTGCCTGTGTTACTCAAACAGGAAATCACAGCAATAAGGGCTAGCTTCAGGTGTATATTTTGCAAGAAGCACAATACGCCCGCTGTAAGTGCTGATGATGCCTGCCTGTGTTACTCAACAGGAAATCACAGCAATAAGGGCTAGCTTCAGGTGTATATTTTGCAAGAAGCACAATACGTCCGCTGTAAGTGCTGCAGATGCCTTCCTGTGTTACTCAAACAGGAAATCACAGCAATAAGGGCTAGCTTCAGGTATATATTTTGCAAGAAGCACAATACGCCTGCTGTAAGTGCTGCAGATGCCTGCCTGTGTTACTTAAACAGGAAATCACAGCAATAAGGGCTAGCTTCAGGTGTATATTTTGCAAGAAGCACAATACGCCTGCTGTAAGTGCTGCAGATGCCTGTTAGTGTAACACAAAAGAAAAAAAACTACGAGCAATAAGGGGTAGCTTCAGGTGTATAATGTGCAGGAGGCACACTATGCCTGCTGTAAGTGCTGCAGATGCCTGCCTGTGTTACTCTACAGGAAATCACAGCAATAAGGGCTAGCTTCAGGTGTATATTTTGCAAGAAGCACAATACGCCTGCTGTAAGTGCTGCAGATGCCCGCCTGTGTTACTCAAACAGGAAATCACAGAAATAAGGGCTAGCTTCAGGTGTATATTTTGCAAGAAGCACAATACGCCCACTGTAAGTGCTGCAGATGCATGCCTGTGTTACTCAAACAGGAAATCACAGCAATAAGGGCTAGCTTTAGGTGTATATTTTGCAAGAAGCACAATACGCCTGCTGTAAGTGCTGCAGATGCCTGTTAGTGTAACACAAAAGAAAAAAAACTACGAGCAATAAGGGGTAGCTTCAGGTGTATATTTTGCAAGAAGCACAATATGCCCGCTGTAAGTGCTGCAGATGCCTGCCTGTGTTACTCAAACAGGAAATCACAGAAATAAGGGCTAGCTTCAGGTGTATATTTTGCAAGAAGCACAATACGCCCGCTGTAAGTGCTGATGATGCCTGCCTGTGTTACTCAACAGGAAATCACAGCAATAGGGGCTAGCTTCAGGTGTATATTTTGCAAGAAGCACAATATGCCTGCTGTAAGTGCTGCAGATGCCTGCCTGTGTTACTCAAAGAGGAAATCACAGCAATAAGGGCTAGCTTCAGGTGTATATTTTGCAAGAAGCACAATACGCCTGCTGTAAGTGCTGCAGATGCCTGTTAGTGTAACACAAAAGAAAAAAAACTACGAGCAATAAGGAGTAGCTTCAGGTGTATAATGTGCAGGAGGCACACTACGACTGCTATAAGTGCTGCAGATGCCTGCCTGTGTTACTCAAACAGGAAATCACAACAATAAGGGCTAGCTTCAGGTGTATATTTTGCAAGAAGCACAATACGCCTGCTGTAAGTGCTGCAGATGCCTTCCTGTGTTACTCAAACAGGAAATCACAGCAATAAGGGCTAGCTTTAGGTGTATATTTTGCAAGAAGCACAATACGCCTGCTGTAAGTGCTGCAGATGCCTGTTAGTGTAACACAAAAGAAAAAAAAACTACGAGCAATAAGGGGTAGCTTCAGGTGTATATTTTGCAAGAAGCACAATATGCCCGCTGTAAGTGCTGCAGATGCCTGCCTGTGTTACTCAAACAGGAAATCACAGAAATAAGGGCTAGCTTCAGGTGTATATTTTGCAAGAAGCACAATACGCCCGCTGTAAGTGCTGATGATGCCTGCCTGTGTTACTCAACAGGAAATCACAGCAATAGGGGCTAGCTTCAGGTGTATATTTTGCAAGAAGCACAATATGCCTGCTGTAAGTGCTGCAGATGCCTGCCTGTGTTACTCAAAGAGGAAATCACAGCAATAAGGGCTAGCTTCAGGTGTATATTTTGCAAGAAGCACAATACGCCTGCTGTAAGTGCTGCAGATGCCTGTTAGTGTAACACAAAAGAAAAAAAACTACGAGCAATAAGGAGTAGCTTCAGGTGTATAATGTGCAGGAGGCACACTACGACTGCTGTAAGTGCTGCAGATGCCTGCCTGTGTTACTCAAACAGGAAATCACAACAATAAGGGCTAGCTTCAGGTGTATATTTTGCAAGAAGCACAATACGCCCGCTGTAAGTGCTGCAGATGCCTGCCTGTGTTACTCAAACAGGAAATCACAGCAATAAGGGCTAGCTTCAGGTGTATATTTTGCAAGAAGCACGATACGCCTGCTGTAAGTGCTGCAGATGCCTTCCTGTGTTACTCAAACAGGAAATCACAGCAATAAGGGCTAGCTTCAGGTGTATATTTTGCAAGAAGCACAATACGCCTGCTGTAAGTGCTGCAGATGCCTGCCTGTGTTACTTAAACATGAAATCACAGCAATAAGGGCTAGCTTCAGGTGTATATTTTGCAAGAAGCACAATACGCCTGCTGTAAGTGCTGCAGATGCCTGTTAGTGTAACACAAAAGAAAAAAAACTACGAGCAATAAGGGGTAGCTTCAGGTGTATAATGTGCAGGAGGCACACTACGCCCGCTGTAAGTGCTGATGATGCCTGCCTGTGTTACTCAACAGGAAATCACAGCAATAAGGGCTAGCTTCAGGTGTATATTTTGCAAGAAGCACAATACGCCTGCTGTAAGTGCTGCAGATGCCTGCCTGTGTTACTTAAACATGAAATCACAGCAATAAGGGCTAGCTTCAGGTGTATATTTTGCAAGAAGCACAATACGCCTGCTGTAAGTGCTGCAGATGCCTGCCTGTGTTACTTAAACATGAAATCACAGCAATAAGGGCTAGCTTCAGGTGTATATTTTGCAAGAAGCACAATACGCCTGCTGTTAGTGCTGCAGATGCCTGTTAGTGTAACACAAAAGAAAAAAAACTATGAGCAATAAGGGGTAGCTTCAGGTGTATAATGTGCAGGAGGCACACTACGACTGCTGTAAGTGCTGCAGATGCCTGCCTGTGTTACTCAAACAGGAAATCACAACAATAAGGGCTAGCTTCAGGTGTATATTTTGCAAGAAGCACAATACGCCCGCTGTAAGTGCTGATGATGCCTGCCTGTGTTACTCAACAGGAAATCACAGCAATAAGGGCTAGCTTCAGGTGTATATTTTGCAAGAAGCACAATACGCCTGCTGTTAGTGCTGCAGATGCCTGTTAGTGTAACACGAAAGAAAAAAAACTATGAGCAATAAGGGGTAGCTTCAGGTGTATAATGTGCAGGAGGCACACTACGACTGCTGTAAGTGCTGCAGATGCCTGCCTGTGTTACTCAAACAGGAAATCACAACAATAAGGGCTAGCTTCAGGTGTATATTTTGCAAGAAGCACAATACGCCCGCTGTAAGTGCTGATGATGCCTGCCTGTGTTACTCAACAGGAAATCACAGCAATAAGGGCTAGCTTCTGGTGAATATTTTACAAGAAGCACAATACGTCCGCTGTAAGTGCTGCAGATGCCTTCCTGTGTTACTCAAACAGGAAATCACAGCAATAAGGGCTAGCTTCAGGTGTATATTTTGCAAGAAGCACAATACGCCTGCTGTAAGTGCTGCAGATGCCTGCCTGTGTTACTTAAACATGAAATCACAGCAATAAGGGCTAGCTTCAGGTGTATATTTTGCAAGAAGCACAATACGCCTGCTGTAAGTGCTGCAGATGCCTGTTAGTGTAACACAAAAGAAAAAAACTACGAGCAATAAGGGGTAGCTTCAGGTGTATAATGTGCAGGAGGCACACTACACCTGCTGTAAGTGCTGCAGATGCCTGCCTGTGTTACTCTACAGGAAATCACAGCAATAAGGGCTAGCTTCAGGTGTATATTTTGCAAGAAGCACAATACGCCTGCTGTAAGTGCTGCAGATGCCTCCCTGTGTTACTCAAACAGGAAATCACAGCAATAAGGGCTAGCTTCAGGTGTATATTTTGCAAGAAGCACAATACGCCTGATGTAAGTGCTGCAGATGCCTGCCTGTGTTACTTAAACATGAAATCACAGCAATAAGGGCTAGCTTCAGGTGTATATTTTGCAAGAAACACAATACGCCTGCTGTAAGTGCTGCAGATGCCTGTTAGTGTAACACAAAAGAAAAAAAACTACGAGCAATAAGGGGTAGCTTCAGGTGTATAATGTGCAGGAGGCACACTACGCCCGCTGTAAGTGCTGATGATGCCTGCCTGTGTTACTCAACAGGAAATCACAGCAATAAGGGCTAGCTTCAGGTGTATATTTTGTAAGAAGCACAATACGCCTGCTGTAAGTGCTGCAGATGCCTTCCTGTGTTACTCAAACAGGAAATCACAGCAATAAGGGCTATCTTCAAGTGTATATTTTGCAAGAAGCACAATACGCCTGCTGTAAGTGCTGCAGATGCCTAATAATGTAACACAAAAGAAAAAAAACTACAAGCAATAAGGGTAGCTTCAGGTGTATAATGTGCAGGAGGCGCACTACGACTGCTGTAAGTGCTGCAGATGCCTGCCTGTGTTACTCAAACAGGAAATCACAGCAATAAGGGCTAGCTTCAGGTGTATATTTTGCAAGAAGCACAATACGCCCGATGTAAGTGCTGCAGATGCCTGCCGGTGTTACTCAAACAGGAAATCACAGCAATAAGGGCTAGCTTCAGGTGTATATTTTGCAAGAAGCACAATACGCCCACTGTAAATGCTGCAGATGCCTTCCTGTGTTACTCAAACAGGAAATCACAGCAATAAGGGCTAGCTTCAGGTGTATATTTTGCAAGAAGCACAATACGCCTGCTGTAAGTGCTGCAGATGCCTGCCTGTGTTACTTAAACATGAAATCACAGCAATAAGGGCTAGCTTCAGGTGTATATTTTGCAAGAAGCACAATACGCTTGCTGTAAGTGCTGCAGATGCCTGTTAGTGTAACACAAAAGAAAAAAAACTACGAGCAATAAGGGGTAGCTTCAGGTGTATAATGTGCAGGAGGCACACTACGCCTGCTGTAAGTGCTGCAGATGCCTGCCTGTGTTACTCTACAGGAAATCACAGCAATAACGGCTAGCTTCAGGTGTATATTTTGCAAGAAGCACAATACGCCTGCTGTAAGTGCTGCAGATGCCTGTTAGTGTAACACAAAATAAAAAAACTACGAGCAATAAGGGGTAGCTTCAGGTGTATAATGTGCAGGAGGCACACATTACACCTGCTGTAAGTGCTGCAGATGCCTGCCTGTGTTACTCAAACAGGAAATCACAGCAATAAGGGCTAGCTGCAGGTGTATATTTTGCAAGAAGCACAATACGCCCGCTGTAAGTGCTGCAGATGCATGCCTGTGTTACTCAAACAGGAAATCACAGCAATAAGGGCTAGCTTCAGGTGTATATTTTGCAAGAAGCACAATACGCCTGCTGTAAGTGCTGCAGATGCCTGTTAGTGTAACACAAAAGAAAAAAACTACGAGCAATAAGGGGTAGCTTCAGGTGTATAATGTGCAGGAGGCACACATTACACCTGCTGTAAGTGCTGCAGATGCCTGCCTGTGTTACTCAAACAGGAAATCACAGCAATAAGGGCTAGCTTCAGGTGTATATTTTGCAAGAAGCACAATACGCCCGCTGTAAGTGCTGATGATGCCTGCCTGTGTTACTCAACAGGAAATCACAGCAATAAGGGCTAGCTTCTGGTGAATATTTTACAAGAAGCACAATACGTCCGCTGTAAGTGCTGCAGATGCCTTTCTGTGTTACTCAAACAGGAAATCACAGCAATAAGGGCTCGCTTCAGGTGTATATTTTGCAAGAAGCACAATACGCCTGCTGTAAGTGCTGCAGATGCCTGCCTGTGTTACTTAAACATGAAATCACAGCAATAAGGGCTAGCTTCAGGTGTATATTTTGCAAGAAGCACAATACGCCTGCTGTAAGTGCTGCAGATGCCTGTTAGTGTAACACAAAAGAAAAAAAACTACGAGCAATAAGGGGTAGCTTCAGGTGTATAATGTGCAGGAGGCACACTACGCCTGCTGTAAGTGCTGCAGATGCCTGCCTGTGTTACTCTACAGGAAATCACAGCAATAAGGGCTAGCTTCAGGTGTATATTTTGCAAGAAGCACAATACGCCTGCTGTAAGTACTGCAGATGCCTTCCTGTGTTACTCAAACAGGAAATCACAGCAATAAGGGCTAGCTTCAGGTGTATATTTTGCAAGAAGCACAATACGCCTGCTGTAAGTGCTGCAGATGCCTGTTAGTGTAACACAAAAGAAAAAAAACTACGAGCAATAAGGGGTAGCTTCAGGTGTATAATGTGCAGGAGGCACACTACGACTGCTGTAAGTGATGCAGATGCCTGCCTGTGTTACTCAAACAGAAAATCACAACAATAAGGGCTAGCTTCAGGTGTATATTTTGCAAGAAGCACAACACGCCCGCTGTAAGTGCTGCAGATGCCTGCCTGTGTTACTCAAACAGGAAATCACAGAAATAAGGGCTAGCTTCAGGTGTATATTTTGCAAGAAGCACAATACGCCTGCTGTAAGTACTGCAGATGCCTTCCTGTGTTACTCAAACAGGAAATCACAGCAATAAGGGCTAGCTTCAGGTGTATATTTTGCAAGAAGCACAATACGCCTGCTGTAAGTGCTGCAGATGCCTGTTAGTGTAACACAAAAGAAAAAAAAACTACGAGCAATAAGGGGTAGCTTCAGGTGTATAATGTGCAGGAGGCACACTACGACTGCTGTAAGTAATGCAGATGCCTGCCTGTGTTACTCAAACAGAAAATCACAACAATAAGGGCTAGCTTCAGGTGTATATTTTGCAAGAAGCACAATACGCCTGCTGTAAGTGCTGCAGATGCCTGTTAGTGTAACACAAAAGAAAAAAACTACGAGCAATAAGGGGTAGCTTCAGGTGTATAATGTGCAGGAGGCACACTACGACTGCTGTAAGTGATGCAGATGCCTGCCTGTGTTACTCAAACAGGAAATCACAACAATAAGGGCTAGCTTCAGGTGTATATTTTGCAAGAAGCACAATACGCCTGCTGTAAGTGCTGCAGATGCCTGTTAGTGTAACACAAAAGAAAAAAACTACGAGCAATAAGGGGTAGCTTCAGGTGTATAATGTGCAGGAGGCACACTACACCTGCTGTAAGTGCTGCAGATGCCTGCCTGTGTTACTCTACAGGAAATCACAGCAATAAGGGCTAGCTTCAGGTGTATATTTTGCAAGAAGCACAATACGCCTGCTGTAAGTGCTGCAGATGCCTCCCTGTGTTACTCAAACAGGAAATCACAGCAATAAGGGCTAGCTTCAGGTGTATATTTTGCAAGAAGCACAATACGCCTGATGTAAGTGCTGCAGATGCCTGCCTGTGTTACTTAAACATGAAATCACAGCAATAAGGGCTAGCTTCAGGTGTATATTTTGCAAGAAACACAATACGCCTGCTGTAAGTGCTGCAGATGCCTGTTAGTGTAACACAAAAGAAAAAAAACTACGAGCAATAAGGGGTAGCTTCAGGTGTATAATGTGCAGGAGGCACACTACGCCCGCTGTAAGTGCTGATGATGCCTGCCTGTGTTACTCAACAGGAAATCACAGCAATAAGGGCTAGCTTCAGGTGTATATTTTGCAAGAAGCACAATACGCCTGCTGTAAGTGCTGCAGATGCCTTCCTGTGTTACTCAAACAGGAAATCACAGCAATAAGGGCTATCTTCAAGTGTATATTTTGCAAGAAGCACAATACGCCTGCTGTAAGTGCTGCAGATGCCTAATAATGTAACACAAAAGAAAAAAAACTACGAGCAATAAGGGTAGCTTCAGGTGTATAATGTGCAGGAGGCGCACTACGACTGCTGTAAGTGCTGCAGATGCCTGCCTGTGTTACTCAAACAGGAAATCACAGCAATAAGGGCTAGCTTCAGGTGTATATTTTGCAAGAAGCACAATACGCCCGATGTAAGTGCTGCAGATGCCTGCCTGTGTTACTCAAACAGGAAATCACAGCAATAAGGGCTAGCTTCAGGTGTATATTTTGCAAGAAGCACAATACGCCCACTGTAAATGCTGCAGATGCCTTCCTGTGTTACTCAAACAGGAAATCACAGCAATAAGGGCTAGCTTCAGGTGTATATTTTGCAAGAAGCACAATACGCCTGCTGTAAGTGCTGCAGATGCCTGCCTGTGTTACTTAAACATGAAATCACAGCAATAAGGGCTAGCTTCAGGTGTATATTTTGCAAGAAGCACAATACGCTTGCTGTAAGTGCTGCAGATGCCTGTTAGTGTAACACAAAAGAAAAAAAACTACGAGCAATAAGGGGTAGCTTCAGGTGTATAATGTGCAGGAGGCACACTACGCCTGCTGTAAGTGCTGCAGATGTCTGCCTGTGTTACTCTACAGGAAATCACAGCAATAACGGCTAGCTTCAGGTGTATATTTTGCAAGAAGCACAATACGCCTGCTGTAAGTGCTGCAGATGCCTGTTAGTGTAACACAAAATAAAAAAACTACGAGCAATAAGGGGTAGCTTCAGGTGTATAATGTGCAGGAGGCACACATTACACCTGCTGTAAGTGCTGCAGATGCCTGCCTGTGTTACTCAAACAGGAAATCACAGCAATAAGGGCTAGCTGCAGGTGTATATTTTGCAAGAAGCACAATACGCCCGCTGTAAGTGCTGCAGATGCATGCCTGTGTTACTCAAACAGGAAATCACAGCAATAAGGGCTAGCTTCAGGTGTATATTTTGCAAGAAGCACAATACGCCTGCTGTAAGTGCTGCAGATGCCTGTTAGTGTAACACAAAAGAAAAAAACTACGAGCAATAAGGGGTAGCTTCAGGTGTATAATGTGCAGGAGGCACACAATACGCCCACTGTAAGTGCTGATGATGCCTGCCTGTGTTACTCAACAGGAAATCACAGCAATAAGGGCTAGCTTCAGGTGTATATTTTGCAAGAAGCACAATACGCCCGCTGTAAGTGCTGATGATGCCTGCCTGTGTTACTCAACAGGAAATCACAGCAATAAGGGCTAGCTTCTGGTGAATATTTTACAAGAAGCACAATACGTCCGCTGTAAGTGCTGCAGATGCCTTTCTGTGTTACTCAAACAGGAAATCACAGCAATAAGGGCTCGCTTCAGGTGTATATTTTGCAAGAAGCACAATACGCCTGCTGTAAGTGCTGCAGATGCCTGCCTGTGTTACTTAAACATGAAATCACAGCAATAAGGGCTAGCTTCAGGTGTATATTTTGCAAGAAGCACAATACGCCTGCTGTAAGTGCTGCAGATGCCTGTTAGTGTAACACAAAAGAAAAAAAACTACGAGCAATAAGGGGTAGCTTCAGGTGTATAATGTGCAGGAGGCACACTACGCCTGCTGTAAGTGCTGCAGATGCCTGCCTGTGTTACTCTACAGGAAATCACAGCAATAAGGGCTAGCTTCAGGTGTATATTTTGCAAGAAGCACAATACGCCTGCTGTAAGTACTGCAGATGCCTTCCTGTGTTACTCAAACAGGAAATCACAGCAATAAGGGCTAGCTTCAGGTGTATATTTTGCAAGAAGCACAATACACCTGCTGTAAGTGCTGCAGATGCCTGTTAGTGTAACACAAAAGAAAAAAAACTACGAGCAATAAGGGGTAGCTTCAGGTGTATAATGTGCAGGAGGCACACTACGACTGCTGTAAGTGATGCAGATGCCTGCCTGTGTTACTCAAACAGAAAATCACAACAATAAGGGCTAGCTTCAGGTGTATATTTTGCAAGAAGCACAATACGCCCGCTGTAAGTGCTGCAGATGCCTGCCTGTGTTACTCAAACAGGAAATCACAGAAATAAGGGCTAGCTTCAGGTGTATATTTTGCAAGAAGCACAATACGCCTGCTGTAAGTGCTGCAGATGCCTGTTAGTGTAACACAAAATAAAAAAACTACGAGCAATAAGGGGTAGCTTCAGGTGTATAATGTGCAGGAGGCACACTACGACTGCTGTAAGTGATGCAGATGCCTGCCTGTGTTACTCAAACAGGAAATCACAACAATAAGGGCTAGCTTCAGGTGTATATTTTGCAAGAAGCACAATACGCCCGCTGTAAGTGCTGCAGATGCCTGCCTGTGTTACTCAAACAGGAAATCACAGAAATAAGGGCTAGCTTCAGGTGTATATTTTGCAAAAAGCACAATACGCCCGCTGTAAGTGCTGCAGATGCCTGCCTGTGTTACTCTACAGGAAATCACAGCAATAAGGGCTAGCTTCAGGTGTATATTTTGCAAGAAGCACAATACGCCTGCTGTAAGTGCTGCAGATGCCTGCCTGTGTTACTCAAACAGGAAATCACAACAATAAGGGCTAGCTCCAGGTGTATATTTTGCAAGAAGCACAATACGCCTGCTGTAAGTGCTGCAGATGCCTGCCTGTGTTACTCAAACAGGAAATCACAGCAATAAGGGCTAGCTTCAGGTGTATATTTTGCAAGAAGCACAATACGCCTGCTGTAAGTGCTGCAGATGCCTGTTAGTGTAACACAAAAGAAAAAAACTACGAGCAATAAGGGGTAGCTTCAGGTGTATAATGTGCAGGAGGCACACATTACACCTGCTGTAAGTGCTGCAGATGCCTGCCTGTGTTACTCAAACAGGAAATCACAGCAATAAGGGCTAGCTTCAGGTGTATATTTTGCAAGAAGCACAATACGCCCGCTGTAAGTGCTGATGATGCCTGCCTGTGTTACTCAACATGAAATCACAGCAATAAGGGCTAGCTTCAGGTGTATATTTTGCAAGAAGCACAATACGCCTGCTGTAAGTGCTGCAGATGCCTGTTAGTGTAACACAAAAGAAAAAAAACTACGAGCAATAAGGGGTAGCTTCAGGTGTATAATGTGCAGGAGGCACACTACGCCTGCTGTAAGTGCTGCAGATGCCTGCCTGTGTTACTCTACAGGAAATCACAGCAATAAGGGCTAGGTTCAGGTGTATATTTTGCAAGAAGCACAATACGCCTGCTGTAAGTACTGCAGATGCCTTCCTGTGTTACTCAAACAGGAAATCACAGCAATAAGGGCTAGCTTCAGGTGTATATTTTGCAAGAAGCACAATATGCCTGCTGTAAGTGCTGCAGATGCCTGCCTATGTTACTTAAACATGAAATCACAGCAATAAGGGCTAGCTTCAGGTGTATATTTTGCAAGAAGCACAATACGCCTGCTGTAAGTGCTGCAGATGCCTGTTAGTGTAACACAAAAGAAAAAAACTACGAGCAATAAGGGGTAGCTTCAGGTGTATAATGTGCAGGAGGCACACATTACACCTGCTGTAAGTGCTGCAGATGCCTGCCTGTGTTACTCAAACAGGAAATCACAGCAATAAGGGCTAGCTTCAGGTGTATATTTTGCAAGAAGCACAATACGCCCGCTGTAAGTGCTGATGATGCCTGCCTGTGTTACTCAACAGGAAATCACAGCAATAAGGGCTAGCTTCTGGTGAATATTTTACAAGAAGCACAATACGTCCGCTGTAAGTGCTGCAGATGCCTTCATGTGTTACTCAAACAGGAAATCACAGCAATAAGGGCTAGCTTCAGGTGTATATTTTGCAAGAAGCACAATACGCCTGCTTTAAGTGCTGCAGATGCCTGCCTGTGTTACTTAAACATGAAATCACAGCAATAAGGGCTAGCTTCAGGTGTATATTTTGCAAGAAGCACAATACGCCTGCTGTAAGTGCTGCAGATGCCTGTTAGTGTAACACAAAAGAAAAAAAACTACGAGCAATAAGGGGTAGCTTCAGGTGTATAATGTGCAGGAGGCACACTACGCCTGCTGTAAGTGCTGCAGATGCCTGCCTGTGTTACTCTACAGGAAATCACAGCAATAAGGGCTAGCTTCAGGTGTATATTTTGCAAGAAGCACAATACGCCTGCTGTAAGTACTGCAGATGCCTTCCTGTGTTACTCAAACAGGAAATCACAGCAATAAGGGCTAGCTTCAGGTGTATATTTTGCAAGAAGCGCAATATGCCTGCTGTAAGTGCTGCAGATGCCTGCCTATGTTACTTAAACATGAAATCACAGCAATAAGGGCTAGCTTCAGGTGTATATTTTTCAAGAAGCACAATACGCCTGCTGTAAGTGCTGCAGATGCCTGTTAGTGTAACACAAAAGAAAAAAAACTACGAGCAATAAGGGGTAGCTTCAGGTGTATAATGTGCAGGAGGCACACTACGACTGCTGTAAGTGATGCAGATGCCTGCCTGTGTTACTCAAACAGGAAATCACAACAATAAGGGCTAGCTTCAGGTGTATATTTTGCAAGAAGCACAATACGCCCGCTGTAAGTGCTGCAGATGCCTGCCTGTGTTACTCAAACAGGAAATCACAGAAATAAGGGCTAGCTTCAGGTGTATATTTTGCAAGAAGCACAATATGCCTGCTGTAAGTGCTGCAGATGCCTGCCTATGTTACTTAAACATGAAATCACAGCAATAAGGGCTAGCTTCAGGTGTATATTTTTCAAGAAGCACAATACGCCTGCTGTAAGTGCTGCAGATGCCTGTTAGTGTAACACAAAAGAAAAAAAACTACGAGCAATAAGGGGTAGCTTCAGGTGTATAATGTGCAGGAGGCACACTACGACTGCTGTAAGTGATGCAGATGCCTGCCTGTGTAACTCAAACAGGAAATCACAACAATAAGGGCTAGCTTCAGGTGTATATTTTGCAAGAAGCACAATACGCCCGCTGTAAGTGCTGCAGATGCCTGCCTGTGTTACTCAAACAGGAAATCACAGAAATAAGGGCTAGCTTCAGGTGTATATTTTGCAAGAAGCACAATACGCCCGCTGTAAGTGCTGCAGATGCATGCCTGTGTTACTCAAACAGGAAATCACAGCAATAAGGGCTAGCTTCAGGTGTATATTTTGCAAGAAGCACAATACGCCTGCTGTAAGTGCTGCAGATGCCTGCCTGTGTTACTCAAACAGGAAATCGCAGCAATAAGGTCTAGCTTCAGGTGTGTATTTTGCAAGAAGCACAATACGCCTGCTGTAAGTGCTGCAGATGCCTGTTAGTGTAACACAAAATAAAAAAATCTACGAGCAATAAGGGGTAGCTTCAGGTGTATAATGTGCAGGAGGCACACTACGCCTGCTGTAAGTGCTGCAGATGCCTGCCTGTGTTACTCTACAGGAAATCACAGCAATAAGGGCTAGCTTCAGGTGTATATTTTGCAAGAAGCACAATACGCCTGCTGTAAGTGCTGCAGATGCTTTCCTGTGTTACTCAAACAGGAAATCACAGCAATAAGGGCTAGCTTCAGGTGTATATTTTGCAAGAAGCACAATACGCCTGCTGTAAGTGCTGCAGATGCCTGCCTGTTTTACTTAAACATGAAATCACAGCAATAAGGGCTAGCTTCAGGTGTATATTTTGCAAGAAGCACAATACGCCTGCTGTAAGTGCTGCAGATGCCTGTTAGTGTAACACAAAAGAAAAAAAAACTACGAGCAATAAGGGGTAGCTTCAGGTGTATATTTTGCAAGAAGCACAATACACCCGCTGTAAGTGCTGCAGATGCCTGCCTGTGTTACTCAAACAGGAAATCACATAAATAAGGGCTAGCTTCAGGTGTATATTTTGCAAGAAGCACAATACGCCTGCTGTAAGTGCTGCAGATGCCTGCCTGTGTTACTTAAACATGAAATCACAGCAATAAGGGCTAGCTTCAGGTGTATATTTTGCAAGAAGCACAATATGCCTGCTGTAAGTGCTGCAGATGCCTGTTAGTGTAACACAAAAGAAAAAAAACTACGAGCAATAAGTGGTAGCTTCAGGTGTATAATGTGCAGGAGGCACACTACGACTGCTGTAAGTGCTGCAGATGCCTGCCTGTGTTACTCAAACAGGAAATCACAGCAATAAGGGCTAGCTTCAGGTGTATATTTTGCAAGAAGCACAATACGCCCGTTGTAAGTGCTGCAGATGCATGCCTGTGTTACTCAAACAGGAAATCACAGCAATAAGGGCTAGCTTCAGGTGTATATTTTGCAAGAAGCACAATACGCCTGCTGTTAGTGCTGCAGATGCCTGTTAGTGTAACACAAAAGAAAAAAACTACGAGCAATAAGAGGTAGCTTCAGGTGTATAATGTGCAGGAGGCACACATTACACCTGCTGTAAGTGCTGCAGATGCCTGCCTGTGTTACTCAAACAGGAAATCACAGCAATAAGGGCTAGCTTCAGGTGTATATTTTGCAAGAAGCACAATACGCCCGCTGTAAGTGCTGATGATGCCTGCCTGTGTTACTCAACAGGAAATCACAGCAATAAGGGCTAGCTTCTGGTGAATATTTTACAAGAAGCACAATACGTCCGCTGTAAGTGCTGCAGATGCCTTTCTGTGTTACTCAAACAGGAAATCACAGCAATAAGGGCTCGCTTCAGGTGTATATTTTGCAAGAAGCACAATACGCCTGCTGTAAGTGCTGCAGATGCCTGCCTGTGTTACTTAAACATGAAATCACAGCAATAAGGGCTAGCTTCAGGTGTATATTTTGCAAGAAGCACAATACGCCTGCTGTAAGTGCTGCAGATGCCTGTTAGTGTAACACAAAAGAAAAAAAACTACGAGCAATAAGGGGTAGCTTCAGGTGTATAATGTGCATGAGGCACACTACGCCTGCTGTAAGTGCTGCAGATGCCTGCCTGTGTTACTCTACAGGAAATCACAGCAATAAGGGCTAGCTTCAGGTGTATATTTTGCAAGAAGCACAATACGCCTGCTGTAAGTACTGCAGATGCCTTCCTGTGTTACTCAAACAGGAAATCACAGCAATAAGGGCTAGCTTCAGGTGTATATTTTGCAAGAAGCACAATACACCTGCTGTAAGTGCTGCAGATGCCTGTTAGTGTAACACAAAAGAAAAAAAACTACGAGCAATAAGGGGTAGCTTCAGGTGTATAATGTGCAGGAGGCACACTACGACTGCTGTAAGTGATGCAGATGCCTGCCTGTGTTACTCAAACAGAAAATCACAACAATAAGGGCTAGCTTCAGGTGTATATTTTGCAAGAAGCACAATACGCCCGCTGTAAGTGCTGCAGATGCCTGCCTGTGTTACTCAAACAGGAAATCACAGAAATAAGGGCTAGCTTCAGGTGTATATTTTGCAAGAAGCACAATACGCCTGCTGTAAGTGCTGCAGATGCCTGTTAGTGTAACACAAAAGAAAAAAACTACGAGCAATAAGGGGTAGCTTCAGGTGTATAATGTGCAGGAGGCACACTACGACTGCTGTAAGTGATGCAGATGCCTGCCTGTGTTACTCAAACAGGAAATCACAACAATAAGGGCTAGCTTCAGGTGTATATTTTGCAAGAAGCACAATACGCCCGCTGTAAGTGCTGCAGATGCCTGCCTGTGTTACTCAAACAGGAAATCACAGAAATAAGGGCTAGCTTCAGGTGTATATTTTGCAAAAAGCACAATACGCCCGCTGTAAGTGCTGCAGATGCCTGCCTGTGTTACTCTACAGGAAATCACAGCAATAAGGGCTAGCTTCAGGTGTATATTTTGCAAGAAGCACAATACGCCTGCTGTAAGTGCTGCAGATGCCTGCCTGTGTTACTCAAACAGGAAATCACAACAATAAGGGCTAGCTCCAGGTGTATATTTTGCAAGAAGCACAATACGCCTGCTGTAAGTGCTGCAGATGCCTGCCTGTGTTACTCAAACAGGAAATCACAGCAATAAGGGCTAGCTTCAGGTGTATATTTTGCAAGAAGCACAATACGCCTGCTGTAAGTGCTGCAGATGCCTGTTAGTGTAACACAAAAGAAAAAAACTACGAGCAATAAGGGGTAGCTTCAGGTGTATAATGTGCAGGAGGCACACATTACACCTGCTGTAAGTGCTGCAGATGCCTGCCTGTGTTACTCAAACAGGAAATCACAGCAATAAGGGCTAGCTTCAGGTGTATATTTTGCAAGAAGCACAATACGCCCGCTGTAAGTGCTGATGATGCCTGCCTGTGTTACTCAACAGGAAATCACAGCAATAAGGGCTAGCTTCTGGTGAATATTTTACAAGAAGCACAATACGTCCGCTGTAAGTGCTGCAGATGCCTTCCTGTGTTACTCAAACAGGAAATCACAGCAATAAGGGCTAGCTTCAGGTGTATATTTTGCAAGAAGCACAATACGCCTGCTGTAAGTGCTGCAGATGCCTGCCTGTGTTACTTAAACATGAAATCACAGCAATAAGGGCTAGCTTCAGGTGTATATTTTGCAAGAAGCACAATACGCCTGCTGTAAGTGCTGCAGATGCCTGTTAGTGTAACACAAAAGAAAAAAAACTACGAGCAATAAGGGGTAGCTTCAGGTGTATAATGTGCAGGAGGCACACTACGCCTGCTGTAAGTGCTGCAGATGCCTGCCTGTGTTACTCTACAGGAAATCACAGCAATAAGGGCTAGGTTCAGGTGTATATTTTGCAAGAAGCACAATACGCCTGCTGTAAGTACTGCAGATGCCTTCCTGTGTTACTCAAACAGGAAATCACAGCAATAAGGGCTAGCTTCAGGTGTATATTTTGCAAGAAGCACAATATGCCTGCTGTAAGTGCTGCAGATGCCTGCCTATGTTACTTAAACATGAAATCACAGCAATAAGGGCTAGCTTCAGGTGTATATTTTGCAAGAAGCACAATACGCCTGCTGTAAGTGCTGCAGATGCCTGTTAGTGTAACAGAAAAGAAAAAAAACTACGAGCAATAAGGGGTAGCTTCAGGTGTATAATGTGCAGGAGGCACACATTACACCTGCTGTAAGTGCTGCAGATGCCTGCCTGTGTTACTCAAACAGGAAATCACAGCAATAAGGGCTAGCTTCAGGTGTATATTTTGCAAGAAGCACAATACGCCCGCTGTAAGTGCTGATGATGCCTGCCTGTGTTACTCAACAGGAAATCACAGCAATAAGGGCTAGCTTCTGGTGAATATTTTACAAGAAGCACAATACGTCCGCTGTAAGTGCTGCAGATGCCTTCATGTGTTACTCAAACAGGAAATCACAGCAATAAGGGCTAGCTTCAGGTGTATATTTTGCAAGAAGCACAATACGCCTGCTTTAAGTGCTGCAGATGCCTGTTAGTGTAACACAAAAGAAAAAAAACTACGAGCAATAAGGGGTAGCTTCAGGTGTATAATGTGCAGGAGGCACACTACGACTGCTGTAAGTGATGCAGATGCCTGCCTGTGTTACTCAAACAGGAAATCACAACAATAAGGGCTAGCTTCAGGTGTATATTTTGCAAGAAGCACAATACGCCCGCTGTAAGTGCTGCAGATGCCTGCCTGTGTTACTCAAACAGGAAATCACAGAAATAAGGGCTAGCTTCAGGTGTATGTTTTGCAAGAAGCACAATATGCCTGCTGTAAGTGCTGCAGATGCCTGTCTATGTTACTTAAACATGAAATCACAGCAATAAGGGCTAGCTTCAGGTGTATATTTTTCAAGAAGCACAATACGCCTGCTGTAAGTGCTGCAGATGCCTGTTAGTGTAACACAAAAGAAAAAAAACTACGAGCAATAAGGGGTAGCTTCAGGTGTATAATGTGCAGGAGGCACACTACGACTGCTGTAAGTGATGCAGATGCCTGCCTGTGTAACTCAAACAGGAAATCACAACAATAAGGGCTAGCTTCAGGTGTATATTTTGCAAGAAGCACAATACGCCCGCTGTAAGTGCTGCAGATGCCTGCCTGTGTTACTCAAACAGGAAATCACAGAAATAAGGGCTAGCTTCAGGTGTATATTTTGCAAGAAGCACAATACGCCCGCTGTAAGTGCTGCAGATGCATGCCTGTGTTACTCAAACAGGAAATCACAGCAATAAGGGCTAGCTTCAGGTGTATATTTTGCAAGAAGCACAATACGCCTGCTGTAAGTGCTGCAGATGCCTAATAATGTAACACAAAAAAAAAACTACGAGCAATAAGGGGTAGCTTCAGGTGTATAATGTGCAGGAGGCGCACTACGACTGCTGTAAGTGCTGCAGATGCCTGCCTGTGTTACTCAAACAGGAAATCACAGCAATAAGGGCTAGCTTCAGGTGTATATTTTGCAAGAAGCACAATACGCCCGCTGTAAGTGCTGATGATGCCTGCCTGTGTTACTCAACAGGAAATCACAGCAATAAGGGTTAGCTTCATGTGTATATTTTGCAAGAAGCACAATACGTCCGCTGTAAGTGCTGCAGATGCCTTCCTGTGTTACTCAAACAGTAAATCACAGCAATAAGGGCTAGCTTCAGGTGTATATTTTGCAAGAAGCACAATACACCTGCTGTAAGTGCTGCAGATGCCTGCCTGTGTTACTTAAACATGAAATCACAGCAATAAGGGCTAGCTTCAGGTGTATATTTTGCAAGAAGCACAATACGCCTGCTGTAAGTGCTGCAGATGCCTGTTAGTGTAACACAAAATAAAAAAAACTATGAGCAATAAGGGGTAGCTTCAGGTGTATAATGTGCAGGAGGCACACTATGCCTGCTGTAAGTGCTGCAGATGCCTGCCTGTGTTACTCTACAGGAAATCACAGCAATAAGGGCTAGCTTCAGGTGTATATTTTGCAAGAAGCACAATATGCCTGCTGTAAGTGCTGCAGATGCCTTCCTGTGTTACTCAAACAGGAAATCACAGCAATAAGGGCTATCTTCAGGTGTATATTTTGCAAGAAGCACAATACGCCTGCTGTAAGTGCTGCAGATGCCTAATAATGTAACACAAAAAAAAAAAAAACTACGAGCAATAAGGGGTAGCTTCAGGTGTATAATGTGCAGGAGGCGCACTACGACTGCTGTAAGTGCTGCAGATGCCTGCCTGTGTTACTCAAACAGGAAATCACAGCAATAAGGGCTAGCTTCAGGTGTATATTTTGCAAGAAGCACAATACGCCCGATGTAAGTGCTGCAGATGCCTGCCTGTGTTACTCAAACAGGAAATCACAGCAATAAGGGCTAGCTTCATGTGTATATTTTGCAAGAAGCACAACACGCCCACTGTAAATGCTGCAGATGCCTTCCTGTGTTACTCAAACAGGAAATCACAGCAATTAAGGCTAGCTTCAGGTGTATATTTTGCAAGAAGCACAATACGCCTGCTGTAAGTGCTGCAGATGCCTGTTAGTGTAACACAAAAGAAAAAAACTACGAGCAATAAGGGGTAGCTTCAGGTGTATAATGTGCAGGAGGCACACTACGCCTGCTGTAAGTGCTGCAGATGCCTGCCTGTGTTACTCTACAGGAAATCACAGCAATAAGGGCTAGCTTCAGGTGTATATTTTGCAAGAAGCACAATACGCCTGCTGTAAGTACTGCAGATGCCTTCCTGTGTTACTCAAACAGGAAATCACAGCAATAAGGGCTAGCTTCAGGTGTATATTTTGCAAGAAGCACAATACGCCTGCTGTAAGTGCTGCAGATGCCTGCCTATGTTACTTAAACATGAAATCACAGCAATAAGGGCTAGCTTCAGGTGTATATTTTGCAAAAAGCACAATACGCCCGCTGTAAGTGCTGCAGATGCATGCCTGTGTTACTCAAACAGGAAATCACAGCAATAAGGTCTAGCTTCAGGTGTATATTTTGCAAGAAGCACAATACGCCTGCTGTAAGTGCTGCAGATGCCTGTTAGTGTAACACAAAAGAAAAAAAACTATGAGCAATAAGGCGTAGCTTCAGGTGTATATTTTGCAAGAAGCACAATACACCCGCTGTAAGTGCTGCAGATGCCTGCCTGTGTTACTCAAACAGGAAATCACAGAA
Source organism: Rana muscosa (assembly GCA_029206835.1). NCBI lineage: Eukaryota > Metazoa > Chordata > Amphibia > Anura > Ranidae > Rana > Rana muscosa. The sequence continues at coordinate 973,316,787 of CM055118.1, read as the reverse complement.
ATAAGGGCTAGCTTCAGGTGTATATTTTGCAAGAAGCACAATACGCCTGCTGTAAGTGCTGCAGATGCCTGCCTGTGTTACTCAAACAGGAAATCACAGCAATAAGGGCTAGCTTCAGGTGTATATTTTGCAAGAAGCACAATATGCCTGCTGTAAGTGCTGCAGATGCCTGTTAGTGTAACACAAAAGAAAAAAATCTACGAGCAATAAGGGGTAGCTTCAGGTGTATAATGTGCAGGAGGCACACTACGACTGCTGTAAGTGCTGCAGATGCCTGCCTGTGTTACTCAAACAGGAAATCACAACAATAAGGGCTAGCTTCAGGTGTATATTTTGCAAGAAGCACAGTCCGCCCGCTGTAAGTGCTGCAGATGCCTGCCTGTGTTACTCAAACAGGAAATCACAGCAATAAGGGCTAGCTTCAGGTGTATATTTTGCAAGAAGCACAATATGCCTGTTGTAAGTGCTGCAGATGCCTGTTAGTGTAACACAAAATAAAAAAAACTACGAGCAATAAGGGGTAGCTTCAGGTGTATAATGTGCAGGAGGCACACATTACACCTACTGTAAGTGCTGCAGATGCCTACCGTTGTTACTCAAACAGGAAATCACAGCAATAAGGGCTAGCTTCAGGTGTATATTTTGCAAGAAGCACAATACGCCCGCTGTAAGTGCTGATGATGCCTGCCTGTGTTACTCAACAGGAAATCACAGCAATAAGGGCTAGCTTCAGGTGTATATTTTGCAAGAAGCACAATACGTCCGCTGTAAGTGCTGCAGATGCCTTCCTGTGTTACTCAAACAGGAAATCACAGCAATAAGGGCTAGCTTCAGGTGTATGTTTTGCAAGAAGCACAATACGCCTGCTTTAAGTGCTGCAGATGCCTGCCTGTGTTACTTAAACATGAAATCACAGCAATAAGGGCTAGCTTCAGGTGTATATTTTGCAAGAAGCACAATACGCCTGCTGTAAGTGCTGCAGAAGCCTGTTAGTGTAACACAAAAGAAAAAAAAAACTACGAGCAATAAGGGGTAGCTTCAGGTGTATAATGTGCAGGAGGCACACTACGACTGCTGTAAGTGCTGCAGATGCCTGCCTGTGTTACTCAAACAGGAAATCACAACAATAAGGGCTAGCTTCAGGTGTATATTTTGCAAGAAGCACAATACGCCTGCTGTAAGTGCTGCAGATGCCTTCCGGTGTTACTCAAACAGGAAATCACAGCAATAAGGGCTATCTTCAGGTGTATATTTTGCAAGAAGCACAATACGCCTGCTGTAAGTGCTGCAGATGCCTGCCTGTGTTACTCAAACATGAAATCACAGCAATAAGGGCTAGCTTCAGGTGTATATTTTGCAAGAAGCACAATACGCCTGCTGTAAGTGCTGCAGATGCCTGCCTGTGTTACTCAAACAGGAAATCACAGAAATAAGGGCTAGCTTCAGGTGTATATTTTGCAAGAAGCACAATACGCCCGCTGTAAGTGCTGCAGATGCATGCCTGTGTTACTCAAACATGAAATCACAGCAATAAGGGCTAGCTTCAGGTGTATATTTTGCAAGAAGCACAATACGCCTGCTGTAAGTGCTGCAGATGCCTGCCTGTGTTACTCAAACATGAAATCACAGCAATAAGGGCTAGCTTCATGTGTATATTTTGCAAGAAGCACAATACGCCTGCTGTAAGTGCTGCAGATGCCTGTTAGTGTAAAACAAAAGAAAAAAACTATGAGCAATAAGGGGTAGCTTCAGGTGTATATTTTGCAAGAAGCACAATACGCCCGCTGTAAGTGCTGCCGATGCCTGCCTGTGTTACTCAAACAGGAAATCACAGAAATAAGGGCTAGCTTCAGGTGTATATTTTGCAAGAAGCACAATACGCCTGCTGTAAGTGCTGCAGATGCCTGTTAGTGTAACACAAAAGAAAAAAACTACGAGCAATAAGGGGTAGCTTCAGGTGTATAATGTGCAGGAGGCACACTACGACTGCTGTAAGTGCTGCAGATGCCTGCCTGTGTTACTCAAACAGGAAATCACAACAATAAGGGCTAGCTTCAGGTGTATATTTTGCAAGAAGCACAATACGCCCGCTGTAAGTGCTGCAGATGCCTACCTGTGTTACTCAAACAGGAAATCACAGAAATAAGGGCTAGCTTCAGGTGTATATTTTGCAAGAAGCACAATACGCCCGCTGTAAGTGCTGCAGATGCATGCCTGTGTTACTCAAACATGAAATCACAGCAATAAGGGCTAGCTTCAGGTGTATATTTTGCAAGAAGCACAATACGCCTGCTGTAAGTGCTGCAGATGCCTGCCTGTGTTACTCAAACAGGAAATCACAGAAATAAGGGCTAGCTTCAGGTGTATATTTTGCAAGAAGCACAATACGCCCGCTGTAAGTGCTGCAGATGCATGCCTGTGTTACTCAAACATGAAATCACAGCAATAAGGGCTAGCTTCAGGTGTATATTTTGCAAGAAGCACAATACGGCTGCTGTAAGTGCTGCAGATGCCTGCCTGTGTTACTCAAACAGGAAATCACAGCAATAAGGGCTAGCTTCAGGTGTATATTTTGCAAGAAGCACAATACGCCTGCTGTAAGTGCTGCAGATGCCTGTTAGTGTAACACAAAAGAAAAAAAAACTACGAGCAATAAGGGGTAGCTTCAGGTGTATAATGTGCAGGAGGCACACTACGACTGCTGTAAGTGCTGCAGATGCCTGCCTGTGTTACTCAAACAGGAAATCACAACAATAAGGGCTAGCTTCAGGTGTATATTTTGCAAGAAGCACAATACGCCCGCTGTAAGTGCTGCAGATGCCTGCCTGTGTTACTCAAACAGGATATCACAACAATAAGGGCTAGCTTCAGGTGTATATTTTGCAAGAAGCACAATACGCCCACTGTAAGTGCTGCAGATGCCTGCCTGTGTTACCTTAACAGGAAATCACAGAAATAAGGGCTAGCTTCAGGTGTATATTTTGCAAGAAGCACAATACGCCTGCTGTAAGTGCTGAAGATGCCTGCCTGTGTTACTCAAACAGGAAATCACAGCAATAAGGGCTAGCTTTGGGTGTATATTTTGCAAGAAGCACAATACGCCTGCTGTAAGTGCTGCAGATGCCTGTTAGTGTAACACAAAATAAAAAAATCTACGAGCAATAAGGGGTAGCTTCAGGTGTATAATGTGCAGGAGGCACACTACGACTGCTGTAAGTGCTGCAGATGCCTGCCTGTGTTACTCAAACAGGAAATCACAACAATAAGGGCTAGCTTCAGGTGTATATTTTGCAAGAAGCACAATACGCCCGCTGTAAGTGCTGCAGATGCCTGCCTGTGTTACTCAAACAGGAAATCACAGCAATAAGGGCTAGCTTCAGGTGTATATTTTGCAAGAAGCACAATATGCCTGTTGTAAGTGCTGCAGATGCCTGTTTGTGTAACACAAAATAAAAAAAACTACGAGCAATAAGGGGTAGCTTCAGGTGTATAATGTGCAGGAGGCACACATTACACCTACTGTAAGTGCTGCAGATGCCTACCGTTGTTACTCAAACAGGAAATCACAGCAATAAGGGCTAGCTTCAGGTGTATATTTTGCAAGAAGCACAATACGCCCGCTGTAAGTGCTGATGATGCCTGCCTGTGTTACTCAACATGAAATCACAGCAATAAGGGCTAGCTTCATGTGTATATTTTGCAAGAAGCACAATACGCCTGCTGTAAGTGCTGCAGATGCCTGTTAGTGTAACACAAAATAAAAAAACTATGAGCAATAAGGGGTAGCTTCAGGTGTATATTTTGCAAGAAGCACATTACGCCCGCTGTCAGTGCTGCCGATGCCTGCCTGTGTTACTCAAACAGGAAATCACAGAAATAAGGGCTAGCTTCAGGTGTATATTTTGCAAGAAGCACAATACGCCTGCTGTAAGTGCTGCAGATGCCTGTTAGTGTAACACAAAAGAAAAAAAACTACGAGCAATAAGGGGTAGCTTCAGGTGTATAATGTGCAGGAGGCACACTACGACTGCTGTAAGTGCTGCAGATGCCTGCCTGTGTTACTCAAACAGGAAATCACAACAATAAGGGCTAGCTTCAGGTGTATATTTTGCAAGAAGCACAATACGCCCGCTGTAAGTGCTGCAGATGCCTACCTGTGTTAAACAAACAGGAAATCACAGAAATAAGGGCTAGCTTCAGGTGTATATTTTGCAAGAAGCACAATACGCCCGCTGTAAGTGCTGCAGATGCATGCCTGTGTTACTCAAACATGAAATCACAGCAATAAGGGCCAGCTTCAGGTGTATATTTTGCAAGAAGCACAATACGCCTGCTGTAAGTGCTGCAGATGCCTGCCTGTGTTACTCAAACAGGAAATCACAGAAATAAGGGCTAGCTTCAGGTGTATATTTTGCAAGAAGCACAATACGCCCGCTGTAAGTGCTGCAGATGCATGCCTGTGTTACTCAAACATGAAATCACAGCAATAAGGGCTAGCTTCAGGTGTATATTTTGCAAGAAGCACAATACGCCTGCTGTAAGTGCTGCAGATGCCTGCCTGTGTTACTCAAACAGGAAATCACAGCAATAAGGGCTAGCTTCAGGTGTATATTTTGCAAGAAGCACAATACGCCTGCTGTAAGTGCTGCAGATGCCTGTTAGTGTAACACAAAAGAAAAAAAACTACGAGCAATAAGGGGTAGCTTCAGGTGTATAATGTGCAGGAGGCACACTACGACTGCTGTAAGTGCTGCAGATGCCTGCCTGTGTTACTCAAACAGGAAATCACAACAATAAGGGCTAGCTTCAGGTGTATATTTTGCAAGAAGCACAATACGCCCACTGTAAGTGCTGCAGATGCCTGCCTGTGTTACTCAAACAGGATATCACAACAATAAGGGCTAGCTTCAGGTGTATATTTTGCAAGAAGCACAATACGCCCGCTGTAAGTGCTGCAGATGCCTGCCTGTGTTACCTTAACAGGAAATCACAGAAATAAGGGCTAGCTTCAGGTGTATATTTTGCAAGAAGCACAATACGCCCGCTGTAAGTGCTGCAGATGCATGCCTGTGTTACTCAAACAGGAAATCACAGCAATAAGGGCTAGCTTCAGGTGTATATTTTGCAAGAAGCACAATACGCCTGCTGTAAGTGCTGAAGATGCCTGCCTGTGTTACTCAAACAGGAAATCACAGCAATAAGGGCTAGCTTCGGGTGTATATTTTGCAAGAAGCACAATACGCCTGCTGTAAGTGCTGCAGATGCCTGTTAGTGTAACACAAAATAAAAAAATCTAATAGCAATAAGGGGTAGCTTCAGGTGTATAATGTGCAGGAGGCACACTACGACTGCTGTAAGTGCTGCAGATGCCTGCCTGTGTTCCTCAAACAGGAAATCACAACAATAAGGGCTAGCTTCAGGTGTATATTTTGCAAGAAGCACAATACGCCCGCTGTAAGTGCTGCAGATGCCTGCCTGTGTTACTCAAACAGGAAATCACAGCAATAAGGGCTAGCTTCAGGTGTATATTTTGCAAGAAGCACAATATGCCTGTTGTAAGTGCTGCAGATGCCTGTTTGTGTAACACAAAATAAAAAAAACTACGAGCAATAAGGGGTAGCTTCAGGTGTATAATGTGCAGGAGGCACACATTACACCTACTGTAAGTGCTGCAGATGCCTACCGTTGTTACTCAAACAGGAAATCACAGCAATAAGGGCTAGCTTCAGGTGTATATTTTGCAAGAAGCACAATACGCCCGCTGTAAGTGCTGATGATGCCTGCCTGTGTTACTCAACATGAAATCACAGCAATAAGGGCTAGCTTCATGTGTATATTTTGCAAGAAGCACAATACGCCCGCTGTAAGTGCTGCAGATGCCTACCTGTGTTACTCAAACAGGAAATCACAGAAATAAGGGCTAGCTTCAGGTGTATTTCTTTCTCGTACATCACGGGACACAGAGCGACATAGTCATTACTAATGGGTTATATAGTTACCGTCAGGTGCTGGCACTGGCAACTTCCAAAACCGGAAGTACCCTCCCCTATATAAGCCCCTCCCATCCGGGAGCACCTCAGTTTTTTGCCAGTGTCTAAGGTGTTGGCCAAGAAGAAACATGTGTTTTTCACTGAGCTTGCGTACAGGTTCTTTTGGGCCTCAGTAAGCTATTCCGGATCCGACCAAAAAAGCTTCATAGCTAAACGGTCGGTACCCGGGCCTTGCAGAGAAGAGCAAGGTTCTGCCTGTAATGCTTCTCTTAGGAGAGCTGGACCCTGGGATCCAGAGCTCTGGTCATACCCACGACCAAGATGTTTTCTGTGCAGGGTGCTATACAGGTCCAGGGGAGTGGAATCCTTGGGAACCCGGTCCCTGAAGGTTTGATTACAATGCCTGCCGTGATAGGTGAAGTTTGGGCTTTTGTGGACCAAACAAAGTCCTGCGGCGGGGAACAGGTAAGTGGGGGCCCCCAGGAACTTGGTTCTATTGGGGGACCCCCAAGCCTAATTTGTCTTTCTGTCTGTTACCTAACGGTATTCCCGCTAATATCTGTGCATGCCTGTAACTACTAAAAAAAAATGTAATAATTTTTAATGGTGGTCAAGAAAAAAAAAAAAAAAAAAAGAATGTTTTTTTATATATGTTTAGTATATTAAACTGCGGTACCTGTGTTTGTCCACTAGAGGCCGCTGTGGAATGTTTTTCTTGTCATATGGACTAGTTTCTTCTCAGAGAGCAAAGTCCAGGCAGCTGGTGAGTTCTCCTACAGGAAACTGTTTCCTCTGCCATGTTGCAGTGTTCGTCTATCCCCCGGCCTGCGGCAAAGGGGGCCCTGGCTCCTGTCCCTGGTTTCCATGTTTGAAAATTAGCGCCGAGGCGCACGTGGCCGCGTGCGTGCGCGTGCACGCGCCTCTATATATAGAGGTGGCCGGAAAAAGGGGCGGGGCCTGGGGGATGACGCTCTGTGCGCGCCGCAGCGCTTCTGCGCATGTGCGGGCATCCCAGCAGGTTTTTAAAAAGCCACATTATTGCAGTAAGCTGGCTATGAAGTACAGAGACAGAGCTGGCAACATTTAAAGGCATACAGCAAGCGGTTGATACAGGCATCCCCTAGAAAGGCACATTAGTAGACACCAACTGTGATATAGCAGCAATTGTGCTAGACTATTCTCAGTAAAAGTGGTGTATTACGGCTGGAATACCTCAGCTTTAGGCTTAGGAATATGCCGTCCAGTAGCTCCGGAACTGAATCTTCCAGGAAGCGAAGGGGGTCTCATCGGGCTCTGAGGATCTTGGGCATACTCCTGCTGCACCAGTCTCCCCTGAAGTTCAGAGGTAAGTGACCGTAGAGACCCCGCAGGGGTACTTGGTACTGTGGCTGTCCTCAGTCACCTGCTCATGTGTATGTAACAGAGGAGGTTTTTTCCTCAGCTCTGGGAGGATTAGAGAGAGATTGTCAAAATTTATCGCTGCCTCCCTGTCAGGGAAAGCACGCCCGATCTCCGTCTCCTCCTTCAGAGTGCCTGTTAGCAGAGTAACAGTCCCATACAGGGATCGACCTGCCTGAAGGGGATCAGGATAAGGTTGATTCTGTTATAGAGGAATCAACAGTGGGGGAACCTTTTCTCAGCATCTCAAGCTGAAAGATTATGGGTTCAGTCTCTGACTAACATGGTCCGATCAGCATTTAAAAATGCACCTTGCGGAACCATCAACCACTACTGTATCCTCGTTGGGGTCGCTAGAAGCCCCCATACTGTTTGTTCTTTTCCACTTCACCCTTTACTGAAAGGGCTCATTTACCAGGATTGGGAACGTCCTGAGAAAATATTTATTCCCCCAAGAGGTTTCCGGTGGTCTATCCCATGGAGGATAAGTTCATCAAAAAAAAAAAAAAAAAAAAAAAAATGGAAGGTCCCTACAGTGGACGCAGCCATCTCTTGTATGTATAAATCACTGACATGTCCAGTGGATAATGTCCAAATGTTCAAGAACCCAATAGATAAAAGATTGGAGTCCTTATGAAAATCTGCTTGGTGATACAACCAGCAGTAGCAGCTATTGGGGTCTGCTAAGCAGTGAAGGATCAGTTGAAACAGGTCTTGAGGGACTTGACAGATCAGCAGGCTTTGCCCTAGCTGATCTACCTAGAGCCTTAGGCTTTGCGGTTGACGCCATAGAGGATTCAGTCCATCAGGCCTCCCGCCTTACGCTGTCTATAGTACATATGCGTAGGCTCCTATGGCTCAGAAACTGGTCTGCTGAAGCTCCCTGTAAAGAATGGCTGGTTAGCGTCCCATTTCATGGTGAACGCTTATTCAGGGAAAACCTGGACAAATATATCCAGAAAATTTCCAGCGGTAAAAATACGCTCTTGCCGGTTAAAAGCAGAGTTAGAGGTCCCTCTTTAAGAGGCCTGCTTCTCCAGTCCCTGGGGCATCGGCTGTGTAACAGTTCCGACGGCCTCCTCGGTCAAATCCCGGGGGTAAAAAACAGGGACAGTAGCAGGGTAATGAGAAACCCTGGGTCAGGGGAGGTACAAAACCTCCCCCAAAGTTAAATTCATTGAAGCCCCCACTCAGTCGGGTGGGGGGAGGACTCCAGTTGTTCGCAAAGAGACCTGGCGGGACACGATCAAGACAGATAGGTGCTCTCCGCAGTAGGGTTGGGATACAGTTTGGAGTTAAAAGACTCTCCTCCTTCCCATTTTGAGGTCAAACGTGCCAAGGGATCCCCGGAAGAGAGAGTCCCTCCTGTTGGCACTAGAACAACTATTGCTCCAAGGAGTAATTATGGAGGTTCCCCTGGAAGAATGAGGGTTCGGGTTTTACTCAAACCTCTTTACAGTCCCGAAGCAAACGCGGACGGGAGGCCCATATTAATTCTAAAAGGGCTATACAAATTCCTGTATATCAGGACTTTCCGATGGAGTCGATCCGATCGGTGGCCACTGCCCTACAAGGGGAGGATTGGTTAGCCACGATCGACATCAAAGATGCTTATTTGCACATTCCCATCTTTCCAGTCCACCAAAAATTTCTACGCTTTGCAGTAGAAGGGCGCCATTTTCAGTTCAGAGCCTTACCCTTCGGTTTGGCCTCAGCACCAAGAGTGTTCACAAAAATTCTGGCCCTTTATTGGCCAATCTAAGAACACAAGGTGTAATGATAATGGCATATCTGGATGACTTGTTGCTGATAGACCACTCAGTGAAAAAACTAGACGTGGTCGTTCACAAGACGATCAAGTATCTGGAATCTCACGGTTGGATTATCAACCGAGACAAGTCAGCCCTAAAAACCAGTCAAAAGTCTGGAATACTTGGGGCTAAGGTTGGATTCAGGCCAGAGAAAAATATTCTTGCCTCGAGGAAAGGTGTTGTCTTTGAAAGATTTGATCCACTTAGTGGGTACAAAAAAGACAGCCGTCCATACGCCTGTATATGAGGCTGCTGGGAAAAATGGTGGCATCATTCGAAGCAGTACCCTACGGTCAATTCCATTCAAGGAATTTGCAAGGGGCCATACTGTCAGCCTGGAACAAAAAAGTTCAGGCCCTAGACTTACAATGTCCTTGTCCCCTTCCGTTCGCAAGAGCCTCCGTTGGTGGTTGGTTCCCCAGAATCTGGAAAAAAGGAAATCCTTCAGTCCGATTTCTTGGAAGGGGGTCACTACAGATGCCAGCCTTATAGGCTGGGGAGCAGTACTGGAGCAATAGTCTCTCCAGGGCAGATGGTCGGATGCAGAAAAGGCCCTGCCCATCAATCTCTTAGAGATACGAGCAGCCCGGTATGCCCTAGTAGCATGGACATCCAAACTCCAAGGGTCCCCTGTCAGAATTCAATCAGACAATGCCACAGCAGTGGCATATATCAATCATCAGGGGGGCACCAGGAGTCGTGCAGCCCAGAGGGAAGTAAATTACATCCTGAAATGGGCAGAAAAATATGTCCCAGCCATATCTGCGGTATTCATTCCAGGAGTGGAGAATTGGAAGGCGGACTTTCTAAGTCGCCAGCAATTAGGCCCAGAGGAAGGGTCCCTTCACCCCGAGGTTTTCTGGACAATATGTCAGCGGTGGGGAACATCGGATGTAGATCTTCTAGCATCCAGATTCAACGCAAAGGGGGACAGGTTTGTCTCTCGGACAAGGGATCCCCTAGCTTGCGGCTCGGATGCCCTAGTGTTCCCTTGGGATCAGTTCAAGCTGATATATGCATTCACACCGCCAATGGTTACCTCGATTACTCCGCAGAATCAGGGTAGAAAAGAAACCAGTGATTCCGGTGGCTCCAGCGTGGCCCCGAAGAGCGTGGTACGCGGAGATTGTAGAATTTCAGTGGGGAGTCCTTGGACTCTCCCACGTCGTCCGGCTTTCGCAAGGACCGATATACCACCCTTCCTTACCAGCCCTAGGTTTGACGGCCTGGCTATTGAAGCCCACATTCTAAAAAAAGAGAGGGCTCTCTAATTCTGTGGTATCTACCATGATCAATGCCAGGAAGCCGGTATCCAGGCAGATCTACTATAGAATCTGGAAGGCGTACATCGCCTGGTGTGAAGCCAAGAAATGGCATCCACGTAAGTACGTAATAGGTAGGAGTCTGGACTCCCTACAATGGGCTGTAGATAGGAAGCTTGCCTTGAGTACTATCAAGGGTCAGATTTCGGCCTTGTCAATATTTTTTCAAAGGCCCTTGGCTTCGCATTCACTAGTCAAAGCCTTTATACAAGGAGTGATGCGTATTAGTCCTCCGGTTAATATTCCCATATGTCCATGGGATCTAAACTTGGTTCTGTCGGTTCTACAGAAACAACCATTTGAACCATTACAGCATATTTCTTTGGTTCTTCTCACCAGGAAATTGATTTTTCTAGTAGCCATTTGTTCGGCTAAAAGAGTGTCGGAATTAGCAGCTATGTCCTGTAAGCAGCCGTATCTGGTTATCCATAAGGATAGAGTAGTGTTACGCCCTCATCCAGCCTTTCTTCCTAAGGTGGTATCGAGGTTTCATTTGAACCAAGATGTGGTTCTTCCTTCTTTTTTCCCCAAACCTACTTCGGTGGAGGAAAAGTTATTGCATTCTTTGGATGTAGTAAGAGCAGTTAAAGCTTATCTAAAAGCCACTGCTCAGATTCGCAGAACGGATACTTTGTTTATTCTGCCGGAAGGCCCCAGAAAGGGTCAGGCAGCGTCAAAATCTACTTTAGCCAAGTGGATTCGACAGGTCATAATACAAGCCTATGGCTTGAGAAGGAGACCGCCTCCGTTCAAAGTTAGAGCGCACTCCACGAGAGCAGTTGGAACTTCATGGGCAGTGCATCACCAGGCCTCCCTGGCTCAAATCTGTAAGGCCGCAACATGGTCTTCAGTACACACGTTTACTAGGTTCTACCAGGTGGACGTTAGAAGTCAGGAGGATGTCGCCTTTGGGCGCAGTGTGTTGCAGGCCGCAAAAGATCCTCATGTCTGATAGCGCTCAGCTTATATATGGTGTATCCCCCCCCTCATTTGGCATTGCTTTAGGACATCCCATTAGTAATGACTATGTCGCTCTGTGTCCCGTGATGTACGAGAAAGAAAATAGGATTTTTATAACAGCTTACCTGTAAAATCCTTTTCTTGGAGTACATCACGGGACACAGAGCTCCCGCCCCTCTTTGGGGACACTTATTGCTTTGCTACAAAACTGAGGTGCTCCCGGATGGGAGGGGCTTATATAGGGGAGGGTACTTCCGGTTTTGGAAGTTGCCAGTGCCAGCACCTGACGGTAACTATATAACCCATTAGTAATGACTATGTCGCTCTGTGTCCCGTGATGTACTCCAAGAAAAGGATTTTACAGGTAAGCTGTTATAAAAATCCTATTATTTTGCAAGAAGCACAATACGCCCGCTGTAAGTGCTGCAGATGCATGCCTGTGTTACTCAAACATGAAATCACAGCAATAAGGGCTAGCTTCAGGTGTATATTTTGCAAGAAGCACAATACGCCTGCTGTAAGTGCTGCAGATGCCTGCCTGTGTTACTCAAACAGGAAATCACAGAAATAAGGGCTAGCTTCAGGTGTATATTTTGCAAGAAGCACAATACGCCCGCTGTAAGTGCTGCAGATGCATGCCTGTGTTACTCAAACATGAAATCACAGCAATAAGGGCTAGCTTCAGGTGTATATTTTGCAAGAAGCACAATACGCCTGCTGTAAGTGCTGCAGATGCCTGCCTGTGTTACTCAAACAGGAAATCACAGCAATAAGGGCTAGCTTCAGGTGTATATTTTGCAAGAAGCACAATACGCCTGCTGTAAGTGCTGCAGATGCCTGTTAGTGTAACACAAAAGAAAAAAAACTACGAGCAATAAGGGGTAGCTTCAGGTGTATAATGTGCAGGAGGCACACTACGACTGCTGTAAGTGCTGCAGATGCCTGCCTGTGTTACTCAAACAGGAAATCACAACAATAAGGGCTAGCTTCAGGTGTATATTTTGCAAGAAGCACAATACGCCCGCTGTAAGTGCTGCAGATGCCTGCCTGTGTTACTCAAACAGGATATCACAACAATAAGGGCTAGCTTCAGGTGTATATTTTGCAAGAAGCACAATACGCCCGCTGTAAGTGCTGCAGATGCCTGCCTGTGTTACCTTAACAGGAAATCACACAAAATAAGGGCTAGCTTCAGGTGTATATTTTGCAAGAAGCACAATACGCCCGCTGTAAGTGCTGCAGATGCATGCCTGTGTTACTCAAACAGGAAATCACAGCAATAAGGGCTAGCTTCAGGTGTATATTTTGCAAGAAGCACAATACGCCTGCTGTAAGTGCTGAAGATGCCTGCCTGTGTTACTCAAACAGGAAATCACAGCAATAAGGGCTAGCTTCGGGTGTATATTTTGCAAGAAGCACAATACGCCTGCTGTAAGTGCTGCAGATGCCTGTTAGTGTAACACAAAATAAAAAAATCTACGAGCAATAAGGGGTAGCTTCAGGTGTATAATGTGCAGGAGGCACACTACGACTGCTGTAAGTGCTGCAGATGCCTGCCTGTGTTACTCAAACAGGAAATCACAACAATAAGGGCTAGCTTCAGGTGTATATTTTGCAAGAAGCACAATACGCCCGCTGTAAGTGCTGCAGATGCCTGCCTGTGTTACTCAAACAGGAAATCACAGCAATAAGGGCTAGCTTCAGGTGTATATTTTGCAAGAAGCACAATATGCCTGTTGTAAGTGCTGCAGATGCCTGTTAGTGTAACACAAAATAAAAAAAACTACGAGCAATAAGGGGTAGCTTCAGGTGTATAATGTGCAGGAGGCACACATTACACCTACTGTAAGTGCTGCAGATGCCTACCGTTGTTACTCAAACAGGAAATCACAGCAATAAGGGCTAGCTTCAGGTGTATATTTTGCAAGAAGCACAATACGCCCGCTGTAAGTGCTGATGATGCCTGCCTGTGTTACTCAACAGGAAATCACAGCAATAAGGGCTAGCTTCAGGTGTATATTTTGCAAGAAGCACAATACGTCCGCTGTAAGTGCTGCAGATGCCTTCCTGTGTTACTCAAACAGGAAATCACAGCAATAAGGGCTAGCTTCAGGTGTATGTTTTGCAAGAAGCACAATACGCCTGCTTTAAGTGCTGCAGATGCCTGCCTGTGTTACTTAAACATGAAATCACAGCAATAAGGGCTAGCTTCAGGTGTATATTTTGCAAGAAGCACAATACGCCTGCTGTAAGTGCTGCAGATGCCTGTTAGTGTAACACAAAATAAAAAAAAACTACGAGCAATAAGGGGTAGCTTCAGGTGTATAATGTGCAGGAGGCACACTACACCTGCTGTAAGTGCTGCAGATGCCTGCCTGTGTTACTCTACAGGAAATCACAGCAATAAGGGCTAGCTTCAGGTGTATATTTTGCAAGAAGCACAATACGCCTGCTGTAAGTGCTGCAGATGCCTTCCTGTGTTACTCAAACAGGAAATCACAGCAATAAGGGCTATCTTCAGGTGTATATTTTGCAAGAAGCACAATACGCCTGCTGTAAGTGCTGCAGATGCCTGCCTGTGTTACTTAAACATGAAATCACAGCAATAAGGGCTAGCTTCATGTGTATATTTTGCAAGAAGAACAATACGCCTGCTGTAAGTGCTGCAGATGCCTGTTAGTGTAACACAAAAGAAAAAAACTATGAGCAATAAGGGGTAGCTTCAGGTGTATATTTTGCAAGAAGCACAATACGCCCGCTGTAAGTGCTGCCGATGCCTGCCTGTGTTACTCAAACAGGAAATCACAGAAATAAGGGCTAGCTTCAGGTGTATATTTTGCAAGAAGCACAATACGCCTGCTGTAAGTGCTGCAGATGCCTGTTAGTGTAACACAAAAGAAAAAAAAACTACGAGAAATAAGGGGTAGCTTCAGGTGTATAATGTGCAGGAGGCACACTACGACTGCTGTAAGTGCTGCAGATGCCTGCCTGTGTTACTCAAACAGGAAATCACAACAATAAGGGCTAGCTTCAGGTGTATATTTTGCAAGAAGCACAATACGCCCGCTGTAAGTGCTGCAGATGCCTACCTGTGTTACTCAAACAGGAAATCACAGAAATAAGGGCTAGCTTCAGGTGTATATTTTGCAAGAAGCACAATACGCCCGCTGTAAGTGCTGCAGATGCATGCCTGTGTTACTCAAACATGAAATCACAGCAATAAGGGCTAGCTTCAGGTGTATATTTTGCAAGAAGCACAATACGCCTGCTGTAAGTGCTGCAGATGCCTGCCTGTGTTACTCAAACAGGAAATCACAGAAATAAGGGCTAGCTTCAGGTGTATATTTTGCAAGAAGCACAATACGCCCGCTGTAAGTGCTGCAGATGCATGCCTGTGTTACTCAAACATGAAATCACAGCAATAAGGGCTAGCTTCAGGTGTATATTTTGCAAGAAGCACAATACGCCTGCTGTAAGTGCTGCAGATGCCTGCCTGTGTTACTCAAACAGGAAATCACAGCAATAAGGGCTAGCTTCAGGTGTATATTTTGCAAGAAGCACAATACGCCTGCTGTAAGTGCTGCAGATGCCTGTTAGTGTAACACAAAAGAAAAAAAACTACGAGCAATAAGGGGTAGCTTCAGGTGTATAATGTGCAGGAGGCACACTACGACTGCTGTAAGTGCTGCAGATGCCTGCCTGTGTTACTCAAACAGGAAATCACAACAATAAGGGCTAGCTTCAGGTGTATATTTTGCAAGAAGCACAATACGCCCGCTGTAAGTGCTGATGATGCCTGCCTGTGTTACTCAACAGGAAATCACAGCAATAAGGGCTAGCTTCAGGTGTATATTTTGCAAGAAGCACAATATGTCCGCTGTAAGTGCTGCAGATGCCTTCCTGTGTTACTCAAACAGGAAATCACAGCAATAAGGGCTAGCTTCAGGTGTATATTTTGCAAGAAGCACAATATGCCTGTTGTAAGTGCTGCAGATGCCTGCCTGTGTTACTTAAACATGAAATCACAGCAATAAGGGCTAGCTTCAGGTGTATATTTTGCAAGAAGCACAATATGCCTGCTGTAAGTGCTGCAGATGCCTGTTAGTGTAACACAAAACAAAAAAAACTATGAGCAATAAGGGGTAGCTTCAGGTGTATAATGTGCAGGAGGCACACTACGACTGCTGTAAGTGCTGCAGATGCCTGCCTGTGTTACTCAAACAGGAAATCACAACAATAAGGGCTAGCTTCAGGTGTATATTTTGCAAGAAGCACAATACGCCTGCTGTAAGTGCTGCAGATGCCTGTTAGTGTAACACAAAAGAAAAAAAACTACGAGCAATAAGGGGTAGCTTCAGGTGTATAATGTGCAGGAGGCACACTACGACTGCTGTAAGTGCTGCAGATGCCTGCCTGTGTTACTCAAACAGGAAATCACAACAATAAGGGCTAGCTTCAGGTGTATATTTTGCAAGAAGCACAATACGCCCCCTTCAAGTGCTGCAGATGCCTGCCTGTGTTACTCAAACAGGAAATCACAGCAATAAGGGCTAGCTTCAGGTGTATATTTTGCAAGAAGCACAATACGCCTGCTGTAAGTGCTGCAGATGCCTGTTAGTGTAACACAAAAGAAAAAAACTACGAGCAATAAGGGGTAGCTTCAGGTGTATAATGTGCAGGAGGCACACATTACACCTGCTGTAAGTGCTGCAGATGCCTGCCTGTGTTACTCAAACAGGAAATAACAGCAATAAGGGCTAGCTTCAGGTGTATATTTTGCAAGAAGCACAATACGCCCGCTGTAAGTGCTGATAATGCCTGCCTGTGTTACTCAACAGGAAATCACAGCAATAAGGGCTAGCTTCAGGTGTATATTTTGCAAGAAGCACAATATGTCCGCTGTAAGTGCTGCAGATGCCTTCCTGTGTTACTCAAACAGGAAATCACAGCAATAAGGGCTAGCTTCAGGTGTATATTTTGCAAGAAGCACAATATGCCTGTTGTAAGTGCTGCAGATGCCTGCCTGTGTTACTTAAACATGAAATCACAGCAATAAGGGCTAGCTTCAGGTGTATATTTTGCAAGAAGCACAATACGCCTGCTGTAAGTGCTGCAGATGCCTGTTAGTGTAACACAAAAGAAAAAAAACTATGAGCAATAAGGGGTAGCTTCAGGTGTATAATGTGCAGGAGGCACACTACGACTGCTGTAAGTGCTGCAGATGCCTGCCTGTGTTACTCAAACAGGAAATCACAACAATAAGGGCTAGCTTCAGGTGTATATTTTGCAAGAAGCACAATATGCCCGCTGTAAGTGCTGCAGATGCCTGCCTGTGTTACTCAAACAGGAAATCACAGAAATAAGGGCTAGCTTCAGGTGTATATTTTGCAAGAAGCACAATACGCCCGCTGTAAGTGCTGCAGATGCATGCCTGTGTTACTCAAACAGGAAATCACAGCAATAAGGGCTAGCTTCAGGTGTATATTTTGCAAGAAGCACAATACGCCTGCTGTACAGTGCCTTGCGAAAGTATTCGGCCCCCTTGAACTTTTCATCCTTTTGCCACATTTCAGGCTTCAAACATAAAGATATAATTTTTTTATTTTTTGTGAAGAATCACCAACAAGTGGGACACAATTGTGAAGTGGAACGAAATCTATTGTTTTTTTGAAACTTTCTTAACTAAGAAAAAAATGAAAAGTGGGGCGTGCAAAATTATTCGGCCCCCTTGCGTTAATACTTTGTAGAGCCACCTTTTGCTGCGATTACAGCTGCAAGTCGCTTGGGGTATGTCTCTATCAGTTTTGCACATCGAGAGACTGAAATTCTTGCCCATTCTTCCTTGCAAAACAGCTCGAGCTCAGTGAGGTTGGATGGAGAGCGTTTGTGAACAGCAGTTTTCAGCTCTTTCCACAGATTCTCGATTGGATTCAGGTCTGGACTTTGACTTGGCCATTCTAACACCTGGATACGTTTATTTGTGAACCATTCCTTTGTAGATTTTGCTGTATGTTTGGGATCATTGTCTTGTTGGAAGATAAATCTCCGTCCCAGTCTCAGGTCTTTTGCAGACTCCAACAGGTTTTCATCCAGAATGGTCCTGTATTTGGCTGCATCCATCTTCCCCTTAATTTTAACCATCTTCCCTGTCCCTGCTGAAGAAAAGCAGGCCCAAACCATGATGCTGCCACCACCATGTTTGACAGTGGGGATGGTGTGTTGAGGGTGATGAGCTGTGTTGCTTTTACGCCAAACATATCGTTTTGCATTGTGGCCAAAAAGTTCGATTTTGGTTTCATCGGACCAGAGCACCTTATTCCACATGTTTGGTGTGTCTCCCAGGTGGCTTGTGGCAAACTTTAGACAATACTTTTTATGGATATCTTTGAGAAATGGCTTTCTTCTTGCCACTCTTCCATAAAGGCCAGATTTGTGCAGTGTACGACTGATTGTTGTCCTGTGGACAGACTCTCCCACCTCAGCTGTAGTTCTCTGCAGTTCATCCAGAGTGATCATGGGCCTCTTGGCTGCATCTCTGATCAGTCTTCTCCTTGTCTGAGCTGAAAGTTTAGAGGGACAGCCAGGTCTTGGTAGATTTGCAGTGGTCTGATACTCCTTCCATTTCAAAATGATCGCTTGCACAGTGCTCCTTGGGATGTTTAAAGCTTGGGAAATCTTTTTGTATCCAAATCCGGCTTTAAACTTCTCCACAACAGTATTACGGACCTGCCTGGTGTGTTCCTTGGTCTTCATGATGCTCTCTGCGCTTTCAACAGAACCCTGAGACAATCACAGAGCAGGTGCATTTATACCAGGGATGAGCCGAACACCCCCCTGTTCGGTTCGCACCAGAACCTGCGAACAGACAAAATGTTCGTGTAAACTTTAGAACCCTATTAAATACAATGGACTCGAACGTTCGAAATCTAAAGTGTTAATTATAAAGGCTAATATGCAAGTTATTGTCCTAAAAAGTGTTTGGGGACCTGGGTCCTGCCCCAGGGGACATGTATCAATGCAAAAAGAAGTTTTAAAAACGGCCGTTTTTTCGGGAGCAGTGATTTTAATAATGCTTAAAATGAAAAAATAAAAGTGAAATATTCCTTTAAATTTCGTACCTGGGGGGTGTGTATGATATGCATGTGAAGTGGCGCATGTTTCCCGTGCTTAGAACTGTCCCTGCAAAAATGTCATTTTTGAAAGAAAAAAAATGCATTTAAAACTGACTCGCCGCTATTAATGAATTGTCGGCTCCCGGCAATACATACAAAAGTCATTGAGAAAAAAAAAAAAAAAAGCGTGGGGGTTCCCCAGAATTCAATTACCAGGCCCTTCAGATCTGGCATGGATTTTAAGGGGAACTCCACCCCAAGTTTAAAAAAAAAATGGCGTGGAGTCCCCCTAAAAATCCATACCAGACCCCTTATCCGAGCACGCAACCTGGCCGGCCGCAGGGGAAAAGGGGGGGACGAGAGAGCGGCCCCCCCTCCCTCCTGAACCGTACCAAGCCACATGCCCTCAACATGGGGAGGATGTCCCCATGTTGATGGGGACAAGGGCCTCATCCCCACAACCCTTGCCCGGTGGTTGTGGGGGTCTGCGGGCGGGGGGCTTATCGGAATCTGGAAGACCCCTTTAACAAAGGGGACCCCCAGATCCCGCCCCCCCCCTATGTGAATTGGTAACGGGTACATTGTACCCCTACCATTTCACGAAGAAAGCGTAAAAAAAATGTTTAAAAAAACACACAAACACCTTGAAAAAGTCCTTTATTTAAAAAAAATAAATAAATAAACATTCCAGCGGTGAAATCCAGTGTCCCGCGGCGATCCCGATGTCCAGCGCTGTCCTTCATTGGTTGTGCCTGAGCGGACCTGATGGGGAACTCCCTCTCAGTATTTTAAATGTATAGACCCGCCCCTTCTAAAGTTCCCCATCAGGTCCGCTCAGCGGACCAGATGCGGAACATGAGAAGGGGCGGGTCTATACATGTATTACCAAAGTGAGAGCAGTTCCCCATCAGGTCCGCCCCCTCGGTATGTCGGACCCGCCTACGTCATTGGCTTGAGCGGGGAACTTCCTTCACTGTGTAATTTAAATTTACATAGTGAAGGAAGTTCCCCGCTCAAGCCAATGACGTAGGCGGGTCCGACATACCGAGGAGGCGGACCTGATGGGGAACTGCTCTCACTTTGGCAATACATGTATAGACCCGCCCCTTCTCATGTTCCGCATCTGGTCCGCTGAGCGGACCTGATGGGGAACTTTAGAAGGGGCGGGTCTATACATTTAAAATACTGAGAGGGAGTTCCCCATCAGGTCCGCTCAGGCACAACCAATGACGGACAGCGCTGGACATCGGGATCGCCGCGGGACACTGGATTTCACCGCTGGAATGTTTTTTTTTTTTTTTTAAAATAAAGGACTTTTTCAAGGTGTTTGTGTGTTTTTTTAAACATTTTTTTACGCTTTCTTCGTGAAATGGTAGGGGTACAATGTACCCCTTACCAATTCACATAGGGGGGGGGGCCGGGATCTGGGGGTCCTCTTTGTTAAAGGGGTCTTCCAGATTCCGATAAGCCCCCCGCCCGCAGACCCCCACAACCACCGGGCAAGGGTTGTGGGGATGAGGCCCTTGTCCCCATCAACATGGGGACATCCTCCCCATGTTGAGGGCATGTGGCTTGGTATGGTTCAGGAGGGAGGGGGGCCCCCTTTTCCCCTGCGGCCGGCCAGGTTGCATGCTCGGATAAGGGGTCTGGTATGGATTTTTAGGGGGACTCCACGCCATTTTTTTTTTAATTTGGGGTGGAGTTCCCCTTAAAATCCATGCCAGATCTGAAGGGCCTGGAATGGATATTTGGGGGAACCCCACGTCAATTTTTTTTTTATTTGCGGCGGGGTTCCCCTTAATATCCATTCCAGACCTGAAGGGCCTGGTAATTGAATTCTGGGGAACCCCCACGCTTTTTTTTTTTTTTTATCAATGACTTTTGTATGTATTGCCGGGAGCCGACAATTCATTAATAGCCGCGAGTCAGTTTTAAATGCATTTTTTTCTTTCAAAAATGACACTTTTTGCAGGGACAGTTCTAAGCACGGGAAACATGCGCCACTTTACATGCATATCATACACACCCCCCAGGTACGAAATTTAAAGGAATATTTCACTTTTATTTTTTCATTTTAAGCATTATTAAAATCACTGCTCCCGAAAAAACGGCCGTTTTTAAAACTTCTTTTTGCATTGATACATGTCCCCTGGGGCAGGACCCGGGTCCCCAAACACTTTTTAGGACAATAACTTGCATATAAGCCTTTATAATTAGCACTTTAGATTTCTCCCATAGATTTTTCGAATTTGCCGCGAACACCCCAATTGGTTCGCTGTTCGGCGAACGGGCGAACAGGCAATGTTCGAGTCGAACATGAGTTCGACTCGAACTCGAAGCTCATCCCTAATTTATACAGAGACTTGATTACACACAGGTGGATTCTATTTATCACCATCAGTCATTTAGGACAACATTGGATCATTAAGAGATCCTCGCTGAACTTCTGGAGTGAGTTTGCTGCACTGAAAGTAAAGGGGCCAAATAATTTTGCACGCACCACTTTTCAGTTTTTTATTTGCTAAAAAAGTTTAAAATATCCAATAGATTTCGTTCCACTTCACAATTGTGTCCCACTTGTTGGTGATTCTTCACAAAAAATTAAAATTTTATATCTTTATGTTTGAAGCCTGAAATGTGGCAAAATGATGAAAAGTTCAAGGGGGCCGAATACTTTCGCAAGGCACTGTAAGTGCTGCAGATGCCTGTTAGTGTAACACAAAAGAAAAAAAAACTACGAGCAATAAGGGGTAGCTTCAGGTGTATAATGTGCAGGAGGCACACTACGACTGCTGTAAGTGCTGCAGATGCCTGCCTGTGTTACTCAAACAGGAAATCACAACAATAAGGGCTAGCTTCAGGTGTATATTTTGCAAGAAGCACAATACGCCTGCTGTAAGTGCTGCAGATGCCTGTTAGTGTAACACAAAAGAAAAAAAACTACGAGCAATAAGGGGTAGCTTCAGGTGCATAATGTGCAGGAGGCACACTACGACTGCTGTAAGTGCTGCAGATGCCTGCCTGTGTTACTCAAACAGGAAATCACAACAATAAGGGCTAGCTTCAGGTGTATATTTTGCAAGAAGCACAATACGCCCGCTGTAAGTGCTGCAGATGCCTGCCTGTGTTACTCAAACAGGAAATCACAGCAATAAGGGCTAGCTTCAGGTGTATATTTTGAAAGAAGCACAATACGCCTGCTGTAAGTGCTGCAGATGCCTGTTAGTGTAACACAAAAGAAAAAAACTACGAGCAATAAGGGGTAGCTTCAGGTGTATAATGTACAGGAGGCACACATTACACCTGCTGTAAGTGCTGCAGATGCCTGCCTGTGTTACTCAAACAGGAAATCACAGCAATAAGGGCTAGCTTCAGGTGTATATTTTGCAAGAAGCACAATACGCCTGCTGTAAGTGCTGATGATGCCTGCCTGTGTTACTCAACAGGAAATCACAGCAATAAGGGCTAGCTTCAGGTGTATATTTTGCAAGAAGCACAATACGTCCGCTGTAAGTGCTGCAGATGCCTGCCTGTGTTACTCAAACAGGAAATCACAGCAATAAGGGCTAGCTTCAGGTGTATATTTTGCAAGAAGCACAATACGCCTGCTGTAAGTGCTGCAGATGCCTGTTAGTGTAACACAAAAGAAAAAAAACTACGAGCAATAAGGGGTAGCTTCAGGTGTATAATGTGCAGGAGGCACACTACGACTGCTGTAAGTGCTGCAGATGCCTGCCTGTGTTACTCAAACAGGAAATCACAACAATAAGGGCTAGCTTCAGGTGTATATTTTGCAAGAAGCACAATACGCCCGCTGTAAGTGCTGCAGATGCCTGCCTGTGTTACTCAAACAGGAAATCACAGAAATAAGGGCTAGCTTCAGGTGTATATTTTGCAAGAAGCACAATACGCCCGCTGTAAGTGCTGCAGATGCATGCCTGTGTTACTCAAACAGGAAATCACAGCAATAAGGGCTAGCTTCAGGTGTATATTTTGCAAGAAGCACAATACGCCTACTTTAAGTGCTGCAGATGCCTGCATGTGTTACTCAAACAGCAAATCACAGCAATAAGGGCTAGCTTCAGGTGTATATTTTGCAAGAAGCACAATACGCCTGCTGTACAGTAAGTGCTGCAGATGCCTGTTAGTGTAACACAAAAGAAAAAAAAACTACGAGCAATAAGGGGTAGCTTCAGGTGTATAATGTGCAGGAGGCACACTACGACTGCTGTAAGTGCTGCAGATGCCTGCCTGTGTTACTCAAACAGGAAATCACAACAATAAGGGCTAGCTTCAGGTGTATATTTTGCAAGAAGCACAATACACCCGCTGTAAGTGCTGCAGATGCCTGTTAGTGTAACACAAAAGAAAAAAAACTACGAGCAATAAGGGGTAGCTTCAGGTGCATAATGCGCAGGAGGCACACTACGACTGCTGTAAGTGCTGCAGATGCCTGCCTGTGTTACTCAAACAGGAAATCACAACAATAAGGGCTAGCTTCAGGTGTATATTTTGCAAGAAGCACAATACGCCCGCTGTAAGTGCTGCAGATGCCTGCCTGTGTTACTCAAACAGGAAATCACAGCAATAAGGGCTAGCTTCAGGTGTATATTTTGAAAGAAGCACAATACGCCTGCTGTAAGTGCTGCAGATGCCTGTTAGTGTAACACAAAAGAAAAAAACTACGAGCAATAAGGGGTAGCTTCAGGTGTATAATGTGCAGGAGGCACACATTACACCTGCTGTAAGTGCTGCAGATGCCTGCCTGTGTTACTCAAACAGGAAATCACAGCAATAAGGGCTAGCTTCAGGTGTATATTTTGCAAGAAGCACAATACGCCTGCTGTAAGTGCTGATGATGCCTGCCTGTGTTACTCAACAGGAAATCACAGCAATAAGGGCTAGCTTCAGGTGTATATTTTGCAAGAAGCACAATACGTCCGCTGTAAGTGCTGCAGATGCCTGCCTGTGTTACTCAAACAGCAAATCACAGCAATGAGGGCTAGCTTCAGGTGTATATTTTGCAAGAAGCACAATACGCCTGCTGTAAGTGCTGCAGATGCCTGTTAGTGTAACACAAAAGAAAAAAAACTACGAGCAATAAGGGGTAGCTTCAGGTGTATAATGTGCAGGAGGCACACTACGACTGCTGTAAGTGCTGCAGATGCCTGCCTGTGTTACTCAAACAGGAAATCACAACAATAAGGGCTAGCTTCAGGTGTATATTTTGCAAGAAGCACAATACGCCCGCTGTAAGTGCTGCAGATGCCTGCCTGTGTTACTCAAACAGGAAATCACAGCAATAAGGGCTAGCTTCAGGTGTATATTTTGCAAGAAGCACAATACGCCTGCTGTAAGTGCTGCAGATGCCTGTTAGTGTAACACAAAAGAAAAAAACTACGAGCAATAAGGGGTAGCTTCAGGTGTATAATGTGCAGGAGGCACACATTACACCTGCTGTAAGTGATGCAGATGCCTGCCTGTGTTACTCAAACAGGAAATCACAGCAATAAGGGCTAGCTTCAGGTGTATATTTTGCAAGAAGCACAATACGCCCGCTGTAAGTGCTGGTGATGCCTGCCTGTGTTACTCAACAGGAAATCACAGCAATAAGGGCTAGCTTCAGGTGTATATTTTGCAAGAAGCACAATACGTCCGCTGTAAGTGCTGCAGATGCCTTCCTGTGTTACTCAAACAGGAAATCACAGCAATAAGGGCTAGCTTCAGGTGTATATTTTGCAAGAAGCACAATACGCCTGCTGTAAGTGCTGCAGATGCCTGCCTGTGTTACTTAAACATGAAATCACAGCAATAAGGGCTAGCTTCAGGTGTATATTTTGCAAGAAGCACAATACGCCTGCTGTAAGTGCTGCAGATGCCTGTTAGTGTAACACAAAAGAAAAAAAAACTACGAGCAATAAGGGGTAGCTTCAGGTGTATAATGTGCAGGAGGCACACTACGCCTGCTGTAAGTGCTGCAGATGCCTGCCTGTGTTACTCTACAGGAAATCACAGCAATAAGGGCTAGCTTCAGGTGTATATTTTGCAAGAAGCACAATACGCCTGCTGTAAGTGCTGCAGATGCCTTCCTGTGTTACTCAAACAGGAAATCACAGCAATAAGGGCTAGCTTCAGGTGTATATTTTGCAAGAAGCACAATACGCCTGCTGTAAGTGCTGCATATGCCTGCCTGTGTTACTTAAACATGAAATCACAGCAATAAGGGCTAGCTTCAGGTGTATATTTTGCAAGAAGCACAATACGCCTGCTGTAAGTGCTGCAGATGCCTGTTAGTATAACACAAAAGAAAAAAACTACGAGCAATAAGGGGTAGCTTCAGGTGTATAATGTGCAGGAGGCACACATTACACCTGCTGTAAGTGCTGCAGATGCCTGCCTGTGTTACTCAAACAGGAAATCACAGCAATAAGGGCTAGCTTCAGGTGTATATTTTGCAAGAAGCACAATACGCCCGCTGTAAGTGCTGATGATGCCTGCCTGTGTTACTCAACAGGAAATCACAGCAATAAGGGCTAGCTTCAGGTGTATATTTTGCAAGAAGCACAATATGTCCGCTGTAAGTGCTGCAGATGCCTTCCTGTGTTACTCAAACAGGAAATCACAGCAATAAGGGCTAGCTTCAGGTGTATATTTTGCAAGAAGCACAATATGCCTGTTGTAAGTGCTGCAGATGCCTGTTAGTGTAACACAAAAGAAAAAAAACTACGAGCAATAAGGGGTAGCTTCAGGTGTATAATGTGCAGGAGGCACACTACGACTGCTGTAAGTGCTGCAGATGCCTGCCTGTGTTACTCAAACAGGAAATCACAACAATAAGGGCTAGCTTCAGGTGTATATTTTGCAAGAAGCACAATACGCCTGCTGTAAGTGCTGCAGATGCATGTTAGTGTAACACAAAAGAAAAAAAACTACGAGCAATAAGGGGTAGCTTCAGGTGTATAATGTGCAGGAGGCACACTACGACTGCTGTAAGTGCTGCAGATGCCTGCCTGTGTTACTCAAACAGGAAATCACAACAATAAGGGCTAGCTTCAGGTGTATATTTTGCAAGAAGCACAATACGCCCGCTGTAAGTGCTGCAGATGCCTGCCTGTGTTACTCAAACAGGAAATCACAGCAATAAGGGCTAGCTTCAGGTGTATATTTTGCAAGAAGCACAATACGCCTGCTGTAAGTGCTGCAGATGCCTGTTAGTGTAACACAAAAGAAAAAAACTACGAGCAATAAGGGGTAGCTTCAGGTGTATAATGTGCAGGAGGCACACATTACACCTGCTGTAAGTGCTGATGATGCCTGCCTGTGTTACTCAACAGGAAATCACAGCAATAAGGGCTAGCTTCAGGTGTATATTTTGCAAGAAGCACAATATGTCCGCTGTAAGTGCTGCAGATGCCTTCCTGTGTTACTCAAACAGGAAATCACAGCAATAAGGGCTAGCTTCAGGTGTATATTTTGCAAGAAGCACAATATGCCTGTTGTAAGTGCTGCAGATGCCTGCCTGGGTTACTTAAACATGAAATCACAGCAATAAGGGCTAGCTTCAGGTGTATATTTTGCAAGAAGCACAATACGCCTGCTGTAAGTGCTGCAGATGCCTGTTAGTGTAACACAAAAGAAAAAAAACTATGAGCAATAAGGGGTAGCTTCAGGTGTATAATGTGCAGGAGGCACACTACGACTGCTGTAAGTGCTGCAGATGCCTGCCTGTGTTACTCAAACAGGAAATCACAACAATAAGGGCTAGCTTCAGGTGTATATTTTGCAAGAAGCACAATATGCCCGCTGTAAGTGCTGCAGATGCCTGCCTGTGTTACTCAAACAGGAAATCACAGAAATAAGGGCTAGCTTCAGGTGTATATTTTGCAAGAAGCACAATACGCCCGCTGTAAGTGCTGCAGATGCATGCCTGTGTTACTCAAACAGGAAATCACAGCAATAAGGGCTAGCTTCAGGTGTATATTTTGCAAGAAGCACAATACGCCTGCTGTAAGTGCTGCAGATGCCTGTTAGTGTAACACAAAAGAAAAAAAACTACGAGCAATAAGGGGTAGCTTCAGGTGTATAATGTGCAGGAGGCACACTACGACTGCTGTAAGTGCTGCAGATGCCTGCCTGTGTTACTCAAACAGGAAATCACAACAATAAGGGCTAGCTTCAGGTGTATATTTTGCAAGAAGCACAATACGCCTGCTGTAAGTGCTGCAGATGCCTGTTAGTGTAACACAAAAGAAAAAAAACTACGAGCAATAAGGGGTAGCTTCAGGTGCATAATGTGCAGGAGGCACACTACGACTGCTGTAAGTGCTGCAGATGCCTGCCTGTGTTACTCAAACAGGAAATCACAACAATAAGGGCTAGCTTCAGGTGTATATTTTGCAAGAAGCACAATACGCCCGCTGTAAGTGCTGCAGATGCCTGCCTGTGTTACTCAAACAGGAAATCACAGCAATAAGGGCTAGCTTCAGGTGTATATTTTGCAAGAAGCACAATACGCCTGCTGTAAGTGCTGCAGATGCCTGTTAGTGTAACACAAAAGAAAAAAACTACGAGCAATAAGGGGTAGCTTCAGGTGTATAATGTGCAGGAGGCACACATTACACCTGCTGTAAGTGCTGCAGATGCCTGCCTGTGTTACTCAAACAGGAAATCACAGCAATAAGGGCTAGCTTCAGGTGTATATTTTGCAAGAAGCACAATACGCCTGCTGTAAGTGCTGATGATGCCTGCCTGTGTTACTCAACAGGAAATCACAGCAATAAGGGCTAGCTTCAGGTGTATATTTTGCAAGAAGCACAATACGTCCGCTGTAAGTGCTGCAGATGCCTGCCTGTGTTACTCAAACAGGAAATCACATTAATAAGGGCTACCTTCAGGTGTATATTTTGCAAGAAGCACAGTACGCCAGCTGTAAGTGCTGCAGATGCCTGCCTGTGCTACTCAAACAGGAAATCACAGCAATAAGGGCTAGCTTCAGGTGTATATTTTGCAAGAAGCACAATACGCCTGCTGTAAGTGCTGCAGATGCCTGTTAGTGTAACACAAAAGAAAAAAAACTACGAGCAATAAGGGGTAGCTTCAGGTGTATAATGTGCAGGAGGCACACATTACACCTGCTGTAAGTGCTGCAGATGCCTGCCTGTGTTACTCAAACAGGAAATCACAGCAATAAGGGCTAGCTTCAGGTGTATATTTTGCAAGAAGCACAATACGCCCGCTGTAAGTGCTGATGATGCCTGCCTGTGTTACTCAACAGGAAATCACAGCAATAAGGGCTAGCTTCAGGTGTATATTTTGCAAGAAGCACAATACGTCCGCTGTAAGTGCTGCAGATGCCTTCCTGTGTTACTCAAACAGGAAATCACAGCAATAAGGGCTAGCTTCAGGTGTATATTTTGCAAGAAGCACAATACGCCTGCTGTAAGTGCTGCAGATGCCTGCCTGTGTTACTTAAACATGAAATCACAGCAATAAGGGCTAGCTTCAGGTGTATATTTTGCAAGAAGCACAATACGCCTGCTGTAAGTGCTGCAGATGCCTGTTAGTGTAACACAAAAGAAAAAAAAACTACGAGCAATAAGGGGTAGCTTCAGGTGTATAATGTGCAGGAGGCACACTACGCCTGCTGTAAGTGCTGCAGATGCCTGCCTGTGTTACTCTACAGGAAATCACAGCAATAAGGGCTAGCTTCAGGTGTATATTTTGCAAGAAGCACAATACGCCTGCTGTAAGTGCTGCAGATGCCTTCCTGTGTTACTCAAACAGGAAATCACAGCAATAAGGGCTAGCTTCAGGTGTATATTTTGCAAGAAGCACAATACGCCTGCTGTAAGTGCTGCATATGCCTGCCTGTGTTACTTAAACATGAAATCACAGCAATAAGGGCTAGCTTCAGGTGTATATTTTGCAAGAAGCACAATATGTCCGCTGTAAGTGCTGCAGATGCCTTCCTGTGTTACTCAAACAGGAAATCACAGCAATAAGGGCTAGCTTCAGGTGTATATTTTGCAAGAAGCACAATATGCCTGTTGTAAGTGCTGCAGATGCCTGCCTGTGTTACTTAAACATGAAATCACAGCAATAAGGGCTAGTGTCATGGATATGCATTAATGTCTGTCTGCCATCTTACCTTCCTCCTCATGTGTTCATCTAGAGACCAGACCTCCTTCACCTGGCTTCCTTTATAATCTCCTCCCAGCCTGACTCCACCCCAGGCCCTATCACTGAACACTATATTAACCTGTGCACTGCAAGCCTGCTTTGCTGATCAACGTGTTTGTTAGGCATTGTGTGTTTGGGTTCCTGCCTGCCGTGTGCTACGTCTGTCTCTCTGTTACGTTATTGGCTTGTCCCCGACCATCCCTGTCTGCTCGTGACCCTTGACCTTCGGCTCGTTCTTCGTTATCCTTGTCTGCTTGTGGCCCCTGACCTTCGGCTTGTTATTCGGTTCTCTCTATCGTGTGCTGCTGCTTCCCCTTATCCTACGGGGCGTGAGCTAGGAAACTCCAGGGGCCGCGACCTGGTCCCAGCCTGCAGCGTAACATCCTCACCACTAGAGGCCCTGGAGAAGACCAGCTGGGTCTTAGACTCCGCGCCCTGGGGAATCTTGGCTCTCGCTTCCGTTGGGATCCCGGTTGTGCTCCTCTGGTCCCGCTTTCCACAACCACCCAGTTTCCTATCCACAGAAGCCAGCCATAGGGTTCACTACCTCGCGGTGCACTCCTGTCCCCCTACGGTGTGCATCTGTCACCTGGCCACAGGTGACCCTGACAGCTAGCTTCAGGTGTATATTTTGCAAGAAGCACAATACGCCTGCTGTAAGTGCTGCAGATGCCTGTTAGTGTAACACAAAAGAAAAAAAACTATGAGCAATAAGGGGTAGCTTCAGGTGTATAATGTGCAGGAGGCACACTACGACTGCTGTAAGTGCTGCAGATGCCTGCCTGTGTTACTCAAACAGGAAATCACAACAATAAGGGCTAGCTTCAGGTGTATATTTTGCAAGAAGCACAATATGCCCGCTGTAAGTGCTGCAGATGCCTGCCTGTGTTACTCAAACAGGAAATCACAGAAATAAGGGCTAGCTTCAGGTGTATATTTTGCAAGAAGCACAATACGCCCGCTGTAAGTGCTGCAGATGCATGCCTGTGTTACTCAAACAGGAAATCACAGCAATAAGGGCTAGCTTCAGGTGTATATTTTGCAAGAAGCACAATACGCCTACTTTAAGTGCTGCAGATGCCTGCATGTGTTACTCAAACAGCAAATCACAGCAATAAGGGCTAGCTTCAGGTGTATATTTTGCAAGAAGCACAATACGCCTGCTGTACAGTGCCTTGCGAAAGTATTCGGCCCCCTTGAACTTTTCATCCTTTTGCCACATTTCAGGCTTCAAACATAAAGATATAATTTTTTTATTTTTTGTGAAGAATCACCAACAAGTGGGACACAATTGTGAAGTGGAACGAAATCTATTGTTTTTTTGAAACTTTCTTAACTAAGAAAAAAATGAAAAGTGGGGCGTGCAAAATTATTCGGCCCCCTTGCGTTAATACTTTGTAGAGCCACCTTTTGCTGCGATTACAGCTGCAAGTCGCTTGGGGTATGTCTCTATCAGTTTTGCACATCGAGAGACTGAAATTCTTGCCCATTCTTCCTTGCAAAACAGCTCGAGCTCAGTGAGGTTGGATGGAGAGCGTTTGTGAACAGCAGTTTTCAGCTCTTTCCACAGATTCTCGATTGGATTCAGGTCTGGACTTTGACTTGGCCATTCTAACACCTGGATACGTTTATTTGTGAACCATTCCTTTGTAGATTTTGCTGTATGTTTGGGATCATTGTCTTGTTGGAAGATAAATCTCCGTCCCAGTCTCAGGTCTTTTGCAGACTCCAACAGGTTTTCATCCAGAATGGTCCTGTATTTGGCTGCATCCATCTTCCCCTTAATTTTAACCATCTTCCCTGTCCCTGCTGAAGAAAAGCAGGCCCAAACCATGATGCTGCCACCACCATGTTTGACAGTGGGGATGGTGTGTTGAGGGTGATGAGCTGTGTTGCTTTTACGCCAAACATATCGTTTTGCATTGTGGCCAAAAAGTTCGATTTTGGTTTCATCGGACCAGAGCACCTTATTCTACATGTTTGGTGTGTCTCCCAGGTGGCTTGTGGCAAACTTTAGACAATACTTTTTATGGATATCTTTGAGAAATGGCTTTCTTCTTGCCACTCTTCCATAAAGGCCAGATTTGTGCAGTGTACGACTGATTGTTGTCCTGTGGACAGACTCTCCCACCTCAGCTGTAGTTCTCTGCAGTTCATCCAGAGTGATCATGGGCCTCTTGGCTGCATCTCTGATCAGTCTTCTCCTTGTCTGAGCTGAAAGTTTAGAGGGACAGCCAGGTCTTGGTAGATTTGCAGTGGTCTGATACTCCTTCCATTTCAAAATGATCGCTTGCACAGTGCTCCTTGGGATGTTTAAAGCTTGGGAAATCTTTTTGTATCCAAATCCGGCTTTAAACTTCTCCACAACAGTATTATGGACCTGCCTGGTGTGTTCCTTGGTCTTCATGATGCTCTCTGCGCTTTCAACAGAACCCTGAGACAATCACAGAGCAGGTGCATTTATACCAGGGATGAGCCGAACACCCCCCTGTTCGGTTCGCACCAGAACCTGCGAACAGACAAAATGTTCGTGTAAACTTTAGAACCCTATTAAATACAATGGACTCGAACGTTCGAAATCTAAAGTGTTAATTATAAAGGCTAATATGCAAGTTATTGTCCTAAAAAGTGTTTGGGGACCTGGGTCCTGCCCCAGGGGACATGTATCAATGCAAAAAGAAGTTTTAAAAACGGCCGTTTTTTCGGGAGCAGTGATTTTAATAATGCTTAAAATGAAAAAATAAAAGTGAAATATTCCTTTAAATTTCGTACCTGGGGGGTGTGTATGATATGCATGTGAAGTGGCGCATGTTTCCCGTGCTTAGAACTGTCCCTGCAAAAAATGTCATTTTTGAAAGAAAAAAAATGCATTTAAAACTGACTCGCGGCTATTAATGAATTGTCGGCTCCCGGCAATACATACAAAAGTCATTGAGAAAAAAAAAAAAAAAAAGCGTGGGGGTTCCCCAGAATTCAATTACCAGGCCCTTCAGATCTGGCATGGATTTTAAGGGGAACTCCACCCCAAGTTTAAAAAAAAAATGGCGTGGAGTCCCCCTAAAAATCCATACCAGACCCCTTACCCGAGCACGCAACCTGGCCGGCCGCAGGGGAAAAGGGGGGGACGAGAGAGCGGCCCCCCCTCCCTCCTGAACCGTACCAAGCCACATGCCCTCAACATGGGGAGGATGTCCCCATGTTGATGGGGACAAGGGCCTCATCCCCACAACCCTTGCCCGGTGGTTGTGGGGGTCTGCGGGCGGGGGGCTTATCGGAATCTGGAAGACCCCTTTAACAAAGGGGACCCCCAGATCCCGCCCCCCCCTATGTGAATTGGTAACGGGTACATTGTACCCCTACCATTTCACGAAGAAAGCGTAAAAAAAATGTTTAAAAAAACACACAAACACCTTGAAAAAGTCCTTTATTTAAAAAAATAAATAAATAAACATTCCAGCTGTGAAATCCAGTGTCCCGCGGCGATCCCGATGTCCAGCGCTGTCCTTCATTGGTTGTGCCTGAGCGGACCTGATGGGGAACTCCCTCTCAGTATTTTAAATGTATAGACCCGCCCCTTCTAAAGTTCCCCATCAGGTCCGCTCAGCGGACCAGATGCGGAACATGAGAAGGGGCGGGTCTATACATGTATTACCAAAGTGAGAGCAGTTCCCCATCAGGTCCGCCCCCTCGGTATGTCGGACCCGCCTACGTCATTGGCTTGAGCGGGGAACTTCCTTCACTGTGTAATTTTAATTTACATAGTGAAGGAAGTTCCCCGCTCAAGCCAATGACGTAGGCGGGTCCGACATACCGAGGAGGCGGACCTGATGGGGAACTGCTCTCACTTTGGCAATACATGTATAGACCCGCCCCTTCTCATGTTCCGCATCTGGTCCGCTGAGCGGACCTGATGGGGAACTTTAGAAGGGGCGGGTCTATACATTTAAAATACTGAGAGGGAGTTCCCCATCAGGTCCGCTCAGGCACAACCAATGACGGACAGCGCTGGACATCGGGATCGCCGCGGGACACTGGATTTCACCGCTGGAATGTTTTGTTTTTTTTTTTTAAATAAAGGACTTTTTCAAGGTGTTTGTGTGTTTTTTTAAACATTTTTTTACGCTTTCTTCGTGAAATGGTAGGGGTACAATGTACCCCTTACCAATTCACATAGGGGGGGGGCCGGGATCTGGGGGTCCTCTTTGTTAAAGGGGTCTTCCAGATTCCGATAAGCCCCCCGCCCGCAGACCCCCACAACCACCGGGCAAGGGCTGTGGGGATGAGGCCCTTGTCCCCATCAACATGGGGACATCCTCCCCATGTTGAGGGCATGTGGCTTGGTACGGTTCAGGAGGGAGGGGGGCCGCTCTCTCGTCCCCCCCTTTTCCCCTGCGGCCGGCCAGGTTGCATGCTCGGATAAGGGGTCTGGTATGGATTTTTAGGGGGACTCCACGCCATTTTTTTTTTAATTTGGGGTGGAGTTCCCCTTAAAATCCATGCCAGATCTGAAGGGCCTGGAATGGATATTTGGGGGAACCCCACGTCAATTTTTTTTTTATTTGCGGCGGGGTTCCCCTTAATATCCATTCCAGACCTGAAGGGCCTGGTAATTGAATTCTGGGGAACCCCCACGCTTTTTTTTTTTTTTTATCAATGACTTTTGTATGTATTGCCGGGAGCCGACAATTCATTAATAGCCGCGAGTCAGTTTTAAATGCATTTTTTTCTTTCAAAAATGACACTTTTTGCAGGGACAGTTCTAAGCACGGGAAACATGCGCCACTTTACATGCATATCATACACACCCCCCAGGTACGAAATTTAAAGGAATATTTCACTTTTATTTTTTCATTTTAAGCATTATTAAAATCACTGCTCCCGAAAAAACGGCCGTTTTTAAAACTTCTTTTTGCATTGATACATGTCCCCTGGGGCAGGACCCGGGTCCCCAAACACTTTTTAGGACAATAACTTGCATATAAGCCTTTATAATTAGCACTTTAGATTTCTCCCATAGATTTTTCGAATTTGCCGCGAACACCCCAATTGGTTCGCTGTTCGGCGAACAGGCAATGTTCGAGTCGAACATGAGTTCGACTCGAACTCGAAGCTCATCCCTAATTTATACAGAGACTTGATTACACACAGGTGGATTCTATTTATCACCATCAGTCATTTAGGACAACATTGGATCATTAAGAGATCCTCGCTGAACTTCTGGAGTGAGTTTGCTGCACTGAAAGTAAAGGGGCCGAATAATTTTGCACGCACCACTTTTCAGTTTTTTATTTGCTAAAAAAGTTTAAAATATCCAATAGATTTCGTTCCACTTCACAATTGTGTCCCACTTGTTGGTGATTCTTCACAAAAAATTAAAATTTTATATCTTTATGTTTGAAGCCTGAAATGTGGCAAAATGATGAAAAGTTCAAGGGGGCCGAATACTTTCGCAAGGCACTGTAAGTGCTGCAGATGCCTGTTAGTGTAACACAAAAGAAAAAAAAAACTACGAGCAATAAGGGGTAGCTTCAGGTGTATAATGTGCAGGAGGCACACTACGACTGCTGTAAGTGCTGCAGATGCCTGCCTGTGTTACTCAAACAGGAAATCACAACAATAAGGGCTAGCTTCAGGTGTATATTTTGCAAGAAGCACAATACGCCTGCTGTAAGTGCTGCAGATGCCTGTTAGTGTAACACAAAAGAAAAAAAACTACGAGCAATAAGGGGTAGCTTCAGGTGCATAATGTGCAGGAGGCACACTACGACTGCTGTAAGTGCTGCAGATGCCTGCCTGTGTTACTCAAACAGGAAATCACAACAATAAGGGCTAGCTTCAGGTGTATATTTTGCAAGAAGCACAATACGCCCGCTGTAAGTGCTGCAGATGCCTGCCTGTGTTACTCAAACAGGAAATCACAGCAATAAGGGCTAGCTTCAGGTGTATATTTTGAAAGAAGCACAATACGCCTGCTGTAAGTGCTGCAGATGCCTGTTAGTGTAACACAAAAGAAAAAAACTACGAGCAATAAGGGGTAGCTTCAGGTGTATAATGTACAGGAGGCACACATTACACCTGCTGTAAGTGCTGCAGATGCCTGCCTGTGTTACTCAAACAGGAAATCACAGCAATAAGGGCTAGCTTCAGGTGTATATTTTGCAAGAAGCACAATACGCCTGCTGTAAGTGCTGATGATGCCTGCCTGTGTTACTCAACAGGAAATCACAGCAATAAGGGCTAGCTTCAGGTGTATATTTTGCAAGAAGCACAATACGTCCGCTGTAAGTGCTGCAGATGCCTGCCTGTGTTACTCAAACAGGAAATCACAGCAATAAGGGCTAGCTTCAGGTGTATATTTTGCAAGAAGCACAATACGCCTGCTGTAAGTGCTGCAGATGCCTGTTAGTGTAACACAAAAGAAAAAAAACTACGAGCAATAAGGGGTAGCTTCAGGTGTATAATGTGCAGGAGGCACACTACGACTGCTGTAAGTGCTGCAGATGCCTGCCTGTGTTACTCAAACAGGAAATCACAACAATAAGGGCTAGCTTCAGGTGTATATTTTGCAAGAAGCACAATACGCCCGCTGTAAGTGCTGCAGATGCCTGCCTGTGTTACTCAAACAGGAAATCACAGAAATAAGGGCTAGCTTCAGGTGTATATTTTGCAAGAAGCACAATACGCCCGCTGTAAGTGCTGCAGATGCATGCCTGTGTTACTCAAACAGGAAATCACAGCAATAAGGGCTAGCTTCAGGTGTATATTTTGCAAGAAGCACAATACGCCTACTTTAAGTGCTGCAGATGCCTGCATGTGTTACTCAAACAGCAAATCACAGCAATAAGGGCTAGCTTCAGGTGTATATTTTGCAAGAAGCACAATACGCCTGCTGTACAGTAAGTGCTGCAGATGCCTGTTAGTGTAACACAAAAGAAAAAAAAACTACGAGCAATAAGGGGTAGCTTCAGGTGTATAATGTGCAGGAGGCACACTACGACTGCTGTAAGTGCTGCAGATGCCTGCCTGTGTTACTCAAACAGGAAATCACAACAATAAGGGCTAGCTTCAGGTGTATATTTTGCAAGAAGCACAATACGCCCGCTGTAAGTGCTGCAGATGCCTGTTAGTGTAACACAAAAGAAAAAAAACTACGAGCAATAAGGGGTAGCTTCAGGTGCATAATGTGCAGGAGGCACACTACGACTGCTGTAAGTGCTGCAGATGCCTGCCTGTGTTACTCAAACAGGAAATCACAACAATAAGGGCTAGCTTCAGGTGTATATTTTGCAAGAAGCACAATACGCCCGCTGTAAGTGCTGCAGATGCCTGCCTGTGTTACTCAAACAGGAAATCACAGCAATAAGGGCTAGCTTCAGGTGTATATTTTGAAAGAAGCACAGTACGCCTGCTGTAAGTGCTGCAGATGCCTGTTAGTGTAACACAAAAGAAAAAAACTACGAGCAATAAGGGGTAGCTTCAGGTGTATAATGTGCAGGAGGCACACATTACACCTGCTGTAAGTGCTGCAGATGCCTGCCTGTGTTACTCAAACAGGAAATCACAGCAATAAGGGCTAGCTTCAGGTGTATATTTTGCAAGAAGCACAATACGCCTGCTGTAAGTGCTGATGATGCCTGCCTGTGTTACTCAACAGGAAATCACAGCAATAAGGGCTAGCTTCAGGTGTATATTTTGCAAGAAGCACAATACGTCCGCTGTAAGTGCTGCAGATGCCTGCCTGTGTTACTCAAACAGCAAATCACAGCAATGAGGGCTAGCTTCAGGTGTATATTTTGCAAGAAGCACAATACGCCTGCTGTAAGTGCTGCAGATGCCTGTTAGTGTAACACAAAAGAAAAAAAACTACGAGCAATAAGGGGTAGCTTCAGGTGTATAATGTGCAGGAGGCACACTACGACTGCTGTAAGTGCTGCAGATGCCTGCCTGTGTTACTCAAACAGGAAATCACAACAATAAGGGCTAGCTTCAGGTGTATATTTTGCAAGAAGCACAATACGCCCGCTGTAAGTGCTGCAGATGCCTGCCTGTGTTACTCAAACAGGAAATCACAGCAATAAGGGCTAGCTTCAGGTGTATATTTTGCAAGAAGCACAATACGCCTGCTGTAAGTGCTGCAGATGCCTGTTAGTGTAACACAAAAGAAAAAAACTACGAGCAATAAGGGGTAGCTTCAGGTGTATAATGTGCAGGAGGCACACATTACACCTGCTGTAAGTGATGCAGATGCCTGCCTGTGTTACTCAAACAGGAAATCACAGCAATAAGGGCTAGCTTCAGGTGTATATTTTGCAAGAAGCACAATACGCCCGCTGTAAGTGCTGGTGATGCCTGCCTGTGTTACTCAACAGGAAATCACAGCAATAAGGGCTAGCTTCAGGTGTATATTTTGCAAGAAGCACAATACGTCCGCTGTAAGTGCTGCAGATGCCTTCCTGTGTTACTCAAACAGGAAATCACAGCAATAAGGGCTAGCTTCAGGTGTATATTTTGCAAGAAGCACAATACGCCTGCTGTAAGTGCTGCAGATGCCTGCCTGTGTTACTTAAACATGAAATCACAGCAATAAGGGCTAGCTTCAGGTGTATATTTTGCAAGAAGCACAATACGCCTGCTGTAAGTGCTGCAGATGCCTGTTAGTGTAACACAAAAGAAAAAAAAACTACGAGCAATAAGGGGTAGCTTCAGGTGTATAATGTGCAGGAGGCACACTACGCCTGCTGTAAGTGCTGCAGATGCCTGCCTGTGTTACTCTACAGGAAATCACAGCAATAAGGGCTAGCTTCAGGTGTATATTTTGCAAGAAGCACAATACGCCTGCTGTAAGTGCTGCAGATGCCTTCCTGTGTTACTCAAACAGGAAATCACAGCAATAAGGGCTAGCTTCAGGTGTATATTTTGCAAGAAGCACAATACGCCTGCTGTAAGTGCTGCATATGCCTGCCTGTGTTACTTAAACATGAAATCACAGCAATAAGGGCTAGCTTCAGGTGTATATTTTGCAAGAAGCACAATACGCCTGCTGTAAGTGCTGCAGATGCCTGTTAGTATAACACAAAAGAAAAAAACTACGAGCAATAAGGGGTAGCTTCAGGTGTATAATGTGCAGGAGGCACACATTACACCTGCTGTAAGTGCTGCAGATGCCTGCCTGTGTTACTCAAACAGGAAATCACAGCAATAAGGGCTAGCTTCAGGTGTATATTTTACAAGAAGCACAATACGCCCGCTGTAAGTGCTGATGATGCCTGCCTGTGTTACTCAACAGGAAATCACAGCAATAAGGGCTAGCTTCAGGTGTATATTTTGCAAGAAGCACAATATGTCCGCTGTAAGTGCTGCAGATGCCTTCCTGTGTTACTCAAACAGGAAATCACAGCAATAAGGGCTAGCTTCAGGTGTATATTTTGCAAGAAGCACAATATGCCTGTTGTAAGTGCTGCAGATGCCTGTTAGTGTAACACAAAAGAAAAAAAACTACGAGCAATAAGGGGTAGCTTCAGGTGTATAATGTGCAGGAGGCACACTACGACTGCTGTAAGTGCTGCAGATGCCTGCCTGTGTTACTCAAACAGGAAATCACAACAATAAGGGCTAGCTTCAGGTGTATATTTTGCAAGAAGCACAATACGCCTGCTGTAAGTGCTGCAGATGCCTGTTAGTGTAACACAAAAGAAAAAAAACTACGAGCAATAAGGGGTAGCTTCAGGTGTATAATGTGCAGGAGGCACACTACGACTGCTGTAAGTGCTGCAGATGCCTGCCTGTGTTACTCAAACAGGAAATCACAACAATAAGGGCTAGCTTCAGGTGTATATTTTGCAAGAAGCACAATACGCCCGCTGTAAGTGCTGCAGATGCCTGCCTGTGTTACTCAAACAGGAAATCACAGCAATAAGGGCTAGCTTCAGGTGTATATTTTGCAAGAAGCACAATACGCCTGCTGTAAGTGCTGCAGATGCCTGTTAGTGTAACACAAAAGAAAAAAACTACGAGCAATAAGGGGTAGCTTCAGGTGTATAATGTGCAGGAGGCACACATTACACCTGCTGTAAGTGCTGATGATGCCTGCCTGTGTTACTCAACAGGAAATCACAGCAATACGGGCTAGCTTCAGGTGTATATTTTGCAAGAAGCACAATATGTCCGCTGTAAGTGCTGCAGATGCCTTCCTGTGTTACTCAAACAGGAAATCACAGCAATAAGGGCTAGCTTCAGGTGTATATTTTGCAAGAAGCACAATATGCCTGTTGTAAGTGCTGCAGATGCCTGCCTGTGTTACTTAAACATGAAATCACAGCAATAAGGGCTAGCTTCAGGTGTATATTTTGCAAGAAGCACAATACGCCTGCTGTAAGTGCTGCAGATGCCTGTTAGTGTAACACAAAAGAAAAAAAAACTATGAGCAATAAGGGGTAGCTTCAGGTGTATAATGTGCAGGAGGCACACTACGACTGCTGTAAGTGCTGCAGATGCCTGCCTGTGTTACTCAAACAGGAAATCACAACAATAAGGGCTAGCTTCAGGTGTATATTTTGCAAGAAGCACAATATGCCCGCTGTAAGTGCTGCAGATGCCTGCCTGTGTTACTCAAACAGGAAATCACAGAAATAAGGGCTAGCTTCAGGTGTATATTTTGCAAGAAGCACAATACGCCCGCTGTAAGTGCTGCAGATGCATGCCTGTGTTACTCAAACAGGAAATCACAGCAATAAGGGCTAGCTTCAGGTGTATATTTTGCAAGAAGCACAATACGCCTACTTTAAGTGCTGCAGATGCCTGCCTGTGTTACTCAAACAGCAAATCACAGCAATAAGGGCTAGCTTCAGGTGTATATTTTGCAAGAAGCACAATACGCCTGCTGTAAGTGCTGCAGATGCCTGTTAGTGTAACACAAAAGAAAAAAAACTACGAGCAATAAGGGGTAGCTTCAGGTGTATAATGTGCAGGAGGCACACTACGACTGCTGTAAGTGCTGCAGATGCCTGCCTGTGTTACTCAAACAGGAAATCACAACAATAAGGGCTAGCTTCAGGTGTATATTTTGCAAGAAGCACAATACGCCTGCTGTAAGTGCTGCAGATGCCTGTTAGTGTAACACAAAAGAAAAAAAACTACGAGCAATAAGGGGTAGCTTCAGGTGCATAATGTGCAGGAGGCACACTACGACTGCTGTAAGTGCTGCAGATGCCTGCCTGTGTTACTCAAACAGGAAATCACAACAATAAGGGCTAGCTTCAGGTGTATATTTTGCAAGAAGCACAATACGCCCGCTGTAAGTGCTGCAGATGCCTGCCTGTGTTACTCAAACAGGAAATCACAGCAATAAGGGCTAGCTTCAGGTGTACATTTTGCAAGAAGCACAATACGCCTGCTGTAAGTGCTGCAGATGCCTGTTAGTGTAACACAAAAGAAAAAAACTACGAGCAATAAGGGGTAGCTTCAGGTTTATAATGTGCAGGAGGCACACATTACACCTGCTGTAAGTGCTGCAGATGCCTGCCTGTGTTACTCAAACAGGAAATCACAGCAATAAGGGCTAGCTTCAGGTGTATATTTTGCAAGAAGCACAATACGCCTGCTGTAAGTGCTGATGATGCCTGCCTGTGTTACTCAACAGGAAATCACAGCAATAAGGGCTAGCTTCAGGTGTATATTTTGCAAGAAGCACAATACGTCCGCTGTAAGTGCTGCAGATGCCTGCCTGTGTTACTCAAACAGGAAATCACATTAATAAGGGCTACCTTCAGGTGTATATTTTGCAAGAAGCACAGTACGCCAGCTGTAAGTGCTGCAGATGCCTGCCTGTGCTACTCAAACAGGAAATCACAGCAATAAGGGCTAGCTTCAGGTGTATATTTTGCAAGAAGCACAATACGCCTGCTGTAAGTGCTGCAGATGCCTGTTAGTGTAACACAAAAGAAAAAAAACTACGAGCAATAAGGGGTAGCTTCAGGTGTATAATGTGCAGGAGGCACACATTACACCTGCTGTAAGTGCTGCAGATGCCTGCCTGTGTTACTCAAACAGGAAATCACAGCAATAAGGGCTAGCTTCAGGTGTATATTTTGCAAGAAGCACAATACGCCCGCTGTAAGTGCTGATGATGCCTGCCTGTGTTACTCAACAGGAAATCACAGCAATAAGGGTGTCAGGGTCACCTGTGGCCAGGTGACAGATGCACACCGTAGGGGGACAGGAGTGCACCGCGAGGTAGTGAACCCTATGGCTGGCTTCTGTGGATAGGAAACTGGGTGGTTGTGGAAAGCGGGACCAGAGGAGCACAACCGGGATCCCAACGGAAGCGAGAGCCAAGATTCCCCAGGGCGCGGAGTCTAAGACCCAGCTGGTCTTCTCCAGGGCCTCTAGTGGTGAGGATGTTACGCTGCAGGCTGGGACCAGGTCGCGGCCCCTGGAGTTTCCTAGCTCACGCCCCGTAGGATAAGGGGAAGCAGCAGCACACGATAGAGAGAACCGAATAACAAGCCGAAGGTCAGGGGCCACAAGCAGACAAGGATAACGAAGAACGAGCCGAAGGTCAAGGGTCACGAGCAGACAGGGATGGTCGGGGACAAGCCAATAACGTAACAGAGAGACAGACGTAGCACACGGCAGGCAGGAACCCAAACACACAATGCCTAACAAACACGTTGATCAGCAAAGCAGGCTTGCAGTGCACAGGTTAATATAGTGTTCAGTGATAGGGCCTGGGGTGGAGTCAGGCTGGGAGGAGATTATAAAGGAAGCCAGGTGAAGGAGGTCTGGTCTCTAGATGAACACATGAGGAGGAAGGTAAGATGGCAGACAGACATTAATGCATATCCATGACAGTACCCTCCCTCTTACGAGGCCTCCCCCTTCCCCGCCTGGGCCCAGGTTTAGAGGGAAACTTCAGATGAAACTCCTTTAACAGACGAGGTGCAAAGACCTCAGATGCAGTGATCCAAGACCTCTCCTCAGGACCAAACCCTTTCCAATGAACGAGGTACTGAAGAACGCCTTTACAGAGTCGGGAGTCCAGAATTTGACTGATCTCGTACTCCTGATTATCCTCAGAGACAGGCGCCACGGTAGGAAGAGGACGAGAGAATTTATTGAGGACTAAAGGCTTTAGAAGAGCAACATGAAAGGAGTTAGTGATTTTAAGGCTCTTAGGAATCTGGAGTTTGAAACAAACCGGATTCAGTTTAGCAGTTACCGTGTATGGACCGATGAATCGTGGAGCAAACTTCAGAGAAGGAACTCGGAGCTTGATGTTCCTGGTAGAGAGCCAGACTTTGTCCCCTGGCTGAAGAGAAGGCGGTTTACGCCTGCGGCGGTCGGCAAAGCCTTTGAATTTTTCAGCAGCTGCCCGGAGGGAATCATGAACGTGACCCCAAACGGAATTGAGAGACTCCTGAACCGAAGCCAAAGCTGGAATGTCTGGAGAACAGATCATAGGAAGAGGAAGTTGAGGGTGTTTTCCATAAACTGTGAAAAAGGGTGTCTTCTGCGAACTGGTATTCACATGATTGTTATGGGAGAATTCTGCCCACGGAAGTAGAGAGGACCAATCGTCATGGTGAGAAGACACAAAGATGCGAAGAAAGACCTCTAACTCCTGATTAACCCTCTCAGTCTGTCCATTGGATTGGGGATGGTAAGAAGAAGAAAAATCCAAGACAATATTGAGGGATTTGCAAAAGGCTCTCCAAAAACGAGACATGAATTGGACTCCCCTGTCGGAAACAATATGAGAAGGGACCCCATGTAGGCGGAGAATTTCTCGAATGAAAATGGGAACCAAGGCAGGGGCAGAAGGAAGACCAGGAAGAGGAACAAAATGAGCCATCTTGGAGAATCGATCGATTACCACCCAAATGACTGTATTATTCTCAGACAGTGGGAGATCGGTGATAAAATCCATGGCAATATGGGCCCAGGGTTCCTTAGGAATAGGCAAGGGCATGAGGAGACCAGCAGGAGCTTGTGTGGAGGATTTGGACTGAGCACAGACATG
Source organism: Rana muscosa (assembly GCA_029206835.1). Classification (NCBI taxonomy): domain Eukaryota; kingdom Metazoa; phylum Chordata; class Amphibia; order Anura; family Ranidae; genus Rana; species Rana muscosa. Next base: position 973,273,998 of record CM055118.1, on the reverse strand, counting down.
ACAAGCTTTAACGTAGTCTTTGACGTCTGAGCGGAGATTAGGCCACCAGTAGTGACGACTGATGAGTAGGAAGGATCGGAGGAATCCAGAATGCCCTGCCACCTTGGAATCATGTCCCCAACGAAGGATCTTAGCTCTTAGCTCAGTGGGGACAAAGGTCTTACCAGGCGGAATTTTAGACTTCAGGGTGGTAGAGTGGGCAACAATGCATGAGGTGGGAATGATCGGCTCAGGTTCAGGGGCGGACTCCTCGTCCAAAGTGTCAAATGACCTAGAGAGCGCATCAGCCCGACCGTTGCAGGAACCAGGTTTGTAGGTAATCGTGAAATTAAAACGGGCAAAGAAGAGACTCCACCTGGCCTGTCTAGGATTCAGACGTTTAGCATTCTGTAGATACTGTAAATTCTTGTGATCGGTAAAGATCGTTATGGAGTGAGGGGAACCCTCCAAGAGATGACGCCACTCCTCTAACGCCAATTTAATTGCGAGAAGTTCCCGATCACCGATGGCATAATTCCTCTCTGCCTGAGAAAATTTTTTGGAGAAGAACGCACATGGTTGGCGTCTCTTCTCAAAGATTTGAAGAAGCACAGCTCCCACCCCCATTGAGGAAGCGTCCACTTCAATAAAAAATGCATTCCCAGGATTTGGTCTCCTCAAGAGGGGGCCAGAAACAAAGGCCTGTTTCAGGTTGTGAAATGCAGAGACAGCTTCGGGAGGCCAGTCTCTGGCATTCACACCCTTCTTGGTCAAAGCGATAATAGGCGCGGCAATGGAAGAGTAATTCCTTATGAACTGCCTATAATAATTAGTGAAGCCAAGAAAGCGCTGTGTGGCCTTGAGGCTAGCAGGAAGAGGCCAGTTGGTGATAGCCAAGACCTTCCCAGGGTCCATACGAAGCCCCGAACATGAGACAAAGCACCCCAAAAACAGGACCTCAGAACATTCAAAGGAACATTTCTCCAGCTTGGCATAGAGATTGTTCTCTCTAAGACGTTGAAGTACAGTGCGGACATGGTTTCTGTGGACGAGCAGATTTTCAGAAAAGATCAGAATGTCATCCAGATAGATGACAACAAACTGGTACAGCAGATCTCTGAAGATTTCATTGACAAAGTTTTGAAACACGGCTGGAGCATTACACAGACCAAAAGGCATCACCAGATATTCGTAATGCCCGTCTCTAGTGTTAAATGCAGTCTTCCATTCGTCACCCTCCCGTATTCGAATGAGATTGTACGCGCCTCTGAGATCCAACTTGGTGAAAATGGAGGCACCCTTCAACCTATCGAATAGCTCAGATATTAAGGGTAAGGGGTATCGATTTTTAATAGTAACCGCATTTAAACCCCGATAATCGATGCAGGGTCTTAAGGTACCATCCTTTTTGGCAACAAAAAAGAACCCTGCCCCTGCAGGCGATGAGGATTTCCGGATGAACCCTCTCTCCAGATTCTCTGCTACATACTCCGACATGGCCTGGGTCTCTGGGATGGACAGAGGGTAGGTACGACCCCTGGGTAGAGTTGCTCCGGGGACAAGATCAATAGCACAGTCAAAAGACCTGTGGGGAGGAAGCACCTCAGCTGATTTTTTACAGAACACATCCCGGTAATCGCTGTATGCGGCGGGAAGATCAGAAGAAACAGAAGTGGCAGCAACCGGAAGACTCTCCTTGGGGGTCACCTTGAGAAGACACGACGAGAAACATGAGGAACCCCAGGCCAGGATCTGCCCAGAGACCCAGTCCACATGTGGAGAGTGGAGCTGTAGCCAAGGGAGGCCCAATACAACTGGGGTAGAGGCCTTGGGTAGAATAAGAAAGGATATCCACTCCTGGTGGAGAATCCCTACCGACATCCTAATGGGTAGCGTCTGGAAGCGAATAGGGCCCCCTGGGAGAACAGTGCCATCAATTGCCGAGACTACCAATGGGGTAGTGAGAGGTGAAAGGGTAAGCTTCATAGAAGAAGCAGTTCTCCAATCCATGAAATTGCCGGCAGCCCCGGAATCCAGGTATGCAAGGGTTGACTGAGGAGAAGTGCCTACATGAAGGGACACCGGCAAGAGCAGGCGAGAAGGTGATGTTTCTGGGTCCAATACTCCACCTTCCAAATGTATTAGACCCGAGCGTTTCCCGGACGAAGCGAGCAGGAGTCACGAAAATGACCCTTGCCCCCACAATAGAGGCACAAGCCCAGAGTTCTGCGCCTAGCACGTTCTTCGGGGGTTAGTCTGGTCCGGCCCAGCTGCATAGGTTCTTCAGCAGGTAGAGGATGCTCCACGGAATGAAGGGAGGGGAGCTCAGACTGGCTAGGACCCAGAGAGTGCTGGCGTCTTTTTTCTAAGGACCTCTCTTGAAAACGAATGTCGATCTGGTTGCATAATGAAATTACATCGTCCAGACCGACGGGAATGGCTCTTCCCGCTAATTCGTCTTTCACTCGGTCAGAGAGGCCATGTAAAAAGGTAGCGACCAGGGCCTCATTATTCCAGCTCAATTCAGCTGTGTGGATACGGAACTGAAGAGCATATTGCCCCACTGAACTAGATTCTTGGCGAAGACGTAAGACAGCACTAGCCGCTGAAGAAGCCCGAGCCGGCTCTTCGAAGATATTACGAAAGAGCTTCAAGAATTCGGACAGACTGGAAACCACCGGATCGTTCCTCTCCCACAGGGGGGCAGCCCAGGCCAAAGCTTCACCGGAGAGGAGGGAAATGATATAGGCTACCTTAGCCCGGTCAGATAGGAAGCTTTGAGGCTGAAGCTCAAAATGAATAGTGCATTGGCTGAGAAACCCCCTGCAGGCCTTGGAGTCCCCAGAGAAACGGAACGGAGCTGGCAATCTTAGTGAGTGTGAGGCTGCGACTGGTGCGATAGGTACAGCCGCTGGTTGTACTTGGGGTTGCGGATTCGGGGTTCCCAAGGAGACCTGAAGCTGCTCGAATCGAGAAGCCAGATCCTGGAGGAATCGCATCACCTGGGTCTGATTTGATTCCTGGGTCTCAAGTCTGCGAACTATGCCCTGCAATGGATCATCCGCGGGAAGCGGGATGTCAGCCGGGTTCATGGCTGATCAAACTGTCAGGGTCACCTGTGGCCAGGTGACAGATGCACACCGTAGGGGGACAGGAGTGCACCGCGAGGTAGTGAACCCTATGGCTGGCTTCTGTGGATAGGAAACTGGGTGGTTGTGGAAAGCGGGACCAGAGGAGCACAACCGGGATCCCAACGGAAGCGAGAGCCAAGATTCCCCAGGGCGCGGAGTCTAAGACCCAGCTGGTCTTCTCCAGGGCCTCTAGTGGTGAGGATGTTACGCTGCAGGCTGGGACCAGGTCGCGGCCCCTGGAGTTTCCTAGCTCACGCCCCGTAGGATAAGGGGAAGCAGCAGCACACGATAGAGAGAACCGAATAACAAGCCGAAGGTCAGGGGCCACAAGCAGACAAGGATAACGAAGAACGAGCCGAAGGTCAAGGGTCACGAGCAGACAGGGATGGTCGGGGACAAGCCAATAACGTAACAGAGAGACAGACGTAGCACACGGCAGGCAGGAACCCAAACACACAATGCCTAACAAACACGTTGATCAGCAAAGCAGGCTTGCAGTGCACAGGTTAATATAGTGTTCAGTGATAGGGCCTGGGGTGGAGTCAGGCTGGGAGGAGATTATAAAGGAAGCCAGGTGAAGGAGGTCTGGTCTCTAGATGAACACATGAGGAGGAAGGTAAGATGGCAGACAGACATTAATGCATATCCATGACAAAGGGCTAGCTTCAGGTGTATATTTTGCAAGAAGCACAATACGTCCGCTGTAAGTGCTGCAGATGCCTTCCTGTGTTACTCAAACAGGAAATCACAGCAATAAGGGCTAGCTTCAGGTGTATATTTTGCAAGAAGCACAATACGCCTGCTGTAAGTGCTGCAGATGCCTGCCTGTGTTACTTAAACATGAAATCACAGCAATAAGGGCTAGCTTCAGGTGTATATTTTGCAAGAAGCACAATACGCCTGCTGTAAGTGCTGCAGATGCCTGTTAGTGTAACACAAAAGAAAAAAAAACTACGAGCAATAAGGGGTAGCTTCAGGTGTATAATGTGCAGGAGGCACACTACGCCTGCTGTAAGTGCTGCAGATGCCTGCCTGTGTTACTCTACAGGAAATCACAGCAATAAGGGCTAGCTTCAGGTGTATATTTTGCAAGAAGCACAATACGCCTGCTGTAAGTGCTGCAGATGCCTTCCTGTGTTACTCAAACAGGAAATCACAGCAATAAGGGCTAGCTTCAGGTGTATATTTTGCAAGAAGCACAACACGCCTGCTGTAAGTGCTGCATATGCCTGCCTGTGTTACTTAAACATGAAATCACAGCAATAAGGGCTAGCTTCAGGTGTATATTTTGCAAGAAGCACAATACGCCTGCTGTAAGTGCTGCAGATGCCTGTTAGTATAACACAAAAGAAAAAAACTACGAGCAATAAGGGGTAGCTTCAGGTGTATAATGTGCAGGAGGCACACATTACACCTGCTGTAAGTGCTGCAGATGCCTGCCTGTGTTACTCAAACAGTAAATCACAGCAATAAGGGCTAGCTTCAGGTGTATATTTTGCAAGAAGCACAATACGCCCGCTGTAAGTGCTGATGATGCCTGCCTGTGTTACTCAACAGGAAATCACAGCAATAAGGGCTAGCTTCAGGTGTATATTTTGCAAGAAGCACAATATGTCCGCTGTAAGTGCTGCAGATTCCTTCCTGTGTTACTCAAACAGGAAATCACAGCAATAAGGGCTAGCTTCAGGTGTATATTTTGCAAGAAGCACAATATGCCTGTTGTAAGTGCTGCAGATGCCTGCCTGTGTTACTTAAACATGAAATCACAGCAATAAGGGCTAGCTTCAGGTGTATATTTTGCAAGAAGCACAATACACCTGCTGTAAGTGCTGCAGATGCCTGTTAGTGTAACACAAAAGAAAAAAAACTGAGAGCAATAAGGGGTAGCTTCAGGTGTATAATGTGCAGGAGGCACACTACGACTGCTGTAAGTGCTGCAGATGCCTGCCTGTGTTACTCAAACAGGAAATCACAACAATAAGGGCTAGCTTCAGGTGTATATTTTGCAAGAAGCACAATATGCCCGCTGTAAGTGCTGCAGATGCCTGCCTGTGTTACTCAAACAGGAAATCACAGAAATAAGGGCTAGCTTCAGGTGTATATTTTGCAAGAAGCACAATACGCCCGCTGTAAGTGCTGCAGATGCATGCCTGTGTTACTCAAACAGGAAATCACAGCAATAAGGGCTAGCTTCAGGTGTATATTTTGCAAGAAGCACAATACGCCTACTTTAAGTGCTGCAGATGCCTGCCTGTGTTACTCAAACAGCAAATCACAGCAATAAGGGCTAGCTTCAGGTGTATATTTTGCAAGAAGCACAATACGCCTGCTGTAAGTGCTGCAGATGCCTGTTAGTGTAACACAAAAGAAAAAAAACTACGAGCAATAAGGGGTAGCTTCAGGTGTATAATGTGCAGGAGGCACACTACGACTGCTGTAAGTGCTGCAGATGCCTGCCTGTGTTACTCAAACAGGAAATCACAACAATAAGGGCTAGCTTCAGGTGTATATTTTGCAAGAAGCACAATACGCCTGCTGTAAGTGCTGCAGATGCCTGTTAGTGTAACACAAAAGAAAAAAAACTACGAGCAATAAGGGGTAGCTTCAGGTGTATAATGTGCAGGAGGCACACTACGACTGCTGTAAGTGCTGCAGATGCCTGCCTGTGTTACTCAAACAGGAAATCACAACAATAAGGGCTAGCTTCAGGTGTATATTTTGCAAGAAGCACAATACGCCCGCTGTAAGTGCTGCAGATGCCTGCCTGTGTTACTCAAACAGGAAATCACAGCAATAAGGGCTAGCTTCAGGTGTATATTTTGCAAGAAGCACAATACGCCTGCTGTAAGTGCTGCAGATGCCTGTTAGTGTAACACAAAAGAAAAATACTACGAGCAATAAGGGGTAGCTTCAGGTGTATAATGTGCAGGAGGCACACATTACACCTGCTGTAAGTGCTGATGATGCCTGCCTGTGTTACTCAACAGGAAATCACAGCAATAAGGGCTAGCTTCAGGTGTATATTTTGCAAGAAGCACAATATGTCCGCTGTAAGTGCTGCAGATGCCTTCCTGTGTTACTCAAACAGGAAATCACAGCAATAAGGGCTAGCTTCAGGTGTATATTTTGCAAGAAGCACAATATGCCTGTTGTAAGTGCTGCAGATGCCTGCCTGTGTTACTTAAACATGAAATCACAGCAATAAGGGCTAGCTTCAGGTGTATATTTTGCAAGAAGCACAATACGCCTGCTGTAAGTGCTGCAGATGCCTGTTAGTGTAACACAAAAGAAAAAAAAACTATGAGCAATAAGGGGTAGCTTCAGGTGTATAATGTGCAGGAGGCACACTACGACTGCTGTAAGTGCTGCAGATGCCTGCCTGTGTTACTCAAACAGGAAATCACAACAATAAGGGCTAGCTTCAGGTGTATATTTTGCAAGAAGCACAATATGCCCGCTGTAAGTGCTGCAGATGCCTGCCTGTGTTACTCAAACAGGAAATCACAGAAATAAGGGCTAGCTTCAGGTGTATATTTTGCAAGAAGCACAATACACCCGCTGTAAGTGCTGCAGATGCATGCCTGTGTTACTCAAACAGGAAATCACAGCAATAAGGGCTAGCTTCAGGTGTATATTTTGCAAGAAGCACAATACGCCTGCTGTAAGTGCTGCAGATGCCTGTTAGTGTAACACAAAAGAAAAAAAACTACGAGCAATAAGGGGTAGCTTCAGGTGCATAATGTGCAGGAGGCACACTACGACTGCTGTAAGTGCTGCAGATGCCTGCTTGTGTTACTCAAACAGGAAATCACAACAATAAGGGCTAGCTTCAGGTGTATATTTTGCAAGAAGCACAATACGCCCGCTGTAAGTGCTGCAGATGCCTGCCTGTGTTACTCAAACAGGAAATCACAGCAATAAGGGCTAGCTTCAGGTGTATATTTTGCAAGAAGCACAATACGCCTGCTGTAAGTGCTGCAGATGCCTGTTAGTGTAACACAAAAGAAAAAAACTACGAGCAATAAGGGGTAGCTTCAGGTGTATAATGTGCAGGAGGCACACATTACACCTGCTGTAAGTGCTGCAGATGCCTGCCTGTGTTACTCAAACAGGAAATCACAGCAATAAGGGCTAGCTTCAGGTGTATATTTTGCAAGAAGCACAATACGCCTGCTGTAAGTGCTGATGATGCCTGCCTGTGTTACTCAACAGGAAATCACAGCAATAAGGGCTAGCTTCAGGTGTATATTTTGCAAGAAGCACAATACGTCCGCTGTAAGTGCTGCAGATGCCTGCCTGTGTTACTCAAACAGGAAATCACATTAATAAGGGCTACCTTCAGGTGTATATTTTGCAAGAAGCACAGTACGCCAGCTGTAAGTGCTGCAGATGCCTGCCTGTGTTACTCAAACAGGAAATCACAGCAATAAGGGGTAGCTTCAGGTGTATATTTTGCAAGAAGCACAATACGCCTGCTGTAAGTGCTGCAGATGCCTGTTAGTGTAACACAAAAGAAAAAAAACTACGAGCAATAAGGGGTAGCTTCAGGTGTATAATGTGCAGGAGGCACACATTACACCTGCTGTAAGTGCTGCAGATGCCTGCCTGTGTTACTCAAACAGGAAATCACAGCAATAAGGGCTAGCTTCAGGTGTATATTTTGCAAGAAGCACAATACGCCCGCTGTAAGTGCTGATGATGCCTGCCTGTGTTACTCAACAGGAAATCACAGCAATAAGGGCTAGCTTCAGGTGTATATTTTGCAAGAAGCACAATACGTCCGCTGTAAGTGCTGCAGATGCCTGTTAGTGTAACACAAAAGAAAAAAAACTATGAGCAATAAGGGGTAGCTTCAGGTGTATAATGTGCAGGAGGCACACTACGCCTGCTGTAAGTGCTGCAGATGCCTGCCTGTGTTACTCTACAGGAAATCACAGCAATAAGGGCTAGCTTCAGGTGTATATTTTGCAAGAAGCACAATACGCCTGCTGTAAGTGCTGCAGATGCCTTCCTGTGTTACTCAAACAGGAAATCACAGCAATAAGGGCTAGCTTCAGGTGTATATTTTGCAAGAAGCACAATACGCCTGCTGTAAGTGCTGCAGATGCCTGCCTATGTTACTTAAACATGAAATCACAGCAATAAGGGCTAGCTTCAGGTGTATATTTTGCAAGAAGCACAATACGCCTGCTGTAAGTGCTGCAGATGCCTGTTAGTGTAACACAAAAGAAAAAAAACTACGAGCAATAAGGGGTAGCTTCAGGTGTATAATGTGCAGGAGGAACACTACGCCTGCTGTAAGTGCTGCAGATGCCTGCCTGTGTTACTCTACAGGAAATCACAGCAATAAGGGCTAGCTTCAGGTGTATATTTTGCAAGAAGCACAATACGCCTGCTGTAAGTGCTGCAGATGCCTTCCTGTGTTACTTAAACAGCAAATCACAGCAATAAGGGCTAGCTTCAGGTGTATATTTTGCAAGAAGCACAATACGCCTGCTGTAAGTGCTGCAGATGCCTGCCTGTGTTACTCAAACAGGAAATCACAGCAATAAGGGCTAGCTTCAGGTGTATATTTTGCAAGAAGCACAATACGCCGGTGTAAGTGCTGCAGATGCCTGCCTGTGTTACTTAAACATGAAATCACAGCAATAAGGGCTAGCTTCAGGTGTATATTTTGCAAGAAGCACAATACGCCTGCTGTAAGTGCTGCAGATGCCTGTTAGTGTAACACAAAAGAAAAAAAACTACGAGCAATAAGGGGTAGATTCAGGTGTATAATGTGCAGGAGGCACACTATGACTGCTGTAAGTGCTGCAGATGCCTGCCTGTGTTACTCAAACAGGAAATCACAACAATAAGGGCTAGCTTCAGGTGTATATTTTGCAAGAAGCACAATACGCCTGCTGTAAGTGCTGCAGATGCCTGCCTGTGTTACTCAAACAGGAAATCACAGCAATAAGGGCTAGCTTCAGGTGTCTATTTTGCAAGAAGCACAATACACCCGCTGTAAGTGCTGCAGATGCATGCCTGTGTTACTCAAACAGGAAATCACAGCAATAAGGGCTAGCTTCAGGTGTATATTTTGCAAGAAGCACAATACGACTGCTGTAAGTGCTGCAGATGCCTGTTAGTGTAACACAAAAAGAAAAAAACTATGAGCAATAAGGGGTAGCTTCAGGTGTATAATGTGCAGGAGGCACACATTACACCTGCTGTAAGTGCTGCAGATGCCAGCCTGTGTTACTCAAACAGGAAATCACAGCAATAAGGGCTAGCTTTTGGTGTATATTTTACAAGAAGCACAATACGCCCGCTGTAAGTGCTGAAGATGCCTGCCTGTGTTACTCAACAGGAAATCACAGCAATAAGGGCTAGCTTCAGGTGTATATTTTGCAAGAAGCACAATACACCTGCTGTAAGTGCTGCAGATGCCTGTTAGTGTAACACAAAAGAAAAAAAACTGAGAGCAATAAGGGGTAGCTTCAGGTGTATAATGTGCAGGAGGCACACTACGACTGCTGTAAGTGCTGCAGATGCCTGCCTGTGTTACTCAAACAGGAAATCACAACAATAAGGGCTAGCTTCAGGTGTATATTTTGCAAGAAGCACAATATGCCCGCTGTAAGTGCTGCAGATGCCTGCCTGTGTTACTCAAACAGGAAATCACAGAAATAAGGGCTAGCTTCAGGTGTATATTTTGCAAGAAGCACAATACGCCCGCTGTAAGTGCTGCAGATGCATGCCTGTGTTACTCAAACAGGAAATCACAGCAATAAGGGCTAGCTTCAGGTGTATATTTTGCAAGAAGCACAATACGCCTACTTTAAGTGCTGCAGATGCCTGCCTGTGTTACTCAAACAGCAAATCACAGCAATAAGGGCTAGCTTCAGGTGTATATTTTGCAAGAAGCACAATACGCCTGCTGTAAGTGCTGCAGATGCCTGTTAGTGTAACACAAAAGAAAAAAAACTACGAGCAATAAGGGGTAGCTTCAGGTGTATAATGTGCAGGAGGCACACTACGACTGCTGTAAGTGCTGCAGATGCCTGCCTGTGTTACTCAAACAGGAAATCACAACAATAAGGGCTAGCTTCAGGTGTATATTTTGCAAGAAGCACAATACGCCTGCTGTAAGTGCTGCAGATGCCTGTTAGTGTAACACAAAAGAAAAAAAACTACGAGCAATAAGGGGTAGCTTCAGGTGTATAATGTGCAGGAGGCACACTACGACTGCTGTAAGTGCTGCAGATGCCTGCCTGTGTTACTCAAACAGGAAATCACAACAATAAGGGCTAGCTTCAGGTGTATATTTTGCAAGAAGCACAATACGCCCGCTGTAAGTGCTGCAGATGCCTGCCTGTGTTACTCAAACAGGAAATCACAGCAATAAGGGCTAGCTTCAGGTGTATATTTTGCAAGAAGCACAATACGCCTGCTGTAAGTGCTGCAGATGCCTGTTAGTGTAACACAAAAGAAAAATACTACGAGCAATAAGGGGTAGCTTCAGGTGTATAATGTGCAGGAGGCACACATTACACCTGCTGTAAGTGCTGATGATGCCTGCCTGTGTTACTCAACAGGAAATCACAGCAATAAGGGCTAGCTTCAGGTGTATATTTTGCAAGAAGCACAATATGTCCGCTGTAAGTGCTGCAGATGCCTTCCTGTGTTACTCAAACAGGAAATCACAGCAATAAGGGCTAGCTTCAGGTGTATATTTTGCAAGAAGCACAATATGCCTGTTGTAAGTGCTGCAGATGCCTGCCTGTGTTACTTAAACATGAAATCACAGCAATAAGGGCTAGCTTCAGGTGTATATTTTGCAAGAAGCACAATACGCCTGCTGTAAGTGCTGCAGATGCCTGTTAGTGTAACACAAAAGAAAAAAAAACTATGAGCAATAAGGGGTAGCTTCAGGTGTATAATGTGCAGGAGGCACACTACGACTGCTGTAAGTGCTGCAGATGCCTGCCTGTGTTACTCAAACAGGAAATCACAACAATAAGGGCTAGCTTCAGGTGTATATTTTGCAAGAAGCACAATATGCCCGCTGTAAGTGCTGCAGATGCCTGCCTGTGTTACTCAAACAGGAAATCACAGAAATAAGGGCTAGCTTCAGGTGTATATTTTGCAAGAAGCACAATACACCCGCTGTAAGTGCTGCAGATGCATGCCTGTGTTACTCAAACAGGAAATCACAGCAATAAGGGCTAGCTTCAGGTGTATATTTTGCAAGAAGCACAATACGCCTGCTGTAAGTGCTGCAGATGCCTGTTAGTGTAACACAAAAGAAAAAAAACTACGAGCAATAAGGGGTAGCTTCAGGTGCATAATGTGCAGGAGGCACACTACGACTGCTGTAAGTGCTGCAGATGCCTGCTTGTGTTACTCAAACAGGAAATCACAACAATAAGGGCTAGCTTCAGGTGTATATTTTGCAAGAAGCACAATACGCCCGCTGTAAGTGCTGCAGATGCCTGCCTGTGTTACTCAAACAGGAAATCACAGCAATAAGGGCTAGCTTCAGGTGTATATTTTGCAAGAAGCACAATACGCCTGCTGTAAGTGCTGCAGATGCCTGTTAGTGTAACACAAAAGAAAAAAACTACGAGCAATAAGGGGTAGCTTCAGGTGTATAATGTGCAGGAGGCACACATTACACCTGCTGTAAGTGCTGCAGATGCCTGCCTGTGTTACTCAAACAGGAAATCACAGCAATAAGGGCTAGCTTCAGGTGTATATTTTGCAAGAAGCACAATACGCCTGCTGTAAGTGCTGATGATGCCTGCCTGTGTTACTCAACAGGAAATCACAGCAATAAGGGCTAGCTTCAGGTGTATATTTTGCAAGAAGCACAATACGTCCGCTGTAAGTGCTGCAGATGCCTGCCTGTGTTACTCAAACAGGAAATCACATTAATAAGGGCTACCTTCAGGTGTATATTTTGCAAGAAGCACAGTACGCCAGCTGTAAGTGCTGCAGATGCCTGCCTGTGTTACTCAAACAGGAAATCACAGCAATAAGGGGTAGCTTCAGGTGTATATTTTGCAAGAAGCACAATACGCCTGCTGTAAGTGCTGCAGATGCCTGTTAGTGTAACACAAAAGAAAAAAAACTACGAGCAATAAGGGGTAGCTTCAGGTGTATAATGTGCAGGAGGCACACATTACACCTGCTGTAAGTGCTGCAGATGCCTGCCTGTGTTACTCAAACAGGAAATCACAGCAATAAGGGCTAGCTTCAGGTGTATATTTTGCAAGAAGCACAATACGCCCGCTGTAAGTGCTGATGATGCCTGCCTGTGTTACTCAACAGGAAATCACAGCAATAAGGGCTAGCTTCAGGTGTATATTTTGCAAGAAGCACAATACGTCCGCTGTAAGTGCTGCAGATGCCTGTTAGTGTAACACAAAAGAAAAAAAACTATGAGCAATAAGGGGTAGCTTCAGGTGTATAATGTGCAGGAGGCACACTACGCCTGCTGTAAGTGCTGCAGATGCCTGCCTGTGTTACTCTACAGGAAATCACAGCAATAAGGGCTAGCTTCAGGTGTATATTTTGCAAGAAGCACAATACGCCTGCTGTAAGTGCTGCAGATGCCTTCCTGTGTTACTCAAACAGGAAATCACAGCAATAAGGGCTAGCTTCAGGTGTATATTTTGCAAGAAGCACAATACGCCTGCTGTAAGTGCTGCAGATGCCTGCCTATGTTACTTAAACATGAAATCACAGCAATAAGGGCTAGCTTCAGGTGTATATTTTGCAAGAAGCACAATACGCCTGCTGTAAGTGCTGCAGATGCCTGTTAGTGTAACACAAAAGAAAAAAAACTACGAGCAATAAGGGGTAGCTTCAGGTGTATAATGTGCAGGAGGAACACTACGCCTGCTGTAAGTGCTGCAGATGCCTGCCTGTGTTACTCTACAGGAAATCACAGCAATAAGGGCTAGCTTCAGGTGTATATTTTGCAAGAAGCACAATACGCCTGCTGTAAGTGCTGCAGATGCCTTCCTGTGTTACTTAAACAGCAAATCACAGCAATAAGGGCTAGCTTCAGGTGTATATTTTGCAAGAAGCACAATACGCCTGCTGTAAGTGCTGCAGATGCCTGCCTGTGTTACTCAAACAGGAAATCACAGCAATAAGGGCTAGCTTCAGGTGTATATTTTGCAAGAAGCACAATACGCCGGTGTAAGTGCTGCAGATGCCTGCCTGTGTTACTTAAACATGAAATCACAGCAATAAGGGCTAGCTTCAGGTGTATATTTTGCAAGAAGCACAATACGCCTGCTGTAAGTGCTGCAGATGCCTGTTAGTGTAACACAAAAGAAAAAAAACTACGAGCAATAAGGGGTAGATTCAGGTGTATAATGTGCAGGAGGCACACTATGACTGCTGTAAGTGCTGCAGATGCCTGCCTGTGTTACTCAAACAGGAAATCACAACAATAAGGGCTAGCTTCAGGTGTATATTTTGCAAGAAGCACAATACGCCTGCTGTAAGTGCTGCAGATGCCTGCCTGTGTTACTCAAACAGGAAATCACAGCAATAAGGGCTAGCTTCAGGTGTCTATTTTGCAAGAAGCACAATACACCCGCTGTAAGTGCTGCAGATGCATGCCTGTGTTACTCAAACAGGAAATCACAGCAATAAGGGCTAGCTTCAGGTGTATATTTTGCAAGAAGCACAATACGACTGCTGTAAGTGCTGCAGATGCCTGTTAGTGTAACACAAAAAGAAAAAAACTATGAGCAATAAGGGGTAGCTTCAGGTGTATAATGTGCAGGAGGCACACATTACACCTGCTGTAAGTGCTGCAGATGCCAGCCTGTGTTACTCAAACAGGAAATCACAGCAATAAGGGCTAGCTTTTGGTGTATATTTTACAAGAAGCACAATACGCCCGCTGTAAGTGCTGAAGATGCCTGCCTGTGTTACTCAACAGGAAATCACAGCAATAAGGGCTAGCTTCAGGTGTATATTTTGCAAGAAGCACAATACGTCCGCTGTAAGTGCTGCAGATGCCTGCCTGTGTTACTCAAACAGGAAATCACAGCAATAAGGGCTAGCTTCAGGTGTATATTTTGCAAGAAGCACAATACGCCTGCTGTAAGTGCTGCAGATGCCTGTTAGTGTAACACAAAAGAAAAAAAAACTACGAGCAATAAGGGGTAGCTTCAGGTGTATAATGTGCAGGAGGCACACATTACACCTGCTGTAAGTGCTGCAGATGCCTGCCTGTGTTACTCAACAGGAAATCACAGCAATAAGGGCTAGCTTCAGGTGTATATTTTACAAGTAGCACAATACGCCCGCTGTAAGTGCTGAAGATGCCTGCCTGTGTTACTCAACAGGAAATCACAGCAATAAGGGCTAGCTTCAGGTGTATATTTTGCAAGAAGCACAATACGTCCACTGTAAGTGCTGCAGATGCCTGCCTGTGTTACTCAAACAGGAAATCACAGCAATAAGGGCTAGCTTCAGGTGTATATTTTGCAAGAATCACAATACACCTGCTGTAAGTGCTGCAGATGCCTGCCTGTGTTACTCAAACAGGAAATCACAGCAATAAGGGCTAGCTTCAGGTGTATATTTTGCAAGAAGCACAATACGCCTGCTGCAAGTGCTGCAGATGCCTGTTAGTGTAACACAAAAGAAAAAAAAAACTACGAGCAATAAGGGGTAGCTTTAGGTGTATAATGTGCAGGAGGCACACTACGACTGCTGTAAGTGCTGCAGATGCCTGTTAGTGTAACACAAAAGAAAAAAACTATGAGCAATAAGGGGTAGCTTCAGGTGTATAATGTGCAGGAGGCACACTACGCCTGCTGTAAGTGCTGCAGATGCCTGCCTCTGTTACTCTCCAGGAAATCACAGCAATAAGGGCTAGCTTCAGGTGTATATTTTGCAAGAAGCACAATACGCCTGCTGTAAGTGCTGCAGATGCCTTCCTGTGTTACTCAAACAGGAAATCACAGCAATAAGGGCTAGCTTCAGGTGTATATTTTGCAAGAAGCACAATACGCCCGCTGTAAGTGCTGCAGATGCCTGCCTGTGTTACTCAAACAGGAAATCACAACAATAAGGGCTAGCTTCAGGTGTATATTTTGCAAGAAGCACAATATGCCCGCTGTAAGTGCTGCAGATGCCTGCCTGTGTTACTCAAACAGGAAATCGCAGAAATAAGGGCTAGCTTCAGGTGTATATTTTGCAAGAAGCACAATACGCCCGCTGTAAGTGCTGCAGATGCATGCCTGTGTTACTCAAACAGGAAATCACAGCAATAAGGGCTAGCTTCAGGTGTATATTTTGCAAGAAGCACAATATGCCTACTTTAAGTGCTGCAGATGCCTGCCTGTGTTACTCAAACAGCAAATCACAGCAATAAGGGCTAGCTTCAGGTGTATATTTTGCAAGAAGCACAATACGCCTGCTGTAAGTGCTGCAGATGCCTGTTAGTGTAACACAAAAGAAAAAAAAACTACGAGCAATAAGGGGTAGCTTCAGGTGTATAATGTGCAGGAGGCACACTACGACTGCTGTAAGTGCTGCAGATGCCTGCCTGTGTTACTCAAACAGGAAATCACAACAATAAGGGCTAGCTTCAGGTGTATATTTTGCAAGAAGCACAATACGCCTGCTGTAAGTGCTGCAGATGCCTGTTAGTGTAACACAAAAGAAAAAAAAACTACGAGCAATAAGGGGTAGCTTCAGGTGCATAATGTGCAGGAGGCACACTACGACTGCTGTAAGTGCTGCAGATGCCTGCCTGTGTTACTCAAACAGGAAATCACAACAATAAGGGCTAGCTTCAGGTGTATATTTTGCAAGAAGCACAATACGCCCGCTGTAAGTGCTGCAGATGCCTGCCTGTGTTACTCAAACAGGAAATCACAGCAATAAGGGCTAGCTTCAGGTGTATATTTTGCAAGAAGCACAATACGCCTGCTGTAAGTGCTGCAGATGCCTGTTAGTGTAACACAAAAGAAAAAAACTACGAGCAATAAGGGGTAGCTTCAGGTGTATAATGTGCAGGAGGCACACATTACACCTGCTGTAAGTGCTGCAGATGCCTGCCTGTGTTACTCAAACAGGAAATCACAGCAATAAGGGCTAGCTTCAGGTGTATATTTTGCAAGAAGCACAATACGCCTGCTGTAAGTGCTGATGATGCCTGCCTGTGTTACTCAACAGGAAATCAGAACAATAAGGGCTAGCTTCAGGTGTATATTTTGCAAGAAGCACAATACGTCCGCTGTAAGTGCTGCAGATGCCTGCCTGTGTTACTCAAACAGGAAATCACATTAATAAGGGCTACCTTCAGGTGTATATTTTGCAAGAAGCACAGTACGCCAGCTGTAAGTGCTGCAGATGCCTGCCTGTGTTACTCAACAGGAAATCACAGCAATAAGGGCTAGCTTCAGGTGTATATTTTGCAAGAAGCACAATACGCCTGCTGTAAGTGCTGCAGATGCCTGTTAGTGTAACACAAAAGAAAAAAAACTACGAGCAATAAGGGGTAGCTTCAGGTGTATAATGTGCAGGAGGAACACTACGCCTGCTGTAAGTGCTGCAGATGCCTGCCTGTGTTACTCTACAGGAAATCACAGCAATAAGGGCTAGCTTCAGGTGTATATTTTGCAAGAAGCACAATACGCCTGCTGTAAGTGCTGCAGATGCCTTCCTGTGTTACTTAAACAGCAAATCACAGCAATAAGGGCTAGCTTCAGGTGTATATTTTGCAAGAAGCACAATACGCCTGCTGTAAGTGCTGAGGATGCCTGCCTGTGTTACTCAAACAGGAAATCACAGCAATAAGGGCTAGCTTCAGGTGTATATTTTGCAAGAAGCACAATACGCCGGTGTAAGTTCTGCAGATGCCTGCCTGTGTTACTTAAATATGAAATCACAGCAATAAGGGCTAGCTTCAGGTGTATATTTTGCAAGAAGCACAATACGCCTGCTGTAAGTGCTGCAGATGCCTGTTAGTGTAACACAAAAGAAAAAAAACTACGAGCAATAAGGGGTAGCTTCAGGTGTATAATGTGCAGGAGGCACACTATGACTGCTGTAAGTGCTGCAGATGCCTGCCTGTGTTACTCAAACAGGAAATCACAACAATAAGGGCCAGCTTCAGGTGTATATTTTGCAAGAAGCACAATACGCCTGCTGTAAGTGCTGCAGATGCCTGCCTGTGTTACTCAAACAGGAAATCACAGCAATAAGGGCTAGCTTCAGGTGTCTATTTTGCAAGAAGCACAATACACCCGCTGTAAGTGCTGCAGATGCATGCCTGTGTTACTCAAACAGGAAATCACAGCAATAAGGGCTAGCTTCAGGTGTATATTTTGCAAGAAGCACAATACGACTGCTGTAAGTGCTGCAGATGCATGCCTGTGTTACTCAAACAGGAAATCACAGCAATAAGGGCTAGCTTCAGGTGTATATTTTGCAAGAAGCACAATACGACTGCTGTAAGTGCTGCAGATGCCTGTTAGTGTAACACAAAAAGAAAAAAACTATGAGCAATAAGGGGTAGCTTCAGGTGTATAATGTGCAGGAGGCACAAATTACACCTGCTGTAAGTGCTGCAGATGCCAGCCTGTGTTACTCAAACAGGAAATCACAGCAATAAGGGCTAGCTTTAGGTGTATATTTTACAAGAAGCACAATACGCCCGCTGTAAGTGCTGAAGATGCCTGCCTGTGTTACTCAACAGGAAATCACAGCAATAAGGGCTAGCTTCAGGTGTATATTTTGCAAGAAGCACAATACGTCCGCTGTAAGTGCTGCAGATGCCTGCCTGTGTTACTCAAACAGGAAATCACAGCAATAAGGGCTAGCTTCAGGTGTATATTTTGCAAGAAGCACAATACGCCTGCTGTAAGTGCTGCAGATGCCTGTTAGTGTAACACAAAAGAAAAAAAAACTACGAGCAATAAGGGGTAGCTTCAGGTGTATAATGTGCAGGAGGCACACATTACACCTGCTGTAAGTGCTGCAGATGCCTGCCTGTGTTACTCAACAAGAAATCACAGCAATAAGGGCTAGCTTCAGGTGTATATTTTACAAGTAGCACAATACGCCCGCTGTAAGTGCTGAAGATGCCTGCCTGTGTTACTCAACAGGAAATCACAGCAATAAGGGCTAGCTTCAGGTGTATATTTTGCAAGAAGCACAATACGTCCGCTGTAAGTGCTGCAGATGCCTGCCTGTGTTACTCAAACAGGAAATCACAGCAATAAGGGCTAGCTTCAGGTGTATATTTTGCAAGAATCACAATACACCTGCTGTAAGTGCTGCAGATGCCTGCCTGTGTTACTCAAACAGGAAATCACAGCAATAAGGGCTAGCTTCAGGTGTATATTTTGCAAGAAGCACAATACGCCTGCTGCAAGTGCTGCAGATGCCTGTTAGTGTAACACAAAAGAAAAAAAAAACTACGAGCAATAAGGGGTAGCTTTAGGTGTATAATGTGCAGGAGGCACACTACGACTGCTGTAAGTGCTGCAGATGCCTGTTAGTGTAACACAAAAGAAAAAAAACTATGAGCAATAAGGGGTAGCTTCAGGTGTATAATGTGCAGGAGGCACACTACGCCTGCTGTAAGTGCTGCAGATGCCTGCCTCTGTTACTCTCCAGGAAATCACAGCAATAAGGGCTAGCTTCAGGTGTATATTTTGCAAGAAGCACAATACGCCTGCTGTAAGTGCTGCAGATGCCTTCCTGTGTTACTCAAACAGGAAATCACAGCAATAAGGGCTAGCTTCAGGTGTATATTTTGCAAGAAGCACAATACGCCCGCTGTAAGTGCTGCAGATGCCTGCCTGTGTTACTCAAACAGGAAATCACAGCAATAAGGGCTATCTTCAGGTGTATATTTTGCAAAAAGCACAATACGCCTGCTGTAAGTGCTGCAGATGCCTGTTAGTGTAACACAAAAGAAAAAAAACTACGAGCAATAAGGGGTAGCTTCAGGTGTATAATGTGCAGGAGGAACACTACGCCTGCTGTAAGTGCTGCAGATGCCTGCCTGTGTTACTCTACAGGAAATCACAGCAATAAGGGCTAGCTTCAGGTGTATATTTTGCAAGAAGCACAATACGCCTGCTGTAAGTGCTGCAGATGCCTTCCTGTGTTACTCAAACAGCAAATCACAGCAATAAGGGCTAGCTTCAGGTGTATATTTTGCAAGAAGCACAATACGCCGGTGTATGTGCTGCAGATGCCTGCCTGTGTTACTTAAACATGAAATCACAGCAATAAGGGCTAGCTTCAGGTGTATATTTTGCAAGAAGCACAATACGCCTGCTGTAAGTGCTGCAGATGCCTGCCTGTGTTACTCAAACAGGAAATCACAGCAATAAGGGCTAGCTTCAGGTGTATATTTTGCAAGAAGCACAATACGCCCGCTGTAAGTGCTGCAGATGCATGCCTGTGTTACTCAAACAGGAAATCACAGCAATAAGGGCTAGCTTCAGGTGTATATTTTGCAAGAAGCACAATACGCCTGCTGTAAGTGCTGCAGATGCCTGTTAGTGTAACACAAAAAGAAAAAAACTTTGAGCAATAAGGGGTAGCTTCAGGTGTATAATGTGCAGGAGGCACACATTACACCTGCTGTAAGTGCTGCATATGCCTGCCTGTGTTACTCAAACAGGAAATCACAGCAATAAGGGCTAGCTTTAGGTGTATATTTTACAAGAAGCACAATACGCCCGCTGTAGGTGCTGAAGATGCCTGCCTGTGTTACTCAACAGGAAATCACAGCAATAAGGGCTAGCTTCAGGTGTATATTTTGCAAGAAGCACAATACATCCGCTGTAAGTGCTGCAGATGCCTGTTAGTGTAACACAAAAGAAAAAAAAAACTACGAGCAATAAGGGGTAGCTTTAGGTGTATAATGTGCAGGAGGCACACTATGACTGCTGTAAGTGCTGCAGATGCCTGTTAGTGTAACACAAAAGAAAAAAAAACTATGAGCAATAAGGGGTAGCTTCAGGTGTATAATGTGCAGGAGGCACACTACGCCTGCTGTAAGTGCTGCAGATGCCTGCCTCTGTTACTCTCCAGGAAATCACAGCAATAAGGGCTAGCTTCAGGTGTATATTTTGCAAGAAGCACAATACGCCTGCTGTAAGTGCTGCAGATGCCTTCCTGTGTTACTCAAACAGGAAATCACAGCAATAAGGGCTAGCTTCAGGTGTATATTTTGCAAGAAGCACAATACGCCTGCTGTAAGTGCTGCAGATGCCTGCCTGTGTTACTTAAACATGAAATCACAGCAATAAGGGCTAGCTTCAGGTGTATATTTTGCAAGAAGCACAATACGCCTGCTGTAAGTGCTGCAGATGCCTGTTAGTGTAACACAAAAGAAAAAAAAATACGAGCAATAAGGGGTAGCTTCAGGTGTATAATGTGCAGGAGGCACACTACGACTGCTGTAAGTGCTGCAGATGCCTGCCTGTGTTACTCAAACAGGAAATCACAACAATAAGGGCTAGCTTCAGGTGTATATTTTGCAAGAAGCACAATACGCCCGCTGTAAGTGCTGCAGATGCCTGCCTGTGTTACTCAAACAGGAAATCACAGCAATAAGGGCTATCTTCAGGTGTATATTTTTCAAGAAGCACAATACGCCTGCTGTAAGTGCTGCAGATGCCTGTTAGTGTAACACAAAAGAAAAAAAACTACGAGCAATAAGGGGTAGCTTCAGGTGTATAATGTGCAGGAGGAACACTACGCCTGCTGTAAGTGCTGCAGATGCCTGCCTGTGTTACTCTACAGGAAATCACAGCAATAAGGGCTAGCTTCAGGTGTATATTTTGCAAGAAGCACAATACGCCTGCTGTAAGTGCTGCAGATGCCTTCCTGTGTTACTCAAACAGCAAATCACAGCAATAAGGGCTAGCTTCAGGTGTATATTTTGCAAGAAGCACAATACGCCTGCTGTAAGTGCTGCAGATGCCTGCCTGTGTTACTCAAACAGGAAATCACAGCAATAAGGGGTAGCTTCAGGTGTATATTTTGCAAGAAGCACAATACGCCGGTGTATGTGCTGCAGATGCCTGCCTGTGTTACTTAAACATGAAATCACAGCAATAAGGGCTAGCTTCAGGTGTATATTTTGCAAGAAGCACAATACGCCTGCTGTAAGTGCTGCAGATGCCTGTTAGTGTAACACAAAAGAAAAAAAACTACGAGCAATAAGGGGTAGCTTCAGGTGTATAATGTGCAGGAGGCACACTATGACTGCTGTAAGTGCTGCAGATGCCTGCCTGTGTTACTCAAACAGGAAATCACAACAATAAGGGCTAGCTTCAGGTGTATATTTTGCAAGAAGCACAATACGCCTGCTGTAAGTGCTGCAGATGCCTGCCTGTGATACTCAAACAGGAAATCACAGCAATAAGGGCTAGCTTCAGGTGTATATTTTGCAAGAAGCACAATACGCCCGCTGTAAGTGCTGCAGATACATGCCTGTGTTACTCAAACAGGAAATCAAAGCAATAAGGGCTAGCTTCAGGTGTATATTTTGCAAGAAGCACAATACGCCTGCTGTAAGTGCTGCAGATGCCTGTTAGTGTAACACAAAAAGAAAAAAACTTTGAGCAATAAGGGGTAGCTTCAGGTGTATAATGTGCAGGAGGCACACATTACACCTGCTGTAAGTGCTGCAGATGCCTGCCTGTGTTACTCAAACAGGAAATCACAGCAATAAGGGCTAGCTTTAGGTGTATATTTTACAAGAAGCACAATACGCCCGCTGTAGGTGCTGAAGATGCCTGCCTGTGTTACTCAACAGGAAATCACAGCAATAAGGGCTAGCTTCAGGTGTATATTTTGCAAGAAGCACAATACATCCGCTGTAAGTGCTGCAGATGCCTGCCTGTGTTACTCAAACAGGAAATCACAGCAATAAGGGCTAGCTTCAGGTGTATATTTTGCAAGAAGCACAATACGCCTGCTGTAAGTGCTGCAGATGCTTGTTAGTGTAACACAAAAGAAAAAAAAACTACGAGCAATAAGGGGTAGCTTCAGGTGTATAATGTGCAGGAGGCACACATTACACCTGCTGTAAGTGCTGCAGATGCCTGCCTGTGTTACTCAAACAGGAAATCACAGCAATAAGGGCTAGCTTCAGGTATATATTTTACAAGTAGCACAATACGCCCGCTGTAAGTGCTGAAGATGCCTGCCTGTGTTACTCAACAGGAAATCACAGCAATAAGGGCTAGCTTCAGGTGTATATTTTGCAAGAATCACAATACACCTGCTGTAAGTGCTGCAGATGCCTGCCTGTGTTACTCAAACAGGAAATCACATCAATAAGGGATAGCTTCAGGTGTATATTTTGCAAGAAGCACAATACGCCTGCTGTAAGTGCTGCAGATGCCTGTTAGTGTAACACAAAAAGAAAAAAACTATGAGAAATAAGGGGTAGCTTCAGGTGTATAATGTGCAGGAGGCACACATTACACCTGCTGTAAGTGCTGCAGATGCCAGCCTGTGTTACTCAAACAGGAAATCACAGCAATACGGGCTAGCTTTAGGTGTATATTTTACAAGAAGCACAATACGCCCGCTGTAAGTGCTGAAGATGCCTGCCTGTGTTACTCAACAGGAAATCACAGCAATAAGGGCTAGCTTCAGGTGTATATTTTGCAAGAAGCACAATACGTCCGCTGTAAGTGCTGCAGATGCCTGCCTGTGTTACTCAAACAGGAAATCACAGCAATAAGGGCTAGCTTCAGGTGTATATTTTGCAAGAAGCACAATACGCCTGCTGTAAGTGCTGCAGATGCCTGTTAGTGTAACACAAAAGAAAAAAAAAACTACGAGCAATAAGGGGTAGCTTCAGGTGTATAATGTGCAGGAGGCACACATTACACCTGCTGTAAGTGCTGCAGATGCCTGCCTGTGTTACTCAACAAGAAATCACAGCAATAAGGGCTAGCTTCAGGTGTATATTTTACAAGTAGCACAATACGCCCGCTGTAAGTGCTGAAGATGCCTGCCTGTGTTACTCAACAGGAAATCACAGCAATAAGGGCTAGCTTCAGGTGTATATTTTGCAAGAAGCACAATACGTCCGCTGTAAGTGCTGCAGATGCCTGCCTGTGTTACTCAAACAGGAAATCACAGCAATAAGGGCTAGCTTCAGGTGTATATTTTGCAAGAATCACAATACACCTGCTGTAAGTGCTGCAGATGCCTGCCTGTGTTACTCAAACAGGAAATCACAGCAATAAGGGCTAGCTTCAGGTGTATATTTTGCAAGAAGCACAATACGCCTGCTGCAAGTGCTGCAGATGCCTGTTAGTGTAACACAAAAGAAAAAAAAAACTACGAGCAATAAGGGGTAGCTTTAGGTGTATAATGTGCAGGAGGCACACTACGACTGCTGTAAGTGCTGCAGATGCCTGTTAGTGTAACACAAAAGAAAAAAAACTATGAGCAATAAGGGGTAGCTTCAGGTGTATAATGTGCAGGAGGCACACTACGCCTGCTGTAAGTGCTGCAGATACCTGCCTCTGTTACTCTCCAGGAAATCACAGCAATAAGGGCTATGCTTCAGGTGTATATTTTGCAAGAAGCACAATACGCCTGCTGTAAGTGCTGCAGATGCCTTCCTGTGTTACTCAAACAGGAAATCACAGCAATAAGGGCTAGCTTCAGGTGTATATTTTGCAAGAAGCACAATACGCCCGCTGTAAGTGCTGCAGATGCCTGCCTGTGTTACTCAAACAGGAAATCACAGCAATAAGGGCTATCTTCAGGTGTATATTTTGCAAAAAGCACAATACGCCTGCTGTAAGTGCTGCAGATGCCTGTTAGTGTAACACAAAAGAAAAAAAACTACGAGCAATAAGGGGTAGCTTCAGGTGTATAATGTGCAGGAGGAACACTACGCCTGCTGTAAGTGCTGCAGATGCCTGCCTGTGTTACTCTACAGGAAATCACAGCAATAAGGGCTAGCTGCAGGTGTATATTTTGCAAGAAGCACAATACGCCTGCTGTAAGTGCTGCAGATGCCTTCCTGTGTTACTCAAACAGCAAATCACAGCAATAAGGGCTAGCTTCAGGTGTATATTTTGCAAGAAGCACAATACGCCTGCTGTAAGTGCTGCAGATGCCTGCCTGTGTTACTCAAACAGGAAATCACAGCAATAAGGGCTAGCTTCAGGTGTATATTTTGCAAGAAGCACAATACGCCGGTGTATGTGCTGCAGATGCCTGCCTGTGTTACTTAAACATGAAATCACAGCAATAAGGGCTAGCTTCAGGTGTATATTTTGCAAGAAGCACAATACGCCTGCTGTAAGTGCTGCAGATGCCTGCCTGTGTTACTCAAACAGGAAATCACAGCAATAAGAGTTAGCTTCAGGTGTATATTTTGCAAGAAGCACAATACGCCCGCTGTAAGTGCTGCAGATGCATGCCTGTGTTACTCAAACAGGAAATCACAGCAATAAGGGCTAGCTTCAGGTGTATATTTTGCAAGAAGCACAATACGCCTGCTGTAAGTGCTGCAGATGCCTGTTAGTTTAACACAAAAAGAAAAAAACTTTGAGCAATAAGGGGTAGCTTCAGGTGTATAATGTGCAGGAGGCACACATTACACCTGCTGTAAGTGCTGCAGATGCCTGCCTGTGTTACTCAAACAGGAAATCACAGCAATAAGGGCTAGCTTTAGGTGTATATTTTACAAGAAGCACAATACGCCCGCTGTAAGTGCTGAAGATGCCTGCCTGTGTTACTCAACAGGAAATCACAGCAATAAGGGCTAGCTTCAGTTGTATATTTTGCAAGAAGCACAATACATCCGCTGTAAGTGCTGCAGATGCCTGCCTGTGTTACTCAAACAGGAAATCACAGCAATAAGGGCTAGCTTCAGGTGTATATTTTGCAAGAAGCACAATACGCCTGCTGTAAGTGCTGCAGATGCCTGTTAGTGTAACACAAAAGAAAAAAAACTACGAGCAATAAGGGGTAGCTTCAGGTGTATAATGTGCAGGAGGCACACATTACACCTGCTGTAAGTGCTGCAGATGCCTGCCTGTGTTACTCAAACAGGAAATCACAGCAATAAGGGCTAGCTTCAGGTGTATATTTTACAAGTAGCACAATACGCCCGCTGTAAGTGCTGAAGATGCCTGCCTGTGTTACTCAACAGGAAATCACAGCAATAAGGGCTAGCTTCAGGTGTATATTTTGCAAGAATCACAATACACCTGCTGTAAGTGCTGCAGATGCCTGCCTGTGTTACTCAAACAGGAAATCACAGCAATAAGGGCTAGCTTCAGGTGTATATTTTGCAAGAAGCACAATACGCCTGCTGTAAGTGCTGCAGATGCCTGTTAGTGTAACACAAAAGAAAAAAAAACTACGAGCAATAAGGGGTAGCTTCAGGTGTATAATGTGCAGGAGGCACACTACGCCTGCTGTAAGTGCTGCAGATGCCTGCCTGTGTTACTCTACAGGAAATCACATCAATAAGGGCTAGCTTCAGGTGTATATTTTGCAAGAAGCACAATTCGCCCACTGTAAGTGCTGCAGATGCCTGCCTGTGTTACTCAAACAGGAAATCACAGCAATAAGGGCTAGCTTCAGGTGTATATTTTGCAAGAAGCACAATACGCCTGCTGTAAGTGCTGTAGATGCCTGCCTGTGTTACTCAAACAGGAAATCACAGCAATAAGGGCTAGCTTCAGGTGTATATTTTGCAAGAAGCACAATACGCCTGCTGTAAGTGCTGCAGATGCATGCCTGTGTTACTCAAACAGGAAATCACAGCAATAAGGGCTAGCTTCAGGTGTATATTTTGCAAGAAGCACAATACGCCTGCTGCAAGTGCTGCAGATGCCTGTTAGTGTAACACAAAAGAAAAAAAAAACTACGAGCAATAAGGGGTAGCTTTAGGTGTATAATGTGCAGGAGGCACACTATGACTGCTGTAAGTGCTGCAGATGCCTGTTAGTGTAACACAAAAGAAAAAAAAAACTATGAGCAATAAGGGGTAGCTTCAGGTGTATAATGTGCAGGAGGCACACTACGCCTGCTGTAAGTGCTGCAGATGCCTGCCTCTGTTACTCTCCAGGAAATCACAGCAATAAGGGCTAGCTTCAGGTGTATATTTTGCAAGAAGCACAATACGCCTGCTGTAAGTGCTGCAGATGCCTTCCTGTGTTACTCAAACAGGAAATCACAGCAATAAGGGCTAGCTTCAGGTGTGTATTTTGCAAGAAGCACAATACGCCTGCTGTAAGTGCTGCAGATGCCTGCCTGTGTTACTTAAACATGAAATCACAGCAATAAGGGCTAGCTTCAGGTGTATATTTTGCAAGAAGCACAATACGCCTGCTGTAAGTGCTGCAGATGCCTGTTAGTGTAACACAAAAGAAAAAAAAATACGAGCAATAAGGGGTAGCTTCAGGTGTATAATGTGCAGGAGGCACACTACGCCTGCTGTAAGTGCTGCAGATGCCTGCCTCTGTTACTCTCCAGGAAATCACAGCAATAAGGGCTAGCTTCAGGTGTATATTTTGCAAGAAGCACAATATGCCTGCTGTAAGTGCTGCAGATGCCTTCCTGTGTTACTCAAACAGGAAATCACAGCAATAAGGGCTAGCTTCAGGTGTATATTTTGCAAGAAGCACAATACGCCTGCTGTAAGTGCTGCAGATGCCTGCCTGTGTTACTTAAACATGAAATCACAGCAATAAGGGCTAGCTTCAGGTGTATATTTTGCAAGAAGCACAATACGCCTGCTGTAAGTGCTGCAGATGCCTGTTAGTGTAACACAAAAGAAAAAAAATACGAGCAATAAGGGGTAGCTTCAGGTGTATAATGTGCAGGAGGCACACTACGACTGCTGTAAGTGCTGCAGATGCCTGCCTGTGTTACTCAAACAGGAAATCACAACAATAAGGGCTAGCTTCAGGTGTATATTTTGCAAGAAGCACAATACGCCCGCTGTAAGTGCTGCAGATGCCTGCCTGTGTTACTCAAACAGGAAATCACAGCAATAAGGGCTATCTTCAGGTGTATATTTTGCAAGAAGCACAATACGCCTGCTGTAAGTGCTGCAGATGCCTGTTAGTGTAACACAAAAGAAAAAAAACTACGAGCAATAAGGGGTAGCTTCAGGTGTATAATGTGCAGGAGGAACACTACGCCTGCTGTAAGTGCTGCAGATGCCTGCCTGTGTTACTCTACAGGAAATCACAGCAATAAGGGCTAGCTTCAGGTGTATATTTTGCAAGAAGCACAATACGCCTGCTGTAAGTGCTGCAGATGCCTTCCTGTGTTACTCAAACAGCAAATCACAGCAATAAGGGCTAGCTTCAGGTGTATATTTTGCAAGAAGCACAATACGCCTGCTGTAAGTGCTGCAGATGCCTGCCTGTGTTACTCAAACAGGAAATCACAGCAATAAGGGGTAGCTTCAGGTGTATATTTTGCAAGAAGCACAATACGCCGGTGTATGTGCTGCAGATGCCTGCCTGTGTTACTTAAACATGAAATCACAGCAATAAGGGCTAGCTTCAGGTGTATATTTTGCAAGCAGCACAATACGCCTGCTGTAAGTGCTGCAGATGCCTGTTAGTGTAACACAAAAGAAAAAAAACTACGAGCAATAAGGGGTAGCTTCAGGTGTATAATGTGCAGGAGGCACACTATGACTGCTGTAAGTGCTGCAGATGCCTGCCTGTGTTACTCAAACAGGAAATCACAACAATAAGGGCTAGCTTCAGGTGTATATTTTGCAAGAAGCACAATACGCCTGCTGTAAGTGCTGCAGATGCCTGCCTGTGATACTCAAACAGGAAATCACAGCAATAAGGGCTAGCTTCAGGTGTATATTTTGCAAGAAGCACAATACGCCCGCTGTAAGTGCTGCAGATACATGCCTGTGTTACTCAAACAGGAAATCAAAGCAATAAGGGCTAGCTTCAGGTGTATATTTTGCAAGAAGCACAATACGCCTGCTGTAAGTGCTGCAGATGCCTGTTAGTGTAACACAAAAAGAAAAAAACTTTGAGCAATAAGGGGTAGCTTCAGGTGTATAATGTGCAGGAGGCACACATTACACCTGCTGTAAGTGCTGCAGATGCCTGCCTGTGTTACTCAAACAGGAAATCACAGCAATAAGGGCTAGCTTTAGGTGTATATTTTACAAGAAGCACAATACGCCCGCTGTAGGTGCTGAAGATGCCTGCCTGTGTTACTCAACAGGAAATCACAGCAATAAGGGCTAGCTTCAGGTGTATATTTTGCAAGAAGCACAATACATCCGCTGTAAGTGCTGCAGATGCCTGTTAGTGTAACACAAAAGAAAAAAAACTACGAGCAATAAGGGGTAGCTTCAGGTGTATAATGTGCAGGAGGCACACATTACACCTGCTGTAAGTGCTGCAGATGCCTGCCTGTGTTACTCAAACAGGAAATCACAGCAATAAGGGCTAGCTTCAGGTATATATTTTACAAGTAGCACAATACGCCCGCTGTAAGTGCTGAAGATGCCTGCCTGTGTTACTCAACAGGAAATCACAGCAATAAGGGCTAGCTTCAGGTGTATATTTTGCAAGAATCACAATACACCTGCTGTAAGTGCTGCAGATGCCTGCCTGTGTTACTCAAACAGGAAATCACATCAATAAGGGATAGCTTCAGGTGTATATTTTGCAAGAAGCACAATACGCCTGCTGTAAGTGCTGCAGATGCCTGTTAGTGTAACACAAAAGAAAAAAAAAACTACGAGCAATAAGGGGTAGCTTCAGGTGTATAATGTGCAGGAGGCACACTACGCCTGCTGTAAGTGCTGCAGATGCCTGCCTGTGTTACTCTACAGGAAATCACATCAATAAGGGCTAGCTTCAGGTGTATATTTTGCAAGAAGCACAATTCGCCCACTGTAAGTGCTGCAGATGCCTGCCTGTGTTACTCAAACAGGAAATCACAGCAATAAGGGCTAGCTTCAGGTGTATATTTTGCAAGAAGCACAATACGCCTGCTGTAAGTGCTGTAGATGCCTGCCTGTGTTACTCAAACAGGAAATCACAGCAATAAGGGCTAGCTTCAGGTGTATATTTTGCAAGAAGCACAATACGCCTGCTGTAAGTGCTGCAGATGCCTGTTAGTGTAACACAAAATAAAAAAAACTACGAGCAATAAGGGGTAGCTTCAGGTGTATAATGTGCAGGAGGCACACTACGACTGTTGTAAGTGCTGCAGATGCCTGCCTGTGTTACTCAAACAGGAAATCACAACATTAAGGGCTAGCTTCAGGTGTATATTTTGCAAGAAGCACAATACGCCTGCTGTAAGTGCTGCAGATGCCTGCCTGTGTTACTCAAACAGGAAATCACAGCAATAAGGGCTAGCTTCAGGTGTATATTTTGCAAGAAGCAAAATATGCCTGCTGTAAGTGCTGCAGATGCCTGTTAGTGTAACACAAAAGAAAAAAAACTACGAGCAATAAGGGGTAGCTTCAGGTGTATAATGTGCAGGAGGCACACATTACACCTGCTGTAAGTGCTGCAGATGCCTGCCTGTGTTACTCAAACAGGAAATCACAGCAATAAGGGCTAGCTTCAGGTGTATATTTTGCAAGAAGCACAATACGCCCGCTGTAAGTGCTGATGATGCCTGCCTGTGTTACTCAACAGGAAATCACAGCAATAAGGGCTAGCTTCAGGTGTATATTTTGCAAGAAGCACAATACGTCCGCTGTAAGTGCTGCAGATGCCTTCCTGTGTTACTCAAACAGGAAATCACAGCAATAAGGGCTAGCTTCAGGTGTATATTTTGCAAGAAGCACAATACACCTGCTGTAAGTGCTGCAGATGCCTGTTAGTGTAACACAAAAGAAAAAACTACGAGCAATAAGCGGTAGCTTCAGGTGTATAATGTGCAGGAGGCACACATTACACCTGCTGTAAGTGCTGCAGATGCCTGCCTGTGTTACTCAAACAGGAAATCACAGCAATAAGGGCTAGCTTCAGGTGTATATTTTACAAGAAGCACAATACGCCCGCTGTAAGTGCTGAAGATGCCTGCCTGTGTTACTCAACAGGAAATCACAGCAATAAGGGCTAGCTTCAGGTGTATATTTTGCAAGAAGTACAATACGTCCGCTGTAAGTGCTGCAGATGCCTGCCTGTGTTACTCAAACAGGAAATCAAAGCAATAAGGGCTAGCTTCAGGTGTATATTTTGCAAGAAGCACAATACGCCAGCTGTAAGTGCTGCAGATGCCTGCCTGTGTTACTCAAACAGGAAATCACAGCAATAAGGGCTAGCTTCAGGTGTATATTTTGCAAGAAGCACAATACGCCCGCTGTAAGTGCTGCAGATGCCTGCCTGTGTTACTCAAACAGGAAATCACAGCAATAAGGGCTAGCTTCAGGTGTATATTTTGCAAGAAGTACAATACGCCTGCTGTAAGTGCTGCAGATGCCTGCCTGTGTTACTTAAACATGAAATCACAGCAATAAGGGCTAGCTTCAGGTGTATATTTTGCAAGAAGCACAATACGCCTGCTGTAAGTGCTGCCGATGCCTGCCTGTGTTACTTAAACATGAAATCACAGCAATAAGGGCTAGCTTCAGGTGTATATTTTGCAAGAAGCACAATACGCCTGCTGTAAGTGCTGCAGATGCCTGTTAGTGTAACACAAAAGAAAAAAAAAACTATGAGCAATAAGGGGTAGCTTCAGGTGTATAATGTGCAGGAGGCACTCTACGCCTGCTGTAAGTGCTGCAGATGCCTGCCTGTGTTACTCAACAGGAAATCACAGCAATAAGGGCTAGCTTCAGGTGTATATTTTACAAGTAGCACAATACGCCCGCTGTAAGTGCTGAAGATGCATGCCTGTGTTACTCAACAGGAAATCACAGCAATAAGGGCTAGCTTCAGGTGTATATTTTGCAAGAAGCACAATACGTCCGCTGTAAGTACTGCAGATGCCTGCCTGTGTTACTCAAACAGGAAATCACAGCAATAAGGGCTAGCTTCAGGTGTATATTTTGCAAGAATCACAATACACCTGCTGTAAGTGCTGCAGATGCCTGCCTGTGTTACTCAAACAGGAAATCACAGCAATAAGGGCTAGCTTCAGGTGTATATTTTGCAAGAAGCACAATACGCCTGCTGCAAGTGCTGCAGATGCCTGTTAGTGTAACACAAAAGAAAAAAAAATCTACGAGCAATAAGGGGTAGCTTTAGGTGTATAATGTGCAGGAGGCACACTACACCTGCTGTAAGTGCTGCATATGCCTGCCTCTGTTACTCTCCAGGAAATCACAGCAATAAGGGCTAGCTTCAGGTGTATATTTTGCAAGAAGCACAATATGCCTGCTGTAAGTGCTGCAGATGCCTTCCTGTGTTACTCAAACAGGAAATCACAGCAATAAGGGCTAGCTTCAGGTGTATATTTTGCAAGAAGCACAATACGCCTGCTGTTAGTGCTGCAGATGCCTGCCTGTGTTACTTAACCACTTGACAACTGGGCACTTAAACCCCCTTCCTAACCAGACAAATTTTCAGCTTTCGGTGCTCTCACATTTTGAATGACAATTACTCAGTCATACAACACTGTACCCATATGAAATTTTTGTCCTTTTTTTCACACAAATAGAGCTTTCTTTTGGTGGTATTTAATCACTGTTGGTTTTTTTATTTTTTGCGCTATAAGAGAAAAAAGACTGAAAATTTTGTAAAAAAATGAATTTTTCTTTGTTTCCGTTATAAAATTTTGCAAATTAGTATTTTTTCTTCATACATTTTGGCCAAAATTTATACTGCTACATATCTTTGGTAAAAATAAGTACAAATTGGTGCATATTATTTGGTCTTTGTGAAAGTTATAGAGTCCACAAGCTATGGTGCCAATATCTGAAAATTGATCACACCTGAAGTACTGACGGCCTATCTCATTTCTTGAGACCCTAACATGCCAGAAAAGTACAAATACCCCCCAAATGACCCCTTTTTGGAAAGAAGACATTCCAAGGTATTTAGAAAGAGTCATTGTGAGTTTTTTGAAGTTGTCATTTTTTCCCACAATTCTTTGCAAAAATCAAGATTTTTTTTTCTTTTTTTTTTTCCACAAAATTGTCATATTAGCAGGTTATTTCTCACACACAGCATATGCATACCACAAATTACACCCCAAAACACATTCTGCTATTCCTCCCGAGTATGGCGATACCACATGTGTGAGACTTTTACACAGCGTGGCCACATACAGAGGCCCAACATGCAGGGAGCACCTTCAGGCGTTCTGGAGAACCCAGGCCAATTCTGACATTTCTCTCCTACATGTAAAAATCATAATTTGTTTGCTAGAAAATTACATAGAACCCCAAAACATTATATATGTTTTTTTAGCAAAGACCTTAAAGAATATAATGGTGGTCATTGCAACTTTTTATCTTGCACGGTATTTGCGCAGAAATTTTTCTAACGCGTTTTTTACGGAAAAAAACTGTTTTGTGCCTAAAAGAAAAAAAAAACAGTAAAGTTAGCCCAATGTTTTTACATAATGTGAAAGATGAAGTTACGCCGAGTAAATAGATACCTAACATGTCACCCTTCAAAATTGCACACGCTCGTGGAATGGCGCCAAACTTCGCTACTTAAAAATCCCCATAGGCCATGCTTTAAATATTTTTACTGGTTACATGTTTTGAGTTACAGAGGAGGTCTAGGGCCAAAATTATTGCTCTCGCTCTAACGTTCGCAACGATACCTCACATGTGTGGTTTGAACACCGTTTTCATATGTGGGCGGGGCTTACGTATGCGTTCGCTTCTGTATGCGAGCTCGCGGGGGCAGGGGCGCTTTAAAAAATATATATATATTTTATTGTTCATTTTACTTTATTTATTTTAGTTTGACATGTTTTTCCGCCCCAAATTTTTTTTTGATCACTTTTATTCCTATTACAAGGAATGTAAACATCCCTTGTAATAGGAATATGGCATGACAGGTCCTCTTTACAGTGAGATATGGGGTCAATAAGACCCCACATCTCACCTCTAGGCTGGGAAGCCTGAAAAAAACAAACAAAAAAAAAAACAATCCTGGCTTTGATCATAGCGGTGAGTCGGTAGAAGCACCGGAGGGCAGCGGGAGGGGGGGCATCCCCTCTCACCTCCCGTAAGAGCGATCAAGCGGTGGAACAGCCGCTATGATCGTTCTTATGGTGTAGGGAATCACCAGCTGAAAAAGCGAATATCTGAATGATGCCTGTAGCTGCTCCCATCATTCAGATATCTCCGCACAAAGTCAAGGACGTCATATGACGGCCGGCGGGCGGGAAGTGGTTATTGCAGAGTATTGCCGGGTATTGAGGAGTATTGCCGGGTATTGAGGAGTATTGCCGGGTATTGAGGAGTATTGCCGGGTATTGCCGAGTATTGCAGGGTATTGAGGAGTATTGCCGGGTATTGTGGAGTATTGCCGGGTATTGTGGAGTATTGCCGGGTATTGTGGAGTATTGCCAGGTATTGTGGAGTATTGCAGGGTATTGAGGAGTATTGCGGAGTATGGCAGAGTATTGCACAGTATGGGCAGAGTATGGGCAGGGTATTGCACAGTATGGGCAGGGTATTGCACAGGGTATTGCACAGGGTATTGCAGAGTATGGGCAGGGTATTGCACAGGGTATTGCAGAGTATTGCACAGGGTATTGCAGAGTATTGCACAGGGTATTGCAGAGTATTGGCAGGGTGTATTGCAGAGTATTGGCAGGGTGTATTGCAGAGTATTGCACAGGGTATTGCAGAGTATTGGCAGGGTGTATTGCAGAGTATTGGCAGGGTGTATTGCAGAGTATTGCACAGGGTATTGCAGAGTATTGGCAGGGTGTATTGCAGAGTATTGCACAGGGTATTGCAGAGTATTGCACAGGGTATTGCAGAGTATTGCACAGGGTATTGCAGAGTATTGCACAGGGTATTGCAGAGTATTGCAGAGTATTGCACAGGGTATTGCAGAGTATTGCAGAGTATTGCACAGGGTATTGCAGGGTATTGCACAGGGTGTATTGCAGAGTATTGCACAGGGTGTATTGCAGAGTATTGGCAGGGTATTTCAACAGGGATGGCTGAGCAGGGATGGATGGATTGCTGGATCTGTGACTGCAATTGTCACAGATCCAGCCCACAGCTGACATGGGGGAGGGAGCGGACATGATCCGCTCCCTCCCCTCTCCTCTCACACTGTACCGATCGGTACAGAGAGGGGAGGGAGGAAACCGGCGTCATCACAGGACGCCGGTCTGTTTACAAGTGATCGCTCCGTCATTTGACGGAGCGATCACGTGGTAAACGGCCGCGATTAGCGGCCATCTACCGTGATCCGTGATGCGTTGGGTCTTCCGGACCCGGCGGTCACGGACATATCCTGGAGCGCGCCCCAGGGGGCGCGCAGGAGCAAGATTCTGTGAGGACGTCCCTGGGACGTCCACTCAGGATAACTCGACCGCGCTGTGGACGTCTTTTGTACATGGCGCGGTCGGGAAGTGGTTAAACATGAAATCACAGCAATAAGGGCTAGCTTCAGGTGTATATTTTGCAAGAAGCACAATACGCCTGCTGTAAGTGCTGCACATGCCTGTTAGTGTAACACAAAAGAAAAAAAAAACTACGAGCAATAAGGGGTAGCTTCAGGTGTATAATGTGCAGGAGGCACACTATGACTGCTGTAAGTGCTGCAGATGCCTGCCTGTGTTACTCAAACAGGAAATCACAACAATAAGGGCTAGCTTCAGGTGTATATTTTGCAAGAAGCACAATACGCCCGCTGTAAGTGCTGCAGATGCCTGCCTGTGTCACTCAAACAGGAAATCACAGCAATAAGGGCTATCTTCAGGTGTATATTTTGCAAGAAGCACAATACGCCTGCTGTAAGTGCTGCAGATGCCTGTTAGTGTAACACAAAAGAAAAAAAAACTACGAGCAATAAGGGGTAGCTTCAGGTGTATAATGTGCAGGAGGAACACTACGCCTGCTGTAAGTGCTGCAGATGCCTGCCTGTGTTACTCTACAGGAAATCACAGCAATAAGGGCTAGCTTCAGGTGTATATTTTACAAGAAGCACAATACGCCTGCTGTAAGTGCTGCAGATGCCTGTTAGTGTAACACAAAAAGAAAAAAACTTTGAGCAATAAGGGGTAGCTTCAGGTGTATAATGTGCAGGAGGCACACATTACACCTGCTGTAAGTGCTGCAGATGCCTGACTGTGTTACTCAAACAGGAAATCACAGCAATAAGGGCTAGCTTTAGGTGTATATTTTACAAGAAGCACAATACGCCCGCTGTAAGTGCTGAAGATGCCTGCCTGTGTTACTCAACAGGAAATCACAGCAATAAGGGCTAGCTTCAGGTGTATATTTTGCAAGAAGCACAATACATCCGCTGTAAGTGCTGCAGATGCCTGCCTGTGTTACTCAAACAGGAAATCACAGCAATAAGGGCTAGCTTCAGGTGTATATTTTGCAAGAAGCACAATACGCCTGCTGTAAGTGCTGCAGATGCCTGTTAGTGTAACACAAAAGAAAAAAAACTACGAGCAATAAGGGGTAGCTTCAGGTGTATAATGTGCAGGAGGCACACATTACACCTGTTGTAAGTGCTGCAGATGCCTGCCTGTGTTACTCAAACAGGAAATCACAGCAATAAGGGCTAGCTTCAGGTGTATATTTTACAAGTAGCACAATACGCCCGCTGTAAGTGCTGCAGATGCCTTCCTGTGTTACTCAAACAGGAAATCACAGCAATAAGGGCTAGCTTCAGGTGTATATTTTGCAAGAATCACAATACACCTGCTGTAAGTGCTGCAGATGCCTGCCTGTGTTACTCAAACAGGAAATCACAGCAATAAGGGATAGCTTCAGGTGTATATTTTGCAAGAAGCACAATACGCCTGCTGTAAGTGCTGCAGATGCCTGTTAGTGTAACACAAAAGAAAAAAAAACTACGAGCAATAAGGGGTAGCTTCAGGTGTATAATGTGCAGGAGGCACACTACACCTGCTGTAAGTGCTGCAGATGCCTGCCTGTGTTACTCTACAGGAAATCACATCAATAAGGGCTAGCTTCAGGTGTATATTTTGCAAGAAGCACAATTCGCCCACTGTAAGTGCTGCAGATGCCTGCCTGTGTTACTCAAACAGGAAATCACAGCAATAAGGGCTAGCTTCAGGTGTATATTTTGCAAGAAGCACAATACGCCTGCTGTAAGTGCTGTAGATGCCTGCCTGTGTTACTCAAACAGGAAATCACAGCAATAAGGGCTAGCTTCAGGTGTATATTTTGCAAGAAGCACAATACGCCTGCTGTAAGTGCTGCAGATGCCTGTTAGTGTAAAACAAAAGAAAAAAAACTACGAGCAATAAGGGGTAGCTTCAGGTGTATAATGTGCAGGAGGCACACTACGACTGTTGTAAGTGCTGCAGATGCCTGCCTGTGTTACTCAAACAGGAAATCACAACAATAAGGGCTAGCTTCAGGTGTATATTTTGCAAGAAGCACAATACGCCTGCTGTAAGTGCTGCAGATGCCTGCCTGTGTTACTCAAACAGGAAATCACAGCAATAAGGGCTAGCTTCAGGTGTATATTTTGCAAGAAGCAAAAAACGCCTGCTGTAAGTGCTGCAGATGCCTGTTAGTGTAACACAAAAGAAAAAAACTGCGAGCAATAAGGGGTAGCTTCAGGTGTATAATGTGCAGGAGGCACACATTACACCTGCTGTAAGTGCTGCAGATGCCTGCCTGTGTTACTCAAACAGGAAATCACAGCAATAAGGGCTAGCTTCAGGTGTATATTTTGCAAGAAGCACAATACGCCCGCTGTAAGTGCTGATGATGCCTGCCTGTGTTACTCAACAGGAAATCACAGCAATAAGGGCTAGCTTCAGGTGTATATTTTGCAAGAAGCACAATACGTCCGCTGTAAGTGCTGCAGATGCCTTCCTGTGTTACTCAAACAGGAAATCACAGCAATAAGGGCTAGCTTCAGGTGTATATTTTGCAAGAAGCACAATACGCCTGCTGTAAGTGCTGCAGATGCCTGCCTGTGTTACTTAAACATGAAATCACAGCAATAAGGGCTAGCTTCAGGTGTATATTTTGCAAGAAGCACAATACGCCTGCTGTAAGTGCTGCAGATGCCTGTTAGTGTAACACAAAAGAAAAAAACTACGAGCAATAAGCGGTAGCTTCAGGTGTATAATGTGCAGGAGGCACACATTACACCTGCTGTAAGTGCTGCAGATGCCTGCCTGTGTTACTCTACAGGAAATCACAGCAATAAGGGCTAGCTTCAGGTGTATATTTTGCAAGAAGCACAATACGTCTGCTGTAACTGCTGCAGATGCCTTCCTGTGTTACTCAAACAGGAAATCACAGCAATAAGGGCTAGCTTCAGGTGTATATTTTGCAAGAAGCACAATACACCTGCTGTAAGTGCTGCAGATGCCTGTTAGTGTAACACAAAAGAAAAAACTACGAGCAATAAGCGGTAGCTTCAGGTGTATAATGTGCAGGAGGCACACATTACACCTGCTGTAAGTGCTGCAGATGCCTGCCTGTGTTACTCAAACAGGAAATCACAGCAATAAGGGCTAGCTTCAGGTGTATATTTTACAAGAAGCACAATACGCCCGCTGTAAGTGCTGAAG
This sequence comes from Rana muscosa, assembly GCA_029206835.1. Classification (NCBI taxonomy): domain Eukaryota; kingdom Metazoa; phylum Chordata; class Amphibia; order Anura; family Ranidae; genus Rana; species Rana muscosa. Next base: position 973,236,199 of record CM055118.1, on the reverse strand, counting down.
ATGCCTGCCTGTGTTACTCAACAGGAAATCACAGCAATAAGGGCTAGCTTCAGGTGTATATTTTGCAAGAAGCACAATACGTCCGCTGTAAGTGCTGCAGATGCCTGCCTGTGTTACTCAAACAGGAAATCAAAGCAATAAGGGCTAGCTTCAGGTGTATATTTTGCAAGAAGCACAATACGCCAGCTGTAAGTGCTGCAGATGCCTGCCTGTGTTACTCAAACAGGAAATCACAGCAATAAGGGCTAGCTTAAGGTGTATATTTTGCAAGAAGCACAATACACCTGCTGTAAGTGCTGCAGATGCCTGTTAGTGTAACACAAAAGAAAAAAACTACGAGCAATAAGGGGTAGCTTCAGGTGTATAATGTGCAGGAGGCGCACTATGACTGCTGTAAGTGCTGCAGATGCCTGCCTGTGTTACTCAAACAGGAAATCACAGAAATAAGGGCTAGCTTCAGGTGTATATTTTGCAAGAAGCACAATACGCCCGCTGTAAGTGCTGCAGATGCCTGCCTGTGTTACTCAAACAGGAAATCACAGCAATAAGGGCTAGCTTCAGGTGTATATTTTGCAAGAAGCACAATACGCCCGCTGTAAGTGGTGCAGATGCCTTCCTGTGTTACTCAAACAGGAAATCACAGCAATAAGGGCTAGCTTCAGGTGTATATTTTGCAAGAAGCACAATACGCCTGCTGTAAGTGCTGCAGATGCCTGCCTGTGTTACTTAAACATGAAATCACAGCAATAAGGGCTAGCTTCAGGTGTATATTTTGCAAGAAGCACAATACGCCTGCTGTAAGTGCTGCCGATGCCTGCCTGTGTTACTTAAACATGAAATCACAGCAATAAGGGCTAGCTTCAGGTGTATATTTTGCAAGAAGCACAATACGCCTGCTGTAAGTGCTGCAGATGCCTGTTAGTGTAACACAAAAGAAAAAAACAACTATGAGCAATAAGGGGTAGCTTCAGGTGTATAATGTGCAGGAGAAACTCTACGCCTGCTGTAAGTGCTGCAGATGCCTGCCTGTGTTACTCAACAGGAAATCACAGCAATAAGGGCTAGCTTCAGGTGTATATTTTACAAGTAGCACAATACGCCCGCTGTAAGTGCTGAAGATGCATGCCTGTGTTACTCAACAGGAAATCACAGCAATAAGGGCTAGCTTCAGGTGTATATTTTGCAAGAAGCACAATACGTCCGCTGTAAGTGCTGCAGATGCCTGCCTGTGTTACTCAAACAGGAAATCACAGCAATAAGGGCTAGCTTCAGGTGTATATTTTGCAAGAATCACAATACACCTGCTGTAAGTGCTGCAGATGCCTGCCTGTGTTACTCAAACAGGAAATCACAGCAATAAGGGCTAGCTTCAGGTGTATATTTTGCAAGAAGCACAATACGCCTGCTGCAAGTGCTGCAGATGCCTGTTAGTGTAACACAAAAGAAAAAAAAACTACGAGCAATAAGGGGTAGCTTTAGGTGTATAATGTGCAGGAGGCACACTACGACTGCTGTAAGTGCTGCAGATGCCTGTTAGTGTAACACAAAAGAAAAAAAAACTATGAGCAATAAGGGGTAGCTTCAGGTGTATATTTTGCAAGAAGCACAATACGCCTGCTGTAAGTGCTGCAGATGCCTGTTAGTGTAACACAAAAGAAAAAAAACTACGAGCAATAAGGGGTAGCTTCAGGTGTATAATGTGCAGGAGGAACACTACGCCTGCTGTAAGTGCTGCAGATGCCTGCCTGTGTTACTCTACAGGAAATCACAGCAATAAGGGCTAGCTTCAGGTGTATATTTTGCAAGAAGCACAATACGCCTGCTGTAAGTGCTGCAGATGCCTTCCTGTGTTACTCAAACAGCAAATCACAGCAATAAGGGCTAGCTTCAGGTGTATATTTTGCAAGAAGCACAATACGCCTGCTGTAAGTGCTGCAGATGCCTGCCTGTGTTACTCAAACAGGAAATCACAGCAATAAGGGATAGCTTCAGGTGTATATTTTGCAAGAAGCACAATACGCCTGCTGTAAGTGCTGCAGATGCCTGTTAGTGTAACACAAAAGAAAAAAACTACGAGCAATAAGGGGTAGCTTCAGGTGTATAATGTGCAGGAGGCACACTATGACTGCTGTAAGTGCTGCAGATGCCTGCCTGTGTTACTCAAACAGGAAATCACAGCAATAAGGGCTAGCTTCAGGTGTATATTTTGCAAGAAGCACAATACGCCTGCTGTAAGTGCTGCAGATGCCTTCCTGTGTTACTCAAACAGCAAATCACAGCAATAAGGGCTAGCTTCAGGTGTATATTTTGCAAGAAGCACAATACGCCTGCTGTAAGTGCTGCAGATGCCTGCCTGTGTTACTCAAACAGGAAATCACAGCAATAAGGGCTAGCTTCAGGTGTATATTTTGCAAGAAGCACAATACGCCTGCTGTAAGTGCTGCAGATGCCTGTTAGTGTAACACAAAAGAAAAAAACTACGAGCAATAAGGGGTAGCTTCAGGTGTATAATGTGCAGGAGGCACACTATGACTGCTGTAAGTGCTGCAGATGCCTGCCTGTGTTACTCAAACAGGAAATCACAGCAATAAGGGCTAGCTTCAGGTGTATATTTTGCAAGAAGCACAATACGCCCGCTGTAAGTGCTGCAGATGCATGCCTGTGTTACTCAAACAGGAAATCACAGCAATAAGGGCTAGCTTCAGGTGTATATTTTGCAAGAAGCACAATACGCCTGCTGTAAGTGCTGCAGATGCCTGTTAGTGTAACACAAAAAGAAAAAAACTTTGAGCAATAAGGGGTAGCTTCAGGTGTATAATGTGCAGGAGGCACACATTACACCTGCTGTAAGTGCTGCAGATGCCTGCCTGTGTTACTCAAACAGGAAATCACAGCAATAAGGGCTAGCTTTAGGTGTATATTTTACAAGAAGCACAATACGCCCGCTGTAAGTGCTGAAGATGCCTGCCTGTGTTACTCAAACAGGAAATCACAGCAATAAGGGCTAGCTTCAGGTGTATATATTGCAAGAAGCACAATACGCCTGCTGTAAGTGCTGCAGATGTCTGTTAGTGTAACACAAAAGAAAAAAACTATGAGCAATAAGGGGTAGCTTCAGGTGTATAATGTGCAGGAGGCACACATTACACCTGCTGTAAGTGCTGCAGATGCCTGCCTGTGTTACTCAAACAGGAAATCACAGCAATAAGGGCTAGCTTCAGGTGTATATTTTGCAAGAAGCACAATACGCCCGCTGTAAGTGCTGATTATGCCTGCCTGTGTTACTCAAACAGGAAATCACAGCAATAAGGGCTAGCTTCAGGTGTATCTTTTGCAAGAAGCACAATACGCCTGCTGTAGATGCTGCAGATGCCTGCCTGTGTTACTCAAACAGGAAATCACAGCAATAAGGGCTAGCTTCAGGTGTATATTTTACAAGTAGCACAATACACCTGCTGTAAGTGCTGCAGATGCCTGCCTGTGTTACTCAAACAGGAAATCACAGCAATAAGGGCTAGCTTCAGGTGTATATATTGCAAGAAGCACAATACGCCTGCTGTAAGTGCTGCAGATGTCTGTTAGTGTAACACAAAAGAAAAAAACTATGAGCAATAAGGGGTAGCTTCAGGTGTATAATGTGCAGGAGGCACACATTACACCTGCTGTAAGTGCTGCAGATGCCTGCCTGTGTTACTCAAACAGGAAATCACAGCAATAAGGGCTAGCTTCAGGTGTATATTTTGCAAGAAGCACAATACGCCCGCTGTAAGTGCTGATTATGCCTGCCTGTGTTACTCAAACAGGAAATCACAGCAATAAGGGCTAGCTTCAGGTGTATATTTTGCAAGAAGCACAATACGCCTGCTGTAGATGCTGCAGATGCCTGCCTGTGTTACTCAAACAGGAAATCACAGCAATAAGGGCTAGCTTCAGGTGTATATTTTGCAAGAAGCACAATACGCCTGCTGTAAGTGCTGCAGATGCCTGTTAGTGTAACACAAAAGAAAAAAAACTACAAACAATAAGGGGTAGCTTTAGGTGTATAATGTGCAGGAGGCACACTACGCCTGCTGTAAGTGCTGCAGATGCCTGCCTGTGTTACTCTACAGGAAATCACAGCAATAAGGGCTAGCTTCAGGTGTATATTTTGCAAGAAGCACAATACGCCTGCTGTAAGTGCTGCAGATGCCTGTTAGTGTAACACAAAAGAAAAAAAACTACGAGCAATAAGGGGTAGCTTCAGGTGTATAATGTGCAGGAGGAACACTACGCCTGCTGTAAGTGCTGCAGATGCCTGCCTGTGTTACTCTACAGGAAATCACAGCAATAAGGGCTAGCTTCAGGTGTATATTTTGCAAGAAGCACAATACGCCTGCTGTAAGTGCTGCAGATGCCTTCCTGTGTTACTCAAACAGCAAATCACAGCAATAAGGGCTAGCTTCAGGTGTATATTTTGCAAGAAGCACAATACGCCTGCTGTAAGTGCTGCAGATGCCTGCCTGTGTTACTCAAACAGGAAATCACAGTAATAAGGGCTAGCTTCAGGTGTATATTTTGCAAGAAGCACAATACGCCTGCTGTAAGTGCTGCAGATGCCTGTTAGTGTAACACAAAAGAAAAAAACTACGAGCAATAAGGGGTAGCTTCAGGTGTATAATGTACAGGAGGCACACTATGACTGCTGTAAGTGCTGCAGATGCCTGCCTGTGTTACTCAAACAGGAAATCACAGCAATAAGGGCTAGCTTCAGGTGTATATTTTGCAAGAAGCACAATACACCTGCTGTAAGTGCTGCAGATGCCTTCCTGTGTTACTCAAACAGCAAATCACAGCAATAAGGGCTAGCTTCAGGTGTATATTTTGCAAGAAGCACAATACGCCTGCTGTAAGTGCTGCAGATGCCTGCCTGTGTTACTCAAACAGGAAATCACAGCAATAAGGGCTAGCTTCAGGTGTATATTTTGCAAGAAGCACAATACGCCTGCTGTAAGTGCTGCAGATGCCTGTTAGTGTAACACAAAAGAAAAAAACTACGAGCAATAAGGGGTAGCTTCAGGTGTATAATGTGCAGGAGGCACACTATGACTGCTGTAAGTGCTGCAGATGCCTGCCTGTGTTACTCAAACAGGAAATCACAGCAATAAGGGCTAGCTTCAGGTGTATATTTTGCAAGAAGCACAATACGCCCGCTGTAAGTGCTGCAGATGCATGCCTGTGTTACTCAAACAGGAAATCACAGCAATAAGGGCTAGCTTCAGGTGTATATTTTGCAAGAAGCACAATACGCCTGCTGTAAGTGCTGCAGATGCCTGTTAGTGTAACACAAAAAGAAAAAAACTTTGAGCAATAAGGGGTAGCTTCAGGTGTATAATGTGCAGGAGGCACACATTACACCTGCTGTAAGTGCTGCAGATGCCTGCCTGTGTTACTCAAACAGGAAATCACAGCAATAAGGGCTAGCTTTAGGTGTATATTTTACAAGAAGCACAATATGCCCGCTGTAAGTGCTGAAGATGCCTGCCTGTGTTACTCAACAGGAAATCACAGCAATAAGGGCTAGCTTCAGGTGTATATTTTGCAAGAAGCACAATACATCCGCTGTAAGTGCTGCAGATGCCTGCCTGTGTTACTCAAACAGGAAATCACAGCAATAAGGGCTAGCTTCAGGTGTATATTTTGCAAGAAGCACAATACGCCTGCTGTACGTGCTGCAGATGCCTGTTAGTGTAACACAAAAGAAAAAAAACTACGAGCAATAAGGGGTAGCTTCAGGTGTATAATGTGCAGGAGGCACACATTACACCTGCTGTAAGTGCTGCAGATGCCTGCCTGTGTTACTCAAACAGGAAATCACAGCAATAAGGGCTAGCTTCAGGTGTATATTTTACAAGTAGCACAATACGCCCGCTATAAGTGCTGAAGATGCCTGCCTGTGTTACTCAACAGGAAATCACAGCAATAAGGGCTAGCTTCAGGTGTATATTTTGCAAGAAGCACAATACGTCCGCTGTAAGTGCTGCAGATGCCTGCCTGTGTTACTCAAACAGGAAATCACAGCAATAAGGGCTAGCTTCAGGTGTATATTTTGCAAGAATCACAATACACCTGCTGTAAGTGCTGCAGATGCCTGCCTGTGTTACTCAAACAGGAAATCACAGCAATAAGGGCTAGCTTCAGGTGTATATATTGCAAGAAGCACAATACGCCTGCTGTAAGTGCTGCAGATGTCTGTTAGTGTAACACAAAAGAAAAAAACTATGAGCAATAAGGGGTAGCTTCAGGTGTATAATGTGCAGGAGGCACACATTACACCTGCTGTAAGTGCTGCAGATGCCTGCCTGTGTTACTCAAACAGGAAATCACAGCAATAAGGGCTAGCTTCAGGTGTATATTTTGCAAGAAGCACAATACGCCCGCTGTAAGTGCTGATTATGCCTGCCTGTGTTACTCAAACAGGAAATCACAGCAATAAGGGCTAGCTTCAGGTGTATATTTTGCAAGAAGCACAATACGCCTGCTGTAGATGCTGCAGATGCCTGCCTGTGTTACTCAAACAGGAAATCACAGCAATAAGGGCTAGCTTCAGGTGTATATTTTACAAGTAGCACAATACGCCCGCTGTAAGTGCTGAAGATGCCTGCCTGTGTTACTCAACAGGAAATCACAGCAATAAGGGCTAGCTTCAGGTGTATATTTTGCAAGAAGCACAATACGTCCGCTGTAAGTGCTGCAGATGCCTGCCTGTGTTACTCAAACAGGAAATCACAGCAATAAGGGCTAGCTTCAGGTGTATATTTTGCAAGAATCACAATACACCTGCTGTAAGTGCTGCAGATGCCTGCCTGTGTTACTCAAACAGGAAATCACAGCAATAAGGGCTAGCTTCAGGTGTATATATTGCAAGAAGCACAATACGCCTGCTGTAAGTGCTGCAGATGTCTGTTAGTGTAACACAAAAGAAAAAAACTATGAGCAATAAGGGGTAGCTTCAGGTGTATAATGTGCAGGAGGCACACATTACACCTGCTGTAAGTGCTGCAGATGCCTGCCTGTGTTACTCAAACAGGAAATCACATCAATAAGGGCTAGCTTCAGGTGTATATTTTGCAAGAAGCACAATACGCCCGCTGTAAGTGCTGATTATGCCTGCCTGTGTTACTCAAACAGGAAATCACAGCAATAAGGGCTAGCTTCAGGTGTATATTTTGCAAGAAGCACAATACGCCTGCTGTAGATGCTGCAGATGCCTGCCTGTGTTACTCAAACAGGAAATCACAGCAATAAGGGCTAGCTTCAGGTGTATATTTTGCAAGAAGCACAATACGCCTGCTGTAAGTGCTGCAGATGCCTGTTAGTGTAACACAAAAGAAAAAAAACTACGAGCAATAAGGGGTAGCTTTAGGTGTATAATGTGCAGGAGGCACACTACGCCTGCTGTAAGTGCTGCAGATGCCTGCCTGTGTTACTCTACAGGAAATCACATCAATAAGGGCTAGCTTCAGGTGTATATTTTGCAAGAAGCACAATTCGCCCACTGCAAGTGCTGCAGATGCCTTCCTGTGTTACTCAAACAGGAAATCACAGCAATAAGGGCTAGCTTCAGGTGTATATTTTGCAAGAAGCACAATACGCCTGCTGTAAGTGCTGTAGATGCCTGCCTGTGTTACTCAAACAGGAAATTACAGCAATAAGGGCTAGCTTCAGGTGTATATTTTGCAAGAAGCACAATACGCCTGCTGTAAGTGCTGCAGATGCCTGTTAGTGTAACACAAAAGAAAAAAAAACTACGAGCAATAAGGGGTAGCTTCAGGTGTATAATGTGCAGGAGGCACACTACGACTGTTGTAAGTGCTGCAGATGCCTGCCTGTGTTACTCAAACAGGAAATCACAACAATAAGGGCTAGCTTCAGGTGTATATTTTGCAAGAAGCACAATACGCCTGCTGTAAGTGCTGCAGATGCCTGCCTGTGTTACTCAAACAGGAAATCACAGCAATAAGGGCTAGCTTCAGGTGTATATTTTGCAAGAAGCACAATACGCCTGCTGTAAGTGCTGCAGATGCCTGTTAGTGTAACACAAAAGAAAAAAACTGCGAGCAATAAGGGGTAGCTTCAGGTGTATAATGTGCAGGAGGCACACATTACACCTGCTGTAAGTGCTGCAGATGCCTGCCTGTGTTACTCAAACAGGAAATCACAGCAATAAGGGCTAGCTTCAGGTGTATATTTTGCAAGAAGCACAATACGCCCGCTGTAAGTGCTGATGATGCCTGCCTGTGTTACTCAACAGGAAATCACAGCAATAAGGGCTAGCTTCAGGTGTATATTTTGCAAGAAGCACAATACGTCCGCTGTAAGTGCTGCAGATGCCTTCCTGTGTTACTCAAACAGGAAATCACAGCAATAAGGGCTAGCTTCAGGTGTATATTTTGCAAGAAGCACAATACGCCTGCTGTAAGTGCTGCAGATGCCTGCCTGAGTTACTTAAACATGAAATCACAGCAATAAGGGCTAGCTTCAGGTGTATATTTTGCAAGAAGCAGAATACGCCTGCTGTAAGTGCTGCAGATGCCTGTTAGTGTAACACAAAAGAAAAAAACTTCGAGCAATAAGCGGTAGCTTCAGGTGTATAATGTGCAGGAGGCACACATTACACCTGCTGTAAGTGCTGCAGATGCCTGCCTGTGTTAATCTACAGGAAATCACAGCAATAAGGGCTAGCTTCAGGTGTATATTTTGCAAGAAGCACAATACGCCTGCTGTAAGTGCTGCAGATGCCTTCCTGTGTTACTCAAACAGGAAATCACAGCAATAAGGGCTAGCTTCAGGTGTATATTTTGCAAGAAGCACAATACACCTGCTGTAAGTGCTGTAGATGCCTGTTAGTGTAACACAAAAGAAAAAACTACGAGCAATAAGCGGTAGCTTCAGGTGTATAATGTGCAGGAGGCACACATTACACCTGCTGTAAGTGCTGCAGATGCCTGCCTGTGTTACTCAAACAGGAAATCACAGCAATAAGGGCTAGCTTCAGGTGTATATTTTACAAGAAGCACAATACGCCCGCTGTAAGTGCTGAAGATGCCTGCCTGTGTTACTCAACAGGAAATCACAGCAATAAGGGCTAGCTTCAGGTGTATATTTTGCAAGAAGCACAATACGTCCGCTGTAAGTGCTGCAGATGCCTGCCTGTGTTACTCAAACAGGAAATCAAAGCAATAAGGGCTAGCTTCAGGTGTATATTTTGCAAGAAGCACAATACGCCAGCTGTAAGTGCTGCAGATGCCTGCCTGTGTTACTCAAACAGGAAATCACAGCAATAAGGGCTAGCTTAAGGTGTATATTTTGCAAGAAGCACAATACGCCTGCTATAAGTGCTGCAGATGCCTGCCTGTGTTACTCAAACAGGAAATCACAGCAATAAGGGCTAGCTTCAGGTGTATATTTTGCAAGAAGTACAATACGCCTGCTGTAAGTGCTGCAGATGCCTGCCTGTGTTACTCAAACAGGAAATCACAGCAATAAGGGCTATCTTCAGGTGTATATTTTGCAAGAAGCACAATACGCCTGCTGTAAGCGCTGCAGATGCCTGTTAATGTAACACAAAAGAAAAAAAACTACGAGCAATAAGGCGTAGCTTCAGGTGTATAATGTGCAGGAGGCGCACTATGACTGCTGTAAGTGCTGCAGATGCCTGCCTGTGTTACTCAAACAGGAAATCACAGAAATAAGGGCTAGCTTCAGGTGTATATTTTGCAAGAAGCACAATACGCCCGCTGTAGGTGCTGCAGATGCCTGCCTGTGTTACTCAAACAGGAAATCACAGCAATAAGGGCTAGCTTCAGGTGTATATTTTGCAAGAAGCACAATACTCCCGCTGTAAGTGGTGCAGATGCCTTCCTGTGTTACTCAAACAGGAAATCACAGCAATAAGGGCTAGCTTCAGGTGTATATTTTGCAAGAAGCACAATACGCCTGCTGTAAGTGCTGCAGATGCCTGCCTGTGTTACTTAAACATGAAATCACAGCAATAAGGGCTAGCTTCAGGTGTATATTTTGCAAGAAGCACAATACGCCTGCTGTAAGTGCTGCAGATGCCTGCCTGTGTTACTTAAACATGAAATCACAGCAATAAGGGCTAGCTTCAGGTGTATATTTTGCAAGAAGCACAATACGCCTGCTGTAAGTGCTGCAGATGCCTGTTAGTGTAACACAAAAGAAAAAAAAACTATGAGCAATAAGGGGTAGCTTCAGGTGTATAATGTGCAGGAGGCACACTACGCCTGCTGTAAGTGCTGCAGATGCCTGCCTGTGTTACTCTACAGGAAATCACAGCAATAAGGGCTAGCTTCAGGTGTATATTTTGCAAGTTGCACAATACGCCTGCTGTAAGTGCTGCAGATGCCTTCCTGTGTTACTCAAACAGGAAATCAAAGCAATAAGGGCTAGCTTCAGGTGTATATTTTGCAAGAAGCACAATACACCAGCTGTAAGTGCTGCAGATGCCTGCCTGTGTTACTCAAACAGGAAATCACAGCAATAAGGGCTAGCTTAAGGTGTATATTTTGCAAGAAGCACAATACGCCTGCTGTAAGTGCTGCAGATGCCTGCCTGTGTTACTCAAACAGGAAATCACAGCAATAAGGGCTAGCTTCAGGTGTATATTTTGCAAGAAGCACAATACGCCTGCTGAAAGTGCTGCAGATGCCTGTTAGTGTAACACAAAAGAAAAAAACTACAAGCAATAAGGGGTAGCTTCAGGTGTATAATGTGCAGGAGGCACACTACGACTGCTGTAAGTGCTGCAGATGCCTGCCTGTGTTACTCAAACAGGAAATCACAACAATAAGGGCTAGCTTCAGGTGTATATTTTGCAAGAAGCACAATACGCCCGCTGTAAGTGCTGCAGATGCCTGCCTGTGTTACTCAAACAGGAAATCACAGCAATAAGGGCTATCTTCAGGTGTATATTTTGCAAGAAGCACAATACGCCTGCTGTAAGCGCTGCAGATGCCTGTTAATGTAACACAAAAGAAAAAAAACTACGAGCAATAAGGGGTAGCTTCAGGTGTATAATGTGCAGGAGGCGCACTACGACTGCTGTAAGTGCTGCAGATGCCTGTCTGTGTTACTCAAACAGGAAATCACAGCAATAAGGGCTAGCTTAAGGTGTATATTTTGCAAGAAGCACAATACGCCTGCTGTAAGTGCTGCAGATGCCTGCCTGTGTTACTCAAACAGGAAATCACAGCAATAAGGGCTAGCTTCAGGTGTATATTTTGCAAGAAGCACAATACGCCTGCTGTAAGTGCTGCAGATGCCTGTTAGTGTAACACAAAAGAAAAAAAAACTACGAGCAATAAGGGGTAGCTTCAGGTGTATAATGTGCAGGAGGAACACTACGCCTGCTGTAAGTGCTGCAGATGCCTGCCTGTGTTACTCTACAGGAAATCACAGCAATAAGGGCTAGCTTCAGGTGTATATTTTGCAAGAAGCACAATACGCCTGCTGTAAGTGCTGCAGATGCCTTCCTGTGTTACTCAAACAGCAAATTACAGCAATAAGGGCTAGCTTCAGGTGTATATTTTGCAAGAAGCACAATACGCCTGCTGTAAGTGCTGCAGATGCCTGCCTATGTTACTCAAACAGGAAATCACAGCAATACGGGCTAGCTTCAGGTGTATATTTTGCAAGAAGCACAATACGCCCGCTGTAAGTGCTGTAGATGCATGCCTGTGTTACTCAAACAGGAAATCACAGCAATAAGGGCTAGCTTCAGGTGTATATTTTACAAGAAGCACAATACGCCTGCTGTAAGTGCTGCAGATGCCTGTTAGTGTAACACAAAAGAAAAAAACTATGAGCAATAAGGGGTAGCTTCAGGTGTATAATGTGCAGGAGGCACACATTACACCTGCTGTAAGTGCTGCAGATGCCTGCCTGTGTTACTCAAACAGGAAATCACAGCAATAAGGGCTAGCTTCAGGTGTATATTTTACAAGAAGCACAATACGCCCGCTGTAAGTGCTGAAGATGCCTGCCTGTGTTACTCAACAGGAAATCACAGCAATAAGGGCTAGCTTCAGGTGTATATTTTGCAAGAAGCACAATACGTCCGCTGTAAATGCTGCAGATGCCTGCCTGTGTTACTCAAACAGGAAATCACAGCAATAAGGGCTAGCTTCAGGTGTATATTTTGCAAGAAGCACAATACGTCCGCTGTAAATGCTGCAGATGCCTGCCTGTGTTACTCAAACAGGAAATCACAGCAATAAGGGCTAGCTTCAGGTGTATATTTTGCAAGAAGCACAATACGCCTGCTGTAAGTGCTGCAGATGCCTGTTAGTGTAACACAAAAGAAAAAAAAACTACGAGCAATAAGGGGTAGCTTCAGGTGTATAATGTGCAGGAGGCACACATTACACCTGCTATAAGTGCTGCAGATGCCTGCCTGTGTTACTCAAACAGGAAATCACAGCAATAAGGGCTAGCTTCAGGTGTATATTTTACAAGTAGCACAATACGCCCGCTGTAAGTGCTGAAGATGCCTGCCTGTGTTACTCAACAGGAAATCACAGCAATAAGGGCTAGCTTCAGGTGTATATTTTGCAAGAAGCACAATACGTCCGCTGTAAGTGCTGCAGATGCCTGCCTGTGTTACTCAAACAGGAAATCACAGCAATAAGGGCTAGCTTCAGGTGTATATTTTGCAAGAATCACAATACGCCTGCTGTAAGTGCTGCAGATGCCTGCCTGTGTTACTCAAACAGGAAATGACAGCAATAAGGGCTAGCTTCAGGTGTATATTTTGCAAGAAGCACACTACGCCTGCTGTAAGTGCTGCAGATGCCTGTTAGTGTAACACAAAAGAAAAAAAACTACGAGCAATAAGGGGTAGCTTCAGGTGTATAATGTGCAGGAGGCACACTACGACTGCTGTAAGTGCTGCAGATGCCTGCCTGTGTTACTCAAACAGGAAATCACAACAATAAGGGCTAGCTTCAGGTGTATATTTTGCAAGAAGCACAATATGTCCGCTGTAAGTGCTGCAGATGCCTTCCTGTGTTACTCAAACAGGAAATCACAGTAATAAGGGCTAGCTTCAGGTGTATATTTTGCAAGAAGCACAATACGCCTGCTGTAAGTGCTGCAGATGCCTGCCTGTGTTACTTAAACATGAAATCACAGCAATAAGGGCTAGCTTCAGGTGTATATTTTGCAAGAAGCACAATATGCCTGCTGTAAGTGCTGCAGATGCCTGTTAGTGTAACACAAAAGAAAAAAAAACTACGAGCAATAAGGGGTAGCTTCAGGTTTATAATGTGCAGGAGGCACACTATGCCTGCTGTAAGTGCTGCAGATGCCTGCCTGTGTTACTCTACAGGAAATCACAGCAATAAGGGCTAGCTTCAGGTGTATATTTTGCAAGAAGCACAATACGCCTGCTGTAAGTGCTGCAGATGCCTTCCTGTGTTACTCAAACAGGAAATCACAGCAATAAGGGCTAGCTCCAGGTGTATATTTTGCAAGAAGCACAATACGCCTGCTGTAAGTGCTGCAGATGCCTGCCTGTGTTACTTAAACATGAAATCACAGCAATAAGGGCTAGCTTCAGGTGTATATTTTGCAAGAAGCACAATACGCCTGCTGTAAGTGCTGCAGATGCCTGTTAGTGTAACACAAAAGAAAAAAAAAACTATGAGCAATAAGGGGTAGCTTCAGGTGTATAATGTGCAGGAGGCACACTACGACTGCTGTAAGTGCTGCAGATGCCTGCCTGTGTTACTCAAACAGGAAATCACAACAATAAGGGCTAGCTTCAGGTGTATATTTTGCAAGAAGCACAATACGCCCGCTGTAAGTGCTGCAGATGCCTGCCTGTGTTACTCAAACAGGAAATCACAGCAATAAGGGCTAGCTTCAGGTGTATATTTTGCAAGAAGCACAATACGCCTGCTGTAAGTGCTGCAGATGCCTGTTAGTGTACCACAAAATAAAAAAACTACGAGCAATAAGGGGTAGCTTCAGGTGTATAATGTGCAGGAGGCACATATTACACCTGCTGTAAGTGATGCAGATGCCTGCCTGTGTTACTCTACAGGAAATCACAGCAATAAGGGCTAGCTTCAGGTGTATATTTTGCAAGAAGCACAATACGCCTGCTGTAAGTGCTGCAGATGCCTTCCTGTGTTACTCAAACAGGAAATCACAGCAATAAGGGCTAGCTTCAGGTGTATATTTTGCAAGAAGCACAATACGCCTGCTGTAAGTGCTGCAGATGCCTGCCTGTGTTACTCAAACAGGAAATCACAACAATAAGGGCTAGCTTCAGGTGTATATTTTGCAAGAAGCACAATACGCCCGCTGTAAGTGCTGCAGATGCATGCCTGTGTTACTCAAACAGGAAATCACAGCAATAAGGGCTAGCTTCAGGTGTATATTTTGCAAGAAGCACAATACGCCTACTTTAAGTGCTGCAGATGCCTGCCTGTGTTACTCAAACAGCAAATCACAGCAATAAGGGCTAGCTTCAGGTGTATATTTTGCAAGAAGCACAATACGCCTGCTGTAAGTGCTGCAGATGCCTCTTAGTGTAACACAAAAGAAAAAAAAACTACGAGCAATAAGGGGTAGCTTCAGGTGTATAATGTGCAGGAGGCACACTACGACTGCTGTAAGTGCTGCAGATGCCTGCCTGTGTTACTCAAACAGGAAATCACAACAATAAGGGCTAGCTTCAGGTGTATATTTTGCAAGAAGCACAATACGCCCGCTGTAAGTGCTGCAGATGCCTGCCTGTGTTACTCAAACAGGAAATCACAGCAATAAGGGCTAGCTTCAGGTGTATATTTTGCAAGAAGCACAATACGCCTGCTGTAAGTGCTGCAGATGCCTGTAAGTGTAACACAAAAGAAAAAAACTACAAGCAATAAAGGGTAGCTTCAGGTGTATAATGTGCAGGAGGCACACATTACACCTGCTGTAAGTGCTGCAGATGCCTGCCTGTGTTACTCAAACAGGAAATCACAGCAATAAGGGCTAGCTTCAGGTGTATATTTTGCAAGAAGCACAATACGCCCGCTGTAAGTGCTGATGATGCCTGCCTGTGTTACTCAACAGGAAATCACAGCAATAAGGGCTAGCTTCAGGTGTATATTTTGCAAGAAGCACAATATGTCCGCTGTAAGTGCTGCAGATGACTTCCTGTGTTACTCAAACAGGAAATCACAGCAATAAGATCTAGCTTCAGGTGTATATTTTGCAAGAAGCACAATACGCCTGCTGTAAGTGCTGCAGATGCCTGCCTGTGTTACTTAAACATGAAATCACAGCAATAAGGGCTAGCTTCAGGTGTATATTTTGCAAGAAGCACAATACGCTTGCTGTAAGTGCTGCAGATGCCTGTTAGTGTAACACAAAAGAAAAAAAACTACGAGCAATAAGGGGTAGCTTCAGGTTTATAATGTGCAGGAGGCACACTACGCCTGCTGTAAGTGCTGCAGATGCCTGCCTGTGTTACTCTACAGGAAATCACAGCAATAAGGGCTAGCTTCAGGTGTATATTTTGCAAGAAGCACAATACGCCTGCTGTAAGTGCTGCAGATGCCTTCCTGTGTTACTCAAACAGGAAATCACAGCAATAAGGGCTAGCTTCAGGTGTATATTTTGCAAGAAGCACAATACGCCTGCTGTAAGTGCTGCAGATGCCTGCCTGTGTTACTTAAACATGAAATCACAGCAATAAGGGCTAGCTTCAGGTGTATATTTTGCAAGAAGCACAATGCGCCTGCTGTAAGTGCTGCAGATGCCTGTTAGTGTAACACAAAAGAAAAAAAAACTACGAGCAATAAGGGGTAGCTTCAGGTGTATAATGTGCAGGAGGCACACTACGACTGCTGTAAGTGCTGCAGATGCCTGCCTGTGTTACTCAAACAGGAAATCACAACAATAAGGGCTAGCTTCAGGTGTATATTTTGCAAGAAGCACAATACGCCCGCTGTAAGTGCTGCAGATGCCTGCCTGTGTTACTCAAACAGGAAATCACAGCAATAAGGGCTAGCTTCAGGTGTATATTTTGCAAGAAGCACAATACGCCTGCTGTAAGTGCTGCAGATGCCTGTTAGTGTAACACAAAAGAAAAAAACTAGAAGCAATAAATGGTAGCTTCAGGTGTATAATGTGCAGGAGGCACACATTACACCTGCTGTAAGTGCTGCAGATGCCTGCCTGTGTTACTCAAACAGGAAATCACAGCAATAAGGGCTAGCTTCAGGTGTATATTTTGCAAGAAGCACAATACGCCCGCTGTAAGTGCTGATGATGCCTGCCTGTGTTACTCAACAGGAAATCACAGCAATAAGGGCTAGCTTCAGGTGTATATTTTGCAAGAAGCACAATATGTCCGCTGTAAGTGCTGCAGATGCCTTCCTGTGTTACTCAAACAGGAAATCACAGCAATAAGGGCTAGCTTCAGGTGTATATTTTGCACGAAGCACAATACGCCTGCTGTAAGTGCTGCCGATGCCTGCCTGTGTTACTTAAACATGAAATCACATCAATAAGGGCTAGCTTAAGGTGTATATTTTGCAAGAAGCACAATACACCTGCTGTAAGTGCTGCAGATGCCTGTTAGTGTAACACAAAAGAAAAAAAACTACGAGCAATAAGGGGTAGCTTCAGGTGTATAATGTGCAGGAGGCGCACTGCGACTGCTGTAAGTGCTGCAGATGCCTGCCTGTGTTACTCAAACAGGAAATCACAGCAATAAGGGCTAGCTTCAGGTGTATATTTTGCAAGAAGCACAATACGCCCGCTGTAAGTGCTGCAGATGCCTGCCTGTGTTACTCAAACAGGAAATCACAGCAATAAGGGCTAGCTTCAGGTGTATATTTTGCAAGAAGCACAATACGCCCACTGTAAGTGCTGCAGATGCCTTCCTGTGTTACTCAAACAGGAAATCACAGCAATAAGGGCGAGCTTCAGGTGTATATTTCGCAAGAAGCACAATACGCCTGCTGTAAGTGCTGCAGATGCCTGCCTTTGTTACTTAAACATGAAATCACAGCAATAAGGGCTAGCTTCAGGTGTATATATTGCAAGAAGCACAATACGCCTGCTGTAAGTGCTGCAGATGCCTGTTAGTGTAACACAAAAGAAAAAAAAAACTACGAGCAATAAGGGGTAGCTTCAGGTGTATAATGTGCAGGAGGAACACTACGCCTGCTGTAAGTGCTGCAGATGCCTGCCTGTGTTACTCTACAGGAAATCACAGCAATAAGGGCTAGCTTCAGGTGTATATTTTGCAAGAAGCACAATACGCCTGCTGTAAGTGCTGCAGATGCCTTCCTGTGTTACTCAAACAGCAAATCACAGCAATAAGGGCTAGCTTCAGGTGTATATTTTGCAAGAAGCACAATACGCCTGCTGTAAGTGCTGCAGATGCCTGCCTGTGTTACTCAAACAGGAAATCACAGCAATAAGGGCTAGCTTCAGGTGTATATTTTGTAAGAAGCACAATACGCCCGCTGTAAGTGCTGCAGATGCATGCCTGTGTTACTCAAACAGGAAATCACAGCAATAAGGGCTAGCTTCAGGTGTATATTTTGCAAGAAGCACAATACGCCTGCTGTAAGTGCTGCAGATGCCTGTTAGTGTAACACAAAAAGAAAAAAACTATGAGCAATAAGGGGTAGCTTCAGGTGTATAATGTGCAGGAGGCACACATTACACCTGCTGTAAGTGCTGCAGGTGCCTGCCTGTGTTACTCAAACAGGAAATCACAGCAATAAGGGCTAGCTTCAGGTGTATATTTTACAAGTAGCACAATACGCCCGCTGTAAGTGCTGAAGATGCCTGCCTGTGTTACTCAACAGGAAATCACAGCAATAAGGGCTAGCTTCAGGTGTATATTTTGCAAGAAGCACAATACGTCCGCTGTAAGTGCTGCAGATGCCTGCCTGTGTTACTCAAACAGGAAATCACAGCAATAAGGGCTAGCTTCAGGTGTATATTTTGCAAGAATCACAATACACCTGCTGTAAGTGCTGCAGATGCCTGCCTGTGTTACTCAAACAGGAAATCACAGCAATAAGGACTAGCTTCAGGTGTATATTTTGCAAGAAGCACAATATGCCTGCTGCAAGTGCTGCAGATGCCTGTTAGTGTAACACAAAAGAAAAAAAAACTACGAGCAATAAGGGGTAGCTTCAGGTGTATAATGTGCAGGAGAAACACTACGCCTGCTGTAAGTGCTGCAGATGCCTGCCTGTGTTACTCAAACAGGAAATCACAGCAATAAGGGCTAGCTTCAGGTGTATATTTTGCAAGAAGCACAATACGCCTGCTGTAAGTGCTGCAGATGCCTTCCTGTGTTACTCAAACAGCAAATCACAGCAATAAGGGCTAGCTTCAGGTGTATATTTTGCAAGAAGCACAATACGCCTGCTGTAAGTGCTGCAGATGCCTGCCTGTGTTACTCAAACAGGAAATCACAGCAATAAGGGCTAGCTTCAGGTGTATATTTTGCAAGAAGCACAATACGCTCGCTGTAAGTGCTGCAGATGCATGCCTGTGTTACTCAAACAGGAAATCACAGCAATAAGGGCTAGCTTCAGGTGTATATTTTGCAAGAAGCACAATACGCCTGCTGTAAGTGCTGCAGATGCCTGTTAGTGTAACACAAAAAGAAAAAAACTATGAGCAATAAGGGGTAGCTTCAGGTGTATAATGTGCAGGAGGCACACATTACACCTGCTGTAAGTGCTGCAGATGCCTGCCTGTGTTACTCAAACAGGAAATCACAGCAATAAGGGCTAGCTTCAGGTGTATATTTTACAAGTAGCACAATACGCCCGCTGTAAGTGCTGAAGATGCCTGCCTGTGTTACTCAACAGGAAATCACAGCAATAAGGGCTAGCTTCAGGTGTATATTTTGCAAGAAGCACAATACGTCCGCTGTAAGTGCTGCAGATGCCTGCCTGTGTTACTCAAACAGGAAATCACAGCAATAAGGGCTAGCTTCAGGTGTATATTTTGCAAGAATCACAATACACCTGCTGTAAGTGCTGCAGATGCCTGCCTGTGTTACTCAAACAGGAAATCACAGCAATAAGGGCTAGCTTCAGGTGTATATTTTGCAAGAAGCACAATATGCCTGCTGCAAGTGCTGCAGATGCCTGTTAGTGTAACACAAAAGAAAAAAAAAACTACGAGCAATAAGGGGTAGCTTTAGGTGTATAATGTGCAGGAGGCACACTACGACTGCTGTAAGTGCTGCACATGCCTGCCTGTGTTACTCAAACAGGAAATCACAACAATAAGGGCTAGCTTCAGGTGTATATTTTGCAAGAAGCACAATACGCCTGCTGTAAGTGCTGCAGATGCCTGCCTGTGTTACTCAAACAGGAAATCACAGCAATAAGGGCTAGCTTCAGGTGTATATTTTGCAAGAAGCACAATACGCTCGCTGTTAGTGCTGCAGATGCATGCCTGTGTTACTCAAACAGGAAATCACAGCAATAAGGGCTAGCTTCAGGTGTATATTTTGCAAGAAGCACAATACGCCTGCTGTAAGTGCTGCAGATGCCTGTTAGTGTAACACAAAAAGAAAAAAACTATGAGCAATAAGGGGTAGCTTCAGGTGTATAATGTGCAGGAGGCACACATTACACCTGCTGTAAGTGCTGCAGATGCCTGCCTGTGTTACTCAAACAGGAAATCACAGCAATAAGGGCTAGCTTCAGGTGTATATTTTACAAGTAGCACAATACGCCCGCTGTAAGTGCTGAAGATGCCTGCCTGTGTTACTCAACAGGAAATCACAGCAATAAGGGCTAGCTTCAGGTGTATATTTTGCAAGAAGCACAATACGTCCGCTGTAAGTGCTGCAGATGCCTGCCTGTGTTACTCAAACAGGAAATCACAGCAATAAGGGCTAGCTTCAGGTGTATATTTTGCAAGAATCACAATACACCTGCTGTAAGTGCTGCAGATGCCTGCCTGTGTTACTCAAACAGGAAATCACAGCAATAAGGGCTAGCTTCAGGTGTATATTTTGCAAGAAGCACAATATGCCTGCTGCAAGTGCTGCAGATGCCTGTTAGTGTAACACAAAAGAAAAAAAAAACTACGAGCAATAAGGGGTAGCTTTAGGTGTATAATGTGCAGGAGGCACACTACGACTGCTGTAAGTGCTGCACATGCCTGCCTGTGTTACTCAAACAGGAAATCACAACAATAAGGGCTAGCTTCAGGTGTATATTTTGCAAGAAGCACAATACGCCCGCTGTAAGTGCTGCAGATGCCTGCCTGTGTTACTCAAACAGGAAATCACAGCAATAAGGGCTAGCTTCAGGTGTATATATTGCAAGAAGCACAATACGCCTGCTGTAAGTGCTGCAGATGTCTGTTAGTGTAACACAAAAGAAAAAAACTACGAGCAATAAGGGGTAGCTTCAGAGGCACACATTACACCTGCTGTAAGTGCTGCAGATGCCTGCCTGTGTTAAACAAACAGGAAATCACAGCAATAAGGGCTAGCTTCAGGTGTATATTTTGCAAGACGCACAATACGTCCGCTGTAAGTGCTGAAGATGCCTGCCTGTGTTACTCAAATAGGAAATCACAGCAATAAGGGCTAGCTTCAGGTGTATATTTTGCAAGAAGCACAATACCCCTGCTGTAAGTGCTGCAGATGCCTGCCTGTGTTACTCAAACAGGAAATCACAGCAATAAGGGCTAGCTTCAGGTGTATATTTTGCAAGAAGCACAATACACCTGCTGTAAGTGCTGCAGATGCCTGTTAGTGTAACACAAAAGAAAAAAAACTACGAGCAATAAGGGGTAGCTTCAGGTGTATAATGTGCAGGAGGCACACATTACACCTGCTGTAAGTGCTGCAGATGCCTGCCTGTGTTACTCAAACAGGAAATCACAGCAATAAGGGCTAGCTTCAGGTGTATAATGTGCAGGAGGCACACTACGCCTGCTGTAAGTGCTGCAGATACCTGCCTGTGTTACTCTACAGGAAATCACAGCAATAAGGGCTAGCTTCAGGTGTATATTTTGCAAGAAGCACAATACGCCCACTGTAAGTGCTGCAGATGCCTGCCTGTGTTACTCAAACAGGAAATCACAGCAATAAGGGCTAGCTTCAGGTGTATATTTTGCAAGAAGCACAATATGCCTGCTGTAAGTGCTGCAGATGCCTGCCTGTGTTACTCAAACAGGAAATCACAGCAATAAGGGCTAGCTTCAGGTGTATATTTTGCAAGAAGCACAATACGCCTGCTGTAAGTGCTGCAGATGCCTGTTAGTGTAACACAAAAGAAAAAAAAACTACGAGCAATAAGGGGTAGCTTCAGGTGTATAATGTGCAGAATGCACACTACGACTGTTGTAAGTGCTGCAGATGCCTGCCTGTGTTACTCAAACAGGAAATCACAACAATAAGGGCTAGCTTCAGGTGTATATTTTGCAAGAAGCACAATACACCTGCTGTAAGTGCTGCAGATGCCTGCCTGTGTTACTCAAACAGGAAATCACAGCAATAAGGGCTAGCTTCAGGTGTATATTTTGCAAGAAGCACAATACGCCTGCTGTAAGTGCTGCAGATGCCTGTTAGTGTAACACAAAAGAAAAAAACTGCGAGCAATAAGGGGTAGCTTCAGGTGTATAATGTGCAGGAGGCACACATTACACCTGCTGTAAGTGCTGCAGATGCCTGCCTGTGTTACTCAAACAGGAAATCACAGCAATAAGGGCTAGCTTCAGGTGTATATTTTGCAAGAAGCACAATACGCCCGCTGTAAGTGCTGATGATGCCTGCCTGTGTTACTCAACAGGAAATCACAGCAATAAGGGCTAGCTTCAGGTGTATATTTTGCAAGAAGCACAATACGTCTGCTGTAAGTGCTGCAGATGCCTTCCTGTGTTACTCAAACAGGAAATCACAGCAATAAGGGCTAGCTTCAGGTGTATATTTTGCAAGAAGCACAATACGCCTGCTGTAAGTGCTGCAGATGCCTGCCTGTGTTACTTAAACATGAAATCACAGCAATAAGGGCTAGCTTCAGGTGTATATTTTGCAAGAAGCACAATACGCCCGCTGTAAGTGCTGCAGATGCCTGTTAGTGTAACACAAAAGAAGAAAACTACGAGCAATAAGCGGTAGCTTCAGGTGTATAATGTGCAGGAGGCACACATTACACCTGCTGTAAGTGCTGCAGATGCCTGCCTGTGTTACTCTACAGGAAATCACAGCAATAAGGGCTAGCTTCAGGTGTATATTTTGCAAGAAGCACAATATGCCTGCTGTAAGTGCTGCAGATGCCTTCCTGTGTTACTCAAACAGGAAATCACAGCAATAAGGGCTAGCTTCAGCTGTATATTTTGCAAGAAGCACAATACGCCTGCTGTAAGTGCTGCAGATGCCTGTTAGTGTAACACAAAAGAAAAAACTACGAGCAATAAGCGGTAGCTTCAGGTGTATAATGTGCAGGAGGCACACATTACACCTGCTGTAAGTGCTGCAGATGCCTGCCTGTGTTACTCAAACAGGAAATCACAGCAATAAGGGCTAGCTTCAGGTGTATATTTTACAAGAAGCACAATACGCCCGCTGTAAGTGCTGAAGATGTCTGCCTGTGTTACTCAACAGGAAATCACAGCAATAAGGGCTAGCTTCAGGTGTATATTTTGCAAGAAGCACAATACGTCCGCTGTAAGTGCTGCAGATGCCTGCCTCTGTTACTCAAACAGGAAATCACAGCAATAAGGGCTAGCTTCAAGTGTATATTTTGCAAGAAGCACAATACGCCTGCTGTAAGTGCTGCAGATGCCTGTTAGTGTAACACAAAAGAAAAAAACTACGAGCAATAAGGGGTAGCTTCAGGTGTATAATGTGCAGGAGGCACACATTACACCTGCTGTAAGTGCTGCAGATGCCTGCCTGTGTTACTCAAACAGGAAATCACAGCAATAAGGGCTAGCTTCAGGTGTATAATGTGCAGGAGGCACACTACGCCTGCTGTAAGTGCTGCAGATACCTGCCTGTGTTACTCTACAGGAAATCACAGCAATAAGGGCTAGCTTCAGGTGTATATTTTGCAAGAAGCACAATACGCCCACTGTAAGTGCTGCAGATGCCTGCCTGTGTTACTCAAACAGGAAATCACAGCAATAAGGGCTAGCTTCAGGTGTATATTTTGCAAGAAGCACAATACGCCTGCTGTAAGTGCTGCAGATGCCTGCCTGTGTTACTCAAACAGGAAATCACAGCAATAAGGGCTAGCTTCAGGTGTATATTTTGCAAGAAGCACAATACGCCTGCTGTAAGTGCTGCAGATGCCTGTTAGTGTAACACAAAAGAAAAAAACTACGAGCAATAAGGGGTAGCTTCAGGTGTATAATGTGCAGAAGGCACACTACGACTGTTGTAAGTGCTGCAGATGCCTGCCTGTGTTACTCAAACAGGAAATCACAACAATAAGGGCTAGCTTCAGGTGTATATTTTGCAAGATGCACAATACACCTGCTGTAAGTGCTGCAGATGCCTGCCTGTGTTACTCAAACAGGAAATCACAGCAATAAGGGCTAGCTTCAGGTGTATATTTTGCAAGAAGCACAATACGCCTGCTGTAAGTGCTGCAGATGCCTGTTAGTGTAACACAAAAAGAAAAAAACTATGAGCAATAAGGGGTAGCTTCAGGTGTATAATGTGCAGGAGGCACACATTACACCTGCTGTAAGTGCTGCAGATGCCTGCCTGTGTTACTCAAACAGGAAATCACAGCAATAAGGGCTAGCTTCAGGTGTATATTTTACAAGTAGCACAATACGCCCGCTGTAAGTGCTGAAGATGCCTGCCTGTGTTACTCAACAGGAAATCACAGCAATAAGGGCTAGCTTCAGGTGTATATTTTGCAAGAAGCACAATACGTCCGCTGTAAGTGCTGCAGATGCCTGCCTGTGTTACTCAAACAGGAAATCACAGCAATAAGGGCTAGCTTCAGGTGTATATTTTGCAAGAATCACAATACACCTGCTGTAAGTGCTGCAGATGCCTGCCTGTGTTACTCAAACAGGAAATCACAGCAATAAGGGCTAGCTTCAGGTGTATATTTTGCAAGAAGCACAATATGCCTGCTGCAAGTGCTGCAGATGCCTGTTAGTGTAACACAAAAGAAAAAAAAAACTACAAGCAATAAGGGGTAGCTTTAGGTGTATAATGTGCAGGAGGCACACTACGACTGCTGTAAGTGCTGCACATGCCTGCCTGTGTTACTCAAACAGGAAATCACAACAATAAGGGCTAGCTTCAGGTGTATATTTTGCAAGAAGCACAATACGCCTGCTGTAAGTGCTGCAGATGCCTGCCTGTGTTACTCAAACAGGAAATCACAGCAATAAGGGCTAGCTTCAGGTGTATATTTTGCAAGAAGCACAATACGCTCGCTGTAAGTGCTGCAGATGCATGCCTGTGTTACTCAAACAGGAAATCACAGCAATAAGGGCTAGCTTCAGGTGTATATTTTGCAAGAAGCACAATACGCCTGCTGTAAGTGCTGAAGATGCCTGCCTGTGTTACTCAACAGGAAATCACAGCAATAAGGGCTAGCTTCAGGTGTATATTTTGCAAGAAGCACAATACGTCCGCTGTAAGTGCTGCAGATGCCTGCCTGTGTTACTCAAACAGGAAATCACAGCAATAAGGGCTAGCTTCAGGTGTATATTTTGCAAGAATCACAATACACCTGCTGTAAGTGCTGCAGATGCCTGCCTGTGTTACTCAAACAGGAAATCACAGCAATAAGGGCTAGCTTCAGGTGTATATTTTGCAAGAAGCACAATATGCCTGCTGCAAGTGCTGCAGATGCCTGTTAGTGTAACACAAAAGAAAAAAAAAACTACGAGCAATAAGGGGTAGCTTTAGGTGTATAATGTGCAGGAGGCACACTACGACTGCTGTAAGTGCTGCACATGCCTGCCTGTGTTACTCAAACAGGAAATCACAACAATAAGGGCTAGCTTCAGGTGTATATTTTGCAAGAAGCACAATACGCCCGCTGTAAGTGCTGCAGATGCCTGCCTGTGTTACTCAAACAGGAAATCACAGCAATAAGGGCTAGCTTCAGGTGTATATATTGCAAGAAGCACAATACGCCTGCTGTAAGTGCTGCAGATGTCTGTTAGTGTAACACAAAAGAAAAAAACTACGAGCAATAAGGGGTAGCTTCAGAGGCACACATTACACCTGCTGTAAGTGCTGCAGATGCCTGCCTGTGTTAAACAAACAGGAAATCACAGCAATAAGGGCTAGCTTCAGGTGTATATTTTGCAAGACGCACAATACGTCCGCTGTAAGTGCTGAAGATGCCTGCCTGTGTTACTCAAATAGGAAATCACAGCAATAAGGGCTAGCTTCAGGTGTATATTTTGCAAGAAGCACAATACCCCTGCTGTAAGTGCTGCAGATGCCTGCCTGTGTTACTCAAACAGGAAATCACAGCAATAAGGGCTAGCTTCAGGTGTATATTTTGCAAGAAGCACAATACACCTGCTGTAAGTGCTGCAGATGCCTGTTAGTGTAACACAAAAGAAAAAAAACTACGAGCAATAAGGGGTAGCTTCAGGTGTATAATGTGCAGGGGGCACACATTACACCTGCTGTAAGTGCTGCAGATGCCTGCCTGTGTTACTCAAACAGGAAATCACAGCAATAAGGGCTAGCTTCAGGTGTATAATGTGCAGGAGGCACACTACGCCTGCTGTAAGTGCTGCAGATACCTGCCTGTGTTACTCTACAGGAAATCACAGCAATAAGGGCTAGCTTCAGGTGTATATTTTGCAAGAAGCACAATACGCCCACTGTAAGTGCTGCAGATGCCTGCCTGTGTTACTCAAACAGGAAATCACAGCAATAAGGGCTAGCTTCAGGTGTATATTTTGCAAGAAGCACAATATGCCTGCTGTAAGTGCTGCAGATGCCTTCCTCTGTTACTCAAACAGGAAATCACAGCAATAAGGGCTAGCTTCAGCTGTATATTTTGCAAGAAGCACAATACGCCTGCTGTAAGTGCTGCAGATGCCTGTTAGTGTAACACAAAAGAAAAAACTACGAGCAATAAGCAGTAGCTTCAGGTGTATAATGTGCAGGAGGCACACATTACACCTGCTGTAAGTGCTGCAGATGCCTGCCTGTGTTACTCAAACAGGAAATCACAGCAATAAGGGCTAGCTTCAGGTGTATATTTTACAAGAAGCACAATACGCCCGCTGTAAGTGCTGAAGATGTCTGCCTGTGTTACTCAACAGGAAATCACAGCAATAAGGGCTAGCTTCAGGTGTATATTTTGCAAGAAGCACAATACGTCCGCTGTAAGTGCTGCAGATGCCTGCCTCTGTTACTCAAACAGGAAATCACAGCAATAAGGGCTAGCTTCAAGTGTATATTTTGCAAGAAGCACAATACGCCAGCTGTAAGTGCTGCAGATGCCTGCCTGTGTTACTCAAACAGGAAATCACAGCAATAAGGGCTAGCTTAAGGTGTATATTTTGCAAGAAGCACAATACGCCTGCTGTAAGTGCTGCAGATGCCTGCCTGTGTTACTCAAACAGGAAATCACAGCAATAAGGGCTAGCTTCAGGTGTATATTTTGCAAGAAGCACAATACGCCTGCTGTAAGTGCTGCAGATGCCTGTTGGTGTAACACAAAAGAAAAAAACTGCGAGCAATAAGGGGTAGCTTCAGGTGTATAATGTGCAGGAGGCACACATTACACCTGCTGTAAGTGCTGCAGATGCCTGCCTGTGTTACTCAAACAGGAAATCACAGCAATAAGGGCTAGCTTCAGGTGTATATTTTGCAAGAAGCACAATACACCCGCTGTAAGTGCTGATGATGCCTGCCTGTGTTACTCAACAGGAAATCACAGCAATAAGGGCTAGCTTCAGGTGTATATTTTGCAAGAAGCACAATACATCTGCTGTAAGTGCTGCAGATGCCTTCCTGTGTTACTCAAACAGGAAATCACAGCAATAAGGGCTAGCTTCAGGTGTATATTTTGCAAGAAGCACAATACGCCTGCTGTAAGTGCTGCAGATGCCTGCCTGTGTTACTTAAACATGAAATCACAGCAATAAGGGCTAGCTTCAGGTGTATATATTGCAAGAAGTACAATACGCCTGCTGTAAGTGCTGCAGATGCCTGCCTGTGTTACTCAAACAGGAAATCACAGCAATAAGGGCTAGCTTCAGGTGTATATTTTGCAAGAAGCACAATACGCCCGCTGTAAGTGCTGCAGATGCCTGTTAGTGTAACACAAAAGAAGAAAACTACGAGCAATAAGCGGTAGCTTCAGGTGTATAATGTGCAGGAGGCACACATTACACCTGCTGTAAGTGCTGCACATGCCTGCCTGTGTTACTCTACAGGAAATCACAGCAATAAGGGCTAGCTTCAGGTGTATATTTTGCAAGAAGCACAATATGCCTGCTGTAAGTGCTGCAGATGCCTTCCTGTGTTACTCAAACAGGAAATCACAGCAATAAGGGCTAGCTTCAGCTGTATATTTTGCAAGAAGCACAATACGCCTGCTGTAAGTGCTGCAGATGCCTGTTAGTGTAACACAAAAGAAAAAACTACGAGCAATAAGCGGTAGCTTCAGGTGTATAATGTGCAGGAGGCACACATTACACCTGCTGTAAGTGCTGCAGATGCCTGCCTGTGTTACTCAAACAGGAAATCACAGCAATAAGGGCTAGCTTCAGGTGTATATTTTACAAGAAGCACAATACGCCCGCTGTAAGTGCTGCAGATGCCTGCCTGTGTTACTCAAACAGGAAATCACAGCAATAAGGGCTAGCTTCAGGTGTATATTTTGCAAGAAGCACAATACGCCCGCTGTAAGTGCTGATGATGCCTGCCTGTGTTACTCAACAGGAAATCACAGCAATAAGGGCTAGCTTCAGGTGTATATTTTGCAAGAAGCACAATACATCTGCTGTAAGTGCTGCAGATGCCTTCCTGTGTTACTCAAACAGGAAATCACAGCAATAAGGGCTAGCTTCAGGTGTATATTTTGCAAGAAGCACAATACGCCTGCTGTAAGTGCTGCAGATGCCTGCCTGTGTTACTTAAACATGAAATCACAGCAATAAGGGCTAGCTTCAGGTGTATATATTGCAAGAAGTACAATACGCCTGCTGTAAGTGCTGCAGATGCCTGCCTGTGTTACTCAAACAGGAAATCACAGCAATAAGGGCTAGCTTCAGGTGTATATTTTGCAAGAAGCACAATACGCCCGCTGTAAGTACTGCAGATGCCTGTTAGTGTAACACAAAAGAAGAAAACTACGAGCAATAAGCGGTAGCTTCAGGTGTATAATGTGCAGGAGGCACACATTACACCTGCTGTAAGTGCTGCACATGCCTGCCTGTGTTACTCTACAGGAAATCACAGCAATAAGGGCTAGCTTCAGGTGTATATTTTGCAAGAAGCACAATATGCCTGCTGTAAGTGCTGCAGATGCCTTCCTCTGTTACTCAAACAGGAAATCACAGCAATAAGGGCTAGCTTCAGCTGTATATTTTGCAAGAAGCACAATACGCCTGCTGTAAGTGCTGCAGATGCCTGTTAGTGTAACACAAAAGAAAAAACTACGAGCAATAAGCAGTAGCTTCAGGTGTATAATGTGCAGGAGGCACACATTACACCTGCTGTAAGTGCTGCAGATGCCTGCCTGTGTTACTCAAACAGGAAATCACAGCAATAAGGGCTAGCTTCAGGTGTATATTTTACAAGAAGCACAATACGCCCGCTGTAAGTGCTGAAGATGTCTGCCTGTGTTACTCAACAGGAAATCACAGCAATAAGGGCTAGCTTCAGGTGTATATTTTGCAAGAAGCACAATACGTCCGCTGTAAGTGCTGCAGATGCCTGCCTCTGTTACTCAAACAGGAAATCACAGCAATAAGGGCTAGCTTCAAGTGTATATTTTGCAAAAAGCACAATACGCCAGCTGTAAGTGCTGCAGATGCCTGCCTGTGTTACTCAAACAGGAAATCACAGCAATAAGGGCTAGCTTAAGGTGTATATTTTGCAAGAAGCACAATACGCCTGCTGTAAGTGCTGCAGATGCCTGCCTGTGTTACTCAAACAGGAAATCACAGCAATAAGGGCTAGCTTCAGGTGTATATTTTGCAAGAAGCACAATACGCCTGCTGTAAGTGCTGCAGATGCCTGTTGGTGTAACACAAAAGAAAAAAACTGCGAGCAATAAGGGGTAGCTTCAGGTGTATAATGTGCAGGAGGCACACATTACACCTGCTGTAAGTGCTGCAGATGCCTGCCTGTGTTACTCAAACAGGAAATCACAGCAATAAGGGCTAGCTTCAGGTGTATATTTTGCAAGAAGCACAATACACCCGCTGTAAGTGCTGATGATGCCTGCCTGTGTTACTCAACAGGAAATCACAGCAATAAGGGCTAGCTTCAGGTGTATATTTTGCAAGAAGCACAATACATCTGCTGTAAGTGCTGCAGATGCCTTCCTGTGTTACTCAAACAGGAAATCACAGCAATAAGGGCTAGCTTCAGGTGTATATTTTGCAAGAAGCACAATACGCCTGCTGTAAGTGCTGCAGATGCCTGCCTGTGTTACTTAAACATGAAATCACAGCAATAAGGGCTAGCTTCAGGTGTATATATTGCAAGAAGTACAATACGCCTGCTGTAAGTGCTGCAGATGCCTGCCTGTGTTACTCAAACAGGAAATCACAGCAATAAGGGCTAGCTTCAGGTGTATATTTTGCAAGAAGCACAATACGCCCGCTGTAAGTGCTGCAGATGCCTGTTAGTGTAACACAAAAGAAGAAAACTACGAGCAATAAGCGGTAGCTTCAGGTGTATAATGTGCAGGAGGCACACATTACACCTGCTGTAAGTGCTGCACATGCCTGCCTGTGTTACTCTACAGGAAATCACAGCAATAAGGGCTAGCTTCAGGTGTATATTTTGCAAGAAGCACAATATGCCTGCTGTAAGTGCTGCAGATGCCTTCCTGTGTTACTCAAACAGGAAATCACAGCAATAAGGGCTAGCTTCAGCTGTATATTTTGCAAGAAGCACAATACGCCTGCTGTAAGTGCTGCAGATGCCTGTTAGTGTAACACAAAAGAAAAAACTACGAGCAATAAGCGGTAGCTTCAGGTGTATAATGTGCAGGAGGCACACATTACACCTGCTGTAAGTGCTGCAGATGCCTGCCTGTGTTACTCAAACAGGAAATCACAGCAATAAGGGCTAGCTTCAGGTGTATATTTTACAAGAAGCACAATACGCCCGCTGTAAGTGCTGAAGATGTCTGCCTGTGTTACTCAACAGGAAATCACAGCAATAAGGGCTAGCTTCAGGTGTATATTTTGCAAGAAGCACAATACGTCCGCTGTAAGTGCTGCAGATGCCTGCCTTTGTTACTCAAACAGGAAATCACAGCAATAAGGGCTAGCTTCAAGTGTATATTTTGCAAGAAGCACAATACGCCAGCTGTAAGTGCTGCAGATGCCTGCCTGTGTTACTCAAACAGGAAATCACAGCAATAAGGGCTAGCTTAAGGTGTATATTTTGCAAGAAGCACAATACGCCTGCTGTAAGTGCTGCAGATGCCTGCCTGTGTTACTCAAACAGGAAATCACAGCAATAAGGGCTAGCTTCAGGTGTATATTTTGCAAGAAGTACAATACGCCTGCTGTAAGTGCTGCAGATGCCTGCCTGTGTTACTCAAACAGGAAATCACAGCAATAAGGGCTATCTTCAGGTGTATATTTTGCAAGAAGCACAATACGCCTGCTGTAAGCGCTGCAGATGCCTGTTAATGTAACACAAAAGAAAAAAAACTACGAGCAATAAGGGGTAGCTTCAGGTGTATAATGTGCAGGAGGCGCACTATGACTGCTGTAAGTGCTGCAGATGCCTGCCTGTGTTACTCAAACAGAAAATCACAGCAATAAGGGCTAGCTTCAGGTGTATATTTTGCAAGAAGCACAATACGCCTGCTGTAAGTGCTGCAGATGCCTGCCTGTGTTACTTAAACATGAAATCACAGCAATAAGGGCTAGCTTCAGGTGTATATTTTGCAAGAAGCACAATACGCCTGCTGTAAGTGCTGCAGATGCCTGTTAGTGTAACACAAAAGAAAAAAAACTACGAGCAATAAGGGGTAGCTTCAGGTGTATAATGTGCAGGAGGCACACTACGACTGCTGTAAGTGCTGCAGATGCCTGCCTGTGTTACTCAAACAGGAAATCACAACAATAAGGGCTAGCTTCAGGTGTATATTTTGCAAGAAGCACAATACGCCCGCTGTAAGTGCTGCAGATGCCTGCCTGTGTTACTCAAACAGGAAATCACAGCAATAAGGGCTATCTTCAGGTGTATATTTTGCAAGAAGCACAATACGCCTGCTGTAAGCGCTGCAGATGCCTGTTAATGTAACACAAAATAAAAAAAACTACGAGCAATAAGGGGTAGCTTCAGGTGTATAATGTGCAGGAGGCACACTATGACTGCTGTAAGTGCTGCAGATGCCTGCCTGTGTTACTCAAACAGGAAATCACAGCAATAAGGGCTAGCTTTAGGTGTATATTTTGCAAGAAGCACAATACGCCTGCTGTAAGTGCTGCAGATGCCTGCCTGTGTTACTTAAACATGAAATCACAGCAATAAGGGCTAGCTTCAGGTGTATATTTTGCAAGAAGCACAATACGCCTGCTGTAAGTGCTGCAGATGCCTGTTAGTGTAACACAAAAGAAAAAAAACTACGAGCAATAAGGGGTAGCTTCAGGTGTATAATGTGCAGGAGGCACACTACGACTGCTGTAATTTCTGCAGATGCCTGCCTGTGTTACTCAAACAGGAAATCACAACAATAAGGGCTAGCTTCAGGTGTATATTTTGCAAGAAGCACAATACGCCCGCTGTAAGTGCTGCAGATGCCTGCCTGTGTTACTCAAACAGGAAATCACAGCAATAAGGGCTAGCTTCAGGTGTATATTTTGCAAGAAGCACAATACGCCCGCTGTAAGTGCTGCAGATGCCTTCCTGTGTTACTCAAACAGGAAATCACAGCAATAAGGGCTAGCTTCAGGTGTATATTTTGCAAGAAGCACAATACGACTGCTGTAAGTGCTGCAGATGCCTGCCTGTGTTACTTAAACATGAAATCACAGCAATAAGGGCTAGCTTCAGGTGTATATTTTGCAAGAAGCACAATACGCCTGCTGTAAGTGCTGCAGATGCCTGTTAGTGTAACACAAAAGAAAAAAAACTACGAGCAATAAGGGGTAGCTTCAGGTGTATAATGTGCAGGAGGCACACTACGACTGCTGTAATTTCTGCAGATGCCTGCCTGTGTTACTCAAACAGGAAATCACAACAATAAGGGCTAGCTTCAGGTGTATATTTTGCAAGAAGCACAATACGCCCGCTGTAAGTGCTGCAGATGCCTGCCTGTGTTACTCAAACAGGAAATCACAGCAATAAGGGCTAGCTTCAGGTGTATATTTTGCAAGAAGCACAATACGCCCGCTGTAAGTGCTGCAGATGCCTTCCTGTGTTACTCAAACAGGAAATCACAGCAATAAGGGCTAGCTTCAGGTGTATATTTTGCAAGAAGCACAATACGACTGCTGTAAGTGCTGCAGATGCCTGCCTGTGTTACTTAAACATGAAATCACAGCAATAAGGGCTAGCTTCAGGTGTATATTTTGCAAGAAGCACAATACGCCCGCTGTAAGTGCTGCAGATGCCTGTTAGTGTAACACAAAAGAAAAAAAAACTACGAGCAATAAGGGGTAGCTTCAGGTGTATAATGTGCAGGAGGAACTCTACGCCTGCTGTAAGTGCTGCAGATGCCTGCCTGTGTTACTCTACAGGAAATCACAGCAATAAGGGCTAGCTTCAGGTGTATATTTTGCAAGAAGCACAATACGCCTGCTGTAAGTGCTGCAGATGCCTTCCTGTGTTACTCAAACAGGAAATCACAGCAATAAGGGCTAGCTTCAGGTGTATATTTTGCAAGAAGCACAATACGCTGGTGTAAGTGCTGCAGATGCCTACCTGTGTTACTTAAACATGAAATCACAGCAATAAGGGCTAGCTTCAGGTGTATATTTTGCAAGAAGCACAATATGCCTGCTGTAAGTGCTGCAGATGCCTGTTAGTGTAACACAAAAGAAAAAAAACTACGAGCAATAAGGGGTAGCTTCAGGTGTATAATGTGCAGGAGGCACACTATGACTGCTGTAAGTGCTGCAGATGCCTGCCTGTGTTACTCAAACAGGAAATCACAACAATAAGGGCTAGCTTCAGGTGTATATTTTGCAAGAAGCACAATACGCCTGCTGTAAGTGCTGAAGATGCCTGCCTGTGTTACTCAAACAGGAAATCACAGCAATAAGGGCTAGCTTCAGGTGTATATTTTGCAAGAAGCACAATACGCCCGCTGTAAGTGCTGATGATGCCTGCCTGTGTTACTCAACAGGAAATCACAGCAATACGGGCTAGCTTCAGGTGTATATTTTGCAAGAAGCACAATACGTCTGCTGTAAGTGCTGCAGATGCCTTCCTGTGTTACTCAAACAGGAAATCACAGCAATAAGGGCTAGCTTCAGGTGTATATTTTGCAAGAAGCACAATACGCCTGCTGTAAGTGCTGCAGATGCCTGCCTGTGTTACTTAAACATGAAATCACAGCAATAAGGGCTAGCTTCAGGTGTATATTTTGCAAGAAGCACAATACGCCCGCTGTAAGTGCTGCAGATGCCTGTTAGTGTAACACAAAAGAAGAAAACTACGAGCAATAAGCGGTAGCTTCAGGTGTATAATGTGCAGGAGGCACACATTACACCTGCTGTAAGTGCTGCAGATGCCTGCCTGTGTTACTCTACAGGAAATCACAGCAATAAGGGCTAGCTTCAGGTGTATATTTTGCAAGAAGCACAATATGCCTGCTGTAAGTGCTGCAGATGCCTTCCTGTGTTACTCAAACAGGAAATCACAGCAATAAGGGCTAGCTTCAGCTGTATATTTTGCAAGAAGCACAATACTCCTGCTGTAAGTGCTGCAGATGCCTGTTAGTGTAACACAAAAGAAAAAACTACGAGCAATAAGCGGTAGCTTCAGGTGTATAATGTGCAGGAGGCACACATTACACCTGCTGTAAGTGCTGCAGATGCCTGCCTGTGTTACTCAAACAGGAAATCACAGCAATAAGGGCTAGCTTCAGGTGTATATTTTACAAGAAGCACAATACGCCCGCTGTAAGTGCTGAAGATGTCTGCCTGTGTTACTCAACAGGAAATCACAGCAATAAGGGCTAGCTTCAGGTGTATATTTTGCAAGAAGCACAATACGTCCGCTGTAAGTGCTGCAGATGCCTGCCTCTGTTACTCAAACAGGAAATCACAGCAATAAGGGCTAGCTTCAAGTGTATATTTTGCAAGAAGCACAATACGCCAGCTGTAAGTGCTGCAGATGCCTGCCTGTGTTACTCAAACAGGAAATCACAGCAATAAGGGCTAGCTTAAGGTGTATATTTTGCAAGAAGCACAATACGCCTGCTGTAAGTGCTGCAGATGCCTGCCTGTGTTACTCAAACAGGAAATCACAGCAATAAGGGCTAGCTTCAGGTGTATATTTTGCAAGAAGTACAATACGCCTGCTGTAAGTGCTGCAGATGCCTGCCTGTGTTACTCAAACATGAAATCACAGCAATAAGGGCTATCTTCAGGTGTATATTTTGCAAGAAGCACAATACGCCTGCTGTAAGTGCTGCAGATGCCTGCCTGTGTTACTTAAACATGAAATCACAGCAATAAGGGCTAGCTTCAGGTATATATTTTGCAAGAAGCACAATACGCCTGCTGTAAGTGCTGCAGATGCCTGTTAGTGTAACACAAAAGAAAAAAACTACGAGCAATAAGGGGTAGCTTCAGGTGTATAATGTGCAGGAGGCACACTACGACTGCTGTAAGTGCTGCAGATGCCTGCCTGTGTTACTTAAACAGGAAATCACAACAATAAGGGCTAGCTTCAGGTGTATATTTTGCAAGAAGCACAATACGCCCGCTGTAAGTGCTGCAGATGCCTGCCTGTGTTACTCAAACAGGAAATCACAGCAATAAGGGCTATCTTCAGGTGTATATTTTGCAAGAAGCACAATACGCCTGCTGTAAGCGCTGCAGATGCCTGTTAATGTAACACAAAAGAAAAAAAACTACGAGCAATAAGGGGTAGCTTCAGGTGTATAATGTGCAGGAGGCACACTATGACTGCTGTAAGTGCTGCAGATGCCTGCCTGTGTTACTCAAACAGGAAATCACAGCAATAAGGGCTAGCTTTAGGTGTATATTTTGCAAGAAGCACACTACGCCTGCTGTAAGTGCTGCAGATGCCTGCCTGTGTTACTTAAACATGAAATCACAGCAATAAGGGCTAGCTTCAGGTGTATATTTTGCAAGAAGCACAATACGCCTGCTGTAAGTGCTGCAGATGCCTGTTAGTGTAACACAAAAGAAAAAAAACTACGAGCAATAAGGGGTAGCTTCAGGTGTATAATGTGCAGGAGGCACACTACGACTGCTGTAAGTTCTGCAGATGCCTGCCTGTGTTACTCAAACAGGAAATCACAACAATAAGGGCTAGCTTCAGGTGTATATTTTGCAAGAAGCACAATACGCCCGCTGTAAGTGCTGCAGATGCCTGCCTGTGTTACTCAAACAGGAAATCACAGCAATAAGGGCTAGCTTCAGGTGTATATTTTGCAAGAAGCACAATACGACTGCTGTAAGTGCTGCAGATGCCTGCCTGTGTTACTTAAACATGAAATCACAGCAATAAGGGCTAGCTTCAGGTGTATATTTTGCAAGAAGCACAATACGCCCGCTGTAAGTGCTGCAGATGCCTGTTAGTGTAACACAAAAGAAAAAAAAAACTACGAGCAATAAGGGGTAGCTTCAGGTGTATAATGTGCAGGAGGAACACTACGCCTGCTGTAAGTGCTGCAGATGCCTGCCTGTGTTACTCTACAGGAAATCACAGCAATAAGGGCTAGCTTCAGGTGTATATTTTGCAAGAAGCACAATACACCTGCTGTAAGTGCTGCAGATGCCTTCCTGTGTTACTCAAACAGGAAATCACAGCAATAAGGGCTAGCTTCAGGTGTATATTTTGCAAGAAGCACAATACGCTGGTGTAAGTGCTGCAGATGCCTACCTGTGTTACTTAAACATGAAATCACAGCAATAAGGGCTAGCTTCAGGTGTATATTTTGCAAGAAGCACAATATGCCTGCTGTAAGTGCTGCAGATGCCTGTTAGTGTAACACAAAAGAAAAAAAACTACGAGCAATAAGGGGTAGCTTCAGGTGTATAATGTGCAGGAGGCACACTATGACTGCTGTAAGTGCTGCAGATGCCTGCCTGTGTTACTCAAACAGGAAATCACAACAATAAGGGCTAGCTTCAGGTGTATATTTTGCAAGAAGCACAATACGCCTGCTGTAAGTGCTGAAGATGCCTGCCTGTGTTACTCAAACAGGAAATCACAGCAATAAGGGCTAGCTTCAGGTGTATATTTTGCAAGAAGCACAATACGCCCGCTGTAAGTGCTGTAGATGCATGCCTGTGTTACTCAAACAGGAAATCACAGCAATAAGGGCTAGCTTCAGGTGTATATTTTACAAGAAGCACAATACGCCTGCTGTAAGTGCTGCAGATGCCTGTTAGTTTAACACAAAAGAAAAAAACTATGAGCAATAAGGGGTAGCTTCAGGTGTATAATGTGCAGGAGGCACACATTACACCTGCTGTAAGTGCTGCAGATGCCTGCCTGTGTTACTCAAACAGGAAATCACAGCAATAAGGGCTAGCTTCAGGTGTATATTTTACAAGAAGCACAATACGCCCGCTGTAAGTGCTGAAGATGCCTGCCTGTGTTACTCAACAGGAAATCACAGCAATAAGGGCTAGCTTCAGGTGTATATTTTGCAAGAAGCACAATACGTCCGCTGTAAGTGCTGAAGATGCCTGCCTGTGTTACTCAACAGGAAATCACAGCAATAAGGGCTAGCTTCAGGTGTATATTTTGCAAGAAGCACAATACGCCTGCTGTAAGTGCTGCAGATGCCTGTTAGTGTAACACAAAAGAAAAAAACTACGAGCAATAAGGGGTAGCTTCAGGTGTATAATGTGCAGGAGGCACACGTTACACCTGCTGTAAGTGCTGCAGATGCCTGCCTGTGTTACTCAAACAAGAAATCACAACAATAAGGGCTAGCTTCAGGTGTATATTTTTCAAGAAGCACAATACGCCCGCTGTAAGTGCTGCAGATGCCTGCCTGTGTTACTCAAACAGGAAATCACAACAATAAGGGCTAGCTTCAGGTGTATATATTGCAAGAAGCACAATACGCCTGCTGTAAGTGCTGCAGATGCCTGTTAGTGTAACACAAAAGAAAAAAACTCCGAGCAATAAGGGGTAGCTTCAGGTGTATAATGTGCAGGAGGCACACATTACACCTGCTGTAAGTGCTGCAGATGCCTGCCTGTGTTACTCAAACAGGAAATCACAACAATAAGGGCTAGCTTCAGGTGTATATTTTGCAAGAAGCACAATACGCCCGCTGTAAGTGCTGCAGATGCCTGCCTGTGTTACTCAAACAGGAAATCACAGCAATAAGGGCTAGCTTCAGGTGTATATATTGCAAGAAGCACAATACGCCTGCTGCAAGTGCTGCAGATGCCTGCTAGTGTAACACAAAAGAAAAAAACTACGAGCAATAAGGGGTAGCTTCAGGTGTATAATGTGCAGGAGGCACACATTACACCTGCTGTAAGTGCTGCAGATGCCTGCCTGTGTTACTCAAACAGGAAATCACAGCAATAAGGGCTAGCTTCAGGTTTATATTTTGCAAGAAGCACAATACGCCCGCTGTAAGTGCTGATGATGCCTGCCTGTGTTACTCAACAGGAAATCACAGCAATAAGGGCTAGCTTCAGGTGTATATTTTGCAAGAAGCACACTACGCCTGCTGTAAGTGCTGCAGATGCCTGCCTGTGTTACTCAAACAGGAAATCACAGCAATAAGGGCTAGCTTCAGGTGTATATTTTGCAAAAGTACAATACGCCTGCTGTAAGTGCTGCAGATGCCTGCCTGTGTTACTCAAACAGGAAATCACAGCAATAAGGGCTATCTTCAGGTGTATATTTTGCAAGAAGCACAATACGCCTGCTGTAAGCGCTGCAGATGCCTGTTAATGTAACACAAAAGAAAAAAACTACGAGCAATAAGGGGTAGCTTCAGGTGTATAATGTGCAGGAGGCGCACTATGACTGCTGTAAGTGCTGCAGATGCCTGCCTGTGTTACTCAAACAGGAAATCACAGCAATAAGGGCTAGCTTCAGGTGTATATTTTGCAAGAAGCACAATACGCCCGCTGTAAGTGCTGCAGATGCCTTCCTGTGTTACTCAAACAGGAAATCACAGGAATAAGGGCTAGCTTCAGGTGTATATTTTGCAAGAAGCACAATACGCCTGCTGTAAGTGCTGCAGATGCCTGCCTATGTTACTTAAACATGAAATCACAGCAATAAGGGCTAGCTTCAGGTGTATATTTTGCAAGAAGCACAATACGCCTGCTGTAAGTGCTGCCGATGCCTGCCTGTGTTACTTAAACATGAAATCACAGCAATACGGGCTAGCTTCAGGTGTATATTTTGCAAGAAGCACAATACGCCTGCTGTAAGTGCTGCAGATGCCTGTTAGTGTAACACAAAAGAAAAAAACGGTGAGCAATAAGGGGTAGCTTCAGGTGTATAATGTGCAGGAGGCACACATTACACCTGCTGTAAGTGCTGCAGATGCCTGCCTGTGTTACTCAAACAGGAAATCACAGCAATAAGGGCTAGCTTCAGGTGTATATTTTGCAAGAAGCACAATACGCCTGCTGTAAGTGCTGCAGATGCCTGCCTGTGTTACTTAAACATGAAATCACAGCAATAAGGGCTAGCTTCAGGTGTATATTTTGCAAGAAGCACAATACGCCCGCTGTAAGTGCTGCAGATGCCTGTTAGTGTAACACAAAAGAAGAAAACTACGAGCAATAAGCGGTAGCTTCAGGTGTATAATGTGCAGGAGGCACACATTACACCTGCTGTAAGTGCTGCAGATGCCTGCCTGTGTTACTCTACAGGAAATCACAGCAATAAGGGCTAGCTTCAGGTGTATATTTTGCAAGAAGCACAATATGCCTGCTGTAAGTGCTGCAGATGCCTTCCTGTGTTACTCAAACAGGAAATCACAGCAATAAGGGCTAGCTTCAGGTGTATATTTTGCAAGAAGCACAATACGCCTGCTGTAAGTGCTGCAGATGCCTTCCTGTGTTACTCAAACAGGAAATCACAGCAATAAGGGCTAGCTTCAGGTGTATATTTTGCAAGAAGCACAATACGTCTGCTGTAAGTGCTGCAGATGCCTTCCTGTGTTACTCAAACAGGAAATCACAGCAATAAGGGCTAGCTTCAGGTGTATATTTTGCAAGAAGCACAATACGCCTGCTGTAAGTGCTGCAGATGCCTGCCTGTGTTATTTAAACATGAAATCACAGCAATAAGGGCTAGCTTCAGGTGTATATTTTGCAAGAAGCACAATACGCCCGCTGTAAGTGCTGCAGATGCCTGTTAGTGTAACACAAAAGAAGAAAACTTCGAGCAATAAGCGGTAGCTTCAGGTGTATAATGTGCAGGAGGCACACATTACACCTGCTGTAAGTGCTGCAGATGCCTGCCTGTGTTACTCTACAGGAAATCACAGCAATAAGGGCTAGCTTCAGGTGTATATTTTGCAAGAAGCACAATATGCCTGCTGTAAGTGCTGCAGATGCCTTCCTGTGTTACTCAAACAGGAAATCACAGCAATAAGGGCTAGCTTCAGGTGTATATTTTGCAAGAAGCACAATACGCCTGCTGTAAGTGCTGCAGATGCCTTCCTGTGTTACTCAAACAGGAAATCACAGCAATAAGGGCTAGCTTCAGGTGTATATTTTGCAAGAAGCACAATACGTCTGCTGTAAGTGCTGCAGATGCCTTCCTGTGTTACTCAAACAGGAAATCACAGCAATAAGGGCTAGCTTCAGGTGTATATTTTGCAAGAAGCACAATACGCCTGCTGTAAGTGCTGCAGATGCCTGCCTGTGTTACTTAAACATGAAATCACAGCAATAAGGGCTAGCTTCAGGTGTATATTTTGCAAGAAGCACAATACGCCCGCTGTAAGTGCTGCAGATGCCTGTTAGTGTAACACAAAAGAAGAAAACTACGAGCAATAAGCGGTAGCTTCAGGTGTATAATGTGCAGGAGGCACACATTACACCTGCTGTAAGTGCTGCAGATGCCTGCCTGTGTTACTCAAACAGGAAATCACAGCAATAAGGGCTAGCTTCAGGTGTATATTTTACAAGAAGCACAATACGCCCGCTGTAAGTGCTGAAGATGCCTGCCTGTGTTACTCAACAGGAAATCACAGCAATAAGGGCTAGCTTCAGGTGTATATTTTGCAAGAAGCACAATACGTCCGCTGTAAGTGCTGCAGATGCCTGCCTCTGTTACTCAAACAGGAAATCACAGCAATAAGGGCTAGCTTCAAGTGTATATTTTGCAAGAAGCACAATACGCCAGCTGTAAGTGCTGCAGATGCCTGCCTGTGTTACTCAAACAGGAAATCACAGCAATAAGGGCTAGCTTAAGGTGTATATTTTGCAAGAAGCACAATACGCCTGCTGTAAGTGCTGCAGATGCCTGCCTGTGTTACTCAAACAGGAAATCACAGCAATAAGGGCTAGCTTCAGGTGTATATTTTGCAAGAAGTACAATACGCCTGCTGTAAGTGCTGCAGATGCCTGCCTGTGTTACTCAAACAGGAAATCACAGCAATAAGGGCTATCTTCAGGTGTATATTTTGCAAGAAGCACAATACGCCTGCTGTAAGCGCTGCAGGTGCCTGTTAATGTAACACAAAAGAAAAAAAACTACGAGCAATAAGGGGTAGCTTCAGGTGTATAATGTGCAGGAGGCGCACTATGACTGCTGTAAGTGCTGCAGATGCCTGCCTGTGTTACTCAAACAGAAAATCACAGCAATAAGGGCTAGCTTCAGGTGTATATTTTGCAAGAAGCACAATACGCCCGCTGTAAGTGCTGCAGATGCCTTCCTGTGTTACTCAAACAGGAAATCACAGCAATAAGGGCTAGCTTTAGGTGTATATTTTGCAAGAAGCACAATACGCCTGCTGTAAGTGCTGCAGATGCCTGCCTGTGTTACTTAAACATGAAATCACAGCAATAAGGGCTAGCTTCAGGTGTATATTTTGCAAGAAGCACAATACGCCTGCTGTAAGTGCTGCAGATGCCTGTTAGTGTAACACAAAAGAAAAAAAACTACGAGCAATAAGGGGTAGCTTCAGGTGTATAATGTGCAGGAGGCACACTACGACTGCTGTAAGTGGTGCAGATGCCTGCCTGTGTTACTCAAACAGGAAATCACAACAATAAGGGCTAGCTTCAGGTGTATATTTTGCAAGAAGCACAATACGCCCGCTGTAAGTGCTGCAGATGCCTGCCTGTGTTACTCAAACAGGAAATCACAGCAATAAGGGCTATCTTCAGGTGTATATTTTGCAAGAAGCACAATACGCCTGCTGTAAGCGCTGCAGATGCATGTTAATGTAATACAAAAGAAAAAACCTA
Organism: Rana muscosa; assembly: GCA_029206835.1. NCBI lineage: Eukaryota > Metazoa > Chordata > Amphibia > Anura > Ranidae > Rana > Rana muscosa. Next base: position 973,194,400 of record CM055118.1, on the reverse strand, counting down.
CGAGCAATAAGGGGTAGCTTCAGGTGTATAATGTGCAGGAGGCACACTATGACTGCTGTAAGTGCTGCAGATGCCTGCCTGTGTTACTCAAACAGGAAATCACAGCAATAAGGGCTAGCTTTAGGTGTATATTTTGCAAGAAGCACAATACGCCTGCTGTAAGTGCTGCAGATGCCTGCCTGTGTTACTTAAACATGAAATCACAGCAATAAGGGCTAGCTTCAGGTGTATATTTTGCAAGAAGCACAATACGCCTGCTGTAAGTGCTGCAGATGCCTGTTAGTGTAACACAAAAGAAAAAAAAACTACGAGCAATAAGGGGTAGCTTCAGGTGTATAATGTGCAGGAGGCACACTACGACTGCTGTAAGTGCTGCAGATGCCTGCCTGTGTTACTCAAACAGGAAATCACAACAATAAGGGCTAGCTTCAGGTGTATATTTTGCAAGAAGCACAATACGCCCGCTGTAAGTGCTGCAGATGCCTTCCTGTGTTACTCAAACAGGAAATCACAGCAATAAGGGCTAGCTTCAGGTGTATATTTTGCAAGAAGCACAATATGCCCGCTGTAAGTGCTGCAGATGCCTTCCTGTGTTACTCAAACAGGAAATCACAGCAATAAGGGCTAGCTTCAGGTGTATATTTTGCAAGAAGCACAATACGACTGCTGTAAGTGCTGCAGATGCCTGCCTGTGTTACTTAAACATGAAATCACAGCAATAAGGGCTAGCTTCAGGTGTATATTTTGCAAGAAGCACAATACACCTGCTGTAAGTGCTGCAGATGCCTGTTAGTGTAACACAAAAGAAAAAAAAACTACGAGCAATAAGGGGTAGCTTCAGGTGTATAATGTGCAGGAGGAACACTACGCCTGCTGTAAGTGCTGCAGATGCCTGCCTGTGTTACTCTACAGGAAATCACAGCAATAAGGGCTAGCTTCAGGTGTATATTTTGCAAGAAGCACAATACGCCTGCTGTAAGTGCTGCAGATGCCTTCCTGTGTTACTCAAACAGGAAATCACAGCAATAAGGGCTAGCTTCAGGTGTATATTTTGCAAGAAGCACAATACGCTGGTGTAAGTGCTGCAGATGCCTACCTGTGTTACTTAAACATGAAATCACAGCAATAAGGGCTAGCTTCAGGTGTATATTTTGCAAGAAGCACAATACGCCTGCTGTAAGTGCTGCAGATGCCTGTTAGTGTAACACAAAAGAAAAAAAACTACGAGCAATAAGGGCTAGCTTCAGGTGTATAATGTGCAGGAGGCACACTATGACTGCTGTAAGTGCTGCAGATGCCTGCCTGTGTTACTCAAACAGGAAATCACAACAATAAGGGCTAGCTTCAGGTGTATATTTTGCAAGAAGCACAATACGCCTGCTGTAAGTGCTGAAGATGCCTGCCTGTGTTACTCAAACATGAAATCACAGCAATAAGGGCTAGCTTCAGGTGTATATTTTGCAAGAAGCACAATACGCCCGCTGTAAGTGCTGTAGATGCATGCCTGTGTTACTCAAACAGGAAATCACAGCAATAAGGGCTAGCTTCAGGTGTATATTTTACAAGAAGCACAATACGCCTGCTGTAAGTGCTGCAGATGCCTGTTAGTTTAACACAAAAGAAAAAAACTATGAGCAATAAGGGGTAGCTTCAGGTGTATAATGTGCAGGAGGCACACATTACACCTGCTGTAAGTGCTGCAGATGCCTGCCTGTGTTACTCAAACAGGAAATCACAGCAATAAGGGCTAGCTTCAGGTGTATATTTTACAAGAAGCACAATACGCCCGCTGTAAGTGCTGAAGATGCCTGCCTGTGTTACTCAACAGGAAATCACAGCAATAAGGGCTAGCTTCAGGTGTATATTTTGCAAGAAGCACAATACGTCCGCTGTAAGTGCTGCAGATGCCTGCCTGTGTTACTCAAACAGGAAATCACAGCAATAAGGGCTAGCTTCAGGTGTACATTTTGCAAGAAGCACAATACGCCTGCTGTAAGTGCTGCAGATGCCTGTTAGTGTAACACAAAAGAAAAAACCTACGAGCAATAAGGGGTAGCTTCAGGTGTATAATGTGCAGGAGGCACACATTACACCTGCTGTAAGTGCTGCAGATGCCTGCCTGTGTTACTCAAACAGGAAATCACAACAATAAGGGCTAGCTTCAGGTGTATATTTTGCAAGAAGCACAATACGCCCGCTGTAAGTGCTGCAGATGCCTGCCTGTGTTACTCAAACAGGAAATCACAGCAATAAGGGCCAGCTTCAGGTGTATATATTGCAAGAAGCACAATACGCCTGCTGTAAGTGCTGCAGATGCCTGTTAGTGTAACACAAAAGAAAAAAACTACGAGCAATAAGGGGTAGCTTCAGGTGTATAATGTGCAGGAGGCACACATTACACCTGCTGTAAGTGCTGCAGATGCCTGCCTGTGTTACTCAAACTGGAAATCACAACAATAAGGGCTAGCTTCAGGTGTATATTTTGCAAGAAGCACAATACGCCCGCTGTAAGTGCTGCAGATGCCTGCCTGTGTTACTCAAACAGGAAATCACAGCAATAAGGGCTAGCTTCAGGTGTATATATTGCAAGAAGCACAATACGCCTGCTGTAAGTGCTGCAGATGCCTGTTAGTGTAACACAAAAGAAAAAAACTACGAGCAATAAGGGGTAGCTTCAGGTGTATAATGTGCAGGAGGCACACATTACACCTGCTGTAAGTGCTGCAGATGCCTGCCTGTGTTACTCAAACAGGAAATCACAGCAATAAGGGCTAGCTTCAGGTGTATATTTTGCAAGAAGCACAATACGCCCGCTGTAAGTGCTGATGATGCCTGCCTGTGTCACTCAACAGGAAATCACAGCAATAAGGGCTAGCTTCAGGTGTATATTTTGCAAGAAGCACAATACGCCTGCTGTAAGTGCTGCAGGTGCCTGCCTGTGTTACTCAAACAGGAAATCACAGCAATAAGGGCTAGCTTCAGGTGTATATTTTGCAAGAAGTACAATACGCCTGCTGTAAGTGCTGCAGATGCCTGCCTGTGTTACTCAAACAGGAAATCACAGCAATAAGGGCTATCTTCAGGTGTATATTTTGCAAGAAGCACAATACGCCTGCTGTAAGCGCTGCAGATGCCTGTTAATGTAACACAAAAGAAAAAAAACTACGAGCAATAAGGGGTAGCTTCAGGTGTAAAATGTGCAGGAGGCGCACTATGACTGCTGTAAGTGCTGCAGATGCCTGCCTGTGTTACTCAAACAGGAAATCACAGCAATAAGGGCTAGCTTCAGGTGTATATTTTGCAAGAAGCACAATACGCCCGCTGTAAGTGCTGCAGATGCCTTCCTGTGTTACTCAAACAGGAAATCACAGCAATAAGGGCTAGCTTCAGGTGTATATTTTGCAAGAAGCACAATACGCCTGCTGTAAGTGCTGCAGATGCCTGCCTATGTTACTTAAACATGAAATCACAGCAATAAGGGCTAGCTTCAGGTGTATATTTTGCAAGAAGCACAATACGCCTGCTGTAAGTGCTGCCGATGCCTGCCTGTGTTACTTAAACATGAAATCACAGCAATACGGGCTAGCTTCAGGTGTATATTTTGCAAGAAGCACAATACGCCTGCTGTAAGTGCTGCAGATGCCTGTTAGTGTAACACAAAAGAAAAAAAAACTATGAGCAATAAGGGGTAGCTTCAGGTGTATAATGTGCAGGAGGCACACTATGACTGCTGTAAGTGCTGCAGATGCCTGCCTGTGTTACTCAAACAGGAAATCACAACAATAAGGGCTAGCTTCAGGTGTATATTTTGCAAGAAGCACAATATGCCCGCTGTAAGTGCTGTAGATGCATGCCTGTGTTACTCAAACAGGAAATCACAGCAATAAGGGCTAGCTTCAGGTGTATATTTTACAAGAAGCACAATACGCCTGCTGTAAGTGCTTCAGATGCCTGTTAGTTTAACACAAAAGAAAAAAACTATGAGCAATAAGGGGTAGCTTCAGGTGTATAATGTGCAGGAGGCACACATTACACCTGCTGTAAGTGCTGCAGATGCCTGCCTGTGTTACTCAAACAGGAAATCACAGCAATAAGGGCTAGCTTCAGGTGTATATTTTACAAGAAGCACAATACGCCCGCTGTAAGTGCTGAAGATGCCTGCCTGTGTTACTCAACAGGAAATCACAGCAATAAGGGCTAGCTTCAGGTGTATATTTTGCAAGAAGCACAATACGTCCGCTGTAAGTGCTGCAGATGCCTGCCTGTGTTACTCAAACAGGAAATCACAGCAATAAGGGCTAGCTTCAGGTGTATATTTTGCAAGAAGCACAATACGCCTGATGTAAGTGCTGCAGATGCCTGTTAGTGTAACACAAAAGAAAAAAAACTACGAGCAATAAGGGGTAGCTTCAGGTGTATAATGTGCAGGAGGCACACATTACACCTGCTGTAAGTGCTGCAGATGCCTGCCTGTGTTACTCAAACAGGAAATCACAGCAATAAGGGCTAGCTTCAGGTGTATATTTTACAAGTAGCACAATACGCCCGCTGTAAGTGCTGAAGATGCCTGCCTGTGTTACTCAACAGGAAATCACAGCAATAAGGGCTAGCTTCAGGTGTATATTTTGCAAGAAGCACAATACGTCCACTGTAAGTGCTGCAGATGCCTGCCTATGTTACTCAAACAGGAAATCACAGCAATAAGGGCTAGCTTCAGGTGTATATTTTGCAAGAATCACAATACACCTGCTGTAAGTGCTGCAGATGCCTGCCTGTGTTACTCAAACAGGAAATCACAGCAATAAGGGCTAGCTTCAGGTGTATATTTTGCAAGAAGCACAATATGCCTGCTGTAAGTGCTGCAGATGCCTGTTAGTGTAACACAAAAGAAAAAAAAAAACTTCGAGCAATAAGGGGTAGCTTTAGGTGTATAATGTGCAGGAGGCACACTACGACTGCTGTAAGTGCTGCAGATGCCTGCCTGTGTTACTCAAACAGGAAATCACAACAATAAGGGCTAGCTTCAGGTGTATATTTTGCAAGAAGCACAATACGCCCGCTGTAAGTGCTGCAGATGCCTGCCTGTGTTACTCAAACAGGAAATCACAGCAATAAGGGCTAGCTTCAGGTGTATATATTGCAAGAAGCACAATACGCCTGCTGTAAGTGCTGCAGATGCCTGTTAGTGTAACACAAAAGAAAAAAACTACGAGCAATAAGGGGTAGCTTCAGGTGTATAATGTGCAGGAGGCACACATTACACCTGCTGTAAGTGCTGCAGATGCCTGCCTGTGTTACTCAAACAGGAAATCACAACAATAAGGGCTAGCTTCAGGTGTATATTTTGCAAGAAGCACAATACGCCCGCTGTAAGTGCTGCATATGCCTGCCTGTGTTACTCAAACAGGAAATCACAGCAATAAGGGCTAGCTTCAGGTGTATATATTGCAAGAAGCACAATACGCCTGCTGTAAGTGCTGCAGATGCCTGTTAGTGTAACACAAAAGAAAAAAACTACGAGCAATAAGGGGTAGCTTCAGGTGTATAATGTGCAGGAGGCACACATTACACCTGCTGTAAGTGCTGCAGATGCCTGCCTGTGTTACTCAAACAGGAAATCACAGCAATAAGGGCTAGATTCAGGTGTATATTTTGCAAGAAGCACAATACGCCCGCTGTAAGTACTGATGATGCCTGCCTGTGTTACTCAACAGGAAATCACAGCAATAAGGGCTAGCTTCAGGTGTATATTTTGCAAGAAGCACAATACGCCTGCTGTAAGTGCTGCAGATGCCTGCCTGTGTTACTCAAACAGGAAATCACAGCAATAAGGGCTAGCTTCAGGTGTATATTTTGCAAGAAGTACAATACGCCTGCTGTAAGTGCTGCAGATGCCTGCCTGTGTTACTCAAACAGGAAATCACAGCAATAAGGGCTATCTTCAGGTGTATATTTTGCAAGAAGCACAATACGCCTGCTGTAAGCGCTGCAGATGCCTGTTAATGTAACACAAAAGAAAAAAAACTATGAGCAATAAGGGGTAGCTTCAGGTGTATAATGTGCAGGAGGTGCACTATGACTGCTGTAAGTGCTGCAGATGCCTGCCTGTGTTACTCAAACAGGAAATCACAGCAATAAGGGCTAGCTTCAGGTGTATATTTTGCAAGAAGCACAATACGCCCGCTGTAAGTGCTGCAGATGCCTTCCTGTGTTACTCAAACAGGAAATCACAGCAATAAGGGCTAGCTTCAGGTGTATATTTTGCAAGAAGCACAATACGCCTGCTGTAAGTGCTGCAGATGCCTGCCTGTGTTACTTAAACATGAAATCACAGCAATAATGGCTAGCTTCAGGTGTATATTTTGCAAGAAGCACAATACGCCTGCTGTAAGTGCTGCCGATGCCTGCCTGTGTTACTTAAACATGAAATCACAGCAATACGGGCTAGCTTCAGGTGTATATTTTGCAAGAAGCACAATACGCCTGCTGTAAGTGCTGCAGATGCCTGTTAGTGTAACACAAAAGAAAAAAAACTATGAGCAATAAAGGGTAGCTTCAGATGTATAATGTGCAGGAGGCACACTACGCCTGCTGTAAGTGCTGCAGATGCCTGCCTGTGTTACTCTACAGGAAATCACAGCAATAAGGGCTAGCTTCAGGTGTATATTTTGCAAGTTGCACAATACGCCTGCTGTAAGTGCTGCAGATGCCTTCCTGTGTTACTCAAACAGGAAATCACAGCAATAAGGGCTAGCTTCAGGTGTATATTTTGCAAGAAGCACAATACGCCCGCTGTAAGTGCTGCAGATGCCTGCCTGTGTTACTCAAACAGGAAATCACAGCAATAAGGGCTATCTTCAGGTGTATATTTTGCAAGAAGCACAATACGCCTGCTGTAAGCGCTGCAGATGCCTGTTAATGTAACACAAAAGAAAAAAAACTACGAGCAATAAGGGGTAGCTTCAGGTGTATAATGTGCAGGAGGCGCACTACGACTGCTGTAAGTGCTGCAGATGCCTGCCTGTGTTACTCAAACAGGAAATCACAGCAATAAGGGCTAGCTTAAGGTGTATATTTTGCAAGAAGCACAATACGCCTGCTGTAAGTGCTGCAGATGCCTGCCTGTGTTACTCAAACAGGAAATCACAGCAATAAGGGCTAGCTTCAGGTGTATATTTTGCAAGAAGCACAATACGCCCGCTGTAAGTGCTGCAGATGCCTTCCTGTGTTACTCAAACAGGAAATCACAGCAATAAGGGCTAGCTTCAGGTGTATATTTTGCAAGAAGTACAATACGACTGCTGTAAGTGCTGCAGATGCCTGCCTGTGTTACTTAAACATGAAATCACAGCAATAAGGGCTAGCTTCAGGTGTATATTTTGCAAGAAGCACAATACGCCTGCTGTAAGTGCTGCAGATGCCTGTTAGTGTAACACAAAAGAAAAAAAAAACTACGAGCAATAAGGGGTAGCTTCAGGTGTATAATGTGCAGGAGGAACACTACGCCTGCTGTAAGTGCTGCAGATGCCTGCCTGTGTTACTCTACAGGAAATCACAGCAATAAGGGCTAGCTTCAGGTGTATATTTTGCAAGAAGCACAATACGCCTGCTGTAAGTGCTGCAGATGCCTTCCTGTGTTACTCAAACAGCAAATTACAGCAATAAGGGCTAGCTTCAGGTGTATATTTTGCAAGAAGCACAATACGCCTGCTGTAAGTGCTGCAGATACCTGCCTGTGTTACTCAAACAGGAAATCACAGCAATAAGGGCTAGCTTCAGGTGTATATTTTGCAAGAAGCACAATACGCCGGTGTAAGTGCTGCAGATGCCTGCCTGTGTTACTTAAACATGAAATCACAGCAATAAGGGCTAGCTTCAGGTGTATATTTTGCAAGAAGCACAATACGCCTGCTGTAAGTGCTGCAGATGCCTGTTAGTGTAACACAAAAGAAAAAAAACTACGAGCAATAAGGGGTAGCTTCAGGTGTATAATGTGCAGGAGGCACACTATGACTGCTGTAAGTGCTGCAGATGCCTGCCTGTGTTACTCAAACAGGAAATCACAACAATAAGGGCTAGCTTCAGGTGTATATTTTACAAGAAGCACAATACGCCTGCTGTAAGTGCTGCAGATGCCTGCCTGTGTTACTCAAACAGGAAATCACAGCAATAAGGGCTAGCTTCAGGTGTATATTTTGCAAGAAGCACAATACGCCCGCTGTAAGTGCTGTAGATGCATGCCTGTGTTACTCAAACAGGAAATCACAGCAATAAGGGCTAGCTTCAGGTGTATATTTTACAAGAAGCACAATACGCCTGCTGTAAGTGCTGCAGATGCCTGTTAGTTTAACACAAAAGAAAAAAACTATGAGCAATAAGGGGTAGCTTCAGGTGTATAATGTGCAGGAGGCACACATTACACCTGCTGTAAGTGCTGCAGATGCCTGCCTGTGTTACTCAAACAGGAAATCACAGCAATAAGGGCTAGCTTCAGGTGTATATTTTACAAGTAGCACAATACGCCCGCTGTAAGTGCTGAAGATGCCTGCCTGTGTTACTCAACAGGAAATCACAGCAATAAGGGCTAGCTTCAGGTGTATATTTTGCAAGAAGCACAATACGTCCGCTGTAAGTGCTGCAGATGCCTGCCTGTGTTACTCAAACAGGAAATCACAGCAATAAGGGCTAGCTTCAGGTGTATATTTTGCAAGAATCACAATACACCTGCTGTAAGTGCTGCAGATGCCTGCCAGTGTTACTCAAACAGGAAATCACAGCAATAAGGGCTAGCTTCAGGTGTATATTTTGCAAGAAGCACAATACGCCTGCTGTAAGTGCTGCAGATGCCTGTTAGTGTAACACAAAAGAAAAAAAAAAACTACGAGCAATAAGGGGTAGCTTTAGGTGTATAATGTGCAGGAGGCACACTACGACTGCTGTAAGTGCTGCAGATGCCTGCCTGTGTTACTCTACAGGAAATCACAGCAATAAGGGCTAGCTTCAGGTGTATATTTTGCAAGAAGCACAATACGCCCGCTGTAAGTGCTGATGATGCCTGCCTGTGTTACTCAACAGGAAATCACAGCAATAAGGGCTAGCTTCAGGTGTATATTTTGCAAGAAGCACAATACGTCCGCTGTAAGTGCTGCAGATGCCTGCCTGTGTTACTCAAACAGGAAATCACAGCAATAAGGGCTAGCTTCAGGTGTATATTTTGCAAGAAGCACAATACGCCTGCTGTAAGTGCTGCAGATGCCTGCCTGTGTTACTCAAACAGGAAATCACAGCAATAAGGGCTAGCTTCAGGTGTATATTTTGCAAGAAGCACAATACACCTGCTGTAAGTGCTGCAGATGCCTGTTAGTGTAACACAAAAGAAAAAAACTATGAGCAATAAGGGGTAGCTTCAGGTGTATAATGTGCAGGAGGCACACTACGCCTGCTGTAAGTGCTGCAGATACCTGCCTGTGTTACTCTACAGGAAATCACAGCAATAAGGGCTAGCTTCAGGTGTATATTTTGCAAGAAGCACAATACGCCCACTGTAAGTGCTGCAGATGCCTGCCTGTGTTACTCAAACAGGAAATCACAGCAATAAGGGCTAGCTTCAGGTGTATATTTTGCAAGAAGTACAATACGCCTGCTGTAAGTGCTGCAGATGCCTGCCTGTGTTACTCAAACAGGAAATCACAGCAATAAGGGCTAGCTTCAGGTGTATATTTTGCAAGAAGCACAATACGCCTGCTGTAAGTGCTGCAGATGCCTGTTAGTGTAACACACAAGAAAAAAAAACTACAAGCAATAAGGGGTATCTTCAGGTGTATAATGTGCAGGAGGCACACTACGCCTGCTGTAAGTGCTGCAGATGCCTGCCTGTGTTACTATACAGGAAATCACATCAATAAGGGCTATTTTTAGGTGTATATTTTGCAAGAAGCTCAATACGCCCACTGTAAGTGCTGCAGATGCCTGCCTGTGTTACTCAAACAGGAAATCACAGCAATAAGGGCTAGCTTCAGGTGTATATTTTGCAAGAAGCACAATACGCCTGCTGTAAGTGCTGTAGATGCCTGCCTGTGTTACTCAAACAGGAAATCACAGCAATAAGGGCTAGCTTCAGGTGTATATTTTGCAAGAAGCACAATACGCCTGCTGTAAGTGCTGCAGATGCCTGTTAGTGTAACACAAAAGAAAAAAAACTACGAGCAATAAGGGGTAGCTTCAGGTGTATAATGTGCAGGAGGCACACATTACACCTGCTGTAAGTGCTGCAGATGCCTGCCTGTGTTACTCAAACAGGAAATCACAGCAATAAGGGCTAGCTTCAGGTGTATATTTTACAAGTAGCACAATACGCCCGCTGTAAGTGCTGAAGATGCCTGCCTGTGTTACTCAAATGGAAATCACAGCAATAAGGGCTAGCTTCAGGTGTATATTTTGCAAGAAGCACAATACGTCCGCTGTAAGTGCTGCAGATGCCTGCCTGTGTTACTCAAACAGGAAATCACAGCAATAAGGGCTAGCTTCAGGTGTATATTTTGCAAGAATCACAATACACCTGCTGTAAGTGCTGCAGATGCCTGCCTGTGTTACTCAAACAGGAAATCACAGCAATAAGGGCTAGCTTCAGGTGTATATTTTGCAAGAAGCACAATACGCCTGCTGTAAGTGCTGCAGATGCCTGTTAGTGTAACACAAAAGAAAAGAAAAAACTACGAGCAATAAGGGGTAGCTTTAGGTGTATAATGTGCAGGAGGCACACTACGACTGCTGTAAGTGCTGCAGATGCCTGCCTGTGTTACTCAAACAGGAAATCACAACAATAAGGGCTAGCTTCAGGTGTATATTTTGCAAGAAGCACAATACGCCCGCTGTAAGTGCTGCAGATGCCTGCCTGTGTTACTCAAACAGGAAATCACAGCAATAAGGGCTAGCTTCAGGTGTATATTTTGCAAGAAGCACAATACGCCTGCTGTAAGTGCTGCAGATGCCTGCCTGTGTTACTCAAACAGGAAATCACAGCAATAAGGGCTATCTTCAGGTGTATATTTTGCAAGAAGTACAATACGCCTGCTGTAAGTGCTGCAGATGCCTGCCTGTGTTACTCAAACAGGAAATCACAGCAATAAGGGCTAGCTTCAGGTGTATATTTTGCAAGAAGCACAATACGCCTGCTGTAAGTGCTGCAGATGCCTGTTAGTGTAACACAAAAGAAAAGAAAAAACTACGAGCAATAAGGGGTAGCTTTAGGTGTATAATGTGCAGGAGGCACACTACGACTGCTGTAAGTGCTGCAGATGCCTGCCTGTGTTACTCAAACAGGAAATCACAACAATAAGGGCTAGCTTCAGGTGTATATTTTGCAAGAAGCACAATACGCCCGCTGTAAGTGCTGCAGATGCCTGCCTGTGTTACTCAAACAGGAAATCACAGCAATAAGGGCTAGCTTCAGGTGTATATTTTGCAAGAAGCACAATACGCCTGCTGTAAGTGCTGCAGATGCCTGCCTGTGTTACTCAAACAGGAAATCACAGCAATAAGGGCTATCTTCAGGTGTATATTTTGCAAGAAGTACAATACGCCTGCTGTAAGTGCTGCAGATGCCTGCCTGTGTTACTCAAACAGGAAATCACAGCAATAAGGGCTATCTTCAGGTGTATATTTTGCAAGAAGCACAATACGCCTGCTGTAAGCGCTGCAGATGCCTGTTAATGTAACACAAAAGAAAAAAAACTACGAGCAATAAGGGGTAGCTTCAGGTGTAAAATGTGCAGGAGGCGCACTATGACTGCTGTAAGTGCTGCAGATGCCTGCCTGTGTTACTCAAACAGGAAATCACAGCAATAAGGGCTAGCTTCAGGTGTATATTTTGCAAGAAGCACAATACGCCCGCTGTAAGTGCTGCAGATGCCTTCCTGTGTTACTCAAACAGGAAATCACAGCAATAAGGGCTAGCTTCAGGTGTATATTTTGCAAGAAGCACAATACGCCTGCTGTAAGTGCTGCAGATGCCTGCCTATGTTACTTAAACATGAAATCACAGCAATAAGGGCTAGCTTCAGGTGTATATTTTGCAAGAAGCACAATACGCCTGCTGTAAGTGCTGCCGATGCCTGCCTGTGTTACTTAAACATGAAATCACAGCAATACGGGCTAGCTTCAGGTGTATATTTTGCAAGAAGCACAATACGCCTGCTGTAAGTGCTGCAGATGCATGCCTGTGTTACTCAAACAGGAAATCACAGCAATAAGGGCTAGCTTCAGGTGTATATTTTACAAGAAGCACAATACGCCTGCTGTAAGTGCTTCAGATGCCTGTTAGTTTAACACAAAAGAAAAAAACTATGAGCAATAAGGGGTAGCTTCAGGTGTATAATGTGCAGGAGGCACACATTACACCTGCTGTAAGTGCTGCAGATGCCTGCCTGTGTTACTCAAACAGGAAATCACAGCAATAAGGGCTAGCTTCAGGTGTATATTTTACAAGAAGCACAATACGCCCGCTGTAAGTGCTGTAGATGCATGCCTGTGTTACTCAAACAGGAAATCACAGCAATAAGGGCTAGCTTCAGGTGTATATTTTACAAGAAGCACAATACGCCTGCTGTAAGTGCTTCAGATGCCTGTTAGTTTAACACAAAAGAAAAAAAAACTATGAGCAATAAGGGGTAGCTTCAGGTGTATAATGTGCAGGAGGCACACTATGACTGCTGTAAGTGCTGCAGATGCCTGCCTGTGTTACTCAAACAGGAAATCACAACAATAAGGGCTAGCTTCAGGTGTATATTTTGCAAGAAGCACAATACGCCCACTGTAAGTGCTGTAGATGCATGCCTGTGTTACTCAAACAGGAAATCACAGCAATAAGGGCTAGCTTCAGGTGTATATTTTACAAGAAGCACAATACGCCTGCTGTAAGTGCTTCAGATGCCTGTTAGTTTAACACAAAAGAAAAAAACTATGAGCAATAAGGGGTAGCTTCAGGTGTATAATGTGCAGGAGGCACACATTACACCTGCTGTAAGTGCTGCAGATGCCTGCCTGTGTTACTCAAACAGGAAATCACAGCAATAAGGGCTAGCTTCAGGTGTATATTTTACAAGAAGCACAATACGCCCGCTGTAAGTGCTGAAGATGCCTGCCTGTGTTACTCAACAGGAAATCACAGCAATAAGGGCTAGCTTCAGGTGTATATTTTGCAAGAAGCACAATACGTCCGCTGTAAGTGCTGCAGATGCCTGCCTGTGTTACTCAAACAGGAAATCACAGCAATAAGGGCTAGCTTCAGGTGTATATTTTGCAAGAAGCACAATACGCCTGATGTAAGTGCTGCAGATGCCTGTTAGTGTAACACAAAAGAAAAAAAACTACGAGCAATAAGGGGTAGCTTCAGGTGTATAATGTGCAGGAGGCACACATTACACCTGCTGTAAGTGCTGCAGATGCCTGCCTGTGTTACTCAAACAGGAAATCACAGCAATAAGGGCTAGCTTCAGGTGTATATTTTACAAGTAGCACAATACGCCCGCTGTAAGTGCTGAAGATGCCTGCCTGTGTTACTCAACAGGAAATCACAGCAATAAGGGCTAGCTTCAGGTGTATATTTTGCAAGAAGCACAATACGTCCACTGTAAGTGCTGCAGATGCCTGCCTGTGTTACTCAAACAGGAAATCACAGCAATAAGGGCTAGCTTCAGGTGTATATTTTGCAAGAATCACAATACACCTGCTGTAAGTGCTGCAGATGCCTGCCTGTGTTACTCAAACAGGAAATCACAGCAATAAGGGCTAGCTTCAGGTGTATATTTTGCAAGAAGCACAATACGCCTGCTGTAAGTGCTGCAGATGCCTGTTAGTGTAACACAAAAGAAAAAAAAACTTCGAGCAATAAGGGGTAGCTTTAGGTGTATAATGTGCAAGAGGCACACTACGACTGCTGTAAGTGCTGCAGATGCCTGCCTGTGTTACTCAAACAGGAAATCACAACAATAAGGGCTAGCTTCAGGTGTATATTTTGCAAGAAGCACAATACGCCCGCTGTAAGTGCTGCAGATGCCTGCCTGTGTTACTCAAACAGGAAATCACAGCAATAAGGGCTAGCTTCAGGTGTATATATTGCAAGAAGCACAATACGCCTGCTGTAAGTGCTGCAGATGCCTGTTAGTGTAACACAAAAGAAAAAAACTACGAGCAATAAGGGGTAGCTTCAGGTGTATAATGTGCAGGAGGCACACATTACACCTGCTGTAAGTGCTGCAGATGCCTGCCTGTGTTACTCAAACAGGAAATCACAACAATAAGGTCTAGCTTCAGGTGTATATTTTGCAAGAAGCACAATACGCCCGCTGTAAGTGCTGCAGATGCCTGCCTGTGTTACTCAAACAGGAAATCACAGCAATAAGGGCTAGCTTCAGGTGTATATATTGCAAGAAGCACAATACGCCTGCTGTAAGTGCTGCAGATGCCTGTTAGTGTAACACAAAAGAAAAAAACTACGAGCAATAAGGGGTAGCTTCAGGTGTATAATGTGCAGGAGGCACACATTACACCTGCTGTAAGTGCTGCAGATGCCTGCCTGTGTTACTCAAACAGGAAATCACAGCAATAAGGGCTAGCTTCAGGTGTATATTTTGCAAGAAGCACAATACGCCCGCTGTAAGTGCTGATGATGCCTGCCTGTGTTACTCAACAGGAAATCACAGCAATAAGGGCTAGCTTCAGGTGTATATTTTGCAAGAAGCACAATACGCCTGCTGTAAGTGCTGCAGATGCCTGCCTGTGTTACTCAAACAGGAAATCACAGCAATAAGGGCTAGCTTCAGGTGTATATTTTGCAAGAAGTACAATACGCCTGCTGTAAGTGCTGCAGATGCCTGCCTGTGTTACTCAAACAGGAAATCACAGCAATAAGGGCTATCTTCAGGTGTATATTTTGCAAGAAGCACAATACGCCTGCTGTAAGCGCTGCAGATGCCTGTTAATGTAACACAAAAGAAAAAAACTACGAGCAATAAGGGGTAGCTTCAGGTGTATAATGTGCAGGAGGCGCACTATGACTGCTGTAAGTGCTGCAGATGCCTGCCTGTGTTACTCAAACAGGAAATCACAGCAATAAGGGCTAGCTTCAGGTGTATATTTTGCAAGTTGCACAATACGCCTGCTGTAAGTGCTGCAGATGCCTTCCTGTGTTACTCAAACAGGAAATCACAGCAATAAGGGCTAGCTTCAGGTGTATATTTTGCAAGAAGCACAATACGCCCGCTGTAAGTGCTGCAGATGCCTGCCTGTGTTACTCAAACAGGAAATCACAGCAATAAGGGCTATCTTCAGGTGTATATTTTGCAAGAAGCACAATACGCCTGCTGTAAGCGCTGCAGATGCCTGTTAATGTAACACAAAAGAAAAAAAACTACGAGCAATAAGGGGTAGCTTCAGGTGTATAATGTGCAGGAGGTGCACTACGACTGCTGTAAGTGCTGCAGATGCCTGCCTGTGTTACTCAAACAGGAAATCACAGCAATAAGGGCTAGCTTAAGGTGTATATTTTGCAAGAAGCACAATACGCCTGCTGTAAGTGCTGCAGATGCCTGCCTGTGTTACTCAAACAGGAAATCACAGCAATAAGGGCTAGCTTCAGGTGTATATTTTGCAAGAAGCACAATACGCCCGCTGTAAGTGCTGCAGATGCCTTCCTGTGTTACTCAAACAGGAAATCACAGCAATAAGGGCTAGCTTCAGGTGTATATTTTGCAAGAAGTACAATACGACTGCTGTAAGTGCTGCAGATGCCTGCCTGTGTTACTTAAACATGAAATCACAGCAATAAGGGCTAGCTTCAGGTGTATATTTTGCAAGAAGCACAATACGCCTGCTGTAAGTGCTGCAGATGCCTGTTAGTGTAACACAAAAGAAAAAAAAACTACGAGCAATAAGGGGTAGCTTCAGGTGTATAATGTGCAGGAGGAACACTACGCCTGCTGTAAGTGCTGCAGATGCCTGCCTGTGTTACTCTACAGGAAATCACAGCAATAAGGGCTAGCTTCAGGTGTATATTTTGCAAGAAGCACAATACGCCTGCTGTAAGTGCTGCAGATGCCTTCCTGTGTTACTCAAACAGCAAATTACAGCAATAAGGGCTAGCTTCAGGTGTATATTTTGCAAGAAGCACAATACGCCTGCTGTAAGTGCTGCAGATGCCTGCCTGTGTTACTCAAACAGGAAATCACAGCAATAAGGGCTAGCTTCAGGTGTATATTTTGCAAGAAGCACAATACGCCGGTGTAAGTGCTGCAGATGCCTGCCTGTGTTACTTAAACATGAAATCACAGCAATAAGGGCTAGCTTCAGGTGTATATTTTGCAAGAAGCACAATACGCCTGCTGTAAGTGCTGCAGATGCCTGTCAGTGTAACACAAAAGAAAAAAAACTACGAGCAATAAGGGGTAGCTTCAGGTGTATAATGTGCAGGAGGCACACTATGACTGCTGTAAGTGCTGCAGATGCCTGCCTGTGTTACTCAAACAGGAAATCACAACAATAAGGGCTAGCTTCAGGTGTATATTTTGCAAGAAGCACAATACGCCTGCTGTAAGTGCTGCAGATGCCTGCCTGTGTTACTCAAACAGGAAATCACAGCAATAAGGGCTAGCTTCAGGTGTATATTTTCAAAGAAGCACAATACGCCCGCTGTAAGTGCTGTAGATGCATGCCTGTGTTACTCAAACAGGAAATCACAGCAATAAGGGCTAGCTTCAGGTGTATATTTTACAAGAAGCACAATACGCCTGCTGTAAGTGCTGCAGATGCCTGTTAGTTTAACACAAAAGAAAAAAACTATGAGCAATAAGGGGTAGCTTCAGGTGTATAATGTGCAGGAGGCACACATTACACCTGCTGTAAGTGCTGCAGATGCCTGCCTGTGTTACTCAAACAGGAAATCACAGCAATAAGGGCTAGCTTCAGGTGTATATTTTACAAGTAGCACAATACGCCCGCTGTAAGTGCTGAAGATGCCTGCCTGTGTTACTCAACAGGAAATCACAGCAATAAGGGCTAGCTTCAGGTGTATATTTTGCAAGAAGCACAATACGTCCACTGTAAGTGCTGCAGATGCCTGCCTGTGTTACTCAAACAGGAAATCACAGCAATAAGGGCTAGCTTCAGGTGTATATTTTGCAAGAATCACAATACACCTGCTGTAAGTGCTGCAGATGCCTGCCTGTGTTACTCAAACAGGAAATCACAGCAATAAGGGCTAGCTTCAGGTGTATATTTTGCAAGAAGCACAATACGCCTGCTGTAAGTGCTGCAGATGCCTGTTAGTGTAACACAAAAGAAAAACAACTTCGAGCAATAAGGGGTAGCTTTAGGTGTATAATGTGCAGGAGGCACACTACGACTGGTGTAAGTGCTGCAGATGCCTGCCTGTGTTACTCAAACAGGAAATCACAACAATAAGGGCTAGCTTCAGGTGTATATTTTGCAAGAAGCACAATACGCCCGCTGTAAGTGCTGCAGATGCCTGCCTGTGTTACTCAAACAGGAAATCACAGCAATAAGGGCTAGCTTCAGGTGTATATATTGCAAGAAGCACAATACGCCTGCTGTAAGTGCTGCAGATGCCTGTTAGTGTAACACAAAAGAAAAAAACTACGAGCAATAAGGGGTAGCTTCAGGTGTATAATGTGCAGGAGGCACACATTACACCTGCTGTAAGTGCTGCAGATGCCTGCCTGTGTTACTCAAACAGGAAATCACAACAATAAGGGCTAGCTTCAGGTGTATATTTTGCAAGAAGCACAATACGCCCGCTGTAAGTGCTGCAGATGCCTGCCTGTGTTACTCAAACAGGAAATCACAGCAATAAGGGCTAGCTTCAGGTGTATATATTGCAAGAAGCACAATACGCCTGCTGTAAGTGCTGCAGATGCCTGTTAGTGTAACACAAAATAAAAAAACTACGAGCAATAAGGGGTAGCTTCAGGTGTATAATGTGCAGGAGGCGCACTATGACTGCTGTAAGTGCTGCAGATGCCTGCCTGTGTTACTCAAACAGGAAATCACAGCAATAAGGGCTAGCTTCAGGTGTATATTTTGCAAGTTGCACAATACGCCTGCTGTAAGTGCTGCAGTTGCTTTCCTGTGTTACTCAAACAGGAAATCACAGCAATAAGGGCTAGCTTCAGGTGTATATTTTGCAAGAAGCACAATACGCCCGCTGTAAGTGCTGCAGATGCCTGCCTGTGTTACTCAAACAGGAAATCACAGCAATAAGGGTTATCTTCAGGTGTATATTTTGCAAGAAGCACAATACGCCTGCTGTAAGCGCTGCAGATGCCTGTTAATGTAACACAAAAGAAAAAAAACTACGAGCAATAAGGGGTAGCTTCAGGTGTATAATGTGCAGGAGGTGCACTACGACTGCTGTAAGTGCTGCAGATGCCTGCCTGTGTTACTCAAACAGGAAATCACAGCAATAAGGGCTAGCTTAAGGTGTATATTTTGCAAGAAGCACAATACGCCTGCTGTAAGTGCTGCAGATGCCTGCCTGTGTTACTCAAACAGGAAATCACAGCAATAAGGGCTAGCTTCAGGTGTATATTTTGCAAGAAGCACAATACGCCCGCTGTAAGTGCTGCAGATGCCTTCCTGTGTTACTCAAACAGGAAATCACAGCAATAAGGGCTAGCTTCAGGTGTATATTTTGCAAGAAGTACAATACGACTGCTGTAAGTGCTGCAGATGCCTGCCTGTGTTACTTAAACATGAAATCACAGCAATAAGGGCTAGCTTCAGGTGTATATTTTGCAAGAAGCACAATACGCCTGCTGTAAGTGCTGCAGATGCCTGTTAGTGTAACACAAAAGAAAAAAAAACTACGAGCAATAAGGGGTAGCTTCAGGTGTATAATGTGCAGGAGGAACACTACGCCTGCTGTAAGTGCTGCAGATGCCTGCCTGTGTTACTCTACAGGAAATCACAGCAATAAGGGCTAGCTTCAGGTGTATATTTTGCAAGAAGCACAATACGCCTGCTGTAAGTGCTGCAGATGCCTTCCTGTGTTACTCAAACAGCAAATTACAGCAATAAGGGCTAGCTTCAGGTGTATATTTTGCAAGAAGCACAATACGCCTGCTGTAAGTGCTGCAGATGCCTGCCTGTGTTACTCAAACAGGAAATCACAGCAATAAGGGCTAGCTTCAGGTGTATATTTTGCAAGAAGCACAATACGCCGGTGTAAGTGCTGCAGATGCCTGCCTGTGTTACTTAAACATGAAATCACAGCAATAAGGGCTAGCTTCAGGTGTATATTTTGCAAGAAGCACAATACGCCTGCTGTAAGTGCTGCAGATGCCTGTCAGTGTAACACAAAAGAAAAAAAACTACGAGCAATAAGGGGTAGCTTCAGGTGTATAATGTGCAGGAGGCACACTATGACTGCTGTAAGTGCTGCAGATGCCTGCCTGTGTTACTCAAACAGGAAATCACAACAATAAGGGCTAGCTTCAGGTGTATATTTTGCAAGAAGCACAATACGCCTGCTGTAAGTGCTGCAGATGCCTGCCTGTGTTACTCAAACAGGAAATCACAGCAATAAGGGCTAGATTCAGGTGTATATTTTCAAAGAAGCACAATACGCCCGCTGTAAGTGCTGTAGATGCATGCCTGTGTTACTCAAACAGGAAATCACAGCAATAAGGGCTAGCTTCAGGTGTATATTTTACAAGAAGCACAATACGCCTGCTGTAAGTGCTGCAGATGCCTGTTAGTTTAACACAAAAGAAAAAAACTATGAGCAATAAGGGGTAGCTTCAGGTGTATAATGTGCAGGAGGCACACATTACACCTGCTGTAAGTGCTGCAGATGCCTGCCTGTGTTACTCAAACAGGAAATCACAGCAATAAGGGCTAGCTTCAGGTGTATATTTTACAAGTAGCACAATACGCCCGCTGTAAGTGCTGAAGATGCCTGCCTGTGTTACTCAACAGGAAATCACAGCAATAAGGGCTAGCTTCAGGTGTATATTTTGCAAGAAGCACAATACGTCCACTGTAAGTGCTGCAGATGCCTGCCGGTGTTACTCAAACAGGAAATCACAGCAATAAGGGCTAGCTTCAGGTGTATATTTTGCAAGAATCACAATACACCTGCTGTAAGTGCTGCAGATGCCTGCCTGTGTTACTCAAACAGGAAATCACAGCAATAAGGGCTAGCTTCAGGTGTATATTTTGCAAGAAGCACAATACGCCTGCTGTAAGTGCTGCAGATGCCTGTTAGTGTAACACAAAAGAAAAAAAACTTCGAGCAATAAGGGGTAGCTTTAGGTGTATAATGTGCAGGAGGCACACTACGACTGGTGTAAGTGCTGCAGATGCCTGCCTGTGTTACTCAAACAGGAAATCACAACAATAAGGGCTAGCTTCAGGTGTATATTTTGCAAGAAGCACAATACGCCCGCTGTAAGTGCTGCAGATGCCTGCCTGTGTTACTCAAACAGGAAATCACAGCAATAAGGGCTAGCTTCAGGTGTATATATTGCAAGAAGCACAATACGCCTGCTGTAAGTGCTGCAGATGCCTGTTAGTGTAACACAAAAGAAAAAAACTACGAGCAATAAGGGGTAGCTTCAGGTGTATAATGTGCAGGAGGCACACATTACACCTGCTGTAAGTGCTGCAGATGCCTGCCTGTGTTACTCAAACAGGAAATCACAACAATAAGGGCTAGCTTCAGGTGTATATTTTGCAAGAAGCACAATACGCCCGCTGTAAGTGCTGCAGATGCCTGCCTGTGTTACTCAAACAGGAAATCACAGCAATAAGGGCTAGCTTCAGGTGTATATATTGCAAGAAGCACAATACGCCTGCTGTAAGTGCTGCAGATGCCTGTTAGTGTAACACAAAAGAAAAAAACTACGAGCAATAAGGGGTAGCTTCAGGTGTATAATGTGCAGGAGGCACACATTACACCTGCTGTAAGTGCTGCAGATGCCTGCCTGTGTTACTCAAACAGGAAATCACAGCAATAAGGGCTAGCTTCAGGTGTATATTTTGCAAGAAGCACAATACGCCCGCTGTAAGTGCTGATGATGCCTGCCTGTGTTACTCAACAGGAAATCACAGCAATAAGGGCTAGCTTCAGGTGTATATTTTGCAAGAAGCACAATACGCCTGCTGTAAGTGCTGCAGATGCCTGCCTGTGTTACTCAAACAGGAAATCACAGCAATAAGGGCTAGCTTCAGGTGTATATTTTGCAAGAAGTACAATACGCCTGCTGTAAGTGCTGCAGATGCCTGCCTGTGTTACTCAAACAGGAAATCACAACAATAAGGGCTAGCTTCAGGTGTATATTTTGCAAGAAGCACAATACGCCTGCTGTAAGTGCTGCAGATGCCTGCCTGTGTTACTCAAACAGGAAATCACAGCAATAAGGGCTAGCTTCAGGTGTATATTTTCAAAGAAGCACAATACGCCCGCTGTAAGTGCTGTAGATGCATGCCTGTGTTACTCAAACAGGAAATCACAGCAATAAGGGCTAGCTTCAGGTGTATATTTTACAAGAAGCACAATACGCCTGCTGTAAGTGCTGCAGATGCCTGTTAGTTTAACACAAAAGAAAAAAACTATGAGCAATAAGGGGTAGCTTCAGGTGTATAATGTGCAGGAGGCACACATTACACCTGCTGTAAGTGCTGCAGATGCCTGCCTGTGTTACTCAAACAGGAAATCACAGCAATAAGGGCTAGCTTCAGGTGTATATTTTACAAGTAGCACAATACGCCCGCTGTAAGTGCTGAAGATGCCTGCCTGTGTTACTCAACAGGAAATCACAGCAATAAGGGCTAGCTTCAGGTGTATATTTTGCAAGAAGCACAATACGTCCACTGTAAGTGCTGCAGATGCCTGCCTGTGTTACTCAAACAGGAAATCACAGCAATAAGGGCTAGCTTCAGGTGTATATTTTGCAAGAATCACAATACACCTGCTGTAAGTGCTGCAGATGCCTGCCTGTGTTACTCAAACAGGAAATCACAGCAATAAGGGCTAGCTTCAGGTGTATATTTTGCAAGAAGCACAATACGCCTGCTGTAAGTGCTGCAGATGCCTGTTAGTGTAACACAAAAGAAAAAAAACTTCGAGCAATAAGGGGTAGCTTTAGGTGTATAATGTGCAGGAGGCACACAATACGCCCGCTGTAAGTGCTGCAGATGCCTGCCTGTGTTACTCAAACAGGAAATCACAGCAATAAGGGCTAGCTTCAGGTGTATATATTGCAAGAAGCACAATACGCCTGCTGTAAGTGCTGCAGATGCCTGTTAGTGTAACACAAAAGAAAAAAACTACGAGCAATAAGGGGTAGCTTCAGGTGTATAATGTGCAGGAGGCACACATTACACCTGCTGTAAGTGCTGCAGATGCCTGCCTGTGTTACTCAAACAGGAAATCACAACAATAAGGGCTAGCTTCAGGTGTATATTTTGCAAGAAGCACAATACGCCCGCTGTAAGTGCTGCAGATGCCTGCCTGTGTTACTCAAACAGGAAATCACAGCAATAAGGGCTAGCTTCAGGTGTATATATTGCAAGAAGCACAATACGCCTGCTGTAAGTGCTGCAGATGCCTGTTAGTGTAACACAAAAGAAAAAAACTACGAGCAATAAGGGGTAGCTTCAGGTGTATAATGTGCAGGAGGCACACATTACACCTGCTGTAAGTGCTGCAGATGCCTGCCTGTGTTACTCAAACAGGAAATCACAGCAATAAGGGCTAGCTTCAGGTGTATATTTTGCAAGAAGCACAATACGCCCGCTGTAAGTGCTGATGATGCCTGCCTGTGTTACTCAACAGGAAATCACAGCAATAAGGGCTAGCTTCAGGTGTATATTTTGCAAGAAGCACAATGCGCCTGCTGTAAGTGCTGCAGATGCCTGCCTGTGTTACTCAAACAGGAAATCACAGCAATAAGGGCTAGCTTCAGGTGTATATTTTGCAAGAAGTACAATACGCCTGCTGTAAGTGCTGCAGATGCCTGCCTGTGTTACTCAAACAGGAAATCACAGCAATAAGGGCTATCTTCAGGTGTATATTTTGCAAGAAGCACAATACGCCTGCTGTAAGCGCTGCAGATGCCTGTTAATGTAACACAAAAGAAAAAAAACTACGAGCAATAAGGGGTAGCTTCAGGTGTATAATGTGCAGGAGGCGCACTATGACTGCTGTAAGTGCTGCAGATGCCTGCCTGTGTTACTCAAACAGGAAATCACAGCAATAAGGGCTAGCTTCAGGTGTATATTTTGCAAGAAGCACAATACGCCCGCTGTAAGTGCTGCAGATGCCTTCCTGTGTTACTCAAACAGGAAATCACAGCAATAAGGGCTAGCTTCAGGTGTATATTTTGCAAGAAGCACAATACGCCTGCTGTAAGTGCTGCAGATGCCTGCCTGTGTTACTTAAACATGAAATCACAGCAATAAGGGCTAGCTTCAGGTGTATATTTTGCAAGAAGCACAATACGCCTACTGTAAGTGCTGCCGATGCCTGCCTGTGTTACTTAAACATGAAATCACAGCAATACGGGCTAGCTTCAGGTGTATATTTTGCAAGAAGCACAATACGCCTGCTGTAAGTGCTGCAGATGCCTGTTAGTGTAACACAAAAGAAAAAAAACTATGAGCAATAAGGGGTAGCTTCAGGTGTATAATGTGCAGGAGGCACACTACGCCTGCTGTAAGTGCTGCAGATGCCTGCCTGTGTTACTCTACAGGAAATCACAGCAATAAGGGCTAGCTTCAGGTGTATATTTTGCAAGTTGCACAATACGCCTGCTGTAAGTGCTGCAGATGCCTTCCTGTGTTACTCAAACAGGAAATCACAGCAATAAGGGCTAGCTTCAGGTGTATATTTTGCAAGAAGCACAATACGCCCGCTGTAAGTGCTGCAGATGCCTGCCTGTGTTACTCAAACAGGAAATCACAGCAATAAGGGCTATCTTCAGGTGTATATTTTGCAAGAAGCACAATACGCCTGCTGTAAGCGCTGCAGATGCCTGTTAATGTAACACAAAAGAAAAAAAACTACGAGCAATAAGGGGTAGCTTCAGGTGTATAATGTGCAGGAGGTGCACTACGACTGCTGTAAGTGCTGCAGATGCCTGCCTGTGTTACTCAAACAGGAAATCACAGCAATAAGGGCTAGCTTCAGGTGTATATTTTGCAAAAAGCACAATACGCCCGCTGTAAGTGCTGCAGATGCCTTCCTGTGTTACTCAAACAGGAAATCACAGCAATAAGGGCTAGCTTCAGGTGTATATTTTGCAAGAAGTACAATACGACTGCTGTAAGTGCTGCAGATGCCTGCCTGTGTTACTTAAACATGAAATCACAGCAATAAGGGCTAGCTTCAGGTGTATATTTTGCAAGAAGTACAATACGACTGCTGTAAGTGCTGCAGATGCCTGCCTGTGTTACTTAAACATGAAATCACAGCAATAAGGGCTAGCTTCAGGTGTATATTTTGCAAGAAGCACAATACGCCTGCTGTAAGTGCTGCAGATGCCTGTTAGTGTAACACAAAAGAAAAAAAAAACTACGAGCAATAAGGGGTAGCTTCAGGTGTATAATGTGCAGGAGGAACACTACGCCTGCTGTAAGTGCTGCAGATGCCTGCCTGTGTTACTCTACAGGAAATCACAGCAATAAGGGCTAGCTTCAGGTGTATATTTTGCAAGAAGCACAATACGCCGGTGTAAGTGCTGCAGATGCCTGCCTGTGTTACTTAAACATGAAATCACAGCAATAAGGGCTAGCTTCAGGTGTATATTTTGCAAGAAGCACAATACGCCTGCTGTAAGTGCTGCAGATGCCTGTTAGTGTAACACAAAAGAAAAAAAACTACGAGCAATAAGGGGTAGCTTCAGGTGTATAATGTGCAGGAGGCACACTATGACTGCTGTAAGTGCTGCAGATGCCTGCCTGTGTTACTCAAACAGGAAATCACAGCAATAAGGGCTAGCTTCAGGTGTATATTTTCAAAGAAGCACAATACGCCCGCTGTAAGTGCTGTAGATGCATGCCTGTGTTACTCAAACAGGAAATCACAGCAATAAGGGCTAGCTTCAGGTGTATATTTTACAAGAAGCACAATACGCCTGCTGTAAGTGCTGCAGATGCCTGTTAGTTTAACACAAAAGAAAAAAACTATGAGCAATAAGGGGTAGCTTCAGGTGTATAATGTGCAGGAGGCACACATTACACCTGCTGTAAGTGCTGCAGATGCCTGCCTGTGTTACTCAAACAGGAAATCACAGCAATAAGGGCTAGCTTCAGGTGTATATTTTACAAGTAGCACAATACGCCCGCTGTAAGTGCTGAAGATGCCTGCCTGTGTTACTCAACAGGAAATCACAGCAATAAGGGCTAGCTTCAGGTGTATATTTTGCAAGAAGCACAATACGTCCGCTGTAAGTGCTGCAGATGCCTGCCTGTGTTACTCAAACAGGAAATCACAGCAATAAGGGCTAGCTTCAGGTGTATATTTTGCAAGAATCACAATACACCTGCTGTAAGTGCTGCAGATGCCTGCCAGTGTTACTCAAACAGGAAATCACAGCAATAAGGGCTAGCTTCAGGTGTATATTTTGCAAGAAGCACAATACGCCTGCTGTAAGTGCTGCAGATGCCTGTTAGTGTAACACAAAAGAAAAAAAAAACTACGAGCAATAAGGGGTAGCTTTAGGTGTATAATGTGCAGGAGGCACACTACGACTGCTGTAAGTGCTGCAGATGCCTGCCTGTGTTACTCTACAGGAAATCACAGCAATAAGGGCTAGCTTCAGGTGTATATTTTGCAAGAAGCACAATACGCCCGCTGTAAGTGCTGATGATGCCTGCCTGTGTTACTCAACAGGAAATCACAGCAATAAGGGCTAGCTTCAGGTGTATATTTTGCAAGAAGCACAATACGTCCGCTGTAAGTGCTGCAGATGCCTGCCTGTGTTACTCAAACAGGAAATCACAGCAATAAGGGCTAGCTTCAGGTGTATATTTTGCAAGAAGCACAATACGCCTGCTGTAAGTGCTGCAGATGCCTGCCTGTGTTACTCAAACAGGAAATCACAGCAATAAGGGCTAGCTTCAGGTGTATATTTTGCAAGAAGCACAATACACCTGCTGTAAGTGCTGCAGATGCCTGTTAGTGTAACACAAAAGAAAAAAACTATGAGCAATAAGGGGTAGCTTCAGGTGTATAATGTGCAGGAGGCACACTACGCCTGCTGTAAGTGCTGCAGATACCTGCCTGTGTTACTCTACAGGAAATCACAGCAATAAGGGCTAGCTTCAGGTGTATATTTTGCAAGAAGCACAATACGCCCACTGTAAGTGCTGCAGATGCCTGCCTGTGTTACTCAAACAGGAAATCACAGCAATAAGGGCTAGCTTCAGGTGTATATTTTGCAAGAAGCACAATACGCCTGCTGTAAGTGCTGCAGATGCCTGTTAGTGTAACACAAAAGAAAAAAAAAACTACAAGCAATAAGGGGTAGCTTCAGGTGTATAATGTGCAGGAGGCACACTACGCCTGATGTAAGTGCTGCAGATGCCTGCCTGTGTTACTATACAGGAAATCACATCAATAAGGGCTATTTTTAGGTGTATATTGTGCAAGAAGCACAATACGCCCACTGTAAGTGCTGCAGATGCCTGCCTGTGTTACTCAAACAGGAAATCACAGCAATAAGGGCTAGCTTCAGGTGTATATTTTGCAAGAAGCACAATACGCCTGCTGTAAGTGCTGTAGATGCCTGCCTGTGTTACTCAAACAGGAAATCACAGCAATAAGGGCTAGCTTCAGGTGTATATTTTGCAAGAAGCACAATACGCCTGCTGTAAGTGCTGCAGATGCCTGTTAGTGTAACACAAAAGAAAAAAAACTACGAGCAATAAGGGGTAGCTTCAGGTGTATAATGTGCAGGAGGCACACATTACACCTGCTGTAAGTGCTGCAGATGCCTGCCTGTGTTACTCAAACAGGAAATCACAGCAATAAGGGCTAGCTTCAGGTGTATATTTTACAAGTAGCACAATACGCCCGCTGTAAGTGCTGAAGATGCCTGCCTGTGTTACTCAACAGGAAATCACAGCAATAAGGGCTAGCTTCAGGTGTATATTTTGCAAGAAGCACAATACGTCCGCTGTAAGTGCTGCAGATGCCTGCCTGTGTTACTCAAACAGGAAATCACAGCAATAAGGGCTAGCTTCAGGTGTATATTTTGCAAGAATCACAATACACCTGCTGTAAGTGCTGCAGATGCCTGCCTGTGTTACTCAAACAGGAAATCACAGCAATAAGGGCTAGCTTCAGGTGTATATTTTGCAAGAAGCACAATACACCTGCTGTAAGTGCTGCAGATGCCTGTTAGTGTAACACAAAAGAAAAAAAAAACTACGAGCAATAAGGGGTAGCTTTAGGTGTATAATGTGCAGGAGGCACACTACGACCGCTGTAAGTGCTGCAGATGCCTGCCTGTGTTACTCAAACAGGAAATCACAACAATAAGGGCTAGCTTCAGGTGTATATTTTGCAAGAAGCACAATACGCCCGCTGTAAGTGCTGCAGATGCCTGCCTGTGTTACTCAAACAGGAAATCACAGCAATAAGGGCTAGCTTCAGGTGTATATTTTGCAAGAAGCACAATACGCCTGCTGTAAGTGCTGCAGATGCCTGTTAGTGTAACACAAAAGAAAAAAACTACGAGCAATAAGGGGTAGCTTCAGGTGTATAATGTGCAGGAGGCACACATTACACCTGCTGTAAGTGCTGCAGATGCCTGCCTGTGTTACTCAAACAGGAAATCACAGCAATAAGGGCTAGCTTCAGGTGTATATTTTGCAAGAAGCACAATACGCCCGCTGTAAGTGCTGATGATGCCTGCCTGTGTTACTCAACAGGAAATCACAGCAATAAGGGCTAGCTTCAGGTGTATATTTTGCAAGAAGCACAATACGTCCGCTGTAAGTGCTGCAGATGCCTGCCTGTGTTACTCAAACAGCAAATTACAGCAATAAGGGCTAGCTTCAGGTGTATATTTTGCAAGAAGCACAATACGCCTGCTGTAAGTGCTGCAGATGCCTGCCTGTGTTACTCAAACAGGAAATCACAGCAATAAGGGCTAGCTTCAGGTGTATATTTTGCAAGAAGCACAATACGCCGGTGTAAGTGCTGCAGATGCCTGCCTGTGTTACTTAAACATGAAATCACAGCAATAAGGGCTAGCTTCAGGTGTATATTTTGCAAGAAGCACAATACGCCTGCTGTAAGTGCTGCAGATGCCTGTTAGTGTAACACAAAAGAAAAAAAACTACGAGCAATAAGGGGTAGCTTCAGGTGTATAATGTGCAGGAGGCACACTATGACTGCTGTAAGTGCTGCAGATGCCTGCCTGTGTTACTCAAACAGGAAATCACAGCAATAAGGGCTAGCTTCAGGTGTATATTTTCAAAGAAGCACAATACGCCCGCTGTAAGTGCTGTAGATGCATGCCTGTGTTACTCAAACAGGAAATCACAGCAATAAGGGCTAGCTTCAGGTGTATATTTTACAAGAAGCACAATACGCCTGCTGTAAGTGCTGCAGATGCCTGTTAGTTTAACACAAAAGAAAAAAACTATGAGCAATAAGGGGTAGCTTCAGGTGTATAATGTGCAGGAGGCACACATTACACCTGCTGTAAGTGCTGCAGATGCCTGCCTGTGTTACTCAAACAGGAAATCACAGCAATAAGGGCTAGCTTCAGGTGTATATTTTACAAGTAGCACAATACGCCCGCTGTAAGTGCTGAAGATGCCTGCCTGTGTTACTCAACAGGAAATCACAGCAATAAGGGCTAGCTTCAGGTGTATATTTTGCAAGAAGCACAATACGTCCGCTGTAAGTGCTGCAGATGCCTGCCTGTGTTACTCAAACAGGAAATCACAGCAATAAGGGCTAGCTTCAGATGTATATTTTGCAAGAATCACAATACACCTGCTGTAAGTGCTGCAGATGCCTGCCAGTGTTACTCAAACAGGAAATCACAGCAATAAGGGCTAGCTTCAGGTGTATATTTTGCAAGAAGCACAATACGCCTGCTGTAAGTGCTGCAGATGCCTGTTAGTGTAACACAAAAGAAAAAAAAAACTACGAGCAATAAGGGGTAGCTTTAGGTGTATAATGTGCAGGAGGCACACTACGACTGCTGTAAGTGCTGCAGATGCCTGCCTGTGTTACTCTACAGGAAATCACAGCAATAAGGGCTAGCTTCAGGTGTATATTTTGCAAGAAGCACAATACGCCCGCTGTAAGTGCTGATGATGCCTGCCTGTGTTACTCAACAGGAAATCACAGCAATAAGGGCTAGCTTCAGGTGTATATTTTGCAAGAAGCACAATACGTCCGCTGTAAGTGCTGCAGATGCCTGCCTGTGTTACTCAAACAGGAAATCACAGCAATAAGGGCTAGCTTCAGGTGTATATTTTGCAAGAAGCACAATACGCCTGCTGTAAGTGCTGCAGATGCCTGCCTGTGTTACTCAAACAGGAAATCACAGCAATAAGGGCTAGCTTCAGGTGTATATTTTGCAAGAAGCACAATACACCTGCTGTAAGTGCTGCAGATGCCTGTTAGTGTAACACAAAAGAAAAAAACTATGAGCAATAAGGGGTAGCTTCAGGTGTATAATGTGCAGGAGGCACACTACGCCTGCTGTAAGTGCTGCAGATACCTGCCTGTGTTACTCTACAGGAAATCACAGCAATAAGGGCTAGCTTCAGGTGTATATTTTGCAAGAAGCACAATACGCCCACTGTAAGTGCTGCAGATGCCTGCCTGTGTTACTCAAACAGGAAATCACAGCAATAAGGGCTAGCTTCAGGTGTATATTTTGCAAGAAGCACAATACGCCTGCTGTAAGTGCTGCAGATGCCTGTTAGTGTAACACAAAAGAAAAAAAAAACTACAAGCAATAAGGGGTAGCTTCAGGTGTATAATGTGCAGGAGGCACACTACGCCTGATGTAAGTGCTGCAGATGCCTGCCTGTGTTACTATACAGGAAATCACATCAATAAGGGCTATTTTTAGGTGTATATTGTGCAAGAAGCACAATACGCCCACTGTAAGTGCTGCAGATGCCTGCCTGTGTTACTCAAACAGGAAATCACAGCAATAAGGGCTAGCTTCAGGTGTATATTTTGCAAGAAGCACAATACGCCTGCTGTAAGTGCTGTAGATGCCTGCCTGTGTTACTCAAACAGGAAATCACAGCAATAAGGGCTAGCTTCAGGTGTATATTTTGCAAGAAGCACAATACGCCTGCTGTAAGTGCTGCAGATGCCTGTTAGTGTAACACAAAAGAAAAAAAACTACGAGCAATAAGGGGTAGCTTCAGGTGTATAATGTGCAGGAGGCACACATTACACCTGCTGTAAGTGCTGCAGATGCCTGCCTGTGTTACTCAAACAGGAAATCACAGCAATAAGGGCTAGCTTCAGGTGTATATTTTACAAGTAGCACAATACGCCCGCTGTAAGTGCTGAAGATGCCTGCCTGTGTTACTCAACAGGAAATCACAGCAATAAGGGCTAGCTTCAGGTGTATATTTTGCAAGAAGCACAATACGTCCGCTGTAAGTGCTGCAGATGCCTGCCTGTGTTACTCAAACAGGAAATCACAGCAATAAGGGCTAGCTTCAGGTGTATATTTTGCAAGAATCACAATACACCTGCTGTAAGTGCTGCAGATGCCTGCCTGTGTTACTCAAACAGGAAATCACAGCAATAAGGGCTAGCTTCAGGTGTATATTTTGCAAGAAGCACAATACACCTGCTGTAAGTGCTGCAGATGCCTGTTAGTGTAACACAAAAGAAAAAAAAAACTACGAGCAATAAGGGGTAGCTTTAGGTGTATAATGTGCAGGAGGCACACTACGACCGCTGTAAGTGCTGCAGATGCCTGCCTGTGTTACTCAAACAGGAAATCACAACAATAAGGGCTAGCTTCAGGTGTATATTTTGCAAGAAGCACAATACGCCCGCTGTAAGTGCTGCAGATGCCTGCCTGTGTTACTCAAACAGGAAATCACAGCAATAAGGGCTAGCTTCAGGTGTATATTTTGCAAGAAGCACAATACGCCTGCTGTAAGTGCTGCAGATGCCTGTTAGTGTAACACAAAAGAAAAAAACTACGAGCAATAAGGGGTAGCTTCAGGTGTATAATGTGCAGGAGGCACACATTACACCTGCTGTAAGTGCTGCAGATGCCTGCCTGTGTTACTCAAACAGGAAATCACAGCAATAAGGGCTAGCTTCAGGTGTATATTTTGCAAGAAGCACAATACGCCCGCTGTAAGTGCTGATGATGCCTGCCTGTGTTACTCAACAGGAAATCACAGCAATAAGGGCTAGCTTCAGGTGTATATTTTGCAAGAAGCACAATACGTCCGCTGTAAGTGCTGCAGATGCCTGCCTGTGTTACTCAAACAGGAAATCACAGCAATAAGGGCTAGCTTCAGGTGTATATTTTGCAAGAAGCACAATACGCCTGCCGTAAGTGCTGCAGATGCCTGCCTGTGTTACTCAAACAGGAAATCACAGCAATAAGGGCTAGCTTCAGGTGTATATTTTGCAAGAAGCACAATACACCTGCTGTAAGTGCTGCAGATGCCTGTTAGTGTAACACAAAAGAAAAAAACTATGAGCAATAAGGGGTAGCTTCAGGTGTATAATGTGCAGGAGGCACACTACGCCTGCTGTAAGTGCTGCAGATACCTGCCTGTGTTACTCTACAGGAAATCACAGCAATAAGGGCTAGCTTCAGGTGTATATTTTGCAAGAAGCACAATACGCCCACTGTAAGTGCTGCAGATGCCTGCTTGTGTTACTCAAACAGGAAATCACAGCAATAAGGGCTAGCTTCAGGTGTATATTTTGCAAGAAGCACAATACGCCTGCTGTAAGTGCTGCAGATGCCTGTTAGTGTAACACAAAAGAAAAAAAAAACTACGAGCAATAAGGGGTAGCTTTAGGTGTATAATGTGCAGGAGGCACACTACGACTGCTGTAAGTGCTGCAGATGCCTGCCTGTGTTACTCAAACAGGAAATCACAACAATAAGGGCTAGCTTCAGGTGTATATTTTGCAAGAAGCACAATACGCCCGCTGTAAGTGCTGCAGATGCCTGCCTGTGTTACTCAAACAGGAAATCACAGCAATAAGGGCTAGCTTCAGGTGTATATATTGCAAGAAGCACAATACGCCTGCTGTAAGTGCTGCATATGCCTGTTAGTGTAACACAAAAGAAAAAAACTACGAGCAATAAGGGGTAGCTTCAGGTGTATAATGTGCAGGAGGCACACATTACACCTGCTGTAAGTGCTGCAGATGCCTGCCTGTGTTACTCAAACAGGAAATCACAGCAATAAGGGCTATCTTCAGGTGTATATTTTGCAAGAAGCACAATACGCCTGCTGTAAGCGCTGCAGATGCCTGTTAATGTAACACAAAAGAAAAAAAACTACGAGCAATAAGGGGTAGCTTCAGGTGTATAATGTGCAGGAGGCGCACTATGACTGCTGTAAGTGCTGCAGATGCCTGCCTGTGTTACTCAAACAGGAAATCACAGCAATAAGGGCTAGCTTCAGGTGTATATTTTGCAAGAAGCACAATACGCCCGCTGTAAGTGCTGCAGATGCCTTCCTGTGTTACTCAAACAGGAAATCACAGCAATAAGGGCTAGCTTCAGGTGTATATTTTGCAAGAAGCACAATACGCCTGCTGTAAGTGCTGCAGATGCCTGCCTGTGTTACTTAAACATGAAATCACAGCAATAAGGGCTAGCTTCAGGTGTATATTTTGCAAGAAGCACAATACGCCTGCTGTAAGTGCTGCCGATGCCTGCCTGTGTTACTTAAACATGAAATCACAGCAATACGGGCTAGCTTCAGGTGTATATTTTGCAAGAAGCACAATACGCCTGCTGTAAGTGCTGCAGATGCCTGTTAGTGTAACACAAAAGAAAAAAAACTATGAGCAATAAGGGGTAGCTTCAGGTGTATAATGTGCAGGAGGCACACTACGCCTGCTGTAAGTGCTGCCGATGCCTGCCTGTGTTACTCTACAGGAAATCACAGCAATAAGGGCTAGCTTCAGGTGTATATTTTGCAAGTTGCACAATACGCCTGCTGTAAGTGCTGCAGATGCCTTCCTGTGTTACTCAAACAGGAAATCACAGCAATAAGGGCTAGCTTCAGGTGTATATTTTGCAAGAAGCACAATACGCCTGCTGTAAGTGCTGCAGATGCCTGCCTGTGTTACTCAAACAGGAAATCACAGCAATAAGGGCTAGCTTCAGGTGTATATTTTGCAAGAAACACAATACGCCTGCTGTAAGTGCTGCAGATGCCTGTTAGTGTAACACAAAAGAAAAAAAACTACGAGCAATAAGGGGTAGTTTCAGGTGTATAATGTGCAGGAGGCACACTACGACTGCTGTAAGTGCTGCAGATGCCTGCCTGTGTTACTCAAACAGGAAATCACAACAATAAGGGCTAGCTTCAGGTGTATATTTTGCAAGAAGCACAATACGCCCGCTGTAAGTGCTGCAGATGCCTGCCTGTGTTACTCAAACAGGAAATCACAGCAATAAGGGCTATCTTCAGGTGTATATTGTGCAAGAAGCACAATACGCCTGCTGTAAGCGCTGCAGATGCCTGTTAATGTAACACAAAAGAAAAAAAACTACGAGCAATAAGGGGTAGCTTCAGGTGTATAATGTGCAGGAGGCGCACTACGACTGCTGTAAGTGCTGCAGATGCCTGCCTGTGTTACTCAAACAGGAAATCACAGCAATAAGGGCTAGCTTCAGGTGTATATTTTGCAAGAAGCACAATACGCCCGCTGTAAGTGCTGCAGATGCCTGCCTGTGTTACTCAAACAGGAAATCACAGCAATAAGGGCTAGCTTCAGGTGTATATTGTGCAAGAAGCACAATACGCCTGCTGTAAGCGCTGCAGATGCCTGTTAATGTAACACAAAAGAAAAAAAACTACGAGCAATAAGGGGTAGCTTCAGGTGTATAATGTGCAGGAGGCGCACTACGACTGCTGTAAGTGCTGCAGATGCCTGCCTGTGTTACTCAAACAGGAAATCACAGCAATAAGGGCTAGCTTCAGGTGTATATTTTGCAAGAAGCACAATACGCCCGCTGTAAGTGCTGCAGATGCCTTCCTGTGTTACTCAAACAGGAAATCACAGCAATAAGGGCTAGCTTCAGGTGTATATTTTGCAAGAAGTACAATACGACTGCTGTAAGTGCTGCAGATGCCTGCCTGTGTTACTTAAACATGAAATCACAGCAATAAGGGCTAGCTTCAGGTGTATATTTTGCAAGAAGCACAATACGCCTGCTGTAAGTGCTGCAGATGCCTGTTAGTGTAACACAAAAGAAAAAAAAACTACGAGCAATAAGGGGTAGCTTCAGGTGTATAATGTGCAGGAGGAACACTACGCCTGCTGTAAGTGCTGCAGATGCCTGCCTGTGTTACTCTACAGGAAATCACAGCAATAAGGGCTAGCTTCAGGTGTATATTTTGCAAGAAGCACAATACGCCTGCTGTAAGTGCTGCAGATGCCTTCCTGTGTTACTCAAACAGCAAATTACAGCAATAAGGGCTAGCTTCAGGTGTACATTTTGCAAGAAGCACAATACGTCCGCTGTAAGTGCTGCAGATGCCTTCCTGTGTTACTCAAACAGGAAATCACAGCAATAAGGGCTAGCTTCAGGTGTATATTTTGCAAGAAGTACAATACGACTGCTGTAAGTGCTGCAGATGCCTGCCTGTGTTACTTAAACATGAAATCACAGCAATAAGGGCTAGCTTCAGGTGTATATTTTGCAAGAAGCACAATACGCCTGCTGTAAGTGCTGCAGATGCCTGTTAGTGTAACACAAAAGAAAAAAAAAACTACGAGCAATAAGGGGTAGCTTCAGGTGTATAATGTGCAGGAGGAACACTACGCCTGCTGTAAGTGCTGCAGATGCCTGCCTGTGTTACTCTACAGGAAATCACAGCAATAAGGGCTAGCTTCAGGTGTATATTTTTCAAGAAGCACAATACGCCTGCTGTAAGTGCTGCAGATGCCTTCCTGTGTTACTCAAACAGCAAATTACAGCAATAAGGGCTAGCTTCAGGTGTATATTTTGCAAGAAGCACAATAAGCCCGCTGTAAGTGCTGATGATGCCTGCCTGTGTTACTCAACAGGAAATCACAGCAATACGGGCTAGCTTCAGGTGTTCTTTGCAAGAAGCACAATACGTCCGCTGTAAGTGCTGCAGATGCCTGCCTGTGTTACTCAAACAGGAAATCACAGCAATAAGGGCTAGCTTCAGGTGTATATTTTGCAAGAAGCACAATACGCCTGCTGTAAGTGCTGCAGATGCCTGTTAGTGTAACACAAAAGAAAAAAAAAACTACGAGCAATAAGGGGTAGCTTTAGGTGTATAATGTGCAGGAGGCACACTACGACTGCTGTAAGTGCTGCAGATGCCTGCCTGTGTTACTCAAACAGGAAATCACAACAATAAGGGCTAGCTTCAGGTGTATATTTTGCAAGAAGCACAATACGCCCGCTGTAAGTGCTGCAGATGCCTGCCTGTGTTACTCAAACAGGAAATCACAGCAATAAGGGCTAGCTTCAGGTGTATATATTGCAAGAAGCACAATACGCCTGCTGTAAGTGCTGCAGATGCCTGTTAGTGTAACACAAAATAAAAAAACTACGAGCAATAAGGGGTAGCTTCAGGTGTATAATGTGCAGGAGGCACACATTACACCTGCTGTAAGTGCTGCAGATGCCTGCCTGTGTTACTCAAACAGGAAATCACAGCAATAAGGGCTAGCTTCAGGTGTATATTTTGCAAGAAGCACAATACGCCCGCTGTAAGTGCTGATGATGCCTGCCTGTGTTACTCAAACAGGAAATCACAGCAATAAGGGCTAGCTTCAGGTGTATATTTTGCAAGAAGCACAATACGCCTGCTGTAAGTGCTGCAGATGCCTGCCTGTGTTACTCAAACAGGAAATCACAGCAATAAGGGCTAGCTTCAGGTGTATATTTTGCAAGAAGTACAATACGCCTGCTGTAAGTGCTGCAGATGCCTGCCTGTGTTACTCAAACAGGAAATCACAGCAATAAGGGCTATCTTCAGGTGTATATTTTGCAAGAAGCACAATACGCCTGCTGTAAGCGCTGCAGATGCCTGTTAATGTAACACAAAAGAAAAAAAACTATGAGCAATAAGGGGTAGCTTCAGGTGTATAATGTGCAGGAGGCGCACTATGACTGCTGTAAGTGCTGCAGATGCCTGCCTGTGTTACTCAAACAGAAAATCACAGCAATAAGGGCTAGCTTCAGGTGTATATTTTGCAAGAAGCACAATACGCCCACTGTAAGTGCTGCAGATGCCTTCCTGTGTTACTCAAACAGGAAATCACAGCAATAAGGGCTAGCTTTAGGTGTATATTTTGCAAGAAGCACAATACGCCTGCTGTAAGTGCTGCAGATGCCTGCCTGTGTTACTTAAACATGAAATCACAGCAATAAGGGCTAGCTTCAGGTGTATATTTTGCAAGAAGCACAATACGCCTGCTGTAAGTGCTGCAGATGCCTGTTAGTGTAACACAAAAGAAAAAAAACTACGAGCAATAAGGGGTAGCTTCAGGTGTATAATGTGCAGGAGGCACACTACGACTGCTGTAAGTGCTGCAGATGCCTGCCTGTGTTACTCAAACAGGAAATCACAACAATAAGGGCTAGCTTCAGGTGTATATTTTGCAAGAAGCACAATACGCCCGCTGTAAGTGCTGCAGATGCCTGCCTGTGTTACTCAAACAGGAAATCACAGCAATAAGGGCTATCTTCAGGTGTATATTTTGCAAGAAGCACAATACGCCTGCTGTAAGCGCTGCAGATGCCTGTTAATGTAACACAAAAGAAAAAAAACTACGAGCAATAAGGGGTAGCTTCAGGTGTATAATGTGCAGGAGGCACACTATGACTGCTGTAAGTGCTGCAGATGCCTGCCTGTGTTACTTAAACATGAAATCACAGCAATAGGGGCTAGCTTCAGGTGTATATTTTGCAAGAAGCACAATACGCCCGCTGTAAGTGCTGCAGATGCCTGTTAGTGTAACACAAAAGAAAAAAAAACTACGAGCAATAAGGGGTAGCTTCAGGTGTATAATGTGCAGGAGGAACACTACGCCTGCTGTAAGTGCTGCAGATGCCTGCCTGTGTTACTCTACAGGAAATCACAGCAATAAGGGCTAGCTTCAGGTGTATATTTTGCAAGAAGCACAATACGCCTGCTGTAAGTGCTGCAGATGCCTTCCTGTGTTACTCAAACAGGAAATCACAGCAATAAGGGCTAGCTTCAGGTGTATATTTTGCAAGAAGCACAATACGCTGGTGTAAGTGCTGCAGATGCCTACCTGTGTTACTTAAACATGAAATCACAGCAATAAGGGCTAGCTTCAGGTGTATATTTTGCAAGAAGCACAATACACCTGCTGTAAGTGCTGCAGATGCCTGTTAGTGTAACACAAAAGAAAAAAAACTACGAGCAATAAGGGGTAGCTTCAGGTGTATAATGTGCAGGAGGCACACTATGACTGCTGTAAGTGCTGCAGATGCCTGCCTGTGTTACTCAAACAGGAAATCACAACAATAAGGGCTAGCTTCAGGTGTATATTTTGCAAGAAGCACAATACGCCTGCTGTAAGTGCTGAAGATGCCTGCCTGTGTTACTCAAACAGGAAATCACAGCAATAAGGGCTAGCTTCAGGTGTATATTTTGCAAGAAGCACAATACGCCCGCTGTAAGTGCTGTAGATGCATGCCTGTGTTACTCAAACAGGAAATCACAGCAATAAGGGCTAGCTTCAGGTGTATATTTTACAAGAAGCACAATACGCCTGCTGTAAGTGCTGCAGATGCCTGTTAGTTTAACACAAAAGAAAAAAACTATGAGCAATAAGGGGTAGCTTCACGTGTATAATGTGCAGGAGGCACACATTACACCTGCTGTAAGTGCTGCAGATGCCTGCCTGTGTTACTCAAACAGGAAATCACAGCAATAAGGGCTAGCTTCAGGTGTATATTTTACAAGAAGCACAATACGCCCGCTGTAAGTGCTGAAGATGCCTGCCTGTGTTACTCAACAGGAAATCACAGCAATAAGGGCTAGCTTCAGGTGTATATTTTGCAAGAAGCACAATACGTCCGCTGTAAGTGCTGCAGATGCCTGCCTGTGTTACTCAAACAGGAAATCACAGCAATAAGGGCTAGCTTCAGGTGTATATTTTGCAAGAAGCACAATACGCCTGCTGTAAGTGCTGCAGATGCCTGTTAGTGTAACACAAAAGAAAAAAAATACGAGCAATAAGGGGTAGCTTCAGGTGTATAATGTGCAGGAGGCACACATTACACCTGCTGTAAGTGCTGCAGATGCCTGCCTGTGTTACTCAAACAGGAAATCACAACAATAAGGGCTAGCTTCAGGTGTATATTTTGCAAGAAGCACAATACGCCCACTGTAAGTGCTGCAGATGCCTGCCTGTGTTACTCAAACAGGAAATCACAGCAATAAGGGCTAGCTTCAGGTGTATATATTGCAAGAAGCACAATACGCCTGCTGTAAGTGCTGCAGATGCCTGTTAGTGTAACACAAAAGAAAAAAACTACGAGCAATAAGGGGTAGCTTCAGGTGTATAATGTGCAGGAGGCACACATTACACCTGCTGTAAGTGCTGCAGATGCCTGCCTGTGTTACTCAAACAGGAAATCACAGCAATAAGGGCTAGCTTCAGGTGTATATTTTGCAAGAAGCACAATACGCCCGCTGTAAGTGCTGATGATGCCTGCCTGTGTTACTCAACAGGAAATCACAGCAATAAGGGCTAGCTTCAGGTGTATATTTTGCAAGAAGCACAATACGCCTGCTGTAAGTGCTGCAGATGCCTGCCTGTGTTACTCAAACAGGAAATCACAGCAATAAGGGCTAGCTTCAGGTGTATATTTTGCAAGAAGTACAATACGCCTGCTGTAAGTGCTGCAGATGCCTGCCTGTGTTACTCAAACAGGAAATCACAGCAATAAGGGCTATCTTCAGGTGTATATTTTGCAAGAAGCACAATACGCCTGCTGTAAGCGCTGCAGATGCCTGTTAATGTAACACAAAAGAAAAAAAAACTACGAGCAATAAGGGGTAGCTTCAGGTGTATAATGTGCAGGAGGCGCACTATGACTGCTGTAAGTGCTGCAGATGCCTGCCTGTGTTACTCAAACAGGAAATCACAGCAATAAGGGCTAGCTTCAGGTGTATATTTTGCAAGAAGCACAATGCGCCCGCTGTAAGTGCTGCAGATGCCTTCCTGTGTTACTCAAACAGGAAATCACAGGAATAAGGGCTAGCTTCAGGTGTATATTTTGCAAGAAGCACAATACGCCTGCTGTAAGTGCTGCATATGCCTGCCTATGTTACTTAAACATGAAATCACAGCAATAAGGGCTACCTTCAGGTGTATATTTTGCAAGAAGCACAATACGCCTGCTGTAAGTGCTGCCGATGCCTGCCTGTGTTACTTAAACATGAAATCACAGCAATACGGGCTAGCTTCAGGTGTATATTTTGCAAGAAGCACAATACGCCTGCTGTAAGTGCTGCAGATGCCTGTTAGTGTAACACAAAAGAAAAAAACTGCGAGCAATAAGGGGTAGCTTCAGGTGTATAATGTGCAGGAGGCACACATTACACCTGCTGTAAGTGCTGCAGATGCATGCCTGTGTTACTCAAACAGGAAATCACAGCAATAAGGGCTAGCTTCAGGTGTATATTTTGCAAGAAGCACAATACGCCCGCTGTAAGTGCTGATGATGCCTGCCTGTATTACTCAACAAGAAATCACAGCAATAAGGGCTAGCTTCAGGTGTATATTTTGCAAGAAACACAATACGTCTGCTGTAAGTGCTGCAGATGCCTTCCTGTGTTACTCAAACAGGAAATCACAGCAATAAGGGCTAGCTTCAGGTGTATATTTTGCAAGAAGCACAATACGCCTGCTGTAAGTGCTGCAGATGCCTGCCTGTGTTACTTAAACATGAAATCACAGCAATAAGGGCTAGCTTCAGGTGTATATTTTGCAAGAAGCACAATACGCCCGCTGTAAGTGCTGCAGATGCCTGTTAGTGTAACACAAAAGAAGAAAACTATGAGCAATAAGCGGTAGCTTCAGGTGTATAATGTGCAGGAGGCACACATTACACCTGCTGTAAGTGCTGCAGATGCCTGCCTGTGTTACTCAAACAGGAAATCACAGCAATAAGGGCTAGCTTCAGGTGTATATTTTGCAAGAAGCACAATACGCCCGCTGTAAGTGCTGAAGATGCCTGCCTGTGTTACTCAACAGGAAATCACAGCAATAAGGGCTAGCTTCAGGTGTATATTTTGCAAGAAGCACAATACGTCCGCTGTAAGTGCTGCAGATGCCTGCCTCTGTTACTCAAACAGGAAATCACAGCAATAAGGGCTAGCTTCAAGTGTATATTTTGCAAGAAGCACAATACGTCAGCTGTAAGTGCTGCAGATGCCTGCCTGTGTTACTCAAACAGGAAATCACAGCAATAAGGGCTAGCTTAAGGTGTATATTTTGCAAGAAGCACAATACGCCTGCTGTAAGTGCTGCAGATGCCTGCCTGTGTTACTCAAACAGGAAATCACAGCAATAAGGGCTAGCTTCAGGTGTATATTTTGCAAGAAGTACAATACGCCTCTGTAAGTGCTGCAGATGCCTGCCTGTGTTACTCAAACAGGAAATCACAGCAATAAGGGCTATCTTCAGGTGTATATTTTGCAAGAAGCACAATACGCCTGCTGTAAGCGCTGCAGATGCCTGTTAATGTAACACAAAAGAAAAAAAACTACGAGCAATAAGGGGTAGCTTCAGGTGTATAATGTGCAGGAGGCGCACTATGACTGCTGTAAGTGCTGCAGATGCCTGCCTGTGTTACTCAAACAGAAAATCACAGCAATAAGGGCTAGCTTCAGGTGTATATTTTGCAAGAAGCGAAATACGCCCGCTGTAAGTGCTGCAGATGCCTTCCTGTGTTACTCAAACAGGAAATCACAGCAATAAGGGCTAGCTTTAGGTGTATATTTTGCAAGAAGCACAATACGCCTGCTGTAAGTGCTGCAGATGCCTGCCTGTGTTACTTAAACATGAAATCACAGCAATAAGGGCTAGCTTCAGGTGTATATTTTGCAAGAAGCACAATACGCCTGCTGTAAGTGCTGCAGATGCCTGTTAGTGTAACACAAAAGAAAAAAAACTACGAGCAATAAGGGGTAGCTTCAGGTGTATAATGTGCAGGAGGTACACTACGACTGCTGTAAGTGGTGCAGATGCCTGCCTGTGTTACTCAAACAGGAAATCACAACAATAAGGGCTAGCTTCAGGTGTATATTTTGCAAGAAGCACAATACGCCCGCTGTAAGTGCTGCAGATGCCTGCCTGTGTTACTCAAACAGGAAATCACAGCAATAAGGGCTATCTTCAGGTGTATATTTTGCAAGAAGCACAATACGCCTGCTGTAAGCGCTGCAGATGCCTGTTAATGTAACACAAAATAAAAAACCTACGAGCAATAAGGGGTAGCTTCAGGTGTATAATGTGCAGGAGGCACACTATGACTGCTGTAAGTGCTGCAGATGCCTGCCTGTGTTACTCAAACAGGAAATCACAGCAATAAGGGCTAGCTTTAGGTGTATATTTTGCAAGAAGCACAATACGCCTGATGTAAGTGCTGCAGATGCCTGCCTGTGTTACTTAAACATGAAATCACAGCAATAAGGGCTAGCTTCAGGTGTATATTTTGCAAGAAGCACAATACGCCTGCTGTAAGTGCTGCAGATGCCTGTTAGTGTAACACAAAAGAAAAAAAACTACGAGCAATAAGGGGTAGCTTCAGGTGTATAATGTGCAGGAGGCACACTACGACTGCTGTAAGTGCTGCAGATGCCTGCCTGTGTTACTCAAACAGGAAATAACAACAATAAGGGCTAGCTTCAGGTGTATATTTTGCAAGAAGCACAATACGCCCGCTGTAAGTGCTGCAGATGCCTTCCTGTGTTACTCAAACAGGAAATCACAGCAATAAGGGCTAGCTTCAGGTGTATATTTTGCAAGAAGCACAATATGCCTGCTGTAAGTGCTGCAGATGCCTTCCTGTGTTACTCAAACAGGAAATCACAGCAATAAGGGCTAGCTTCAGGTGTATATTTTGCAAGAAGCACAATACGACTGCTGTAAGTGCTGCAGATGCCTGCCTGTGTTACTTAAACATGAAATCACAGCAATAAGGGCTAGCTTCAGGTGTATATTTTGCAAGAAGCACAATACACCTGCTGTAAGTGCTGCAGATGCCTGTTAGTGTAACACAAAAGAAAAAAAACTACGAGCAATAAGGGGTAGCTTCAGGTGTATAATGTGCAGGAGGAACACTACGCCTGCTGTAAGTGCTGCAGATGCCTGCCTGTGTTAATCTACAGGAAATCACAGCAATAAGGGCTAGCTTCAGGTGTATATTTTGCAAGAAGCACAATACGCCTGCTGTAAGTGCTGCAGATGCCTTCCTGTGTTACTCAAACAGGAAATCACAGCAATAAGGGCTAGCTTCAGGTGTATATTTTGCAAGAAGCACAATACGCTGGTGTAAGTGCTGCAGATGCCTACCTGTGTTACTTAAACATGAAATCACAGCAATAAGGGCTAGCTTCAGGTGTATATTTTGCAAGAAGCACAATACGCCTGCTGTAAGTGCTGCAGATGCCTGTTAGTGTAACACAAAAGAAAAAAAACTACGAGCAATAAGGGCTAGCTTCAGGTGTATAATGTGCAGGAGGCACACTATGACTGCTGTAAGTGCTGCAGATGCCTGCCTGTGTTACTCAAACAGGAAATCACAACAATAAGGGCTAGCTTCAGGTGTATATTTTGCAAGAAGCACAATACGCCTGCTGTAAGTGCTGAAGATGCCTGCCTGTGTTACTCAAACAGGAAATCACAGCAATAATGGCTAGCTTCAGGTGTATATTTTGCAAGAAGCACAATACGCCCGCTGTAAGTGCTGTAGATGCATGCCTGTGTTACTCAAACAGGAAATCACAGCAATAAGGGCTAGCTTCAGGTGTATATTTTACAAGAAGCACAATATGCCTGCTGTAAGTGCTGCAGATGCCTGTTAGTTTAACACGAAAGAAAAAAACTATGAGCAATAAGGGGTAGCTTCAGGTGTATAATGTGCAGGAGGCACACATTACACCTGCTGTAAGTGCTGCAGATGCCTGCCTGTGTTACTCAAACAGGAAATCACAGCAATAAGGGCTAGCTTCAGGTGTATATTTTACAAGAAGCACAATACGCCCGCTGTAAGTGCTGAAGATGCCTGCCTGTGTTACTCAACAGGAAATCTCAGCAATAAGGGCTAGCTTCAGGTGTATATTTTGCAAGAAGCACAATACGTCTACTGTAAGTGCTGCAGATGCCTGCCTGTGTTACTCAAACAGGAAATCACAGCAATAAGGGCTAGCTTCAGGTGTATATTTTGCAAGAAGCACAATACACCTGCTGTAAGTGCTGCAGATGCCTGTTAGTGTAACACAAAAGAAAAAAACTACGAGCAATAAGGGGTAGCTTCAGGTGTATAATGTGCAGGAGGCACACATTACACCTGCTGTAAGTGCTGCAGATGCCTGCCTGTGTTACTCAAACAGGAAATCACAACAATAAGGGCTAGCTTCAGGTGTATATTTTGCAAGAAGCACAATACGCCCGCTGTAAGTGCTGCAGATGCCTGCCTGTGTTACTCAAACAGGAAATCACAGCAATAAGGGCTAGCTTCAGGTGTATATATTGCAAGAAGCACAATACGCCTGCTGTAAGTGCTGCAGATGCCTGTTAGTGTAACACAAAAGAAAAAAACTACGAGCAATAAGGGGTAGATTCAGGTGTATAATGTGCAGGAGGCACACATTACACCTGCTGTAAGTGCTGCAGATGCCTGCCTGTGTTACTCAAACAGGAAATCACAACAATAAGGGCTAGCTTCAGGTGTATATTTTGCAAGAAGCACAATACGCCCGCTGTAAGTGCTGCAGATGCCTGCCTGTGTTACTCAAACAGGAAATCACAGCAATAAGGGCTAGCTTCAGGTGTATATATTGCAAGAAGCACAATACGCCTGCTGTAAGTGCTGCAGATGCCTGTTAGTGTAACACAAAAGAAAAAAACTACGAGCAATAAGGGGTAGCTTCAGGTGTATAATGTGCAGGAGGCACACATTACACCTGCTGTAAGTGCTGCAGATGCCTGCCTGTGTTACTCAAACAGGAAATCACAGCAATAAGGGCTAGCTTCAGGTGTATATTTTGCAAGAAGCACAATACGCCCGCTGTAAGTGCTGATGATGCCTGCCTGTGTTACTCAACA
Organism: Rana muscosa; assembly: GCA_029206835.1. Taxonomy (NCBI): domain Eukaryota; kingdom Metazoa; phylum Chordata; class Amphibia; order Anura; family Ranidae; genus Rana; species Rana muscosa. The sequence goes on along the minus strand of CM055118.1, from coordinate 973,149,825 downwards.
GGAAATCACAGCAATAAGGGCTAGCTTCAGGTGTAAATTTTGCAAGAAGCACAATACGCCTGCTGTAAGTGCTGCAGATGCCTGCCTGTGTTACTCAAACAGGAAATCACAGCAATAAGGGCTAGCTTCAGGTGTATATTTTGCAAGAAGTACAATACGCCTGCTGTAAGTGCTGCAGATGCCTGCCTGTGTTACTCAAACAGGAAATCACAGCAATAAGGGCTATCTTCAGGTGTATATTTTGCAAGAAGCACAATACACCTGCTGTAAGCGCTGCAGATGCCTGTTAATGTAACACAAAAGAAAAAAAACTACGAGCAATAAGGGGTAGCTTCAGGTGTAAAATGTGCAGGAGGCGCACTATGACTGCTGTAAGTGCTGCAGATGCCTGCCTGTGTTACTCAAACAGGAAATCACAGCAATAAGGGCTAGCTTCAGGTGAATATTTTGCAAGAAGCACAATACGCCCGCTGTAAGTGCTGCAGATGCCTTCCTGTGTTACTCAAACAGGAAATCACAGCAATAAGGGCTAGCTTCAGGTGTATATTTTGCAAGAAGCACAATACGCCTGCTGTAAGTGCTGCAGATGCCTGCCTATGTTACTTAAACATGAAATCACAGCAATAAGGGCTAGCTTCAGGTGTATATTTTGCAAGAAGCACAATACGCATGCTGTAAGTGCTGCCGATGCCTGCCTGTGTTACTTAAACATGAAATCACAGCAATACGGGCTAGCTTCAGGTGTATATTTTGCAAGAAGCACAATACGCCTGCTGTAAGTGCTGCAGATGCCTGTTAGTGTAACACAAAAGAAAAAAAAACTATGAGCAATAAGGGGTAGCTTCAGGTGTATAATGTGCAGGAGGCACACTATGACTGCTGTAAGTGCTGCAGGTGCCTGCCTGTGTTACTCAAACAGGAAATCACAATAATAAGGGCTAGCTTCAGGTGTATATTTTGCAAGAAGCACAATACGCCTGCTGTAAGTGCTGCAGATGCCTGCCTGTGTTACTCGAACAGGAAATCACAGCAATAAGGGCTAGCTTCAGGTGTATATTTTGCAAGAAGCACAATACGCCCGCTGTAAGTGCTGTAGATGCATGCCTGTGTTACTCAAACAGGAAATCACAGCAATAAGGGCTAGCTTCAGGTGTATATTTTACAAGAAGCACAATACGCCTGCTGTAAGTGCTGCAGATGCCTGTTAGTTTAACACAAAAGAAAAAAACTATGAGCAATAAGGGGTAGCTTCAGGTGTATAATGTGCAGGAGGCACACATTACACCTGCTGTAAGTGCTGCAGATGCCTGCCTGTGTTACTCAAACAGGAAATCACAGCAATAAGGGCTAGCTTCAGGTGTATATTTTACAAGAAGCACAATACGCCCGCTGTAAGTGCTGAAGATGCCTGCCTGTGTTACTCAACAGGAAATCACAGCAATAAGGGCTAGCTTCAGGTGTATATTTTGCAAGAAGCACAATACGTCCGCTGTAAGTGCTGCAGATGCCTGCCTGTGTTACTCAAACAGGAAATCACAGCAATAAGGGCTAGCTTCAGGTGTATATTTTGCAAGAAGCACAATATGCCTGATGTAAGTGCTGCAGATGCCTGTTAGTGTAACACAAAAGAAAAAAAAACTACGAGCAATAAGGGGTAGCTTCAGGTGTATAATGTGCAGGAGGCACACATTACACCTGCTGTAAGTGCTGCAGATGCCTGCCTGTGTTACTCAAACAGGAAATCACAGCAATAAGGGCTAGCTTCAGGTGTATATTTTACAAGTAGCACAATACGCCCGCTGTAAGTGCTGAAGATGCCTGCCTGTGTTACTCAACAGGAAATCACAGCAATAAGGGCTAGCTTCAGGTGTATATTTTGCAAGAAGCACAATACGTCCGCTGTAAGTGCTGCAGATGCCTGCCTGTGTTACTCAAACAGGAAATCACAGCAATAAGGGCTAGCTTCAGGTGTATATTTTGCAAGAATCACAATACACCTGCTGTAAGTGCTGCAGATGCCTGCCTGTGTTACTCAAACAGGAAATCACAGCAATAAGGGCTAGCTTCAGGTGTATATTTTGCAAGAAGCACAATACGCCTGCTGTAAGTGCTGCAGATGCCTGTTAGTGTAACACAAAAGAAAAAAAAACTTCGAGCAATAAGGGGTAGCTTTAGGTGTATAATGTGCAGGAGGCACACTACGACTGCTGTAAGTGCTGCAGATGCCTGCCTGTGTTACTCAAACAGGAAATCACAACAATAAGGGCTAGCTTCAGGTGTATATTTTGCAAGAAGCACAATACGCCCGCTGTAAGTGCTGCAGATGCCTGCCTGTGTTACTCAAACAGGAAATCACAGCAATAAGGGCTAGCTTCAGGTGTATATATTGCAAGAAGCACAATACGCCTGCTGTAAGTGCTGCAGATGCCTGTTAGTGTAACACAAAAGAAAAAAAACTACGAGCAATAAGGGGTAGCTTCAGGTGTATAATGTGCAGGAGGTACACTACGACTGCTGTAAGTGGTGCAGATGCCTGCCTGTGTTACTCAAACAGGAAATCACAACAATAAGGGCTAGCTTCAGGTGTATATTTTGCAAGAAGCACAATACGCCCGCTGTAAGTGCTGCAGATGCCTGCCTGTGTTACTCAAACAGGAAATCACAGCAATAAGGGCTATCTTCAGGTGTATATTTTGCAAGAAGCACAATACGCCTGCTGTAAGCGCTGCAGATGCCTGTTAATGTAACACAAAATAAAAAACCTACGAGCAATAAGGGGTAGCTTCAGGTGTATAATGTGCAGGAGGCACACTATGACTGCTGTAAGTGCTGCAGATGCCTGCCTGTGTTACTCAAACAGGAAATCACAGCAATAAGGGCTAGCTTTAGGTGTATATTTTGCAAGAAGCACAATACGCCTGATGTAAGTGCTGCAGATGCCTGCCTGTGTTACTTAAACATGAAATCACAGCAATAAGGGCTAGCTTCAGGTGTATATTTTGCAAGAAGCACAATACGCCTGCTGTAAGTGCTGCAGATGCCTGTTAGTGTAACACAAAAGAAAAAAAACTACGAGCAATAAGGGGTAGCTTCAGGTGTATAATGTGCAGGAGGCACACTACGACTGCTGTAAGTGCTGCAGATGCCTGCCTGTGTTACTCAAACAGGAAATAACAACAATAAGGGCTAGCTTCAGGTGTATATTTTGCAAGAAGCACAATACGCCCGCTGTAAGTGCTGCAGATGCCTTCCTGTGTTACTCAAACAGGAAATCACAGCAATAAGGGCTAGCTTCAGGTGTATATTTTGCAAGAAGCACAATATGCCTGCTGTAAGTGCTGCAGATGCCTTCCTGTGTTACTCAAACAGGAAATCACAGCAATAAGGGCTAGCTTCAGGTGTATATTTTGCAAGAAGCACAATACGACTGCTGTAAGTGCTGCAGATGCCTGCCTGTGTTACTTAAACATGAAATCACAGCAATAAGGGCTAGCTTCAGGTGTATATTTTGCAAGAAGCACAATACACCTGCTGTAAGTGCTGCAGATGCCTGTTAGTGTAACACAAAAGAAAAAAAACTACGAGCAATAAGGGGTAGCTTCAGGTGTATAATGTGCAGGAGGAACACTACGCCTGCTGTAAGTGCTGCAGATGCCTGCCTGTGTTACTCTACAGGAAATCACAGCAATAAGGGCTAGCTTCAGGTGTATATTTTGCAAGAAGCACAATACGCCTGCTGTAAGTGCTGCAGATGCCTTCCTGTGTTACTCAAACAGGAAATCACAGCAATAAGGGCTAGCTTCAGGTGTATATTTTGCAAGAAGCACAATACGCTGGTGTAAGTGCTGCAGATGCCTACCTGTGTTACTTAAACATGAAATCACAGCAATAAGGGCTAGCTTCAGGTGTATATTTTGCAAGAAGCACAATACGCCTGCTGTAAGTGCTGCAGATGCCTGTTAGTGTAACACAAAAGAAAAAAAACTACGAGCAATAAGGGCTAGCTTCAGGTGTATAATGTGCAGGAGGCACACTATGACTGCTGTAAGTGCTGCAGATGCCTGCCTGTGTTGCTCAAACAGGAAATCACAACAATAAGGGCTAGCTTCAGGTGTATATTTTGCAAGAAGCACAATACGCCTGCTGTAAGTGCTGAAGATGCCTGCCTGTGTTACTCAAACAGGAAATCACAGCAATAATGGCTAGCTTCAGGTGTATATTTTGCAAGAAGCACAATACGCCCGCTGTAAGTGCTGTAGATGCATGCCTGTGTTACTCAAACAGGAAATCACAGCAATAAGGGCTAGCTTCAGGTGTATATTTTACAAGAAGCACAATATGCCTGCTGTAAGTGCTGCAGATGCCTGTTAGTTTAACACAAAAGAAAAAAACTATGAGCAATAAGGGGTAGCTTCAGGTGTATAATGTGCAGGAGGCACACATTACACCTGCTGTAAGTGCTGCAGATGCCTGCCTGTGTTACTCAAACAGGAAATCACAGCAATAAGGGCTAGCTTCAGGTGTATATTTTACAAGAAGCACAATACGCCCGCTCTAAGTGCTGAAGATGCCTGCCTGTGTTACTCAACAGGAAATCTCAGCAATAAGGGCTAGCTTCAGGTGTATATTTTGCAAGAAGCACAATACGTCCACTGTAAGTGCTGCAGATGCCTGCCTGTGTTACTCAAACAGGAAATCACAGCAATAAGGGCTAGCTTCAGGTGTATATTTTGCAAGAAGCACAATACGCCTGCTGTAAGTGCTGCAGATGCCTGTTAGTGTAACACAAAAGAAAAAAACTACGAGCAATAAGGGGTAGCTTCAGGTGTATAATGTGCAGGAGGCACACATTACACCTGCTGTAAGTGCTGCAGATGCCTGCCTGTGTTACTCAAACAGGAAATCACAACAATAAGGGCTAGCTTCAGGTGTATATTTTGCAAGAAGCACAATACGCCCGCTGTAAGTGCTGCAGATGCCTGCCTGTGTTACTCAAACAGGAAATCACAGCAATAAGGGCTAGCTTCAGGTGTATATATTGCAAGAAGCACAATACGCCTGCTGTAAGTGCTGCAGATGCCTGTTAGTGTAACACAAAAGAAAAAAACTACGAGCAATAAGGGGTAGATTCAGGTGTATAATGTGCAGGAGGCACACATTACACCTGCTGTAAGTGCTGCAGATGCCTGCCTGTGTTACTCAAACAGGAAATCACAACAATAAGGGCTAGCTTCAGGTGTATATTTTGCAAGAAGCACAATACGCCCGCTGTAAGTGCTGCAGATGCCTGCCTGTGTTACTCAAACAGGAAATCACAGCAATAAGGGCTAGCTTCAGGTGTATATATTGCAAGAAGCACAATACGCCTGCTGTAAGTGCTGCAGATGCCTGTTAGTGTAACACAAAAGAAAAAAACTACGAGCAATAAGGGGTAGCTTCAGGTGTATAATGTGCAGGAGGCACACATTACACCTGCTGTAAGTGCTGCAGATGCCTGCCTGTGTTACTCAAACAGGAAATCACAGCAATAAGGGCTAGCTTCAGGTGTATATTTTGCAAGAAGCACAATACGCCCGCTGTAAGTGCTGATGATGCCTGCCTGTGTTACTCAACAGGAAATCACAGCAATAAGGGCTAGCTTCAGGTGTAAATTTTGCAAGAAGCACAATACGCCTGCTGTAAGTGCTGCAGATGCCTGCCTGTGTTACTCAAACAGGAAATCACAGCAATAAGGGCTAGCTTCAGGTGTATATTTTGCAAGAAGTACAATACGCCTGCTGTAAGTGCTGCAGATGCCTGCCTGTGTTACTCAAACAGGAAATCACAGCAATAAGGGCTATCTTCAGGTGTATATTTTGCAAGAAGCACAATACGCCTGCTGTAAGCGCTGCAGATGCCTGTTAATGTAACACAAAAGAAAAAAAACTACGAGCAATAAGGGGTAGCTTCAGGTGTAAAATGTGCAGGAGGAGCACTATGACTGCTGTAAGTGCTGCAGATGCCTGCCTGTGTTACTCAAACAGGAAATCACAGCAATAAGGGCTAGCTTCAGGTGAATATTTTGCAAGAAGCACAATACGCCCGCTGTAAGTGCTGCAGATGCCTTCCTGTGTTACTCAAACAGGAAATCACAGCAATAAGGGCTAGCTTCAGGTGTATATTTTGCAAGAAGCACAATACGCCTGCTGTAAGTGCTGCAGATGCCTGCCTATGTTACTTAAACATGAAATCACAGCAATAAGGGCTAGCTTCAGGTGTATATTTTGCAAGAAGCACAATACGCATGCTGTAAGTGCTGCCGATGCCTGCCTGTGTTACTTAAACATGAAATCACAGCAATACGGGCTAGCTTCAGGTGTATATTTTGCAAGAAGCACAATACGCCTGCTGTAAGTGCTGCAGATGCCTGTTAGTGTAACACAAAAGAAAAAAAAACTATGAGCAATAAGGGGTAGCTTCAGGTGTATAATGTGCAGGAGGCACACTATGACTGCTGTAAGTGCTGCAGGTGCCTGCCTGTGTTACTCAAACAGGAAATCACAATAATAAGGGCTAGCTTCAGGTGTATATTTTGCAAGAAGCACAATACGCCTGCTGTAAGTGCTGCAGATGCCTGCCTGTGTTACTCAAACAGGAAATCACAGCAATAAGGGCTAGCTTCAGGTGTATATTTTGCAAGAAGCACAATACGCCCGCTGTAAGTGCTGTAGATGCATGCCTGTGTTACTCAAACAGGAAATCACAGCAATAAGGGCTAGCTTCAGGTGTATATTTTACAAGAAGCACAATACGCCTGCTGTAAGTGCTGCAGATGCCTGTTAGTTTAACACAAAAGAAAAAAACTATGAGCAATAAGGGGTAGCTTCAGGTGTATAATGTGCAGGAGGCACACATTACACCTGCTGTAAGTGCTGCAGATGCCTGCCTGTGTTACTCAAACAGGAAATCACAGCAATAAGGGCTAGCTTCAGGTGTATATTTTACAAGAAGCACAATACGCCCGCTGTAAGTGCTGAAGATGCCTGCCTGTGTTACTCAACAGGAAATCACAGCAATAAGGGCTAGCTTCAGGTGTATATTTTGCAAGAAGCACAATACGTCCGCTGTAAGTGCTGCAGATGCCTGCCTGTGTTACTCAAACAGGAAATCACAGCAATAAGGGCTAGCTTCAGGTGTATATTTTGCAAGAAGCACAATATGCCTGATGTAAGTGCTGCAGATGCCTGTTAGTGTAACACAAAAGAAAAAAAAACTACGAGCAATAAGGGGTAGCTTCAGGTGTATAATGTGCAGGAGGCACACATTACACCTGCTGTAAGTGCTGCAGATGCCTGCCTGTGTTACTCAAACAGGAAATCACAGCAATAAGGGCTAGCTTCAGGTGTATATTTTACAAGTATCACAATACGCCCGCTGTAAGTGCTGAAGATGCCTGCCTGTGTTACTCAACAGGAAATCACAGCAATAAGGGCTAGCTTCAGGTGTATATTTTGCAAGAAGCACAATACGTCCGCTGTAAGTGCTGCAGATGCCTGCCTGTGTTACTCAAACAGGAAATCACAGCAATAAGGGCTAGCTTCAGGTGTATATTTTGCAAGAATCACAATACACCTGCTGTAAGTGCTGCAGATGCCTGCCTGTGTTACTCAAACAGGAAATCACAGCAATAAGGGCTAGCTTCAGGTGTATATTTTGCAAGAAGCACAATACGCCTGCTGTAAGTGCTGCAGATGCCTGTTAGTGTAACACAAAAGAAAAAAAAACTTCGAGCAATAAGGGGTAGCTTTAGGTGTATAATGTGCAGGAGGCACACTACGACTGCTGTAAGTGCTGCAGATGCCTGCCTGTGTTACTCAAACAGGAAATCACAACAATAAGGGCTAGCTTCAGGTGTATATTTTGCAAGAAGCACAATACGCCCGCTGTAAGTGCTGCAGATGCCTGCCTGTGTTACTCAAACAGGAAATCACAGCAATAAGGGCTAGCTTCAGGTGTATATATTGCAAGAAGCACAATACGCCTGCTGTAAGTGCTGCAGATGCCTGTTAGTGTAACACAAAAGAAAAAAACTACGAGCAATAAGGGGTAGCTTCAGGTGTATAATGTGCAGGAGGCACACATTACACCTGCTGTAAGTGCTGCAGATGCCTGCCTGTGTTACTCAAACAGGAAATCACAACAATAAGGGCTAGCTTCAGGTGTATATTTTGCAAGAAGCACAATACGCCCGCTGTAAGTGCTGCAGATGCCTGCCTGTGTTACTCAAACAGGAAATCACAGCAATAAGGGCTAGCTTCAGGTGTATATATTGCAAGAAGCACAATACGCCTGCTGTAAGTGCTGCAGATGCCTGTTAGTGTAACACAAAAGAAAAAAACTACGAGCAATAAGGGGTAGCTTCAGGTGTATAATGTGCAGGAGGCACACATTACACCTGCTGTAAGTGCTGCAGATGCCTGCCTGTGTTACTCAAACAGGAAATCACAGCAATAAGTGCTAGCTTCAGGTGTATATTTTGCAAGAAGCACAATACGCCCGCTGTAAGTGCTGATGATGCCTGCCTGTGTTACTCAACAGGAAATCACAGCAATAAGGGCTAGCTTCAGGTGTATATTTTGCAAGAAGCACAATACGCCTGCTGTAAGTGCTGCAGATGCCTGCCTGTGTTACTCAAACAGGAAATCACAGCAATAAGGGCTAGCTTCAGGTGTATATTTTGCAAGAAGTACAATACACCTGCTGTAAGTGCTGCAGATGCCTGCCTGTGTTACTCAAACAGGAAATCACAGCAATAAGGGCTATCTTCAGGTGTATATTTTGCAAGAAGCACAATACGCCTGCTGTAAGCGCTGCAGATGCCTGTTAATGTAACACAAAAGAAAAAAAACTACGAGCAATAAGGGGTAGCTTCAGGTGTATAATGTGCAGGAGGCGCACTATGACTGCTGTAAGTGCTGCAGATGCCTGCCTGTGTTACTCAAACAGGAAATCACAGCAATAAGGGCTAGCTTCAGGTGTATATTTTGCAAGAAGCACAATACGCCCGCTGTAAGTGCTGCAGATGCCTTCCTGTGTTACTCAAACAGGAAATCACAGAAATAAGGGCTAGCTTCAGGTGTATATTTTGCAAGAAGCACAATACGCCTGCTGTAAGTGCTGCAGATGCCTGCCTGTGTTACTTAAACATGAAATCACAGCAATAAGGGCTAGCTTCAGGTGTATATTTTGCAAGAAGCACAATACGCCTGCTGTAAGCGCTGCAGATGCCTGTTAATGTAACACAAAAGAAAAAAAACTACGAGCAATAAGGGGTAGCTTCAGGTGTATAATGTGCAGGAGGCACACTACGACTGCTGTAAGTGCTGCAGATGCCTGCCTGTGTTACTCAAACAGGAAATCACAACAATAAGGGCTAGCTTCAGGTGTATATTTTGCAAGAAGCACAATACGCCCGCTGTAAGTGCTGCAGATGCCTGCCTGTGTTCCTCAAACAGGAAATCACAGCAATAAGGGCTATCTTCAGGTGTATATTTTGCAAGAAGCACAATACGCCTGCTGTAAGCGCTGCAGATGCCTGTTAATGTAACACAAAAGAAAAAAAACTACGAGCAACAAGGGGTAGCTTCAGGTGTATAATGTGCAGGAGGCGCACTACGACTGATGTAAGTGCTGCAGATGCCTGCCTGTGTTACTCTACAGGAAATCACAGCAATAAGGGCTAGCTTCAGGTGTATATTTTGCAAGAAGCACAATACGCCTGCTGTAAGTGCTGCAGATGCCTTCCTGTGTTACTCAAACAGCAAATTACAGCAATAAGGGCTAGCTTCAGGTGTATATTTTGCAAGAAGCACAATACGCCTGCTGTAAGTGCTGCAGATGCCTGCCTGTGTTACTCAAACAGGAAATCACAGCAATAAGGGCTAGCTTCAGGTGTATATTTTGCAAGAAGCACAATACGCCTGCTGTAAGTGCTGCAGATGCCTGTTAGTGTAACACAAAAGAAAAAAAACTACGAGCAATAAGGGGTAGCTTCAGGTGTATAATGTGCAGGAGGCACACTATGACTGCTGTAAGTGCTGCAGATGCCTGCCTGTGTTACTCAAACAGGAAATCACAACAATAAGGGCTAGCTTCAGGTGTATATTTTGCAAGAAGCACAATACGCCTGCTGTAAGTGCTGCAGATGCCTGCCTGTGTTACTCAAACAGGAAATCACAGCAATAAGGGCTAGCTTCAGGTGTATATTTTGCAAGAAGCACAATACGCCCGCTGTAAGTGCTGTAGATGCATGCCTGTGTTACTCAAACAGGAAATCGCAGCAATAAGGGCTAGCTTCAGGTGTATATTTTACAAGAAGCACAATACGCCTGCTGTAAGTGCTGCAGATGCCTGTTAGTTTAACACAAAAGAAAAAAACTATGAGCAATAAGGGGTAGCTTCAGGTGTATAATGTGCAGGAGGCACACATTACACCTGCTGTAAGTGCTGCAGATGCCTGCCTGTGTTACTCAAACAGGAAATCACAGCAATAAGGGCTAGCTTCAGGTGTATATTTTACAAGTAGCACAATACGCCCGCTGTAAGTGCTGAAGATGCCTGCCTGTGTTACTCAACAGGAAATCACAGCAATAAGGGCTAGCTTCAGGTGTATATTTTGCAAGAAGCACAATACGTCCGCTGTAAGTGCTGCAGATGCCTGCCTGTGTTACTCAAACAGGAAATCACAGCAATAAGGGCTAGCTTCAGGTGTATATTTTGCAAGAATCACAATACACCTGCTGTAAGTGCTGCAGATGCCTGCCTGTGTTACTCAAACAGGAAATCACAGCAATAAGGGCTAGCTTCAGGTGTATATTTTGCAAGAAGCACAATACGCCTGCTGTAAGTGCTGCAGATGCCTGTTAGTGTAACACAAAAGAAAAAAAAAACTACGAGCAATAAGGGGTAGCTTTAGGTGTATAATGTGCAGGAGGCACACTACGACTGCTGTAAGTGCTGCAGATGCCTGCCTGTGTTACTCTACAGGAAATCACAGCAATAAGGGATAGCTTCAGGTGTATATTTTGCAAGAAGCACAATACGCCCGCTGTAAGTGCTGATGATGCCTGCCTGTGTTACTCAACAGGAAATCACAGCAATAAGGGCTAGCTTCAGGTGTATATTTTGCAAGAAGCACAATACGTCCGCTGTAAGTGCTGCAGATGCCTGCCTGTGTTACTCAAACAGGAAATCACAGCAATAAGGGCTAGCTTCAGGTGTATATTTTGCAAGAAGCACAATACGCCTGCTGTAAGTGCTGCAGATGCCTGCCTGTGTTACTCAAACAGGAAATCACAGCAATAAGGGCTAGCTTCAGGTGTATATTTTGCAAGAAGCACAATACACCTGCTGTAAGTGCTGCAGATGCCTGTTAGTGTAACACAAAAGAAAAAAAACTATGAGCAATAAGGGGTAGCTTCAGGTGTATAATGTGCAGGAGGCACACTACGCCTGCTGTAAGTGCTGCAGATACCTGCCTGTGTTACTCTACAGGAAATCACAGCAATAAGGGCTAGCTTCAGGTGTATATTTTGCAAGAAGCACAATACGCCCACTGTAAGTGCTGCAGATGCCTGCCTGTGTTACTCAAACAGGAAATCACAGCAATAAGGGCTAGCTTCAGGTGTATATTTTGCAAGAAGTACAATACGCCTGCTGTAAGTGCTGCAGATGCCTGTTAGTGTAACACAAAAGAAAAAAACTACGAGCAATAAGGGGTAGCTTCAGGTGTATAATGTGCAGGAGGCACACATTACACCTGCTGTAAGTGCTGCAGATGCCTGCCTGTGTTACTCAAACAGGAAATCACAGCAATAAGGGCTAGCTTCAGGTGTATATTTTGCAAGAAGCACAATACGCCCGCTGTAAGTGCTAATGATGCCTGCCTGTGTTACTCAACAGGAAATCACAGCAATAAGGGCTAGCTTCAGGTGTATATTTTGCAAGAAGCACAATACGTCCGCTGTTAGTGCTGCAGATGCCTGCCTGTGTTACTCAAACAGGAAATCACAGCAATAAGGGCTAGCTTCAGGTGTATATTTTGCAAGAAGCACAATACGCCTGCTGTAAGTGCTGCAGATGCCTGCTTGTGTTACTCAAATAGGAAATCACAGCAATAAGGGCTAGCTTCAGGTGTATATTTTGCAAGAAGTACAATACGCCTGCTGTAAGTGCTGCAGATGCCTGCCTGTGTTACTCAAACAGGAAATCACAGCAATAAGGGCTAGCTTCAGGTGTATATTTTGCAAGAAGCACAATACGTCCGCTGTTAGTGCTGCAGATGCCTGCCTGTGTTACTCAAACAGGAAATCACAGCAATAAGGGCTAGCTTCAGGTGTATATTTTGCAAGAAGCACAATACGCCCACTGTAAGTGCTGCAGATGCCTGCTTGTGTTACTCAAACAGGAAATCACAGCAATAAGGGGTAGCTTCAGGTGTATATTTTGCAAGAAGTACAATACGCCTGCTGTAAGTGCTGCAGATGCCTGCCTGTGTTACTCAAACAGGAAATCACAGCAATAAGGGCTAGCTTCAGGTGTATATTTTGCAAGAAGCACAATACGCCTGCTGTAAGTGCTGCAGATGCCTGTTAGTGTAACACAAAAGAAAAAAAAACTACGAGCAATAAGGGGTAGCTTTAGGTGTATAATGTGCAGGAGGCACACTACGACTGCTGTAAGTGCTGCAGATGCCTGCCTGTGTTACTCAAACAGGAAATCACAACAATAAGGGCTAGCTTCAGGTGTATATTTTGCAAGAAGCACAATACGCCCGCTGTAAGTGCTGCAGATGCCTGCCTGTGTTACTCAAACAGGAAATCACAGCAATAAGGGCTAGCTTCAGGTGTATATATTGCAAGAAGCACAATACGCCTGCTGTAAGTGCTGCAGATGCCTGTTAGTGTAACACAAAAGAAAAAACTACGAGCAATAAGGGGTAGCTTCAGGTGTATAATGTGCAGGAGGCACACATTACACCTGCTGTAAGTGCTGCAGATGCCTGCCTGTGTTACTCAAACAGGAAATCACAGCAATAAGGGCTATCTTCAGGTGTATATTTTGCAAGAAGCACAATACGCCTGCTGTAAGCGCTGCAGATGCCTGTTAATGTAACACAAAAGAAAAAAAAACTACGAGCAATAAGGGGTAGCTTCAGGTGTATAATGTGCAGGAGGCGCACTATGACTGCTGTAAGTGCTGCAGATGCCTGCCTGTGTTACTCAAACAGGAAATCACAGCAATAAGGGCTAGCTTCAGGTGTATATTTTGCAAGAAGCACAATACGCCCGCTGTAAGTGCTGCAGATGCCTTCCTGTGTTACTCAAACAGGAAATCACAGCAATAAGGGCTAGCTTCAGGTGTATATTTTGCAAGAAGCACAATACGCCTGCTGTAAGTGCTGCAGATGCCTGCCTGTGTTACTTAAACATGAAATCACAGCAATAAGGGCTAGCTTCAGGTGTATATTTTGCAAGAAGCACAATACGCCTGCTGTAAGTGCTGCCGTTGCCTGCCTGTGTTACTTAAACATGAAATCACAGCAATACGGGCTAGCTTCAGGTGTATATTTTGCAAGAAGCACAATACGCCTGCTGTAAGTGCTGCAGATGCCTGTTAGTGTAACACAAAAGAAAAAAAACTATGAGCAATAAGGGGTAGCTTCAGGTGTATAATGTGCAGGAGGCACACTACGCCTGCTGTAAGTGCTGCAGATGCCTGCCTGTGTTACTCTACAGGAAATCACAGCAATAAGGGCTAGCTTCAGGTGTATATTTTGCAAGTTGCACAATACGCCTGCTGTAAGTGCTGCAGATGCCTTCCTGTGTTACTCAAACAGGAAATCACAGCAATAAGGGCTAGCTTCAGGTGTATATTTTGCAAGAAGCACAATACGCCTGCTGTAAGTGCTGAAGATGCCTGCCTGTGTTACTCAAACAGGAAATCACAGCAATAAGGGCTAGCTTCAGGTGTATATTTTGCAAGAAACACAATACGCCTGCTGTAAGTGCTGCAGATGCCTGTTAGTGTAACACAAAATAAAAAAAACTACGAGCAATAAGGGGTAGCTTCAGGTGTATAATGTGCAGGAGGCACACTACGACTGCTGTAAGTGCTGCAGATGCCTGCCTGTGTTACTCAAACAGGAAATCACAACAATAAGGGCTAGCTTCAGGTGTATATTTTGCAAGAAGCACAATACGCCCGCTGTAAGTGCTGCAGATGCCTGCCTGTGTTACTCAAACAGGAAATCACAGCAATAAGGGCTATCTTCAGGTGTATATTTTGCAAGAAGCACAATACGCCTGCTGTAAGCGCTGCAGATGCCTGTTAATGTAACACAAAAGAAAAAAAACTACGAGCAATAAGGGGTAGCTTCAGGTGTATAATGTGCAGGAGGCGCACTACGACTGCTGTAAGTGCTGCAGATGCCTGCCTGTGTTACTCAAACAGGAAATCACAGCAATAAGGGCTAGCTTCAGGTGTATATTTTGCAAGAAGCACAATACGCCCGCTGTAAGTGCTGCAGATGCCTGCCTGTGTTACTCAAACAGGAAATCACAGCAATAAGGGCTAGCTTCAGGTGTATATTTTGCAAGAAGCACAATACACCCGCTGTAAGTGCTGCAGATGCCTTCCTGTGTTACTCAAACAGGAAATCACAGCAATAAGGGCTAGCTTCAGGTGTATATTTTGCAAGAAGTACAATACGACTGCTGTAAGTGCTGCAGATGCCTGCCTGTGTTACTTAAACATGAAATCACAGCAATAAGGGCTAGCTTCAGGTGTATATTTTGCAAGAAGCACAATACGCCTGCTGTAAGTGCTGCAGATGCCTGTTAGTCTAACACAAAAGAAAAAAAAAACTACGAGCAATAAGGGGTAGCTTCAGGTGTATAATGTGCAGGAGGAACACTACGCCTGCTGTAAGTGCTGCAGATGCCTGCCTGTGTTACTCTACAGGAAATCACAGCAATAAGGGCTAGCTTCAGGTGTATATTTTGCAAGAAGCACAATACGCCTGCTGTAAGTGCTCATAATTAAATGATAGAAAGGGGAAGGGGGAGGGGAATTAGGGAAAGGGAAAGGAAAGGGAAGGGAATCAGTCTGTTTAGAGCAGACCGAAAAGCGGTTACTATAAGCAACAGATTATAGATCCAAAAACGGAAATGATTATAAAATTTAATCATTTATTCCTATTATCATTTTAAATATATGTAAAAGGGAACATATAAAGGTGCAGTGTTATTATCAAAAGTGAATGGTCATACAGTACATAAATTAATTGGAAACACCTAATAGACAGACAGGACAAACAAATAACTAAACATGTAACAACACACTTGTCCGGACGTATGATTCAGTCTTATATTGATATGTAACCCAGTAAAGAATAGTATTTATTGTGTTAATTACCGTCCACCAGAGGATGTAAGGTAATCTAAACCACGTAAGTGGATTTATTATTAAAGTCAAATGGGTTTTACATTTGGTATAAGGCTGAGCCTGATGGGGTGGGGGAAGGGGGAAACCAGGGAAGGGGGGTGATAGCGCTGGGGGCAACCATTAGGACATGTATGGATTAGTACAAATGTCCTAGATGCAAGATTTGCATTAGGTACATAATGGGAGTCCACAAATAGAAAATTTCCTTGAGGGTTGGAGGGGTTAGTTGATGTTGGTAAGAAGGCTGTTGTATTGGTAAATGGATAAATGTCCTCCAAGAGTTGTTGGCAAAAGAAGTTCATCAATATAGTTATTGGTACAGAAATCTGTAATGCTTTTATAGCGTAGCTCTTACAACATAGCTCTGGTATGCACATTTAAACAGTGTGTAATTGGACCCATTATCATTGTCTGCAGCTCAACTTCAACCCATAAATCAAAGTACATTACCATTGGGCGTCTCCGTGTTGGAACTGGATTTAGCCAATTCTTATATTTAAATGGGTCCCAAGTTACCTGACATCAACAGCTGATTTGAAGATGTTGTTTATGCCAAACCTGTATGGTGTGATGGCCGGTAACCGAAGCAGGTATTGGAGTGAAGTCCAGGTCCCCCGAGCGTTACCTTCACCGGTATCAGGAAGAAATCCAATGTGGCTACTTTTGAAGTGCCTGATGTCAGTAGCCGCGGTCGTTGCCGCTATCGTAGGTACTGACTGGGGCTTATGTTCCCCGAGCCATGTCGATCCACCCACTCCGTTCAGGACAACGTCACGTGACTGTGCGAGATGTGACGTCAACGCGTTTCGCCGTGCTCTGTGGCGTAGCTTCGTCTGGACGTATCGAAGCTACGCCACAGAGCACGGCGAAACGCGTTGACGTCACATCTCGCACAGTCACGTGACGTTGTCCTGAACGGAGTGGGTGGATCGACATGGCTCGGGGAACGTAAGCCCCAGTCAGTACCTACGATAGCGGCAACGACCGCGGCTACTGACATCAGGCACTTCAAAAGTAGCCACATTGGATTTCTTCCTGATACCGGTGAAGGTAACGCTCGGGGGACCTGGACTTCACTCCAATACCTGCTTCGGTTACCGGCCATCACACCATACAGGTTTGGCATAAACAACATCTTCAAATCAGCTGTTGATGTCAGGTAACTTGGGACCCATTTAAATATAAGAATTGGCTAAATCCAGTTCCAACACGGAGACGCCCAATGGTAATGTACTTTGATTTATGGGTTGAAGTTGAGCTGCAGACAATGATAATGGGTCCAATTACACACTGTTTAAATGTGCATACCAGAGCTATGTTGTAAGAGCTACGCTATAAAAGCATTACAGATTTCTGTACCAATAACTATATTGATGAACTTCTTTTGCCAACAACTCTTGGAGGACATTTATCCATTTACCAATACAACAGCCTTCTTACCAACATCAACTAACCCCTCCAACCCTCAAGGAAATTTTCTATTTGTGGACTCCCATTATGTACCTAATGCAAATCTTGCATCTAGGACATTTGTACTAATCCATACATGTCCTAATGGTTGCCCCCAGCGCTATCACCCCCCTTCCCTGGTTTCCCCCTTCCCCCACCCCATCAGGCTCAGCCTTATACCAAATGTAAAACCCATTTGACTTTAATAATAAATCCACTTACGTGGTTTAGATTACCTTACATCCTCTGGTGGACGGTAATTAACACAATAAATACTATTCTTTACTGGGTTACATATCAATATAAGACTGAATCATACGTCCGGACAAGTGTGTTGTTACATGTTTAGTTATTTGTTTGTCCTGTCTGTCTATTAGGTGTTTCCAATTAATTTATGTACTGTATGACCATTCACTTTTGATAATAACACTGCACCTTTATATGTTCCCTTTTACATATATTTAAAATGATAATAGGAATAAATGATTAAATTTTATAATCATTTCCGTTTTTGGATCTATAATCTGTTGCTTATAGTAACCGCTTTTCGGTCTGCTCTAAACAGACTGATTCCCTTCCCTTTCCTTTCCCTTTCCCTAATTCCCCTCCCCCTTCCCCTTTCTATCATTTAATTATGTATGCTTACATGGTTACAGCAACAACCTCATCAGGTAGATGATCCACAGTGGGTGACATTTTTTCTTTACCCACACATAAACGGAACTTGCGCAAATCCCCATCCCCAACCCCAATTTGTCTGCTGTAAGTGCTGCAGATGCCTTCCTGTGTTACTCAAACAGCAAATTACAGCAATAAGGGCTAGCTTCAGGTGTATATTTTGCAAGAAGCACAATACGCCTGCTGTAAGTGCTGCAGATGCCTGCCTGTGTTACTCAAACAGGAAATCACAGCAATAAGGGCTAGCTTCAGGTGTATATTTTGCAAGAAGCACAATACGCCGGTGTAAGTGCTGCAGATGCCTGCCTGTGTTACTTAAACATGAAATCACAGCAATAAGGGCTAGCTTCAGGTGTATATTTTGCAAGAAGCACAATACGCCTGCTGTAAGTGCTGCAGATGCCTGTTAGTGTAACACAAAAGAAAAAAAAACTACGAGCAATAAGGGGTAGCTTCAGGTGTATAATGTGCAGGAGGCACACTATGACTGCTGTAAGTGCTGCAGATGCCTGCCTGTGTTACTCAAACAGGAAATCACAACAATAAGGGCTAGCTTCAGGTGTATATTTTGCAAGAAGCACAATACGCCTGCTGTAAGTGCTGCAGATGCCTGCCTGTGTTACTCAAACAGGAAATCACAGCAATAAGGGCTAGCTTCAGGTGTATATTTTGCAAGAAGCACAATACGCCCGCTGTAAGTGCTGTAGATGCATGCCTGTGTTACTCAAACAGGAAATCACAGCAATAAGGGCTAGCTTCAGGTGTATATTTTACAAGAAGCACAATACGCCTGCTGTAAGTGCTGCAGATGCCTGTTAGTTTAACACAAAAGAAAAAAACTATGAGCAATAAGGGGTAGCTTCAGGTGTATAATGTGCATGAGGCACACATTACACCTGCTGTAAGTGCTGCAGATGCCTGCCTGTGTTACTCAAACAGGAAATCACAGCAATAAGGGCTAGCTTCAGGTGTATATTTTACAAGTAGCACAATACGCCCGCTGTAAGTGCTGAAGATGCCTGCCTGTGTTACTCAACAGGAAATCACAGCAATAAGGGCTAGCTTCAGGTGTATATTTTGCAAGAAGCACAATACGTCCGCTGTAAGTGCTGCAGATGCCCGCCTGTGTTACTCAAACAGGAAATCACAGCAATAAGGGCTAGCTTCAGGTGTATATTTAGCAAGAATCACAATACAACTGCTGTAAGTGCTGCAGATGCCTGCCTGTGTTACTCAAACAGGAAATCACAGCAATAAGGGCTAGCTTCAGGTGTATATTTTGCAAGAAGCACAATACGCCTGCTGTAAGTGCTGCAGATGCCTGTTAGTGTAACACAAAAGAAAAAAAAACTACGAGCAATAAGGGGTAGCTTTAGGTGTATAATGTGCAGGAGGCACACTACGACTGCTGTAAGTGCTGCAGATGCCTGCCTGTGTTACTCAAACAGGAAATCACAACAATAAGGGCTAGCTTCAGGTGTATATTTTGCAAGAAGCACAATACGCCCGCTGTAAGTGCTGCAGATGCCTGCCTGTGTTACTCAAACAGGAAATCACAGCAATAAGGGCTAGCTTCAGGTGTATATATTGCAAGAAGCACAATACGCCTGCTGTAAGTGCTGCAGATGCCTGTTAGTGTAACACAAAAGAAAAAAACTACGAGCAATAAGGGGTAGCTTCAGGTGTATAATGTGCAGGAGGCACACATTACACCTGCTGTAAGTGCTGCAGATGCCTGCCTGTGTTACTCAAACAGGAAATCACAGCAATAAGGGCTAGCTTCAGGTGTATATTTTGCAAGAAGCACAATACGCCCGCTGTAAGTGCTGATGATGCCTGCCTGTGTTACTCAACAGGAAATCACAGCAATAAGGGCTAGCTTCAGGTGTATATTTTGCAAGAAGCACAATACGTCCGCTGTAAGTGCTGCAGATGCCTGCCTGTGTTACTCAAACAGGAAATCACAGCAATAAGGGCTAGCTTCAGGTGTATATTTTGCAAGAAGCACAATACGCCTGCTGTAAGTGCTGCAGATGCCTGTTAGTGTAACACAAAAGAAAAAAACTATGAGCAATAAGGGGTAGCTTCAGGTGTATAATGTGCAGGAGGCACACTACGCCTGCTGTAAGTGCTGCAGATACCTGCCTGTGTTACTCTACAGGAAATCACAGCAATAAGGGCTAGCTTCAGGTGTATATTTTGCAAGAAGCACAATATGCCCACTGTAAGTGCTGCAGATGCCTGCCTGTGTTACTCAAACAGGAAATCACAGCAATAAGGGCTAGCTTCAGGTGTATATTTTGCAAGAAGTACAATACACCTGCTGTAAGTGCTGCAGATGCCTGCCTGTGTTACTCAAACAGGAAATCACAGCAATAAGGGCTAGCTTCAGGTGTATATTTTGCAAGAAGCACAATACGCCTGCTGTAAGTGCTGCAGATGCCTGTTAGTGTAACACAAAAGAAAAAAAACTACAAGCAATAAGGGGTAGCTTCAGGTGTATAATGTGCAGGACGCACACTACGCCTGCTGTAAGTGCTGCAGATGCCTGCCTGTGTTACTCTACAGGAAATCACATCAATAAGGGCTATTTTTAGGTGTATATTTTGCAAGAAGCACAATACGCCTGCTGTAAGTGCTGTAGATGCCTGCCTGTGTTACTCAAACAGGAAATCACAGCAATAAGGGCTAGCTTCAGGTGTATATTTTGCAAGAAGCACAATACGCCTGCTGTAAGTGCTGCAGATGCCTGTTAGTGTAACACAAAAGAAAAAAAAACTACGAGCAATAAGGGGTAGCTTCAGGTGTATAATGTGCAGGAGGCACACATTCCACCTGCTGTAAGTGCTGCAGATGCCTGCCTGTGTTACTCAAACAGGAAATCACAGCAATAAGGGCTAGCTTCAGGTGTATATTTTACAAGTAGCACAATACGCCCGCTGTAAGTGCTGAAGATGCCTGCCTGTGTTACTCAACAGGAAATCACAGCAATAAGGGCTAGCTTCAGGTGTATATTTTGCAAGAAGCACAATACGTCCGCTGTAAGTGCTGCAGATGCCTGCCTGTGTTACTCAAACAGGAAATCACAGCAATAAGGGCTAGCTTCAGGTGTATATTTTGCAAGAATCACAATACACCTGCTGTAAGTGCTGCAGATGCCTGCCTGTGTTACTCAAACAGGAAATCACAGCAATAAGGGCTAGCTTCAGGTGTATATTTTGCAAGAAGCACAATACGCCTGCTGTAAGTGCTGCAGATGCCTGTTAGTGTAACACAAAAGAAAAAAAAAACTACGAGCAATAAGGGGTAGCTTTAGGTGTATAATGTGCAGGAGGCACACTACGACTGCTGTAAGTGCTGCAGATGCCTGCCTGTGTTACTCAAACAGGAAATCACAACAATAAGGGCTAGCTTCAGGTGTATATTTTGCAAGAAGCACAATACGCCCGCTGTAAGTGCTGCAGATGCCTGCCTGTGTTACTCAAACAGGAAATCACAGCAATAAGGGCTAGCTTCAGGTGTATGTATTGCAAGAAGCACAATACGCCTGCTGTAAGTGCTGCAGATGCCTGTTAGTGTAACACAAAATAAAAAAACTATGAGCAATAAGGGGTAGCTTCAGGTGTATAATGTGCAGGAGGCACACATTACACCTGCTGTAAGTGCTGCAGATGCCTGCCTGTGTTACTCAAACAGGAAATCACAGCAATAAGGGCTAGCTTCAGGTGTATATTTTGCAAGAAGCACAATACGCCCGCTGTAAGTGCTGATGATGCCTGCCTGTGTTACTCAACAGGAAATCACAGCAATAAGGGCTAGCTTCAGGTGTATATTTTGCAAGAAGCACAATACGTCCGCTGTAAGTGCTGCAGATGCCTGCCTGTGTTACTCAAACAGGAAATCACAGCAATAAGGGCTAGCTTCAGGTGTATATTTTGCAAGAAGCACAATACGCCTGCTGTAAGTGCTGCAGATGCCTGCCTGTGTTACTCAAACAGGAAATCACAGCAATAAGGTCTAGCTTCAGGTGTATATTTTGCAAGAAGCACAATACACCTGCTGTAAGTGCTGCAGATGCCTGTTAGTGTAACACAAAAGAAAAAAACTATGAGCAATAAGGGGTAGCTTCAGGTGTATAATGTGCAGGAGGCACACTACGCCTGCTGTAAGTGCTGCAGATGCCTGCCTGTGTTACTCTACAGGAAATCACAGCAATAAGGGCTAGCTTCAGGTGTATATTTTGCAAGTTGCACAATACGCCTGCTGTAAGTGCTGCAGATGCCTTCCTGTGTTACTCAAACAGGAAATCACAGCAATAAGGGCTAGCTTCAGGTGTATATTTTGCAAGAAGCACAATACGCCTGCTGTAAGTGCTGCAGATGACTGCCTGTGTTACTCAAACAGGAAATCACAGCAATAAGGGCTAGCTTCAGGTGTATATTTTGCAAGAAACACAATACGCCTGCTGTAAGTGCTGCAGATGCCTGTTAGTGTAACACAAAAGAAAAAAAACTACGAGCAATAAGGGGTGGCTTCAGGTGTATAATGTGCAGGAGGCACACTACGACTGCTGTAAGTGCTGCAGATGCCTGCCTGTGTTACTCAAACAGGAAATCACAACAATAAGGGCTAGCTTCAGGTGTATATTTTGCAAGAAGCACAATACGCCCGCTGTAAGTGCTGCAGATGCCTGCCTGTGTTACTCAAACAGGAAATCACAGCAATAAGGGCTATCTTCAGGTGTATATTTTGCAAGAAGCACAATACGCCTGCTGTAAGCGCTGCAGATGCCTGTTAATGTAACACAAAAGAAACAAAACTACGAGCAATAAGGGGTAGCTTCAGGTGTATAATGTGCAGGAGGCGCACTACGACTGCTGTAAGTGCTGCAGATGCCTGCCTGTGTTACTCAAACAGGAAATCACAGCAATAAGGGCTAGCTTCAGGTGTATATTTTGCAAGAAGCACAATACGCCCGCTGTAAGTGCTGCAGATGCCTGCCTGTGTTACTCAAACAGGAAATCACAGCAATAAGGGCTAGCTTCAGGTGTATATTTTGCAAGAAGCACAATACGCCCGCTGTAAGTGCTGCAGATGCCTTCCTGTGTTACTCAAACAGGAAATCACAGCAATAAGGGCTAGCTTCAGGTGTATATTTTGCAAGAAGTACAATACGACTGCTGTAAGTGCTGCAGATGCCTGCCTGTGTTACTTAAACATGAAATCACAGCAATAAGGGCTAGCTTCAGGTGTATATTTTGCAAGAAGCACAATACGCCTGCTGTAAGTGCTGCAGATGCCTGTTAGTGTAACACAAAAGAAAAAAAAAACTACGAGCAATAAGGGGTAGCTTCAGGTGTATAATGTGCAGGAGGAACACTACGCCTGCTGTAAGTGCTGCAGATGCCTGCCTGTGTTACTCTACAGGAAATCACAGCAATAAGGGCTAGCTTCAGGTGTATATTTTGCAAGTTGCACAATACGCCTGCTGTAAGTGCTGCAGATGCCTTCCTGTGTTACTCAAACAGGAAATCACAGCAATAAGGGCTAGCTTCAGGTGTATATTTTGCAAGAAGTACAATACGACTGCTGTAAGTGCTGCAGATGCCTGCCTGTGTTACTTAAACATGAAATCACAGCAATAAGGGCTAGCTTCAGGTGTATATTTTGCAAGAAGCACAATACGCCTGCTGTAAGTGCTGCAGATGCCTGTTAGTGTAACACAAAAGAAAAAAAAAACTACGAGCAATAAGGGGTAGCTTCAGGTGTATAATGTGCAGGAGGAACACTACGCCTGCTGTAAGTGCTGCAGATGCCTGCCTGTGTTACTCTACAGGAAATCACAGCAATAAGGGCTAGCTTCAGGTGTATATTTTGCAAGTTGCACAATACGCCTGCTGTAAGTGCTGCAGATGCCTTCCTGTGTTACTCAAACAGGAAATCACAGCAATAAGGGCTAGCTTCAGGTGTATATTTTGCAAGAAGCACAATACGCCTGCTGTAAGTGCTGCAGATGCCTGCCTGTGTTACTCAAACAGGAAATCACAGCAATAAGGGCTAGCTTCAGGTGTATATTTTGCAAGAAGCACAATACGCCCGCTGTAAGTGCTGCAGATGCCTGCCTGTGTTACTCAAACAGGAAATCACAGCAATAAGGGCTATCTTCAGGTGTATATTTTGCAAGAAGCACAACACGCCTGCTGTAAGCGCTGCAGATGCCTGTTAATGTAACACAAAAGAAACAAAACTACGAGCAATAAGGGGTAGCTTCAGGTGTATAATGTGCAGGAGGCGCACTACGACTGCTGTAAGTGCTGCAGATGCCTGCCTGTGTTACTCAAACAGGAAATCACAGCAATAAGGGCTAGCTTCAGGTGTATATTTTGCAAGAAGCACAATACGCCCGCTGTAAGTGCTGCAGATGCCTGCCTGTGTTACTCAAACAGGAAATCACAGCAATAAGGGCTAGCTTCAGGTGTATATTTTGCAAGAAGCACAATACGCCCGCTGTAAGTGCTGCAGATGCCTTCCTGTGTTACTCAAACAGGAAATCACAGCAATAAGGGCTAGCTTCAGGTGTATATTTTGCAAGAAGTACAATACGACTGCTGTAAGTGCTGCAGATGCCTGCCTGTGTTACTTAAACATGAAATCACAGCAATAAGGGCTAGCTTCAGGTGTATATTTTGCAAGAAGCACAATACGCCTGCTGTAAGTGCTGCAGATGCCTGTTAGTGTAACACAAAAGAAAAAAAAAACTACGAGCAATAAGGGGTAGCTTCAGGTGTATAATGTGCAGGAGGAACACTACGCCTGCTGTAAGTGCTGCAGATGCCTGCCTGTGTTACTCTACAGGAAATCACAGCAATAAGGGCTAGCTTCAGGTGTATATTTTGCAAGAAGCACAATACGCCTGCTGTAAGTGCTGCAGATGCCTTCCTGTGTTACTCAAACAGCAAATTACAGCAATAAGGGCTAGCTTCAGGTGTATATTTAGCAAGAAGCACAATACGCCTGCTGTAAGTGCTGCAGATGCCTGCCTGTGTTACTCAAACAGGAAATCACAGCAATAAGGGCTAGCTTCAGGTGTATATTTTGCAAGAAGCACAATACGCCGGTGTAAGTGCTGCAGATGCCTGCCTGTGTTACTTAAACATGAAATCACAGCAATACGGGCTAGCTTCAGGTGTATATTTTGCAAGAAGCACAATACGCCTGCTGTAAGTGCTGCAGATGCCTGTTAGTGTAACACAAAAGAAAAAAAAAAAACTACGAGCAATAAGGGGTAGCTTTAGGTGTATAATGTGCAGGAGGCACACTACGACTGCTGTAAGTGCTGCAGATGCCTGCCTGTGTTACTCAAACAGGAAATCACAACAATAAGGGCTAGCTTCAGGTGTATATTTTGCAAGAAGCACAATACGCCCGCTGTAAGTGCTGCAGATGCCTGCCTGTGTTACTCAAACAGGAAATCACAGCAATAAGGGCTAGCTTCAGGTGTATATATTGCAAGAAGCACAATACGCCTGCTGTAAGTGCTGCAGATGCCTGTTAGTGTAACACAAAAGAAAAAAACTACGAGCAATAATGGGTAGCTTCAGGTGTATAATGTGCAGGAGGCACACATTACACCTGCTGTAAGTGCTGCAGATGCCTGCCTGTGTTACTCAAACAGGAAATCACAGCAATAAGGGCTAGCTTCAGGTGTATATTTTGCAAGAAGCACAATACGCCCGCTGTAAGTGCTGATGATGCCTGCCTGTGTTACTCAACAGGAAATCACAGCAATAAGGGCTAGCTTCAGGTGTATATTTTGCAAGAAGCACAATACGTCCGCTGTAAGTGCTGCAGATGCCTGCCTGTGTTACTCAAACAGGAAATCACAGCAATAAGGGCTAGCTTCAGGTGTATATTTTGCAAGAAGCACAATACGCCTGCTGTAAGTGCTGCAGATGCCTGTTAGTGTAACACAAAAGAAAAAAACTATGAGCAATAAGGGGTAGCTTCAGGTGTATAATGTGCAGGAGGCACACTACGCCTGCTGTAAGTGCTGCAGATACATGTCTGTGTTACTCTACAGGAAATCACAGCAATAAGGGCTAGCTTCAGGTGTATATTTTGCAAGAAGCACAATACACCCACTGTAAGTGCTGCAGATGCCTGCCTGTGTTACTCAAACAGGAAATCACAGCAATAAGGGCTAGCTTCAGGTGTATATTTTGCAAGAAGTACAATACGCCTGCTGTAAGTGCTGCAGATGCCTGCCTGTGTTACTCAAACAGGAAATCACAGCAATAAGGGCTAGCTTCAGGTGTATATTTTGCAAGAAGCACAATACGCCTGCTGTAAGTGCTGCAGATGCCTGTTAGTGTAACACAAAAGAAAAAAAACTACAAGCAATAAGGGGTAGCTTCAGGTGTATAATGTGCAGGAGGCACACTATGCCTGCTGTAAGTGCTGCAGATGCCTGCCTGTGTTACTCTACAGGAAATCACATCAATAAGGGCTATTTTTAGGTGTATATTTTGCAAGAAGCACAATACGCCCACTGTAAGTGCTGCAGATGCCTGCCTGTGTTACTCAAACAGGAAATCACAGCAATAAGGGCTAGCTTCAGGTGTATATTTTGCAAGAAGCACAATACGCCTGCTGTAAGTGCTGTAGATGCCTGCCTGTGTTACTCAAACAGGAAATCACAGCAATAAGGGCTAGCTTCAGGTGTATATTTTGCAAGAAGCACAATACGCCTGCTGTAAGTGCTGCAGATGCCTGTTAGTGTAACACAAAATAAAAAAACTACGAGCAATAAGGGGTAGCTTCAGGTGTATAATGTGCAGGAGGCACACATTACACCTGCTGTAAGTGCTGCAGATGCCTGCCTGTGTTACTCAAACAGGAAATCACAGCAATAAGGGCTAGCTTCAGGTGTATATTTTACAAGTAGCACAATACGCCCGCTGTAAGTGCTGAAGATGCCTGCCTGTGTTACTCAACAGGAAATCACAGCAATAAGGGCTAGCTTCAGGTGTATATTTTGCAAGAAGCACAATACGTCCGCTGTAAGTGCTGCAGATGCCTGCCTGTGTTACTCAAACAGGAAATCACAGCAATAAGGGCTAGCTTCAGGTGTATATTTTGCAAGAATCACAATCCACCTGCTGTAAGTGCTGCAGATGCCTGCCTGTGTTACTCAAACAGGAAATCACAGCAATAAGGGCTAGCTTCAGGTGTATATTTTGCAAGAAGCACAATACGCCTGCTGTAAGTGCTGCAGATGCCTGTTAGTGTAACACAAAAGAAAAAAACTACGAGCAATAAGGGGTAGCTTCAGGTGTATAATGTGCAGGAGGCACACATTACACCTGCTGTAAGTGCTGCAGATGCCTGCCTGTGTTACTCAAACAGGAAATCACAGCAATAAGGGCTAGCTTCAGGTGTATATTTTGCAAGAAGCACAATACGCCCGCTGTAAGTGCTGATGATGCCTGCCTGTGTTACTCAACAGGAAATCACAGCAATAAGGGCTAGCTTCAGGTGTATATTTTGCAAGAAGCACAATACGTCCGCTGTAAGTGCTGCAGATGCCTGCCTGTGTTACTCAAACAGGAAATCACAGCAATAAGGGCTAGCTTCAGGTGTATATTTTGCAAGAAGCACAATACGCCTGCTGTAAGTGCTGCAGATGCCTGCCTGTGTTACTCAAACAGGAAATCACAGCAATAAGGGCTAGCTTCAGGTGTATATTTTGCAAGAAGCACAATACACCTGCTGTAAGTGCTGCAGATGCCTGTTAGTGTAACACAAAAGAAAAAAACTATGAGCAATAAGGGGTAGCTTCAGGTGTATAATGTGCAGGAGGCACACTACGCCTGCTGTAAGTGCTGCAGATACCTGCCTGTGTTACTCTACAGGAAATCACAGCAATAAGGGCTAGCTTCAGGTGTATATTTTGCAAGAAGCACAATACGCCCACTGTAAGTGCTGCAGATGCCTGCCTGTGTTACTCAAACAGGAAATCACAGCAATAAGGGCTAGCTTCAGGTGTATATTTTGCAAGAAGTACAATACGCCTGCTGTAAGTGCTGCAGATGCCTGCCTGTGTTACTCAAACAGGAAATCACAGCAATAAGGGCTAGCTTCAGGTGTATATTTTGCAAGAAGCACAATACGCCTGCTGTAAGTGCTGCAGATGCCTGTTAGTGTAACACAAAAGAAAAAAAAACTACGAGCAATAAGGGGTAGCTTTAGGTGTATAATGTGCAGGAGGCACACTAGGACTGCTGTAAGTGCTGCAGATGCCTGCCTGTGTTACTCAAACAGGAAATCACAACAATAAGGGCTAGCTTCAGGTGTATATTTTGCAAGAAGCACAATACGCCCGCTGTAAGTGCTGCAGATGCCTGCCTGTGTTACTCAAACAGGAAATCACAGCAATAAGGGCTAGCTTCAGGTGTATATATTGCAAGAAGCACAATACGCCTGCTGTAAGTGCTGCAGATGCCTGTTAGTGTAACACAAAAGAAAAAAAACTACGAGCAATAAGGGGTAGCTTCTGGTGTATAATGTGCAGGAGGCACACATTACACCTGCTGTAAGTGCTGCAGATGCCTGCCTGTGTTACTCAAACAGGAAATCACAGCAATAAGGGCTAGCTTCAGGTGTATATTTTGCAAGAAGCACAATACGCCCGCTGTAAGTGCTGATGATGCCTGCCTGTGTTACTCAACAGGAAATCACAGCAATAAGGGCTAGCTTCAGGTGTATATTTTGCAAGAAGCACAATACGTCCACTGTAAGTGCTGCAGATGCCTGCCTGTGTTACTCAAACAGGAAATCACAGCAATAAGGGCTAGCTTCAGGTGTATATTTTGCAAGAAGCACAATACACCTGCTGTAAGTGCTGCAGATGCCTGCCTGTGTTACTCAAACAGGAAATCACAGCAATAAGGGCTAGCTTCAGGTGTATATTTTGCAAGAAGCACAATACACCTGCTGTAAGTGCTGCAGATGCCTGTTAGTGTAACACAAAAGAAAAAAACTATGAGCAATAAGGGGTAGCTTCAGGTGTATAATGTGCAGGAGGCACACTACGCCTGCTGTAAGTGCTGCAGATACCTGCCTGTGTTACTCTACAGGAAATCACAGCAATAAGGGCTAGCTTCAGGTGAATATTTTGCAAGAAGCACAATACGCCTGCTGTAAGTGCTGCAGATGCCTGTTAGTGTAACAC
Source organism: Rana muscosa (assembly GCA_029206835.1). Taxonomy (NCBI): domain Eukaryota; kingdom Metazoa; phylum Chordata; class Amphibia; order Anura; family Ranidae; genus Rana; species Rana muscosa. Next base: position 973,120,985 of record CM055118.1, on the reverse strand, counting down.
AAAAGAAAAAAACTGCGAGCAATAAGGGGTAGCTTCAGGTGTATAATGTGCAGGAGGCACACATTACACCTGCTGTAAGTGCTGCAGATGCCTTTCTGTGTTACTCAAACAGGAAATCACAGCAATAAGGGCTAGCTTCAGGTGTATATTTTGCAAGAAGCACAATACGCCCGCTGTAAGTGCTGATGATGCCTGCCTGTGTTACTCAACAGGAAATCACAGCAATAAGGGCTAGCTTCAGGTGTATATTTTGCAAGAAGCACAATACGTCCGCTGTAAGTGCTGCAGATGCCTTCCTGTGTTACTCAAACAGGAAATCACAGCAATAAGGGCTAGCTTCAGGTGTATATTTTGCAAGAAGCACAATACGCCCGCTGTAAGTGCTGCAGATGCCTGCCTGTGTTACTCAAACAGGAAATCACAGCAATAAGGGCTAGCTTCAGGTGTATATATTGCAAGAAGCACAATACGCCTGCTGTAAGTGCTGCAGATGCCTGTTAGTGTAACACAAAAGAAAAAAACTACGAGCAATAAGGGGTAGCTTCTGGTGTATAATGTGCAGGAGGCACACATTACACCTGCTGTAAGTGCTGCAGATGCCTGCCTGTGTTACTCAAACAGGAAATCACAGCAATAAGGGCTAGCTTCAGGTGTATATTTTGCAAGAAGCACAATACGCCCGCTGTAAGTGCTGATGATGCCTGCCTGTGTTACTCAACAGGAAATCACAGCAATAAGGGCTAGCTTCAGGTGTATATTTTGCAAGAAGCACAATACGTCCACTGTAAGTGCTGCAGATGCCTGCCTGTGTTACTCAAACAGGAAATCACAGCAATAAGGGCTAGCTTCAGGTGTATATTTTGCAAGAAGCACAATACGCCTGCTGTAAGTGCTGCAGATGCCTGCCTGTGTTACTCAAACAGGAAATCACAGCAATAAGGGCTAGCTTCAGGTGTATATTTTGCAAGAAGCACAATACACCTGCTGTAAGTGCTGCAGATGCCTGTTAGTGTAACACAAAAGAAAAAAACTATGAGCAATAAGGGGTAGCTTCAGGTGTATAATGTGCAGGAGGCACACTACGCCTGCTGTAAGTGCTGCAGATACCTGCCTGTGTTACTCTACAGGAAATCACAGCAATAAGGGCTAGCTTCAGGTGTATATTTTGCAAGAAGCACAATACGCCTGCTGTAAGTGCTGCAGATGCCTGTTAGTGTAACACAAAAGATAAAAACTGCGAGCAATAAGGGGTAGCTTCAGGTGTATAATGTGCAGGAGGCACACATTACACCTGCTGTAAGTGCTGCAGATGCCTTTCTGTGTTACTCAAACAGGAAATCACAGCAATAAGGGCTAGCTTCAGGTGTATATTTTGCAAGAAGCACAATACGCCCGCTGTAAGTGCTGATGATGCCTGCCTGTGTTACTCAACAGGAAATCACAGCAATAAGGGCTAGCTTCAGGTGTATATTTTGCAAGAAGCACAATACGTCCGCTGTAAGTGCTGCAGATGCCTTCCTGTGTTACTCAAACAGGAAATCACAGCAATAAGGGCTAGCTTCAGGTGTATATTTTGCAAGAAGCACAATACGCCTGCTGTAAGTGCTGCAGATGCCTGCCTGTGTTACTTAAACATGAAATCACAGCAATAAGGGCTAGCTTCAGGTGTATATTTTGCAAGAAGCACAATACGCCTGATGTAAGTGCTGCAGATGCCTGTTAGTGTAACACAAAAGAAAAAAAACTACGAGCAATAAGGGGTAGCATCAGGTGTATAATGTGCAGGAGGCACACATTACACCTGCTGTAAGTGCTGCAGATGCCTGCCTGTGTTACTCAAACAGGAAATCACAGCAATAAGGGCTAGCTTCAGGTGTATATTTTGCAAGAAGTACAATACGTCCGCTGTAAGTGCTGCAGATGCCTGCCTGTGTTACTCAAACAGGAAATCACAGCAATAAGGGCTAGCTTCAGGTGTATATTTTGCAAGAAGCACAATACGCCTGCTGTAAGTGCTGCAGATGCCTGCCTGTGTTACTCAAACAGGAAATCACAGCAATAAGGGCTAGCTTAAGGTGTATATTTTGCAAGAAGCACAATACGCCTGCTGTAAGTGCTGCAGATGCCTGCCTGTGTTACTCAAACAGGAAATCACAGCAATAAGGGCTAGCTTAAGGTGTATATTTTGCAAGAAGCACAATACGCCTGCTGTAAGTGCTGCAGATGCCTGCCTGTGTTACTCAAACAGGAAATCACAGCAATAAGGGCTAGCTTCAGGTGTATATTTTGCAAGAAGTACAATACGCCTGCTGTAAGTGCTGCATATGCCTGCCTGTGTTACTCAAACAGGAAATCACAGCAATAAGGGCTATCTTCAGGTGTATATTTTGCAAGAAGCACAATATGCCTGCTGTAAGCGCTGCAGATGCCTGTTAATTTAACACAAAAGAAAAAAAACTACGAGCAATAAGGGGTAGCTTCAGGTGTATAATGTGCAGGAGGCGCACTACGACTGCTGTAAGTGCTGCAGATGCCTGCCTGTGTTACTCAAACAGGAAATCACAGCAATAAAGGCTAGCTTCAGGTGTATATTTTGCAAGAAGTACAATACGTCCGCTGTAAGTGCTGCAGATGCCTGCCTGTGTTACTCAAACAGGAAATCACAGCAATAAGGGCTAGCTTCAGGTGTATATTTTGCAAGAAGCACAATACGCCTGCTGTAAGTGCTGCAGATGCCTGCCTGTGTTACTCAAACAGGAAATCACAGCAATAAGGGCTAGCTTAAGGTGTATATTTTGCAAGAAGCACAATACGCCTGCTGTAAGTGCTGCAGATGCCTGCCTGTGTTACTCAAACAGGAAATCACAGCAATAAGGGCTAGCTTAAGGTGTATATTTTGCAAGAAGCACAATACGCCTGCTGTAAGTGCTGCAGATGCCTGCCTGTGTTACTCAAACAGGAAATCACAGCAATAACGGCTAGCTTCAGGTGTATATTTTGCAAGAAGTACAATACGCCTGCTGTAAGTGCTGCATATGCCTGCCTGTGTTACTCAAACAGGAAATCACAGCAATAAGGGCTATCTTCAGGTGTATATTTTGCAAGAAGCACAATACGCCTGCTGTAAGCGCTGCAGATGCCTGTTAATTTAACACAAAAGAAAAAAAACTACGAGCAATAAGGGGTAGCTTCAGGTGTATAATGTGCAGGAGGCGCACTACGACTGCTGTAAGTGCTGCAGATGCCTGCCTGTGTTACTCGAACAGGAAATCACAGCAATAAAGGCTAGCTTCAGGTGTATATTTTGCAAGAAGCACAATACGCCCGCTGTAAGTGCTGCAGATGCCTGCCTGTGTTACTCAAACAGGAAATCACAGCAATAAGGGCTAGCTTCAGGTGTATATTTTGCAAGAAGCACAATACGCCCGCTGTAAGTGCTGCAGATGCCTTCCTGTGTTACTCAAACAGGAAATCACAGCAATAAGGGCTAGCTTCAGGTGTATATTTTGCAAGAAGCACAATACGCCTGCTGTAAGTGCTGCAGATGCCTGCATGTGTTACTTAAACATGAAATCACAGCAATAAGGGCTAGCTTCAGGTGTATATTTTGCAAGAAGCACAATACGCCTGCTGTAAGTGCTGCAGATGCCTGTTAGTGTAACACAAAAGAAAAAAAAACTACGAGCAATAAGGGGTAGCTTCAGGTGTATAATGTGCAGGAGGCACACTACGCCTGCTGTAAGTGCTGCAGATGCCTGCCTGTGTTACTCTACAGGAAATCACAGCAATAAGGGCTAGCTTCAGGTGTATATTTTGCAAGAAGCACAATATGCCTGCTGTAAGTGCTGCAGATGCCTTCCTGTGTTACTCAAACAGGAAATCACAGCAATAAGGGCTAGCTTCAGGTGTATATTTTGCAAGAAGCACAATATGCCTGCTGTAAGTGCTGCAGATGCCTGCCTGTGTTACTCAAACAGGAAATCACAGCAATAAGGGCTAGCTTCAGGTGTATATTTTGCAAGAAGCACAATACGCCGGTGTAAGTGCTGCAGATGCCTGCCTGTGTTACTTAAACATGAAATCACAGCAATAAGGGCTAGCTTCAGGTGTATATTTTGCAAGAAGCACAATACGCCTGCTGTAAGTGCTGCAGATGCCTGTTAGTGTAACACAAAAGAAAAAAAACTACGAGCAATAAGGGGTAGCTTCAGGTGTATAATGTGCAGGAGGCACACTACGACTGCTGTAAGTGCTGCAGATGCCTGCCTGTGTTACTCAAACAGGAAATCACAACAATAAGGGCTAGCTTCAGGTGTATATTTTGCAAGAAGCACAATACGCCTGCTGTAAGTGCTGCAGATGCCTGCCTCTGTTACTCAAACAGGAAATCACAGCAATAAGGGCTAGCTTCAGGTGTATATTTTGCAAGAAGCACAATACGCCCGCTGTAAGTGCTGCAGATGCATGCCTGTGTTACTCAAACAGGAAATCACAGCAATAAGGGCTAGCTTCAGGTGTATATTTTGCAAGAAGCACAATACGTCTGCTGTAAGTGCTGCAGATGCCTGTTAGTGTAACACAAAAGAAAAAAACTACGAGCAATAAGGGGTAGCTTCAGGTGTATAATGTGCAGGAGGCACACATTACACCTGCTGTAAGTGCTGCAGATGCCTGCCTGTGTTACTCAAACAGGAAATCACAGCAATAAGGGCTAGCTTCAGGTGTATATTTTACAAGAAGCACAATACGCCCGCTGTAAGTGCTGAAGATGCCTGCCTGTGTTACTCAACAGGAAATCACAGCAATAAGGGCTAGCTTCAGGTGTATATTTTGCAAGAAGCACAATACGTCCGCTGTAAGTGCTGCAGATGCCTGCCTGTGTTACTCAAACAGGAAATCACAGCAATAAGGGCTAGCTTCAGGTGTATATTTTGCAAGAAGCACAATACGCCTGCTGTAAGTGCTGCAGATGCCTGTTAGTGTAACACAAAATAAATAAAACTACGAGCAATAAGGGGTAGCTTCAGGTGTATAATGTGCAGGAGGCACACATTACACCTGCTGTAAGTGCTGCAGATGCCTGCCTGTGTTACTCAAACAGGAAATCACAGCAATAAGGGCTAGCTTCAGGTGTATATTTTGCAAGAAGCACAATACGTCCGCTGTAAGTGCTGCAGATGCCTGCCTCTGTTACTCAAACAGGAAATCACAGCAATAAGGGCTAGCTTCAGGTGTATATTTTGCAAGAAGTACAATACGCCTGCTGTAAGTGCTGCAGATGCCTGCCTGTGTTACTCAAAAAGGAAATCACAGCAATAAGGGCTATCTTCAGGTGTATATTTTGCAAGAAGCACAATACGCCTGCTGTAAGTGCTGCAGATGCCTGTTAGTGTAACACAAAAGAAAAAAACTGCGAGCAATAAGGGGTAGCTTCAGGTGTATAATGTGCAGGAGGCACACTACGCCTGCTGTAAGTGCTGCAGATACCTGCCTGTGTTACTCTACAGGAAATCACAGCAATAAGAGCTAGCTTCAGGTGTATATTTTGCAAGAAGCACAATACGCCTGCTGTAAGTGCTGCAGATGCCTGTTAGTGTAACACAAAAGAAAAAAACTGCGAGCAATAAGGGGTAGCTTCAGGTGTATAATGTGCAGGAGGCACACATTACACCTGCTGTAAGTGCTGCAGATGCCTTTCTGTGTTACTCAAACAGGAAATCACAGCAATAAGGTCTAGCTTCAGGTGTATATTTTGCAAGAAGCACAATACGCCCGCTGTAAGTGCTGATGATGCCTGCCTGTGTTACTCAACAGGAAATCACAGCAATAAGGGCTAGCTTCAGGTGTATATTTTGCAAGAAGCACAATACGCCTGCTGTAAGTGCTGCAGATGCCTGTTAGTGTAACACAAAAGAAAAAAAACTACGAGCAATAAGGGGTAGCTTTAGGTGTATAATGTGCAGGAGGCACACTAGGACTGCTGTAAGTGCTGCAGATGCCTGCCTGTGTTACTCAAACAGGAAATCACAACAATAAGGGCTAGCTTCAGGTGTATATTTTGCAAGAAGCACAATACGCCCGCTGTAAGTGCTGCAGATGCCTGCCTGTGTTACTCAAACAGGAAATCACAGCAATAAGGGCTAGCTTCAGGTGTATATATTGCAAGAAGCACAATATGCCTGCTGTAAGTGCTGCAGATGCCTGTTAGTGTAACACAAAAGAAAAAAAAACTACGAGCAATAAGGGGTAGCTTCTGGTGTATAATGTGCAGGAGGCACACATTACACCTGCTGTAAGTGCTGCAGATGCCTGCCTGTGTTACTCAAACAGGAAATCACAGCAATAAGGGCTAGCTTCAGGTGTATATTTTGCAAGAAGCACAATACGCCCGCTGTAAGTGCTGATGATGCCTGCCTGTGTTACTCAACAGGAAATCACAGCAATAAGGGCTAGCTTCAGGTGTATATTTTGCAAGAAGCACAATACGTCCACTGTAAGTGCTGCAGATGCCTGCCTGTGTTACTCAAACAGGAAATCACAGCAATAAGGGCTAGCTTCAGGTGTATATTTTGCAAGAAGCACAATACGCCTGCTGTAAGTGCTGCAGATGCCTGCCTGTGTTACTCAAACAGGAAATCACAGCAATAAGGGCTAGCTTCAGGTGTATATTTTGCAAGAAGCACAATACACCTGCTGTAAGTGCTGCAGATGCCTGTTAGTGTAACACAAAAGAAAAAAACTATGAGCAATAAGGGGTAGCTTCAGGTGTATAATGTGCAGGAGGCACACTACGCCTGCTGTAAGTGCTGCAGATACCTGCCTGTGTTACTCTACAGGAAATCACAGCAATAAGGGCTAGCTTCAGGTGTATATTTTGCAAGAAGCACAATACGCCTGCTGTAAGTGCTGCAGATGCCTGTTAGTGTAACACAAAAGAAAAAAACTGCGAGCAATAAGGGGTAGCTTCAGGTGTATAATGTGCAGGAGGCACACATTACACCTGCTGTAAGTGCTGCAGATGCCTTTCTGTGTTACTCAAACAGGAAATCACAGCAATAAGGGCTAGCTTCAGGTGTATATTTTGCAAGAAGCACAATACGCCCGCTGTAAGTGCTGATGATGCCTGCCTGTGTTACTCAACAGGAAATCACAGCAATAAGGGCTAGCTTCAGGTGTATATTTTGCAAGAAGCACAATACGTCTGCTGTAAGTGCTGCAGATGCCTTCCTGTGTTACTCAAACAGGAAATCACAGCAATAAGGGCTAGCTTCAGGTGTATATTTTGCAAGAAGCACAATACGCCTGCTGTAAGTGCTGCAGATGCCTGCCTGTGTTACTTAAACATGAAATCACAGCAATAAGGGCTAGCTTCAGGTGTATATTTTGCAAGAAGCACAATACGCCTGATGTAAGTGCTGCAGATGCCTGTTAGTGTAACACAAAAGAAAAAAAACTACGAGCAATAAGGGGTAGCTTCAGGTGTATAATGTGCAGGAGGCACACTACGCCTGCTGTAAGTGCTGCAGATGCCTGCCTGTGTTACTCTACAGGAAATCACAGCAATAAGGGCTAGCTTCAGGTGTATATTTTGCAAGAAGCACAATATGCCTGCTGTAAGTGCTGCAGATGCCTGCCTGTGTTACTCAAACAGGAAATCACAGCAATAAGGGCTAGCTTCAGGTGTATATTTTGCAAGAAGCACAATACGCCAGCTGTAAGTGCTGCAGATGCCTGCCTGTGTTACTCAAACAGGAAATCACAGCAATACGGGCTAGCTTAAGGTGTATATTTTGCAAGAAGCACAATACGCCTGCTGTAAGTGCTGCAGATGCCTGCCTGTGTTACTCAAACAGGAAATCACAGCAATAAGGGCTAGCTTAAGGTGTATATTTTGCAAGAAGCACAATACGCCTGCTGTAAGTGCTGCAGATGCCTGCCTGTGTTAATCAAACAGGAAATCACAGCAATAAGGGCTAGCTTCAGGTGTATATTTTGCAAGAAGCACAATACGCCAGCTGTAAGTGCTGCAGATGCCTGCCTGTGTTACTCAAACAGGAAATCACAGCAATAAGGGCTAGCTTAAGGTGTATATTTTGCAAGAAGCACAATACGCCTGCTGTAAGTGCTGCAGATGCCTGCCTGTGTTACTCAAACAGGAAATCACAGCAATAAGGGCTAGCTTAAGGTGTATATTTTGCAAGAAGCACAATACGCCTGCTGTAAGTGCTGCAGATGCCTGCCTGTGTTACTCAAACAGGAAATCACAGCAATAAGGGCTAGCTTCAGGTGTATATTTTGCAAGAAGTACAATACGCCTGCTGTAAGTGCTGCATATGCCTGCCTGTGTTACTCAAACAGGAAATCACAGCAATAAGGGCTATCTTCAGGTGTATATTTTGCAAGAAGCACAATACGCCTGCTGTAAGTGCTGCAGATGCCTGTTAATTTAACACAAAAGAAAAAAAAACTACGAGCAATAAGGGGTAGCTTCAGGTGTATAATGTGCAGGAGGCGCACTACGACTGCTGTAAGTGCTGCAGATGCCTGCCTGTGTTACTCAAACAGGAAATCACAGCAATAAGGGCTAGCTTCAGGTGTATATTTTGCAAGAAGCACAATACGCCCGCTGTAAGTGCTGCAGATGCCTGCCTGTGTTACTCAAACAGGAAATCACAGCAATAAGGGCTAGCTTCAGGTGTATATTTTGCAAGAAGCACAATACGCCCGCTGTAAGTGCTGCAGATGCCTTCCTGTGTTACTCAAACAGGAAATCACAGCAATAAGGGCTAGCTTCAGGTGTATATTTTGCAAGAAGCACAATACGCCTGCTGTAAGTGCTGCAGATGCCTGCATGTGTTACTTAAACATGAAATCACAGCAATAAGGGCTAGCTTCAGGTGTATATTTTGCAAGAAGCACAATACGCCTGCTGTAAGTGCTGCAGATGCCTGTTAGTGTAACACAAAAGAAAAAAAAACTACGAGCAATAAGGGGTAGCTTCAGGTGTATAATGTGCAGGAGGCACACTACGCCTGCTGTAAGTGCTGCAGATGCCTGCCTGTGTTACTCTACAGGAAATCACAGCAATAAGGGCTAGCTTCAGGTGCATATTTTGCAAGAAGCACAATATGCCTGCTGTAAGTGCTGCAGATGCCTGCCTGTGTTACTCAAACAGGAAATCACAGCAATAAGGGCTAGCTTCAGGTGTATATTTTGCAAGAAGCACAATACGCCGGTGTAAGTGCTGCAGATGCCTGCCTGTGTTACTTAAACATGAAATCACAGCAATAAGGGCTAGCTTCAGGTGTATATTTTGCAAGAAGCACAATACGCCTGCTGTAAGTGCTGCAGATGCCTGTTAGTGTAACACAAAAGAAAAAAACTGCGAGCAATAAGGGGTAGCTTCAGGTGTATAATGTGCAGGAGGCACACATTACACCTGCTGTAAGTGCTGCAGATGCCTTTCTGTGTTACTCAAACAGGAAATCACAGCAATAAGGGCTAGCTTCAGGTGTATATTTTGCAAGAAGCACAATACGCCCGCTGTAAGTGCTGATGATGCCTGCCTGTGTTACTCAACAGGAAATCACAGCAATGAGGGCTAGCTTCAGGTGTATATTTTGCAAGAAGCACAATACGTCTGCTGTAAGTGCTGCAGATGCCTTCCTGTGTTACTCAAACAGGAAATCACAGCAATAAGGGCTAGCTTCAGGTGTATATTTTGCAAGAAGCACAATACGCCTGCTGTAAGTGCTGCAGATGCCTGCCTGTGTTACTTAAACATGAAATCACAGCAATAAGGGCTAGCTTCAGGTGTATATTTTGCAAGAAGCACAATACGCCTGATGTAAGTGCTGCAGATGCCTGTTAGTGTAACACAAAAGAAAAAAAACTACGAGCAATAAGGGGTAGCTTCAGGTGTATAATGTGCAGGAGGCACACTACGCCTGCTGTAAGTGCTGCAGATGCCTGCCTGTGTTACTCTACAGGAAATCACAGCAATAAGGGCTAGCTTCAGGTGTATATTTTGCAAGAAGCACAATATGCCTGCTGTAAGTGCTGCAGATGCCTTCCTGTGTTACTCAAACAGGAAATCACAGCAATAAGGGCTAGCTTCAGGTGTATATTTTGCAAGAAGCACAATACGCCTGCTGTAAGTGCTGCAGATGCCTGTTAGTGTAACACAAAAGAAAAAAACTACGAGCAATAAGCGGTAGCTTCAGGTGTATAATGTGCAGGAGGCACACATTACACCTGCTGTAAGTGCTGCAGATGCCTGCCTGTGTTACTCAAACAGGGAATCACAGCAATAAGGGCTAGCTTCAGGTGTATATTTTGCAAGAAGTACAATATGTCCGCTGTAAGTGCTGCAGATGCCTGCCTGTGTTACTCAAACAGGAAATCACAGCAATAAGGGCTAGCTTCAGGTGTATATTTTGCAAGAAGCACAATACGCCAGCTGTAAGTGCTGCAGATGCCTGCCTGTGTTACTCAAACAGGAAATCACAGCAATACGGGCTAGCTTAAGGTGTATATTTTGCAAGAAGCACAATACGCCTGCTGTAAGTGCTGCAGATGCCTGCCTGTGTTACTCAAACAGGAAATCACAGCAATAAGGGCTAGCTTAAGGTGTATATTTTGCAAGAAGCACAATACGCCTGCTGTAAGTGCTGCAGATGCCTGCCTGTGTTACTCAAACAGGAAATCACAGCAATAAGGGCTAGCTTCAGGTGTATATTTTGCAAGAAGCACAATACGCCAGCTGTAAGTGCTGCAGATGCCTGCCTGTGTTACTCAAACAGGAAATCACAGCAATAAGGGCTAGCTTAAGGTGTATATTTTGCAAGAAGCACAATACGCCTGCTGTAAGTGCTGCAGATGCCTGCCTGTGTTACTCAACAGGAAATCACAGCAATAAGGGCTAGCTTCAGGTGTATATTTTACAAGAAGCACAATACGCCCGCTGTAAGTGCTGAAGATGCCTGCCTGTGTTACTCAACAGGAAATCACAGCAATAAGGGCTAGCTTCAGGTGTATATTTTGCAAGAAGCACAATACGTCCGCTGTAAGTGCTGCAGATGCCTGCCTGTGTTACTCAAACAGGAAATCACAGCAATAAGGGCTAGCTTCAGGTGTATATTTTGCAAGAAGCACAATACGCCTGCTGTAAGTGCTGCAGATGCCTGTTAGTGTAACACAAAATAAATAAAACTACGAGCAATAAGGGGTAGCTTCAGGTGTATAATGTGCAGGAGGCACACATTACACCTGCTGTAAGTGCTGCAGATGCCTGCCTGTGTTACTCAAACAGGAAATCACAGCAATACGGGCTAGCTTCAGGTGTATATTTTACAAAAAGCACAATACGCCCGCTGTAAGTGCTGAAGATGCCTGCATGTGTTACTCAACAGGAAATCACAGCAATAAGGGCTAGCTTCAGGTGTATATTTTGCAAGAAGCACAATACGTCCGCTGTAAGTGCTGCAGATGCCTGCCTCTGTTACTCAAACAGGAAATCACAGCAATAAGGGCTAGCTTCAGGTGTATATTTTGCAAGAAGTACAATATGCCTGCTGTAAGTGCTGCAGATGCCTGCCTGTGTTACTCAAAAAGGAAATCACAGCAATAAGGGCTATCTTCAGGTGTATATTTTGCAAGAAGCACAATACGCCTGCTGTAAGTGCTGCAGATGCCTGTTAGTGTAACACAAAAGAAAAAAACTGCGAGCAATAAGGGGTAGCTTCAGGTGTATAATGTGCAGGAGGCACACTACGCCTGCTGTAAGTGCTGCAGATACCTGCCTGTGTTACTCTACAGGAAATCACAGCAATAAGGGCTAGCTTCAGGTGTATATTTTGCAAGAAGCACAATACGCCTGCTGTAAGTGCTGCAGATGCCTGTTAGTGTAACACAAAAGAAAAAAACTGCGAGCAATAAGGGGTAGCTTCAGGTGTATAATGTGCAGGAGGCACACATTACACCTGCTGTAAGTGCTGCAGATGCCTTTCTGTGTTACTCAAACAGGAAATCACAGCAATAAGGGCTAGCTTCAGGTGTATATTTTGCAAGAAGCACAATACGCCCGCTGTAAGTGCTGATGATGCCTGCCTGTGTTACTCAACAGGAAATCACAGCAATAAGGGCTAGCTTCAGGTGTATATTTTGCAAGAAGCACAATACGCCTGCTGTAAGTGCTGCAGATGCCTGTTAGTGTAACACAAAAGAAAAAAAACTACGAGCAATAAGGGGTAGCTTTAGGTGTATAATGTGCAGGAGGCACACTAGGACTGCTGTAAGTGCTGCAGATGCCTGCCTGTGTTACTCAAACAGGAAATCACAACAATAAGGGCTAGCTTCAGGTGTATATTTTGCAAGAAGCACAATACGCCCGCTGTAAGTGCTGCAGATGCCTGCCTGTGTTACTCAAACAGGAAATCACAGCAATAAGGGCTAGCTTCAGGTGTATATATTGCAAGAAGCACAATATGCCTGCTGTAAGTGCTGCAGATGCCTGTTAGTGTAACACAAAAGAAAAAAAAACTACGAGCAATAAGGGGTAGCTTCTGGTGTATAATGTGCAGGAGGCACACATTACACCTGCTGTAAGTGCTGCAGATGCCTGCCTGTGTTACTCAAACAGGAAATCACAGCAATAAGGGCTAGCTTCAGGTGTATATTTTGCAAGAAGCACAATACGCCCGCTGTAAGTGCTGATGATGCCTGCCTGTGTTACTCAACAAGAAATCACAGCAATAAGGGCTAGCTTCAGGTGTATATTTTGCAAGAAGCACAATACGCCCGCTGTAAGTGCTGATGATGCCTGCCTGTGTTACTCAACAAGAAATCACAGCAATAAGGGCTAGCTTCAGGTGTATATTTTGCAAGAAGCACAATACGTCCACTGTAAGTGCTGCAGATGCCTGCCTGTGTTACTCAAACAGGAAATCACAGCAATAAGGGCTAGCTTCAGGTGTATATTTTGCAAGAAGCACAATACGCCTGCTGTAAGTGCTGCAGATGCCTGCCTGTGTTACTCAAACAGGAAATCACAGCAATAAGGGCTAGCTTCAGGTGTATATTTTGCAAGAAGCACAATACACTTGCTGTAAGTGCTGCAGATGCCTGTTAGTGTAACACAAAAGAAAAAAACTATGAGCAATAAGGGGTAGCTTCAGGTGTATAATGTGCAGGAGGCACACTACGCCTGCTGTAAGTGCTGCAGATACCTGCCTGTGTTACTCTACAGGAAATCACAGCAATAAGGGCTAGCTTCAGGTGTATATTTTGCAAGAAGCACAATACGCCTGCTGTAAGTGCTGCAGATGCCTGTTAGTGTAACACAAAAGAAAAAAACTGCGAGCAATAAGGGGTAGCTTCAGGTGTATAATGTGCAGGAGGCACACATTACACCTGCTGTAAGTGCTGCAGATGCCTTTCTGTGTTACTCAAACAGGAAATCACAGCAATAAGGGCTAGCTTCAGGTGTATATTTTGCAAGAAGCACAATACGCCCGCTGTAAGTGCTGATGATGCCTGCCTGTGTTACTCAACAGGAAATCACAGCAATAAGGGCTAGCTTCAGGTGTATATTTTGCAAGAAGCACAATACGTCTGCTGTAAGTGCTGCAGATGCCTTCCTGTGTTACTCAAACAGGAAATCACAGCAATAAGGGCTAGCTTCAGGTGTATATTTTGCAAGAAGCACAATACGCCTGCTGTAAGTGCTGCAGATGCCTGCCTGTGTTACTTAAACATGAAATCACAGCAATAAGGGCTAGCTTCAGGTGTATATATTGCAAGAAGCACAATACGCCTGCTGTAAGTGCTGCAGATGCCTGTTAGTGTAACACAAAAGAAAAAAACTGCGAGCAATAAGGGGTAGCTTCAGGTGTATAATGTGCAGGAGGCACACATTACACCTGCTGTAAGTGCTGCAGATGCCTTTCTGTGTTACTCAAACAGGAAATCACAGCAATAAGGGCTAGCTTCAGGTGTATATTTTGCAAGAAGCACAATACGCCCGCTGTAAGTGCTGATGATGCCTGCCTGTGTTACTCAACAGGAAATCACAGCAATAAGGGCTAGCTTCAGGTGTATATTTTGCAAGAAGCACAATACGTCTGCTGTAAGTGCTGCAGATGCCTTCCTGTGTTACTCAAACAGGAAATCACAGCAATAAGGGCTAGCTTCAGGTGTATATATTGCAAGAAGCACAATACGCCTGCTGTAAGTGCTGCAGATGCCTGTTAGTGTAACACAAAAGAAAAAAACTGCGAGCAATAAGGGGTAGCTTCAGGTGTATAATGTGCAGGAGGCACACATTACACCTGCTGTAAGTGCTGCAGATGCCTTTCTGTGTTACTCAAACAGGAAATCACAGCAATAAGGGCTAGCTTCAGGTGTATATTTTGCAAGAAGCACAATACGCCCGCTGTAAGTGCTGATGATGCCTGCCTGTGTTACTCAACAGGAAATCACAGCAATAAGGGCTAGCTTCAGGTGTATATTTTGCAAGAAGCACAATACGTCTGCTGTAAGTGCTGCAGATGCCTTCCTGTGTTACTCAAACAGGAAATCACAGCAATAAGGGCTAGCTTCAGGTGTATATTTTGCAAGAAGCACAATACGCCTGCTGTAAGTGCTGCAGATGCCTGCCTGTGTTACTTAAACATGAAATCACAGCAATAAGGGCTAGCTTCAGGTGTATATATTGCAAGAAGCACAATACGCCTGCTGTAAGTGCTGCAGATGCCTGTTAGTGTAACACAAAAGAAAAAAACTACGAGCAATAAGGGGTAGCTTCAGGTGTATAATGTGCAGGAGGCACACATTACACCTGCTGTAAGTGCTGCAGATGCCTGCCTGTGTTACTCAAACAGGAAATCACAGCAATAAGGGCTAGCTTCAGGTGTATATTTTGCAAGAAGCACAATACGCCCGCTGTAAGTGCTGATGATGCCTGCCTGTGTTACTCAACAGGAAATCACAGCAATAAGGGCTAGCTTCAGGTGTATATTTTGCAAGAAGCACAATACGCCTGCTGTAAGTGCTGCAGATGCCTGCCTGTGTTACTCAAACAGGAAATCGCAGCAATAAGGGCTAGCTTCAGGTGCATATTTTGCAAGAAGTACAATACACCTGCTGTAAGTGCTGCAGATGCCTGCCTGTGTTACTCAAACAGGAAATCACAGCAATAAGGGCTATCTTCAGGTGTATATTTTGCAAGAAGCACAATACGCCTGCTGTAAGCGCTGCAGATGCCTGTTAATGTAACACAAAAGAAAAAAAACTACGAGCAATAAGGGGTAGCTTCAGGTGTATAATGTGCAGGAGGCGCACTATGACTGCTGTAAGTGCTGCAGATGCCTGCCTGTGTTACTCAAACAGGAAATCACAGCAATAAGGGCTAGCTTCAGGTGTATATTTTGCAAGAAGCACAATACGCCCGCTGTAAGTGCTGCAGATGCCTTCCTGTGTTACTCAAACAGGAAATCACAGCAATAAGGGCTAGCTTCAGGTGTATATTTTGCAAGAAGCACAATACGCCTGCTGTAAGTGCTGCAGATGCCTGCCTATGTTACTTAAACATGAAATCACAGCAATAAGGGCTAGTTTCAGGTGTATATTTTGCAAGAAGCACAATACGCCTGCTGTAAGTGCTGCCGATGCCTGCCTGTGTTACTTAAACATGAAATCACAGCAATAAGGGCTAGCTTCAGGTGTATATTTTGCAAGAAGCACAATACGCCTGCTGTAAGTGCTGCAGATGCCTGTTAGTGTAACACAAAAGAAAAAAAAACTACGAGCAATAAGGGGTAGCTTCAGGTGTATAATGTGCAGGAGGCACACTATGACTGCTGTAAGTGCTGCAGATGCCTGCCTGTGTTACTCAAACAGGAAATCACAGCAATAAGGGCTAGCTTCAGGTGTATATTTTACAAGAAGCACAATACGCCCGCTGTAAGTGCTGAAGATGCCTGCCTGTGTTACTCAACAGGAAATCACAGCAATAAGGGCTAGCTTCAGGTGTATATTTTGCAATAAGCACAATACGTCCGCTGTAAGTGCTGCAGATGCCTGCCTGTGTTACTCAAACAGGAAATCACAGCAATAAGGGCTAGCTTCAGGTGTATATTTTGCAAGAAGCACAATACGCCTGCTGTAAGTGCTGCAGATGCCTGTTAGTGTAACACAAAAGAAAAAAACTACGAGCAATAAGGGGTAGCTTCAGGTGTATAATGTGCAGGAGGCACACATTACACCTGCTGTAAGTGCTGCAGAAGCCTGCCTGTGTTACTCAAACAGGAAATCACAACAGAAAGGGCTAGCTTCAGGTGTATATTTTGCAAGAAGCACAATATGCCCGCTGTAAGTGCTGCAGATGCCTGCCTGTGTTACTCAAACAGGAAATCACAGCAATAAGGGCTAGCTTCAGGTGTATATATTGCAAGAAGCACAATACGCCTGCTGTAAGTGCTGCAGATGCCTGTTAGTGTAACACAAAAGAAAAAAACTACGAGCAATAAGGGGTAGCTTCAGGTGTATAATGTGCAGGAGGCACACATTACACCTGCTGTAAGTGCTGCAGATGCCTGCCTGTGTTACTCAAACAGGAAATCACAGCAATAAGGGCTAGCTTCAGGTGTATATTTTGCAAGAAGCACAATACGCCCGCTGTAAGTGCTGATGATGCCTGCCTGTGTTACTCAACAGGAAATCACAGCAATAAGGGCTAGCTTCGGGTGTATATTTTGCAAGAAGCACAATACGCCTGCTGTAAGTGCTGCAGATGCCTGCCTGTGTTACTCAAACAGGAAATCACAGCAATAAGGGCTAGCTTCAGGTGCATATTTTGCAAGAAGTACAATACGCCTGCTGTAAGTGCTGCAGATGCCTGCCTGTGTTACTCAAACAGGAAATCACAGCAATAAGGGCTATCTTCAGGTGTATATTTTGCAAGAAGCACAATACGCCTGCTGTAAGTGCTGCAGATGCCTGTTAGTGTAACACAAAAGAAAAAAAAACTACGAGCAATAAGGGGTAGCTTCAGGTGTATAATGTGCAGGAGGCACACTATGACTGCTGTAAGTGCTGCAGATGCCTGCCTGTGTTACTCAAACAGGAAATCACAGCAATAAGGGCTAGCTTCAGGTGTATATTTTACAAGAAGCACAATACGCCCGCTGTAAGTGCTGAAGATGCCTGCCTGTGTTACTCAACAGGAAATCACAGCAATAAGGGCTAGCTTCAGGTGTATATTTTGCAATAAGCACAATACGTCCGCTGTAAGTGCTGCAGATGCCTGCCTGTGTTACTCAAACAGGAAATCACAGCAATAAGGGCTAGCTTCAGGTGTATATTTTGCAAGAAGCACAATACGCCTGCTGTAAGTGCTGCAGATGCCTGTTAGTGTAACACACAAGAAAAAAACTACGAGCAATAAGGGGTAGCTTCAGGTGTATAATGTGCAGGAGGCACACATTACACCTGCTGTAAGTGCTGCAGAAGCCTGCCTGTGTTACTCAAACAGGAAATCACAACAGAAAGGGCTAGCTTCAGGTGTATATTTTGCAAGAAGCACAATATGCCCGCTGTAAGTGCTGCAGATGCCTGCCTGTGTTACTCAAACAGGAAATCACAGCAATAAGGGCTAGCTTCAGGTGTATATATTGCAAGAAGCACAATACGCCTGCTGTAAGTGCTGCAGATGCCTGTTAGTGTAACACAAAAGAAAAAAACTACGAGCAATAAGGGGTAGCTTCAGGTGTATAATGTGCAGGAGGCACACATTACACCTGCTGTAAGTGCTGCAGATGCCTGCCTGTGTTACTCAAACAGGAAATCACAGCAATAAGGGCTAGCTTCAGGTGTATATTTTGCAAGAAGCACAATACGCCCGCTGTAAGTGCTGATGATGCCTGCCTGTGTTACTCAACAGGAAATCACAGCAATAAGGGCTAGCTTCGGGTGTATATTTTGCAAGAAGCACAATACGCCTGCTGTAAGTGCTGCAGATGCCTGCCTGTGTTACTCAAACAGGAAATCACAGCAATAAGGGCTAGCTTCAGGTGCATATTTTGCAAGAAGTACAATACGCCTGCTGTAAGTGCTGCAGATGCCTGCCTGTGTTACTCAAACAGGAAATCACAGCAATAAGGGCTATCTTCAGGTGTATATTTTGCAAGAAGCACAATACGCCTGCTGTAAGCGCTGCAGATGCCTGTTAATGTAACACAAAAGAAAAAAAACTACGAGCAATAAGGGGTAGCTTCAGGTGTATATTGTGCAGGAGGCGCACTATGACTGCTGTAAGTGCTGCAGATGCCTGCCTGTGTTACTCAAACAGGAAATCACAGCAATAAGGGCTAGCTTCAGGTGTATATTTTGCAAGAAGCACAATACGCCCGCTGTAAGTGCTGCAGATGCCTTCCTGTGTTACTCAAACAGGAAATCACAGCAATAAGGGCTAGCTTCAGGTGTATATTTTGCAAGAAGCACAATACGCCTGCTGTAAGTGCTGCAGATGCCTGCCTATGTTACTTAAACATGAAATCACAGCAATAAGGGCTAGTTTCAGGTGTATATTTTGCAAGAAGCACAATACGCCTGCTGTAAGTGCTGCCGATGCCTGCCTGTGTTACTTAAACATGAAATCACAGCAATACGGGCTAGCTTCAGGTGTATATTTTGCAAGAGGCACACTACGACTGCTGTAAGTGCTGCAGATGCCTGCCTGTGTTACTCAAACAGGAAATCACAACAATAAGGGCTAGCTTCAGGTGTATATTTTGCAAGAAGCACAATATGCCTGCTGTAAGTGCTGCAGATGCCTGCCTCTGTTACTCAAACAGGAAATCACAGCAATAAGGGCTAGCTTCAGGTGTATATTTTGCAAGAAGCACAATACGCCCGCTGTAAGTGCTGCAGATGCATGCCTGTGTTACTCAAACAGGAAATCACAGCAATAAGGGCTAGCTTCAGGTGTATATTTTGCAAGAAGCACAATACGTCTGCTGTAAGTGCTGCAGATGCCTGTTAGTGTAACACAAAAGAAAAAAACTACGAGCAATAAGGGGTAGCTTCAGGTGTATAATGTGCAGGAGGCACACATTACACCTGCTGTAAGTGCTGCAGATGCCTGCCTGTGTTACTCAAACAGGAAATCACAACAATAAGGGCTAGCTTCAGGTGTATATTTTGCAAGAAGCACAATACGTCCGCTGTAAGTGCTGCAGATGCCTGCCCCTGTTACTCAAACAGGAAATCACAGCAATAAGGGCTAGCTTCAGGTGTATATTTTGCAAGAAGTACAATACGCCTGCTGTAAGTGCTGCAGATGCCTGCCTGTGTTACTCAAACAGGAAATCACAGCAATAAGGGCTATCTTCAGGTGTATATTTTGCAAGAAGCACAATACGCCTGCTGTAAGCGCTGCAGATGCCTGTTAATGTAACACAAAAGAAAAAAAACTACGAGCAATAAGGGGTAGCTTCAGGTGTATAATGTGCAGGAGGCGCACTACGACTGCTGTAAGTGCTGCAGATGCCTGCCTGTGTTACTCAAACATGAAATCACAGCAATAAGGGCTAGCTTCAGGTGTATATTTTGCAAGAAGCACAATACGCCTGCTGTAAGTGCTGCAGATGCCTGTTAGTGTAACACAAAAGAAAAAAAACTACGAGCAATAAGGGGTAGCTTCAGGTGTATAATGTGCAGGAGGCAAACTACGACTGCTGTAAGTGCTGCAGATGCCTGCCTGTGTTACTCAAACAGGAAATCACAACAATAAGGGCTAGCTTCAGGTGTATATTTTGCAAGAAGCACAATACGCCTGCTGTAAGTGCTGCAGATGCCTGCCTCTGTTACTCAAACAGGAAATCACAGCAATAAGGGCTAGCTTCAGGTGTATATTTTGCAAGAAGCACAATACGCCTGCTGTAAGCGCTGCAGATGCCTGTTAATGTAACACAAAAGAAAAAAAACTACGAGCAATAAGGGGTAGCTTCAGGTGTATAATGTGCAGGAGGCGCACTACGACTGCTGTAAGTGCTGCAGATGCCTGCCTGTGTTACTCAAACAGGAAATCACAGCAATAAGGGCTAGCTTCAGGTGTATATTTTGCAAGAAGCACAATACGCCCGCTGTAAGTGCTGCAGATGCCTGCCTGTGTTACTCAAACAGGAAATCACAGCAATAAGGGCTAGCTTCAGGTGTATATTTTGCAAGAAGCACAATACGCCCGCTGTAAGTGCTGCAGATGCCTTTCTGTGTTACTCAAACAGGAAATCACAGCAACAAGGGCTAGCTTCAGGTGTATATTTTGCAAGAAGCACAATACGACTGCTGTAAGTGCTGCAGATGCCTGCCTGTGTTACTTAAACATGAAATCACAGCAATAAGGGCTAGCTTCAGGTGTATATTTTGCAAGAAGCACAATACGCCTGCTGTAAGTGCTGCAGATGCCTGTTAGTGTAACACAAAAGAAAAAAAAAACTACGAGCAATAAGGGGTAGCTTCAGGTGTATAATGTGCAGGAGGAACACTACGCCTGCTGTAAGTGCTGCAGATGCCTGCCTGTATTACTCTACAGGAAATCACAGCAATAAGGGCTAGCTTCAGGTGTATATTTTGCAAGAAGCACAATACGCCTGCTGTAAGTGCTGCAGATGCCTTCCTGTGTTACTCAAACAGGAAATCACAGCAATAAGGGCTAGCTTCAGGTGTATATTTTGCAAGAAGCACAATACACTGGTGTAAGTGCTGCAGATGCCTACCTGTGTTACTTAAACATGAAATCACAGCAATAAGGGCTAGCTTCAGGTGTATATTTTGCAAGAAGCACAATACGCCTGCTGTAAGTGCTGCAGATGCCTGTTAGTGTAACACAAAAGAAAAAAAACTACGAGCAATAAGGGGTAGCTTCAGGTGTATAATGTGCAGGAGGCACACTATGACTGCTGTAAGTGCTGCAGATGCCTGCCTGTGTTACTCAAACAGGAAATCACAGCAATAAGGGCTAGCTTCAGGTGTATATTTTACAAGAAGCACAATACGCCCGCTGTAAGTGCTGAAGATGCCTGCCTGTGTTACTCAACAGGAAATCACAGCAATAAGGGCTAGCTTCAGGTGTATATTTTGCAAGAAGCACAATATGTCCGCTGTAAGTGCTGCAGATGCCTGCCTGTGTTACTCAAACAGGAAATCACAGCAATAAGGGCTAGCTTCAGGTGTATATTTTGCAAGAAGCACAATATGCCTGCTGTAAGTGCTGCAGATGCCTGTTAGTGTAACACAAAAGAAAAAAACTACGAGCAATAAGGGGTAGCTTCAGGTGTATAATGTGCAGGAGGCACACATTACACCTGCTGTAAGTGCTGCAGATGCCTGCCTGTGTTACTCAAACAGGAAATCACAACAGAAAGGGCTAGCTTCAGGTGTATATTTTGCAAGAAGCACAATACGCCTGCTGTAAGTGCTGCAGATGCCTGCCTGTGTTACTCAAACAGGAAATCACAGCAATAAGGGCTAGCTTCAGGTGTATATTTTGCAAGAAGCACAATACGCCCGCTGTAAGTGCTGATGATGCCTGCCTGTGTTACTCAACAGGAAATCACAGCAATAAGGGCTAGCTTCAGGTGTATATTTTGCAAGAAGCACAATACGCCTGCTGTAAGTGCTGCAGATGCCTGCCTGTGTTACTCAAACAGGAAATCACAGCAATAAGGGCTAGCTTCATGTGCATATTTTGCAAGAAGTACAATACGCCTGCTGTAAGTGCTGCAGATGCCTGCCTGTGTTACTCAAACAGGAAATCACAGCAATAAGGGCTATCTTCAGGTGTATATTTTGCAAGAAGCACAATACGCCTGCTGTAAGCGCTGCAGATGCCTGTTAATGTAACACAAAAGAAAAAAAACTACGAGCAATAAGGGGTAGCTTCAGGTGTATAATGTGCAGGAGGCGCACTATGACTGCTGTAAGTGCTGCAGATGCCTGCCTGTGTTACTCAAACAGGAAATCACAGCAATAAGGGCTAGCTTCAGGTGTATATTTTGCAAGAAGCACAATACGCCCGCTGTAAGTGCTGCAGATGCCTTCCTGTGTTACTCAAACAGGAAATCACAGCAATAAGGGCTAGCTTCAGGTGTATATTTTGCAAGAAGCACAATACGCCTGCTGTAAGTGCTGCAGATGCCTGCCTATGTTACTTAAACATGAAATCACAGCAATAAGGGCTAGTTTCAGGTGTATATTTTGCAAGAAGCACAATACGCCTGCTGTAAGTGCTGCCGCTGCCTGCCTGTGTTACTTAAACATGAAATCACAGCAATACGGGCTAGCTTCAGGTGTATATTTTGCAAGAAGCACAATACGCCTGCTGTAAGTGCTGCAGATGCCTGTTAGTGTAACACAAAAGAAAAAAAACTATGAGCAATAAGGGGTAGCTTCAGGTGTATAATGTGCAGGAGGCACACTATGACTGCTGTAAGTGCTGCAGATGCCTGCCTGTGTTACTCAAACAGGAAATCACAACAATAAGGGCTAGCTTCAGGTGTATATTTTGCAAGAAGCACAATACGCCTGCTGTAAGTGCTGCAGATGCCTGCCTGTGTTACTCAAACAGGAAATCACAGCAATAAGGGCTAGCTTCAGGTGTATATTTTGCAAGAAGCACAATACGCCCGCTGTAAGTGCTGTAGATGCATGCCTGTGTTACTCAAACAGGAAATCACAGCAATAAGGGCTAGCTTCAGGTGTATATTTTACAAGAAGCACAATACGTCTGCTGTAAGTGCTGCAGATGCCTGTTAGTTTAACACAAAATAAAAAAACTATGAGCAATAAGGGGTAGCTTCAGGTGTATAATGTGCAGGAGGCACACATTACACCTGCTGTAAGTGCTGCAGATGCCTGCCTGTGTTACTCAAACAGGAAATCACAGCAATAAGGGCTAGCTTCAGGTGTATATTTTACAAGTAGCACAATACGCCCGCTGTAAGTGCTGAAGATGCCTGCCTGTGTTACTCAACAGGAAATCACAGCAATAAGGGCTAGCTTCAGGTGTATATTTTGCAAGAAGCACAATACGTCCGCTGTAAGTGCTGCAGATGCCTGCCTGTGTTACTCAAACAGGAAATCACAGCAATAAGGGCTAGCTTCAGGTGTATATTTTGCAAGAATCACAATACACCTGCTGTAAGTGCTGCAGATGCCTGCCTGTGTTACTCAAACAGGAAATCACAGCAATAAGGGCTAGCTTCAGGTGTATATTTTGCAAGAAGCACAATACGCCTGCTGTAAGTGCTGCAGATGCCTGTTAGTGTAACACAAAAGAAAAAAAAACTACGAGCAATAAGGGGTAGCTTTACGTGTATAATGTGCAGGAGGCACACTACGACTGCTGTAAGTGCTGCAGATGCCTGCCTGTGTTACTCAAACAGGAAATCACAACAATAAGGGCTAGCTTCAGGTGTATATTTTGCAAGAAGCACAATACGCCCGCTGTAAGTGCTGCAGATGCCTGCCTGTGTTACTCAAACAGGAAATCACAGCAATAAGGGCTAGCTTCAGGTGTATATTTTGCAAGAAGCACAATACGCCCGCTGTAAGTGCTGCAGATGCCTGCCTGTGTTACTCAACAGGAAATCACAGCAATAAGGGCTAGCTTCAGGTGTATATTTTGCAAGAAGCACAATACGTCCGCTGTAAGTGCTGCAGATGCCTGCCTCTGTTACTCAAACAGGAAATCACAGCAATAAGGGCTAGCTTCAGGTGTATATTTTGCAAGAAGTACAATACGCCTGCTGTAAGTGCTGCAGATGCCTGCCTGTGTTACTCAAACAGGAAATCACAGCAATAAGGGCTATCTTCAGGTGTATATTTTGCAAGAAGCACAATACGCCTGCTGTAAGCGCTGCAGATGCCTGTTAATGTAACACAAAAGAAAAAAAACTATGAGCAATAAGGGGTAGCTTCAGGTGTATAATGTGCAGGAGGCGCACTACGACTGCTGTAAGTGCTGCAGATGCCTGCCTGTGTTACTCAAACATGAAATCACAGCAATAAGGGCTAGCTTCAGGTGTATATTTTGCAAGAAGCACAATACGCCTGCTGTAAGTGCTGCAGATGCCTGTTAGTGTAACACAAAAGAAAAAAAACTACGAGCAATAAGGGGTAGCTTCAGGTGTATAATGTGCAGGAGGCAAACTACGACTGCTGTAAGTGCTGCAGATGCCTGCCTGTGTTACTCAAACAGGAAATCACAACAATAAGGGCTAGCTTCAGGTGTATATTTTGCAAGAAGCACAATACGCCTGCTGTAAGTGCTGCAGATGCCTGCCTCTGTTACTCAAACAGGAAATCACAGCAATAAGGGCTAGCTTCAGGTGTATATTTTGCAAGAAGCACAATACGCCTGCTGTAAGCGCTGCAGATGCCTGTTAATGTAACACAAAAGAAAAAAAAACTACGAGCAATAAGGGGTAGCTTCAGGTGTATAATGTGCAGGAGGCGCACTACGACTGCTGTAAGTGCTGCAGATGCCTGCCTGTGTTACTCAAACAGGAAATCACAGCAATAAGGGCTAGCTTCAGGTGTATATTTTGCAAGAAGCACAATACGCCCGCTGTAAGTGCTGCAGATGCCTGCCTGTGTTACTCAAACAGGAAATCACAGCAATAAGGGCTAGCTTCAGGTGTATATTTTGCAAGAAGCACAATACGCCCGCTGTAAGTGCTGCAGATGCCTTTCTGTGTTACTCAAACAGGAAATCACAGCAATAAGGGCTAGCTTCAGGTGTATATTTTGCAAGAAGCACAATACGACTGCTGTAAGTGCTGCAGATGCCTGCCTGTGTTACTTAAACATGAAATCACAGCAATAAGGGCTAGCTTCAAGTGTATATTTTGCAAGAAGCACAATACGCCTGCTGTAAGTGCTGCAGATGCCTGTTAGTGTAACACAAAAGAAAAAAAAAACTACGAGCAATAAGGGGTAGCTTCAGGTGTATAATGTGCAGGAGGAACACTACGCCTGCTGTAAGTGCTGCAGATGCCTGCCTGTGTTACTCTACAGGAAATCACAGCAATAAGGGCTAGCTTCAGGTGTATATTTTGCAAGAAGCACAATACGCCTGCTGTAAGTGCTGCAGATGCCTTCCTGTGTTACTCAAACAGGAAATCACAGCAATAAGGGCTAGCTTCAGGTGTATATTTTGCAAGAAGCACAATACGCTGGTGTAAGTGCTGCAGATGCCTACCTGTGTTACTTAAACATGAAATCACAGCAATAAGGGCTAGCTTCAGGTGTATATTTTGCAAGAAGCACAATACGCCTGCTGTAAGTGCTGCAGATGCCTGTTAGTGTAACACAAAAGAAAAAAAACTACGAGCAATAAGGGGTAGCTTCAGGTGTATAATGTGCAGGAGGCACACTATGACTGCTGTAAGTGCTGCAGATGCCTGCCTGTGTTACTCAAACAGGAAATCACAGCAATAAGGGCTAGCTTCAGGTGTATATTTTACAAGAAGCACAATACGCCCGCTGTAAGTGCTGAAGATGCCTGCCTGTGTTACTCAACAGGAAATCACAGCAATAAGGGCTAGCTTCAGGTGTATATTTTGCAAGAAGCACAATACGCCCGCTGTAAGTGCTGCAGATGCCTGCCTGTGTTACTCAAACAGGAAATCACAGCAATAAGGGCTAGCTTCAGGTGTATATATTGCAAGAAGCACAATACGCCTGCTGTAAGTGCTGCAGATGCCTGTTAGTGTAACACAAAAGAAAAAAACTACGAGCAATAAGGGGTAGCTTCAGGTGTATAATGTTCAGGAGGCACACATTACACCTGCTGTAAGTGCTGCAGATGCCTGCCTGTGTTACTCAAACAGGAAATCACAGCAATAAGGGCTAGCTTCAGGTGTATATTTTACAAGAAGCACAATACGTCTGCTGTAAGTGCTGCAGATGCCTGTTAGTTTAACACAAAAGAAAAAAACTATGAGCAATAAGGGGTAGCTTCAGGTGTATAATGTGCAGGAGGCACACATTACACCTGCTGTAAGTGCTGCAGATGCCTGCCTGTGTTACTCAAACAGGAAATCACAGCAATAAGGGCTAGCTTCAGGTGTATATTTTACAAGTAGCACAATACGCCCGCTGTAAGTGCTGAAGATGCCTGCCTGTGTTACTCAACAGGAAATCACAGCAATAAGGGCTAGCTTCAGGTGTATATTTTGCAAGAAGCACAATACGTCCGCTGTAAGTGCTGCAGATGCCTGCCTGTGTTATTCAAACAGGAAATCACAGCAATAAGGGCTAGCTTCAGGTGTATATTTTGCAAGAATTACAATACACCTGCTGTAAGTGCTGCAGATGCCTGCCTGTGTTACTCAAACAGGAAATCACAGCAATAAGGGCTAGCTTCAGGTGTATATTTTGCAAGAAGCACAATACGCCTGCTGTAAGTGCTGCAGATGCCTGTTAGTGTAACACAAAAGAAAAAAAAAACTACGAGCAATAAGGGGTAGCTTTAGGTGTATAATGTGCAGGAGGCACACTACGACTGCTGTAAGTGCTGCAGATGCCTGCCTGTGTTACTCAAACAGGAAATCACAACAATAAGGGCTAGCTTCAGGTGTATATTTTGCAAGAAGCACAATACGCCCGCTGTAAGTGCTGCAGATGCCTGCCTGTGTTACTCAAACAGGAAATCACAGCAATAAGGGCTAGCTTCAGGTGTATATATTGCAAGAAGCACAATACGCCTGCTGTAAGTGCTGCAGATGCCTGTTAGTGTAACACAAAAGAAAAAAACTACGAGCAATAAGGGGTAGCTTCAGGTGTATAATGTGCAGGAGGCACACATTACACCTGCTGTAAGTGCTGCAGATGCCTGCCTGTGTTACTCAAACAGGAAATCACAACAATAAGGGCTAGCTTCAGGTGTATATTTTGCAAGAAGCACAATACGCCCGCTGTAAGTGCTGCAGATGCCTGCCTGTGTTACTCAAACAGGAAATCACAGCAATAAGGGCTAGCTTCAGGTGTATATATTGCAAGAAGCACAATACGCCTGCTGTAAGTGCTGCAGATGCCTGTTAGTGTAACACAAAAGAAAAAAACTACGAGCAATAAGGGGTAGCTTCAGGTGTATAATGTGCAGGAGTTACACATTACACCTGCTGTAAGTGCTGCAGATGCCTGCCTGTGTTACTCAAACAGGAAATCACAGCAATAAGGGCTAGCTTCAGGTGTATATTTTGCAAGAAGCACAATACGCCCGCTGTAAGTGCTGATTATGCCTGCCTGTGTTACTCAACAGGAAATCACAGCAATAAGGGCTAGCTTCAGGTGTATATTTTGCAAGAAGCACAATACGCCTGCTGTAAGTGCTGCAGATGCCTGCCTGTGTTACTCAAACAGGAAATCACAGCAATAAGGGCTAGCTTCAGGTGTATATTTTGCAAGAAGTACAATACGCCTGCTGTAAGTGCTGCAGATGCCTGCCTGTGTTACTTAAACATGAAATCACAGCAATACGGGCTAGCTTCAGGTGTATATTTTGCAAGAAGCACAATACGCCTGCTGTAAGTGCTGCAGATGCCTGTTAGTGTAACACAAAAGAAAAAAAACTATGAGCAATAAGGGGTAGCTTCAGGTGTATAATGTGCAGGAGGCACACTACGCCTGCTGTAAGTGCTGCAGATGCCTGCCTGTGTTACTCTACAGGAAATCACAGCAATAAGGGCTAGCTTCAGGTGTATATTTTGCAAGTTGCACAATACGCCTGCTGTAAGTGCTGCAGATGCCTTCCTGTGTTACTCAAACAGGAAATCACAGCAATAAGGGCTAGCTTCAGGTGTATATTTTGCAAGAAGCACAATACGCCTGCTGTAAGTGCTGCAGATGCCTGCCTGTGTTACTCAAACAGGAAATCACAGCAATAAGGGCTATCTTCAGGTGTATATTTTGCAAGAAGCACAATACGCCTGCTGTAAGCGCTGCAGATGCCTGTTAATGTAACACAAAAGAAAAAAAACTACGAGCAATAAGGGGTAGCTTCAGGTGTATAATGTGCAGGAGGCGCACTATGACTGCTGTAAGTGCTGCAGATGCCTGCCTGTGTTACTCAAACAGGAAATCACAGCAATAAGGGCTAGCTTCAGGTGTATATTTTGCAAGAAGCACAATACGCCCGCTGTAAGTGCTGCAGATGCCTTCCTGTGTTACTCAAACAGGAAATCACAGCAATAAGGGCTAGCTTCAGGTGTATATTTTGCAAGAAGCACAATACGCCTGCTGTAAGTGCTGCAGATGCCTGCCTGTGTTACTTAAACATGAAATCACAGCAATAAGGGCTAGCTTCAGGTGTATATTTTGCAAGAAGCACAATACGCCTGCTGTAAGTGCTGCCGATGCCTGCCTGTGTTACTTAAACATGAAATCACAGCAATACGGGCTAGCTTCAGGTGTATATTTTGCAAGAAGCACAATACGCCTGCTGTAAGTGCTGCAGATGCCTGTTAGTGTAACACAAAAGAAAAAAAAACTATGAGCAATAAGGGGTAGCTTCAGGTGTATAATGTGCAGGAGGCACACTACGCCTGCTGTAAGTGCTGCAGATGCCTGCCTGTGTTACTCTACAGGAAATCACAGCAATAAGGGCTAGCTTCAGGTGTATATTTTGCAAGTTGCACAATACGCCTGCTGTAAGTGCTGCAGATGCCTTCCTGTGTTACTCAAACAGGAAATCACAGCAATAAGGGCTAGCTTCAGGTGTATATTTTGCAAGAAGCACAATACGCCTGCTGTAAGTGCTGCAGATGCCTGCCTGTGTTACTCAAACAGGAAATCACAGCAATAAGGGCTAGCTTCAGGTGTATATTTTGCAAGAAACACAATACGCCTGCTGTAAGTGCTGCAGATGCCTGTTAGTGTAACACAAAAGAAAAAAAACTACGAGCAATAAGGGGTAGCTTCAGGTGTATAATGTGCAGGAGGCACACTACGACTGCTGTAAGTGCTGCAGATGCCTGCCTGTGTTACTCAAACAGGAAATCACAACAATAAGGGCTAGCTTCAGGTGTATATTTTGCAAGAAGCACAATACGCCCGCTGTAAGTGCTGCAGATGCCTGCCTGTGTTACTCAAACAGGAAATCACAGCAATAAGGGCTATCTTCAGGTGTATATTTTGCAAGAAGCACAATACGCCTGCTGTAAGCGCTGCAGATGCCTGTTAATGTAACACAAAAGAAAAAAAAACTACGAGCAATAAGGGGTAGCTTCAGGTGTATAATGTGCAGGAGGCGCACTACGACTGCTGTAAGTGCTGCAGATGCCTGCCTGTGTTACTCAAACAGGAAATCACAGCAATAAGGGCTAGCTTCAGGTGTATATTTTGCAAGAAGCACAATACGTCCGCTGTAAGTGCTGCAGATGCCTGCCTGTGTTACTCAAACAGGAAATCACAGCAATAAGGGCTAGCTTCAGGTGTATATTTTGCAAGAAGCACAATACGCCCGCTGTAAGTGCTGCAGATGCCTTCCTGTGTTACTCAAACAGGAAATCACAGCAATAAGGGCTAGCTTCAGGTGTATATTTTGCAAGAAGCACAATACGCCTGCTGTAAGTGCTGCAGATGCCTGCCTGTGTTACTTAAACATGAAATCACAGCAATAAGGGCTAGCTTCAGGTGTATATTTTGCAAGAAGCACAATACGCCTGCTGTAAGTGCTGCCGATGCCTGCCTGTGTTACTTAAACATGAAATCACAGCAATACGGGCTAGCTTCAGGTGTATATTTTGCAAGAAGCACAATACGCCTGCTGTAAGTGCTGCAGATGCCTGTTAGTGTAACACAAAAGAAAAAAAACTATGAGCAATAAGGGGTAGCTTCAGGTGTATAATGTGCAGGAGGCACACTACGCCTGCTGTAAGTGCTGCAGATGCCTGCCTGTGTTACTCTACAGGAAATCACAGCAATAAGGGCTAGCTTCAGGTGTATATTTTGCAAGTTGCACAATACGCCTGCTGTAAGTGCTGCAGATGCCTTCCTGTGTTACTCAAACAGGAAATCACAGCAATAAGGGCTAGCTTCAGGTGTATATTTTGCAAGAAGCACAATACGCCTGCTGTAAGTGCTGCAGATGCCTGCCTGTGTTACTCAAACAGGAAATCACAGCAATAAGGGCTAGCTTCAGGTGTATATTTTGCAAGAAACACAATACGCCTGCTGTAAGTGCTGCAGATGCCTGTTAGTGTAACACAAAAGAAAAAAAACTACGAGCAATAAGGGGTAGCTTCAGGTGTATAATGTGCAGGAGGCACACTACGACTGCTGTAAGTGCTGCAGATGCCTGCCTGTGTTACTCAAACAGGAAATCACAACAATAAGGGCTAGCTTCAGGTGTATATTTTGCAAGAAGCACAATACGCCCGCTGTAAGTGTTGCAGATGCCTGCCTGTGTTACTCAAACAGGAAATCACAGCAATAAGGGCTATCTTCAGGTGTATATTTTGCAAGAAGCACAATACGCCTGCTGTAAGCGCTGCAGATGCCTGTTAATGTAACACAAAAGAAAAAAAAACTACGAGCAATAAGGGGTAGCTTCAGGTGTATAATGTGCAGGAGGCGCACTACGACTGCTGTAAGTGCTGCAGATGCCTGCCTGTGTTACTCAAACAGGAAATCACAGCAATAAGGGCTAGCTTCAGGTGTATATTTTGCAAGAAGCACAATACGCCCGCTGTAAGTGCTGCAGATGCCTGCCTGTGTTACTCAAACAGGAAATCACAGCAATAAGGGCTAGCTTCAGGTGTATATTTTGCAAGAAGCACAATACGCCCGCTGTAAGTGCTGCAGATGCCTTCCTGTGTTACTCAAACAGGAAATCACAGCAATAAGGGCTAGCTTCAGGTGTATATTTTGCAAGAAGCACAATACGACTGCTGTAAGTGCTGCAGATGCCTGCCTGTGTTACTTAAACATGAAATCACAGCAATAAGGGCTAGCTTCAGGTGTATATTTTGCAAGAAGCACAATACGCCTGCTGTAAGTGCTGCAGATGCCTGTTAGTGTAACACAAAAGAAAAAAAAAACTACGAGCAATAAGGGGTAGCTTCAGGTGTATAATGTGCAGGAGGAACACTACGCCTGCTGTAAGTGCTGCAGATGCCTGCCTGTGTTACTCTACAGGAAATCACAGCAATAAGGGCTAGCTTCAGGTGTATATTTTGCAAGAAGCACAATACGCCTGCTGTAAGTGCTGCAGATGCCTTCCTGTGTTACTCAAACAGCAAATTACAGCAATAAGGGCTAGCTTCAGGTGTATATTTTGCAAGAAGCACAATACGCCTGCTGTAAGTGCTGCAGATGCCTGCCTGTGTTACTCAAACAGGAAATCACAGCAATAAGGGCTAGCTTCAGGTGTATATTTTGCAAGAAGCACAATACGCCGGTGTAAGTGCTGCAGATGCCTGCCTGTGTTACTTAAACATGAAATCACAGCAAAAAGGGCTAGCTTCAGGTGTATATTTTGCAAGAAGCACAATACGCCTGCTGTAAGTGCTGCAGATGCCTGTTAGTGTAACACAAAAGAAAAAAAACTACGAGCAATAAGGGGTAGCTTCAGGTGTATAATGTGCAGGAGGCACACTATGACTGCTGTAAGTGCTGCAGATGCCTGCCTGTGTTACTCAAACAGGAAATCACAACAATAAGGGCTAGCTTCAGGTGTATATTTTGCAAGAAGCACAATACGCCTGCTGTAAGTGCTGCAGATGCCTGCCTGTGTTACTCAAACAGGAAATCACAGCAATAAGGGTTAGCTTCAGGTGTATATTTTGCAAGAAGCACAATACGCCCGCTGTAAGTGCTGCAGATGCCTGCCTGTGTTACTCAAACAGGAAATCACAGCAATAAGGGCTAGCTTCAGGTGTATATTTTGCAAGAAGCACAATACGCCTGCTGTAAGTGCTGCAGATGCCTGCCTGTGTTACTCAAACAGGAAATCACAGCAATAAGGGCTAGCTTCAGGTGTATATTTTGCAAGAAGCACAATACACCTGCTGTAAGTGCTGCAGATGCCTGTTAGTGTAACACAAAAGAAAAAAACTATGAGCAATAAGGGGTAGCTTCAGGTGTATAATGTGCAGGAGGCACACTACGCCTGCTGTAAGTGCTGCAGATACCTGCCTGTGTTACTCTACAGGAAATCACAGCAATAAGGGCTAGCTTCAGGTGTATATTTTGCAAGAAGCACAATACGCCCACTGTAAGTGCTGCAGATGCCTGCCTGTGTTACTCAAACAGGAAATCACAGCAATAAGGGCTAGCTTCAGGTGTATATTTTGCAAGAAGTACAATACGCCTGCTGTAAGTGCTGCAGATGCCTGCCTGTGTTACTCAAACAGGAAATCACAGCAATAAGGGCTAGCTTCAGGTGTATATTTTGCAAGAAGCACAATACGCCTGCTGTAAGTGCTGCAGATGCCTGTTAGTGTAACACAAAAGAAAAAAAACTACAAGCAATAAGGGGTAGCTTCAGGTGTATAATGTGCAGGAGGCACACTACGCCTGCTGTAAGTGCTGCAGATGCCTGCCTGTGTTACTCTACAGGAAATCACATCAATAAGGGCTAGCTTCAGGTGTATATTTTGCAAGAAGCACAATACGCCCACTGTAAGTGCTGCAGATGCCTGCCTGTGTTACTCAAACAGGAAATCACAGCAATAAGGGCTAGCTTCAGGTGTATATTTTGCAAGAAGCACAATACGCCTGCTGTAAGTGCTGTAGATGCCTGCCTGTGTTACTCAAACAGGAAATCACAGCAATAAGGGCTAGCTTCAGGTGTATATTTTGCAAGAAGCACAATACGCCTGCTGTAAGTGCTGCAGATGCCTGTTAGTGTAACACAAAAGAAAAAAAACTACGAGCAATAAGGGGTAGCTTCATGTGTATAATGTGCAGGAGGCACACATTACACCTGCTGTAAGTGCTGCAGATGCCTGCCTGTGTTACTCAAACAGGAAATCACAGCAATAAGGGCTAGCTTCAGGTGTATATTTTACAAGTAGCACAATACGCCCACTGTAAGTGCTGAAGATGCCTGCCTGTGTTACTCAACAGGAAATCACAGCAATAAGGGCTAGCTTCAGGTGTATATTTTGCAAGAAGCACAATACGTCCGCTGTAAGTGCTGCAGATGCCTGCCTGTGTTACTCAAACAGGAAATCACAGCAATAAGGGCTAGCTTCAGGTGTATATTTTGCAAGAAGCACAATATGCCCGCTGTAAGTGCTGCAGATGCCTTCCTGTGTTACTCAAACAGGAAATCACAGCAATAAGGGCTAGCTTCAGGTGTATATTTTGCAAGAAGCACAATACGCCTGCTGTAAGTGCTGCAGATGCCTGCCTGTGTTACTTAAACATGAAATCACAGCAATAAGGGCTAGCTTCAGGTGTATATTTTGCAAGAAGCACAATACGCCTGCTGTAAGTGCTGCCGATGCCTGCCTGTGTTACTTAAACATGAAATCACAGCAATACGGGCTAGCTTCAGGTGTATATTTTGCAAGAAGCACAATACGCCTGCTGTAAGTGCTGCAGATGCCTGTTAGTGTAACACAAAAGAAAAAAAACTATGAGCAATAAGGGGTAGCTTCAGGTGTATAATGTGCAGGAGGCACACTACGCCTGCTGTAAGTGCTGCAGATGCCTGCCTGTGTTACTCTACAGGAAATCACAGCAATAAGGGCTAGCTTCAGGTGTATATTTTGCAAGTTGCACAATACGCCTGCTGTAAGTGCTGCAGATGCCTTCCTGTGTTACTCAAACAGGAAATCACAGCAATAAGGGCTAGCTTCAGGTGTATATTTTGCAAGAAGCACAATACGCCTGCTGTAAGTGCTGCAGATGCCTGTTAGTGTAACACAAAAGAAAAAAAACTATGAGCAATAAGGGGTAGCTTCAGGTGTATAATGTGCAGGAGGCACACTACGCCTGCTGTAAGTGCTGCAGATGCCTGCCTGTGTTACTCTACAGGAAATCACAGCAATAAGGGCTAGCTTCAGGTGTATATTTTGCAAGTTGCACAATACGCCTGCTGTAAGTGCTGCAGATGCCTTCCTGTGTTACTCAAACAGGAAATCACAGCAATAAGGGCTAGCTTCAGGTGTATATTTTGCAAGAAGCACAATACGCCTGCTGTAAGTGCTGCAGATGCCTGCCTGTGTTACTCAAACAGGAAATCACAGCAATAAGGGCTAGCTTCAGGTGTATATTTTGCAAGAAACACAATACGCCTGCTGTAAGTGCTGCAGATGCCTGTTAGTGTAACACAAAAGAAAAAAAACTACGAGCAATAAGGGGTAGCTTCAGGTGTATAATGTGCAGGAGGCACACTACGACTGCTGTAAGTGCTGCAGATGCCTGCCTGTGTTACTCAAACAGGAAATCACAACAATAAGGGCTAGCTTCAGGTGTATATTTTGCAAGAAGCACAATACACCCGCTGTAAGTGTTGCAGATGCCTGCCTGTGTTACTCAAACAGGAAATCACAGCAATAAGGGCTATCTTCAGGTGTATATTTTGCAAGAAGCACAATACGCCTGCTGTAAGCGCTGCAGATGCCTGTTAATGTAACACAAAAGAAAAAAAAACTACGAGCAATAAGGGGTAGCTTCAGGTGTATAATGTGCAGGAGGCGCACTACGACTGCTGTAAGTGCTGCAGATGCCTGCCTGTGTTACTCAAACAGGAAATCACAGCAATAAGGGCTAGCTTCAGGTGTATATTTTGCAAGAAGCACAATACGCCCGCTGTAAGTGCTGCAGATGCCTGCCTGTGTTACTCAAACAGGAAATCACAGCAATAAGGGCTAGCTTCAGGTGTATATTTTGCAAGAAGCACAATACGCCCGCTGTAAGTGCTGCAGATGCCTTCCTGTGTTACTCAAACAGGAAATCACAGCAATAAGGGCTAGCTTCAGGTGTATATTTTGCAAGAAGCACAATACGACTGCTGTAAGTGCTGCAGATGCCTGCCTGTGTTACTTAAACATGAAATCACAGCAATAAGGGCTAGCTTCAGGTGTATATTTTGCAAGAAGCACAATACGCCTGCTGTAAGTGCTGCAGATGCCTGTTAGTGTAACACAAAAGAAAAAAAAACTACGAGCAATAAGGGGTAGCTTCAGGTGTATAATGTGCAGGAGGAACACTACGCCTGCTGTAAGTGCTGCAGATGCCTGCCTGTGTTACTCTACAGGAAATCACAGCAATAAGGGCTAGCTTCAGGTGTATATTTTGCAAGAAGCACAATACGCCTGCTGTAAGTGCTGCAGATGCCTTCCTGTGTTACTCAAACAGCAAATTACAGCAATAAGGGCTAGCTTCAGGTGTATATTTTGCAAGAAGCACAATACGCCTGCTGTAAGTGCTGCAGATGCCTGCCTGTGTTACTCAAACAGGAAATCACAGCAATAAGGGCTAGCTTCAGGTGTATATTTTGCAAGAAGCACAATACGCCGGTGTAAGTGCTGCAGATGCCTGCCTGTGTTACTTAAACATGAAA
This sequence comes from Rana muscosa, assembly GCA_029206835.1. Lineage (NCBI taxonomy): Eukaryota > Metazoa > Chordata > Amphibia > Anura > Ranidae > Rana > Rana muscosa. The sequence goes on along the minus strand of CM055118.1, from coordinate 973,085,410 downwards.
TCACAGCAAAAAGGGCTAGCTTCAGGTGTATATTTTGCAAGAAGCACAATACGCCTGCTGTAAGTGCTGCAGATGCCTGTTAGTGTAACACAAAAGAAAAAAAACTACGAGCAATAAGGGGTAGCTTCAGGTGTATAATGTGCAGGAGGCACACTATGACTGCTGTAAGTGCTGCAGATGCCTGCCTGTGTTACTCAAACAGGAAATCACAACAATAAGGGCTAGCTTCAGGTGTATATTTTGCAAGAAGCACAATACACCTGCTGTAAGTGCTGCAGATGCCTGCCTGTGTTACTCAAACAGGAAATCACAGCAATAAGGGTTAGCTTCAGGTGTATATTTTGCAAGAAGCACAATACGCCCGCTGTAAGTGCTGCAGATGCCTGCCTGTGTTACTCAAACAGGAAATCACAGCAATAAGGGCTAGCTTCAGGTGTATATTTTGCAAGAAGCACAATACGCCTGCTGTAAGTGCTGCAGATGCCTGCCTGTGTTACTCAAACAGGAAATCACAGCAATAAGGGCTAGCTTCAGGTGTATATTTTGCAAGAAGCACAATACACCTGCTGTAAGTGCTGCAGATGCCTGTTAGTGTAACACAAAAGAAAAAAACTATGAGCAATAAGGGGTAGCTTCAGGTGTATAATGTGCAGGAGGCACACTACGCCTGCTGTAAGTGCTGCATATACCTGCCTGTGTTACTCTACAGGAAATCACAGCAATAAGGGCTAGCTTCAGGTGTATATTTTGCAAGAAGCACAATACGCCCACTGTAAGTGCTGCAGATGCCTGCCTGTGTTACTCAAACAGGAAATCACAGCAATAAGGGCTAGCTTCAGGTGTATATTTTGCAAGAAGTACAATACGCCTGCTGTAAGTGCTGCAGATGCCTGCCTGTGTTACTCAAACAGGAAATCACAGCAATAAGGGCTAGCTTCAGGTGTATATTTTGCAAGAAGCACAATACGCCTGCTGTAAGTGCTGCAGATGCCTGTTAGTGTAACACAAAAGAAAAAAAACTACAAGCAATAAGGGGTAGCTTCAGGTGTATAATGTGCAGGAGGCACACTACGCCTGCTGTAAGTGCTGCAGATGCCTGCCTGTGTTACTCTACAGGAAATCACATCAATAAGGGCTAGCTTCAGGTGTATATTTTGCAAGAAGCACAATACGCCCACTGTAAGTGCTGCAGATGCCTGCCTGTGTTACTCAAACAGGAAATCACAGCAATAAGGGCTAGCTTCAGGTGTATATTTTGCAAGAAGCACAATACGCCTGCTGTAAGTGCTGTAGATGCCTGCCTGTGTTACTCAAACAGGAAATCACAGCAATAAGGGCTAGCTTCAGGTGTATATTTTGCAAGAAGCACAATACGCCTGCTGTAAGTGCTGCAGATGCCTGTTAGTGTAACACAAAAGAAAAAAAACTACGAGCAATAAGGGGTAGCTTCATGTGTATAATGTGCAGGAGGCACACATTACACCTGCTGTAAGTGCTGCAGATGCCTGCCTGTGTTACTCAAACAGGAAATCACAGCAATAAGGGCTAGCTTCAGGTGTATATTTTACAAGTAGCACAATACGCCCACTGTAAGTGCTGAAGATGCCTGCCTGTGTTACTCAACAGGAAATCACAGCAATAAGGGCTAGCTTCAGGTGTATATTTTGCAAGAAGCACAATACGTCCGCTGTAAGTGCTGCAGATGCCTGCCTGTGTTACTCAAACAGGAAATCACAGCAATAAGGGCTAGCTTCAGGTGTATATTTTGCAAGAAGCACAATATGCCCACTGTAAGTGCTGCAGATGCCTTCCTGTGTTACTCAAACAGGAAATCACAGCAATAAGGGCTAGCTTCAGGTGTATATTTTGCAAGAAGCACAATACGCCTGCTGTAAGTGCTGCAGATGCCTGCCTGTGTTACTTAAACATGAAATCACAGCAATAAGGGCTAGCTTCAGGTGTATATTTTGCAAGAAGCACAATACGCCTGCTGTAAGTGCTGCCGATGCCTGCCTGTGTTACTTAAACATGAAATCACAGCAATACGGGCTAGCTTCAGGTGTATATTTTGCAAGAAGCACAATACGCCTGCTGTAAGTGCTGCAGATGCCTGTTAGTGTAACACAAAAGAAAAAAAACTATGAGCAATAAGGGGTAGCTTCAGGTGTATAATGTGCAGGAGGCACACTACGCCTGCTGTAAGTGCTGCAGATGCCTGCCTGTGTTACTCTACAGGAAATCACAGCAATAAGGGCTAGCTTCAGGTGTATATTTTGCAAGTTGCACAATACGCCTGCTGTAAGTGCTGCAGATGCCTTCCTGTGTTACTCAAACAGGAAATCACAGCAATAAGGGCTAGCTTCAGGTGTATTTTTTGCAAGAAGCACAATACGCCTGCTGTAAGTGCTGCAGATGCCTGCCTGTGTTACTCAAACAGGAAATCACAGCAATAAGGGCTATCTTAAGGTGTATATTTTGCAAGAAGCACAATACGCCTGCTGTAAGCGCTGCCGATGCCTGTTAATGTAACACAAAAGAAAAAAAACTACGAGCAATAAGGGGTAGCTTCAGGTGTATAATGTGCAGGAGGCGCACTATGACTGCTGTAAGTGCTGCAGATGCCTGCCTGTGTTACTCAAACAGGAAATCACAGCAATAAGGGCTAGCTTCAGGTGTATATTTTGCAAGAAGCACAATACGCCCGCTGTAAGTGCTGCAGATGCCTTCCTGTGTTACTCAAACAGGAAATCACAGCAATAAGGGCTAGCTTCAGGTGTATATTTTGCAAGAAGCACAATACGCCTGCTGTAAGTGCTGCAGATGCCTGCCTGTGTTACTTAAACATGAAATCACAGCAATAAGGGCTAGCTTCAGGTGTATATTTTGCAAGAAGCACAATACGCCTGCTGTAAGTGCTGCCGATGCCTGCCTGTGTTACTTAAACATGAAATCACAGCAATACGGGCTAGCTTCAGGTGTATATTTTGCAAGAAGCACAATACGCCTGCTGTAAGTGCTGCAGATGCCTGCCTGTGTTACTCAAACAGGAAATCACAGCAATAAGGGCTAGCTTCAGGTGTATATTTTGCAAGAAGCACAATACGCCTGCTGTAAGCGCTGCAGATGCCTGTTAATGTAACACAAAAGAAAAAAAAACTACGAGCAATAAGGGGTAGCTTCAGGTGTATAATGTGCAGGAGGCGCACTACGACTGCTGTAAGTGCTGCAGATGCCTGCCTGTGTTACTCAAACAGGAAATCACAGCAATAAGGGCTAGCTTCAGGTGTATATTTTGCAAGAAGCACAATACGCCCGCTGTAAGTGCTGCAGATGCCTGCCTGTGTTACTCAAACAGGAAATCACAGCAATAAGGGCTAGCTTCAGGTGTATATTTTGCAAGAAGCACAATACGCCCGCTGTAAGTGCTGCAGATGCCTTCCTGTGTTACTCAAACAGGAAATCACAGCAATAAGGGCTAGCTTCAGGTGTATATTTTGCAAGAAGCACAATACGCCTGCTGTAAGTGCTGCAGATGCCTGCCTGTGTTACTTAAACATGAAATCACAGCAATAAGGGCTAGCTTCAGGTGTATATTTTGCAAGAAGCACAATACGCCTGCTGTAAGTGCTGCCGATGCCTGCCTGTGTTACTTAAACATGAAATCACAGCAATACGGGCTAGCTTCAGGTGTATATTTTGCAAGAAGCACAATACGCCTGCTGTAAGTGCTGCAGATGCCTGTTAGTGTAACACAAAAGAAAAAAAACTATGAGCAATAAGGGGTAGCTTCAGGTGTATAATGTGCAGGAGGCACACTACGCCTGCTGTAAGTGCTGCAGATGCCTGCCTGTGTTACTCTACAGGAAATCACAGCAATAAGGGCTAGCTTCAGGTGTATATTTTGCAAGTTGCACAATACGCCTGCTGTAAGTGCTGCAGATGCCTTCCTGTGTTACTCAAACAGGAAATCACAGCAATAAGGGCTAGCTTCAGGTGTATTTTTTGCAAGAAGCACAATACGCCTGCTGTAAGTGCTGCAGATGCCTGCCTGTGTTACTCAAACAGGAAATCACAGCAATAAGGGCTATCTTAAGGTGTATATTTTGCAAGAAGCACAATACGCCTGCTGTAAGCGCTGCCGATGCCTGTTAATGTAACACAAAAGAAAAAAAACTACGAGCAATAAGGGGTAGCTTCAGGTGTATAATGTGCAGGAGGCGCACTATGACTGCTGTAAGTGCTGCAGATGCCTGCCTGTGTTACTCAAACAGGAAATCACAGCAATAAGGGCTAGCTTCAGGTGTATATTTTGCAAGAAGCACAATACGCCCGCTGTAAGTGCTGCAGATGCCTTCCTGTGTTACTCAAACAGGAAATCACAGCAATAAGGGCTAGCTTCAGGTGTATATTTTGCAAGAAGCACAATACGCCTGCTGTAAGTGCTGCAGATGCCTGCCTGTGTTACTTAAACATGAAATCACAGCAATAAGGGCTAGCTTCAGGTGTATATTTTGCAAGAAGCACAATACGCCTGCTGTAAGTGCTGCCGATGCCTGCCTGTGTTACTTAAACATGAAATCACAGCAATACGGGCTAGCTTCAGGTGTATATTTTGCAAGAAGCACAATACGCCTGCTGTAAGTGCTGCAGATGCCTGCCTGTGTTACTCAAACAGGAAATCACAGCAATAAGGGCTAGCTTCAGGTGTATATTTTGCAAGAAGCACAATACGCCTGCTGTAAGCGCTGCAGATGCCTGTTAATGTAACACAAAAGAAAAAAAAACTACAAGCAATAAGGGGTAGCTTCAGGTGTATAATGTGCAGGAGGCGCACTACGACTGCTGTAAGTGCTGCAGATGCCTGCCTGTGTTACTCAAACAGGAAATCACAGCAATAAGGGCTAGCTTCAGGTGTATATTTTGCAAGAAGCACAATACGCCCGTTGTAAGTGCTGCAGATGCCTGCCTGTGTTACTCAAACAGGAAATCACAGCAATAAGGGCTAGCTTCAGGTGTATATTTTGCAAGAAGCACAATACGCCCGCTGTAAGTGCTGCAGATGCCTTCCTGTGTTACTCAAACAGGAAATCACAGCAATAAGGGCTAGCTTCAGGTGTATATTTTGCAAGAAGCACAATACGCCTGCTGTAAGTGCTGCAGATGCCTGCCTGTGTTACTTAAACATGAAATCACAGCAATAAGGGCTAGCTTCAGGTGTATATTTTGCAAGAAGCACAATACGCCTGCTGTAAGTGCTGCCGATGCCTGCCTGTGTTACTTAAACATGAAATCACAGCAATACGGGCTAGCTTCAGGTGTATATTTTGCAAGAAGCACAATACGCCTGCTGTAAGTGCTGCAGATGCCTGTTAGTGTAACACAAAAGAAAAAAAACTATGAGCAATAAGGGGTAGCTTCAGGTGTATAATGTGCATGAGGCACACTACGCCTGCTGTAAGTGCTGCAGATGCCTGCCTGTGTTACTCTACAGGAAATCACAGCAATAAGGGCTAGCTTCAGGTGTATATTTTGCAAGAAGCACAATACGCCTGCTGTAAGTGCTGTAGATGCCTGCCTGTGTTACTCAAACAGGAAATCACAGCAATAAGGGCTAGCTTCAGGTGTATATTTTGCAAGAAGCACAATACGCCTGCTGTAAGTGCTGCAGATGCCTGTTAGTGTAACACAAAAGAAAAAAAACTACGAGCAATAAGGGGTAGCTTCATGTGTATAATGTGCAGGAGGCACACATTACACCTGCTGTAAGTGCTGCAGATGCCTGCCTGTGTTACTCAAACAGGAAATCACAGCAATAAGGGCTAGCTTCAGGTGTATATTTTACAAGTAGCACAATACGCCCACTGTAAGTGCTGAAGATGCCTGCCTGTGTTACTCAACAGGAAATCACAGCAATAAGGGCTAGCTTCAGGTGTATATTTTGCAAGAAGCACAATACGTCCGCTGTAAGTGCTGCAGATGCCTGCCTGTGTTACTCAAACAGGAAATCACAGCAATAAGGGCTAGCTTCAGGTGTATATTTTGCAAGAAGCACAATATGCCCGCTGTAAGTGCTGCAGATGCCTTCCTGTGTTACTCAAACAGGAAATCACAGCAATAAGGGCTAGCTTCAGGTGTATATTTTGCAAGAAGCACAATACGCCTGCTGTAAGTGCTGCAGATGCCTGCCTGTGTTACTTAAACATGAAATCACAGCAATAAGGGCTAGCTTCAGGTGTATATTTTGCAAGAAGCACAATACGCCTGCTGTAAGTGCTGCCGATGCCTGCCTGTGTTACTTAAACATGAAATCACAGCAATACGGGCTAGCTTCAGGTGTATATTTTGCAAGAAGCACAATACGCCTGCTGTAAGTGCTGCAGATGCCTGTTAGTGTAACACAAAAGAAAAAAAACTATGAGCAATAAGGGGTAGCTTCAGGTGTATAATGTGCAGGAGGCACACTACGCCTGCTGTAAGTGCTGCAGATGCCTGCCTGTGTTACTCTACAGGAAATCACAGCAATAAGGGCTAGCTTCAGGTGTATATTTTGCAAGTTGCACAATACGCCTGCTGTAAGTGCTGCAGATGCCTTCCTGTGTTACTCAAACAGGAAATCACAGCAATAAGGGCTAGCTTCAGGTGTATTTTTTGCAAGAAGCACAATACGCCTGCTGTAAGTGCTGCAGATGCCTGCCTGTGTTACTCAAACAGGAAATCACAGCAATAAGGGCTATCTTAAGGTGTATATTTTGCAAGAAGCACAATACGCCTGCTGTAAGCGCTGCCGATGCCTGTTAATGTAACACAAAAGAAAAAAAACTACGAGCAATAAGGGGTAGCTTCAGGTGTATAATGTGCAGGAGGCGCACTATGACTGCTGTAAGTGCTGCAGATGCCTGCCTGTGTTACTCAAACAGGAAATCACAGCAATAAGGGCTAGCTTCAGGTGTATATTTTGCAAGAAGCACAATACGCCCGCTGTAAGTGCTGCAGATGCCTTCCTGTGTTACTCAAACAGGAAATCACAGCAATAAGGGCTAGCTTCAGGTGTATATTTTGCAAGAAGCACAATACGCCTGCTGTAAGTGCTGCAGATGCCTGCCTGTGTTACTTAAACATGAAATCACAGCAATAAGGGCTAGCTTCAGGTGTATATTTTGCAAGAAGCACAATACGCCTGCTGTAAGTGCTGCCGATGCCTGCCTGTGTTACTTAAACATGAAATCACAGCAATACGGGCTAGCTTCAGGTGTATATTTTGCAAGAAGCACAATACGCCTGCTGTAAGTGCTGCAGATGCCTGCCTGTGTTACTCAAACAGGAAATCACAGCAATAAGGGCTAGCTTCAGGTGTATATTTTGCAAGAAGCACAATACGCCTGCTGTAAGCGCTGCAGATGCCTGTTAATGTAACACAAAAGAAAAAAAAACTACGAGCAATAAGGGGTAGCTTCAGGTGTATAATGTGCAGGAGGCGCACTACGACTGCTGTAAGTGCTGCAGATGCCTGCCTGTGTTACTCAAACAGGAAATCACAGCAATAAGGGCTAGCTTCAGGTGTATATTTTGCAAGAAGCACAATACGCCCGCTGTAAGTGCTGCAGATGCCTGCCTGTGTTACTCAAACAGGAAATCACAGCAATAAGGGCTAGCTTCAGGTGTATATTTTGCAAGAAGCACAATACGCCCGCTGTAAGTGCTGCAGATGCCTTCCTGTGTTACTCAAACAGGAAATCACAGCAATAAGGGCTAGCTTCAGGTGTATATTTTGCAAGAAGCACAATACGCCTGCTGTAAGTGCTGCAGATGCCTGCCTGTGTTACTTAAACATGAAATCACAGCAATAAGGGCTAGCTTCAGGTGTATATTTTGCAAGAAGCACAATACGCCTGCTGTAAGTGCTGCCGATGCCTGCCTGTGTTACTTAAACATGAAATCACAGCAATACGGGCTAGCTTCAGGTGTATATTTTGCAAGAAGCACAATACGCCTGCTGTAAGTGCTGCAGATGCCTGTTAGTGTAACACAAAAGAAAAAAAACTATGAGCAATAAGGGGTAGCTTCAGGTGTATAATGTGCAGGAGGCACACTACGCCTGCTGTAAGTGCTGCAGATGCCTGCCTGTGTTACTCTACAGGAAATCACAGCAATAAGGGCTAGCTTCAGGTGTATATTTTGCAAGTTGCACAATACGCCTGCTGTAAGTGCTGCAGATGCCTTCCTGTGTTACTCAAACAGGAAATCACAGCAATAAGGGCTAGCTTCAGGTGTATTTTTTGCAAGAAGCACAATACGCCTGCTGTAAGTGCTGCAGATGCCTGCCTGTGTTACTCAAACAGGAAATCACAGCAATAAGGGCTATCTTAAGGTGTATATTTTGCAAGAAGCACAATACGCCTGCTGTAAGCGCTGCCGATGCCTGTTAATGTAACACAAAAGAAAAAAAACTACGAGCAATAAGGGGTAGCTTCAGGTGTATAATGTGCAGGAGGCGCACTATGACTGCTGTAAGTGCTGCAGATGCCTGCCTGTGTTACTCAAACAGGAAATCACAGCAATAAGGGCTAGCTTCAGGTGTATATTTTGCAAGAAGCACAATACGCCCGCTGTAAGTGCTGCAGATGCCTTCCTGTGTTACTCAAACAGGAAATCACAGCAATAAGGGCTAGCTTCAGGTGTATATTTTGCAAGAAGCACAATACGCCTGCTGTAAGTGCTGCAGATGCCTGCCTGTGTTACTTAAACATGAAATCACAGCAATAAGGGCTAGCTTCAGGTGTATATTTTGCAAGAAGCACAATACGCCTGCTGTAAGTGCTGCCGATGCCTGCCTGTGTTACTTAAACATGAAATCACAGCAATACGGGCTAGCTTCAGGTGTATATTTTGCAAGAAGCACAATACGCCTGCTGTAAGTGCTGCAGATGCCTGCCTGTGTTACTCAAACAGGAAATCACAGCAATAAGGGCTAGCTTCAGGTGTATATTTTGCAAGAAGCACAATACGCCTGCTGTAAGCGCTGCAGATGCCTGTTAATGTAACACAAAAGAAAAAAAAAACTACGAGCAATAAGGGGTAGCTTCAGGTGTATAATGTGCAGGAGGCGCACTACGACTGCTGTAAGTGCTGCAGATGCCTGCCTGTGTTACTCAAACAGGAAATCACAGCAATAAGGGCTAGCTTCAGGTGTATATTTTGCAAGAAGCACAATACGCCCGCTGTAAGTGCTGCAGATGCCTGCCTGTGTTACTCAAACAGGAAATCACAGCAATAAGGGCTAGCTTCAGGTGTATATTTTGCAAGAAGCACAATACGCCCGCTGTAAGTGCTGCAGATGCCTTCCTGTGTTACTCAAACAGGAAATCACAGCAATAAGGGCTAGCTTCAGGTGTATATTTTGCAAGAAGCACAATACGCCTGCTGTAAGTGCTGCAGATGCCTGCCTGTGTTACTTAAACATGAAATCACAGCAATAAGGGCTAGCTTCAGGTGTATATTTTGCAAGAAGCACAATACGCCTGCTGTAAGTGCTGCCGATGCCTGCCTGTGTTACTTAAACATGAAATCACAGCAATACGGGCTAGCTTCAGGTGTATATTTTGCAAGAAGCACAATACGCCTGCTGTAAGTGCTGCAGATGCCTGTTAGTGTAACACAAAAGAAAAAAAACTATGAGCAATAAGGGGTAGCTTCAGGTGTATAATGTGCATGAGGCACACTACGCCTGCTGTAAGTGCTGCAGATGCCTGCCTGTGTTACTCTACAGGAAATCACAGCAATAAGGGCTAGCTTCAGGTGTATATTTTGCAAGTTGCACAATACGCCTGCTGTAAGTGCTGCAGATGCCTTCCTGTGTTACTCAAACAGGAAATCACAGCAATAAGGGCTAGCTTCAGGTGTATATTTTGCAAGAAGCACAATACGCCTGCTGTAAGTGCTGCAGATGCCTGCCTGTGTTACTCAAACAGGAAATCACAGCAATAAGGGCTAGCTTCAGGTGTATATTTTGCAAGAAACACAATACGCCTGCTGTAAGTGCTGCAGATGCCTGTTAGTGTAACACAAAAGAAAACAAACTACGAGCAATAAGGGGTAGCTTCAGGTGTATAATGTGCAGGAGGCACACTACGACTGCTGTAAGTGCTGCAGATGCCTGCCTGTGTTACTCAAACAGGAAATCACAACAATAAGGGCTAGCTTCAGGTGTATATTTTGCAAGAAGCACATTACGCCCGCTGTAAGTGCTGCAGATGCCTGCCTGTGTTACTCAAACAGGAAATCACAGCAATAAGGGCTATCTTCAGGTGTATATTTTGCAAGAAGCACAATACGCCTGCTGTAAGCGCTGCAGATGCCTGTTAATGTAACACAAAAGAAAAAAAAACTACGAGCAATAAGGGGTAGCTTCAGGTGTATAATGTGCAGGAGGAACACTACGCCTGCTGTAAGTGCTGCAGATGCCTGCCTGTGTTACTCTACAGGAAATCACAGCAATAAGGGCTAGCATCAGGTGTATATTTTGCAAGAAGCACAATACGCCTGCTGTAAGTGCTGCAGATGCCTTCCTGTGTTACTCAAACAGCAAATTACAGCAATAAGGGCTAGCTTCAGGTGTATATTTTGCAAGAAGCACAATACGCCTGCTGTAAGTGCTGCAGATGCCTGCCTGTGTTACTCAAACAGGAAATCACAGCAATAAGGGCTAGCTTCAGGTGTATATTTTGCAAGAAGCACAATACGCCGGTGTAAGTGCTGCAGATGCCAGCCTGTGTTACTTAAACATGAAATCACAGCAAAAAGGGCTAGCTTCAGGTGTATATTTTGCAAGAAGCACAATACGCCTGCTGTAAGTGCTGCAGATGCCTGTTAGTGTAACACAAAAGAAAAAAAAATACGAGCAATAAGGGGTAGCTTCAGGTGTATAATGTGCAGGAGGCACACTATGACTGCTGTAAGTGCTGCAGATGCCTGCCTGTGTTACTCAAACAGGAAATCACAACAATAAGGGCTAGCTTCAGGTGTATATTTTGCAAGAAGCACAATACGCCTGCTGTAAGTGCTGCAGATGCCTGCCTGTGTTACTCAAACAGGAAATCACAGCAATAAGGGTTAGCTTCAGGTGTATATTTTGCAAGAAGCACAATACGCCCGCTGTAAGTGCTGTAGATGCATGCCTGTGTTACTCAAACAGGAAATCACAGCAATAAGGGCTAGCTTCAGGTGTATATATTGCAAGAAGCACAATACGCCTGCTGTAAGTGCTGCAGATGCCTGTTAGTGTAACACAAAAGAAAAAAACTACGAGCAATAAGGGGTAGCTTCAGGTGTATAATGTGCAGGAGGCACACATTACACCTGCTGTAAGTGCTGCAGATGCCTGCCTGTGTTACTCAAACAGGAAATCACAGCAATAAGGGCTAGCTTCAGGTGTATATTTTGCAAGAAGCACAATACGTCCGCTGTAAGTGCTGCAGATGCCTGCCTGTGTTACTCAAACAGGAAATCACAGCAATAAGGGCTAGCTTCAGGTGTATATTTTGCAAGAAGCACAATACGCCTGCTGTAAGTGCTGCAGATGCCTGCCTGTGTTACTCAAACAGGAAATCACAGCAATAAGGGCTAGCTTCAGGTGTATATTTTGCAAGAAGCACAATACACCTGCTGTAAGTGCTGCAGATGCCTGTTAGTGTAACACAAAAGAAAAAAACTATGAGCAATAAGGGGTAGCTTCAGGTGTATAATGTGCAGGAGGCACACTACGCCTGCTGTAAGTGCTGCAGATACCTGCCTGTGTTACTCTACAGGAAATCACAGCAATAAGGGCTAGCTTCAGGTGTATATTTTGCAAGAAGCACAATACGCCCACTGTAAGTGCTGCAGATGCCTGCCTGTGTTACTCAAACAGGAAATCACAGCAATAAGGGCTAGCTTCAGGTGTATATTTTGGAAGAAGTACAATACGCCTGCTGTAAGTGCTGCAGATGCCTGCCTGTGTTACTCAAACAGGAAATCACAGCAATAAGGGCTAGCTTCAGGTGTATATTTTGCAAGAAGCACAATACGCCTGCTGTAAGTGCTGCAGATGCCTGTTAGTGTAACACAAAAGAAAAAAAACTACAAGCAATAAGGGGTAGCTTCAGGTGTATAATGTGCAGGAGGCACACTACGCCTGCTGTAAGTGCTGCAGATGCCTGCCTGTGTTACTCTACAGGAAATCACATCAATAAGGGCTAGCTTCAGGTGTATATTTTGCAAGAAGCACAATACGCCCACTGTAAGTGCTGCAGATGCCTGCCTGTGTTACTCAAACAGGAAATCACAGCAATAAGGGCTAGCTTCAGGTGTATATTTTGCAAGAAGCACAATACGCCTGCTGTAAGTGCTGTAGATGCCTGCCTGTGTTACTCAAACAGGAAATCACAGCAATAAGGGCTAGCTTCAGGTGTATATTTTGCAAGAAGCACAATACGCCTGCTGTAAGTGCTGCAGATGCCTGTTAGTGTAACACAAAAGAAAAAAACTACGAGCAATAAGGGGTAGCTTCAGGTGTATAATGTGCAGGAGGCACACATTACACCTGCTGTAAGTGCTGCAGATGCCTGCCTGTGTTACTCAAACAGGAAATCACAGCAATAAGGGCTAGCTTCAGGTGTATATTTTACAAGTAGCACAATACGCCCGCTGTAAGTGCTGAAGATGCCTGCCTGTGTTACTCAACAGGAAATCACAGCAATAAGGGCTAGCTTCAGGTGTATATTTTGCAAGAAGCACAATACGTCCGCTGTAAGTGCTGCAGATGCCTGCCTGTGTTACTCAAACATGAAATCACAGCAATAAGGGCTAGCTTCAGGTGTATATTTTGCAAGAAGCACAATACGCCCGCTGTAAGTGCTGCAGATGCCTTCCTGTGTTACTCAAACAGGAAATCACAGCAATAAGGGCTAGCTTCAGGTGTATATTTTGCAAGAAGCTTAATACGCCTGCTGTAAGTGCTGCTGATGCCTGCCTGTGTTACTTAAACATGAAATCACAGCAATACGGGCTAGCTTCAGGTGTATATTTTGCAAGAAGCACAATACGCCTGCTGTAAGTGCTGCAGATGCCTGTTAGTGTAACACAAAAGAAAAAAAACTATGAGCAATAAGGGGTAGCTTCAGGTGTATAATGTGCAGGAGGCACACTACGCCTGCTGTAAGTGCTGCAGATGCCTGCCTGTGTTACTCTACAGGAAATCACAGCAATAAGGGCTAGCTTCAGGTGTATATTTTGCAAGTTGCACAATACGCCTGCTGTAAGTGCTGCAGATGCCTTCCTGTGTTACTCAAACAGGAAATCACAGCAATAAGGGCTAGCTTCAGGTGTATATTTTGCAAGAAGCACAATACGCCTGCTGTAAGTGCTGCAGATGCCTGCCTGTGTTACTCAAACAGGAAATCACAGCAATAAGGGCTAGCTTCAGGTGTATATTTTGCAAGAAACACAATACGCCTGCTGTAAGTGCTGCAGATGCCTGTTAGTGTAACACAAAAGAAAAAAAAACTATGAGCAATAAGGGGTAGCTTCAGGTGTATAATGTGCAGGAGGCACACTACGACTGCTGTAAGTGCTGCAGATGCCTGCCTGTGTTACTCAAACAGGAAATCACAACAATAAGGGCTAGCTTCAGGTGTATATTTTGCAAGAAGCACAATACGCCCGCTGTAAGTGCTGCAGATGCCTGCCTGTGTTACTCAAACAGGAAATCACAGCAATAAGGGCTATCTTCAGGTGTATATTTTGCAAGAAGCACAATACGCCTGCTGTAAGCGCTGCAGATGCCTGTTAATGTAACACAAAAGAAAAAAAAACTATGAGCAATAAGGGGTAGCTTCAGGTGTATAATGTGCAGGAGGCGCACTACGACTGCTGTAAGTGCTGCAGATGCCTGCCTGTGTTACTCAAACAGGAAATCACAGCAATAAGGGCTAGCTTCAGGTGTATATTTTGCAAGAAGCACAATACGCCCGCTGTAAGTGCTGCAGATGCCTGCCTGTGTTACTCAAACAGGAAATCACAGCAATAAGGGCTAGCTTCAGGTGTATATTTTGCAAGAAGCACAATACGCCCGCTGTAAGTGCTGCAGATGCCTTCCTGTGTTACTCAAACAGGAAATCACAGCAATAAGGGCTAGCTTCAGGTGTATATTTTGCAAGAAGCACAATACGACTGCTGTAAGTGCTGCAGATGCCTGCCTGTGTTACTTAAACATGAAATCACAGCAATAAGGGCTAGCTTCAGGTGTATATTTTGCAAGAAGCACAATACGCCTGCTGTAAGTGCTGCAGATGCCTGTTAGTGTAACACAAAAGAAAAAAAAACTACGAGCAATAAGGGGTAGCTTCAGGTGTATAATGTGCAGGAGGAACACTACGCCTGCTGTAAGTGCTGCAGATGCCTGCCTGTGTTACTCTACAGGAAATCACAGCAATAAGGGCTAGCTTCAGGTGTATATTTTGCAAGAAGCACAATACGCCTGCTGTAAGTGCTGCAGATGCCTTCCTGTGTTACTCAAACAGCAAATTACAGCAATAAGGGCTAGCTTCAGGTGTATATTTTGCAAGAAGCACAATACGCCTGCTGTAAGTGCTGCAGATGCCTGCCTGTGTTACTCAAACAGGAAATCACAGCAATAAGGGCTAGCTTCAGGTGTATATTTTGCAAGAAGCACAATACGCCGGTGTAAGTGCTGCAGATGCCTGCCTGTGTTACTTAAACATGAAATCACAGCAAAAAGGGCTAGCTTCAGGTGTATATTTTGCAAGAAGCACAATACGCCTGCTGTAAGTGCTGCAGATGCCTGTTAGTGTAACACAAAAGAAAAAAAACTACGAGCAATAAGGGGTAGCTTCAGGTGTATAATGTGCAGGAGGCACACTATGACTGCTGTAAGTGCTGCAGATGCCTGCCTGTGTTACTCAAACAGGAAATCACAACAATAAGGGCTAGCTTCAGGTGTATATTTTGCAAGAAGCACAATACGCCTGCTGTAAGTGCTGCAGATGCCTGCCTGTGTTACTCAAACAGGAAATCACAGCAATAAGGGTTAGCTTCAGGTGTATATTTTGCAAGAAGCACAATACGCCCGCTGTAAGTGCTGTAGATGCATGCCTGTGTTACTCAAACAGGAAATCACAGCAATAAGGGCTAGCTTCAGGTGTATATTTTACAAGAAGCACAATACGCCTGCTGTAAGTGCTGCAAATGCCTGTTAGTTTAACACAAAAGAAAAAAACTATGAGCAATAAGGGGTAGCTTCAGGTGTATAATGTGCAGGAGGCACACATTACACCTGCTGTAAGTGCTGCAGATGCCTGCCTGTGTTACTCAAACAGGAAATCACAGCAATAAGGGCTAGCTTCAGGTGTATATTTTACAAGTAGCACAATACGCCCGCTGTAAGTGCTGAAGATGCCTGCCTGTGTTACTCAACAGGAAATCACAGCAATAAGGGCTAGCTTCAGGTGTATATTTTGCAAGAAGCACAATACGTCCGCTGTAAGTGCTGCAGATGCCTGCCTGTGTTACTCAAACAGGAAATCACAGCAATAAGGGCTAGCTTCAGGTGTATATTTTGCAAGAATCACAATACACCTGCTGTAAGTGCTGCAGATGCCTGCCTGTGTTACTCAAACAGGAAATCACAGCAATAAGGGCTAGCTTCAGGTGTATATTTTGCAAGAAGCACAATACGCCTGCTGTAAGTGCTGCAGATGCCTGTTAGTGTAACACAAAAGAAAAAAAAACTACGAGCAATAAGGGGTAGCTTTAGGTGTATAATGTGCAGGAGGCACACTACGACTGCTGTAAGTGCTGCAGATGCCTGCCTGTGTTACTCAAACAGGAAATCACAACATTAAGGGCTAGCTTCAGGTGTATATTTTGCAAGATGCACAATACGCCCGCTGTAAGTGCTGCAGATGCCTGCCTGTGTTACTCAAACAGGAAATCACAGCAATAAGGGCTAGCTTCAGGTGTATATATTGCAAGAAGCACAATACGCCTGCTGTAAGTGCTGCAGATGCCTGTTAGTGTAACACAAAAGAAAAAAACTACGAGCAATAAGGGGTAGCTTCAGGTGTATAATGTGCAGGAGGCACACATTACACCTGCTGTAAGTGCTGCAGATGCCTGCCTGTGTTACTCAAACAGGAAATCACAGCAATAAGGGCTAGCTTCAGGTGTATATTTTGCAAGAAGCACAATACGCCCGCTGTAAGTGCTGATGATGCCTGCCTGTGTTACTCAACAGGAAATCACAGCAATAAGGGCTAGCTTCAGGTGTATATTTTGCAAGAAGCACAATACGTCCGCTGTAAGTGCTGCAGATGCCTGCCTGTGTTACTCAAACAGGAAATCACAGCAATAAGGGCTAGCTTCAGGTGTATATTTTGCAAGAAGCACAATACGCCTGCTGTAAGTGCTGCAGATGCCTGCCTGTGTTACTCAAACAGGAAATCACAGCAATAAGGGCTAGCTTCAGGTGTATATTTTGCAAGAAGCACAATACACCTGCTGTAAGTGCTGCAGATGCCTGTTAGTGTAACACAAAAGAAAAAAACTATGAGCAATAAGGGGTAGCTTCAGGTGTATAATGTGCAGGAGGCACACTACGCCTGCTGTAAGTGCTGCAGATACCTGCCTGTGTTACTCTACAGGAAATCACAGCAATAAGGGCTAGCTTCAGGTGTATATTTTGCAAGAAGCACAATACGCCCACTGTAAGTGCTGCAGATGCCTGCCTGTGTTACTCAAACAGGAAATCACAGCAATAAGGGCTAGCTTCAGGTGTATATTTTGCAAGAAGTACAATACGCCTGCTGTAAGTGCTGCAGATGCCTGCCTGTGTTACTCAAACAGGAAATCACAGCAATAAGGGCTAGCTTCAGGTGTATATTTTGCAAGAAGCACAATACGCCTGCTGTAAGTGCTGCAGATGCCTGTTAGTGTAACACAAAAGAAAAAAAACTACAAGCAATAAGGGGTAGCTTCAGGTGTATAATGTGCAGGAGGCACACTACGCCTGCTGTAAGTGCTGCAGATGCCTGCCTGTGTTACTCTACAGGAAATCACATCAATAAGGGCTAGCTTCAGGTGTATATTTTGCAAGAAGCACAATACGCCCACTGTAAGTGCTGCAGATGCCTGCCTGTGTTACTCAAACAGGAAATCACAGCAATAAGGGCTAGCTTCAGGTGTATATTTTGCAAGAAGCACAATACGCCTGCTGTAAGTGCTGTAGATGCCTGCCTGTGTTACTCAAACAGGAAATCACAGCAATAAGGGCTAGCTTCAGGTGTATATTTTGCAAGAAGCACAATACGCCTGCTGTAAGTGCTGCAGATGCCTGTTAGTGTAACACAAAAGAAAAAAACTACGAGCAATAAGGGGTAGCTTCAGGTGTATAATGTGCAGGAGGCACACATTACACCTGCTGTAAGTGCTGCAGATGCCTGCCTGTGTTACTCAAACAGGAAATCACAGCAATAAGGGCTAGCTTCAGGTGTATATTTTACAAGTAGCACAATACGCCCGCTGTAAGTGCTGAAGATGCCTGCCTGTGTTACTCAACAGGAAATCACAGCAATAAGGGCTAGCTTCAGGTGTATATTTTGCAAGAAGCACAATACGTCCGCTGTAAGTGCTGCAGATGCCTGCCTGTGTTACTCAAACAGGAAATCACAGCAATAAGGGCTAGCTTCAGGTGTATATTTTGCAAGAATCACAATACACCTGCTGTAAGTGCTGCAGATGCCTGCCTGTGTTACTCAAACAGGAAATCACAGCAATAAGGGCTAGCTTCAGGTGTATATTTTGCAAGAAGCACAATACGCCTGCTGTAAGTGCTGCAGATGCCTGTTAGTGTAACACAAAAGAAAAAAAAAACTACGAGCAATAAGGGGTAGCTTTAGGTGTATAATGTGCAGGAGGCACATTACGACTGCTGTAAGTGCTGCAGATGCCTGCCTGTGTTACTCAAACAGGAAATCACAACAATAAGGGCTAGCTTCAGGTGTATATTTTGCAAGAAGCACAATACGCCCGCTGTAAGTGCTGCAGATGCCTGCCTGTGTTACTCAAACAGGAAATCACAGCAATAAGGGCTAGCTTCAGGTGTATATATTGCAAGAAGCACAATACGCCTGCTGTAAGTGCTGCAGATGCCTGTTAGTGTAACACAAAAGAAAAAAACTACAAGCAATAAGGGGTAGCTTCAGGTGTATAATGTGCAGGAGGCACACATTACACCTGCTGTAAGTGCTGCAGATGCCTGCCTGTGTTACTCAAACAGGAAATCACAGCAATAAGGGCTAGCTTCAGGTGTATATTTTGCAAGAAGCACAATACGCCCGCTGTAAGTGCTGATGATGCCTGCCTGTGTTACTCAACAGGAAATCACAGCAATAAGGGCTAGCTTCAGGTGTATATTTTGCAAGAAGCACAATACGTCCGCTGTAAGTGCTGCAGATGCCTGCCTGTGTTACTCAAACATGAAATCACAGCAATAAGGGCTAGCTTCAGGTGTATATTTTGCAAGAAGCACAATACGCCTGCTGTAAGTGCTGCAGATGCCTGCCTGTGTTACTCAAACAGGAAATCACAGCAATAAGGGCTAGCTTCAGGTGTATATTTTGCAAGAAGCACAATACACCTGCTGTAAGTGCTGCAGATGCCTGTTAGTGTAACACAAAAGAAAAAAACTATGAGCAATAAGGGGTAGCTTCAGGTGTATAATGTGCAGGAGACACACTACGCCTGCTGTAAGTGCTGCAGATGCCTGCCTGTGTTACTCAAACAGGAAATCACAGCAATAAGGGCTAGCTTCAGGTGTATATTTTGCAAGAAGCACAATACGCATGCTGTAAGTGCTGTAGATGCCTGCCTGTGTTACTCAAACAGGAAATCACAGCAATAAGGGCTAGCTTCAGGTGTATATTTTGCAAGAAGCACAATACGCCTGCTGTAAGTGCTGCAGATGCCTGTTAGTGTAACACAAAAGAAAAAAAACTACGAGCAATAAGGGGTAGCTTCAGGTGTATAATGTGCAGGAGGCACACATTACACCTGCTGTAAGTGCTGCAGATGCCTGCCTGTGTTACTCAAACAGGAAATCACAGCAATAAGGGGTAGCTTCAGGTGTATATTTTACAAGTAGCACAATACGCCCGCTGTAAGTGCTGAAGATGCCTGCCTGTGTTACTCAACAGGAAATCACAGCAATAAGGGCTAGCTTCAGGTGTATATTTTGCAAGAAGCACAATACGTCCGCTGTAAGTGCTGCAGATGCCTGCCTGTGTTACTCAAACAGGAAATCACAGCAATAAGGGCTAGCTTCAGGTGTATATTTTGCAAGAATCACAATACACCTGCTGTAAGTGCTGCAGATGCCTGCCTGTGTTACTCAAACAGGAAATCACAGCAATAAGGGCTAGCTTCAGGTGTATATTTTGCAAGAAGCACAATACGCCTGCTGTAAGTGCTGCAGATGCCTGTTAGTGTAACACAAAAGAAAAAAAAACTACGAGCAATAAGGGGTAGCTTTAGGTGTATAATGTGCAGGAGGCACACTACGACTGCTGTAAGTGCTGCAGATGCCTGCCTGTGTTACTCAAACAGGAAATCACAACAATAAGGGCTAGCTTCAGGTGTATATTTTGCAAGAAGCACAATACGCCCGCTGTAAGTGCTGCAGATGCCTGCCTGTGTTACTCAAACAGGAAATCACAGCAATAAGGGCTAGCTTCAGGTGTATATATTGCAAGAAGCACAATACGCCTGCTGTAAGTGCTGCAGATGCCTGTTAGTGTAACACAAAAGAAAAAAACTACGAGCAATAAGGGGTAGCTTCAGGTGTATAATGTGCAGGAGGCACACATTACACCTGCTGGAAGTGCTGCAGATGCCTGCCTGTGTTACTCAAACAGGAAATCACAGCAATAAGGGCTAGCTTCAGGTGTATATTTTGCAAGAAGCACAATACGCCCACTGTAAGTGCTAATGATGCCTGCCTGTGTTACTCAACAGGAAATCACAGCAATAAGGGCTAGCTTCAGGTGTATATTTTGCAAGAATCACAATACACCCGCTGTAAGTGCTGCAGATGCCTGCCTGTGTTACTCAAACAGGAAATCACAGCAATAAGGGCTAGCTTCAGGTGTATATTTTGCAAGAATCACAATACACCTGCTGTAAGTGCTGCAGATGCCTGCCTGTGTTACTCAAACAGGAAATCACAGCAATAAGGGCTAGCTTCAGGTGTATATTTTGCAAGAAGCACAATACGCCTGCTGTAAGTGCTGCAGATGCCTGTTAGTGTAACACAAAAGAAAAAAAAAACTATGAGCAATAAGGGGTAGCTTTAGGTGTATAATGTGCAGGAGGCACACTACGACTGCTGTAAGTGCTGCAGATGCCTGCCTGTGTTACTCAAACAGGAAATCACAACAATAAGGGCTAGCTTCAGGTGTATATTTTGCAAGAAGCACAATACGCCCGCTGTAAGTGCTGCAGATGCCTGCCTGTGTTACTCAAACAGGAAATCACAGCAATAAGGGCTAGCTTCAGGTGTATATATTGCAAGAAGCACAATACGCCTGCTGTAAGTGCTGCAGATGCCTGTTAGTGTAACACAAAAGAAAAAAACTACAAGCAATAAGGGGTAGCTTCAGGTGTATAATGTGCAGGAGGCACACATTACACCTGCTGTAAGTGCTGCAGATGCCTGCCTGTGTTACTCAAACAGGAAATCACAGCAATAAGGGCTAGCTTCAGGTGTATATTTTGCAAGAAGCACAATACGCAAGCTGTAAGTGCTGATGATGCCTGCCTGTGTTACTCAACAGGAAATCACAGCAATAAGGGCTAGCTTCAGGTGTATATTTTGCAAGAAGCACAATACGTCCGCTGTAAGTGCTGCAGATGCCTGCCTGTGTTACTCAAACAGGAAATCACAGCAATAAGGGCTAGCTTCAGGTGTATATTTTGCAAGAAGCACAATACGCCTGCTGTAAGTGCTGCAGATGCCTGCCTGTGTTACTCAAACAGGAAATCACAGCAATAAGGGCTAGCTTCAGGTGTATATTTTGCAAAAAGCACAATACACCTGCTGTAAGTGCTGCAGATGCCTGTTAGTGTAACACAAAAGAAAAAAACTATGAGCAATAAGGGGTAGCTTCAGGTGTATAATGTGCAGGAGACACACTACGCCTGCTGTAAGTGCTGCAGATGCCTGCCTGTGTTACTCAAACAGGAAATCACAGCAATAAGGGCTAGCTTCAGGTGTATATTTTGCAAGAAGCACAATACGCCTGCTGTAAGTGCTGCAGATGCCTGTTAGTGTAACACAAAAGAAAAAAAACTACAAGCAATAAGGGGTAGCTTCAGGTGTATAATGTGCAGGAGGCACACTACGCCTGCTGTAAGTGCTGCAGATGCCTGCCTGTGTTACTCTACAGGAAATCACATCAATAAGGGCTAGCTTCAGGTGTATATTTTGCAAGAAGCACAATATGCCCACTGTAAGTGCTGCAGATGCCTGCCTGTGTTACTCAAACAGGAAATCACAGCAATAAGGGCTAGCTTCAGGTGTATATTTTGCAAGAAGCACAATACGCCTGCTGTAAGTGCTGTAGATGCCTGCCTGTGTTACTCAAACAGGAAATCACAGCAATAAGGGCTAGCTTCAGGTGTATATTTTGCAAGAAGCACAATACGCCTGCTGTAAGTGCTGCAGATGCCTGTTAGTGTAACACAAAAGAAAAAAAACTACGAGCAATAAGGGGTAGCTTCAGGTGTATAATGTGCAGGAGGCACACATTACACCTGCTGTAAGTGCTGCAGATGCCTGCCTGTGTTACTCAAACAGGAAATCACAGCAATAAGGGCTAGCTTCAGGTGTATATTTTACAAGTAGCACAATACGCCCGCTGTAAGTGCTGAAGATGCCTGCCTGTGTTACTCAACAGGAAATCACAGCAATAAGGGCTAGCTTCAGGTGTATATTTTGCAAGAAGCACAATACGTCCGCTGTAAGTGCTGCAGATGCCTGCCTGTGTTACTCAAACAGGAAATCACAGCAATAAGGGCTAGCTTCAGGTGTATATTTTGCAAGAATCACAATACACCTGCTGTAAGTGCTGCAGATGCCTGCCTGTGTTACTCAAACAGGAAATCACAGCAATAAGGGCTAGCTTCAGGTGTATATTTTGCAAGAAGCACAATACACCTGCTGTAAGTGCTGCAGATGCCTGTTAGTGTAACACAAAAGAAAAAAAAACTACGAGCAATAAGGGGTAGCTTTAGGTGTATAATGTGCAGGAGGCACACTACGACTGCTGTAAGTGCTGCAGATGCCTGCCTGTGTTACTCAAACAGGAAATCACAACAATAAGGGCTAGCTTCAGGTGTATATTTTGCAAGAAGCACAATACGCCCGCTGTAAGTGCTGCAGATGCCTGCCTGTGTTACTCAAACAGGAAATCACAGCAATAAGGGCTAGCTTCAGGTGTATATATTGCAAGAATCACAATACGCCTGCTGTAAGTGCTGCAGATGCCTGTTAGTGTAACACAAAAGAAAAAAACTACAAGCAATAAGGGGTAGCTTCAGGTGTATAATGTGCAGGAGGCACACATTACACCTGCTGTAAGTGCTGCAGATGCCTGCCTGTGTTACTCAAACAGGAAATCACAGCAATAAGGGCTAGCTTCAGGTGTATATTTTGCAAGAAGCACAATACGCCCGCTGTAAGTGCTGATGATGCCTGCCTGTGTTACTCAACAGGAAATCACAGCAATAAGGGCTAGCTTCAGGTGTATATTTTGCAAGAAGCACAATACGTCCGCTGTAAGTGCTGCAGATGCCTGCCTGTGTTACTCAAACATGAAATCACAGCAATAAGGGCTAGCTTCAGGTGTATATTTTGCAAGAAGCACAATACGCCTGCTGTAAGTGCTGCAGATGCCTGCCTGTGTTACTCAAACAGGAAATCACAGCAATAAGGGCTAGCTTCAGGTGTATATTTTGCAAGAAGCACAATACACCTGCTGTAAGTGCTGCAGATGCCTGTTAGTGTAACACAAAAGAAAAAAACTATGAGCAATAAGGGGTAGCTTCAGGTGTATAATGTGCAGGAGACACACTACGCCTGCTGTAAGTGCTGCAGATGCCTGCCTGTGTTACTCAAACAGGAAATCACAGCAATAAGGGCTAGCTTCAGGTGTATATTTTGCAAGAAGCACAATACGCATGCTGTAAGTGCTGTAGATGCCTGCCTGTGTTACTCAAACAGGAAATCACAGCAATAAGGGCTAGCTTCAGGTGTATATTTTGCAAGAAGCACAATACGCCTGCTGTAAGTGCTGCAGATGCCTGTTAGTGTAACACAAAAGAAAAAAACTACAAGCAATAAGGGGTAGCTTCAGGTGTATAATGTGCAGGAGGCACACATTACACCTGCTGGAAGTGCTGCAGATGCCTGCCTGTGTTACTCAAACAGGAAATCACAGCAATAAGGGCTAGCTTCAGGTGTATATTTTGCAAGAAGCACAATACGCCCGCTGTAAGTGCTGATGATGCCTGCCTGTGTTACTCAACAGGAAATCACAGCAATAAGGGCTAGCTTCAGGTGTATATTTTGCAAGAATCACAATACACCCGCTGTAAGTGCTGCAGATGCCTGCCTGTGTTACTCAAACAGGAAATCACAGCAATAAGGGCTAGCTTCAGGTGTATATTTTGCAAGAATCACAATACACCTGCTGTAAGTGCTGCAGATGCCTGCCTGTGTTACTCAAACAGGAAATCACAGCAATAAGGGCTAGCTTCAGGTGTATATTTTGCAAGAAGCACAATACGCCTGCTGTAAGTGCTGCAGATGCCTGTTAGTGTAACACAAAAGAAAAAAAAAAACTATGAGCAATAAGGGGTAGCTTTAGGTGTATAATGTGCAGGAGGCACACTACGACTGCTGTAAGTGCTGCAGATGCCTGCCTGTGTTACTCAAACAGGAAATCACAACAATAAGGGCTAGCTTCAGGTGTATATTTTGCAAGAAGCACAATATGCCCGCTGTAAGTGCTGCAGATGCCTGCCTGTGTTACTCAAACAGGAAATCACAGCAATAAGGGCTAGCTTCAGGTGTATATATTGCAAGAAGCACAATACGCCTGCTGTAAGTGCTGCAGATGCCTGTTAGTGTAACACAAAAGAAAAAAACTACAAGCAATAAGGGGTAGCTTCAGGTGTATAATGTGCAGGAGGCACACATTACACCTGCTGTAAGTGCTGCAGATGCCTGCCTGTGTTACTCAAACAGGAAATCACAGCAATAAGGGCTAGCTTCAGGTGTATATTTTGCAAGAAGCACAATACGCCCGCTGTAAGTGCTGATGATGCCTGCCTGTGTTACTCAACAGGAAATCACAGCAATAAGGGCTAGCTTCAGGTGTATATTTTGCAAGAAGCACAATACGTCCGCTGTAAGTGCTGCAGATGCCTGCCTGTGTTACTCAAACAGGAAATCACAGCAATAAGGGCTAGCTTCAGGTGTATATTTTGCAAGAAGCACAATACGCCTGCTGTAAGTGCTGCAGATGCCTGCCTGTGTTACTCAAACAGGAAATCACAGCAATAAGGGCTAGCTTCAGGTGTATATTTTGCAAGAAGCACAATACACCTGCTGTAAGTGCTGCAGATGCCTGTTAGTGTAACACAAAAGAAAAAAACTATGAGCAATAAGGGGTAGCTTCAGGTGTATAATGTGCAGGAGACACACTACGCCTGCTGTAAGTGCTGCAGATGCCTGCCTGTGTTACTCAAACAGGAAATCACAGCAATAAGGGCTAGCTTCAGGTGTATATTTTGCAAGAAGCACAATACGCCTGCTGTAAGTGCTGCAGATGCCTGTTAGTGTAACACAAAAGAAAAAAAACTACAAGCAATAAGGGGTAGCTTCAGGTGTATAATGTGCAGGAGGCACACTACGCCTGCTGTAAGTGCTGCAGATGCCTGCCTGTGTTACTCTACAGGAAATCACATCAATAAGGGCTAGCTTCAGGTGTATATTTTGCAAGAAGCACAATATGCCCACTGTAAGTGCTGCAGATGCCTGCCTGTGTTACTCAAACAGGAAATCACAGCAATAAGGGCTAGCTTCAGGTGTATATTTTGCAAGAAGCACAATACGCCTGCTGTAAGTGCTGTAGATGCCTGCCTGTGTTACTCAAACAGGAAATCACAGCAATAAGGGCTAGCTTCAGGTGTATATTTTGCAAGAAGCACAATACGCCTGCTGTAAGTGCTGCAGATGCCTGTTAGTGTAACACAAAAGAAAAAAAACTACGAGCAATAAGGGGTAGCTTCAGGTGTATAATGTGCAGGAGGCACACATTACACCTGCTGTAAGTGCTGCAGATGCCTGCCTGTGTTACTCAAACAGGAAATCACAGCAATAAGGGCTAGCTTCAGGTGTATATTTTACAAGTAGCACAATACGCCCGCTGTAAGTGCTGAAGATGCCTGCCTGTGTTACTCAACAGGAAATCACAGCAATAAGGGCTAGCTTCAGGTGTATATTTTGCAAGAAGCACAATACGTCCGCTGTAAGTGCTGCAGATGCCTGCCTGTGTTACTCAAACAGGAAATCACAGCAATAAGGGCTAGCTTCAGGTGTATATTTTGCAAGAATCACAATACACCTGCTGTAAGTGCTGCAGATGCCTGCCTGTGTTACTCAAACAGGAAATCACAGCAATAAGGGCTAGCTTCAGGTGTATATTTTGCAAGAAGCACAATACACCTGCTGTAAGTGCTGCAGATGCCTGTTAGTGTAACACAAAAGAAAAAAAAACTACGAGCAATAAGGGGTAGCTTTAGGTGTATAATGTGCAGGAGGCACACTACGACTGCTGTAAGTGCTGCAGATGCCTGCCTGTGTTACTCAAACAGGAAATCACAACAATAAGGGCTAGCTTCAGGTGTATATTTTGCAAGAAGCACAATACGCCCGCTGTAAGTGCTGCAGATGCCTGCCTGTGTTACTCAAACAGGAAATCACAGCAATAAGGGCTAGCTTCAGGTGTATATATTGCAAGAAGCACAATACGCCTGCTGTAAGTGCTGCAGATGCCTGTTAGTGTAACACAAAAGAAAAAAACTACGAGCAATAAGGGGTAGCTTCAGGTGTATAATGTGCAGGAGACACACTACGCCTGCTGTAAGTGCTGCAGATACCTGCCTGTGTTACTCTACAGGAAATCACAGCAATAAGGGCTAGCTTCAGGTGTATATTTTGCAATAAGCACAATACGCCCACTGTAAGTGCTGCAGATGCCTGCCTGTGTTACTCAAACAGGAAATCACAGCAATAAGGGCTAGCTTCAGGTGTATATTTTGCAACAAGTACAATACGCCTGCTGTAAGTGCTGCAGATGCCTGCCTGTGTTACTCAAACAGGAAATCACAGCAATAAGGGCTAGCTTCAGGTGTATATTTTGCAAGAAGCACAATACGCCTGCTGTAAGTGCTGCAGATGCCTGTTAGTGTAACACAAAAGAAAAAAAAACTACAAGCAATAAGGGGTAGCTTCAGGTGTATAATGTGCAGGAGGCACACTACGCCTGCTGTAAGTGCTGCAGATGCCTGCCTGTGTTACTCTACAGGAAATCACATCAATAAGGGCTAGCTTCAGGTGTATATTTTGCAAGAAGCACAATACGCCCACTGTAAGTGCTGCAGATGCCTGCCTGTGTTACTCAAACAGGAAATCACAGCAATAAGGGCTAGCTTCAGGTGTATATTTTGCAAGAAGCACAATACGCCTGCTGTAAGTGCTGTAGATGCCTGCCTGTGTTACTCAAACAGGAAATCACAGCAATAAGGGCTAGCTTCAGGTGTATATTTTGCAAGAAGCACAATACGCCTGCTGTAAGTGCTGCAGATGCCTGTTAGTGTAACACAAAAGAAAAAAAAACTACAAGCAATAAGGGGTAGCTTCAGGTGTATAATGTGCAGGAGGCACACTACGACTGTTGTAAGTGCTGCAGATGCCTGCCTGTGTTACTCAAACAGGAAATCACAACAATAAGGGCTAGCTTTAGGTGTATATTTTGCAAGAAGCACAATACGCCTGATGTAAGTGCTGCAGATGCCTGCCTGTGTTACTCAAACAAGAAATCACAGCAATAAGGGCTAGCTTCAGGTGTATATTTTGCAAGAAGCACAATACGCCTGCTGTAAGTGCTGCAGATGCCTGTTAGTGTAACACAAAAGAAAAAAACTGCGAGCAATAAGGGGTAGCTTCAGGTGTATAATGTGCAGGAGGCACACATTACACCTGCTGTAAGTGCTGCAGATGCCTGCCTGTGTTACTCAAACAGGAAATCACAGCAATAAGGGCTAGCTTTAGGTGTATATTTTGCAAGAAGCACAATATGCCCGCTGTAAGTGCTGATGATGCCTGCCTGTGTTACTCAACAGGAAATCACAGCAATAAGGGCTAGCTTCAGGTGTATATTTTGCAAGAAGCACAATACGTCCGCTGTAAGTGCTGCAGATGCCTTCCTGTGTTACTCAAACAGGAAATCACAGCAATAAGGGCTAGCTTCAGGTGTATATTTTGCAAGAAGCACAATACGCCTGCTGTAAGTGCTGCAGATGCCTGCCTGTGTTACTTAAACATGAAATCACAGCAATAAGGGCTAGCTTCAGGTGTATATTTTGCAATAAGCACAATACGCCTGATGTAAGTGCTGCAGATGCCTGTTAGTGTAACACAAAAGAAAAAAAACTACGAGCAATAAGGGGTAGCTTCAGGTGTATAATGTGCAGGAGGCACACTACGCCTGCTGTAAGTGCTGCAGATGCCTGCCTGTGTTACTCTACAGGAAATCACAACAATAAGGGCTAGCTTCAGGTGTATATTTTGCAAGAAGCACAATACGCCTGCTGTAAGTGCTGCAGATGCCTTCCTGTGTTACTCAAACAGGAAATCACAGCAATAAGGGCTAGCTTCAGGTGTATATTTTGCAAGAAGCACAATACGC
The DNA here is from genome assembly GCA_029206835.1 of Rana muscosa. NCBI lineage: Eukaryota > Metazoa > Chordata > Amphibia > Anura > Ranidae > Rana > Rana muscosa. Next base: position 973,057,331 of record CM055118.1, on the reverse strand, counting down.
CTGCTGTAAGTGCTGCAGATGCCTGTTAGTGTAACACAAAAGAAAAAAACTACGAGCAATAAGCGGTAGCTTCAGGTGTATAATGTGCAGGAGGCACACATTACACCTGCTGTAAGTGCTGCAGATGCCTGCCTGTGTTACTCAAACAGGAAATCACAGCAATAAGGGCTAGCTTCAGGTGTATATTTTGCAAGAAGTACAATACGTCCGCTGTAAGTGCTGCAGATGCCTGCCTATGTTACTCAAACAGGAAATCACAGCAATAAGGGCTAGCTTCAGGTGTATATTTTGCAAGAAGCACAATACGCCAGCTGTAAGTGCTGCAGATGCCTGCCTGTGTTACTCAAACAGGAAATCACAGCAATAAGGGCTAGCTTAAGGTGTATATTTTGCAAGAAGCACAATACACCTGCTGTAAGTGCTGCAGATGCCTGCCTGTGTTACTCAAACAGGAAATCACAGCAATAAGGGCTAGCTTAAGGTGTATATTTTGCAAGAAGCACAATACGCCTGCTGTAAGCGCTGCAGATGCCTGCCTGTGTTACTCAAACAGGAAATCACAGCAATAAGGGCTAGCTTCAGGTGTATATTTTGCAAGAAGTACAATACGCCTGCTGTAAGTGCTGCAGATGCCTGCCTGTGTTACTCAAACAGGAAATCACAGCAATAAGGGCTATCTTCAGGTGTATATTTTGCAAGAAGCACAATACGCCTGCTGTAAGCGCTGCAGATGCCTGTTAATTTAACACAAAAGAAAAAAAAACTACGAGCAATAAGGGGTAGCTTCAGGTGTATAATGTGCAGGAGGCGCACTACGACTGCTGTAAGTGCTGCAGATGCCTGCCTGTGTTACTCAAACAGGAAATCACAGCAATAAGGGCTAGCTTCAGGTGTATATTTTGCAAGAAGCACAATACGCCCGCTGTAAGTGCTGCAGATGCCTGCCTGTGTTACTCAAACAGGAAATCACAGCAATAAGGGCTAGCTTCAGGTGTATATTTTGCAAGAAGCACAATACGCCCGCTGTAAGTGCTGCAGATGCCTTCCTGTGTTACTCAAACAGGAAATCACAGCAATAAGGGCTAGCTTCAGGTGTATATTTTGCAAGAAGCACAATACGCCTGATGTAAGTGCTGCAGATGCCTGCATGTGTTACTTAAACATGAAATCACAGCAATAAGGGCTAGCTTCAGGTGTATATTTTGCAAGAAGCACAATACGCCTGCTGTAAGTGCTGCAGATGCCTGTTAGTGTAACACAAAAGAAAAAAAACTACGAGCAATAAGGGGTAGCTTCAGGTGTATAATGTGCAGGAGGCACACTACGCCTGCTGTAAGTGCTGCAGATGCCTGCCTGTGTTACTCTACAGGAAATCACAGCAATAAGGGCTAGCTTCAGGTGTATATTTTGCAAGAAGCACAATACGCCTGCTGTAAGTGCTGCAGATGCCTTCCTGTGTTACTCAAACAGGAAATCACAGCAATAAGGGCTAGCTTCAGGTGTATATTTTGCAAGAAGCACAATATGCCTGCTGTAAGTGCTGCAGATGCCTGCCTGTGTTACTCAAACAGGAAATCACAGCAATAAGGGCTAGCTTCAGGTGTATATTTTGCAAGAAGCACAATACGCCGGTGTAAGTGCTGCAGATGCCTGCCTGTGTTACTTAAACATGAAATCACAGCAATAAGGGCTAGCTTCAGGTGTATATTTTGCAAGAAGCACAATACGCCTGCTGTAAGTGCTGCAGATGCCTGTTAGTGTAACACAAAAGAAAAAAAACTACGAGCAATAAGGGGTAGCTTCAGGTGTATAATGTGCAGGAGGCACACTACGACTGCTGTAAGTGCTGCAGATGCCTGCCTGTGTTACTCAAACAGGAAATCACAACAATAAGGGCTAGCTTCAGGTGTATATTTTGCAAGAAGCACAATACGCCTGCTGTAAGTGCTGCAGATGCCTGCCTCTGTTACTCAAACAGGAAATCACAGCAATAAGGGCTAGCTTCAGGTGTATATTTTGCAAGAAGCACAATACGCCCGCTGTAAGTGCTGCAGATGCATGCCTGTGTTACTCAAACAGGAAATCACAGCAATAAGGGCTAGCTTCAGGTGTATATTTTGCAAGAAGCACAATACGTCTGCTGTAAGTGCTGCAGATGCCTGTTAGTGTAACACAAAAGAAAAAAACTACGAGCAATAAGGGGTAGCTTCAGGTGTATAATGTGCAGGAGGCACACATTACACCTGCTGTAAGTGCTGCAGATGCCTGCCTGTGTTACTCAAACAGGAAATCACAGCAATAAGGGCTAGCTTCAGGTGTATATTTTACAAGAAGCACAATACGCCCGCTGTAAGTGCTGAAGATGCCTGCCTGTGTTACTCAACAGGAAATCACAGCAATAAGGGCTAGCTTCAGGTGTATATTTTGCAAGAAGCACAATACGTCCGCTGTAAGTGCTGCAGATGCCTGCCTGTGTTACTCAAACAGGAAATCACAGCAATAAGGGCTAGCTTCAGGTGTATATTTTGCAAGAAGCACAATACGCCTGCTGTAAGTGCTGCAGATGCCTGTTAGTGTAACACAAAAGAAATAAAACTACGAGCAATAAGGGGTAGCTTCAGGTGTATAATGTGCAGGAGGCACACATTACACCTGCTGTAAGTGCTGCAGATGCCTGCCTGTGTTACTCAAACAGGAAATCACAGCAATAAGGGCTAGCTTCAGGTGTATATTTTACAAAAAGCACAATATGCCCGCTGTAAGTGCTGAAGATGCCTGCCTGTGTTACTCAACAGGAAATCACAGCAATAAGGGCTAGCTTCAGGTGTATATTTTGCAAGAAGCACAATACGTCCGCTGTAAGTGCTGCAGATGCCTGCCTCTGTTACTCAAACAGGAAATCACAGCAATAAGGGCTAGCTTCAGGTGTATATTTTGCAAGAAGTACAATACGCCTGCTGTAAGTGCTGCAGATGCCTGCCTGTGTTACTCAAACAGGAAATCACAGCAATAAGGGCTATCTTCAGGTGTATATTTTGCAAGAAGCACAATACGCCTGCTGTAAGCGCTGCAGATGCCTGTTAATGTAACACAAAAGAAAAAAAAACTACGAGCAATAAGGGGTAGCTTCAGGTGTATAATGTGCAGGAGGCGCACTACGACTGCTGTAAGTGCTGCAGATGCCTGCCTGTGTTACTCAAACAGGAAATCACAGCAATAAGGGCTAGCTTCAGGTGTATATTTTGCAAGAAGCACAATACGCCCGCTGTAAGTGCTGCAGATGCCTGCCTGTGTTACTCAAACAGGAAATCACAGCAATAAGGGCTAGCTTCAGGTGTATATTTTGCAAGAAGCACAATACGCCCACTGGAAGTGCTGCAGATGCCTTCATGTGTTACTTAAACATGAAATCACAGCAATAAGGGCTAGCTTCAGGTGTATATTTTGCAAGAAGCACAATACGCCTGCTGTAAGTGCTGCAGATGCCTGTTAGTGTAACACAAAAGAAAAAAAACTACGAGCAATAAGGGGTAGCTTCAGGTGTATAATGTGCAGGAGGCACACTACGACTGCTGTAAGTGCTGCAGATGCCTGCCTGTGTTACTCAAACAGGAAATCACAACAATAAGGGCTAGCTTCAGGTGTATATTTTGCAAGAAGCACAATACGCCTGCTGTAAGTGCTGCAGATGCCTGCCTCTGTTACTCAAACAGGAAATCACAGCAATAAGGGCTAGCTTCAGGTGTATATTTTGCAAGAAGCACAATACGCCCGCTGTAAGTGCTGCAGATGCATGCCTGTGTTACTCAAACAGGAAATCACAGCAATAAGGGCTAGCTTCAGGTGTATATTTTGCAAGAAGCACAATACGCCTGCTGTAAGTGCTGCAGATGCCTGTTAGTGTAACACAAAAGAAAAAAAAACTACGAGCAATAAGGGGTAGCTTCAGGTGTATAATGTGCAGGAGGCACACATTACACCTGCTGTAAGTGCTGCAGATGCCTGCCTGTGTTACTCAAACAGGAAATCACAGCAATAAGGGCTAGCTTCAGGTGTATATTTTACAAGAAGCACAATACGCCCGCTGTAAGTGCTGAAGATGCCTGCCTGTGTTACTCAACAGGAAATCACAGCAATAAGGGCTAGCTTCAGGTGTATATTTTGCAAGAAGCACAATACGTCCGCTGTAAGTGCTGCAGATGCCTGCCTGTGTTACTCAAACAGGAAATCACAGCAATAAGGGCAAGCTTCAGATGTATATTTTGCAAGAAGCACAATACGCCTGCTGTAAGTGCTGCAGATGCCTGTTAGTGTAACACAAAAGAAATAAAACTACGAGCAATAAGGGGTAGCTTCAGGTGTATAATGTGCAGGAGGCACACATTACACCTGCTGTAAGTGCTGCAGATGCCTGCCTGTGTTACTCAAACAGGAAATCACAGCAATAAGGGCTAGCTTCAGGTGTATATTTTACAAAAAGCACAATACGCCCGCTGTAAGTGCTGAAGATGCCTGCCTGTGTTACTCAAACAGGAAATCACAGCAATAAGGGCTAACTTCAGGTGTATATTTTGCAAGAAGCACAATACGTCCGCTGTAAGTGCTGCAGATGCCTGCCTGTGTTACTCAATAAGGAAATCACAACAATAAGGGCTAGCTTCAGGTGTATATTTTGCAAGAAGCACAATACGCCCGCTGTAAGTGCTGCAGATGCCTGCCTGTGTTACTCAAACAGGAAATCACAGCAATAAGGTCTAGCTTCAGGTGTATATATTGCAAGAAGCACAATACGCCTGCTGTAAGTGCTGCAGATGCCTGTTAGTGTAACACAAAAGAAAAAAAAACTACGAGCAATAAGGGGTAGCTTCAGGTGTATAATGTGCAGGAGGCACACATTACACCTGCTGTAAGTGCTGCAGATGCCTGCCTGTGTTACTCAAACAGGAAATCACAGCAATAAGGGCTAGCTTCAGGTGTATATTTTGCAAGAAGCACAATACGCCCGCTGTAAGTGCTGATGATGCCTGCCTGTGCTACTCAACAGGAAATCACAGCAATAAGGGCTAGCTTCAGGTGTATATTTTGCAAGAAGCACAATATGTCCGCTGTAAGTGCTGCAGATGCCTGCCTGTGTTACTCAAACAGGAAATCACAGCAATAAGGGCTAGCTTCAGGTGTATATTTTGCAAGAAGCACAATACACCTGCTGTAAGTGCTGCAGATGCCTGTTAGTGTAACACAAAAGAAAAAAACTGCGAGCAATAAGGGGTAGCTTCAGGTGTATAATGTGCAGGAGGCACACTACGCCTGATGTAAGTGCTGCAGATGCCTGCCTGTGTTACTCAAACAAGAAATCACAGCAATAAGGGCTAGCTTCAGGTGTATATTTTGCAAGAAGCACAATACGCCTGCTGTAAGTGCTGCAGATGCCTGTTAGTGTAACACAAAAGAAAAAAACTGCGAGCAATAAGGGGTAGCTTCAGGTGTATAATGTGCAGGAGGCACACATTACACCTGCTGTAAGTGCTGCAGATGCCTGCCTGTGTTACTCAAACAGGAAATCACAGCAATAAGGGCTAGCTTTAGGTGTATATTTTGCAAGAAGCACAATACGCCCGCTGTAAGTGCTGATGATGCCTGCCTGTGTTACTCAACAGGAAATCACAGCAATAAGGGCTAGCTTCAGGTGTATATTTTGCAAGAAGCACAATACGTCCGCTGTAAGTGCTGCAGATGCCTTCCTGTGTTACTCAAACAGGAAATCACAGCAATAAGGGCTAGCTTCAGGTGTATATTTTGCAAGAAGCACAATATGCCTGCTGTAAGTGCTGCAGATGCCTGCCTGTGTTACTTAAACATGAAATCACAGCAATAAGGGCTAGCTTCAGGTGTATATTTTGCAATAAGCACAATACGCCTGATGTAAGTGCTGCAGATGCCTGTTAGTGTAACACAAAAGAAAAAAAACTACGAGCAATAAGGGGTAGCTTCAGGTGTATAATGTGCAGGAGGCACACTACGCCTGCTGTAAGTGCTGCAGATGCCTGCCTGTGTTACTCTACAGGAAATCACAGCAATAAGGGCTAGCTTCAGGTGTATATTTTGCAAGAAGCACAATACGCCTGCTGTAAGTGCTGCAGATGCCTTCCTGTGTTACTCAAACAGGAAATCACAGCAATAAGGGCTAGCTTCAGGTGTATATTTTGCAAGAAGCACAATACGCCTGCTGTAAGTGCTGCAGATGCCTGTTAGTGTAACACAAAAGAAAAAAACTACGAGCAATAAGCGGTAGCTTCAGGTGTATAATGTGCAGGAGGCACACATTACACCTGCTGTAAGTGCTGCAGATGCCTGCCTGTGTTACTCAAACAGGAAATCACAGCAATAAGGGCTAGCTTCAGGTGTATATTTTGCAAGAAGTACAATACGTCCGCTGTAAGTGCTGCAGATGCCTGCCTGTGTTACTCAAACAGGAAATCACAGCAATAAGGGCTAGCTTCAGGTGTATATTTTGCAAGAAGCACAATACGCCAGCTGTGAGTGCTGCAGATGCCTGCATGTGTTACTCAAACAGGAAATCACAGCAATAAGGGCTAGCTTAAGGTGTATATTTTGCAAGAAGCACAATACACCTGCTGTAAGTGCTGCAGATGCCTGCCTGTGTTACTCAAACAGGAAATCACAGCAATAAGGGCTAGCTTAAGGTGTATATTTTGCAAGAAGCACAATACGCCTGCTGTAAGTGCTGCAGATGCCTGCTGTGTTACTCAAACAGGAAATCACAGCAATAAGGGCTAGCTTCAGGTGTATATTTTGCAAGAAGTACAATACACCTGCTGTAAGTGCTGCAGATGCCTGCCTGTGTTACTCAAACAGGAAATCACAGCAATAAGGGCTATCTTCAGGTGTATATTTTGCAAGAAGCACAATACGCCTGCTGTAAGCGCTGCAGATGCCTGTTAATTTAACACAAAAGAAAAAAAAACTACGAGCAATAAGGGGTAGCTTCAGGTGCATAATGTGCAGGAGGCGCACTACGACTGCTGTAAGTGCTGCAGATGCCTGCCTGTGTTACTCAAACAGGAAATCACAGCAATAAGGGCTAGCTTCAGGTGTATATTTTGCAAGAAGCACAATACGCCCGCTGTAAGTGCTGCAGATGCCTGCCTGTGTTACTCAAACAGGAAATCACAGCAATAAGGGCTAGCTTCAGGTGTATATTTTGCAAGAAGCACAATACGCCCGCTGTAAGTGCTGCAGATGCCTTCCTGTGTTACTCAAACAGGAAATCACAGCAATAAGGGCTAGCTTCAGGTGTATATTTTGCAAGAAGCACAATACGCCTGATGTAAGTGCTGCAGATGCCTGCATGTGTTACTTAAACATGAAATCACAGCAATAAGGGCTAGCTTCAGGTGTATATTTTGCAAGAAGCACAATACGCCTGCTGTAAGTGCTGCAGATGCCTGTTAGTGTAACACAAAAGAAAAAAAACTACGAGCAATAAGGGGTAGCTTCAGGTGTATAATGTGCAGGAGGCACACTACGCCTGCTGTAAGTGCTGCAGATGCCTACCTGTGTTACTCTACAGGAAATCACAGCAATAAGGGCTAGCTTCAGGTGTATATTTTGCAAGAAGCACAATACGCCTGCTGTAAGTGCTGCAGATGCCTTCCTGTGTTACTCAAACAGGAAATCACAGCAATAAGGGCTAGCTTCAGGTGTATATTTTGCAAGAAGCACAATATGCCTGCTGTAAGTGCTGCAGATGCCTGCCTGTGTTACTCAAACAGGAAATCACAGCAATAAGGGCTAGCTTCAGGTGTATATTTTGCAAGAAGCACAATACGCCGGTGTAAGTGCTGCAGATGCCTGCCTGTGTTACTTAAACATGAAATCACAGCAATAAGGGCTAGCTTCAGGTGTATATTTTGCAAGAAGCACAATACGCCTGCTGTAAGTGCTGCAGATGCCTGTTAGTGTAACACAAAAGAAAAAAAACTACGAGCAATAAGGGGTAGCTTCAGGTGTATAATGTGCAGGAGGCACACTACGACTGCTGTAAGTGCTGCAGATGCCTGCCTGTGTTACTCAAACAGGAAATCACAACAATAAGGGCTAGCTTCAGGTGTATATTTTGCAAGAAGCACAATACGCCTGCTGTAAGTGCTGCAGATGCCTGCCTCTGTTACTCAAACAGGAAATCACAGCAATAAGGGCTAGCTTCAGGTGTATATTTTGCAAGAAGCACAATACGCCCGCTGTAAGTGCTGCAGATGCATGCCTGTGTTACTCAAACAGGAAATCACAGCAATAAGGGCTAGCTTCAGGTGTATATTTTGCAAGAAGCACAATACGTCTGCTGTAAGTGCTGCAGATGCCTGTTAGTGTAACACAAAAGAAAAAAACTACGAGCAATAAGGGGTAGATTCAGGTGTATAATGTGCAGGAGGCACACATTACACCTGCTGTAAGTGCTGCAGATGCCTGCCTGTGTTACTCAAACAGGAAATCACAGCAATAAGGGCTAGCTTCAGGTGTATATTTTACAAGAAGCACAATACGCCCGCTGTAAGTGCTGAAGATGCCTGCCTGTGTTACTCAACAGGAAATCACAGCAATAAGGGCTAGCTTCAGGTGTATATTTTGCAAGAAGCACAATACGTCCGCTGTAAGTGCTGCAGATGCCTGCCTGTGTTACTCAAACAGGAAATCACAGCAATAAGGGCTAGCTTCAGGTGTATATTTTGCAAGAAGCACAATACGCCTGCTGTAAGTGCTGCAGATGCCTGTTAGTGTAACACAAAAGAAATAAAACTACGAGCAATAAGGGGTAGCTTCAGGTGTATAATGTGCAGGAGGCACACATTACACCTGCTGTAAGTGCTGCAGATGCCTGCCTGTGTTACTCAAACAGGAAATCACAGCAATAAGGGCTATCTTCAGGTGTATATTTTGCAAGAAGCACAATACGCCTGCTGTAAGCGCTGCAGATGCCTGTTAATGTAACACAAAAGAAAAAAAAACTACGAGCAATAAGGGGTAGCTTCAGGTGTATAATGTGCAGGAGGCGCACTACGACTGCTGTAAGTGCTGCAGATGCCTGCCTGTGTTACTCAAACAGGAAATCACAGCAATAAGGGCTAGCTTCAGGTGTATATTTTGCAAGAAGCACAATACGCCCGCTGTAAGTGCTGCAGATGCCTGCCTGTGTTACTCAAACAGGAAATCACAGCAATAAGGGCTAGCTTCAGGTGTATATTTTGCAAGAAGCACAATACGCCCGCTGGAAGTGCTGCAGATGCCTTCATGTGTTACTTAAACATGAAATCACAGCAATAAGGGCTAGCTTCAGGTGTATATTTTGCAAGAAGCACAATACGCCTGCTGTAAGTGCTGCAGATGCCTGTTAGTGTAACACAAAAGAAAAAAAACTACGAGCAATAAGGGGTAGCTTCAGGTGTATAATGTGCAGGAGGCACACTACGACTGCTGTAAGTGCTGCAGATGCCTGCCTGTGTTACTCAAACAGGAAATCACAACAATAAGGGCTAGCTTCAGGTGTATATTTTGCAAGAAGCACAATACGCCTGCTGTAAGTGCTGCAGATGCCTGCCTCTGTTACTCAAACAGGAAATCACAGCAATAAGGGCTAGCTTCAGGTGTATATTTTGCAAGAAGCACAATACGCCCGCTGTAAGTGCTGCAGATGCATGCCTGTGTTACTCAAACAGGAAATCACAGCAATAAGGGCTAGCTTCAGGTGTATATTTTGCAAGAAGCACAATACGCCTGCTGTAAGTGCTGCAGATGCCTGTTAGTGTAACACAAAAGAAAAAAAAAACTACGAGCAATAAGGGGTAGCTTCAGGTGTATAATGTGCAGGAGGCACACATTACACCTGCTGTAAGTGCTGCAGATGCCTGCCTGTGTTACTCAAACAGGAAATCACAGCAATAAGGGCTAGCTTCAGGTGTATATTTTACAAGAAGCACAATACGCCCGCTGTAAGTGCTGAAGATGCCTGCCTGTGTTACTCAACAGGAAATCACAGCAATAAGGGCTAGCTTCAGGTGTATATTTTGCAAGAAGCACAATACGTCCGCTGTAAGTGCTGCAGATGCCTGCCTGTGTTACTCAAACAGGAAATCACAGCAATAAGGGCTAGCTTCAGATGTATATTTTGCAAGAAGCACAATACACCTGCTGTAAGTGCTGCAGATGCCTGTTAGTGTAACACAAAAGAAATAAAACTACGAGCAATAAGGGGTAGCTTCAGGTGTATAATGTGCAGGAGGCACACATTACACCTGCTGTAAGTGCTGCAGATGCCTGCCTGTGTTACTCAAACAGGAAATCACAGCAATAAGGGCTAGCTTCAGGTGTATATTTTACAAAAAGCACAATACGCCCGCTGTAAGTGCTGAAGATGCCTGCCTGTGTTACTCAAACAGGAAATCACAGCAATAAGGGCTAACTTCAGGTGTATATTTTGCAAGAAGCACAATACGTCCGCTGTAAGTGCTGCAGATGCCTGCCTGTGTTACTCAAACAGGAAATCACAACAATAAGGGCTAGCTTCAGGTGTATATTTTGCAAGAAGCACAATACGCCCGCTGTAAGTGCTGCAGATGCCTGCCTGTGTTACTCAAACAGGAAATCACAGCAATAAGGTCTAGCTTCAGGTGTATATATTGCAAGAAGCACAATACGCCTGCTGTAAGTGCTGCAGATGCCTGTTAGTGTAACACAAAAGAAAAAAAAACTACGAGCAATAAGGGGTAGCTTCAGGTGTATAATGTGCAGGAGGCACACATTACACCTGCTGTAAGTGCTGCAGATGCCTGCCTGTGTTACTCATCAGGAAATCACAGCAATAAGGGCTAGCTTCAGGTGTATATTTTGCAAGAAGCACAATACGCCCGCTGTAAGTGCTGATGATGCCTGCCTGTGCTACTCAACAGGAAATCACAGCAATAAGGGCTAGCTTCAGGTGTATATTTTGCAAGAAGCACAATACGTCCGCTGTAAGTGCTGCAGATGCCTGCCTGTGTTACTCAAACAGGAAATCACAGCAATAAGGGCTAGCTTCAGGTGTATATTTTGCAAGAAGCACAATACACCTGCTGTAAGTGCTGCAGATGCCTGCCTGTGTTACTCAAACAGGAAATCACAGCAATAAGGGCTAGCTTCAGGTGTATATTTTGCAAGAAGCACAATACACCTGCTGTAAGTGCTGCAGATGCCTGTTAGTGTAACACAAAAGAAAAAAAAACTACGAGCAATAAGGGGTAGCTTCAGGTGTATAATGTGCAGGAGGCACACTACGCCTGCTGTAAGTGCTGCAGATACCTGCCTGTGTTACTCTACAGGAAATCACAGCAATAAGGGCTAGCTTCAGGTGTATATTTTGCAAGAAGCACAATACACCTGCTGTAAGTGCTGCAGATGCCTGCCTGTGTTACTCAAACAGGAAATGACAGCAATAAGGGCTAGCTTCAGGTGTATATTTTGCAAGAAGCACAATACACCTGCTGTAAGTGCTGCAGATGCCTGTTAGTGTAACACAAAAGAAAAAAAACTATGATCAATAAGGGGTAGCTTCAGGTGTATAATGTGCAGGAGGCACACTACGCCTGCTGTAAGTGCTGCATATACCTGCCTGTGTTACTCTACAGGAAATCACAGCAATAAGGGCTAGCTTCAGGTGTATATTTTGCAAGAAGCACAATACGCCCACTGTAAGTGCTGCAGATGCCTGCCTGTGTTACTCAAACAGGAAATCACAGCAATAAGGGCTAGCTTCAGGTGTATATTTTGCAAGAAGCACAATACGCCTGCTCTAAGTGCTGCAGATGCCTGCCTGTGTTACTCAAACAGGAAATCACAGCAATAAGGGCTAGCTTCAGGTGTATATTTTGCAAGAAGCACAATACGCCCACTGTAAGTGCTGCAGATGCCTGACTGTGTTACTCAAACAGGAAATCACAGCAATAAGGGCTAGCTTCAGGTGTATATTTTACAAGAAGCACAATATGCCTGCTGTAAGTGCTGATGATGCCTGCCTGTGTTACTCAACAGGAAATCACAGCAATAAGGGCTAGCTTCAGGTGTTCTTTGCAAGAAGCACAATACACCCGCTGTAAGTGCTGCAGATGCATGCCTGTGTTACTCAAACAGGAAATCACAGCAATAAGGGCTAGCTTCAGGTGTATATTTTGCAAGAAGCACAATACGTCTGCTGTAAGTGCTGCAGATGCCTGTTAGTGTAACACAAAAGAAAAAAACTACGAGCAATAAGGGGTAGCTTCAGGTGTATAATGTGCAGGAGGCACACATTACACCTGCTGTAAGTGCTGCAGATGCCTGCCTGTGTTACTCAAACAGGAAATCACAGCAATAAGGGCTAGCTTCAGGTGTATATTTTACAAGAAGCACAATACGCCCGCTGTAAGTGCTGAAGATGCCTGCCTGTGTTACTCAACAGGAAATCACAGCAATAAGGGCTAGCTTCAGGTGTATATTTTGCAAGAAGCACAATACGTCCGCTGTTAGTGCTGCAGATGCCTGCCTGTGTTACTCAAACAGGAAATCACAGCAATAAGGGCTAGCTTCAGGTGTATATTTTGCAAGAAGCACAATATGCCTGCTGTAAGTGCTGCAGATGCCTGTTAGTGTAACACAAAAGAAATAAAACTACGAGCAATAAGGGGTAGCTTCAGGTGTATAATGTGCAGGAGGCACACATTACACCTGCTGTAAGTGCTGCAGATGCCTGCCTGTGTTACTCAAACAGGAAATCACAGCAATAAGGGCTAGCTTCAGGTGTATATTTTACAAAAAGCCCAATACGCCCGCTGTAAGTGCTGAAGATGCCTGCCTGTGTTACTCAACAGGAAATCACAGCAATAAGGGCTAGCTTCAGGTGTATATTTTGCAAGAAGCACAATACGTCCGCTGTAAGTGCTGCAGATGCCTGCCTCTGTTACTCAAACAGGAAATCACAGCAATAAGGGCTAGCTTCAGGTGTATATTTTGCAAGAAGTACAATACGCCTGCTGTAAGTGCTGCAGATGCCTGCCTGTGTTACTCAAACAGGAAATCACAGCAATAAGGGCTATCTTCAGGTGTATATTTTGCAAGAAGCACAATACGCCTGCTGTAAGCGCTGCAGATGCCTGTTAATGTAACACAAAAGAAAAAAAACTACGAGCAATAAGGGGTAGCTTCAGGTGTATAATGTGCAGGAGGCGCACTACGACTGCTGTAAGTGCTGCAGATGCCTGCCTGTGTTACTCAAACAGGAAATCACAGCAATAAGGGCTAGCTTCAGGTGTATATTTTGCAAGAAGCACAATACGCCCGCTGTAAGTGCTGCAGATGCCTGCCTGTGTTACTCAAACAGGAAATCACAGCAATAAGGGCTAGCTTCAGGTGTATATTTTGCAAGAAGCACAATACGCCCGCTGGAAGTGCTGCAGATGCCTTCATGTGTTACTTAAACATGAAATCACAGCAATAAGGGCTAGCTTCAGGTGTATATTTTGCAAGAAGCACAATACGCCTGCTGTAAGTGCTGCAGATGCCTGTTAGTGTAACACAAAAGAAAAAAAACTACGAGCAATAAGGGGTAGCTTCAGGTGTATAATGTGCAGGAGGCACACTATGACTGCTGTACGTGCTGCAGATGCCTGCCTGTGTTACTCAAACAGGAAATCACAACAATAAGGGCTAGCTTCAGGTGTATATTTTGCAAGAAGCACAATACGCCTGCTGTAAGTGCTGCAGATGCCTGCCTCTGTTACTCAAACAGGAAATCACAGCAATAAGGGCTAGCTTCAGGTGTATATTTTGCAAGAAGCACAATACGCCCACTGTAAGTGCTGCAGATGCATGCCTGTGTTACTCAAACAGGAAATCACAGCAATAAGGGCTAGCTTCAGGTGTATATTTTGCAAGAAGCACAATACGCCTGCTGTAAGTGCTGCAGATGCCTGTTAGTGTAACACAAAAGAAAAAAAAACTACGAGCAATAAGGGGTAGCTTCAGGTGTATAATGTGCAGGAGGCACACATTACACCTGCTGTAAGTGCTGCAGATGCCTACCTGTGTTACTCAAACAGGAAATCACAGCAATAAGGGCTAGCTTCAGGTGTATATTTTACAAGAAGCACAATACGCCCGCTGTAAGTGCTGAAGATGCCTGCCTGTGTTACTCAACAGGAAATCACAGCAATAAGGGCTAGCTTCAGGTGTATATTTTGCAAGAAGCACAATACGTCCGCTGTAAGTGCTGCAGATGCCTGCCTGTGTTACTCAAACAGGAAATCACAGCAATAAGGGCTAGCTTCAGATGTATATTTTGCAAGAAGCACAATACGCCTGCTGTAAGTGCTGCAGATGCCTGTTAGTGTAACACAAAAGAAATAAAACTACGAGCAATAAGGGGTAGCTTCAGGTGTATAATGTGCAGGAGGCACACATTACACCTGCTGTAAGTGCTGCAGATGCCTGCCTGTGTTACTCAAACAGGAAATCACAGCAATAAGGGCTAGCTTCAGGTGTATATTTTACAAAAAGCACAATACGCCCGCTGTAAGTGCTGAAAATGCCTGCCTGTGTTACTCAACAGGAAATCACAGCAATAAGGGCTAACTTCAGGTGTATATTTTGCAAGAAGCACAATACGTCCGCTGTAAGTGCTGCAGATGCCTGCCTGTGTTACTCAAACAGGAAATCACAGCAATAAGGGCTAGCTTCAGGTGTATATTTTGCAAGAAGCACAATACACCTGCTGTAAGTGCTGCAGATGCCTGCCTGTGTTACTCAAACAGGAAATCACAGCAATAAGGGCTAGCTTCAGGTGTATATTTTGCAAGAAGCACAATACGCCTGCTCTAAGTGCTGCAGATGCCTGTTAGTGTAACACAAAAGAAAAAAAAACTACGAGCAATAAGGGGTAGCTTTAGGTGTATAATGTGCAGGAGGCACACTACGACTGCTGTAAGTGCTGCAGATGCCTGCCTGTGTTACTCAAACAGGAAATCACAACAATAAGGGCTAGCTTCAGGTGTATATTTTGCAAGAAGCACAATACGCCCGCTGTAAGTGCTGCAGATGCCTGCCTGTGTTACTCAAACAGGAAATCACAGCAATAAGGTCTAGCTTCAGGTGTATATATTGCAAGAAGCACAATACGCCTGCTGTAAGTGCTGCAGATGCCTGTTAGTGTAACACAAAAGAAAAAAAACTACGAGCAATAAGGGGTAGCTTCAGGTGTATAATGTGCAGGAGGCACACATTACACCTGCTGTAAGTGCTGCAGATGCCTGCCTGTGTTACTCAAACAGGAAATCACAGCAATAAGGGCTAGCTTCAGGTGTATATTTTGCAAGAAGCACAATACGCCCGCTGTAAGTGCTGAT
The DNA here is from genome assembly GCA_029206835.1 of Rana muscosa. NCBI lineage: Eukaryota > Metazoa > Chordata > Amphibia > Anura > Ranidae > Rana > Rana muscosa. The sequence goes on along the minus strand of CM055118.1, from coordinate 973,041,906 downwards.
GATGCCTGCCTGTGCTACTCAACAGGAAATCACAGCAATAAGGGCTAGCTTCAGGTGTATATTTTGCAAGAAGCACAATACGTCCGCTGTAAGTGCTGCAGATGCCTGCCTGTGTTACTCAAACAGGAAATCACAGCAATAAGGGCTAGCTTCAGGTGTATATTTTGCAAGAAGCACAATACACCTGCTGTAAGTGCTGCAGATGCCTGCCTGTGTTACTCACACAGGAAATCACAGCAATAAGGGCTAGCTTCAGGTGTATATTTTGCAAGAAGCACAATACACCTGCTGTAAGTGCTGCAGATGCCTGTTAGTGTAACACAAAAGAAAAAAAAAACTACGAGCAATAAGGGGTAGCTTCAGGTGTATAATGTGCAGGAGGCACACTACGCCTGCTGTAAGTGCTGCAGATACCTGCCTGTGTTACTCTACAGGAAATCACAGCAATAAGGGCTAGCTTCAGGTGTATATTTTGCAAGAAGCACAATACACCTGCTGTAAGTGCTGCAGATGCCTGCCTGTGTTACTCAAACAGGAAATCACAGCAATAAGGGCTAGCTTCAGGTGTATATTTTGCAAGAAGCACAATACACCTGCTGTAAGTGCTGCAGATGCCTGTTAGTGTAACACAAAAGAAAAAAAAAACTATGAGCAATAAGGGGTAGCTTCAGGTGTATAATGTGCAGGAGGCACACTACGCCTGCTGTAAGTGCTGCATATACCTGCCTGTGTTACTCAAACAGGAAATCACAGCAATAAGGGCTAGCTTCAGGTGTATATTTTGCAAGAAGCACAATACGCCCACTGTAAGTGCTGCAGATGCCTGACTGTGTTACTCAAACAGGAAATCACAGCAATAAGGGCTAGCTTCAGGTGTATATTTTACAAGAAGCACAATATGCCCGCTGTAAGTGCTGATGATGCCTGCCTGTGTTACTCAACAGGAAATCACAGCAATAAGGGCTAGCTTCAGGTGTTCTTTGCAAGAAGCACAATACGTCCGCTGTAAGTGCTGCAGATGCCTGCCTGTGTTACTCAAACAGGAAATCACAGCAATAAGGGCTAGCTTCAGGTGTATATTTTGCAAGAAGCACAATACGCCTGCTGTAAGTGCTGCAGATGCCTGCCTGTGTTACTCAAACAGGAAATCACAGCAATAAGGGCTAGCTTCAGGTGTATATTTTGCAAGAAGCACAATACACCTGCTGTAAGTGCTGCAGATGCCTGCCTGTGTTACTCAAACAGGAAATCACAGCAATAAGGGCTAGCTTCAGGTGTATATTTTGCAAGAAGCACAATACGCCTGCTGTAAGTGCTGCAGATGCCTGTTAGTGTAACACAAAAGAAAAAAAACTACGAGCAATAAGGGGTAGCTTTAGGTGTATAATGTGCAGGAGGCACACTACGACTGCTGTAAGTGCTGCAGATGCCTGCCTGTGTTACTCAAACAGGAAATCACAACAATAAGGGCTAGCTTCAGGTGTATATTTTGCAAGAAGCACAATACGCCCGCTGTAAGTGCTGCAGATGCCTGCCCGTGTTACTCAAACAGGAAATCACAGCAATAAGGTCTAGCTTCAGGTGTATATATTGCAAGAAGCACAATACGCCTGCTGTAAGTGCTGCAGATGCCTGTTAGTGTAACACAAAAGAAAAAAAACTACGAGCAATAAGGGGTAGCTTCAGGTGTATAATGTGCAGGAGGCACACGTTACACCTCCTGTAAGTGCTGCAGATGCCTGCCTGTGTTACTCAAACAGGAAATCACAGCAATAAGGGCTAGCATCAGGTGTATATTTTGCAAGAAGCACAATACGCCTGCTGTAAGTGCTGCAGATGCCTGTTAGTGTAACACAAAAGAAAAAAAAACTACGAGCAATAAGGGGTAGCTTCAGGTGTATAATGTGCAGGAGGCACACGTTACACCTCCTGTAAGTGCTGCAGATGCCTGCCTGTGTTACTCAAACAGGAAATCACAGCAATAAGGGCTAGCTTCAGGTGTATATTTTGCAAGAAGCACAATAAGCCCGCTGTAAGTGCTGATGATGCCTGCCTGTGCTACTCAACAGGAAATCACAGCAATAAGGGCTAGCTTCAGGTGTATATTTTGCAAGAAGCACAATACGTCCGCTGTAAGTGCTGCAGATGCCTGCCTGTGTTACTCAAACAGGAAATCACAGCAATAAGGGCTAGATTCAGGTGTATATTTTGCAAGAAGCACAATACACCTGCTGTAAGTGCTGCAGATGCCTGCCTGTGTTACTCAAACAGGAAATCACAGCAATAAGGGCTAGCTTCAGGTGTATATTTTGCAAGAAGCACAATACACCTGCTGTAAGTGCTGCAGATGCCTGTTAGTGTAACACAAAAGAAAAAAAACTACGAGCAATAAGGGGTAGCTTCAGGTGTATAATGTGCAGGAGGCACACTACGACTGTTGTAAGTGCTGCAGATGCCTGCCTGTGTTACTCAAACAGGAAATCACAACAATAAGGGCTAGCTTTAGGTGTATATTTTGCAAGAAGCACAATACGCCTGATGTAAGTGCTGCAGATGCCTGCCTGTGTTACTCAAACAAGAAATCACAGCAATAAGGGCTAGCTTCAGGTGTATATTTTGCAAGAAGCACAATACGCCTGCTGTAAGTGCTGCAGATGCCTGTTAGTGTAACACAAAAGAAAAAAACTGCGAGCAGTAAGGGGTAGCTTCAGGTGTATATTTTGCAAGAAGCACAATACGCCCACTGTAAGTGCTGCAGATGCCTGCCTGTGTTACTCAAACAGGAAATCACAGCAATAAGGGCTAGCTTCAGGTGTATATTTTGCAAGAAGCACAATACGCCTGCTGTAAGTGCTGCAGATGCCTGCCTGTGTTACTCAAACAGGAAATCACAGCAATAAGGGCTAGCTTCAGGTGTATATTTTGCAAGAAGCACAATACGCCCACTGTAAGTGCTGCAGATGCCTGACTGTGTTACTCAAACAGGAAATCACAGCAATAAGGGCTAGCTTCAGGTGTATATTTTACAAGAAGCACAATATGCCCGCTGTAAGTGCTGATGATGCCTGCCTGTGTTACTCAACAGGAAATCACAGCAATAAGGGCTAGCTTCAGGTGTTCTTTGCAAGAAGCACAATACGTCCGCTGTAAGTGCTGCAGATGCCTGCCTGTGTTACTCAAACAGGAAATCACAGCAATAAGGGCTAGCTTCAGGTGTATATTTTGCAAGAAGCACAATACGCCTGCTGTAAGTGCTGCAGATGCATGCCTGTGTTACTCAAACAGGAAATCACAGCAATAAGGGCTAGCTTCATGTGTATATTTTGCAAGAAGCACAATACGCCTGCTGTAAGTGCTGCAGATGCCTGTTAGTGTAACACAAAAGAAAAAAAACTACGAGCAATAAGGGGTAGCTTTAGGTGTATAATGTGCAGGAGGCACACTACGACTGATGTAAGTGCTGCAGATGCCTGCCTGTGTTACTCAAACAGGAAATCGTAACAATAAGGGCTAGCTTCAGGTGTATATTTTGCAAGAAGCACAATACGCCCGCTGTAAGTGCTGCAGATGCCTGCCCGTGTTACTCAAACAGGAAATCACAGCAATAAGGTCTAGCTTCAGGTGTATATATTGCAAGAAGCACAATACGCCTGCTGTAAGTGCTGCAGATGCCTGTTAGTGTAACACAAAAGAAAAAAAACTACGAGCAATAAGGGGTAGCTTCAGGTGTATAATGTGCAGGAGGCACACGTTACACCTCCTGTAAGTGCTGCAGATGCCTGCCTGTGTTACTCAAACAGGAAATCACAGCAATAAGGGCTAGCATCAGGTGTATATTTTGCAAGAAGCACAATACGCCTGCTGTAAGTGCTGCAGATGCCTGTTAGTGTAACACAAAAGAAAAAAAAACTACGAGCAATAAGGGGTAGCTTCAGGTGTATAATGTGCAGGAGGCACACGTTACACCTCCTGTAAGTGCTGCAGATGCCTGCCTGTGTTACTCAAACAGGAAATCACAGCAATAAGGGCTAGCTTCAGGTGTATATTTTGCAAGAAGCACAATACGCCCGCTGTAAGTGCTGATGATGCCTGCCTGTGCTACTCAACAGGAAATCACAGCAATAAGGGCTAGCTTCAGGTGTATATTTTGCAAGAAGCACAATACGTCCGCTGTAAGTGCTGCAGATGCCTGCCTGTGTTACTCAAACAGGAAATCACAGCAATAAGGGCTAGCTTCAGGTGTATATTTTGCAAGAAGCACAATACACCTGCTGTAAGTGCTGCAGATGCCTGCCTGTGTTACTCAAACAGGAAATCACAGCAATAAGGGCTAGCTTCAGGTGTATATTTTGCAAGAAGCACAATACACCTGCTGTAAGTGCTGCAGATGCCTGTTAGTGTAACACAAAAGAAAAAAACTACGAGCAATAAGGGGTAGCTTCAGGTGTATAATGTGCAGGAGGCACACTACGGCTGTTGTAAGTGCTGCAGATGCCTGCCTGTGTTACTCAAACAGGAAATCACAACAATAAGGGCTAGCTTTAGGTGTATATTTTGCAAGAAGCACAATACGCCTGATGTAAGTGCTGCAGATGCCTGCCTGTGTTACTCAAACAAGAAATCACAGCAATAAGGGCTAGCTTCAGGTGTATATTTTGCAAGAAGCACAATACGCCTGCTGTAAGTGCTGCAGATGCCTGTTAGTGTAACACAAAAGAAAAAAACTGCGAGCAATAAGGGGTAGCTTCAGGTGTATATTTTGCAAGAAGCACAATACGCCCACTGTAAGTGCTGCAGATGCCTGCCTGTGTTACTCAAACAGGAAATCACAGCAATAAGGGCTAGCTTCAGGTGTATATTTTGCAAGAAGCACAATACGCCTGCTGTAAGTGCTGCAGATGCCTGCCTGTGTTACTCAAACAGGAAATCACAGCAATAAGGGCTAGCTTCAGGTGTATATTTTGCAAGAAGCACAATACGCCCACTGTAAGTGCTGCAGATGCCTGACTGTGTTACTCAAACAGGAAATCACAGCAATAAGGGCTAGCTTCAGGTGTATATTTTACAAGAAGCACAATATGCCCGATGTAAGTGCTGATGATGCCTGCCTGTGTTACTCAACAGGAAATCACAGCAATAAGGGCTAGCTTCAGGTGTTCTTTGCAAGAAGCACAATACGTCCGCTGTAAGTGCTGCAGATGCCTGCCTGTGTTACTCAAACAGGAAATCACAGCAATAAGGGCTAGCTTCAGGTGTATATTTTGCAAGAAGCACAATACGCCTGCTGTAAGTGCTGCAGATGCCTGTTAGTGTAACACAAAAGAAAAAAAACTATGAGCAATAAGGGGTAGCTTTAGGTGTATAATGTGCAGGAGGCACACTACGACTGCTGTAAGTGCTGCAGATGCCTGCCTGTGTTACTCAAACAGGAAATCACAACAATAAGGGCTAGCTTCAGGTGTATATTTTGCAAGAAGCACAATACGCCCGCTGTAAGTGCTGCAGATGCCTGCCCGTGTTACTCAAACAGGAAATCACAGCAATAAGGTCTAGCTTCAGGTGTATATATTGCAAGAAGCACAATACGCCTGCTGTAAGTGCTGCAGATGCCTGTTAGTGTAACACAAAAGAAAAAAAACTACGAGCAATAAGGGGTAGCTTCAGGTGTATAATGTGCAGGAGGCACACGTTACACCTCCTGTAAGTGCTGCAGATGCCTGCCTGTGTTACTCAAACAGGAAATCACAGCAATAAGGGCTAGCTTCAGGTGTATATTTTGCAAGAAGCACACTACGCCTGCTGTAAGTGCTGCAGATGCCTGTTAGGGTAACACAAAAGAAAAAAAACTACGAGCAATAAGGGGTAGCTTCAGGTGTATAATGTGCAGGAGGCACACGTTACACCTCCTGTAAGTGCTGCAGATGCCTGCATGTGTTACTCAAACAGGAAATCACAGCAATAAGGGCTAGCTTCAGGTGTATATTTTGCAAGAAGCACAATACGCCCGCTGTAAGTGCTGATGATGCCTGCCTGTGCTACTCAACAGGAAATCACAGCAATAAGGGCTAGCTTCAAGTGTATATTTTGCAAGAAGCACAATACGTCCGCTGTAAGTGCTGCAGATGCCTGCCTGTGTTACTCAAACAGGAAATCACAGCAATAAGGGCTAGCTTCAGGTGTATATTTTGCAAGAAGCACAATACACCTGCTGTAAGTGCTGCAGATGCCTGCCTGTGTTACTCAAACAGGAAATCACAGCAATAAGGGCTAGCTTCAGGTGTATATTTTGCAAGAAGCACAATACACCTGCTGTAAGTGCTGCAGATGCCTGTTAGTGTAACACAAAAGAAAAAAAACTACGAGCAATAAGGGGTAGCTTCAGGTGTATAATGTGCAGGAGGCACACTACGACTGTTGTAAGTGCTGCAGATGCCTGCCTGTGTTACTCAAACAGGAAATCACAACAATAAGGGCTAGCTTTAGGTGTATATTTTGCAAGAAGCACAATACGCCTGATGTAAGTGCTGCAGATGCCTGCCTGTGTTACTCAAACAAGAAATCACAGCAATAAGGGCTAGCTTCAGGTGTATATTTTGCAAGAAGCACAATACGTCTGCTGTAAGTGCTGCAGATGCCTGTTAGTGTAACACAAAAGAAAAAAACTGCGAGCAATAAGGGGTAGCTTCAGGTGTATAATGTGCAGGAGGCACACATTACACCTGCTGTAAGTGCTGCAGATGCCTGCCTGTGTTACTCAAACAGGAAATCACAGCAATAAGGGCTAGCTTCAGGTGTATATTTTGCAAGAAGCACAATACGCCCGCTGTAAGTGCTGATGATGCCTGCCTGTGTTACTCAACAGGAAATCACAGTAATAAGGGCTGGGTTCAGGTGTATATTTTGCAAGAAGCACAATACGTCCGCTGTAAGTGCTGCAGATGCCTTCCTGTGTTACTCAAACAGGAAATCACAGCAATAAGGGCTAGCTTCAGGTGTATATTTTGCAAGAAGCACAATACGCCTGCTGTAAGTGCTGCAGATGCCTGCCTGTGTTACTTAAACATGAAATCACAGCAATAAGGGCTAGCTTCAGGTGTATATTTTGCAATAAGCACAATACGCCTGATGTAAGTGCTGCAGATGCCTGTTAGTGTAACACAAAAGAAAAAAAAACTACGAGCAATAAGGGGTAGCTTCAGGTGTATAATGTGCAGGAGGCACACTACGCCTGCTGTAAGTGCTGCAGATGCCTGCCTGTGTTACTCTACAGGAAATCACAGCAATAAGGGCTAGCTTCAGGTGTATATTTTGCAAGAAGCACAATACGCCTGCTGTAAGTGCTGCAGATGCCTTCCTGTGTTACTCAAACAGGAAATCACAGCAATAAGGGCTAGCTTCAGGTGTATATTTTGCAAGAAGCACAATACGCCTGCTGTAAGTGCTGCAGATGCCTGTTAGTGTAACACAAAAGAAAAAAAACTACGAGCAATAAGCGGTAGCTTCAGGTGTATAATGTGCAGGAGGCACACATTACACCTGCTGTAAGTGCTGCAGATGCCTGCCTGTGTTACTCAAACAGGAAATCACAGCAATAAGGGCTAGCTTCAGGTGTATATTTTGCAAGAAGTACAATACGTCCGCTGTAAGTGCTGCAGATGCCTGCCTGTGTTACTCAAACAGGAAATCACAGCAATAAGGGCTAGCTTCAGGTGTATATTTTGCAAGAAGCACAATACGCCAGCTGTAAGTGCTGCAGATGCCTGCCTGTGTTACTCAAACAGGAAATCACAGCAATAAGGGCTAGCTTAAGGTGTATATTTTGCAAGAAGCACAATACACCTGCTGTAAGTGCTGCAGATGCCTGCCTGTGTTACTCAAACAGGAAATCACAGCAATAAGGGCTAGCTTAAGGTGTATATTTTGCAAGAAGCACAATACGCCTGCTGTAAGTGCTGCAGATGCCTGCCTGTGTTACTCAAACAGGAAATCACAGCAATAAGGGCTAGCTTCAGGTGTATATTTTGCAAGAAGTACAATACGCCTGCTGTAAGTGCTGCAGATGCCTGCCTGTGTTACTCAAACAGGAAATCACAGCAATAAGGGCTATCTTCAGGTGTATATTTTGCAAGAAGCACAATACGCCTGCTGTAAGCGCTGCAGATGCCTGTTAATTTAACACAAAAGAAAAAAAAACTACGAGCAATAAGGGGTAGCTTCAGGTGTATAATGTGCAGGAGGCGCACTACGACTGCTGTAAGTGCTGCAGATGCCTGCCTGTGTTACTCAAACAGTAAATCACAGCAATAAGGGCTAGCTTCAGGTGTATATTTTGCAAGAAGCACAATACGCCCGCTGTAAGTGCTGCAGATGCCTGCCTGTGTTACTCAAACAGGAAATCACAGCAATAAGGGCTAGCTTCAGGTGTATATTTTGCAAGAAGCACAATATTCCCGCTGTAAGTGCTGCAGATGCCTTCCTGTGTTACTCAAACAGGAAATCACAGCAATAAGGGCTAGCTTCAGGTGTATATTTTGCAAGAAGCACAATACGCCTGATGTAAGTGCTGCAGATGCCTGCATGTGTTACTTAAACATGAAATCACAGCAATAAGGGCTAGCTTCAGGTGTATATTTTGCAAGAAGCACAATACGCCTGCTGTAAGTGCTGCAGATGCCTGTTAGTGTAACACAAAAGAAAAAAAACTACGAGCAATAAGGGGTAGCTTCAGGTGTATAATGTGCAGGAGGCACACTACGCCTGCTGTAAGTGCTGCAGATGCCTGCCTGTGTTACTCTACAGGAAATCACAGCAATAAGGGCTAGCTTCAGGTGTATATTTTGCAAGAAGCACAATACGCCTGCTGTAAGTGCTGCAGATGCCTTCCTGTGTTACTCAAACAGGAAATCACAGCAATAAGGGCTAGCTTCAGGTGTATATTTTGCAAGAAGCACAATATGCCTGCTGTAAGTGCTGCAGATGCCTGCCTGTGTTACTCAAACAGGAAATCACAGCAATAAGGGCTAGCTTCAGGTGTATATTTTGCAAGAAGCACAATACGCCGGTGTAAGTGCTGCAGATGCCTGCCTGTGTTACTTAAACATGAAATCACAGCAATAAGAGCTAGCTTCAGGTGTATATTTTGCAAGAAGCACAATACGCCTGCTGTAAGTGCTGCAGATGCCTGTTAGTGTAACACAAAAGAAAAAAAACTACGAGCAATAAGGGGTAGCTTCAGGTGTATAATGTGCAGGAGGCACACTACGACTGCTGTAAGTGCTGCAGATGCCTGCCTGTGTTACTCAAACAGGAAATCACAACAATAAGGGCTAGCTTCAGGTGTATATTTTGCAAGAAGCACAATACGCCTGCTGTAAGTGCTGCAGATGCCTGCCTCTGTTACTCAAACAGGAAATCACAGCAATAAGGGCTAGCTTCAGGTGTATATTTTGCAAGAAGCACAATACGCCCGCTGTAAGTGCTGCAGATGCATGCCTGTGTTACCCAAACAGGAAATCACAGCAATAAGGGCTAGCTTCAGGTGTATATTTTGCAAGAAGCACAATACGTCTGCTGTAAGTGCTGCAGATGCCTGTTAGTGTAACACAAAAGAAAAAAAACTACGAGCAATAAGGGGTAGCTTCAGGTGTATAATGTGCAGGAGGCACACATTACACCTGCTGTAAGTGCTGCAGATGCCTGCCTGTGTTACTCAAACAGGAAATCACAGCAATAAGGGCTAGCTTCAGGTGTATATTTTACAAGAAGCACAATACGCCCGCTGTAAGTGCTGAAGATGCCTGCCTGTGTTACTCAACAGGAAATCACAGCAATAAGGGCTAGCTTCAGGTGTATATTTTGCAAGAAGCACAATACGTCCGCTGTAAGTGCTGCAGATGCCTGCCTGTGTTACTCAAACAGGAAATCACAGCAATAAGGGCTAGCTTCAGGTGTATATTTTGCAAGAAGCACAATACGCCTGCTGTAAGTGCTGCAGATGCCTGTTAGTGTAACACAAAAGAAATAAAACTACGAGCAATAAGGGGTAGCTTCAGGTGTATAATGTGCAGGAGGCACACATTACACCTGCTGTAAGTGCTGCAGATGCCTGCCTGTGTTACTCAAACAGGAAATCACAGCAATAAGGGCTAGCTTCAGGTGTATATTTTACAAAAAGCACAATACGCCCGCTGTAAGTGCTGAAGATGCCTGCCTGTGTTACTCAACAGGAAATCACAGCAATAAGGGCTAGCTTCAGGTGTATATTTTGCAAGAAGCACAATACGTCCGCTGTAAGTGCTGCAGATGCCTGCCTCTGTTACTCAAACAGGAAATCACAGCAATAAGGGCTAGCTTCAGGTGTATATTTTGCAAGAAGTACAATACGCCTGCTGTAAGTGCTGCAGATGCCTGCCTGTGTTACTCAAACAGGAAATCACAGCAATAAGGGCTATCTTCAGGTGTATATTTTGCAAGAAGCACAATACGCCTGCTGTAAGCGCTGCAGATGCCTGTTAATGTAACACAAAAGAAAAAAACTACGAGCAATAAGGGGTAGCTTCAGGTGTATAATGTGCAGGAGGCGCACAACGACTGCTGTAAGTGCTGCAGATGCCTGCCTGTGTTACTCAAACAGGAAATCACAGCAATAAGGGCTAGCTTCAGGTGTATATTTTGCAAGAAGCACAATACGCCCGCTGTAAGTGCTGCAGATGCCTGCCTGTGTTACTCAAACAGGAAATCACAGCAATAAGGGCTAGCTTCAGGTGTATATTTTGCAGGAAGCACAATACGCCCGCTGGAAGTGCTGCAGATACCTTCATGTGTTACTTAAACATGAAATCACAGCAATAAGGGCTAGCTTCAGGTGTATATTTTGCAAGAAGCACAATACGCCTGCTGTAAGTGCTGCAGATGCCTGTTAGTGTAACACAAAAGAAAAAAAAACTATGAGCAATAAGGGGTAGCTTCAGGTGTATAATGTGCAGGAGGCACACTACGACTGCTGTAAGTGCTGCAGATGCCTGCCTGTGTTACTCAAACAGGAAATCACAACAATAAGGGCTAGCTTCAGGTGTATATTTTGCAAGAAGCACAATACGCCTGCTGTAAGTGCTGCAGATGCCTGCCTCTGTTACTCAAACAGGAAATCACAGCAATAAGGGCTAGCTTCAGGTGTATATTTTGCAAGAAGCACAATACGCCTGCTGTAAGTGCTGCAGATGCCTGTAAGTGTAACACAAAAGAAAAAAAAACTACGAGCAATAAGGGGTAGCTTCAGGTGTATAATGTGCAGGAGGCACACATTACACCTGCTGTAAGTGCTGCAGATGCCTGCCTGTGTTACTCAAACAGGAAATCACAGCAATAAGGGCTAGCTTCAGGTGTATATTTTACAAAAAGCACAATACGCCCGCTGTAAGTGCTGAAGATGCCTGCCTGTGTTACTCAACAGGAAATCACAGCAATAAGGGCTAGCTTCAGGTGTATATTTTGCAAGAAGCACAATACGTCCGCTGTAAGTGCTGCAGATGCCTGCCTGTGTTACTCAAACAGGAAATCACAGCAATAAGGGCTAGCTTCAGGTGTATATTTTGCAAGAAGCACAATACACCTGCTGTAAGTGCTGCAGATGCCTGCCTGTGTTACTCAAACAGGAAATCACAGCAATAAGGGCTAGCTTCAGGTGTATATTTTGCAAGAAGCACACTACGCCTGCTCTAAGTGCTGCAGATGCCTGTTAGTGTAACACAAAAGAAAAAAAAAACTACGAGCAATAAGGGGTAGCTTTAGGTGTATAATGTGCAGGAGGCACACTACGACTGCTGTAAGTGCTGCAGATGCCTGCCTGTGTTACTCAAACAGGAAATCACAACAATAAGGGCTAGCTTCAGGTGTATATTTTGCAAGAAGCACAATACGCCCGCTGTAAGTGCTGCAGATGCCTGCCTGTGTTACTTAAACAGGAAATCACAGCAATAAGGTCTAGCTTCAGGTGTATATATTGCAAGAAGCACAATACGCCTGCTGTAAGTGCTGCAGATGCCTGTTAGTGTAACACAAAAGAAAAAAAACTACGAGCAATAAGGGGTAGCTTCAGGTGTATAATGTGCAGGAGGCACACATTACACCTGCTGTAAGTGCTGCAGATGCCTGCCTGTGTTACTCAAACAGGAAATCACAGCAATAAGGGCTAGCTTCAGGTGTATATTTTGCAAGAAGCACAATACGTCCGCTGTAAGTGCTGCAGATGCCTGCCTGTGTTACTCAAACAGGAAATCACAGCAATAAGGGCTAGCTTCAGGTGTATATTTTGCAAGAAGCACAATACACCTGCTGTAAGTGCTGCAGATGCCTGCCTGTGTTACTCAAACAGGAAATCACAGCAATAAGGGCTAGCTTCAGGTGTATATTTTGCAAGAAGCACAATACACCTGCTGTAAGTGCTGCAGATGCCTGTTAGTGTAACACAAAAGAAAAAAAACTATGAGCAATAAGAGGTAGCTTCAGGTGTATAATGTGCAGGAGGCACACTACGCCTGCTGTAAGTGCTGCAGATACCTGCCTGTGTTACTCTACAGGAAATCACAGCAATAAGGGCTAGCTTCAGGTGTATATTTTGCAAGAAGCACAATACACCTGCTGTAAGTGCTGCAGATGCCTGCCTGTGTTACTCAAACAGGAAATCACAGCAATAAGGGCTAGCTTCAGGTGTATATTTTGCAAGAAGCACAATACACCTGCTGTAAGTGCTGCAGATGCCTGCCTGTGTTACTCAAACAGGAAATCACAGCAATAAGGGCTAGCTTCAGGTGTATATTTTGCAAGAAGCACAATACACCTGCTGTAAGTGCTGCAGATGCCTGTTAGTGTAACACAAAAGAAAAAAAACTATGAGCAATAAGGGGTAGCTTCAGGTGTATAATGTGCAGGAGGCACACTACGCCTGCTGTAAGTGCTGCAGATACCTGCCTGTGTTACTCTACAGGAAATCACAGCAATAAGGGCTAGCTTCAGGTGTATATTTTGCAAGAAGCACAATACACCTGCTGTAAGTGCTGCAGATGCCTGCCTGTGTTACTCAAACAGGAAATCACAGCAATAAGGGCTAGCTTCAGATGTATAATTTGCAAGAAGCACAATACACCTGCTGTAAGTGCTGCAGATGCCTGTTAGTGTAACACAAAAGAAAAAAAACTATGAGCAATAAGGGGTAGCTTCAGGTGTATAATGTGCAGAGGCACACTACGCCTGCTGTAAGTGCTGCAGATACCTGCCTGTGTTACTCTACAGGAAATCACAGCAATAAGGGCTAGCTTCAGGTGTATATTTTGCAAGAAGCACAATACGCCCACTGTAAGTGCTGCAGATGCCTGCCTGTGTTACTCAAACAGGAAATCACAGCAATAAGGGCTAGCTTCAGGTGTATATTTTGCAAGAAGCACAATACGCCTGCTGTAAGTGCTGCAGATGCCTGCCTGTGTTACTCAAACAGGAAATCACAGCAATAAGGGCTAGCTTCAGGTGTATATTTTGCAAGAAGCACAATACGCCCACTGTAAGTGCTGCAGATGCCTGACTGTTACTCAAACAGGAAATCACAGCAATAAGGGCTAGCTTCAGGTGTATATTTTACAAGAAGCACAATACGCCCGCTGTAAGTGCTGATGATGCCTGCCTGTGTTACTCAACAGGAAATCACAGCAATAAGGGCTAGCTTCAGGTGTTCTTTGCAAGAAGCACAATACGTCCGCTGTAAGTGCTGCAGATGCCTGCCTGTGTTACTCAAACAGGAAATCACAGCAATAAGGGCTAGCTTCAGGTGTATATTTTGCAAGAAGCACAATACGCCTGCTGTAAGTGCTGCAGATGCCTGCCTGTGTTACTCAAACAGGAAATCACAGCAATAAGGGCTAGCTTCAGGTGTATATTTTGCAAGAAGCACAATACACCTGCTGTAAGTGCTGCAGATGCCTGCCTGTGTTACTCAAACAGGAAATCACAGCAATAAGGGCTAGCTTCAGGTGTATATTTTGCAAGAAGCACAATACGCCTGCTGTAAGTGCTGCAGATGCCTGTTAGTGTAACACAAAAGAAAAAAAACTACGAGCAATAAGGGGTAGCTTTAGGTGTATAATGTGCAGGAGGCACACTACGACTGCTGTAAGTGCTGCAGATGCCTGCCTGTGTTACTCAAACAGGAAATCACAGCAATAAGGGCTAGCTTCAGGTGTATATTTTGCAAGAAGCACAATACGCCTGCTGTAAGTGCTGCAGATGCCTGTTAGTGTAACACAAAAGAAAAAAAACTACGAGCAATAAGGGGTAGCTTCAGGTGTATAATGTGCAGGAGGCACACTACGCCTGCTGTAAGTGCTGCAGATACCTGCCTGTGTTACTCTACAGGAAATCACAGCAATAAGGGCTAGCTTCAGGTGTATATTTTGCAAGAAGCACAATACACCTGCTGTAAGTGCTGCAGATGCCTGCCTGTGTTACTCAAACAGGAAATCACAGCAATAAGGGCTAGCTTCAGGTGTATATTTTGCAAGAAGCACAATACACCTGCTGTAAGTGCTGCAGATGCCTGTTAGTGTAACACAAAAGAAAAAAAACTATGAGCAATAAGGGGTAGCTTCAGGTGTATAATGTGCAGGAGGCACACTACGCCTGCTGTAAGTGCTGCATATACCTGCCTGTGTTACTCTACAGGAAATCACAGCAATAAGGGCTAGCTTCAGGTGTATATTTTGCAAGAAGCACAATACGCCCACTGTAAGTGCTGACGATGCCTGCCTGTGTTACTCAACAGGAAATCACAGCAATAAGGGCTAGCTTCAGGTGTTCTTTGCAAGAAGCACAATACGCCCGCTGTAAGTGCTGCAGATGCATGCCTGTGTTACTCAAACAGGAAATCACAGCAATAAGGGCTAGCTTCAGGTGTATATTTTGCAAGAAGCACAATACGTCTGCTGTAAGTGCTGCAGATGCCTGTTAGTGTAACACAAAAGAAAAAAACTACGAGCAATAAGGGGTAGCTTCAGGTGTATAATGTGCAGGAGGCACACATTACACCTGCTGTAAGTGCTGCAGATGCCTGTCTGTGTTACTCAAACAGGAAATCACAGCAATAAGGGCTAGCTTCAGGTGTATATTTTACAAGAAGCACAATACGCCCGCTGTAAGTGCTGAAGATGCCTGCCTGTGTTACTCAACAGGAAATCACAGCAATAAGGGCTAGCTTCAGGTGTATATTTTGCAAGAAACACAATACGTCCGCTGTAAGTGCTGCAGATGCCTGCCTGTGTTACTCAAACAGGAAATCACAGCAATAAGGGCTAGCTTCAGGTGTATATTTTGCAAGAAGCACAATACGCCTGCTGTAAGTGCTGCAGATGCCTGTTAGTGTAACACAAAAGAAATAAAACTACGAGCAATAAGGGGTAGCTTCAGGTGTATAATGTGCAGGAGGCACACATTACACCTGCTGTAAGTGCTGCAGATGCCTGCCTGTGTTACTCAAACAGGAAATCACAGCAATAAGGGCTAGCTTCAGGTGTATATTTTACAAAAAGCACAATACGCCCGCTGTAAGTGCTGAAGATGCCTGCCTGTGTTACTCAACAGGAAATCACAGCAATAAGGGCTAGCTTCAGGTGTATATTTTGCAAGAAGCACAATATGTCCGCTGTAAGTGCTGCAGATGCCTGCCTCTGTTACTCAAACAGGAAATCACAGCAATAAGGGCTAGCTTCAGGTGTATATTTTGCAAGAAGTACAATACGCCTGCTGTAAGTGCTGCAGATGCCTGCCTGTGTTACTCAAACAGGAAATCACAGCAATAAGGGCTATCTTCAGGTGTATATTTTGCAAGAAGCACAATACGCCTGCTGTAAGCGCTGCAGATGCCTGTTAATGTAACACAACAGAAAAAAAACTACGAGCAATAAGGGGTAGTTTCAGGTGTATAATGTGCAGGAGGCGCACTACGACTGCTGTAAGTGCTGCAGATGCCTGCCTGTGTTACTCAAACAGGAAATCACAGCAATAAGGGCTAGCTTCAGGTGTATATTTTGCAAGAAGCACAATACGCCCGCTGTAAGTGCTGCAGATGCCTGCCTGTGTTACTCAAACAGGAAATCACAGCAATAAGGGCTAGCTTCAGGTGTATATTTTGCAAGAAGCACAATACGCCCGCTGGAAGTGCTGCAGATGCCTTCATGTGTTACTTAAACATGAAATCACAGCAATAAGGGCTAGCTTCAGGTGTATATTTTGCAAGAAGCACAATACGCCTGCTGTAAGTGATGCAGATGCCTGTTAGTGTAACACAAAAGAAAAAAAACTACGAGCAATAAGGGGTAGCTTCAGGTGTATAATGTGCAGGAGGCACACTACGACTGCTGTAAGTGCTGCAGATGCCTGCCTGTGTTACTCAAACAGGAAATCACAACAATAAGGGCTAGCTTCAGGTGTATATTTTGCAAGAAGCACAATACGCCTGCTGTAAGTGCTGCAGATGCCTGCCTCTGTTACTCAAACAGGAAATCACAGCAATAAGGGCTAGCTTCAGGTGTATATTTTGCAAGAAGCACAATACGCCCGCTGTAAGTGCTGCAGATGCCTGCCTGTGTTACTCAAACAGGAAATCACAGCAATAAGGGCTAGCTTCAGGTGTATATTTTGCAAGAAGCACAATACACCTGCTGTAAGTGCTGCAGATGCCTGCCTGTGTTACTCAAACAGGAAATCACAGCAATAAGGGCTAGCTTCAGGTGTATATTTTGCAAGAAGCACAATACGCCTGCTCTAAGTGCTGCAGATGCCTGTTAGTGTAACACAAAAGAAAAAAAAAACTACGAGCAATAAGGGGTAGCTTTAGGTGTATAATGTGCAGGAGGCACACTACGACTGCTGTAAGTGCTGCAGATGCCTGCCTGTGTTACTCAAACAGGAAATCACAAAAATAAGGGCTAGCTTCAGGTGTATATTTTGCAAGAAGCACAATACGCCCGCTGTAAGTGCTGCAGATGCCTGCCTGTGTTACTCAAACAGGAAATCACAGCAATAAGGTCTAGCTTCAGGTGTATATATTGCAAGAAGCACAATACGCCTGCTGTAAGTGCTGCAGATGCCTGTTAGTGTAACACAAAAGAAAAAAAACTACGAGCAATAAGGGGTAGCTTCAGGTGTATAATGTGCAGGAGGCACACATTACACCTGCTGTAAGTGCTGCAGATGCCTGCCTGTGTTACTCAAACAGGAAATCACAGCAATAAGGGCTAGCTTCAGGTGTATATTTTGCAAGAAGCACAATACGCCCGCTGTAAGTGCTGATGATGCCTGCCTGTGCTACTCAACAGGAAATCACAGCAATAAGGGCTAGCTTCAGGTGTATATTTTGCAAGAAGCACAATACGTCCGCTGTAAGTGCTGCAGATGCCTGCCTGTGTTACTCAAACAGGAAATCACAGCAATAAGGGCTAGCTTCAGGTGTATATTTTGCAAGAAGCACAATACACCTGCTGTAAGTGCTGCAGATGCCTGCCTGTGTTACTCAAACAGGAAATCACAGCAATAAGGGCTAGCTTCAGGTGTATATTTTGCAAGAAGCACAATACACCTGCTGTAAGTGCTGCAGATGCCTGTTAGTGTAACACAAAAGAAAAAAAAAACTACGAGCAATAAGGGGTAGCTTCAGGTGTATAATGTGCAGGAGGCACACTACGCCTGCTGTAAGTGCTGCAGATACCTGCATGTGTTACTCTACAGGAAATCACAGCAATAAGGGCTAGCTTCAGGTGTATATTTTGCAAGAAGCACAATACACCTGCTGTAAGTGCTGCAGATGCCTGCCTGTGTTACTCAAACAGGAAATCACAGCAATAAGGGCTAGCTTCAGGTGTATATTTTGCAAGAAGCACAATACACCTGCTGTAAGTGCTGCAGATGCCTGTTAGTGTAACACAAAAGAAAAAAAACTATGAGCAATAAGGGGTAGCTTCAGGTGTATAATGTGCAGGAGGCACACTACGCCTGCTGTAAGTGCTGCATATACCTGCCTGTGTTACTCTACAGGAAATCACAGCAATAAGGGCTAGCTTCAGGTGTATATTTTGCAAGAAGCACAATACGCCCACTGTAAGTGCTGCAGATGCCTGCCTGTGTTACTCAAACAGGAAATCACAGCAATAAGGGCTAGCTTCAGGTGTATATTTTGCAAGAAGCACAATACGCCTGCTCTAAGTGCTGCAGATGCCTGCCTGTGTTACTCAAACAGGAAATCACAGCAATAAGGGCTAGCTTCAGGTGTATATTTTGCAAGAAGCACAATACGCCCACTGTAAGTGCTGCAGATGCCTGACTGTGTTACTCAAACAGGAAATCACAGCAATAAGGGCTAGCTTCAGGTGTTCTTTGCAAGAAGCACAATACGTCCGCTGTAAGTGCTGCAGATGCCTGCCTGTGTTACTCAAACAGGAAATCACAGCAATAAGGGCTAGCTTCAGGTGTATATTTTGCAAGAAGCACAATACGCCTGCTGTAAGTGCTGCAGATGCCTGCCTGTGTTACTCAAACAGGAAATCACAGCAATAAGGGCTAGCTTCAGGTGTATATTTTGCAAGAAGCACAATACACCTGCTGTAAGTGCTGCAGATGCCTGCCTGTGTTACTCAAACAGGAAATCACAGCAATAAGGGCTAGCTTCAGGTGTATATTTTGCAAGAAGCACAATACGCCTGCTGTAAGTGCTGCAGATGCCTGTTAGTGTAACACAAAAGAAAAAAAACTACGAGCAATAAGGGGTAGCTTTAGGTGTATAATGTGCAGGAGGCACACTACGACTGCTGTAAGTGCTGCAGATGCCTGCCTGTGTTACTCAAACAGGAAATCACAGCAATAAGGGCTAGCTTCAGGTGTATATTTTGCAAGAAGCACAATACGCCTGCTGTAAGTGCTGCAGATGCCTGTTAGTGTAACACAAAAGAAAAAAAACTACGAGCAATAAGGGGTAGCTTCAGGTGTATAATGTGCAGGAGGCACACTACGCCTGCTGTAAGTGCTGCAGATACCTGCCTGTGTTACTCTACAGGAAATCACAGCAATAAGGGCTAGCTTCAGGTGTATATTTTGCAAGAAGCACAATACACCTGCTGTAAGTGCTGCAGATGCCTGCCTGTGTTACTCAAACAGGAAATCACAGCAATAAGGGCTAGCTTCAGGTGTATATTTTGCAAGAAGCACAATACACCTGCTGTAAGTGCTGCAGATGCCTGTTAGTGTAACACAAAAGAAAAAAAACTATGAGCAATAAGGGGTAGCTTCAGGTGTATAATGTGCAGGAGGCACACTACGCCTGCTGTAAGTGCTGCATATACCTGCCTGTGTTACTCTACAGGAAATCACAGCAATAAGGGCTAGCTTCAGGTGTATATTTTGCAAGAAGCACAATACGCCCACTGTAAGTGCTGCAGATGCCTGCCTGTGTTACTCAAACAGGAAATCACAGCAATAAGGGCTAGCTTCAGGTGTATATTTTGCAAGAAGCACAATACGCCTGCTCTAAGTGCTGCAGATGCCTGCCTGTGTTACTCAAACAGGAAATCACAGCAATAAGGGCTAGCTTCAGGTGTATATTTTGCAAGAAGCACAATACGCCCACTGTAAGTGCTGCAGATGCCTGACTGTGTTACTCAAACAGGAAATCACAGCAATAAGGGCTAGCTTCAGGTGTATATTTTACAAGAAGCACAATATGCCCGCTGTAAGTGCTGATGATGCCTGCCTGTGTTACTCAACAGGAAATCACAGCAATAAGGGCTAGCTTCAGGTGTTCTTTGCAAGAAGCACAATACGCCCGCTGTAAGTGCTGCAGATGCATGCCTGTGTTACTCAAACAGGAAATCACAGCAATAAGGGCTAGCTTCAGGTGTATATTTTGCAAGAAGCACAATACGTCTGCTGTAAGTGCTGCAGATGCCTGTTAGTGTAACACAAAAGAAAAAAACTACGAGCAATAAGGGCTAGCTTCAGGTGTATATTTTACAAAAAGCACAATACGCCCGCTGTAAGTGCTGAAGATGCCTGCCTGTGTTACTCAACAGGAAATCACAGCAATAAGGGCTAGCTTCAGGTGTATATTTTGCAAGAAGCACAATATGTCCGCTGTAAGTGCTGCAGATGCCTGCCTCTGTTACTCTAACAGGAAATCACAGCAATAAGGGCTAGCTTCAGGTGTATATTTTGCAAGAAGTACAATACGCCTGCTGTAAGTGCTGCAGATGCCTGCCTGTGTTACTCAAACAGGAAATCACAGCAATAAGGGCTATCTTCAGGTGTATATTTTGCAAGAAGCACAATACGCCTGCTGTAAGCGCTGCAGATGCCTGCTAATGTAACACAAAAGAAAAAAAAACTACGAGCAATAAGGGGTAGCTTCAGGTGTATAATGTGCAGGAGGCGCACTACGACTGCTGTAAGTGCTGCAGATGCCTGCCTGTGTTACTCAAACAGGAAATCACAGCAATAAGGGCTAGCTTCAGGTGTATATTTTGCAAGAAGCACAATACGCCCGCTGTAAGTGCTGCAGATGCCTGCCTGTGTTACTCAAACAGGAAATCACAGCAATAAGGGCTAGCTTCAGGTGTATATTTTGCAAGAAGCACAATATGCCTGCTGGAAGTGCTGCAGATGCCTTCATGTGTTACTTAAACATGAAATCACAGCAATAAGGGCTAGCTTCAGGTGTATATTTTGCAAGAAGCACAATACGCCTGCTGTAAGTGATGCAGATGCCTGTTAGTGTAACACAAAAGAAAAAAAACTACGAGCAATAAGGGGTAGCTTCAGGTGTATAATGTGCAGGAGGCACACTACGACTGCTGTAAGTGCTGCAGATGCCTGCCTGTGTTACTCAAACAGGAAATCACAACAATAAGGGCTAGCTTCAGGTGTATATTTTGCAAGAAGCACAATACGCCTGCTGTAAGTGCTGCAGATGCCTGCCTCTGTTACTCAAACAGGAAATCACAGCAATAAGGGCTAGCTTCAGGTGTATATTTTGCAAGAAGCACAATACGCCCGCTGTAAGTGCTGCAGATGCATGCCTGTGTTACTCAAACAGGAAATCACAGCAATAAGGGCTAGCTTCAGGTGTATATTTTGCAAGAAGCACAATACGCCTGCTGTAAGTGCTGCAGATGCCTGTTAGTGTAACACAAAAGAAATAAAACTACGAGCAATAAGGGGTAGCTTCAGGTGTATAATGTGCAGGAGGCACACATTACACCTGCTGTAAGTGCTGCAGATGCCTGCCTGTGTTACTCAAACAGGAAATCACAGCAATAAGGGCTAGCTTCAGGTGTATATTTTACAAAAAGCACAATACGCCCGCTGTAAGTGCTGAAGATGCCTGCCTGTGTTACTCAACAGGAAATCACAGCAATAAGGGCTAACTTCAGGTGTATATTTTGCAAGAAGCACAATACGTCCGCTGTAAGTGCTGCAGATGCCTGCCTGTGTTACTCAAACAGGAAATCACAGCAATAAGGGCTAGCTTCAGGTGTATATTTTGCAAGAAGCACAATACACCTGCTGTAAGTGCTGCAGATGCCTGCCTGTGTTACTCAAACAGGAAATCACAGCAATAAGGGCTAGCTTCAGGTGTATATTTTGCAAGAAGCACAATACGCCTGCTCTAAGTGCTGCAGATGCCTGTTAGTGTAACACAAAAGAAAAAAAAAACTACGAGCAATAAGGGGTAGCTTTAGGTGTATAATGTGCAGGAGGCACACTACGACTGCTGTAAGTGCTGCAGATGCCTGCCTGTGTTACTCAAACAGGAAATCACAAAAATAAGGGCTAGCTTCAGGTGTATATTTTGCAAGAAGCACAATACGCCCGCTGTAAGTGCTGCAGATGCATGCCTGTGTTACTCAAACAGGAAATCACAGCAATAAGGTCTAGCTTCAGGTGTATATATTGCAAGAAGCACAATACGCCTGCTGTAAGTGCTGCAGATGCCTGTTAGTGTAACACAAAAGAAAAAAAACTACGAGCAATAAGGGGTAGCTTCAGGTGTATAATGTGCAGGAGGCACACATTACACCTGCTGTAAGTGCTGCAGATGCCTGCCTGTGTTACTCAAACAGGAAATCACAGCAATAAGGGCTAGCTTCAGGTGTATATTTTGCAAGAAGCATAATACGCCCGCTGTAAGTGCTGATGATGCCTGCCTGTGCTACTCAACAGGAAATCACAGCAATAAGGGCTAGCTTCAGGTGTATATTTTGCAAGAAGCACAATACGTCCGCTGTAAGTGCTGCAGATGCCTGCCTGTGTTACTCAAACAGGAAATCACAGCAATAAGGGCTAGCTTCAGGTGTATATTTTGCAAGAAGCACAATACACCTGCTGTAAGTGCTGCAGATGCCTGCCTGTGTTACTCAAACAGGAAATCACAGCAATAAGGGCTAGCTTCAGGTGTATATTTTGCAAGAAGCACAATACACCTGCTGTAAGTGCTGCAGATGCCTGTTAGTGTAACACAAAAGAAAAAAAAACTACGAGCAATAAGGGGTAGCTTCAGGTGTATAATGTGCAGGAGGCACACTACGCCTGCTGTAAGTGCTGCAGATACCTGCCTGTGTTACTCTACAGGAAATCACAGGAATAAGGGCTAGCTTCAGGTGTATATTTTGCAAGAAGCACAATACACCTGCTGTAAGTGCTGCAGATGCCTGCCTGTGTTACTCAAACAGGAAATCACAGCAATAAGGGCTAGCTTCAGGTGTATATTTTGCAAGAAGCACACTACACCTGCTGTAAGTGCTGCAGATGCCTGTTAGTGTAACACAAAAGAAAAAAAACTATGAGCAATAAGGGGTAGCTTCAGGTGTATAATGTGCAGGAGGCACACTACGCCTGCTGTAAGTGCTGCATATACCTGCCTGTGTTACTCTACAGGAAATCACAGCAATAAGGGCTAGCTTCAGGTGTATATTTTGCAAGAAGCACAATACGCCCACTGTAAGTGCTGCAGATGCCTGCCTGTGTTACTCAAACAGGAAATCACAGCAATAAGGGCTAGCTTCAGGTGTATATTTTGCAAGAAGCACAATACGCCTGCTCTAAGTGCTGCAGATGCCTGCCTGTGTTACTCAAACAGGAAATCACAGCAATAAGGGCTAGCTTCAGGTGTATATTTTGCAAGAAGCACAATACGCCCACTGTAAGTGCTGCAGATGCCTGACTGTGTTACTCAAACAGGAAATCACAGCAATAAGGGCTAGCTTCAGGTGTATATTTTACAAGAAGCACAATATGCCCGCTGTAAGTGCTGATGATGCCTGCCTGTGTTACTCAACAGGAAATCACAGCAATAAGGGCTAGCTTCAGGTGTTCTTTGCAAGAAGCACAATACGCCAGCTGTAAGTGCTGCAGATGCATGCCTGTGTTACTCAAACAGGAAATCACAGCAATAAGGGCTAGCTTCAGGTGTATATTTTGCAAGAAGCACAATACGTCTGCTGTAAGTGCTGCAGATGCCTGTTAGTGTAACACAAAAGAAAAAAACTACGAGCAATAAGGGGTAGCTTCAGGTGTATAATGTGCAGGAGGCACACATTACACCTGCTGTAAGTGCTGCAGATGCCTGCCTGTGTTACTCAAACAGGAAATCACAGCAATAAGGGCTAGCTTCAGGTGTATATTTTACAAGAAGCACAATACGCCCGCTGTAAGTGCTGAAGATGCCTGCCTGTGTTACTCAACAGGAAATCACAGCAATAAGGGCTAGCTTCAGGTGTATATTTTGCAAGAAGCACAATACGTCCGCTGTAAGTGCTGCAGATGCCTGCCTGTGTTACTCAAACAGGAAATCACAGCAATAAGGGCTAGCTTCAGGTGTATATTTTGCAAGAAGCACAATACGCCTGCTGTAAGTGCTGCAGATGCCTGTTAGTGTAACACAAAAGAAATAAAACTACGAGCAATAAGGGGTAGCTTCAGGTGTATAATGTGCAGGAGGCACACATTACACCTGCTGTAAGTGCTGCAGATGCCTGCCTGTGTTACTCAAACAGGAAATCACAGCAATAAGGGCTAGCTTCAGGTGTATATTTTACAAAAAGCACAATACGCCCGCTGTAAGTGCTGAAGATGCCTGCCTGTGTTACTCAACAGGAAATCACAGCAATAAGGGCTAGCTTCAAGTGTATATTTTGCAAGAAGCACAATACGTCCGCTGTAAGTGCTGCAGATGCCTGCCTCTGTTACTCAAACAGGAAATCACAGCAATAAGGGCTAGCTTCAGGTGTATATTTTGCAAGAAGTACAATACGCCTGCTGTAAGTGCTGCAGATGCCTGCCTGTGTTACTCAAACAGGAAATCACAGCAATAAGGGCTATCTTCAGGTGTATATTTTGCAAGAAGCACAATACGCCTGCTGTAAGCGCTGCAGATGCCTGTTAATGTAACACAAAAGAAAAAAAACTACGAGCAATAAGGGGTAGCTTCAGGTGTATAATGTGCAGGAAGCGCACTACGACTGCTGTAAGTGCTGCAGATGCCTGCCTGTGTTACTCAAACAGGAAATCACAGCAATAAGGGCTAGCTTCAGGTGTATATTTTGCAAGAAGCACAATACGCCCGCTGTAAGTGCTGCAGATGCCTGCCTGTGTTACTCAAACAGGAAATCACAGCAATAAGGGCTAGCTTCAGGTGTATATTTTGCAAGAAGCACAATACGCCCGCTGGAAGTGCTGCAGATGCCTTCATGTGTTACTTAAACATGAAATCACAGCAATAAGGGCTAGCTTCAGGTGTATATTTTGCAAGAAGCACAATACGCCTGCTGTAAGTGCTGCAGATGCCTGTTGTGTAACACAAAAGAAAAAAAACTACGAGCAATAAGGGGTAGCTTCAGGTGTATAATGTGCAGGAGGCACACTACGACTGCTGTAAGTGCTGCAGATGCCTGCCTGTGTTACTCAAACAGGAAATCACAACGATAAGGGCTAGCTTCAGGTGTATATTTTGCAAGAAGCACAATACGCCTGCTGTAAGTGCTGCAGATGCCTGCCTCTGTTACTCAAACAGGAAATCACAGCAATAAGGGCTAGCTTCAGGTGTATATTTTGCAAGAAGCACAATACGCCCGCTGTAAGTGCTGCAGATGCATGCCTGTGTTACTCAAACAGGAAATCACAGCAATAAGGGCTAGCTTCAGGTGTATATTTTGCAAGAAGCACAATACGCCTGCTGTAAGTGCTGCAGATGCCTGTTAGTGTAACACAAAAGAAAAAAAAACTACGAGCAATAAGGGGTAGCTTCAGGTGTATAATGTGCAGGAGGCACACGTTACACCTCCTGTAAGTGCTGCAGATGCCTGCCTGTGTTACTCAAACAGGAAATCACAGCAATAAGGGCTAGCTTCAGGTGTATATTTTGCAAGAAGCACAATACGCCTGCTGTAAGTGCTGCAGATGCCTGTTAGTGTAACACAAAAGAAAAAAAACTACGAGCAATAAGGGGTAGCTTCAGGTGTATAATGTGCAGGAGGCACACGTTACACCTCCTGTAAGTGCTGCAGATGCCTGCCTGTGTTACTCAAACAGGAAATCACAGCAATAAGGGCTAGCTTCAGGTGTATATTTTGCAAGAAGCACAATACGCCCGCTGTAAGTGCTGATGATGCCTGCCTGTGCTACTCAACAGGAAATCACAGCAATAAGGGCTAGCTTCAGGTGTATATTTTGCAAGAAGCACAATACGTCCGCTGTAAGTGCTGCAGATGCCTGCCTGTGTTACTCAAACAGGAAATCACAGCAATAAGGGCTAGCTTCAGGTGTATATTTTGCAAGAAGCACAATACACCTGCTGTAAGTGCTGCAGATGCCTGCCTGTGTTACTCAAACAGGAAATCACAGCAATAAGGGCTAGCTTCAGGTGTATATTTTGCAAGAAGCACAATACACCTGCTGTAAGTGCTGCAGATGCCTGTTAGTGTAACACAAAAGAAAAAAAACTACGAGCAATAAGGGGTAGCTTCAGGTGTATAATGTGCAGGAGGCACACTACGACTGTTGTAAGTGCTGCAGATGCCTGCCTGTGTTACTCAAACAGGAAATCACAACAATAAGGGCTAGCTTTAGGTGTATATTTTGCAAGAAGCACAATACGCCTGATGTAAGTGCTGCAGATGCCTGCCTGTGTTACTCAAACAAGAAATCACAGCAATAAGGGCTAGCTTCAGGTGTATATTTTGCAAGAAGCACAATACGCCTGCTGTAAGTGCTGCAGATGCCTGTTAGTGTAACACAAAAGAAAAAAACTGCGAGCAATAAGGGGTAGCTTCAGGTGTATAATGTGCAGGAGGCACACATTACACCTGCTGTAAGTGCTGCAGATGCCTGCCTGTGTTACTCAAACAGGAAATCACAGCAATAAGGGCTAGCTTCAGGTGTATATTTTGCAAGAAGCACAATACGCCCGCTGTAAGTGCTGATGATGCCTGCCTGTGTTACTCAACAGAAAATCACAGCAATAAGGGCTAGCTTCAGGTGTATATTTTGCAAGAAGCACAATACGTCCGCTGTAAGTGCTGCAGATGCCTTCCTGTGTTACTCAAACAGGAAATCACAGCAATAAGGGCTAGCTTCAGGTGTATATTTTGCAAGAAGCACAATACGCCTGCTGTAAGTGCTGCAGATGCCTGCCTGTGTTACTTAAACATGAAATCACAGCAATAAGGGCTAGCTTCAGGTGTATATTTTGCAATAAGCACAATACGCCTGATGTAAGTGCTGCAGATGCCTGTTAGTGTAACACAAAAGAAAAAAAAAAACTACAAGCAATAAGGGGTAGCTTCAGGTGTATAATGTGCAGGAGGCACACTACGCCTGCTGTAAGTGCTGCAGATGCCTGCCTGTGTTACTCTACAGGAAATCACAGCAATAAGGGCTAGCTTCAGGTGTATATTTTGCAAGAAGCACAATACGCCTGCTGTAAGTGCTGCAGATGCCTTCCTGTGTTACTCAAACAGGAAATCACAGCAATAAGGGCTAGCTTCAGGTGTATATTTTGCAAGAAGCACAATACGCCTGCTGTAAGTGCTGCAGATGCCTGTTAGTGTAACACAAAAGAAAAAAACTACGAGCAATAAGCGGTAGCTTCAGGTGTATAATGTGCAGGAGGCACACATTACACCTGCTGTAAGTGCTGCAGATGCCTGCCTGTGTTACTCAAACAGGAAATCACAGCAATAAGGGCTAGCTTCAGGTGTATATTTTGCAAAAAGTACAATACGTCCGCTGTAAGTGCTGCAGATGCCTGCCTGTGTTACTCAAACAGGAAATCACAGCAATAAGGGCTAGCTTCAGGTGTATATTTTGCAAGAAGCACAATACGCCAGCTGTAAGTGCTGCAGATGCCTGCCTGTGTTACTCAAACAGGAAATCACAGCAATAAGGGCTAGCTTAAGGTGTATATTTTGCAAGAAGCACAATACACCTGCTGTAAGTGCTGCAGATGCCTGCCTGTGTTACTCAAACAGGAAATCACAGCAATAAGGGCTAGCTTAAGGTGTATATTTTGCAAGAAGCACAATACGCCCGCTGTAAGTGCTGCAGATGCCTGCCTGAGTTACTCAAACAGGAAATCACAGCAATAAGGGCTAGCTTCAGGTGTATATTTTGCAAGAAGCACAATACGCCCGCTGTAAGTGCTGCAGATGCCTTCCTGTGTTACTCAAACAGGAAATCACAGCAATAAGGGCTAGCTTCAGGTGTATATTTTGCAAGAAGCACAATACGCCTGCTGTAAGTGCTGCAGATGCCTGCCTGTGTTACTTAAACATGAAATCACAGCAATAAGGGCTAGCTTCAGGTGTATATTTTGCAATAAGCACAATACGCCTGATGTAAGTGCTGCAGATGCCTGTTAGTGTAACACAAAAGAAAAAAAACTACGAGCAATAAGGGGTAGCTTCAGGTGTATAATGTGCAGGAGGCACACTACGCCTGCTGTAAGTGCTGCAGATGCCTGCCTGTGTTACTCTACAGGAAATCACAGCAATAAGGGCTAGCTTCAGGTGTATATTTTGCAAGAAGCACAATACGTCCGCTGTAAGTGCTGCAGATGCCTGCCTGTGTTACTCAAACAGGAAATCACAGCAATAAGGGCTAGCTTCAGGTGTATATTTTGCAAGAAGCACAATACACCTGCTGTAAGTGCTGCAGATGCCTGCCTGTGTTACTCAAACAGGAAATCACAGCAATAAGGGCTAGCTTCAGGTGTATATTTTGCAAGAAGCACAATACACCTGCTGTAAGTGCTGCAGATGCCTGTTAGTGTAACACAAAAGAAAAAAAACTACGAGCAATAAGGGGTAGCTTCAGGTGTATAATGTGCAGGAGGCACACTACGACTGTTGTAAGTGCTGCAGATGCCTGCCTGTGTTACTCAAACAGGAAATCACAACAATAAGGGCTAGCTTTAGGTGTATATTTTGCAAGAAGCACAATACGCCTGATGTAAGTGCTGCAGATGCCTGCCTGTGTTACTCAAACAAGAAATCACAGCAATAAGGGCTAGCTTCAGGTGTATATTTTGCAAGAAGCACAATACGCCTGCTGTAAGTGCTGCAGATGCCTGTTAGTGTAACACAAAAGAAAAAAACTGCGAGCAATAAGGGGTAGCTTCAGGTGTATAATGTGCAGGAGGCACACATTACACCTGCTGTAAGTGCTGCAGATGCCTGCCTGTGTTACTCAAACAGGAAATCACAGCAATAAGGGCTAGCTTCAGGTGTATATTTTGCAAGAAGCACAATACGCCCGCTGTAAGTGCTGATGATGCCTGCCTGTGTTACTCAACAGAAAATCACAGCAATAAGGGCTAGCTTCAGGTGTATATTTTGCAAGAAGCACAATACGTCCGCTGTAAGTGCTGCAGATGCCTTCCTGTGTTACTCAAACAGGAAATCACAGCAATAAGGGCTAGCTTCAGGTGTATATTTTGCAAGAAGCACAATACGCCTGCTGTAAGTGCTGCAGATGCCTGCCTGTGTTACTTAAACATGAAATCACAGCAATAAGGGCTAGCTTCAGGTGTATATTTTGCAATAAGCACAATACGCCTGATGTAAGTGCTGCAGATGCCTGTTAGTGTAACACAAAAGAAAAAAAAAAACTACAAGCAATAAGGGGTAGCTTCAGGTGTATAATGTGCAGGAGGCACACTACGCCTGCTGTAAGTGCTGCAGATGCCTGCCTGTGTTACTCTACAGGAAATCACAGCAATAAGGGCTAGCTTCAGGTGTATATTTTGCAAGAAGCACAATACGCCTGCTGTAAGTGCTGCAGATGCCTTCCTGTGTTACTCAAACAGGAAATCACAGCAATAAGGGCTAGCTTCAGGTGTATATTTTGCAAGAAGCACAATACGCCTGCTGTAAGTGCTGCAGATGCCTGTTAGTGTAACACAAAAGAAAAAAACTACGAGCAATAAGCGGTAGCTTCAGGTGTATAATGTGCAGGAGGCACACATTACACCTGCTGTAAGTGCTGCAGATGCCTGCCTGTGTTACTCAAACAGGAAATCACAGCAATAAGGGCTAGCTTCAGGTGTATATTTTGCAAAAAGTACAATACGTCCGCTGTAAGTGCTGCAGATGCCTGCCTGTGTTACTCAAACAGGAAATCACAGCAATAAGGGCTAGCTTCAGGTGTATATTTTGCAAGAAGCACAATACGCCAGCTGTAAGTGCTGCAGATGCCTGCCTGTGTTACTCAAACAGGAAATCACAGCAATAAGGGCTAGCTTAAGGTGTATATTTTGCAAGAAGCACAATACACCTGCTGTAAGTGCTGCAGATGCCTGCCTGTGTTACTCAAACAGGAAATCACAGCAATAAGGGCTAGCTTAAGGTGTATATTTTGCAAGAAGCACAATACGCCCGCTGTAAGTGCTGCAGATGCCTGCCTGAGTTACTCAAACAGGAAATCACAGCAATAAGGGCTAGCTTCAGGTGTATATTTTGCAAGAAGCACAATACGCCCGCTGTAAGTGCTGCAGATGCCTTCCTGTGTTACTCAAACAGGAAATCACAGCAATAAGGGCTAGCTTCAGGTGTATATTTTGCAAGAAGCACAATACGCCTGATGTAAGTGCTGCAGATGCCTGCATGTGTTACTTAAACATGAAATCACAGCAATAAGGGCTAGCTTCAGGTGTATATTTTGCAAGAAGCACAATACGCCTGCTGTAAGTGCTGCAGATGCCTGTTAGTGTAACACAAAAGAAAAAAAACTACGAGCAATAAGGGGTAGCTTCAGGTGTATAATGTGCAGGAGGCACACTACGCCTGCTGTAAGTGCTGCAGATGCCTGCCTGTGTTACTCTACAGGAAATCACAGCAATAAGGGCTAGCTTCAGGTGTATATTTTGCAAGAAGCACAATACGCCTGCTGTAAGTGCTGCAGATGCCTTCCTGTGTTACTCAAACAGGAAATCACAGCAATAAGGGCTAGCTTCAGGTGTATATTTTGCAAGAAGCACAATATGCCTGCTGTAAGTGCTGCAGATGCCTGCCTGTGTTACTCAAACAGGAAATCACAGCAATAAGGGCTAGCTTCAGGTGTATATTTTGCAAGAAGCACAATACGCCGGTGTAAGTGCTGCAGATGCCTGCCTGTGTTACTTAAACATGAAATCACAGCAATAAGGGCTAGCTTCAGGTGTATATTTTGCAAGAAGCACAATACGCCTGCTGTAAGTGCTGCAGATGCCTGTTAGTGTAACACAAAAGAAAAAAAACTACGAGCAATAAGGGGTAGCTTCAGGTGTATAATGTGCAGGAGGCACACTACGACTGCTGTAAGTGCTGCAGATGCCTGCCTGTGTTACTCAAACAGGAAATCACAACAATAAGGGCTAGCTTCAGGTGTATATTTTGCAAGAAGCACAATACGCCTGCTGTAAGTGCTGCAGATGCCTGCCTCTGTTACTCAAACATGAAATCACAGCAATAAGGGCTAGCTTCAGGTGTATATTTTGCAAGAAGCACAATACGCCCGCTGTAAGTGCTGCAGATGCATGCCTGTGTTACCCAAACAGGAAATCACAGCAATAAGGGCTAGCTTCAGGTGTATATTTTACAAGAAGCACAATACGCCTGCTGTAAGTGCTTCAGATGCCTGTTAGTTTAACACAAAATAAAAAAACTATGAGCAATAAGGGGTAGCTTCAGGTGTATAATGTGCAGGAGGCACACATTACACCTGCTGTAAGTGCTGCAGATGCCTGCCTGTGTTACTCAAACAGGAAATCACAGCAATAAGGGCTAGCTTCAGGTGTATATTTTACAAAAAGCACAATACGCCCGCTGTAAGTGCTGAAGATGCCTGCCTGTGTTACTCAACAGGAAATCACAGCAATAAGGGCTAGCTTCAGGTGTATATTTTGCAAGAAGCACAATACGTCCGCTGTAAGTGCTGCAGATGCCTGCCTCTGTTACTCAAACAGGAAATCACAGCAATAAGGGGCTAGCTTCAGGTGTATATTTTGCAAGAAGTACAATACACCTGCTGTAAGTGCTGCAGATGCCTGCCTGTGTTACTCAAACAGGAAATCACAGCAATAAGGGCTATCTTCAGGTGTATATTTTGCAAGAAGCACAATACGCCTGCTGTAAGCGCTGCAGATGCCTGTTAATGTAACACAAAAGAAAAAAACTACGAGCAATAAGGGGTAGCTTCAGGTGTATAATGTGCAGGAGGCGCACAATGACTGCTGTAAGTGCTGCAGATGCCTGCCTGTGTTACTCAAACAGGAAATCACAGCAATAAGGGCTAGCTTCAGGTGTATATTTTGCAAGAAGCACAATACGCCCGCTGTAAGTGCTGCAGATGCCTGCCTGTGTTACTCAAACAGGAAATCACAGCAATAAGGGCTAGCTTCAGGTGTATATTTTGCAGGAAGCACAATACGCCCGCTGGAAGTGCTGCAGATGCCTTCATGTGTTACTTAAACATGAAATCACAGCAATAAGGGCTAGCTTCAGGTGTATATTTTGCAAGAAGCACAATACGCCTGCTGTAAGTGCTGCAGATGCCTGTTAGTGTAACACAAAAGAAAAAAAACTACGAGCAATAAGGGGTAGCTTCAGGTGTATAATGTGCAGGAGGCACACTACGACTGCTGTAAGTGCTGCAGATGCCTGCCTGTGTTACTCAAACAGGAAATCACAACAATAAGGGCTAGCTTCAGGTGTATATTTTGCAAGAAGCACAATACGCCTGCTGTAAGTGCTGCAGATGCCTGCCTCTGTTACTCAAACAGGAAATCACAGCAATAAGGGCTAGCTTCAGGTGTATATTTTGCAAGAAGCACAATACGCCCGCTGTAAGTGCTGCAGATGCATGCCTGTGTTACTCAAACAGGAAATCACAGCAATAAGGGCTAGCTTCAGGTGTATATTTTGCAAGAAGCACAATACGCCTGCTGTAAGTGCTGCAGATGCCTGTTAGTGTAACACAAAAGAAAAAAAAACTACGAGCAATAAGGGGTAGCTTCAGGTGTATAATGTGCAGGAGGCACACATTACACCTGCTGTAAGTGCTGCAGATGCCTGCCTGTGTTACTCAAACAGGAAATCACAGCAATAAGGGCTAGCTTCAGGTGTATATTTTACAAGAAGCACAATACGCCCGCTGTAAGTGCTGAAGATGCCTGCCTGTGTTACTCAACAGGAAATCACAGCAATAAGGGCTAGCTTCAGGTGTATATTTTGCAAGAAGCACAATACGTCCGCTGTAAGTGCTGCAGATGCCTGCCTGTGTTACTCAAACAGGAAATCACAGCAATAAGGGCTAGCTTCAGATGTATATTTTGCAAGAAGCACAATACGCCTGCTGTAAGTGCTGCAGATGCCTGTTAGTGTAACACAAAATAAATAAAACTACGAGCAATAAGGGGTAGCTTCAGGTGTATAATGTGCAGGAGGCACACATTACACCTGCTGTAAGTGCTGCAGATGCCTGCCTGTGTTACTCAAACAGGAAATCACAGCAATAAGGGCTAGCTTCAGGTGTATATTTTACAAAAAGCACAATACGCCCGCTGTAAGTGATGAAGATGCCTGTCTGTGTTACTCAACAGGAAATCACAGCAATAAGGGCTAGCTTCAGGTGTATATTTTGCAAGAAGCACAATACGTCCGCTGTAAGTGCTGCAGATGCCTGCCTGTGTTACTCAAACAGGAAATCACAGCAATAAGGGCTAGCTTCAGGTGTATATTTTGCAAGAAGCACAATACACCTGCTGTAAGTGCTGCAGATGCCTGCCTGTGTTACTCAAACAGGAAATCACAGCAATAAGGGCTAGCTTCAGGTGTATATTTTGCAAGAAGCACAATACGCCTGCTCTAAGTGCTGCAGATGCCTGTTAGTGTAACACAAAAGAAAAAAAAAAACTACGAGCAATAAGGGGGTAGCTTTAGGTGTATAATGTGCAGGAGGCACACTACCACTGCTGTAAGTGCTGCAGATGCCTGCCTGTGTTACTCAAACAGGAAATCACAACAATAAGGGCTAGCTTCAGGTGTATATTTTGCAAGAAGCACAATACGCCCGCTGTAAGTGCTGCAGATGCCTGCCTGTGTTACTTAAACAGGAAATCACAGCAATAAGGTCTAGCTTCAGGTGTATATATTGCAAGAAAAACAATACGCCTGCTGTAAGTGCTGCAGATGCCTGTTAGTGTAACACAAAAGAAAAAAAACTACGAGCAATAAGGGGTAGCTTCAGGTGTATAATGTGCAGGAGGCACACATTACACCTGCTGTAAGTGCTGCAGATGCCTGCCTGTGTTACTCAAACAGGAAATCACAGCAATAAGGGCTAGCTTCAGGTGTATATTTTGCAAGAAGCACAATACGTCCGCTGTAAGTGCTGCAGATGCCTGCCTGTGTTACTCAAACAGGAAATCACAGCAATAAGGGCTAGCTTCAGGTGTATATTTTGCAAGAAGCACAATACACCTGCTGTAAGTGCTGCAGATGCCTGCCTGTGTTACTCAAACAGGAAATCACAGCAATAAGGGCTAGCTTCAGGTGTATATTTTGCAAGAAGCACAATACACCTGCTGTAAGTGCTGCAGATGCCTGTTTAGTGTAACACAAAAGAAAAAAAACTATGAGCAATAAGGGGGTATCTTCAGGTGTATAATGGGCAGGAGGCACACTACGCCTGCTGTAAGTGCTGCAGATACCTGCCTGTGTTACTCTACAGGAAATCACAGCAATAAGGGCTAGCTTCAGGTGTATATTTTGCAAGAAGCACAATACACCTGCTGTAAGTGCTGCAGATGCCTGCCTGTGTTACTCAAACAGGAAATCACAGCAATAAGGGCTAGCATCAGGTGTATAATTTGCAAGAAGCACAATACACCTGCTGTAAAGTGCTGCAGATGCCTGTTAGTGTAACACAAAAGAAAAAAAACTATGAGCAATAAGGGGTAGCTTCAGGTGTATAATGTGCAGAGGCACACTACGCCTGCTGTAAGTGCTGCAGATACCTGCCTGTGTTACTCTACAGGAAATCACAGCAATAAGGGCTAGCTTCAGGTGTATATTTTGCAAGAAGCACAATACGCCCACTGTAAGTGCTGCAGATGCCTGCCTGTGTTACTCAAACAGGAAATCACAGCAATAAGGGCTAGCTTCAGGTGTATAATTTTGCAAGAAGCACAATACGCCTGCTGTAAGTGCTGCAGATGCCTGCCTGTGTTACTCAAACAGGAAATCACAGCAATAAGGGCTAGCTTCAGGTGTATATTTTGCAAGAAGCACAATACGCCCACTGTAAGTGCTGCAGATGCCTGACTGTTACTCAAACAGGAAATCACAGCAATAAGGGCTAGCTTCAGGTGTATATTTTACAAGAAGCACAATACGCCCGCTGTAAGTGCTGATGATGCCTGCCTGTGTTACTCAACAGGAAATCACAGCAATAAGGGCTAGCTTCAGGTGTTCTTTGCAAGAAGCACAATACGTCCGCTGTAAGTGCTGCAGATGCCTGCCTGTGTTACTCAAACAGGAAATCACAGCAATAAGGGCTAGCTTCAGGTGTATATTTTTGCAAGAAGCACAATACGCTGCTGTAAGTGCTACAGATGCCTGCCTGTGTTACTCAAACAGGAAATCACAGCAATAAGGGCTAGCTTCAGGTGTATATTTTGCAAGAAGCACAATACACCTGCTGTAAGTGCTGCAGATGCCTGCCTGTGTTACTCAAACAGGAAATCACAGCAATAAGGGCTAGCTTCAGGTGTATATTTTGCAAGAAGCACAATACGCCTGCTGTAAGTGCTGCAGATGCCTGTTAGTGTAACACAAAAGAAAAAAAAACTACGAGCAATAAGGGGTAGCTTCAGGTGTATAATGTGCAGGAGGCACACTACGACTGCTGTAAGTGCTGCAGATGCCTGCCTGTGTTACTCAAACAGGAAATCACAACAATAAGGGCTAGCTTCAGGTGTATATTTTTGCAAGAAGCACAATATGCCTGCTGTAAGTGCTGCAGATGCCTGCCTCTGTTACTCAAACATGAAATCACAGCAATAAGGGCTAGCTTCAGGTGTATATTTTGCAAGAAGCACAATACGCCCGCTGTAAGTGCTGCAGATGCATGCCTGTGTTACCCAAACAGGAAATCACAGCAATAAGGGCTAGCTTCAGGTGTATATTTTGCAAGAAGCACAATACGTCTGCTGTAAGTGCTGCAGATGCCTGTTAGTGTAACACAAAAGAAAAAAAACTACGAGCAATAAGGGTTAGCTTCAGGTGTATAATGTGCAGGAGGCACACATTACACCTGCTGTAAGTGCTGCAGATGCCTGCCTGTGTTACTCAAACAGGAAATCACAGCAATAAGGGCTAGCTTCAGGTGTATATTTTACAAGAAGCACAATACGCCCGCTGTAAGTGCTGAAGATGCCTGCCTGTGTTACTCAACAGGAAATCACAGCAATAAGGGCTAGCTTCAGGTGTATATTTTGCAAGAAGCACAATACGTCCGCTGTAAGTGCTGCAGATGCCTGCCTGTGTTACTCAAACAGGAAATCACAGCAATAAGGGCTAGCTTCAGGTGTATATTTTGCAAGAAGCACAATACGCCTGCTGTAAGTGCTGCAGATGCCTGTTAGTGTAACACAAAAAGAAATAAAACTACGAGCAATAAGGGGTAGCTTCAGGTGTATAATGTGCAGGAGGCACACATTACACCTGCTGTAAGTGCTGCAGATGCCTGCCTGTGTTACTCAAACAGGAAATCACAGCAATAAGGGCTAGCTTCAGGTGTATATTTTACAAAAAGCACAATACGCCCGCTGTAAAGTGCTGAAGATGCCTGCCTGTGTTACTCAACAGGAAATCACAGCAATAAGGGCTAGCTTCAGGTGTATATTTTGCAAGAAGCACAATACGTCCGCTGTAAGTGCTGCAGATGCCTGCCTCTGTTACTCAAACAGGAAATCACAGCAATAAGGGCTAGCTTCAGGTGTATATTTTGCAAGAAGTACAATACGCCTGCTGTAAGTGCTGCAGATGCCTGCCTGTGTTACTCAAACAGGAAATCACAGCAATAAGGGCTATCTTCAGGTGTATATTTTGCAAGAAGCACAATACGCCTGCTGTAAGCGCTGCAGATGCCTGTTAATGTAACACAAAAGAAAAAAAACTACGAGCAATAAGGGGTAGCTTCAGGTGTATAATGTGCAGGAGGCGCACAATGACTGCTGTAAGTGCTGCAGATGCCTGCCTGTGTTACTCAAACAGGAAATCACAGCAATAAGGGCTAGCTTCAGGTGTATATTTTGCAAGAAGCACAATACGCCCGCTGTAAGTGCTGCAGATGCCTGCCTGTGTTACTCAAACAGGAAATCACAGCAATATGGGCTAGCTTCAGGTGTATATTTTGCAGGAAGCACAATACGCCCGCTGGAAGTGCTGCAGATGCCTTCATGTGTTACTTAAACATGAAATCACAGCAATAAGGGCTAGCTTCAGGTGTATATTTTGCAGGAAGCACAATACGCCTGCTGTAAGTGCTGCAGATGCCTGTTAGTGTAACACAAAAGAAAAAAAACTACGAGCAATAAGGGGTAGCTTCAGGTGTATAATGTGCAGGAGGCACACTACGACTGCTGTAAGTGCTGCAGATGCCTGCCTGTGTTACTCAAACAGGAAATCACAACAATAAGGGCTAGCTTCAGGTGTATATTTTGCAAGAAGCACAATACGCCTGCTGTAAGTGCTGCAGATGCCTGCCTCTGTTACTCAAACAGGAAATCACAGCAATAAGGGCTAGCTTCAGGTGTATATTTTGCAAGAAGCACAATACGCCCGCTGTAAGTGCTGCAGATGCATGCCTGTGTTACTCAAACAGGAAATCACAGCAATAAGGGCTAGCTTCAGGTGTATATTTTGCAAGAAGCACAATACGCCTGCTGTAAGTGCTGCAGATGCCTGTTAGTGTAACACAAAAGAAAAAAAAACTACGAGCAATAAGGGGTAGCTTCAGGTGTATAATGTGCAGGAGGCACACATTACACCTGCTGTAAGTGCTGCAGATGCCTGCCTGTGTTACTCAAACAGGAAATCACAGCAATAAGGGCTAGCTTCAGGTGTATATTTTACAAGAAGCACAATACGCCCGCTGTAAGTGCTGAAGATGCCTGCCTGTGTTACTCAACAGGAAATCACAGCAATAAGGGCTAGCTTCAGGTGTATATTTTGCAAGAAGCACAATACGTCCGCTGTAAGTGCTGCAGATGCCTGCCTGTGTTACTCAAACAGGAAATCACAGCAATAAGGGCTAGCTTCAGATGTATATTTTGCAAGAAGCACAATACGCCTGCTGTAAGTGCTGCAGATGCCTGTTAGTGTAACACAAAATAAATAAAACTACGAGCAATAAGGGGTAGCTTCAGGTGTATAATGTGCAGGAGGCACACATTACACCTGCTGTAAGTGCTGCAGATGCCTGCCTGTGTTACTCAAACAGGAAATCACAGCAATAAGGGCTAGCTTCAGGTGTATATTTTACAAAAAGCACAATACGCCCGCTGTAAGTGCTGAAGATGCCTGCCTGTGTTACTCAACAGGAAATCACAGCAATAAGGGCTAGCTTCAGGTGTATATTTTGCAAGAAGCACAATACGTCCGCTGTAAGTGCTGCAGATGCCTGCCTGTGTTACTCAAACAGGAAATCACAGCAATAAGGGCTAGCTTCAGGTGTATATTTTGCAAGAAGCACAATACACCTGCTGTAAGTGCTGCAGATGCCTGCCTGTGTTACTCAAACAGGAAATCACAGCAATAAGGGCTAGCTTCAGGTGTATATTTTGCAAGAAGCACAATACGCCTGCTCTAAGTGCTGCAGATGCCTGTTAGTGTAACACAAAAGAAAAAAAAAACTACGAGCAATAAGGGGTAGCTTTAGGTGTATAATGTGCAGGAGGCACACTACCACTGCTGTAAGTGCTGCAGATGCCTGCCTGTGTTACTCAAACAGGAAATCACAACAATAAGGGCTAGCTTCAGGTGTATATTTTGCAAGAAGCACAATACGCCCGCTGTAAGTGCTGCAGATGCCTGCCTGTGTTACTTAAACAGGAAATCACAGCAATAAGGTCTAGCTTCAGGTGTATATATTGCAAGAAGCACAATACGCCTGCTGTAAGTGCTGCAGATGCCTGTTAGTGTAACACAAAAGAAAAAAAACTACGAGCAATAAGGGGTAGCTTCAGGTGTATAATGTGCAGGAGGCACACATTACACCTGCTGTAAGTGCTGCAGATGCCTGCCTGTGTTACTCAAACAGGAAATCACAGCAATAAGGGCTAGCTTCAGGTGTATATTTTGCAAGAAGCACAATACGTCCGCTGTAAGTGCTGCAGATGCCTGCCTGTGTTACTCAAACAGGAAATCACAGCAATAAGGGCTAGCTTCAGGTGTATATTTTTGCAAGAAGCACAATACACCTGCTGTAAGTGCTGCAGATGCCTGCCTGTGTTACTCAAACAGGAAATCACAGCAATAAGGGCTAGCTTCAGGTGTATATTTTGCAAGAAGCACAATACACCTGCTGTAAGTGCTGCAGATGCCTGTTAGTGTAACACAAAAGAAAAAAAACTATGAGCAATAAGGGGTATCTTCAGGTGTATAATGTGCAGGAGGCACACTACGCCTGCTGTAAGTGCTGCAGATACCTGCCTGTGTTACTCTACAGGAAATCACAGCAATAAGGGCTAGCTTCAGGTGTATATTTTGCAAGAAGCACAATACACCTGCTGTAAGTGCTGCAGATGCCTGCCTGTGTTACTCAAACAGGAAATCACAGCAATAAGGGCTAGCATCAGGTGTATAATTTGCAAGAAGCACAATACACCTGCTGTAAGTGCTGCAGATGCCTGTTAGTGTAACACAAAAGAAAAAAAAACTATGAGCAATAAGGGGTAGCTTCAGGTGTATAATGTGCAGAGGCACACTACGCCTGCTGTAAGTGCTGCAGATACCTGCCTGTGTTACTCTACAGGAAATCACAGCAATAAGGGCTAGCTTCAGGTGTATATTTTGCAAGAAGCACAATACGCCCACTGTAAGTGCTGCAGATGCCTGCCTGTGTTACTCAAACAGGAAATCACAGCAATAAGGGCTAGCTTCAGGTGTATATTTTGCAAGAAGCACAATACGCCTGCTGTAAGTGCTGCAGATGCCTGCCTGTGTTACTCAAACAGGAAATCACAGCAATAAGGGCTAGCTTCAGGTGTATATTTTGCAAGAAGCACAATACGCCCACTGTAAGTGCTGCAGATGCCTGACTGTTACTCAAACAGGAAATCACAGCAATAAGGGCTAGCTTCAGGTGTATATTTTACAAGAAGCACAATACGCCCGCTGTAAGTGCTGATGATGCCTGCCTGTGTTACTCAACAGGAAATCACAGCAATAAGGGCTAGCTTCAGGTGTTCTTTGCAAGAAGCACAATACGTCCGCTGTAAGTGCTGCAGATGCCTGCCTGTGTTACTCAAACAGGAAATCACAGCAATAAGGGCTAGCTTCAGGTGTATATTTTGCAAGAAGCACAATACGCCTGCTGTAAGTGCTACAGATGCCTGCCTGTGTTACTCAAACAGGAAATCACAGCAATAAGGGCTAGCTTCAGGTGTATATTTTGCAAGAAGCACAATACACCTGCTGTAAGTGCTGCAGATGCCTGCCTGTGTTACTCAAACAGGAAATCACAGCAATAAGGGCTAGCTTCAGGTGTATATTTTGCAAGAAGCACAATACGCCTGCTGTAAGTGCTGCAGATGCCTGTTAGTGTAACACAAAAGAAAAAAAACTACGAGCAATAAGGGGTAGCTTTAGGTGTATAATGTGCAGGAGGCACACTACGACTGCTGTAAGTGCTGCAGATGCCTGCCTGTGTTACTCAACAGGAAATCACAGCAATAAGGGCTAGCTTCAGGTGTATATTTTGCAAGAAGCACAATACGCCTGCTGTAAGTGCTGCAGATGCCTGTTAGTGTAACACAAAAGAAAAAAAACTACGAGCAATAAGGGGTAGCTTCAGGTGTATAATGTGCAGGAGGCACACGTTACACCTCCTGTAAGTGCTGCAGATGCCAGCCTGTGTTACTCAAACAGGAAATCACAGCAATAAGGGCTAGCTTCAGGTGTATATTTTGCAAGAAGCACAATACGCCCGCTGTAAGTGCTGATGATGCCTGCCTGTGCTACTCAACAGGAAATCACAGCAATAAGGGCTAGCTTCAGGTGTATATTTTGCAAGAAGCACAATACGTCCGCTGTAAGTGCTGCAGATGCCTGCCTGTGTTACTCAAACAGGAAATCACAGCAATAAGGGCTAGCTTCAGGTGTATATTTTGCAAGAAGCACAATACACCTGCTGTAAGTGCTGCAGATGCCTGCCTGTGTTACTCAAACAGGAAATCACAGCAATAAGGGCTAGCTTCAGGTGTATATTTGCAAGAAGCACAATACACCTGCTGTAAGTGCTGCAGATGCCTGTTAGTGTAACACAAAAGAAAAAAAAACTACGAGCAATAAGGGTAGCTTCAGGTGTATAATGTGAAGGAGGCACACTACGCCTGCTGTAAGTTCTGCAGATACCTGCCTGTGTTACTCTACAGGAAATCACAGCAATAAGGGCTAGCTTCAGGTGTATATTTTGCAAGAAGCACAATACGCCCACTGTAAGTGCTGCAGATGCCTGCCTGTGTTACTCAAACAGGAAATCACAGCAATAAGGGCTAGCTTCAGGTGTATATTTTGCAAGAAGCACAATACGCCTGCTGTAAGTGCTGCAGATGCCTGCCTATGTTACTCAAACAGGAAATCACAGCAATAAGGGCTAGCTTCAGGTGTATATTTTGCAAGAAGCACAATACGCCCACTGTAAGTGCTGCAGATGCCTGCCTGTGTTACTCAAACAGGAAATCACAGCAATAAGGGCTAGCTTCAGGTGTATATTTTGCAAGAAGCACAATACGCCCGCTGTAAGTGCTGATGATGCCTGCCTGTGTTACTCAACAGGAAATCAGAGCAATAAGGGCTAGCTTCAGGTGTTCTTTGCAAGAAGCACAATACGTCCGCTGTAAGTGCTGCAGATGCCTGCCTGTGTTACTCAAACAGGAAATCACAGCAATAAGGGCTAGCTTCAGGTGTATATTTTGCAAGAAGCACAATACGCCTGCTGTAAGTGCTGCAGATGCCTGCCTGTGTTACTCAAACAGGAAATCACAGCAATAAGGGCTAGCTTCAGGTGTATATTTTGCAAGAAGCACAATACGCCTGCTGTAAGTGCTGCAGATGCCTGCCTGTGTTACTCAAACAGGAAATCACAGCAATAAGGGCTAGCTTCAGGTGTATATTTTGCAAGAAGCACAATACGCCCACTGTAAGTGCTGCAGATGCCTGCCTGTGTTACTCAAACAGGAAATCACAGCAATAAGGGCTAGCTTCAGGTGTATATTTTGCAAGAAGCACAATACGCCCGCTGTAAGTGCTGATGATGCCTGCCTGTGTTAATCAACAGGAAATCACAGCAATAAGGGCTAGCTTCAGGTGTTCTTTGCAAGAAGCACAAGACGTCCGCTGTAAGTGCTGCAGATGCCTGCCTGTGTTACTCAAACAGGAAATCACAGCAATAAGGGCTAGCTTCAGGTGTATATTTTGCAAGAAGCACAGTACGCCTGCTGTAAGTGCTGCAGATGCCTGCCTGTGTTACTCAAACAGGAAATCACAGCAATAAGGGCTAGCTTCAGGTGTATATTTTGCAAGAAGCACAATACACCTGCTGTAAGTGCTGCAGATGCCTGTTAGTGTAACACAAAAGAAAAAAAACTACGAGCAATAATGGGTAGCTTCAGGTGTATAATGTGCAGGAGGCACACTACGCCTGCTGTAAGTGCTGCAGATACCTGCCTGTGTTACTCTACAGGAAATCACAGCAATAAGGGCTAGCTTCAGGTGTATATTTTGCAAGAAGCACAATATGCCTGCTGTAAGTGCTGCAGATGCCTGCCTGTGTTACTCAAACAGGAAATCACAGCAATAAGGGCTAGCTTCAGGTGTATATTTTGCAAGAAGCACAATACACCTGCTGTAAGTGCTGCAGATGCCTGCCTGTGTTACTCAAACAGGAAATCACAGCAATGAGGGCTAGCTTCAGGTGTATATTTTGCAAGAAGCACAATACGCCTGCTGTAAGTGCTGCAGATGCCTGTTAGTGTAACACAAAAGAAAAAAAACTACGAGCAATAAGGGGTAGCTTTAGGTGTATAATGTGCAGGAGGCACACTACGACTGCTGTAAGTGCTGCAGATGCCTGCCTGTGTTACTCAAACAGGAAATCACAGCAATAAGGTCTAGCTTCAGGTGTATATATTGCAAGAAGCACAATACGCCTGCTGTAAGTGCTGCAGATGCCTGTTAGTGTAACACAAAAGAAAAAAAACTACGAGCAATAAGGGGTAGCTTCAGGTGTATAATGTGCAGGAGGCACACGTTACACCTCCTGTAAGTGCTGCAGATGCCTGCCTGTGTTACTCAAACAGGAAATCACAGCAATAAGGGCTAGCTTCAGGTGTATATTTTGCAAGAAGCACAATACGCCCGCTGTAAGTGCTGATGATGCCTGCCTGTGCTACTCAACAGGAAATCACAGCAATAAGGGCTAGCTTCAGGTGTATATTTTGCAAGAAGCACAATACGTCCGCTGTAAGTGCTGCAGATGCCTGCCTGTGTTACTCAAACAGGAAATCACAGCAATAAGGGCTAGCTTCAGGTGTATATTTTGCAAGAAGCACAATACACCTGCTGTAAGTGCTGCAGATGCCTGCCTGTGTTACTCAAACAGGAAATCACAGCAATAAGGGCTAGCTTCAGGTGTATATTTTGCAAGAAGCACAATACACCTGCTGTAAGTGCTGCAGATGCCTGTTAGTGTAACACAAAAGAAAAAAAAAACTACGAGCAATAAGGGGTAGCTTCAGGTGTATAATGTGCAGGAGGCACACTACGCCTGCTGTAAGTGCTGCAGATACCTGCCTGTGTTACTCTACAGGAAATCACAGCAATAAGGGCTAGCTTCAGGTGTATATTTTGCAAGAAGCACAATACGCCCACTGTAAGTGCTGCAGATGCCTGCCTGTGTTACTCAAACAGGAAATCACAGCAATAAGGGCTAGCTTCAGGTGTATATTTTGCAAGAAGCACAATACGCCTGCTGTAAGTGCTGCAGATGCCTGCCTGTGTTACTCAAACAGGAAATCACAGCAATAAGGGCTAGCTTCAGGTGTATATTTTGCAAGAAGCACAATACGCCCACTGTAAGTGCTGCAGATGCCTGCCTGTGTTACTCAAACAGGAAATCACAGCAATAAGGGCTAGCTTCAGGTGTATATTTTGCAAGAAGCACAATACGCCCGCTGTAAGTGCTGATGATGCCTGCCTGTGTTACTCAACAGGAAATCACAGCAATAAGGGCTAGCTTCAGGTGTATATTTTGCAAGAAG
The DNA here is from genome assembly GCA_029206835.1 of Rana muscosa. Classification (NCBI taxonomy): domain Eukaryota; kingdom Metazoa; phylum Chordata; class Amphibia; order Anura; family Ranidae; genus Rana; species Rana muscosa. The sequence goes on along the minus strand of CM055118.1, from coordinate 972,997,805 downwards.
CACAATACGCCTGCTGTAAGTGCTGCAGATGCCTGTTAGTGTAACACAAAAGAAAAAAAACTATGAGCAATAAGGGGTATCTTCAGGTGTATAATGTGCAGGAGGCACACTACGCCTGCTGTAAGTGCTGCAGATACCTGCCTGTGTTACTCTACAGGAAATCACAGCAATAAGGGCTAGCTTCAGGTGTATATTTTGCAAGAAGCACAATACACCTGCTGTAAGTGCTGCAGATGCCTGCCTGTGTTACTCAAACAGGAAATCACAGCAATAAGGGCTAGCATCAGGTGTATAATTTGCAAGAAGCACAATACACCTGCTGTAAGTGCTGCAGATGCCTGTTAGTGTAACACAAAAGAAAAAAAACTATGAGCAATAAGGGGTAGCTTCAGGTGTATAATGTGCAGAGGCACACTACGCCTGCTGTAAGTGCTGCAGATACCTGCCTGTGTTACTCTACAGGAAATCACAGCAATAAGGGCTAGCTTCAGGTGTATATTTTGCAAGAAGCACAATACGCCCACTGTAAGTGCTGCAGATGCCTGCCTGTGTTACTCAAACAGGAAATCACAGCAATAAGGGCTAGCTTCAGGTGTATATTTTGCAAGAAGCACAATACGCCTGCTGTAAGTGCTGCAGATGCCTGCCTGTGTTACTCAAACAGGAAATCACAGCAATAAGGGCTAGCTTCAGGTGTATATTTTGCAAGAAGCACAATACGCCCACTGTAAGTGCTGCAGATGCCTGACTGTTACTCAAACAGGAAATCACAGCAATAAGGGCTAGCTTCAGGTGTATATTTTACAAGAAGCACAATACGCCCGCTGTAAGTGCTGATGATGCCTGCCTGTGTTACTCAACAGGAAATCACAGCAATAAGGGCTAGCTTCAGGTGTTCTTTGCAAGAAGCACAATACGTCCGCTGTAAGTGTTGCAGATGCCTGCCTGTGTTACTCAAACAGGAAATCACAGCAATAAGGGCTAGCTTCAGGTGTATATTTTGCAAGAAGCACAATACGCCTGCTGTAAGTGCTACAGATGCCTGCCTGTGTTACTCAAACAGGAAATCACAGCAATAAGGGCTAGCTTCAGGTGTATATTTTGCAAGAAGCACAATACACCTGCTGTAAGTGCTGCAGATGCCTGCCTGTGTTACTCAAACAGGAAATCACAGCAATAAGGGCTAGCTTCAGGTGTATATTTTGCAAGAAGCACAATACGCCTGCTGTAAGTGCTGCAGATGCCTGTTAGTGTAACACAAAAGAAAAAAAACTACGAGCAATAAGGGGTAGCTTTAGGTGTATAATGTGCAGGAGGCACACTACGACTGCTGTAAGTGCTGCAGATGCCTGCCTGTGTTACTCAAACAGGAAATCACAGCAATAAGGGCTAGCTTCAGGTGTATATTTTGCAAGAAGCACAATACGCCTGCTGTAAGTGCTGCAGATGCCTGTTAGTGTAACACAAAAGAAAAAAAACTACGAGCAATAAGGGGTAGCTTCAGGTGTATAATGTGCAGGAGGCACACGTTACACCTCCTGTAAGTGCTGCAGATGCCAGCCTGTGTTACTCAAACAGGAAATCACAGCAATAAGGGCTAGCTTCAGGTGTATATTTTGCAAGAAGCACAATACGCCCGCTGTAAGTGCTGATGATGCCTGCCTGTGCTACTCAACAGGAAATCACAGCAATAAGGGCTAGCTTCAGGTGTATATTTTGCAAGAAGCACAATACGCCCACTGTAAGTGCTGCAGATGCCTGCCTGTGTTACTCAAACAGGAAATCACAGCAATAAGGGCTAGCTTCAGGTGTATATTTTGCAAGAAGCACAATACGCCTGCTGTAAGTGCTGCAGATGCCTGCCTGTGTTACTCAAACAGGAAATCACAGCAATAAGGGCTAGCTTCAGGTGTATATTTTGCAAGAAGCACAATACGCCCACTGTAAGTGCTGCAGATGCCTGCCTGTGTTACTCAAACAGGAAATCACAGCAATAAGGGCTAGCTTCAGGTGTATATTTTGCAAGAAGCACAATACGCCCGCTGTAAGTGCTGATGATGCCTGCCTGTGTTACTCAACAGGAAATCAGAGCAATAAGGGCTAGCTTCAGGTGTTCTTTGCAAGAAGCACAATACGTCCGCTGTAAGTGCTGCAGATGCCTGCCTGTGTTACTCAAACAGGAAATCACAGCAATAAGGGCTAGCTTCAGGTGTATATTTTGCAAGAAGCACAATACGCCTGCTGTAAGTGCTGCAGATGCCTGCCTGTGTTACTCAAACAGGAAATCACAGCAATAAGGGCTAGCTTCAGGTGTATATTTTGCAAGAAGCACAATACGCCTGCTGTAAGTGCTGCAGATGCCTGCCTGTGTTACTCAAACAGGAAATCACAGCAATAAGGGCTAGCTTCAGGTGTATATTTTGCAAGAAGCACAATACGCCCACTGTAAGTGCTGCAGATGCCTGCCTGTGTTACTCAAACAGGAAATCACAGCAATAAGGGCTAGCTTCAGGTGTATATTTTGCAAGAAGCACAATACGCCCGCTGTAAGTGCTGATGATGCCTGCCTGTGTTAATCAACAGGAAATCACAGCAATAAGGGCTAGCTTCAGGTGTTCTTTGCAAGAAGCACAAGACGTCCGCTGTAAGTGCTGCAGATGCCTGCCTGTGTTACTCAAACAGGAAATCACAGCAATAAGGGCTAGCTTCAGGTGTATATTTTGCAAGAAGCACAGTACGCCTGCTGTAAGTGCTGCAGATGCCTGCCTGTGTTACTCAAACAGGAAATCACAGCAATAAGGGCTAGCTTCAGGTGTATATTTTGCAAGAAGCACAATACACCTGCTGTAAGTGCTGCAGATGCCTGTTAGTGTAACACAAAAGAAAAAAAAACTACGAGCAATAATGGGTAGCTTCAGGTGTATAATGTGCAGGAGGCACACTACGCCTGCTGTAAGTGCTGCAGATACCTGCCTGTGTTACTCTACAGGAAATCACAGCAATAAGGGCTAGCTTCAGGTGTATATTTTGCAAGAAGCACAATACGCCCACTGTAAGTGCTGCAGATGCCTGCCTGTGTTACTCAAACAGGAAATCACAGCAATAAGGGGTAGCTTCAGGTGTATATTTTACAAGAAGCACAATACGCCCGCTGTAAGTGCTGATGATGCCTGCCTGTGTTACTCAACAGGAAATCACAGCAATAAGGGCTAGCTTCATGTGTTCTTTGCAAGAAGCACAATACGTCCGCTGTAAGTGCTGCAGATGCCTGCCTGTGTTACTCAAACAGGAAATCACAGCAATAAGGGCTAGCTTCAGGTGTATATTTTGCAAGAAGCACAATACGCCTGCTGTAAGTGCTGCAGATGCCTGCCTGTGTTACTCAAACAGGAAATCACAGCAATAAGGGCTAGCTTCAGGTGTATATTTTGCAAGAAGCACAATACACCTGCTGTAAGTGCTGCAGATGCCTGCCTGTGTTACTCAAACAGGAAATCACAGCAATAAGGGCTAGCTTCAGGTGTATATTTTGCAAGAAGCACAATACGCCTGCTGTAAGTGCTGCAGATGCCTGTTAGTGTAACACAAAAGAAAAAAAACTACGAGCAATAAGGGGTAGCTTTAGGTGTATAATGTGCAGGAGGCACACTACGACTGCTGTAAGTGCTGCAGATGCCTGCCTGTGTTACTCAAACAGGAAATCACAGCAATAAGGTCTAGCTTCAGGTGTATATATTGCAAGAAGCACAATACGCCTGCTGTAAGTGCTGCAGATGCCTGTTAGTGTAACACAAAAGAAAAAAAACTACGAGCAATAAGGGGTAGCTTCAGGTGTATAATGTGCAGGAGGCACACGTTACACCTCCTGTAAGTGCTGCAGATGCCTGCCTGTGTTACTCAAACAGGAAATCACAGCAATAAGGGCTAGCTTCAGGTGTATATTTTGCAAGAAGCACAATACGCCCGCTGTAAGTGCTGATGATGCCTGCCTGTGCTACTCAACAGGAAATCACAGCAATAAGGGCTAGCTTCAGGTGTATATTTTGCAAGAAGCACAATACGTCCGCTGTAAGTGCTGCAGATGCCTACCTGTGTTACTCAAAGAGGAAATCACAGCAATAAGGGCTAGCTTCAGGTGTATATTTTGCAAGAAGCACAATACACCTGCTGTAAGTGCTGCAGATGCCTGCCTGTGTTACTCAAACAGGAAATCACAGCAATAAGGGCTAGCTTCAGGTGTATATTTTGCAAGAAGCACAATACACCTGCTGTAAGTGCTGCAGATGCCTGTTAGTGTAACACAAAAGAAAAAAAAACTACGAGCAATAAGGGGTAGCTTCAGGTGTATAATGTGCAGGAGGCACACTACGCCTGCTGTAAGTGCTGCAGATACCTGCCTGTGTTACTCTACAGGAAATCACAGCAATAAGGGCTAGCTTCAGGTGTATATTTTGCAAGAAGCACAATACGCCCACTGTAAGTGCTGCAGATGCCTGCCTGTGTTACTCAAACAGGAAATCACAGCAATAAGGGCTAGCTTCAGGTGTATATTTTGCAAGAAGCACAATACGCCTGCTGTAAGTGCTGCAGATGCCTGCCTGTGTTACTCAAACAGGAAATCACAGCAATAAGGGCTAGCTTCAGGTGTATATTTTGCAAGAAGCACAATACGCCCACTGTAAGTGCTGCAGATGCCTGCCTGTGTTACTCAAACAGGAAATCACAGCAATAAGGGCTAGCTTCAGGTGTATATTTTGCAAGAAGCACAATACGCCCGCTGTAAGTGCTGATGATGCCTGCCTGTGTTACTCAACAGGAAATCACAGCAATAAGGGCTAGCTTCAGGTGTTCTTTGCAAGAAGCACAATACGTCCGCTGTAAGTGCTGCAGATGCCTGCCTGTGTTACTCAAACAGGAAATCACAGCAATAAGGGCTAGCTTCAGGTGTATATTTTGCAAGAAGCACAATACGCCTGCTGTAAGTGCTGCAGATGCCTGCCTGTGTTACTCAAACAGGAAATCACAGCAATAAGGGCTAGCTTCAGGTGTATATTTTGCAAGAAGCACAATACACCTGCTGTAAGTGCTGCAGATGCCTGTTAGTGTAACACAAAAGAAAAAAAAACTACGCGCAATAAGGGGTAGCTTCAGGTGTATAATGTGCAGGAGGCACACTACGCCTGCTGTAAGTGCTGCAGATACCTGCCTGTGTTACTCTACAGGAAATCACAGCAATAAGGGCTAGCTTCAGGTGTATATTTTGCAAGAAGCACAATACACCTGCTGTAAGTGCTGCAGATGCCTGCCTGTGTTACTCAAACAGGAAATCACAGCAATAAGGGCTAGCTTCAGGTGTATATTTTGCAAGAAGCACAATACACCTGCTGTAAGTGCTGCAGATGCCTGTTAGTGTAACACAAAAGAAAAAAAAAACTACGAGCAATAAGGGGTAGCTTCAGGTGTATAATGTGCAGGAGGCACACTACGCCTGCTGTAAGTGCTGCAGATACCTGCCTGTGTTACTCTACAGGAAATCACAGCAATAAGGGCTAGCTTCAGGTGTATATTTTGCAAGAAGCACAATACGCCCACTGTAAGTGCTGCAGATGCCTGCCTGTGTTACTCAAACAGGAAATCACAGCAATAAGGGCTAGCTTCAGGTGTATATTTTGCAAGAAGCACAATACGCCTGCTGTAAGTGCTGCAGATGCCTGCCTGTGTTACTCAAACAGGAAATCACAGCAATAAGGGCTAGCTTCAGGTGTATATTTTGCAAGAAGCACAATACGCCCACTGTAAGTGCTGCAGATGCCTGCCTGTGTTACTCAAACAGGAAATCACAGCAATAAGGGCTAGCTTCAGGTGTATATTTTGCAAGAAGCACAATACGCCCGCTGTAAGTGCTGATGATGCCTGCCTGTGTTACTCAACAGGAAATCACAGCAATAAGGGCTAGCTTCAGGTGTTCTTTGCAAGAAGCACAATACGTCCGCTGTAAGTGCTGCAGATGCCTGCCTGTGTTACTCAAACAGGAAATCACAGCAATAAGGGCTAGCTTCAGGTGTATATTTTGCAAGAAGCACAATACGCCTGCTGTAAGTGCTGCAGATGCCTGCCTGTGTTACTCAAACAGGAAATCACAGCAATAAGGGCTAGCTTCAGGTGTATATTTTGCAAGAAGCACAATACACCTGCTGTAAGTGCTGCAGATGCCTGTTAGTGTAACACAAAAGAAAAAAAAACTACGCGCAATAAGGGGTAGCTTCAGGTGTATAATGTGCAGGAGGCACACTACGCCTGCTGTAAGTGCTGCAGATACCTGCCTGTGTTACTCTACAGGAAATCACAGCAATAAGGGCTAGCTTCAGGTGTATATTTTGCAAGAAGCACAATACGCCCACTGTAAGTGCTGCAGATGCCTGCCTGTGTTACTCAAACAGGAAATCACAGCAATAAGGGGTAGCTTCAGGTGTATATTTTGCAAGAAGCACAATACGCCTGCTGTAAGTGCTGCAGATGCCTGCCTGTGTTACTCAAACAGGAAATCACAGCAATAAGGGCTAGCTTCAGGTGTATATTTTGCAAGAAGCACAATACGCCTGCTGTAAGTGCTGCAGATGCCTGTTAGTGTAACACAAAAGAAAAAAAAATACGAGCAATAAGGGGTAGCTTCAGGTGTATAATGTGCAGGAGGCACACTATGCCTGCTGTAAGTGCTGCAGATGCCTGCCTGTGTTACTCTACAGGAAATCACATCAATAAGGGCTAGCTTCAGGTGTATATTTTGCAAGAAGCACAATACGCCCACTGTAAGTGCTGCAGATGCCTGCCTGTGTTACTCAAACAGGAAATCACAGCAATAAGGGCTAGCTTCAGGTGTATATTTTGCAAGAAGCACAATACGCCTGCTGTAAGTGCTGTAGATGCCTGCCTGTGTTACTCAAACAGGAAATCACAGCAATAAGGGCTAGCTTCAGGTGTATAATGTGCAGGAGGCACACTACGACTGCTGTAAGTGCTGCAGATGCCTGCCTGTGTTACTCAAACAGGAAATCACAACAATAAGGGCTAGCTTCAGGTGTATATTTTGCAAGAAGCACAATACGCCTGCTGTAAGTGCTGCAGATGCCTGCCTTTGTTACTCAAACAGGAAATCACAGCAATAAGGGCTAGCTTCAGGTGTATATTTTGCAAGAAGCACAATACGCCTGCTGTAACTGCTGCAGATGTCTGTTAGTGCAACACAAAAGAAAAAACGTGCGAGCAATAAGGGGTAGCTTCAGGTGTATAATGTGCAGGAGGCACACATTACACCTGCTGTAAGTTCTGCAGATGCCTGCCTGTGTTACTCAAACAGGAAATCACAGCAATAAGGGCTAGCTTCAGGTGTATATTTTGCAAGAAGCACAATACGCCCGCTGTAAGTGCTGATGATGCCTGCCTGTGTTACTCAACAGGAAATCACAGCAATAAGGGCTAGCTTCAGGTGTATTTTTTGCAAGAAGCACAATACGTCCGCTGTAAGTGCTGCAGATGCCTTCCTGTGTTAATCAAACAGGAAATCACAGCAATAAGGGCTAGCTTCAGGTGTATAATGTGCAGGAGGCACACTACGCCTGCTGTAAGTGCTGCAGATGCCTGCCTGTGTTACTCTACAGGAAATCACAGCAATAAGGGCTAGCTTCAGGTGTATATTTTACAAGAAGCACAATATGCCCGCTGTAAGTGCTGAAGATGCCTGCCTGTGTTACTCAACAGGAAATCACAGCAATAAGGGCTAGCTTCAGGTGTCTATTTTGCAAGAAGCACAATACGTCCGCTGTAAGTGCTGCAGATGCCTGCCTGTGTTACTCAAACAGGAAATCACAGCAATAAGGGCTAGCTTCAGGTGTATATTTTGCAAGAAGCACAATACGCCTGCTGTAAGTGCTGCAGATGCCTGTTAGTGTAACACAAAAGAAAAACAAACTACGAGCAATAAGGGGTAGCTTCAGGTGTATAGTGTGCAGAAGGCACACTACGGCTGCTGTAAGTGCTGCAGATGCCTGCCTGTGTTACTCAAACAGGAAATCACAACAATAAGGGCTAGCTTCAGGTATATATTTTGCAAGAAGCACAATACGCCCACTGTAAGTGCTGCAGATGCCTGCCTGTGTCACTCAAACAGGAAATCACAGAAATAAGGGCTAGCTTCAGGTGTATATTTTGCAAGAAGCACAATACGCCCGCTGTAAGTGCTGCAGATGCATGCCTGTGTTACTCAAACAGGAAATCACAGCAATAAGGGCTAGCTTCAGGTGTATATTTTGCAAGAAGCACAATACGCCTGCTGTAAGTGCTGCAGATGCCTGTTAGTGTAACACAAAAGAAATAAAACTACGAGCAATAAGGGGTAGCTTCAGGTGTATAATGTGCAGGAGGCACACATTACACCTGCTGTAAGTGCTGCAGATGCCTGCCTGTGTTACTCAAACAGGAAATCACAACAATAAGGGCTAGCTTCAGGTGTATATTTTACAAAAAGCACAATACGCCCGCTGTAAGTGCTGATGATGCCTGCCTGTGCTACTCAACAGGAAATCACAGCAATAAGGGCTAGCTTCAGGTGAATATTTTGCAAGAAGCACAATACGTCCGCTGTAAGTGCTGCAGATGCCTGCCTGTGTTACTCAAACAGGAAATCACAGCAATAAGGGCTAGCTTCAGGTGTATATTTTGCAAGAAGCACAATACACCTGCTGTAAGTGCTGCAGATGCCTGCCTGTGTTACTCAAACAGGAAATCACAGCAATAAGGGCTAGCTTCAGGTGTATATTTTGCAAGAAGCACAATACACCTGCTGTAAGTGCTGCAGATGCCTGTTAGTGTAACACAAAAGAAAAAAAACTACGAGCAATAAGGGGTAGCTTCAGGTGTATAATGTGCAGGAGGCACACTACGCCTGCTGTAAGTGCTGCAGATACCTGCCTCTGTTACTCAAACAGGAAATCACAGAAATACGGGCTAGCTTCAGGTGTATATTTTGCAAGATGCACAATACGCCCGCTGTAAGTGCTGATGATGCCTGCCTGTGTTACTCAACAGGAAATCACAGCAATACGGGCTAGCTTCAGGTGTTCTTTGCAAGAAGCACAATACGTCCGCTGTAAGTGCTGCAGATGCCTGCCTGTGTTACTCAAACAGGAAATCACAGCAATAAGGGCTAGCTTCAGGTGTATATTTTGCAAGAAGCACAATACGCCCACTGTAAGTGCTGCAGATGCCTGCCTGTGTTACTCAAACAGGAAATCACAGCAATAAGGGCTAGCTTCAGGTGTATATTTTGCAAGAAGCACAATACGCCTGCTGTAAGTGCTGCAGATGCCTGCCTGTGTTACTCAAACAGGAAATCACAGCAATAAGGGCTAGCTTCAGGTGTATATTTTGCAAGAAGCACAATACGCCCACTGTAAGTGCTGCAGATGCCTGCCTGTGTTACTCAAACAGGAAATCACAACAATAAGGGCTAGCATCAGGTGTATATTTTGCAAGAAGCACAATACGCCCGCTGTAAGTGCTGATGATGCCTGCCTGTGTTATTCAACAGGAAATCACAGCAATACGGGCTAGCTTCAGGTGTTCTTTGCAAGAAGCACAATACGTCCGCTGTAAGTGCTGCAGATGCCTGCCTGTGTTACTCAAACAGGAAATCACAGCAATAAGGGCTAGCTTCAGGTGTATATTTTGCAAGAAGCACAATACGCCTGCTGTAAGTGCTGCAGATGCCTGCCTGTGTTACTCAAACAGGAAATCACAGCAATAAGGGCTAGCTTCAGGTGTATATTTTGCAAGAAGCACAATACGCCCACTGTAAGTGCTGCAGATGCCTGCCTGTGTTACTCAAACAGGAAATCACAGCAATAAGGGCTAGCTTCAGGTGTATATTTTGCAAGAAGCACAATACGCCTGCTGTAAGTGCTGCAGATGCCTGCCTGTGTTACTCAAACAGGAAATCACAGCAATAAGGGCTAGCTTCAGGTGTATATTTTGCAAGAAGCACAATACGCCCACTGTAAGTGCTGCAGATGCCTGCCTGTGTTACTCAAACAGGAAATCACAGCAATAAGGGCTAGCTTCAGGTGTATATTTTGCAAGAAGCACAATACGCCCGCTGTAAGTGCTGATGATGCCTGCCTGTGTTACTCAACAGGAAATCACAGCAATAAGGGCTAGCTTCAGGTGTATATTTTGCAAGAAGCACAATACGCCTGCTGTAAGTGCTGCAGATGCCTGCCTGTGTTACTCAAACAGGAAATCACAGCAATAAGGGCTAGCTTCAGGTGTATATTTTGCAAGAAGCACAATACGCCTGCTGTAAGTGCTGCAGATGCCTGTTAGTGTAACACAAAAGAAAAAAAACCTACGAGCAATAAGGGGTAGCTTCAGGTGTATAATGTGCAGGAGGCACACTACGCCTGCTGTAAGTGCTGCAGATGCCTGCCTGTGTTATTCTACAGGAAATCACATCAATAAGGGCTAGCTTCAGGTGTATATTTTGCAAGAAGCACAATACGCCCATTGTAAGTGCTGCAGATGCCTGCCTGTGTTACTCAAACAGGAAATCACAGCAATAAGGGCTAGCTTCAGGTGTATATTTTGCAAGAAGCACAATACGCCTGCTGTAAGTGCTGTAGATGCCTGCCTGTGTTACTCAAACAGGAAATCACAGCAATAAGGGCTAGCTTCAGGTGTATATTTTGCAAGAAGCACAATACGCCCGCTGTAAGTGCTGCAGATGCCTGCCTGTGTTACTCAAACAGGAAATCACAGCAATAAGGGCTAGCTTCAGGTGTATATTTTGCAAGAAGCACAATACGCCTGCTGTAAGTGTTGCAGATGCCTGTTAGTGTAACACAAAAGAAAAAAAACTACGAGCAATAAGGGGTAGCTTCAGGTGTATATTTTGCAAGAAGCACATTACACCTGCTGTAAGTGCTGCAGATGCCTGCCTGTGTTACTCAAACAGGAAATCACAGCAATAAGGGCTAGCTTCAGGTGTATACTTTGCAAGAAGCACACTACGCCCGCTGTAAGTGCTGATGATGCCTGCCTGTGCTACTCAACAGGAAATCACAGCAATAAGGGCTAGCTTCAGGTGAATATTTTGCAAGAAGCACAATACGTCCACTGTAAGTGCTGCAGATGCCTGCCTGTGTTACTCAAACAGGAAATCACAGCAATAAGGGCTAGCTTCAGGTGTATATTTTGCAAGAAGCACAATACACCTGCTGTAAGTGCTGCAGATGCCTGCCTGTGTTACTCAAACAGGAAATCACAGCAATAAGGGCTAGCTTCAGGTGTATATTTTGCAAGAAGCACAATACACCTGCTGTAAGTGCTGCAGATGCCTGTTAGTGTAACAAAAAAGAAAAAAAACTACGAGCAATAAGGGGTAGCTTCAGGTGTATAATGTGCAGGAGGCACACTACGCCTGCTGTAAGTGCTGCAGATACCTGCCTGTGTTACTCTACAGGAAATCACAGCAATAAGGGCTAGCTTCAGGTGTATATTTTGCAAGAAGCACAATACGCCCACTGTAAGTGCTGCAGATGCCTGCCTCTGTTACTCAAACAGGAAATCACAGCAATAAGGGCTAGCTTCAGGTGTATATTTTGCAAGAAGCACAATACGCCTGCTGTAAGTGCTGCAGATGCCTGCCTGTGTTACTCAAACAGGAAATCACAGCAATAAGGGCTAGCTTCAGGTGTATATTTTGCAAGAAGCACAATACGCCCACTGTAAGTGCTGCAGATGTCTGCCTGTGTTACTCAAACAGGAAATCACAGCAATAAGGGCTAGCTTCAGGTGTATATTTTGCAAGAAGCACAATACGCCCACTGTAAGTGCTGATGATGCCTGCCTGTGTTACTCAACAGGAAATCACAGCAATACGGGCTAGCTTCAGGTGTTCTTTGCAAGAAGCACAATACGTCCGATGTAAGTGCTGCAGATGCCTGCCTGTGTTACTCAAACAGGAAATCACAGCAATAAGGGCTAGCTTCAGGTGTATATTTTGCAAGAAGCACAATACGCCTGCTGTAAGTGCTGCAGATGCCTGCCTGTGTTACTCAAACATGAAATCACAGCAATAAGGGCTAGCTTCAGGTGTATATTTTGCAAGAAGCACAATACGCCCGCTGTAAGTGCTGCAGATGCCTGCCTGTGTTACTCAAACAGGAAATCACAGCAATACGGGCTAGCTTCAGGTGTATATTTTGCAAGAAGCACAATACGCCTGCTGTAAGTGCTGCAGATGCCTGCCTGTGTTACTCAAACAGGAAATCACAGCAATAAGGGCTAGCTTCAGGTGTATATTTTGCAAGAAGCACAATACGCCCACTGTAAGTGCTGCAGATGCCTGCCTGTGTTACTCAAACAGGAAATCACAGCAATAAGGGCTAGCTTCAGGTGTATATTTTGCAAGAAGCACAATACGCCCGCTGTAAGTGCTGATGATGCCTGCCTGTGTTACTCAACAGGAAATCACAGCAATAAGGGCTAGCTTCAGGTGTATATTTTGCAAGAAGCACAATACGCCTGCTGTAAGTGCTGCAGATGCCTGCCTGTGTTACTCAAACAGGAAATCACAGCAATAAGGGCTGGCTTCAGGTGTATATTTTGCAAGAAGCACAATACACCTGCTGTAAGTGCTGCAGATGCCTGTTAGTGTAACACAAAAGAAAAAAAACTACGAGCAATAAGGGGTAGCTTCAGGTGTATAATGTGCAGGAGGCACACTACGCCTGCTGTAAGTGCTGCAGATACCTGCCTGTGTTACTCTACAGGAAATCACAGCAATAAGGGCTAGCTTCAGGTGTATATTTTGCAAGAAGCACAATACGCCCACTGTAAGTGCTGCAGATGCCTGCCTGTGTTACTCAAACAGGAAATCACAGCAATAAGGGGTAGCTTCAGGTGTATATTTTGCAAGAAGCACAATATGCCTGCTGTAAGTGCTGCAGATGCCTGCCTGTGTTACTCAAACAGGAAATCACAGCAATAAGGGCTAGCTTCAGGTGTATATTTTGCAAGAAGCACAATACGCCTGCTGTAAGTGCTGCAGATGCCTGTTAGTGTAACACAAAAGAAAAAAAAAACTACGAGCAATAAGGGGTAGCTTCAGGTGTATAATGTGCAGGAGGCACACTACGCCTGCTGTAAGTGCTGCAGATGCCTGCCTGTGTTATTCTACAGGAAATCACATCAATGTGGGCTAGCTTCAGGTGTATATTTTGCAAGAAGCACAATACGCCCACTGTAAGTGCTGCAGATGCCTGCCTGTGTTACTCAAACAGGAAATCACAGCAATAAGGGCTAGCTTCAGGTGTATATTTTGCAAGAAGCACAATACGCCTGCTGTAAGTGCTGTAGATGCCTGCCTGTGTTACTCAAACAGGAAATCACAGCAATAAGGGCTAGCTTCAGGTGTATATTTTGCAAGAAGCACAATACGCCTGCTGTAAGTGCTGCAGATGCCTGTTAGTGTAACACAAAAGAAAAAAAACTATGAGCAATAAGGGGTAGCTTCAGGTGTATAATGTGCAGGAGGCACACTACGACTGCTGTAAGTGCTGCAGATGCCTGCCTGTGTTACTCAAACAGGAAATCACAACAATAAGGGCTAGCTGCAGGTGAATATTTTGCAAGAAGCACAATACGCCTGCTGTAAGTGCTGAAGATGCCTGCCTGTGTTACTCAAACAGGAAATCACAGCAATAAGGGCTAGCTTCAGGTGTATATTTTGCAAGAAGCACAATACGCCTGCTGTAACTGCTGCAGATGCCTGTTAGTGTAACACAAAAGAAAAAACCTGCGAGCAATAAGGGGTAGCTTCAGGTGTATAATGTGCAGGAGGCACACATTACACCTGCTGTAAGTGCTGCAGATGCCTGCCTGTGTTACTCAAACAGGAAATCACAGCAATAAGGGCTAGCTTCAGGTGTATATTTTGCAAGAAGCACAATACGCCCGCTGTAAGTGCTGATGATGCCTGCCTGTGTTGCTCAACAGGAAACCACAGCAATAAGGGCTAGCTTCAGGTGTATATTTTGCAAGAAGCACAATACGTCCGCTGTAAGTGCTGCAGATGCCTTCCTGTGTTAATCAAACAGGAAATCACAGCAATAAGGGCTAGCTTCAGGTGTATATTTTGCAAGAAGCACAATACGCCTGCTGTAAGTTCTGCAGATGCCTGTTAGTGTAACACAAAAGAAAAAAACTACGAGCAATAAGGGGTAGCTTCAGGTGTATAATGTGCAGGAGGCACACTACGCCTGCTGTAAGTGCTGCAGATGCATGCCTGTGTTACTCTACAGGAAATCACAGCAATAAGGGCTAGCTTCAGGTGTCTATTTTGCAAGAAGCACAATACGTCCGCTGTAAGTGCTGCAGATGCCTGCCTGTGTTACTCAAACAGAAAATCACAGCAATAAGGGCTAGCTTCAGGTGTATATTTTGCAAGAAGCACAATACGCCTGCTGTAAGTGCTGCAGATGTCTGTTAGTGTAACACAAAAGAAAAAAAAACTACGAGCAATAAGGGGTAGCTTCAGGTGTATAATGTGCAGGAGGCACACATTACACCTGCTGTAAGTGCTGCAGATGCCTGCCTGTGTTAATCAAACAGGCAATCACAGCAATAAGGGCTAGCTTCAGGTGTATATTTTACAAGAAGCACAATACACCCGCTGTAAGTGCTGAAGATGCCTGCCTGTGTTACTCAACAGGAAATCACAGCAATAAGGGCTAGCTTCAGGTGTATATTTTGCAAGAAGCACAATACGTCCGCTGTAAGTGCTGCAGATGCCTGCCTGTGTTACTCAAACAGGACATCACAGCAATAAGGGCTAGCTTCAGGTGTATATTTTGCAAGAAGCACAATACGCCTGCTGTAAGTGCTGCAGATGCCTGCCTATGTTACTCAAACAGGAAATCACAGCAATAAGGGCTAGCTTCAGGTGTATATTTTGCAAGAAGCACAATACGCCTGCTGTAAGTGCTGCAGATGCCTGTTAGTGTAACACAAAATAAAAAAACTACGAGCAATAAGGGGTAGCTTCAGGTGTATAATGTGCAGGATGCACACTACGACTGCTGTAAGTGCTGCAGTTGCCTGTCTGTGTTACTCAAACAGGAAATCACAACAATAAGGGCTAGCTTCAGGTGTATATTTTGCAAGAAGCACAATACAACCGCTGTAAGTGCTGCAGATGCCTGCCTGTGTTACTCAAACAGGAAATCACAGAAATAAGGGCTAGCTTCAGGTGTATATTTTGCAAGAAGCACAATACGCCCGCTGTAAGTGCTGCAGATGCATGCCTGTGTTACTCAAACAGGAAATCACAGCAATAAGGGCTAGCTTCAGGTGTATATTTTGCAAGAAGCACAATACGCCTGCTGTAAGTGCTGTAGATGCCTGCCTGTGTTACTCAAACAGGAAATCACAGCAATAAGGGCTAGCTTCAGGTGTATATTTTGCAAGAAGCACAATACGCCTGCTGTAAGTGCTGCAGATGCCTGCCTGTGTTACTCAAACAGGAAATCACAGCAATAAGGGCTGGCTTCAGGTGTATATTTTGCAAGAAGCACAATACACCTGCTGTAAGTGCTGCAGATGCCTGTTAGTGTAACACAAAAGAAAAAAAACTACGAGCAATAAGGGGTAGCTTCAGGTGTATAATGTGCAGGAGGCACACTACGCCTGCTGTAAGTGCTGCAGATACCTGCCTGTGTTACTCTACAGGAAATCACAGCAATAAGGGCTAGCTTCAGGTGTATATTTTGCAAGAAGCACAATACGCCCACTGTAAGTGCTGCAGATGCCTGCCTGTGTTACTCAAACAGGAAATCACAGCAATAAGGGGTAGCTTCAGGTGTATATTTTGCAAGAAGCACAATATGCCTGCTGTAAGTGCTGCAGATGCCTGCCTGTGTTACTCAAACAGGAAATCACAGCAATAAGGGCTAGCTTCAGGTGTATATTTTGCAAGAAGCACAATACGCCTGCTGTAAGTGCTGCAGATGCCTGTTAGTGTAACACAAAAGAAAAAAAAAACTACGAGCAATAAGGGGTAGCTTCAGGTGTATAATGTGCAGGAGGCACACTACGCCTGCTGTAAGTGCTGCAGATGCCTGCCTGTGTTATTCTACAGGAAATCACATCAATAAGGGCTAGCTTCAGGTGTATATTTTGCAAGAAGCACAATACGCCCACTGTAAGTGCTGCAGATGCCTGCCTGTGTTACTCAAACAGGAAATCACAGCAATAAGGGCTAGCTTCAGGTGTATATTTTGCAAGAAGCACAATACGCCTGCTGTAAGTGCTGTAGATGCCTGCCTGTGTTACTCAAACAGGAAATCACAGCAATAAGGGCTAGCTTCAGGTGTATATTTTGCAAGAAGCACAATACGCCTGCTGTAAGTGCTGCAGATGCCTGTTAGTGTAACACAAAAGAAAAAAAACTATGAGCAATAAGGGGTAGCTTCAGGTGTATAATGTGCAGGAGGCACACTACGACTGCTGTAAGTGCTGCAGATGCCTGCCTGTGTTACTCAAACAGGAAATCACAACAATAAGGGCTAGCTGCAGGTGAATATTTTGCAAGAAGCACAATACGCCTGCTGTAAGTGCTGAAGATGCCTGCCTGTGTTACTCAAACAGGAAATCACAGCAATAAGGGCTAGCTTCAGGTGTATATTTTGCAAGAAGCACAATACGCCTGCTGTAACTGCTGCAGATGCCTGTTAGTGTAACACAAAAGAAAAAACCTGCGAGCAATAAGGGGTAGCTTCAGGTGTATAATGTGCAGGAGGCACACATTACACCTGCTGTAAGTGCTGCAGATGCCTGCCTGTGTTACTCAAACAGGAAATCACAGCAATAAGGGCTAGCTTCAGGTGTATATTTTGCAAGAAGCACAATACGCCCGCTGTAAGTGCTGATGATGCCTGCCTGTGTTGCTCAACAGGAAACCACAGCAATAAGGGCTAGCTTCAGGTGTATATTTTGCAAGAAGCACAATACGTCCGCTGTAAGTGCTGCAGATGCCTTCCTGTGTTAATCAAACAGGAAATCACAGCAATAAGGGCTAGCTTCAGGTGTATATTTTGCAAGAAGCACAATACGCCTGCTGTAAGTTCTGCAGATGCCTGTTAGTGTAACACAAAAGAAAAAAACTACGAGCAATAAGGGGTAGCTTCAGGTGTATAATGTGCAGGAGGCACACTACGCCTGCTGTAAGTGCTGCAGATGCATGCCTGTGTTACTCTACAGGAAATCACAGCAATAAGGGCTAGCTTCAGGTGTCTATTTTGCAAGAAGCACAATACGTCCGCTGTAAGTGCTGCAGATGCCTGCCTGTGTTACTCAAACAGAAAATCACAGCAATAAGGGCTAGCTTCAGGTGTATATTTTGCAAGAAGCACAATACGCCTGCTGTAAGTGCTGCAGATGTCTGTTAGTGTAACACAAAAGAAAAAAAAACTACGAGCAATAAGGGGTAGCTTCAGGTGTATAATGTGCAGGAGGCACACATTACACCTGCTGTAAGTGCTGCAGATGCCTGCCTGTGTTAATCAAACAGGCAATCACAGCAATAAGGGCTAGCTTCAGGTGTATATTTTACAAGAAGCACAATACACCCGCTGTAAGTGCTGAAGATGCCTGCCTGTGTTACTCAACAGGAAATCACAGCAATAAGGGCTAGCTTCAGGTGTATATTTTGCAAGAAGCACAATACGTCCGCTGTAAGTGCTGCAGATGCCTGCCTGTGTTACTCAAACAGGACATCACAGCAATAAGGGCTAGCTTCAGGTGTATATTTTGCAAGAAGCACAATACGCCTGCTGTAAGTGCTGCAGATGCCTGCCTATGTTACTCAAACAGGAAATCACAGCAATAAGGGCTAGCTTCAGGTGTATATTTTGCAAGAAGCACAATACGCCTGCTGTAAGTGCTGCAGATGCCTGTTAGTGTAACACAAAATAAAAAAACTACGAGCAATAAGGGGTAGCTTCAGGTGTATAATGTGCAGGAGGCACACTACGACTGCTGTAAGTGCTGCAGTTGCCTGTCTGTGTTACTCAAACAGGAAATCACAACAATAAGGGCTAGCTTCAGGTGTATATTTTGCAAGAAGCACAATACAACCGCTGTAAGTGCTGCAGATGCCTGCCTGTGTTACTCAAACAGGAAATCACAGAAATAAGGGCTAGCTTCAGGTGTATATTTTGCAAGAAGCACAATACGCCCGCTGTAAGTGCTGCAGATGCATGCCTGTGTTACTCAAACAGGAAATCACAGCAATAAGGGCTAGCTTCAGGTGTATATTTTGCAAGAAACACAATACGCCTGCTGTAAGTGCTGCAGATGCCTGTTAGTGTAACACAAAAGAAAAAACTACGAGCAATAAGGGGTAGCTTCAGGTGTATAATGTGCAGGAGGCACACATTACACCTGCTGTAAGTGCTTCAGATGCCTGCCTGTGTTACTCAAACAGGAAATCACAGCAATAAGGGCTAGCTTCAGGTGTATATTTTGCAAGAAGCACAATACGCCTGCTGTAAGTGCTGCAGATGCCTGTTAGTGTAACACAAAAGAAAAAACACTACGAGCAATAAGGGGTAGCTTCAGGTGTATAATGTGCAGGAGGCACACTACGCCTGCTGTAAGTGCTGCAGATGCCTGCCTGTGTTACTCTACAGGAAATCACATCAATAAGGGCTAGCTTCAGGTGTATATTTTGCAAGAAGCACAATACGCCCACTGTAAGTGCTGCAGATGCCTGCCTGTGTTACTCAAACAGGAAATCACAGCAATAAGGGCTAGCTTCAGGTGTATATTTTGCAAGAAGCACAATACGCCTGCTGTAAGTGCTGTAGATGCCTGCCTGTGTTACTCAAACAGGAAATCACAGCAATAAGGGCTAGCTTCAGGTGTATATTTTGCAAGAAGCACAATATGCCTGCTGTAAGTGCTGCAGATGCCTGTTAGTGTAACACAAAAGAAAAAAAACTATGAGCAATAAGGGGTAGCTTCAGGTGTATAATGTGCAGGAGGCACACTACGACTGCTGTAAGTGCTGCAGATGCCTGCCTGTGTTACTCAAACAGGAAATCACAACAATAAGGGCTAGCTTCAGGTGTATATTTTGCAAGAAGCACAATACGCCTGCTGTAAGTGCTGCAGATGCCTGCCTGTGTTACTCAAACAGGAAATCACAGCAATAAGGGCTAGCTTCAGGTGTATATTTTGCAAGAAGCACAATACGCCTGCTGTAAGTGCTGCAGATGCCTGTTAGTGTAACACAAAAGAAAAAAAACTACGAGCAATAAGGGGTAGCTTCAGGTGTATAATGTGCAGGAGGCACACTACGCCTGCTGTAAGTGCTGCAGATGCCTGCCTGTGTTACTCTACAGGAAATCACAGCAATAAGGGCTAGCTTCAGGTGTATATTTTACAAGAAGCACAATATGCCCGCTGTAAGTGCTGAAGATGCCTGCCTGTGTTACTCAACAGGAAATCACAGCAATAAGGGCTAGCTTCAGGTGTATATTTTACAAGAAGCACAATACGCCCGCTGTAAGTGCTGCAGATGCATGCCTGTGTTACTCAAACAGGAAATCACAGCAATAAGGGCTAGCTTCAGGTGTATATTTTGCAAGAAGCACAATACGCCTGCTGTAAGTGCTGCGGATGCCTGCCTGTGTTACTTAAACATGAAATCACAGCAATAAGGGCTAGCTTCAGGTGTATATTTTACAAAAAGCACAATACGCCTGCTGTAAGTGCTGCAGATGCCTGCCTGTGTTACTCAAACAGGAAATCACAGCAATAAGGGCTAGCTTCAGGTGTATATTTTACAAAAAGCACAATACGCCCGCTGTAAGTGCTGAAGATGCCTGCCTGTGTTACTCAACAGGAAATCACAGCAATAAGGGCTAGCTTCAGGTGTATATTTTGCAAGAAGCACAATACGTCCGCTGTAAGTGCTGCAGATGCCTGCCTGTGTTACTCAAACAGGAAATCACAGCAATAAGGGCTAGCTTCAGGTGTATATTTTGCAAGAAGCACAATACACCTGCTGTAAGTGCTGCAGATGCCTGCCTGTGTTACTCAAACAGGAAATCACAGCAATAAGGGCTAGCTTCAGGTGTATATTTTGCAAGAAGCACAATACGCCCGCTGTAAGTGCTGCAGATGCCTGCCTGTGTTACTCAAACAGGAAATCACAGCAATAAGGGCTAGCTTCAGGTGTATATATTGCAAGAAGCACAATATGCCTGCTGTAAGTGCTGCAGATGCCTGTTAGTGTAACACAAAAGAAAAAAAACTACGAGCAATAAGGGGTAGCTTCAGGTGTATATTTTGCAAGAAGCACATTACACCTGCTGTA
The DNA here is from genome assembly GCA_029206835.1 of Rana muscosa. NCBI lineage: Eukaryota > Metazoa > Chordata > Amphibia > Anura > Ranidae > Rana > Rana muscosa. The sequence goes on along the minus strand of CM055118.1, from coordinate 972,977,374 downwards.
AGTGCTGCAGATGCCTGCCTGTGTTACTCAAACAGGAAATCACAGCAATAAGGGCTAGCTTCAGGTGTATATTTTGCAAGAAGCACACTACACCTGCTGTAAGTGCTGATGATGCCTGCCTGTGCTACTCAACAGGAAATCACAGCAATAAGGGCTAGCTTCAGGTGAATATTTTGCAAGAAGCACAATGCGTCCGCTGTAAGTGCTGCAGATGCCTGCCTGTGTTACTCAAACAGGAAATCACAGCAATAAGGGCTAGCTTCAGGTGTATATTTTGCAAGAAGCACAATACACCTGCTGTAAGTGCTGCAGATGCCTGCCTGTGTTACTCAAACATGAAATCACAGCAATAAGGGCTAGCTTCAGGTGTATATTTTGCAAGAAGCACAATACACCTGCTGTAAGTGCTGCAGATGCCTGTTAGTGTAACACAAAAGAAAAAAAAAACTGCGAGCAATAAGGGGTAGCTTCAGGTGTATAATGTGCAGGAGGCACACTACGGCTGCTGTAAGTGCTGCAGATGCCTGCCTGTGTTACTCAAACAGGAAATCACAACAATAAGGGCTAGCTTCAGGTATATATTTTGCAAGATGCACAATACGCCCGCTGTAAGTGCTGCAGATGCCTGCCTGTGTTACTCAAACAGGAAATCACAGAAATAAGGGCTAGCTTCAGGTGTATATTTTGCAAGAAGCACAATACGCCTGCTGTAAGTGCTGCAGATGCCTGTTAGTGTAACACAAAAGAAAAAAAACTACGAGCAATAAGGGGTAGCTTCAGGTGTATAATGTGCAGGAGGCACACATTACACCTGCTGTAAGTGCTGCAGATGCCTGCCTGTGTTACTCAAACAGGAAATCACAGCAATAAGGGCTAGCTTCAGGTGTATATTTTACAAGAAGCACAATACGCCCGCTGTAAGTGCTGCAGATGCATGCCTGTGTTACTCAAACAGGAAATCACAGCAATAAGGGCTAGCTTCAGGTGTATATTTTGCAAGAAGCACAATACGCCTGCTGTAAGTGCTGCGGATGCCTGCCTGTGTTACTTAAACATGAAATCACAGCAATAAGGGCTAGCTTCAGGTGTATATTTTACAAAAAGCACAATACGCCTGCTGTAAGTGCTGCAGATGCCTGCCTGTGTTACTCAAACAGGAAATCACAGCAATAAGGGCTAGCTTCAGGTGTATATTTTACAAAAAGCACAATACGCCCGCTGTAAGTGCTGAAGATGCCTGCCTGTGTTACTCAACAGGAAATCACAGCAATAAGGGCTAGCTTCAGGTGTATATTTTGCAAGAAGCACAATACGTCCGCTGTAAGTGCTGCAGATGCCTGCCTGTGTTACTCAAACAGGAAATCACAGCAATAAGGGCTAGCTTCAGGTGTATATTTTGCAAGAAGCACAATACACCTGCTGTAAGTGCTGCAGATGCCTGCCTGTGTTACTCAAACAGGAAATCACAGCAATAAGGGCTAGCTTCAGGTGTATATTTTGCAAGAAGCACAATACGCCCGCTGTAAGTGCTGCAGATGCCTGCCTGTGTTACTCAAACAGGAAATCACAGCAATAAGGGCTAGCTTCAGGTGTATATATTGCAAGAAGCACAATATGCCTGCTGTAAGTGCTGCAGATGCCTGTTAGTGTAACACAAAAGAAAAAAAACTACGAGCAATAAGGGGTAGCTTCAGGTGTATATTTTGCAAGAAGCACATTACACCTGCTGTAAGTGCTGCAGATGCCTGCCTGTGTTACTCAAACAGGAAATCACAGCAATAATGGCTAGCTTCAGGTGTATATTTTGCAAGAAGCACACTACACCTGCTGTAAGTGCTGATGATGCCTGCCTGTGCTACTCAACAGGAAATCACAGCAATAAGGGCTAGCTTCAGGTGAATATTTTGCAAGAAGCACAATGCGTCCGCTGTAAGTGCTGCAGATGCCTGCCTGTGTTACTCAAACAGGAAATCACAGCAATAAGGGCTAGCTTCAGGTGTATATTTTGCAAGAAGCACAATAAACCTGCTGTAAGTGCTGCAGATGCCTGCCTGTGTTACTCAAACATGAAATCACAGCAATAAGGGCTAGCTTCAGGTGTATATTTTGCAAGAAGCACAATACACCTGCTGTAAGTGCTGCAGATGCCTGTTAGTGTAACACAAAAGAAAAAAAAACTGCGAGCAATAAGGGGTAGCTTCAGGTGTATAATGTGCAGGAGGCACACTACGCCTGCTGTAAGTGCTGCAGATACCTGCCTGTGTTACTCTACAGGAAATCACAGCAATAAGGGCTAGCTTCAGGTGTATATTTTGCAAGAAGCACAATACGCCCACTGTAAGTGCTGCAGATGCCTGCCTCTGTTACTCAAACAGGAAATCACAGCAATAAGGGCTAGCTTCAGGTGTATATTTTGCAAGAAGCACAATACGCCTGCTGTAAGTGCTGCAGATGCCTGCCTGTGTTACTCAAACAGGAAATCACAGCAATAAGGGCTAGCTTCAGGTGTATATTTTGCAAGAAGCACAATACGCCCACTGTAAGTGCTGCAGATGCCTGCCTGTGTTACTCAAACAGGAAATCACAGCAATAAGGGCTAGCTTCAGGTGTATATTTTGCAAGAAGCACAATACGCCCGCTGTAAGTGCTGATGATGCCTGCCTGTGTTACTCAACAGGAAATCACAGCAATACGGGCTAGCTTCAGGTGTTCTTTGCAAGAAGCACAATACGTCCGCTGTAAGTGCTGCAGATGCCTGCCTGTGTTACTCAAACAGGAAATCACAGCAATAAGGGCTAGCTTCAGGTGTATATTTTGCAAGAAGCACAATACGCCTGCTGTAAGTGCTGCAGATACCTGCATGTGTTACTCAAACAGGAAATCACAGCAATAAGGGCTAGCTTCAGGTGTATATTTTGCAAGAAGCACAATACGCCCACTGTAAGTGCTGCAGATGCCTGCCTGTGTTACTCAAACAGGAAATCACAGCAATAAGGGCTAGCTTCAGGTGTACATTTTGCAAGAAGCACAATACGCCTGCTGTAAGTGCTGCAGATGCCTGCCTGTGTTACTCAAACTGGAAATCACAGCAATAAGGGCTAGCTTCAGGTGTATATTTTGCAAGAAGCACAATACGCCCACTGTAAGTGCTGCAGATGCCTGCCTGTGTCACTCAAACAGGAAATCACAGCAATAAGGGCTAGCTTCAGGTGTATATTTTGCAAGAAGCACAATACACCTGCTGTAAGTGCTGCAGATGCCTGCCTGTGTTACTCAAACAGGAAATCACAGCAATAAGGGCTAGCTTCAGGTGTATATTTTGCAAGAAGCACAATACACCTGCTGTAAGTGCTGCAGATGCCTGTTAGTGTAACACAAAAGAAAAAAAAATACGAGCAATAAGGGGTAGCTTCAGGTGTATAATGTGCAGGAGGCACACTACGCCTGCTGTAAGTGCTGCAGATGCCTGCCTGTGTTACTCAAACAGGAAATCACAGCAATAAGGGCTAGTTTCAGGTGTATATTTTGCAAGAAGCACAATACGCCCGCTGTAAGTGCTGCAGATGCCTGCCTGTGTTACTCAAACAGGAAATCACAGCAATAAGGGCTAGCTTCAGGTGTATATATTGCAAGAAGCACAATACGCCTGCTGTAAGTGCTGCAGATGCCTGTTAGTGTAACACAAAAGAAAAAAAACTACGAGCAATAAGGGGTAGCTTCAGGTGTATATTTTGCAAGAAGCACATTACACCTGCTGTAAGTGCTGCAGATGCCTGCCTGTGTTACTCAAACAGGAAATCACAGCAATAAGGGCTAGCTTCAGGTGTATATTTTGCAAGAAGCACACTACACCTGCTGTAAGTGCTGATGATGCCTGCCTGTGCTACTCAACAGGAAATCACAGCAATAAGGGCTAGCTTCAGGTGAATATTTTGCAAGAAGCACAATGCGTCCGCTGTAAGTGCTGCAGATGCCTGCCTGTGTTACTCAAACAGGAAATCACAGCAATAAGGGCTAGCTTCAGGTGTATATTTTGCAAGAAGCACAATACACCTGCTGTAAGTGCTGCAGATGCCTGCCTGTGTTACTCAAACAGGAAATCACAGCAATAAGGGCTAGCTTCAGGTGTATATTTTGCAAGAAGCACAATACACCTGCTGTAAGTGCTGCAGATGCCTGTTAGTGTAACACAAAAGAAAAAAAACTACAAGCAATAAGGGGTAGCTTCAGGTGTATAATGTGCAGGAGGCACACTACGCCTGCTGTAAGTGCTGCAGATACCTGCCTGTGTTACTCTACAGGAAATCACAGCAATAAGGGCTAGCTTCAGGTGTATATTTTGCAAGAAGCACAATACGCCCGCTGTAAGTGCTGATGATGCCTGCCTGTGTTACTCAACAGGAAATCACAGCAATACGGGCTAGCTTCAGGTGTTCTTTGCAAGAAGCACAATACGTCCGCTGTAAGTGCTGCAGATGCCTGCCTGTGTTACTCAAACAGGAAATCACAGCAATAAGGGCTAGCTTCAGGTGTATATTTTGCACGAAGCACAATACGCCTGCTGTAAGTGCTGCAGATGCCTGCCTGTGTTACTCAAACAGGAAATCACAGCAATAAGGGCTAGCTTCAGGTGTATATTTTGCAAGAAGCACAATACGCCCACTGTAAGTGCTGCAGATGCCTGCCTGTGTTACACAAACAGGAAATCACAGCAATAAGGGCTAGCTTCAGGTGTACATTTTGCAAGAAGCACAATACGCCTGCTGTAAGTGCTGCAGATGCCTGCCTGTGTTACTCAAACAGGAAATCACAGCAATAAGGGCTAGCTTCAGGTGTATATTTTGCAAGAAGCACAATACGCCCACTGTAAGTGCTGCAGATGCCTGCCTGTGTTACTCAAACAGGAAATCACAGCAATAAGGGCTAGCTTCAGGTGTACATTTTGCAAGAAGCACAATACGCCTGCTGTAAGTGCTGCAGATGCCTGCCTGTGTTACTCAAACAGGAAATCACAGCAATAAGGGCTAGCTTCAGGTGTATATTTTGCAAGAAGCACAATACACCTGCTGTAAGTGCTGCAGATGCCTGCCTGTGTTACTCAAACAGGAAATCACAGCAATAAGGGCTAGCTTCAGGTGTATATTTTGCAAGAAGCACAATACACCTGCTGTAAGTGCTGCAGATGCCTGTTAGTGTAACACAAAAGAAAAAAAACTACGAGCAATAAGGGGTAGCTTCAGGTGTATAATGTGCAGGAGGCACACTACGCCTGCTGTAAGTGCTGCAGATACCTGCCTGTGTTACTCTACAGGAAATCACAGCAATAAAGGCTAGCTTCAGGTGTATATTTTGCAAGAAGCACAATACGCCCACTGTAAGTGCTGCAGATGCCTGCCTCTGTTACTCAAACAGGAAATCACAGCAATAAGGGCTAGCTTCAGGTGTATATTTTGCAAGAAGCACAATACGCCTGCTGTAAGTGCTGCAGATGCCTGCCTGTGTTACTCAAACAGGAAATCACAGCAATAAGGGCTAGCTTCAGGTGTATATTTTGCAAGAAGCACAATACGCCCACTGTAAGTGCTGCAGATGCCTGCCTGTGTTACTCAAACAGGAAATCACAGCAATAAGGGCTAGCTTCAGGTGTATATTTTGCAAGAAGCACAATACGCCCGCTGTAAGTGCTGATGATGCCTGCCTGTGTTACTCAACAGGAAATCACAGCAATACGGGCTAGCTTCAGGTGTTCTTTGCAAGAAGCACAATACGTCCGCTGTAAGTGCTGCAGATGCCTGCCTGTGTTACTCAAACAGGAAATCACAGCAATAAGGGCTAGCTTCAGGTGTATATTTTGCAAGAAGCACAATACGCCTGCTGTAAGTGCTGCAGATGCCTGCCTGTGTTACTCAAACAGGAAATCACAGCAATAAGGGCTAGCTTCAGGTGTATATTTTGCAAGAAGCACAATACACCTGCTGTAAGTGCTGCAGATGCCTGTTAGTGTAACACAAAAGAAAAAAAACTACAAGCAATAAGGGGTAGCTTCAGGTGTATAATGTGCAGGAGGCACACTACGCCTGCTGTAAGTGCTGCAGATACCTGCCTGTGTTACTCTACAGGAAATCACAGCAATAAGGGCTAGCTTCAGGTGTATATTTTGCAAGAAGCACAATACGCCCACTGTAAGTGCTGCAGATGCCTGCCTATGTTACTCAAACAGGAAATCACAGCAATAAGGGCTAGCTTCAGGTGTATATTTTGCAAGAAGCCCAATACGCCTGCTGTAAGTGCTGCAGATGCCTGCCTGTGTTACTCAAACAGGAAATCACAGCAATAAGGGCTAGCTTCAGGTGTATATTTTGCAAGAAGCACAATACGCCCACTGTAAGTGCTGAAGATGACTGCCTGTGTTACTCAAACAGGAAATCACAGCAATAAGGGCTAGCTTCAGGTGTATATTTTGCAAGAAGCACAATACGCCCGCTGTAAGTGCTGATGATGCCTGCCTGTGTTACTCAACAGGAAATCACAGCAATACGGGCTAGCTTCAGGTGTTCTTTGCAAGAAGCACAATACGTCCGCTGTAAGTGCTGCAGATGCCTGCCTGTGTTACTCAAACAGGAAATCACAGCAATAAGGGCTAGCTTCAGGTGTATATTTTGCAAGAAGCACAATATGCCTGCTGTAAGTGCTGCAGATGCCTGCCTGTGTTACTCAAACAGGAAATCACAGCAATAAGGGCTAGCTTCAGGTGTATATTTTGCAAGAAGCACAATACGCCCACTGTAAGTGCTGCAGATGCCTGCCTGTGTTACTCAAACAGGAAATCACAGCAATAAGGGCTAGCTTCAGGTGTACATTTTGCAAGAAGCACAATACGCCTGATGTAAGTGCTGCAGATGCCTGCCTGTGTTACTCAAACAGGAAATCACAGCAATAAGGGCTATCTTCAGGTGTATATTTTGCAAGAAGCACAATACGCCCACTGTAAGTGCTGCAGATGCCTGCCTGTGTTACTCAAACAGGAAATCACAGCAATAAGGGCTAGCTTCAGGTGTACATTTTGCAAGAAGCACAATACGCCTGCTGTAAGTGCTGCAGATGCCTGCCTGTGTTACTCAAACAGGAAATCACAGCAATAAGGGCTAGCTTCAGGTGTATATTTTGCAAGAAGCACAATACACCTGCTGTAAGTGCTGCAGATGCCTGCCTGTGTTACTCAAACAGGAAATCACAGCAATAAGGGCTAGCTTCAGGTGTATATTTTGCAAGAAGCACAATACACCTGCTGTAAGTGCTGCAGATGCCTGTTAGTGTAACACAAAAGAAAAAAAAACTACGAGCAATAAGGGGTAGCTTCAGGTGTATAATGTGCAGGAGGCACACTACGCCTGCTGTAAGTGCTGCAGATACCTGCCTGTGTTACTCTACAGGAAATCACAGCAATAAGGGCTAGCTTCAGGTGTATATTTTGCAAGAAGCACAATACGCCCACTGTAAGTGCTGCAGATGCCTGCCTCTGTTACTCAAACAGGAAATCACAGCAATAAGGGCTAGCTTCAGGTGTATATTTTGCAAGAAGCACAATACGCCTGCTGTAAGTGCTGCAGATGCCTGCCTGTGTTACTCAAACAGGAAATCACAGCAATAAGGGCTAGCTTCAGGTGTATATTTTGCAAGAAGCACAATACGCCCACTGTAAGTGCTGCAGATGCCTGCCTGTGTTACTCAAACAGGAAATCACAGCAATAAGGGCTAGCTTCAGGTGTATATTTTGCAAGAAGCACAATACGCCCGCTGTAAGTGCTGATGATGCCTGCCTGTGTTACTCAACAGGAAATCACAGCAATACGGGCTAGCTTCAGGTGTTCTTTGCAAGAAGCACAATACGTCCGCTGTAAGTGCTGCAGATGCCTGCCTGTGTTACTCAAACAGGAAATCACAGCAATAAGGGCTAGCTTCAGGTGTATATTTTGCAAGAAGCACAATACGCCTGCTGTAAGTGCTGCAGATGCCTGCCTGTGTTACTCAAACAGGAAATCACAGCAATAAGGGCTAGCTTCAGGTGTATATTTTGCAAGAAGCACAATACGCCCGCTTTAAGTGCTGATGATGCCTGCCTGTGTTACTCAACAGGAAATCAGAGCAATAAGGGCTAGCTTTAGGTGTTCTTTGCAAGAAGCACAATACGTCCGCTGTAAGTGCTGCAGATGCCTGCCTGTGTTACTCAAACTGGAAATCACAGCAATAAGGGCTAGCTTCAGGTGTATATTTTGCAAGAAGCACAATACGCCTGCTGTAAGTGCTGCAGATGCCTGCCTGTGTTACTCACACAGGAAATCACAGCAATAAGGGCTAGCTTCAGGTGTATATTTTGCAAGAAGCACAATACACCTGCTGTAAGTGCTGCAGATGCCTGTTAGTGTAACACAAAAGAAAAAAAACTACAAGCAATAAGGGGTAGCTTCAGGTGTATAATGTGCAGGAGGCACACTACGCCTGCTGTAAGTGCTGCAGATACCTGCCTGTGTTACTCTACAGGAAATCACAGCAATAAGGGCTAGCTTCAGGTGTATATTTTGCAAGAAGCACAATACGCCCACTGTAAGTGCTGCAGATGCCTGCCTCTGTTACTCAAACAGGAAATCACAGCAATAAGGGCTAGCTTCAGGTGTATATTTTGCAAGAAGCCCAATACGCCTGCTGTAAGTGCTGCAGATGCCTGCCTGTGTTACTCAAACAGGAAATCACAGCAATAAGGGCTAGCTTCAGGTGTATATTTTGCAAGAAGCACAATACGCCCACTGTAAGTGCTGCAGATGACTGCCTGTGTTACTCAAACAGGAAATCACAGCAATAAGGGCTAGCTTCAGGTGTATATTTTGCAAGAAGCACAATACGCCCGCTGTAAGTGCTGATGATGCCTGCCTGTGTTACTCAACAGGAAATCACAGCAATACGGGCTAGCTTCAGGTGTTCTTTGCAAGAAGCACAATACGTCCGCTGTAAGTGCTGCAGATGCCTGCCTGTGTTACTCAAACAGGAAATCACAGCAATAAGGGCTAGCTTCAGGTGTATATTTTGCAAGAAGCACAATACGCCTGCTGTAAGTGCTGCAGATGCCTGCCTGTGTTACTCAAACAGGAAATCACAGCAATAAGGGCTAGCTTCAGGTGTATATTTTGCAAGAAGCACAATACGCCCACTGTAAGTGCTGCAGATGCCTGCCTGTGTTACTCAAACAGGAAATCACAGCAATAAGGGCTAGCTTCAGGTGTACATTTTGCAAGAAGCACAATACGCCTGATGTAAGTGCTGCAGATGCCTGCCTGTGTTACTCAAACAGGAAATCACAGCAATAAGGGCTATCTTCAGGTGTATATTTTGCAAGAAGCACAATACGCCCACTGTAAGTGCTGCAGATGCCTGCCTGTGTTACTCAAACAGGAAATCACAGCAATAAGGGCTAGCTTCAGGTGTACATTTTGCAAGAAGCACAATACGCCTGCTGTAAGTGCTGCAGATGCCTGCCTGTGTTACTCAAACAGGAAATCACAGCAATAAGGGCTAGCTTCAGGTGTATATTTTGCAAGAAGCACAATACACCTGCTGTAAGTGCTGCAGATGCCTGCCTGTGTTACTCAAACAGGAAATCACAGCAATAAGGGCTAGCTTCAGGTGTATATTTTGCAAGAAGCACAATACACCTGCTGTAAGTGCTGCAGATGCCTGTTAGTGTAACACAAAAGAAAAAAAACTACGAGCAATAAGGGGTAGCTTCAGGTGTATAATGTGCAGGAGGCACACTACGCCTGCTGTAAGTGCTGCAGATACCTGCCTGTGTTACTCTACAGGAAATCACAGCAATAAGGGCTAGCTTCAGGTGTATATTTTGCAAGATGCACAATACGCCCACTGTAAGTGCTGCAGATGCCTGCCTCTGTTACTCAAACAGGAAATCACAGCAATAAGGGCTAGCTTCAGGTGTATATTTTGCAAGAAGCACAATACGCCTGCTGTAAGTGCTGCAGATGCCTGCCTGTGTTACTCAAACAGGAAATCACAGCAATAAGGGCTAGCTTCAGGTGTATATTTTGCAAGAAGCACAATACGCCCACTGTAAGTGCTGCAGATGCCTGCCTGTGTTACTCAAACAGGAAATCACAGCAATAAGGGCTAGCTTCAGGTGTATATTTTGCAAGAAGCACAATACGCCCGCTGTAAGTGCTGATGATGCCTGCCTGTGTTACTCAACAGGAAATCACAGCAATACGGGCTAGCTTCAGGTGTTCTTTGCAAGAAGCACAATACGTCCGCTGTAAGTGCTGCAGATGCCTGCCTGTGTTACTCAAACAGGAAATCACAGCAATAAGGGCTAGCTTCAGGTGTATATTTTGCAAGAAGCACAATACGCCTGCTGTAAGTGCTGCAGATGCCTGCCTGTGTTACTCAAACAGGAAATCACAGCAATACGGGCTAGCTTCAGGTGTATATTTTGCAAGAAGCACAATACGCCCGCTTTAAGTGCTGATGATGCCTGCCTGTGTTACTCAACAGGAAATCAGAGCAATAAGGGCTAGCTTCAGGTGTTCTTTGCAAGAAGCACAATACGTCCGCTGTAAGTGCTGCAGATGCCTGCCTGTGTTACTCAAACAGGAAATCACAGCAATAAGGGCTAGCTTCAGGTGTATATTTTGCAAGAAGCACAATACGCCTGCTGTAAGTGCTGCAGATGCCTGCCTGTGTTACTCAAACAGGAAATCACAGCAATAAGGGCTAGCTTCAGGTGTATATTTTGCAAGAAGCACAATACGCCTGCTGTAAGTGCTGCAGATGCCTGCCTGTGTTACTCAAACAGGAAATCACAGCAATAAGGGCTAGCTTCAGGTGTATATTTTGCAAGAAGCACAATACGCCCACTGTAAGTGCTGCAGATGCCTGCCTGTGTTACTCAAACAGGAAATCACAGCAATAAGGGCTAGCTTCAGGTGTATATTTTGCAAGAAGCACAATACGCCCGCTGTAAGTGCTGATGATGCCTGCCTGTGTTACTCAACAGGAAATCACAGCAATAAGGGCTAGCTTCAGGTGTTCTTTGCAAGAAGCACAAGACGTCCGCTGTAAGTGCTGCAGATGCCTGCCTGTGTTACTCAAACAGGAAATCACAGCAATAAGGGCTAGCTTCAGGTGTATATTTTGCAAGAAGCACAATACGCCTGCTGTAAGTGCTGCAGATGCCTGCCTGTGTTACTCAAACAGGAAATCACAGCAATAAGGGCTAGCTTCAGGTGTAAATTTTGCAAGAAGCACAATATGCCCACTGTAAGTGCTGCAGATGCCTGCCTGTGTTACTCAAATATGAAATCACAGCAATAAGGGCTAGCTTCAGGTGTATATTTTACAAGAAGCACAATACGCCCGCTGTAAGTGCTGATGATGCCTGCCTGTGTTACTCAACAGGAAATCACAGCAATAAGGGCTAGCTTCAGGTGTTCTTTGCAAGAAGCACAATACGTCCGCTGTAAGTGCTGCAGATGCCTGCCTGTGTTACTCAAACAGGAAATCACAGCAATAAGGGCTAGCTTCAGGTGTATATTTTGCAAGAAGCACAATACGCCTGCTGTAAGTGCTGCAGATGCCTGCCTGTGTTACTCAAACAGGAAATCACAGCAATAAGGGCTAGCTTCAGGTGTATATTTTGCAAGAAGCACAATACACCTGCTGTAAGTGCTGCAGATGCCTGCCTGTGTTACTCAAACAGGAAATCACAGCAATAAGGGCTAGCTTCAGGTGTATATTTTGCAAGAAGCACAATACGCCTGCTGTAAGTGCTGCAGATGCCTGTTAGTGTAACACAAAAGAAAAAAAACTACGAGCAATAAGGGGTAGCTTTAGGTGTATAATGTGCAGGAGGCACACTACGACTGCTGTAAGTGCTGCAGATGCCTGCCTGTGTTACTCAAACAGGAAATCACAACAATAAGGGCTAGCTTCAGGTGTATATTTTGCAAGAAGCACAATACGCCCGCTGTAAGTGCTGCAGATGCCTGCCTGTGTTACTCAAACAGGAAATCACAGCAATAAGGTCTAGCTTCAGGTGTATATATTGCAAGAAGCACAATACGCCTGCTGTAAGTGCTGCAGATGCCTGTTAGTGTAACACAAAAGAAAAAAAACTACGAGCAATAAGGGGTAGCTTCAGGTGTATAATGTGCAGGAGGCACACGTTACACCTCCTGTAAGTGCTGCAGATGCCTGCCTGTGTTACTCAAACAGGAAATCACAGCAATAAGGGCTAGCTTCAGGTGTATATTTTGCAAGAAGCACAATACGCCCGCTGTAAGTGCTGATGATGCCTGCCTGTGCTACTCAACAGGAAATCACAGCAATAAGGGCTAGCTTCAGGTGTATATTTTGCAAGAAGCACAATACGTCCGCTGTAAGTGCTGCAGATGCCTGCCTGTGTTACTCAAACAGGAAATCACAGCAATAAGGGCTAGCTTCAGGTGTATATTTTGCAAGAAGCACAATACACCTGCTGTAAGTGCTGCAGATGCCTGCCTGTGTTACTCAAACAGGAAATCACAGCAATAAGGGCTAGCTTCAGGTGTATATTTTGCAAGAAGCACAATACACCTGCTGTAAGTGCTGCAGATGCCTGTTAGTGTAACACAAAAGAAAAAAAAAACTATGAGCAATAAGGGGTAGCTTCAGGTGTATAATGTGCAGGAGGCACACTACGCCTGCTGTAAGTGCTGCAGATACCTGCCTGTGTTACTCTACAGGAAATCACAGCAATAAGGGCTAGCTTCAGGTGTATATTTTGCAAGAAGCACAATACGCCCACTGTAAGTGCTGCAGATGCCTGCCTGTGTTACTCAAACAGGAAATCACAGCAATAAGGGCTAGCTTCAGGTTTATATTTTGCAAGAAGCACAATACGCCCGCTGTAAGTGCTGATGATGCCTGCCTGTGTTACTCAACAGGAAATCACAGCAATAAGGGCTAGCTTCAGGTGTTCTTTGCAAGAAGCACAATACGTCCGCTGTAAGTGCTGCAGATGCCTGCCTGTGTTACTCAAACAGGAAATCACAGCAATAAGGGCTAGCTTCAGGTGTATATTTTGCAAGAAGCACAATACGCCTGCTGTAAGTGCTGCAGATGCCTGCCTGTGTTACTCAAACAGGAAATCACAGCAATAAGGGCTAGCTTCAGGTGTATATTTTGCAAGAAGCACAATACACCTGCTGTAAGTGCTGCAGATGCCTGTTAGTGTAACACAAAAGAAAAAAAAACTACGCGCAATAAGGGGTAGCTTCAGGTGTATAATGTGCAGGAGGCACACTACGCCTGCTGTAAGTGCTGCAGATACCTGCCTGTGTTACTCTACAGGAAATCACAGCAATAAGGGCTAGCTTCAGGTGTATATTTTGCAAGAAGCACAATACGCCCACTGTAAGTGCTGCAGATGCCTGCCTGTGTTACTCAAACAGGAAATCACAGCAATAAGGGGTAGCTTCAGGTGTATATTTTGCAAGAAGCACAATACGCCTGCTGTAAGTGCTGCAGATGCCTGCCTGTGTTACTCAAACAGGAAATCACAGCAATAAGGGCTAGCTTCAGGTGTATATTTTGCAAGAAGCACAATACGCCTGCTGTAAGTGCTGCAGATGCCTGTTAGTGTAACACAAAAGAAAAAAAATACGAGCAATAAGGGGTAGCTTCAGGTGTATAATGTGCAGGAGGCACACTATGCCTGCTGTAAGTGCTGCAGATGCCTGCCTGTGTTACTCTACAGGAAATCACATCAATAAGGGCTAGCTTCAGGTGTATATTTTGCAAGAAGCACAATACGCCCACTGTAAGTGCTGCAGATGCCTGCCTGTGTTACTCAAACAGGAAATCACAGCAATAAGGGCTAGCTTCAGGTGTATATTTTGCAAGAAGCACAATACGCCTGCTGTAAGTGCTGTAGATGCCTGCCTGTGTTACTCAAACAGGAAATCACAGCAATAAGGGCTAGCTTCAGGTGTATAATGTGCAGGAGGCACACTACGACTGCTGTAAGTGCTGCAGATGCCTGCCTGTGTTACTCAAACAGGAAATCACAACAATAAGGGCTAGCTTCAGGTGTATATTTTGCAAGAAGCACAATACGCCTGCTGTAAGTGCTGCAGATGCCTGCCTGTGTTACTCAAACAGGAAATCACAGCAATAAGGGCTAGCTTCAGGTGTATATTTTGCAAGAAGCACAATACGCCTGCTGTAAGTGCTGTAGATGCCTGCCTGTGTTACTCAAACAGGAAATCACAGCAATAAGGGCTAGCTTCAGGTGTATAATGTGCAGGAGGCACACTACGACTGCTGTAAGTGCTGCAGATGCCTGCCTGTGTTACTCAAACAGGAAATCACAACAATAAGGGCTAGCTTCAGGTGTATATTTTGCAAGAAGCACAATACGCCTGCTGTAAGTGCTGCAGATGCCTGCCTGTGTTACTCAAACAGGAAATCACAGCAATAAGGGCTAGCTTCAGGTGTATATTTTGCAAGAAGCACAATACGCCTGCTGTAACTGCTGCAGATGCCTGTTAGTGCAACACAAAAGAAAAAACGTGCGAGCAATAAGGGGTAGCTTCAGGTGTATAATGTGCAGGAGGCACACATTACACCTGCTGTAAGTGCTGCAGATGCCTGCCTGTGTTACTCAAACAGGAAATCACAGCAATAAGGGCTAGCTTCAGGTGTATATTTTGCAAGAAGCACAATACGCCCGCTGTAAGTGCTGATGATGCCTGCCTGTGTTACTCAACAGGAAATCACAGCAATAAGGGCTAGCTTCAGGTGTATTTTTTGCAAGAAGCACAATACGCCTGCTGTAAGTGCTGCAGATGCCTTCCTGTGTTAATCAAACAGGAAATCACAGCAATAAGGGCTAGCTTCAGGTGTATAATGTGCAGGAGGCACACTACGCCTGCTGTAAGTGCTGCAGATTTCTGCCTGTGTTACTCTACAGGAAATCACAGCAATAAGGGCTAGCTTCAGGTGTATATTTTACAAGAAGCACAATATGCCCGCTGTAAGTGCTGAAGATGCCTGCCTGTGTTACTCAACAGGAAATCACAGCAATAAGGGCTAGCTTCAGGTGTCTATTTTGCAAGAAGCACAATACGTCCGCTGTAAGTGCTGCAGATGCCTGCCTGTGTTACTCAAACAGGAAATCACAGCAATAAGGGCTAGCTTCAGGTGTATATTTTGCAAGAAGCACAATACGCCTGCTGTAAGTGCTGCAGATGCCTGCCTGTGTTACTCAAACAGGAAATCACAGCAATAAGGGCTAGCTTCAGGTGTATATTTTGCAAGAAGCACAATACGACCACTGTAAGTGCTGCAGATGCCTGCCTGTGTTACTCAAACAGGAAATCACAGCAATAAGGGCTAGCTTCAGGTGTATATTTTGCAAGAAGCACAATACGCCTGCTGTAAGTGCTGCAGATGCCTGCCTGTGTTACTCAAACAGGAAATCACAGCAATAAGGGCTAGCTTCAGGTGTATATTTTGCAAGAAGCACAATACGCCCACTGTAAGTGCTGCAGATGCCTGCCTGTGTTACTCAAACAGGAAATCACAGCAATAAGGGCTGGCTTCAGGTGTATATTTTGCAAGAAGCACAATACGCCCGCTGTAAGTGCTGATGATGCCTGCCTGTGTTACTCAACAGGAAATCACAGCAATACGGGCTAGCTTCAGGTGTTCTTTGCAAGAAGCACAATACGTCCGCTGTAAGTGCTGCAGATGCCTGCCTGTGTTACTCAAACAGGAAATCACAGCAATAAGGGCTAGCTTCAGGTGTATATTTTGCAAGAAGCACAATACACCTGCTGTAAGTGCTGCAGATGCCTGCCTGTGTTACTCAAACAGGAAATCACAGCAATAAGGGCTAGCTTCAGGTGTATATTTTGCAAGAAGCACAATACGCCTGCTGTAAGTGCTGCAGATGCCTGCCTGTGTTACTCAAACAGGAAATCACAGCAATAAGGGCTAGCTTCAGGTGTATATTTTGCAAGAAGCACAATACGCCCACTGTAAGTGCTGCAGATGCCTGCCTGTGTTACTCAAACAGGAAATCACAGCAATAAGGGCTGGCTTCAGGTGTATATTTTGCAAGAAGCACAATACGCCCGCTGTAAGTGCTGATGATGCCTGCCTGTGTTACTCAACAGGAAATCACAGCAATACGGGCTAGCTTCAGGTGTTCTTTGCAAGAAGCACAATACGTCCGCTGTAAGTGCTGCAGATGCCTGCCTGTGTTACTCAAACATGAAATTACAGCAATAAGGGCTAGCTTCAGGTGTATATTTTGCAAGAAGCACAATACACCTGCTGTAAGTGCTGCAGATGCCTGCCTGTGTTACTCAAACAGGAAATCACAGCAATAAGGGCTAGCTTCAGGTGTATATTTTGCAAGAAGCACAATACGCCCACTGTAAGTGCTGCAGATGCCTGCCTGTGTTACTCAAACAGGAAATCACAGCAATAAGGGCTAGCTTCAGGTGTATATTTTGCAAGAAGCACAATACGCCTGCTGTAAGTGCTGCAGATGCCTGCCTGTGTTACTCAAACAGGAAATCACAGCAATAAGGGCTAGCTTCAGGTGTATATTTTGCAAGAAGCACAATATGCCCACTGTAAGTGCTGCAGATGCCTGCCTGTGTTACTCAAACAGGAAATCACAGCAATAAGGGCTAGCTTCAGGTGTATATTTTGCAAGAAGCACAATACGCCCGCTGTAAGTGCTGATGATGCCTGCCTGTGTTACTCAACAGGAAATCACAGCAATAAGGGGTAGCTTCAGGTGTATATTTTGCAAGAAGCACAATACGCCTGCTGTAAGTGCTGCAGATGCCTGTCTGTGTTACTCAAACAGGAAATCACAGCAATAAGGGCTAGCTTCAGGTGTATATTTTGCAAGAAGCACAATACGCCTGCTGTAAGTGCTGCAGATGCCTGTTAGTGTAACACAAAAGAAAAAAAAAACTACGAGCAATAAGGGGTAGCTTCAGGTGTATAATGTGCAGGAGGCACACTACGCCTGCTGTAAGTGCTGCAGATGCCTGCCTGTGTTATTCTACAGGAAATCACATCAATAAGGGCTAGCTTCAGGTGTATATTTTGCAAGAAGCACAATACGCCCATTGTAAGTGCTGCAGATGCCTGCCTGTGTTACTCAAACAGGAAATCACAGCAAAAGAGCTAGCTTCAGGTGTATATTTTGCAAGAAGCACAATACGCCTGCTGTAAGTGCTGTAGATGCCTGCCTGTGTTACTCAAACAGGAAATCACAGCAATAAGGGCTAGCTTCAGGTGTATATTTTGCAAGAAGCACAATACGCCCGCTGTAAGTGCTGCAGATGCCTGCCTGTGTTACTCAAACAGGAAATCACAGCAATAAGGGCTAGCTTCAGGTGTATATATTGCAAGAAGCACAATACGCCTGCTGTAAGTGTTGCAGATGCCTGTTAGTGTAACACAAAAGAAAAAAAACTACGAGCAATAAGGGGTAGCTTCAGGTGTATATTTTGCAAGAAGCACATTACACCTGCTGTAAGTGCTGCAGATGCCTGCCTGTGTTACTCAAACAGGAAATCACAGCAATAAGGGCTAGCTTCAGGTGTATATTTTGCAAGAAGCACACTACGCCCGCTGTAAGTGCTGATGATGCCTGCCTGTGCTACTCAACAGGAAATCACAGCAATAAGGGCTAGCTTCAGGTGAATATTTTGCAAGAAGCACAATACGTCCACTGTAAGTGCTGCAGATGCCTGCCTGTGTTACTCAAACAGGAAATCACAGCAATAAGGGCTAGCTTCAGGTGTATATTTTGCAAGAAGCACAATACGCCTGCTGTAAGTGCTGCAGATGCCTGTTAGTGTAACACAAAAGAAAAAAAAAACTACGAGCAATAAGGGGTAGCTTCAGGTGTATAATGTGCAGGAGGCACACTACGCCTGCTGTAAGTGCTGCAGATGCCTGCCTGTGTTATTCTACAGGAAATCACATCAATAAGGGCTAGCTTCAGGTGTATATTTTGCAAGAAGCACAATACGCCCATTGTAAGTGCTGCAGATGCCTGCCTGTGTTACTCAAACAGGAAATCACAGCAAAAGGGCTAGCTTCAGGTGTATATTTTGCAAGAAGCACAATACGCCTGCTGTAAGTGCTGTAGATGCCTGCCTGTGTTACTCAAACAGGAAATCACAGCAATAAGGGCTAGCTTCAGGTGTATATTTTGCAAGAAGCACAATACGCCCGCTGTAAGTGCTGCAGATGCCTGCCTGTGTTACTCAAACAGGAAATCACAGCAATAAGGGCTAGCTTCAGGTGTATATATTGCAAGAAGCACAATACGCCTGCTGTAAGTGTTGCAGATGCCTGTTAGTGTAACACAAAAGAAAAAAAACTACGAGCAATAAGGGGTAGCTTCAGGTGTATATTTTGCAAGAAGCACATTACACCTGCTGTAAGTGCTGCAGATGCCTGCCTGTGTTACTCAAACAGGAAATCACAGCAATAAGGGCTAGCTTCAGGTGTATATTTTGCAAGAAGCACACTACGCCCGCTGTAAGTGCTGATGATGCCTGCCTGTGCTACTCAACAGGAAATCACAGCAATAAGGGCTAGCTTCAGGTGAATATTTTGCAAGAAGCACAATACGTCCACTGTAAGTGCTGCAGATGCCTGCCTGTGTTACTCAAACAGGAAATCACAGCAATAAGGGCTAGCTTCAGGTGTATATTTTGCAAGAAGCACAATACACCTGCTGTAAGTGCTGCAGATGCCTGCCTGTGTTACTCAAACAGGAAATCACAGCAATAAGGGCTAGCTTCAGGTGTATATTTTGCAAGAAGCACAATACACCTGCTGTAAGTGCTGCAGATGCCTGTTAGTGTAACACAAAAGAAAAAAAAACTACGAGCAATAAGGGGTAGCTTCAGGTGTATAATGTGCAGGAGGCACACTACGCCTGCTGTAAGTGCTGCAGATACCTGCCTGTGTTACTCTACAGGAAATCACAGCAATAAGGGCTAGCTTCAGGTGTATATTTTGCAAGAAGCACAATACGCCCACTTTAAGTGCTGCAGATGCCTGCCTCTGTTACTCAAACAGGAAATCACAGCAATAAGGGCTAGCTTCAGGTGTATATTTTGCAAGAAGCACAATACGCCTGCTGTAAGTGCTGCAGATGCCTGCCTGTGTTACTCAAACAGGAAATCACAGCAATAAGGGCTAGCTTCAGGTGTATATTTTGCAAGAAGCACAATACGCCCACTGTAAGTGCTGCAGATGCCTGCCTGTGTTACTCAAACAGGAAATCACAGCAATAAGGGCTAGCTTCAGGTGTATATTTTGCAAGAAGCACAATACGCCCGCTGTAAGTGCTGATGATGCCTGCCTGTGTTACTCAACAGGAAATCACAGCAATACGGGCTAGCTTCAGGTGTTCTTTGCAAGAAGCACAATACGTCCGATGTAAGTGCTGCAGATGCCTGCCTGTGTTACTCAAACAGGAAATCACAGCAATAAGGGCTAGCTTCAGGTGTATATTTTGCAAGAAGCACAATACGCCTGCTGTAAGTGCTGCAGATGCCTGCCTGTGTTACTCAAACAGGAAATCACAGCAATAAGGGCTAGCTTCAGGTGTATATTTTGCAAGAAGCACAATACGCCCACTGTAAGTGCTGCAGATGCCTGCCTGTGTTACTCAAACAGGAAATCACAGCAATACGGGCTAGCTTCAGGTGTATATTTTGCAAGAAGCACAATACGCCTGCTGTAAGTGCTGCAGATGCCTGCCTGTGTTACTCAAACAGGAAATCACAGCAATAAGGGCTAGCTTCAGGTGTATATTTTGCAAGAAGCACAATACGCCCACTGTAAGTGCTGCAGATGCCTGCCTGTGTTACTCAAACAGGAAATCACAGCAATAAGGGCTAGCTTCAGGTGTATATTTTGCAAGAAGCACAATACGCCCGCTGTAAGTGCTGATGATGCCTGCCTGTGTTACTCAACAGGAAATCACAGCAATAAGGGCTAGCTTCAGGTGTATATTTTGCAAGAAGCACAATACGCCTGCTGTAAGTGCTGCAGATGCCTGCCTGTGTTACTCAAACAGGAAATCACAGCAATAAGGGCTGGCTTCAGGTGTATATTTTGCAAGAAGCACAATACACCTGCTGTAAGTGCTGCAGATGCCTGTTAGTGTAACACAAAAGAAAAAAAACTACGAGCAATAAGGGGTAGCTTCAGGTGTATAATGTGCAGGAGGCACACTACGCCTGCTGTAAGTGCTGCAGATACATGCCTGTGTTACTCTACAGGAAATCACAGCAATAAGGGCTAGCTTCAGGTGTATATTTTGCAAGAAGCACAATACGCCCACTGTAAGTGCTGCAGATGCCTGCCTGTGTTACTCAAACAGGAAATCACAGCAATAAGGGGTAGCTTCAGGTGTATATTTTGCAAGAAGCACAATACGCCTGCTGTAAGTGCTGCAGATGCCTGCCTGTGTTACTCAAACAGGAAATCACAGCAATAAGGGCTAGCTTCAGGTGTATATTTTGCAAGAAGCACAATACGCCTGCTGTAAGTGCTGCAGATGCCTGTTAGTGTAACACAAAAGAAAAAAAAAACTACGAGCAATAAGGGGTAGCTTCAGGTGTATAATGTGCAGGAGGCACACTACGCCTGCTGTAAGTGCTGCAGATGCCTGCCTGTGTTATTCTACAGGAAATCACATCAATAAGGGCTAGCTTCAGGTGTATATTTTGCAAGAAGCACAATACGCCCACTGTAAGTGCTGCAGATGCCTGCCTGTGTTACTCAAACAGGAAATCACAGCAATAAGGGCTAGCTTCAGGTGTATATTTTGCAAGAAGCACAATACGCCTGCTGTAAGTGCTGTAGATGCCTGCCTGTGTTACTCAAACAGGAAATCACAGCAATAAGGGCTAGCTTCAGGTGTATATTTTGCAAGAAGCACAATACGCCTGCTGTAAGTGCTGCAGATGCCTGCCTGTGTTACTCAAACAGGAAATCACAGCAATAAGGGCTAGCTTCAGGTGTATATTTTGCAAGAAGCACAATACGCCCGCTTTAAGTGCTGATGATGCCTGCCTGTGTTACTCAACAGGAAATCAGAGCAATAAGGGCTAGCTTTAGGTGTTCTTTGCAAGAAGCACAATACGTCCGCTGTAAGTGCTGCAGATGCCTGCCTGTGTTACTCAAACTGGAAATCACAGCAATAAGGGCTAGCTTCAGGTGTATATTTTGCAAGAAGCACAATACGCCTGCTGTAAGTGCTGCAGATGCCTGCCTGTGTTACTCACACAGGAAATCACAGCAATAAGGGCTAGCTTCAGGTGTATATTTTGCAAGAAGCACAATACACCTGCTGTAAGTGCTGCAGATGCCTGTTAGTGTAACACAAAAGAAAAAAAACTATGAGCAATAAGGGGTAGCTTCAGGTGTATAATGTGCAGGAGGCACACTACGACTGCTGTAAGTGCTGCAGATGCCTGCCTGTGTTACTCAAACAGGAAATCACAACAATAAGGGCTAGCTTCAGGTGTATATTTTGCAAGAAGCACAATACGCCTGCTGTAAGTGCTGAAGATGCCTGCCTGTGTTACTCAAACAGGAAATCACAGCAATAAGGGCTAGCTTCAGGTGTATATTTTGCAAGAAGCACAATACGCCTGCTGTAACTGCTGCAGATGCCTGTTAGTGTAACACAAAAGAAAAAACCTGCGAGCAATAAGGGGTAGCTTCAGGTGTATAATGTGCAGGAGGCACACATTACACCTGCTGTAAGTGCTGCAGAAACAGGAAATCACAGCAATAAGGGCTAGCTTCAGGTGTATATTTTACAAGAAGCACAATACGCCCACTGTAAGTGCTGCAGATGCCTGCCTGTGTTACTCAAACAGGAAATCACAGCAATAAGGGCTAGCTGCAGGTGTATATTTTGCAAGAAGCACAATACGCCTGCTGTAAGTGCTGCAGATGCCTGCCTGTGTTACTCAAACAGGAAATCACAGCAATAAGGGCTAGCTTCAGGTGTATATTTTGCAAGAAGCACAATACGCCTGCTGTAAGTGCTGCAGATGCCTGTTAGTGTAACACAAAAGAAAAAAACTACGAGCAATAAGGGGTAGCTTCAGGTGTATAATGTGCAGGAGGCACACATTACACCTGCTGTAAGTGCTTCAGAT
Source organism: Rana muscosa (assembly GCA_029206835.1). Classification (NCBI taxonomy): domain Eukaryota; kingdom Metazoa; phylum Chordata; class Amphibia; order Anura; family Ranidae; genus Rana; species Rana muscosa. The sequence continues at coordinate 972,955,106 of CM055118.1, read as the reverse complement.
GCCTGCCTGTGTTACTCAAACAGGAAATCACAGCAATAAGGGCTAGCTTCAGGTGTACATTTTACAAGAAGCACAATACGCCCGATGTAAGTGCTGAAGATGCCTGCCTGTGTTACTCAACAGGAAATCACAGCAATAAGGGCTAGCTTCAGGTGTATATTTTGCAAGAAGCACAATACGTCCGCTGTAAGTGCTGCAGATGCCTGCCTGTGTTACTCTACAGGAAATCACATCAATAAGGGCTAGCTTCAGGTGTATATTTTGCAAGAAGCACAATACGCCCACTGTAAGTGCTGCAGATGCCTGCCTGTGTTACTCAAACAGGAAATCACAGCAATAAGGGCTAGCTTCAGGTGTATATTTTGCAAGAAGCACAATACGCCTGCTGTAAGTGCTGTAGATGCCTGCCTGTGTTACTCAAACAGGAAATCACAGCAATAAGGGCTAGCTTCAGGTGTATATTTTGCAAGAAGCACAATACGCCTGCTGTAAGTGCTGCAGATGCCTGTTAGTGTAACACAAAAGAAAAAAAACTACGAGCATTAAGGGGTAGCTTCAGGTGTATAATGTGCAGGAGGCACACTACGACTGCTGTAAGTGCTGCAGATGCCTGCCTGTGTTACTCAAACAGGAAATCACAACAATAAGGGCTAGCTTCAGGTGTATATTTTGCAAGAAGCACAATACGCCTGCTGTAAGTGCTGCAGATGCCTGCCTGTGTTACTCAAACAGGAAATCACAGCAATAAGGGCTAGCTTCAGGTGTATATTTTGCAAGAAGCACAATACGCCTGCTGTAACTGCTGCAGATGCCTGTTAGTGTAACACAAAAGAAAAAACCTGCGAGCAATAAGGGGTAGCTTCAGGTGTATAATGTGCAGGAGGCACACATTACACCTGCTGTAAGTGCTGCAGATGCCTGCCTGTGTTACTCAAACAGGAAATCACAGCAATAAGGGCTAGCTTCAGGTGTATATTTTACAAGAAGCACAATATGCCCGCTGTAAGTGCTGAAGATGCCTGCCTGTGTTACTCAACAGGAAATCACATCAATAAGGGCTAGCTTCAGGTGTCTATTTTGCAAGAAGCACAATACGTCCGCTGTAAGTGCTGCAGATGCCTGCCTGTGTTACTCAAACAGGAAATCACAGCAATAAGGGCTAGCTTCAGGTGTATATTTTGCAAGAAGCACAATACGCCTGCTGTAAGTGCTGCAGATGCCTGTTAGTGTAACACAAAAGAAAAAAACTACGTGCAATAAGGGGTAGCTTCAGGTGTATAATGTGCAGGAGGCACACTACGACTGCTGTAAGTGCTGCAGATGCCTGCCTGTGTTACTCAAACAGGAAATCACAACAATAAGGGCTAGCTTCAGGTGTATATTTTGCAAGAAGCACAATACGCCCGCTGTAAGTGCTGCAGATGCCTGCCTGTGTTACTCAAACACTAAATCACAGAAATAAGGGCTGGCTTCAGGTGTATATTTTGCAAGAAGCACAATACGCCTGCTGTAAGTGCTGCAGATGCCTGCCTCTGTTACTCAAACAGGAAATCACAGCAATAAGGGCTAGCTTCAGGTGTATATTTTGCAAGAAGCACAATACGCCTGCTGTAAGTGCTGCAGATGCCTGTTAGTGTAACACAAAAGAAAAAAACTACGAGCAATAAGGGGTAGCTTCAGGTGTATAATGTGCAGGAGGCACACATTACACCTGCTGTAAGTGCTTCAGATGCCTGCCTGTGTTACTCAAACAGGAAATCACAGCAATAAGGGCTAGCTTCAGGTGTATATTTTACAAGAAGCACAATACGCCCGCTGTAAGTGCTGAAGATGCCTGCCTGTGTTACTCAACAGGAAATCACAGCAATAAGGGCTAGCTTCAGGTGTATGTTTTGCAAGAAGCACAATACGTCCGCTGTAAGTGCTGCAGATGCCTGCCTGTGTTACTCAAACAGGAAATCACAGCAATAAGGGCTAGCTTCAGGTGTATATTTTGCAAGAAGCACAATACGCCTGCTGTAAGTGCTGCAGATGCCTGCCTGTGTTACTCAAACAGGAAACCACAGCAATAAGGGCTAGCTTCAGGTGTATATTTTGCAAGAAGCACAATACGCCTGCTGTAAGTGCTGCAGATGCCTGTTAGTGTAACACAAAAGAAAAAAAACTACGAGCAATAAGGGGTAGCTTCAGGTGTATAATGTGCAGGAGGCACACATTACACCTGCTGTAAGTGCTTCAGATGCCTGCCTGTGTTACTCAAACAGGAAATCACAGCAATAAGGGCTAGCTTCAGGTGTATATTTTACAAGAAGCACAATACGCCCGCTGTAAGTGCTGAAGATGCCTGCCTGTGTTACTCAACAGGAAATCACAGCAATAAGGGCTAGCTTCAGGTGTATGTTTTGCAAGAAGCACAATACGTCCGCTGTAAGTGCTGCAGATGCCTGCCTGTGTTACTCAAACAGGAAATCACAGCAATAAGGGCTAGCTTCAGGTGTATATTTTGCAAGAAGCACAATACGCCTGCTGTAAGTGCTGCAGATGCCTGCCTGTGTTACTCAAACAGGAAACCACAGCAATAAGGGCTAGCTTCAGGTGTATATTTTGCAAGAAACACAATACGCCTGCTGTAAGTGCTGCAGATGCCTGTTAGTGTAACACAAAAGAAAAAAAACTACGAGCAATAAGGGGTAGCTTCATGTGTATAATGTGCAGGAGGCACACTATGACTGCTGTAAGTGCTGCAGATGCCTGCCTGTGTTACTCAAACAGGAAATCACAACAATAAGGGCTAGCTTCAGGTGTATATTTTGCAAGAAGCACAATACGCCCGCTGTAAGTGCTGCAGATGCCTGCCTGTGTTACTCAAACAGGAAATCACAGCAATAAGGGCTAGCTTCAGGTGTATATTTTGCAAGAAGCACAATACGCCTGCTGTAAGTGCTGCAGATGCCTGTTAGTGTAACACAAAAGAAAAAAAACTACGAGCAATAAGGGGTAGCTTCAGGTGTATAATGTGCAGGAGGCACACTACGACTGCTGTAAGTGCTGCAGATGCCTGTGTTACTCAAACAGGAAATCACAACAATAAGGGCTAGCTTCAGGTGTATATTATGCAAGAAGCACAATACGCCCGCTGTAAGTGCTGCAGATGCCTGCCTGTGTTACTCAAACAGGAAATCACAGCAATAAGGGCTAGCTTCAGGTGTATATTTTGCAAGAAGCACAATACGCCCGCTGTAAGTGCTGCAGATGCCTGCCTGTGTTACTCAAACAGGAAATCACAGCAAAAAGGGCTAGCTGCAGGTGTATATTTTGCAAGAAGCACAATACGCCTGCTGTAAGTGCTGCAGATGCCTGCCTGTGTTACTCAAACAGGAAATCACAGCAATAAGGGCTAGCTTCAGGTGTATATTTTACAAGAAGCACAATACGCCTGCTGTAAGTGCTGCAGATGCCTGCCTGTGTTACTCAAACAGGAAATCACAGCAATAAGGGCTAGCTTCAGGTGTATATTTTACAAGAAGCACAATACGCCCACTGTAAGTGCTGCAGATGCCTGCCTGTGTTACTCAAACAGGAAATCACAGCAATAAGGGCTAGCTGCAGGTGTATATTTTGCAAGAAGCACAATACGCCTGCTGTAAGTGCTGCAGATGCCTGTTAGTGTAACACAAAAAAAAACTACGAGCAATAAGGGGTAGCTTCAGGTGTATAATGTGCAGGAGGCACACTACGACTGCTGTAAGTGCTGCAGATGCCTGCCTGTGTTACTCAAACAGGAAATCACAGCAATAAGGGCTAGCTTCAGGTGTATATTATGCAAGAAGCACAATACGCCCGCTGTAAGTGCTGCAGATGCCTGCCTGTGTTACTCAAACAGGAAATCACAGCAATAAGGGCTAGCTTCAGGTGTATATTTTGCAAGAAGCACAATACGCCCGCTGTAAGTGCTGCAGATGCCTTCCTGTGTTACTCAAACAGGAAATCACAGCAATAAGGGCTAGCTTCAGGTGTATATTTTGCAAGAAGCACAATACGCCTGCTGTAAGTGCTGCAGATGCCTGCCTGTGTTACTTAAACATGAAATCACAGCAATAAGGGCTAGCTTCAGGTGTATATTTTGCAAGAAGCCCAATACGCCTGCTGTAAGTGCTGCAGATGCCTGTTAGTGTAACACAAAAGAAAAAAAAAACTACAAGCAATAAGGGGTAGCTTCAGGTGTATAATGTGCAGGAGGAACACTACGACTGCTGTAAGTGCTGCAGATGTCTGCCTCTGTTAATCAAACAGGAAATCACAACAATAAGGGCTAGCTTCAGGTGTATATTTTCAAAGAAGCACAATACGCCCACTGTAAGTGCTGCAGATGCCTGCCTGTGTTACTCAAACAGGAAATCACAGAAATAAGGGCTAGCTTCAGGTGTATATTTTGCAAGAAGCACAATATGCCCGCTGTAAGCGCTGCAGATGCATGCCTGTGTTACTCAAACAGGAAATCACAGCAATAAGGGCTAGCTTCAGAAGTATATTTTGCAAGAAGCACAATACGCCTGCTGTAAGTGCTGCAGATGCCTGTTAGTGTAACACAAAAGAAAAAAAACTACGAGCAATAAGGGGTAGCTTCAGGTGTATAATGTGCAGGAGGCACACATTACACCTGCTGTAAGTGCTGCAGATGCCTGCCTGTGTTACTCAAACAGGAAATCACAGCAATAAGGGCTAGCTTCAGGTGTATATTTTGCAAGAAGCACAATACGCCCGCTGTAAGTGCTGCAGATGCCTGCCTGTGTTACTTAAACAGGAAATCACAGCAATAAGGGTTAGCTTCAGGTGTATATTTTGCAAGAAGCACACTACGCCTGCTGTAAGTGCTGCAGATGCCTGTTAGTGTAACACAAAAGAAAAAAAACTACGAGCAATAAGAGGTAGCTTCAGGTGTATAATGTGCAGGAGGCACACATTACACCTGCTGTAAGTGCTGCAGATGCCTGCCTGTGTTACTCAAACAGGAAATCACAGCAATAAGGGCTAGCTTCAGGTGTATATTTTGCAAGAAGCACAATACGCCTGCTGTAAGTGCTGATGATGCCTGCCTGTGTTACTCAACAGGAAATCACAGCAATAAGGGCTAGCTTCAGGTGTATATTTTGCAAGAAGCACAATACGTCCGCTGTAAGTGCTGCAGATGCCTTCATGTGTTACTCAAACAGAAATCACAGCAATAAGGGATAGCTTCAGGTGTATATTTTGCAAGAAGCACAATACGCCTGCTGTAAGTGCTGCAGATGCCTGCCTGTGTTACTTAAACATGAAATCACAGCAATAAGGGCTTGCTTCAGGTGTATATTTTGCAAGAAGCAGAATACGCCTGCTGTAAGTGCTGCAGATGCCTGTTAGTGTAGCACAAAAGAAAAAAAACTACGACCAATAAGGGGTAGCTTCAGGTGTATAATGTGCAGGAGGCACACTACGCCTGCTGTAAGTGCTGCAGATGCCTGCCTGTGTTACTCTACAGGAAATCACAGCACTAAGGGCTAGCTTCAGGTGTATATTTTGCAAGAAGCACAATACGCCTGCTGTAAGTGCTGCAGATGCCTTCCTGTGTTACTCAAACAGGAAATCACAGCAATAAGGGCTAGCTTCAGGTGTATATTTTGCAAGAAGCACAATACGCCTGCTGTAAGTGCTGCAGATGCCTGCCTGTGTTACTTAAACATGAAATCACAGCAATAAGGGCTAGCTTCAGGTGTATATTTTGCAAGAAGCCCAATACGCCTGCTGTAAGTGCTGCAGATGCCTGTTAGTGTAACACAAAAGAAAAAAAAACTACAAGCAATAAGGGGTAGCTTCAGGTGTATAATGTGCAGGAGGAACACTACGACTGCTGTAAGTGCTGCAGATGTCTGCCTCTGTTAATCAAACAGGAAATCACAACAATAAGGGCTAGCTTCAGGTGTATATTTTCAAAGAAGCACACTACGCCTGCTGTAAGTGCTGCAGATGCCTGCCTGTGTTACTCTACAGGAAATCACAGCACTAAGGGCTAGCTTCAGGTGTATATTTTGCAAGAAGCACAATACGCCTGCTGTAAGTGCTGCAGATGCCTTCCTGTGTTACTCAAACAGGAAATCACAGCAATAAGGGCTAGCTTCAGGTGTATATTTTGCAAGAAGCACAATACGTCTGCTGTAAGTGCTGCAGATGCCTGCCTGTGTTACTCAAACAGGAAATCACAGAAATAAGGGCTAGCTTCAGGTGTATATTTTGCAAGAAGCAGAATACGCCTGCTGTAAGTGCTGCAGATGCCTGTTAGTGTAACACAAAAGAAAAAAAACTACGAGCAATAAGGGGTAGCTTCAGGTGTATAATGTGCAGGAGGCACACTACGACTGCTGTAAGTGCTGCAGATGCCTGCCTGTGTTACTCAAACAGGAAATCACAACAATAAGGGCTAGCTTCAGGTGTATATTTTGCAAGAAGCACAATACGCCCGCTGTAAGTGCTGCAGATGCCTGCCTTTGTTACTCAAACAGGAAATCACAGAAATAAGGGCTAGCTTCAGGTGTATATTTTGCAAGAAGCACAATACGCCCGATGTAAGTGCTGCAGATGCATGCCTGTGTTACTCAAACAGGAAATCACAGCAATAAGGGCTAGCTTCAGGTGTATATTTTGCAAGTAGCACAATACGCTTGCTGTAAGTGCTGCAGATGCCTGCCTGTGTTACTCAAACAGGAAATCACAGCAATAAGGGCTAGCTTCAGGTGTATATTTTGCAAGAAGCACAATATGCCTGCTGTAAGTGCTGCAGATGCCTGCCTGTGTTACTCAAACAGGAAACCACAGCAATAAGGGCTAGCTTCAGGTGTATATTTTGCAAGAAGCACAATACGCCTGCTGTAAGTGCTGCAGATGCCTGTTAGTGTAACACAAAAGAAAAAAAACTACGAGCAATAAGGGGTAGCTTCATGTGTATAATGTGCAGGAGGCAAACTATGACTGCTGTAAGTGCTGCAGATGCCTGCCTGTGTTACTCAAACAGGAAATCACAACAATAAGGGCTAGCTTCAGGTGTATATTTTGCAAGAAGCACAATACGCCCGCTGTAAGTGCTGCAGATGCCTGCCTGTGTTACTCAAACAGGAAATCACAGCAATAAGGGATAGCTTCAGGTGTATATTTTGCAAGAAGCACAATACGCCTGCTGTAAGTGCTGCAGATGCCTGCCTCTGTTACTCAAACAGGAAATCACAGCAATAAGGGCTAGCTTCAGGTGTATATTTTGCAAGAAGCACAATATGCCTGCTGTAAGTGCTGCAGATGCCTGTTAGTGTAACACAAAAGAAAAAAACTACGAGCAATAAGGGGTAGCTTCAGGTGTATAATGTGCAGGAGGCACACATTACACCTGCTGTAAGTGCTTCAGATGCCTGCCTGTGTTACTCAAACAGGAAATCACAACAATAAGGGCTAGCTTCAGGTGTATATTTTACAAGAAGCACAATACGCCCGCCTTAAGTGCTGAAGATGCCTGCCTGTGTTACTCAACAGGAAATCACAGCAATAAGGGCTAGCTTCAGGTGTATGTTTTGCAAGAAGCACAATACATCCGCTGTAAGTGCTGCAGATGCCTGCCTGTGTTACTCAAACAGGAAATCACAGCAATAAGGGCTAGCTTCAGGTGTATATTTTGCAAGAAGCACAATACGCCTGCTGTAAGTGCTGCAGATGCCTGCCTGTGTTACTCAAACAGGAAACCACAGCAATAAGGGCTAGCTTCAGGTGTATATTTTGCAAGAAGCACAATACGCCTGCTGTAAGTGCTGCAGATGCCTGTTAGTGTAACACAAAAGAAAAAAAACTACGAGCAATAAGGGGTAGCTTCAGGTGTATAATGTGCAGGAGGCACACATTACACCTGCTGTAAGTGCTTCAGATGCCTGCCTGTGTTACTCAAACAGGAAATCACAGCAATAAGGGCTAGCTTCAGGTGTATATTTTACAAGAAGCACAATAAGCCCGCTGTAAGTGCTGAAGATGCCTGCCTGTGTTACTCAACAGGAAATCACAGCAATAAGGGCTAGCTTCAGGTGTATGTTTTGCAAGAAGCACAATACGTCCGCTGAAAGTGCTGCAGATGCCTGCCTGTGTTACTCAAACAGGAAATCACAGCAATAAGGGCTAGCTTCAGGTGTATATTTTGCAAGAAGCACAATACGCCTGCTGTAAGTGCTGCAGATGCCTGCCTGTGTTACTCAAACAGGAAACCACAGCAATAAGGGCTAGCTTCAGGTGTATATTTTGCAAGAAGCACAATACGCCTGCTGTAAGTGCTGCAGATGCCTGTTAGTGTAACACAAAAGAAAAAAAACTACGAGCAATAAGGGGTAGCTTCAGGTGTATAATGTGCAGGAGGCACACTACGACTGCTGTAAGTGCTGCAGATGCCTGCCTGTGTTACTCAAACAGGAAATCACAACAATAAGGGCTAGCTTCAGGTGTATATTTTGCAAGAAGCACAATACGCCCGCTGTAAGTGCTGCAGATGCCTGCCTTTGTTACTCAAACAGGAAATCACAGAAATAAGGGCTAGCTTCAGGTGTATATTTTGCAAGAAGCACAATACGCCCGCTGTAAGTGCTGCAGATGCCTGTTAGTGTAACACAAAAGAAAAAACCTGCGAGCAATAAGGGGTAGCTTCAGGTGTATAATGTGCAGGAGGCACACATTACACCTGCTGTAAGTGCTGCAGATGCCTGCCTGTGTTACTCACACAGGAAATCACAGCAATAAGGGCTAGCTTCAGGTGTATATTTTACAAGAAGCACAATATGCCCGCTGTAAGTGCTGAAGATGCCTGCCTGTGTTACTCAACAGGAAATCACATCAATAAGGGCTAGCTTCAGGTGTCTATTTTGCAAGAAGCACAATACGTCCGCTGTAAGTGCTGCAGATGCCTGCCTGTGTTACTCAAACAGGAAATCACAGCAATAAGGGCTAGCTTCAGGTGTATATTTTGCAAGAAGCACAATACGCCTGCTGTAAGTGCTGCAGATGCCTGTTAGTGTAACACAAAAGAAAAAAACTACGTGCAATAAGGGGTAGCTTCAGGTGTATAATGTGCAGGAGGCACACTACGACTGCTGTAAGTGCTGCAGATGCCTGCCTGTGTTACTCAAACAGGAAATCACAACAATAAGGGCTAGCTTCAGGTGTATATTTTGCAAGAAGCACAATACGCCCGCTGTAAGTGCTGCAGATGCCTGCCTGTGTTACTCAAACACTAAATCACAGAAATAAGGGCTGGCTTCAGGTGTATATTTTGCAAGAAGCACAATACGCCTGCTGTAAGTGCTGCAGATACCTGCCTCTGTTACTCAAACAGGAAATCACAGCAATAAGGGCTAGCTTCAGGTGTATATTTTGCAAGAAGCACAATACGCCTGCTGTAAGTGCTGCAGATGCCTGTTAGTGTAACACAAAAGAAAAAAACTACGAGCAATAAGGGGTAGCTTCAGGTGTATAATGTGCAGGAGGCACACATTACACCTGCTGTAAGTGCTTCAGATGCCTGCCTGTGTTACTCAAACAGGAAATCACAGCAATAAGGGCTAGCTTCAGGTGTATATTTTACAAGAAGCACAATACGCCCGCTGTAAGTGCTGAAGATGCCTGCCTGTGTTACTCAACAGGAAATCACAGCAATAAGGGCTAGCTTCAGGTGTATGTTTTGCAAGAAGCACAATACGTCCGCTGTAAGTGCTGCAGATGCCTGCCTGTGTTACTCAAACAGGAAATCACAGCAATAAGGGCTAGCTTCAGGTGTATATTTTGCAAGAAGCACAATACGCCTGCTGTAAGTGCTGCAGATGCCTGCCTGTGTTACTCAAACAGGAAACCACAGCAATAAGGGCTAGCTTCAGGTGTATATTTTGCAAGAAGCACAATACGCCTGCTGTAAGTGCTGCAGATGCCTGTTAGTGTAACACAAAAGAAAAAAAACTACGAGCAATAAGGGGTAGCTTCAGGTGTATAATGTGCAGGAGGCACACATTACACCTGCTGTAAGTGCTTCAGATGCCTGCCTGTGTTACTCAAACAGGAAATCACAGCAATAAGGGCTAGCTTCAGGTGTATATTTTACAAGAAGCACAATACGCCCGCTGTAAGTGCTGAAGATGCCTGCCTGTGTTACTCAACAGGAAATCACAGCAATAAGGGCTAGCTTCAGGTGTATGTTTTGCAAGAAGCACAATACGTCCGCAGTAAGTGCTGCAGATGCCTGCCTGTGTTACTCAAACAGGAAATCACAGCAATAAGGGCTAGCTTCAGGTGTATATTTTGCAAGAAGCACAATACGCCTGCTGTAAGTGCTGCAGATGCCTGCCTGTGTTACTCAAACAGGAAACCACAGCAATAAGGGCTAGCTTCAGGTGTATATTTTGCAAGAAACACAATACGCCTGCTGTAAGTGCTGCAGATGCCTGTTAGTGTAACACAAAAGAAAAAAAACTACGAGCAATAAGGGGTAGCTTCATGTGTATAATGTGCAGGAGGCACACTATGACTGCTGTAAGTGCTGCAGATGCCTGCCTGTGTTACTCAAACAGGAAATCACAACAATAAGGGCTAGCTTCAGGTGTATATTTTGCAAGAAGCACAATACGCCCGCTGTAAGTGCTGCAGATGCCTGCCTGTGTTACTCAAACAGGAAATCACAGCAATAAGGGCTAGCTTCAGGTGTATATTTTGCAAGAAGCACAATACGCCTGCTGTAAGTGCTGCAGATGCCTGTTAGTGTAACACAAAAGAAAAAAAACTACGAGCAATAAGGGGTAGCTTCAGGTGTATAATGTGCAGGAGGCACACTACGACTGCTGTAAGTGCTGCAGATGCCTGTGTTACTCAAACAGGAAATCACAACAATAAGGGCTAGCTTCAGGTGTATATTATGCAAGAAGCACAATACGCCCGCTGTAAGTGCTGCAGATGCCTGCCTGTGTTACTCAAACAGGAAATCACAGCAATAAGGGCTAGCTTCAGGTGTATATTTTGCAAGAAGCACAATACGCCCGCTGTAAGTGCTGCAGATGCCTGCCTGTGTTACTCAAACAGGAAATCACAGCAAAAAGGGCTAGCTGCAGGTGTATATTTTGCAAGAAGCACAATACGCCTGCTGTAAGTGCTGCAGATGCCTGCCTGTGTTACTCAAACAGGAAATCACAGCAATAAGGGCTAGCTTCAGGTGTATATTTTACAAGAAGCACAATACGCCCACTGTAAGTGCTGCAGATGCCTGCCTGTGTTACTCAAACAGGAAATCACAGCAATAAGGGCTAGCTGCAGGTGTATATTTTGCAAGAAGCACAATACGCCTGCTGTAAGTGCTGCAGATGCCTGTTAGTGTAACACAAAAAAAAACTACGAGCAATAAGGGGTAGCTTCAGGTGTATAATGTGCAGGAGGCACACTATGACTGCTGTAAGTGCTGCAGATGCCTGCCTGTGTTACTCAAACAGGAAATCACAGAAATAAGGGCTAGCTTCAGGTGTATATTTTGCAAGAAGCACAATATGCCCGCTGTAAGCGCTGCAGATGCATGCCTGTGTTACTCAAACAGGAAATCACAGCAATAAGGGCTAGCTTCAGAAGTATATTTTGCAAGAAGCACAATACGCCTGCTGTAAGTGCTGCAGATGCCTGTTAGTGTAACACAAAAGAAAAAAAACTACGAGCAATAAGGGGTAGCTTCAGGTGTATAATGTGCAGGAGGCACACATTACACCTGCTGTAAGTGCTGCAGATGCCTGCCTGTGTTACTCAAACAGGAAATCACAGCAATAAGGGCTAGCTTCAGGTGTATATTTTGCAAGAAGCACAATACGCCCGCTGTAAGTGCTGCAGATGCCTGCCTGTGTTACTTAAACAGGAAATCACAGCAATAAGGGTTAGCTTCAGGTGTATATTTTGCAAGAAGCACACTACGCCTGCTGTAAGTGCTGCAGATGCCTGTTAGTGTAACACAAAAGAAAAAAAACTACGAGCAATAAGGGGTAGCTTCAGGTGTATAATGTGCAGGAGGCACACATTACACCTGCTGTAAGTGCTGCAGATGCCTGCCTGTGTTACTCAAACAGGAAATCACAGCAATAAGGGCTAGCTTCAGGTGTATATTTTGCAAGAAGCACAATACGCCTGCTGTAAGTGCTGATGATGCCTGCCTGTGTTACTCAACAGGAAATCACAGCAATAAGGGCTAGCTTCAGGTGTATATTTTGCAAGAAGCACAATACGTCCGCTGTAAGTGCTGCAGATGCCTTCATGTGTTACTCAAACAGAAATCACAGCAATAAGGGATAGCTTCAGGTGTATATTTTGCAAGAAGCACAATACGCCTGCTGTAAGTGCTGCAGATGCCTGCCTGTGTTACTTAAACATGAAATCACAGCAATAAGGGCTTGCTTCAGGTGTATATTTTGCAAGAAGCAGAATACGCCTGCTGTAAGTGCTGCAGATGCCTGTTAGTGTAGCACAAAAGAAAAAAAACTACGACCAATAAGGGGTAGCTTCAGGTGTATAATGTGCAGGAGGCACACTACGCCTGCTGTAAGTGCTGCAGATGCCTGCCTGTGTTACTCTACAGGAAATCACAGCACTAAGGGCTAGCTTCAGGTGTATATTTTGCAAGAAGCACAATACGCCTGCTGTAAGTGCTGCAGATGCCTTCCTGTGTTACTCAAACAGGAAATCACAGCAATAAGGGCTAGCTTCAGGTGTATATTTTGCAAGAAGCACAATACGCCTGCTGTAAGTGCTGCAGATGCCTGCCTGTGTTACTTAAACATGAAATCACAGCAATAAGGGCTAGCTTCAGGTGTATATTTTGCAAGAAGCCCAATACGCCTGCTGTAAGTGCTGCAGATGCCTGTTAGTGTAACACAAAAGAAAAAAAAAACTACAAGCAATAAGGGGTAGCTTCAGGTGTATAATGTGCAGGAGGAACACTACGACTGCTGTAAGTGCTGCAGATGTCTGCCTCTGTTAATCAAACAGGAAATCACAACAATAAGGGCTAGCTTCAGGTGTATATTTTGCAAGAAGCACAATACGCCCGCTGTAAGTGCTGCAGATGCCTGCCTTTGTTACTCAAACAGGAAATCACAGAAATAAGGGCTAGCTTCAGGTGTATATTTTGCAAGAAGCACAATACGCCCGATGTAAGTGCTGCAGATGCATGCCTGTGTTACTCAAACAGGAAATCACAGCAATAAGGGCTAGCTTCAGGTGTATATTTTGCAAGTAGCACAATACGCTTGCTGTAAGTGCTGCAGATGCCTGCCTGTGTTACTCAAACAGGAAATCACAGCAATAAGGGCTAGCTTCAGGTGTATATTTTGCAAGAAGCACAATACGCCTGCTGTAAGTGCTGCAGATGCCTGCCTGTGTTACTCAAACAGGAAACCACAGCAATAAGGGCTAGCTTCAGGTGTATATTTTGCAAGAAGCACAATACGCCTGCTGTAAGTGCTGCAGATGCCTGTTAGTGTAACACAAAAGAAAAAAAACTACGAGCAATAAGGGGTAGCTTCATGTGTATAATGTGCAGGAGGCAAACTATGACTGCTGTAAGTGCTGCAGATGCCTGCCTGTGTTACTCAAACAGGAAATCACAACAATAAGGGCTAGCTTCAGGTGTATATTTTGCAAGAAGCACAATACGCCCGCTGTAAGTGCTGCAGATGCCTGCCTGTGTTACTCAAACAGGAAATCACAGCAATAAGGGATAGCTTCAGGTGTATATTTTGCAAGAAGCACAATACGCCTGCTGTAAGTGCTGCAGATGCCTGCCTCTGTTACTCAAACAGGAAATCACAGCAATAAGGGCTAGCTTCAGGTGTATATTTTGCAAGAAGCACAATATGCCTGCTGTAAGTGCTGCAGATGCCTGTTAGTGTAACACAAAAGAAAAAAACTACGAGCAATAAGGGGTAGCTTCAGGTGTATAATGAGCAGGAGGCACACATTACACCTGCTGTAAGTGCTTCAGATGCCTGCCTGTGTTACTCAAACAGGAAATCACAGCAATAAGGGCTAGCTTCAGGTGTATATTTTACAAGAAGCACAATACGCCCGCCTTAAGTGCTGAAGATGCCTGCCTGTGTTACTCAACAGGAAATCACAGCAATAAGGGCTAGCTTCAGGTGTATGTTTTGCAAGAAGCACAATACATCCGCTGTAAGTGCTGCAGATGCCTGCCTGTGTTACTCAAACAGGAAATCACAGCAATAAGGGCTAGCTTCAGGTGTATATTTTGCAAGAAGCACAATACGCCTGCTGTAAGTGCTGCAGATGCCTGCCTGTGTTACTCAAACAGGAAACCACAGCAATAAGGGCTAGCTTCAGGTGTATATTTTGCAAGAAGCACAATACGCCTGCTGTAAGTGCTGCAGATGCCTGTTAGTGTAACACAAAAGAAAAAAAACTACGAGCAATAAGGGGTAGCTTCAGGTGTATAATGTGCAGGAGGCACACATTACACCTGCTGTAAGTGCTTCAGATGCCTGCCTGTGTTACTCAAACAGGAAATCACAGCAATAAGGGCTAGCTTCAGGTGTATATTTTACAAGAAGCACAATACGCCCGCTGTAAGTGCTGAAGATGCCTGCCTGTGTTACTCAACAGGAAATCACAGCAATAAGGGCTAGCTTCAGGTGTATGTTTTGCAAGAAGCACAATACGTCCGCTGAAAGTGCTGCAGATGCCTGCCTGTGTTACTCAAACAGGAAATCACAGCAATAAGGGCTAGCTTCAGGTGTATATTTTGCAAGAAGCACAATACGCCTGCTGTAAGTGCTGCAGATGCCTGCCTGTGTTACTCAAACAGGAAACCACAGCAATAAGGGCTAGCTTCAGGTGTATATTTTGCAAGAAGCACAATACGCCTGCTGTAAGTGCTGCAGATGCCTGTTAGTGTAACACAAAAGAAAAAAAACTACGAGCAATAAGGGGTAGCTTCAGGTGTATAATGTGCAGGAGGCACACTACGACTGCTGTAAGTGCTGCAGATGCCTGCCTGTGTTACTCAAACAGGAAATCACAACAATAAGGGCTAGCTTCAGGTGTATATTTTGCAAGAAGCACAATACGCCCGCTGTAAGTGCTGCAGATGCCTGCCTTTGTTACTCAAACAGGAAATCACAGAAATAAGGGCTAGCTTCAGGTGTATATTTTGCAAGAAGCACAATACGCCCGCTGTAAGTGCTGCAGATGCATGCCTGTGTTACTCAAACAGGAAATCACAGCAATAAGGGCTAGCTTCAGGTGTATATTTTGCAAGTAGCACAATACGCTTGCTGTAAGTGCTGCAGATGCCTGCCTGTGTTACTCAAACAGGAAATCACAGCAATAAGGGCTAGCTTCAGGTGTATATTTTGCAAGAAGCACAATACACCTGCTGTAAGTGCTGCAGATGCCTGTTAGTGTAACACACAAAAAAAAACTACGAGCAATAAGGGGTAGCTTCAGGTGTATAATGTGCAGAAGGCACACTACGACTGCTGTAAGTGCTGCAGATGCCTGCCTGTGTTACTCAAACAGGAAATCACAGCAATAAGGGCTAGCTTCAGGTGTATATTTTGCAAGAAGCACAATACGCCTGCTGTAAGTGCTGCAGATGCCTGCCTGTGTTACTCAAACAGGAAACCACAGCAATAAGGGCTAGCTGCAGGTGTATATTTTGCAAGAAGCACAATACGCCTGCTGTAAGTGCTGCAGATGCCTGTTAGTGTAACACAAAAGAAAAAAAACTACGAGCAATAAGGGGTAGCTTCATGTGTATAATGTGCAGGAGGCACACTATGACTGCTGTAAGTGCTGCAGATGCCTGCCTGTGTTACTCAAACAGGAAATCACAACAATAAGGGCTAGCTTCAGGTGTATATTTTGCAAGAAGCACAATACGCCCGCTGTAAGTGCTGCAGATGCCTGCCTGTGTTACTCAAACAGGAAATCACAGCAATAAGGGATAGCTTCAGGTGTATATTTTGCAAGAAGCACAATACGCCTGCTGTAAGTGCTGCAGATGCCTGCCTCTGTTACTCAAACAGGAAATCACAGCAATAAGGGCTAGCTTCAGGTGTATATTTTGCAAGAAGCACAATATGCCTGCTGTAAGTGCTGCAGATGCCTGTTAGTGTAACACAAAAGAAAAAAACTACGAGCAATAAGGGGTAGCTTCAGGTGTATAATGTGCAGGAGGCACACATTACACCTGCTGTAAGTGCTTCAGATGCCTGCCTGTGTTACTCAAACAGGAAATCACAGCAATAAGGGCTAGCTTCAGGTGTATATTTTACAAGAAGCACAATACGCCCGCTGTAAGTGCTGAAGATGCCTGCCTGTGTTACTCAACAGGAAATCACAGCAATAAGGGCTAGCTTCAGGTGTATGTTTTGCAAGAAGCACAATACGTCCGCTGTAAGTGCTGCAGATGCCTGCCTGTGTTACTCAAACAGGAAATCACAGCAATAAGGGCTAGCTTCAGGTGTATATTTTGCAAGAAGCACAATACGCCTGCTGTAAGTGCTGCAGATGCCTGCCTGTGTTACTCAAACAGGAAACCACAGCAATAAGGGCTAGCTTCAGGTGTATATTTTGCAAGAAGCACAATACGCCTGCTGTAAGTGCTGCAGATGCCTGTTAGTGTAACACAAAAGAAAAAAAACTACGAGCAATAAGGGGTAGCTTCAGGTGTATAATGTGCAGGAGGCACACATTACACCTGCTGTAAGTGCTTCAGATGCCTGCCTGTGTTACTCAAACAGGAAATCACAGCAATAAGGGCTAGCTTCAGGTGTATATTTTACAAGAAGCACAATACGCCCGCTGTAAGTGCTGAAGATGCCTGCCTGTGTTACTCAACAGGAAATCACAGCAATAAGGGCTAGCTTCAGGTGTATGTTTTGCAAGAAGCACAATACGTCCGCTGTAAGTGCTGCAGATGCCTGCCTGTGTTACTCAAACAGGAAATCACAGCAATAAGGGCTAGCTTCAGGTGTATATTTTGCAAGAAGCACAATACGCCTGCTGTAAGTGCTGCAGATGCCTGTTAGTGTAACACAAAAGAAAAAAAACTACGAGCAATAAGGGGTAGCTTCATGTGTATAATGTGCAGGAGGCACACTAAGACTGCTGTAAGTGCTGCAGATGCCTGCCTGTGTTACTCAAACAGGAAATCACAACAATAAGGGCTAGCTTCAGGTGTATATTTTGCAAGAAGCACAATACGCCCGCTGTAAGTGCTGCAGATGCCTGCCTGTGTTACTCAAACAGGAAATCACAGCAATAAGGGCTAGCTTCAGGTGTATATTTTGCAAGAAGCACAATACGCCTGCTGTAAGTGCTGCAGATGCCTGTTAGTGTAACACAAAAGAAAAAAAACTACGAGCAATAAGGGGTAGCTTCAGGTGTATAATGTGCAGGAGGCACACTACGACTGCTGTAAGTGCTGCAGATGCCTGCCTGTGTTACTCAAACAGGAAATCACAACAATAAGGGCTAGCTTAAGGTGGATATTATGCAAGAAGCACAATACGCCCGCTGTAAGTGCTGCAGATGCCTGCCTGTGTTACTCAAACAGGAAATCACAGCAATAAGGGCTAGCTTCAGGTGTATATTTTGCAAGAAGCACAATACGCCCGCTGTAAGTGCTGCAGATGCCTGCCTGTGTTACTCAAACAGGAAATCACAGCAAAAAGGGCTAGCTGCAGGTGTATATTTTGCAAGAAGCACAATACGCCTGCTGTAAGTGCTGCAGATGCCTGCCTGTGTCACTCAAACAGGAAATCACAGCAATAAGGGCTAGCTTCAGGTGTATATTTTACAAGAAGCACAATACGCCCACTGTAAGTGCTGCAGATGCCTGCCTGTGTTACTCAAACAGGAAATCACAGCAATAAGGGCTAGCTGCAGGTGTATATTTTGCAAGAAGCACAATACGCCTGCTGTAAGTGCTGCAGATGCCTGTTAGTGTAACACAAAAAAAAAACTACGAGCAATAAGGGGTAGCTTCAGGTGTATAATGTGCAGGAGGCACACTACGACTGCTGTAAGTGCTGCAGATGCCTGCCTGTGTTACTCAAACAGGAAATCACAGCAATAAGGGCTAGCTTCAGGTGTATATTATGCAAGAAGCACAATACGCCCGCTGTAAGTGCTGCAGATGCCTGCCTGTGTTACTCAAACAGGAAATCACAGCAATAAGGGCTAGCTTCAGGTGTATATTTTGCAAGAAGCACAATACGCCTGCTGTAAGTGCTGCAGATGCCTGCCTGTGTTACTTAAACATGAAATCACAGCAATAAGGGCTAGCTTCAGGTGTATATTTTGCAAGAAGCCCAATACGCCTGCTGTAAGTGCTGCAGATGCCTGTTAGTGTAACACAAAAGAAAAAAAAACTACAAGCAATAAGGGGTAGCTTCAGGTGTATAATGTGCAGGAGGCACACTACGACTGCTGTAAGTGCTGCAGATGTCTGCCTCTGTTAATCAAACAGGAAATCACAACAATAAGGGCTAGCTTCAGGTGTATATTTTCAAAGAAGCACAATACGCCCACTGTAAGTGCTGCAGATGCCTGCCTGTGTTACTCAAACAGGAAATCACAGAAATAAGGGCTAGCTTCAGGTGTATATTTTGCAAGAAGCACAATATGCCCGCTGTAAGCGCTGCAGATGCATGCCTGTGTTACTCAAACAGGAAATCACAGCAATAAGGGCTAGCTTCAGAAGTATATTTTGCAAGAAGCACAATACGCCTGCTGTAAGTGCTGCAGATGCCTGTTAGTGTAACACAAAAGAAAAAAACTACGAGCAATAAGGGGTAGCTTCAGGTGTATAATGTGCAGGAGGCACACATTACACCTGCTGTAAGTGCTGCAGATGCCTGCCTGTGTTACTCAAACAGGAAATCACAGCAATAAGGGCTAGCTTCAGGTGTATATTTTGCAAGAAGCACAATACGCCTGCTGTAAGTGCTGCAGATGCCTGTTAGTGTAACACAAAAAAAAAACTACTAGCAATAAGGGGTAGCTTCAGGTGTATAATGTGCAGGAGGCACACTACGACTGCTGTAAGTGCTGCAGATGCCTGCCTGTGTTACTCAAACAGGAAATCACAACAATAAGGGCTAGCTTCAGGTGTATATTTTGCAAGAAGCACAATACGCCTGCTGTAAGTGCTGCAGATGCCTGTTAGTGTAACACAAAAGAAAAAAAAACTACAAGCAATAAGGGGTAGCTTCAGGTGTATAATGTGCAGGAGGCACACTACGCCTGCTGTAAGTGCTGCAGATGCCTGCCTGTGTTACTCTACAGGAAATCACATCAATAAGGGCTAGCTTCAGGTGTATATTTTGCAAGAAGCACAATATGCCCACTGTAAGTGCTGCAGATGCCTGCCTGTGTTACTCAAACAGGAAATCACAGCAATAAGGGCTAGCTTCAGGTGTATATTTTGCAAGAAGCACAATACGCCTGCTGTAAGTGCTGCAGATGCCTGTTAGTGTAACACAAAAGAAAAAAAACTACGAGCAATAAGGGGTAGCTTCAGGTGTATAATGTGCAGGAGGCACACATTACACCTGCTGTAAGTGCTGCAGATGCCTGCCTGTGTTACTCAAACAGGAAATCACAGCAATAAGGGCTAGCTTCAGGTGTATATTTTACAAGTAGCACAATACGCCCGCTGTAAGTGCTGAAGATGCCTGCCTGTGTTACTCAACAGGAAATCACAGCAATAAGGGCTAGCTTCAGGTGTATATTTTGCAAGAAGCACAATACGTCCGCTGTAAGTGCTGCAGATGCCTGCCTGTGTTACTCAAACAGGAAATCACAGCAATAAGGGCTAGCTTCAGGTGTATATTTTGCAAGAATCACAATACACCTGCTGTAAGTGCTGCAGATGCCTGCCTGTGTTACTCAAACAGGAAATCACAGCAATAAGGGCTAGCTTCAGGTGTATATTTTGCAAGAAGCACAATACACCTGCTGTAAGTGCTGCAGATGCCTGTTAGTGTAACACAAAAGAAAAAAAAACTACGAGCAATAAGGGGTAGCTTTAGGTGTATAATGTGCAGGAGGCACACTACGACTGCTGTAAGTGCTGCAGATGCCTGCCTGTGTTACTCAAACAGGAAATCACAACAATAAGGGCTAGCTTCAGGTGTATATTTTGCAAGAAGCACAATACGCCCGCTGTAAGTGCTGCAGATGCCTGCCTGTGTTACTCAAACAGGAAATCACAGCAATAAGGGCTAGCTTCAGGTGTATATATTGCAAGAAGCACAATACGCCTGCTGTAAGTGCTGCAGATGCCTGTTAGTGTAACACAAAAGAAAAAAACTACGAGCAATAAGGGGTAGCTTCAGGTGTATAATGTGCAGGAGGCACACATTACACCTGCTGTAAGTGCTGCAGATGCCTGCCTGTGTTACTCAAACAGGAAATCACAGCAATAAGGGCTAGCTTCAGGTGTATATTTTGCAAGAAGCACAATACGCCCGCTGTAAGTGCTGATGATGCCTGCCTGTGTTACTCAACAGGAAATCACAGCAATAAGGGCTAGCTTCAGGTGTATATTTTGCAAGAAGCACAATACGTCCGCTGTAAGTGCTGCAGATGCCTGCCTGTGTTACTCAAACAGGAAATCACAGCAATAAGGGCTAGCTCCAGGTGTATATTTTGCAAGAAGCACAATACGCCTGCTGTAAGTGCTGCAGATGCCTGCCTCTGTTACTCAAACAGGAAATCACAGCAATAAGGGCTAGCTTCAGGTGTATATTTTGCAAGAAGCACAATACGCCTGCTGTAAGTGCTGCAGATGCCTGTTAGTGTAACACAAAAGAAAAAAACTATGAGCAATAAGGGGTAGCTTCAGGTGTATAATGTGCAGGAGACACACTACGCCTGCTGTAAGTGCTGCAGATACCTGCCTGTGTTACTCTACAGGAAATCACAGCAATAAGGGCTAGCTTCAGGTGTATATTTTGCAATAAGCACAATACGCCCACTGTAAGTGCTGCAGATGCCTGCCTGTGTTACTCAAACAGGAAATCACAGCAATAAGGGCTAGCTTCAGGTGTATATTTTGCAAGAAGTACAATACGCCTGCTGTAAGTGCTGCAGATGCCTGCCTGTGTTACTCAAACAGGAAATCACAGCAATAAGGGCTAGCTTCAGGTGTATATTTTGCAAGAAGCACAATACGCCTGCTGTAAGTGCTGCAGATGCCTGTTAGTGTAACACAAAAGAAAAAAAAAACTACAAGCAATAAGGGGTAGCTTCAGGTGTATAATGTGCAGGAGGCACACTACGCCTGCTGTAAGTGCTGCAGATGCCTGCCTGTGTTACTCTACAGGAAATCACATCAATAAGGGCTAGCTTCAGGTGTATATTTTGCAAGAAGCACAATACGCCCACTGTAAGTGCTGCAGATGCCTGCCTGTGTTACTCAAACAGGAAATCACAGCAATAAGGGCTAGCTTCAGGTGTATATTTTGCAAGAAGCACAATACGCCTGCTGTAAGTGCTGTAGATGCCTGCCTGTGTTACTCAAACAGGAAATCACAGCAATAAGGGCTAGCTTCAGGTGTATATTTTGCAAGAAGCACAATACGCCTGCTGTAAGTGCTGCAGATGCCTGTTAGTGTAACACAAAAGAAAAAAAAAACTACAAGCAATAAGGGGTAGCTTCAGGTGTATAATGTGCAGGAGGCACACTACGACTGTTGTAAGTGCTGCAGATGCCTGCCTGTGTTACTCAAACAGGAAATCACAACAATAAGGGCTAGCTTTAGGTGTATATTTTGCAAGAAGCACAATACGCCTGATGTAAGTGCTGCAGATGCCTGCCTGTGTTACTCAAACAAGAAATCACAGCAATAAGGGCTAGCTTCAGGTGTATATTTTGCAAGAAGCACAATACGCCTGCTGTAAGTGCTGCAGATGCCTGTTAGTGTAACACAAAAGAAAAAAACTGCGAGCAATAAGGGGTAGCTTCAGGTGTATAATGTGCAGGAGGCACACATTACACCTGCTGTAAGTGCTGCAGATGCCTGCCTGTGTTACTCAAACAGGAAATCACAGCAATAAGGGCTAGCTTTAGGTGTATATTTTGCAAGAAGCACAATACGCCCGCTGTAAGTGCTGATGATGCCTGCCTGTGTTACTCAACAGGAAATCACAGCAATAAGGGCTAGCTTCAGGTGTATATTTTGCAAGAAGCACAATACGTCCGCTGTAAGTGCTGCAGATGCCCTCCTGTGTTACTCAAACAGGAAATCACAGCAATAAGGGCTAGCTTCAGGTGTATATTTTGCAAGAAGCACAATACGCCTGCTGTAAGTGCTGCAGATGCCTGCCTGTGTTACTTAAACATGAAATCACAGCAATAAGGGCTAGCTTCAGGTGTATATTTTGCAATAAGCACAATACGCCTGATGTAAGTGCTGCAGATGCCTGTTAGTGTAACACAAAAGAAAAAAAACTACGAGCAATAAGGGGTAGCTTCAGGTGTATAATGTGCAGGAGGCACACTACGCCTGCTGTAAGTGCTGCAGATGCCTGCCTGTGTTACTCTACAGGAAATCACAGCAATAAGGGCTAGCTTCAGGTGTATATTTTGCAAGAAGCACAATACGCCTGCTGTAAGTGCTGCAGATGCCTTCCTGTGTTACTCAAACAGGAAATCACAGCAATAAGGGCTAGCTTCAGGTGTATATTTTGCAAGAAGCACAATACGCCTGCTGTAAGTGCTGCAGATGCCTGTTAGTGTAACACAAAAGAAAAAAACTACAAGCAATAAGCGGTAGCTTCAGGTGTATAATGTGCATGAGGCACACATTACACCTGCTGTAAGTGCTGCAGATGCCTGCCTGTGTTACTCAAACAGGAAATCACAGCAATAAGGGCTAGCTTCAGGTGTATATTTTGCAAGAAGTACAATACGTCCGCTGTAAGTGCTGCAGATGCCTGCCTGTGTTACTCAAACAGGAAATCACAGCAATAAGGGCTAGCTTCAGGTGTATATTTTGCAAGAAGCACAATACGCCAGCTGTAAGTGCTGCAGATGCCTGCCTGTGTTACTCAAACAGGAAATCACAGCAATAAGGGCTAGCTTAAGGTGTATATTTTGCAAGAAGCACAATACGCCTGTTGTAAGTGCTGCAGATGCCTGCCTGTGTTACTCAAACAGGAAATCACAGCAATAAGGGCTAGCTTCAGGTGTATATTTTGCAAGAAGTACAATACGCCTGCTGTAAGTGCTGCAGATGCCTGCCTGTGTTACTCAAACAGGAAATCACAGCAATAAGGGCTATCTTCAGGTGTATATTTTGCAAGAAGCACAATACGCCTGCTGTAAGCGCTGCAGATGCCTGTTAATTTAACACAAAAGAAAAAAAAACTACGAGCAATAAGGGGTAGCTTCAGGTGTATAATGTGCAGGAGGCGCACTACGACTGCTGTAAGTGCTGCAGATGCCTGCCTGTGTTACTCAAACAGGAAATCACAGCAATAAGGGCTAGCTTCAGGTGTATATTTTGCAAGAAGCACAATACGCCCGCTGTAAGTGCTGCAGATGCCTGTCTGTGTTACTCAAACAGGAAATCACAGCAATAAGGGCTAGCTTCAGGTGTATATTTTGCAAGAAGCACAATACGCCCGCTGTAAGTGCTGCAGATGCCTTCCTGTGTTACTCAAACAGGAAATCACAGCAATAAGGGCTAGCTTCAGGTGTATATTTTGCAAGAAGCACAATACGCCTGATGTAAGTGCTGCAGATGCCTGCATGTGTTACTTAAACATGAAATCACAGCAATAAGGGCTAGCTTCAGGTGTATATTTTGCAAGAAGCACAATACGCCTGCTGTAAGTGCTGCAGATGCCTGTTAGTGTAACACAAAAGAAAAAAAACTACGAGCAATAAGGGGTAGCTTCAGGTGTATAATGTGCAGGAGGCACACTACGCCTGCTGTAAGTGCTGCAGATGCCTGCCTGTGTTACTCTACAGGAAATCACAGCAATAAGGGCTAGCTTCAGGTGTATATTTTGCAAGAAGCACAATACGCCTGCTGTAAGTGCTGCAGATGCCTTCCTGTGTTACTCAAACAGGAAATCACAGCAATAAGGGCTAGCTTCAGGTGTATATTTTGCAAGAAGCACAATATGCCTGCTGTAAGTGCTGCAGATGCCTGCCTGTGTTACTCAAACAGGAAATCACAGCAATAAGGGCTAGCTTCAGGTGTATATTTTGCAAGAAGCACAATACGCCGGTGTAAGTGCTGCAGATGCCTGCCTGTGTTACTTAAACATGAAATCACAGCAATAAGGGCTAGCTTCAGGTGTATATTTTGCAAGAAGCACAATACGCCTGCTGTAAGTGCTGCAGATGCCTGTTAGTGTAACACAAAAGAAAAAAAACTACGAGCAATAAGGGGTAGCTTCAGGTGTATAATGTGCAGGAGGCACACTACGACTGCTGTAAGTGCTGCAGATGCCTGCCTGTGTTACTCAAACAGGAAATCACAACAATAAGGGCTAGCTTCAGGTGTATATTTTGCAAGAAGCACAATACGCCTGCTGTAAGTGCTGCAGATGCCTGCCTCTGTTACTCAAACAGGAAATCACAGCAATAAGGGCTAGCTTCAGGTGTATATTTTGCAAGAAGCACAATACGCCCGCTGTAAGTGCTGCAGATGCATGCCTGTGTTACTCAAACAGGAAATCACAGCAATAAGGGCTAGCTTCAGGTGTATATTTTGCAAGAAGCACAATACGTCTGCTGTAAGTGCTGCAGATGCCTGTTAGTGTAACACAAAAGAAAAAAACTACGAGCAATAAGGGGTAGCTTCAGGTGTATAATGTGCAGGAGGCACACATTACACCTGCTGTAAGTGCTGCAGATGCCTGCCTGTGTTACTCAAACAGGAAATCACAGCAATAAGGGCTAGCTTCAGGTGTATATTTTACAAGAAGCACAATACGCCCGCTGTAAGTGCTGAAGATGCCTGCCTGTGTTACTCAACAGGAAATCACAGCAATAAGGGCTAGCTTCAGGTGTATATTTTGCAAGAAGCACAATACGTCCGCTGTAAGTGCTGCAGATGCCTGCCTGTGTTACTCAAACAGGAAATCACAGCAATAAGGGCTAGCTTCAGGTGTATATTTTGCAAGAAGCACAATACGCCTGCTGTAAGTGCTGCAGATGCCTGTTAGTGTAACACAAAAGAAATAAAACTACGAGCAATAAGGGGTAGCTTCAGGTGTATAATGTGCAGGAGGCACACATTACACCTGCTGTAAGTGCTGCAGATGCCTGCCTGTGTTACTCAAACAGGAAATCACAGCAATAAGGGCTAGCTTCAGGTGTATATTTTACAAAAAGCACAATACGCCCGCTGTAAGTGCTGAAGATGCCTGCCTGTGTTACTCAAACAGGAAATCACAGCAATAAGGGCTAGCTTCAGGTGTATATTTTGCAAGAAGCACAATACGCCTGCTGTAAGTGCTGCAGATGCCTGTTAGTGTAACACAAAAGAAAAAAAAAACTACAAGCAATAAGGGGTAGCTTCAGGTGTATAATGTGCAGGAGGCACACTACGCCTGCTGTAAGTGCTGCAGATGCCTGCCTGTGTTACTCTACAGGAAATCACATCAATAAGGGCTAGCTTCAGGTGTATATTTTGCAAGAAGCACAATACGCCCACTGTAAGTGCTGCAGATGCCTGCCTGTGTTACTCAAACAGGAAATCACAGCAATAAGGGCTAGCTTCAGGTGTATATTTTGCAAGAAGCACAATACGCCTGCTGTAAGTGCTGTAGATGCCTGCCTGTGTTACTCAAACAGGAAATCACAGCAATAAGGGCTAGCTTCAGGTGTATATTTTGCAAGAAGCACAATACGCCTGCTGTAAGTGCTGCAGATGCCTGTTAGTGTAACACAAAAGAAAAAAAAAACTACAAGCAATAAGGGGTAGCTTCAGGTGTATAATGTGCAGGAGGCACACTACGACTGTTGTAAGTGCTGCAGATGCCTGCCTGTGTTACTCAAACAGGAAATCACAACAATAAGGGCTAGCTTTAGGTGTATATTTTGCAAGAAGCACAATACGCCTGATGTAAGTGCTGCAGATGCCTGCCTGTGTTACTCAAACAAGAAATCACAGCAATAAGGGCTAGCTTCAGGTGTATATTTTGCAAGAAGCACAATACGCCTGCTGTAAGTGCTGCAGATGCCTGTTAGTGTAACACAAAAGAAAAAAACTGCGAGCAATAAGGGGTAGCTTCAGGTGTATAATGTGCAGGAGGCACACATTACACCTGCTGTAAGTGCTGCAGATGCCTGCCTGTGTTACTCAAACAGGAAATCACAGCAATAAGGGCTAGCTTTAGGTGTATATTTTGCAAGAAGCACAATACGCCCGCTGTAAGTGCTGATGATGCCTGCCTGTGTTACTCAACAGGAAATCACAGCAATAAGGGCTAGCTTCAGGTGTATATTTTGCAAGAAGCACAATACGTCCGCTGTAAGTGCTGCAGATGCCCTCCTGTGTTACTCAAACAGGAAATCACAGCAATAAGGGCTAGCTTCAGGTGTATATTTTGCAAGAAGCACAATACGCCTGCTGTAAGTGCTGCAGATGCCTGTTAGTGTAACACAAAAGAAAAAAAACTACGAGCAATAAGGGGTAGCTTCAGGTGTATAATGTGCAGGAGGCACACTACGCCTGCTGTAAGTGCTGCAGATGCCTGCCTGTGTTACTCTACAGGAAATCACAGCAATAAGGGCTAGCTTCAGGTGTATATTTTGCAAGAAGCACAATACGTCCGCTGTAAGTGCTGCAGATGCCCTCCTGTGTTACTCAAACAGGAAATCACAGCAATAAGGGCTAGCTTCAGGTGTATATTTTGCAAGAAGCACAATACGCCTGCTGTAAGTGCTGCAGATGCCTGTTAGTGTAACACAAAAGAAAAAAAACTACGAGCAATAAGGGGTAGCTTCAGGTGTATAATGTGCAGGAGGCACACTACGCCTGCTGAAAGTGCTGCAGATGCCTGCCTGTGTTACTCTACAGGAAATCACAGCAATAAGGGCTAGCTTCAGGTGTATATTTTGCAAGAAGCACAATACGCCTGCTGTAAGTGCTGCAGATGCCTTCCTGTGTTACTCAAACAGGAAATCACAGCAATAAGGGCTAGCTTCAGGTGTATATTTTGCAAGAAGCACAATACGCCTGCTGTAAGTGCTGCAGATGCCTGTTAGTGTAACACAAAAGAAAAAAACTACAAGCAATAAGCGGTAGCTTCAGGTGTATAATGTGCATGAGGCACACATTACACCTGCTGTAAGTGCTGCAGATGCCTGCCTGTGTTACTCAAACAGGAAATCACAGCAATAAGGGCTAGCTTCAGGTGTATATTTTGCAAGAAGTACAATACGTCCGCTGTAAGTGCTGCAGATGCCTGCCTGTGTTACTCAAACAGGAAATCACAGCAATAAGGGCTAGCTTCAGGTGTATATTTTGCAAGAAGCACAATACGCCAGCTGTAAGTGCTGCAGATGCCTGCCTGTGTTACTCAAACAGGAAATCACAGCAATAAGGGCTAGCTTAAGGTGTATATTTTGCAAGAAGCACAATACGCCTGTTGTAAGTGCTGCAGATGCCTGCCTGTGTTACTCAAACAGGAAATCACAGCAATAAGGGCTAGCTTCAGGTGTATATTTTGCAAGAAGTACAATACGCCTGCTGTAAGTGCTGCAGATGCCTGCCTGTGTTACTCAAACAGGAAATCACAGCAATAAGGGCTATCTTCAGGTGTATATTTTGCAAGAAGCACAATACGCCTGCTGTAAGCGCTGCAGATGCCTGTTAATTTAACACAAAAGAAAAAAAAACTACGAGCAATAAGGGGTAGCTTCAGGTGTATAATGTGCAGGAGGCGCACTACGACTGCTGTAAGTGCTGCAGATGCCTGCCTGTGTTACTCAAACAGGAAATCACAGCAATAAGGGCTAGCTTCAGGTGTATATTTTGCAAGAAGCACAATACGCCCGCTGTAAGTGCTGCAGATGCCTGTCTGTGTTACTCAAACAGGAAATCACAGCAATAAGGGCTAGCTTCAGGTGTATATTTTGCAAGAAGCACAATACGCCCGCTGTAAGTGCTGCAGATGCCTTCCTGTGTTACTCAAACAGGAAATCACAGCAATAAGGGCTAGCTTCAGGTGTATATTTTGCAAGAAGCACAATACGCCTGATGTAAGTGCTGCAGATGCCTGCATGTGTTACTTAAACATGAAATCACAGCAATAAGGGCTAGCTTCAGGTGTATATTTTGCAAGAAGCACAATACGCCTGCTGTAAGTGCTGCAGATGCCTGTTAGTGTAACACAAAAGAAAAAAAACTACGAGCAATAAGGGGTAGCTTCAGGTGTATAATGTGCAGGAGGCACACTACGCCTGCTGTAAGTGCTGCAGATGCCTGCCTGTGTTACTCTACAGGAAATCACAGCAATAAGGGCTAGCTTCAGGTGTATATTTTGCAAGAAGCACAATACGCCTGCTGTAAGTGCTGCAGATGCCTTCCTGTGTTACTCAAACAGGAAATCACAGCAATAAGGGCTAGCTTCAGGTGTATATTTTGCAAGAAGCACAATATGCCTGCTGTAAGTGCTGCAGATGCCTGCCTGTGTTACTCAAACAGGAAATCACAGCAATAAGGGCTAGCTTCAGGTGTATATTTTGCAAGAAGCACAATACGCCGGTGTAAGTGCTGCAGATGCCTGCCTGTGTTACTTAAACATGAAATCACAGCAATAAGGGCTAGCTTCAGGTGTATATTTTGCAAGAAGCACAATACGCCTGCTGTAAGTGCTGCAGATGCCTGTTAGTGTAACACAAAAGAAAAAAAACTACGAGCAATAAGGGGTAGCTTCAGGTGTATAATGTGCAGGAGGCACACTACGACTGCTGTAAGTGCTGCAGATGCCTGCCTGTGTTACTCAAACAGGAAATCACAACAATAAGGGCTAGCTTCAGGTGTATATTTTGCAAGAAGCACAATACGCCTGCTGTAAGTGCTGCAGATGCCTGCCTCTGTTACTCAAACAGGAAATCACAGCAATAAGGGCTAGCTTCAGGTGTATATTTTGCAAGAAGCACAATACGCCCGCTGTAAGTGCTGCAGATGCATGCCTGTGTTACTCAAACAGGAAATCACAGCAATAAGGGCTAGCTTCAGGTGTATATTTTGCAAGAAGCACAATACGTCTGCTGTAAGTGCTGCAGATGCCTGTTAGTGTAACACAAAAGAAAAAAACTACGAGCAATAAGGGGTAGCTTCAGGTGTATAATGTGCAGGAGGCACACATTACACCTGCTGTAAGTGCTGCAGATGCCTGCCTGTGTTACTCAAACAGGAAATCACAGCAATAAGGGCTAGCTTCAGGTGTATATTTTACAAGAAGCACAATACGCCCGCTGTAAGTGCTGAAGATGCCTGCCTGTGTTACTCAACAGGAAATCACAGCAATAAGGGCTAGCTTCAGGTGTATATTTTGCAAGAAGCACAATACGTCCGCTGTAAGTGCTGCAGATGCCTGCCTGTGTTACTCAAACAGGAAATCACAGCAATAAGGGCTAGCTTCAGGTGTATATTTTGCAAGAAGCACAATACGCCTGCTGTAAGTGCTGCAGATGCCTGTTAGTGTAACACAAAAGAAATAAAACTACGAGCAATAAGGGGTAGCTTCAGGTGTATAATGTGCAGGAGGCACACATTACACCTGCTGTAAGTGCTGCAGATGCCTGCCTGTGTTACTCAAACAGGAAATCACAGCAATAAGGGCTAGCTTCAGGTGTATATTTTACAAAAAGCACAATACGCCCGCTGTAAGTGCTGAAGATGCCTGCCTGTGTTACTCAACAGGAAATCACAGCAATAAGGGCTAGCTTCAGGTGTATATTTTGCAAGAAGCACAATATGTCCGCTGTAAGTGCTGCAGATGCCTGCCTCTGTTACTCAAACAGGAAATCACAGCAATAAGGGCTAGCTTCAGGTGTATATTTTGCAAGAAGTACAATACGCCTGCTGTAAGTGCTGCAGATGCCTGCCTGTGTTACTCAAACAGGAAATCACAGCAATAAGGGCTATCTTCAGGTGTATATTTTGCAAGAAGCACAATACGCCTGCTGTAAGCGCTGCAGATGCCTGTTAATGTAACACAAAAGAAAAAAAAAACTACGAGCAATAAGGGGTAGCTTCAGGTGTATAATGTGCAGGAGGCGCACTACGACTGCTGTAAGTGCTGCAGATGCCTGCCTGTGTTACTCAAACAGGAAATCACAGCAATAAGGGCTAGCTTCAGGTGTATATTTTGCAAGAAGCACAATACGCCCGCTGTAAGTGCTGCAGATGCCTGCCTGTGTTACTCAAACAGGAAATCACAGCAATAAGGGCTAGCTTCAGGTGTATATTTTGCAAGAAGCACAATACGCCCGCTGGAAGTGCTGCAGATGCCTTCATGTGTTACTTAAACATGAAATCACAGCAATAAGGGCTAGCTTCAGGTGTATATTTTGCAAGAAGCACAATACGCCTGCTGTAAGTGCTGCAGATGCCTGTTAGTGTAACACAAAAGAAAAAAAACTACGAGCAATAAGGGGTAGCTTCAGGTGTATAATGTGCAGGAGGCACACTACGACTGCTGTAAGTGCTGCAGATGCCTGCATGTGTTACTCAAACAGGAAATCACAACAATAAGGGCTAGCTTCAGGTGTATATTTTGCAAGAAGCACAATACGCCTGCTGTAAGTGCTGCAGATGCCTGCCTCTGTTACTCAAACAGGAAATCACAGCAATAAGGGCTAGCTTCAGGTGTATATTTTGCAAGAAGCACAATACGCCCGCTGTAAGTGCTGCAGATGCATGCCTGTGTTACTCAAACAGGAAATCACAGCAATAAGGGCTAGCTTCAGGTGTATATTTTGCAAGAAGCACAATACGCCTGCTGTAAGTGCTGCAGATGCCTGTTAGTGTAACACAAAAGAAAAAAAAACTACGAGCAATAAGGGGTAGCTTCAGGTGTATAATGTGCAGGAGGCACACATTACACCTGCTGTAAGTGCTGCAGATGCCTGCCTGTGTTACTCAAACAGGAAATCACAGCAATAAGGGCTAGCTTCAGGTGTATATTTTACAAGAAGCACAATACGCCCGCTGTAAGTGCTGAAGATGCCTGCCTGTGTTACTCAACAGGAAATCACAGCAATAAGGGCTAGCTTCAGGTGTATATTTTGCAAGAAGCACAATACGTCCGCTGTAAGTGCTGCAGATGCCTGCCTGTGTTACTCAAACAGGAAATCACAGCAATAAGGGCTAGCTTCAGATGTATATTTTGCAAGAAGCACAATACGCCTGCTGTAAGTGCTGCAGATGCCTGTTAGTGTAACACAAAATAAATAAAACTACGAGCAATAAGGGGTAGCTTCAGGTGTATAATGTGCAGGAGGCACACATTACACCTGCTGTAAGTGCTGCAGATGCCTGCCTGTGTTACTCAAACAGGAAATCACAGCAATAAGGGCTAGCTTCAGGTGTATATTTTACAAAAAGCACAATACGCCCGCTGTAAGTGCTGAAGATGCCTGCCTGTGTTACTCAAACAGTAAATCACAGCAATAAGGGCTAACTTCAGGTGTATATTTTGCAAGAAGCACAATACGTCCGCTGTAAGTGCTGCAGATGCCTGCCTGTGTTACTCAAACAGGAAATCACAGCAATAAGGGCTAGCTTCAGGTGTATATTTTGCAAGAAGCACAATACACCTGCTGTAAGTGCTGCAGATGCCTGCCTGTGTTACTCAAACAGGAAATCACAGCAATAAGGGCTAGCTTCAGGTGTATATTTTGCAAGAAGCACAATACGCCTGCTCTAAGTGCTGCAGATGCCTGTTAGTGTAACACAAAAGAAAAAAAAAACTACGAGCAATAAGGGGTAGCTTCAGGTGTATAATGTGCAGGAGGCACACATTACACCTGCTGTAAGTGCTGCAGATGCCTGCCTGTGTTACTCAAACAGGAAATCACAGCAATAAGGGCTAGCTTCAGGTGTATATTTTGCAAGAAGCACAATACGCCCGCTGTAAGTGCTGATGATGCCTGCCTGTGCTACTCAACAGGAAATCACAGCAATAAGGGCTAGCTTCAGGTGTATATTTTGCAAGAAGCACAATACGTCCGCTGTAAGTGTTGCAGATGCCTGCCTGTGTTACTCAAACAGGAAATCACAGCAATAAGGGCTAGCTTCAGGTGTATATTTTGCAAGAAGCACAATACACCTGCTGTAACTGCTGCAGATGCCTGCCTGTGTTACTCAAACAGGAAATCACAGCAATAAGGGCTAGCTTCAGGTGTATATTTTGCAAGAAGCACAATACACCTGCTGTAAGTGCTGCAGATGCCTGTTAGTGTAACACAAAAGAAAAAAAAACTACGAGCAATAAGGGGTAGCTTCAGGTGTATAATGTGCAGGAGGCACACTACGCCTGCTGTAAGTGCTGCAGATACCTGCCTGTGTTACTCTACAGGAAATCACAGCAATAAGGGCTAGCTTCAGGTGTATATTTTGCAAGAAGCACAATACACCTGCTGTAAGTGCTGCAGATGCCTGCCTGTGTTACTCAAACAGGAAATCACAGCAATAAGGGCTAGCTTCAGGTGTATATTTTGCAAGAAGCACAATACACCTGCTGTAAGTGCTGCAGATGCCTGTTAGTGTAACACAAAAGAAAAAAAACTATGAGCAATAAGGGGTAGCTTCAGGTGTATAATGTGCAGGAGGCACACTACGCCTGCTGTAAGTGCTGCATATACCTGCCTGTGTTACTCTACAGGAAATCACAGCAATAAGGGCTAGCTTCAGGTGTATATTTTGCAAGAAGCACAATACGCCCACTGTAAGTGCTGCAGATGCCTGCCTGTGTTACTCAAACAGGAAATCACAGCAATAAGGGCTAGCTTCAGGTGTATATTTTGCAAGAAGCACAATACGCCTGCTCTAAGTGCTGCAGATGCCTGCCTGTGTTACTCAAACAGGAAATCACAGCAATAAGGGCTAGCTTCAGGTGTATATTTTGCAAGAAGCACACTACGCCCACTGTAAGTGCTGCAGATGCCTGACTGTGTTACTCAAACAGGAAATCACAGCAATAAGGGCTAGCTTCAGGTGTATATTTTACAAGAAGCACAATATGCCCGCTGTAAGTGCTGATGATGCCTGCCTGTGTTACTCAACAGGAAATCACAGCAATAAGGGCTAGCTTCAGGTGTTCTTTGCAAGAAGAACAATACGCCCGCTGTAAGTGCTGCAGATGCATGCCTGTGTTACTCAAACAGGAAATCACAGCAATAAGGGCTAGCTTAAGGTGTATATTTTGCAAGAAGCACAATACGCCTGCTGTAAGCGCTGCAGATGCCTGTTAATGTAACACAAAAGAAAAAAAAAACTACGAGCAATAAGGGGTAGCTTCAGGTGTATAATGTGCAGGAGGCGCACTACGACTGCTGTAAGTGCTGCAGATGCCTGCCTGTGTTACTCAAACAGGAAATCACAGCAATAAGGGCTAGCTTCAGGTGTATATTTTGCAAGAAGCACAATACGCCCGCTGTAAGTGCTGCAGATGCCTGCCTGTGTTACTCAAACAGGAAATCACAGCAATAAGGGCTAGCTTCAGGTGTATATTTTGCAAGAAGCACAATACGCCCGCTGGAAGTGCTGCAGATGCCTTCATGTGTTACTTAAACATGAAATCACAGCAATAAGGGCTAGCTTCAGGTGTATATTTTGCAAGAAGCACAATACGCCTGCTGTAAGTGCTGCAGATGCCTGTTAGTGTAACACAAAAGAAAAAAAACTACGAGCAATAAGGGGTAGCTTCAGGTGTATAATGTGCAGGAGGCACACTACGACTGCTGTAAGTGCTGCAGATGCCTGCATGTGTTACTCAAACAGGAAATCACAACAATAAGGGCTAGCTTCAGGTGTATATTTTGCAAGAAGCACAATACGCCTGCTGTAAGTGCTGCAGATGCCTGCCTCTGTTACTCAAACAGGAAATCACAGCAATAAGGGCTAGCTTCAGGTGTATATTTTGCAAGAAGCACAATACGCCCGCTGTAAGTGCTGCAGATGCATGCCTGTGTTACTCAAACAGGAAATCACAGCAATAAGGGCTAGCTTCAGGTGTATATTTTGCAAGAAGCACAATACGCCTGCTGTAAGTGCTGCAGATGCCTGTTAGTGTAACACAAAAGAAAAAAAAACTACGAGCA
The DNA here is from genome assembly GCA_029206835.1 of Rana muscosa. Lineage (NCBI taxonomy): Eukaryota > Metazoa > Chordata > Amphibia > Anura > Ranidae > Rana > Rana muscosa. The sequence continues at coordinate 972,920,719 of CM055118.1, read as the reverse complement.
ATAAGGGGTAGCTTCAGGTGTATAATGTGCAGGAGGCACACATTACACCTGCTGTAAGTGCTGCAGATGCCTGCCTGTGTTACTCAAACAGGAAATCACAGCAATAAGGGCTAGCTTCAGGTGTATATTTTACAAGAAGCACAATACGCCCGCTGTAAGTGCTGAAGATGCCTGCCTGTGTTACTCAACAGGAAATCACAGCAATAAGGGCTAGCTTCAGGTGTATATTTTGCAAGAAGCACAATACGTCCGCTGTAAGTGCTGCAGATGCCTGCCTGTGTTACTCAAACAGGAAATCACAGCAATAAGGGCTAGCTTCAGATGTATATTTTGCAAGAAGCACAATACGCCTGCTGTAAGTGCTGCAGATGCCTGTTAGTGTAACACAAAATAAATAAAACTACGAGCAATAAGGGGTAGCTTCAGGTGTATAATGTGCAGGAGGCACACATTACACCTGCTGTAAGTGCTGCAGATGCCTGCCTGTGTTACTCAAACAGGAAATCACAGCAATAAGGGCTAGCTTCAGGTGTATATTTTACAAAAAGCACAATACGCCCGCTGTAAGTGCTGAAGATGCCTGCCTGTGTTACTCAAACAGTAAATCACAGCAATAAGGGCTAACTTCAGGTGTATATTTTGCAAGAAGCACAATACGTCCGCTGTAAGTGCTGCAGATGCCTGCCTGTGTTACTCAAACAGGAAATCACAGCAATAAGGGCTAGCTTCAGGTGTATATTTTGCAAGAAGCACAATACACCTGCTGTAAGTGCTGCAGATGCCTGCCTGTGTTACTCAAACAGGAAATCACAGCAATAAGGGCTAGCTTCAGGTGTATATTTTGCAAGAAGCACAATACGCCTGCTCTAAGTGCTGCAGATGCCTGTTAGTGTAACACAAAAGAAAAAAAAAACTACGAGCAATAAGGGGTAGCTTTAGGTGTATAATGTGCAGGAGGCACACTACGACTGCTGTAAGTGCTGCAGATGCCTGCCTGTGTTACTCAAACAGGAAATCACAACAATAAGGGCTAGCTTCAGGTGTATATTTTGCAAGAAGCACAATACGCCCGCTGTAAGTGCTGCAGATGCCTGCCTGTGTTACTCAAACAGGAAATCACAGCAATAAGGTCTAGCTTCAGGTGTATATATTGCAAGAAGCACAATACGCCTGCTGTAAGTGCTGCAGATGCCTGTTAGTGTAACACAAAAGAAAAAAAAACTACGAGCAATAAGGGGTAGCTTCAGGTGTATAATGTGCAGGAGGCACACATTACACCTGCTGTAAGTGCTGCAGATGCCTGCCTGTGTTACTCAAACAGGAAATCACAGCAATGAGGGCTAGCTTCAGGTGTATATTTTGCAAGAAGCACAATACGCCCGCTGTAAGTGCTGATGATGCCTGCCTGTGCTACTCAACAGGAAATCACAGCAATAAGGGCTAGCTTCAGGTGTATATTTTGCAAGAAGCACAATACGTCCGCTGTAAGTGTTGCAGATGCCTGCCTGTGTTACTCAAACAGGAAATCACAGCAATAAGGGCTAGCTTCAGGTGTATATTTTGCAAGAAGCACAATACACCTGCTGTAAGTGCTGCAGATGCCTGCCTGTGTTACTCAAACAGGAAATCACAGCAATAAGGGCTAGCTTCAGGTGTATATTTTGCAAGAAGCACAATACACCTGCTGTAAGTGCTGCAGATGCCTGTTAGTGTAACACAAAAGAAAAAAAAACTACGAGCAATAAGGGGTAGCTTCAGGTGTATAATGTGCAGGAGGCACACTACGCCTGCTGTAAGTGCTGCAGATACCTGCCTGTGTTACTCTACAGGAAATCACAGCAATAAGGGCTAGCTTCAGGTGTATATTTTGCAAGAAGCACAATACACCTGCTGTAAGTGCTGCAGATACCTGCCTGTGTTACTCAAACAGGAAATCACAGCAATAAGGGCTAGCTTCAGGTGTATATTTTGCAAGAAGCACAATACACCTGCTGTAAGTGCTGCAGATGCCTGTTAGTGTAACACAAAAGAAAAAAAACTATGAGCAATAAGGGGTAGCTTCAGGTGTATAATGTGCAGGAGGCACACTACGCCTGCTGTAAGTGCTGCATATACCTGCCTGTGTTACTCTACAGGAAATCACAGCAATAAGGGCTAGCTTCAGGTGTATATTTTGCAAGAAGCACAATACGCCTGCTCTAAGTGCTGCAGATGCCTGCCTGTGTTACTCAAACAGGAAATCACAGCAATAAGGGCTAGCTTCAGGTGTATATTTTGCAAGAAGCACAATACGCCCACTGTAAGTGCTGCAGATGCCTGACTGTGTTACTCAAACAGGAAATCACAGCAATAAGGGCTAGCTTCAGGTGTATATTTTACAAGAAGCACAATATGCCCGCTGTAAGTGCTGATGATGCCTGCCTGTGTTACTCAACAGGAAATCACAGCAATAAGGGCTAGCTTCAGGTGTTCTTTGCAAGAAGAACAATATGCCCGCTGTAAGTGCTGCAGATGCATGCCTGTGTTACTCAAACAGGAAATCACAGCAATAAGGGCTAGCTTCAGGTGTATATTTTGCAAGAAGCACAATACGTCTGCTGTAAGTGCTGCAGATGCCTGTTAGTGTAACACAAAAGAAAAAAACTACGAGCAATAAGGGGTAGCTTCAGGTGTATAATGTGCAGGAGGCACACATTACACCTGCTGTAAGTGCTGCAGATGCCTGCCTGTGTTACTCAAACAGGAAATCACAGCAATAAGGGCTAGCTTCAGGTGTATATTTTACAAGAAGCACAATACGCCCGCTGTAAGTGCTGAAGATGCCTGCCTGTGTTACTCAACAGGAAATCACAGCAATAAGGGCTAGCTTCAGGTGTATATTTTGCAAGAAGCACAATACGTCCGCTGTAAGTGCTGCAGATGCCTGCCTGTGTTACTCAAACAGGAAATCACAGCAATAAGGGCTAGCTTCAGGTGTATATTTTGCAAGAAGCACAATATGCCTGCTGTAAGTGCTGCAGATGCCTGTTAGTGTAACACAAAAGAAATAAAACTACGAGCAATAAGGGGTAGCTTCAGGTGTATAATGTGCAGGAGGCACACATTACACCTGCTGTAAGTGCTGAAGATGCCTGCCTGTGTTACTCAACAGGAAATCACAGCAATAAGGGCTAGCTTCAGGTGTATATTTTGCAAGAAGCACAATACGTCCGCTGTAAGTGCTGCAGATGCCTGCCTCTGTTACTCAAACAGGAAATCACAGCAATAAGGGCTAGCTTCAGGTGTATATTTTGCGAGAAGTACAATACGCCTGCTGTAAGTGCTGCAGATGCCTGCCTGTGTTACTCAAACAGGAAATCACAGCAATAAGGGCTATCTTCAGGTGTATATTTTGCAAGAAGCACAATACGCCTGCTGTAAGCGCTGCAGATGCCTGTTAATGTAACACAAAAGAAAAAAAACTACGAGCAATAAGGGGTAGCTTCAGGTGTATAATGTGCAGGAGGCGCACTACGACTGCTGTAAGTGCTGCAGATGCCTGCCTGTGTTACTCAAACAGGAAATCACAGCAATAATGGCTAGCTTCAGGTGTATATTTTGCAAGAAGCACAATACGCCCGCTGTAAGTGCTGCAGATGCCTGCATGTGTTACTCAAACAGGAAATCACAGCAATAAGGGCTAGCTTCAGGTGTATATTTTGCAAGAAGCACAATACGCCCGCTGGAAGTGCTGCAGATGCCTTCATGTGTTACTTAAACATGAAATCACAGCAATAAGGGCTAGCTTCAGGTGTATATTTTGCAAGAAGCACAATACGCCTGCTGTAAGTGCTGCAGATGCCTGTTAGTGTAACACAAAAGAAAAAAAACTACGAGCAATAAGGGGTAGCTTCAGGTGTATAATGTGCAGGAGGCACACTATGACTGCTGTACGTGCTGCAGATGCCTGCCTGTGTTACTCAAACAGGAAATCACAACAATAAGGGCTAGCTTCAGGTGTATATTTTGCAAGAAGCACAATACGCCTGCTGTAAGTGCTGCAGATGCCTGCCTCTGTTACTCAAACAGGAAATCACAGCAATAAGGGCTAGCTTCAGGTGTATATTTTGCAAGAAGCACAATACGCCCACTGTAAGTGCTGCAGATGCCTTCCTGTGTTACTCAAACAGGAAATCACAGCAATAAGGGCTAGCTTCAGGTGTATATTTTGCAAGAAGCACAATACGCCCGCTGTAAGTGCTGCAGATGCCTTCCTGTGTTACTCAAACAGGAAATCACAGCAATAAGGGCTAGCTTCAGGTGTATATTTTGCAAGAAGCACAATACGCCTGATGTAAGTGCTGCAGATGCCTGCATGTGTTACTTAAACATGAAATCACAGCAATAAGGGCTAGCTTCAGGTGTATATTTTGCAAGAAGCACAATACGCCTGCTGTAAGTGCTGCAGATGCCTGTTAGTGTAACACAAAAGAAAAAAAACTACGAGCAATAAGGGGTAGCTTCAGGTGTATAATGTGCAGGAGGCACACTACGCCTGCTGTAAGTGCTGCAGATGCCTGCCTGTGTTACTCTACAGGAAATCACAGCAATAATGGCTAGCTTCAGGTGTATATTTTGCAAGAAGCACAATACGCCTGCTGTAAGTGCTGCAGATGCCTTCCTGTGTTACTCAAACAGGAAATCACAGCAATAAGGGCTAGCTTCAGGTGTATATTTTGCAAGAAGCACAATATGCCTGCTGTAAGTGCTGCAGATGCCTGCCTGTGTTACTCAAACAGGAAATCACAGCAATAAGGGCTAGCTTCAGGTGTATATTTTGCAAGAAGCACAATACGCCGGTGTAAGTGCTGCAGATGCCTGCCTGTGTTACTTAAACATGAAATCACAGCAATAAGGGCTAGCTTCAGGTGTATATTTTGCAAGAAGCACAATACGCCTGCTGTAAGTGCTGCAGATGCCTGTTAGTGTAACACAAAAGAAAAAAAACTACGAGCAATAAGGGGTAGCTTCAGGTGTATAATGTGCAGGAGGCACACTACGACTGCTGTAAGTGCTGCAGATGCCTGCCTGTGTTACTCAAACAGGAAATCACAACAATAAGGGCTAGCTTCAGGTGTATATTTTGCAAGAAGCACAATACGCCCGCTGTAAGTGCTTCAGATGCATGCCTGTGTTACTCAAACAGGAAATCACAGCAATAAGGGCTAGCTTCAGGTGTATATTTTGCAAGAAGCACAATACGTCTGCTGTAAGTGCTGCAGATGCCTGTTAGTGTAACACAAAAGAAAAAAACTACGAGCAATAAGGGGTAGCTTCAGGTGTATAATGTGCAGGAGGCACACATTACACCTGCTGTAAGTGCTGCAGATGCCTGCCTGTGTTACTCAAACAGGAAATCACAGCAATAAGGGCTAGCTTCAGGTGTATATTTTACAAGAAGCACAATACGCCCGCTGTAAGTGCTGAAGATGCCTGCCTGTGTTACTCAACAGGAAATCACAGCAATAAGGGCTAGCTTCAGGTGTATATTTTGCAAGAAGCACAATACGTCCGCTGTAAGTGCTGCAGATGCCTGCCTGTGTTACTCAAACAGGAAATCACAGCAATAAGGGCTAGCTTCAGGTGTATATTTTGCAAGAAGCACAATACGCCTGCTGTAAGTGCTGCAGATGCCTGTTAGTGTAACACAAAAGAAATAAAACTACGAGCAATAAGGGGTAGCTTCAGGTGTATAATGTGCAGGAGGCACACATTACACCTGCTGTAAGTGCTGCAGATGCCTGCCTGTGTTACTCAAACAGGAAATCACAGCAATAAGGGCTAGCTTCAGGTGTATATTTTACAAAAAGCACAATACGCCCGCTGTAAGTGCTGAAGATGCCTGCCTGTGTTACTCAACAGGAAATCACAGCAATAAGGGCTAGCTTCAGGTGTATATTTTGCAAGAAGCACAATACGTCCGCTGTAAGTGCTGCAGATGCCTGCCTCTGTTACTCAAACAGGAAATCACAGCAATAAGGGCTAGCTTCAGGTGTATATTTTGCAAGAAGTACAATACGCCTGCTGTAAGTGCTGCAGATGCCTGCCTGTGTTACTCAAACAGGAAATCACAGCAATAAGGGCTATCTTCAGGTGTATATTTTGCAAGAAGCACAATACGCCTGCTGTAAGCGCTGCAGATGCCTGTTAATGTAACACAAAAGAAAAAAAAACTACGAGCAATAAGGGGTAGCTTCAGGTGTATAATGTGCAGGAGGCGCACTACGACTGCTGTAAGTGCTGCAGATGCCTGCCTGTGTTACTCAAACAGGAAATCACAGCAATAAGGGCTAGCTTCAGGTGTATATTTTGCAAGAAGCACAATACGCCCGCTGTAAGTGCTGCAGATGCCTGCCTGTGTTACTCAAACAGGAAATCACAGCAATAAGGGCTAGCTTCAGGTGTATATTTTGCAAGAAGCACAATACGCCCGCTGGAAGTGCTGCAGATGCCTTCATGTGTTACTTAAACATGAAATCACAGCAATAAGGGCTAGCTTCAGGTGTATATTTTGCAAGAAGCACAATACGCCTGCTGTAAGTGCTGCAGATGCCTGTTAGTGTAACACAAAAGAAAAAAAACTACGAGCAATAAGGGGTAGCTTCAGGTGTATAATGTGCAGGAGGCACACTACGACTGCTGTAAGTGCTGCAGATGCCTGCATGTGTTACTCAAACAGGAAATCACAACAATAAGGGCTAGCTTCAGGTGTATATTTTGCAAGAAGCACAATACGCCTGCTGTAAGTGCTGCAGATGCCTGCCTCTGTTACTCAAACAGGAAATCACAGCAATAAGGGCTAGCTTCAGGTGTATATTTTGCAAGAAGCACAATACGTCTGCTGTAAGTGCTGCAGATGCCTGTTAGTGTAACACAAAAGAAAAAAACTACGAGCAATAAGGGGTAGCTTCAGGTGTATAATGTGCAGGAGGCACACATTACACCTGCTGTAAGTGCTGCAGATGCCTGCCTGTGTTACTCAAACAGGAAATCACAGCAATAAGGGCTAGCTTCAGGTGTATATTTTACAAGAAGCACAATACGCCCGCTGTAAGTGCTGAAGATGCCTGCCTGTGTTACTCAACAGGAAATCACAGCAATAAGGGCTAGCTTCAGGTGTATATTTTGCAAGAAGCACAATACGTCCGCTGTAAGTGCTGCAGATGCCTGCCTGTGTTACTCAAACAGGAAATCACAGCAATAAGGGCTAGCTTCAGGTGTATATTTTGCAAGAAGCACAATACGCCTGCTGTAAGTGCTGCAGATGCCTGTTAGTGTAACACAAAAGAAATAAAACTACGAGCAATAAGGGGTAGCTTCAGGTGTATAATGTGCAGGAGGCACACATTACACCTGCTGTAAGTGCTGCAGATGCCTGCCTGTGTTACTCAAACAGGAAATCACAGCAATAAGGGCTAGCTTCAGGTGTATATTTTACAAAAAGCACAATACGCCCGCTGTAAGTGCTGAAGATGCCTGCCTGTGTTACTCAACAGGAAATCACAGCAATAAGGGCTAGCTTCAGGTGTATATTTTGCAAGAAGCACAATACGTCCGCTGTAAGTGCTGCAGATGCCTGCCTCTGTTACTCAAACAGGAAATCACAGCAATAAGGGCTAGCTTCAGGTGTATATTTTGCAAGAAGTACAATACGCCTGCTGTAAGTGCTGCAGATGCCTGCCTGTGTTACTCAAACAGGAAATCACAGCAATAAGGGCTATCTTCAGGTGTATATTTTGCAAGAAGCACAATACGCCTGCTGTAAGCGCTGCAGATGCCTGTTAATGTAACACAAAAGAAAAAAAAACTACGAGCAATAAGGGGTAGCTTCAGGTGTATAATGTGCAGGAGGCGCACTACGACTGCTGTAAGTGCTGCAGATGCCTGCCTGTGTTACTCAAACAGGAAATCACAGCAATAAGGGCTAGCTTCAGGTGTATATTTTGCAAGAAGCACAATACGCCCGCTGTAAGTGCTGCAGATGCCTGCCTGTGTTACTCAAACAGGAAATCACAGCAATAAGGGCTAGCTTCAGGTGTATATTTTGCAAGAAGCACAATACGCCCGCTGGAAGTGCTGCAGATGCCTTCATGTGTTACTTAAACATGAAATCACAGCAATAAGGGCTAGCTTCAGGTGTATATTTTGCAAGAAGCACAATACGCCTGCTGTAAGTGCTGCAGATGCCTGTTAGTGTAACACAAAAGAAAAAAAACTACGAGCAATAAGGGGTAGCTTCAGGTGTATAATGTGCAGGAGGCACACTACGACTGCTGTAAGTGCTGCAGATGCCTGCATGTGTTACTCAAACAGGAAATCACAACAATAAGGGCTAGCTTCAGGTGTATATTTTGCAAGAAGCACAATACGCCTGCTGTAAGTGCTGCAGATGCCTGCCTCTGTTACTCAAACAGGAAATCACAGCAATAAGGGCTAGCTTCAGGTGTATATTTTGCAAGAAGCACAATACGCCCGCTGTAAGTGCTGCAGATGCATGCCTGTGTTACTCAAACAGGAAATCACAGCAATAAGGGCTAGCTTCAGGTGTATATTTTGCAAGAAGCACAATACGCCTGCTGTAAGTGCTGCAGATGCCTGTTAGTGTAACACAAAAGAAAAAAAAAACTACGAGCAATAAGGGGTAGCTTCAGGTGTATAATGTGCAGGAGGCACACATTACACCTGCTGTAAGTGCTGCAGATGCCTGCCTGTGTTACTCAAACAGGAAATCACAGCAATAAGGGCTAGCTTCAGGTGTATATTTTACAAGAAGCACAATACGCCCGCTGTAAGTGCTGAAGATGCCTGCCTGTGTTACTCAACAGGAAATCACAGCAATAAGGGCTAGCTTCAGGTGTATATTTTGCAAGAAGCACAATACGTCCGCTGTAAGTGCTGCAGATGCCTGCCTGTGTTACTCAAACAGGAAATCACAGCAATAAGGGCTAGCTTCAGATGTATATTTTGCAAGAAGCACAATACGCCTGCTGTAAGTGCTGCAGATGCCTGTTAGTGTAACACAAAATAAATAAAACTACGAGCAATAAGGGGTAGCTTCAGGTGTATAATGTGCAGGAGGCACACATTACACCTGCTGTAAGTGCTGCAGATGCCTGCCTGTGTTACTCAAACAGGAAATCACAGCAATAAGGGCTAGCTTCAGGTGTATATTTTACAAAAAGCACAATACGCCCGCTGTAAGTGCTGAAGATGCCTGCCTGTGTTACTCAACAGGAAATCACAGCAATAAGGGCTAGCTTCAGGTGTATATTTTGCAAGAAGCACAATACGCCTGCTGTAAGTGCTGCAGATGCCTGTTAGTGTAACACAAAAGAAAAAAAACTACGAGCAATAAGGGGTAGCTTCAGGTGTATAATGTGCAGGAGGCACACTACGACTGCTGTAAGTGCTGCAGATGCCTGCCTGTGTTACTCAAACAGGAAATCACAACAATAAGGGCTAGCTTCAGGTGTATATTTTGCAAGAAGCACAATACGCCCGCTGTAAGTGCTTCAGATGCATGCCTGTGTTACTCAAACAGGAAATCACAGCAATAAGGGCTAGCTTCAGGTGTATATTTTGCAAGAAGCACAATACGTCTGCTGTAAGTGCTGCAGATGCCTGTTAGTGTAACACAAAAGAAAAAAACTACGAGCAATAAGGGGTAGCTTCAGGTGTATAATGTGCAGGAGGCACACATTACACCTGCTGTAAGTGCTGCAGATGCCTGCCTGTGTTACTCAAACAGGAAATCACAGCAATAAGGGCTAGCTTCAGGTGTATATTTTACAAGAAGCACAATACGCCCGCTGTAAGTGCTGAAGATGCCTGCCTGTGTTACTCAACAGGAAATCACAGCAATAAGGGCTAGCTTCAGGTGTATATTTTGCAAGAAGCACAATACGTCCGCTGTAAGTGCTGCAGATGCCTGCCTGTGTTACTCAAACAGGAAATCACAGCAATAAGGGCTAGCTTCAGGTGTATATTTTGCAAGAAGCACAATACGCCTGCTGTAAGTGCTGCAGATGCCTGTTAGTGTAACACAAAAGAAATAAAACTACGAGCAATAAGGGGTAGCTTCAGGTGTATAATGTGCAGGAGGCACACATTACACCTGCTGTAAGTGCTGCAGATGCCTGCCTGTGTTACTCAAACAGGAAATCACAGCAATAAGGGCTAGCTTCAGGTGTATATTTTACAAAAAGCACAATACGCCCGCTGTAAGTGCTGAAGATGCCTGCCTGTGTTACTCAACAGGAAATCACAGCAATAAGGGCTAGCTTCAGGTGTATATTTTGCAAGAAGCACAATACGTCCGCTGTAAGTGCTGCAGATGCCTGCCTCTGTTACTCAAACAGGAAATCACAGCAATAAGGGCTAGCTTCAGGTGTATATTTTGCAAGAAGTACAATACGCCTGCTGTAAGTGCTGCAGATGCCTGCCTGTGTTACTCAAACAGGAAATCACAGCAATAAGGGCTATCTTCAGGTGTATATTTTGCAAGAAGCACAATACGCCTGCTGTAAGCGCTGCAGATGCCTGTTAATGTAACACAAAAGAAAAAAAAACTACGAGCAATAAGGGGTAGCTTCAGGTGTATAATGTGCAGGAGGCGCACTACGACTGCTGTAAGTGCTGCAGATGCCTGCCTGTGTTACTCAAACAGGAAATCACAGCAATAAGGGCTAGCTTCAGGTGTATATTTTGCAAGAAGCACAATACGCCCGCTGTAAGTGCTGCAGATGCCTGCCTGTGTTACTCAAACAGGAAATCACAGCAATAAGGGCTAGCTTCAGGTGTATATTTTGCAAGAAGCACAATACGCCCGCTGGAAGTGCTGCAGATGCCTTCATGTGTTACTTAAACATGAAATCACAGCAATAAGGGCTAGCTTCAGGTGTATATTTTGCAAGAAGCACAATACGCCTGCTGTAAGTGCTGCAGATGCCTGTTAGTGTAACACAAAAGAAAAAAAACTACGAGCAATAAGGGGTAGCTTCAGGTGTATAATGTGCAGGAGGCACACTACGACTGCTGTAAGTGCTGCAGATGCCTGCATGTGTTACTCAAACAGGAAATCACAACAATAAGGGCTAGCTTCAGGTGTATATTTTGCAAGAAGCACAATACGCCTGCTGTAAGTGCTGCAGATGCCTGCCTCTGTTACTCAAACAGGAAATCACAGCAATAAGGGCTAGCTTCAGGTGTATATTTTGCAAGAAGCACAATACGCCCGCTGTAAGTGCTGCAGATGCATGCCTGTGTTACTCAAACAGGAAATCACAGCAATAAGGGCTAGCTTCAGGTGTATATTTTGCAAGAAGCACAATACGCCTGCTGTAAGTGCTGCAGATGCCTGTTAGTGTAACACAAAAGAAAAAAAAAACTACGAGCAATAAGGGGTAGCTTCAGGTGTATAATGTGCAGGAGGCACACATTACACCTGCTGTAAGTGCTGCAGATGCCTGCCTGTGTTACTCAAACAGGAAATCACAGCAATAAGGGCTAGCTTCAGGTGTATATTTTACAAGAAGCACAATACGCCCGCTGTAAGTGCTGAAGATGCCTGCCTGTGTTACTCAACAGGAAATCACAGCAATAAGGGCTAGCTTCAGGTGTATATTTTGCAAGAAGCACAATACGTCCGCTGTAAGTGCTGCAGATGCCTGCCTCTGTTACTCAAACAGGAAATCACAGCAATAAGGGCTAGCTTCAGGTGTATATTTTGCAAGAAGTACAATACGCCTGCTGTAAGTGCTGCAGATGCCTGCCTGTGTTACTCAAACAGGAAATCACAGCAATAAGGGCTATCTTCAGGTGTATATTTTGCAAGAAGCACAATACGCCTGCTGTAAGCGCTGCAGATGCCTGTTAATGTAACACAAAAGAAAAAAAAACTACGAGCAATAAGGGGTAGCTTCAGGTGTATAATGTGCAGGAGGCGCACTACGACTGCTGTAAGTGCTGCAGATGCCTGCCTGTGTTACTCAAACAGGAAATCACAGCAATAAGGGCTAGCTTCAGGTGTATATTTTGCAAGAAGCACAATACGCCCGCTGTAAGTGCTGCAGATGCCTGCCTGTGTTACTCAAACAGGAAATCACAGCAATAAGGGCTAGCTTCAGGTGTATATTTTGCAAGAAGCACAATACGCCCGCTGGAAGTGCTGCAGATGCCTTCATGTGTTACTTAAACATGAAATCACAGCAATAAGGGCTAGCTTCAGGTGTATATTTTGCAAGAAGCACAATACGCCTGCTGTAAGTGCTGCAGATGCCTGTTAGTGTAACACAAAAGAAAAAAAACTACGAGCAATAAGGGGTAGCTTCAGGTGTATAATGTGCAGGAGGCACACTACGACTGCTGTAAGTGCTGCAGATGCCTGCATGTGTTACTCAAACAGGAAATCACAACAATAAGGGCTAGCTTCAGGTGTATATTTTGCAAGAAGCACAATACGCCTGCTGTAAGTGCTGCAGATGCCTGCCTCTGTTACTCAAACAGGAAATCACAGCAATAAGGGCTAGCTTCAGGTGTATATTTTGCAAGAAGCACAATACGCCCGCTGTAAGTGCTGCAGATGCATGCCTGTGTTACTCAAACAGGAAATCACAGCAATAAGGGCTAGCTTCAGGTGTATATTTTGCAAGAAGCACAATACGCCTGCTGTAAGTGCTGCAGATGCCTGTTAGTGTAACACAAAAGAAAAAAAAAACTACGAGCAATAAGGGGTAGCTTCAGGTGTATAATGTGCAGGAGGCACACATTACACCTGCTGTAAGTGCTGCAGATGCCTGCCTGTGTTACTCAAACAGGAAATCACAGCAATAAGGGCTAGCTTCAGGTGTATATTTTACAAGAAGCACAATACGCCCGCTGTAAGTGCTGAAGATGCCTGCCTGTGTTACTCAACAGGAAATCACAGCAATAAGGGCTAGCTTCAGGTGTATATTTTGCAAGAAGCACAATACGTCCGCTGTAAGTGCTGCAGATGCCTGCCTGTGTTACTCAAACAGGAAATCACAGCAATAAGGGCTAGCTTCAGATGTATATTTTGCAAGAAGCACAATACGCCTGCTGTAAGTGCTGCAGATGCCTGTTAGTGTAACACAAAATAAATAAAACTACGAGCAATAAGGGGTAGCTTCAGGTGTATAATGTGCAGGAGGCACACATTACACCTGCTGTAAGTGCTGCAGATGCCTGCCTGTGTTACTCAAACAGGAAATCACAGCAATAAGGGCTAGCTTCAGGTGTATATTTTACAAAAAGCACAATACGCCCGCTGTAAGTGCTGAAGATGCCTGCCTGTGTTACTCAAACAGTAAATCACAGCAATAAGGGCTAACTTCAGGTGTATATTTTGCAAGAAGCACAATACGTCCGCTGTAAGTGCTGCAGATGCCTGCCTGTGTTACTCAAACAGGAAATCACAGCAATAAGGGCTAGCTTCAGGTGTATATTTTGCAAGAAGCACAATACACCTGCTGTAAGTGCTGCAGATGCCTGCCTGTGTTACTCAAACAGGAAATCACAGCAATAATGGCTAGCTTCAGGTGTATATTTTGCAAGAAGCACAATACGCCTGCTCTAAGTGCTGCAGATGCCTGTTAGTGTAACACAAAAGAAAAAAAAAACTACGAGCAATAAGGGGTAGCTTTAGGTGTATAATGTGCAGGAGGCACACTACGACTGCTGTAAGTGCTGCAGATGCCTGCCTGTGTTACTCAAACAGGAAATCACAACAATAAGGGCTAGCTTCAGGTGTATATTTTGCAAGAAGCACAATACGCCCGCTGTAAGTGCTGCAGATGCCTGCCTGTGTTACTCAAACAGGAAATCACAGCAATAAGGTCTAGCTTCAGGTGTATATATTGCAAGAAGCACAATACGCCTGCTGTAAGTGCTGCAGATGCCTGTTAGTGTAACACAAAAGAAAAAAAAAACTACGAGCAATAAGGGGTAGCTTCAGGTGTATAATGTGCAGGAGGCACACATTACACCTGCTGTAAGTGCTGCAGATGCCTGCCTGTGTTACTCAAACAGGAAATCACAGCAATAAGGGCTAGCTTCAGGTGTATATTTTGCAAGAAGCACAATACGCCCGCTGTAAGTGCTGATGATGCCTGCCTGTGCTACTCAACAGGAAATCACAGCAATAAGGGCTAGCTTCAGGTGTATATTTTGCAAGAAGCACAATACGTCCGCTGTAAGTGTTGCAGATGCCTGCCTGTGTTACTCAAACAGGAAATCACAGCAATAAGGGCTAGCTTCAGGTGTATATTTTGCAAGAAGCACAATACACCTGCTGTAAGTGCTGCAGATGCCTGCCTGTGTTACTCAAACAGGAAATCACAGCAATAAGGGCTAGCTTCAGGTGTATATTTTGCAAGAAGCACAATACACCTGCTGTAAGTGCTGCAGATGCCTGTTAGTGTAACACAAAAGAAAAAAAAACTACGAGCAATAAGGGGTAGCTTCAGGTGTATAATGTGCAGGAGGCACACTACGCCTGCTGTAAGTGCTGCAGATACCTGCCTGTGTTACTCTACAGGAAATCACAGCAATAATGGCTAGCTTCAGGTGTATATTTTGCAAGAAGCACAATACACCTGCTGTAAGTGCTGCAGATGCCTGCCTGTGTTACTCAAACAGGAAATCACAGCAATAAGGGCTAGCTTCAGGTGTATATTTTGCAAGAAGCACAATACACCTGCTGTAAGTGCTGCAGATGCCTGTTAGTGTAACACAAAAGAAAAAAAACTATGAGCAATAAGGGGTAGCTTCAGGTGTATAATGTGCAGGAGGCACACTACGCCTGCTGTAAGTGCTGCATATACCTGCCTGTGTTACTCTACAGGAAATCACAGCAATAAGGGCTAGCTTCAGGTGTATATTTTGCAAGAAGCACAATACGCCCACTGTAAGTGCTGCAGATGCCTGCCTGTGTTACTCAAACAGGAAATCACAGCAATAAGGGCTAGCTTCAGGTGTATATTTTGCAAGAAGCACAATACGCCTGCTCTAAGTGCTGCAGATGCCTGCCTGTGTTACTCAAACAGGAAATCACAGCAATAAGGGCTAGCTTCAGGTGTATATTTTGCAAGAAGCACAATACGCCCACTGTAAGTGCTGCAGATGCCTGACTGTGTTACTCAAACAGGAAATCACAGCAATAAGGGCTAGCTTCAGGTGTATATTTTACAAGAAGCACAATATGCCCGCTGTAAGTGCTGATGATGCCTGCCTGTGTTACTCAACAGGAAATCACAGCAATAAGGGCTAGCTTCAGGTGTTCTTTGCAAGAAGCACAATACGCCCGCTGTAAGTGCTGCAGATGCATGCCTGTGTTACTCAAACAGGAAATCACAGCAATAAGGGCTAGCTTCAGGTGTATATTTTGCAAGAAGCACAATACGTCTGCTGTAAGTGCTGCAGATGCCTGTTAGTGTAACACAAAAGAAAAAAACTACGAGCAATAAGGGGTAGCTTCAGGTGTATAATGTGCAGGAGGCACACATTACACCTGCTGTAAGTGCTGCAGATGCCTGCCTGTGTTACTCAAACAGGAAATCACAGCAATAAGGGCTAGCTTCAGGTGTATATTTTACAAGAAGCACAATACGCCCGCTGTAAGTGCTGAAGATGCCTGCCTGTGTTACTCAACAGGAAATCACAGCAATAAGGGCTAGCTTCAGGTGTATATTTTGCAAGAAGCACAATACGTCCGCTGTAAGTGCTGCAGATGCCTGCCTGTGTTACTCAAACAGGAAATCACAGCAATAAGGGCTAGCTTCAGGTGTATATTTTGCAAGAAGCACAATATGCCTGCTGTAAGTGCTGCAGATGCCTGTTAGTGTAACACAAAAGAAATAAAACTACGAGCAATAAGGGGTAGCTTCAGGTGTATAATGTGCAGGAGGCACACATTACACCTGCTGTAAGTGCTGCAGATGCCTGCCTGTGTTACTCAAACAGGAAATCACAGCAATAAGGGCTAGCTTCAGGTGTATATTTTACAAAAAGCCCAATACGCCCGCTGTAAGTGCTGAAGATGCCTGCCTGTGTTACTCAACAGGAAATCACAGCAATAAGGGCTAGCTTCAGGTGTATATTTTGCAAGAAGCACAATACGTCCGCTGTAAGTGCTGCAGATGCCTGCCTCTGTTACTCAAACAGGAAATCACAGCAATAAGGGCTAGCTTCAGGTGTATATTTTGCAAGAAGTACAATACGCCTGCTGTAAGTGCTGCAGATGCCTGCCTGTGTTACTCAAACAGGAAATCACAGCAATAAGGGCTATCTTCAGGTGTATATTTTGCAAGAAGCACAATACACCTGCTGTAAGCGCTGCAGATGCCTGTTAATGTAACACAAAAGAAAAAAAACTACGAGCAATAAGGGGTAGCTTCAGGTGTATAATGTGCAGGAGGCGCACTACGACTGCTGTAAGTGCTGCAGATGCCTGCCTGTGTTACTCAAACAGGAAATCACAGCAATAAGGGCTAGCTTCAGGTGTATATTTTGCAAGAAGCACAATACGCCCGCTGTAAGTGCTGCAGATGCCTGCATGTGTTACTCAAACAGGAAATCACAGCAATAAGGGCTAGCTTCAGGTGTATATTTTGCAAGAAGCACAATACGCCCGCTGGAAGTGCTGCAGATGCCTTCATGTGTTACTCAAACAGGAAATCACAGCAATAAGGGCTAGCTTCAGGTGTATATTTTGCAAGAAGTACAATACGCCTGCTGTAAGTGCTGCAGATGCCTGCCTGTGTTACTCAAACAGGAAATCACAGCAATAAGGGCTATCTTCAGGTGTATATTTTGCAAGAAGCACAATACACCTGCTGTAAGCGCTGCAGATGCCTGTTAATGTAACACAAAAGAAAAAAAACTACGAGCAATAAGGGGTAGCTTCAGGTGTATAATGTGCAGGAGGCGCACTACGACTGCTGTAAGTGCTGCAGATGCCTGCCTGTGTTACTCAAACAGGAAATCACAGCAATAAGGGCTAGCTTCAGGTGTATATTTTGCAAGAAGCACAATACGCCCGCTGTAAGTGCTGCAGATGCCTGCATGTGTTACTCAAACAGGAAATCACAGCAATAAGGGCTAGCTTCAGGTGTATATTTTGCAAGAAGCACAATACGCCCGCTGGAAGTGCTGCAGATGCCTTCATGTGTTACTTAAACATGAAATCACAGCAATAAGGGCTAGCTTCAGGTGTATATTTTGCAAGAAGCACAATACGCCTGCTGTAAGTGCTGCAGATGCCTGTTAGTGTAACACAAAAGAAAAAAAACTACGAGCAATAAGGGGTAGCTTCAGGTGTATAATGTGCAGGAGGCACACTATGACTGCTGTACGTGCTGCAGATGCCTGCCTGTGTTACTCAAACAGGAAATCACAACAATAAGGGCTAGCTTCAGGTGTATATTTTGCAAGAAGCACAATACGCCTGCTGTAAGTGCTGCAGATGCCTGCCTCTGTTACTCAAACAGGAAATCACAGCAATAAGGGCTAGCTTCAGGTGTATATTTTGCAAGAAGCACAATACGCCCACTGTAAGTGCTGCAGATGCATGCATGTGTTACTCAAACAGGAAATCACAGCAATAAGGGCTAGCTTCAGGTGTATATTTTGCAAGAAGCACAATACGCCTGCTGTAAGTGCTGCAGATGCCTGTTAGTGTAACACAAAAGAAAAAAAAAACTACGAGCAATAAGGGGTAGCTTCAGGTGTATAATGTGCAGGAGGCACACATTACACCTGCTGTAAGTGCTGCAGATGCCTACCTGTGTTACTCAAACAGGAAATCACAGCAATAAGGGCTAGCTTCAGGTGTATATTTTACAAGAAGCACAATACGCCCGCTGTAAGTGCTGAAGATGCCTGCCTGTGTTACTCAACAGGAAATCACAGCAATAAGGGCTAGCTTCAGGTGTATATTTTGCAAGAAGCACAATACGTCCGCTGTAAGTGCTGCAGATGCCTGCCTGTGTTACTCAAACAGGAAATCACAGCAATAAGGGCTAGCTTCAGGTGTATATTTTGCAAGAAGCACAATATGCCTGCTGTAAGTGCTGCAGATGCCTGTTAGTGTAACACAAAAGAAATAAAACTACGAGCAATAAGGGGTAGCTTCAGGTGTATAATGTGCAGGAGGCACACATTACACCTGCTGTAAGTGCTGCAGATGCCTGCCTGTGTTACTCAAACAGGAAATCACAGCAATAAGGGCTAGCTTCAGGTGTATATTTTACAAAAAGCCCAATACGCCCGCTGTAAGTGCTGAAGATGCCTGCCTGTGTTACTCAACAGGAAATCACAGCAATAAGGGCTAGCTTCAGGTGTATATTTTGCAAGAAGCACAATACGTCCGCTGTAAGTGCTGCAGATGCCTGCCTCTGTTACTCAAACAGGAAATCACAGCAATAAGGGCTAGCTTCAGGTGTATATTTTGCAAGAAGTACAATACGCCTGCTGTAAGTGCTGCAGATGCCTGCCTGTGTTACTCAAACAGGAAATCACAGCAATAAGGGCTATCTTCAGGTGTATATTTTGCAAGAAGCACAATACGCCTGCTGTAAGTGCTGCAGATGCCTGTTAGTGTAACACAAAAGAAAAAAAACTACGAGCAATAAGGGGTAGCTTCAGGTGTATAATGTGCAGGAGGCACACTATGACTGCTGTACGTGCTGCAGATGCCTGCCTGTGTTACTCAAACAGGAAATCACAACAATAAGGGCTAGCTTCAGGTGTATATTTTGCAAGAAGCACAATACGCCTGCTGTAAGTGCTGCAGATGCCTGCCTCTGTTACTCAAACAGGAAATCACAGCAATAAGGGCTAGCTTCAGGTGTATATTTTGCAAGAAGCACAATACGCCCACTGTAAGTGCTGCAGATGCATGCCTGTGTTACTCAAACAGGAAATCACAGCAATAAGGGCTAGCTTCAGGTGTATATTTTGCAAGAAGCACAATACGCCTGCTGTAAGTGCTGCAGATGCCTGTTAGTGTAACACAAAAGAAAAAAAAAACTACGAGCAATAAGGGGTAGCTTCAGGTGTATAATGTGCAGGAGGCACACATTACACCTGCTGTAAGTGCTGCAGATGCCTACCTGTGTTACTCAAACAGGAAATCACAGCAATAAGGGCTAGCTTCAGGTGTATATTTTACAAGAAGCACAATACGCCCGCTGTAAGTGCTGAAGATGCCTGCCTGTGTTACTCAACAGGAAATCACAGCAATAAGGGCTAGCTTCAGGTGTATATTTTGCAAGAAGCACAATACGTCCGCTGTAAGTGCTGCAGATGCCTGCCTGTGTTACTCAAACAGGAAATCACAGCAATAAGGGCTAGCTTCAGATGTATATTTTGCAAGAAGCACAATACGCCTGCTGTAAGTGCTGCAGATGCCTGTTAGTGTAACACAAAAGAAATAAAACTACGAGCAATAAGGGGTAGCTTCAGGTGTATAATGTGCAGGAGGCACACATTACACCTGCTGTAAGTGCTGCAGATGCCTGCCTGTGTTACTCAAACAGGAAATCACAGCAATAAGGGCTAGCTTCAGGTGTATATTTTACAAAAAGCACAATACGCCCGCTGTAAGTGCTGAAGATGCCTGCCTGTGTTACTCAACAGGAAATCACAGCAATAAGGGCTAACTTCAGGTGTATATTTTGCAAGAAGCACAATACGTCCGCTGTAAGTGCTGCAGATGCCTGCCTGTGTTACTCAAACAGGAAATCACAGCAATAAGGGCTAGCTTCAGGTGTATATTTTGCAAGAAGCACAATACACCTGCTGTAAGTGCTGCAGATGCCTGCCTGTGTTACTCAAACAGGAAATCACAGCAATAAGGGCTAGCTTCAGGTGTATATTTTGCAAGAAGCACAATACGCCTGCTCTAAGTGCTGCAGATGCCTGTTAGTGTAACACAAAAGAAAAAAAAAATACGAGCAATAAGGGGTAGCTTTAGGTGTATAATGTGCAGGAGGCACACTACGACTGCTGTAAGTGCTGCAGATGCCTGCCTGTGTTACTCAAACAGGAAATCACAACAATAAGGGCTAGCTTCAGGTGTATATTTTGCAAGAAGCACAATACGCCCGCTGTAAGTGCTGCAGATGCCTGCCTGTGTTACTCAAACAGGAAATCACAGCAATAAGGTCTAGCTTCAGGTGTATATATTGCAAGAAGCACAATACGCCTGCTGTAAGTGCTGCAGATGCCTGTTAGTGTAACACAAAAGAAAAAAAACTACGAGCAATAAGGGGTAGCTTCAGGTGTATAATGTGCAGGAGGCACACATTACACCTGCTGTAAGTGCTGCAGATGCCTGCCTGTGTTACTCAAACAGGAAATCACAGCAATAAGGGCTAGCTTCAGGTGTATATTTTGCAAGAAGCACAATACGCCCGCTGTAAGTGCTGATGATGCCTGCCTGTGCTACTCAACAGGAAATCACAGCAATAAGGGCTAGCTTCAGGTGTATATTTTGCAAGAAGCACAATACGTCCACTGTAAGTGCTGCAGATGCCTGCCTGTGTTACTCAAACAGGAAATCACAGCAATAAGGGCTAGCTTCAGGTGTATATTTTGCAAGAAGCACAATACACCTGCTGTAAGTGCTGCAGATGCCTGCCTGTGTTACTCAAACAGGAAATCACAGCAATAAGGGCTAGCTTCAGGTGTATATTTTGCAAGAAGCACAATACACCTGCTGTAAGTGCTGCAGATGCCTGTTAGTGTAACACAAAAGAAAAAAAAAACTACGAGCAATAAGGGGTAGCTTCAGGTGTATAATGTGCAGGAGGCACACTACGCCTGCTGTAAGTGCTGCAGATACCTGCCTGTGTTACTCTACAGGAAATCACAGCAATAAGGGCTAGCTTCAGGTGTATATTTTGCAAGAAGCACAATACACCTGCTGTAAGTGCTGCAGATGCCTGCCTGTGTTACTCAAACAGGAAATCACAGCAATAAGGGCTAGCTTCAGGTGTATATTTTGCAAGAAGCACAATACGCCTGCTCTAAGTGCTGCAGATGCCTGCCTGTGTTACTCAAACAGGAAATCACAGCAATAAGGGCTAGCTTCAGGTGTATATTTTGCAAGAAGCACAATACGCCCACTGTAAGTGCTGCAGATGCCTGACTGTGTTACTCAAACAGGAAATCACAGCAATAAGGGCTAGCTTCAGGTGTATATTTTACAAGAAGCACAATATGCCCGCTGTAAGTGCTGATGATGCCTGCCTGTGTTACTCAACAGGAAATCACAGCAATAAGGGCTAGCTTCAGGTGTTCTTTGCAAGAAGCACAATACGTCCGCTGTAAGTGCTGCAGATGCCTGCCTGTGTTACTTAAACAGGAAATCACAGCAATAAGGGCTAGCTTCAGGTGTATATTTTGCAAGAAGCACAATACGCCTGCTGTAAGTGCTGCAGATGCCTGCCTGTGTTACTCAAACAGGAAATCACAGCAATAAGGGCTAGCTTCAGGTGTATATTTTGCAAGAAGCACACTACACCTGCTGTAAGTGCTGCAGATGCCTGCCTGTGTTACTCAAACAGCAAATCACAGCAATAAGGGCTAGCTTCAGGTGTATATATTGCAAGAAGCACACTACGCCTGCTGTAAGTGCTGCAGATGCCTGTTAGTGTAACACAAAAGAAAAAAAACTACGAGCAATAAGGGGTAGCTTCAGGTGTATAATGTGCAGGAGGCACACGTTACACCTCCTGTAAGTGCTGCAGATGCCTGCCTGTGTTACTCAAACAGGAAATCACAGCAATAAGGGCTAGCATCAGGTGTATATTTTGCAAGAAGCACAATACGCCTGCTGTAAGTGCTGCAGATGCCTGTTAGTGTAACACAAAAGAAAAAAAAACTACGAGCAATAAGGGGTAGCTTCAGGTGTATAATGTGCAGGAGGCACACGTTACACCTCCTGTAAGTGCTGCAGATGCCTGCCTGTGTTACTCAAACAGGAAATCACAGCAATAAGGGCTAGCTTCAGGTGTATATTTTGCAAGAAGCACAATACGCCCGCTGTAAGTGCTGCAGATGCCTGCCTGTGTTACTCAAACAGGAAATCACAGCAATAAGGGCTAGCTTCAGGTGTATATTTTGCAAGAAGCACACTACACCTGCTGTAAGTGCTGCAGATGCCTGCCTGTGTTACTCAAACAGGAAATCACAGCAATAAGGGCTAGCTTCAGGTGTATATTTTGCAAGAAGCACAATACACCTGCTGTAAGTGCTGCAGATGCCTGTTAGTGTAACACAAAAGAAAAAAAACTACGAGCAATAAGGGGTAGCTTCAGGTGTATAATGTGCAGGAGGCACACTACGACTGTTGTAAGTGCTGCAGATGCCTGCCTGTGTTACTCAAACAGGAAATCACAACAATAAGGGCTAGCTTTAGGTGTATATTTTGCAAGAAGCACAATACGCCTGATGTAAGTGCTGCAGATGCCTGCCTGTGTTACTCAAACAAGAAATCACAGCAATAAGGGCTAGCTTCAGGTGTATATTTTGCAAGAAGCACAATACGCCTGCTGTAAGTGCTGCAGATGCCTGTTAGTGTAACACAAAAGAAAAAAACTGCGAGCAATAAGGGGTAGCTTCAGGTGTATATTTTGCAAGAAGCACAATACGCCCACTGTAAGTGCTGCAGATGCCTGCCTGTGTTACTCAAACAGGAAATCACAGCAATAAGGGCTAGCTTCAGGTGTATATTTTGCAAGAAGCACAATACGCCTGCTGTAAGTGCTGCAGATGCCTGCCTGTGTTACTCAAACAGGAAATCACAGCAATAAGGGCTAGCTTCAGGTGTATATTTTGCAAGAAGCACAATACGCCCACTGTAAGTGCTGCAGATGCCTGACTGTGTTACTCAAACAGGAAATCACAGCAATAAGGGCTAGCTTCAGGTGTATATTTTACAAGAAGCACAATATGCCCGCTGTAAGTGCTGATGATGCCTGCCTGTGTTACTCAACAGGAAATCACAGCAATAAGGGCTAGCTTCAGGTGTTCTTTGCAAGAAGCACAATACGTCCGCTGTAAGTGCTGCAGATGCCTGCCTGTGTTACTCAAACAGGAAATCACAGCAATAAGGGCTAGCTTCAGGTGTATATTTTGCAAGAAGCACAATACGCCTGCTGTAAGTGCTGCAGATGCCTGCCTGTGTTACTCAAACAGGAAATCACAGCAATAAGGGCTAGCTTCAGGTGTATATTTTGCAAGAAGCACAATACACCTGCTGTAAGTGCTGCAGATGCCTGCCTGTGTTACTCAAACAGGAAATCACAGCAATAAGGGCTAGCTTCAGGTGTATATTTTGCAAGAAGCACAATACGCCTGCTGTAAGTGCTGCAGATGCCTGTTAGTGTAACACAAAAGAAAAAAAACTACGAGCAATAAGGGGTAGCTTTAGGTGTATAATGTGCAGGAGGCACACTACGACTGCTGTAAGTGCTGCAGATGCCTGCCTGTGTTACTCAAACAGGAAATCACAACAATAAGGGCTAGCTTCAGGTGTATATTTTGCAAGAAGCACAATACGCCCGCTGTAAGTGCTGCAGATGCCTGCCCGTGTTACTCAAACAGGAAATCACAGCAATAAGGTCTAGCTTCAGGTGTATATATTGCAAGAAGCACAATACGCCTGCTGTAAGTGCTGCAGATGCCTGTTAGTGTAACACAAAAGAAAAAAAACTACGAGCAATAAGGGGTAGCTTCAGGTGTATAATGTGCAGGAGGCACACGTTACACCTCCTGTAAGTGCTGCAGATGCCTGCCTGTGTTACTCAAACAGGAAATCACAGCAATAAGGGCTAGCTTCAGGTGTATATTTTGCAAGAAGCACAATACGCCTGCTGTAAGTGCTGCAGATGCCTGTTAGGGTAACACAAAAGAAAAAAAACTACGAGCAATAAGGGGTAGCTTCAGGTGTATAATGTGCAGGAGGCACACGTTACACCTCCTGTAAGTGCTGCAGATGCCTGCCTGTGTTACTCAAACAGGAAATCACAGCAATAAGGGCTAGCTTCAGGTGTATATTTTGCAAGAAGCACAATACGCCCGCTGTAAGTGCTGATGATGCCTGCCTGTGCTACTCAACAGGAAATCACAGCAATAAGGGCTAGCTTCAAGTGTATATTTTGCAAGAAGCACAATACGTCCGCTGTAAGTGCTGCAGATGCCTGCCTGTGTTACTCAAACAGGAAATCACAGCAATAAGGGCTAGCTTCAGGTGTATATTTTGCAAGAAGCACAATACACCTGCTGTAAGTGCTGCAGATGCCTGCCTGTGTTACTCAAACAGGAAATCACAGCAATAAGGGCTAGCTTCAGGTGTATATTTTGCAAGAAGCACAATACACCTGCTGTAAGTGCTGCAGATGCCTGTTAGTGTAACACAAAAGAAAAAAAACTACGAGCAATAAGGGGTAGCTTCAGGTGTATAATGTGCAGGAGGCACACTACGACTGTTGTAAGTGCTGCAGATGCCTGCCTGTGTTACTCAAACAGGAAATCACAACAATAAGGGCTAGCTTTAGGTGTATATTTTGCAAGAAGCACAATACGCCTGATGTAAGTGCTGCAGATGCCTGCCTGTGTTACTCAAACAAGAAATCACAGCAATAAGGGCTAGCTTCAGGTGTATATTTTGCAAGAAGCACAATACGTCTGCTGTAAGTGCTGCAGATGCCTGTTAGTGTAACACAAAAGAAAAAAACTGCGAGCAATAAGGGGTAGCTTCAGGTGTATAATGTGCAGGAGGCACACATTACACCTGCTGTAAGTGCTGCAGATGCCTGCCTGTGTTACTCAAACAGGAAATCACAGCAATAAGGGCTAGCTTCAGGTGTATATTTTGCAAGAAGCACAATACGCCCGCTGTAAGTGCTGATGATGCCTGCCTGTGTTACTCAACAGGAAATCACAGCAATAAGGGCTGGGTTCAGGTGTATATTTTGCAAGAAGCACAATACGTCCGCTGTAAGTGCTGCAGATGCCTTCCTGTGTTACTCAAACAGGAAATCACAGCAATAAGGGCTAGCTTCAGGTGTATATTTTGCAAGAAGCACAATACGCCTGCTGTAAGTGCTGCAGATGCCTGCCTGTGTTACTTAAACATGAAATCACAGCAATAAGGGCTAGCTTCAGGTGTATATTTTGCAATAAGCACAATACGCCTGATGTAAGTGCTGCAGATGCCTGTTAGTGTAACACAAAAGAAAAAAAAACTACGAGCAATAAGGGGTAGCTTCAGGTGTATAATGTGCAGGAGGCACACTACGCCTGCTGTAAGTGCTGCAGATGCCTGCCTGTGTTACTCAAACAGTAAATCACAGCAATAAGGGCTAGCTTCAGGTGTATATTTTGCAAGAAGCACAATACGCCCGCTGTAAGTGCTGCAGATGCCTGCCTGTGTTACTCAAACAGGAAATCACAGCAATAAGGGCTAGCTTCAGGTGTATATTTTGCAAGAAGCACAATACGCCTGCTGTAAGTGCTGCAGATGCCTGTTAGTGTAACACAAAAGAAAAAAAACTACGAGCAATAAGGGGTAGCTTCAGGTGTATAATGTGCAGGAGGCACACTACGACTGCTGTAAGTGCTGCAGATGCCTGCCTGTGTTACTCAAACAGGAAATCACAACAATAAGGGCTAGCTTCAGGTGTATATTTTGCAAGAAGCACAATACGCCTGCTGTAAGTGCTGCAGATGCCTGCCTCTGTTACTCAAACAGGAAATCACAGCAATAAGGGCTAGCTTCAGGTGTATATTTTGCAAGAAGCACAATACGCCCGCTGTAAGTGCTGCAGATGCATGTCTGTGTTACTCAAACAGGAAATCACAGCAATAAGGGCTAGCTTCAGGTGTATATTTTGCAAGAAGCACAATACGCCTGCTGTAAGTGCTGCAGATGCCTGTTAGTGTAACACAAAAGAAAAAAAAACTACGAGCAATAAGGGGTAGCTTCAGGTGTATAATGTGCAGGAGGCACACATTACACCTGCTGTAAGTGCTGCAGATGCCTGCCTGTGTTACTCAAACAGGAAATCACAGCAATAAGGGCTAGCTTCAGGTGTATATTTTACAAGAAGCACAATACGCCCGCTGTAAGTGCTGAAGATGCCTGCCTGTGTTACTCAACAGGAAATCACAGCAATAAGGGCTAGCTTCAGGTGTATATTTTGCAAGAAGCACAATACGTCCGCTGTAAGTGCTGCAGATGCCTGCCTGTGTTACTCAAACAGGAAATCACAGCAATAAGGGCTAGCTTCAGATGTATATTTTGCAAGAAGCACAATACGCCTGCTGTAAGTGCTGCAGATGCCTGTTAGTGTAACACAAAAGAAATAAAACTACGAGCAATAAGGGGTAGCTTCAGGTGTATAATGTGCAGGAGGCACACATTACACCTGCTGTAAGTGCTGCAGATGCCTGCCTGTGTTACTCAAACAGGAAATCACAGCAATAAGGGCTAGCTTCAGGTGTATATTTTACAAAAAGCACAATACGCCCGCTGTAAGTGCTGAAGATGCCTGCCTGTGTTACTCAACAGGAAATCACAGCAATAAGGGCTAGCTTCAGGTGTATATTTTGCAAGAAGCACAATACGTCCGCTGTAAGTGCTGCAGATGCCTGCCTGTGTTACTCAAACAGGAAATCACAGCAATAAGGGCTAGCTTCAGGTGTATATTTTGCAAGAAGCACAATACACCTGCTGTAAGTGCTGCAGATGCCTGCCTGTGTTACTCAAACAGGAAATCACAGCAATAAGGGCTAGCTTCAGGTGTATATTTTGCAAGAAGCACAATACGCCTGCTCTAAGTGCTGCAGATGCCTGTTAGTGTAACACAAAAGAAAAAAAAACTACGAGCAATAAGGGGTAGCTTTAGGTGTATAATGTGCAGGAGGCACACTACGACTGCTGTAAGTGCTGCAGATGCCTGCCTGTGTTACTCAAACAGGAAATCACAACAATAAGGGCTAGCTTCAGGTGTATATTTTGCAAGAAGCACAATACGCCCGCTGTAAGTGCTGCAGATGCCTGCCTGTGTTACTTAAACAGGAAATCACAGCAATAAGGTCTAGCTTCAGGTGTATATATTGCAAGAAGCACAATACACCTGCTGTAAGTGCTGCAGATGCCTGTTAGTGTAACACAAAAGAAAAAAAACTACGAGCAATAAGGGGTAGCTTCATGTGTATAATGTGCAGGAGGCACACATTACACCTGCTGTAAGTGCTGCAGATGCCTGCCTGTGTTACTCAAACAGGAAATCACAGCAATAAGGGCTAGCTTCAGGTGTATATTTTGCAAGAAGCACAATACGTCCGCTGTAAGTGCTGCAGATGCCTGCCTGTGTTACTCAAACAGGAAATCACAGCAATAAGGGCTAGCTTCAGGTGTATATTTTGCAAGAAGCACAATACACCTGCTGTAAGTGCTGCAGATGCCTGCCTGTGTTACTCAAACAGGAAATCACAGCAATAAGGGCTAGCTTCAGGTGTATATTTTGCAAGAAGCACAATACACCTGCTGTAAGTGCTGCAGATGCCTGTTAGTGTAACACAAAATAAAAAAAACTATGAGCAATAAGGGGTAGCTTCAGGTGTATAATGTGCAGGAGGCACACTACGCCTGCTGTAAGTGCTGCAGATACCTGCCTGTGTTACTCTACAGGAAATCACAGCAATAAGGGCTAGCTTCAGGTGTATATTTTGCAAGAAGCACAATACACCTGCTGTAAGTGCTGCAGATGCCTGCCTGTGTTACTCAAACAGGAAATCACAGCAATAAGGGCTAGCTTCAGGTGTATAATTTGCAAGAAGCACAATACACCTGCTGTAAGTGCTGCAGATGCCTGTTAGTGTAACACAAAAGAAAAAAAACTATGAGCAATAAGGGGTAGCTTCAGGTGTATAATGTGCAGAGGCACACTACGCCTGCTGTAAGTGCTGCAGATACCTGCCTGTGTTACTCTACAGGAAATCACAGCAATAAGGGCTAGCTTCAGGTGTATATTTTGCAAGAAGCACAATACGCCCACTGTAAGTGCTGCAGATGCCTGCCTGTGTTACTCAAACAGGAAATCACAGCAATAAGGGCTAGCTTCAGGTGTATATTTTGCAAGAAGCACAATACGCCTGCTGTAAGTGCTGCAGATGCCTGCCTGTGTTACTCAAACAGGAAATCACAGCAATAAGGGCTAGCTTCAGGTGTATATTTTGCAAGAAGCACAATACGCCCACTGTAAGTGCTGCAGATGCCTGACTGTTACTCAAACAGGAAATCACAGCAATAAGGGCTAGCTTCAGGTGTATATTTTACAAGAAGCACAATACGCCCGCTGTAAGTGCTGATGATGCCTGCCTGTGTTACTCAACAGGAAATCACAGCAATAAGGGCTAGCTTCAGGTGTATATTTTGCAAGAAGCACAATACACCTGCTGTAAGTGCTGCAGATGCCTGCCTGTGTTACTCAAACAGGAAATCACAGAAATAAGGGCTAGCTTCAGGTGTATATTTTGCAAGAAGCACAATACACCTGCTGTAAGTGCTGCAGATGCCTGTTAGTGTAACACAAAAGAAAAAAAACTATGAGCAATAAGGGGTAGCTTCAGGTGTATAATGTGCAGGAGGCACACTACGCCTGCTGTAAGTGCTGCATATACCTGCCTGTGTTACTCCACAGGAAATCACAGCAATCAGGGCTAGCTTCAGGTGTATATTTTGCAAGAAGCACAATACGCCCACTGTAAGTGCTGCAGATGCCTGCCTGTGTTACTCAAACAGGAAATCACAGCAATAAGGGCTAGCTTCAGGTGTATATTTTGCAAGAAGCACAATACGCCCACTGTAAGTGATGCAGATGCCTGACTGTGTTACTCAAACAGGAAATCACAGCAATAAGGGCTAGCTTCAGGTGTATATTTTACAAGAAGCACAATATGCCCGCTGTAAGTGCTGATGATGCCTGCCTGTGTTACTCAACAGGAAATCACAGCAATAAGGGCTAGCTTCAGGTGTATATTTTGCAAGAAGCACAATACGCCCGCTGTAAGTGCTGCAGATGCATGCCTGTGTTACTCAAACAGGAAATCACAGCAATAAGGGCTAGCTTCAGGTGTATATTTTGCAAGAAGCACAATACGTCTGCTGTAAGTGCTGCAGATGCCTGTTAGTGTAACACAAAAGAAAAAAACTATGAGCAATAAGGGGTAGCTTCAGGTGTATAATGTGCAGGAGGCACACATTACACCTGCTGTAAGTGCTGCAGATGCCTGCCTGTGTTACTCAAACAGGAAATCACAGCAATAAGGGCTAGCTTCAGGTGTATATTTTACAAGAAGCACAATACGCCCGCTGTAAGTGCTGAAGATGCCTGCCTGTGTTACTCAACAGGAAATCACAGCAATAAGGGCTAGCTTCAGGTGTATATTTTGCAAGAAGCACAATACGTCCGCTGTAAGTGCTGCAGATGCCTGCCTGTGTTACTCAAACAGGAAATCACAGCAATAAGGGCTAGCTTCAGGTGTATATTTTGCAAGAAGCACAATACGCCTGCTGTAAGTGCTGCAGATGCCTGTTAGTGTAACACAAAAGAAATAAAACTACGAGCAATAAGGGGTAGCTTCAGGTGTATAATGTGCAGGAGGCACACATTACACCTGCTGTACGTGCTGCAGATGCCTGCCTGTGTTACTCAAACAGGAAATCACAGCAATAAGGGCTAGCTTCAGGTGTATATTTTGCAAGAAGCACAATACGTCCGCTGTAAGTGCTGCAGATGCCTGCCTGTGTTACTCAAACAGGAAATCACAGCAATAAGGGCTAGCTTCAGGTGTATATTTTGCAAGAAGCACAATACACCTGCTGTAAGTGCTGCAGATGCCTGCCTGTGTTACTCAAACAGGAAATCACAGCAATAAGGGCTAGCTTCAGGTGTATATTTTGCAAGAAGCACAATACACCTGCTGTAAGTGCTGCAGATGCCTGTTAGTGTAACACAAAAGAAAAAAAACTATGAGCAATAAGGGGTAGCTTCAGGTGTATAATGTGCAGGAGGCACACTACGCCTGCTGTAAGTGCTGCAGATACCTGCCTGTGTTACTCTACAGGAAATCACAGCAATAAGGGCTAGCTTCAGGTGTATATTTTGCAAGAAGCACAATACACCTGCTGTAAGTGCTGCAGATGCCTGCCTGTGTTACTCAAACAGGAAATCACAGCAATAAGGGCTAGCTTCAGGTGTATAATTTGCAAGAAGCACAATACACCTGCTGTAAGTGCTGCAGATGCCTGTTAGTGTAACACAAAAGAAAAAAAACTATGAGCAATAAGGGGTAGCTTCAGGTGTATAATGTGCAGAGGCACACTACGCCTGCTGTAAGTGCTGCAGATACCTGCCTGTGTTACTCTACAGGAAATCACAGCAATAAGGGCTAGCTTCAGGTGTATATTTTGCAAGAAGCACAATACGCCCACTGTAAGTGCTGCAGATGCCTGCCTGTGTTACTCAAACAGGAAATCACAGCAATAAGGGCTAGCTTCAGGTGTATATTTTGCAAGAAGCACAATACGCCTGCTGTAAGTGCTGCAGATGCCTGCCTGTGTTACTCAAACAGGAAATCACAGCAATAAGGGCTAGCTTCAGGTGTATATTTTGCAAGAAGCACAATACGCCCACTGTAAGTGCTGCAGATGCCTGACTGTTACTCAAACAGGAAATCACAGCAATAAGGGCTAGCTTCAGGTGTATATTTTACAAGAAGCACAATACGCCCGCTGTAAGTGCTGATGATGCCTGCCTGTGTTACTCAACAGGAAATCACAGCAATAAGGGCTAGCTTCAGGTGTATATTTTGCAAGAAGCACAATACACCTGCTGTAAGTGCTGCAGATGCCTGCCTGTGTTACTCAAACAGGAAATCACAGCAATAAGGGCTAGCTTCAGGTGTATATTTTGCAAGAAGCACAATACACCTGCTGTAAGTGCTGCAGATGCCTGTTAGTGTAACACAAAAGAAAAAAAAACTATGAGCAATAAGGGGTAGCTTCAGGTGTATAATGTGCAGGAGGCACACTACGCCTGCTGTAAGTGCTGCATATACCTGCCTGTGTTACTCTACAGGAAATCACAGCAATAAGGGCTAGCTTCAGGTGTATATTTTGCAAGAAGCACAATACGCCCACTGTAAGTGCTGCAGATGCCTGCCTGTGTTACTCAAACAGGAAATCACAGCAATAAGGGCTAGCTTCAGGTGTATATTTTGCAAGAAGCACAATACGCCCACTGTAAGTGATGCAGATGCCTGACTGTGTTACTCAAACAGGAAATCACAGCAATAAGGGCTAGCTTCAGGTGTATATTTTACAAGAAGCACAATATGCCCGCTGTAAGTGCTGATGATGCCTGCCTGTGTTACTCAACAGGAAATCACAGCAATAAGGGCTAGCTTCAGGTGTTCTTTGCAAGAAGCACAATACGCCCGCTGTAAGTGCTGCAGATGCATGCCTGTGTTACTCAAACAGGAAATCACAGCAATAAGGGCTAGCTTCAGGTGTATATTTTGCAAGAAGCACAATACGTCTGCTGTAAGTGCTGCAGATGCCTGTTAGTGTAACACAAAAGAAAAAAACTACGAGCAATAAGGGGTAGCTTCAGGTGTATAATGTGCAGGAGGCACACATTACACCTGCTGTAAGTGCTGCAGATGCCTGCCTGTGTTACTCAAACAGGAAATCACAGCAATAAGGGCTAGCTTCAGGTGTATATTTTACAAGAAGCACAATACGCCCGCTGTAAGTGCTGAAGATGCCTGCCTGTGTTACTCAACAGGAAATCACAGCAATAAGGGCTAGCTTCAGGTGTATATTTTGCAAGAAGCACAATACGTCCGCTGTAAGTGCTGCAGATGCCTGCCTGTGTTACTCAAACAGGAAATCACAGCAATAAGGGCTAGCTTCAGGTGTATATTTTGCAAGAAGCACAATACGCCTGCTGTAAGTGCTGCAGATGCCTGTTAGTGTAACACAAAAGAAATAAAACTACGAGCAATAAGGGGTAGCTTCAGGTGTATAATGTGCAGGAGGCACACATTACACCTGCTGTACGTGCTGCAGATGCCTGCCTGTGTTACTCAAACAGGAAATCACAGCAATAAGGGCTAGCTTCAGGTGTATATTTTACAAAAAGCACAATACGCCCGCTGTAAGTGCTGAAGATGCCTGCCTGTGTTACTCAACAGGAAATCACAGCAATAAGGGCTAGCTTCAGGTGTATATTTTGCAAGAAGCACAATACGTCCGCTGTAAGTGCTGCAGATGCCTGCCTGTGTTACTCAAACAGGAAATCACAGCAATAAGGGCTAGCTTCAGGTGTATATTTTGCAAGAAGCACAATACGCCCGCTGGAAGTGCTGCAGATGCCTTCATGTGTTACTTAAACATGAAATCACAGCAATAAGGGCTAGCTTCAGGTGTATATTTTGCAAGAAGCACAATACGCCTGCTGTAAGTGCTGCAGATGCCTGTTAGTGTAACACAAAAGAAAAAAAACTACGAGCAATAAGGGGTAGCTTCAGGTGTATAATGTGCAGGAGGCACACTACGACTGCTGTAAGTGCTGCAGATGCCTGCCTGTGTTACTCAAACAGGAAATCACAACAATAAGGGCTAGCTTCAGGTGTATATTTTGCAAGAAGCACAATACGCCTGCTGTAAGTGCTGCAGATGCCTGCCTCTGTTACTCAAACAGGAAATCACATCAATAAGGGCTAGCTTCAGGTGTATATTTTGCAAGAAGCACAATACGCCCGCTGTAAGTGCTGCAGATGCATGCCTGTGTTACTCAAACAGGAATACACAGCAATAAGGGCTAGCTTCAGGTGTATATTTTGCAAGAAGCACAATACGCCTGCTGTAAGTGCTGCAGATGCCTGTTAGTGTAACACAAAAGAAAAAAAAAACTACGAGCAATAAGGGGTAGCTTCAGGTGTATAATGTGCAGGAGGCACACATTAC
Source organism: Rana muscosa (assembly GCA_029206835.1). Lineage (NCBI taxonomy): Eukaryota > Metazoa > Chordata > Amphibia > Anura > Ranidae > Rana > Rana muscosa. The sequence goes on along the minus strand of CM055118.1, from coordinate 972,887,619 downwards.
ACCTGCTGTAAGTGCTGCAGATGCCTGCCTGTGTTACTCAAACAGGAAATCACAGCAATAAGGGCTAGCTTCAGGTGTATATTTTACAAGAAGCACAATACGCCCGCTGTAAGTGCTGAAGATGCCTGCCTGTGTTACTCAACAGGAAATCACAGCAATAAGGGCTAGCTTCAGGTGTATATTTTGCAAGAAGTACAATACGTCCGCTGTAAGTGCTGCAGATGCCTGCCTGTGTTACTCAAACAGGAAATCACAGCAATAAGGGCTAGCTTCAGATGTATATTTTGCAAGAAGCACAATACGCCTGCTGTAAGTGCTGCAGATGCCTGTTAGTGTAACACAAAAGAAATAAAACTACGAGCAATAAGGGGTAGCTTCAGGTGTATAATGTGCAGGAGGCACACATTACACCTGCTGTAAGTGCTGCAGATGCCTGCCTGTGTTACTCAAACAGGAAATCACAGCACTAAGGGCTAGCTTCAGGTGTATATTTTACAAAAAGCACAATACGCCCGCTGTAAGTGCTGAAGATGCCTGCCTGTGTTACTCAACAGGAAATCACAGCAATAAGGGCTAACTTCAGGTGTATATTTTGCAAGAAGCACAATACGTCCGCTGTAAGTGCTGCAGATGCCTGCCTGTGTTACTCAAACAGGAAATCACAGCAATAAGGGCTAGCTTCAGGTGTATATTTTGCAAGAAGCACAATACACCTGCTGTAAGTGCTGCAGATGCCTGCCTGTGTTACTCAAACAGGAAATCACAGCAATAAGGGCTAGCTTCAGGTGTATATTTTGCAAGAAGCACAATACGCCTGCTCTAAGTGCTGCAGATGCCTGTTAGTGTAACACAAAAGAAAAAAAAACTACGAGCAATAAGGGGTAGCTTTAGGTGTATAATGTGCAGGAGGCACACTACGACTGCTGTAAGTGCTGCAGATGCCTGCCTGTGTTACTCAAACAGGAAATCACAGCAATAAGGGCTAGCTTCAGGTGTATATTTTACAAAAAGCACAATACGCCCGCTGTAAGTGCTGAAGATGCCTGCCTGTGTTACTCAACAGGAAATCACAGCAATAAGGGCTAACTTCAGGTGTATATTTTGCAAGAAGCACAATACGTCCGCTGTAAGTGCTGCAGATGCCTGCCTGTGTTACTCAACAGGAAATCACAGCAATAAGGGCTAGCTTCAGGTGTTCTTTGCAAGAAGCACAATACGTCCGCTGTAAGTGCTGCAGATGCCTGCCTGTGTTACTCAAACAGGAAATCACAGCAATAAGGGCTAGCTTCAGGTGTATATTTTGCAAGAAGCACAATACGCCTGCTGTAAGTGCTGCAGATGCCTGCCTGTGTTACTCAAACAGGAAATCACAGCAATAAGGGCTAGCTTCAGGTGTATATTTTGCAAGAAGCACAATACACCTGCTGTAAGTGCTGCAGATGCCTGCCTGTGTTACTCAAACAGGAAATCACAGCAATAAGGGCTAGCTTCAGGTGTATATTTTGCAAGAAGCACAATACGCCTGCTGTAAGTGCTGCAGATGCCTGTTAGTGTAACACAAAAGAAAAAAAACTACGAGCAATAAGGGGTAGCTTTAGGTGTATAATGTGCAGGAGGCACACTACGACTGCTGTAAGTGCTGCAGATGCCTGCCTGTGTTACTCAAACAGGAAATCACAACAATAAGGGCTAGCTTCAGGTGTATATTTTGCAAGAAGCACAATACGCCCGCTGTAAGTGCTGCAGATGCCTGCCCGTGTTACTCAAACAGGAAATCACAGCAATAAGGTCTAGCTTCAGGTGTATATATTGCAAGAAGCACAATACGCCTGCTGTAAGTGCTGCAGATGCCTGTTAGTGTAACACAAAAGAAAAAAAACTACGAGCAATAAGGGGTAGCTTCAGGTGTATAATGTGCAGGAGGCAAACGTTACACCTCCTGTAAGTGCTGCAGATGCCTGCCTGTGTTACTCAAACAGGAAATCACAGCAATAAGGGCTAGCATCAGGTGTATATTTTGCAAGAAGCACAATACGCCTGCTGTAAGTGCTGCAGATGCCTGTTAGTGTAACACAAAAGAAAAAAAAACTACGAGCAATAAGGGGTAGCTTCAGGTGTATAATGTGCAGGAGGCACACGTTACACCTCCTGTAAGTGCTGCAGATGCCTGCCTGTGTTACTCAAACAGGAAATCACAGCAATAAGGGCTAGCTTCAGGTGTATATTTTGCAAGAAGCACAATACGCCCGCTGTAAGTGCTGATGATGCCTGCCTGTGCTACTCAACAGGAAATCACAGCAATAAGGGCTAGCTTCAGGTGTATATTTTGCAAGAAGCACAATACGTCCGCTGTAAGTGCTGCAGATGCCTGCCTGTGTTACTCAAACAGGAAATCACAGCAATAAGGGCTAGCTTCAGGTGTATATTTTGCAAGAAGCACAATACACCTGCTGTAAGTGCTGCAGATGCCTGCCTGTGTTACTCAAACAGGAAATCACAGCAATAAGGGCTAGCTTCAGGTGTATATTTTGCAAGAAGCACAATACACCTGCTGTAAGTGCTGCAGATGCCTGTTAGTGTAACACAAAAGAAAAAAAACTACGAGCAATAAGGGGTAGCTTCAGGTGTATAATGTGCAGGAGGCACACTACGACTGTTGTAAGTGCTGCAGATGCCTGCCTGTGTTACTCAAACAGGAAATCACAACAATAAGGGCTAGCTTTAGGTGTATATTTTGCAAGAAGCACAATACGCCTGATGTAAGTGCTGCAGATGCCTGCCTGTGTTACTCAAACAAGAAATCACAGCAATAAGGGCTAGCTTCAGGTGTATATTTTGCAAGAAGCACAATACGCCTGCTGTAAGTGCTGCAGATGCCTGTTAGTGTAACACAAAAGAAAAAAACTGCGAGCAATAAGGGGTAGCTTCAGGTGTATATTGTGCAAGAAGCACAATACGCCCACTGTAAGTGCTGCAGATGCCTGCCTGTGTTACTCAAACAGGAAATCACAGCAATAAGGGCTAGCTTCAGGTGTATATTTTGCAAGAAGCACAATACGCCTGCTGTAAGTGCTGCAGATGCCTGCCTGTGTTACTCAAACAGGAAATCACAGCAATAAGGGCTAGCTTCAGGTGTATATTTTGCAAGAAGCACAATACGCCCACTGTAAGTGCTGCAGATGCCTGACTGTGTTACTCAAACAGGAAATCACAGCAATAAGGGCTAGCTTCAGGTGTATATTTTACAAGAAGCACAATATGCCCGCTGTAAGTGCTGATGATGCCTGCCTGTGTTACTCAACAGGAAATCACAGCAATAAGGGCTAGCTTCAGGTGTTCTTTGCAAGAAGCACAATACGTCCGCTGTAAGTGCTGCAGATGCCTGCCTGTGTTACTCAAACAGGAAATCACAGCAATAAGGGCTAGCTTCAGGTGTATATTTTGCAAGAAGCACAATACGCCTGCTGTAAGTGCTGCAGATGCCTGCCTGTGTTACTCAAACAGGAAATCACAGCAATAAGGGCTAGCTTCAGGTGTATATTTTGCAAGAAGCACAATACACCTGCTGTAAGTGCTGCAGATGCCTGCCTGTGTTACTCAAACAGGAAATCACAGCAATAAGGGCTAGCTTCAGGTGTATATTTTGCAAGAAGCACAATACGCCTGCTGTAAGTGCTGCAGATGCCTGTTAGTGTAACACAAAAGAAAAAAAACTACGAGCAATAAGGGGTAGCTTTAGGTGTATAATGTGCAGGAGGCACACTACGACTGCTGTAAGTGCTGCAGATGCCTGCCTGTGTTACTCAAACAGGAAATCACAACAATAAGGGCTAGCTTCAGGTGTATATTTTGCAAGAAGCACAATACGCCCGCTGTAAGTGCTGCAGATGCCTGCCCGTGTTACTCAAACAGGAAATCACAGCAATAAGGTCTAGCTTCAGGTGTATATATTGCAAGAAGCACAATACGCCTGCTGTAAGTGCTGCAGATGCCTGTTAGTGTAACACAAAAGAAAAAAAACTACGAGCAATAAGGGGTAGCTTCAGGTGTATAATGTGCAGGAGGCACACGTTACACCTCCTGTAAGTGCTGCAGATGCCTGCCTGTGTTACTCAAACAGGAAATCACAGCAATAAGGGCTAGCTTCAGGTGTATATTTTGCAAGAAGCACAATACGCCTGCTGTAAGTGCTGCAGATGCCTGTTAGGGTAACACAAAAGAAAAAAAACTACGAGCAATAAGGGGTAGCTTCAGGTGTATAATGTGCAGGAGGCACACGTTACACCTCCTGTAAGTGCTGCAGATGCCTGCCTGTGTTACTCAAACAGGAAATCACAGCAATAAGGGCTAGCTTCAGGTGTATATTTTGCAAGAAGCACAATACGCCCGCTGTAAGTGCTGATGATGCCTGCCTGTGCTACTCAACAGGAAATCACAGCAATAAGGGCTAGCTTCAAGTGTATATTTTGCAAGAAGCACAATACGTCCGCTGTAAGTGCTGCAGATGCCTGTTAGTGTTACTCAAACAGGAAATCACAGCAATAAGGGCTAGCTTCAGGTGTATATTTTGCAAGAAGCACAATACACCTGCTGTAAGTGCTGCAGATGCCTGCCTGTGTTACTCAAACAGGAAATCACAGCAATAAGGGCTAGCTTCAGGTGTATATTTTGCAAGAAGCACAATACACCTGCTGTAAGTGCTGCAGATGCCTGTTAGTGTAACACAAAAGAAAAAAAACTACGAGCAATAAGGGGTAGCTTCAGGTGTATAATGTGCAGGAGGCACACTACGACTGTTGTAAGTGCTGCAGATGCCTGCCTGTGTTACTCAAACAGGAAATCACAACAATAAGGGCTAGCTTTAGGTGTATATTTTGCAAGAAGCACAATACGCCTGATGTAAGTGCTGCAGATGCCTGCCTGTGTTACTCAAACAAGAAATCACAGCAATAAGGGCTAGCTTCAGGTGTATATTTTGCAAGAAGCACAATACGTCTGCTGTAAGTGCTGCAGATGCCTGTTAGTGTAACACAAAAGAAAAAAAACTGCGAGCAATAAGGGGTAGCTTCAGGTGTATAATGTGCAGGAGGCACACATTACACCTGCTGTAAGTGCTGCAGATGCCTGCCTGTGTTACTCAAACAGGAAATCACAGCAATAAGGGCTAGCTTCAGGTGTATATTTTGCAAGAAGCACAATACGCCCGCTGTAAGTGCTGATGATGCCTGCCTGTGTTACTCAACAGGAAATCACAGCAATAAGGGCTGGTTTCAGGTGTATATTTTGCAAGAAGCACAATACGTCCGCTGTAAGTGCTGCAGATGCCTTCCTGTGTTACTCAAACAGGAAATCACAGCAATAAGGGCTAGCTTCAGGTGTATATTTTGCAAGAAGCACAATACGCCTGCTGTAAGTGCTGCAGATGCCTGCCTGTGTTACTTAAACATGAAATCACAGCAATAAGGGCTAGCTTCAGGTGTATATTTTGCAATAAGCACAATACGCCTGATGTAAGTGCTGCAGATGCCTGTTAGTGTAACACAAAAGAAAAAAAAACTACGAGCAATAAGGGGTAGCTTCAGGTGTATAATGTGCAGGAGGCACACTACGCCTGCTGTAAGTGCTGCAGATGCCTGCCTGTGTTACTCTACAGGAAATCACAGCAATAAGGGCTAGCTTCAGGTGTATATTTTGCAAGAAGCACAATACGCCTGCTGTAAGTGCTGCAGATGCCTTCCTGTGTTACTCAAACAGGAAATCACAGCAATAAGGGCTAGCTTCAGGTGTATATTTTGCAAGAAGCACAATACGCCTGCTGTAAGTGCTGCAGATGCCTGTTAGTGTAACACAAAAGAAAAAAACTACGAGCAATAAGCGGTAGCTTCAGGTGTATAATGTGCAGGAGGCACACATTACACCTGCTGTAAGTGCTGCAGATGCCTGCCTGTGTTACTCAAACAGGAAATCACAGCAATAAGGGCTAGCTTCAGGTGTATATTTTGCAAGAAGTACAATGCGTCCGCTGTAAGTGCTGCAGATGCCTGCCTGTGTTACTCAAACAGGAAATCACAGCAATAAGGGCTAGCTTCAGGTGTATATTTTGCAAGAAGCACAATACGCCAGCTGTAAGTGCTGCAGATGCCTGCCTGTGTTACTCAAACAGGAAATCACAGCAATAAGGGCTAGCTTAAGGTGTATATTTTGCAAGAAGCACAATACACCTGCTGTAAGTGCTGCAGATGCCTGCCTGTGTTACTCAAACAGGAAATCACAGCAATAAGGGCTAGCTTAAGGTGTATATTTTGCAAGAAGCACAATATGCCTGCTGTAAGTGCTGCAGATGCCTGCCTGTGTTACTCAAACAGGAAATCACAGCAATAAGGGCTAGCTTCAGGTGTATATTTTGCAAGAAGTACAATACGCCTGCTGTAAGTGCTGCAGATGCCTGCCTGTGTTACTCAAACAGGAAATCACAGCAATAAGGGCTATCTTCAGGTGTATATTTTGCAAGAAGCACAATACGCCTGCTGTAAGCGCTGCAGATGCCTGTTAATTTAACACAAAAGAAAAAAAAACTACGAGCAATAAGGGGTAGCTTCAGGTGTATAATGTGCAGGAGGCGCACTATGACTGCTGTAAGTGCTGCAGATGCCTGCCTGTGTTACTCAAACAGTAAATCACAGCAATAAGGGCTAGCTTCAGGTGTATATTTTGCAAGAAGCACAATACGCCCGCTGTAAGTGCTGCAGATGCCTGCCTGTGTTACTCAAACAGGAAATCACAGCAATAAGGGCTAGCTTCAGGTGTATATTTTGCAAGAAGCACAATATGCCCGCTGTAAGTGCTGCAGATGCCTTCCTGTGTTACTCAAACAGGAAATCACAGCAATAAGGGCTAGCTTCAGGTGTATATTTTGCAAGAAGCACAATACGCCTGATGTAAGTGCTGCAGATGCCTGCATGTGTTACTTAAACATGAAATCACAGCAATAAGGGCTAGCTTCAGGTGTATATTTTGCAAGAAGCACAATACGCCTGCTGTAAGTGCTGCAGATGCCTGTTAGTGTAACACAAAAGAAAAAAAACTACGAGCAATAAGGGGTAGCTTCAGGTGTATAATGTGCAGGAGGCACACTACGCCTGCTGTAAGTGCTGCAGATGCCTGCCTGTGTTACTCTACAGGAAATCACAGCAATAAGGGCTAGCTTCAGGTGTATATTTTGCAAGAAGCACAATACGCCTGCTGTAAGTGCTGCAGATGCCTTCCTGTGTTACTCAAACAGGAAATCACAGCAATAAGGGCTAGCTTCAGGTGTATATTTTGCAAGAAGCACAATATGCCTGCTGTAAGTGCTGCAGATGCCTGCCTGTGTTACTCAAACAGGAAATCACAGCAATAAGGGCTAGCTTCAGGTGTATATTTTGCAAGAAGCACAATACGCCGGTGTAAGTGCTGCAGATGCCTGTTAGTGTAACACAAAAGAAAATAAACTACGAGCAATAAGGGGTAGCTTCAGGTGTATAATGTGCAGGAGGCACACTACGACTGCTGTAAGTGCTGCAGATGCCTGCCTGTGTTACTCAAACAGGAAATCACAACAATAAGGGCTAGCTTCAGGTGTATATTTTGCAAGAAGCACAATACGCCTGCTGTAAGTGCTGCAGATGCCTACCTCTGTTACTCAAACAGGAAATCACAGCAATAAGGGCTAGCTTCAGGTGTATATTTTGCAAGAAGCACAATACGCCCTCTGTAAGTGCTGCAGATGCATGCCTGTGTTACCCAAACAGGAAATCACAGCAATAAGGGCTAGCTTCAGGTGTATATTTTGCAAGAAGCACAATACGTCTGCTGTAAGTGCTGCAGATGCCTGTTAGTGTAACACAAAAGAAAAAAACTATGAGCAATAAGGGGTAGCTTCAGGTGTATAATGTGCAGGAGGCACACATTACACCTGCTGTAAGTGCTGCAGATGCCTGCCTGTGTTACTCAAACAGGAAATCACAGCAATAAGGGCTAGCTTCAGGTGTATATTTTACAAGAAGCACAATACGCCCGCTGTAAGTGCTGAAGATGCCTGCCTGTGTTACTCAACAGGAAATCACAGCAATAAGGGCTAGCTTCAGGTGTATATTTTGCAAGAAGCACAATACGTCCGCTGTAAGTGCTGCAGATGCCTGCCTGTGTTACTCAAACAGGAAATCACAGCAATAAGGGCTAGCTTCAGGTGTATATTTTGCAAGAAGCACAATACGCCTGCTGTAAGTGCTGCAGATGCCTGTTAGTGTAACACAAAAGAAATAAAACTACGAGCAATAAGGGGTAGCTTCAGGTGTATAATGTGCAGGAGGCACACATTACACCTGCTGTAAGTGCTGCAGATGCCTGTCTGTGTTACTCAAACAGGAAATCACAGCAATAAGGGCTAGCTTCAGGTGTATATTTTACAAAAAGCACAATACGCCCGCTGTAAGTGCTGAAGATGCCTGCCTGTGTTACTCAACAGGAAATCACAGCAATAAGGGCTAGCTTCAGGTGTATATTTTGCAAGAAGCACAATACGTCCGCTGTAAGTGCTGCAGATGCCTGCCTCTGTTACTCAAACAGGAAATCACAGCAATAAGGGCTAGCTTCAGGTGTATATTTTGCAAGAAGTACAATACGCCTGCTGTAAGTGCTGCAGATGCCTGCCTGTGTTACTCAAACAGGAAATCACAGCAATAAGGGCTATCTTCAGGTGTATATTTTGCAAGAAGCACAATACGCCTGCTGTAAGCGCTGCAGATGCCTGTTAATGTAACACAAAAGAAAAAAACTACGAGCAATAAGGGGTAGCTTCAGGTGTATAATGTGCAGGAGGCGCACAACGACTGCTGTAAGTGCTGCAGATGCCTGCCTGTGTTACTCAAACAGGAAATCACAGCAATAAGGGCTAGCTTCAGGTGTATATTTTGCAAGAAGCACAATACGCCCGCTGTAAGTGCTGCAGATGCCTGCCTGTGTTACTCAAACAGGAAATCACAGCAATAAGGGCTAGCTTCAGGTGTATATTTTGCAGGAAGCACAATACGCCCGCTGGAAGTGCTGCAGATGCCTTCATGTGTTACTTAAACATGAAATCACAGCAATAAGGGCTAGCTTCAGGTGTATATTTTGCAAGAAGCACAATACGCCTGCTGTAAGTGCTGCAGATGCCTGTTAGTGTAACACAAAAGAAAAAAAACTACGAGCAATAAGGGGTAGCTTCAGGTGTATAATGTGCAGGAGGCACACTACGACTGCTGTAAGTGCTGCAGATGCCTGCCTGTGTTACTCAAACAGGAAATCACAACAATAAGGGCTAGCTTCAGGTGTATATTTTGCAAGAAGCACAATACGCCTGCTGTAAGTGCTGCAGATGCCTGCCTCTGTTACTCAAACAGGAAATCACAGCAATAAGGGCTAGCTTCAGGTGTATATTTTGCAAGAAGCACAATACGCCCGCTGTAAGTGCTGCAGATGCATGTCTGTGTTACTCAAACAGGAAATCACAGCAATAAGGGCTAGCTTCAGGTGTATATTTTGCAAGAAGCACAATACGCCTGCTGTAAGTGCTGCAGATGCCTGTTAGTGTAACACAAAAGAAAAAAAACTACGAGCAATAAGGGGTAGCTTCAGGTGTATAATGTGCAGGAGGCACACATTACACCTGCTGTAAGTGCTGCAGATGCCTGCCTGTGTTACTCAAACAGGAAATCACAGCAATAAGGGCTAGCTTCAGGTGTATATTTTACAAGAAGCACAATACGCCCGCTGTAAGTGCTGAAGATGCCTGCCTGTGTTACTCAACAGGAAATCACAGCAATAAGGGCTAGCTTCAGGTGTATATTTTGCAAGAAGCACAATACGTCCGCTGTAAGTGCTGCAGATGCCTGCCTGTGTTACTCAAACAGGAAATCACAGCAATAAGGGCTAGCTTCAGATGTATATTTTGCAAGAAGCACAATACGCCTGCTGTAAGTGCTGCAGATGCCTGTTAGTGTAACACAAAAGAAATAAAACTGCGAGCAATAAGGGGTAGCTTCAGGTGTATAATGTGCAGGAGGCACACATTACACCTGCTGTAAGTGCTGCAGATGCCTGCCTGTGTTACTCAAACAGGAAATCACAGCAATAAGGGCTAGCTTCAGGTGTATATTTTACAAAAAGCACAATACGCCCGCTGTAAGTGCTGAAGATGCCTGCCTGTGTTACTCAACAGGAAATCACAGCAATAAGGGCTAGCTTCAGGTGTATATTTTGCAAGAAGCACAATACGTCCGCTGTAAGTGCTGCAGATGCCTGCCTGTGTTACTCAAACAGGAAACCACAGCAATAAGGGCTAGCTTCAGGTGTATATTTTGCAAGAAGCACAATACACCTGCTGTAAGTGCTGCAGATGCCTGCCTGTGTTACTCAAACAGGAAATCACAGCAATAAGGGCTAGCTTCAGGTGTATATTTTGCAAGAAGCACAATACGCCTGCTCTAAGTGCTGCAGATGCCTGTTAGTGTAACACAAAAGAAAAAAAAAACTACGAGCAATAAGGGGTAGCTTTAGGTGTATAATGTGCAGGAGGCACACTACGACTGCTGTAAGTGCTACAGATGCCGGCCTGTGTTACTCAAACAGGAAATCACAACAATAAGGGCTAGCTTCAGGTGTATATTTTGCAAGAAGCACAATACGCCCGCTGTAAGTGCTGCAGATGCCTGCCTGTGTTACTTAAACAGGAAATCACAGCAATAAGGTCTAGCTTCAGGTGTATATATTGCAAGAAGCACAATACACCTGCTGTAAGTGCTGCAGATGCCTGTTAGTGTAACACAAAAGAAAAAAAACTACGAGCAATAAGGGGTAGCTTCATGTGTATAATGTGCAGGAGGCACACATTACACCTGCTGTAAGTGCTGCAGATGCCTGCCTGTGTTACTCAAACAGGAAATCACAGCAATAAGGGCTAGCTTCAGGTGTATATTTTGCAAGAAGCACAATACGTCCGCTGTAAGTGCTGCAGATGCCTGCCTGTGTTACTCAAACAGGAAACCACAGCAATAAGGGCTAGCTTCAGGTGTATATTTTGCAAGAAGCACAATACACCTGCTGTAAGTGCTGCAGATGCCTGCCTGTGTTACTCAAACAGGAAATCACAGCAATAAGGGCTAGCTTCAGGTGTATATTTTGCAAGAAGCACAATACACCTGCTGTAAGTGCTGCAGATGCCTGCCTGTGTTACTCAAACAGGAAATCACAGCAATAAGGGCTAGCTTCAGGTGTATATTTTGCAAGAAGCACAATACACCTGCTGTAAGTGCTGCAGATGCCTGTTAGTGTAACACAAAAGAAAAAAAACTATGAGCAATAAGGGGTAGCTTCAGGTGTATAATGTGCAGGAGGCACACTACGCCTGCTGTAAGTGCTGCAGATACCTGCCTGTGTTACTCTACAGGAAATCACAGCAATAAGGGCTAGCTTCAGGTGTATATTTTGCAAGAAGCACAATACACCTGCTGTAAGTGCTGCAGATGCCTGCCTGTTTTACTCAAACAGGAAATCACAGCAATAAGGGCTAGCTTCAGGTGTATAATTTGCAAGAAGCACAATACACCTGCTGTAAGTGCTGCAGATGCCTGTTAGTGTAACACAAAAGAAAAAAAACTATGAGCAATAAGGGGTAGCTTCAGGTGTATAATGTGCAGAGGCACACTACGCCTGCTGTAAGTGCTGCAGATACCTGCCTGTGTTACTCTACAGGAAATCACAGCAATAAGGGCTAGCTTCAGGTGTATATTTTGCAAGAAGCACAATACGCCCACTGTAAGTGCTGCAGATGCCTGCCTGTGTTACTCAAACAGGAAATCACAGCAATAAGGGCTAGCTTCAGGTGTATATTTTGCAAGAAGCACAATACGCCTGCTGTAAGTGCTGCAGATGCCTGCCTGTGTTACTCAAACAGGAAATCACAGCAATAAGGGCTAGCTTCAGGTGTATATTTTGCAAGAAGCACAATACGCCCACTGTAAGTGCTGCAGATGCCTGACTGTTACTCAAACAGGAAATCACAGCAATAAGGGCTAGCTTCAGGTGTATATTTTACAAGAAGCACAATACGCCCGCTGTAAGTGCTGATGATGCCTGCCTGTGTTACTCAACAGGAAATCACAGCAATAAGGGCTAGCTTCAGGTGTATATTTTGCAAGAAGCACAATACACCTGCTGTAAGTGCTGCAGATGCCTGCCTGTGTTACTCAAACAGGAAATCACAGCAATAAGGGCTAGCTTCAGGTGTATATTTTGCAAGAAGCACAATACGCCTGCTGTAAGTGCTGCAGATGCCTGTTAGTGTAACACAAAAGAAAAAAAACTACGAGCAATAAGGGGTAGCTTTAGGTGTATAATGTGCAGGAGGCACACTACGACTGCTGTAAGTGCTGCAGATGCCTGCCTGTGTTACTCAAACAGGAAATCACAGCAATAAGGGCTAGCTTCAGGTGTATATTTTGCAAGAAGCACAATACGCCTGCTGTAAGTGCTGCAGATGCCTGTTAGTGTAACACAAAAGAAAAAAAACTACGAGCAATAAGGGGTAGCTTCAGGTGTATAATGTGCAGGAGGCACACTACGCCTGCTGTAAGTGCTGCAGATACCTGCCTGTGTTACTCTACAGGAAATCACAGCAATAAGGGCTAGCTTCAGGTGTATATTTTGCAAGAAGCACAATACACCTGCTGTAAGTGCTGCAGATGCCTGCCTGTGTTACTCAAACAGGAAATCACAGCAATAAGGGCTAGCTTCAGGTGTATATTTTGCAAGAAGCACAATACACCTGCTGTAAGTGCTGCAGATGCCTGTTAGTGTAACACAAAAGAAAAAAAACTATGAGCAATAAGGGGTAGCTTCAGGTGTATAATGTGCAGGAGGCACACTACGCCTGCTGTAAGTGCTGCATATACCTGCCTGTGTTACTCTACAGGAAATCACAGCAATAAGGGCTAGCTTCAGGTGTATATTTTGCAAGAAGCACAATACGCCCACTGTAAGTGCTGCAGATGCCTGCCTGTGTTACTCAAACAGGAAATCACAGCAATAAGGGCTAGCTTCAGGTGTATATTTTGCAAGAAGCACAATATGCCCGCTGTAAGTGCTGATGATGCCTGCCTGTGTTACTCAACAGGAAATCACAGCAATAAGGGCTAGCTTCAGGTGTTCTTTGCAAGAAGCACAATACGCCCGCTGTAAGTGCTGCAGATGCATGCCTGTGTTACTCAAACAGGAAATCACAGCAATAAGGGCTAGCTTCAGGTGTATATTTTGCAAGAAGCACAATACGTCTGCTGTAAGTGCTGCAGATGCCTGTTAGTGTAACACAAAAGAAAAAAACTACGAGCAATAAGGGGTAGCTTCAGGTGTATAATGTGCAGGAGGCACACATTACACCTGCTGTAAGTGCTGCAGATGCCTGCCTGTGTTACTCAAACAGGAAATCACAGCAATAAGGGCTAGCTTCAGGTGTATATTTTACAAGAAGCACAATACGCCCGCTGTAAGTGCTGAAGATGCCTGCCTGTGTTACTCAACAGGAAATCACAGCAATAAGGGCTAGCTTCAGGTGTATATTTTGCAAGAAGCACAATACGTCCGCTGTAAGTGCTGCAGATGCCTGCCTGTGTTACTCAAACAGGAAATCACAGCAATAAGGGCTAGCTTCAGGTGTATATTTTGCAAGAAGCACAATACGCCTGCTGTAAGTGCTGCAGATGCATGTTAGTGTAACACAAAAGAAATAAAACTACGAGCAATAAGGGGTAGCTTCAGGTGTATAATGTGCAGGAGGCACACATTACACCTGCTGTAAGTGCTGCAGATGCCTGCCTGTGTTACTCAAACAGGAAATCACAGCAATAAGGGCTAGCTTCAGGTGTATATTTTACAAAAAGCACAATACGCCCGCTGTAAGTGCTGAAGATGCCTGCCTGTGTTACTCAACAGGAATCCACTTCAATAAGGGCTAGCTTCAGGTGTATATTTTGCAAGAAGCACAATACGTCCGCTGTAAGTGCTGCAGATGCCTGCCTCTGTTACTCAAACAGGAAATCACAGCAATAAGGGCTAGCTTCAGGTGTATATTTTGCAAGAAGTACAATACGCCTGCTGTAAGTGCTGCAGATGCCTGCCTGTGTTACTCAAACAGGAAATCACAGCAATAAGGGCTATCTTCAGGTGTATATTTTGCAAGAAGCACAATACGCCTGCTGTAAGCGCTGCAGATGCCTGTTAATGTAACACAAAAGAAAAAAAACTACGAGCAATAAGGGGTAGCTTCAGGTGTATAATGTGCAGGAGGCGCACTACGACTGCTGTAAGTGCTGCAGATGCCTGCCTGTGTTACTCAAACAGGAAATCACAGCAATAAGGGCTAGCTTCAGGTGTATATTTTGCAAGAAGCAAAATACGCCCGCTGTAAGTGCTGCAGATGCCTGCCTGTGTTACTCAAACAGGAAATCACAGCAATAAGGGCTAGCTTCAGGTGTATATTTTGCAAGAAGCACAATACGCCCGCTGGAAGTGCTGCAGATGCCTTCATGTGTTACTTAAACATGAAATCACAGCAATAAGGGCTAGCTTCAGGTGTATATTTTGCAAGAAGCACAATACGCCTGCTGTAAGTGCTGCAGATGCCTGTTAGTGTAACACAAAAGAAAAAAAACTACGAGCAATAAGGGGTAGCTTCAGGTGTATAATGTGCAGGAGGCACACTACGACTGCTGTAAGTGCTGCAGATGCCTGCCTGTGTTACTCAAACAGGAAATCACAACAATAAGGGCTAGCTTAAGGTGTATATTTTGCAAGAAGCACAATACACCTGCTGTAAGTGCTGCAGATGCCTGCCTCTGTTACTCAAACAGGAAATCACAGCAATAAGGGCTAGCTTCAGGTGTATATTTTGCAAGAAGCACAATACACCTGCTGTAAGTGCTGCAGATGCCTGCCTCTGTTACTCAAACAGGAAATCACAGCAATAAGGGCTAGCTTCAGGTGTATATTTTGCAAGAAGCACAATACGCCCACTGTAAGTGCTGCAGATGCCTGCCTGTGTTACTCAAACAGGAAATCACAGCAATAAGGGCTAGCTTCAGGTGTATATTTTGCAAGAAGCACAATACGCCTGCTGTAAGTGCTGCAGATGCCTGCCTGTGTTACTCAAACAGGAAATCACAGCAATAAGGGCTAGCTTCAGGTGTATATTTTGCAAGAAGCACAATACGCCCACTGTAAGTGCTGCAGATGCCTGACTGTTACTCAAACAGGAAATCACAGCAATAAGGGCTAGCTTCAGGTGTATATTTTACAAGAAGCACAATACGCCCGCTGTAAGTGCTGATGATGCCTGCCTGTGTTACTCAACAGGAAATCACAGCAATAAGGGCTAGCTTCAGGTGTTCTTTGCAAGAAGCACAATACGTCCGCTGTAAGTGCTGCAGATGCCTGCCTGTGTTACTCAAACAGGAAATCACAGCAATAAGGGCTAGCTTCAGGTGTATATTTTGCAAGAAGCACAATACGCCTGCTGTAAGTGCTGCAGATGCCTGCCTGTGTTACTCAAACAGGAAATCACAGCAATAAGGGCTAGCTTCAGGTGTATATTTTGCAAGAAGCACAATACACCTGCTGTAAGTGCTGCAGATGCCTGCCTGTGTTACTCAAACAGGAAATCACAGCAATAAGGGCTAGCTTCAGGTGTATATTTTGCAAGAAGCACAATACGCCTGCTGTAAGTGCTGCAGATGCCTGTTAGTGTAACACAAAAGAAAAAAAACTACGAGCAATAAGGGGTAGCTTTAGGTGTATAATGTGCAGGAGGCACACTACGACTGCTGTAAGTGCTGCAGATGCCTGCCTGTGTTACTCAAACAGGAAATCACAGCAATAAGGGCTAGCTTCAGGTGTATATTTTGCAAGAAGCACAATACGCCTGCTGTAAGTGCTGCAGATGCCTGTTAGTGTAACACAAAAGAAAAAAAACTACGAGCAATAAGGGGTAGCTTCAGGTGTATAATGTGCAGGAGGCACACTACGCCTGCTGTAAGTGCTGCAGATACCTGCCTATGTTACTCTACAGGAAATCACAGCAATAAGGGCTAGCTTCAGGTGTATATTTTGCAAGAAGCACAATACACCTGCTGTAAGTGCTGCAGATGCCTGCCTGTGTTACTCAAACAGGAAATCACAGCAATAAGGGCTAGCTTCAGGTGTATATTTTGCAAGAAGCACAATACACCTGCTGTAAGTGCTGCAGATGCCTGTTAGTGTAACACAAAAGAAAAAAAACTATGAGCAATAAGGGGTAGCTTCAGGTGTATAATGTGCAGGAGGCACACTACGCCTGCTGTAAGTGCTGCATATACCTGCCTGTGTTACTCTACAGGAAATCACAGCAATAAGGGCTAGCTTCAGGTGTATATTTTGCAAGAAGCACAATACGCCCACTGTAAGTGCTGCAGATGCCTGCCTGTGTTACTCAAACAGGAAATCACAGCAATAAGGGCTAGCTTCAGGTGTATATTTTGCAAGAAGCACAATACGCCCACTGTAAGTGCTGCAGATGCCTGACTGTGTTACTCAAACAGGAAATCACAGCAATAAGGGCTAGCTTCAGGTGTATATTTTACAAGAAGCACAATATGCCCGCTGTAAGTGCTGATGATGCCTGCCTGTGTTACTCAACAGGAAATCACAGCAATAAGGGCTAGCTTCAGGTGTTCTTTGCAAGAAGCACAATACGCCCGCTGTAAGTGCTGCAGATGCATGCCTGTGTTACTCAAACAGGAAATCACAGCAATAAGGGCTAGCTTCAGGTGTATATTTTGCAAGAAGCACAATACGTCTGCTGTAAGTGCTGCAGATGCCTGTTAGTGTAACACAAAAGAAAAAAACTACGAGCAATAAGGGGTAGCTTCAGGTGTATAATGTGCAGGAGGCACACATTACACCTGCTGTAAGTGCTGCAGATGCCTGCCTGTGTTACTCAAACAGGAAATCACAGCAATAAGGGCTAGCTTCAGGTGTATATTTTACAAGAAGCACAATACGCCCGCTGTAAGTGCTGAAGATGCCTGCCTGTGTTACTCAACAGGAAATCACAGCAATAAGGGCTAGCTTCAGGTGTATATTTTGCAAGAAGCACAATACGTCCGCTGTAAGTGCTGCAGATGCCTGCCTGTGTTACTCAAACAGGAAATCACAGCAATAAGGGCTAGCTTCAGGTGTATATTTTGCAAGAAGCACAATACGCCTGCTGTAAGTGCTGCAGATGCCTGTTAGTGTAACACAAAAGAAATAAAACTACGAGCAATAAGGGGTAGCTTCAGGTGTATAATGTGCAGGAGGCACACATTACACCTGCTGTAAGTGCTGCAGATGCCTGCCTGTGTTACTCAAACAGGAAATCACAGCAATAAGGGCTAGCTTCAGGTGTATATTTTACAAAAAGCACAATACGCCCGCTGTAAGTGCTGAAGATGCCTGCCTGTGTTACTCAACAGGAAATCACAGCAATAAGGGCTAGCTTCAGGTGTATATTTTGCAAGAAGCACAATACGTCCACTGTAAGTGCTGCAGATGCCTGCCTCTGTTACTCAAACAGGAAATCACAGCAATAAGGGCTAGCTTCAGGTGTATATTTTGCAAGAAGTACAATACGCCTGCTGTAAGTGCTGCAGATGCCTTCATGTGTTACTTAAACATGAAATCACAGCAATAAGGGCTAGCTTCAGGTGTATATTTTGCAAGAAGCACAATACGCCTGCTGTAAGTGCTGCAGATGCCTGTTAGTGTAACACAAAAGAAAAAAAACTACGAGCAATAAGGGGTAGCTTCAGGTGTATAATGTGCAGGAGGCACACTACGACTGCTGTAAGTGCTGCAGATGCCTGCCTGTGTTACTCAAACAGGAAATCACAACAATAAGGGCTAGCTTAAGGTGTATATTTTGCAAGAAGCACAATACACCTGCTGTAAGTGCTGCAGATGCCTGCCTCTGTTACTCAAACAGGAAATCACAGCAATAAGGGCTAGCTTCAGGTGTATATTTTGCAAGAAGCACACTACGCCCGCTGTAAGTGCTGCAGATGCATGCCTGTGTTACTCAAACAGGAAATCACAGCAATAAGGGCTAGCTTCAGGTGTATATTTTGCAAGAAGCACAATACGCCTGCTGTAAGTGCTGCAGATGCCTGTTAGTGTAACACAAAAGAAAAAAAAAAACTACGAGCAATAAGGGGTAGCTTCAGGTGTATAATGTGCAGGAGGCACACATTACACCTGCTGTAAGTGCTGCAGATGCCTGCCTGTGTTACTCAAACAGGAAATCACAGCAATAAGGGCTAGCTTCAGGTGTATATTTTACAAGAAGCACAATACGCCCGCTGTAAGTGCTGAAGATGCCTGCCTGTGTTACTCAACAGGAAATCACAGCAATAAGGGCTAGCTTCAGGTGTATATTTTGCAAGAAGTACAATACGTCCGCTGTAAGTGCTGCAGATGCCTGCCTGTGTTACTCAAACAGGAAATCACAGCAATAAGGGCTAGCTTCAGATGTATATTTTGCAAGAAGCACAATACGCCTGCTGTAAGTGCTGCAGATGCCTGTTAGTGTAACACAAAAGAAATAAAACTACGAGCAATAAGGGGTAGCTTCAGGTGTATAATGTGCAGGAGGCACACATTACACTTGCTGTAAGTGCTGCAGATGCCTGCCTGTGTTACTCAAACAGGAAATCACAGCAATAAGGGCTAGCTTCAGGTGTATATTTTACAAAAAGCACAATACGCCCGCTGTAAGTGCTGAAGATGCCTGCCTGTGTTACTCAACAGGAAATCACAGCAATAAGGGCTAACTTCAGGTGTATATTTTGCAAGAAGCACAATACGTCCGCTGTAAGTGCTGCAGATGCCTGCCTGTGTTACTCAAACAGGAAATCACAGCAATAAGGGCTAGCTTCAGGTGTATATTTTGCAAGAAGCACAATACACCTGCTGTAAGTGCTGCAGATGCCTGCCTGTGTTACTCAAACAGGAAATCACAGCAATAAGGGCTAGCTTCAGGTGTATATTTTGCAAGAAGCACAATACGCCTGCTCTAAGTGCTGCAGATGCCTGTTAGTGTAACACAAAAGAAAAAAAAAACTACGAGCAATAAGGGGTAGCTTTAGGTGTATAATGTGCAGGAGGCACACTACGACTGCTGTAAGTGCTGCAGATGCCTGCCTGTGTTACTCAAACAGGAAATCACAACAATAAGGGCTAGCTTCAGGTGTATATTTTGCAAGAAGCACAATACGCCCGCTGTAAGTGCTGCAGATGCCTGCCTGTGTTACTCAAACAGGAAATCACAGCAATAAGGTCTAGCTTCAGGTGTATATATTGCAAGAAGCACAATACGCCTGCTGTAAGTGCTGCAGATGCCTGTTAGTGTAACACAAAAGAAAAAAAACTATGAGCAATAAGGGGTAGCTTCAGGTGTATAATGTGCAGGAGGCACACATTACACCTGCTGTAAGTGCTGCAGATGCCTGCCTGTGTTACTCAAACAGGAAATCACAGCAATAAGGGCTAGCTTCAGGTGTATATTTTGCAAGAAGCACAATACGCCCGCTGTAAGTGCTGATGATGCCTGCCTGTGCTACTCAACAGGAAATCACAGCAATAAGGGCTAGCTTCAGGTGTATATTTTGCAAGAAGCACAATACGTCCGCTGTAAGTGCTGCAGATGCCTGCCTGTGTTACTCAAACAGGAAATCACAGCAATAAGGGCTAGCTTCAGGTGTATATTTTGCAAGAAGCACAATAGACCTGCTGTAAGTGCTGCAGATGCCTGTTAGTGTAACACAAAAGAAAAAAAAACTACGAGCAATAAGGGGTAGCTTCAGGTGTATAATGTGCAGGAGGCACACTACGCCTGCTGTAAGTGCTGCATATACCTGCCTGTGTTACTCTACAGGAAATCACAGCAATACGGGCTAGCTTCAGGTGTATATTTTGCAAGAAGCACAATACGCCCACTGTAAGTGCTGCAGATGCCTGCCTGTGTTACTCAAACAGGAAATCACAGCAATAAGGGCTAGCTTCAGGTGTATATTTTGCAAGAAGCACAATACGCCTGCTCTAAGTGCTGCAGATGCCTGCCTGTGTTACTCAAACAGGAAATCACAGCAATAAGGGCTAGCTTCAGGTGTATATTTTGCAAGAAGCACAATACGCCCACTGTAAGTGCTGCAGATGCCTGACTGTGTTACTCAAACAGGAAATCACAGCAATAAGGGCTAGCTTCAGGTGTTCTTTGCAAGAAGCACAATACGTCCGCTGTAAGTGCTGCAGATGCCTGCCTGTGTTACTCAAACAGGAAATCACAGCAATAAGGGCTAGCTTCAGGTGTATATTTTGCAAGAAGCACAATACGCCTGCTGTAAGTGCTGCAGATGCCTGCCTGTGTTACTCAAACAGGAAATCACAGCAATAAGGGCTAGCTTCAGGTGTATATTTTGCAAGAAGCACAATACACCTGCTGTAAGTGCTGCAGATGCCTGCCTGTGTTACTCAAACAGGAAATCACAGCAATAAGGGCTAGCTTCAGGTGTATATTTTGCAAGAAGCACAATACGCCTGCTGTAAGTGCTGCAGATGCCTGTTAGTGTAACACAAAAGAAAAAAAACTACGAGCAATAAGGGGTAGCTCTAGGTGTATAATGTGCAGGAGGCACACTACGACTGCTGTAAGTGCTGCAGATGCCTGCCTGTGTTACTCAAACAGGAAATCACAGCAATAAGGGCTAGCTTCAGGTGTATATTTTGCAAGAAGCACAATACGCCTGCTGTAAGTGCTGCAGATGCCTGTTAGTGTAACACAAAAGAAAAAAAACTACGAGCAATAAGGGGTAGCTTCAGGTGTATAATGTGCAGGAGGCACACTACGCCTGCTGTAAGTGCTGCAGATACCTGCCTGTGTTACTCTACAGGAAATCACAGCAATAAGGGCTAGCTTCAGGTGTATATTTTGCAAGAAGCACAATACACCTGATGTAAGTGCTGCAGATGCCTGCCTGTGTTACTCAAACAGGAAATCACAGCAATAAGGGCTAGCTTCAGGTGTATATTTTGCAAGAAGCACAATACACCTGCTGTAAGTGCTGCAGATGCCTGTTAGTGTAACACAAAAGAAAAAAAACTATGAGCAATAAGGGGTAGCTTCAGGTGTATAATGTGCAGGAGGCACACTACGCCTGCTGTAAGTGCTGCATATACCTGCCTGTGCTACTCTACAGGAAATCACAGCAATAAGGGCTAGCTTCAGGTGTATATTTTGCAAGAAGCACAATACGCCCACTGTAAGTGCTGCAGATGCCTGCCTGTGTTACTCAAACAGGAAATCACAGCAATAAGGGCTAGCTTCAGGTGTATATTTTGCAAGAAGCACAATACGCCCGCTGTAAGTGCTGCAGATGCCTGCCTGTGTTACTCAAACAGGAAATCACAGCAATAAGGGCTAGCTTCAGGTGTATATTTTGCAAGAAGCACACTACACCCGCTGTAAGTGCTGCAGATGCATGCCTGTGTTACTCAAACAGGAAATCACAGCAATAAGGGCTAGCTTCAGGTGTATATTTTGCAAGAAGCACAATACGCCTGCTGTAAGTGCTGCAGATGCCTGTTAGTGTAACACAAAAGAAAAAAAAACTACGAGCAATAAGGGGTAGCTTCAGGTGTATAATGTGCAGGAGGCACACATTACACCTGCTGTAAGTGCTGCAGATGCCTGCCTGTGTTACTCAAACAGGAAATCACAGCAATAAGGGCTAGCTTCAGGTGTATATTTTACAAGAAGCACAATACGCCCGCTGTAAGTGCTGAAGATGCCTGCCTGTGTTACTCAACAGGAAATCACAGCAATAAGGGCTAGCTTCAGGTGTATATTTTGCAAGAAGTACAATACGTCCGCTGTAAGTGCTGCAGATGCCTGCCTGTGTTACTCAAACAGGAAATCACAGCAATAAGGGCTAGCTTCAGATGTATATTTTGCAAGAAGCACAATACGCCTGCTGTAAGTGCTGCAGATGCCTGTTAGTGTAACACAAAAGAAATAAAACTACGAGCAATAAGGGGTAGCTTCAGGTGTATAATGTGCAGGAGGCACACATTACACCTGCTGTAAGTGCTGCAGATGCCTGCCTGTGTTACTCAAACAGGAAATCACAGCAATAAGGGCTAGCTTCAGGTGTATATTTTACAAAAAGCACAATACGCCCGCTGTAAGTGCTGAAGATGCCTGCCTGTGTTACTCAACAGGAAATCACAGCAATAAGGGCTAACTTCAGGTGTATATTTTGCAAGAAGCACAATACGTCCGCTGTAAGTGCTGCAGATGCCTGCCTGTGTTACTCAAACAGGAAATCACAGCAATAAGGGCTAGCTTCAGGTGTATATTTTGCAAGAAGCACAATACACCTGCTGTAAGTGCTGCAGATGCCTGCCTGTGTTACTCAAACAGGAAATCACAGCAATAAGGGCTAGCTTCAGGTGTATATTTTGCAAGAAGCACAATACGCCTGCTCTAAGTGCTGCAGATGCCTGTTAGTGTAACACA
This sequence comes from Rana muscosa, assembly GCA_029206835.1. Taxonomy (NCBI): domain Eukaryota; kingdom Metazoa; phylum Chordata; class Amphibia; order Anura; family Ranidae; genus Rana; species Rana muscosa. The sequence goes on along the minus strand of CM055118.1, from coordinate 972,864,962 downwards.
AAAGAAAAAAAAAACTACGAGCAATAAGGGGTAGCTTTAGGTGTATAATGTGCAGGAGGCACACTACGACTGCTGTAAGTGCTGCAGATGCCTGCCTGTGTTACTCAAACAGGAAATCACAACAATAAGGGCTAGCTTCAGGTGTATATTTTGCAAGAAGCACAATACGCCCGCTGTAAGTGCTGCAGATGCCTGCCTGTGTTACTCAAACAGGAAATCACAGCAATAAGGTCTAGCTTCAGGTGTATATATTGCAAGAAGCACAATACGCCTGCTGTAAGTGCTGCAGATGCCTGTTAGTGTAACACAAAAGAAAAAAAACTACGAGCAATAAGGGGTAGCTTCAGGTGTATAATGTGCAGGAGGCACACATTACACCTGCTGTAAGTGCTGCAGATGCCTGCCTGTGTTACTCAAACAGGAAATCACAGCAACAAGGGCTAGCTTCAGGTGTATATTTTGCAAGAAGCACAATACGCCCGCTGTAAGTGCTGATGATGCCTGCCTGTGCTACTCAACAGGAAATCACAGCAATAAGGGCTAGCTTCAGGTGTATATTTTGCAAGAAGCACAATACGTCCGCTGTAAGTGCTGCAGATGCCTGCCTGTGTTACTCAAACAGGAAATCACAGCAATAAGGGCTAGCTTCAGGTGTATATTTTGCAAGAAGCACAATACACCTGATGTAAGTGCTGCAGATGCCTGCCTGTGTTACTCAAACAGGAAATCACAGCAATAAGGGCTAGCTTCAGGTGTATATTTTGCAAGAAGCACAATACACCTGCTGTAAGTGCTGCAGATGCCTGTTAGTGTAACACAAAAGAAAAAAAAACTACGAGCAATAAGGGGTAGCTTCAGGTGTATAATGTGCAGGAGGCACACTACGCCTGCTGTAAGTGCTGCAGATACCTGCCTGTGTTACTCTACAGGAAATCACAGCAATAAGGGCTAGCTTCAGGTGTATATTTTGCAAGAAGCACAATACACCTGCTGTAAGTGCTGCAGATGCCTGCCTGTGTTACTCAAACAGGAAATCACAGCAATAAGGGCTAGCTTCAGGTGTATATTTTATAAGAAGAACAATAGACATGCTGTAAGTGCTGCAGATGCCTGTTAGTGTAACACAAAAGAAAAAAAACTATGAGCAATAAGGGGTAGCTTCAGGTGTATAATGTGCAGGAGGCACACTACGCCTGCTGTAAGTGCTGCATATACCTGCCTGTGTTACTCTACAGGAAATCACAGCAATAAGGGCTAGCTTCAGGTGTATATTTTGCAAGAAGCACAATACGCCCACTGCAAGTGCTGCAGATGCCTGCCTGTGTTACTCAAACAGGAAATCACAGCAATAAGGGCTAGCTTCAGGTGTATATTTTGCAAGAAGCACAATACGCCTGCTCTAAGTGCTGCAGATGCCTGCCTGTGTTACTCAAACAGGAAATCACAGCAATAAGGGCTAGCTTCAGGTGTATATTTTGCAAGAAGCACAATACGCCCACTGTAAGTGCTGCAGGTGCCTGACTGTGTTACTCAAACAGGAAATCACAGCAATAAGGGCTAGCTTCAGGTGTTCTTTGCAAGAAGCACAATACGTCCGCTGTAAGTGCTGCAGATGCCTGCCTGTGTTACTCAAACAGGAAATCACAGCAATAAGGGCTAGCTTCAGGTGTATATTTTGCAAGAAGCACAATACGCCTGCTGTAAGTGCTGCAGATGCCTGCCTGTGTTACTCAAACAGGAAATCACAGCAATAAGGGCTAGCTTCAGGTGTATATTTTGCAAGAAGCACAATACACCTGCTGTAAGTGCTGCAGATGCCTGCCTGTGTTACTCAAACAGGAAATCACAGCAATAAGGGCTAGCTTCAGGTGTATATTTTGCAAGAAGCACAATACGCCTGCTGTAAGTGCTGCAGATGCCTGTTAGTGTAACACAAAAGAAAAAAAACTACGAGCAATAAGGGGTAGCTTTAGGTGTATAATGTGCAGGAGGCACACTACGACTGCTGTAAGTGCTGCAGATGCCTGCCTGTGTTACTCAAACAGGAAATCACAGCAATAAGGGCTAGCTTCAGGTGTATATTTTGCAAGAAGCACAATACGCCTGCTGTAAGTGCTGCAGATGCCTGTTAGTGTAACACAAAAGAAAAAAAACTACGAGCAATAAGGGGTAGCTTCAGGTGTATAATGTGCAGGAGGCACACTACGCCTGCTGTAAGTGCTGCAGATACCTGCCTGTGTTACTCTACAGGAAATCACAGCAATAAGGGCTAGCTTCAGGTGTATATTTTGCAAGAAGCACAATACACCTGCTGTAAGTGCTGCAGATGCCTGCCTGTGTTACTCAAACAGGAAATCACAGCAATAAGGGCTAGCTTCAGGTGTATATTTTGCAAGAAGCACAATACACCTGCTGTAAGTGCTGCAGATGCCTGTTAGTGTAACACAAAAGAAAAAAAAACTATGAGCAATAAGGGGTAGCTTCAGGTGTATAATGTGCAGGAGGCACACTACGCCTGCTGTAAGTGCTGCATATACCTGCCTGTGTTACTCTACAGGAAATCACAGCAATAAGGGCTAGCTTCAGGTGTATATTTTGCAAGAAGCACAATACGCCCACTGTAAGTGCTGCAGATGCCTGCCTGTGTTACTCAAACAGGAAATCACAGCAATAAGGGCTAGCTTCAGGTGTATATTTTGCAAGAAGCACAATACGCCTGCTCTAAGTGCTGCAGATGCCTGCCTGTGTTACTCAAACAGGAAATCACAGCAATAAGGGCTAGCTTCAGGTGTATATTTTGCAAGAAGCACAATACGCCCACTGTAAGTGCTGCAGATGCCTGACTGTGTTACTCAAACAGGAAATCACAGCAATAAGGGCTAGCTTCAGGTGTATATTTTACAAGAAGCACAATATGCCCGCTGTAAGTGCTGATGATGCCTGCCTGTGTTACTCAACAGGAAATCACAGCAATAAGGGCTAGCTTCAGGTGTTCTTTGCAAGAAGCACAATACGCCCGCTGTAAGTGCTGCAGATGCATGCCTGTGTTACTCAAACAGGAAATCACAGCAATAAGGGCTAGCTTCAGGTGTATATTTTGCAAGAAGCACAATACGTCTGCTGTAAGTGCTGCAGATGCCTGTTAGTGTAACTCAAAAGAAAAAAACTACAAGCAATAAGGGGTAGCTTCAGGTGTATAATGTGCAGGAGGCACACATTACACCTGCTGTAAGTGCTGCAGATGCCTGCCTGTGTTACTCAAACAGGAAATCACAGCAATAAGGGCTAGCTTCAGGTGTATATTTTACAAGAAGCACAATACGCCCGCTGTAAGTGCTGAAGATGCCTGCCTGTGTTACTCAACAGGAAATCACAGCAATAAGGGCTAGCTTCAGGTGTATATTTTGCAAGAAGCACAATACGTCCGCTGTAAGTGCTGCAGATGCCTGCCTGTGTTACTCAAACAGGAAATCACAGCAATAAGGGCTAGCTTCAGGTGTATATTTTGCAAGAAGCACAATACGCCTGCTGTAAGTGCTGCAGATGCCTGTTAGTGTAACACAAAAGAAATAAAACTACGAGCAATAAGGGGTAGCTTCAGGTGTATAATGTGCAGGAGGCACACATTACACCGGCTGTAAGTGCTGCAGATGCCTGCCTGTGTTACTCAAACAGGAAATCACAGCAATAAGGGCTAGCTTCAGGTGTATATTTTACAAAAAGCACAATACGCCCGCTGTAAGTGCTGAAGATGCCTGCCTGTGTTACTCAACAGGAAATCACAGCAATAAGGGCTAGCTTCAGGTGTATATTTTGCAAGAAGCACAATACGTCCGCTGTAAGTGCTGCAGATGCCTGCCTCTGTTACTCAAACAGGAAATCACAGCAATAAGGGCTAGCTTCAGGTGTATATTTTGCAAGAAGTACAATACGCCTGCTGTAAGTGCTGCAGATGCCTGCCTGTGTTACTCAAACAGGAAATCACAGCAATAAGGGCTATCTTCAGGTGTATATTTTGCAAGAAGCACAATACGCCTGCTGTAAGCGCTGCAGATGCCTGTTAATGTAACACAAAAGAAAAAAAACTACGAGCAATAAGGGGTAGCTTCAGGTGTATAATGTGCAGGAAGCGCACTACGACTGCTGTAAGTGCTGCAGATGCATGCCTGTGTTACTCAAACAGGAAATCACAGCAATAAGGGCTAGCTTCAGGTGTATATTTTGCAAGAAGCACAATACGCCCGCTGTAAGTGCTGCAGATGCCTGCCTGTGTTACTCAAACAGGAAATCACAGCAATAAGGGCTAGCTTCAGGTGTATATTTTGCAAGAAGCACAATACGCCTGCTGTAAGTGCTGCAGATGCCTGTTAGTGTAACACAAAAGAAAAAAAACTACGAGCAATAAAGGGTAGCTTCAGGTGTATAATGTGCAGGAGGCACACTACGACTGCTGTAAGTGCTGCAGATGCCTGCCTGTGTTACTCAAACAGGAAATCACAACAATAAGGGCTAGCTTCAGGTGTATATTTTGCAAGAAGCACAATACGTCCGCTGTAAGTGCTGCAGATGCCTGCCTGTGTTACTCAAACAGGAAATCACAGCAATAAGGGCTAGCTTCAGATGTATATTTTGCAAGAAGCACAATACGCCTGCTGTAAGTGCTGCAGATGCCTGTTAGTGTAACACAAAAGAAATAAAACTACGAGCAATAAGGGGTAGCTTCAGGTGTATAATGTGCAGGAGGCACACATTACACCTGCTGTAAGTGCTGCAGATGCCTGCCTGTGTTACTCAAACAGGAAATCACAGCAATAAGGGCTAGCTTCAGGTGTATATTTTACAAAAAGCACAATACGCCCGCTGTAAGTGCTGAAGATGCCTGCCTGTGTTACTCAACAGGAAATCACAGCAATAAGGGCTAACTTCAGGTGTATATTTTGCAAGAAGCACAATACGTCCGCTGTAAGTGCTGCAGATGCCTGCCTGTGTTACTCAAACAGGAAATCACAGCAATAAGGGCTAGCTTCAGGTGTATATTTTGCAAGAAGCACAATACACCTGCTGTAAGTGCTGCAGATGCCTGCCTGTGTTACTCAAACAGGAAATCACAGCAATAAGGGCTAGCTTCAGGTGTATATTTTGCAAGAAGCACAATACGCCTGCTCTAAGTGCTGCAGATGCCTGTTAGTGTAACACAAAAGAAAAAAAAAACTACGAGCAATAAGGGGTAGCTTTAGGTGTATAATGTGCAGGAGGCACACTACGACTGCTGTAAGTGCTGCAGATGCCTGCCTGTGTTACTCAAACAGGAAATCACAACAATAAGGGCTAGCTTCAGGTGTATATTTTGCAAGAAGCACAATACGCCCGCTGTAAGTGCTGCAGATGCCTGCCTGTGTTACTCAAACAGGAAATCACAGCAATAAGGTCTAGCTTCAGGTGTATATATTGCAAGAAGCACAATACGCCTGCTGTAAGTGCTGCAGATGCCTGTTAGTGTAACACAAAAGAAAAAAACTACGAGCAATAAGGGGTAGCTTCAGGTGTATAATGTGCAGGAGGCACACATTACACCTGCTGTAAGTGCTGCAGATGCCTGCCTGTGTTACTCAAACAGGAAATCACAGCAATAAGGGCTAGCTTCAGGTGTATATTTTGCAAGAAGCACAATACGCCCGCTGTAAGTGCTGATGATGCCTGCCTGTGCTACTCAACAGGAAATCACAGCAATAAGGGCTAGCTTCAGGTGTATATTTTGCAAGAAGCACAATACGTCTGCTGTAAGTGCTGCAGATGCCTGCCTGTGTTACTCAAACAGGAAATCACAGCAATAAGGGCTAGCTTCAGGTGTATATTTTGCAAGAAGCACAATACACCTGCTGTAAGTGCTGCAGATGCCTGCCTGTGTTACTCAAACAGGAAATCACAGCAATAAGGGCTAGCTTCAGGTGTATATTTTGCAAGAAGCACAATACACCTGCTGTAAGTGCTGCAGATGCCTGTTAGTGTAACACAAAAGAAAAAAAAACTACGAGCAATAAGGGGTAGCTTCAGGTGTATAATGTGGAGGAGGCACACTACGCCTGCTGTAAGTGCTGCAGATACCTGCCTGTGTTACTCTACAGGAAATCACAGCAATAAGGGCTAGCTTCAGGTGCATATTTTGCAAGAAGCACAATACACCTGCTGTAAGTGCTGCAGATGTCTGCCTGTGTTACTCAAACAGGAAATCACAGCAATAAGGGCTAGCTTCAGGTGTATATTTTGCAAGAAGCACAATACACCTGCTGTAAGTGCTGCAGATGCCTGTTAGTGTAACACAAAATAAAAAAAAACTATGAGCAATAAGGGGTAGCTTCAGGTGTATAATGTGCAGGAGGCACACTACGCCTGCTGTAAGTGCTGCATATACCTGCCTGTGTTACTCTACAGGAAATCACAGCAATAAGGGCTAGCTTCAGGTGTATATTTTGCAAGAAGCACAATACGCCCACTGTAAGTGCTGCAGATGCCTGCCTGTGTTACTCAAACAGGAAATCACAGCAATAAGGGCTAGCTTCAGGTGTATATTTTGCAAGAAGCACAATACGCCTGCTCTAAGTGCTGCAGATGCCTGCCTGTGTTACTCAAACAGGAAATCACAGCAATAAGGGCTAGCTTCAGGTGTATATTTTGCAAGAAGCACAATACGCCCACTGTAAGTGCTGCAGATGCATGACTGTGTTACTCAAACAGGAAATCACAGCAATAAGGGCTAGCTTCAGGTGTATATTTTACAAGAAGCACAATATGCCCGCTGTAAGTGCTGATGATGCCTGCCTGTGTTACTCAACAGGAAATCACAGCAATAAGGGCTAGCTTCAGGTGTATATTTTGCAAGAAGCACAATACGCCCGCTGTAAGTGCTGCAGATGCCTGCCCGCGTTACTCAAACAGGAAATCACAGCAATAAGGTCTAGCTTCAGGTGTATATATTGCAAGAAGCACAATACGCCTGCTGTAAGTGCTGCAGATGCCTGTTAGTGTAACACAAAAGAAAAAAACTACGAGCAATAAGGGGTAGCTTCAGGTGTATAATGTGCAGGAGGCACACGTTACACCTCCTGTAAGTGCTGCAGATGCCTGCCTGTGTTACTCAAACAGGAAATCACAGCAATAAGGGCTAGCTTCAGGTGTATATTTTGCAAGAAGCACAATACGCCTGCTGTAAGTGCTGCAGATGCCTGTTAGTGTAACACAAAAGAAAAAAAAACTACGAGCAATAAGGGGTAGCTTCAGGTGTATAATGTGCAGGAGGCACACGTTACACCTCCTGTAAGTGCTGCAGATGCCTGCCTGTGTTACTCAAACAGGAAATCACAGCAATAAGCGCTAGCTTCAGGTGTATATTTTGCAAGAAGCACAATACACCCGCTGTAAGTGCTGATGATGCCTGCCTGTGCTACTCAACAGGAAATCACAGCAATAAGGGCTAGCTTCAGGTGTATATTTTGCAAGAAGCACAATACGTCCGCTGTAAGTGCTGCAGATGCCTGCCTGTGTTACTCAAACAGGAAATCACAGAAATAAGGGCTAGCTTCAGGTGTATATTTTGCAAGAAGCACAATACACCTGCTGTAAGTGCTGCAGATGCCTGCCTGTGTTACTCAAACAGGAAATCACAGCAATAAGGGCTAGCTTCAGGTGTATATTTTGCAAGAAGCACAATACACCTGCTGTAAGTGCTGCAGATGCCTGTTAGTGTAACACAAAAGAAAAAAAACTACGAGCAATAAGGGGTAGCTTCAGGTGTATAATGTGCAGGAGGCACACTACGACTGTTGTAAGTGCTGCAGATGCCTGCCTGTGTTACTCAAACAGGAAATCACAACAATAAGGGCTAGCTTTAGGTGTATATTTTGCAAGAAGCACAATACGCCTGATGTAAGTGCTGCAGATGCCTGCCTGTGTTACTCAAACAAGAAATCACAGCAATAAGGGCTAGCTTCAGGTGTATATTTTGCAAGAAGCACAATACGCCTGCTGTAAGTGCTGCAGATGCCTGTTAGTGTAACACAAAAGAAAAAAACTGCGAGCAATAAGGGGTAGCTTCAGGTGTATATTTTGCAAGAAGCACAATACGCCCACTGTAAGTGCTGCAGATGCCTGCCTGTGTTACTCAAACAGGAAATCACAGCAATAAGGGCTAGCTTCAGGTGTATATTTTGCAAGAAGCACAATACACCTGCTGTAAGTGCTGCAGATGCCTGCCTGTGTTACTCAAACAGGAAATCACAGCAATAAGGGCTAGCTTCAGGTGTATATTTTGCAAGAAGCACAATACGCCCACTGTAAGTGCTGCAGATGCCTGACTGTGTTACTCAAACAGGAAATCACAGCAATAAGGGCTAGCTTCAGGTGTATATTTTACAAGAAGCACAATATGCCCGCTGTAAGTGCTGATGATGCCTGCCTGTGTTACTCAACAGGAAATCACAGCAATAAGGGCTAGCTTCAGGTGTTCTTTGCAAGAAGCACAATACGTCCGCTGTAAGTGCTGCAGATGCCTGCCTGTGTTACTCAAACAGGAAATCACAGCAATAAGGGCTAGCTTCAGGTGTATATTTTGCAAGAAGCACAATACGCCTGCTGTAAGTGCTGCAGATGCCTGCCTGTGTTACTCAAACATGAAATCACAGCAATAAGGGCTAGCTTCAGGTGTATATTTTGCAAGAAGCACAATACACCTGCTGTAAGTGCTGCAGATGCCTGCCTGTGTTACTCAAACAGGAAATCACAGCAATAAGGGCTAGCTTCAGGTGTATATTTTGCAAGAAGCACAATACGGCTGCTGTAAGTGCTGCAGATGCCTGTTAGTGTAACACAAAAAAAAAAAAAACTACGAGCAATAAGGGGTAGCTTTAGGTGTATAATGTGCAGGAGGCACACTACGACTGCTGTAAGTGCTGCAGATGCCTGCCTGTGTTACTCAAACAGGAAATCACAACAATAAGGGCTAGCTTCAGGTGTATATTTTGCAAGAAGCACAATACGCCCGCTGTAAGTGCTGCAGATGCCTGCCCGTGTTACTCAAACAGGAAATCACAGCAATAAGGTCTAGCTTCAGGTGTATATATTGCAAGAAGCACAATACGCCTGCTGTAAGTGCTGCAGATGCCTGTTAGTGTAACACAAAAGAAAAAAAACTACGAGCAATAAGGGGTAGCTTCAGGTGTATAATGTGCAGGAGGCACACGTTACACCTCCTGTAAGTGCTGCAGATGCCTGCCTGTGTTACTCAAACAGGAAATCACAGCAATAAGGGCTAGCTTCAGGTGTATATTTTACAAGAAGCACAATACGCCCGCTGTAAGTGCTGAAGATGCCTGCCTGTGTTACTCAACAGGAAATCACAGCAATAAGGGCTAGCTTCAGGTGTATATTTTGCAAGAAGCACAATACGTCCGCTGTAAGTGCTGCAGATGCCTGCCTGTGTTACTCAAACAGGAAATCACAGCAATAAGGGCTAGCTTCAGGTGTATATTTTGCAAGAAGCACAATACGCCTGCTGTAAGTGCTGCAGATGCCTGTTAGTGTAACACAAAAGAAATAAAACTACGAGCAATAAGGGGTAGCTGCAGGTGTATAATGTGCAGGAGGCACACATTACGCCGGCTGTAAGTGCTGCAGATGCCTGCCTGTGTTACTCAAACAGGAAATCACAGCAATAAGGGCTAGCTTCAGGTGTATATTTTACAAAAAGCACAATACGCCCGCTGTAAGTGCTGAAGATGCCTGCCTGTGTTACTCAACAGGAAATCACAGCAATAAGGGCTAGCTTCAGGTGTATATTTTGCAAGAAGCACAATACGTCCGCTGTAAGTGCTGCAGATGCCTGCCTCTGTTACTCAAACAGGAAATCACAGCAATAAGGGCTAGCTTCAGGTGTATATTTTGCAAGAAGTACAATACGCCTGCTGTAAGTGCTGCAGATGCCTGCCTGTGTTACTCAAACAGGAAATCACAGCAATAAGGGCTATCTTCAGGTGTATATTTTGCAAGAAGCACAATACGCCTGCTGTAAGCGCTGCAGATGCCTGTTAATGTAACACAAAAGAAAAAAAACTACGAGCAATAAGGGGTAGCTTCAGGTGTATAATGTGCAGGAAGCGCACTACGACTGCTGTAAGTGCTGCAGATGCATGCCTGTGTTACTCAAACAGGAAATCACAGCAATAAGGGCTAGCTTCAGGTGTATATTTTGCAAGAAGCACAATACGCCCGCTGTAAGTGCTGCAGATGCCTGCCTGTGTTACTCAAACAGGAAATCACAGCAATAAGGGCTAGCTTCAGGTGTATATTTTGCAAGAAGCACAATACGCCTGCTGTAAGCGCTGCAGATGCCTGTTAATGTAACACAAAAGAAAAAAAACTACGAGCAATAAGGGGTAGCTTCAGGTGTATAATGTGCAGGAAGCGCACTACGACTGCTGTAAGTGCTGCAGATGCATGCCTGTGTTACTCAAACAGGAAATCACAGCAATAAGGGCTATCTTCAGGTGTATATTTTGCAAGAAGCACAATACGTCTGCTGTAAGTGCTGCAGATGCCTGCCTGTGTTACTCAAACAGGAAATCACAGCAATAAGGGCTAGCTTCAGGTGTATATTTTGCAAGAAGCACAATACACCTGCTGTAAGTGCTGCAGATGCCTGCCTGTGTTACTCAAACAGGAAATCACAGCAATAAGGGCTAGCTTCAGGTGTATATTTTGCAAGAAGCACAATACACCTGCTGTAAGTGCTGCAGATGCCTGTTAGTGTAACACAAAAGAAAAAAAAACTACGAGCAATAAGGGGTAGCTTCAGGTGTATAATGTGGAGGAGGCACACTACGCCTGCTGTAAGTGCTGCAGATACCTGCCTGTGTTACTCTACAGGAAATCACAGCAATAAGGGCTAGCTTCAGGTGCATATTTTGCAAGAAGCACAATACACCTGCTGTAAGTGCTGCAGATGTCTGCCTGTGTTACTCAAACAGGAAATCACAGCAATAAGGGCTAGCTTCAGGTGTATATTTTGCAAGAAGCACAATACACCTGCTGTAAGTGCTGCAGATGCCTGTTAGTGTAACACAAAATAAAAAAAAACTATGAGCAATAAGGGGTAGCTTCAGGTGTATAATGTGCAGGAGGCACACTACGCCTGCTGTAAGTGCTGCATATACCTGCCTGTGTTACTCTACAGGAAATCACAGCAATAAGGGCTAGCTTCAGGTGTATATTTTGCAAGAAGCACAATACGCCCACTGTAAGTGCTGCAGATGCCTGCCTGTGTTACTCAAACAGGAAATCACAGCAATAAGGGCTAGCTTCAGGTGTATATTTTGCAAGAAGCACAATACGCCTGCTCTAAGTGCTGCAGATGCCTGCCTGTGTTACTCAAACAGGAAATCACAGCAATAAGGGCTAGCTTCAGGTGTATATTTTGCAAGAAGCACAATACGCCCACTGTAAGTGCTGCAGATGCATGACTGTGTTACTCAAACAGGAAATCACAGCAATAAGGGCTAGCTTCAGGTGTATATTTTACAAGAAGCACAATATGCCCGCTGTAAGTGCTGATGATGCCTGCCTGTGTTACTCAACAGGAAATCACAGCAATAAGGGCTAGCTTCAGGTGTATATTTTGCAAGAAGCACAATACGCATGCTGTAAGTGCTGCAGATGCCTGTTAGTGTAACACAAAAGAAAAAAAACTACGAGCAATAAGGGGTAGCTTTAGGTGTATAATGTGCAGGAGGCACACTACGACTGCTGTAAGTGCTGCAGATGCCTGCCTGTGTTACTCAAACAGGAAATCACAACAATAAGGGCTAGCTTCAGGTGTATATTTTGCAAGAAGCACAATACGCCCGCTGTAAGTGCTGCAGATGCCTGCCCGTGTTACTCAAACAGGAAATCACAGCAATAAGGTCTAGCTTCAGGTGTATATATTGCAAGAAGCACAATACGCCTGCTGTAAGTGCTGCAGATGCCTGTTAGTGTAACACAAAAGAAAAAAACTACGAGCAATAAGGGGTAGCTTCAGGTGTATAATGTGCAGGAGGCACACGTTACACCTCCTGTAAGTGCTGCAGATGCCTGCCTGTGTTACTCAAACAGGAAATCACAGCAATAAGGGCTAGCTTCAGGTGTATATTTTGCAAGAAGCACAATACGCCTGCTGTAAGTGCTGCAGATGCCTGTTAGTGTAACACAAAAGAAAAAAAAACTACGAGCAATAAGGGGTAGCTTCAGGTGTATAATGTGCAGGAGGCACACGTTACACCTCCTGTAAGTGCTGCAGATGCCTGCCTGTGTTACTCAAACAGGAAATCACAGCAATAAGGGCTAGCTTCAGGTGTATATTTTGCAAGAAGCACAATACACCCGCTGTAAGTGCTGATGATGCCTGCCTGTGCTACTCAACAGGAAATCACAGCAATAAGGGCTAGCTTCAGGTGTATATTTTGCAAGAAGCACAATACGTCCGCTGTAAGTGCTGCAGATGCCTGCCTGTGTTACTCAAACAGGAAATCACAGCAATAAGGGCTATCTTCAGGTGTATATTTTGCAAGAAGCACAATACGCCTGCTGTAAGCGCTGCAGATGCCTGTTAATGTAACACAAAAGAAAAAAAACTACGAGCAATAAGGGGTAGCTTCAGGTGTATAATGTGCAGGAAGCGCACTACGACTGCTGTAAGTGCTGCAGATGCATGCCTGTGTTACTCAAACAGGAAATCACAGCAATAAGGGCTAGCTTCAGGTGTATATTTTGCAAGAAGCACAATACGCCCGCTGTAAGTGCTGCAGATGCCTGCCTGTGTTACTCAAACAGGAAATCACAGCAATAAGGGCTAGCTTCAGGTGTATATTTTGCAAGAAGCACAATACGCCTGCTGTAAGCGCTGCAGATGCCTGTTAATGTAACACAAAAGAAAAAAAACTACGAGCAATAAGGGGTAGCTTCAGGTGTATAATGTGCAGGAAGCGCACTACGACTGCTGTAAGTGCTGCAGATGCATGCCTGTGTTACTCAAACAGGAAATCACAGCAATAAGGGCTATCTTCAGGTGTATATTTTGCAAGAAGCACAATACGTCTGCTGTAAGTGCTGCAGATGCCTGCCTGTGTTACTCAAACAGGAAATCACAGCAATAAGGGCTAGCTTCAGGTGTATATTTTGCAAGAAGCACAATACACCTGCTGTAAGTGCTGCAGATGCCTGCCTGTGTTACTCAAACAGGAAATCACAGCAATAAGGGCTAGCTTCAGGTGTATATTTTGCAAGAAGCACAATACACCTGCTGTAAGTGCTGCAGATGCCTGTTAGTGTAACACAAAAGAAAAAAAAACTACGAGCAATAAGGGGTAGCTTCAGGTGTATAATGTGGAGGAGGCACACTACGCCTGCTGTAAGTGCTGCAGATACCTGCCTGTGTTACTCTACAGGAAATCACAGCAATAAGGGCTAGCTTCAGGTGCATATTTTGCAAGAAGCACAATACACCTGCTGTAAGTGCTGCAGATGTCTGCCTGTGTTACTCAAACAGGAAATCACAGCAATAAGGGCTAGCTTCAGGTGTATATTTTGCAAGAAGCACAATACACCTGCTGTAAGTGCTGCAGATGCCTGTTAGTGTAACACAAAATAAAAAAAAACTATGAGCAATAAGGGGTAGCTTCAGGTGTATAATGTGCAGGAGGCACACTACGCCTGCTGTAAGTGCTGCATATACCTGCCTGTGTTACTCTACAGGAAATCACAGCAATAAGGGCTAGCTTCAGGTGTATATTTTGCAAGAAGCACAATACGCCCACTGTAAGTGCTGCAGATGCCTGACTGTGTTACTCAAACAGGAAATCACAGCAATAAGGGCTAGCTTCAGGTGTATATTTTACAAGAAGCACAATATGCCCGCTGTAAGTGCTGATGATGCCTGCCTGTGTTACTCAACAGGAAATCACAGCAATAAGGGCTAGCTTCAGGTGTTCTTTGCAAGAAGCACAATACGTCCGCTGTAAGTGCTGCAGATGCCTGCCTGTGTTACTCAAACAGGAAATCACAGCAATAAGGGCTAGCTTCAGGTGTATATTTTGCAAGAAGCACAATACGCCTGCTGTAAGTGCTGCAGATGCCTGCCTGTGTTACTCAAACATGAAATCACAGCAATAAGGGCTAGCTTCAGGTGTATATTTTGCAAGAAGCACAATACACCTGCTGTAAGTGCTGCAGATGCCTGCCTGTGTTACTCAAACAGGAAATCACAGCAATAAGGGCTAGCTTCAGGTGTATATTTTGCAAGAAGCACAATACGCCTGCTGTAAGTGCTGCAGATGCCTGTTAGTGTAACACAAAAAAAAAAAAAAACTACGAGCAATAAGGGGTAGCTTTAGGTGTATAATGTGCAGGAGGCACACTACGACTGCTGTAAGTGCTGCAGATGCCTGCCTGTGTTACTCAAACAGGAAATCACAACAATAAGGGCTAGCTTCAGGTGTATATTTTGCAAGAAGCACAATACGCTCGCTGTAAGTGCTGCATATGCCTGCCCGTGTTACTCAAACAGGAAATCACAGCAATAAGGTCTAGCTTCAGGTGTATATATTGCAAGAAGCACAATACGCCTGCTGTAAGTGCTGCAGATGCCTGTTAGTGTAACACAAAAGAAAAAAAACTACGAGCAATAAGGGGTAGCTTCAGGTGTATAATGTGCAGGAGGCACACGTTACACCTCCTGTAAGTGCTGCAGATGCCTGCCTGTGTTACTCAAACAGGAAATCACAGCAATAAGGGCTAGCTTCAGGTGTATATTTTACAAGAAGCACAATACGCCCGCTGTAAGTGCTGAAGATGCCTGCCTGTGTTACTCAACAGGAAATCACAGCAATAAGGGCTAGCTTCAGGTGTATATTTTACAAGAAGCACAATATGCCCGCTGTAAGTGCTGATGATGCCTGCCTGTGTTACTCAACAGGAAATCACAGCAATAAGGGCTAGCTTCAGGTGTTCTTTGCAAGAAGCACAATACGTCCGCTGTAAGTGCTGCAGATGCCTGCCTGTGTTACTCAAACAGGAAATCACAGCAATAAGGGCTAGCTTCAGGTGTATATTTTGCAAGAAGCACAATACGCCTGCTGTAAGTGCTGCAGATGCCTGCCTGTGTTACTCAAACATGAAATCACAGCAATAAGGGCTAGCTTCAGGTGTATATTTTGCAAGAAGCACAATACACCTGCTGTAAGTGCTGCAGATGCCTGCCTGTGTTACTCAAACAGGAAATCACAGCAATAAGGGCTAGCTTCAGGTGTATATTTTGCAAGAAGCACAATACGCCTGCTGTAAGTGCTGCAGATGCCTGTTAGTGTAACACAAAAAAAAAAAAAACTACGAGCAATAAGGGGTAGCTTTAGGTGTATAATGTGCAGGAGGCACACTACGACTGCTGTAAGTGCTGCAGATGCCTGCCTGTGTTACTCAAACAGGAAATCACAACAATAAGGGCTAGCTTCAGGTGTATATTTTGCAAGAAGCACAATACACCCGCTGTAAGTGCTGCAGATGCCTGCCCGTGTTACTCAAACAGGAAATCACAGCAATAAGGTCTAGCTTCAGGTGTATATATTGCAAGAAGCACAATACGCCTGCTGTAAGTGCTGCAGATGCCTGTTAGTGTAACACAAAAGAAAAAAAACTACGAGCAATAAGGGGTAGCTTCAGGTGTATAATGTGCAGGAGGCACACGTTACACCTCCTGTAAGTGCTGCAGATGCCTGCCTGTGTTACTCAAACAGGAAATCACAGTAATAAGGGCTAGCTTCAGGTGTATATTTTGCAAGAAGCACAATACGCCTGCTGTAAGTGCTGCAGATGCCTGTTAGTGTAACACAAAAGAAAAAAAAAACTACGAGCAATAAGGGGTAGCTTCAGGTGTATAATGTGCAGGAGGCACACGTTACACCTCCTGTAAGTGCTGCAGATGCCTGCCTGTGTTACTCAAACAGGAAATCACAGCAATAAGGGCTAGCTTCAGGTGTATATTTTGCAAGAAGCACAAAACGCCCGCTGTAAGTGCTGATGATGCCTGCCTGTGCTACTCAACAGGAAATCACAGCAATAAGGGCTAGCTTCAGGTGTATATTTTGCAAGAAGCACAATACGTCCGCTGTAAGTGCTGCAGATGCCTGCCTGTGTTACTCAAACAGGAAATCACAGCAATAAGGGCTAGCTTCAGGTGTATATTTTGCAAGAAGCACAATACACCTGCTGTAAGTGCTGCAGATGCCTGCCTGTGTTACTCAAACAGGAAATCACAGCAATAAGGGCTAGCTTCAGGTGTATATTTTGCAAGAAGCACAATACACCTGCTGTAAGTGCTGCAGATGCCTGTTAGTGTAACACAAAAGAAAAAAAACTACGAGCAATAAGGGGTAGCTTCAGGTGTATAATGTGCAGGAGGCACACTACGACTGTTGTAAGTGCTGCAGATGCCTGCCTGTGTTACTCAAACAGGAAATCACAACAATAAGGGCTAGCTTTAGGTGTATATTTTGCAAGAAGCACAATACGCCTGATGTAAGTGCTGCAGATGCCTGCCTGTGTTACTCAAACAAGAAATCACAGCAATAAGGGCTAGCTTCAGGTGTATATTTTGCAAGAAGCACAATACGCCTGCTGTAAGTGCTGCAGATGCCTGTTAGTGTAACACAAAAGAAAAAAACTGCGAGCAATAAGGGGTAGCTTCAGGTGTATATTTTGCAAGAAGCACAATACGCCCACTGTAAGTGCTGCAGATGCCTGCCTGTGTTACTCAAACAGGAAATCACAGCAATAAGGGCTAGCTTCAGGTGTATATTTTGCAAGAAGCACAATACGCCTGCTGTAAGTGCTGCAGATGCCTGCCTGTGTTACTCAAACAGGAAATCACAGCAATAAGGGCTAGCTTCAGGTGTATATTTTGCAAGAAGCACAATACGCCCACTGTAAGTGCTGCAGATGCCTGACTGTGTTACTCAAACAGGAAATCACAGCAATAAGGGCTAGCTTCAGGTGTATATTTTACAAGAAGCACAATATGCCCGCTGTAAGTGCTGATGATGCCTGCCTGTGTTACTCAACAGGAAATCACAGCAATAAGGGCTAGCTTCAGGTGTTCTTTGCAAGAAGCACAATACGTCCGCTGTAAGTGCTGCAGATGCCTGCCTGTGTTACTCAAACAGGAAATCACAGCAATAAGGGCTAGCTTCAGGTGTATATTTTGCAAGAAGCACAATACGCCTGCTGTAAGTGCTGCAGATGCCTGTTAGTGTAACACAAAAGAAAAAAAAACTACGAGCAATAAGGGGTAGCTTTAGGTGTATAATGTGCAGGAGGCACACTACGACTGCTGTAAGTGCTGCAGATGCCTGCCTGTGTTACTCAAACAGGAAATCACAACAATAAGGGCTAGCTTCAGGTGTATATTTTGCAAGAAGCACAATACGCCCGCTGTAAGTGCTGCAGATGCCTGCCCGTGTTACTCAAACAGGAAATCACAGCAATAAGGTCTAGCTTCAGGTGTATATATTGCAAGAAGCACAATACGCCTGCTGTAAGTGCTGCAGATGCCTGTTAGTGTAACACAAAAGAAAAAAAACTTCAAGCAATAAGGGGTAGCTTCAGGTGTATAATGTGCAGGAGGCACACGTTACACCTCCTGTAAGTGCTGCAGATGCCTGCCTGTGTTACTCAAACAGGAAATCACAGCAATAAGGGCTAGCTTCAGGTGTATATTTTGCAAGAAGCACAATACGCCTGCTGTAAGTGCTGCAGATGCCTGTTAGTGTAACACAAAAGAAAAAAAACTACGAGCAATAAGGGGTAGCTTCAGGTGTATAATGTGCAGGAGGCACACGTTACACCTCCTGTAAGTGCTGCAGATGCCTGCCTGTGTTACTCAAACAGGAAATCACAGCAATAAGGGCTAGCTTCAGGTGTATATTTTGCAAGAAGCACAATACGCCCGCTGTAAGTGCTGATGATGCCTGCCTGTGCTACTCAACAGGAAATCACAGCAATAAGGGCTAGCTTCAGGTGTATATTTTGCAAGAAGCACAATACGTCCGCTGTAAGTGCTGCAGATGCCTGCATGTGTTACTCAAACAGGAAATCACAGCAATAAGGGCTAGCTTCAGGTGTATATTTTGCAAGAAGCACAATACACCTGCTGTAAGTGCTGCAGATGCCTGCCTGTGTTACTCAAACAGGAAATCACAGCAATAAGGGCTAGCTTCAGGTGTATATTTTGCAAGAAGCACAATACACCTGCTGTAAGTGCTGCAGATGCCTGTTAGTGTAACACAAAAGAAAAAAAACTACGAGCAATAAGGGGTAGCTTCAGGTGTATAATGTGCAGGAGGCACACTACGACTGTTGTAAGTGCTGCAGATGCCTGCCTGTGTTACTCAAACAGGAAATCACAACAATAAGGGCTAGCTTTAGGTGTATATTTTGCAAGAAGCACAATACGCCTGATGTAAGTGCTGCAGATGCCTGCCTGTGTTACTCAAACAAGAAATCACAGCAATAAGGGCTAGCTTCAGGTGTATATTTTGCAAGAAGCACAATACGCCTGCTGTAAGTGCTGCAGATGCCTGTTAGTGTAACACAAAAGAAAAAAACTGCGAGCAATAAGGGGTAGCTTCAGGTGTATAATGTGCAGGAGGCACACATTACACCTGCTGTAAGTGCTGCAGATGCCTGCCTGTGTTACTCAAACAGGAAATCACAGCAATAAGGGCTAGCTTCAGGTGTATATTTTGCAAGAAGCACAATACGCCTGCTGTAAGTGCTGCAGATGCCTTCCTGTGTTACTCAAACAGGAAATCACAGCAATAAGGGCTAGCTTCAGGTGTATATTTTGCAAGAAGCACAATACGCCTGCTGTAAGTGCTGCAGATGCCTGTTAGTGTAACACAAAAGAAAAAAACTACGAGCAATAAGCGGTAGCTTCAGGTGTATAATGTGCAGGAGGCACACATTACACCTGCTGTAAGTGCTGCAGATGCCTGCCTGTGTTACTCAAACAGGAAATCACAGCAATAAGGGCTAGCTTCAGGTGTATATTTTGCAAGAAGTACAATACGTCCGCTGTAAGTGCTGCAGATGCCTGCCTGTGTTACTCAAACAGGAAATCACAGCAATAAGGGCTAGCTTCAGGTGTATATTTTGCAAGAAGCACAATACGCCAGCTGTAAGTGCTGCAGATGCCTGCCTGTGTTACTCAAACAGGAAATCACAGCAATAAGGGCTAGCTTAAGGTGTATATTTTGCAAGAAGCACAATACACCTGCTGTAAGTGGTGCAGATGCCTGCCTGTGTTACTCAAACAGGAAATCACAGCAATAAGGGCTAGCTTAAGGTGTATATTTTGCAAGAAGCACAATACGCCTGCTGTAAGTGCTGCAGATGCCTGCCTGTGTTACTCAAACAGGAAATCACAGCAATAAGGGCTAGCTTCAGGTGTATATTTTGCAAGAAGTACAATACGCCTGCTGTAAGTGCTGCAGATGCCTGCCTGTGTTACTCAAACAGGAAATCACAGCAATAAGGGCTATCTTCAGGTGTATATTTTGCAAGAAGCACAATACGCCTGCTGTAAGCGCTGCAGATGCCTGTTAATTTAACACAAAAGAAAAAAAAACTACGAGCAATAAGGGGTAGCTTCAGGTGTATAATGTGCAGGAGGCGCACTACGACTGCTGTAAGTGCTGCAGATGCCTGCCTGTGTTACTCAAACAGTAAATCACAGCAATAAGGGCTAGCTTCAGGTGTATATTTTGCAAGAAGCACAATACGCCCGCTGTAAGTGCTGCAGATGCCTGCCTGTGTTACTCAAACAGGAAATCACAGCAATAAGGGCTAGCTTCAGGTGTATATTTTGCAAGAAGCACAATACGCCCGCTGTAAGTGCTGCAGATGCCTTCCTGTGTTACTCAAACAGGAAATCACAGCAATAAGGGCTAGCTTCAGGTGTATATTTTGCAAGAAGCACAATACGCCTGATGTAAGTGCTGCAGATGCCTGCATGTGTTACTTAAACATGAAATCACAGCAATAAGGGCTAGCTTCAGGTGTATATTTTGCAAGAAGCACAATACGCCTGCTGTAAGTGCTGCAGATGCCTGTTAGTGTAACACAAAAGAAAAAAAACTACGAGCAATAAGGGGTAGCTTCAGGTGTATAATGTGCAGGAGGCACACTACGCCTGCTGTAAGTGCTGCAGATGCCTGCATGTGTTACTCTACAGGAAATCACAGCAATAAGGGCTAGCTTCAGGTGTATATTTTGCAAGAAGCACAATACGCCTGCTGTAAGTGCTGCAGATGCCTTCCTGTGTTACTCAAACAGGAAATCACAGCAATAAGGGCTAGCTTCAGGTGTATATTTTGCAAGAAGCACAATATGCCTGCTGTAAGTGCTGCAGATGCCTGCCTGTGTTACTCAAACAGGAAATCACAGCAATAAGGGCTAGCTTCAGGTGTATATTTTGCAAGAAGCACAATACGCCGGTGTAAGTGCTGCAGATGCCTGCCTGTGTTACTTAAACATGAAATCACAGCAATAAGGGCTAGCTTCAGGTGTATATTTTGCAAGAAGCACAATACGCCTGCTGTAAGTGCTGCAGATGCCTGTTAGTGTAACACAAAAGAAAAAAAACTACGAGCAATAAGGGGTAGCTTCAGGTGTATAATGTGCAGGAGGCACACTACGACTGCTGTAAGTGCTGCAGATGCCTGCCTGTGTTACTCAAACAGGAAATCACAACAATAAGGGCTAGCTTCAGGTGTATATTTTGCAAGAAGCACAATACGCCTGCTGTAAGTGCTGCAGATGCCTGCCTCTGTTACTCAAACAGGAAATCACAGCAATAAGGGCTAGCTTCAGGTGTATATTTTGCAAGAAGCACAATACGCCCGCTGTAAGTGCTGCAGATGCATGCCTGTGTTACCCAAACAGGAAATCACAGCAATAAGGGCTAGCTTCAGGTGTATATTTTGCAAGAAGCACAATACGTCTGCTGTAAGTGCTGCAGATGCCTGTTAGTGTAACACAAAAGAAAAAAACTACGAGCAATAAGGGGTAGCTTCAGGTGTATAATGTGCAGGAGGCACACATTACACCTGCTGTAAGTGCTGCAGATGCCTGCCTGTGTTACTCAAACAGGAAATCACAGCAATAAGGGCTAGCTTCAGGTGTATATTTTACAAGAAGCACAATACGCCCGCTGTAAGTGCTGAAGATGCCTGCCTGTGTTACTCAACAGGAAATCACAGCAATAAGGGCTAGCTTCAGGTGTATATTTTGCAAGAAGCACAATACGTCCGCTGTAAGTGCTGCAGATGCCTGCCTGTGTTACTCAAACAGGAAATCACAGCAATAAGGGCTAGCTTCAGGTGTATATTTTGCAAGAAGCACAATACGCCTGCTGTAAGTGCTGCAGATGCCTGTTAGTGTAACACAAAAGAAATAAAACTACGAGCAATAAGGGGTAGCTTCAGGTGTATAATGTGCAGGAGGCACACATTACACCTGCTGTAAGTGCTGCAGATGCCTGCCTGTGTTACTCAAACAGGAAATCACAGCAATAAGGGCTAGCTTCAGGTGTATATTTTACAAAAAGCACAATACGCCCGCTGTAAGTGCTGAAGATGCCTGCCTGTGTTACTCAACAGGAAATCACAGCAATAAGGGCTAGCTTCAGGTGTATATTTTGCAAGAAGCACAATACGTCCGCTGTAAGTGCTGCAGATGCCTGCCTCTGTTACTCAAACAGGAAATCACAGCAATAAGGGCTAGCTTCAGGTGTATATTTTGCAAGAAGTACAATACGCCTGCTGTAAGTGCTGCAGATGCCTGCCTGTGTTACTCAAACAGGAAATCACAGCAATAAGGGCTATCTTCAGGTGTATATTTTGCAAGAAGCACAATACGCCTGCTGTAAGCGCTGCAGATGCCTGTTAATGTAACACAAAAGAAAAAAACTACGAGCAATAAGGGGTAGCTTCAGGTGTATAATGTGCAGGAGGCGCACAATGACTGCTGTAAGTGCTGCAGATGCCTGCCTGTGTTACTCAAACAGGAAATCACAGCAATAAGGGCTAGCTTCAGGTGTATATTTTGCAAGAAGCACAATACGCCCGCTGTAAGTGCTGCAGATGCCTGCCTGTGTTACTCAAACAGGAAATCACAGCAATAAGGGCTAGCTTCAGGTGTATAATTTGCAGGAAGCACAATACGCCCGCTGGAAGTGCTGCAGATGCCTTCATGTGTTACTTAAACATGAAATCACAGCAATAAGGGCTAGCTTCAGGTGTATATTTTGCAAGAAGCACAATACGCCTGCTGTAAGTGCTGCAGATGCCTGTTAGTGTAACACAAAAGAAAAAAAACTATGAGCAATAAGGGGTAGCTTCAGGTGTATAATGTGCAGGAGGCACACTACGACTGCTGTAAGTGCTGCAGATGCCTGCCTGTGTTACTCAAACAGGAAATCACAACAATAAGGGCTAGCTTCAGGTGTATATTTTGCAAGAAGCACAATACGCCTGCTGTAAGTGCTGCAGATGCCTGCCTCTGTTACTCAAACAGGAAATCACAGCAATA
Organism: Rana muscosa; assembly: GCA_029206835.1. Classification (NCBI taxonomy): domain Eukaryota; kingdom Metazoa; phylum Chordata; class Amphibia; order Anura; family Ranidae; genus Rana; species Rana muscosa. The sequence continues at coordinate 972,842,297 of CM055118.1, read as the reverse complement.
AGGGCTAGCTTCAGGTGTATATTTTGCAAGAAGCACAATACGCCCGCTGTAAGTGCTGCAGATGCATGCCTGTGTTACTCAAACAGGAAATCACAGCAATAAGGGCTAGCTTCAGGTGTATATTTTGCAAGAAGCACAATACGCCTGCTGTAAGTGCTGCAGATGCCTGTTAGTGTAACACAAGAAATAAAACTACGAGCAATAAGGGGTAGCTTCAGGTGTATAATGTGCAGGAGGCACACATTACGCCCGCTGTAAGTGCTGAAGATGCCTGCCTGTGTTACTCAACAGGAAATCACAGCAATAAGGGCTAGCTTCAGGTGTATATTTTGCAAGAAGCACAATACGTCCGCTGTAAGTGCTGCAGATGCCTGCCTGTGTTACTCAAACAGGAAATCACAGCAATAAGGGCTAGCTTCAGGTGTATATTTTGCAAGAAGCACAATACGCCTGCTCTAAGTGCTGCAGATGCCTGTTAGTGTAACACAAAAGAAAAAAAAAACTACGAGCAATAAGGGGTAGCTTTAGGTGTATAATGTGCAGGAGGCACACTACGACTGCTGTAAGTGCTGCAGATGCCTGCCTGTGTTACTCAAACAGGAAATCACAACAATAAGGGCTAGCTTCAGGTGTATATTTTGCAAGAAGCACAATACGCCCGCTGTAAGTGCTGCAGAAGCCTGCCTGTGTTACTTAAACAGGAAATCACAGCAATAAGGTCTAGCTTCAGGTGTATATATTGCAAGAAGCACAATACGCCTGCTGTAAGTGCTGCAGATGCCTGTTAGTGTAACACAAAAGAAAAAAAACTACGAGCAATAAGGGGTAGCTTCAGGTGTATAATGTGCAGGAGGCACACATTACACCTGCTGTAAGTGCTGCAGATGCCTGCCTGTGTTACTCAAACAGGAAATCACAGCAATAAGGGCTAGCTTCAGGTGTATATTTTGCAAGAAGCACAATACGTCCGCTGTAAGTGCTGCAGATGCCTGCCTGTGTTACTCAAACAGGAAATCACAGAAATAAGAGCTAGCTTCAGGTGTATATTTTGCAAGAAGCACAATACACCTGCTGTAAGTGCTGCAGATGCCTGCCTGTGTTACTCAAACAGGAAATCACAGCAATAAGGGCTAGCTTCAGGTGTATATTTTGCAAGAAGCACAATACACCTGCTGTAAGTGCTGCAGATGCCTGTTAGTGTAACACAAAAGAAAAAAAACTATGAGCAATAAGGGGTAGCTTCAGGTGTATAATGTGCAGGAGGCACACTACGCCTGCTGTAAGTGCTGCAGATACCTGCCTGTGTTACTCTACAGGAAATCACAGCAATAAGGGCTAGCTTCAGGTGTATATTTTGCAAGAAGCACAATACACCTGCTGTAAGTGCTGCAGATGCCTGCCTGTGTTACTCAAACAGGAAATCACAGCAATAAGGGCTAGCTTCAGGTGTATAATTTGCAAGAAGCACAATACACCTGCTGTAAGTGCTGCAGATGCCTGTTAGTGTAACACAAAAGAAAAAAAACTATGAGCAATAAGGGGTAGCTTCAGGTGTATAATGTGCAGAGGCACACTACGCCTGCTGTAAGTGCTGCAGATACCTGCCTGTGTTACTCTACAGGAAATCACAGCAATAAGGGCTAGCTTCAGGTGTATATTTTGCAAGAAGCACAATACGCCCACTGTAAGTGCTGCAGATGCCTGCCTGTGTTACTCAAACATGAAATCACAGCAATAAGGGCTAGCTTCAGGTGTATATTTTGCAAGAAGCACAATACGCCTGCTGTAAGTGCTGCAGATGCCTGCCTGTGTTACTCAAACAGGAAATCACAGCAATAAGGGCTAGCTTCAGGTGTATATTTTGCAAGAAGCACAATACGCCCACTGTAAGTGCTGCAGATGCCTGACTGTTACTCAAACAGGAAATCACAGCAATAAGGGCTAGCTTCAGGTGTATATTTTACAAGAAGCACAATACGCCCGCTGTAAGTGCTGATGATGCCTGCCTGTGTTACTCAACAGGAAATCACAGCAATAAGGGCTAGCTTCAGGTGTTCTTTGCAAGAAGCACAATACGTCCGCTGTAAGTGCTGCAGATGCCTGCCTGTGTTACTCAAACAGGAAATCACAGCAATAAGGGCTAGCTTCAGGTGTATATTTTGCAAGAAGCACAATACGCCTGCTGTAAGTGCTACAGATGCCTGCCTGTGTTACTCAAACAGGAAATCACAGCAATAAGGGCTAGCTTCAGGTGTATATTTTGCAAGAAGCACAATACACCTGCTGTAAGTGCTGCAGATGCCTGCCTGTGTTACTCAAACAGGAAATCACAGCAATAAGGGCTAGCTTCAGGTGTATATTTTGCAAGAAGCACAATACGCCTGCTGTAAGTGCTGCAGATGCCTGTTAGTGTAACACAAAAGAAAAAAAACTACGAGCAATAAGGGGTAGCTTTAGGTGTATAATGTGCAGGAGGCACACTACGACTGCTGTAAGTGCTGCAGATGCCTGCCTGTGTTACTCAAACAGGAAATCACAGCAATAAGGGCTAGCTTCAGGTGTATATTTTGCAAGAAGCACAATACGCCTGCTGTAAGTGCTGCAGATGCCTGTTAGTGTAACACAAAAGAAAAAAAACTACGAGCAATAAGGGGTAGCTTCAGGTGTATAATGTGCAGGAGGCACACGTTACACCTCCTGTAAGTGCTGCAGATGCCAGCCTGTGTTACTCAAACAGGAAATCACAGCAATAAGGGCTAGCTTCAGGTGTATATTTTGCAAGAAGCACAATACGCCCGCTGTAAGTGCTGATGATGCCTGCCTGTGCTACTCAACAGGAAATCACAGCAATAAGGGCTAGCTTCAGGTGTATATTTTGCAAGAAGCACAATACGTCCGCTGTAAGTGCTGCAGATGCCTGCCTGTGTTACTCAAACAGGAAATCACAGCAATAAGGGCTAGCTTCAGGTGTATATTTTGCAAGAAGCACAATACACCTGCTGTAAGTGCTGCAGATGCCTGCCTGTGTTACTCAAACAGGAAATCACAGCAATAAGGGCTAGCTTCAGGTGTATATTTTGCAAGAAGCACAATACACCTGCTGTAAGTGCTGCAGATGCCTGTTAGTGTAACACAAAAGAAAAAAAACTACGAGCAATAAGGGGTAGCTTCAGGTGTATAATGTGAAGGAGGCACACTACGCCTGCTGTAAGTTCTGCAGATACCTGCCTGTGTTACTCTACAGGAAATCACAGCAATAAGGGCTAGCTTCAGGTGTATATTTTGCAAGAAGCACAATACGCCCACTGTAAGTGCTGCAGATGCCTGCCTGTGTTACTCAAACAGGAAATCACAGCAATAAGGGCTAGCTTCAGGTGTATATTTTGCAAGAAGCACAATACGCCTGCTGTAAGTGCTGCAGATGCCTGCCTGTGTTACTCAAACAGGAAATCACAGCAATAAGGGCTAGCTTCAGGTGTATATTTTGCAAGAAGCACAATACGCCCACTGTAAGTGCTGCAGATGCCTGCCTGTGTTACTCAAACAGGAAATCACAGCAATAAGGGCTAGCTTCAGGTGTATATTTTGCAAGAAGCACAATACGCCCGCTGTAAGTGCTGATGATGCCTACCTGTGTTACTCAACAGGAAATCAGAGCAATAAGGGCTAGCTTCAGGTGTTCTTTGCAAGAAGCACAATACGTCCGCTGTAAGTGCTGCAGATGCCTGCCTGTGTTACTCAAACAGGAAATCACAGCAATAAGGGCTAGCTTCAGGTGTATATTTTGCAAGAAGCACAATACGCCTGCTGTAAGTGCTGCAGATGCCTGCCTGTGTTACTCAAACAGGAAATCACAGCAATAAGGGCTAGCTTCAGGTGTATATTTTGCAAGAAGCACAATACGCCTGCTGTAAGTGCTGCAGATGCCTGCCTGTGTTACTCAAACAGGAAATCACAGCAATAAGGGCTAGCTTCAGGTGTATATTTTGCAAGAAGCACAATACGCCCACTGTAAGTGCTGCAGATGCCTGCCTGTGTTACTCAAACAGGAAATCACAGCAATAAGGGCTAGCTTCAGGTGTATATTTTGCAAGAAGCACAATACGCCCGCTGTAAGTGCTGATGATGCCTGCCTGTGTTACTCAACAGGAAATCACAGCAATAAGGGCTAGCTTCAGGTGTTCTTTGCAAGAAGCACAAGACGTCCGCTGTAAGTGCTGCAGATGCCTGCCTGTGTTACTCAAACAGGAAATCACAGCAATAAGGGCTAGCTTCAGGTGTATATTTTGCAAGAAGCACAATACGCCTGCTCTAAGTGCTGCAGATGCCTGCCTGTGTTACTCAAACAGGAAATCACAGCAATAAGGGCTAGCTTCAGGTGTATATTTTGCAAGAAGCACAATACACCTGCTGTAAGTGCTGCAGATGCCTGTTAGTGTAACACAAAAGAAAAAAAAACTACGAGCAATAAGGGGTAGCTTCAGGTGTATAATGTGCAGGAGGCACACTACGCCTGCTGTAAGTGCTGCAGATACCTGCCTGTGTTACTCTACAGGAAATCACAGCAATAATGGCTAGCTTCAGGTGTATATTTTGCAAGAAGCACAATACGCCCACTGTAAGTGCTGCAGATGCCTGCCTGTGTTACTCAAACAGGAAATCACAGCAATAAGGGGTAGCTTCAGGTGTATATTTTACAAGAAGCACAATACGCCCGCTGTAAGTGCTGATGATGCCTGCCTGTGTTACTCAACAGGAAATCACAGCAATAAGGGCTAGCTTCAGGTGTTCTTTGCAAGAAGCACAATACGTCCGCTGTAAGTGCTGCAGATGCCTGCCTGTGTTACTCAAACAGGAAATCACAGCAATAAGGGCTAGCTTCAGGTGTATATTTTGCAAGAAGCACAATACGCCTGCTGTAAGTGCTGCAGATGCCTGCCTGTGTTACTCAAACAGGAAATCACAGCAATAAGGGCTAGCTTCAGGTGTATATTTTGCAAGAAGCACAATACACCTGCTGTAAGTGCTGCAGATGCCTGCCTGTGTTACTCAAACAGGAAATCACAGCAATAAGGGCTAGCTTCAGGTGTATATTTTGCAAGAAGCACAATACGCCTGCTGTAAGTGCTGCAGATGCCTGTTAGTGTAACACAAAAGAAAAAAAACTACGAGCAATAAGGGGTAGCTTTAGGTGTATAATGTGCAGGAGGCACACTACGACTGCTGTAAGTGCTGCAGATGCCTGCCTGTGTTACTCAAACAGGAAATCACAACAATAAGGGCTAGCTTCAGGTGTATATTTTGCAAGAAGCACAATACGCCCGCTGTAAGTGCTGCAGATGCCTGCCTGTGTTACTCAAACAGGAAATCACAGCAATAAGGTCTAGCTTCAGGTGTATATATTGCAAGAAGCACAATACGCCTGCTGTAAGTGCTGCAGATGCCTGTTAGTGTAACACAAAATAAAAAAAACTACGAGCAATAAGGGGTAGCTTCAGGTGTATAATGTGCAGGAGGCACACGTTACACCTCCTGTAAGTGCTGCAGATGCCTGCCTGTGTTACTCAAACAGGAAATCACAGCAATAAGGGCTAGCTTCAGGTGTATATTTTGCAAGAAGCACAATACGCCCGCTGTAAGTGCTGATGATGCCTGCCTGTGCTACTCAACAGGAAATCACAGCAATAAGGGCTAGCTTCAGGTGTATATTTTGCAAGAAGCACAATACGTCCGCTGTAAGTGCTGCAGATGCCTGCCTGTGTTACTCAAACAGGAAATCACAGCAATAAGGGCTAGCTTCAGGTGTATATTTTGCAAGAAGCACAATACACCTGCTGTAAGTGCTGCAGATGCCTGCCTGTGTTACTCAAACAGGAAATCACAGCAATAAGGGCTAGCTTCAGGTGTATATTTTGCAAGAAGCACAATACACCTGCTGTAAGTGCTGCAGATGCCTGTTAGTGTAACACAAAAGAAAAAAAACTACGAGCAATAAGGGGTAGCTTCAGGTGTATAATGTGCAGGAGGCACACTACGCCTGCTGTAAGTGCTGCAGATACCTGCCTGTGTTACTCTACAGGAAATCACAGCAATAAGGGCTAGCTTCAGGTGTATATTTTGCAAGAAGCACAATACGCCCGCTGTATGTGCTGCAGATGCCTGCCTGTGTTACTCAAACAGGAAATCACAGCAATAAGGGCTAGCTTCAGGTGTATATTTTGCAAGAAGCACAATACGCCTGCTGTAAGTGCTGCAGATGCCTGTTAGTGTAACACAAAAGAAAAAAAACTACGAGCAATAAGGGGTAGCTTCAGGTGTATAATGTGCAGGAGGCACACTACGCCTGCTGTAAGTGCTGCAGATGCCTGCCTGTGTTACTCTACAGGAAATCACAGCAATAAGGGCTAGCTTCAGGTGTATATTTTGCAAGAAGCACAATACGCCTGCTGTAAGTGCTGCAGATGCCTTCCTGTGTTACTCAAACAGGAAATCACAGCAATAAGGGCTAGCTTCAGGTGTATATTTTGCAAGAAGCACAATATGCCTGCTGTAAGTGCTGCAGATGCCTGCCTGTGTTACTCAAACAGGAAATCACAGCAATAAGGGCTAGCTTCAGGTGTATATTTTGCAAGAAGCACAATACGCCGGTGTAAGTGCTGCAGATGCCTGCCTGTGTTACTTAAACATGAAATCACAGCAATAAGGGCTAGCTTCAGGTGTATATTTTGCAAGAAGCACAATACGCCTGCTGTAAGTGCTGCAGATGCCTGTTAGTGTAACACAAAAGAAAAAAAACTACGAGCAATAAGGGGTAGCTTCAGGTGTATAATGTGCAGGAGGCACACTACGACTGCTGTAAGTGCTGCAGATGCCTGCCTGTGTTACTCAAACAGGAAATCACAACAATAAGGGCTAGCTTCAGGTGTATATTTTGCAAGAAGCACAATACGCCTGCTGTAAGTGCTGCAGATGCCTGCCTCTGTTACTCAAACAGGAAATCACAGCAATAAGGGCTAGCTTCAGGTGTATATTTTGCAAGAAGCACAATACGCCCGCTGTAAGTGCTGCAGATGCATGCCTGTGTTACCCAAACAGGAAATCACAGCAATAAGGGCTAGCTTCAGGTGTATATTTTGCAAGAAGCACAATACGTCTGCTGTAAGTGCTGCAGATGCCTGTTAGTGTAACACAAAAGAAAAAAACTACGAGCAATAAGGGGTAGCTTCAGGTGTATAATGTGCAGGAGGCACACATTACACCTGCTGTAAGTGCTGCAGATGCCTGCCTGTGTTACTCAAACAGGAAATCACAGCAATAAGGGCTAGCTTCAGGTGTATATTTTACAAGAAGCACAATACGCCCGCTGTAAGTGCTGAAGATGCCTGCCTGTGTTACTCAACAGGAAATCACAGCAATAAGGGCTAGCTTCAGGTGTATATTTTGCAAGAAGCACAATACGTCCGCTGTAAGTGCTGCAGATGCCTGCCTGTGTTACTCAAACAGGAAATCACAGCAATAAGGGCTAGCTTCAGGTGTATATTTTGCAAGAAGCACAATACGCCTGCTGTAAGTGCTGCAGATGCCTGTTAGTGTAACACAAAAGAAATAAAACTACGAGCAATAAGGGGTAGCTTCAGGTGTATAATGTGCAGGAGGCACACATTACACCTGCTGTAAGTGCTGCAGATGCCTGCCTGTGTTACTCAAACAGGAAATCACAGCAATAAGGGCTAGCTTCAGGTGTATATTTTACAAAAAGCACAATACGCCCGCTGTAAGTGCTGAAGATGCCTGCCTGTGTTACTCAACAGGAAATCACAGCAATAAGGGCTAGCTTCAGGTGTATATTTTGCAAGAAGCACAATACGTCCGCTGTAAGTGCTGCAGATGCCTGCCTCTGTTACTCAAACAGGAAATCACAGCAATAAGGGCTAGCTTCAGGTGTATATTTTGCAAGAAGTACAATACGCCTGCTGTAAGTGCTGCAGATGCCTGCCTGTGTTACTCAAACAGGAAATCACAGCAATAAGGGCTATCTTCAGGTGTATATTTTGCAAGAAGCACAATACGCCTGCTGTAAGCGCTGCAGATGCCTGTTAATGTTACACACAAGAAAAAAACTACGCGCAATAAGGGGTAGCTTCAGGTGTATAATGTGCAGGAGGCGCACAATGACTGCTGTAAGTGCTGCAGATGCCTGCCTGTGTTACTCAAACAGGAAATCACAGCAATAAGGGCTAGCTTCAGGTGTATATTTTGCAAGAAGCACAATACGCCTGCTGTAAGTGCTGCAGATGCCTGCCTCTGTTACTCAAACAGGAAATCACAGCAATAAGGGCTAGCTTCAGGTGTATATTTTGCAAGAAGCACAATACGCCCGCTGTAAGTGCTGCAGATGCATGCCTGTGTTACTCAAACAGGAAATCACAGCAATAAGGGCTAGCTTCAGGTGTATATTTTGCAAGAAGCACAATACGCCTGCTGTAAGTGCTGCAGATGCCTGTTAGTGTAACACAAGAAATAAAACTACGAGCAATAAGGGGTAGCTTCAGGTGTATAATGTGCAGGAGGCACACATTACGCCCGCTGTAAGTGCTGAAGATGCCTGCCTGTGTTACTCAACAGGAAATCACAGCAATAAGGGCTAGCTTCAGGTGTATATTTTGCAAGAAGCACAATACGTCCGCTGTAAGTGCTGCAGATGCCTGCCTGTGTTACTCAAACAGGAAATCACAGCAATAAGGGCTAGCTTCAGGTGTATATTTTGCAAGAAGCACAATACGCCTGCTCTAAGTGCTGCAGATGCCTGTTAGTGTAACACAAAAGAAAAAAAAAACTACGAGCAATAAGGGGTAGCTTTAGGTGTATAATGTGCAGGAGGCACACTACGACTGCTGTAAGTGCTGCAGATGCCTGCCTGTGTTACTCAAACAGGAAATCACAACAATAAGGGCTAGCTTCAGGTGTATATTTTGCAAGAAGCACAATACGCCCGCTGTAAGTGCTGCAGATGCCTGCCTGTGTTACTTAAACAGGAAATCACAGCAATAAGGTCTAGCTTCAGGTGTATATATTGCAAGAAGCACAATACGCCTGCTGTAAGTGCTGCAGATGCCTGTTAGTGTAACACAAAAGAAAAAAAACTACGAGCAATAAGGGGTAGCTTCAGGTGTATAATGTGCAGGAGGCACACATTACACCTGCTGTAAGTGCTGCAGATGCCTGCCTGTGTTACTCAAACAGGAAATCACAGCAATAAGGGCTAGCTTCAGGTGTATATTTTGCAAGAAGCACAATACGTCCGCTGTAAGTGCTGCAGATGCCTGCCTGTGTTACTCAAACAGGAAATCACAGCAATAAGGGCTAGCTTCAGGTGTATATTTTGCAAGAAGCACAATACACCTGCTGTAAGTGCTGCAGATGCCTGTTAGTGTAACACAAAAGAAAAAAAAACTATGAGCAATAAGGGGTAGCTTCAGGTGTATAATGTGCAGGAGGCACACTACGCCTGCTGTAAGTGCTGCAGATACCTGCCTGTGTTACTCTACAGGAAATCACAGCAATACGGGCTAGCTTCAGGTGTATATTTTGCAAGAAGCACAATACACCTGCTGTAAGTGCTGCAGATGCCTGCCTGTGTTACTCAAACAGGAAATCACAGCAATAAGGGCTAGCTTCAGGTGTATAATTTGCAAGAAGCACAATACACCTGCTGTAAGTGCTGCAGATGCCTGTTAGTGTAACACAAAAGAAAAAAAACTATGAGCAATAAGGGGTAGCTTCAGGTGTATAATGTGCAGAGGCACACTACGCCTGCTGTAAGTGCTGCAGATACCTGCCTGTGTTACTCTACGGGAAATCACAGCAATAAGGGCTAGCTTCAGGTGTATATTTTGCAAGAAGCACAATACGCCCACTGTAAGTGCTGCAGATGCCTGCCTGTGTTACTCAAACATGAAATCACAGCAATAAGGGCTAGCTTCAGGTGTATATTTTGCAAGAAGCACAATACGCCTGCTGTAAGTGCTGCAGATGCCTGCCTGTGTTACTCAAACAGGAAATCACAGCAATAAGGGCTAGCTTCAGGTGTATATTTTGCAAGAAGCACAATACGCCCACTGTAAGTGCTGCAGATGCCTGACTGTTACTCAAACAGGAAATCACAGCAATAAGGGCTAGCTTCAGGTGTATATTTTACAAGAAGCACAATACGCCCGCTGTAAGTGCTGATGATGCCTGCCTGTGTTACTCAACAGGAAATCACAGCAATAAGGGCTAGCTTCAGGTGTTCTTTGCAAGAAGCACAATACGTCCGCTGTAAGTGCTGCAGATGCCTGCCTGTGTTACTCAAACAGGAAATCACAGCAATAAGGGCTAGCTTCAGGTGTATATTTTGCAAGAAGCACAATACGCCTGCTGTAAGTGCTACAGATGCCTGCCTGTGTTACTCAAACAGGAAATCACAGCAATAAGGGCTAGCTTCAGGTGTATATTTTGCAAGAAGCACAATACACCTGCTGTAAGTGCTGCAGATGCCTGCCTGTGTTACTCAAACAGGAAATCACAGCAATAAGGGCTAGCTTCAGGTGTATATTTTGCAAGAAGCACAATACGCCTGCTGTAAGTGCTGCAGATGCCTGTTAGTGTAACACAAAAGAAAAAAAACTACGAGCAATAAGGGGTAGCTTTAGGTGTATAATGTGCAGGAGGCACACTACGACTGCTGTAAGTGCTGCAGATGCCTGCCTGTGTTACTCAAACAGGAAATCACAGCAATAAGGGCTAGCTTCAGGTGTATATTTTGCAAGAAGCACAATATGCCTGCTGTAAGTGCTGCAGATGCCTGTTAGTGTAACACAAAAGAAAAAAAACTACGAGCAATAAGGGGTAGCTTCAGGTGTATAATGTGCAGGAGGCACACGTTACACCTCCTGTAAGTGCTGCAGATGCCAGCCTGTGTTACTCAAACAGGAAATCACAGCAATAAGGGCTAGCTTCAGGTGTATATTTTGCAAGAAGCACAATACGCCCGCTGTAAGTGCTGATGATGCCTGCCTGTGCTACTCAACAGGAAATCACAGCAATAAGGGCTAGCTTCAGGTGTATATTTTGCAAGAAGCACAATACGTCCGCTGTAAGTGCTGCAGATGCCTGCCTGTGTTACTCAAACAGGAAATCACAGCAATAAGGGCTAGCTTCAGGTGTATATTTTGCAAGAAGCACAATACACCTGCTGTAAGTGATGCAGATGCCTGCCTGTGTTACTCAAACAGGAAATCACAGCAATAAGGGCTAGCTTCAGGTGTATATTTTGCAAGAAGCACAATACGCCTGCTGTAAGTGCTGCAGATGCCTGTTAGTGTAACACAAAAGAAAAAAAACTACGAGCAATAAGGGGTAGCTTCAGGTGTATAATGTGCAGGAGGCACACGTTACACCTCCTGTAAGTGCTGCAGATGCCAGCCTGTGTTACTCAAACAGGAAATCACAGCAATAAGGGCTAGCTTCAGGTGTATATTTTGCAAGAAGCACAATACGCCCGCTGTAAGTGCTGATGATGCCTGCCTGTGCTACTCAACAGGAAATCACAGCAATAAGGGCTAGCTTCAGGTGTATATTTTGCAAGAAGCACAATACGTCCGCTGTAAGTGCTGCAGATGCCTGCCTGTGTTACTCAAACAGGAAATCACAGCAATAAGGGCTAGCTTCAGGTGTATATTTTGCAAGAAGCACAATACACCTGCTGTAAGTGCTGCAGATGCCTGTTAGTGTAACACAAAAGAAAAAAAACTACGAGCAATAAGGGGTAGCTTCAGGTGTATAATGTGAAGGAGGCACACTACGCCTGCTGTAAGTTCTGCAGATACCTGCCTGTGTTACTCTACAGGAAATCACAGCAATAAGGGCTAGCTTCAGGTGTATATTTTGCAAGAAGCACAATACGCCCACTGTAAGTGCTGCAGATGCCTGCCTGTGTTACTCAAACAGGAAATCACAGCAATAAGGGCTAGCTTCAGGTGTATATTTTGCAAGAAGCACAATACGCCTGCTGTAAGTGCTGCAGATGCCTGCCTGTGTTACTCAAACAGGAAATCACAGCAATAAGGGCTAGCTTCAGGTGTATATTTTGCAAGAAGCACAATACGCCCACTGTAAGTGCTGCAGATGCCTGCCTGTGTTACTCAAACAGGAAATCACAGCAATAAGGGCTAGCTTCAGGTGTATATTTTGCAAGAAGCACAATACGCCCGCTGTAAGTGCTGATGATGCCTACCTGTGTTACTCAACAGGAAATCAGAGCAATAAGGGCTAGCTTCAGGTGTTCTTTGCAAGAAGCACAATACGTCCGCTGTAAGTGCTGCAGATGCCTGCCTGTGTTACTCAAACAGGAAATCACAGCAATAAGGGCTAGCTTCAGGTGTATATTTTGCAAGAAGCACAATACGCCTGCTGTAAGTGCTGCAGATGCCTGCCTGTGTTACTCAAACAGGAAATCACAGCAATAAGGGCTAGCTTCAGGTGTATATTTTGCAAGAAGCACAATACGCCTGCTGTAAGTGCTGCAGATGCCTGCCTGTGTTACTCAAACAGGAAATCACAGCAATAAGGGCTAGCTTCAGGTGTATATTTTGCAAGAAGCACAATACGCCCACTGTAAGTGCTGCAGATGCCTGCCTGTGTTACTCAAACAGGAAATCACAGCAATAAGGGCTAGCTTCAGGTGTATATTTTGCAAGAAGCACAATACGCCCGCTGTAAGTGCTGATGATGCCTGCCTGTGTTACTCAACAGGAAATCACAGCAATAAGGGCTAGCTTCAGGTGTTCTTTGCAAGAAGCACAAGACGTCCGCTGTAAGTGCTGCAGATGCCTGCCTGTGTTACTCAAACAGGAAATCACAGCAATAAGGGCTAGCTTCAGGTGTATATTTTGCAAGAAGCACAATACGCCTGCTCTAAGTGCTGCAGATGCCTGCCTGTGTTACTCAAACAGGAAATCACAGCAATAAGGGCTAGCTTCAGGTGTATATTTTGCAAGAAGCACAATACACCTGCTGTAAGTGCTGCAGATGCCTGTTAGTGTAACACAAAAGAAAAAAAACTACGAGCAATAAGGGGTAGCTTCAGGTGTATAATGTGCAGGAGGCACACTACGCCTGCTGTAAGTGCTGCAGATACCTGCCTGTGTTACTCTACAGGAAATCACAGCAATAATGGCTAGCTTCAGGTGTATATTTTGCAAGAAGCACAATACGCCCACTGTAAGTGCTGCAGATGCCTGCCTGTGTTACTCAAACAGGAAATCACAGCAATAAGGGGTAGCTTCAGGTGTATATTTTACAAGAAGCACAATACGCCCGCTGTAAGTGCTGATGATGCCTGCCTGTGTTACTCAACAGGAAATCACAGCAATAAGGGCTAGCTTCAGGTGTTCTTTGCAAGAAGCACAATACGTCCGCTGTAAGTGCTGCAGATGCCTGCCTGTGTTACTCAAACAGGAAATCACAGCAATAAGGGCTAGCTTCAGGTGTATATTTTGCAAGAAGCACAATACGCCTGCTGTAAGTGCTGCAGATGCCTGCCTGTGTTACTCAAACAGGAAATCACAGCAATAAGGGCTAGCTTCAGGTGTATATTTTGCAAGAAGCACAATACACCTGCTGTAAGTGCTGCAGATGCCTGCCTGTGTTACTCAAACAGGAAATCACAGCAATAAGGGCTAGCTTCAGGTGTATATTTTGCAAGAAGCACAATACGCCTGCTGTAAGTGCTGCAGATGCCTGTTAGTGTAACACAAAAGAAAAAAAACTACGAGCAATAAGGGGTAGCTTTAGGTGTATAATGTGCAGGAGGCACACTACGACTGCTGTAAGTGTTGCAGATGCATGCCTGTGTTACTCAAACAGGAAATCACAACAATAAGGGCTAGCTTCAGGTGTATATTTTGCAAGAAGCACAATACGCCCGCTGTAAGTGCTGCAGATGCCTGCCTGTGTTACTCAAACAGGAAATCACAGCAATAAGGTCTAGCTTCAGGTGTATATATTGCAAGAAGCACAATACGCCTGCTGTAAGTGCTGCAGATGCCTGTTAGTGTAACACAAAATAAAAAAAACTACGAGCAATAAGGGGTAGCTTCAGGTGTATAATGTGCAGGAGGCACACGTTACACCTCCTGTAAGTGCTGCAGATGCCTGCCTGTGTTACTCAAACAGGAAATCACAGCAATACGGGCTAGCTTCAGGTGTATATTTTGCAAGAAGCACAATACGCCCGCTGTAAGTGCTGATGATGCCTGCCTGTGCTACTCAACAGGAAATCACAGCAATAAGGGCTAGCTTCAGGTGTATATTTTGCAAGAAGCACAATACGTCCGCTGTAAGTGCTGCAGATGCCTGCCTGTGTTACTCAAACAGGAAATCACAGCAATAAGGGCTAGCTTCAGGTGTATATTTTGCAAGAAGCACAATACACCTGCTGTAAGTGCTGCAGATGCCTGCCTGTGTTACTCAAACAGGAAATCACAGCAATAAGGGCTAGCTTCAGGTGTATATTTTGCAAGAAGCACAATACACCTGCTGTAAGTGCTGCAGATGCCTGTTAGTGTAACACAAAAGAAAAAAAACTACGAGCAATAAGGGGTAGCTTCAGGTGTATAATGTGCAGGAGGCACACTACGCCTGCTGTAAGTGCTGCAGATACCTGCCTGTGTTACTCTACAGGAAATCACAGCAATAAGGGCTAGCTTCAGGTGTATATTTTGCAAGAAGCACAATACGCCCACTGTAAGTGCTGCAGATGCCTGCCTGTGTTACTCAAACAGGAAATCACAGCAATAAGGGCTAGCTTCAGGTGTATATTTTGCAAGAAGCACAATACGCCTGCTGTAAGTGCTGCAGATGCCTGCCTGTGTTACTCAAACAGGAAATCACAGCAATAAGGGCTAGCTTCAGGTGTATATTTTGCAAGAAGCACAATACGCCCGCTGTAAGTGCTGATGATGCCTGCCTGTGTTACTCAACAGGAAATCACAGCAATAAGGGCTAGCTTCAGGTGTTCTTTGCAAGAAGCACAATACGTCCGCTGTAAGTGCTGCAGATGCCTGCCTGTGTTACTCAAACAGGAAATCACAGCAATAAGGGCTAGCTTCAGGTGTATATTTTGCAAGAAGCACAATACGCCTGCTGTAAGTGCTGCAGATGCCTGCCTGTGTTACTCAAACAGGAAATCACAGCAATAAGGGCTAGCTTCAGGTGTATATTTTGCAAGAAGCACAATACACCTGCTGTAAGTGCTGCAGATGCCTGTTAGTGTAACACAAAAGAAAAAAAAACTACGCGCAATAAGGGGTAGCTTCAGGTGTATAATGTGCAGGAGGCACACTACGCCCGCTGTAAGTGCTGCAGATACCTGCCTGTGTTACTCTACAGGAAATCACAGCAATAAGGGCTAGCTTCAGGTGTATATTTTGCAAGAAGCACAATACGCCCACTGTAAGTGCTGCAGATGCCTGCCTGTGTTACTCAAACAGGAAATCACAGCAATAAGGGGTAGCTTCAGGTGTATATTTTGCAAGAAGCACAATACGCCTGCTGTAAGTGCTGCAGATGCCTGCCTGTGTTACTCAAACAGGAAATCACAGCAATAAGGGCTAGCTTCAGGTGTATATTTTGCAAGAAGCACAATACGCCTGCTGTAAGTGCTGCAGATGCCTGTTAGTGTAACACAAAAGAAAAAAAAATACGAGCAATAAGGGGTAGCTTCAGGTGTATAATGTGCAGGAGGCACACTATGCCTGCTGTAAGTGCTGCAGATGCCTGCCTGTGTTACTCTACAGGAAATCACATCAATAAGGGCTAGCTTCAGGTGTATATTTTGCAAGAAGCACAATACGCCCACTGTAAGTGCTGCAGATGCCTGCCTGTGTTACTCAAACAGGAAATCACAGCAATAAGGGCTAGCTTCAGGTGTATATTTTGCAAGAAGCACAATACGCCTGCTGTAAGTGCTGTAGATGCCTGCCTGTGTTACTCAAACAGGAAATC